>CM043121.1:61860339-64593355 GCA_023701765.1 Hylyphantes graminicola | reverse complement strand
ATAAGAATACGACAGAAATTTGCCAAGTCTAAAACCAATACAAAAACAGGTGTGCTAACTGAAGCTATTGATCGCTTCAAATATTAAGCCCAAACAAACGCTTGGCGACTTATTTTCCAAATAACAACGCTACGGTTTTAGAAGCTAGTTGAAATGAAAAAATAAAAAGGTTTGTAGAGCTGATCAAGAAAAGTTCCCACTAATGATTATTTGATTGTTTCGGTCGTTATTTATCCTAGAGAATCGGACTTTTTTGTTTTTTGGTGGTACTTCCTCTAACGGGACACTTCTAAAAAGCGGACACCTCTAAATAACGGACATTTTCTCATGTCCCAGTCCCTGAACATAGGCTACTTAATGTAACCCTCTAAAGAACGGACCCTCTAAATAGCGGACGCATTTCTTATTTTTTTTTTTTTTTTAATTTAATCTGGCTATCAATCCCAATAAAACCCATTTTTTATCCAAATATTTTTGCACCCTCATTCTCTTATCGCCAAACTAAGTATTGGTGGCTGTTCTATGACCTTCTAGTAACCCTTAGAGTGACCACCATAGCTTTACAATGGTTTCGACACGCCCCCATGTCAATTTCCCCCATCCGCGAAACCTTCTCTTTCCGAGAATTGAGAGGGAGTGAAGGCAATCGCCGTCCACTGAACCTGTTGACCGCTTTCCTGGAGTTGTGTCCGATTTCTAATTGCTCATAATCCATAAAAGTCGAATTGCTAACGAGTAACGACAGCTGATTTCGATTAAGTAAAATAATGTCTCTAAGGAGAAAAAGTTAACGTTAATGGAAAAAATGGATATTTTGGATGTTGCTGAAAAAGAAAAGCTATACGTGTGAGATCTACTGCATAACGTTTTAGAGTTGGAAAAACGCAGATAGCTGTGATATTTCTTTCTGGTTATTTTAGGCATTTATAGGATGGTTTATTTTACAGCATTTCAGGCCAAGACTTTCGGGACAAACGAAAAATATAGTGGCGGCAAAATTTAAAAAGAACGTTTAATTAAAGCATGCTTATCTTGCTGAGTTGCATAGATTTTAAAATACAATCAAACATTAACTAATTGTATTACAAATCAAAGTTTTTAAATTTATTTCCTTTAGTTTAATTAGTAATTTTAACATTTCGTTAATTTATGTTTTTTTTTTTTTTTTTTCAAAATTAAAAATTTACCCCCCCCCCCCAATAACAGATACCTCCAAATAACGGACAAAAGGTCCGGCACCACGAGTGTCCGGTATCAGAGGTTTTACTGTAGTTAAAAGTAAAAAAATAACAAATGCATATATAATTTTTGCGAAATAAATCTTTTAAAAAAATCGTTTTGAAAAGGCATTTTTTCACGTGATCACAAACACGTCGGTTTGGCTGACGTCACTATGAACTATAAACAAACCGGCGTGATGTTTTTTGTTTTCTGATTAAACTTGCTTTAATCTAATTACTATTGAAATAATAAATATTCAGAAAATGTAGGGCTGTTTTACAGAAGCGTATATTTGCCTAAAATCGATTCCAATGTGGTGTTTTAAAGTTTGTTTATAGTTCATAGTGACATCACATAGATACCACGTGACAGCTAGAGAGCGTTTTCAGGAGTGATTTTTCGTTCTTATTTTTAAATTCATTTTTCTGCTTTTTTATGGGGTATTTGAAAAAAAAGAAAAAAATACTCATCAAATATTTTTAACAAAGAACATTTTAAGTTGGCGAGTACCTAAAATTTTTACTGTAATCTTTTCCAATTTGGCATAGTGATTTCAAATATAATGAACAATGCTTTTAGGGCAATTTTTTTTATTTAAGTATAATTGATTTATTTTAAACGGTGTTTTTCACCTGAAAAAAGGGGTTTACGCTAACACTTCTAGCTTAAAAAGTTTTGCATTAATTTACCTGAATTTTTTTACAGATGCTATTTCAATATATATCTGTGCCATGAACCTCTAACATCTGGTGTAAATATTCAAGTTTTTTTTTTAAAAATTCCAAGTGTAAGTTAATCGAAAAAAATCCTTTTTTGTGGTTAATTTATAACATTTTTCTTAATAACTTCTTTTCCTGTAATTTGTATGTAACTCTAGAGGGTCATTGCATGTATCAGTTCAAAACGCAGAATTTAACGCATAATTCATGTTTATCGGTGGAAAATTCAATGTGGTAGACTTGTTAGCTTGATTCTCTTTTTTTAGTAGAAAAACACCGTTTAAAATAAATAAATTATATTTAAATTTAAAAAAATGCCTAAATAGTATTATTCATTATATTTGAAATCATTGTTCCAAATATGGAAAAGATTACAGTAACAGTAAAAATTTTAGAATTTTGGGTATTCGCCCACCCCACCTTAAGCCAATAAAAAAATTTAGTCATGTACCCTATTGTAATTTTTAGTAAGATGCCATTTTGTTCAAGACTTAGCACCTTATTTTGTTTGCATGGAAGCAATGGAGGAAAAAAAAACGGAAAATTAAGTTTTTTAAAAAAAAATTGTGTCAGGTCAATGTGTTCATGTACGCGAAAAAAAAATAATTTGAAAAATAAATGAATTGTATTTTTATTTTGTGTGAGAAGTTATTAAATTGTCGATTATTAAAATCATATCTAAGACTGGGCATAAAGCTTATTCACACCTTGTCACAACTACTTGCAACTCCCATAGGACACCGTGCATTAAAAAGTTGCACTCAAGTCGTGAGATTTTTTCGTGCAAGCACGAAAAAATCTCAGTTGCATGTACCCTTAGCCAATCAGCCCTCAGTATTTCTTTGGCTGCATTGTGGAGAACTAGACTTCGCCAACTGGTTGTTTGTTTACATTTTACGACGCCAACTTTCCTTGCTTGCAAAAATCTGCGCAATTAAAAATGAGTAGTAAATGGATGGCAAAATTGGAAATTGATCTAATTAAGGAAGTTCGGAAACATAAATTTCTGTTTGATGCAAACGATGCCTATAGTTTGATTAAAAATTGCTTTCAAAAAGATGAAACTTGCCAAATTGTGAGATAAATAATTTTTTGTGGAACCCGAAAAACCCGGTTGCCACAAATTGCGAGTTGCAGTTGCAAGTAGTTGTGCAGGTGTGATATGGGCTCTACAGAATTCAAAATCATGTAAAAAACAAATTTTTCACGATTTGGCATAAATAACCTTTATGCCAAATCGTGCTTCATCTTTTTTAGTTGTAACCTTTTTTTTCAAGCACTTTCGATTTTTAATATATTTTTGTAAGAAAAAGTACTTATCTAATCCCAATTAATGCTTGGCGAAATGTTACAGTGATATGACCGCTCGCTATAAAGCTCTAGATTAGCGGTCGGCAGTCGCCAACTGACGACTATTACGTCGAAAGTGGCTACCTAAAAATCGAACTCCAGTCGCCAAAATTGGCGATCATAATTTTTCCTTTTTGTTCAACAAATAATTAATACTGAAGCTGTATTTCTAAAATAATAATAATAAAACGCTCCAATTCGTTTCTGTCGGGAAGAAAGACTAATTTTTACAATGAACTTTTGAAACGCACCCGTAGTTGAACTGTAGGTACATAAAATAATGTTTTTCCTTTAAATTATGGCCAATCACATAATACTTACATATTTGGTATGATCCTTTTTTTACTGCCAATCTTTTCATATAAAAAACTTTTGTTTTGTGCAAAATAGCACTTTCTTTTTGTCATATATTCTTAAGTTTAAAACTGGCTACTAAAAATCCAAATGTGGTTACCATTTTTTTTCACTCTGGTAGCCACTGGCTACTATTGAAAATTCCTAGTCTAGAGCATTAGCTCGCAGTCGCTAGTCAATGATGTCATGATAACGTCAAGGGAACGCCCACTGGAACTCCGCCTATCTGCCGTGCCGGGATGTGAAATCGATGGTCATTTCTACATTGAGTTTCTCGGCGATAGCTCGAGTTCCTATGTTGTGATTTATTTTGTGTGATTTTGTGTGTTTTCGTGTTTCATCTTGCAAGCTAGTGGAGTGCAATCTAGTGGACGAGATGCCCAAGCGGAACTTTGAAGATGAAGAGGTTAGTAATTTAATTGTATTTAGTTAACAAAATCCTGTAAAATGCTTTTAGATTAGTTTTCATTTTACATCGTAACCTTATGACGAGGTTTTATTTACTTAATTTTATGCTCTCAGCAAACTTGCATTTCAGGCTTATTTCAGATTAAAATAAGTTAATGATTCTTTTTAAAGAAACTACTTATATGTATTTAAAATACTTTTTTTGTGAGGGTCTAGTTTTTAATATTTTAAAATAATTAAGTGCAGCATTGATTTTGAACACGTGCATTTAGTTATAAATTTTTCAAAAATTTCAATTAATTTGTTGGCATTTATAATTTTGTACAAGCGTAGTTTTTCCACTTTTGTTTAGAAATAATTTTTACCCGAGCTTTATTGATATTCTTAATTGCTGGTTTAACATCCCCATGTATGTTGAATTTAATTTTGTCTTTGTTAGGGTTAGTGTAAAGATATCATTTCAAACTCAAAAGTTAAAGTTTTGTGCACGCGTTTAAGATAAAATGTCTTTGCATCTTTATTTTAACTTAAATTTTCCAATACGCGATCGATAAGATATTTTTTTGCAACTTAAAATTATTCTAAAATTGCTTTTTTGTGACTTGAAATGCTTTTATAGTTTTTTTTTAACTTTAGAATTAAATGGGTTTTTTTTCGATGATGCCGTAGCATTTTTTACCTTAAAGTGGTGGCAATACTGGTCCCATATGATATGAGAATCGCTAGAAAATCGGCATTGCAAAACCACCTATGTATACATATATCAAAGTATTTCGTCTGCCATATTGGCGAGCTTATCAGTAGGGTTGCCGTTAGCACTATTTTCTCATGTCCAAGAGTGCCGATCGTCACCAACATAGATTTAGAAAGTAGCAGATCTGCCCCTAGGGGTAAAGATGAAGCCATTTGTGAACCAGTATCCCATAAGGCAGTTAGCAAGCTCTAGCACATGACATGCCATACGCCACCAGATGGCACCATGAGATAATTCGACTAATAAAAAATATATATTTAATATTAACTAATTAAAACTTTTTGCCAGTTTCGCTAGCGTAAGTTTATAGCTGAATATGTATTGATAATTTCTGGCAGGACATGAGGTACATATTCATAAAAGAATCAGATTAAAAATGCAGTTTTTATTGCATGTAACTCTTCGGCAAAAGCATTTTTTGTGAATCAGTATCCCATGATGCATTACGAAAAAGGCGAAATGTAAATTCATCACACAATCGCGCGGTTTGTATTGCGTTGTACGGGATTGCGCAATCGATGAGCATATCTTCAACTTTCTAAATCTATGGTCGCTAATGTTTGGAAGATTTCTTAATTATCGTGTTGAGTTGTACTAGAGTTAATTTTTATATGATATTTGTGAAAATTATTTTTTTATATTCGGATTTCAAACGATTTTATGCTTGAATTGCCATGTGTTTGAAATTTAATAAAAGGTGATATTCTGTAATAATTGAATATAAATTATTTAACGTAGTATGTAATTGGTGGGTTTTAGCAAAAATGATAACTATAAAGCAGATATCTTGGACATGATGAAGTTGTCGTGAACGTCAAAAGTTGTTTTCGTTGAACAAATACTGTAGACATAACGTAATAATATATTCAATGTGAAATGATTAATATGTTTAGAAACCTTTTTAAGTTTGAAGTGGTTCACAACGGAAAATATTTAGTCATTTGAATGAATGGCCTTAATCATTATGTTCCAATATACACTCTAAACAAACGAGCGATTTTAACTCAGTCTGAGTAAATTTTTACTCCTCCAGTGTCGAAATTGCACTTCCCCTATAGGAGTGGATGCTTTTTTTTGTTAAACCTTCGACAGGATGAGTGAACCTTTGTCCAAACGAGTGATTTTAACTTTGACTGGGGGTCAGGGTCATACCCCCCCCCCCCCCTTGAACCCGAATTATTGTCATTTTTTAGTTAATAAAATAAATTCCAAAAAGAAAAAAAATTCAGAGAAACATAAGTTTTGCATTTATTAAATCTGTGTCAAACCAAATTAATTCTTCTAAAGTTGGTGGCCAATAGCCCTCGTGTAGCTCTAGTGTGACTATATTTAAAAAAAAAACCTTTAATGTTTGTGGGAGGGCGGAAAGATTGCACAAGAAAGCTCCAATTATGATAAAATGATACCATGGCGCCGCTTTTTCAGTTGCTTTTCTTTTAGTAATTACAACATCTATTCAGTGCTTAATGCATGGTGTTACCGTTTGGTAACAATTTTAAAAAATGAAATTATTTAAATTATGATGCATGTAATTTTTTTCCGTATTTTTCCCGTAATGTATGAGCATAAGAGATACAAATATAGTTTTTCGGGAAGAAATAAAAAAATTCATGCATTAGAGGGTTAAACTAATTTGTGCGACGATAATTCAAACTAAACCCTAATGTGTGGGGTAGAGATCGAAAAAGAAAGCTCCACAATATTCTGATAAAATTTTTCTTTGGCGCCGCTTTTGTAAAGGTCACGACATTGCACAACTATTCTTTTCCTAACCCCCCTCGGAAGAGTTGTCCATCCAATAGGAACTTAGCGCATTTGCATTTGCAGATGACATTGCACTGGTGGCCAGGAGTAAAAAATACTTAATAGAAGCTTTTGAAGCTATTGAGAGAAGTCAGACCAACAGGACTTATATTAATCAAGATAAAACTAAATATTTCCCTGTAACTAGAACCCAATATACTCAAACACATCTTGTCATGGGGGATTATAAATTTGAAACATTTGCTGAATTTATTTATCTGGGTTCACTGTGACATTCATATGGTGGGACATTCAAATGACCCAGACTTAAGACGACGTTTAGCGGCAGCTAATAAAGCCTTTTTTTTGCTTAAGACACTTATTGGGAACAAACTTCTTATCAAGAAAAACAAAGTTACTGATCTGTAAAACGCTTATCCGTCCTGTTTTGACCTATGCCTCGGAAACCTGGACTTTGACAGTAAAAGAGGAGAGGCTGTTGGGCCTGTTTGAGCGCAGGATCCTAAGAAGTATCTTCGGAGGTACCAAAGGAAACGATGTCTGGCGCAGAAGATACAACACAGAACTATACCAATTGTACAAGGAGCCAGACGTTATACATCACATTAAGGTGAACCCGCTTAACTGGATTGGCCATGTTATCAGAAGGAAGGACAATGAAACCACGAAGGAAATTTTCTTAGCTAAACCCTTCAGCACAAGAAGAAGAGTAAGACGTCCCAAGCTGAGATGGGTGGATGCAGTTGAGGAGGACTGCAGGGTGCTCAGAACCAGAAATTGGAGGATTTTGGCTGCCAGTAGGTGGCTGGAAGAAGAAACTTGTTCAGAAGGCCTTGGCCCACCCTGGGCTGGCGCGCCATGAATGATGATGATGAGAAACTTAGAGTTGGAATTTGGATATATTTTTTTTATTACTACTTATTGGGATTTCTATTTTTATATACAGGCGTGGCGTTATTGGGTTGTTTTTCTTTCTTTGAGAAAAAAAGAATGGCACCAGCGATTATAACAAAACTCTCAACAGAAAATGTCAAGAACGAAAAAGAAACGCCAAGGCACGTGCTACCTAAGGATAAGGATTATTATTGAAGTAAAATATGAAATAAGAGTACACGGGAGTTTTATTTTGCGCCTGTTCTCTCGTCATAAAAGCAAGATATTAGATCTTCTAAAATCTTGATTTTCGCCAAGTGTTTTTGACAACAATGTTTTTTTTTATTATTGGGATTTTAAGTGGTAAAAGACTCTTGGCAGAAATAAAGATTTTACGCCATTTTATGGCACTATGTAACTCCGTTACGTTTCCATCGTATGGAACACACAAAATAACCATTTTATAGAAAAAATTATATTCTCCAAGTTTTGTAATCACAAAAATACTAAAAAATACACTTTGAATGAGCTATAGGTTAAAAGATAAAACATTGCATCGTTGTGTGAAAATAGCCTTTTTGTGTTTCTGTAAATAAAATATTTCTTCATAGAATCTATAAGAAACTTATTTTTGATAGGTGTATTTTATAAAAAATTGAAATTCCTACGATTTGTAAAATCCTACTTTATTGCTAAAATGAAGTCTTATGTGAGTTACGGTGATAGAAAGTCGTTGGAACGTAATATTTTTTCGAAACACTCGATTTTACACCCTTTTTGCTGCGTCTTTGCTCTTTAACTATTTGTCGTAGAAAAACGTCGTTTGATACAAATTTTAAAGAAAATTTTGGTTTTCTACAACTTTGTGTCGAAAAGTTCGATTAAAAAATGCGTAGGAGAAAAGTTAAAGGTCAAAAACTGGAAAATGGGCGAAATATCAAACTTTTTTCAAGATGGCGGAAAAGCAATAAAACGGGGACGACGAAAACTCACATTTATTACTACCTAGGGGTTGCATACAATAGGGTGGGCCGAAAAAAACTTTTTATTTTATTTCGGATCGCTATAGTGCGGAAAAGTTGCCATTGGTAAAGACATGAAAAATGCACTAATTATTATTTTTTTTACGACCATATCTTCCGTTCGCGCAATGCCATCAAAGTTGGCAAAAATTGTCAAAAACCGTAATTTTTCATAATTTTTTTTTAAACCCAATGTATGATTTTAATTGCTTTCCTATATCATGTTGTATGATTAAAACGTACAAAAAGTCAAAACTTTGAAATTTAGCGAAAAATACTAATTTTCCTATTTTTATACTGCGTTGAGTGGTCGGAAGATCTGACACAAGTATATAATAACTTATTATACTATATATCATAACATTTATTATTACTAAGTGCTATAATTTATGGATTTTAAATACTTTTAGTTTAATTCATGATATAGGAACGTAATTAAAAACATCTGCCGTGTTTAAAAAAAAAATATGAAAATTTACGGTTTTTAACAATTTTTCGCCAATTTTGAAGGCATTGCGCGAACGGAAGATATGGTCGTAAAAAAATAATAATTAGTGCATTTTTCATGTCTTTACCAATGGCAACTTTTCCGCACTATAGCGATCCGAAATAAAATAAAAAGTGTTTTTCGGCCCACCCTAGCATACAACTTATAAAAAAAAATAGCGATACCGGACCGTTTGTATGGTTAAACTCCTTTATTCATTGGACTAAATGTATATTTTAAAACTTTGTGTTAAATCTTTAATTTACAACAATGTTATAATTTCTTATCATTTAAATACTATATATGTTCAATACATCAATTTACAAAGGGGACGTACATAAATTACGTAGCGCAAAATTTTGACTTTTTTGACCCCTCTACCTAAAATTACGTCACGTTTGTCGAACCCCCCCCCCCCCTTTTTCAAAAAGGCTGATTTTAATATTTCCGTTTGTTTTTGAAATTTAAAAAAATGCATAAAACGATATTTTAAAATTAACTTACGAAGAAAAAAAGTAGAAGTTGTCGTGGTTAAATAATTTATTTATTGGAATGGATCGGCATTGTATTTACATTTTCGTTGTTCAAGGATAGACTAGCCATTCTCTACTGTCTTCTAAAAAAGGGGTCGGGATGTAATCGGATCTGTCAACTGTTTAGTTCTGGGTTGTTTTTTTTTTGGTGTTCGTCCATGTAGCTGCTAGTCCTCCGATTCCTCAAGGTAGTGTCACAATTTTGTGCGTTACTTCTAAGTTCCGTTAGGAAAAAGTCTATAAAATATAAAAGGATAATATTGCCTACGTTGTGGCACACAATAATCCCCACCCCCCCCAACTTCTTTCTGAAATTAAGTGTTTCTTTTTCTTATGATAAAAAAAAAGATTTCAGATTTCTTTATAAAAAAATTTATTTAATGTAATACAGATTTTCCTAGCAAAATCGAAAATTTTGAGTCGTTACGTCACGCAAGCAATTACCCCTCCATGTCACGATACGTCACGTTGTCGCATACGACTCCTCCCTCCCCCTTTTGAGCGTGACGTAATTTATGTACGTCCCCAAACGAGATACTCAGTGCTATTTTAATATCAATTTTATCTCTTATGAGCCATGAGAAATTTTAAAACAGTTAATTTTAGTAATATAATATTCTCTCTTAATTTGTTATGCATACAATATCAAAAGTAAATAAATCATAAACTGCTATGATATATAATGGCTGGTCTTGATTTACGTTACGTTGCCAAGTAACGAAATGCAAAAACGAGGTAAACATTCCACATCATATTTCATGCAAATCAATATGTATCGCAGCCCTACGTTAAATTTTAAAGTTATTCAAAAGACGCCAAATGTCAAACTGGCCATTATATCCCAGCTGTACCTTTATTCATTCAACTTCTATCCAACAGAAACGAAACATGGATCCAATGGACATTCACCGTGCAGCTAAAGAGGGCGACCTGCATATGGTGAGGCAGCTGGTGGAAGCGGATGCATCGTCCTTTTACAGCCGCGAAAACGATGGGGACACTCCTATTCTAGTGGCCGCTTTCCATGGACATCATGCAGTGGTGGAATTCCTCATCAACTGGAAACTCTACCCTGAAAATCGTAACCCCCCCGCGTTGTTGGATATAGATGTGGAGAACGAGGATGCCTTAGGTCCCTTTTCACTACGTAATAACTTCACCCTCCTCCATATCGCTTCTCGCAATGGTTGGGCGGACATTGCACAAATAATGATTGAGGAAGAGTTGAATTCGGTGAATGCTGCAGAAAACAATGGTTATACGCCTCTCTACGTGGCTGCAGCATATGGGCAAGAAGACGTCGCAGCTCTCCTCCTTCGATCAGGGGCTGACGTCAATCGAGGAGACGTAGAGGGATTTACTGCCTTGCACTGGGCCGTTAGGAATGGTAAGGTCAGCCTGGTCAAGCTACTTCTCCAAGAGGAGGGACTGGATCTCAACCCTCAAGATCTAGACGGCCAAACACCCCTGCACTATGCTTGCCAATTGAAATTACGAGAGGTTATAAAGCAGGTGTTGGCAGTGGGTGCCGACGCAAACTTGATTAACAGATTCGGTGAAACTCCTCTGAGCATTTGTTTAAAAGAATCAAACCCCAGCGCCAGTTTGGAAATAATCAATTTATGTGTACAGCACGGTGCCTTTTTTCGGGACTGTGACTATGAAGAAATATCTGAGAATCCCGATCTCAGAGAGAATGTTTTGAAGAATGTGGACCTTTGCGCACAATCTGTAGTCAACAAGTTCAGCTACCAGACATTACCTGCATTGTACAGTAGTCCTTATTTTGCCAGCATGCTTCCTTCTATGGATAATTTAATGTTGAGCACTTCCCAAAAAGACGAGGTGAAAAACTTTGTAAGGCGTGACATTCAAAAAAATACATTCTGCAATCTTATTCGAGTTCGCCCAACAGCCTTAAGTGCACTCTGTGTTCAATGTCTGGCCGCTTACACTGCAAACTTGCGTGATTGTGAAGACTTGTGTGATTGTGAAGACTTGTGTGATTGTGAAGACTTGTGCGATTGTGAAGACTTGTGTGATTGAAAAGACTTGTGTGATTTTTACAAATTGTTTTAATTTTAAAATGTAATGCACTAATACGTGTATATAATTGGTAATTAAATTAATAAAGTTAATTTGGAGACTATACAAAAATTAGGATTTTTTTTTTAAGGTACACCAATGATAGCAATGGTTTGCATTAGTTTTTAATTGCAATTGGATTAAAACTTAAAAATAATATTTTTACAATGTTTGTTTACAGTTTGTTTGCTTTTAATGTGTTATTGCTTCATTTGTTCTTTGAAACTTTGAATTAATAAGAAAGGAAAGTCAAATTCAGGAGGTGTGTCCCAAGGTACAACATCATGTTGTACCTAGGGACAGTTTATCCTTTCTACTTTAAATGAGTGGCAATTTTTTAATTTCAAGCTGCCAGAATTTAAAAAAATATATTATAGAGGAATATATTGGTGTGTTGAAATGCTGCTTTAAAAATTTTCTTTTGACTAAAATTATCGAAGAAAAAAATTAAAATGTAAAAATTGTCCCAAGGTACAACACTCTCCCCTAAACTACAAATGGTTGCATATAAACGTTAACCCTCAAATGCATACTGTTACCGTTTGGTAACAAGTAACATAATCCACTTTATTCTATTAAATTAGAGCTCCTTCTAGACAAATCTGTTTTTTTTTTCATCTATTACATTTCATTTTAAAGTTTTAGTTACAAATAATCCTCATAGATGACAGTAGTAAAAGTGTATTTAAAATTAAAGGGTGAGGTTATGAACTTTTGTGAAATTCCGTTTTTGGCAGTATTCAAAGAATAATAATATTAGTTCTAAATACTAATAAATTGTTTTGAAAAATTAATCATAGTTAAAAAGGGTTATTTTGAAATATTTTTACTAGTTTTCTAGTTATTATTATCAAAATTGGAATTTTGCAGTTGGTTTTTGTCACATGGAAAAAATTTTAAAAATTGAAATTATTTAAATTCTAATGTAGTTAATTTTTTTTTAGTATTTTTCCCATAATGCGTGAGTATTAAAGATACATATAAATTTTTTGGGGATGAAAATAAAAATTCATGCATTAGAGGGTTAAACTTAAAATGGAATTTTGTTAAAGAAAAGAAAGCAGATTTAGCAAAACTGATAAGGTTACTTTATTTCCCAGTCAGAATTTTTAAAAAGAAGTCAGAAAAGAAGAGGATTGCAGCACAGATCTATCTTCCTTTTGAACATGCATTCCAAAATGTGCAGATGCCTGACGGTCTTAGCCCTTGCGGCAATCTACAGGGTGAAGCAAACAAAAATGGCCCCGGTCTAGAGATAGGAATACGTTTAAATGCTTCTCTAGAAAAATTCTTGAAGCTGCAACCTGTTTTTGTATTGGTGGGCAGTTCTACCATAATTTTTAATTTCAGGTATTAAAAACTTGTAAAATTTATTTTTTAAAAATCTTTTTAAATGTTTATCAAAAGGTTTATAAGGGTTCTAGAATTACGAAAAAAATTTTAGCAAAGCTCATTTGTAAAAAACAAAAAATTATAATAAGGGATGACAGTTTTTAAAAAACACCGATTCTAAAGAAACCGGTCTAAACCAGACTTACGAAACTAACTGTTTTTCAATGAAACCGAAATCGCAAAAAACCGGTTAGTCTTTAAACTGGTTTCGGTTTTCCATCCCTAGATCATTACGACGGTAAGGATCGGAAGGTCAGGAACGGAAGGAAAGGACATTCAAGCTGTTTTCCGGTCTTTTTTGTGCTGAAACTAACTCCAGTTTAATAAAAAGGGATTTTTTTACTTCTTGTACTCCACTTAAACATATTTATAGAAAAAAATTTCAATTATCAAGCAAAAATTAACCTTAAACCTGGGAGACTGTAAGGAAAGCAATAAAGCCTCGCAGCCAATTTCACTGAGTTTTTTTTTAATTTGGGGCTTATTGGTGAATTTTAGCAACAATATGCGGCTGCTAACTGAAATATCAGTTTTCTGCAATACAGTTAGCATGTTTGAAGAATCACTGTAGCTCAATCCAGTGCCTCTCTTCACCTCTTTAGGAATGAGGTCAGTAAATGTACCAAAACCCAGGGACAAGGTTAGGAAACGAGAAAAACGCATTATAAATGTTAAAAGTCAAAATTCAATGGAAGGAATTCGTTAAGCTACAGTATTAGTTCAATTTAAAATCCAAATGAATGTAATTTTTAGCTAAAAAAAGTACTAGATTGAGCCCTAAACAAAAAAATTGACTTTCGGGACACACGATGGTAAGGACTTTTCTGTATTGTTTCGTGTTCTAAAATTTTGTTGGAGTTCCTTTGCTTTAAAATTACGTTTTGCAATTATAAAAGAACCCGTCTTTTACTATAATAAGAAAAAATGGTAAAGAAATATTAATTTTTTTTTAAGTTATGCCCAAGGGACTTAAAATTTAAAATTTTGGTAGAATTGCTCTGGTGTGTCCTGTGTGTTAGCAAACCTGTTTTTGTATTGGCTTTAGACTTTTCAACATTTTTGTCGTATTCTTATCTCTAGACCGCGGCCACTTTTCTTTGCCTCACCCTGTACAGAAACCCAAGAAAAGAAATAGGAATATGAACACAAAATAGAGCAATTTCCAAAGTGTTGGACATAAATCCTTGCGTCAACTTTCCACTCAAACAAGTTTACATGAATAAATGGCTATAAAATTTAAATTATTAATCCTCAGATGTTACGTATTTGCTGATAGGAATAATCCTAAAAACTCATCAATGATAAGCCGCTATTCTAATGATAGGGCAAAACCAAGGGGGTCCAGTCATTAGGATGCATGATTTTTTTTTAATTCATGAAACACCTTCAAATATACAATGAAATACACAAATACTAATACAGGGTGAGGCAAACAAAAGTCGCCCCGGTCTAGAGATAAGATTACGACAGAAATGTTGCCAAGTCTAAAACCAATACAAAAACAGGTGTGCTAACTGAAACTATTGATCGCTTCAATATTAAGCCCAAACAAACGCTTGGCGACTTATTTTCCGGTAACTACGCTACGGTTTTAGAAGCTAGTTGAAATGAATAAATAAAAAGTTTTGTAGAGCTGATCAAGAAAAGTTCCCACTAGTGATTATTTGATTGTTTCGATCGTTATTTATCCTAGAGAATCGGACCTTTTTTTTGTTGTACCTCCTCTAACGGAACACTTCTAAAAAGCGGACACCTCTAAATAACGGACATTTTCTCAAGTCCCAGTCCCTGAACATAGGTTACTTAATGTAACCCTCTAAATAACGGACCCTCTAAATAGCGGACGCATTTCTTATTTTTTTAAAAAAATTTAATCTGGCTATCAATCCCAATAAAACTCATTTTTTATCCAAATATTTTTGAACCCTCATTCTTTTATCGCCAAACTACGTATTGGTGGCTGTTCTATCTCTATGACCTTCTAGTAACCCTTAGAATGACCACCATAGCTTTACAATGGTTTCGACACGCCCCCATGTCAATTTCCCCCATCCGCGAAACCTTCTCTTTCCGAGAATTGAGAGGGAGTGAATTTAATCGCCCCATTAGTCCACTGAACCTGTTTGACCTCTTTCCTGGAGTTGTGTCCGACCTCTACAGTGGTGGCCAAAAGTGTGGACACTTTTTTAAAGTTTCATACTTTTCAACTTTGTGTGATTACGGAATGTATTAATTGTATATCAAATTAAACAATTGTATATCAAATTAAAAGTAATTTAATCTTTATGAGGACCACTGTGTGCAGATCGCTGAAGCCGTCTATGAGACCTTTGGTCCCATATAATCTATATCCATGGACACAACATCATCATCATTAAAGTAATTTCATGTAGAATTAAAAATAAGTACAGCATTACAATATCTGTATTACGAATAAGTCATGCAACTAATAGTATGATCTGTCTTAGTTTTGCAAGTCATTAAACCACCAACTTGTATTGCAATTTCAGCACAAGAGAATACATTGATTGTGCTTGTTTGTTCAACTAAAATATATGAGCATAATTTTATTTGAAATACAGATATACTTTAATTCTGTTTTTTTAATGAAATTCTACATTAAATTACCTTCAACTTAATATTTAAATGTTTGTATTTAAGCTAAATTTAATAGATGCAAGAACACAGGTAACAGTTGAAACGCAAGAAACTTTCAAAAAAGTGTCCACACCTTTGGCCACCACTGTAATTGCTCATAATCCATAATCCAAAAAAAAGTCGAATTGCTAAAGAGTTACGAGAGCTGATTTAGATTAAGTATAATATTTACTTTAAGGAGAAAAAGTTAACGTTAAAAGAAAAAATGGATATTTTGGATGTTGCTGAAAAAGAAAAGCTAAGTGTGAGATCTACTGCAGAACGTTTTAAAGTTGGAAAAACGCAGACAGGCCGTGATATTTCTTTCAAAGCAGTTAGCTGCGAAGAAAAGTCTGTGGACCCCACTCAAGTCGCCGACTGGATCAAAAGACTTAAACCATTGTGTGAAGGGTATGAGGATCGAAACATTTTTAATTGTGATAAGACTGATTTATTTTTCCGCATCTCTCCGGACAAGACTTTAGTGCTTCAAAAACGAAAATTATAGTGGCGGCAAAGTATAGTTGGCTCTTTGTAATTGTAATTTTTAGTAAAATGTCTTTTTGTTCAAGACTTAGCACCTCATTCTGTTTGCATGGAAGCAATGGAGAAAAAAAAAATCCGAAAATTAATTTTTTTTATATTTGTGTCAGGTCAATGTATTCATGTATGCGAAAATAAAATAAATAATTTGAAAAATAAATGAATGGTATTTTTACTTTATGTGAGAAGTTATTAAAGATGTCGATTATTAAAATCATATCAAAAAGACTGCGCATTACATAATTCAAAATCATGTAAAAAAAAAACAAAATTTTCACGATTTGGCATAAATAAACCAAAGTTGTAACCATTTTTTTCAAGCACTTTTGATTTGTAATATATTTTTGTAAGAAAAAGTACTTATCTAATCCTAATTAATGCTTGGCGAAATGTTACAGTGATATGACCGCTCGCTAGTCAATGATGTCATGATGACGTCAAAGGGAACGCCCACTTGAACTCCGCCTATCTGCCGTGCCTGGATGTGAACTAGCCTCCACCTCTCTGATTGGTCAAGAAGTTATCGAGGGATTGGAATTATCTATAGATGGTCATTTCTACATTGAGTTTCTCGGCGATAGCTCGAGTTCCTATGTTGTGATTTATTTTGTGTGATTTTGTGCGTTTTCGGGTTTCATCTTGCAAGCTAGTGGAGTGCAATCTAGTGGATGAGATGTCCAAGCGGAAGTTTGAAGATGAAGAGGTTAGTAATTTTATTGTATAATGTATTTAGTTAACGAAATCCTCTGAAATGCTTTTAGATTAATTTGCATTTTTCTTACATCGTAACCTTATGGCAAGTTTTTATTATTATTTTTTTAATTTTATGCTCTCAGCAAACTTGCATTTCAGGCTTATTTCAGATTCAAATAAGTTAATGATTCCTTTTAAAGAAACCATACTTATGCGTATATTATTTGTATTTAAAATTCTTTTTTTTGTGAGGATTTATTTTTTAATATTTTCAAATAAATTAGTGCAGCATTGATTTTGTACACGTGCATTTAGTTATAATTTTCTAAAAATTTCAATTAATTTGTTAGCATTTATAATTTTGTACAAGCGTAGATTTTCGACTTTTGTTAAGAATTAATTTTTACCCGAGCTTTATTGATATTCTTAATTGCTGGTTTAACAAGTAGGAATTAGGGTTAACTAATTTTTTTCCCCATGTAAGTTAAATTTAATTTTTTCTTTGTTAGGGTTAGTGTAAAGATATCATTTCAAACTCTTAAGTTTTGTGCACGCGTTTAATAAAATGTCTTTGCAGCTTTATTTTAACTAAAATTTTCCAATACGCGATCGATACGATATTTTCTGCAATTTAAAATTATTCTAAAATTGCTTTTTTGTGACTTGAAATGCTTTTATAGTTGTCTTTTTGTGACTTTAGAATTAAATGGGGTTTTTTCTTTTTGATGATGCCGTAGCATTTTTCAACTTAAAGTGGTGGCAATACTGGTCTCATATGATAGGAGAATCGCTAGAAAATCGGCATGGCTACCCCACCAATGCAGACATATATCAAAGTATTTCGTCTGCCATATTGGCGAGCTTATCAGTAGGGTTGCCGTTAGCACTATTTTCTCATGCCCAAGAGTGCCGATCGTCGCCAACATATATTTAGAAAGTAGCAGATCTGCCCCTAGGGGTAAAGATGAAGCCATTTGTGAACCAGTATCCCATAAGGCAGTTAGCAATCTCTAGCACATGGCATGCCATACCCCCAGATGGCACCATGAGATAATTCGACTAATAAAAAATATATATTTAATATTAACTAATTAAAACTTTTTACCAGTTTCGCTAGCATAAGTTTATAGCTGAATATGTATTGATAATTTCTGGCAGACATGAGGTACATATTCATAAAAGAATCAGATTAAAAATGCAGTTTTTATTGCATGTAACTCTTCGGCAAAAGCATTTTTTGTGAACCAGTATCCCATGATGCATTGCGAAAAAGGCGAAATGTGAATTCATCACACAATCGCGCGGTTTGTATTGCGTTGTACGGGATTGCGCAATTGACGGGCATATCTTCTACTTTCTAAATCTATGGTCGCTAATGTTTGGAAGATTTCTTAATTTTCGTGTTGAGTTGTACTAGAGTTAATTTTTATTTGACATTTGTGAAAATTATTTGTTTTTTTATTCGGATTTCAAACGATTTTATGCTTGAATTGCCATGTGTTTGAAATTTAATAAAAGGTGATATTCTGATATAATTGAGTATAAATTATTTAACGTAGTATGTAATTGGTGGGTTTTAACAAAAATGATAACTATAAAGCAGATATCTTGAGCATGATAAAGTTGTCATGAACGTCAAAAGTTGTTTTCGATGAACAAATACTGTAGACATAACGTAATAATATATTCAATGTGAAATGATTAATATGTTTAGAAAACCTTTTTAAGTTTGAAGTGGTTAACAACGGAAAATATTTAGTCATTTCAATGAATGACCTTAATCATTGTGTTCCTATATAATATACACTCTAAACAAACGAGCGATTTTAACTCAGTCTGAGTAAATTTTTACTCCTCCAGTGTCGAAAATGCACTTCCCCTAATGGAGTGGATACTTTGTTTGTTAAACCTTCGACAGGATGTGTGAACCTTTGTCCAAACAGTGATTTTAACTTTGAGTGGGGTTCAGGGTCATGACCCCCCCCCCCCCCCCCCCTTGAACCCGAATTATTGTCATTTTTTTTGTGAACAATAAAATAATTTCCAAAAAGGAAAAAAATTCATAGAAACTTTACGTTTTGCATTTATTAAATCTGTGTAAAACCAAATTAACTCTTCTAATGTTGGAGGCCAATAGCCCTCGTGTAGCTCTAGTGTGACGATAATTAAAAAAAACTTTAATGTTTGTGGGAGGGCGGAGAGATTGCACAAGAAAGCTCCAATTCTGATAAAGTGTCACCTTGGCGCCGCTTTTTCAGTTGCTTTTCTTTTAGTAATTACAAACAAGTGAAGGTAATAGATATTGCATAACTATCCTATTTTCAATTTTTCATATTCCAATTTTGTCCTCAAAATTTGCCGCGCAAGCCTAATATTATTGTGTTCATAAATAACTTTAAGTTTAATATCATTTATTTTAGTTTTGGCTTAAGTTTCATAAATTTTAAAATTTGTTTTATATTAAATAAATCTTATAGAATTACATATAAAAAAATTATACTTATATATTGAGTAGTTAAAAAATGACATGAAAGATCAAACTATGCTTTGTAGTACCTTCTTTGCACATTTTTAAGACTCATATGACCCCTTAAAAGACGCCACATGTCAGACTGACCATTATATCCTAGCTGTACCTTTATTTATTCAACTTCTCTCCAACAGGAACGAAATATGGATCCAATGGACATTCACTGTGCAGCTAAAGAAGGCGACCTGCATAGGGTGAGGCAGCTGGTGGAAGCGGATGCATCGTCCTTTTACAGTCGCGACAGCAGAGGGGGCACTCCTATTCTAGTGGCCGCTATCTGGGGACAGCATGCAGTGGTGGAATTCCTCATCAACTTCATACTCTGCCCAAGAAATCGTAAACCCCCCGCGTTGCTGGATATAGATGTGGAGAACGAGGTTGCCTTAGGTCCCTTTGCTCTACCTTGTAACGTCACCCTCCTCCATATCGCTTCTCGAAATGGTTGGGCGGACATTGCACAAATCATGATTGAGAAAGAGTTGGACACGGTGAATGTTCCATCAGCAGGCGGTTATACGCCTCTCATCGTGGCTGCGGTACGTGGGCGAGAAGAAGTCGCAGCTCTCCTCCTTCGATCTGGGGCTGACGTCAATCGAAGAGACGTAGAGGGATTAACTGCCTTGCACTGGGCTGTTCATAGGGGTCACGTCACACTGGTCAAGCTGCTTCTCGAAGAGGAGGGACTGGATCTCAACCCTCAAGATCTAGACGGCCAAACACCTCTGCACTGTGCTTGCCGATTGAGATTACGTGATCATAGAGAGGTTATAAAGCAGCTGTTGGCAGCGGGTGCCGACGCAAACTTGATTAACAGATACGGTGAAACTCCTCTGAGCATTTGTTTAAAAGTACAAAACCTCAGTTTGGAAACAATCATACTATGTGTACAGCACGGTGCCTTTTTTCGGGACTGTGACTATGGAAAAATATCTGAGAATACCGTTTTCATATTCATAGACAATGTTTTGAAGAATGTGGACCTTTGCACACAGTCTGTAGTCAACAAGTTCAGCCATCACACATTACCTGCTCTGTACAGCAGTCCTTATTTTGCCAGCATGCTTCCTTCTATGGGTAATTTAATGTTGAACACTTCCCAAAAAGAAGAGGTGAAAACCCTTGTAAGGCGTGACATTCAACAAAATACATTCTGCAATGTTGTTCGAGTACGCCCAACAGCCCTAAGTGCACTCTGTGTTCAATGTCTGGCCGCTTACACTGCCAGTCGTCATTGAGACTGGTGTGATTGTTACAAATTGTTTTAACTTTAAAATGTAATACACTAACAATACATACATATACAATTAGTAATTTAATAAATAATGTTAATTTGGAGTAGTACATACTATATGAAAATTTATGTTGACAGTTAAAACATGAAAAAGAGGTAATATATAGAGGGACGGGACATGTGAATTATTGCCACTTTTCCGGCGTTACCGAAACCATATTTACAAGTCAGTGATTGGTTCGACGTGTCACATGGGCAGGGCCGACTTATCCAATCACTGTCGAATAAAAATGCTTTCGGTAGCGCCTTGTACTGTGTTTCGTGAAGGTTTATACGTCACGTTTCTCGATGTATGCCTATTTTTGAATAATTGGTAATTATAAAATTTTATAATTGGTAATTAAATTAATAAAGTTAATTTGGAGTAGTACATACTCTACAAAAATTAGGAATTTTTTTTAAGGTGCACCAATGAGGTGTTTTTGATTGCAATTGGATTAAAACTTAAAAACAATATTTTTACAATGTTTGCTCACAGTTTGTTTGCTTTTAATGTTTATTGCTTCATTTATTCTTCGAAATTTTGAATTAATAAGAAAGGAAAGCCAAATTCAGAATTTTATATTTGGGTTAAGCGCTATTTCACCATTGAGTTTTTTTTAGAATTAGCACAAAGCTTAATAGGCCGGGGAAATGCTTTCAGTTAAAAAAAAATTTTAAATTTCGAACATTTTCGTTCAAAGTTCTATTCGATTTTTTCAGCAGATGGCATCAGGAAAGTAAAAAAAATTATCGGATATGAGCGTAAGTGGTGTAGTTTTTTCAGAAAATTCCAATTTTCTCTAAAAATAGAACATTCTGAAACCTGAAAGTTTAAAAAGCATAATCTAAGTATGAACTACGAATTTGTGCCAAGTTACAAGTCAAACAAATGTCTAGTTTACGAGTCGAAAAGGAACACTCAAACAAACACAACTTCCTTCTTATTATTACAGATTAATTAAAGATACATACCGTCGAACCCTCTACGGAACCAACAATTGGTTCACTATATCCGAGGGTTCACTAAAGCCAATTTTTCTGGAATATAAATTTTTATACGATATAAAGCTTTTACAAGAATAATAATCGTTTTAAATATCTTGAATTTATTGAATAAATAATTGAATTAAAATAAATTATTTAAAAAACTAAAAATAATTATTAATTAATTTTTAAAATTTTCCCAAAATAATTATTCTAAAAGAATGCTAATATATTCAGTTAAGTAACTAATATTTGAATGTTCAAGAAAACAGTGTAGAAAAAAATTAGCATTTTTAGGCTTTTCTCCTTACAGAGGCTGCCATTTTTCTGTCGGTCACCTTCTATTCAAAATGAGTCTAAAGCCCATTTCACACCTTGTCACAACTAATTGCAACTCCCATAGGACACCGTGCATTGAAAAGTTGCACTCGAGTCGTGAGATTTTTTTCATGCGAGCACGAAAAAATCGCAGTTGCATGTAACCTTAGCCAATCAGGACTCGTTATTTGTTTGGCTGCATTGTGGCGAGCTGGACTTCGCCAACTGTTTGTTTATTTACTCTTTAAGTCGCCAACTTTACCTTCTTGCAAAAAATACAAAAATCTGCGCAATTAAAAATGGGTAGTAAATGAATGGCAAATGTGGAAATTGATCTTATTAAGGAAGTTCGGAAACATAAATTTCTGTTTGATGCAAACGATGCCTATAGTTTGATTAAAGTTTGCTTACAAAAAGATGAAACTTGCCAAATTGTGAGATAAATAATTTTGTGTGGAAACCCGAAAAACCAGGTTACAACAAGTTACGAGTTGCAGTTTTTTTTTTTTTTTTTAGTTGTGCAGGTGTGAAATGGGCTTAATATCTTTCCTAGGAAATAACAGTAACATAACAGGTTAAATGGGAAATTGGACAATTCCGCCGACTTTGACCAGACAAGCCCTCCAAGAATCCAGAAGAAGCGTGTTATTGTGTATGAGTGTGGTGGGGGATTATGAAGTATTATGAATAATGGACTGGAAAGAAAGGGTTTTTCCTGGAACCCAGATGGGGGGGGGGGGAGCTATGTTTACTTTAAAACAGGACCAGTTTGAGTACAATAAGAGGGGAAGGAGATGGTGAAATATGAGACATTGTTAATCTTGCTATCTTGCAGCCACTTGCAACTTATTGTACAGAAGACGCCGCTAATGTGATCACGGTTAATGTTATCAATCGTTTAATGTTATCAAAATAGCCTAGTCACGTCCGCTTATATCAAAATACATTGAAAAATCATCGTTTATTGTAATCAAATGTTCGTTCATTGTTATCAGTTTGTAAGTAAATTTTATTTTTCTGAAATCAATAAAAACAAGAAAACTTTTTTTGTTTAAAATGTTTCCTGAAAATTACCAAAAGTCCAAACGGGGCTCGTATTTGTATTATCTTTTAGACACGTGTTGGGGGGGGGGGTCCATTTTCGGTCAAGCATTCTAAAATTCCGTAGAACTGCAAATACGACACATACGGAACACAATGAGGGCTATCTGCCTACCTTTACAAGATAGGGCTATTATGTCAGTAGACTCTCTATCCTCTGGCGTTGGGAATGAATGACATTTCTTAACTGCATGTGCATAAAGGGCTTTCTTGTGAATTGTCTAAAAGAAGTCCAATCCCTATATCGGGCAATTTTGTGCTCGGTGAAGTCAGCACACAAAGCCATTCTCTTTTCGGACACGCCTTTTCAAAACCGATCACTCGGGTTGTCACACAATGCAGGAGGTCTTCTTTGTGATACATACAAGTATACTAACTAGTAATTATTTTCCTTTGTTGTGCATTAATTTCTATTAAATACTATAGAGTTTTACAGCAACAACTCCTATTTTAAAATTAATTTTTATTTTAATAAGTATGTAAAAAAATAATTTTTTAGTTTAAATAGAGCTGTAACACACTTCGGAAGTTTCCCCTCAGGGTCTTGGCAACGGGGCCTTAGCAACTCCCTGGAGATCCAACAACATTTGTTGTTGTTTAGCGTTACCTTTGGATTTTAGTCGACTTCGCACTTTTATCATTATATTTCGGTTTTGAAAGATGTCTCATCTGGATCACTTTGATAATATATCAAAGGAAAGGTTTATTAATAAAGTTCAGCAGTTAAATAGTGTAGATCCCTGCATAATTGATCGAAAAACCTTGAAATTGCACGTGAATTGTCTTTCGAAACTGACATGTGTCGCATGGGCCCTCGGCTAATGGTCTTATTTTGTTGCACTACTTATTTATGGAATGAAATATTTACTTAGATTTTACAGGGTTCTTCAAATGATAGTATAACAACTATAATGGATACTGCAGTGAAATTAGTGAATGTTTACATCTGTATCTTATATGATTAAATACAAAAATGAAATCACCTCATTTTGTTTATTTATTAAATATTTTGAAAATCTGCTTGAGAATATCTCTCATTTATTATTTTTTCATTTATTCAACAACAATTCGTTTTCAAGAAAAAGATTAAATTTAAAAGGAAACAAAAATATCAATCAAATCACCATTTTATTTCCTATTAAAATTAAATTTACGAAATTTGTGTTATTTATAATTTTGATTTATTGACGATGATAACTTTATGTTAATTGGTTAAATCCACTATGGTGCAACATTTTTTTTTATAATACATTTCCACAAAATAAGTTAGGCTATTATTTTTGGATCACCTTGTATTAGTTAAGTTTCCAAAAATAAACTTGTTCTATTATATTAATTGGGATATTAATCGGATTAAATCATCCGTAACTTTTTTACTGCACTTTTTATAATGGGATTACAAGATTAATGTACCATTGGCAATAGTACATTTTCACATGTATTTCACCCGATTTAATATTCTATAAAACACATATTCTATAAGTACAAAACTGGTAAACTATTGCTAACTGGATGACTTGTTGTATATTGGTCACACACCAGTAAGAATTGAGAAATAGATGTCCATATGCTGCGATAAAAATTTTTAGAGTAAATTCTTACTTAAGTTCAATAAGACTTGAAAATTGAGGAATACTGATTTCATGATTAAGCAAATATTATTTTGTACTAATTACTAAGTAAAAAACAAAACTATATAGAAGAAGCCATATTTATTAAAAAATATACAATTTAAATAATCGAAGGGACAAAGGCAGTAAATTTTACAAATGTTACATCTTTCATAATTGCTTTGCTCTCATTGTGATTCGTACCTGTAAAAAAAAAATATTTCACTACATAAATCATGAAAAAAATAAGTCCATTAGCCGAGGGTCCCAATCCTCGTTACCGAAACACGCATGACTCTCCTCCAACCGGGCTTCAACATTGGTTGGTTAAAGATGTCGGATGCTGCCTCTATGTGCTTTATCCCGCCCCATTAAAATTAATTTCATCTATCCAACCCTTATATAAATATTACTATTTAACATTGAAACCCCTTTTAAAACAATCAATTACAAATACTGCAAACATAAACCCAAATTTGTATGGTTGTGAAATACTATTAAAAAAATGAACTTCTTACAGCAGAAGTACAAAAAACGATAAGACTATTTGCCTATTTAGAACTGTAAGCACAAAAAGACATGTCTGATAAATTTGATATCTATACACGACACGTACATAGTATGTATTATGAAATAAAATAATAAAAAGTAATTTAACTATTCATATCTGAAGCACAAAAACCTGTGTGATAAAAATGGTCGTTGAAAGTCCTGAACTGATAAACAAGTATGAATGGTAAAATACAATTATTACAAAAACCTTGTACAGAAACGTTATTTGTTTTCATATTTTATAAAGTGAAACCCTGGTCACAATCGACAACATGTTTACCTACAAAACACTTTTGATACTTCACTAGTGTCAGTGTTGGATGGGGCTTTAGTCATACGGGATTACAGATGGGCACATATTAAAAAATGCTACATCTATCATAACTATTTTATCTACAGTTGAAATGTTCTCGTCTTGATTTGAAGAGTGTGAAACCAAGGTCGGTTATAGGCATTTGACCCTCCAACATTCGGTACTTCTGCCTCGGAACTCCAATGACCCGTTCAACATGATTCCGAAGACTGGCTAAACATTTAAACATACACAATGGTTTAGTAACAATAATAAAAACAAATTAAACAATTCAATTTAGGAATTCTAAATATAAGGCATGGCGAGTTCTGAAACAAAAAATATGCTACAAAATAGCGAGACAGGCGTGAACCGCGAAAATAGGAATGTGTGTTTCCTTTTCTGAACTGTATTCTGTATTGCTTTGGAGGAGTTCATGTGTTATGTTTAATGTGTTAATTGTTAATTTAATTTCTTTGATTTCTTGACCTTTACAGAATTTAAAAAATGGCTTCTTTACCTCTCGATTTTGACTATGTTCATTTATCTGATGATGGTGAAGTTTCAGTATATGGCGACTTTTTATTTCTTGCCAAACTTGTTGGCGAGAAAACACCCATTCAACATGAATCCGAAGACTGGCTAAACCTTTAAACATGTACAATAGTTTAGTAACAATAATCACAACAAATTAAACTATCCAATTTAGGAATTCTAAATATAAGGAAACCAGGGCCTGATTTCCGGCAGGGCAAACGGAGCATGTGCTCAGGGACCCCCACTGTAAGGAGGGCCCCCAAACTTTCTTCATGAACATTTGTGCTCAATACAACTGCCCCAAACTTTTCAATCTGAAGTAAACAAAAAAAAAATAATTCATGAACAAAAGTTTACTATTAAATAGAGTTTAAACTCTAAATCAATCAATTAACAAAAATAGTTATTGTGGGGGGGGGGGGGATTAAGCATACTTTTGAAGCTAATTACTTCGGCTAATTTTTTGGTAAACACACAGTAAGATATAGGAAAGTACACTCAAATAGTTTATTGAGGATGCTTTGGGGCCCCCAAATTTGCCTGTGCTTTGGAAGTTTGGAATCCTAAAGTTGTAAGTCAGGCCCTGAAGGAAACTGACTACTATAATGACTCTTATAACAAAGTATTTAGTACCTAAGGAAGATAAAGAGTAAATATCTAACTTCCAGTGCTGCTTGGCGCCTTTTCAAAAGCTTGTCAACAAGCCAATATCATACGATTTCAGTTGTAGAAATTAAAGTTTTCTGAGATTTTGCAATAAAATATCGATAAGCTTAGCTTTTTGTATCTTATATTTTGAAAGTTGTGTTACATGATGGGAAACTGCCATTGACAAATGTATACCTTTGAAAATAAACTTATTTTACCTTTCTTTCTTCAATGTCAATAGCATTTAGCTGCTTTTTCTCATTTTTAAATGCAGTATAATTCCGTAAAATCGAACCATGTGCATCCATCGTGCAGAATTAGAGCGCAGATTTAGAATAACAAAGTTTGTTGTTTTGATTCGATTTCGAAACTGAATGTTGTGACCCGTGTGCACCGCTTCCTTGGATCCTTCTACGTCATCTTTCCCAGCATTCATAGCTTCCTTGGCAGCCGGTTACGTCATATGTTACAGGACAATTATTTTTCGTGTATTGTAATCAATCGGTTATTGTTATCAAATCACGTTCGTCCCGATATGATGATATTAAGCGACGTTAAAATTATAGTTGAAAGTAAAAGAAAAAACAAATGCATATATATATAATTTTTGCGAAATTAATCTATAAATCATTTAAAAAAAATCGTTTTAAAAAGGCATTTTTTTCACGTGATCACAATCACGTCGGTTTGGTTGACGTCACTATGAACTATAAACAAGCCAGCGTTATGTTTTTTTGTTTTCTGATTAAACTTGATTTAATCTAATTACTTATTGAAATAATAAATATTGAGAAAATGTAAGGCTGCTTTACACAAGCGTATACTGGGTGGTTATAAAATAACTCTCGCTATTCAGAGTGGTCTGTAGCTTGAATGAATAATCCAAATGCATCAAAAATTGAGAAAAAAAGATAGAATCCTAAAAAATAATCATAAAAAGGAATAATCATAAAAAACAAACTCGTCTCTTGACCAGGGTTCTAAATAACGAGGCGTCGTCAATTATGGCCAATTTCGGCCAACACAGCTAATTAAGCTTTGTAATTTAGAACCCTGGTCAAGAGACGAGTTTCTTTTTTTCGAAAAAGAATGGAATCATAAAGAAGAAACTCGTCTCTTGACCAAAGTTCTAAATTACGAGGTATAGCCAATTAGGCGCTGTTACTCGGAAGTCTGTCCAACCTACCTAGAAATATTCCGGTTCACGGGTTTGTTGATGTTTTGAACACCGCTATCACTTTTCAATGCGTTCGAGATTGTATAAAAATGAATAAATTATACAATATTTTCAAGAAAACTAATATGCTGCACAATATATAAAATGAATGTATAGTTTGTTAAACGTTTTTAACGAACGTGGAAGCATTGAATCGGATGCCTAGATTTGAATATACTTTATGCAGCATCTGAGTTCGTGGTATTCAACACTTCATTTTAACCCGGCAGCACTCGCGCTAACTTAGCATAGACTAAGATCCTTCTAGATCGGGAACTCAATCTGATGCCTAGCGCCTCCAAAGTGTCGAACGGAACTAATACACTATTAACGATTGATTTGTGATTGGCATAATTAAACTTTCCGATTGCAGCTCTGTTTCTTCGAAATGTACTATAATACGTCAGATTTGAATGGATAATTAGAATTTTCGATCTTAGCGCTGACGTCGCTTACTAAACTGTCGCTAACTAAGCTGTCTAATCGACGCTAGTCGTAAAAGTACGAGGAACTGTCCTGGCCTTTTCCGATCTTATAACTCATCAACTGTCACTAATCATTGAACTAAAAACCAATAACCAGATTTGTTTCAGTGATTAACTTTTCGACTATGAAATCATAATTTAATCTTCATAATTCATTTTTTTGGTTGCTTTTGTTTGAAAAAACTACAAAAAAAATAAAACATAGATTATTAGCAATTTTTTATAGCTAGATAGTTTAACAACAAACTAAACCGCAACTGTGCTAAAGCTCCGAATGGAGGCTAGAAAAAGGAAGCCTTAAACCATTACATTAGTTCTCTTAGACACAATTGGGGGAGTTAGTGTCTATTTCAATTTCAATATAGAAAATCCTTATAATGGTAATCCAAGCAGAGTTTCAGATCTTAGAGTGTATTTAATCTATTTGGGGTCCATTAGACCCCAGGCGAGTGCTGCCGGGTTAATGATTCAAGCTGTTGTTGACAATTTTAAACATTGATTAGGCGCATCAAGTAGAATTTAAAACACAAATGCAACCGACTTTACTATCAGATTAAAAATAATAAGAATCGTAGTTACGATTAATAATTTTAATTAGATAATAAGAATTTAAGTATTAGTTGTGATATTTTTTCTATCTTAATTTTTTTAAAAATATCAGCTGTTTTCTACAAGTGCAACACGCAAAAAACCCACGAACTTAAAAAAGCAGGACCAAAAATGATATTTTGTTATAGAATTTTGAATTTGCTCTTCATCTGATGATTAAAATGATTTTCTCAAATTGTAATCTTTTTGAGTCAAATAACATAGTATAAAAATACAAATGATTCAAATTATATTTGGGGGGAAAATGAATTTTTCAAAACACCTATTTTACCTCACTACACCACGCTACGGCATGAGGAGAAAATCAAGTTCTGGTCCCAAACCGGAAGTCAGAGGAGGACAGGGTTTGTTTGCAAACATTAAACCCTCTATACAAAGTTCATAGTGCCATCACAGATACCACGTGACAGCCAGAAAGCGTTTTCAAGAGTGATTTTTCGTCCTAATTTTTAAATTCATTTTTCTGCCTTTTTATGGGGTTTGAAAAAAAAAAAGAAAAAAGACAGGTCTAATATTATTGGCATAAGAACATTTCAGGCCAATAAAAAAAATTTAGTAAAGTACCCTAGTAATTGTAATTTTTAGTAAAATGTCTTTTTGTTCAAGACTTAGAACCTCATTTTGTTTGCATGGAAGCAATGGAGAAAAAAATCCGAAAATTAAGTTTTTTTTTATATTTGTGCCAGGTCAATGTATTCATGTATGCGAAAATAAAATAAATAATTTGAAAAATAAAAAAATTGTATTTTTACTTTATGTGAGAAGTTATTAAAGATGTCGATTATTAAAATCATATCAAGGACTGGGCATTACAGAATTCAAAATCATGTAAAAAACAAATGTTTCACGATTTGGCATAAATAAGCAAAAGTTGTAACCTTTTTTTCAAGCACTTTTGATTTTTAATATATTTTTGTAAGAAAAAGTACTTATCTAATCCCAATTAATGCTTGGCGAAATGTTACAGTGATATGACCGCTCGCTAGTCAATGATGTCATGATGACGTCAAAGGGAACGCCCACTGGAACTCCGCGTATCTGCCGTGCCGGGATGTGAACTAGCCTCCACCTCTCTGATTGGTCAAGAAGTTATCGAAGGATTGGAATTATCTATAGATGGTCATTTCTACAAACATTTAGTTTCTTGGCGATAGCTTGAGTTCCTATGTTGTGATTTATTTTGTGTGAATATGTGCGTTTTCGTGTTTCATAGTGGAGTGCAATCTAGGGGACGAGATGAACAAGTGGAAGTTTGAAGATGAAGAGGTTAGTAATTTTATTGTATTTAGGTAACAAAATCCGCTAAAATGCTTTTAGATTAATTTGCATTTTTCTTACAACGTAACCTTATGGCAAGGTTTTATTTTTTTTAATATTATGCTCTCAGCAAACTTGCATTTCAGGCTTATTTCAGATTTTAATAAGTTAATGATTCCTTTAAAAGAAACTATACTTATATGTATATTATATGCATTTAAAATTCTTTTTTGAGTGAGTGTCTATTTTTTAATATTTTAAAATAATTTAGTGCAGCATTGATTTTGAACACGTGCATTTAGTTATAATTTTCTAAAAATTTCAATTAATTTGTTTACATTTATAATTTTGTACAAGCGTAGTTTTTCCGATTGTTGTTAAGATATAATTTTTACACGAGCTTTATTGATATTCTTAAGGGCCCTCTTCTCAAAATTAAACATCAAGTCAAGTTTTAAGAAATACACCATTCGATGACTAATTTTGAAAATAAGAAAATTTCAAAATTTGTCCTTTGAAATTTAATTTTTAAGAGAGATAAAGGGTTTTAGACTTTAAAAAAGACATTTTTTGTATCAAGAATAACACAAGTCCAAAAACACTAAATTTATCCAAGTAATTTTTTTCATACGCAGAACAAATTAACTTAACAGAGGACAAAAAATGAAACAGATTTGATGATTAGATTTTTAATTAAAAATTATCAAACTTGTCTAATTTTTTTTTTTTTTTGGGGGGGGGGGGGAGGTTACAATTTTGAAAATCACCATCACACATTGTTATTTCTTCCCATGTAAGTTACGATCGTGATAAAGCCTCCCTAAAAATTTGGAAACATAATTTTAATTAGTTTAGGAGCAGTTCCTGAGGAAAAGTAATTCTTTTGCAAATCCCCCCCCCCCTCCCAGCAGTTTGGCGATGTTGGCTATAGAAATTAGAAAAAAAAGGGAGATGTAGCCAAATGTAGTCGTTCTGCCTAGGCGGCGGGTAATAGGAGACGTATGTGGGGGGAAGGGGGGGGGGGGTAAATGGGAGAGGTATAGATAACTAGAAAGTGAGATAAGGGGTATTCTTCGTTTACTATTTTTGGACCAACTTCGTAAATTGCTTCGGTGCTGAATTTCTGAATCGTGAAAGGGACTGGACATTTTTATTTCGCTTTGGGCTTCAAGAGACGATAGTATTTTTTTTCTGTCATCTACTGCATTTACCAGAAGTGTCTTCTCCTTTAAAATTTTAATTTAGGAGTTTTTCTGTCAAGAGTTTTAAAAAGCTATTTTTGAATATTTTTCCGAGTACCTAACGGAGAAAAAAAATCCGGTACCATTTTTTTTAATCATGGAAACTACAAAGAAACGGTAAAGGTATCAACCATCGAGGCCATACTAAAAGGGACAAAGATACAAGCGAATAGCTGCCCAAACCTTAAAAGTGAGGAATAAACGTCCCTGCGGTTTGATGCAATATTTTTTAATTTGATAATTTCGTATGGTTCTTAAATTTAAGGGTATTTGTGCAGTTTTTAATTCATGCATTTCTTTAAAAAAAAAGGGGGCGAGATGTCATTCATTTCTAGTATTTTATAGGCTTTGCATCGAGTGTTAATTATTTTGTTGCAAATAGGTTTTCACTTTATAATTATTTTTATTTAATTATTTTGGAAAATAATATTACACTGCGATCCTAAAGTTAAGACAATGACGTTTTTTTTTAGCTGTAAAATATACATTTGTGATTGTAGAATTACAAATATCCCCAAAATATATTCAATAAGCATTTTGAAGTGCTCTATTAGAAACATAATTGCTTGATTTGCTATAACAACTTTTTTTTATAACATAAAATTTTGTATGATCCCAAAAGTTTAGACACAAATACGAGATTATGCTAATTTAAAGTAAGTAAGTTTTTTATATGATGAATTAAAAAAAAAAGATATTCGGTGAACTAAACAAATTTAATAACGATATTGGTTCAATTTTACACCAAACAGGCAATATAGCCATTTAAAATCTTTATTAAAATCATATTTGCTTCAAAGGTACAATTTAACATCCTTAAATACGAACCGAATGAATACCAAACCATCACCTTAAAGTTTTGGAACGAATTCGTAGATTTAGAGACATGCATTGACCAATTTTCTTGATGAAAAATGCAGCCTTTCTCGTATAAAATCACAAAATAGCGACATATTATTCTGTTTTGCACTTTAGTACAATGCAGAGATAGTCACCTCTTCAAAAACGACAAAAAAAGTAGGAAAGTAAATTCACTCCACACCATTACGAAAGTTCCTTCTTCATACAGAAATTTAAAGCTTCTTGAGAAAAACCAGTTTCTTTGAACCGGTTACAATTTAACCGGTCTCTTTAGTGCTATTTAAACACGTTCGGTTTAACCGAATATTGAAAAATAAGCTTTTGAAACACCGGTTTTCCCCTCAAAAACTTTAGCATCAAGGTGGAAGTTTGTAATGGTGCAGAGTGAATTTACTTTGAAATCACCGAATTTGTTTTTTGTGCGTTCTTGAAGAGGTGACTATCTCTGCATTGTTCTAAAGTGCAAAAAAAGAATAATCTGTTGCTATTTTGTGATTTTATATGGGAAAGACTACACTTTTCATCAAGAAAATCGATCACTGCATGCCTATAAATCTACGAATTCATGGCAAAACTTTAAGGTGATGGGCTGGTAAGCATTAGGTTCGTATTTAGAGATGTTAAATTGTACATTTGAAGCACATATCCTGGGAATGATAAAATGGTCGAACCTCGTGGGCTCTAGTATACATTAGAGCCCGGCAATGAGTCGCCAAGTTGGCAACCCCGCCAAATTCAGTTTTACGGCAACCCTTGACGATAAAAATTTGGCGAAGTGTCCAAATTGTGAAATTTGCCAATTTTAGCAACCTTTCCAATTGTTTTTTTTTTTGCCAAAAAAACCTGAAATCCGAAGTTTGACAACCATGCTGCATGTTTGTTTAATGTTTTTCTCCATTCCGACTCGTGGTGGCAACGTTGCACGTGATTCTATAACTTTATATTTTAATTTATTTAAATCTTAATTGTTTTTTCATTTAAAAGTAAATATTTTTCGTACAGATTGATTTTTAATTCGATGTTTAACAATGGGGGACATTCACGCCATATCCACCTGAGCTTCAACTCCAAACGCTGTATAAAAAAAAGCGGTTAGACAGGTTTGAGTAGTAGGAAAACATAAGCACGTGTTTCGATAGCTGTATAGGATAACATTAGCACGTGGGTCAAGAGCTGATGCATAACAAACCGCGTGCCGTCACATGAATGTTCCTCATTTAAATTGATTATTTTAAATTTTTTTTTCGGCACCTGCAGTGTTATGATCAACGTTTTTTTATAATATCTTAGTAGGATTAGCCTTATTTTCCTGGTATGTAGTTAATGTTTATCAAATGTTTAGTATTTAAAAAGAAACGTTTTTTAACGCTTTTTACTCCGTTTTTAAATTCTGTTTTAAAAATCTTTTTAGCTACGGAAAATCTTTTCCTACTAGCAGTTAATCGTAAACGTGTACATTTTCCCTTCTTTTATTCTTACTTACATTGCATTAATAGTATTTATAATTTTAATCGTACACTGTTTAAAAATAAAAAAGGTTTTTTTAGTCATTTTGAGATCGTTTTGAAAAATTTCACGCTTTTGTTCATTTGAACGATATTAATGTCACGTGTTTGGTACTTACTTTGATCGTTTTCTAAAATGTCACGTTTTTGGTCATTTTGCGAACGTTTTTTAAAAATGCCTTTTTTTTTCATTTTGATGTTTCAGGCGTCATTTCGACTTGGCGCCCTCTTCTAAACACCGGGTGTTGGCGTCATTTTAACTGTGTGGCGATTTTGAAAAGTCGCCAAATCCGGGCGTCAATATGTATACTTAAAACTGATTCATATATATATATATATAAACACTTTTAAGTTTGAAATGCACTGAGAACAAAATACTGTAAACATACAGAAATTTTTAAAGAAATGTTACAGAAATAACCAATTTTACAAAAAAAGTTTTAGTACATCTGAACAAAAATCATCATCATCCAGGGGACCCCCAAAAATATTTGACTTATCCGAAGTTCGAGTTATAGTAGTTGCTTCGAATTCCTCTCTATTAGAAGTTAAAGATAGGTCGTCATGGTTTAAATGGTTTTTGATATGTGCTATAATGCTAGAGTTGTACGCATTTCAATTTGTTAATGGCCCATGTAAACAATAAGAGAATAATGCGTGTAAAAAGGTTAATTAAAACTCACAAAATTTGGCCTTATTGCATATTGATTAGTATACATAATACATGCTCTAAAAATTTCATTTAAAAAAGCAGTTATACTTGTTGCTTGTATTTTTTTAGGTTGTTGGCATTCACTAAGTCACCTAATTTTTGAAACATCAGTTAAATTCGAAGTTTTGAACAGAATTGTGTTTTTTAAACGAGAAATCTATCACAAAAATTTCGACTTTGAAGATGTTCACTTCGAGTTATCGAGACAGTTTTTGAAAGAAAAGTATAAAAATAATTCGGGACCCGACTAAAAGTTCAAGTTAGTGGATTATTCGACTTACAGGAAGTCGAGTTATCGAGGTTAGACTGTAATGTACTAGCTGATGTACCCGGTGTTGCACGGGTTGGAAAAAAGGAAGTACCAAATCAATCCAAGTATTTGTACCATACTACCATTTAATCTGTTATAGGATAATAAGCTTATGTTACTTTTCCCGTTCGTTATAAAGTACATAATCCCGTTACTTTACATTAAAAATTAAAAAAATGCTACGAAATGAACAGATAATGTAATAGTAATTTCCCGAATAAAATTATTTAAGCTCATTTGGAGTGCTTGAAAAATTTGGCGAGGAAAATATATAGCTACCAACACACCCATTCAGCTCTGGCGCAATAACCCTCGCACAACCAACCAGCTAATAAAAAAAAAATGCTCATTCATTTTTTGCGGTTTTTTTTTTTTGTAATAATTTGGCGAGTTTGGCAAAGTATTTGGCGAAAAAAAAGGAAGACATAAAACCCTAATATGCATCTGTAGTGCGATGGCCTTCAAAAGACAACATAGTTCAGTATAAGCTTAACTATGCTTTTAAAAAAATTCATAATTAAAATCATAGACACAATAAAATAATAGAATGAAGACTGGTAGGATTACGTCACTTGAAACATATAAATTATTTTTTCAAATTATTAATTTAGTTTCTAAAGGCAATGAACAAATATTAAACAAATTAAGCGTTCACAATTTCAATTGTTTTCGAAAATGTTTTAATTTTTCTGCCCAATGGCATCACGAAAGGGAAAAAAATTATCAGATTTGTGCGAAAGTGGTGTATTTTTTTCCCTTAAAACGTTCGAAAACGATAGAAGGAATGGTCTAATTTGAAAAATTATAAGCCTATGTTTGTACCGGAGATGAGATTAGTTTTTGTTCCAAATTTCGTGACAATCTGTTGCGTAGTTCTTTAGATTTCGCGTCTTATACAGATAGACAGACCACAAACAGAAGTCGCCTTTTATGCATATAGATAATAGCTCTGGCTGATTACAAATGGGTACATCACCAACTTTTAACCACTTTGTTAAAGCCAAGAGAAACAGTTTAAAAGAATCGAAAGAGACTTTAGATTGAAATTTAATTCAATTCAGTTGTCGAGGCCATTAAGAAAAATAGTCTTATAGTTAGAAATCAAAAACACAAAGTTTAACGTATCTTAGTATTTATAAAGAAATGCAGCTTCATTGTGGTTAGTTGGTTATACATAATTTCCTTCATATGACATGATAGAAAATACAAAAATTGTCGACCAACTACAGGCCAGAGGCCCAGCAAGGTTGGTCCAAAATATATCTATGTAAGGGAAAGAGACATACAATCAAAATCAATCAATTTTGTTAAAATTATGTTAAAACGATACTAACAGTTTTCTATGAAATAATAGGACTGTTTAGAGAAAGAAGAAAAGCAGCAAAAGTTTTTACTGTTTAAAATCCCTTTGCAATGATTCTACTTGCTTCATAAACCAAAAATAGCAAATTTTACAAGTAATCGTGTGAATTGAGACTCAAAAGGGTGTTTACCAAACAAACGGTCTGGTATCTCTGATTTTTATGTTGTGTGTGACCTCTAGGTAGTAATCAATGTGAGTTTTCATCATCCTCGTTCTATTGTTTTTTCCGCCATCTTGAAAAGACGTTCGAAATTTCGCCCATTTTCCAGTTTTTGCCCCATAAATTTTTTCTAAGCATTTTAAAATGGAACTGTTCGACACAAAGTTGTAAAAAACAAAATTTTCTTCAAAATTGGTATTAAAGGTGTTTTACTACGACAAATATTTAAAAAGCTAAGAAGCAGCTAAAAGTGTGTAAAATCGAGTGTTTAAAAAAAATATTACGTTCCAACGATTTTCTAACACCGTAACTCACACAAAACTTCATTTTAGCAATAAAATATAATTTTGCAAATCGTAGGAAATTTAATTTCTATAAAATACACTTACCAAAAATAAGTTTAGTTTTTTGTTATATGTTTTCTTATAGTTTGTGTTTTTAGTTATAGTTTTTTTTTTCTATAAGTTTCTTAACACTTTAACAACGGGCGTCGACTGACCCATAGACTAAGACCACTCTAAGTTTGAAACTCTCATTGGAGAATTTCTACATTGAAATTGACATAGAAACTAGCTCTCCCCCCTTTGTGTTTAAGGGAACTAATGTAATGGTTTCTGGCTGCCTATTTGCAGACACCTTTTAGGAGCTTTAACAGAGCCAATTACACCTCGTAATTTGGAACCCTTATCAAGTGACGATAGGGATCTATTTTTGACGGACAACTTATTTTCGACTTTATTTTTGAATATGTACAGCTACTCATTGACTTTAATATCCCTCGTAGGCCCATCCTCAAGATATTTGACCTTGTCTTCTTTTTTCTCCATAAATAAACCTACAGACTGACTACGCTTGTCATTTTAGACATGGTCCCCCAAAGGTCCACAAGTGATTCGATTGAATAACTCGTCAAATATTCATCCAAATGTATCAAAAACTTAGATTTAGGGGTTTTCGAAGGTTTTTCACATTTCTAAGTTATTAAAATTGGGGTTGCTATTGAAAAATTTAAAGTTCGTAACATTTTTAATATTAAGACGGCCCCTTATGCAAATTTTGTGTCATGCAATTAACTCAAAATGTTATTTGTTCACATAGTCAAAAAGGTCCGATGTAAAAGGATGACTATCGGTTGAAATAATCACAAGTGGGTAACTTTTTTCCACAGCTGCACATTCCGAAGAAACAGTAACCCTACAATCGGAAAGTACAATTATGCCAATCAACAAATCAATTTTTAATAGTGTTTTAGTTCCTTTCGACACGTTAGAAGAGCTAAGCATTAAATTAAGTTGCTGGTCTAGAAGAATTTTAGTCGATGGGTTAGTCGACGCCCGTCTTTAAAGTGTTAATATTCTTATCCTGATTTTCGCCAAGAGTTTTTTTACAAAAATCATGATTTTACGCTATTGTTGGCATTGTGTAGCTCCGCTATATTTCTTGTATGAAACACACAAAATAACCATTTTATAGAAAACTTTATCTTCTACAAGTTTTGAATTAACAAAAATACTAAAAAATACACTTTGAATGAGGTACAGATTAAAAGATAAAAATTTGTATCGTCGTGTGAAAATAACCCTTTTTTGTGTTTCTGTAAATAAAATCTTTCATCATGGAATTTATAAGAAACTTATTTTCGATAAGTGTATTTTACAGAAAATTAAATCTCCTACTATTTGTAAAATCCTATTTTGTTGCTAAAATGAAATCTTATGTGAGTTACGGTAATGAAAAATCGTTGGAACGTAATATTTTTTTCGAAACACTCGATTTTACACCCTTTTTGCTGATTCTTAGCTCTTGAACAATTTGTCATAGAAAAACACTTTTGATACCAATTTTGAAGAATTTTTTTCTACAACTTTGTGTCGAAAAGTTTTATTTAAAAATGCTTAGGAGAAAAGTTATAGGCCAAAAACTGGAAAAAGAGCGAAATATCGAACTCTTTTTCAAGATGGCGGAAAAAGCAATAAAACGAGGATGACGAAAACTCACATTTATAACTACCTAGGGGTCACACATAACATACATAAAATCAGCGAAGCTTGACCGTTTGTATGGTAAAACTCCTTTATTCATTGAACTAAATGTTTATTTTAAAACTTTCAGTGTGTTAAATCTTTACTTTACAACAATGTTATAATTTTCTTACTATACAGATCCTTTAAATACTATCTATGTTCAATTCATCAATTTACAACCGAGACACTCAATGCCATTTAAATATGAATTTTATATCTTATTAGTCATGTGAAAATTTTAACACAGTTAATTTTAGTAATATAATATTTTGGCCTAATTTGTAATGCATGCAATACCAAAAGTAAATTAATCATAAACTGCTATGATAAATAATGGCTGGTCTTGATGTACGTTACGTTGCCAAGCAACGAAATGCAAAAATGTGGTAAACATTTCACGTCATATTTAATGCAAATCAATGTGTATCGCAGCCCTACGTTAAATTTTAAAGCTATTCAAAAGACGCCAAATGTCAGACTGGCCGTTATATCCTAGTTGTACCTTATTATATTCAACTTCTATCCAACAGGAACGAAATATGGATCCATTGGCCATTCACCGCGCAGCTAAAGAGGGCGATCTGCATAGGGTGAGGCGGCTCGTGGAAGCGGATGCATCGTCCTTTTACAGCCGCGACAACAAAGGGAACACTCCTATTCTAGTGGCCGCTATCCGGGGACGTCATGCAGTGGTGGAATTCCTCATCAACTTCATACTCTGCCCCAGAAATCGTACACCCCCCGCGTTGCTGGATATAGATGCGGAGAACGAGAATGCCTTAGGTCCGTGTTCTCGACGTAATAACTTCACCCTCCTCTATATCGCTTCTCGAAATGGTTGGGCGGACATTGCACAAATCCTGATTGAGGAAGAGTTGAATACGGTGAATGCTGCAACAAGCTATGGTTTTACGCCTCTCCTCGCGGCTGCAGTACGTGGGCGGGTAGAGGTCGCAGCTCTCCTCCTTCGATCCGGGGCAGACGTCAATCGAAGAGGCCTAAATGGATTAACTGCCTTGCACTGGGCTGTTCATAGGGGTCACGTCACACTGGTCAAGCTGCTTCTCCAAGAGGAGGGGCTGGATCTCAACCCTCAAGATGACTCAGGCGATACACCCCTGCACTTTGCTTGCCATAGGGGATCACGTGCTCGTAGAGAGATTTTAAAGCTGCTGTTGACAGCGGATGCCGACACAAACTCGGTTAACGGATTAGGTGAAACTCCTCTCAGCATTTATTTAAGGAAATCAAACCCCAGTCTGGAAGTAATCAATTTATTTGTACAGAACGGTGCCTTTTTCCTGGACTGTGACTATGGAGAAATATCTGAGAATCCCGTTCTCAGAGAGAATGTTTTGAAGAATGTGGACGTTTGCACACAGTCTGTAGTCAACAAGTTCAGCTATCAGACATTACCTGCATTGTACAGCAGTCCTTATATTAGTAGCATGCTTCCTTCTATGTATAATTTTATGTTGAACACTTCCCAAAAAGACGACTTGAAAAACATTGTAAGGCGTGACATTCAACAAAATACATTCTGCAATGTTGTTCGAGTTCGCCCAACAGCCCTAAGTGCACTCTGTGTTCAATGTCTGGCCGCTTACACTGCCAGTCGTCACTGAGACTTGTGAGATTGTTACAAATTATTTTAACCTTAAAATGTAATACACTAATATTGCATGTACAATTAGTAATTAAATTAATAAAGTTAATTAGGAGTAGTACATACTCTACAAAAATTAGGATTTTTTTTAAGGTGCACCAATGAGGTGTTTTTGATTGCAATTGGATTAAAACTTAAAAACAATATTTTTACAATGTCTGCTCACAGTTTGTTTGCCTTCAATGTTTATTGCTTCTTTTATTCTTCGAAATTTTGAATTAATAAGAAAGGAAAGCCAAATTCAGCAATTTATATTTGGGTTAAGCGCTATTTCGCCATTGAGTTTTTTTTTTCAGAATTACCACAAAGCTTAATAGGCCAGGGAAATGCTTTCAGTTCATACATTTTAAATTTTTAACATTTTCGTTCAAAGTTTTATTTGATTTTTTCAGCAGATGGCAATAGGAAAGTTAAAAAAATATATCGGATTTGAGCGTAGGTGGTGTAGTTTTTTTTGCAGAAAATTCGAATTTTCTCTCAAAATAGAACATTCCGAAACCTTAAAGTTTAAAAAGCGTAATCTAAGTATGGAAACGAATTTGTGCCAATTACAAGTCAAACAAATGTCTAGTTTACGAGTCTATAAGGAACACTCAAACAAACACAACTTCCTTATTACTATAGATTAATGTAAGGTATATATATAATGATATATCTTGAATAAATTTGAATCCTATGTGCTATTGGTGTCAAGAGTTTAATTTCTCCTTCTGCGGTCAATTGTTAGTTTACCAGAAACAAATGTCAAATTTTGCGAATTCTAACATCAAGGACTAAAACAAATTTTGAATAGTAAAAACTAATTTTTTAAAAAAAAATTCTTAAAAGGCTTTTTTGCATTTTATATAAATGCAAATTTTTAGAGTTATAACAGAGGAGTTCATTCGAAATTATCAATATAACAATGACAAGATATCGTAACATTGAGGTGTATGGGACTTAACTAACTATAAAAAATCATTTTATGTTGTATACATCTATTAAAATGATATAATTTCTCAAATTTTCTGAATCATCCGGATGATATAAGTATCTTTCGATGCCATTGCTTTAAAAGTTTAAATAATTAAGTTTCAGCGCAAAGAACTTTAAATATAAGCCCTTCATGTATGATAATCAAATATCAAAATATATATTTTCAGATTTAAAAAAAATCATGCAATAGTGGGATAATTAGGTTTGACTCATTTTTAAAACTGAGAGAAAATTATTTTTTTACATGCAGTAATATTCCAATTAAAAGCTACTATAAAGCCAATTACAATATTAAAACCAACAATATATTTTGACAGACATTTTCTTTAAGCATATTATTTTGAAATTGGCTAGCAGATAGATACTAAATTGAAAGTTGTGAATATGATCAGAAAGGAAGAAGAAAAATTTAATCTTTCAAGAAACAAGATTAAAATATTTTATTCATAGTTTAAAACAATAATTTGCAAAATCAAATAAAAACTCATACTAGATATGTTTTGCTCTCTAGATATTTTGTTTTGCTTAGTTGGTACATCTGTTGTGGATATTCCCGTCAAATCTTAGCGTCATAGCTTGACATTTGCAAAAGTTACGTTGCCAAGAGTGCATCTATCTCTGTGTGTGTTCTCGTATTTTTAGAAAGCAGACTTAAATTAGCAGCAACGAACTTGTATCAAATTTTGCAGGCTGATCCATAGGAAATGTTATATCTTCCGCTAGCACTCTGATGGTTAATTTGCGGTTATTAACCAACCTTTTTTGGGGTTATAGACATTTTATTTTATCAACGTTTTCATCGGTTTTCGATGTCGATGGTCTTCCACAGCATTCATCATCTTCGATTTATTCCAGACCACTTTTGAACCGCTCGTGCCACTGGTAAACGCCCGGTTTCTTCAGAGAATCGTTGAGGAAACACTTTTCTAACATTTCAACTTTCTCGGCCCACTAAATCCATTTTTTACGCAAAATTTAAAACAAGTTTGCGATCCCATCGAAGATGGTGAACGCAGTGGCAGACAACCATTGTAAACCGATGAAAACATTGATAAAAAAAATAATTAACCACAAAATTAACCAACAAGGGGATAGCGGAGAATTTGAACTTGCCTATGGATCCATCCGCAAAATTTGATACAAGTTTGTTGTTACAAATTTAAGTCCATTTCTAAAATTGTAAAAAATCGAAAACACGCACAGAGATAGATGCACTCTTCGCTATGTAACTGTTGCAACTGTCAAGCTATGACGCTAAGATTTGGAGGGAATATCAACAACAGATGTACTAACTTATAAAAAAAAATCAAAACTCAAATCTAAACGATAGGAGCGCTTTATGGTGGTTATTCCGGGAACTTTTTGATCAAGGTAGTAGGTATATCTAGAAAGAGAGACTCAAGCATTTTCCTTCCCCATCCCCGCATGTGGTTTTCCTGGAAAACGGCGTGAGTGTTTTCCCCCACCCTATTTGGGTTTGAACTGTTCGGTTCAGGGTGGAAAAAAATCATGATATTTTTAAAATCGAAAAAAAAAATCGGATTTATTTGATTTAAATCATTTTAAAATTTTGTTTTGATATTTTGCATACTACTTACTTGAATATTCTTGGGAATTAGATTAAGGACTTTTTACTTATCACTTCAAAAATTAATATACACCAAAAATGAAGAATATTTCAAATTTATGCTTTTATAAACTATGAATACCAATAAATGGATTACATTTTTAATTTTACAATCTGAACTATTTAAATTAACATCAAGTTTTAAAAAAAATTAAATAGTTATAGAAACAGACATACTTTTGATATTAGTAAAATAAATGTTGAAAAGTCATGAACTATCATCAGTTCTTGCACGATTTCGTACGGGTCATTTTAAGGGGTCACAGGAGTCTTAAAAATGTGTAAAGAAGGTACTACAAAACATAGTTTGATCTTTCATGTCATTTTTGAACTGTTCAATGTATAAGTATAATTTTTTAATATGTAATTCTACAAGATTTATTTATTATAAAACGAGTTTAAAAATTTATGAAACTTTAGCCAAAACTAAAATAAATGATATTAAACATGAAGCTATTTAAACACATTGTGATTAGGCTTGCGCGGCAAATTGTGAGGTCAAAATTGAAAAAATGACCAAGAAAATGACTTTATATTGTACAAATATGTACAAACTAGGACTTATACCTAAATTCTCAGCTCAATTTTAATTAGAAATTATTTTTTAAAATTTTTTATCTATCTAATTTAATCTATCATGGGCACGATAACAACAACATAACAACAAATGTTGAAAAATACTAGACTGAAACCTAGATTTATCTCAAAATAAATATCTTAATTACAATCTTGATCTTAAATTAAAACTTATGATTTCACATATTCCCCTAGCGAAATTACTATGACTTTATATGTCAATTTTATAGCGATTTTTAAGGACGGTTTTTCAGAGTTTTTCAGTCTTTTGTGAATGAGTAATTTTCGAGCCCTTCTTAAATATAATAATAATTAAATACTATATGTAAACTTGCATCTTTTGAGCTTACATTATTGTTTCTGTTTTTTCCAACCCGTGCGATGCCAGGTACATCATCTAGATTTATATATAGGAATGGAAAGCCTAGACCATTTTCTATTGAAAATGTTTCCGCATTTAACACATCGTGCTTCAAAAAGACAATTTTGGCTTGAATGATAGAATGACTGACACCTGTAACATTGTTACACCCTTCCAGCACGTTCGTACTTTTCATCCAGATAAATATTGAAATCGAAATTTTGTCATGGCGGGCCCGGGGAAAACTGAATAGGGTACTTGACTGTATCGCTGAAATACCTTTCAATGTTATTTAAATTATAGTTGAAATTAAAAAAAATAACAAATGCATATATAATTTTTGCGAAATAAATCTTTAAACCATTTTTAAAAACTCGTTTTAAAAAGGCACTTTTTTGCACGTGATCACAAACACGTCGGTTTGGTGACGTCACTATGAACTATAAACAAACCGGCTTGATGTTTTTTTTGCTTTCGGATCAAACTTGATTTAATCTAATTACTTATTGAAATATTAAATATTAAGAAAATGTAGGGCTGTTTTACAGAAGTGTATATTTCAAATTAGCCTAAAATCGATTCCAATGTAGTGTTTCAAAGTTTGTTTATAGTTCATAGTGACATCACATAAATACCACGTGACAGCAAGAAAGCGTTTTCAGGAGTGATTTTTCGTCCTAATTTTTAAATTCATTTTTCTGCCTTTTTATGGGGTTTTGAAAAAAAAAAGAAAAAATACGGGTCTAATATTATTGGCACAAGAACATTTTAGGCCAATAAATTTTTTTAGTAAAGTACCCTAGTAATTGTAATTTTTAGTAAAATGTCTTTTTGTTCAAGACTTAGCACCTCATTTTGTTTGCTGGAAGCAATGGAGAAAAAAAATCAGAAAATTAAGTTTTTTTTATATTTGTGTCAGGTCAATGTATTCATGTATGCGAAAATAAAATAAATAATTTGAAAAATAAATAAATTGTATTTTTACTTTATGTGAGAAGTTATTAAAGATGTCGATTATTAAAATCATATCTACGACTGGGCATTACAGAATTCAAAATCATGTAAAAAAAATCACGATTTGGCATAAATAAGCAAAAGTTGTAACCTTTTTTTCAAGAACTTTTGATTTTTAATATATTGTGACGAATAACTTTAATATTCAGTAGTCTCTGATGGTAGCGTTATAATTTATTTAATAGTTTTAACATATTATTTACAAGAGCGTTTAAAACATCAACCTTCCATTTTCTATCTTCTTTTTTTTTAACAACGTTGCCACACATCAAATTAAAACATTTTCATAGTCACGTTCTTTAAAGTTGTTTCACGAGTTTTTTTTGGTTTATTTGAATCTTTATAGACCCCTCCCCACCAAGGGAAGACTTTTGATAGAAGAGAAAAAGTCTTAAAAGTTCTGAGTCTTTAAATATGAAAAGTCTTAAAGAGTCCTAAAGTCTTTCTATAAGTCCCTAGCAGTTTTTGGATCAGTGCAACTATTTAACATGTGCCTAATTTTTCAAAGTTCCAGTAGGGTTATAAATTACAGTTAAAATGCTTAACAATATTAAGGTAAGACTAACAACTTCAGAGGTACACAGTATACGCATGCAACAACTAAATTACAATTCATGGAAATCTACTCAGGGTATCGGCATTTTGATGGAGACATCCCTTTCTGTGAACAACCTCATAATTGAATGGTTGTAATGTGATGGCCCACCTCAAAAGTCGCGGATTAGTCCCTGTATTTTTCTCTAGCCAGACCAGAGGATTGTGATCAGTCTGTATGGTGAATTTTTGTTGCCCGTCAAGATAGCATTTTAATTTCTGAATGGCATAAACAATGGCAGCACATTCTCTCTCTGTAGTACTGTACTTTTGTTCTACAGGGGTGAATTTCCTACTGAGGTACATTATTGGGTGCTCTTCATTATTCTGATTTATCTGGGACAACACCACACCAATTCCAACGTTTGAAGCATCGCACTGAATGATGAAGGGAGCAGTGAAGTCAGAGCTGTATAGTACTGGCCTTTCTGAAAGTCTTTTCTTCAGTTCTTCAAAGGCGTCTTCACAAGTAGAAGTCCAATTTACTGATGACTTTACGTCCTTTCCTTTCAAAAGATCTGTTAATGGAGCCGCAATTACCGAAAAATCTGGTATATACCGTCGGTAATAACCAGCAAGTCCTAAAAAGGATCTAATCTGGGTTTTGTTCTGAGGCCTAGGAAATTCTGTAACCGCTTGAATTTTAAGTTCTCCTGGTTTTCTTTGACCTTGTCCAACTATGTGTCCCAAATACTTGACATGCTCACGAGCAAACTGACACTTCGAAGGTTTTAGGTGAAGCTTGGCAGTTTTCATTTTTACAAATATTTCTTCTAAATGTTTCACATGATCTTCCCAAGTATTAGAAAAGATGGCTACATCATCCAAATAAGGTACCGCAAATTCCTCACAGTCTCGAAGCAAACTAGCCATTAGTCTACTGAAATCATATGGAGCATTTTTCAGCCCGAATGGTAACCTTAATGGCCTAAAGGTACCAAAACTGGTTACAAAGGCAGCATACCTCTGGGCTTGTTTACTTAAAGGTATTTGCCAATATCCTCGGGTTAAATCAAGAACCGATATGTACTTTGCTGATGATACTTTCTCAATGAGTTCTTCGATATTTGGTATAGGAAAATACTGAGTTCTTGTCACTTTATTCAAACGGCGATAGTCTATACAGGGCCTTGGGTCTTTCCCTGGTACTTCAACAAGTATTAAAGGAGAAGTAAAATCCGAATCTCCTCGTTCTATTACATTCAGTTCAAGCATTTTATTTACTTCAGCTTTCAAAATTTCAGTCTGACGTGGAGACATCCTATATGGCTTTGCTATGATAGGTTTGTCTTCTTCTAACTCAATATCATGTTTGGCCAGATCCGTACAACCAGGTTCATTTGAGAAAAGTTCAGAATATTGGTTTAGAAGTTTCTCGAGTTGATTCAGCTGTGCTTCCGAAAGATTAGATTTCAATCTGGTTTCCTCTAAAAGTTCACACAGTTTTGACCCATTTGACTTATCAACACATTCAAGAACTGGTATTTCTTCTTCATCTTCAGTTTCTCCTAAAGCCAAAAGATTTACATGTTCCACTCTTTTGAAATAGGGTTTTAACATATTAATGTGGTAAACGTGATCCTTATCCTTTTCAGGAAATCTGACCACATAGTTTGTGTCTGACAATTGTCTTACTACTTCACCAGGTCCTATCCAATGTACTGACAATTTGTTTGGTTTTGAAGAAGCTACAACCAATACGAGATCACCAGGTTTGAAATCTCGTTCGACTGATTTCTTATCATACCATAGTTTTTGTTTTTCCTTGGCATGTTCCATATTCCGTATTGCTAACTCCTGACATTTTTCCATACGGTTCATCAATTCGAACACATAGTTTACTACACAGTCCTCTTCTTGGTCTTCTTCAGTTAACTTGTCATAGAGTAACATGACAGGAGTCTTCAGGTTTCTCCCGTGAACTAACTCAGCAGGTGTGAAGCCGGTGCTGTCGTGAGTTACAGTTCTTAAAGCAAATAGGGCTTGAGGTAAAATCTTTTCCCAGTCTGGACCAGATTCAAGACACAGGACACGAAGTATTCTCTTCAAAGTTCTATGCATCCTCTCTACGGGATTACTCTGAGGATGGTACACCGAACTTCTAACAACCTTGATCCCAAATCTTTCTAAAAATTCTGTAGTTAGTGCGCTCGTAAATGGCGTTCCCTGGTCCGTTTGCAGTTCCCTTGGAAAACCCATTCGGCTGAAAACTTGTAGAAAGGCGTCAATTATGGAAGTAGATTTGAGATTTTCCACAGGAATAGCATCTGGATACTTTGAAGACATACACACTGCCGTGATAAGATACTTATTTCCCGACGGTGTTACAGGCAACGGTCCAACAGCATCAACGTTTATTTTTGAAAATATTTCTGTAATGACTGGAACAAGCTTGAGGGGTGCTTTCTTTTTATCTTGTGGTTTTCCTACCCTTTGACATAGGTCACATGACTTAACGAAAGCTTCTACCTCTCTATAGCAGTTGGGCCAATAAAACGTCTTGAACAAAGCATCTTTAGTCTTCGCTATTCCGAGATGGGATGCAGCTCTTTCATGACAGTAAGTCATCATTTGGTTCCGGTATTTCTCTGGAACCACAAGCAAATGCCGCTCTGTTCCTCTCTTATCTTTCTTCACGAAAAATAATTTCTGGTTTTTTATCAGATACATATTCTTCTTCTTGTGTGTGGTTTCTTTTGCTTCGATAAAAAGGGGTTCCAATTCCTTACTTTGCAATTGAGCGTCCAAAAATTCGTTTGGGGACATTCTCATAAGCTCCAATTCCAGAAATGAAAAATCTGCCACTGGCAAAATGTTATCATCAACGGTTCCACTTTCAACATTTTCAACTTCTTCGGAATCGCTTGTATCTGCCTCTGTATTTGGCAACTCTGATTCTACTACCTTCGTTTTGGATCGAGTTTGTATGGCATTGATTGTATGCATTTCAAAATGTATATTCTGCTTTGCTTCGGTTAAGAGCTCCGCTGTTCGATTTCCTAAAATATATCTTCCTTGATCTAAAGAATCTCGGATGACTACTGCTTTTGTAACAATGTGTCCATAAGTACAGTCTATTTCCACTTCAGCTAAAGGCAAACAGATAGGGCTTTCTTCCAATGGGGTTCGGATCCATACAGTTTCCGTGGTTAACATTGAAGGTTTTATATACTTTCTGCAAATCAGGTCGATTGATGCACCTGAATCACGAAGTATAGGCATTTGTATGCCATTTATTTTTCCTTGACTGATATATGGAGCAAGGACGTCATGACAATTTCCTTCCCGAATCATATTAGCAGCTACTGTTTCAACCTTTTCTTTAAGTTTATCGCATTGAAATCTTAAGTGAAAAGATGACCCGCACTCATAACATCGTTTCAGTTTATCGCATTGCGGTTTTAGGTGAGAGGTCGAGCCACACTCAAAGCACCTAAGTTGCTTTCTTCTTTCAAACCTTTTATCCCTTTCTCCTTCATCCAGTAAATCCTCTTTCCCAGGAGTGCTCTTCTTGCTATTAAATTTATCTTTGCTTGGAACATATTTGTCTTTCTCGTTGATTTTGTCTCCCTCTTGAAGTCTAAAATTATTTCTGGGTGGCCTTTCTTTTCTTTTAAAACTATCTCGTACACTTTCATAGTCATCTAGTTTTTTCGCCAGATCTTCAGGATCTTTGATATTCATCCAATTGTCCAAAAAATGTTCTCTAACTTCTGGTGGTACACGAAATTTTATTTGTTCTGCTACTATTAGGTCCTTCAGTTGCTCAAAAGTTTCTACTTTCATCTCTTCTATCCATTCTGTAAAATAACTCCGTAACTCATGGTAATAATTCCTCCAATTTTTATCTGGAGTTTTCTGGTGTCTATAGAAACATTGCTTTAACTTTTCGCTGTTCATCTTATACCGTTTCAGAAGAAGAATTTTCACAAAATCATAGTCATTTGCATTATCTGGTGATTCTCTTGCCAACATATTCGAAACTTCTGCAGGAAGCACGCTCAGCAGGTAGGCAGTCCAATCTCTTTTGGGAACATGAGCCATTTCTGCTTTCCGTTCAAAGTTAATTAGGTAAAGACCCATTTCATCTCTCTTTTCCTCAAATTTCGGCATTATCTGGGTCAATTGAATTTTGTGAGCACTATTCTCTGATACATGGTTGGTTCTGGTCTGTGGTTGAGTTTGTGAGACTTCCAATCTCTTTAATTCCAACTCATGTTGTCTTAATGCCTCTTCTCTTTCTAACTCATGCTGTCTTAATGCCTCTTCTCTTTCTAACTCAAGCTTCTTCAAAGATTCCTCTCTTTCTAACTCAAGTTTCTTTAAAGATTCCTCTCTTTCTAACTCAAGTTTTCTTAATGATGCTTCCTTTTCTAACTCAAGTTTCCTTTTTTCACGAGCCTCTTGCTTCGCATTCTCTTCGTTCCTAAGTCTTTCTTCGATAATTCTATCAAGCATCACCTTAACCTCTATCTCGTCGTAGCTTTCACTTCCTACAATTACCTTTTTAATTTCCGGGACCTTACTTAAAGGATCTACTTCTTCTCCTAACTCCTCACAGACCACAAGCAAATCTTGCTTCTTGCCCTTTCCAAGAAAACTCATTTTGTCGCCAAAAAAAAAAAAAACCTCAATCAAAATGCCGATCGTTAATTTTCTTTTTTTATTTTTCAAAAGAAAACCAACGTAACTCAAACTTCGACTTCTTAAATACTAATTAATATTATAAACAAAATCAAATAATATTAATTACGAACATCAACATCAAATATAAACGGTAGTATTTTAACTGAAAATATCGAATACGAACAATTTTATCAAATCATTCAAATGCGGTATTCCAACAAAATAATTAAAATATTAGTTTATTCACTAACAGAAGTAAATCTAACTTCTCAAAATATTATTAAACCTTTAAATAATATTCTAAAACTCGCTTTAAATCTTATTTAAATCTACCGACAACAGCAACACCAAATAAACAATTTCAGCTTAATATTCTATATTAGCTATTTTCACAGAACAACTTCAAATTAATCAATTTAATCTTCAAATAATCAACTATTTCTAGAAGAATACTACAATAAAATTACTACTTAGAATTCTGAATCTTACTTAACAATTCAGCACTGATCCAAAAATAAAATGCAAACTTACGTTCTTACGTAAATTACAATGGCTATTCTAAGCCTATTTTCAACTTCGAGCCACTCTTGGTGAATCTAATTCCACACTAGTTCCGTCGACATCCCACCGCTGAAACCAAATTTTTGTTCTGTGACGAATAACTTTAATATTCAGTAGTCTCTGATGGTAGCGTTATAATTTATTTAATAGTTTTAACATATTATTTACAAGAGCGTTTAAAACATCAACCTTCCATTTTCTATCTTCTTTTTTTTTAACAACGTTGCCACACATCAAATTAAAACATTTTCATAGTCACGTTCTTTAAAGTTGTTTCACGAGTTTTTTTTGGTTTATTTGAATCTTTATAGTATTTTTGTAAGAAAAAGGACGAATCTAATCCCAAGTAATGCTTGGCGAAATGTTACAGTGATGTGACCGCTCGCTAGTCAATGATGTCATGATGACGTCAAAGGGAACGCCCACTGGAACTCCGCCTATCTGCCGTGCCGGGATGTGAACTAGCCTCCACCTCTCTGATTGGTCAAGAAGTTACCGAGGGAACGGAATTATCCATAGATGGTCATTTCTACATTGAGTTTCTTGGCGATAGCTCGAGTTCCTATGTTGTGATTTATTTCGTGTGAATTTGGGCGTTTTCGTGTTTTATCTTGCAAGCTAGTGGAGTGCAATCTAGTGGACGAGATGCCCAAGCGGAAGTTTGAAGATGAAGAGGTTAGTAATTTTATTGTATTTAGATTTTAAAAAAAAATGCTGTAAAATGCTTTTAGATTAATTTGCATTTTACATCGTAACCTTATGGCGAGGTTTTATTTACTTAATTTTATGCTCTCAGCAAACTTGCATTTCAGGCTTATTTCAGATTAAAATAAGTTAATGATTCTTTTTAAAGAAAGTACTTATATGTATTTAAAATACTTTTTTTTGTAAGGGTCTAGTTTTTAATATTTTAAAATAATTTAGTGCAGCATTGATTTTGAATACGTGCATTTAGTTATAATTTTTTTTAAAAATTTCAATTAATTTGTTAGCATTTATAATTTTTTACAAGCGTAGTTTTTCGACTTTTGTTAAGGAATAATTTTTACCCGAGCTTTATTGATATTCTTAATTGCTGGTTTAACAAGTAGGAATTAGGGTTAACTATTTTTTCCCCATTAAATTTAATTTTGTCTTTGTTAGAGTTAGTGTAAATATATCATTTCAAACTCTCAAGTTTTGTGCACGCGTTTAAGATAAAATGTCTTTGCAGCTTTATTTTAACTAAAATTTTCCAATACGCGATCGATAAGATATTTTTTTGCAATTTAAAATTATTCTAAAATTGCTTTTTTGTGACTTGAAATGCTTTTATAGTTTTTTTTTTAACTTTAGAATTAAATGGGTTTTTTTTCGATGATGCCGTAGCATTTTTTACCTTAAAGTGGTGGCAATACTGGTCCCATATGATATGAGAATCGCTAGAAAATCGGCATTGCAAAACCACCGATGTATACATATATCAAAGTATTTCGTCTGCCATATTGGCGAGCTTATCAGTAGGGTTGCCGTTAGCACTATTTTCTCATGTCCAAGAGTGCCGATCGTCACCAACATAGATTTAGAAAGTAGCAGATCTGCCCCTAGGGGTAAAGATGAAGCCATTTGTGAACCAGTATCCCATAAGGCAGTTAGCAAGCTCTAGCACATGACATGCCATACGCCACCAGATGGCACCATGAGATAATTCGACTAATAAAAAATATATATTTAATATTAACTAATTAAAACTTTTTGCCAGTTTCGCTAGCATAAATTTATAGCTGAATATGTATTGATAATTTCTGGCAGGACATGAGGTACATATTCATAAAAGAATCAGATTAAAAATGCAGTTTTTATTGCATGTAACTCTTCGGCAAAAGCATTTTTTGTGAATCAGTATCCCATGATGCATTACGAAAAAGGCGAAATGTAAATTCATCACACAATCGCGCGGTTTGTATTGCGTTGTACGGGATTGCGCAATCGATGAGCATATCTTCAACTTTCTAAATCTATGGTCGCTAATGTTTGGAAGATTTCTTAATTATCGTGTTGAGTTGTACTAGAGTTAATTTTTATATGATATTTGTGAAAATTATTTTTTTTATATTCGGATTTCAAACGATTTTATGCTTGAATTGCCATGTGTTTGAAATTTAATAAAAGGTGATATTCTGTAATAATTGAATATAAATTATTTAACGTAGTATGTAATTGGTGGGTTTTAGCAAAAATGATAACTATAAAGCAGATATCTTGGACATGATGAAGTTGTCGTGAACGTCAAAAGTTGTTTTCGTTGAACAAATACTGTAGACATAACGTAATAATATATTCAATGTGAAATGATTAATATGTTTAGAAACCTTTTTAAGTTTGAAGTGGTTCACAACGGAAAATATTTAGTCATTTGAATGAATGGCCTTAATCATTATGTTCCAATATACACTCTAAACAAACGAGCGATTTTAACTCAGTCTGAGTAAATTTTTACTCCTCCAGTGTCGAAATTGCACTTCCCCTATAGGAGTGGATGCTTTTTTTTGTTAAACCTTCGACAGGATGAGTGAACCTTTGTCCAAACGAGTGATTTTAACTTTGACTGGGGGTCAGGGTCATACCCCCCCCCCCTTGAACCCGAATTATTGTCATTTTTTAGTTAATAAAATAAATTCCAAAAAGAAAAAAAATTCAGAGAAACATAAGTTTTGCATTTATTAAATCTGTGTCAAACCAAATTAATTCTTCTAAAGTTGGTGGCCAATAGCCCTCGTGTAGCTCTAGTGTGACTATATTTAAAAAAAAAACCTTTAATGTTTGTGGGAGGGCGGAAAGATTGCACAAGAAAGCTCCAATTATGATAAAATGATACCATGGCGCCGCTTTTTCAGTTGCTTTTCTTTTAGTAATTACAACATCTATTCAGTGCTTAATGCATGGTGTTACCGTTTGGTAACAATTTTAAAAAATGAAATTATTTAAATTATGATGCATGTAATTTTTTTCCGTATTTTTCCCGTAATGTATGAGCATAAGAGATACAAATATAGTTTTTCGGGAAGAAATAAAAAAATTTATGCATTAGAGGGTTAAACTAATTTGTGCGACGATAATTCAAACTAAACCCTAATGTGTGGGGTAGAGATCGAAAAAGAAAGCTCCACAATATTCTGATAAAATTTTTCTTTGGCGCCGCTTTTGTAAAGGTCACGACATTGCACAACTATTCTTTTCCTAACCCCCCTCGGAAGAGTTGTCCATCCAATAGGAACTTAGCGCATTTGCATTTGCAGATGACATTGCACTGGTGGCCAGGAGTAAAAAATACTTAATAGAAGCTTTTGAAGCTATTGAGAGAAGTCAGACCAACAGGACTTATATTAATCAAGATAAAACTAAATATTTCCCTGTAACTAGAACCCAATATACTCAAACACATCTTGTCATGGGGGATTATAAATTTGAAACATTTGCTGAATTTATTTATCTGGGTTCACTGTGACATTCATATGGTGGGACATTCAAATGACCCAGACTTAAGACGACGTTTAGCGGCAGCTAATAAAGCCTTTTTTTTGCTTAAGACACTTATTGGGAACAAACTTCTTATCAAGAAAAACAAAGTTACTGATCTGTAAAACGCTTATCCGTCCTGTTTTGACCTATGCCTCGGAAACCTGGACTTTGACAGTAAAAGAGGAGAGGCTGTTGGGCCTGTTTGAGCGCAGGATCCTAAGAAGTATCTTCGGAGGTACCAAAGGAAACGATGTCTGGCGCAGAAGATACAACACAGAACTATACCAATTGTACAAGGAGCCAGACGTTATACATCACATTAAGGTGAACCCGCTTAACTGGATTGGCCATGTTATCAGAAGGAAGGACAATGAAACCACGAAGGAAATTTTCTTAGCTAAACCCTTCAGCACAAGAAGAAGAGTAAGACGTCCCAAGCTGAGATGGGTGGATGCAGTTGAGGAGGACTGCAGGGTGCTCAGAACCAGAAATTGGAGGATTTTGGCTGCCAGTAGGTGGCTGGAAGAAGAAACTTGTTCAGAAGGCCTTGGCCCACCCTGGGCTGGCGCGCCATGAATGATGATGATGAGAAACTTAGAGTTGGAATTTGGATATATTTTTTTTATTACTACTTATTGGGATTTCTATTTTTATATACAGGCGTGGCGTTATTGGGTTGTTTTTCTTTCTTTGAGAAAAAAAGAATGGCACCAGCGATTATAACAAAACTCTCAACAGAAAATGTCAAGAACGAAAAAGAAACGCCAAGGCACGTGCTACCTAAGGATAAGGATTATTATTGAAGTAAAATATGAAATAAGAGTACACGGGAGTTTTATTTTGCGCCTGTTCTCTCGTCATAAAAGCAAGATATTAGATCTTCTAAAATCTTGATTTTCGCCAAGTGTTTTTGACAACAATGTTTTTTTTTATTATTGGGATTTTAAGTGGTAAAAGACTCTTGGCAGAAATAAAGATTTTACGCCATTTTATGGCACTATGTAACTCCGTTACGTTTCCATCGTATGGAACACACAAAATAACCATTTTATAGAAAAAATTATATTCTCCAAGTTTTGTAATCACAAAAATACTAAAAAATACACTTTGAATGAGCTATAGGTTAAAAGATAAAACATTGCATCGTTGTGTGAAAATAGCCTTTTTGTGTTTCTGTAAATAAAATATTTCTTCATAGAATCTATAAGAAACTTATTTTTGATAGGTGTATTTTATAAAAAATTGAAATTCCTACGATTTGTAAAATCCTACTTTATTGCTAAAATGAAGTCTTATGTGAGTTACGGTGATAGAAAGTCGTTGGAACGTAATATTTTTTCGAAACACTCGATTTTACACCCTTTTTGCTGCGTCTTTGCTCTTTAACTATTTGTCGTAGAAAAACGTCGTTTGATACAAATTTTAAAGAAAATTTTGGTTTTCTACAACTTTGTGTCGAAAAGTTCGATTAAAAAATGCGTAGGAGAAAAGTTAAAGGTCAAAAACTGGAAAATGGGCGAAATATCAAACTTTTTTCAAGATGGCGGAAAAGCAATAAAACGGGGACGACGAAAACTCACATTTATTACTACCTAGGGGTTGCATACAACTTATAAAAAAAAATAGCGATACCGGACCGTTTGTATGGTTAAACTCCTTTATTCATTGGACTAAATGTATATTTTAAAACTTTGTGTTAAATCTTTAATTTACAACAATGTTATAATTTCTTATCATTTAAATACTATATATGTTCAATACATCAATTTACAAAGGGGACGTACATAAATTACGTAGCGCAAAATTTTGACTTTTTTGACCCCTCTACCTAAAATTACGTCACGTTTGTCGAACCCCCCCCCCCCCCCCCTTTTTCAAAAAGGCTGATTTTAATATTTCCGTTTGTTTTTGAAATTTAAAAAAATGCATAAAACGATATTTTAAAATTAACTTACGAAGAAAAAAAGTAGAAGTTGTCGTGGTTAAATAATTTATTTATTGGAATGGATCGACATTGTATTTACATTTTCGTTGTTCAAGGATAGACTAGCCATTCTCTACTGTCTTCTAAAAAAGGGGTTGGGATGTAATCGGATTTGTCAACTGTTTAGTTCTGGGTCTTTTTGGTGTTCGCCCATGTAGCTGCTTCCTGCGATCCCTCAAGGTAGTGTCACAATGTTGTGCGTTACTTCTAAGTTCCGTTAGGAAAAAGTCTATAAAATATAAAAGGATAATATTGCCTACGTTGTGGCACACAATAATCCCCCCCCCCCAACTTCTTTCTGAAATTAAGTGTTTCTTTTTCTTATGATAAACAAAAGATTTCAGATTTCTTTATAAAAAACTTTATTTAATGTAATACAGATTTTCCTAGCAAAATCGAAAATTTTGAGTCGTTACGTCACGCAAGCGATTACCCCTCCATGTCACGATCCGTCACGTTGTCGCATACGACTCCTCCCTCCCCCCTTTGAGCGTGACGTAATTTATGTACGTCCCCAAACGAGATACTCAGTGCAATTTTAATATCAATTTTATCTCTTATGAGCCATGAGAAATTTTAAAACAGTTAATTTTAGTAATATAATATTCTGGCTTAATTTGTAATGCATGCAATATCAAAAGTAAATAAATCATAAACTGCTATGATATATAATGGCTAGTCTTGATTTACGTTACGTTGCCAAGCAACGAAATGCAAAAACGGGGTAAACATTCCACATACATCATATTTCATGCAAATAAATATGTATCGCAGCCCTACGTTAAATTTTAAAGTTATTCAAAAGACGCCAAATGTCAGACTGGCCATTATATCCCAGCTGTACCTTTATTCATTCAACTTCTCTCCAACAGAAACAAAACATGGATCCAATGGACATTCACCGCGCAGCTAAAGAGGGCGACCTGCATAGGGTGAGGCAGCTGGTGGAAACGGATGCATCGTCCTTTTACAGCCGCGACAGCAGAGGGGGCACTCCTATTCTAGTGGCCGCTTTCTATGGACATCATGCAGTGGTGGAATTCCTCATCAACTTCATACTCTGCTACGGAAATCGTAAACCCCCCATGGAGAACGAGGATGCCTTAGGTCCATTTTCTGTACCTTGTAACTTCACCCTCCTCCATTTCGCTTCTCGAAATGGTTGGGCCGACATTGCACAAATCATGATTGAGGAAGAGTTGAATTCGGTGAATGCTGCAGAAAACAATGGTTTTACGCCTCTCTTCGTGGCTGCAGCATATGGGCAAGAAGACGTCGCAGCTCTCCTCCTTCGATCAGGGGCTCACGTCAATCGAAGAGACGTAGAGGGATTTACTGCCTTGCACTGGGCTGTTAGGTGTGATGAGGTCAGACTGGTCAAGCTACTTCTCCAAGAGGAGGGACTGGATCTCAACCCTCAAGATATTTCAGGAGATACACCCCTGCACTTTGCTTGCCATTGGGGATCACGTGGTCGTAGAGAGTTTATAAAGCTGCTGTTGGCAGCGGGTGCCGACGCAAACTTGATTAACAGATTCGGTGAAACTCCTCTGAGCATTTGTTTAAAAGTACAAAACCTCAGTTTGGAAACAATCACACTATGTGTACAGCACGGTGCCTTTTTTCGGGACTGTGACTATGGAAAAATATCTGAGAATAGCGTTTTCATAGACAATGTTTTGAAGAATGTGGACCTTTGCACACAGTCTGTACTCAACAAGTTCAGCTACCAAACATTACCTGCATTGTACAGCAGTCCTTATTTTGCCAGCATGCTTCCTTCTATGGGTAATTTAATGTTGAACACTTCCCAAAAAGAAGAGGTGGAAAACCTTGTAAGGCGTGACATTCAAAAAAATACATTCTGCAATGTTGTTCGAGTTCGCCCAACAGCCCTAAGTGCACTCTGTGTTCAATGTCTGGCCGCTTACGCTGCCAGTCGTCACTGAGACTTGTGTGATTGTTACAAATTGTTTTAACTTAAATATGTAATGCACTAAAACATGTATATAATTGGTAATTAAATTAATAAAGTTAATTTTGAGTAGTATGTACTATACAAAAATTAGGAATTTTTTTAAGGTACACCAATGAGGTGGTTTTGATAAATTACATTACAATACTTCATAATACATCATTATAAATACTTCCTATTTTTAAATTTACATTTATTATCCAAATAAAAAATTGACCTTGATAAAATCAAAAAACTGCTCATTTATATATATATATATATATATATATATAGTCTGCACATTATATATAGTTAAGTATTAACATAATGATTAAGGCCATCCATTGAAATGACTAAATATTTAAATTCTATTTGAAAATTCGTGCATCAAAAAAGTTTATTAAAATTTATTTTATCATTAAAAAACACTTTCCCACAAAACTTGTTACCTTACTACAATGAACTAATATGAAATTTTTGGTAAAGGAAATATCGAGATGAGGTCGAAAATTTGAAATGGAGATTTTGTGTTTCCTACATGTTTTGGAGAGTGCTGATTTCAAATTGTGGTATGGGACATTGGTCCATCTGTCGGTTATTTGTGTGTCTGAAACCGCTCTACAGCTCGAACTAAAAGAGCTACAAATTTAAAATTTAGTATACGCGATCCTATCACCTCACCACCATTTAATATATGTATAAACATTTTTTTAAATGGTTGCAAAAGTAATTTAAATCAAAGCATTAGAGATTTTTTGAAAAAGTTCTTTGAGTAATTAGAAATCCGCCACTGATTTTTTTTCTAAGATATGGACCTATACCTTGTTTATCTAGAATGCGAGCCTCAAAAGCATTTCGTGGTTTACCCATCCCTCCACGTGGTTCTCTTCGAAACAGTGTGAGCGTGTTTTTCCCCCACCCTATTTGGGTGTGAAGAGTTCGGCTTGTTAACCTCACAACAGAACCTCAAACGCGTAAGGTTTAGAAAAGCAATGCTCCCCCCGTTTTCTAGAAAATCAAGCGATAGGATGGGAAAAAAAGTCTTTTCGAGGCTAGCATAGTAAATAGACAGACTTTAGTTTGGCTGTATAGAATGTTAATGATAATAAAATTTTGTTTAATACCAATATACAAGCCTATTCGTTGTAAATAATTTTAATAAACTGCGAAATTATTTTTTTTTTACTTCATTATTTAGAATTGTTCATGAATAAAATGTCAACAAATCACTCTTGTTGGCGTAGATTTTTCTTTTAAATAAATCCAATGTGTGACATCATAATATAAACTAGAAATGGTTGCAACTAAACGCTAAACTTAAAATGGAATTTTGTTAAAGGAAAAAATGCAGATTTAGGAAAACTGATCAAGTTACTTTATTTCCCAGTCAGAATTTTTTAAAAAGGTAGTCAGGAAAGAAGGGGATTGCAGCACAGATCTATCTTCCTTGAACATGCATTCCAAAATGTGCAGAGGCCTGACGGTCTTATCCCTTTCGGCAATCTACAGTGTGAGGCAAGCAAAATTTGCCCCGGTCTAGAGATAGGAATACGCTGAAATGCTTGGCTAGAAAAACCCTTGAAGCCGCCTGAAACCTGTTTTGCATTGGTTGGATCGGATAAGCTTCACATTAGAGTTACTCATAGACTAGTGGCAAGTTCAGATCTTTTTTCGTATTGTATGAAGACGTCCCATAATGCAAATTGTGTGTCTTGCAATCAATTTAGAATGTTTTGCATTACCAAAAACAAAACGTTCCGATTATCTAGGATAAATAACGACCGAAACAATCAAATAATCACTATTGGGGACTTTTCTTAATCAGCTCTACAAATCTTGCTTATATTTCATTTCAACTAGCTTCTAAAACCGTAACATAGTTGCCGGCATATAAGTCGCCAAGCGTTTGTTTGGGCTTAATATTGAAGCGATCCATAGCTTCAGTTAGCAAACCTGTGTTTGTATTGGCTTTAGACTTGGCAACATTTCTGTCGTATTCTTATCTCTAGACCGCGGCCACTTTTGTTTGCCTCACCCTGTACAGAAACCCAAGAAAAGAAATAGGAATATGAACACAAGATAGAGCAATTTCCAAAGTGTTGGACATAAACCTTGCTTGAACTTTCCACTCAAACAAGTTGACATGATAGCCTGGTAATAAAATTTAAATTATTAAGGGGTCATAGGAGTCTTAAAAATGTGCAAAGAAGGCACTACAAAACATTGTTTGATCTTTCATGTCATTTTTGAATTACTGAATGTATAAGTATAATTTTTTTATATGTAATTCTACAAGGGGTTTATTTATTATAAAACAAGTTTTAAAATGTATGAAACTTTAGCCAAAACTAAAATAAATGATATTAAACATGAAGCTATTTGAACACATTGTGATTATGCTTGCGCGGCAAATTGTGAGGTCAAAATTGAAAAAATGACCAAGAAAATGACTTTATATTGTACAAATATATACAAACTAGGACTTATACCTAAATTCTCAGCTCAATTTTAATTAGAAATTATTTTAAGAACTTTTTTCTAAAAAAATTAATAAAAATTTTGATTTTTAATTTTTTTAAAAATAATTTCTAATTAAAATTGAGCTGAGAATTTAGGTATAAGTGTTTGTTTGTACATATTTGTACAATATAAAGTCATTTTCTTGGTCATTTTTTCAATTTTGACCGCACAATTTGACGCGCAAGCCTAATCACAATGTGTTCAAATAGCTTTATGTTTAACATCATTTATTTTAGTTTTGGCTAAAGTTTCATAAATTTTAAAACTTGTTTTATATTAAATAAATCCTGTAGAATTACATATAAAAAAATTATACTCATTTATTGAGTAGTTAAAAAATGACATGAAAGATCAAACTATGCTTTGTAGTATCTTCTTTGCACATTTTTAAGACTCCTGTGACCCCTTAATGCGCACATGTCACTGATTTGTTGCTAGGAATAATCCTAAAAACTGAACCTCAATGATAAGCCGCTATTCTAATGATAGGGTAAAACCAAGGAGGTCCAGTCATTAGGATGCAAAACTTTTTTTAAATTTATGAAACGCCTTCGAATATACAATGAAGTACACAAATACTAATACAAGAACAAACATCATAATAGCCATCATCCAAAGAAGAGGGCAGAAATTCTTGTTGCAGTTACTGTTCTTCAGACATGGGGTTTTCTTTCAGAAGTTACTTCGACAAAATAAAAATATTCTCTTTATGACTTGAAAATTTCCAGTATTTAAATATAAAGTTTAAGAAACTTTTCGCTAAAGACAAGACAGAATAGTAATAAAATTATAAAAATTAAAGTACTTGGAATTTTAACCATCATTTCTTTTGACTAGCAAAACACAAGTTCAAAATTAATGATGAACAGCATAATTTCTTCGACAATTAATATAATCATAAAACATTATTAAGAATAAGTACATACCTAAAACATTTCATTGATTCAATGCTCCCTATGTGGTGCATACAGTCGTAAAATTAGCGAACACATTTCAGGGCTAAAAAGCATCTGCAATTCGACCATTCCTTCCATAGATTTAGAAAGTAGCAGATCTGCCCATCGATTGCGCAATCCCGTACAACGCAATACAAACCGCGCGATTGGGTGATGAATCCACATTTCACCGTTTTCGCAATGCATCACGGGATACTGGTTCACAAAAAAATGCTTTTGCCGAAGTGTTACATGCAGTAAAAACTGCATTTTTAATCTGATTCTTTTATGAATATGTACCTCATGTCTGCCAGAAATTATCAATACATATCCAGCTATAAACTCGTGCTATCAAAACTGGTAAAAAGTTTTATTTAGTTAATATTAAATATATATTTTTTATTAGTCGAATTATCTCATGATGCCATCTGGTGGCGTATGGCATGCCATGTGCTAGGGCTTGCGAACTGCCTTATGGGATACTGGTTCACAAATGGCTTCACCTTTCCCCCTAGGAGCAGATCTACTACTTTCTAAACCTATGATTCTTTCTATCGTTTTCGGACGATTTTATGTGTCCCTTTATGGAAAAAATACACCACTTTCCGATCATTTGTTTCCCTTTCGTGATGCTATTAGGCAGAAAAATTTTAATAAACTTTTTGGAAAACAATTGAAATTTCCTTCTGCTGCCATAAAATTCAGAAACTAAATTCATAATTTAAAAAATATTTGATACTTTTCAAGTGACGTAGCCCAACCAGCCTCTATTCTACGATTTCATTGTGTTTATTTGAATTGAATTATAAATATTTTAAATGCATAGTTAAGCTAATACTGAACTATGTTGATTTTTGAAGACCATTGCACTAGAGCTGCATATGAAGGTTTTATGTCTTCCTTTTTTCGCCAAATACTTTGCCAAACTCGCCAAGTTACCACAAAAAACGCGCTAAATAAGCATTTTTTTTTAATTATGTGGTTGGTTGTGCGAAGGTCATTGCGCCAGAGCTGAATGGGTGTGTTGGTAGCTATATATTTTCCTCGCGAAAAATTACTATGACTTTATTTGTCAATTTTATAGCGATTTTTAATTACAAGGCGATTTTTAAGGTCTTTCAGAGTTTTTCAATCTTTTGTGTATGAGTAATTTTCGTGCCCTTCTTAAATATAATAATAATAAATATATGTAATTTTACATCTTTTGTGCTTTACTGTTTCTGTTTTCCCAACCCGTGCGACGCCGGGTACATCAGCTAGTAATATATATAAGAATGGAAAGCCTAGATCATTTTCTATTGAAAAATAACACCAAAAAAATTGTTTGTTCCCTCATTTAACACATCGTCGTGCTTTAAAGTGACAATTTTGGCTTGAAAGATAGAATGACTGTCACCTGTAACATTGATTCACCCTTTCAGCACGTTCGTACTTTTCAACCAGATAAATATTGAAATCTATTTAACCTGATAGATTTTGTCATGGCGGGCCTGGGGATAACTGAATAGGGTACTTGACTGTATCGCTGGAATACCTTTCAATGTTACAGAAGACGCCGCTTAATGTGATCACGGTTAATGTTTAATGTTATCAAATTTGTTCGTCGTTCGTTCAAATGTTAATCGTTTAATGTTATCAAAATTGCTTAGTCCCGTCCGCTTATATCAAAATACATTAAAAAATCGTCGTTTATTGTAATCAAATGTTCGTCAACGGGAATGCATGACTTTTCTTAACTGCATGTGCATAAAGGGCTTTCTTGTCAATTGTCTAAAAGAAGTCCAATTCCTATATCGGGCAATTTTGTGCTCGGTGAAGTCAGCACACAAAGCCCCTTCTCTTTTCGGACACGCCTTTTCAAAACCGATCACTCGGGTTGTCACACAATGCAGGAGGTCTTCTTTGTGATACATACAAGTATACTAACTAGTAATTATTTTCCTTTAGTGTGCATTAATTTTTTAATAAAAAGTACACAAGTTACAATCTTTTAAAATAAGAAAAAAAATATTTTGGATTTTTTTTTTTCAATTTTTCGGAAAGTACCTCATATTTCAATTTGTTTTTAAGTTTTGAAAAGACTATTTATTGTCGTGTATCGCAAATTTAACATTTATTGGTATTCCTCCATTCTGTAAGTTTCTTAAACTCCTTGTAAATTACGACGCCCATCGCCAATAGCCCTCGTGTAGCTCTAGTGCGAAGATTATTCAAACCTACCTACCTTAAACTCTTGCCATCAGCGTTAGCCCCTCACTTGTGTGACATCAGCCCTAGTGATTTGTTTTTGGAAGGGTGTCCAAGCGTTACTTTGTCTAGGGATGTCAACGTACACATTATGGATGACCCTAATACCTTACAATTGTTAACTTCAGTGAAGTGAAACAAGCTTCCTATTGACAACTCGGACAATTCGTGGAAGTTTCTTTCGAAATTATCTTTTTAAAAGCAAACAGGGGAGAAGGGGGAGGGCTGAATTTGTTCCAACTTTTCAGGCTGGTGAACAAAGGATGCAAAGGGCAAACAATGACCGTAACGGCGGGAAAGCAAGACTTTCTGGAAAAGTGACCACCGGATGAGGCCTGTAATATGGTCGTAACCAGAGGTTGGTCTGGTCTGTCCGAGAGGTATTTTTAACATTAAGCGTATAGGGGGGAAAATCGGTGCCTTGAAAAATTGCCCGTTTGCGGAGGTGGTCGCTTAATAGAGGTGGTCTGTTGTAGAAGTTTTACGTATATATAATTTTTGCGAAATAAATCTTTAAAAAAAAATCGTTTTATAAAGGCATTTTTTCACGTGATCACAATCGCGTCGGTTTGGTTAACGTCACTATAAACCACAAACAAACTGGCGTGATGTTTTTTGTTTTCTGATTAAACTTGATTTAATCTAATTACTTATTGAAATAATAAATATTGAGAAAATGTAGGGCTGTTTTACAGAAGCGTATTTCAAATTTGCCTAAAATCGATTCCAATGTGGTGTTTCAAAGTTTGTTTATAGTTCATAGTGACATCACAGATACCACGTGACAGCCAGAAAGCGTTTTCAGGAGTGATTTTTCGTCCGAATTTTTAAATTTATTGTTCTGCCTTTTTATGGGGTATTTGAAAAAAAAACCGGGTCTAATATTTTTGGAATAAGAACATTTTAAGCCAATAAAGAAAATTAGTCAAGTACCCGGTATGGAAAATAGGTAAAAGGAAAACCATCCTTGATTCTTCGTAACTGGGCAGGCATTTGTGTGCTTCCTGTGGTCGTCGATATCTTGAAACTGAACTTTGACGTACTCTCCAGAGTCCAGAAATGAAAAAGAAGGCTTATTTTTAGGGGATATTTTTTCGTACATAAATTACGTCACGCAAGATTTTGACTTTTTTGACCACTCCCTCCCCCTGTGTTACGCTGCGCCACGTTTGATCGAACCCCTCCCCCTAAAATTACGTCACGTTTTTACATCCTCCCCCTCCCCTTAATGAAAAAATTGCTTCTAATATTTCCCTTTGTTTCTGAAATTTGAAAAAAATATGCATATTTTATATTTAAAAAAAAATAACTTGGAAATAAAAAAAAGTGTTTCTTATTAAAAAAGATTTTAATTTTTTTCTCACAAACTTTATTTTATGTAAAACAGATTTCCTTGCAAAATTGGAATTTTCGAATCGTTACGTCACGTAAGCGTATACCCCTAAACCCCTCCATGTCATGATCCGTCACGTTGGCGCACACCCCTCCCTCCCCCCTCTGAGCGTGACGTAATTTATGTACGTCCCCTTGACGAGAGTCGTTATTTGTCGACAAAAGGGTTTTAAAATCCTTTTCAATTGTGATCAGTGCATCAGGTTTTTGGGCCGATTGTGGGACAGGTGGGAGGAGAAGCATTTGACGGATGGCTTAAGCCCATTTCACACCTGCACAGCTACTTGCAACTGCAACTCGCAACTTGTGGTTTTTCGGGTTTCCACAAAAAAATTATTTATATCAAAATTTGACAAGTTTCATCTTTTTGAAAGCAAACTTTATTCAAACTATCGGCATCGTTTGCATCAAACAGAAATTTATGTTTCCGAACTTCCTCAATTAGATCAATTTTCATTTTTGCCATCCATTTGCTACCCGTTGTTAAGGGGAGCGGACACCCCCATTCCCTTTCCTACCTCGATCGGGCTGGCTAATGCTAAGTCTATGGGGAAAAATGGTTTTTGTTCCAAAAAAAAGCAAAGAAATTATAGGAATATTTTGATGCGGTTTTTTTTTAATTCATAAAACTCCAATAAAGGTGTGCTTTTAGTTGTTATTTTTTTGAAAACGCTATTGACTTTTTTTTAATCTAAATTTTTTTCGATTAAAAAAAAGTAAATAACGTTCTTAAAAAAATAACTTCTAAAAGCACACCTTTGTTAGAGTTTTATGAATTTAAAAAAAACCGCATCAAAATATTCCTATAATTTCTTTGCTTTTTTTTGGAACAAAAACCATTTTTTCCCCAAGGAAAGTTGGCGTCTTAAAAAGCAAATAAACAACCATTTGGCGAAGTCTAGTTCGCCACAATGCAGCCAAAGAAATCCTGAGTTCTGATTGGCTAAGGGTACATGCAGTGCACGGTGTCCTATGGGAGTTGCAAGTAGTTATTGTGACAAGGTGTGAAATGGGCTTCAACTGGGTGGCCGAGGGACGGAGTGATCAAGGAAGCAAAAAGCATTGGGAAGTGGGGCGTGGTAGAAAGGGGGGTGATTGATTGCTTTCTAGCAGCTTTACGATTACTATGACGTTCTTGGTGGGGGGCAAGATCGCCAAGCACCTGCGACTTTTTAAGTCTATTGTACTAAGCCCTTGAAATGACACAAGCACAAGAGGTACACAAAGAAAGAGACGACACAAACACATAGATAAATAACAACATTTATTGTCAGTCACAAACATCCATGCCTGACCGGGATTCGAACCCGACCCCAGCAGCTCCAAACGCTAGAATTCTAACGAGGGTGGCACCGGGGCAGCTTACGATTACTGAAGCCCTTATATCAGACGGCCTGATCGTCGCTCGTCGAACAAGTTATTGTTCATCAAAACTTCACACAACATAAAGGCTACGTCATGCGTGACATCACAAACTTAAAAGTAATCGCGGTATTGGAGGAGGAGGCTCCGCCATGACGTCACGACTGAACTTCGTTTTTGATTGGAGCAGCCGTTCGCTCAGCTAAAAAGTAGCGCAATTTTTTCACGTCGACTCGAAAAACTCAGCCAGCAAAAGCTGCTCGGAAAACCAGTTTTTGAAATGGTGTAGGGTCGTCGCCGCTGAACGAACGAGCTCTCGTGCGATAAGGCCTTTATAACGAGGGTTAAGGTAACATTTTCAGAGTCGCTCAATTCGTCACAGCTAGAGTTGCCAAATTCCATGTTTACTACCTGACTGACTCCGAGATCAAAGCAGCGCCGCCAAGGTACTCCCGAAAAACAGCAGGGCGTCCAAGCAGAATGAACAGGAACAATGGCGAGAATAACCTGCCGTTTGATAAGATATTTATAATTGTAATTTTTAGTAAGATGCCTTTTTGTTCAAGACTTAGCACCTTATTTTGTTTGCATGGAAGCAATGGAGGAAAAAATCGGAAAATTAAGGTTTTTTTTTTCAATTTGCGTCAGGTCAATGTGTTCATGTATGCGAAAATAAAATAAATAATTTGAAAAATAAATAAATTGTATTTTTACTTTGTGTGAGAAGTTATTAAAGATGCTTATTATTAAAATCATATCTAAGACGGGGCATTAAAACAAATTTTTCACGATTTGGCATAAATAAGCAAAAGTTGTAACCTTTTTTCCAAGCACTTTTGATTTTTAATATATTTTTATAAGAAAAGTACTTATCTAATCCCAATTAATGCTTGGCGAAATGTTCCAGTGATATGACCGCTCGCTAGTCAATGATGTCATGATGACGTCAAAGGGAACGCCCACCTGAATTACGCGTATCTGCCGTGCCGGGATGTGAACTAGCCTCCACCTTTCTGATTGGTCAAGAAGTTATCGAGGGATTGGAATTATCTATAGATGGTCATTTCTACATTTAGTTTCTTGGCGATAGCTCGAGTTCCTATGTTGTGATTTATTTTGTGTGATTTTGTGCGTTTTCGTGTTTCATCTTGCAAGCTAGTGGAGTGCAATCTAGTGGACGAGATGCCCAAGCGGAAGTTTGAAGATGAAGGGGATAGTAATTTTATTGTAATGTATTTAGTTAACAAAATCCTCTGAAATGCTTTTAGATTAATTTGCATTTTTCTTACATCGTAACCTTATGGCAAGGTTTTATTTTTTTTAATTTTATGCTCTCAGCAAACTTGCATTTCAGGCTTATTTCAGATTCAAATAAGTTTTTGATTCCTTTTAAAGAAACTATACTTATGCGTATATTATTTGTATTTAAAATTCTTTTTTTGTGAGGTTTTATTTTTTTAATATCTTCAAATAATTTAGTGCAGCATTGATTTTGAACACGTGCATTTAGTTATAATTTTCTAAAAATTTTAATTCATTCTTTAGCATTTATAATTTTGTACAAGCGTAGTTTTTCGACTTTTGTTTTTAGAAATAATTTTTACCCGAGCTTTATTGATATTCTTAATTGCTGGTTTAACTAGTAGAAATTAGGGTTAACTATTTTCCCCCATGTATGTTAAATTTAATTTTGTCTTTGTTAGGGTTAGTGTAAAGATATCATTTCAAACTCTTAAGTTTTGTGCACGCGTTTAAGATAAAATGTCTTTGCAGCTTTATTTTAACTAAAATTTTCCAATACGCGATCGATACGATATTTTTTGCAATTTAAAATTATTCTAAAATTGCTTTTTTGTGACTTGAAATGCTTTTATAGTTGTCTTTTTGTAACTTTAGAATTAAATTTTTTTTTTTCGATGATGCCGTAGCATTTTTCACCTTAAAGTGGTGGCAATACTGGTCCCATATGATATGAGAATCACTAGAAAATCGGCATGGCTACACCACCGATGTATACATATATCAAAGTATTTCGTCTGCCATATTGGCGAGCTTATCAGTAGGGTTGCCGTTAGAACTATTTTCTCATGTCCAAGAGTGCCGATCGTCGCCAACATAGATTTAGAAAGTAGCAGATCTGCCCCGGGGTAAAGATGAAGCCATTTGTGAACCAGTATCCCATAAGGCAGTTAGCAAGCTCTAGCACATGGCATGCCATACGCCACCATGAGATAATTCGACTAATAAAAAATATATATTTAATATTAACTAATTAAAACTTTTTACCAGTTTCGCTAGCATAAGTTTATAGCTGAATATGTATTGATAATTTCTGGCAGACATGAGGTACATATTCATAAAAGAATCAGATTAAAAATGCAGTTTTTATTGCATGTAACTCTTCGGCAAAAGCATTTTTTGTGAACCAGTATCCCATGATGCATTGCGAAAAAGGCGAAATGTGAATTCATCACACAATCGCGCGGTTTGTATTGCGTTGTACGGGATTGCGCAATTGACGGGCATATCTTCTACTTTCTAAATCTATGGTCGCTAATGTTTGGAAGATTTCTTAATTTTCGTGTTGAGTTGTACTGGAGTTAATTTTTATTTGATATTTGTGAAAATTATTTGTTTTTTTATTCGGATTTCAAACGATTTTATGCTTGAATTGCCATGTGTTTGAAATTTAATATAAAAGGTGATATTCTGATATAATTGAGTATAAATTATTTAACGTAGTATGTAATTGGTGGGTTTTAACAAAAATGATAACTATAAAGCAGATATCTTGAGCATGATAAAGTTGTCATGAACGTCAAAAGTTGTTTTCGGTGAACAAATACTGTAGACATAACGTAATAATATATTCAATGTGAAATGATTAATATGTTTAGAAAACCTTTTTAAGTTTGAAGTGGTTAACAACGGAAAATATTTAGTCATTTCAATGAATGACCTTAATCATTGTGTTCCTATATAATATACACTCTAAACAAACGAGCGATTTTAACTCAGTCTGAGTAAATTTTTACTCCTCCAGTGTCGAAAATGCACTTCCCCTAATGGAGTGGATACTTTGTTTGTTAAACCTTCGACAGGATGTGTGAACCTTTGTCCAAACAGTGATTTTAACTTTGAGTGGGGTTCAGGGTCATGACCCCCCCCCCCCCCCTTGAACCCGAATTATTGTCATTTTTTTTTGTGAACAATAAAATAAATTCCAAAAAGGAAAAAAATTCATAGAAACTTTACGTTTTGCATTTATTAAATCTGTGTAAAACCAAATTAACTCTTCTAATGTTGGAGGCCAATAGCCCTCGTGTAGCTCTAGTGTGACGATAATTAAAAAAAAACTTTAATGTTTGTGGGAGGGCGGAGAGATTGCACAAGAAAACTCCAATTCTGATAAAGTGTCACCTTGGCGCCGCTTTTTCTGTTGCTTTTCTTTTAGTAATTACAAACAAGTGAAGGTAATAGATATTGCATAACTATCCTATTTTCAATTTTTCATATTCCAATTTTGTCCTCAAAATTTGCCGCGCAAGCCTAATATTATTGTGTTCATAAATAACTTTAAGTTTAATATCATTTATTTTAGTTTTGGCTTAAGTTTCATAAATTTTAAAATTTGTTTTATATTAAATAAATCTTATTGAATTACATATAAAAAAATTATACTTATATATTGAGTAGTTAAAAAATGACATGAAAGATCAAACTATGCTTTGTAGTACCTTCTTTGCACATTTTTAAGACTCCTATGACCCCTTAAAAGACGCCACATGTCAGACTGACCATTATATCCTAGCTGTACCTTTATTTATTCAACTTCTCTCCAACAGGAACGAAATATGGATCCAATGGACATTCACTGTGCAGCTAAAGAAGGCGACCTGCATAGGGTGAGGCAGCTGGTGGAAGCGGATGCATCGTCCTTTTACAGTCGCGACAGCAGAGGGGGCACTCCTATTCTAGTGGCCGCTATCTGGGGACAGCATGCAGTGGTGGAATTCCTCATCAACTTCATACTCTGCCCAAGAAATCGTAAACCCCCCGCGTTGCTGGATATAGATGTGGAGAACGAGGTTGCCTTAGGTCCCTTTGCTCTACCTTGTAACGTCACCCTCCTCCATATCGCTTCTCGAAATGGTTGGGCGGACATTGCACAAATCATGATTGAGAAAGAGTTGGACACGGTGAATGTTCCATCAGCAGGTGGTTATACGCCTCTCATCGTGGCTGCGGTACGTGGGCGAGAAGAAGTCGCAGCTCTCCTCCTTCGATCTGGGGCTGACGTCAATCGAAGAGACGTAGAGGGATTAACTGCCTTGCACTGGGCTGTTCATAGGGGTCACGTCACACTGGTCAAGCTGCTTCTCGAAGAGGAGGGACTGGATCTCAACCCTCAAGATCTAGACGGCCAAACACCTCTGCACTGTGCTTGCCGATTGAGATTACGTGATCATAGAGAGGTTATAAAGCAGCTGTTGGCAGCGGGTGCCGACGCAAACTTGATTAACAGATACGGTGAAACTCCTCTGAGCATTTGTTTAAAAGTACAAAACCTCAGTTTGGAAACAATCATACTATGTGTACAGCACGGTGCCTTTTTTCGGGACTGTGACTATGGAAAAATATCTGAGAATACCGTTTTCATATTCATAGACAATGTTTTGAAGAATGTGGACCTTTGCACACAGTCTGTAGTCAACAAGTTCAGCCATCACACATTACCTGCTCTGTACAGCAGTCCTTATTTTGCCAGCATGCTTCCTTCTATGGGTAATTTAATGTTGAACACTTCCCAAAAAGAAGAGGTGAAAACCCTTGTAAGGCGTGACATTCAACAAAATACATTCTGCAATGTTGTTCGAGTACGCCCAACAGCCCTAAGTGCACTCTGTGTTCAATGTCTGGCCGCTTACACTGCCAGTCGTCATTGAGACTGGTGTGATTGTTACAAATTGTTTTAACTTTAAAATGTAATACACTAACAATACATACATATACAATTAGTAATTTAATAAATAATGTTAATTTGGAGTAGTACATACTATATGAAAATTTATGTTGACAGTTAAAACATGAAAAAGTGGTAATATATAGAGGGACGGGACATGTGAATTATTGCCACTTTTCCGGCGTTACCGAAACCATATTTACAAGTCAGTGATTGGTTCGACGTGTCACATGGGCAGGGCCGACTTATCCAATCACTGTCGAATAAAAATGCTTTCGGTAGCGCCTTGTACTGTGTTTCGTGAAGGTTTATACAGCGCGTCCCAATAGTTTATAGATAGCTGTTTTTTCCAAGTTTCACTGATTAATAAGCGAGTGTGAACTACCAAATAATTTATGCAAATATCTAAGAGGGTATTTCAAATAATAAAACGCTCAAACAACTCTAAGAGATCATAAATTTATTTTTAAAAAATAAAGACCAAAAAGTGCTGTCCCAAAAGTTTATGGACAAAAGGTGTTAAAACCTGTTTTTATTAATAAAAATATAAATTTGCATATTCTATTATTTGTACACGTGACGTAATAGCTTCCTGAGATAAAAGCTAGTGGGTTCTTCCTTTTTTGATTAATTGCAAAGATGCCTGCCAACTTGCAAATTACGAAAAATGAAATTTCACAAATTCATCGTTTAAAAGCTCGTGGGATGAGAGTTGTAGATATTGCTAAAATAATTAGGCGTAGCAAAGCTGGAATTTATCAAATCCTAGTGAAACGTGACAATTTTGAACCAATATTTCTTCCTGGAAGACCAAAAAAGACAGCAAAGAGGCAACACAGAGAAATTGTGAAACTTGTTTTGATCGAAAATTTGTCTGTACGACCTACAGCTAAAGATATTACAGCTTCAGTATCAAAATCTACAGTCTGCCGAAGGCTAAAAGCAAGTAAATTTTTAAATATCATAAAACGCGACGCATGCCAAAGCTTACAAAACGCCATAAGGATGCTCGAGTTAAGTGGGCAAGAAATTACATACAGTACAAAGACGAATGACTAAGTTTGGTTTTCAGTGACGAGAAAAAGTTCAATTTAGATGGCCCCGATGGACGGAAGTACTATTGGCACAATCTTCAGAAGGAACGAAGGTCCTTTTTAAGCAGGTAACAAGGAGATGGTTCAGTAATGGTGTGGGGAGCCTTCTTCTTCAACGGAACAATTATTGATATTGCTTTTTTGAAAGGGTGACAATATTCTGACGATTATCAAGGAACTCTTGAAACCCACTTACTTCCTTTTGGGGAGTGCTAGGGGGAAATAAATGGAAATATCTACAAGACAACAGCTCCATTCATGTCTCTAACTCCACTATGCAGTGGTTTAGACATCGTAATGTTAAAGTTATGAATTGGCCAGCTTTAAGTCCTGACCTGAACCCCATGGAAAAACAATGGGAAATACTTTCGTGGGACGTTTATGCATATAGGCGCCAATTTGGAAGAGTTCCATATCTAAAGATGCAAATTAAACAAAGTTGGTTTAATTTGAAGCCCGAAATTCTCCAAACTCTTGTTTTAAGTATGCCTAATCAAGTTTTTCAAGTGATAATGAAGAACAGTTTGAAAATTTTAACAATAGTGCAAAATTAAATGAAAAAATTGTCTTGTCTATAAACTTTTGGGACAGCCAAATTTATATTTTTTTACATTTTCACGAAATCTGCGATGTTGTTATTTTATTTGTGAACAGTACCGATATTGTATTGATATATTAGATAATTAAAATTTTAAAAAAATCTTGCAAAGCGTTTTCCTATTATAAAATTTAAAAAACACAGCAGTCCATAAACTTTTGGGACGCGCTGTACGTCACGTTTCTCGATGTATGCCTATTTTTGAATAATTGGTAATTATAAAATTTTATAATTGGTAATTAAATTAATAAAGTTAATTTGGAGTAGTACATACTCTACAAAAATTAGGAATTTTTTTAAGGTGCACCAATGAGGTGTTTTTGATTGCAATTGGATTAAAACTTAAAAACAATATTTTTACAATGTTTGCTCACAGTTTGTTTGCTTTTAATGTTTATTGCTTCATTTATTCTTCGAAATTTTGAATTAATAAGAAAGGAAAGCCAAATTCAGAATTTTATATTTGGGTTAAGCGCTATTTCACCATTGAGTTTTTTTTAGAATTAGCACAAAGCTTAATAGGCCGGGGAAATGCTTTCAGTTAAAAAAAATTTTTAATTTCGAACATTTTCGTTCAAAGTTCTATTCGATTTTTTCAGCAGATGGCATCAGGAAAGTAAAAAAAATTATCGGATATGAGCGTAAGTGGTGTAGTTTTTTCAGAAAATTCCAATTTTCTCTAAAAATAGAACATTCTGAAACCTGAAAGTTTAAAAAGCATAATCTAAGTATGAACTACGAATTTGTGCCAAGTTACAAGTCAAACAAATGTCTAGTTTACGAGTCGAAAAGGAACACTCAAACAAACACAACTTCCTTCTTATTATTACAGATTAATTAAAGATACATACCGTCGAACCCTCTACGGAACCAACAATTGGTTCACTATATCCGAGGGTTCACTAAAGCCAATTTTTCTGGAATATAAATTTTTATACGATATAAAGCTTTTACAAGAATAATAATCGTTTTAAATATCTTGAATTTATTGAATAAATAATTGAATTAAAATAAATTATTTAAAAAACTAAAAATAATTATTAATTAATTTTTAAAATTTTCCCAAAATAATTATTCTAAAAGAATGCTAATATATTCAGTTAAGTAACTAATATTTGAATGTTCAAGAAAACAGTGTAGAAAAAAATTAGCATTTTTAGGCTTTTCTCCTTACAGAGGCTGCCATTTTTCTGTCGGTCACCTTCTATTCAAAATGAGTCTAAAGCCCATTTCACACCTTGTCACAACTAATTGCAACTCCCATAGGACACCGTGCATTGAAAAGTTGCACTCGAGTCGTGAGATTTTTTTCATGCGAGCACGAAAAAATCGCAGTTGCATGTAACCTTAGCCAATCAGGACTCGTTATTTGTTTGGCTGCATTGTGGCGAGCTGGACTTCGCCAACTGTTTGTTTATTTACTCTTTAAGTCGCCAACTTTACCTTCTTGCAAAAAATACAAAAATCTGCGCAATTAAAAATGGGTAGTAAATGAATGGCAAATGTGGAAATTGATCTTATTAAGGAAGTTCGGAAACATAAATTTCTGTTTGATGCAAACGATGCCTATAGTTTGATTAAAGTTTGCTTACAAAAAGATGAAACTTGCCAAATTGTGAGATAAATAATTTTGTGTGGAAACCCGAAAAACCAGGTTACAACAAGTTACGAGTTGCAGTTGCAAGTAGTTGTGCAGGTGTGAAATTGGCTTAATATCTTTCCTAGGAAATAACAGTAACATAACAGGTTAAATGGGAAATTGGACAATTCCGCCGACTTTGACCAGACAAGCCCTCCAAGAATCCAGAAGAAGTGTGTTATTGTGTATGAGTGTGGTGGGGGATTATGAAGTATTATGAATAATGGACTGGAAAGAAAGGGTTTTTCCTGGAACCCAGATGGGGGGGGGGGGAAGCTATGTTTACTTTAAAACAGGACCAGTTTGAGTACAATAAGAGGGAAAGGAGAGGTTGAAATAAGAGACATTGTTAAAGATTGCTATCTTGCAGCCACTTGCAACTTATAGTACAGAAGACGCCGCTAATGTGATCACGGTTACTGTTATCAATCGTTTAATGTTATCAAAATAGCCTAGTCACGTCCGCTTATATCAAAATACATTGAAAAATCATCGTTTATTGTAATCAAATGTTCGTTTATTGTTATCAGTTTGTAAGTAAATTTTATTTTTCTGAAATCAATAAAAACAAGAAAACTTTTTTTGTTCAAAATGTTTCCTGAAAATTACCAAAAGTCCAAACGGGGCTCGTATTTGTATTATCTTTTAGACACGTGTTGGGGGGGGGGGTGCCATTTCCGGTCAAGCATTGTAAAATTCCGTAGAACTGCAAATACGACACATACGGAACACAATGAGGGCTATCTGCCTACCTTTACCATGGAGGAAGGACTAAAGGGGAGTAGACATGAGTGAAGCCGTCACTGTAACCGCGACGCCACCTTGTGATTGGCAAAAAATCGAAGGGAGTGCGTAGTCGAATGCGATTTTGTGTCAATATAATAGCGTTTTAATTACATATTTTAAGAAAGATTCTGAAACAATTTTATTGTATCAAAGGAATTGTTCATTCTCAATTCCTTCTGGGTGAATAATATTTTAATTTGCTTTTATTTTAACTAAAATTTGCACGAAGTTAGATTTCAATATTTTGCATCACTTTAAAATGTAATTCTGTTTTCCGAATTGAATAAATTTTATTTTACTATTTCAGACGACTTTTATGTGAGTTTTATGTAAAATTTTAACATCCTTATTTATTTTTATTATTCTTATGAGTCTTACATGATAAAAATTCATTTATTAGTTAATCAAAAAATAAAACTGCTGCCGAGTCTATATTAACTATTTGTTTCCAAATAACTCTCATTTATTCTTTCCATATTTTAATAGCATAAATAAGTTTTCATTAGCTATTATCAAAAAATTATTTGCATTATAATAATTAACATTAATTAAACATTTAATGAAATTTTTTGTCAATTTTATTGCTAAAAAGAAACTTGTGTGTAAAGTATGAACACAATAATTTAACTGCCGTTAGATGTCTAGTAGTTGTTACTCGTCATAATAAAGTTTTCGAAAAAAAATTGCGAGTGGTGGCCGCTGTAGCGCTTTTTTGGTTTTAAAGGTATTGCTGAAAACGGAAAGAAATGCAGCTATCAAATTTAGTGTCAAACATGTATGTTCCCAAAACTTTTTTCCGAACTTAACTCAACACCAATTTGACAGTTTTGACTCTGATCCTTTGGACAACCATCTCCTTCATTTGATTCGGGCAATTGTTCAAACGTATATGAAAGTCCTGTTAACCCATTATTATAAACATTTAAACAGAAAGCAATCTATTAGACTGTTTTACACAAAAGCCATTCTATTTGAAGGTTAATAAAATCGTAAATTTTAACTCTGATTAGGATGAACTCACCAAAATGTACTTTTCTTGCTCACCAAATTGTACTTATTTTCATGAAACAAAATGTATTTATTTTTTAAGAAAAGATTGTTTTGTTTGTGTGTTTAATGCTTCTTATTAAATTCTACACATTTTTAATACATTTAAAAAGTTGTAATTGTCTCTGTAAAATAAAAATAAGATATTTTTTCTACATTTAGTAAGATTTATTACTCCATATTCCAAAGTTTTATTCAACATAATGTACAGCTTATAATATATGTTTATGATTCTTAATGGAAAACCTATTTTATTAAGTGAACATGTTGAACGCATTCCAGGTAAGAAAAAAAATACAAGGGTCTTTGATTGTATATTTTTTGATGCGAAGTTTAAAGATAGTTTTAAACAAACTAATTTTCTCTAAAATGAAAATAAAACAATATTATTTTGCTTGTGTTTCCAAGTGTTTGATAGTACATGAATGTATATCTAAAATTATAGCTGCAGTATATTTTTTTAAACCCTCCAAAGTCACTTTTCCTGAAAATTCCTATTACTTCCTATGGCGTCAAACGCGCGGTTTGCCAATCATTCCCTGTATTTAGCTTCCCTGCTATACCTTACAGTTACTTCACCCCGCTCAATGGCGGGGAATAGGCAATGTCCTCTCCCTACTACTCATTCCTCCATGACCTTTACAAGGTAGGGCTATTATGTCAGTAGACTCTCTATCCTCTGGCGTTGGGAATGAATGACATTTCTTAACCGCATGTGCATACTTGCATTGAATACTTGCATACTTGCATGTGCATTACTTATTGAAATAATAAATATTGAGAAAATGTAGGGCTGCTTTACAGAAGCGTATACTGGGTGGTTATAAAATAACTCTCGCTATTCGGAGTGGTCTGTAGCTTGAATGAATAATCCAAATGCATCAAAAATTGAGACTCTTACTAATCAAGAAGGGGCGGGGGGAACAATGGAATCATAAAAAAGATAGAATCCTAAAAAATAATCATAAAAAGGAATAATCATAAAAAACAAACTCGTCTCTTGACCAGGGTTCTAAATAACGAGGCGTCGTCAATTATGGCCAATTTCGGCCAACACCAGCTAATTAAGCTTTGTAATTTAGAACCCTGGTCAAGAGACGAGTTTCTTTTTTTCGAAAAAGAATGGAATCATAAAGAAGAAACTCGTCTCTTGACCAAAGTTCTAAATTACGAGGTATAGCCAATTAGGCGCTGTCACTCGGAAGTCTGTCCAACCTACCTAGAAATATTCCGGTTCACGGGTTTGTTAATGTTTTGAACACCGCTATCGCTTTTCAATGCGTTCGAGATTGTATAAAAATGAATAAACTATACAATATTTTCAAGAAAACTAATATACTGCACAATATATAAAATGAATGTATAGTTTGTTAAACGTTTTTAACGAACGTGGAAGCATTGAATCGGATGCCTAGATTTGAATATACTTTATGCAGCATCTGAGTTCGTGGTATTCAACACTTCATTTTAATGATTCAAGCTGTTGTTGACAATTTTAAACATTGATTAGGCGCATCAAGTAGAATTTAAAACACAAATGCAACCGACTTTACTATCAGATTAAAAATAATAAGAATCGTAGTTCCGATTAATAATTTTAATTAGATAATAAGAATTTAAGTATTAGTTGTGATATTTTTTTTATCTTAATTTTTTAAAAACGTCAGCTGTTTTCTACAAGTGCAACACGCAAAAAACCCACGAACTTAAAAAAGCAGGACCAAAAATGATATTTGTTATCGAATTTTGAGTTTGCTCTTCATCTGATGATTAAAATGATTTTCTCAAATTGTAATCTTTTTGAGTCAAATAACATAGTATAAAAATACAAATGATTCAAATTATATTTGGGGGGAAAATGAATTTTTCAAAACACCTATTTTACCTCACTACACCACGCTACGGCATGAGGAGAAAATCAAGTTCTGGTCCCAAACCGGAAGTCAGAGGAGGACAGGGTTTGTTTGCAAACATTAAACCCTCTATACAAAGTTCATAGTGCCATCACAGATACCACGTGACAGCCAGAAAGCGTTTTCAAGAGTGATTTTTCGTCCTAATTTTTAAATTCATTTTTCTGCCTTTTTATGGGGTTTTGAAAAAAAAATAAAAAAAAATACGTGTCTAATATTATTGGCATAAGAACATTTCAGGCCAATAAAAAAATTTAGTAAAGTACCCTAGTAATTGTAATTTTTAGTAAAATGTCTTTTTGTTCAAGACTTAGCACCTCATTTTGCTTGCATGGAAGCAATGGAGAAAAAAATCCGAAAATTATTTTTTTTTTTTATATTTGTGTCAGGTCAATGTATTCATGTATGCGAAAATAAAATAAATAATTTGAAACATAAATAAATTGTATTTTTACTTTATGTGAGAAGTTATTAAAGATGTCGATTATTAAAATCATATCAAGGACTGGGCATTACAGAATTCAAAATCATGTAAAAAACAAATGTTTCACGATTTGGCATAAATAAGCAAAAATTGTAACCTTTTTTTCAAGCACTTTTGATTTTTAATATATTTTTGTGAGAAAAAGTACTTATCTAATCCCAATTAATGCTTGGCGGAATGTTACAGTGATATGACAGCTCGCTAGTCAATGATGTCATGATGACGTCAAAGGGAACGCCCACTGGAACTCCGCGTATCTGCCGTGCAGGGATGTGAACTAGCCTCCACCTCTCTGATTGGTCAAGAAGTTATCGAGGGAGTGGAATTATCTATAGATGGTCATTTCTACAAACATTTAGTTTATTGGCGATAGCTTGAGTTCCTATGTTGTGATTTATTTTGTGTGAATTTGTGCGTTTTCGTGTTTCATCTTGCAAGCTAGTGGAGTGCAATCTTGTGGACGAGATGAACAAGTGGAAGTTTGAAGATGAAGAGGTTAGTAATTTTATTGTATTTAGGTAACAAAATCCTCTAAAATGCTTTCAGATTAATTTGCATTTTTCTTACATCGTAACCTTATGGCAAGGTTTTATTTTTCTTTAATTTTATGCTCTCAGCAAACTTGCATTTCAGGCTTATTTCAGATTTTAATAAGTTAATGATTCCCTTTAAAGAAACTATACTTATATGTATATTATATGCATTTAAAATTCTTTTTTGAGTGAGTGTCCATTTTTTAATATTTTAAAATAATTTAGTGCAGCATTGATTTTGAACACGTGCATTTAGTTATAATTTTTTTTAAAATTTCAATTAATTTGTTTACATTTATAATTTTGTACAAGCGTAGTTTTCCGATTTTTGTTAAGATATAATTTTTACACGAGCTTTATTGATATTCTTAAGGGCCCTCATCTCAAAAATTAAACATCAAGTCAAGTTTTAAGAAATACACCATTCCATGACTGGTTTTGAAAATAAGAAAATTTCAGAATTTGGGCTTTGAAATTTAATTTTTAAGAGAGATATAGGGTTTTAGACTTTAAAAAAGTCATTTTTTGTATCAAGAATAACACATGTCCAAAAACACTAAATTTATCCAAGTAATTTTTTTCATACGCAGAACAAGTTAACTTAACAGAGGACAAAAAACGAAACAAAATTTGCTGATTAGATTTTTAATTAAAAATTATCAAACTTGTCTAAAAATTTTTTAAAAAAAATTGGGGGGGGGGGGAGGTTACAATTTTGAAAATCACCATCACACATTGTTATTTCTTCCCATGTAAGTTACGATCGCGATAAAGCCTCCCTAAAAATTTGGAAACATAATTTTAATTAGTTTAGGAGCAGTTCCTGAGCAAAAGTAATTCTTTTGCAAATCCCCCCCCCCCCCCTCCCAGCAGTTTGGCGATGTTGGCTATAGTAATTAGAAAAAAAAAGGGAGATGTAGCCAAATGGAGTCGTTCTGCCTAGGGAGAAAACGGGAGAGGTATAGATAACTAGAAAGTGAGATAAGGGGTGTTCTTCGTTTACTATTTTTGGACCAACTTCGTAAATTGCTTCGGTGCTGAATTTCTGAATCGTGAAAGGGACTGGTCATTTTTATTTCGCTTTGGGCTTCAAGAGACGATAGTATTTTTTTTTCTGTCATCTACTGCCTTTACAAGAAGTGTCTTCTCCTTTAAAATTTTAATTTAGGATTTTTTTCTGTCAAGAGTAATAAAAAGCTATTTTTGAATATTTTTCCGAGTACCTAACGGAGAAAAAAAAATCCGGTACCATTTTTTTAAATCATGAAAACTACAAAGAAACGGTAAAGGTATAAACCATCGAGGTCATACTAAAAGGGCCAAAGGACAAAGATACAAACGAATAGCTGCCCAAACCTTAGAAGTGAGGAATAAACGCCCCTGCGATTTGATGCATTATTTTTTAATTTGATAATTTCGTATAGTACTTAAATTTAAGGGTATTTGTGCATTTTTTTAATTCATACATTTCTTTTTTAAAGAAAAGGGGCGGGACGCCATTCATTTCTAGTATTTTATAGGCTTTGCATCGAGTGTTAATTATTTTGTTGCAAATAGGTTTTCACTTTATAATTATTTTTATTTAATTATTTTAGAAAATAATATTACACTGCGATCCTAAAGTTAAGACAATGACGTTTTTTTTAGCTGTAAAATATACATTTGTGATTGTAGAATTACAAAATATCCCCAAAATATATTCAATAAGCATTTTGAAGTGCTCTATTAGAAACATAATTGCTTGATTTGCTATAACAACTTTTTTTTATAACATAAAATTTTGTATGATCCCAAAAGTTTAGACACAAATACGAGATTATGCTAATTTAAAGTAAGTTTTTTATATGATGAATTAAAAAAAAAGGATATCCGGTGAACTAAACAAATTTAATAAAGATATTGGTTCAATTTTACACCAAACAGGCAATATAGCATTTAAAATCTTTATTAAAATCATATTTGCTTCAAAGGTACAATTTAACATCCTTAAATACGAACCGAATGAATACCAAACCATCACCTTAAAGTTTTGGAACGAATTCGTAGATTTAGAGACATGCATTGACCAATTTTCTTGATGAAAAATGCAGCCTTTCCCGTATAAAATCACAAAATAGCGACATATTATTCTGTTTTGCACTTTAGTACAATGTAGAGATAGTCACCTCTTCAAAAACGACAAAAAAAAAAGTAGGAAATTTTAACGTAAATTCACCCCACACCATTACGAAAGTTTTCATACAGAAATTTAAAGCTTCTTGAGAAAAACCAGTTTCTTTGAACCGGTTACAATTTAACCGGTCTCTTTAGTGCTATTTAAGCACGTTCGGTTTAACCGAATATTGAAAAATAAGGTTTTGAAACACCGGTTTTCCCCTCAAAAACTTTAGCATCAAGGTGGAGTTTGTAATGGTGCAGAGTGAATTTACTTTGAAATCACCGAATTTGTTTTTTGGGTGTTCTTGAAGAGGTGACTATCTCTGCATTGTACTAAAGTGCAAAAAAGAATAATCTGTTGCTATTTTGTGATTTTATATGGGAAAGACTACACTTTTCATCAAGAAAATCGATCACTGGCATGCCTATAAATCTACGAATTCGTGGCAAAACTTCAAGGTGATTGGCTGGTAGGCATTAGGTTCCTATTTAGAGATGTTAAATTGTACATTTGAAGCAAATATCCTGGAAATGATAAAATGGTCGAACCTCGTGGGCTCTAGTATACATTAGAGCCCGGCAATGAGTCGCCAAGTTGGCAACCCCGCCAAATTCAGTTTTACGGCAACCCTTGACGATAAAAATTTGGCGAAGTGTCCAAATTGTGAAATTTGCCAATTTTAGCAACCTTTCCAATTGTTTTTTTTTTTTGCCAAAAAAACCTGAAATCCGAAGTTTGACAACCATGCATGTTTGTTTAATGTTTTTCTCCATTCCGACTCGTGGTGGCAACGTTGCACGTGATTCTATAACTTTATATTTTAATTTATTTAAATCTTAATTGTTTTTTCATTTAAAAGTAAATATTTTTCGTACAGATTGATTTTTAATTCGATGTTTAACAATGGGGGACATTCACGCCATATCCACCTGAGCTTCAACTCCAAATCGCTGTATGAAAAAAAGCGGTTAGACAGGTTTGAGTAGTAGGAAAACATAAGCAAGTGTTTCGATGGCTGTATAGGATAACATTAGCACGTGGGTCAAGAGCTGATGCATAACAAACAGCGTGCCGTCACATGAATGTTCCCCATTTAAATTGATTATTTTAATTTTTTTTTCGGCACCTGCAGTGTTACGATCAACGTTTTTTTATAATATCGTAGTAGGATTAGCCTTATTATCCTGGTATGTAGTTAATGTTTATCAAATGTTTAGTATTTAAAAAGAAACGTTTTTTAACGCTTTTTACTCCTTTTTTAAATTCTGTTTTAAAAATCTTTTTAGCTACGGAAAATCTGTTCCTATACTAGCAGTTAATCGTAAACGTGTACATTTTCCCTTGTTTTATTCTTACTTACATTGCATTAATAGTATTTATAATTATAATCGTACACTGTTTAAAAAATAAAAAAGGTTTTTTTAGTCATTTTGAGATCGTTTTGAAAAATTTCACGCTTTTGTTCATTTGAACGATATTAATGTCACGTGTTTGGTTACTTTGATCGTTTTCTAAAATGTCACGTTTTTGGTCATTTTGCGATCGTTTTTTAAAAATGCCTTTTTTTTTTTCATTTTGATGTTTCAGGCGTCATTTCGACTTGGCGCCCTCTTCTAAACACCGGATGTAGGCGTCATTTTGACTGTGTGGCGATTTTGAAAAGTCGCCAAATCCGGGCGTCAATATGTATACTTAAAACTGATTCATATATATCTAAAAACACTTTTAAGTTTGAAATGCACTGAGAACAAAATACTGTAAACATACAGAAATTTTTTAAGAAATGTTACAGAAATAACCAATTTTACAAAAAAAGTTTTTGTAAATCTGAACAAAAATCATCATTTCTGCAGTTACAAAATTTTTTTCGTATTTGCAATTTTTCCCAACCAATCATGTTCTTCTACATGAAGTTGCGCCACAAAAAAAATTTGGCCTCGATCGTGATTCAAGGCGCTAATCGCCATTTTAAATTTATAACTTAGTTGATTGTTTCAAATGAATTTCACTTTTCATTTCCTGACAATATGTGTGCCGAAAGAGTACAGTTGGGAGAGCGTTATACTGAACATCGAAAGGTTCCTGGTTCGATCCCGGGTTTCGGCAATCTGGTATTCCTCGGTAGTATAGTTGTCAGTACCCCCGCCTGTCACCGTCACGCGGGAGACTGGGGTTCAATTCCACACCGGCAAAACATACATTTTGTTTTTCTTTGCAATTGCACGGAAAATGTAGTATCAATAAAATTTTCTTGTATAGTTACAAAAACATTACTTGTGTGGGATACATAAAATAGTCTTGTAAATCTACATGATATGTACATGTTATGTAACAAATATATATTATGTGTTTTTACAACACTATTTTTAGTAATTATTTACTAGAAATTTTCTAGGAAAAGTTTTTTTCCAAAAAAAAAAATGTAATGGTTACAGATTTTTTTGTTCACAGTGTGGTTCACAACGGAAAATATTTAGTTATTTCTATGCGAATGGCCTTAATTATGTTCCTACTTAATTATTTATTTATATATGTACAATGATACAATATGGGTAAACTGTTAACTAATATTTGCAATTATTAATTGTTCTTATTACTATTCATGGAACACTACCAATTGTTTTAGTTACGTACTTACTTTATTAAAAAAATATATCTGTGTTTGTAACATGTTTTAAACAAACAAAAATATTTTTTAAAGGTGCCCCCCCCCCCCCGCTTTTTCGACCCTGATTATTCAAGTTTTTGTTCAATATGCAATGATTGTTATTTAACTTTAAAATGTTTATTTTACAGTTATATCAACTTTAGTTTCATGACTCCTCAGATTTTGGACACATGCCATTAAAAGTCTATTTAATATATGCAATCAATATACTTGATAACTCGAAGTCCCAGGGGACCCCCAAAAATATTTGACTTATCCGAAGTTCGAGTTATAGAAGTTGCTTCGAATTCCTCTCTATTAGAAGTTAAAGATAGGTCGTCGTGGTTTAAATGGCTTTTGATATGTGCTATAATGCTAGAGTTGTACGCATTTCAATTTGTTAATGGCCCATGTAAACAATAAGAGAATAATGCGTGTAAAAAGGTTAATTAAAACTCACAAAATTTGGCCTTATTGCATATTGATTAGTATACATAATACATGCTCTAAAATTTTCATTTAAAAAAGCAGTTATACTTGTTGCTTGTATTTTTTTAGGTTGTTGGCATTCACTAAGTCACCTAATTTTTGAAACCTCAGTTAAATTCGAAGTTTTGAACAGAATTGTGTTTTTTAAAGGAGAAATCTATCACAAAAATTTCGACTTTGAAGATGTTCACTTCGAGTTATCGAGACAGTTTTTGAAAGAAAAGTATAAAAATAATTCGGGACCCGACTAAAAGTTCAAGTTAGTGGATTATTCGACTTACAGGAAGTCGAGTTATCGAGGTTAGACTGTAATGTACTAGCTGATGTACCCGGTGTTGCACGGGTTGGAAAAAAGGAAGTACCAAATCAATCCAAGTATTTGTACCATACTACCATTTAATCTGTTATAGGATAATAAGCTTATGTTACTTTTCCCGTTCGTTATAAAGTACATAATCCCGTTACTTTACATTAAAAATTTAAAAAATGCTACGAAATGAACAGATAATATAATAGTAATTTCCCGAATAAAATTATTTAAGCTCATTTGGAGTGCTTGAAAAATTTGGCGAGGAAAATATATAGCTACCAACACACCCATTCAGCTCTGGCGCAATAACCCTCGCACAACCAACCAGCTAATAAAAAAAAAATGCTCATTCATTTTGTGCGTTTTTTTTTTGTAATAATTTGGCGAGTTTGGCAAAGTATTTGGCGAAAAAAAAGGAAGACATAAAACCCTAATATGCATCTGTAGTGCGATGGCCTTCAAAAAACAACATAGTTCAGTATAAGCTTAACTATGCTTTTAAAAAAATTCATAATTAAAATCATAGACACAATAAAATAATAGAATGAAGACTGGTAGGATTACGTCACTTGAAACATATAAATTATTTTTTCAAATTATTAATTTAGTTTCTAAAGGCAATGAACAAATATTAAACAAATTAAGCGTTCACAATTTCAATTGTTTTCGAAAATGTTTTAATTTTGCCCAATGGCATCACGAAAGGGAAAAAAATTATCAGATTTGAGCGAAAGTGGTGTATTTTTTACCTTAAAACGTTCGAAAACGATAGAAGGAATGGTCTAATTTGAAAAATTATAAGCCTATGTTTGTACCGGAGATGAGATTAGATTTTGTTCCAAATTTCGTGACAATCTGTTGCGTAGTTCTTTAGATTTCGCTTCTTATACAGATAGACAGACCACAAACAGAAGTCGCCTTTTATGCATATATATAGATAATAGCTCTGGCTGATTACAAATGGGTACATCACCAACTTTTAACCACTTTGTTAAAGCCATGAGAAACAGTTTAAAAGAATTGAAAGCGACTTTAGATTGAAATTTAATTCAATTCAGTTGTCGAGGCCATTAAGAAAAATAGTCTTATAGTTAGAAATCAAAAACACAAAGTTTAACTTATCTTAGTATTTATAAAGATATGCAGCTTCATTGTGGTTAGTTGGTTATACATAATTTCCTTCATATGACATGATAGAAAATACAAAAATTGTCGACCAACAACAGACCAGAGGCCCAGCAAGGTTGGTCCAAAATATATCAATGTAAGGGAAAGAGACATACAATCAAAATCAATCAATTTTGTTAAAATTATGTTAAAACGATACTAACAGTTTTCTATGAAATAATAGGACTGTTTAGAGAAAGAAGAAAAGCAGCAAAAGTTTTTACTGTTTAAAATACCTTTGCAATGATTCAACTTGCTTCATAAACCAAAAATAGCACATTTTACAAGTAATCGTGTGAATTGAGACTCAAAAGGGTGTTTACCAAACAAACGGTCTGGTAACTCTGATTTTTATGTTGTGTGTGACCTCTAGGTACACTGAAAAAAATGATTCTTAAAATTCTACCAAATTTATTTGGTAACTGATATTTTGTATCGGTTACCAAACTTTATTCGCCCATACAAAATAATTTTATTACACAAAACCAAATATATTTGCTTAATACGGTTTGCAACATTTGATTCACTGGTCCAAAAAAATATTAACCGATACCAAATTATTTTGTAACGACTACCAAATGATTTGGTAAAAGATTTTTAGTTCCATTTACCAAACTTTTTCGTCAAGAAGAGGGCGCCAGCGTTCCATGACGTCACACAAGACTCAAGGCAAGGAGGAAGAACATCATTGTTTATGTTTCGGCCGCTTTTTAGAATTTGAAAGGTAATTTTATTTTTAAATATTTTATTGTATCCATTATCCCAGTTATTAATGATAAGACTTAATGCATTTGGCAGTACCGTATTTAACTTTTTATGGTCGTGTTGCTTGTTGTTGGTGGTAACATCAAATTGTACTTTGGGCTGTACTGCAAAATTTGTTAAATACAGTTCACAAATAATTACGTCGTTGAGTTATTGTTATAAAGTGTATGTGTGTGGTGCTTGTGAAATTCCTTTTAATTAAAGTTGTATCCCAATACGGTAAAATCCTCGTCGCTAGCCAAAAGATTTCACCAATATCAAAATGTCGCCGACCAGCTACTACGATTAACCGTAGATTCGATTGACGATAACCCTAATCGGTATCTCGTAATATAATGAAAACTATATGTTTGCATTAGTGATTTGCAGCAGTTTAACAATTTGTTTCTGATTGAAGACTACTTTAGGTATTGCTAGCTTATTCGGGCCGGTCTCGATTTGGTGGCTTAACTTTTGCAGCCAAGTAGCGAATACGTACTAGCCGAACCGAACGCCAAAAGTCGCCAAATTGCATTCCGGCCCGAATACGCTAGGTTTCCCTACTTTATTAACCTGATAATTCTCGATTACTTTTTGGTTCATTTGTCATAAAAATTGTCGTATGTAATATACATTGCTTCAAATTGATCTATAGGGGCTGGGGAGCCCAGTCGGTTAAGCACTCACTCAGCATGGGGAAGGTCCCAGGTTCGGGTCCGGGCATCGCCAAAATAGCTGACGACCTATAAACGTCCCATTCAGCCAAATATTTCTGACAAATAATACCCGTGTAAGGGAGTGCACGTTAAATATCCTTCAAAGTCCTAATGCTGCGTAAGATGTCGCCCTTAACTGTTGCATTGGGTGCCTATTCAGGTATTGGCTCGTCACCTGAATGTGGTTCTAAAATACGACGCCCCGCGCCGATAGCCCTTGTGTAGCTCTAGTGCGATGATAAATCAAACTAATCTATAACTTTTTTTTCCTAAACTATTAATCTTTTACCTAATATAGGGGCTGGGGAGCCTAGTTGGTTAAGTAACCACCTGGCACGGCTGAAGATCCCAGGTTAGGGTCCGAGCATCGCCAAAAAAACTACCAGCCTATAAACGGCCCTTGCAGCCAAAAATAATGCCCCGTGTAGAGAGAGTGCACATTAAATATCATCCAAAGTCCCAATGCTGCTTACAGTTTTGTTTTTGCTAAAAAAAACACCAGTATCAGAGCAGTATTGTAGGGTCTGTTGAAAGCCTAAACACTTGTTTGTAGAAGCAGGCAATTTTAATTTGAAAGACATTTTATTGAGTTTTGTTTGGGTACGTCGACATAATTTATTAGTTTTGTTTTAAATCAAAACGCGCTCCAGAAGCTCAAAATAGGATTTGCCCTGGTGCTATGCTATTTGTTGAATCTTCTTTCTCCCATACTTATCTATTATAATAGAATTTTTCCCTACATTTCCTCAAAAAGAAAGATGTATATCCCAGTTCCCAACCCTGCTAGAAATCGGCCAAGCCTTTGGCAACAGAAGCACTGTCGAATTATCATTAACCCTTAGTCAATGTACAGATACTTTTCAAGCATGTGGCATCCTTGGCAGAATCTTGAACATAATGGGATCTCCGAAGCTATATTATTTTTTAATCGCTAGCCAAGAGATATCTCCAAGCTTAAAAGTCACGGAGCAGGGACTAGTTTTAACCCTAATCGGTACCTCGTTGCATGTAAAATATATTTTTTACGTTTAAAACACTCATTCATTTTTTTTTATTGAAGGAGTTAAAAAGAAATCCTCCCACTATTATTAAACATTTCAAGATGTCAAATTTTCTAGATACTTAATATGTATTTTATATTTTTTAGAATATTCTTGAGGTCTTGCAGAATGACTGGAAGAAAGATAAAAGAACTCAAGTACTCTCTTAGAGACTCTCTAATGGACCACAGTGGTCCCATACTCCTGCGCCAGTCACCACCAACGCCATTCTGAACCCCATTTGCTCGACTGCCTCGTACCCCCTCCCCCTTGGAGCCTGGTCTTCAGCCCCTCCCAATCCCAGAGGGCAACCTACTCTAAGGACAGGACCCCAAGCAAACTTCTGCTGTTCGAGGCCTCTTCCGCGGTGACTTTTGTCCCCCGACCATCTCCACCTCTGGTTCACACTCATGTGTCCCCTCAGAATTTTAAGACAGATGAAGCAACCATTCCCCCAGTTTCACCTGCTGCCCACTGATGCCTACTAACGGGCTACTCAGCATCACCACCACTTCGAAGGATGCCTGGACAAGCACTTTCTGCAAAACCCCGTTCCCAACTAGAGCTGAGTACGATGACCACCTTTAAGACATCCACCTCATCTCGAATGACACTGACCTCCTCTTCCCCCAAGTCTGGCCCAAGTATCATCCCCAGCCCTGCCTCATCCCAGCTGCCCCCGAGTCCTCCCCCTCCTCCTGCCTTTCCAGCGACAGGCCAGGGCCTGTTTGGGATTTCCTCAACCTTGGTCCCCCCCCCCATCCCAAAGGAAAAGGCATTTATATGCCAGACTTGTGGCTTCCGCTTCTGTGGACCCTGCATGCCGCCGGGCCCTCCACCTCCACGCTACACCAAGGACCAAAGCCACAGTCAACCGCACCAGGGTCTTCCCCATCCACAACAGGCACTCCCACTTCAAGGCTTGCGTACTCGGATATCCTTCAATCCATTCCACCCTGGACCACTCACAAGTCTCCAGTCCAACTGGACCCTCCCCGAGGACAGATGTGTCCATCATGCAAGGCCGGTCCCTTCCTGGATATTGAAACAAGGAACCTACATGTGGAGTTCAAACACTCAAAAAGGATTCCGAGCGTTGTCCTGCAATGTACGAAAATCTACTCCTTGTCGAAGCCCGACCCCACATCCCCTTAACCCTACTTGCAAGTGGCAAGAGTATGCAGCGGCCCCCCGAAAGCACCGGCCTTTCCTCAAGCCTCCCCACCGCCTGAGCCCAGGACATCCTCCTCCTCCATCCCTCGGGATCTGGCAAGGGGAGGGGTCCCCAAGCGTAGGGCCGTCCACCATACAACGTTTTCAAAACTGCCCCCCAGTCCCTTCCTAGGAAGACGGCAGGAGAAGACATAGAGCACCACCAGCCCCCAGCTCCAACAGACAGGCTGTGCCCCAGCAACTGCCGGCCCCACGGCGGGGCAGACCACCGGGAAACGGCAACCACAACAACGTCCCCGAAGAGGACTTGGAAGACCCCCCTGTCAGCTGCACCAGAAGAGGTAGCACTCTTCATGTCTCCTTCCCGATGGCCCGCAGCGCACCCTCCGATGCCTCGAGACTGGCTGCCCTACTGTCTGCGCCAGCGGAGCTTGGAACATGATGCTCCAATCCGTCAAGAGTCATCTCCAGTTGGACCATCTCACACCCATCACGCACGTGAAGAAATGGTGCAGGCTGTGCCCAGCCATTAATACCGCCCTCCTTGCTGCCGGAGCCGGGGCGGTGCTCTAAAAAGTTGCAACGGTTAACTTGTGAGAGTGTCATTTGCCAAATAAAAGAATTGTTCTTGTGCTTTAAAATAACTCGGAAAATATCAAAAAGTGCATTATTTGATTCCTCAAACTTTTTTCTATTCAAAATATTTTTATTAATCCCAATAGATGTCAGCCCTAATTTTTTTAATTATGATCAGAAACATGATGATGCCAAATGGCATCACTGGAGATGAAAGGGTTAAATTCTAAAATCTTTTGTTTTGACTACAGCCCTGCATGCACTAATAAGTCTCCTGCTATTAAATGAGATAATAAAAAAAATTGCACTTTAAAATATAGTTAATCTAAAATTTTTGTGTTTATTGCCGGATTGCATGTAAATGGTATGTCTGGTAAGTAACCTTTAAACGTTGGGAAATCATCCGAAGGAATTATTGGTATTTTGTCAAAATTATTGCTGTAACCAGGTCTTTTACACTGCCTATTGTGTATACTTAGAGTTGTGTGATGCGTTGCATTCCACTGTGGGTTAATATGTGTGAATTCATCCAGACTGTATTAACTACTTTTTTTTTCCCGATACCTGCATTGATTAAATAAAGTGTTATGTAAATGTTGTCAGTTATTGTTTATTTTTATAAAGTAACCTTAAGTACAACATTCTTCTTTCATTGCATACTTACAAAATGCTAAAATAGTAATGCAACATACTTTTGCATGTTTAATTGTACCAAATTTTGAGCAAGCATTAAAAACAATTTTTAGTTCATTTGATAATTTTCTGTCAAAATGTGATGCAAAGCAATTATAATTCTGTACAATTCATTATGTGAAAGTCTATAGCTAAATTTTCAACTTATTTATAGTATTAGATATGTTTTGCCTAATAATAATTTCTACTCATTGATTTAGTAGGCGTAACTAAAGTTAGTATTTTGTGAATTTTATCACATAATTATATTAATCAAAAATTTAGCTGTTTTTAATAAAATTTGTTAATTTATATTCATTAATTTAGTAAATATATTACCACATATTAGCCTAATATGTGGTAATATATTTACTAAATGAATATAAACTAAAAAAATTTATTAAACACAACAGCTACATTTTTGGTAAATAAAAATATAATAATTTGTGATAAAAATAACAAAATATTTAAGTTACGCCTACCAAATCAATGAGTATAAATTACCAAATTGTTAGTAAACACAACAGCGTCGTACTACGTTAAACAAAATATTTGGTAAAATGTACGAAATACTTTAGTTACACCCACCAAATCAATGAGTATAAACTACCAAATCGTTGGTAAACACAACAGCGTCATACTGCGTTTAACAAAATATTTCGTAAGATTTACTAAATACTTGAGTTACACTCACCAAATCAATGAGTATAAACTACCAAATTGCTAGTAAACGCAACAGTGCCTTGTTTGGTAAAATTTACAAAATACTTTTGTTACATATACCAAATCGTCATCTGTGTCCGATACCGAAAAATATTTGGTAGAATTTACCAAATGCCGTTTACTAAATCTTAATGGTAGCATTTACCAAATCTTTATTTGTCCCCTATTGCACCAAAAATCTTAGTTGATTTTACCAAAATTTAGTACAGATTACCAAACTTTTTTTTGAGTGTAGTAATCAATGTGAGTTTTCATCATCCTCGTTCTATTGTTTTTTCCGCCATCTTGAAAAGACGTTCGAAATTTCGCCCATTTTCCAGTTTTTGACCCATAAATTTTTTCTAAGCATTTTAAAATGGAACTGTTCGACACAAAGTTGTAGAAAACAAAATTTTCTTCAAAATTGGTATTAAAGGTGTTTTACTACGACAAATATTTAAAAAGCTAAGAATCAGCTAAAAGTGTGTAAAATCGAGTGTTTAAAAAAAATATTACGTTCCAACGATTTTCTAACACCGTAACTCACACAAAACTTCATTTTAGCAATAAAATATAATTTTACAAATCGTAGGAAATTTAATTTCTATAAAATACACTTACCAAAAATAAATTTAGTTTTTTGTTGTATGTTTTCTTATAGTTTGTGTTTTTAGTTATAGTTTTTTTTCTATAAGTTTCTTAATATTCTTATCCTGATTTTCGCCAAGAGTTTTTTTTACAAAAATCATGATTTTACGCTATTGTTGGCATTGTGTAGCTCCGCTATATTTCTTGTATGAAACACACAAAATAACCATTTTATAGAAAACTTTATCTTCTACAAGTTTTGAATTAACAAAAATACTAAAAAATACACTTTGAATGAGGTACAGATTAAAAGAAAAAAATTTGTATCGTCGTGTGAAAATAACCCTTTTTTGTGTTTCTGTAAATAAAATCTTTCATCATGGAATAAGAAACTTATTTTTGATAAGTGTATTTTACAGAAAATTAAATTTCCTACTATTTGTAAAATCCTATTTTGTTGCTAAAATGAAATCTTATGTGAGTTACGGTAATGAAAAATCGTTGGAACGTAATATTTTTTTCGAAACACTCGATTTTACACCCTTTTTGCTGATTCTTAGCTCTTTAACAATTTGTCATAGAAAAACACTTTTGATACCAATTTTGAAGAATTTTTTTCTACAACCTTGTGTCGAAAAGTTTTATTTAAAAATGCTTAGGAGAAAAGTTATAGGCCAAAAACTGGAAAAAGAGCGAAATATCGAACTCTTTTTCAAGATGGCGGAAAAGCAATAAAATGAGGATGACGAAAACTCACATTTATAACTACCTAGGGGTCACACATAACATACATAAAATCAGCGAAGCTTGACCGTTTGTATGGTAAAACTCCTTTATTCATTGAACTAAATGTATATTTTAAAACTTTTAGTGTGTTAAATCTTTACTTTACAACAATGTTATAATTTTCTTACTATACAGATCCTTTAAATACTGTCTATGTTCAATACATCAATTTACAAACAAGACACTCAATGCCATTTAAATATGAATTTTATATCTTATTAGTCATGTGAAAATTTTAACGCAGTTAAATTTAGAAACATAATATTTTGGCCTAATTTGTAATGCATGCAATACCAAAAGTAAATTAATCATAAACTGCTATGATAAATAATGGCTGGTCTTGATGTACGTTACGTTACCAAGCAACGAAATGCAAAAATGTGGTAAACATTCACGTCATATTTCATACAAATCAATGTGTATCGCAGCCCTACGTTAAATTTTAAAGCTATTCAAAAGACGCCAAATGTCAGACTGGCCGTTATATCCTAGTTGTACCTTATTATATTCAACTTTTATCCAACAGGAACGAAATATGGATCCATTGGCCATTCACCGTGCAGCTAAAGAGGGCGACCTGCATAGGGTGAGGCAGCTCATGGAAGCGGATGCATCGTCCTTTTACAGCCGCGACAACAAAGGGAACACTCCTATTCTATTGGCCGCTCTCTGGGGACGTCATGCAGTGGTGGAATTCCTCATCAACTTCATACTCTGCCCCAGAAATCGTACACCCCCCGCGTTGCTGGATATAGATGCGGAGAACGAGAATGCCTTAGGTCCGTGTTCTCGACGTAATAACTTCACCCTCCTCTATATCGCTTCTCGAAATGGTTGGGCGGACATTGCACAAATCCTGATTGAGGAAGAGTTGAATACGGTGAATGCTGCAACAAGCTATGGTTTTACGCCTCTCCTCGCGGCTGCACTACGAGGGCGGGTAGAGGTCGCAGCTCTCCTCCTTCGATCCGGGGCCGACGTCAATCGAAGAGGCCTAAATGGATTAACTGCCTTGCACTGGGCTGTTCATAGGGGTCACGTCACACTGGTCAAGCTGCTTCTCCAAGAGGAGGGACTGGATCTCAACCCTCAAGATGACTTAGGCGATACACCCCTGCACTTTGCTTGCCATTGGGGTTCACATGGTCGTAGAGAGTTTATAAAGCTGCTGTTGGCAGCGGGTGCCGACGCAAACTTGATTAACAGATTCGGTGAAACTCCTCTCAGCATTTGTATAAAAGTACAAAACCCCAGTTTGAAAGCCATCAAACTATGTGTACAGCACGGTGCCTTTTTCCTGGACTGTGACTATGGAAAAATATCTGAGAATCCCGTTCTCAGAGAGAATGTTTTACAGAATGTGGACATTTGCACACAATCTGTAGTCAACAAGTTCAGCTACCAGACATTACCTGCATTGTACAGTAATCCTTATTTTACTAGCATGCTTCCTTCTATGTATAATTTTATTTTAAAAGCTTCCCAAAAAGAAGAGGTGGAAAACTTTGTAAGGCGTGACATTCAACAAAATACATTCTGCAATGTTGTTCGAGTTCGCCCAACAGCCCTAAGTGCACTCTGTGTTCAATGTCTGGCCGCTTACACTGCCAGTCGTCACTGAGACTTATGAGATTGTTACAAATTATTTTAACCTTAAAATGTAATACACTAATAATGCATGTACAATTAGTAATTAAATTAATAAAGCTAATTAGGAGTAGTACATGCTATATAAAAATTAGGAAAATTTTTAAGGAACACCAATCAAGCGTTTTGGATTTCAATTGGATTAAAACTTAAAAATAATATTTTTACAATGTTTGCCCACAGTTTGTTTGCTTTTAGTGCTTTATTGCTTCATTTGTTCTTTGAAACTTTGAATTAATAAGAAAGGAAAGGCAAATTCAGAAATTTATGTGTGGGTTAAGCGCTATTTCGCCATTGAGTTTTTTTTAGAATTAGCAAAAAGCTTAATAGGCCAGGGAAATGCTTTCGGTTCATGCATTAAATTTTAAACATTTTCGCTCAAAGTTTTATTTGATTATTTCAGCAGATGGCACCAGGAAAGTTAAAAAAATATATCGGATTTGAGCGCAAGTGGTGTAGTTTTTTCTCCAGAAAATTCAAATTTTCTCTCAAAATAGAACATTCCGAAACCTGAAAGTTAAAAAAGCGTAATCTTAGTAATTAAGTTTCAGCGCAAAGAGATTTAAATAAAAGCCCTTCATGTATGATAATCAAATATCACAATATATATTTTCAGATTAAAAAAATCGTGCAATAGAGGGATAATAGGTTTGACTCATTTTTAAAACTGAAAGAAATTTTTTTTTTCATGCAGTAATATTCCAATTAAAAGCAACTTAAAAGTCAATGTCAATATTAAAACCAACGATATCTTTTGACAGACATTTTCTTTAAGAATATTATTTTGAAATTGGCTAGCAGATAAGATAGATACTAAATTGAAAGTTGTGAATATGATCAGAAAGGAAGAAGACACATTTGATTTTTCAAGAAACAAGATTAAAATATTTTATTCATTATTTAAAACAATAATTTTCAAAATTAAATAAAAAGTCATACACAGTAAAAAAAATCCGTAGTGTTACTAGAAAATCTCTAGGAAACTCAGGTGCCATGAACTTTTCTAGTAACCTTACAGCATTTATCTTAGTAAATAACACATACATTTCCTTAGTAACCATACTAAGAAAACTGTAGTAGATTTACAGATGCTTTGCTTGTACGTTTACTTAGAAAGTTGCGGTAGCTTTACAGAAGGTTTTCTTGTATGTTTACTAAGAAAACTGTAGTAGATTTACAGATGCTTTGCTTGTACGTTTACTTAGAAAGTTGCGGTAGCTTTACAGAAGGTTTTCTTGTATGTTTACTAAGAAATTAGCAGTAGCTTTACATGGTATTTTCTTGTAAGTTTACTAAGATACTTGTAGTAGCTTTACATGGTATTTTCCTGTAAGTTTTCAAAGAAACTGGTAGTAGCTTTAAAGGGTATTTTCCTGTACGTTTACTAAGAAACTATAAGTAGCTTCACCAGTGCTTTTCCTGTAAGTTTACTAAGAAACTTGTAGTAGCTTTACAGGGTATTTTCCTGTATGTTTACTAAAAAACTTGCAGTACCTTTACATGTGCTTTTTCTGCATGTTTACTTAGAAGCCTTTAGTATAATTACAAATACTTTTTCTCTTTTATATTCGCTTTGAAATTATTAGTATATTGAAGACGATAGTCCCACCTCTGTAACATTAGATACTCTACCTGCACTTTTACTGAGAAGCTGTTAAGCCATCAAAGAAAATAGTTCTTTATTTCTAGCTGGAAATTTTTTTTTCCTATGAATTTTTAAATCAGAAATTGTGGTAAGCTAGCTTAGTAATAATACAAAGCCATTTCAAGTATTTTTTTAATTTACCTATATTCTTTGCTATTTTTCATATTTTCTTTAATACAATACTATTATTTACATTTCTTTAAAAATACACTTATTCAACGTAATCTTTTAATTGTAGTATCTTCATAAAAAATTTCTATTAGCATTTTAACAGAAATGCTAATATATTATAATAAGCAGACTATAAAAAATAACAATGAACATAAAGCCATGAAAAAAAATTATTTGAAATGGCTTTGTATTATTACCCAAGTAATCTTAGTACAATTACCAATAACCAAAAATCTAATTTTGTGAAGAAATAATTTGTTATACCGAAAACATTTTCTCGCTAAACATAGGAGAAAAATAGGTGTATCCTTCCGATTTAAAACATATTTCTATCTAACCTTCAAGACACTCACACATAAACTAAATTTATAATTTGATATTTTAGACATTAGTCATTAGATTTTTTAATTTATTTTCTATTCATTATTATTTTCTTGAATGCCCAACTTAATCATTTGTTAACTTAGCTCCTTCTAATGCATTAACCTATAATTCATTCAGAGATAAGCAACAGTTTGTAACAATATCAATTTTAAAAGATAATAAACTGTTGTTAAATGAAGTAACTTTAACCTGAATGTTAATATTTAATTACTAAATAAAAATATAAATAGCATGATTGGATCAAAGAGTTAACAGCATGCTATTTAACTTCAAATTAACACAAGTAACTTTATTTATAAATGATGGACACTTAATTGTAACATTGAATAATGTACAATTTCTTTCCTTAAAAATAATAATAATAAGTACATATTTTATGTCACAAAAATATTTTTAATAATATATATATACAAAATTTACAATGAATTACAGATGCATTCCTAAATTAAACTGATACATGAAAGGAAACTGTAGTCCTGTTAGGTGTAATTCTTAACTTTAATTTTATTGTTTTTTACACTTTTTCATACACAATTTAAGATATAAAGGGGAGTAAGTGAACATAACTTTCACAGATATAAAACATACATTTTATTACATAATTTATAACACAACACAATTAGGTTTCATTGACCATTTACAATTTTATGAGACCTGCAACTGCAACAGGTTCATAACAAAATATAAAATTTAACTATTTTTACACTATGCAAAAATTAATAGTAATGCATATTCAGGCCGCAGAACTAGAAATGCTCTACAAAAAGTAGACTAAAGATACTTTCAAATAAAAAAATAGAGTAAAAGTAGACTATAGTAATCAGCGTTTTGCAAACCATTTCAAGAAAAAAAAACGTTCTGCAGAAATAGCAATTAACGACTCCTTGAAAATCGATAAATTACGAATTTATAAAACTAACATCAGTAAAGTAGCGAATTTTCGGAAATTGGCAAATACAGTACAGAACCAAACACATATAATACTCTATAAATGGGCACTTTTAAATTTTGGCGATATTACGACTTTTTGTTAAACTTAAACCTATCTAAAATCAAAAACCCCAAGGTAAAACAAAGTAGGAAAAATGTTTTTAAAAAAAAATTTAAAAAAGGGGGGAAAATCAATCTCTTCTTGTGATACCTAAGGTCGCATAACTCAAACTTGATCAGCGGAAAATATTCTGGTTGGCCCGGCTTGGTTTGAACCGGAGGTACAAAAGTAACAAGACTATCTTCCGATCAGCATAGGAACCGGAGGTACAAAAGTAACAAGACTATCTTTCGATCAGCATAGGCAAAAAAAACTGTCCATCATTATGAAGCAATGCGACCTCATCGATAAATTTCAGGAAAATAACTAGGCAGCAAACTTAGCAAATCGGGATGCATTATTGGATTGCACTGGCCGATAACTTATATTCAAAGGCGTCTTAGTATAATCAAATCAAAATTCATCTTCAAATTTTAATTGACGTTTATATTTATTATTTAAACTTGTTTGGTTTTGATACTGCAATCCAAGACTTAGAAGTCAAAAAATCACTAATCCTTACAAATCGACAAACCTAATCGACAAACCTATCCTTACAAACCGACATCGTGGAACCTAAGGAATATCGACGAATCAAAAAAATCCTCAAATATCAGTAAAAACGAAAAAATCACAACTAAGAAATATTTAAATCACAAAATTGAAAATGTGTAAATCATGCAGATTTAAAAAGCGTAAAGTTGAAGACTGCTGAAAATAAATAAGCCGAAAAAAAATAGCATATCAAATAATCTTAAATTCAGCCCAAATAATAAATCTAGGCTAACTGCAAAGACGGAAAATCGAAAATCTTTGAAAATCAGCAAACAAACAGCGAACCTTAAAAACCCTACATAACAAATAACTCTTAAATTCGAGCAACTAATTTGAAATTGCTGAAAAATACAAAACAAAATGCGGCAAGCCCGCAGCTTCGAGTCGTAACATCACCGCTAGAATATTGATATGTATTGTATTTAGATATGTATTTGAATGAGAGAAAAGTTATTAATTTGCAAACAATGTTCTTATGAAATCTCGGCAAAAGTTAGCCGCGCTAGTGAAAAAAAAGTGACTTTAGAGACTTTGACCTGAAAAAAGATACCGTCAGAGACACTTAAAAAAAATAGTCATCCTTATACATTCTACAGGGTGTCCTAAAAGTTCCGTACTCCAACTTCAAAAAATCATTATCCGTGTTTAAAGTTTCAAATATTGAATTTTATCGCCTGCTTGTTATTTCATCAAGTCTTTTGCTTTTATTGTTTGTTAATCATAAGAAAAATGTAAAGAATTTTGGCCACATAAATATCTAGATGATGCTATACCGAGTAAAGATACTCTATGCAAACTCGTTCAGAGATTTCATGCGACAGGTTCAGTGCAAGACAAACACAACACCATACACGTAATGAAGGATATGCTCCAAGAATTCTTTGGCGATCGACTCATCTCAAGAAATCTTGGGCCAACTTGTTCCCTGATTTGAGTATCCCTGACTTTTTCCTGTGGAATATTTAAAAGAACACTGTTTGTGAAGATAATCAACAAACAATAGATGATCTGGAAAATGTCATTACGCAAAGAATACAAGAAGACGCTCCTGGCATCTTGAAACACGTTTCTAAAAATATGCGCAAACGCCTTCAGCTTTACTTCGATGAAAATGGCGGACATGTTGAACATTTAATATAAATGTAAGTTCCAAATTTTTTCCTACGTTTTGCTAAAAGTGCTTTTCACCATTAGCATAAAAACAATGCTTTAAAGTTTGTTATTTTAGGTGTAAAAAATTCACGAATCGTCAGTACGGGAACTTTTAGGACACCCTGTATTTTCTTATATTAAGTTCAAAAACAATGGAACTCTGCAGCAAATAGAAAGAAAAACTTTATAAAGTACTATAAAAATATCTTAAAAAAGATTGTCATTGAAAAACATGATTTTTTAAAAAGATTCATACTGAAGAAACATATTTGAACGAACTTTTTTGTTGGTGCTATTACGACACTGTCTACAATGAAAAAATAACCCAAATTTTTGACACAGAAAATGTAGAAATGAAATTTCTAGAGCAAGGAGCTGGTACAATTTCAACGGACCTGTTAATTTACACAGAAATAATGGGCTTAGAGTAGAGACAAAGTGTAACTGGCCCCAAGAATACTATACAAATAAAAGTATTTTTTCTTAAAAATAATGCATCAGATAATTAAACTATTTTTTTATGTGTTAAAAAATTATATTTATTAATATTAATTTACTTTATTGATGCATTACAAAAAAAAAAAGGGTGACCCGTATTTACCCCATGTGTGACCCAGAATTGTCCAAATCTGGGGTAAATCCTGGTTACTTAATTAAAATAAAATTAATAATGAAATTTTAAGTTATTATTTTAAAAAATTCTAAATTATTTAAGCTTACTTACTCCATGCCAAATAAAAACTTTTTAACTTTCCTACTTAAGAAAAAAATAGGATGCTTTTGACCCATAATTCCTCCATAAACTACTGGTTTATTTTTGAAAGTTTACATTGATTAAAATTACTTTAACCGCTTCATATTGCACAATAAGCTCTGAACTTTCACTGGTAGTTTCTGAGCAGATGGTATTTCTGCCAAAGCAACAGAAACAAAAATCAAGCACTTTTGGCCTGAAGGATGGTAGTTTAGATCGAAAATGTGATAAATGCTCAGCAAGCATGAAAGCGCCGTGATGATGTCTGGGATTTCCAAAAGTATCACATTTTCTCCTATTATGCTCCATCCTGTTGGGACTTCGACAGCAACAGGGTGGGGACTCAACTCGCACTCCTCCACTAGCAAATCTTCAGAAAACAAGCAGGTGTTGTCGTCTGCTTCTGCCTGAAAATATACAAACATACACGAATATGATATACAAATGAGCAATGTAAGAAAATTATGCAGCAGTTAATTCAAGTTAATATCTATTTCAATAATTCAATGATCTATTTTATCTTCCACACTACATTTATAACGTAAAAAGTGAAAGGCATTATATTTGCTCCGTCCATCACCCACTTTCATAGAACAAACTGCAAGTATCATGGGCAAGTGGGAAATAAATATTGAGGCAAAAACACAGGCAAAGCTATATCCCAAATTTCATTAAAAAAATTTAAGTAGAAAAATATTTTAAAAAAAAACTAAAAATTTAATCTCCATTAAAAAAACAGGAAAATTCAATTTTTTATTCAGTATTTCCAATGTTGCCATTTCATCAAACATTCACGAGAAACTATTTTAAATGAAAATAAAACTTGAGAAATATTTATTTATGTGATATAAATCAGTTTGGAATGACGCCATAGTATATATCACAATATAGGTCTTTTGATGGTTCATGATTCAGAAGACAGTAATGACATCCTGTTTTTTATTAACCTAATTAAATTGTTTATTTTTCTGATCATTAATTTGAATACCTTGATACATTGTAATATGTTACACTTTGAAGGATATTTGAAGATGAATTTTCCCACTTTCCTTTGTCAAGTTTTCTTTTTGTTAAGGGGAGGGGACATAAATTTTGTTAACCGATGAAGAATTTAGATTTTTGTTACCTTTTCAATGTAAAACGACCATTTTTCTTTAAAAATCTTTGGCAGGGAGCGAACTACGTCTTCGTCAGATACCTGAACCATGGATAGAGTTTTCATCGCTACTTCAGAAAGTGCTTGACTTTTTAGGTTTGTCCGAATGTTCTGGAAAATGTCCAGACCAACCAATCTCATCATCTCCTTTCGAAGCTGGATAAAAAAAATATGCATGCACTCAATATATATATATATATATATATATTATTGTAGAAATTCAGAAAGAACACTTTTTGGAGAAGTACTTTTACTAAAACAGCCAGTTTCTGATAATTTTAAGCTTTACATATCTCCGCCATAAGTCACCATGTGATAACCAGAGCAATTTAGTCACTTGTGCATACCAATTTTTTATAAATATTTTGTTGATTGACCAGCATTAAATACTTTATAAACTACAAAGAAATTATAATAAAAATATCATTCAAATGGATACAGAAATACACCAGTCTATAAAAAAATCCTAAACTATCTAGAGAAGTGTTCATAAAAAGGTTTAGTTTAACTCACCATATCTGGATTAAACAACATAGGCCAATCCTTTTTGAAATCAATAAATGGGGTTGGGTTTTGGACTATGTCTTGTCGTCGAAGCGCATATGTTATGGCCATTTTTTGCTCCAAGATTTCTCTGCATGGCTCTCTCTTTTTAAATTCAAGCAACAACTGATTTTTATGATCCATCAGGGTTTCTTTGGTTTCCCCCGCTGGCACCTCAGGATGGTAATTTAACTCCCCTTTTCTTGGTTTTTTTATTCCTTTTCTTCTGAGATCGGCTTTATGCGAAATATCCTTCTTCCCCTTTTTTGGCTGTTTTCCTAAAAATATAAATTGTTTTATACATTTAATTAAGGGGTCATAGGAGTCTTAAAAATGTGCAAAGAAGGTACTACAAAGCATAGTTTGATCTTTCATGTAATTTTTTAACTACTCAATATATAAGTATAATTTTTTTTATATGTAATTCTATAAGATTTATTTAATATAAAACAAATATTAAAATTTATGAAACTTTAGCCAGAACTAAAATAAATGATCTTAAACATAAAGCTATTTGAACACATTGGGATTAGGCTTGCGCGGCAAATTGTGAGGTCAAAATTGAAAAAATGACCAAAAAATGACTTTACATTGCACAAATATGTACAAACAAAGACTTATACCTAAATTCTCAGCACAATTTTAATTAGAAATTTTTTTTAAAAAAAAATTTAAATCAAAATTTAAAAAAATTTATTAATTTTTTTAGAAAAAAGTTTAAATCAACTTCTAATTAAAATTGAGCTGAGAATTAAGGTATGTCTTTGTTTGTACATATTTGTACAATATAAAGTCATTTTCTTGGTCATTTTTTCAATTTTGACCTCAAAATTTGCCGCGCAAGCCTAATCCCAATGTGTTCAAATAGCTTTAGGTTTAATATCATTTATTTTAGTTTTGGCAAAAGTTTCATAAATTTTAAAATTTGTTTTATATGAAATAAATCTTATAGAATTACATATAAAAAATTATACTTATATATTGAGTAGTTAAAAAATTACATGAAAGATCAAACTATGCTTTGTAGTACTTTCTTTGCACATTTTTAAGACTCCTATGACCCCTTAAGTGATGTCAAAACTGTAAACAAACAATGAAGTCGCAAATTCTGGACGTATAAAACTCGGAACTACATATGACCACAGTTCATAATGCTAAAGATTAGGGATTATTGGGTTATAAAATTTTAGACCTAGAAGGTATAACAGCACACAAAATTATTTGCAAGTTTAAAAAATTTAAATATTTTAATATAATTCTAAAAAACACTTACCTGCATTAACTCTCACTTCTTCAACTTTCGCCTTTCGTCTAACTTCTTGCATCCGATACTTTGTGGCAATTATCCAACATGAGGTTCCTTCCCCAATTGGATCCCTCAGAAAGGGAAAATCTTCTATCAATTTTTCGGCAACACTTTTGTACATGTCGTGGCTTGGGTACAGTGAATAGGATGCCAGTTCTTTCGACAGAATGTCGATGACTTCTCTTTTCAGCTTGTATGTTGCTTTATGCAATTTCTCGCTAGATGTATAAATTCTATCCGCATCAGTCAACTCTTCTCGAGATGCTAACGAGAATGATTCAACAGAAATTGATAGGTTGGAGGAATTCCAATTTCCTTGCCTCAAATTCTTGCTATCATCTGCCGGTAGAATAGGCATTTCTTCAATTGCAAAGCCTTGCACTTCAAAACTAGCATACTTGTCGATTACTTTAATCCGACTCAAATTTTTAATATCGACGGCTTCCTCCAAATCGCAAAAAGCACTGAATTCTGTATCAAATATTTGCAACTTCACTCTTTCTGCATTTATATTGAAAATTTCGCTTACTGTATTTATGCATTCTTCGATGCTTATGTTATCTTCTAAATTAGCTTTCTTTGCACTGTCCCCAAACTCAATCAAAACTTTCATCCTAAAATAACATTAAAAAATTTTAATAAACAAAATAATAAGTAATAAACTAATTATATACTAAAGTTTTTAAAGTGGCATATTAAGTGCATGATGAAGAGAGATGGCTTTTACTTTATAGTTTTTGACTTTGTATGTATTTAAAGGATAATAATCCTTTAAGTCCTTTGTAGAAAACATTAAAAACTCCTCGGTACCTGTCACTTCATAAAAGTGGAAATGTTCATTAAATTGGCTCGTATTTATTTGACACCAAAAATATATCGAGTTTGAAACAAACCAAATACTCTTTATTTCAGCAAAAGTAACTGAAGATTGATGATTGAAGCACAAAATGTGACCAACAGAATATTTCATTCCATTGAAGAAAATGTCCTTACACTGAACATAGCATTCCTTTTCGCTGATGTTGTTTAAATGAAAGCATATATTGGTATCAATTAATGACTTATGGACATTCTTTGAGCTCCTGACATCAATTTCTGGGGAAAAGAAATCATTTGCTGATAGATGGTATGTCATTAAAAGGCAATGTTTTTCTGCTATAGTTTTGGAAGGGTTTTTAAAATTGCCAGCTTTTTTTATTACATCTTTCATATATTGATGTTTAGCCTCAAATCTCATACACCACATGTTCAATAATGGCCCATACTCCAAAATAGCCTCTGCATAGTGAGTGATATGATGATGTTTTACTTTAGGATTGAGAAGTGGATATATATCTTTGAAAAGAGAGAAATGCATATCAATTTGGTATTTTAAATATGATACCAATTGAAATTGACAATTCTGGGGCTAATGACAATTCAACTATACTTTTTAACAGCATCACCAAATTCCAATTTTCACAAGAACCATCTATTGGAATAACATCACCAATTATAAATGGCAATAACCTCAACAATGTACGGTTTTGCGATGAATTGCCACCTACTGACTTTTTTTCCCTAAAGGTGACTGGAATTTTTGCGATTTTTGTAAGTTTATCTGTGCCTTTATAATTAAAATTTTGTATTCTGTCGTTCAACAAATCAAAAGTGATATATTTTTTAAATACTAAATGTTGGAATAATAAAGCAATTTCATATGGCACGATTCCTTCCAACAAATCATGCATAGCATCTGGTGGTGTGCCTTCAACTATGTGGAAAAAGTTTAATTCATTGAAAGGGCAATCTTTGTTGACTCCATATATAGTTTTATTATCTGGATTTTCACTAATCTGTGATAAATGGTAATTATAGTTTTCTTTTGTTCTTGAAGCATAACTGTTATCGATACGTATATCTTTATTCATAATCAGACACCTTCTACATGTTCTGGCCTTTTTAGATGAAAATGAAGTGCTGAAGCCAGCTAGTTCATTAGAAGATAGATTGTCTCCTGAAATAACTGCTAATGTACCCTTTAAATGAGTCGCAAGCTTCTCTACGAAAACCCCATCCGTTTCTAGTATTTTAAGATCTCTTAAAAGGGGGCCAACTGTTTCTTGTAAAGACAAATTTTTCATATCTGAATATTTAATTAAAATGCAAGGCTGTATAGCTTGAAGCTGTGACCTGTGAATAGGGCTTATGTTAAGGAGTGTCCAATATATACAAGTCATCTTATGAACTCCCCTGTAAGATCCAATGGGATTACAAAGTTCAATTTCATCCATGTATAATTGCAATTGCAGCGTTAATGCAGGACTGGAGAAAATTTTACTTTTCTGACAAATCTTTCCATCCGAATAACTTTTGAACAAGTCAGGTACAAGTTTTGCAATATGTAAAATATCTGATAGAACACTGTCATGATTTAATAGATTAGTTAGGACTTCTAAAAGAGGTATATATGTATAAAACCTTTGTACACCTCCTCGAATTCCTGCACAATACTCAATAGGTACTACTTTTAAGAAATTTGGATTATGCAAAATATAAGATTTTCTCTTATGAGCGGTAGAAAGAATGCCATCCGATAATGTTGACTCAATACAAGTTTTGGATTTTTTGCAATTTAAAATTATTTCATTTATATCTTGGTCATTTTTACTGTCGATCAGGGACTTTAAGTTATCCAATTTAATGTTGGAATTTAAGTTCAGTAAATGGGATATGTCACTTAAAACTTCTGAAATTGCACTCTGCGACATCTTTAGCTTTACTTCCATCTTAAGAGCCAATCTAGATAGAAAAACATTGTAGTCAATAACGTCGTTTTGATCTTCAGTTGAAATACTGGGTGAAGAAGTGAACTCTTCAACTTCTGGATTAGAAGGTGTGTTTGAATTCTCCAGTGACTGCAAGTTTGCAAATTTGTAATGGTCTTTTAAAACCCACTCTTGCCAATTGTTATGGTGTCGATGCATATGTGAACAGAATGAATTTTCATTGTGATAACTTTGGTTACAGTTTGCAATGGGACAATTAGCAATTCCCAAAACGGATAGGTCATACAAGATGTGCTTGATAAATTCAGCTTTATTATATTCTACATGTGTACCACAAGGGCAAATAACGAATTTAAATCCATTTATACTAGATTTTTTACTATGGTATCTGTATAGATGATTTTTTAGGGCAGTTCCAGCTTTAAAAGTTTTTGCGCATTCATCGTTAGGGCACGGAAATTTGTTTTTTACATGACCGTGGACTAAAGATAGATGATTGACATATTGTGTTGCAAGGCGTAAAGATTTCGGACAGTATGGACAATTGAAACGGCTTGAATCTTTTGATGAATCCATTAGGAATTTCCATGCCACAGAACCTAAAAAGTTACTCATCGTTACTTTAATTCTATTGTACAAAATAATAATTGTTATTTTGAAGCAGTTACCAATGAAGCCAGATACCAAGGTTGTGCAATGCATTACTAGTAGGTAACTGACCATAACATCGGACTAACCCTTAATTTATTATTTAAAAATCATACGAAAATCAAATAATTTATTACAAAAACTATATAGCACTCTTGTTTACAAGTCATTGATGTTGCCTTCTCAGTTGTAAGAATTATTTCTATGATTTGAGAGTGCAAAATATTTATTTTATCCACAAAACAAGATGGTTAATTATATAATTTATATTAATAGAAATTATACCAACTTTTTAAATTTAAATTACTTTAGTTTTTTTAACAGAATTTTTGGTTAAATTAACATACTAAAGCTGCATAAGAAACACAATAGTAATCAGACTTATTAAAAATAGTTTAACTGACATTCATCTATTTAAAAAAAAATGTTTAAAATTTTTTTAATCTACAGAGGAAGGAAGCATTGATTGTGCTATGGGTTTTGTTAACTACAATGCAAAAAATACATATAACATAAAAACGCAGACTAACATAATTTCTAAATTTTGATTAGATACATATTGCAGAGTGCCGCGTTAATTTCTTTTTCTCATAAAAACCATCGTTTAAACTTCATCATGCATTCCAAGGTAAAAACCATGTGTGTTCCGGCAACACCATACCTCGGGATAGAATTTGTAGGTATACATAATGTTAAAAAGAGCAATTGCATTACAAAAATAAATTTATATAGAAAACAATTTTATTGTACGTTACTAAATAAGAATAAATTAAAGACCATTTTATTTTGCATATACCGATCCTCCATACTATAGAATGAGGCTGATTTTAAGAGAACTTTTAAATATAAGTTAAAAATCCACCGACTTCTAAACTATAGAACACCATATCGATTATTTTTGCTGTTTTTGATCAAACAAAACCACATTTTGTATTCGATTTTTCAAATCGACCAAAAGAAAGAAAAAAATCTAAATAACTTATGCCGATGTCTTTAACTTTTCAAGACATTAGGCCTAATGTTCAAGCATTATTTTACGTGCTATTGGCATTAATTAATTAGGAAAGGTATATTCAATGATAATTTTAAAAAAAGATATAACAATTTTAGTAAGAAATATAACAAAAATAAGGCTTACCTCGAATAATTTGTGGTTTTTGTGGAGAGTCGAAAACGCAGCACCAACAGCTTGGTTGAGTTTAGTTTGGTTTGGTAAATTTCTGGTTTATTGCTTCCTTAATGGCGCTTCTACCAGATCTTTAGAATTTATTGAAATTAAGTGGCTAGAACTTATTGGTTGATTTTATAAATACCACTAGGACTTTTATTTTCGAAGTGCAGATTTCGGCTTTATCATTTATATTCAAAACTACGCATCTTCTCTAGAAAAGATAGCCAGGGGGCGCTGTAAGGCGTTACATCAATTTACTTAGTATTACTACAGCAGTTTGTTTAGTAAACCTACGATAAGAGATTGGTTACAAGTGATTTTCTAGTAAATGGTGTGATACCTGTAAAGTTACTTAGTAATTGCAAGTAAATTCAGGCCAAATTTTTTACAGTGTACTAGATATGAAAAGAGAAAATATCACTATTTTCATTTTTTAAATTAAAAAAAAATTACACACCGAATTCAACTATTCAATAGAATATTCTAAAATATACAATGACACTGAAACGAAAATCTACATTTTCTACAGTTTTACAAAAATGTAATAGTTATAGAAATAGACAAGACATACTTTTGAAACAAGTAAAAAAAATGAAATATACTAAACTGAAACCTAGATTTATCTCAAGATAAATATCTTAATTATAACCAAATCTTGAGCTTAAATTAAAACTTATGATTTCACATATAGAATAAATTTAGCAAAAAAAAATGATCCATTTGCCATGATGACATTTCATTTATTATGAGCTTTATACAAAAATACTAATTTTGCTGCCTTTTCACCACCCAACCTATAGGAAGGCAGAACCCGATTTAAGGACAAAAAAAAAATGATTTAAATCAATGATTTTTTTTTAATTGCGAAGGGATGGGGGAAGAAAGTCCTTTCGAGGCCCGCATAGTAAATAGACAGACTATAGAAAGAAGAAATCATTGGTTTGTTGGCATTGAATTGAACAGATAAGTAAATAAGCACCATTTATAAACTTGATTTTTAAAAAAATGGCATGTGTGCTAACAGATAGCCAGCACTTTAAATAATAATCATTATTAATGTTCCTTACAAATTATTTGTTCTTCATGGTGAAAAAGAGCTAAATGGTCAGTAGCCATTGTAAAACAAATAAATATACATATATAGTAAGTGAAAAAAAAGTAGCATTATATAAAAAAAAATTCACGGGGTGGCGCAACTAAAAGTGCCCCCGGCGAAGAGAAAGGAATGATTGAGCTTGTCTAACTATAGCATAGTTGGCGGCAAATAATTCACCAAGCTTTTATTTGGGCTTAATATTAAAGTGATCAATAGCATCACTTAGCAAACCAGTTTTTGCGTTTATTTTTGACTTTGCAACAATTCTGCGTAATTCTTATCTCCGTGACGGGGCACTTTTATTTGCGCAACAATGTAGAAAAGAAGTTTGTACTAATGTTAGCATTAATCTGAGAGAGAGTGTGTATACCATTTTTTATGCTTTACATTGCAGCATTTTCCCAATAATATGTGATTTATCATAAGCTTTTTATTTCTTATAATGTCAAATTGAAAATATATTGAAAGGTTTCATACATAGTTCCCATTATGAAAATTAACAAGAACCTTAAAGAAACATCTCCAGGTAGGGCTGCTTTATGGGAGGCTAAGTCTTAGCAGATCCAGCATATTCGACTCAGCATGCCAAACTCGACAAGTTATTACAAAAAAGGCGCCAAATGAACTTCCTTGTATTAGCTGGTAGGTTGTGCGAAGGTCATTGCGCCAGAGATGAATGGGTGTGTTGGTAGCTATATCTTTTCCTAATCAATCAGCAAAAATGCGCGTCGTAATTTAGAATCACAGTCAAGTGACGAGCCGACACCTGAGGCACTCAACGCAACCGGGAAGGGCGACATCACACGCATCGTCGGGACTTTGGAGCATTTTTAACGTGCACTTCCGCACACGGGGTATTATTCGTCGGACATTTTTGGGGTACACGGGCCGTTTATAGGTCGGCAGTTATTTTGGCGATGCCCGGATCCGAACCTGCGGGGTCTTTCGCATGCAAGGCGTATGCCTAACCGACTGGGCCCCCAGCCCCCACGCAGGAATTTTGTTTCCGCACAATATGTGATAGGAATAGCATTATTATCTTTCAGTCTGTTTAGCTGGAGCTACCGTCGCACTAGAGCTACACGTGGGCTATTGGTGACGGGCGTCGCATTTCGGAATATCACGAACGAATCCTTAGTAGTTGTACGGCCGCCTGGGCCGTTTCAGAAGTGAAATATGTGTATCGGCAATTCAAGGGACAGAAAATTTCTGACGTTTTAAAAGAGAGAGGAGGCTAGAAATAGGCAGCCGCAAAAGATTACTTTACCATTGCTAAAAGAGATGTAGTTGTCTCCAGGTATCTGGCATCGGTCGTGTTTTCTTAATATTGAGCCATGTAGTATATGTTATCAATCGTCGTACGTAGCAGTAAAAGTCGATACGGAATGGTTCCAGATAAAAAATGGCAGCCCTTTGGAACATAGGTATAGTGTATGGTTCTGTACTTCGCTGTGAAAAGTTTGGGGAAAGCTTACTCGATGAAACTGATAGTAGAAAGTACTACCGTCAGCATCATGGAGTCAGAATCAGACCTTTTTGACTTTGCAAACAAATAACATTCTGAGATATTTGCATGACACAAAATTTGCATAAGGGGCCGTCTTCACATTAAAAATGTTATCAACTTTGAGTTTCCAATAGTAACACCCATATTTGATAATTTAGAAATGTTAAGCAACCTCGAAAACCGATAAATCTAAGTTTTTGTTACATTTGGATAAATATTTAACGAGTTATTCAATCGAATCACTTGATGTCCTTTGGGGGATCATCTCAAGGTTGTTGGTTTAATGTTTTCTTCCTTTCTCAAGGCCGTACTTGTTTATCAAGTTCATATATAATCTTACACACAGTCCCCTACAGTGCAATTAAAAAGTATTTTGTGATTTACTCAGCAAATTATGGATAAACAATTTTAAAAATTGGGATTTCGCTGAACTTCCTGTCTTAAATTTATTTCTGTAAAAATATTAAGGATTTCTATTCATATTTTTTTAAAAAAATAACATAATAATTATTTAAAAATATAAAAATTGTTTTAAATACCAAAATATGGAATGCGTTTTGTTTCTGTTATTCTCATTTCTTTTCAGTAAAATTTCGTTTCATTATCGTAATTATTTATAGATTGGATAGTTTTAATGTGCAACTCATTTAGCATTGTAGCACTTAAACTTTGCACATCTGTAACTCCATTAATAATGCTTAAAAACTAACAAAACTTTTCAGTTCGTATTAAAATATGTCATAGATTAGAAATATGGACTCAAAAATGGGTGTTGCTATTAAAACTCCTGAACACGGTTATTCACGAAAATATTCTTGTAAGAAAAAGTACTAATCTAATCCAATTAAAGCTTGGCGAAATGTTACAGTGATGTGACCGCTCGCTAGTCAATGATGTCATGATGACGTCAAAGGGAATGCCCATTGGAATTCCGCGTATCTGCCGTGCAGGGATGTGAACTAGCCTCCACCTCTCTGATTGGTCAAGAAGTTATCGAGGAATTGGAATTATCTATAGATGGTCATTTCTACATTGAGTTTCTCGGCGATAGCTTGAGTTCCTATGTTGTGATTTATTTTGTGTGAATTTGTGCGTTTTCGTGTTTCATCTTGCAAGCTAGTGGAGTGCAATCTAGTGGACGAGATGAACAAGTGGAAGTTTGAAGATGAAGAGGTTAGTAATTTTATTGTATTTAGGTAACAAAATCCTCTAAAATGCTTTTTGATTAATTTGCATTTTTCTTACATCGTAACCTTATGGCAAGGTTTTATTTTTTTAATTTTATGCTCTCAGCAAACTTGCATTTCAGGCTTATTTCAGATTTTAATAAGTTAATGATTCCTTTTAAAGAAACTTTACTTATATGTATATTATATGCATTTAAAATTCTTTTTTGAGTGAGTGTCTATTTTTTAATATTTTAAAATAATTTAGTGCAGCATTGATTTTGAACACGTGCATTTAGTTATAATTTTCTAAAAATTTCAATTAATTTGTTTACATTTATAATTTTGTACAAGCGTAGTTTTCCGATTTTTGTTAAGATATAATTTTTACACGAGCTTTATTGATATTCTTAAGTGCCCTCATCTCAAAAATTAAACATCAAGTCAAGTTTTAAGATATGCACCATTCGATGACTAATTTTTGAAAATAAGAAAATTTCGAAATTTGGGCTTTGAAATTTAATTTTTAAGAGAGAAATAGGGTTTTAGACTTTAAAAAAGACATTTTTTGTATCAAGAATAACACATGTCCAAAAACACTAAATTTATCCAAGTAATTTTTTTCATTTGCAGAACAAGTTAACTTAACAGAGGACAAAAAACGAAACAAATTTGATGATTAGATTTTTAATTAAAAATTATCAAACTTGTCTAAAAATTTAAATTTTTTTTTTTTTTTTTTTGGGGGGGGGGGAGGTTACAATTTTGAAAATCGCCATCACACATTGTTTATTTCTTCCCATGTAAGTTACGATCGTGATAAAGCCTCCCTAAAAATTGGGAAACATAATTTTAATTAGTTTAGGAGCAGGTCCTGAGCAAAAGTAATTCTTTTGCAAATCCCCCCCCCCCCCCCAGCAGTTTGGCGATGTTGGCTATAGTAATTAGAAAAAAAAGGGAGATGTAGCCAAATGGAGTCGTTCTGCCTAGGGAGAAAACGGGAGAGGTATAGATAACTAGAAAGTGAGATAAGGGGTGTTCTTCGTTTACTATTTTTGGACCAACTTCGTAAACGGTGTTGAAATCTGAATCGTGAAAGGGACTGGACATTTTTTTTTTCGCTTTGGGCTTCAAGAGACGATTGTAATTTATTTCTGACATCTACTGCCTTTACAAGAAGTGTCTTCTCCTTTAAAATTTTAATTTAGGATTTTTTTTTCTGTCAAGAGTAATAAAAAGCTATTTTTTTTCCGATATTTTTCCGAGTACCTAACGGAGTAAATCCGGTACCATTTTTTTTAATCATGGAAACTACAAAGGTATCAACCATCGAGGCAATACCTAAAAGGGTCAAAGGACAAAGATACAAACGAATAGCTACCCAAACCTTAGAAGTGAGGAATAAACGCCCCTGTGATTTGATGCATTATTTTTTAATTTGATAATTTCGTATAGTACTTAAATTTAAGGGTATTTGTGCATTTTTTAATTCATACATTTCTTTAAAAAAAAAGGGGGGGGGGGCGGGATGCCATTCATTTATAGTATTTTATAGGCTTTGCATGCATTGACTGTTTATTATTTTGTTACTAATAGGTTTTCACTTTATAAATTGATTTTTATTTAATTATTTTATAAAATAATATTACACTGCGATCCTAAAGTTTGGACAATAAGGTTTTTTTAGCTGCGAAATTTAGATTTGTGATTGTAGAATTGCAAAATATCCCCAAAATATATTTAGTAAGTATTTTGAAGTGCTCTAATAGAAACATAATTGCTTGATTTGCTACAACAATTTTTTTTCATAAAATAAAATTTTGTATGGTCCCAAAAGTTCACAAATACGAGATTATGCTAATTTTAAGTAAGTTTTTTATATGATAAATTAAAAAAAAAGATATTCGGTGAACAAAACAAATTTAATAACGATATTGGTTCAATTTTACACCCCCAAACAGACAATATAGCCATTTTAAATCTGTATTCAAATCATATTTGCTTCAAGTGTACAATTTAACATCTCTAAATATGAACCGAATGCCTACCAGTCCATCACCTTAAAGTTTTGGCACGAATTCGTGGATTTAGAAACATGCATTGCATCGACAAATTTTCTTGATGAAAAGTGCAGTCTTTTCCATATAAAATCACAAAATAGCGACATATTATTCTATTTTGCACTTTAGTACAATGCAGAGATAGTCAACTCCTCAAAAACAACAAAAAAAGGAAATTTTAGCGAAAATTCCCTCCACACCATTACGAAAGTTCCTTCTTCATACTGAAATTTGAAGTTTCTTGAGGAAAACCGGTTTCTTTGAACCGGTTACAATTTAACCGGTCTCTTTAGTGCTATTTAAACACGCTCGGTTTAATCTTTTTTTTTTAATTTATCATATCAAAAAATACATAATTCATCAATAAAAATGCGAAATTTGGCCATTATGTACTTTAAATTAGCATAATCTCGTATTTGTGTCTAAACTTTTGGGACCATACAAAATGTTATTTTATGAAAAAAAAAATTCTATTATGTCCATTGTATCCCAGCTGTACCTTTAATAATTCAACTTCTCTCCAACAGAAACAAAATATGGATCCAATGGCCATTCACCGTGCAGCTGAAGAGGACGACCTGAATAGGGTGAGGCAGCTGGTGGAAGCGGATGCATCGCCCTTTTACAGCCGCGACAACGATGGGTTCACTCCTCTGCTATTGGCCGCTGATCGTGGTCATCACGCGGTGGTGGAATTCCTCATCAACTGGAAACTCTACCCCAAAAATCGTAAACCCCACATGTTGCTGGATGAAGATGTGGAGAAGGAGGGTGCCATTGGTCTATTCCTTCATCGTGATGAGTTTAAAAACACCCTCCTCCATTTCGCTTCGATAAATGGTTGGGCGGACATCGCACAAATCATCATTGAGAAAGGATCAGAGTTGGATATGGTGAATGCTGCAACAAAAACTGGTTCCACCCCTCTCTTCCTGGCTGCAATGTTTGGGCACGTAGACGTCGCAGCTCTACTCCTTCGATCGGGGGCTGACGTCAATCGAAGAGACGTAAAGGGATTAACTGCCTTGCACAACGCTGCATGGGAAGGTAACGTTGGAATGGTCAAGCTACTTCTCGAAGAGGAGGGACTGGATCTGAGCCCTCAAGATGAACATGGCTGGACACCCCTGCACTTTGCTTGCTGTGCTTGGAAAAACCGTGAAGGGGTGATAAGGCGGCTGTTGGTAGCAGGTGCTGACGCTAACTTGAATACCAGATGCAGTGACACTCCCCTCAGCATTTATTTTAACGAAGAAAACATCAGTTTGGAACTAATACATTTATTTGTACAGCGTGGTACCTTTTTTCAGGACTGTGACCATTCAAAAATATTGAGGAACCCCGTTCTTAAAGAGAATGTTTTGAAGAATGTGGACCTTTGCACACAATCTGTTATCAATAAGTTCAGCTATCACACATTACCTGCAGTGTACAGCAGTCCTTATTTTGCCAGCATGCTTCCTTCTATGGATAATTTAATGTTGAACACTTCCCAAAAAGACGAATTGAAAAACATTGTAAGCTGGGGCGCAACTAGAAAAAATTTCTGGGGGGGGTTTAAATTTTTCAAAATTATGTTTCAGTTATTTTTTTTAATAAAAATAAATTATTTAATTAAAAATTAAGTATTTAATTAATTTTTTAATTAATTTTTAATTAATTATTTATTTATTTAATTAAAAAATGATTAAAATTATTACACTTTATTTTAATTTAAATTATTTTAAAATATTTCATGGTAATATTCATGGCACTATTAATTTATTATTACTAATTTAGTTTTCATATTACAAAACTACTGATTGCATTATTTAATCGATAATTAATGTTTTATTTTTAAATAAAAAATTAGTGCAATAGGAACAAATCAATGGGATTGTTTCACTTCGGATCTGGCAACAGCTCCGCGGTTTTGTTTTCATTTTTCTCGAATTACTTCTGTTTTGGTATTCGAACGTATTTGGTATCTTCTAAGAATATTTTAGTTGGGTTTTTTAATGTCAACTTCCTGCTTTGCTGTTGGATGTTTTAATCATTTATTAAAGAAAACTTGCATAAAAAAATAAAAGGTTCCTTTACTGATTATTTACCGAGGATTCTGATCATCAGTTGAAACCGAATCAATCAATGAAATCGTAGTACGGAAGAATACGAAGCTATCAAAGAAATCGTAGAACGTTATATCATAAGAAACATTCCCGTTAATTATAGAATACAATAACTGAAAATTTAATTGCTTGGATAATTTAAATCTCCTGATTAGTTGTACAGAAATTAAATGATAAGTTCCAAATATTAAATATCATTTTTTAAGAATAGATTAGTGTAAAGATAAATTTAACATTTATTAAATTTGTTAGGTTAGGTTTGAATTATCGTCGCACTAGAGCTACTCGAGGGCTATTTGCGACGGGCGTTGCATTTTAGAACCATAGTCAAGTGACGAGCCAAACCGGCACCTGAATAGGTATCCAACGCAATTGGTAAGGGCGACATCGTACGCAGCATTAGGACTTTGAAGGATATTTAGCGTGCTCTCCCTTACACGAGGTATTCGTCGGACATTTTGGCTGCACAGGCCGTTTATAGGTCGGCAGTTATTTATTTAATTTGTAAAAAAAGTTCTGAATATTTAACTAATTGCGTAGTAATTTGTAGAAACAAAACTTATAAATTAAATACGACATTAAAAAGTTAAAGCTCAATAATAAAATAATTAAATAATTTAATATTTCAAACTTCAACGAAGCTACATATTTCCTACTTTGGATAAAATTTACGATGTCGTACCGGCGAATCTCTGAAGTAAAACAAATAAAAAAAATTGCATTTACGAAGTTATGTAAAAATAGCAAACAATTTATGCAAAACATGTTTTGAATATTAAAAAGCAATTAAAATATAATAAAATAAAAACAGAACAAAGCAGCCATTCCTGGATATTTATATTTTTCATTCAGACAAAAAAAAATAGAGAAAAATAATCGCCGCAGTTTCCTGCTTACTTATCATATCTTAAGATACTTTTATTGTTTTTAAGAATGAAAAATAGACATTAAAAAAAGTATTTGACATGAAAGAATTCATGTAACCATTCTAAAATATATTTTTAAACTAAAAATATAACATCAAAATTTTGGAAATCATTATGATGAAGTTAAATTAAGGTTATTTAAGTTTAGTATGAATTATTGTGGCACTATAGCTACGCGAGGGTTCTTCGCCTTACATTTTTGACTGCACGGGCCGGGCCGTTTACAGGTCGGCAGTTATTTTGGAAATACACGGACCCGAACCTGGGACCTTGAAGGTTATTATAGAAAAGTACCGCTATTTAAATATGCAAGCCATAATTAAATTATCAATTAAGTTCTCATCTCATCAACCGGAACTGAATTCCGCTCTTGGAGCGCAGGCTGGAATTATAAAAATTAAATTTATCATCTATCTCATACATTCTCCCAATTCGTTAAAATACCACCATTATAAATATTGTAAGTACAGCAACTTAAAACTTAACACAAAATGTTAACGTATTACATACAATTTTTAATAAATTGAGTCGATTACTAGAAATGATAATTTAAATTAGAACTTACTTATTGAATAAATGTAGAAACCAATCTTTGTCTTTTGATATCCTCCTCTAATCGTACAATTTTTCTAAAGAGAAAGCGCGAAAAAGTTCCTGCATAAACTTATTTTAACAACCAAATAGAACGATGGGGGGAAATATTCATCTTTAGCACGTGTGAGTAGAATTTCTTTGATTTCAGAGTAAAAACGCCGACTTACAGACGCCACCCCACCACACTTTATTAACAAAGAAAAAATTCATTTCCTGTAAAATTGCGCAATCTCATGACCTTTATTGATTTGCAAATACACCATATCAAAGCCACTCATAAAAAAACACGAAAAACCTCGGCGCCAAACTCAGCTTTTTTTTTTATCCTCCCTACCTCTCCTCCACATTACAAAAGTTAGACTTTCTTTTACTCAGATTTATAGTTGCCGCCAGTATTATTTGTTACACTTTAGGGATGGAACGGCGTGGCAAAAACACGGTTTCTCTGAAAAAACGGCATCCCTTAATCCCTTTCATGCTCTAATTTGGTTGGCGGCGAGTATTGTAAAATGCGAAGTGGTATTTAAATGCTATAGCCCACTATGGGGGTGATAGTGTATGATAGCGCATGGTTTTACAATCTATGGTATTTCCCTGTGGATTTTTTTTTCACTGGGCCATTATTTTTATTATTAACAAAATAAAAAAAAAATTGACTATAATACGGGTTCTGGGGGGAGGGGGGGGGGCGTGGTTGCGCGCCTGGCTATCCTTAGATTTATATTAAGCATTCAGACAAAACAGTAGAAAGAGAGAAAAAAAAGTGCCTTTCCCAACAAACATGCTCATATCTTCAGGTACTTTAAAGTAGAAATTACATAGAAAAGGCGCGAAATAAAAACCTTAAAAATAAAACGGTGAAAAAAGTACAGTAATCCAAAGATAACGCGTATTATTGGTTTAAAATAGTATCCGAGGAAGGGGGGGGGGGACAGTTTCTGTTATTTCTTATCTTAATCATTGCGTAGTACCGTGACATTTACTGATTTTTTGAATGCACAATATTAGAGCAACTCATAAAAAACGACAAAAAATGAATAAATTTGGCAAGACATGTCATTTTATCAGAGCTGACGCTTTTTTCCAACCCCCCCCCCCCCCCCTCACATTAGAAGAGTTTCGTTAGAAATATTTTGTTTTATACAGATTTATACTTACCGCCACCCATATTTGAAACACTTTAGGGATGGAAAACCGAAACCGGTTTTTTGTGCCCACGGTTTCGATCAAAAAACCGGTTTTTCATATGGCCAGTCTTAGGGTTCAGTAAAACCGAAAGACCGGTTTTTGAAACATCGGTTTTTTTTTTATGAAAAACCGCCATCCCTACAGTTTCTTATTTTGTTGGCGGCAAGCGAAATAGTGTTTCTCTGTGGAATTTTTTTTCATCACTTTCGATTTTCTTTTATTGTTAATAAAATGAAATTTGACTATAATATGGGTTCTGGGGGGGGGTTCTGACCCTAAAACCCCCCCCCCGTGGTTGCGCGCCTGATTGTAAGGCGTGACATTCAACAAAATACATTCTGCAATGTAGTTAGAGTACGCCCAACAGCCCTAAGTGCACTTTGTGTTCAATGTCTGGCCGCTTACGCTGCCAGTCGTCATTGAGACTTGTGTGACTGTTGCAAATTATTTTAACTTTAAAATGTAATGCACTAATACATGTATATAATTGGTAATTAAATTAATAAAGTTAATTTGGAGTAGTACATACTATACAAAAATTAGGATTTTTTTTTAGGTGCAATAATGAGGTGTTTTTGATTGCAATTGGATTAAAACTTAAAAATAATATTTTTACAATGTTTGCTCACAGTTTGTTTGTTTTTATTGTTTATTGCTTCATTTGTTCTTCGAAATTTTGAATTAATAAGAAAGGAAAGCCAAATTCAGAAAAATTTTATTTGGGTTAAGCGCTATTTCGCCATTGAGTTTTTCAGAATTACCCCAAAGTTTAATAGGCCAGGGAAATGCTTTAAGTTCATACATTTTAATTTTTTAATATTTTCGTTCAAAGTTTTATTTGATTTTTTCAGCAGATGGCAATAGGAAAGTTAAAAATATATACATCGGATTTGAGCATAGGTGGTGTAGTTTTTTTCCCCAGAAAATTCGAATTTTCTCTCAAAATAGAACATTCCAAAACCTGAAATATTAAAAAGCGTAATCTAAGTAGGATGGAAACGAATTTGTGCCAATTACAAGTCAAACAAATGTCCAGTTTACGAGTCTATAAGGAACACTCAAACAAACACAACTTCCTTATTATTATTATAGATTAATTTAAGGTATATATATAATGATATATCTTGAATAAATTTTAATCCTATGTGCTATTGGTATCAAGAGTTTAATTTCTCCTTCTGCGGTCAATTGTTAGTTTACCGGAAACAAATGTCAAATTTTGCGAATTCTAACATCGAGGACTAAAACAAATTTTGAATAGTAAAAACTAATTTTTAAAAAAAAAATTCTTAAAAGGCTTTTTTGCATTTTATATAAATGCAAATTTTTAGAGTTATAACATAGGAGTTCATTCGAAATTATCAATATAACAATGACAAGATATCGTAACATTGAGGTGTATGGGACTTAAGAGTCATGACGCCGAATTTCACCCCTTGAAAATCGTAATGTTATTCCTATGGAGAATCTTCTCCGACTAATTGCCGCCACAATTTTAATAAAGGCCACTAGTTTCTGGCACCATTTTAAAGAACAAAAGTAGTTAAATACTTTTTACGAAATTTTTTTGTGAAAATCACTTATTGAGTATTTTTAATAATTTTTTAAAGTTTGGAAATCGTTGAAGAATACTGATGTCCTAGTGTGTGACGATGCAACTCAGTCAAAAATAAAGATACTGCGATAATTACAACTTTTATAAACAATCGAAATTATTATTTTTCAATTCATAACGAAATAAAATTTTTAATTTCGACATTTGTATTTTTAAAAAAATTGAGAAAAATAGTTACTAATTCGTGAAAGCGAGTTATGGCAACCCCACATTTGGCGATCAACGGCCAATGTGTTTGCCAAGTCAATTAGTGTCAGATCTGCTAACATCTGGAAGGGGTTTGGATTTGGAAAGGGGATATGTGAAAGGGGAAGAAAGAACCTGAGGGCATTTCGAAGAAGTGTCTTTGTTGCTCTCTGCCTCTCCCCGATTGACCAGTGACACGCTTTGCCGCGCTGCAATGCCTGTGTTATGTTTTGAACAAAATAGAGGCATGTCCAGCATTTGACGATTGGAGAAATCACCTACTTTGTTTAGGGCACTGGACACGATTTCTGGCGTTAGGATAGAATTGAGTCCTGTCTGTAGAGTCTTTAATTTACAAATTTATTTTGAAAGTTTTATAGGTGTTCGTTCCTCTCCTCCCTCCCAAGTGAGGGGAGAGGATACTATATTATGAATTGTAATCAATATAGTTCGTGTAAAGCCATTTTCGAACAGTAAAGTCATAAATGGATACATGAACAAGGTACATTATAAAATTGCCCCTGTTTTTACTTATTTTTTTTGTGAAAATACGGTGCATTACTATTTTCGCCACGATGCGCAATAGGGCAAAAGTCGCATAAGATGGCCAAAAGTAAATATTGTATTTTAAGCAAGTCTTAAACAATTTCATTGTACTTTATGATGATAAATGAAGTTATGTCAAGAAATACATTCTGTCACCGTCGTATCACGCCTCAATGAATATTACATGCTTGATGCTTGCCAACGGTTTACGGCAATACGGTTTGGCTGGAGCCACTCTAGGTTTGGCCGTACAATGTACGGATTTTCAGTTGTAAGATTGTACGAACAAGTGAAAATATTGACCAATTTTTTAAAGAAACATCTATATATAGATTTTTTATTTTTTTTCTCATACTAAAACAACCAAAAACATACGATTTAGCCCCTGACCGACCTTCACTTTTCAAACTTTAAAGTAACAAAATATTGTAAGATTTGATTGACCGAAAATTGTCCGGAACTAGATTTGAGTTTTATATCTAAAAATAGTCATTACTAAATGCCGCATGTACTCATGTAGTATGGTCAAGTAAATTTAGAAAATATAGTTAATTAAAGAGGGCCGAATTTTGCACTACACAAATTTGTCACCAACCTCGGTCTATATCAATAAAAACTAAACTTAAATTTCAACAAAAAGAAACTTTCAAATTTTTAAGTTTAATAATAAATATCAAATTTTCATTACAATTTGAAGATTAATTTAAGATTCGATTACACTAAGACTTCTTCAAATATCGGCTAACCCAACTGCCAGTGCAATCCAACAATAATTCCTGATTCACTTATTTTACTGCCTACACTCTTAAAACAAACGCTCCTAATTTAACTCAGTCTGAGTGGATTTCACTCCTCCAGACTGGAAAATGCACTTCTCCTTTTGGAGTGGATCCTTTGTGTGTTAAACCTCCGACAGGATCACTCCAAACGAGTGATTTTAACTCAGTCTGAGTAAATATGCATGCCTTTACGGTGTCGAAAATGCACTTCTCCAACTGGAGTGGATTTCACTCTTTTGTTTTAAGAGTGTAGCAATTGAAAAGTATCTAAAAAAATTAAATTTCTTTGCTAGTATTTTCCAAAACATCTATTATTAATCTGAATGTATATTTAAACTATTTTAATATAATTTGCAATTAAAAAACGGTGCCTATTAACTGTAACTCCTGTAAATCTACTCCTGTAATTCTACAAAATATATACATGTAATGCTAACAAAAATATATTATATGTTTTACAGCACAATTTTTAGTAATTATTCACTAGAAATTTTCTAGGATTTTCTACAGATTTTTTTCCACAGTGTACATTACAAAAGTGCCATTGTTTATACTTTTTTTTTGTGAAAATACGGTGACCCCTATTTTCGCAACGGTGCAACGGTCCCCAAAAGTCGCATAAGAGGGCCAAAAGTAAATATCGGATTATAAGCGCATCTTAAACAATTTTATTATAATACTTTATATGATAATAAAAAAAAAATTGTCAAGAAATACTGTCGCCGTCGTATCACGTCTCAATAAACGTCGTATCATGCCCAAAACTCTCCGAAAGAAATCCTTTCAAGAATCATATAACTGAAATAAAATAAAATCGTCATATTTTTATTGAAAATCATAGCATAAAATATTTCCTTAGAATAGTTATCTATTGTTTCTAGGTTGTTACCTATTTGAAGCAAATTAAAATCGTGATACTTTTAACTATTTTACATCGCCACATTTTTCGACGTTATATTTCTTCAACTGAAAGTTCAGATGAGTGAAATTTTTTTTTAATTCTTTTATCTCTATATAATCTACATTGCTTGATAGCTGAAGAATTAGAAAACCAAGTTCATTACTCCTTTCGAAATGAGAAGTGAACGTCATAATTTAATTTCCAAACTACTTTGTATTAGATTTGCATGTCAAGCAATAATATCTCCTTTTGGAATATACCCCAATATTAAATTTTTAAAGCTTTCTGTAACACATTTTCTTGAAGAAAGTATACATTCTATGCATCATATTGTGATTGCAGGTTGCAGGAATCGTCTGTCACCCATATAGACTTTCCAAATGTATTTGTACAACAAAACAACTGTATTGCGGTTGAAAGAACTTTAAAGTATTTTAAAGAACTATAACCTTATACCTTATACATAACCTCAACAGACGAAATTTTTTTTTCAAAGTAAAAAAAAACATTGTTGGGAGGATTCAGCACTCACCAAAAGCAAAATTTGGATTTTTGACCCAACTTCAATAATTTCATTACATTGTCTTTCATTTTCGTTAATTTAAATTATAAATTAAGCCAAAAACGTGTTTTTTTCCCGAAAACATATTTTTAAACCGCTGAATAAATCGCAAATGAACACATACCGCAAAACTTTAAAATAAACCAATACTTCAACTTCATTGAGTAATCAAAAAGTTTTAATTTTTGCAAATTTGTTTTAAAACATTTAAAAATGAATTTTTAGAAAAGATTTTTTTTGTGCCATAAAGAAATTATTCTTTTGGGCAATCATTACAAAAGATTAACTTTTAATCACGTAATATGGTTTCAAAAACTAATATCCCTTTTTAGAATTTCTTTACTTCTACAAAACACTGTGCCAAAAGCTATTATAGTAAGCTTGAGTTTCAGAAGGAAATCAGCTAAAATGGCATGTAACTAAAACATCCAGAATCCGAGAAAACCTCCCTTCAAAGTTGTCCTTATCTCTAGGGGGGAGGGGGCTGCAAATCCAGCCCCTTAGTCAAAGACGAGTAATCACTTGAAACTGCCCAAGGGAAAAGCAATTATTCGTAGAGGGGGCCTCAAATTTCATTGGCGATAAAAAAGCTCGCTGATGAATTGCAATCGCGCCTAATAGGCGATAAAAAGTTTTTTATAGTTTAAAAACACAGCGACACCTGGTTTTGGAAAAAGTTAGAAAAAGAGTTCGTGCAAATGACTTCATGATTCTTAACTATAAAAAATAATTTTATGTTGTATACATCTATTAAAATGATATAATTCCTCAAATTTTCTGAATCATCCGGATGATATAAGTATCTTTCGATGCCATTGCTTTAAAAGTTTAAATAATTAAGTTTCAGCGCATAACGCAAGAACTTTAAATAAAAGCCCTTCATGTATGATAATCAAATATCAAAATATATATTTTCAGATTTAAAAAAAATCATGCAATAGAAGGATAATTAGGTTTGACTCATTTTTAAAACTGAGAGAAAATTATTTTTTTACATGCAGTAATATTCCAATTAAAAGCAACTTAAAAGGCAATGTTAATATTAAAACCAACAATATATTTTGACAGACATTTTCTTTAAGCATATTATTTTGAAATTGGCTAGCAGAGTCTATAAGGATACTCAAACAAACACAACTTCCTTCTTATTATTATTAATGATTAATTTAAGGTTTATATAATGATAGATCTTGAATAAATTTTAATCCTCTGTGCTATTGGTATTAAGAGTTTAATTTCTCCTTCTGCGGTCAATTGTAAGTTTACCCGAAACAAATGTCAAATTTTGCGAATTTTAACATCAAGGACTAAAACAAATTTTGAATAGTAAGAACTTTAAAAAAATTCTTAAAAAAGGCTTTTTTGCATTTTATATAAATGCAAATTTTTAGAGTTATAACAGAGGAGTTAATTCGAAATTATCATTATTACAATGACAAGATATCGTAACATTGAGGTGTATGGGACTTAACTATAAAAAATAATTTTAGGTTGTATAAATTTATTAAAATGATACAATTCCTCAAATTTTCTGAATCAACCGGATGATGTAAGTATATTTCGATGCCATTGCTTTAAAAGTTTAAATAATTAAGTTTCAGCGCAAAGAACTTTAAATAAGAGACCTTCATGTAGGATAGTCATATATCAAAATAATATATTTTCAGATTAAAAAAATCATGCAATAGAAAGAATAGGTTTGACTCATTTTTAAAACTGAAAGAAAATTAATTTTTTCACATGTAGTAATATTCCAATTAAAAGCAACTTAAAAGGCAATGTTAATATTAAAACCAACAATATATTTTGACAGACATTTTCTTTAAGCATATTATTTTGAAATTGGCTAGCAGAGTCTATAAGGATACTCAAACAAACACAACTTCCTTCTTATTATTATTAATGATTAATTTAAGGTTTATATAATGATAGATCTTGAATAAATTTTAATCCTCTGTGCTATTGGTATTAAGAGTTTAATTTCTCCTTCTGCGGTCAATTGTAAGTTTACCCGAAACAAATGTCAAATTTTGCGAATTTTAACATCAAGGACTAAAACAAATTTTGAATAGTAAGAACTTTAAAAAAATTCTTAAAAAAGGCTTTTTTGCATTTTATATAAATGCAAATTTTTAGAGTTATAACAGAGGAGTTAATTCGAAATTATCATTATTACAATGACAAGATATCGTAACATTGAGGTGTATGGGACTTAACTATAAAAAATAATTTTAGGTTGTATAAATTTATTAAAATGATACAATTCCTCAAATTTTCTGAATCAACCGGATGATGTAAGTATATTTCGATGCCATTGCTTTAAAAGTTTAAATAATTAAGTTTCAGCGCAAAGAACTTTAAATAAGAGACCTTCATGTAGGATAGTCATATATCAAAATAATATATTTTCAGATTAAAAAAATCATGCAATAGAAAGAATAGGTTTGACTCATTTTTAAAACTGAAAGAAAATTAATTTTTTCACATGTAGTAATATTCCAATTAAAAGCAACTTAAAAGGCAATGTTAATATTAAAACCAACAATATATTTTGATAGACATTTTCTCTAAGTATATTATTTTGAAATTGGCTAGCAGATAGATACTAAATTGAAAGTTGTGAATGTGATCAGAAAGAAGACAAATTTTATTTTTCAAGAAACAAGATTAAAATATTTCTTTCATTGTTTAAAACAATAATTTTCAAAATTAAATAAAAAGTCATTCTAGAGATGAAAAGAGAAAATATCAGGATTGGGTTTTTACTGGTAAAAACTAGTTTTTACCAAGACGTGGTAAAAACTTGGTATTTACCGGTAAAAACCAGGTTTTTAACGGGAAAAACCAATTTACTTTGTAGGCTTAAAAACAAATATTTCCCAATATGTATATAATTAACGCTTATTATATGTAGACACACATGTGTGTATAATTGGACATGTTTCCTAGTAAATAAAAATGATATTCTATATTGTTTTCAAAAGATTGCATTTTTGGCCAAGACTTGGAGGACATTACACATTTCAGCTATTCTGTAACTATTAATCAGTTGGATGAATCTATGTTCTGGATTCAAAACTAAGTAATTCAAATATTAGAGAAGAACACATGCAAAATGTAAAAAATAGTAAGGTGTTCTTGAGTTTATTTTTTTTCTTCCTCTTGTGGTATGAATATTTTTGAAAAAAAAAAAAAGAATAATATATAGTAATGTGTATAGAATATTCGTTTTTCATACACATCCATGCCATAATAAAAACAAAACTAGAATTCATCATTATCAATAAGAACATAAATTATTGATCTATCTTTTTTTTTATTATTTGGTAATAAATATAATGTTATTTCAGAAGGTGGGAAGTAGGGGAAAAATGGGGGGGGAGCTGAGATCAGGGATCAGGGATCAGCTGATCCCCGATTTTGGCTCCCCTCTCTGATCCCCGATTTTGGCTCCCCTCTCTGACCCTTAATTTTGGCTCCCCTCTCTGACCCTTAATTTTGGCTCCCCTCTCTGACCCTTAATTTTGGCTCCCCTCTCTGACCCTTAATTTTGGCTCCCCTCTGATCTCGTACTGTTGTACGAGGGTATTTTTAGAGAAAGTTTATATTTTCGTGAGTGGCATCAATTTTTCCGTACTGTTATACAAGGGTATTTTTAGAGAAAGTTTATATTTTCGTGAGTGGCATCAATTTTTCCGTACTGTTATACAAGGGTATTTTTAGAGAAAGTTTATATTTTCGTGAGTGGCATCAATTTTTCCGTACTGTTATACAAGGGTATTTTTAGAGAAAGTGACGTCACTGATCCACCACCACCGATGAGTCAACACTGATCCTCCACCACATATGACGCAGATTATAGGTTTATGCTATATGTAAAGAACAGTTATTAGTAGTTGTTGATTGGGAATATTTTTTTATTATAATAGTAAGGGTGTGACACAGGCTATTATAGTCTTTAAATATTACTTTTCCTCAAGTATAAATAAGTTGTAACAAGGATATGTTCTAAATATTCGATATGGTGGAGTTGAGTTGTTTGGATTGTCCTAGCGAGGATATGATATAGGGAAAAATCGTGGCGCCATCTAGTGTTGAGATTATGAATGATTTTAATATGTATTTCTGAGAGAAAATAATAGTTTTATGCGTCGAACTTTAAAAGTGATTCAGTAACATTTATTGGAAGACTATTAAGTTTATGTGTTAAAATATTATTTAACATAGTTAATAAATATTTATGGTAAAGGATATTTAATGTTATACATTATTTAAAACTATTTTTCTACTAAAGATCAAGTAATTTTTTTTTTCTGTCATTGAAACCATTATGTTCTAATCATTCTCGTATGAATACAAAGTAATTGGTTCTTATTAAAATTCTGTTTCCGAATGTGTATAGTAAATATAATACTAACATTTATTTTTACTAAAGATTCAGAAAATAGTTAAATTTTGATATTTTAAATTATATAATTCATTTTTATTAAAGATTCCGAAAACACTTAAATTTATACTTAAATTAAATAATACTAACATTTATTTTTACTAAAGATTCTGAAATAATTGAATTTATTATTGTGTTCAACATAATTCTTAAATGCTATATATTTTCCAACATTGAAACAACTCGATTCCCATTAAGACTTCCGTCTCCAACACATAAATACAATTTTTCATAGGATAACTATACACTCATACTTATATCACGATGGATTGTCTATTTTACATATAATACACTTAAGTAATTTTTATTTCAATAACAGCTGATAAAAACCGTCATTAGTAACTCAGTATAAATAAGTTTTAAAATAGTTGCTAAAGGGTCGTTATTATTTTTTTTTATTATTCAATAATACCTAATAATTGTATTAAATTTTATTTGTGTTTCAATAATAGTTTTAAAAAACATTCTTAATTTTTATTTTTGTTAGTAGTTTATATAAATATGTTTAATAATACATAATAGTTGGATAAATGATTTTAATGCTATTGATTATTTTAGTGCGAAAAATAAATCAAATATGTGTGAATAAATATTAAAAGTGAGGGTTTCTTTTATTATTAGATAATTTAAATATGATTTTAAGTTGGTTATATGTAGATTCATTTTATTCTTAACATATGAAATGTGGCTTATATGAATTGTGAAGAATTATTCTCTCATAGTAAGCAGTTATTATGTTTAAATGTATAATTTTACCCTCTATTTCGCGTCTACATTGTAAATTTTAAGGTCTAAATAAGTATGTAATGATATTGCAATACCATGCTTATAAAGAAGTACTTAGGTGATTCACATATATTTTTTTTTTAATTAAACTATCTAAATTATTTTAAAGAGGAATGGTTATTTCGTAAACTATTGTCAATTTAGTATGCTATTATTTCGAAATCACGTTTTTCTATGATCTAGATTATGAACCTTATAGACACAATCTTACAAATTAATGTATGAGAAGATGTCCGGATATTTCAACTGAAGTTTAAATAGTAAGGTAATAACACAGGTACAGAGACCCTTATCAATAAACAGGATCTACGTTAGGAAAGTCATTCTGCTCTGATAAGATTAGGCTGGCTTCATATATTACCAGTAAAATTGATTATATTTTAGATCAAGCTATAAGTGAAGATTTTTTTTTTATTGTGTGAGTTCTCAACTTATTTTTTTCCCTTCCCTGTAGTTGTATAAACTAACAAAAGCGAACCCTTTAATGACTTTCATTGAAATATTTTCAAAAAAATGTAGTACAGGTTTAACAGATATCCAATTTCATTACATCATTATAAAAAGTTTTAGGCTGGCTTCATATATTACCAGTAAAATTGATTATATTTTAGATTTTAACTAATCTTTAGTAAAATAGTTTTAGTTTTATGACATTAAAGATTCTTTACTATAAATAAACTAGGGTAAACTAAGCTGAACATACAATTCCAAAAAACCAAGTCACAATTTGATGTATGTTATAACTTAACTACATAGTATGATTTCACAAAAACTTTGAATTCATACGTAAATGGTTTAAAGAAAATAGTCTGAAAAAAAAAATCCCTTAGCTGACAACAGGGAAAAGTTTGTTATCTAATCAGTGAATTAACTACAATTATAATTACTTTTAAGCAATTCTTATGAGTAGGTGAAACAGTATCCTCCCGTAAAAACTTTGTATTCACGAGGTATAAAAAAATAGTTCGATAAGAGAAAAAAAAACCATCTAGTATTAGCAGATAATGTTCTTATGTATAAAAAGTAACTATTTCACAAATTGAAGTAGGCGGTTTATTATGTTTAAATGTATTTCAAATGGGTCGTAATATTTTAATTGTTTAGTCTAGATCTAACATGGTAAAAAAAAAATAGTACTCTCAGTAAAAATGCTTAATAATTCTTACATTTACTTTTTTAACTTAAAAAATATATATTTAAAACGTTCAACTATTATTCAAATGACTTACTTATGACTTAAAACTATACTTTTACAATACTTTAGCTAAAATATTTCGACAAAAGGTCTAGAGTTAAAAGATTATTATCGAGACGACAGTAATATTTTTGTTTAATGTTTCTTATATTTAGTGCTAAAACTTAGATTTTTTCCCCGCTGTTTAATGTGAATTTTATATTTAAATGTATTAAAAGTATAATTTGAACCTATATTTTACATCCACAATGTAAATTTTAAGGTTTACATAAGTATGTTATGGTATTAAGATATAAATATTTTTCCTTAAACTAGTTAAATTATTTTAAAGTGGAATGGGTTTTTTTTTTCTCAAATTATTGATCAAAAATTTAGTATACTATTTTCAAATCGCGTTTTTTCTATGATCTAGATTATAAACCTTATAGAAAATCTTACAAATTTCTAATTAATTTATGGGAAGATGCCCGAATATTTCAACCGAAGTTTAAAACATTTGCGTAACGCATTTCTTAACTAAAATAGTTTATTCAAAATAGTTAACGAATAAATTTTAATTGATTTATGAAACGCAAAACTTATTATTTTTTAAGACGCAGCATTAACAATTCTACTATACAGATATGTATATTCCAAGAAATCTTAATTTTTGTACTTATAAGGACTGCAGACGATAAGATTAGGGTATCCTACAATGATCTATTACACAGTAGTTTAAAGAAAATAGTTCGAGGTAATAACACAGGTACAGGAACCCCATTATCAATAAACAGGATCTACTTTAGGAAAGGTTTTGATAAGATTAGACTGATTTCATATATTACCAGCAAAATTGATTATATTTTAATTCTGACTAACTGAAGATTTTTTTCTCTTATTATATGAGTTCTCAATTTATTATTTTTTCTTCTTTGTAATTGTATTAACTAACAAAAGTGAACCCTTTAATAACTTTCATTGAAATATTCTAAAAATTAGTACAAGTTAAACATATATTCAATTTAATTACGTCTTATATTTTAAAAAAAAGTTTGAAATAGATGCGAATAAATATTTAAAAGCGAGGTTCGAATCCGTTTTCCATAGCAAAAGATATTCATACAAGTTCTAAAAATAGATTAATTTAAAAAATATTCTAAATTACTTTTTCTTTTGGTCGATTTTATTAAAATAAACGTTAATGTATGCTCTAAATTTTTCTAAGACTTAACATATACATTTTATGAAAATTTCAAGTAATTTCTTATCAAATATTAACCATATATTAAAGAATGCTAAAATCGCTAGAGTATTTATGTGAGTTCTACAATTATCAATAAACGCCTGCATAAATTTTAAAAAATATTAACTTTTTTTATTAACCCTCCAAGCGCCCAACCCGAGTTAACTCGCGAATATTTTTGTGCGCCTAGCGCCTGACCCGAGTTAACTCGTGAATGTTTTAGTGCGCCTAGCGCCCTGCCCGAGTATACTCGGGTTGACCAATAGTGCTTACCCCCACAGACCTCCGGTAGAGATAATTGGAGGGATGGGCTAGGTGTCAAACGTGATCCCTTAACCCAGTGGGGGGTAGGTTCTAACTTAATTTTCTCTGGTACTAATTTATGGTTGCTGGAATTTTATTTTGTGCCAAGTATGGATTGGCGGCAAATAACTTTAAATTTTGGCAATTTATTTTGGTTTTATTAACGATGACACAGTCGAGGAAAATCGATGTTTGTCAGGCTTTCAACTCTAGCTTCTAATTAAATACAGAACTCCACTTTGTTCATGTTTTTGAAATGTTGTTTTTAACCCTTTCAGTCCCAGTGATGCCATTTGGCATCATCACATTGAATATTTTTTTCAAAATTTTTATTTCCCGTTATGACATCCAAACACACATCATTCGATTCTTCATACTTTGTTCTATCAGACAATATTTTACATTAATCTCAATAGAAGTCAGAACTACTATTTTTTTTATTTAGGAAATAGTCAACAAGCGTTTCTCCTGATTTTTTATAAGTTCACTTCAGTTCCACAAATTTAAAACACGATTTAAACTATTTCGGTTAAAATAATTACTAATTTTTTTGTAATAATATGGTCAGATACCTTAAAATATATAACTCGAAGTGTTTTTAGGTATTATATATTTTATTTTGCTGTTTTCCACAGTTAAAAAATTTTGGCATTGTTTCAAAAACCATATAAAAAATTTTAATGAATTTTTTTTCAAATGGAATTCGTATATTTGACCTAAAATAAGCCTATTTTGTGAATATCAGATGTTTCTGTTGTGTAGTAAATTTTTGGGACTGAAAGGGTTAAATTGGAGAATTTGAATTTCGATTCTTTTTCGATTTTCCGTACGAAAGTAGCGCAAGTATTCCTTTAATGAATAATTATATAACTTTTTTTCTGGTTTTTTTATAGCTATTTATTGGCTAGCATTCAATTACCTTGATCATAACATAGTGTCGGTTAATGAGATTATGCAAAGTGAAAAAAAGTCTTAGCATTTTCTTACAAAGCTTTAATTTTAACGTTTTTATGACAATTATATTTTCCCCCTTAAAAACCCTAACAACTTTTAAAAGAAGTTTTAACTGTTTTTAGTTTTACCAAATTTCTATTAAAGTAAAACTTTCCTGAAAGTTATGATATAGCTTGTATTGTTTTAATCAATGGATAATTGTAATAAATTTAAACATTTAAAAATATATCCATTACCGACGAATCTACAAAGTTTACTATAATGAAAAGCCCCACCCGGACCGGAAAAGACAATAACGGTGTTCAAAATTGCAAATGTTTAAGTTATTTTAATTTTTATATAGATTTTAAAGAACAATTCTTTTTTTTTGTAATACTTGCTAATTTAAAAAGAACGCTTATTTCTTATTCTGTCTGAAGTTATCTCTCTGTAAAATAAAAAAAAACTTTATATAACAACTTGAATTTTAGCAATTTATTTATATCTGTGAATTCTTTTAAAGTTTGTCTTGCTTTATAGATAATGAATGAAGTGGACAACATATTATTCATTGATTACACTGTAATGTATTAAAATTACAAAGAAACTGACATTTTTTTTACCAACGTACGTTTTCAAAAACAGAACTATCTTCCCTCTGAAACGAGAGTCCTTCATTTCAGCTCTGACTCTAAACACAATATAGCACCTGTCCGCTGGCTACTTCAGCCCGGGGATATAATGACCCTGCCAGATGTTGGAACTGCACATATTAGAAGGGAAGAAGCTTCTTTTACTGAAATCAAACAATCCGTCTCATATAATTCTTTTCAGAAAATGATCATGAGCAACATTTTTGATTATGTTTTTAGGAGTATTTTGCAGATTTCCTTTTATTTAGATTACAATAAATTTTTTTCGATATCCAAAACATTGTGAGATGACGCTAATTCGAGAAAATTAACTTGGCATCGAAAGAACGGAAAGGCACTTTCCCACAACCCACAATCAGGGAGGGGGAGGGGGAGATGTCGAGCCCCCATCCCCCTTGGCTGTCTGAACGCGCGCCTGAGATATGGACACATACATATGGGGCATGTCCTTAGGCTACCCTGATAAGGTTTGGGTTTAGGCGGAAAAGAAATACTAGCAGGTTTTTCAAATGGATAGTCAATACTGAGGTAAAGAGAATAAGGGAGTTAGGAATCCTGAAGTGAAACTGTCGAACCAAAAAGTGTTTTGGTAGTAGCAGTCAGTTTGTATTCCCATCATAATCTTGAATAATGCCATGTGCATTCAGCTAGTCAGATAACCTCATATTTTTCTGACATATCATAAATAATGGTTGCGTAACAAGTAAATAATACGAAAATTTAGTGTGCAATTTTAGTTATTTGGATATTAAGTAATAAAATAACGAAATTGACAAATATTATAAAATAAAACTATCGAAATTATTATTTTAACTTTGAAAAAAAAAATGCATAAACTATTTTTTTCTAAATCTATGAAGTGTATTAGTCATTAGAATTTTTACATGCTTAGCGAATTTAATTGCAAAAAGAATTTCGTCATCTCAAGTTTTTGTATTATAGTTTAGTTAATTATATTTTTCAACTTTGGTATTGTTTTCAATAAAAATCTTTCAATTTTTCTGCGAATACTAAAATATATACTCAAGTTTATTTTTCATTTTTGATGATAATAAGATTGCATATATTTTTAAGAAAATATAATAAGAAAATATCTCTTTTTTCTATATTTCGTTTAACTCTTGGCTTTGAAAACAATGGTTTCTGGCTTCTATAGGTAGACAAATGCAGTCTTTATGTAACAAAAGTGCAAGCTGAAAGGCTGAAAAGTGATACTTGGATCTTCTTCCATCTGACCAGGTTAATTTAGGAACTAATTAGCGTGTTAATTGTTTGTGGGGAGGTTTTAAAAAAGTCCCCAATTGGAGTCGCCAGGCGCAAGAGGATAATACTTATTATAATTTTGTTTTGTATGTTCATTTGTTCATTTTTAGCTCGTAAATAGCACCTCATGTCAGTTATAATTCAAATAAAAAAAATGGGGGGGGGGAGAAATGAATATTTCAAAAATAAATAGCATTTTTTTTTTTTTTTTTTGAAAATTTCTCATCAAACTCTGAAGACCCGTACTCAGAAGCGTAGCGTGCCTTGGCGGGGCCCCGTATAAAATTTTTTTGGGGCCCTAGTGTAAAGATTTCTCACAAAAGAAAAAACTCATAAATTAAAAGAAGGATTTATTCAGCATCATTATCTGCCATTTTTTCCAAAATTTGTAGAAACAATTCAAATTAAATATACTCTCTCCGAAAAACTGATTAATTTAATCATTTATAACGGATGATGACTTTAGTTTTTCTAAAGTTTCCGCCTCTATTGACAATAGTGACAGGCCTGACAAGTGTTCCTGTTCCATCGAAGTTATATGGATTTTTTATCGGTTTTAATTTTGAAAACTTCTTCAGCAGTTGCGGTTGTAACTGGAAGGGTCAAGAATAAAAAGCATGCTGTAATTACCTCGGGAAAACTGGATGCAAAACTATTGAATTTTATCAGTAATAATTCAAAGAATTCCTTAATGGAATTAATTTTTTGAATTTCTAGTTTCAAGCATGTTTTTAGAGCATTTAATTGGTCATAAGGATTAACTGAGATGTCTTTGCCGTAGTTATACGAAAGTTTTCCGGAAGCGTTTATTATCTCTTCGTTTGTGTGTGTGTGTGAAGAAGATAGGAGTTTCTCCGGTTGTAATATTTAGAACATACTACTCAGTCTCAGGTCGTAAAGGCTTTGAAATCTTTGTTTAGTTTGAGAAATTAGTATATCTAAACAGCAATAGTATACATTGACTTGGAAATAGGATTCTGGGTCTGAAATTCTTTCATCTTGTGATAACTTATAAAAAAAAAGGTTCGTTATATCCTTCGCCCTTTATTTTTAAAAGCAGTTTTTACCCTAAACTCTTTTTTGCTAAATCTTTGGACTCATTTAGCAAAGTATTGAATGAATTTTTATTACTTAATTCGCACACTATTCAAAAGATTACCTAATAAAATGAAGAGCTCGAGTGCAAAACAAGCTAGATCACTTTTTGGAAAAAATTGAGTAGGTTAGATTTTCGTACAGATTATATACGTATTGATGATTATGAGTGATTATAATCGTATGTACAGGGAGGTTATAAAATAACGCTCGCTATTCGGAGTGGTCTGTGGCCTCATTGAATAATCCCAAATGCATCAAAATTTGAGACACTTACTAATGAAGAAGGGGGGGGGGGAGAATATAATCGTAAAAAACATAGAATCCTAAAAAATAATCATAAAAAAGAATGATCATAAAAAAACAAACTCGTCTCTTGACCAGGGTTCTAAATTACGAGGCGTCGTCAATTATGGCCAATTACGGCCAACACATCCAATTACGTCTCGTAATTTAGAACCCTGGTCAAGTGACAAGTTTGTTTTTTATGATTCCATTATTTTCAACATTTCTTGATTAGTAAGTGCCTCAAAGTCTTTTTGGATTTGAATTTTTATTCATTAAAGCCACAGACCACTCCGAATAGCGAGCGTTATTTTATAACCGCCCTGTATATACATATGATTTAACTTTTTTTGTGCAAATCAAAATGTTGATGGCCTACAATACCTGTATGAAAAGCTAATCAACTCATTTTTTTCTTTCCAAAAAGTGATTTAACTTGTTTTGCAGTTGAGCTCTTCAAGTACTAGTTTTCTGTAAGTCCCTATTTACATGTTGTACAGCTTTAGAAACATTATTAAATTTTGTCATTTGTGAAATAAAATAAATTGGGGAAGTTTTTATTAATTTTTGCTAAAGCACGTTGGGGGCCCCCATGGCCCGGGGGCCCCGTATGATACGGCTGTTACGGAGGTAGCTACGCCTCTGCCCGTACTATTAACTGTGAAAAACAGACAGAAGTGTGGAACGATGTTCTGAGAACTCTTTTCAGACACTTCGGGTCATATTGGAAACTAGTTCCAAAGCTGTCTCCTTCACCCTATTTCCGGTGGGACGCTATGAATGGATGGTGGGACGCTATCAACAACAGCAAAAAAAAAAGGGGGGGGGTCTTTACTAGCACCACATACTTTAACGAGATGCCTTCGGGTCAAAAGACATTGTACGTTCAAGGTAAAAATGCAGCTAAAAAAGATCTCGTTTCTTTGTGGATACGATACACGATACACGAATATTACCACTTGACACCGCCGAAAGGAAGGCGTTCAGTAATTTGAATCCCTCAAAATTGTACTAGTTAGCTTTTTTTTTAGAGACAAATGCCCATCCGGATGTGCATGCAGACGGCAAGTATGAAAGTTGGGTCTCAAAGCTTATAACTTTCAGATTTCTAAAAAAAAAGTAATAAGACCCGACGAATGGTACATTGGACCAGACCAATACCCTTTACCCATAAACCATGGATGTACTTTGTATATTTGAATTTTAGAAGTAATTTTCATACTTTTGATACCCTAGTGTTTCGTAATCGAAACAGTAAAATCTGTTTCAAGATGAAATCTGTATTATTTACAAATTTTAGATTTACGTTTATGAAGAAAATGTGTATTTTTACAAAATGAGATTATCTCAAAACTTATTCCTGTTTTAAAACTAGAAATTTTCCGTAGAAAGATAACAGAAAAAATCTTTGCTACGAAAATTATCTCTTACGGAGAAGGTTGCACGGTACACACAAAAGCCAGTAAAGTCGGCTTTGTGAATTGTCACCATCTGTGGGACGCTCGCGCGCTATTGAAAGAAAGGATTGAAAGGTGAATGGTTCAACGAAAGCCATTGAGTGAAGTAAGGTGTAAAACATTCAGTGTTGCCGTAAGGGGATAATAGTGTAGAGTAAGGATAGCTTTCAATATGGTACATTAACATCTGGTATCTTTAGGAGGTTAGCGAATGGTGAGTGCCGCTCACGTCTGTTCTACAGGGACATTGATATCTCCGGCGCCACGCGCGTACAAAAAATGTTATACTTGCGTGTGTCTTTTATGGTTCATAGGTTCATTGTTACTTATATACTGTATGTATCAAAGATTGGTATTAAACATATGTTTACCTGACATATCGTTATTGTAGGAGACACTCAGTCGCATTTATCTGGTCCCGATTTTGTGAAATCAGGTGTTTATTGCCATTTGCAAACGTGAATGCCCCGCTATGGACGTACTTTGTATAATTGAATTTCCTAAGTGAATTTTTATGCTTTTGATTCTAAGTGTTTCGAAATCTATTATAGGAGAAAAGACTGTTTATGGAGTTCATCTGTTGATCTGTTCCATAATCTATTTATAGAGAAAATGAGTCTTTTGACAAAATGATTATCTATTTGAAAAATTATTCCTGTAGTTTTAAAAATAGATATCATCTGTAGAAAGATAACATAAAAAAAACTTATTTTCGATTTTTTTTACTTGTAGAAATAACAAAACATAACCCTATTATTCCGAATTTATTTCAGGAAAAATCCTCTAAGTGAATAATAGTATACATATTGGCGCTCTGGTATATAATATATTCTAATAAAGTTTAAACTAAATATTATTAACTTTATGAAGACATTGGAAGAGTGTATGAACTCTCTCTGAAGAATAAAAAAAAATCCGTAAAATGATGAACTGCTGAATAAATGCCCATTGCCATCTCTATTTTAAAATTCGAGTATTTCCGTAAACTACTTAAGGTTTATTTTCATTGAAAATATTTTTTAAATCTAATTTAATACTTAAACTTAATGCAAAGCAATGACCAATAAAAAAGCTTTTATTTTGTGTTCAAGAAATATGCATCTTGGAAAGAAGTAATCTCACAAATATTTTCACCCACGTAGTGTCCTGTACAAAACCAATTTGAAAAAAAAAATCTTAAACACATCCTTTGAAGGATGGCCTAAAAGAACAAGATTTAAAATCAACTTAGTAGTACCTACTGTTTTATACTAGCATTATATGTAAATTATTATATATACATGCTGCGTATGAAAAATTCGAAGATTATGAGCACATAAACTTGTGGATCCTATAGAATATGGCCTCAATGACGTATAATAACCAGCTGCTGTATAAAAGTAATCAAACAAAATTTATAAGAAAAACTCATATTTTCAAAAATATGAAAATAGATAAAAAGAAATAGCGTGCTACTTGAATGTTATCCTCTTGCAACCTGCCGTTCCCATTTGGAGAATTTTTTTAAAACCTGACCACAAACAATTAACACGTTAATTAATTCTGAAATTGACCTGGTCTGATAGATGAATATCCAAATATCAGTTTTCAGCCTAAGATTTACAGGTATCATTCATTTATTTCTGTAAAAAATGAAGTTGAACGAAGGTCAATACGATATTAGAGCTCTTTAAAAAAATTAAGAAAAATTCCTTGCAAGGGATACTTTTTAGCATATATTTGTATGAAATGTATGTTTAGATTAAGATTATACGTGTAGGATTTTGCTCGGGTCTTAAGAGGTTATTACTCTACCCCACACACAAATCTAAATACCTATCTACACTATAAAAAATATGTTCGAAAAGAGGATATTTCTCCGTTATTTTCCAACAAAAAAAAATATTACTGCTTCAGATTGTATCTCTTAAATACAGATATTTATCTATTTTTATTAATAAAAACGTTTCAAGGTATCAAAGTGGAAACAAATCACTTATAAACTTCAAAGGGCCCATGATTCCTAGTGGTTAAGATAGCTACCTACGCTAACAGTCTGGGTGCAGGTTCGATTCCCACCTTCACCCTGGGTATACTTCCTTTCTCTGTGTCGATAAAAATTCTGTCTGTGTTCTGTCTTATTTGACGAAGGCTTATAAGTGGGTCTCTTATCAAGCACACAAACATGAATATATGTTTTTTATCAGTGTACTATTAAAATATGTTTTTTATGGAACAATTTTTTTTATAAAACCGATACTACCACCTCTAGCAGAAGTAAAAAATATTTAATTGTTTGCATAAAGAAAAGTAAAGTAATCGACAAATGTGGCTTTATAGTTCTTAAATAATTCGAATATTCAACATCTTACAATCTACCGATTACTGAAAGTCGAAAATTTGTTAGTAAAGCAATTTAGAAACAATTAACTGATCATTAAAAAAAGCACGAGTTAAAATATTTCTTTTGATAAAATATCGGTATTCATTGTTCCCATATCTTTATAAAAACCATTATGCAAATTTAATTAAGATTCTTCATCAAATAAAAGTATGTTAAAAAAAAAAAAACGCTATTCTGCAACAATATAAGCATGTAAGAAATATGGTACATACTATCATAAATACTACTGCACACTTCAAGTAGTTATTTGGAGTTGTCCCCAATCTCAACCACCTCCTAACTACATTTTAGAACGATAAATGCAAAAATCTACTTTGCGTCGAAAACGAAATGTTCAAGGTAACCCAGCACCCCTGACCGCTAATTATCTAATGAAGTAGAAGTTCCTTGAGGGACTCTTCTTGGGCGGACTTTCGGCAGACCCTGGACAAAGACCACACAAACGTAGCCATTCGTCACTGTCATCCCCACCACAGGTAAAATGGGGGATGCAGAAGGTCTAAAATCGTGGCCGCTTTCTGTGTTACTTGCATGTTTTTGGTGGGCCGCTGGGCAGTTATCTATGTTAAATTAGAACGGCGCTTGCAGGGTTAATAAAATAGAAAAGTGTTAAAACTATTTCGTATGGTTTTACATATTTTCTCAAATGAAAGAATGTCACAAACATTTAAAACCTAATAAATATTATAAACTTAAAAATTTATATTCTTACTTTTTTAGTGGGGAAGCTTTCTTCATATCGAAACACATGTCCCAACCACCTAATGCGGGACGCCTTTACCACCCTTAAAATGTCAGGTTCGCCATACTTTTTGTATATTTCATGGTTGTAGGCAATTCTCCAAACACCGTCTTTTCCTTATCTTATTCGTCTCGTCTATTATCATAAGTCTCACAAATGAATGAGGGAAGTAATGACGCTTAGCACAATCAGAATAAGAATGTTGAGGAACCCTCCATTATGTAAAATAATTTAAAATAATTCTAACGATATAGGATATAGTTATTATTTTTAATAAATATTTTAGCTTTGTAGACAATTATTCAAAAATAATAGGATTCGATTTCGAATCTTAAGACTCAGCAAACTAAAATGATAACATTCGTCGCAGATCTTAGTAATTATAAGATTGTAACTTAAGTATGAAATCACCTTAGGGGTGTACTGCGGGAAAGAAGATAAGAAGTTGCGATTGTTAACAAAATGAGTAATACCTTGTTTTTATTAGTTCGAATTCCAGATAAATATTTTAACTAGATAAATATTTTACAATTCTAAGTCATTATCAGCTATCCATTTTCATTTAAATTAAGTTTTTAAGTATAAAATGTATTGATAGAGAGTGTAAAATTGCTGATTATCTGAAAACTATCATTTTATGAACTAATACTGTGAATAAACCTTAGTTTTAAATCCATTTATTCAATAAATTTATTTAAGTAAAAACCGGTTACTCGAATCTAGTTTTATTTTTATTTGATGACTTTCTCATAGATACAGGTTTTATGTAATATCAACTAATACTCAAAATATTCAAGAATACTCATGGCTTAATGCAAAATGGCACACCAAAATAAACCTCAGTTTAAATCCATTTATTAAATAAAATCGAGTTACTCTAATGTAGTTTGTTTTATATTTGGTTACATTATCACTGGTTATATATAATGTTAACTAATACTCAAAATATTCAGGAATACCTCCGGTTTAATGTAAAAATAACACACCTATGTAGATTATAGACTTATATATATAAATTTACTTGATGGTTAAACAACAAATTTGTAAGAAATTGAGTAGTTTTATCCATTATTTTTGTTTGAAACTCTAAAAAGTTTGATATCTTCTTTGAAATAATAAAAATAGTAGTATGGAAACGTGTAAAAAAAAAAACTATTTTATCGTCTTTTAGTATAACATTAATGATATGAATATATCTGAAATATATAATGAATTTTATAGTTATATATTAGTTGAACCCACATGTTTCATTATATATGACTAAGTCTCAAGTTTTAAAAATATGTAGTTTAAGGTTTTGAAAGGACTACATAGGATATCTATTATCTAAATCACAGAGCTTACAAACCGGTTATTAGATTACATTGTATAGGTAGGTAATGTGTGATTCACTAACACATATAAATCTGCCTATCTCTGTTCATATAATTTTCTAAGGAGTTTGTACTGATGAATTAAATGACATTTTTCAATCAAGTGTTTTGACCCAAAATAAAGTAACTTCTTTATCTCAGTTTATTTAGCGTTAGCTTAAATATTGTATAATTTTCATGACATTAATATCCTTAACTATAAACTGGTACCATCAACTAACTACATGGTAATAACATGTAATTCTAAAAAAAAAACTTTACCAATTTTCAATATGTGTTCCATTCTGATTAACAAACAAATATTTACCATTTGATAATTGAATCTAGGACAGTATCAAAACAAATGCATGTTTAACTAAAGGACCAACATATATATCCGTTACAATTCCCTAAATTTATGACTGAAACTAAAAAATCTTTAAAGAAAAAGTCAAGTGCTTTTTATAATTCCTAAAAAAAATACAAACAACTAAAATATACTTACATATTCGAAAAATGCCTAAAAATGAACTAACCCACAAGATTCTTAATAACAAATAAAAAAAATTAACTTTAATTTACATCATTATTTATTCTTATAAGTCATTTTTCCAATTTAGTTCTTGATAAATTAATAGTTTGACGTTAAAATTATTCGATATTTGTAAGTTTCTATTAGGTAATTATGATTAATGTTTGGAAATTATAGTAACAAAAAAAACCCCACATAATTACCATTGTCAAAATAGGGGTAATTCTTATGAAAAAAAAAGGGTTTTAAAAAACAAGTAAATTTAGCTTAATATTATGCTGCATGATATATTAATTCTTCTTTTTATTATCGTACGATAAACTATATCCTTGCTGAAAAATTTATATTCATACGTGAAAGGTTTGAAAAAAAAAATAGTTCGAAAATATCCTTAATTTTATTTGATAACATTCTAAAATTCCCTTAAATAGTTAAGAATTATCGAATTATATTATTTTATGACATAATAGAGACTAATTTTAGAGGAAAAAATATCAAACCTCATTTTAATTTATTCAACTCATGATTCAAACTCATAACGATCACTATTCTAAATCCTTATGAAACAGTTTTTTTTATACTGTGAGACTTTACGAAATAACACAAATTACATTAATATTCTAAAAATTTATGCAAGTTTCATTATTTTACTACGGTGTGAGAAGGAAAAAAAAATTAAAGTGTCTTTTTTTTAACATAATTAATATCTAATGAAATAGTTCAATATTATTCAAGTCATACATAATTTCTTGTTAATCGGTAAATAGTATATAATTATGATCACTGATTGAATATTAAGAAAGTAAATACAAATTATGTCTGGTTTCAGGTAAATAAATGACGTAATCAAAATTAACTAGTTGTACTAATTCTTCATTTTCAAATATCGAGAACATATATTTGAAGAAATTTTATTATCTCATATAATCTATACAATTTTAAAAACTTATCATATCTAATTCTAATTCTTGAGGATATCAAATGTAAAATATTTATTTGATTTTATTATTACAGGATTAATTATATTATATTAAAATACGTAATGTATACTAATAGAGTCTTTACTAGCTAAAAATAAACGTGCATTGACTATCTATACGAGTCACTCGAGAAAGAAATCTCTTATCTTACCACTCTTATCAGAGGTTGAATCATCCTTCAAACAATACAAACCTTTCGAGTATTCCAGCAAATTTCCTGAACGTCCTTTATAATATTTAAAATTTATTGAATCATACATTTTTATTATTTTTTTCTTTAAATTAGTGTAATAAATAATTAAAAATACTTACAAAGATAATTATTATCATTTTCTTACCTACACTTCGATTAACAAGAAAGTAGTTCAAACTTTTAAACTAAATTTTTTTTTACCTATTTCGAACAAAAAGGAATACATATCCTTGTCGTAAACAATAGTTATTAATCAAATGAAAATTTATAAAAATGATGTTAGTGTGAAATTCATAAAATGAGACTTGAGTTTATTTATATACATAAAAAATAGACAAAATAATCTTCATTAATTCTTCAAAACAATCATGTCAAACATGTGAGACTGAGTCTGTGTTGGGATGTAGATCAATGAATAATAGGAATATGAATTTTTGTAGCATCGTGGTAAAATCCGTCAACTAATAATGCATGTTCTACTACATGTATGAAAAAAATAACTAGGTCCAACCTCATTACAGTCGAAACATTTTAAGCTGGTTAGAAAATATATATATATATTTCTTCCATACGTTACGATTTTTAATGTTAAATTTTTTTTTAATGGATTTTTTTAATGGATGATTGGATAGAAATTGTGATATTGCTCATATCTTCGATATGAGCAGCAATATCTTTTCAATCATTCATTAAAAAAATCCATTAAAAAAAAAATTTAACATTAAAAATCGTAACGTATGGAAGAAATATATATATATATATATATATATATATATATATATATATATATTCTAACCAGCTTGAAATGTTTCGACTGTAATGAGGTTGGACCTAGTTATTTTTTTCATACATGTAGTAGAACATGCATTATTAGTTGACGGATTTTACCACGATGCTACAAAAATTCATATTCCTATTATTCATTGATCTACATCCCAACACAGACTCAGTCTCACATGTTTGACATGATTGTTTTGAAGAATTAATGAAGATTATTTTGTCTATTTTTTATGTATATAAATAAACTCAAGTCTCATTTTATGAATTTCACACTAACATCATTTTTATAAATTTTCATTTGATTAATAACTATTGTTTACGACAAGGATATGTATTCCTTTTTGTTCGAAATAGGTAAAAAAAAATTTAGTTTAAAAGTTTGAACTACTTTCTTGTTAATCGAAGTGTAGGTAAGAAAATGATAATAATTATCTTTGTAAGTATTTTTAATTATTTATTACACTAATTTAAAGAAAAAAATAATAAAAATGTATGATTCAATAAATTTTAAATATTATAAAGGACGTTCAGGAAATTTGCTGGAATACTCGAAAGGTTTGTATTGTTTGAAGGATGATTCAACCTCTGATAAGAGTGGTAAGATAAGAGATTTCTTTCTCGAGTGACTCGTATAGATAGTCAATGCACGTTTATTTTTAGCTAGTAAAGACTCTATTAGTATACATTACGTATTTTAATATAATATAATTAATCCTGTAATAATAAAATCAAATAAATATTTTACATTTGATATCCTCAAGAATTAGAATTAGATATGATAAGTTTTTAAAATTGTATAGATTATATGAGATAATAAAATTTCTTCAAATATATGTTCTCGATATTTGAAAATGAAGAATTAGTACAACTAGTTAATTTTGATTACGTCATTTATTTACCTGAAACCAGACATAATTTGTATTTACTTTCTTAATATTCAATCAGTGATCATAATTATATACTATTTACCGATTAACAAGAAATTATGTATGACTTGAATAATATTGAACTATTTCATTAGATATTAATTATGTTAAAAAAAAGACTCTTTAATTTTTTTTTCCTTCTCACACCGTAGTAAAATAATGAAACTTGCATAAATTTTTAGAATATTAATGTAATTTGTGTTATTTCGTAAAGTCTCACAGTATAAAAAAAACTGTTTCATAAGGATTTAGAATAGTGATCGTTATGAGTTTGAATCATGAGTTGAATAAATTAAAATGAGGTTTGATATTTTTTCCTCTAAAATTAGTCTCTATTATGTCATAAAATAATATAATTCGATAATTCTTAACTATTTAAGGGAATTTTAGAATGTTATCAAATAAAATTAAGGATATTTTCGAACTATTTTTTTTTCAAACCTTTCACGTATGAATATAAATTTTTCAGCAAGGATATAGTTTATCGTACGATAATAAAAAGAAGAATTAATATATCATGCAGCATAATATTAAGCTAAATTTACTTGTTTTTTAAAACCCTTTTTTTTTCATAAGAATTACCCCTATTTTGACAATGGTAATTATGTGGGGTTTTTTTTGTTACTATAATTTCCAAACATTAATCATAATTACCTAATAGAAACTTACAAATATCGAATAATTTTAACGTCAAACTATTAATTTATCAAGAACTAAATTGGAAAAATGACTTATAAGAATAAATAATGATGTAAATTAAAGTTAATTTTTTTTATTTGTTATTAAGAATCTTGTGGGTTAGTTCATTTTTAGGCATTTTTCGAATATGTAAGTATATTTTAGTTGTTTGTATTTTTTTTAGGAATTATAAAAAGCACTTGACTTTTTCTTTAAAGATTTTTTAGTTTCAGTCATAAATTTAGGGAATTGTAACGGATATATATGTTGGTCCTTTAGTTAAACATGCATTTGTTTTGATACTGTCCTATATTCAATTATCAAATGGTAAATATTTGTTTGTTAATCAGAATGGAACACATATTGAAAATTGGTAAAGTTTTTTTTTTAGAATTACATGTTATTACCATGTAGTTAGTTGATGGTACCAGTTTATAGTTAAGGATATTAATGTCATGAAAATTATACAATATTTAAGCTAACGCTAAATAAACTGAGATAAAGAAGTTACTTTATTTTGGGTCAAAACACTTGATTGAAAAATGTCATTTAATTCATCAGTACAAACTCCTTAGAAAATTATATGAACAGAGATAGGCAGATTTATATGTGTTAGTGAATCACACATTACCTACCTATACAATGTAATCTAATAACCGGTTTGTAAGCTCTGTGATTTAGATAATAGATATCCTATGTAGTCCTTTCAAAACCTTAAACTACATATTTTTAAAACTTGAGACTTAGTCATATATAATGAAACATGTGGGTTCAACTAATATATAACTATAAAATTCATTATATATTTCAGATATATTCATATCATTAATGTTATACTAAAAGACGATAAAATAGTTTTTTTTTTTACACGTTTCCATACTACTATTTTTATTATTTCAAAGAAGATATCAAACTTTTTAGAGTTTCAAACAAAAATAATGGATAAAACTACTCAATTTCTTACAAATTTGTTGTTTAACCATCAAGTAAATTTATATATATAAGTCTATAATCTACATAGGTGTGTTATTTTTACATTAAACCGGAGGTATTCCTGAATATTTTGAGTATTAGTTAACATTATATATAACCAGTGATAATGTAACCAAATATAAAACAAACTACATTAGAGTAACTCGATTTTATTTAATAAATGGATTTAAACTGAGGTTTATTTTGGTGTGCCATTTTGCATTAAGCCATGAGTATTCTTGAATATTTTGAGTATTAGTTGATATTACATAAAACCTGTATCTATGAGAAAGTCATCAAATAAAAATAAAACTAGATTCGAGTAACCGGTTTTTACTTAAATAAATTTATTGAATAAATGGATTTAAAACTAAGGTTTATTCACAGTATTAGTTCATAAAATGATAGTTTTCAGATAATCAGCAATTTTACACTCTCTATCAATACATTTTATACTTAAAAACTTAATTTAAATGAAAATGGATAGCTGATAATGACTTAGAATTGTAAAATATTTATCTAGTTAAAATATTTATCTGGAATTCGAACTAATAAAAACAAGGTATTACTCATTTTGTTAACAATCGCAACTTCTTATCTTCTTTCCCGCAGTACACCCCTAAGGTGATTTCATACTTAAGTTACAATCTTATAATTACTAAGATCTGCGACGAATGTTATCATTTTAGTTTGCTGAGTCTTAAGATTCGAAATCGAATCCTATTATTTTTGAATAATTGTCTACAAAGCTAAAATATTTATTAAAAATAATAACTATATCCTATATCGTTAGAATTATTTTAAATTATTTTACATAATGGAGGGTTCCTCAACATTCTTATTCTGATTGTGCTAAGCGTCATTACTTCCCTCATTCATTTGTGAGACTTATGATAATAGACGAGACGAATAAGATAAGGAAAAGACGGTGTTTGGAGAATTGCCTACAACCATGAAATATACAAAAAGTATGGCGAACCTGACATTTTAAGGGTGGTAAAGGCGTCCCGCATTAGGTGGTTGGGACATGTGTTTCGATATGAAGAAAGCTTCCCCACTAAAAAAGTAAGAATATAAATTTTTAAGTTTATAATATTTATTAGGTTTTAAATGTTTGTGACATTCTTTCATTTGAGAAAATATGTAAAACCATACGAAATAGTTTTAACACTTTTCTATTTTATTAATAAAAAAAGTTAATATTTTTTAAAATTTATGCAGGCGTTTATTGATAATTGTAGAACTCACATAAATACTCTAGCGATTTTAGCATTCTTTAATATATGGTTAATATTTGATAAGAAATTACTTGAAATTTTCATAAAATGTATATGTTAAGTCTTAGAAAAATTTAGAGCATACATTAACGTTTATTTTAATAAAATCGACCAAAAGAAAAAGTAATTTAGAATATTTTTTAAATTAATCTATTTTTAGAACTTGTATGAATATCTTTTGCTATGGAAAACGGATTCGAACCTCGCTTTTAAATATTTATTCGCATCTATTTCAAACTTTTTTTTAAAATATAAGACGTAATTAAATTGAATATATGTTTAACTTGTACTAATTTTTAGAATATTTCAATGAAAGTTATTAAAGGGTTCACTTTTGTTAGTTAATACAATTACAAAGAAGAAAAAATAATAAATTGAGAACTCATATAATAAGAGAAAAAAATCTTCAGTTAGTCAGAATTAAAATATAATCAATTTTGCTGGTAATATATGAAATCAGTCTAATCTTATCAAAACCTTTCCTAAAGTAGATCCTGTTTATTGATAATGGGGTTCCTGTACCTGTGTTATTACCTCGAACTATTTTCTTTAAACTACTGTGTAATAGATCATTGTAGGATACCCTAATCTTATCGTCTGCAGTCCTTATAAGTACAAAAATTAAGATTTCTTGGAATATACATATCTGTATAGTAGAATTGTTAATGCTGCGTCTTAAAAAATAATAAGTTTTGCGTTTCATAAATCAATTAAAATTTATTCGTTAACTATTTTGAATAAACTATTTTAGTTAAGAAATGCGTTACGCAAATGTTTTAAACTTCGGTTGAAATATTCGGGCATCTTCCCATAAATTAATTAGAAATTTGTAAGATTTTCTATAAGGTTTATAATCTAGATCATAGAAAAAACGCGATTTGAAAATAGTATACTAAATTTTTGATCAATAATTTGAGAAAAAAAAACCCATTCCACTTTAAAATAATTTAACTAGTTTAAGGAAAAATATTTATATCTTAATACCATAACATACTTATGTAAACCTTAAAATTTACATTGTGGATGTAAAATATAGGTTCAAATTATACTTTTAATACATTTAAATATAAAATTCACATTAAACAGCGGGGAAAAAATCTAAGTTTTAGCACTAAATATAAGAAACATTAAACAAAAATATTACTGTCGTCTCGATAATAATCTTTTAACTCTAGACCTTTTGTCGAAATATTTTAGCTAAAGTATTGTAAAAGTATAGTTTTAAGTCATAAGTAAGTCATTTGAATAATAGTTGAACGTTTTAAATATATATTTTTTAAGTTAAAAAAGTAAATGTAAGAATTATTAAGCATTTTTACTGAGAGTACTATTTTTTTTTTACCATGTTAGATCTAGACTAAACAATTAAAATATTACGACCCATTTGAAATACATTTAAACATAATAAACCGCCTACTTCAATTTGTGAAATAGTTACTTTTTATACATAAGAACATTATCTGCTAATACTAGATGGTTTTTTTTTTCTCTTATCGAACTATTTTTTTATACCTCGTGAATACAAAGTTTTTACGGGAGGATACTGTTTCACCTACTCATAAGAATTGCTTAAAAGTAATTATAATTGTAGTTAATTCACTGATTAGATAACAAACTTTTCCCTGTTGTCAGCTAAGGGATTTTTTTTTTCAGACTATTTTCTTTAAACCATTTACGTATGAATTCAAAGTTTTTGTGAAATCATACTATGTAGTTAAGTTATAACATACATCAAATTGTGACTTGGTTTTTTGGAATTGTATGTTCAGCTTAGTTTACCCTAGTTTATTTATAGTAAAGAATCTTTAATGTCATAAAACTAAAACTATTTTACTAAAGATTAGTTAAAATCTAAAATATAATCAATTTTACTGGTAATATATGAAGCCAGCCTAAAACTTTTTATAATGATGTAATGAAATTGGATATCTGTTAAACCTGTACTACATTTTTTTGAAAATATTTCAATGAAAGTCATTAAAGGGTTCGCTTTTGTTAGTTTATACAACTACAGGGAAGGGAAAAAAATAAGTTGAGAACTCACACAATAAAAAAAAAATCTTCACTTATAGCTTGATCTAAAATATAATCAATTTTACTGGTAATATATGAAGCCAGCCTAATCTTATCAGAGCAGAATGACTTTCCTAACGTAGATCCTGTTTATTGATAAGGGTCTCTGTACCTGTGTTATTACCTTACTATTTAAACTTCAGTTGAAATATCCGGACATCTTCTCATACATTAATTTGTAAGATTGTGTCTATAAGGTTCATAATCTAGATCATAGAAAAACGTGATTTCGAAATAATAGCATACTAAATTGACAATAGTTTACGAAATAACCATTCCTCTTTAAAATAATTTAGATAGTTTAATTAAAAAAAAAATATATGTGAATCACCTAAGTACTTCTTTATAAGCATGGTATTGCAATATCATTACATACTTATTTAGACCTTAAAATTTACAATGTAGACGCGAAATAGAGGGTAAAATTATACATTTAAACATAATAACTGCTTACTATGAGAGAATAATTCTTCACAATTCATATAAGCCACATTTCATATGTTAAGAATAAAATGAATCTACATATAACCAACTTAAAATCATATTTAAATTATCTAATAATAAAAGAAACCCTCACTTTTAATATTTATTCACACATATTTGATTTATTTTTCGCACTAAAATAATCAATAGCATTAAAATCATTTATCCAACTATTATGTATTATTAAACATATTTATATAAACTACTAACAAAAATAAAAATTAAGAATGTTTTTTAAAACTATTATTGAAACACAAATAAAATTTAATACAATTATTAGGTATTATTGAATAATAAAAAAAAATAATAACGACCCTTTAGCAACTATTTTAAAACTTATTTATACTGAGTTACTAATGACGGTTTTTATCAGCTGTTATTGAAATAAAAATTACTTAAGTGTATTATATGTAAAATAGACAATCCATCGTGATATAAGTATGAGTGTATAGTTATCCTATGAAAAATTGTATTTATGTGTTGGAGACGGAAGTCTTAATGGGAATCGAGTTGTTTCAATGTTGGAAAATATATAGCATTTAAGAATTATGTTGAACACAATAATAAATTCAATTATTTCAGAATCTTTAGTAAAAATAAATGTTAGTATTATTTAATTTAAGTATAAATTTAAGTGTTTTCGGAATCTTTAATAAAAATGAATTATATAATTTAAAATATCAAAATTTAACTATTTTCTGAATCTTTAGTAAAAATAAATGTTAGTATTATATTTACTATACACATTCGGAAACAGAATTTTAATAAGAACCAATTACTTTGTATTCATACGAGAATGATTAGAACATAATGGTTTCAATGACAGAAAAAAAAAATTACTTGATCTTTAGTAGAAAAATAGTTTTAAATAATGTATAACATTAAATATCCTTTACCATAAATATTTATTAACTATGTTAAATAATATTTTAACACATAAACTTAATAGTCTTCCAATAAATGTTACTGAATCACTTTTAAAGTTCGACGCATAAAACTATTATTTTCTCTCAGAAATACATATTAAAATCATTCATAATCTCAACACTAGATGGCGCCACGATTTTTCCCTATATCATATCCTCGCTAGGACAATCCAAACAACTCAACTCCACCATATCGAATATTTAGAACATATCCTTGTTACAACTTATTTATACTTGAGGAAAAGTAATATTTAAAGACTATAATAGCCTGTGTCACACCCTTACTATTATAATAAAAAAATATTCCCAATCAACAACTACTAATAACTGTTCTTTACATATAGCATAAACCTATAATCTGCGTCATATGTGGTGGAGGATCAGTGTTGACTCATCGGTGGTGGTGGATCAGTGACGTCACTTTCTCTAAAAATACCCTTGTATAACAGTACGGAAAAATTGATGCCACTCACGAAAAATAAACTTTCTCTAAAAATACCCTTGTATAACAGTACGGAAAAATTGATGCCACTCACGAAAATATAAACTTTCTCTAAAAATACCCTTGTATAACAGTACGGAAAAATTGATGCCACTCACGAAAATATAAACTTTCTCTAAAAATACCCTCGTACAACAGTACGAGATCAGAGGGGAGCCAAAATTAAGGGTCAGAGAGGGGAGCCAAAATTAAGGGTCAGAGAGGGGAGCCAAAATTAAGGGTCAGAGAGGGGAGCCAAAATTAAGGGTCAGAGAGGGGAGCCAAAATCGGGGATCAGAGAGGGGAGCCAAAATCGGGGATCAGCTGATCCCTGATCCCTGATCTCAGCTCCCCCCCCATTTTTCCCCTACTGTGGGAAAACATGTTTTTTTTATCAAGGGTGGGAAAAACATGCTTTTTACCAAGAGTGGTAAAAACCGTGGTAAATACCGGTAAAAACCGTATATGGTAAATACCGTGCCAACTCTGGCAAATATCACTTTTTTCATTCTTTAAGTTAAAAAAATTTGCACACCAAATTCATCTGTTCAATAGAATATTCTAAAAAATACAATGACACTAAAACGAAAATCTACATTCATGGGAAACCTGCCCACAAACAACTTGCGAGGACTCCCTTGGGAATTTCACACCTTGAAAATCGTAATGGAAAACCTATGGAAACCCAGCCAAAAAATTCTGCAGAATTGCTTCACAAAAAAACTTTATAAAAACTTCAAAAAAACTTCACAAATTCTGAAGGGATTTGAAACACTTAGTCTGCAGAATTGCTTTAAGAAAACTGCAGTTTTTTTGAAGTTTTCGTAAAGCAATTTTTCAGAATATTTGGGCCTTTTTTTTAAGAAAACGTGGCGCCATCTAGCGAAATGTTATTAAAATAAAAATTATAAAGAAATAAATTATCGAACGAGGGGCTGTTTTTCTGACCATTTCGGAAGTAGGAGCGCGGGATTTGATCCGATGGGAAATGGGCAACAGTCGAATGCTCTAACGACTGTGCTACAGAAGGTTGTTATGAAGTTGGTTCTGTTAATATATGAGCAAACTATATTTTAGTTAGAAAATATTCTCGCTCGTCTGTTGCTTCAAAATAACTAGTTTTTTTTAAGCGCCAAAATGACTTTAGAATGACTGTAGAATTGCTGCAAAAAAACTTCAGATACACATGTGGTCAATTTTTACAATTATATTGCTTCAAAATAGCTGCAGTTTTCTTGAAGCAATTATGCAGACTAAGTGTTTCAAATCCCTTCAGAATTTGTGAAGTTTTTTTTGTGAAGTTTTTTTTAAAGTTTTTTTTGAAGTTTTTTTAAAGTTTTTTTGTGAAGCAATTAGTGACTAAATGACTTCAGAATGGCTGTAGAATTGCTGCATAGAAACCGCAGATATATCCATAGTCAGGCTTCACTTTTCTATTGCTTCAAAATAACTGCAGTTTTTCTGAAGCATTAAAAATGACTTTAGATTTGCTGCACAATTGCTACAGAAAAACTGCATAATCCCCATTCGATATACTTCAATTTTCTTTTGCTTCAAAAAAACTGCAGATTTCTTAAAGATAACTGCAAGATCGAAATTTTTTTGAAGCAATTCTGCAGAATTTTTTGGCTGGGAAACATTCGCAAGTCAATTACCGCCACAATTTTAATAAAGGTTACTAGTTTTTTGTATATTTGTAAGGAACGAAAGGAGTAGATTTCATTACAGTTCCTTAGAATGATACAAAACACTAGTAATCTTTTATTAAAATTGTGGAGGTAATTGACTTGCGAATGTTTTCCATAGGAATAACATTACGATTTTCAAGGCGGGAAATTCCCAAGGGAGTCCTCTTAACAGGGTGAGACATTCAATAACATTTCTTTGTCAAAAACTCAAATGTTTAAAAAAATCCACAAATATAAAATTATATTTCATTGGGTTTTCTGCTGTGTTAAGCGTAACTAATGGTATTCACAGTCAAGCTAAAATAGGTCTATCCAGAATGCGAGCCTCAAGAGCATTTTCCTTCCCCCTACCCCCGCATGTGGTTTTCTTGGTGGAAACGGCGTAGGTGTTTTTTCCTTATCCTACTTGGGTTTGAACTGTTCGGATCAGGGTGGGAAAAAAGCATGATTTTTTTAATCGAAAAAAATCGGATTTATTTGATTTAAATAGGATTATTTCGATTTAAATCATTTTTAAAATTTTTTGTTTTGATATTTAGCATACTAACTTGAATATTCTTGGGAATTGGATTAAGGACTTTTAACTTATCACTTCAAAAATAAATATACACCTAAAATGAAGAATATTTCAAATTTATACTTTCATAAACTATGAATACTAATAAATGGATTACATTTTTAATTTTACAATCTGAACTCTGTTGATAAGGTACCTTTAATGCGTATTTTTTTAAAAAAAGGTTGCGAATGTAATTTGTTATTGATAATTGAACTATGTTTAATACTAATATACATGTCTATTTGTTGTAAATAATGTAAATAGTCAGTGAAATTATAAAATTTTGTGATTCATTATTTTGAATTTTTCATGAATAAAATTTCAACAAATTACTTTTTTGGTTGTTGTTGTTTTTAAACTAAATTCAATGTGTGTGACGTTAAGAAGCAAACAAATGATTGCAATCAAAATTTAAACTTGATTTTAAATATATTTATTGAAACTGATTTAGATATTTATTTTCCCAGTGACAGTAATAAATTATTTTAACTTTAAATGTGTACCTATGAAACGACTAAGAATTTAAAGGGAAAATTAATAACATACATTTTTAAAAAAACTTTTATATTTCAATAAGACTATTTATAATTCAAAAAGTAATAAAAAATAACTTTCAGAAAAGTTTTATACGACTTCATATAAAACTGGTCATTTAAAAGTCTTCAAAATGATGTTTCTGATCTTTAAATCAGTAGAGATAATTGTAGCCACAAACTAATTTTTTCACATAAAATTTAATTTAAACAAAACCCCTATCTTTAAAAAACAGTACTTAAAATAGTGTTAAAATACACAGAAATAAACCTCAGGTCAGCAGGTCTATGTCTTCACAGAACTAGAAGGGCACAGTTTACGATTCAAACAGTCTTGGCACTTTGGTCTCAAAGGCAGGGCCTTTTTTATTGGAGGGCGGAGTGGGCGGGCGCCCAGGGCAGCAGATTTTCTGGGGCAGTTTGTCAAATGATCTAAGGTTGCTCTCCGGAATATATTTTCCCCCGTTCAACAAAACAAAACTAGAATCAAGCAAAATCATTAAAAAATCAAAATTAAAAAAAAAAGGTGTATATTACAATAGAAGATTAACACTTTTTCAGAAGCTTCTATTAATATATATCTGCATTGTTATAAATTCCAAACTGTTAAATAACCCTCCCCCCCCAAAAAAAAAAAAACCTGCAAAAGCCTTTAAATAAACCTTTAAAATGTTGAAAAACTGACAAACCTTCACACTTTAAATGACTATACTATATGTTTCTATGTGCTATGTAAACTATATTGTTTTGGCATGGGCAAAATCAGAACAAAAACATTTTTTTTTAGCAAAATCCATTTTAACTATGGAGGTATAAATTTAGTTGGTTGGTTTAGTTTAATTGTAGTTGTTAATTGAATTTAAAATCAGGCAGTTATTTTTATTTAGTTAGTTTTAATCAGTACATATATTTTATTTTATAATAAATTTTTAAACTATGTTAAATCCTCTAAGTGTTATGGAAATATTCATTTTGTTAGTATTTTTTCAAATATATTTAGAAATCTTGTGTGTTGAACGAGTAACAACGATTGGAAGAAAAGTTGCCAAAAGAAAATTAGCGTTTAGTCCCCCTCTCATCAAAAGAATCTGAGGTCTTAATGTGGGCGAATACCCAAAATTCTAAAATTTTTACTATTACTTTAATATTTTCCAAATTTGGCATAGTGATTTCAAATATATTGAGCAATGCTTTTTGGGCAATTTTTTTTTATTATATAATATAATTGAATTATAAATTGATTACAAATATAATTGATTTATTTTAAACAGTGTTTTTCACCTAAAAAAAGGGGTTTGTGCCAACACTTCTAGTAAAATATTTTACATTAATTTACCTGAAATTTTTTGCAGATGCTATTTCAATATATATCTGTGCCATGAACCTCTAAAATCCGGTGTAAATATATAAGTTTTTTTTTTTAATTCCAAGTGTAAGTTAATCGAAAAAAATCCTTTTTTTGTGGTTAATTTATAACATTTTTCTTAATAACTTCTTTTCTTGCAATTTGTATGTAACTCTAGAGGGTCATTGCATGCATCAGCTCAAAACGAAGAATTTAACACATAATTAATGTTTATAGGATGAAAATTCAATGTGGTAGACTTGTTAGCGCAAACCTCTTTTTTTAGTAGAAAGACACCATTTAAAATAAATAAATTATATTTAAATTTAAAAAAATGCCTAAATAGTATTATTCATTATATTTGAAATCAGTACGCCAAATTTGGAAAAGATTTAAGCCATAGGAAAAATTTCAGAATTTGGGTATTCTTCTACCTTAACAAACCAGGCCAGGCCCCCATAAAAAATGAAAAGGACAATAGCGCTGAAAGCAGCCAGGCCTCTTATAGTAGACGAGCAAAAAAAAGGGATTCTTTGTAATCTGACAGTGATAATTGAAGAGTACACGGGAAGAAGCGATTGATTTATTAGGCGGACGCCCGCAATTGCCTGCTTGGCGGTTTCTCTCTTTCTTCTTCGCTTGGTCCAAGCGTCGGGATCGCCAATCGCCTGACCTTGGTAGCTAGGAACCACAGAGATAGCAGTTAAAGTACTACATTGGAATATCACGTGACCTACAACACTGACTTCTTTGGGGCTGTTCTGGGAGCTCCTTGTGCGGCCCGTCGTTAGCATTGGGGGTCACGTGATCTGCCACTATATTACTTTGACTATGATATCTATGGTAGGAACTGGTTTCCTTACACAAGTTTAGGTGATCACTCGCTATCATCGCCAAAGTGGCATGCTAAGGAAACTTCTCTGAAAAATCAATCGGTTTTTCCTGTGTACTCTTCAATTGGTAGTGAGAGCTGCCCAGATTGTGCGACAAAAAATGGCTCTCAGTTCTGGGGAATATGTTGAGTCTACAAAAAAGGCTTAACCGCCAAAAAAAAGCAGCCTAGTTGGGAATTTGTTTCATCTTAAGGGGTTCAATAATAAGGGGTCAAAAGGGGTTCATATAAAAAACATAAAGTAAAAAAATCTCAAGTTTAAAAAAAGGTATTATGCATCTTTTTTTGAGTTATTTTATTTATAATTTTTAACCACCCCCAAACTTTTGAACAAATATTTTTTTTAAAAATCAGTTTACCCTTCACTTTTTGGGCGACTTTTTAAATCCTTCTTTCAGAACAGTTCTTCCGAAGGGGCAAAGTTGAGAGTTGAGGCATTTGTGGCAAGACGGGCCGACCGGTCTGCAAATGGTCTGACCAAAACCGACCAAAGTAATGTTAATGGGGTCCCAAAGTTCTCTAAAAGCAGAAAACTTGTCTTTTAAACTACCCTAGCAGCACACAATTTATATTAACCCTTTCAGTCCCAAAAATTTACTACGCTACAGAAACATCTGATATTCACAAAATAGGCTTATTTTAGGTCAAATATACGAATTCCATAAGAAAAAAAATTCATTTAATTTTTTTATATGGTTTTTGAAACAATGCCAAAATTTTTTAACTGTTTAAAACAACAAAATAAAAATATATATATTACTTAAAAACACTTCGAGTTATATATTTTAAGGTATCTGACCATATTATTAAAAAAAAATTAGCAATTATTTTAACCGAAATAGTTTAAATTGTGTTTTAAATATGTGGAACTGAAGTGAACGTATCAAAAATCAGGTGAAACGCTTGTTGGCTATTTTCTAAATTAAAAAAATAGTACCTAGTTCTACTTCTATTGATATTAACGTAAAAAATTGTCTAATAGAACAAAGTGTGAAGAATCGAATGATGTGTGTTTGGATGTCATAACGGGACATAAACATTTGGAAAAAAATATTGAAAGTGATGATGCCAAATGGCATCACTGGAACTGAAAGGGTTAAACTACCCTCTAGCGGCACACAATATATATTGAGGATGGGTTGAATTATATTGCACTAGAGCTAGATAAGACCTGCTGTTGACACACAAAAAATAACTTTTTACATACTGTTCTTTTAAAAGGGAAATTCAGGAGTGTTAATGAGTTATTTCAGGAATACAGTATAACAAATTTATTTAAGAGACATACAACACAAATGTAGTTACTGTATAACATAAGAATAAATATTTAATTAAGCTTAAATAAAAATACATTTAATGAAACAACACATTTTTATACCATGATATCAATATGTTGTGTTACAATTGAACAATCATTTTATGATTGTTAATTTAAGATATTAGTATTTTTGGAAAAACTTGAAAGATAAATTAATTGCAACAACACATAAACCTTGCAATAAAAATAACAAAATTCCAAGGTCCTTAAATTGCGGTTATAAGTACCCCTGATGATAAAAAAGAAACTTTAATATCGAATAATTTTCCAAAAGCTCATTTAGATCTCTCAGAAGCTCATTAAAAAGATCATTTTTTATGTAAATATTACCTTACAAGAGTTTCCAACTAACGGACCAATCTCGTTTTTTTCCCCTGCCTATTTACTATTTGTTTTTACCATAGATTTAGAAAGTAGCAGATCTGCCCTTATCGAAAAGGTGAAGCCACTTGTGAACCAGTATCCCATAAGGTTCATGCCCCGTGAAGCGAAGGCTCTTGAAGCGAATCCCTGTAAAGTATAATAAATCACTTTGGGGTAGGGTGGTTTGCCGGGTAGGGGGTTCAGGAAAATTGCCATATGAAAATGTGAGATATCCCTTAGCGACGTGTACAATGTAGCACATACACATTCCCTCAATCGTAAGCCCTTTCGCTACTTGAAAGGCCTGTGTGTGAACTATTAATCCCAGACCTGTCAGTTTACAGCAAGGGAGGAATGAAAGGGGGTAGATTTTCCTTTATCCTGAGAGTCTCGGGTGGCCATGTTTGGTCACAAGTCATTTGATTACTGAATGCATAAATGAATTCGTTGATTTTTTGGCCACCCTGTAGAAATACGTCTAAATATTGTGTATTAATCCTGAGTTTTAAATAAGTATAAGTAGTTTTTGTTACAAATTTCTTTATTTGACAACTTTTGAAGATTTGATTATCATAATGCATCCTTATAAAAAGCTAAAAGACACAAAACCTCAAAAATGTAATTTTTTTTATTTTGTTTTCAAACCTAGATGCGAAGTTCTTTAATTTTATAATGTGCCTCCCAGTTGGCACATTTAAAAAAATTGAAACTGGATAATAATTAGCTCACTTTTAAATTTTCAGTTCGGGTTTTACATAAATTTTCAAGGCTTTTGTAAATATTTAAACTGGATCCCAAAGTATTTTTCTTACATTAACAAATATGAGTTTAATGAAAGTGTGGACGCAATTAGATCTGTTTTTTTTTTTTTTAATTTTCAAGTTAAAAAATATTATTTTTTAATTATAAAGTATTTAAAGGTCAGAATTACCTTTGCACATAAACCTTTACTAATATTTCGCTTTATTGGCTCTATTAAAAAACTTCCTCAGTTTGAAGAACATGTGTTCAAAGAAAAAAAAGTTTTAAAAATTCTTTAAACAGTGGGTGGTAAGATTTTTAAGAGGTTTAAAAAAGTTGAATTTTTGCAAAACATCTTAGTGTTAACCTCCTCTAACGGACACCTCTAAATAACGGACATTTTCTCAAGTCCCAGTCCCTTAACATAGGTTACTTAATGTAATCCCCTCTAAATAACGGACCCTCTAAATAGCGGACGCCTTTTTTAATTTTTTTTTATTTAATTCGGCTATCAATCCCAATACAACACATTTTTGCATCGAAATATTTTTGCACCCTCATTTCCTTATCGTCAAACTACGTATTGGTGACTGTTCTATGACCTTCTAGTAACCTTAGAATGACCACCATAGGTTTACAATGGTTTCTACACGCCCCATGTCAATTTCCCCCATTATTCTCGAAACCTTCTCTTTCCGAGAATTGAGATGGAGTGAATGCAATCGCCCCGGTCCACTTCACGAAACTGTTTGACCGCTTGCCTGGAGTTGTGTCCGATTTCTAATTGCTCATAATCCTTAAAAGTCGAGTTGCTAACAAGCAACGAGAGCTGATTTAGATTAAGTAAAATAATGTGTTTAACCCTCTAATGCATAGTGTTACCGTTCGGTAACAAGTTACATAATCCACTTTATTCTATTAAAATAGACCTCCCTCTCTACAAATTTGTGTTTTTTTTTCATCTATTACATTCCATTTTGAAGTTTTAGTTAATAATAACCCTCATAATTGACAGTAGTAAAAGTGTATTCAAAATTAAAAAGTGAAGTTTCGAACTGCTGTGAATTTACGTGTTTGGCAGTATTCAAAGTAATAATATTTGTAATAAATACAAATAAATTGCTTTGAAAAAAATATTACAGTTCAAGAAGGTTATTTTAAACTATATTTTGTAGTTTTCTAATAATTCTTTTCAAAATTGGCAGTTTGTAGTTGGTTTTTACATGTGTTACCGTTTGGTAACATCATCCATTAAGCACAACTTTTGTTTGCTAATGTGCGTGTATCTCTGTAACGGATTCACAAAGAGTTCAGTGTTTAAAATGTTTGGTACCACTTGGTTTTAAGAGTAAAAATAACTGTTTTATGTCGTATCATTCTGATATTTTAAAAAAAATGTTTAAAAATGATTTTTTGTATATTTTATTCATAAATACCTGCTATTTGTACTAAACCTGCAATTGCATACTATTTGTACATTAATTTTGTTTCAAAAGTAACTACTATTCATAATTATTTTAATAACTAATTTTTCTTGTTTAGCAAAATCTATATGTACTAAATATTAATACTCTTTTTAGTTTGTTATACACACTTTCAAGAAAGATTTTATACCTAAACTATGTGTCTGTGTGACTCTGCAACCCTTCTTACATAATACTAAAATTATCAATAAGCTTTATTTTTAAGTATAATTTATTGGAAATATAAAAAAAAAGTTCATTAGCTTAAGTAAAAAAGGTAATAATTTGAATAAAAATAAATATTAGTACCCCGAACTTTAAGCATCTATTCAGCGCTAAATGCATGGTGTTACCGTTTGGTAACAAATTTAAAAAATGAAATTATTTAAATCCCGATGCATTTAATTTTTTTTCCGTATTTTTCCCGTAATGTATGAGCATTAGAGATACAAATATATATATTTTGGGACGAAACGAAAAATTCATGCATTAGAGGGTTAAAGAGAAAAAGGTTAACGCTAAAAGAAAAAATGGATGCTGTTGAAAAAGAAAAGCTAAGTGTGAGATCTACTGCAGAACGTTTTAAAGTTGGAAAAACGCATATAAGCCGTGATATTTCTTTTAAAGCAGTAAGCGGCGAATAAAAGTCTGTGGATCCCACTCAAGTTGCCGACTGCATCAAAAGACTTAAACAATTGAATCGGTGAGTGCAGAAACAACGTCAGTCACAAATTAAAATTTTTTCAGGAGGTAGAAATAACGTAATAACTTCTCTATTTCTGCACTCAACACTCGAAACAAACGTCCTGTATTTACGGAACTACTCAACAGACTAACGTAGTTTTTGCACCCAACACGCATCTTGCCTTTCTACGCTTATTTTCATTGAAAACGGGTTTTCGGATTTTTTTTCTGAAGTGGTTTCTGCACTCACCGAACCGATTCAATTGTTTGAAGGGTATGGGGATCTAAAAATTTCTAATTGTGATAAGCTGGGCAACGAATGGGACGAAATAAGTCAGATTAATTTTTTAAAAGAAAAGTTCTTAAAATAATTTCTAATTATAATGGAGCTTAAAAATTAGGTATAAGTATTTATTTGTACATATTTGCACAATATAAAGTCATTTTCTTGATTATTTCTTCGATTTTGACTTCAGAATGTGGAGCGCAAGCCTAATCCAAATGTTTTCAAATTTTGTAAATAGTTTTATGTTTGTTATCATTTATTTTAGTTTTTTCTTAAGTTTCGTAAATTTTAAAATTTGTTTTATAGTAGATGAAACTTATAGAATTACATATAAAAAAAATTATACTTATAGTATATTGAATAGTTAAAAAATTACATAAAATCGTAAACTATGCTTTTTAGTACATACATCCTTTACACGTTTTTAAGACTCCTAAGACCCCTTAAATTCGACATTTAAATAGTCTTCGAAGTGAAATGCATATATTTAAACAATGTAACAATATAGGATTTTAGAAATATTTAGATGAATCTGTTAAAAATTTTACTTGCAAACCGTAAAAAATATACACTGTAAAAAATATCCTAGTAAAATTACGGGCTTGCTCCGGCAGCAGAGTTTCTGTTTATGCACCGTTAAAATACACTAATGCCCATAATTTCCTGAAGCCCGTAATTTAACGATGCAAACTAATACAGTACCAGCAGTGAAATTACGGTTCTTGAATTTAAGATTACAGTCTGCCTTATAACTATTTTAGCGTAATTAAACGTTCATTTACCGTAAATTGACAAGCATAATAACGGTATCAAGCGTATAACCACGTTCTGTAAGAATACACTCTACCTGCTTACGGTTCAACCCTAAATTGATAGTGCGTGATATTTTTAACCGTTTTCTGACGGTCTTGGTAAATTAATTGACGGTGTGTTTGTAGCATAAAAAAATTGAAACAAAGTAGCAATTTCAACGAACGTTAATTTTATCCATTGAAATTACAAGTCAAACAATTTTCAATAATAGTATATTAACTTAAAAACATAGCAAATAAACACACAGGAAGAACACAGGGGAAAAAACCATTCAAAGCATAGGAATCTGTCTACGCCTGGCCTCTTTGGCGGCAATAACAAATCATTGCCTAACCTGGTGTAAGGAAACCTGTTTCTAACTTGGTTCTTCTCTGCCAACAACCCTAATTCAAGCGAGACACAAGTCCCATGTTTGTACCGAGAGAAAAAAAAAAGAGAAACCGATGATAGAACTAAAATCGTCTGCTTTCCTGTTACTTAAATATTCACAGAAATTCTTATGAAAAAAATAAGTAGGTTTGGAATAGTAAGCTTCACCTATAAACGCTAAAAAGCAAAATCACCCAGCATTTTGCCATAATTGAACTTTTAAAGGAAAATTGACTATTTTCAATAAATTTCTCTCAAATTCAAATAATATTCTTTATCATTTGCTAAGTGCATTTGCAGTTCGAAGAATAGTAATGCAAAATTGCTAGCTCTGAAACTGGAAAACAAAGCTTACAAATCATTTTTTTTCTATTTTAAAATGTCTTGATTTATTCTTAGTTTGAATTTCCCAGTATTTAGAATATTTTTGAAAGACAAATACAACAACATTCCAACTATCTATCAGTATATTACCTACAAATAACCTCTCATCGATGCCTTTTTTAATTTCCTTTAAGATAACAAAAACTCACAAAATAAATTATCACAATGATAATTTGTTATTTTCAAGCATTGATACAATACACACTGAAACGCAAATCAAAACTGACCAGCTCTTTATGCAAAAAAAAAAAAGTGGAATGCTGCTTGCCGCTTTCCAGACAAATAATGAAAGATCAAAGAATCACATTTTGCTGGACGTTATTACATAATTCCGAACTGATTTAATGACGAAAATAATTTTTCTAATTTATATAGTTTCGCATGCGATTGCTGACGTGAAACAGCTTTTTTTAAATATATAATGAATAAATGGCAATGAGATTTAACTGTGTGGACTGTTGACACATAATGAAATAAACTAAACTCCTCGGCGCAACAGCCCATGAATGGTCCAAGGCCTGCCTTGCCCATTTCAGATTTCGTGACACATCAGGGCTCTGGGGTGCTAGGCATATGTCCCGGTAAGTTGGCCAGCCCCAAGCGGAAACCCAGTGTTTAGATCCCAAGCATGCTTGGGAACCATTTTATCGACCAACTCACAAGGGATGAAAGGATGGGTCAACCTCGCCTAATCCGGGATTCGATCCCCGGACCTGTGGCGTGGAAAAGCGAAGCTCTACCATTAAGCTCTACCCAAGAAAGCTCTACCCAAGAAGCTCTACCCAAGAAAATTTGCCTCGCTAAAACGAGCTTTCTGCTTAAGTTTATCAACCTAAACAAATTGTATAAGGCAAACAAAGGGAATCGTTCTGAATAATTACTGTAGAACAAATTGAGTTTAGCAAACTAAACAAAATGTATTAAACGAATGAAGACCATTGTCTTGAAATTTATATAGAATATATTTAGGGTTACACGAAACACGGATCTTAAAGTTTACATTTTTATACGGAAATGAAGGTGTTAAGTTCATTCACAAAGTCGCCCTTGATAGGTTAAACAGTAACTTAAATTTAAAAATAAGTAGCTTTTTTTTTAATCTGATAAATACCAAAATACTAATGCATTTCAGTGACCAAAGATGGCCGTATTTTGGTATAACATTTACAAATGAACATTCCAAAGCTTCCCCCAGTGTAGTGTCCTCTTCCGACACGCCTACTTCAGTGCTGGGTTCCCTTTCTAAACAGGGCATAAAAACTGGTCACTTGTTGAGGGACCATGTAGTGAAAATCCTTCCTACAATTCACGAGTAATTCCTTTAGGAATAACAAAAGAGACACCAACATCATCGCATATACAACCCCTTTTCCACCCCATGGCTGTGCTATTGTTAAGTTCCGAACACCTGTGTTCGCGTAAAAGGGATGCGCTTCACGGGGAAGACACCTCCCATAAGGCAGTTCGCAAGCCCTAGCACATGGCATGCCATACGTTACATGCCATATGGCACTATGAGATAATTCGACTAATAAAAAATACATATTTAATATTAACTAAATAAAACTTCTTACCAGTTTCGCTAGCATACTTTAATAGCTGGATACGTATTGATAATTTCTGGCAGACATGAGGTAGATATTCATAAAAGAAGCATATTAAAAATGCAGTTTTTATTGCATGTACCTCTTCGGCAAAAGCATTTTTTGGAAACCAGTATCCCATGATGCATTGCGAAAACGACGAAATGTGGCATCATCACCCAATCGTTTGTATTGCATTGTGCAGGATTGCGCAATCGATGGGCAGATCTGCTACTTTCTAAATCTATGGGTTTTACCCAAGTTAGGTTGACACGAAGTGCAGTCAATTTTCTTATTGAATCCAATCTTAATCGACTCACTTTGGCAGCCATGCTTCGAGTGCTTTTCTCGTCTGCTCCGGGTCTTTGGTTTGCTTTGGTACCCACCCGAGCCGGTCGGAGATTCGGTGAACATGAGTATCCACGGCAATGCCCACCGTTTCCTTCCACCTGTCGAGAGAATGATAGTGTACTACTTTGCGTTGAAGAAACTGCTCGTTACGAGACATCTTTTTATTACGGACAACATACGTACAAGACATTTAAAAAGTAGAATTCTGAAGAGTTAGGACATTAGCAGTCACAATTTTCTCGAGTTCTGACAAATCTCTCGCCGAGGCCGAACACAAATTTTTACACATGCTTCGAATCACTTCAATTAAAAAAAAAGTCAGTCATTACGAAAAAATAATTATTTACAAGAAAGTCACGTCATTACAATAGTTCATAATTTTATGTGAATGAAGATCATAGAGGATTTCTGTGTAAACATTTTCTTGTATCATAATGATGTAAGGTGTTTTTTTTAACGGAAATTTCCTAATGCATTAAAAAGCTTGCTTTTGGGGCAGATTGAGGATGTTGCATACTTCCCAGGACAGACAACCATTTTTTGTGGCACCATCTTAGGTGGCTCTAGCTTACAATTTTGACATTTATAGTTGCTAAAAAAACTAGCCAGAAGTGGATTTTACACTTGCGTCAAAGATTCTCCATTACGAAAATATGTCAACTCATCATGTCATATGTCAACTCATATCAAACCCACAATCTTGGGCTTGTGAGGTGGACACCTAATACCTCAAAGCCCCTCGAAGATCGAAATAAAGTTTCGTAGTATCAACGCAAAGCGTCCTTCCTTCACATCGAAAATATCCCAAGTAGGGGCGGAACAGGGCTGTGTGGTAATTTTTTTTTCATATTATGCAAGTCTTTCAAATGCCGCCCTTTGCAAAAATTAAATACAGAAGTAACTTCAAAATTTCAACTTTTTACAAATTCTAATGCAGGTCAATTAAGTGAATGTCATTTTTCAACAAATTGCTGTTAGTACGGATTACGTTTTTTTTTTAGGTTAATGTCAGAAAAAGCTATATAAATTAACTTATTGATTAGATGATATTATAACAACTCGCTAAAAAATGAAAAGCAAAAAAAAAATCAATTCTTATAAAATTTTATCAGAATTTTCGCTTTAAAAAAGATCCCCTCATTTCGAAGAGTTGGAAACATTTGTTTGCCACAGATTTAGTAAATGCGCAGTGGTCTTTAAATCCGAAGTGGTAAAGCACCTTCAATAAATGGTAACCGCTCTTTAAAAAATGAAAAGGTGTGTGTTAAAGGAATTTGTCAAACCCGAAAATTCCGCCTGATGCAGCCGCCTCTCCGCATCATAGCCCCACACGGCCCTGGGGCGGAACGTGAATGGGGTAAACAAAGTGACCATGAGGCCGGTATAAATATGAATCAAAGCCACTAAGCAGACATAAATAATAATAATTTTTTCAAAAAAAGAATAGCAGTGGTATCTCTGGAGACATTTTTTCAAGCTTTCCACAGTATTTTGAAGCACTTTATTATAACATTGCGGTCTATGGGCGATTTCAAGGGACCGAATGTTTATGGCATTATAAATGAGCTGTAAACCAGGGCCGGATTTTTAAAAAGGCTAAGTAGGCTGTAGCCTAGAGCGGCGAATTTCAAGGGGTGGCAAATTTTACGAACAATGAAAGCGACATTTGGCATAAACAATTATGAAGATATAAATATTTTTATATACAAAACAAACAAACCCCTAAACAGATATAACAAATAATTTTAATTAATGTGCAAACCTTAAAAGTATATATAGTATTTATATTTGGTGATAATATCAGTGCCGGATTTCAGCCTAGGCCTACGAGGCCCAGGCCCAGTCAGGAAGGGGGCCCTTAAAAAGATATAATTGCGAAAAAATTGTCCAAAAATTGCCAAAATCAAATTATAAAGTTTATAGAATAACTATAGTAACATACTGTATAATTCTGATGTTTATTAAAGACTATTAAACATTATATGTTCTATACTAGTGTATTTAATTTGCTAAATTTCCAAAATAGCTTCGAAATAGTGGGGCCCCAAATGTCAAGTGCCTAGGGGCCTTGGGTCTTTAAATCCGGCACTGGATAATATAGTAATATATGTATAGTAATATAACTATTAAGTAGTTATTAGTTATTTAGTAATATATAGTGACTAGTGACAAAAATCGATCGTAGCCTACAGGCGGCAAATCTTTAAATCCGGCCCTGTTGTAAACATAGTTTTTGAGCCTTAGTTTGACTGTACATCATACTGCGACCAAATTCTGGATGAAAATAAAATGCTACAAACCCGACACTCATGACAATGTTAGCCATTTTAGGACCGACCCCCGGCAGCTTGCACAAATCCTTGAAAGTGCGTAGGATGTCTCCGTTGTACTGGTCTTTCAAGATCTGCGTGGTGTTCTTGATGTATTTCACCTTTGACTGAAAAAGCGAGCAAATAACGGCAAATGGAATAACTTAAGGTAGGTCGGTACCATGGAACTTTCAATAAATTAATTTTTTGATTTTAGTATATGGTAAAATACGTTCCAAGAGCTTTCCAACGATGCCCTTTGTATGCCCTTCAGACAACATTAACCTAGTTAAAATTCAATTTGGATATAAACCAGCAGTATTTTCACAATGTAAGTTTTCAACTTTCTTCAACAATTTTGACGTACCACCATACCTAAATATTTTAAAAAGCTAAAATTTACTTTTCTAAGAGAGTTCAAATGCTTTTTGAATTAAATTCCTGAGAAAACTTCATTTTTAATAGTTGGATATCTGTTTATTTACAACATGTTTATAATAAAGAAGAAATAAAAAGGTTAAAATGGTATTAATTTACAGTTATTTATTTATTTTATTACCTATAGGTCTAAAAACATAAGTACAAAAAATTAGTAAAAACTTAAAAATTAGCAAAAAAATAATCATCATTATACTTTTATAGTCTTTAGTGCAAATCTTTTTATTGTCTGCCTGTAATTAAAATATCAACAGTAAAAAGAGTAATGGAACTTTTTCACTCTTAAGGCCACTTCAACACTTATTCTTCTATGTTTTCTTTTATGTACACGAGTCCAGGAAATCCACTCTTAAGCCAGTAATCCATTCACGCTGTAGCTATGCTGTAGCTGGATTGTGTGACGTAACTGTAACTAGTACGCATGCGCGAGTGGTCAAAGCTGTACTTCTGAAGCTGGATTTTTGAATCGTTTCCCAAGCGATATCAAAGCTGTAAATTAGTTTCGGGCATGAGCAGTCATAAGAGGAATTTAGTTTTTAATTGTCCGTGGTTTTTAACTTAATATTCTAGTTTGTTTAGTTTTTATTGAGAGAAATAACCCATAAGTCAAGAAACTTCCATCCACGCTAGATACAGCAAATGACGTCACGAAATCCAGCTACAGCATAGCTACAGCGTGAATGGATTACTGGCTTTACACCAGTAACAAATGGGCATCAAAAACAGTAGCATCATATTGCTCATATCACTCAGGCGTACCACCTGAAATTCTCCGCGTAACTACGCGTGTCACCGGTTGGGAACCCCTGTTTTGAGGGTTACCCAGGGCCTGTTCAAGGACATCTCAGACTATAGGCACAACCTATTTTGGGAGCCCCTTTACGGGAAATGTTGTGTATGATTTCCTCTCTCTAATGATGGAGCTATATGACCTATATATAAAATTTTTGCAACAATTTTATAGGCTCTCCCCCCCCCCCTGTAAACATTATCAAAACAATCACGTTAGGTCAATTTCTGAGTCAAAATTGGGCAAAATTCAAAGTGGAGTATCAGAATTTTTTTTAGTTTACTGATATTTTTGAGATTTACAGCATTTAGCATAATAGAAACTGAAATTTGGGGGCCCCTGAAATTTGGGGGCCCTAGGCCAAGGCCTATAAATTAGGGTGGGCCGAAAAACACTTTTTATTTTATTTCGAATCGCTATAGTGCGGAAAAGTTGCCATTGGTAAAGACATGAAAAATGCACTAATTATTATTTTTTACGTCCATATCTTCCGTTCGCGCAATGAATTCAAAGTTGGCGAAAAATTGTTAAATAAACTAAAAGTATTTAAAATCCATAAATTATAGCACTTAGTAATAATAAATGTTATGATATATAGTATAATAAGTTATTATATACTTGTGTCAGATCTTCCGACCACTCAACGTAGTATAAAAATAGGAAAATTAGTATTTTTCGCTAAATTTCAAAGTTTTGACTTTTTGTACGTTTTAATCATACAACATGATATAGGAAAGCAATTAAAATCATACATCGGGTTTAAAAAAAAATTATGAAAAATTACGGTTTTTGACAATTTTTGCCAACTTTGATGGCATTGCGCGAACGGAAGATATGGTCGTAAAAAAATAATAATTAGTGCGTTTTTCATGTCTTTACCAATGGCAACTTTTCCGCACTATAGCGATCCGAAATAAAATAAAAAGTTTTTTTCGGCCCACGTTACTATAAATGGGCCCTATGGAAGAACTGGCCCTGGTTATGCCCATAAGTACCGTCAGTCCATCACGGCGCAGGAAACTAAAGTAAAAGTTTAGAGAAAATTTACTTTCATTATTATTTTTTTTTATAATGGAATTTGTGTGTTAACGCTGTAATGCATGATTTTTCATCCCTAAAAAACATATTTGTATCTTGAATACTCATACATTATGGGGAAAATTATTGATTGAAAATTAACTGCATTGGAATATAAATAATAACATATATATCTTTAATTTGTCTTTAGGGATTAGTTGTAATTAAATTGTTTTTTTATGTATTATTTTAAAAAAAAATAGTGATCCTGTGAAATTATTAAAATAAAATTCATTAATTTTTTAAAGAAAAACTTTGACAAATTACAAAAATCGGTAGAGACAGTTTGTTAAGTACATTTTCCTGTTTATAAAAATGCAAAATTTTTGTTTTTCAACAAATATTTTTTTAACTTATAACAAAAATATGAAACGTCACTTTTTGACACATTTTATTTTTTAAAACAAAACAAATAATTTTTTAAAACCTTTGACTATCTAAAAGTGTCAGTATATTTAAGTAACAAGTTATTGTGTACACTTATGTAAAAAAATAAAATAACTTATAAAGATATCAGCAATATTAAAGAAAAAAAGTTAAAAGTGTCCCATTCTCCCTTAAGTTAACATTTTGGAGTGTATAACTAGCATAGGGCTTAAAGTAATTCATGTAAGGTAAGACATTCTTTTTGAGTTAACCCAAATTAAAACAAATATGAGACACCAAGAGTATGAAATTGGTTTTTAAAAGAAATCTCCAATAATACTAAGCACTAAAAGTTCGGCCAGATTAATTAGTTCAAAACAACGAATTCGAAACCAAACCGATATTCCATTAATTGGTTTTCATTAATTTCAACAGATGGCGCTCTTATCAGAATTTAGCATGGATCAGTTGCGCTACAGTCGAGTGTGAAATTTGGATGCTTGAGAATGGGTTTCACGGCGAATCTGGCAACACTTGCCTTCCTCAACTAGAATTTAATGTTTCTGCTCTAGAATTACTATGCTGACCCGGCAGCACAACGGTTAGGAAACCAGCGCGCAATAGATAGCAGCATCTGTCACGTATGTGTATATGTGGGTGAGTGTATTTTGCCTGTCTTACTGAAAATGTATGTCTACCAACCAACCAACTAACTTTAGAATTTAATTTAGAATCGGACACGTTCATTTCAGACCGACCCATCCCTAATTTAGAATTACTATTTATGATTTGTTATTCGGCAGTGAGTTTTCGAAGAGAATATTGGAGTTGTTAATTTTTTTTAAATGCCAAGTTTTTGCTGTGCTGTTGGCTGTTCTAATAATTCATTACCGTAAAATTGTGCAGAAAGAAAAAATTCATTACACGTATTTCCCCATGCTGATCCTGAATTGATGAATGATTAGCTATCTCGAATAAAACGAGCATGGAGGCCGCCATCATTGAAATTCTAGTTGAGGAAAACAAACCCACAGATGTGTTGCCAGATTCGCCGTGAAACAACCCCATTATCGCTTCGTAAAAACAACCAAGTCTGTTTTGACATGAAGTGAAGTGATCAGACTTTCGGCAGAGATGTAAACAAACCCAACACAACGTTTTTGATTCGACTCATAGCATTAGTGGCAAAACTTCAAAGCAAACATTGAATACCACGTAAGTAGAAACTTAGGAATATTAACAAAAATGGTAAATATTCCTAACACTTTCGAATTAAAAAAAAGAATATAAGTAAGCTAAAAGCCCATTCCAGAGGGTATCTTTTAAAACTTTTATTGTGAATTTTTTTTAAATTAACATTTTCTTTCTTGTAAAGAACATTTAAATACTATATGTGTTCAATATTTAGAAACTTGATTCGCAATACAATTTTAATACTAATTTTATCTCCCATTAGTCATGTGAAAATTTTATTGCAGTTCATTATATAGTATTGTAATATTAAGGCTAAAATTGTAATGCATGCAATATCAAAACTAAAATTATTCAGGAACAACTATGATTTATAATGGTTATTCTCGATTTATGTAACGTTGCCAAGCAACGAAATGAAAAAAATGTTTTAAACATTCCCTATTTCATGCAAATCAACATGTATCGCAGCCCTACGTTGAATTTTCAAAGTTATTCAAAAGACACCAAATGTCAGACTGGCCATTATATCCTAGCTGTACCATCATTCATTCAACTTCTCTCCAACAGAAACAAAATATGGATCCAATGGACATTCACTGTGCAGCTAAAAGGGGCGACCTGCATAGGGTGAGGCAGCTGGTGGAAGCGGATGCATCGTCCTTTTACAGCCGCGACAACGATGGGCGCACTCCTCTGCTATTGGCCGCTGACCGTGGTCATCACGCAGTGGTGGAATTCCTCATCAACTGGAAACTCTGCCCCGAAAATCGTAAACCCCACATGTTGCTGGATGAAGATGTGGAGAAGGAGGGTGCCTTAGGTGTATTTCTTCAACGTGATGAGAATAACTTCACCCTCCTCCATTTCGCTTCTCAACATGGCTGGGCGGACATCGCACAAATCATCATTGAGAAAGGTTCAGAGTCGGATATGGTGAATGCCGCAGCAAGCGGTGGTTATACGCCTCTCATGGCGGCTGCAAGGTATGGGCGAAAAGAAGTCTCAGCTCTCCTCCTTCGATCGGGGGCTGACGTCAATCGAAGAGACGTAAAGGGATTAACTGCCTTGCACACCGCTGCATCGAATGGCAACGTTGGAATGGTCCAGCTACTTCTCGAAGAGGAGGGACTGGATCTCAACCCTCAAGATGAAGATGGCTGGACGCCCCTGCACTGTGCTTGCTGTGCTTGGAGAAACCGTGAAGGGGTGATAAGGCGGCTGTTGGTCGCAGGTGCTGACGCTAACTTGAATACCAGACGCGGTGACACTCCTCTCAGCATTTATTTAAGCGAAAAAAACATCAGTTTGGAACTAATAAATTTATTTGTACAGCGTGGTGCCTTTTTTCAGTACCGTGAATATTCAAAAATATGGAGGAAACCCGTTCTTAAAGAGAATGTTTTGAAGAATGTGGACCTTTGCACACAATCTGTTATCAATAAGTTCAGCTACCAGACATTACCTGCAGTGTACAGCAGTCCTTATTTTGCCAGCATGCTTCCTTCTATGGATAATTTAATGTTGAACACTTCCCAAAAAGACGAATTGAAAAACATTGTAAGGCGTGACATTCAACAAAATACATTCTGCAATGTTGTTCGAGTTCGCCCAACAGCCCTAAGTGCACTTTGTGTTCAATGTCTGGCCGCTTACGCTGCCAGTCGTCATTGAGACTTGTGTGATTGTTGCAAATTATTTTAACTTTAAAATGTAATGCACTAATACATGTATATAATTGGTAATTAAATTAATAAAGTTAATTTGGAGTAGTACATACTATACAAAAATTAGGATTTTTTTTAAGGTGCAATAATGAGGTGTTTTTGATTGCAATTGGATTAAAACTTAAAAATAATATTTTTACAATGTTTGCTCACACTTTGTTCGTTTTTATTGTTTATTGCTTCATTTGTTCTTAGAAATTTTGAATTAATAAGAAAGGAAAGCCAAATTCAGAAAATTTATATTTGGGTTAAGCGCTATTTCGCCATTGAGTTTTTTCAGAATTACCGCAAAGCTTAATAGGCCAGGGAAATGCTTTAAGTTCATACATTTTAAATTTTAAACAGTTTCATTCAAAGTTTTATTTGATTTTTTTCAGCAGATGGCAATAGGAAAGTTTAAAAAAATATATCGGATTTGAGTGTAGGTGGTGTAGTTTTTTTTTCCAGAAAATTCGAATTTTCTCTCAAAATAGAACATTCCGAAACCTGAAAGTTTAAAAAGGGTAATCTAAGTATGGAAACGAATTTGTGCCAATTACAAGTCAAACAAGTGTCCAGTTTACGAGTCTATAAGGATACTCAAACAAACACAACTTCCTTCTTATTATTATTAATGATTAATTTAAGGTTCATATAATGATAGATCTTAAATAAATTTTTATCCTCTGTGCTATTGGTATTAAGAGTTTAATTTCTCCTTCTGCGGTCAATTGTTAGTTTACCGGAAACAAATGTCAAATTTTGAGAATTTTAACATCAAGGACTAAAACAAATTTTGAATAGTAAAAACTAATTTTTTAAAAAAAATTCTTAAAAAAGGCTTTTTTGCATTTTATATAAATGCAAATTTTTAGATTTATAACAGGAGTTAATTCGAAATTATCATTATAACAATGACAAGATATCGTAACATTGAGGTGTATGGGACTTAACTATAAAAAATAATTTTAGGTTGTATAAATTTATTAAAATGATACAATTCCTCAAATTTTCTGAATCATCCGGATGATGTAAGTATATTTCGATGCCATTGCTTTAAAAGTTTAAATAATTAAGTTTCAGCGCAAAGAACTTTAAATAAGAGACCTTCATGTAGGATAGTCATATATCAAAATAATATATTTTCAGATTAAAAAAATCATGCAATAGAAAGAATAGGTTTGACTCATTTTTAAAACTGAAAGAAAATTAATTTTTTCACATGTAGTAATATTCCAATTAAAAGCAACTTAAAAGGCAATGTTAATATTAACCCTTTCAGTCCCAGTGATGCCATTTGGCATCATCACTTTCAATATTTTTTTCAAATTTTTTATGTCCCGTTACGACATCCAAACACACATCATTCGATTCTTCACACTTTGCTCTATCAGACAATATTTTACTTTAATCTCAATATAAGTCAGAACTACTATTTTTTTTATTTTGAAAATAGTCAACAAGCGTTTCTCTTGAATTTTGATCAGTTCACTTCAGTTCCACATATTTAAAACACAATTTAAACTATTTCGGTTAAAATAATTACTAAATTTTTTTTTAATAATATGGTCAGATACCTTAAAATATATAACTCGAAGTGTTTTTAGGTAACATATATTTTTTTATTTTGTTGTTTTCCACAATTAAAAATTTTTGGCATTGATTCAAAAACCATATAAAAAATTTAAATGAATTTTTTTTTCTTGCGGAATTCGTATATTTGACCTAAAATAAGCTTATTTTGTGAATATCAGATGTTTCTGTAGTGTAGTATTTTTTTGGGACTGAAAGGGTTAAAACCAACAATATATTTTGATAGACATTTTCTCTAAGTATATTATTTTGAAATTGGCTAGCAGATAGATACTAAATTGAAAGTTGTGAATGTGATCAGAAAGAAGACAAATTTTATTTTTCAAGAAACAAGATTAAAATATTTCATTCATTGTTTAAAACAATAATTTTCAAAATTAAATAAAAAGTCATTCTAGAGATGAAAAGAGAAAATATCAGGATTGGGTTTTTACTGGTAAAAACTAGTTTTTACCAAGACGTGGTAAAAACTTGGTATTTACCGGTAAAAACCAGGTTTTTAACGGGAAAAACCAATTTACTTTGTAGGCTTAAAAACAAATATTTCCCAATGTGTATATAATTAACGCTTATTATATGTAGACACACATGTGTGTATAATAGGACATGTTTCCTAGTAAATAAAAATGATATTCTATATTGTTATCAAAAGATTGCATTTTTGGCCAAGACTTGGAGGACATTACACATTTCAGCTATTCTGTAACTATTAATCAGTTGGATGAATCTATGTTCTGGATTCAAAACTAAGTAATTCAAATATTAGAGAAGAACACATGCAAAATGTAAAAAATAGTATGGTGTTCTTGAGTTTATTTTTTTCTTCCTCTTGTGGTATGAATATTTTTGAAAAAAAAAAAGAAGAATATATAGTAATGTGTATAGAATATTCGTTTTTCATACACATCCATGCCATAATAAAAACAAAACTAGAATTCATCATTATCAATAAGAACATAAATTATTGATCTATCTTTTTTTTTATTATTTGGTAATAAATATAATGTTATTTCAGAAGGTGGGAAAACATGTTTTTTTTATCAAGGGTGGGAAAAACATGCTTTTTACCAAGAGTGGTAAAAACCGTGGTAAATACCGGTAAAAACCGTATATGGTAAATACCGTGCCAACTCTGGCAAATATCACTTTTTTCATTCTTTAAGTTAAAAAAATTTGCACACCGAATTCAACTGTTCAATAGAATATTCTAAAAAATACAATGACACTAAAATGAAAATCTACATTCATGGGAAACCTGCCCACAAACAACTTAAGAGGACTCCCTTGGGAATTTCACACCTTGAAAATCGTAATGCTATTCCTATGGAAAACATTCGCAAGTCAATTACCGCCACAATTTTAATAAAGGTTACTAGTTTTTTGTATATTTGTAAGGAACGAAAGGAGTAGATTTCATTACAGTTCCTTAGAATGATACAAAACACTAGTAATCTTTTATTAAAATTGTGGAGGTAATTGACTTACGAATGTTTTCCATAGGAATAACATTACGATTTTCAAGGCGGGAAATTCCCAAGGGGACCCTCTTAACAGGGTGAGACATTCAATAACATTTCTTTGTCAAAAACTCAAATGTTTAAAAAAATCCACAAATATAAAATTATATTTCATTGGGTTTTCTGCTGTGTTAAGCGTAACTAATGGTATTCACAGTCAAGCTAAAATAGGTCTATCCAGAATGCGAGCCTCAAAAGCATTTTCCTTCCCCCTACCCCCGCATGTGGTTTTCTTGGTGGAAACGGCGTAGGTGTTTTTTCCTTATCCTACTTGGGTTTGAACTGTTCGGATCAGGGTGGGAAAAAAGCATGATTTTTTTAATCGAAAAAAATCGGATTTATTTGATTTAAATAGGATTATTTCGATTTAAATCATTTTTAAAATTTTTTGTTTTGATATTTAGCATACTAACTTGAATATTCTTGGGAATTAGATTAAGGACTTTTAACTTATCACTTCAAAAATAAATATACACCTAAAATGAAGAATATTTCAAATTTATACTTTCATAAACTATGAATACTAATAAATGGATTACATTTTTAATTTTACAATCTGAACTATTTAAACTGATCAACTATGGTTCAACAACTATCACAATGACACAACCTACTTGTTAACACAATTATTGTGTTGATAAGGTACCTTTAATGCGTATTTTTTAAAAAAAGGTGCGAATGTAATTTGTTATTGATAATTGAACTATGTTTAATACTAATATACATGTCTATTTGTTGTAAATAATGTAAATAGTCAGTGAAATTATTATACTTTGTGATTCATTATTTTGAATTTTTCATGAATAAAATTTCAGTAAATTACTTATTTGTTGTTGTTGTTGTTTTTAAACTAAATTCAATGTGTGTGACGTTAAGAAGCAAACAAATGATTGCAATCAAAATTTAAACTTAAAAGATTTTAAATATATTTATTGAAACAGATTTAGATATTTATTTTCCCATAGACAGTAATAAATTATTTTCATACATGTTAAAAAAAACTTTCATATTTCAATAAGACTATTTATAATTAAAAAAGTAATGAAAAATAACTTTCAGAAAAGCTTTATACAACTTCATATAAAACTGGTAATTTAAAAGACTTCAAAATGATGTTTCTGATCTTTAAATCAGTTGAGATAATTGTAGCCACAAACTAATTTTTTCACATAAAATTTAATTTAAACAAAACCCCTATCTTTCAAAAACAGTACTTAAAATAGTGTTAAAATACACAGAAATAAACCTCAGGTCAGCAGGTCTATGTCTTCACAGAACTAGAAGGGCACAGTTTACGATTCAAACAGTCTTGGCACTTTGGTCTCAAAGGCTTGCAAAGAGTCTGCCCAAAACCAACCAGTTGCAGAGAAACGTCTTCCCAAAGCGACCTACCAAAACCGAAATATTAATTGTAAACATAAAAATAAGATATATTTTATTTTATAATAAAGTTTTAAACTATGTTAAATCCTCTAAGTGTTATGGAAATATTCATTTTGTTAGTATTTTTTCAAATATATTTAGAAATCTTGTGTGTTGAACGAGTAACAACGATTGGAAGAAAAGTTGCCAAAAGAAAATTAGCGTTTAGTCCCCCTCTCATCAAAAGAATCTGAGGTCTTAATGTGGGGGAATACCCAAAATTCTAAAATTTTTACTATTACTTTAATATTTTCCAAATTTGGCATAGTGATTTCAAATATATTGAGCAATGCTTTTTGGGCAATTTTTTTTATTATATAATATAATTGAATTATAAATTGATTATAAATATAATTGATTTATTTTAAACAGTGTTTTCACCTAAAAAAAGGGGTTTGTGCCAACACTTCTAGTAAAATATTTTACATTAATTTACCTGAAATTTTTTGCAGATGCTATTTCAATATATATCTGTGCCATGAACCTCTAAAATCCGGTGTAAATATATAAGTTTTTTTTTTAATTCCAAGTGTAAGTTAATCGAAAAAAATCCTTTTTTTGTGGTTAATTTATAACATTTTTCTTAATAACTTCTTTTCTTGCAATTTGTATGTAACTCTAGGGGGTCATTGCATGCATCAGCTCAAAACGAAGAATTTAACACATAATTAATGTTTATAGGATGAAAATTCAATGTGGTAGACTTGTTAGCGCAAACCTCTTTTTTTAGTAGAAAGACACCATTTAAAATAAATAAATTATATTTAAATTTAAAAAAATGCCTAAATAGTATTATTCATTATATTTGAAATCAGTACGCCAAATTTGGAAAAGATTTAAGCCATAGGAAAAATTTCAGAATTTTGGGTATTCTTCTACCTTAACAAACCAGGCCAGGCCCCCATAAAAAATGAAAAGGACAATAGCGCTGAAAGCAGCCAGGCCTCTTATAGTAGAGGAGCAAAAAAAAGGGATTCTTTGTAATCTGACAGTGATAATTGAAGAGTACACGGGAAGAAGCGATTGATTTATTAGGCGGACGCCCGCAATTGCCTGCTTGGCGGCAGAAAACCGGTTTCTCTCTTTCTTCTTCGCTTGGTCCAAGCGTCGGGATCGCCAATCGCCTGACCTTGGTAGCTAGGAACCACAGAGATAGCAGTTAAAGTACTACATTGGAATATCACGTGACCTACAACACTGACTTCTTTGGGGCTGTTCTGGGAGCTCCTTGTGCGGCCCGTCGTTAGCATTGGGGGTCACGTGATCTGCCACTATATTACTTTGACTATGATATCTATGGTAGGAACTGGTTTCCTTACACAAGTTTAGGTGATCACTCGCTATCATCGCCAAAGTGGCATGCTAAGGAAACTTCTCTGAAAAATCAATCGGTTTTTCCTGTGTACTCTTCAATTGGTAGTGAGAACTGCCCAGATTGTGCGACAAAAAATGGCTCTCAGTTCTGGGGAATATGTTGAGTCTACAAAAAAGGCTTAACCGCCAAAAAAAAGCAGCCTAGTTGGGAATTTTTTTCATCTTAAGGGGTCAAAAGGGGTTCATATAAAAAACATAAAGTAAAAAAATCTCAAGTTTAAAAAAATGTATTATGCATCTTTTTTTGAGCTATTTTATTTATAATTTTTAACCACCCCCAAACTTTTGAACAAATAATTTTTTTAAAAAATCAGTTTACCCTTCACTTTTTGGGCGACTTTTTAAATCCTTCTTTTGGAACAGTTCCTCCGAAGGGGCAAAGTTGAGAGTTGAGGCATTTGTGGCAAGACGGGCCGACCGGTCTGCAAATGGTCTGGCCGAAACCGACCAAAGTAATGTTAATGGGGTCCCAATGTTCTCTAAAAAGAACAAAACTTGTCTTTTAAACTACCCTAGCAGCACACAATTTATATTAACCCTTTCAGTCCCAAAAATTTACTACGCTACAGAAACATCTGATATTCACAAAATAGGCTTATTTTAGGTCAAATATACGAATTCCATAAGAAAAAAAAATTCATTTAATTTTTTTATATGGTTTTTGAAACAATGCCAAAATTTTTTAACTGTGGAAAACAACAAAATAAAAATATATATATTACTTAAAAACACTTCGAGTTATATATTTTAAGGTATCTGACCCTATTATTAAAAAAAAATTAGCAATTATTTTAACCGAAATAGTTTAAATTGTGTTTTAAATGTGTGGAACTGAAGTGAACTTTTCAAAAATCAGGTGAAATGCTTGTTGGCTATTTTCTAAATAAAAAAAATAGTAGTTCTGACTTCTATTGAGATTAACGTAAAAAATTGTCTAATAGAACAAAGTGTGAAGAATCGAATGATGTGTGTTTGGATGTCATAACGGGACATAAACATTTGGAAAAAAATATTGAAAGTAATGATGGCATCACTGGAACTGAAAGGGTTAAACTACCCTCTAGCGGCACACAATTTATATTAAGGCTAAGCTGAATTATATTGCACTACAGCTAGATAAGGCCTACTGTTGACCACACAAAATATAACTTTTTACATACTCTACTTTTAAAAGGGAAATTCAGGAGTGTTAATGAGTTATTTCAGGAATACAGTATAACAAATTTATTTAAGAGACATACAACACAAATGTAGTTACTGTATAACATAAGAATAAATATTTAATTAAGCTTAAATAAAAATACATTTAATGAAACAACACATTTTTATACCATGATATCAATATGTTGTGTTACAATTGAACAATCATTTTATGATTGCTAATTTAAGATATTAGTATTTTTGGAAAAACTTGAAAGATAAATTAATTGCAACAACACATAAACCTTGCAATAAAAATAACAAAATTCCAAGGTCCTTAAATTGCGGTTATAAGTACCCCTGATGATAAAAAAGAAACTTTAATATCGAATAATTTTCCAAAAGCTCATTTAGATCTTTCAGAAGCTCATTAAAAAGATCATTTTTTATGTAAATATTACCTTACAAGAGTTTCCAACTAACGGACCAATCTCGTTTTTTTCCCCTGCCTATTTACTATTTGTTTTTACCATAGATTTAGAAAGTAGCAGATCTGCCCCCAGGGAAAAGGTGAAGCCACTTGTGAACCAGTATCTCATAAGGCAGTTCGCAATCCCTAGCACATGGCATGCCATACGTTACATGCCATATGGCACTATGAGATAATTCGACTAATAAAAAATACATATTTAATATTAACTAAATAAAACTTCTTACCAGTTTCGCTAGCATACTTTAATAGCTGGATACGTATTGATAATTTCTGGCGGACATGAGGTAGATATTCATAAAAGAAGCATATTAAAAATGCAGTTTTTATTGCATGTACCTCTTCGGCAAAAGCATTTTTTGGAAACCAGTATCCCATGATGCATTGCGAAAACGGCGAAATGTGGCATCATCACCCAATCGTTTGTATTGCATTGTGCAGGATTGCGCAATCGATGGGCAGATCTGCTACTTTCTAAATCTATGGGTTTTACCCAAGTTAGGTTGACACGAAGTGCAGTCAATTTTCTTATTGAATCCAATCTTAATCGACTCACTTTGGCAGCCATGCTTCAAGTGCTTTTCTCGTCTGCTCCGGGTCTTTGGTTTGCTTTGGTACCCACCCGAGCCGGTCGGAGATTCGGTGAACATGAGTATCCACGGCAATGCCCACCGTTTCCTTCCACCTGTCGAGAGAATGATAGTGTACTACTTTGCGTTGAAGAAACGAACGTTACGAGACATCTTTTTATTACGGACAACACAAGTAGGGTCAAGTGGGGTAAGTGTGATAGGGTTTCTGCATTTTTCATTAAGAAAATTCGTTCTCTGCTTCTCAAGTAAATTCCAAATCCTAAAATTGGTAGTGAATTATAATGAGAAACATACATATGTAGAAAAAAAATTATATGTTTGAATTCCAATTTAAAGTGTACAAAATTTGCATTTCAAAATCCATTGCTGTTTTATCACACTTACCCCACATAGAAAGACCCACATAAAAAGAAGACAGTTGCACTTAAATTCAAAAGCTCAAAACTTTCTTTAAACAAAAAATAAGGTCAATATTTCTTTTTAGTTTAATTATAAGTGGTCTAATGTTATATATTGCAAACTTTCAGATTTTTAGAATGATTTCCAAAGTTACAAGAGCTGTTTATCACACTTACCCCAATCACATTTACCCCACTTGACCCTACAAGACACTTAAAATGTAGAATTCTGAAGAGTTAGGACAAAAGATGTTAAGCTGCCACAATTTTCTCGAGTTCTGACAAATCTCTCGCCAAGGCGAACACAAATTTCTACACATGTTTCAAATCACTTCAGTTAAAAAAAATTTCAGTCATTACGAAAAAAATAATTATTTACAAGAAAGTCACGTCATTAAAATACTAATAGTTTATTATTTTATGTGAAATTAAAATCCTTGCGGATTTCTGTGTAAACATTTTCTTGTATCATAATGATGGAAGGAATATTTTTTTTTATCAGAAATTTTCTAATGTGTAATAAAGCTTGCACTGAAGAAAGTGGAGATAATTTTTTTTTTAAAGAGGGCTGCATTTCGGACAGATTAAGGCTTTTGAAGATGTTGCATACTTCCCAGGACATACAACCATTTTTTGTGGCACCATCTAGGCGGCTCTAGCTTACAATTTAGACTTTCATAGTTGCTAAAAAAAACTAACCAGAAGTGGATGTTACATCTGCGTCAAAGATTCCCCTATTCTTAAATTATGTCGACTCAGCTGTTGATCAAACCCACAATCTTGGGCTTGCGAGGTGGGCACCTAATACCTCAAAGCCACTAAGCAGACATAAATAAATTATAAAATTTTAAAAAAAGAATAGCAGTGGTATCTCTGGAGACAATTTTTCAAGCTTCCCAGAGTATTTTGAAGCATATTGTAACATTATGGTCTACGGGCAATTTCAAGGGACCGAATTTTTATGGGATTATAAATGAGTTGTAAACCAGGGCCGGATTTTTAAATAGCTAAGTAGGCTGTAGCCTAGAGCGGCGAATTTCAAGGAGTGGCAAATTTTACGACCAATGAAAGCGGCATTCGGTATTAACAATTATGAAGATATTAATATTTTTAAGAAAGAAACAAATAATTTAAATTAATGTGCAAACCTTAAAAGTATCTATAGTATTTAAATTTAGTGATAATTATAGTAATATAACCATTTAGTTATTAATTATTTAGTAATATATAGTGACTAGTGACAAAAATCAATCGTAGTCTACAGGTGGCAGATCTTTAAATCCGGTCCTGTTGTAAACAGTTTTTGAGCCCTAGTTTGATAGTAACAGGGTGATAAAAAAATCCTTGAAAAAAAGTTCCCTGATATTTCCACGATTTCCCTGATACTTTCATAAAAAATTCCCTGATTTTACAATTATTACTGTTTATTTTGAATTATTGTCATACTTGAGCTACGAGCTACACAAGGGCTATTGGTGACGGGCGTAGTAATTTAGAAGTACAGTCAAATAACGAGCCGACACCCGAGTAGGCACCCAACGCAACCGTTTAGGGCGACATCGTACGCAGCTTTGGAGCATATTAGTAGTTTGATAATAATTGACAGGGTTTTTTTTTTGCCTCTGTGTGACAGGAAGAGAGTCGAGTTTTCTTTTGTAGCTCCGGTTCAGGTCAATCGGACTAACCAGAATATTTCCTTTTGATCTAGAAGTGTCCAATAGCATAGTGATCACAAAAACAACCAAAACCTACTGTTTAAAATAATCCAAAATGGAACAATTCATTGATATTTCCAGAATTAACAAGTTCCCTGAGAATTCTCTGATTTCCAGGTTCTGTTACCACCCTGGACCAAATCTATAATAATAAAAGAAAGAGTCTGTCTGTCGGTCTGTCTGTGTGTATGTCTGTGGATCACAAAAAACCTACTTAGACTGCTCTAAAAAATTCGAAATTTTTAATATAGATTCCTTTTAATACCTACCTGTGCACCTGAGGCTTCGCTTAGTTTTTTCGCATTTGATTGTGATTTTTAATTAATATAATTAGTTTTAAAAAAAGTCATCCACGTGGGATTGCGGGACCATAACTGGGCTTGAAAATTCATGGACCGGGCCGAAACGGGGGCTTGCCGCCATCCTCTATTAAATTGATTGATTGAGTTTGGTTGAGATATGCGCTCGCCCTAAGGCTGCTTCATCCTCTATAGGTGTTTGCTTTTTTAAGTTCGCATGCGCCAATGCGAATTTAATTTTGTTTTGATTTTGAGTGTATTTTCACAAGTAAGCATGCCTCTGAAAGGAAGCAATGCGAAGTTAACGGTTCCCAGTAAGGCGGGACCATGCTGCTAGTTCTAGATAAAAATAAAATGTTACAAACCCGACACTCATAACAATGTTAGCCATTTTAGGACCAACCCCCGGCAGCTTGCACAAATCCTTGAAAGTGCGGGGGATGTCTCCGTTGTACTGGTCTTTCAGAATCTGAGTGGTGTTCTTGATGTATTTCACCTTTGACTAAAAAAGAGAGCAAATAATGGCGAATGGAATAACTTATAGGTCAGTACCATGTAACTTTCAAAAAATTGATTTTTTGATTTTAGTACAGTACAGTCCCGATTATCCGATTTTCCGCTTTAACCGAGCTTTGAAATATTTCTGGGATTTTTTCGACAACTACCGAAAAAATTCTGAACAGAACATGATCTCACAAACCTTCAGGAAAAGAAATCCAACAATAATTCCCCCCTTACTTTTCTTAAATTGCTGCCGAGAAACGCCAAAATAACATAAAGCAAAAAACAATTAAAGGCCTTTTTGAGTGAAAGAACTATTTCAATGTCCTGCATATGAATTGCACGTAGTCTGTATGACATTTGTACTTGTTAAAATATACATTTAGACATACAGAATTGTTTTATTTAAATTTTTCGCTTTAACCGAGTTTTTTGGTTATCCGAGTTAGTCTCGGTCCACATTAACTCGGATAATCGTGGTTCTACTGTATTTGTGCAAAATACGTTCCAAGAGCTTTCCAACGATGCCCTTTGTATATGTCATTCAGACAACTTAGCCTAGTTGAAATTCAATTTGGATATAAACCAGCAGCATTTTCATAATGTAAGTTTTCAACTTTAAACCACATTTTCCTCAGAATGGTGTTTTTTCATGTTTATGTACCTTTTTCTTAAAAACTATTTCATTTAAGAGCTGAAATTTTTACAGGATAATTGTTTCAGGTTGTTTTGCTACTGAAATGAGCTTTTTTCAAAATTTGAAGGAGAAAAAAAATATGGGTAATTTTATGATTTAAAAATGCTTTTAAAAAAGTAACACATTACCTTAAATAATATTTAAAAAAAAACTACTTTATCTATTGATAAAATCTCATTTCAGTATATTGTTCAAAGTGCATCTAATGCACATCATTTTTTTGTGTTGCTTTGTATGTTAGTTTCCAAGAAAAAGGAACCTGAAAAGGGTAAATTTAACATTAGCCGTATACAAGGTACTGATCTAACTTAAGTCATATAGCACTAAGTAAAAACTAGGAGCGTGTCACACTGCATGACTTCAATTACCACTAAAAAATCAATAATGGGCTTCTTTCAACATTTTGTCAAGAAAACAAAACCAACGAAATCGCAGTTTGGAGCTTGTGACGTTATAAAAAACCAATGAGTTTGTTTGAACACTTTGTCAAAAAAACAAACAATCCAATGAAATCACAGTATGGAGAGCGTAACATCATAAGCAATATTCCCATTAAAAGATAATTATATACCCTAAAAGGCAGTTTCAATATATTTAAAACTTAAAAAGTTCTATGGCAGCTACCATTTATACATGCATGAATTTTTAAAGAACCTTATCATCACGTCCAAAAGGAAGTGGGAACTAGTGTACCAAAAACCAAAAAAAAAGTGCTACGGCAGCTACTTTTTGTGCATGCATGATTTACTCGAAAACGTTACTGATGACGCCTGACAAATACTAGGAATCAGGAACCAAATTTGTTGTCCGCAGTTTTTGTTTAGTTCAAGCTGTAAAGTGGCTTCAGACAGACAAACGTTCCAAAAGAACTTTTTGAGATACAGCACCCTCTAGAATAGGTAGAAAACACAAAATTCTCCTTTTTTGATGTTTGCCACCGTCGCAATGCTTTCATTAATTTTAGTTCACATTAGGTGATTGGAAATAAAAACTGTCATTTGAGAAAAGTAAGGGTTACGGTATACTTTGGGAAAAGAAATTTGTCTCTGGGGTAAGCTTTACAGAGCAGAAAAGTTCCTAACCAAATTGGTTTGGTTTCAATTATCGTCGCACTAGAGCTACACGAGGGCTATTGGCGACGGGCGTCGTACTTTACAACCACAGTCAGGTGACGAGCCGACACCTGAATAGGCACCCAACGCAACCGTTAAGGGCGACATCGTACGCCGAAGGATATTTAATGTGCACTCCCTTCCACAGGGTATTATTCGTCGGACATTTTTGTCTGCACCGGAAGTTTATAGGTCGGCAGTTATTTTGGCGATGCCCGGACCCGAACCTGGGACCTTTCGCATGCTCGGCGAGTACCTAACCGTCTGGACTCCCCAGCCGCTGTTCCTAACCAAAAATAATGATAGTCAAGAAACAGTAGGAGATGCATGTCGTAAAAAAAAGTGAATCTTCAGAATGGCACCAAGCAACCCTAAGTTCATTCTGAAATGCACCATTTTATTCTTTAAAAACCTTAGATTGAAAATTTAAAAATGACTGTCTGTAGGCACTAGCACGAAATCTGAATTCACACAAGATGGGAGTAATTTCCTTCACAGGTAAGAAAAATAAGTTTCGATTATAGTTTTTATTAGAGAGTCAGCCAAGTCAAAGTAGTAAGCCTAAGAAACTCTGCTTTAGATTCGTGCTAAATAAATCACTGAGAATTTCTTTAGGCTACAAAAGATCGATGGCTTCAATAGGCCAAACTACCCGGTGGTTATAAAATAACGCTCGCTATTCGGAGAGGTCTCTGTAGCTTGAATGAATAATTTGAATGCAACAAACATCGAGACTCTTACTAATCAAGAAGGGGGGAGAAAATGGAATCATAAAAAACAAACTCGTCTCTTGACCAGGGTTCTAAATTACGAGGCGTAATTAGATGTGGACCATAATTGGCCAAGCCTTGTAATTTATAACCTTGGTCAAAAGACGAGATTCTTTTTTACGATTCCATTCTTTTTTGAAAGAGAAAGAAACTCGTCTCTTGACCACGGTTCTAAATTACAAGGCATAATTAGCTGCGTTGGAAACAATTGACTACACCTCGTAATTTAGAACCCTGGTCAAGAGATGAGTTAGTTTTTTATGATTCTACCTTTTTATGATGCCATTCTTCTACCCACTTCTTGATTAGTAAGTGTCTCAATTTTTGATGCGCCTGGAATCATTCAAGCTACAGACCACTCCGAAATGCGATCGTTATTTTATAATTACCCAGTATTTTCAGCATTGGTTTTTAGATGGCAGCATTTACATATTTACTCTAACGTTAATCCAAATTCTGGTATGCTACAGTGGTGGCCAAATTGTTTAATTGTATATCAAATTAAACAATTGTCTATCAAATTAAAAGTAATTTAATCTTTATGAGGACCACTGTGTGCAGATCGCTGAAGCCGTCTGTAAGACCTTTGGTCCCATATAATCTATATCATTGGACACAACATCATCATCATCATCATCAAAGTAATTTCATGTAAAATTAAAAATAAATACAGTATTACAGTATGTGTATTACGAATAAGTTATGCAACTAATAGTATGATCTGCCTTAGTTTTGCAAGTCATTGAACCACCAACTTGTAATGCAATTTCAGCATGAGAGAATCCATTGATTGTGCTTGTTTGTTCAACTAAAATGAGCATAACTTTATTTGTAATACAGATACTTTAATTCTGTTTTTACAATGAAATTCTACATTAAATTACCTTCAACTTAATATTTAAATGTTTGTATTTGAGCGAAATTTAATAGATGCAAGAACACTGGTAACAGTTGGGGCCGTGAGGCGCCTAGTGGTCATAGTAGCGATCTACGGATCGGAAGGTCCCGCGATCAAAACCTGGTCGCTGAAAACTCACCGAGTATATGCGGAGTACATGCTCGTTAAATCTGTTGGGTCCGAAAGCCCTGTGGGCGGTCATTGCGCAGTTTCCCACGGGTACAGGTTCCTGGAGACTATTTCCCTCCCCTCCAGGGACATGTCTAAATTGTGGAGGTGGCGCGTGATAGATGGCAGCATCTGTCACGTATATGTGTGCATGTGAGTGTGTCGTGACTGTCTTACTTGATGAAGGTTTATAAGCGGCTCTCTGAGTAAGCACACAAGCCTGAAAATATATGTACAGTGGTGGCCAAAAGTGTGGACACATTTTGAAAATTTCATTTGTTTCAACTGTTACCTGTGTTCTTGCATCTATTAAATTTCGCTTAAATACAAACATTTGCATATTAAATTAAAGATAATTTAATGTAGAATTTCATTAAAAAATTAGAATTAAAGTATCTGTATTACAAATAAATATGCTCATTTTTGTTGAACAAACAAGCACAATCAATGGATTCTCTTATGCTTCAATTGCAATACAAGTTGGTGGTTCAATGACTTGCAAAACTAAGCCAGATCATACTATTAGTTGCATAACTTATTCGTAATACAGATATTGTAATACTGTATTTATTTTTAATTCTAAATGAAATTACTTTGATGATGATGATGTTGTGTCCATGGACATAGATTATATGGGACCAAAGGTCTCATAGACGGCTTCAGCGATCTGCACACAGTGGTCCTCATAAAGATTAAATTACTTTTAATTTGATATACAATTGTTTAATTTGATATACAATTAATATATTCTGTAATCACACAAAGTTGATAAATATGATATTTCAAAATGTGTCCACACTTTTGGCCACCACTGTATGTATATCAACCAACCAACCAACCTTCCAGAATCCGGCAGGGTAGATCAGCTCCCCGATCTTCTCATCGGGCGTCCCCAAAATGGAGTCCACCGTCAACCCGTGGGCGATGAGTCGCTGGGTGGCGGCGTAAGTCACCTCGTCCCTCGTCTGGCTCGATAGCATCACAGAGATCAGGGTTTGGTAGCGAAACACCTGAAAGATAGAAAATACAGAAATATACTAACATAACATAGAAAAATAGCGCCCAAAAGGGAAAGGCGTAGGCTATATAGCCCGTTACCCTATACGCGTAGAATGACAGATGTATACTGTATGAAGGAAATTAAAAGGAAAATGTTACTAAACCATTTACTCGACTATTGGGTCAGGAAAAGGTGAGAATAATATAGGGAGGTATCATGTACGTATTGCATGCCACCCCCCTATATAAATTGAAACGGTGTAGTGGCAGATGAGCCACTACCCGTTACACTCCTCTGCAATTCCACTGGGCAGGAAAACATCGCTCTGCCGCAGTGAACATTTAGGTAATTAGGGACCTTATTCCGAAGAGGTGTCCTGCAAAGTAAAACAAAATTCAAATTAAAATTGTAAAAAGAGCATATTAACACAAAGTAAGAAAATGACCCCTGTAGAAGCGAGCCCAACAGGTAGCCAAAGACACAATGTATCCATCATGCAAATTAAGAGACGAGGTGTCTTGTGTAGTTTAAGTACCCAATAAGACCAGAGAGACTTTTATACGAGAGAACATGATCAAAGCTTATAATGGGTAGCCCAAAAAACTCAGACCGAGAGGAAGAGAAAATCGGGCATTTCCCTATAAAATGTAAAGGAGTTTCATCCTCTTCTCCACATATAGGACAAATGGGCGAGTCAGAGCAGAAATATACTAAAACCCACCTTAAGTTTGCAGCATTAAAATGTTCTACGCGGAGGAATCGCGCGTAAACAAACTGAATTCTGCCCCTCTGGTTGGTCGCGGTCCAACGCGATACGTCCGGCCTGATATTCGTTCGCCCTGTTACGTCAAAATCAAGGAAATAATAATTAATATTGCACTCTAACCAAAGCAAAAACAAATAAAAATAACTTAAATATGTCTTGAAATAACGAATAAAGTTATTTATTGAATGTGAAAAACCTTTTTTTATTCGATTTTCGCTCTCGGAAGTTAGAACTATTTACCCTTTTTCCCGTAGAACATTTTTATACTGCATACTTAACCCTTTCAGTCCCAAAAAAATACTACACTGCAGAAGCATCTGATATTCACAAAATAAGCTTATTTTAGGTCAAATATACGAATTCCGCAAGAAAAAAAAATTCATTTAAATTTTTTGTATGGTTTTTGAATCAATGCCAAATTTTTTTAATTGTGGAAAACAACAAAATAAAAAAATATATGTTACCTAAAAACACTTCGAGTTATATATTTTAAGGTATCTGACCATATTATTAAAAAAAAATTTAGTAATTATTGTAACCGAAATAGTTTAAATTGTGTTTTAAATATGTGGAACTGAAGTGAACTGATCAAAATTCAAGAGAAACGCTTGTTGACTATTTTCAAAATAAAAAAAATAGTAGTTCTGACTTATATTGAGATTAAAGTAAAATATTGTCTGATAGAGCAAAGTGTGAAGAATTGAATGATGTGTGTTTGGATGTCGTAACGGGACATAAAAAATTTGAAAAAAATATTGAAAGTGATGATGCCAAATGGCATCACTGGGACTGAAAGGGTTAAACTGTGGTGAGGTGTAGTTGCTTAAATCAAATTCAGGTACAAACAAGTTGTACGTGAGACATTTAAGTTGAGATAATACAATTTTAAATGAGTGGCAAAAGCCACAGTATTGTGTTGATTCAAAAACATTTTATAATTAAAAAGAAAAGGTAACAGTCAATTATAAGGTTTGGTTTGAATTATCGTCACACTAGAGCTACACGCGGGCTATTGGCGACGGGCGTCGTATTTTAGAACCACAGTCAGGTGACGAGCCAACACCTGAATAGGCACCCAACGCAACCGTTAAGGACGCAGCGTTAGGACTTTGAAGGATATTTGACGTGCACTCCCTTACATATGGTATTATTCGTCGGACATTTTTGGCTGCACAGGCCATTTATAGGTCGGCAGCTATTTTGGCGATGCCTGGACCCGAACCTGGGACCTTCTGCATGCTAAGCGAGTGCTTAAATAACTGGGCTCCCAAGCCCACAGTCAATTATAACAAACTACTAGCTGTAATGGAAATGTAATTTTTCTTTGCAATTAAAAAAATGGAATTTAAATCCAAGTTTAAGTTCTGAGACTTCACTTTTTGATTTGCCATAAGAAAATAAACAGGATCGAAAAGGAAGGCTCGACTCTTTTTGGTGGGAAAATCGTAGGCATCCATGTCATATTACCGAAATTGGTAGCAAGAGCCCTCTAGATGATACAAAAAAAATGGCTAGAGGGAAACGCTAAGTCTGCAAGAGGCTTGATCAGCCAAAAAAAAAACATTTTTTTTACCCTTTCAGTCCCAAAAATTTACTACACTAAAGAAACATCTGATATTCACAAAATAGGCTTATTTTAGGTCAAAAATAAGAGTTCCATGAGAAAAAAAATCATTTTAATTTTTTATATGGTTTTTGAAATAATGCCAAATTGTTTTAATTGTGGAAAACAAAATAAAAATATATATATTATCTAAAAAAACTTGGAGTTATTTTTTTTAAGGTATATGACTATATTATTTTTTTAAAAAAATAGAATCAATTTTAACCGACATAGTTTAAATTGTGTTTTAAACATGTGGAACTGAAGTGAACTGTTCAAAAATCAGGCGAAACGCTTGTTAGCTATTTTCTAAATACAAAAAATTGTAGTTATGACTTCAATTGAGATTAATGTAAAATATTTTCTAATATAACAAAGCGTGAAGAATTGAATGATGCGTGTTTGGATGCCATAACGGGCCATAAACATTTGGGGGGAAAATATTGAAAGTGATTATTCCAAATGGCATCAATGGGACTGAAAGGGTTAACAATAAAAATATTTCTTATCACAGTTTTTGAGTTGAAAAACGGCTCACTTCAGGTGGAGTATCTTTCTCCGGGCATTCTTCGCATCCCATCATATCGACAGGCGCTGATTGCCACTTTCTCATTTCCAGAATATTGTCCAAAACAACTCGCCAGTTTTCAGGTTGCCACCCGATATCCTCAATATCCTCCGTTTTAAATTTGGTTGATTTCCCAGCTTGCTTCCTTTTTCGTGGAGATATGGCCGTTGTTGCTGACTCTTGTTCGCTTAAAGGTTCAACCTTAATCTTTAAAGGAGAATTTGGCTCAGTTTTAATTGTAGTTTTCTGAATTTGTTTCTTTTGTTTTTTTGGAGATATTTTGTTCGTAGAATCTTTTTCTAACCCTGATGCAGAATGATTGTTTGTTGAAGTAAATTCTTCATCACTTAAGACTTCAGTCTTAACTTTTTTAGGGGAAATTTGTTCCGTTTTGATGGCAGTTTTCCTGGTTCTTCCCCTATTTTCAACTTTTATTTTCTTACTTGAGTCGATATTCGCAACCGTTTCTTGTTTGTTTGTAGTCTGGCCATCATCTAAGGAAATTGAACTAAGATTATCATCTAATGGTTCAGTGATCGTTATACGTGGTACATTTACACTGCTTTCAGCTTCAACTACAATTTTTTGTTCTTCCAATACCTTTGACCCATGGACTTTCCTTTTTGAGTTTGGGACTCTAGAGCTTTTAACATTTTCAGAAACAGCCATTTCTTTTTTGATCAGTTTCTTTTGAAAATATTTACTAGTGATAGGTCCATCTTCAGTTTCCTTGTCATTCAGAGTTTTGTTTTCGACTTTGACTGAAGCGCTAGACCTCAGTGCTCTTGTGCTAGAGCTCATACTGGATGCTACAGAGGTTATGACAGGCAGCAGAGATGATTTTGTTGACAATGATTTGAGGTTCTTCAAAAAGCAAAGCATTCAATTTCATGACCTAAAAAAATACAAAATAATAATAGCATTAGGTTAGAATTAATTAAAGCTAATTTTCATTCAAGTATTCCATATTAGAATTAGTTTGATTGACTCATTAATTTTTTTTTTTTTTAAAAGGAAAACCTCCCATTATGTCCTAAGACAGGGGGTTCCCAACTTTTTTGCACCTGCGTACCACTTGACTTTTTGAGAAATTTTGGCGTACCACCAGACCTAAATATTTTAGTAAATGTATAATATTTATTCTTCTAAAAGTGTTCAACGACTTTTTGAGTAAAATTCCTGAGAAAACTTCGTATTTAATGGTTAGATATTTGTTTATTTATAACTTGCTTATAATAAAGAAGACATTAATAGATTAAAATGGTATTAATTTACAATTTTGTTTATTCCCTATAGTTCTAAAAACATGCAAATATAAAGTAGTACAAACTCGTCCAAATCCGATCCAGAAGTTTATTAAAGAATTCCCTTTAAAATAATGTTTAAAATAATGAGTCATATGTTTGCGTGCTCACTGCACATGCGCACAGAAGCTATTGATAGCATCATGCTGCTCACATCACTCACACGTACCACCTGAAATATTCCCGCATACCACCGGTTGGGAACCCCTGTCCTAAGAAACAAAAATAATATCGACAAATAGATTAGATTATGTGAAAGCCAATCTTCATTCAAATGTAGCATTTTAAAATTTGAAATAGAGTCGGATAACTAATTTTTCTTTTAATTATGTAGATTATTTAATATATATGGTTAGATACAGATTAGTTATTGGTTTCTAATACTTAATTTAAAGGGGAAGAGAATGAAAACAATAAAAAAAATGGCACTTCTAATTACTAATGTGCATCAGTTAAAAAAATAATTTTCCAAGCCATCCGTCTGTATTGAATATTTTTACAAATTTTTTTTTAATGATAAATGTAGACAACTAAACTCTATATAATTACATTTTTTGAAATTGCTTTGAATATTTTGAGTACTACAATTACTTTTTGGAAATTAAAAAATATATTCAAACTCGTTTCAAAAAGTGGGACTAGTGGGACCTGTAAGTCAGTTACATTTATCACATTAAAAAAATCTATAAATATTCAAAGCCGGAGAAATATGGCTAAGAAAATATGGTTTTCTTGATTGAATTAACTTTTAAGGCAACTTGGTTTGGAGACCTGTGGTCCAGTATGCTCATTCACCCTTAACCCTTTCAGTCCCAATGACAATTTGACATCAAAGGAAAAAATTCTGATCCCATAGCCATATATGATATCAAACAAAAAGCACATCATTGGATTCTTCAAACTTTTTCTATTTATTAGAAAATATTTTTTATTAATCCCAATAGATGTCAGCCCCAGGGCCGGATTTCTAAATAGGCTAAGTAGGCTGTAGCCTAGAGAGACAAATTTTTTGGGGGTGGCAAATTTTCCAACCAATCAAAGCGTCATTAGACAAAAAAATTATTATAAAGATACTAATATTTTTTTAAAAAGAAAACAAATATGGCCGCTGTGAGGGAAATTGCACCCTTCCCCCCGGAGTTAGAAGTTATGAGATCAGGCTAAGTGAGGATATTTTAAGTGAACAGTTATCAGAAAAAGAAAATATCTGATTTTATAATTATATATTGATTGTCTGTCAAATAAACTTATTTTCCCTCTTTCACATTCCTTGTGATAATTTTAAACAGCACATACCACCCTATTTTACAGCTAACTAGCTATCTTTCCCGAAGCGGATATTGTGACAAGAAAGCAGATTGATCGTAGCCTACAGATGGCAAATCTCTAAATCCGTCTCTGGTCAGCAGTATTATATATTTTAAATTATGATCAGACAAGGGGGCAAAGCCCCCTGCTCACCAATCCCCGAGAATTGCTACGCAATCTCTCTTTGTTAGCTCCGCAAACAAACATGCAGGACTCGGATATTTTAGCTAAAAGGTCGCGACAGCGGGGAAAGTGCGCAAGACGAAAAAGGGAAGATGCATCAGCTTCGGTTGTTTCTGCGATGCATGGCCGGAAACTCAAGACCGACGCCAACGGTTGAAAAATAAGCTAGTTTCCATGGGACTGCTCCAGGGCATGACGTAGCTCTATCGCTAAGCAACGATCTCTACCAAAGCCATGGGACACAACCTGAAGCAGCCGTAGCACAAAACAACACACCGCCACACTTACTTTCAGCGTTTCTGATTGGCTGAAGCCGCGTAAGTCAAGTGGCTTTCAAGCGTCCGACAATTACAATTTTATATTATATAGAGAAACATGAATTTGCCAAATGGCATCACTGGGACTGAAAGGGTTAAGCACATCCCGGCTTTTATTGTGTCTTTATTTCTTGTCTTTATAAATTTTCTAGAAGAACTTACAATAATGTTTTGCTACGTAACCCTCTAAGGCAGGGGTTCCCAACCGGTGGTACGCATATCACTGGTAGAACGCGGGAAAATTTCAGGTGGTACGTGTGAGTGATGTTAGCTATATGATATGACTATTTTTGATATAATTAGTTACGAGTTGCTTGTGTGAGAGTTTATTTTATGAACTATTGCACATAGAAGCAGAATAAGTGTTGAAGAGGACTTAAGGGTGAAGATAAAATCCATTACTCCTAACGTTGATATTTTAATCACATGCGAGCAAATTTTAAAGTCTTTAGTGCGAACAAATTTCGCACTGAAGACTATAAATGTATATTTTGAATGATGATTAATTTTTTGCTCAGTGTTTACTATTGTTTTGTATGTTTTTAGATCTATAGATAATAAATAAAACTGTAAATTAATACAATTTTAATAATTTTATTTTTCCTCTATTAAAAGCACGTTATAAATAAACAAATATTTAACCATTAAATATAAATTTTCTGAAAAATTTAATTCAAAAAAGCCTTTAAATACTTTTAGAAGAGTAAGTATTATAGATTTATTTAAGATATTTAGGTCTGGTGGCACGCAAAAATTTCTCAAAAAGTCAAGTGGTACGCAGGTGCAAAAAGGTTGGGAACCCCTGCTCTAAGGGATAGTGAAGTGTTTTGCTTGAAGAATTATTGAAAAAAAAAGCAGACTATTTACCCTACTTTTATAGCTAAATAGTTAAATAACAAACAGTACCTACTGCAAAATGCAGTATGCCTGGTCACCTTAAATAAAAATTAAAGTTAATAAAGAAATATATGCACTCAAAGTACATTTTTAAAAACAATTCATTCTATCCAAAAAATACTTCACTGAGTGCAAACTAGTTTTCCCTGGTACCAGATTAGAATTTGCTTTTTTTAACTCCAAATTTAAATGATTTATATATTTTTCAATTATATTTCTGTAGCAGATGATCCTAATTGACTCCTCCTTACTTAAAATTTTAAAATTTATAACAATTATAAAGTTTCAAAACTTTGGAAAATTATGTGTGTTGCTAGAAAATATGATACTCAATGACAATTGTGACTTTTTTTTAAGCCTGTGCCTGCAATCATTTTATTTTACAAAACATTTTAGTTTCTGAACACAGTGAATACTTTACTTTACTTTTATTTGTATGTAGTTTTTTTTCAGGCTTTAAGATGCACTGTCAGTCTCATAGTTATTTAATTATACACTTTTGAAGTTTTAAAAAGCCAAAAATATACAGTAGATGGCAACACTATTCAAAACCCCTATCAATTAATAATTAAATAACTAGAAGCTACTTTCTTTTTAATTTTTTTATAAATTGATGTTAACTATAGCTGCTATAAACTATAGATGTGACAGTGGTGATGAGGGGGAACAAAAAATCTTAACCCTTTCAGTCCCATTAACAATTTGGCATCATCATTTTAGAAATTTTTTCTGATCGTCTATAGCCAATTATGATATTAAAAAGCACACCATTCAATGCTACAAACTATTTTCTATTAGAAAATATTTTTTAATAATCCCAATAGATGCATGCCTTGTTATTTTTTAAAATTATGATCAGAAACAAGATGATGCCAAATGGCATCACTGGATTCACTGGGATTGAAAATGTTTAAAAAAGGGATCCCTCACCAAGACAGTGGCACAATTACAATCACAACCAGAATACAAAGATTGAGATGATAAAGATTTTTTGATGTATACAAAAAAAAAAACAAAGGTTATTAGTTATAAAAAAAACTTAAGGATAAAATACGTTTAACTTTAAACATGCATAATATTAGGGACGTTTAATGTAAGAAATGTTTGGAAGACCGATAGTGAGCAGGGGCTCCCTAGTGTTTTTTAAAAATAAAGGATATTTCTCAAGTTCTATGCATAATTGGTATAGAGGGTATTAAATAATTGTCAAACGGAAGGAACTGTAAGAAGAAATTCAATTTAATTGCATAAATTTTACATTGCATCACACAAATTATAAATAAAAACATTGATGAAATTTAATAAGTTGCCCTAAACAATGCAACACTGCAATAGTCATACACATAACAATTAACGCGTCTTAAAACATTTTCTGTCGAAAATAAATTTTGGGCGTAGGTATAAACTCCGGAACAAACTTCACGGGAGAGTTTTTAGGAGCCCAAACTGGAGATCCAGTGGAAGACTGGGAACTGCGAATCAGAATAACAGAACTGTCTCTCCCAGAACTACAAGTTTCCATCCTGCTGTCCAAATCCTTGGGTAAAGTTTTCTCGATTACAGCGTGCCGACGAAGTAAAGTCTGTGCATCGATGTAAATTTCATCTTCGCTTTCTGAAGAGGAACTGTAATCTTGGCGAACGGGAAATAAGTTCTCCATTTTTTTCGGGGATGGCAAATCTTGTGTGAGCACGGGATTCAGTTTGAAGTTGCTTCCAGGCGGCGAATATTCGGTGCACCTGGGGTTTACATTATTATCCTGGGAGGATTCGCAATTGCTTGAGTTTGAAACGACCTTTTGGCTGGCATGGTACTTCGTTTTGATGTCCATTAATTCTTGCGCAATAATGCGACTGGGGTCTACATTGTCCTGCGAGGATTCACAATTGCTTGAGTTCGAAACGACATTTTGGGTGGCCCGGTACTTTGTTTTTAGGTCCATTAATTCTTGTCTAATGATGCAACTGGGGTTGATATTGTCCTGTGAGGATTCACAATTGCTTGAGTTCGAAACCGTCTTTTGACAGGCCTGGTACTCCGCTTTAATGTCTGCCAATTCTCTAAGAAGTTTCCTTTGGAGTGACGAGCTAGGGAACAATAAATTGTTAGTGGATGCCATCGTTGAATGAAGCTTTTTGGTGATTATTTCGCGACAGATCGAAATCTCATCTTGGTTTTGCTGAGGAGTATCTTTCTTAGAAGATGTTCTGCTTTCGGCAGAAGAAACCAAATCCTTTTTGCGTTTCGTAACCGACGATTTACCAGACTTTTCTTCGTATTTTTCCTTCTGATCACTATTTTTAGCTGGATTCTTTAAGGGAGATCCGTATGAGACGGTTTCGAAATTGCTTTCTTCACATGAAGAAACCTCTTTATGTTGCCGAGAATATGAAATACTTGAATCGGAACCCGCCCCGTTAGTTTTCGTGGTGGCATTTAACTCTAATATCCTACGCAAGTCTTGCTTAGACCGAGCCCTGACATTTTCGGGAAGAAGTTCTTCCAAACGAGAAATTGAGTCTGATATTTTCCCTTTGGCCAAAAAGCCCATGTTTTTAGTCAGTCGGTTGGGACCTATATATTCAGAATCGTAATTTTTCAAGTGAGAGTTTTTCAGTTTCGCATCAGACTTGTTCTTATCCGAGCGAGAATGCTGAGAGGGCTGTTTAGAATTCTTTGAATGGCGAGTCTCCTTTCTTTGTCTTCGCTTTCTATTATGGCTGTCGTCCCTTTTGCGTTTTGTAAACGAGCTTGTGCCATCGGCACTTAAAGTGTCTGTGTGACAGTTCATTTTCTGCAAGAAAGTTTGAGAAAGAAGGGTTAAAAAGAAAAAGATAGCATCAAAGAAAACTTAATTGAAAGAACTTTTAGTAGAGGATACTATAGGTAAAAAGGAAACTTAGTAGAAGAGGGTAAGTAAAGAGATTTACATGTACTAGGGTAGACTGACCAGTGAGTGAACAGGCCATAGTGAATGAACATTTGGTAAATATAATTAAAAAATAAGGATTGAAAATCATTCCAATAGATGGATTGACAACACTGACTTGCTCCCCTCTAGTAGGAAGCTATCTGACATATGGTTCGTTGCCCTGGTCATTATATCCTGGAGTTCATTCACTGGCGAACCCAGCGCTTTAAACATTCATTCACTGGTTAGTCTACCCTAGAAAGATATTTTTTTTAATTGAAATGGTTGTAATATCTAAGGAACAACGAACAACTCAATAATTAAGTCACATACAATTGGTTTACCATTCGTTGGCATTCGTTGAATTTTTAATGCCAACAATACTATTTTTGGCTACCTTCAACCTACTTTTAATTGTTTCAAAGGAGGCGCTTTAGAAAACGAGCAACCCTAAAGATAATTGCAATTTCGACATTTGAACTACTCAGTAAATAAGTCTCATACTTTTGGACAGCCCACGAAAAGTAAATAACCAGTGTAAGGCAGTTTCTGTTTAAGTATTTTTGAAACTGAAGTAAAACATGTTCCTCCCATAGGTGATTTCCAGATATTTCTGCTATTATTATATTGTGACATTTGTTACTTCTGTCAGTAATGGTTTCCTATTTTTAGGGATGCATCGAGTTTCGGTTACTATTCGGCATTCGGCCACTTTAGCCGAAAATATTGGGTTTGGCCGAATGGTGAAATTAAAAAAATTTCAAATGTCTTCATTTAATCATCTTCTAAAACAGTGGTTCCCAACAGGTGGTCCGCGGACCCCCAGGGGTCCGCGAGCTATGCCAGAGGGGTCCGCAAGATGGTATTAGAATATAAAATATATATATGAAATATATATTCCGTATGATAACAGGATTCTTTTACGTAGCTTTCTGCATGAGCAGAGTCTAGCCCAAAAGTAACACACAAAATTTTCTCATTAACTTCTCTTGGCTTTACTCAATTGCGTACTTAGTGAGTGTTTAAACACTTTAATGTGTTATACTTGATATAGCATGATCAACTTGTGGATCTGTCCAGCTGCGGTACGATGAAAAATATTTTCATCGGTAAGGAAATTACAGACTTCTAGGAATCAGCACGCAAGGACTACAAGAAACTTGGAGATAAAGCAATGAAAAAGATCCTTCCATTTGCAACCACATATTGGTGTGAGCAAGCATTTTTTTCAATGTGTTTCATGAAAAACAAATATATTAATCAGCTCGACATGTGATCGGATTTCAAAGTGAAAGTTTCAAGTTTGGAACCGAATATTTCAGAAATAATGGTACTAAAGGACAGATATAACTAATTTCATCATGAACTGAAAATTAAAGCTAACTGTTTACTGACCGAGTACTCTGTTGTAACTGTAAAAAATTTATAAAAAATAAAAACTCGTAATTTGGCTCACTTTTCGATCTTAGGATTAGGAATCAGTAGGGGTCCTTGTCACAATAACGGCTTGATAAGGGGTCTGCGAGAAAATTTTGTTGGGAACCCCTGTTCTAAAACATCGAAAAATTTCCAAACGGAGTTAAAATTTCCTTTTTTGACAGACTAAAATTCCTAAGTTTTTGTTATTTAGAATGTTAAATCAAGCTTTGCTCAAGTTGTATTAAATAATGTCACTTTAAGGGAACAGTAAAAGTGAGTGGGCTAAAAAATAATTGCTATATAGCAATTTTTTCATTAAAAGATTTAAAAAAAAATCCTTTTGCAATTTATAACAATATTGCAAGCCATGATTTCCCCCTTCCTCCTAATTTTCATTCTACATCGGATCCACCTACTTCTGTTTTTGTTTTTATTCTTCTGTTTTCGTGTTGTAATTTTACCAAGTTTCAATCACTTTCTATAAGGTTTCTTTCAATAACAAACGAGCACTACTTATTGTGTGTTGCTTTAACTTTAAATTTAATAGCTATATTGTACTAAAATTATTGTGTGATTGTGTACTCAAATGTTGAATTAAAATAGATGAATAATCAATACAACTTACTTAGATTTGACAAAAAAATAAAATTATTTTTGGGTAGGCCGAATATTTGTATTCGGCCGAATTTGGTATTCGGAGAACAAATACCTATTTTTATTGTATGTCAATGTTTAATTAAACACCGCAGTCAGTTATAAGGCATCCAAAATCAGGAAACGGCTAGGATATAATGACAAAATTTCAAACTCGAAAAACAACAGACAGGCAATTATATCATAGCTGTACCAAAATTACATTTTATTTAAGTTCTAAATTAAGAGGAACAGATAGCGTCCGACCTCAATTAGCATTATGTTGCCAAGCAACGAAAGTGTAAAACTGCAGTAAACATTCTGCTTCAGATTTCAAGATTTTATACAACTTTACAAGTTTAGCAATCCTCTGTTAAATTCTCAAACTCGCTAATAAACAAACCAGCCATCATATCATAACTGAACCAAAACGTACAACATTTGATAATTGTAATTAACAAGAATACTGGATCAGATTTACTGTACGGTAACCATTGGCGCTGGTTTTTTTCGGACTTGGCTATAAATAATTTTTTAGTGGCAACCTGTCTGATTTCGACTGATGATTCGAATTCCTTGTCTTCGCAACAATGACGTATTTCGGCAACCCTATCTGACCGTTATTTGCTTATTTCGGTTGGGTTTCTGTTCTGGAAATTCGCCAGAATACGGACTTTTGGCGCGATTCCAGAAAGTCCTCCAATGGTTAACGTACAGTAAATAAAATTTCTACCAGAATAATTAATTTCTCCAACAATTTGATTATCAAACCAAACCTTTTGATTGATATGCATAAATACTATCAATTTAAGCGTAATGTTGAATTTCATTGACTTGTATGTTTTGCTTTATTATATTTTGTAATAATTTTCTTCTAATGTCTAATCTAAATAATATTCTAATAATTTACTGTTAATTGGTGTGTTTAAAAAATTAAATAAAATGCTAAATATAATTACCATACTAAGAAAATGAAGACTTCGTCGAATTATTTGAATAGATAAGAATGATAAATCAGATTGGAAGATTTCCACAGTTATTTCGAATCCAACATTTCTTAAACAATTTAAGATAACTAAAAGAAATCTTTAAACAAAGAAATGTGTTAATTTCGGAATTCGAATTCGCAGCAGAAACAAAACAAAGAAAGTTACGTAACATGCTGCGTTTTGCTTGCTAGATTTTGTTTCGATTTTTTTATTTTTGTGTTCTCGTCTACACATCAATCACACAAGTTTGTGTATGTACTTTTATGACGTCAAATGAAGCATAATTAACCGTATGCGTTAAAAGTATTGCATGCCTTTCAGCTTACTTTACTTCGGAGACTTGTATACACACTGAGTGGTTGTAACAGCATACACCGTTTAAGCGCATGCGTTTAGGCGCATATGACGTAACAATACGTCACGGTAGCATTTTTGATTTAAAACTTGTTTTAATTTAATTACCATAATATTAATGCATTTAATAAAATATATACAATGAATATATACATCATAAAATTACAAAATTACAGATCTGAATTTTTTTCATTAATTTGTTTTATTTTTGTTTTCCATCAATCAAAATTGAAGAAGCTGCGAGACACTTAAAAATGTTTATTTACTTTAAAATGTAATGCTTGCAGGTTCTTCTGTTCTGTTCCGAATTTGAGATTTCTTGATAAAGGCAAACTTTTTAACATTTGCTTTTACATCTTATTCCTTAAACTTTAGTTTCAGTAAGTATGGAGAATGAATTTACTGCTTTTCTCACTGATGACAATAAGTTAGTACATATGCAAGGTGAAGTTTTAAATATAATTACTTTCCTGAAAGGGGTAAGTACAGTTCTTAATCTTTGTTCCTAATTGACCTTTATATTGTAAGATAAAGAACTTAATGTATTTTAATAAGCTCATGTCGGACAGGCTCTTTTTATGAAAGAAAGTAATTTCTATTAGTTGTTAGCATTGTAGAAAAATCTTAGAATTTATGTTTAAAATGTGAAGAAATTTTTTTTTAAGTATTTTAAAATTTAGTACAAAGTTATCAGTCTGTTTTTTCTTATTTGAGTTTGCTGATAGTTTAAGTATAAAATTATAGGTTTTCCAGATTAGGTTTTGTTTTTATTGCAGGGGTCTTAGTTGTCCTGAATATCATTTGGATCACCTTTACTGTACGGTAACTGTTGGCGTGATTTTTAGATTTGGCGATAAATATTTTTTTGTGGCAACCTGTCTGACTTCGACCGAAGCCCATAAGGGTCAGATAAGGTTGCTGGAAAACGCCATCGTTGTGAAGAGTGCATGAGACATCAAAAGTCGCCAGAATACGGACTTTTGGTGGGATTTCGACAAGTTCGCCAATCGTTACCGTACAGTAAATTTCTAATGGCTTTGCTTTATTGGGCTGCGAAGAGGGAAATGTCCAATAGGACCAGCACCCCGTTGTAAATTAAAAAAGTTGACCTGAGTTTCCCGAAAAATAAAAAGTTTGGTCCTTAATTGTCCTTAATTTTCCACATCGTCCTTAAATTTTTAAAAAAGTACTTAGCAAATATAATTTTTTAGCAAAAAGAATGGTCTTGATATGTTTACTGAGCTGCCGCTGGAGACAACTACTAACAAAACTGTTTTGAAGTGGCGACTTTTTTCAGGGAATTTCACTTAAAAAACAACTACTTCAGCACTTTGTCAACTATCTATTTTAGAAATTGTTTTTTTTATTTCTCCTGTGTCAAAAACAGGAGTAAAGCAAAAACATTCCCTCTTGGTCGGCATATTCAAAATCGGATATCAAAATTTTTCGCAAGAGGATTGCCAATGCAAGTGATCTCTCATCCCGGTTACATAATATAATGATATTATTTAAACCATGCAGAATGCAACTTTCCCATTAATATGCTTAAAATTAACTAACCTCAAAATTTTCTGTAATATTATGTTTGTTATTTTAGATTGACTGGACCGAACCATGGCTGATTGGTCTCCTCGTATTCCACATTCTAATCATGACCTTGACTGTCGTCACTCGTCACCATGGAAATTTTCAAGGAGTATTTTTCTTTTCTCTGTGTAAGTCTGTTTCGGATCAGATTTACTGTACGGTGACCCTTGGCATGATTTTTTTTGGATTTGGCGATAAATGTTTTTTCTGGCAACCTGTCAGACTTCCAAACATGATTTGTATTCCCTACTTTGCACTGGTAAAAGTCGCCAAAATCCTGACCTTTGGCGCAATTTTGGAACGTTCGCCAAGTGTGACCCCGTACAGTAAATTTCTACCGCCTGTTTCTTTTTAACATTCGGAAAATAAACTGTGTTTAAAAGCTTTGTTTGATTTTAATCAGTTGTAACAAGTTAAAAAATATGTACCAGGTTGTACGTAAAAAATATGTACCAGGTTGAGTCAAAATTCTTTTTGTATGTTGAACTACAAAAGGAATGAAAAACAGTCTGGCAATCAATGTTACGAAAATTAAATGACTGGAATCTACATTTTGGGTGCAGATTAAGGGGGAGAGAAATGCGTAGCATTATAAACATTTTGAGATACGTACATCAGACGGAACGGTCGTTCCGCCCGCCAATCTCAAAATGACGCCAAGGGCTAAACGGCAGTTATGTATATATACAGAAAACATTTCGCTATGTTAACAGCGAAGTTGATTTTATTTTCTACCAGGCAAACTAAACTTCGTAGAACAATAAAAAAAATACAGTATAGAGATTTCGTGGATTACTTTAAATAAAAAAAAATTGGTTATTCTAGGGTCAAAAACAGCGAAGAAAAAAAATATGGAAATTTTCGAAAATGAAATCTTTCGAGCAGTTTTAGTCAAATTTTGACCTAATTTTTGAAGTGACCTACAGGCTTTACAAGACCATGAATCTGGAAGCGGTCTTTACTAAACGATTGAGAATGCCGCAATTCAGCCCCTTTCATAGGTTTGAAGTTTCAAAAATAACTTTTTCTATTTTTAATGAATTAAAATCGATATTACCTTTGGCTGTATGAATGCGCGATAAACAAGCCTTCCTAGCGGCCAAGTACCTCCGAAAACGAGCCAAGGTTTACTGTATTTTCATCGTTGAGCGGCATAACAGCGCTGCTAACTATTAAGTTATTATAACAGCTTCTAAAATATATGATTAATCTAATATCTGAATGGACAGATTGAAAAAAAAATTCTAATTAATAAACGGAATGCTTCATTTAAACTTTTTGGCGTTTTTATTTAGAAAACTTATGAATAACTCGAGTTAATGGATAGATCGATTGACTAGAAATGTAAACAGTCATATTAGTCTATTTGGTTGCCATATTCAGTTACCAATACCATTCAAAAAATAGTTTTGTTGGTTTTTTTTTCATAAAAAGTAAAAAATATATTTTAAGCCTAAAAATTATTGAGGAATATTTAATTATGTCAAAGTAATCTTTGCTTATTTTTTTATGAAAAGAAATGATTTTTTTTTCTAAAATTTATTGAGGAATATTTTATTATGCCAAAGTAATATTTTATAATTAAAGTTACATTTTTTTAACATGAGCTGTTACTAAATGTCTGTAATATAACACATAACCGTAACCTATAATTGTATTCGGTTATTGTTTTTTCTTGAATATTCAAGATACTTTTTAGTTTTATAAAAGAAAATTGAAGTTAAATATGCCTACAAAAGTGAACAAAACTAGGCATAAGAGACGGATGTGGTACACGAAAATAAAAGCTGCGATGTAGTCTCGAAATGTGTCGAAAACAATGTATCGGCAATAAAACTTCATTAAGAAACTGTTCCTGAAAATAACAAACAGAAACGTTACGATTATGAAGATTCGGTTATTAAAACTGTTCCAATTGTTCAGTTAACAGATGAAACAGGGAAGAGTTCTTACCAACCAATTTCAAATAGCGTTAAAGAATCGAAAATAAAAAAAAAGAAAGGAAAGTTCAAAGGCGAATCGAGGAGCGATAAATTGTAAGAGTTGTGCCAATACATGCAGCAGCTACCAAAGAAGACAATTTGGCTACTGCCCGATTGACAATTTGGCTATCAAAGGCGCAAACAGAACACATCAACAGAAAAATGCTTGAAATGATCCCCGAAACTGTCTTTGAGCTTATAGCGAAAGATGACATTGAGGTCTAGAAGTAAGTAAATAGTTTCTAAAAATCGAGCTTTGGAAAATCTGAATGCCTATATGAAGAAGATTACTTTCGCTTTGCCGGACTGGAAAGGATTAACCCTCCAAGCGCCCAACCCGAGTTAACTCGCGAATATTTTTGTGCGCCTAGCGCCTGACCCGAGTTAACTCGCGAATATTTTTGTGCGCCTAGCGCCCGGCCCGAGTATACTCGGGTTGACCAATAGTGCTTACCCCCACAGACCTCCGGTGGCGATAATTAGAGGGATGGGCTAAGTGTCAACCAGGATCCCTCAACTCAGTGGGGGGTTAATTTGCTCTTGTAGTAATTTATGGTTGCTGGAATTTTATTTTGTGCCAAATATAGATTGGCGACAAATAAAGTAAAATTTTTGCAATTTATTTTATGGTTTTAATTACAATGACAACAGTCGAGAAAAATGAATGTTTGTCACGCTTTAAACTGTAGTTTCTAATTAAATATCGAAATCATCTTTGTTCATGTCTTTGAAATGTTGGTACACTTTTTAATAAATTATAGTGAATTTGAATTTCGATTCTTTTCTTAGTTTTAATTTTTCTTACGAAATTTTAAGTATTCTTTTAATGATGATCTTAAGATACCTTATTTTCTGTTTTTCTGGGGTTTTGCTAACTAAATACTGGCCAGCAAACAATTATCTTGATAATAACATAATGCCTGTTAATGAGATTATGCTAAGTGAAAAAATACCGCTTTTTCTTACACCACTTTAAATTTAACTTTTTTTTGGCTTTTGTATTTTTTCCCTTAACGAATTATTTTTGGTGCATAAAAAAGTTTTTTTTTACAAAAGATAAATAACTGTTTTGATTTACCAAATTTATATTAAATTAAGTAAAATTAACATGAAAGTTATGATAGAGCTCAATTTACCACAATTATCAATGGATAATTGTGATAAAAACAGATTGACAGATTTAAAGTATATCCTTTACTGACGAATCCACAAAGTTTGCTTTGATGATAATCCTCTCCCTTAAAAAGACACTAACTGTGTTCAAGATTGCACACTTTTTGTTTATTTTAATCTTTATATAGATAATAAAAAACAATTCTTTTGTGAAAGACTTGCTAGTTAAAAAAAAGGACGCTTATTTCTTATTCTGTCTGAAGTTATCTCTCTGCATAGAAAAAACGTTAAAAAAAAGTTTAAATATTTATCTATGATTCATTTTTTAATTAATTGAATTTTAGCAATTTATTTATGTCTGTGAATTTTTGAAAAGGATTTTTTGCCTTTTATATAAGGAATAAAATATATTACTTATTATTCAATGAACAAAATTCACAAAGAAAATTTCCTTTTTTTTGTATCAATGTACGCTTTCATAAAATTACCTCTTCTTATTTTAAGAGAAATACTTTTAAAAAAAACCTGGTAATATGTACCACTGTAATTGTGTGCTTCACCTTGTTTGAGAAACCAAGTGATCTGCTTTGAAAGTGCGTCTTTCAACACAACACGCCGAGCCGGCTATTTATACCATGTGTTTGTCAGGTGGGGAAAAGTGGGAAAAGGGGGTCAAGCTCCCCCCCCCCCCCCCCACTCCGCAGCCATCGTTCTGTACGGAGAGCAGCAAGGCCCCGAGCAGGGGCGGACTGGCTAAGATTGGCCCACTCGGCGCAGTCATGACTTTGGCCCATCATCTATAATAATAAAAGAAAGAGTCTGTCTGTCTGTTTGTGTGTATGTCTGTGGATCGCAAAAGACCTACTTAGACTGCTCTAAAAAATTCGAAATTTTTAATATAGATTCCTTTTAATACCTACGTGTGCACCTGAGGCTTAGTTTTTTCATATTTGATTGTGATTTTTAATTAATATAATTAGTTTTAAAAGAACGTCATCCACGTGGGATTGCGGGACCATAACAGGGCTTGAAAATACATGGACCGGGCCGAAACGGGAGCTTGACGCCATCCTCTATAGTTTGATTGATTGAGTTTGGTTGAGATATGCGCTCGCCCGAAGGCTGCTTCATTCTCTATTAGTGTTTGCTTTTTTAAGTGCGCATGCGCCAACACGAATTTAATATTGTTTTGATTTTGAGTGTATTTTCAAAAGTAAACATGCCTCTAAAAGAAAGCAATGCAAAGTTAACGCGGGTTCCCAGTAAGGCGGGACCATACTGCTAGTACCATAATACAGGATATCGATGTGTATGTTATTAATTAATCAAGCAGTTTTGATTAAAAGTAAAAAAAAATTCAATATGAAATCTAAAGGATAAGTTATCTTTAATTATCCTTATAACATCTATATACGTTTATTTTACAAATATTCATCAAGCCTAGATAAGCCTTGGAATTACAAGCCATGTCATCCATAGCTTTTTCATAGTCGCACTTAAAATCTCTTTCAACATACAAAAGCATTAAGTCCTCAAGGCGATCTTGTATCATGTTCGAAAGTAAACGATTTTTTATGAGCTTCAAAACTGAAAAATAGCTTTCACATGAAACTTGTGTGCATGAAAGAGTCAAAATTGTACGCCCTGTGCAATGAAGGGTACGTCGGCCCATAAAGATTGAGTTCATGCAAAAGTTTGAAGGCACAAACTAAGCATCTTTTGCATTTTAAACTTTGACCTTCCATTAGTAGATTTATTTGAATTATAAAATTTGTTAGCCCCTTTCATAAAATATATGTAGCTCAAAGGCAATGTGGGCCAATGGGCCCAATTAGGACCATATATTGGGCTCAATTTGAAAGAAAAAATCAGGCCCTTTTCATGTATAATGTATATAAGAGGCCTTAGAGGGAAAAGTGGGACCCTGCGTTCTTATTTAAAAAAAAATATCGACCCCTTTTGTGTATAATATATGTAGGGCCCTCAGAGGTTAAGTGACCGATTTGAACAAAATTTATAGGCCATTTTTTATATATAATATGTATAGGGAGCCTCAGAGGCAATGTGGACCAATAGGCCCAAATAATAATCACATTGGGCTCAATTTGAACAAAAATTTTAGGCCCATTTTATATGTAATATATACAGGGTGTTTCAGAGGCAAAGTTGGCCCTTTGGCCCGATTGAAAAAAATGTGGGCCGCTTTTATGCTCAATGGTGGTACGCAATTGGCCCTCTAGACAAAATTTAAATTTATTTCAAAAATATTGTTTTAACTTATTTTTTATGTTTTAATACACACTCAAGTATATGTAGATTTTTCCCCACTTAAACGAATATTATATTATTATATTGTTTTTGGCCCACTTGGCAGTTTGGCCCACTCGGCGATCGCCGACTAGCCGCCCGGGCCAGTCCGCCCCTGGCCCCGAGCATGAGTCCTTAGGCTACAATGATAAGAGCCTGGACGCCACACGAAAAAAGAGATACATGCTTTCGAAGTTTCCAGCCATATTAGGGTCGCTCGATGGACAACTCAGCGACCCTAGCCATATGAGCCGTACGAGGCATCCTCTGATGAAATTCCCGAACCAAAAAGTGATTTGTAATGTAATAACGTATGCGTTGTCAGTTTGCATTCCTATTACTTAGATCTTGAATAACGCAATATGCATTCAGATAGTTAGCTAACAGTCAGATTATTTCTGTTTTTATGTAAATATTTTTATATAACAAGTAAATTATAGGAAAATTAAATGATAATTTCTAATGTTTTGGATATTTAAATTAATCAAAAATCGAAATTATGAAATTCAGAATTCGAAATTATGAAGTACAGCTATTATAAAATAATACAATTATCAAAATTATATATATTCATTTTAGAAAAGCAATACACAGATAAACTAGATTTTCTAAACCGGGAAAGTGTATTAATTATTCAAATTTTTCCACACTTAACAAATTTTGTAAAATCGAACTTCATACTCTCAAATATTTTATTATATTTTAGTTAACTATAATTTTTGTGTTACTGCTTCGAAATATCTTTCAATTTTTCTCGCAACTCTTTCTAAATACAATAAAATATGTACAATAAAATATGCCAAAAGGTTTTTGGTTTCTGTAGGCAGAAAAATGTATTTTTATGTAAGAAAAGTACTTGTACTAAGAAGGTTGGCTTTCCAATTGACAAATATGTGTCGCCTTTGGGATTCGCATGCCATGGCGTAAAATTATTATTCGCAAGATCCTATGTGGAACCAATATGAAAAGTAAACAATGTTTATTGTGCTTCGGTTACTAATGGGAACGTTCCTGACATAGGTCAATGGACTACAACCAGGACCAATTACAATAGCATCAGAGTTTACTGAAATACAAGTACTTCGTACATAATGGGGAAAAGTGAGGGTATGGCTTTTGGGTGTGGTTTGTTGCTAGAAGGTTCAAAAGTTGTGATGATTGGCACCCAGATGCTTACTGTTTGTGCACTTATTTAGCTAGCAGTTTTCGCGAAAATGAAGATATCGATGAATCAGCAATCTGAAACATCCACTTTTTCACTTTGGAGCTGAATTTTATAAGAACTAAGCGAAAAGTTGAAACAATGATAATGTCGATGAAAAAGTTGCTTATTCTAACGTTATTAAATTTCTTCAAGGTAAAAGAACCTTTGGACCAGCGAATATCACGACTAAAACCATTTGAAACTTCTTAGCTTATATATTTGAAACCAATAAGCTGCATTCTATTAGTTTTAAAATTGTTTTAAAGCTTGAAAAGCTGAGAAATATATATAATATTCAAGAAGTAGTTGTAACTTGTAACAGAGAACAGTTATTATAGAAAAGGAGGACCGTTGTTATAGAATCCGAAGGGAATTTCGGATTTTTAAAATCATTTAAATAAGGAAGGGAAAATATTTCAAGAGGCGAAAAGAAGTTTATTTTCCGTAATTTATAAAATCAGACTTTCAGTTTACAAAGGTAGGAATCAGTCAGGAGATGTAGAATATGTTGTGTGCTATTCCTTGTTTCGACATTTTCGTAAAGATTTTAAGGAAGGTTGTTGAAAGTGCATTTGTTTCACAGCATAAGAAAAAGAAGTAATAAGTGAAGGTGTTGTTGGATTTCAAGACTTCAATCAATCTTATGTTAACTATTTGATTACTTAACTTGCCAAATTCCCTTTGAGTTACAGTGCGAATAACGTGTAAACTTCCAAATGAAAACAATATGAGAACATCTACAGTCTCTCACGCATGCATTTATGGTATACTACTAGTATGGTCCCGCCTTACTGGTAACCCGTTAACTTCGCATTGTTTCTTTTTAGAGGCATGCTTTGCTTACTTGTGAAAATACACACAATATCTAAACTAAATTCAATTCGTGTTGGCGCGTGCGCAGGAAAAAAGCAAATAATAGCAGAGAATGGCGTCAAGCTCCTGTTCGTTGTGTTTTGAAGTCCCTGCTATGGTCTACCAACTCATAAAAATACACTCAAAATCAAAACAAATCAAATACGTGTTGGCTCAGGCGCACTTAAAAAGCAAATACTATTAGAGGATGGCGTCAAGCCCCCGTTTCGGCACGGTCGGGTATTTTCAAGCCCTGTTATGGTCCCGCACTCTCACGTGGATGACGATTTTTTTTAAACTAATTATATTAATTAAAAATCACAACCAAATATGAAAAAACTAAGCCTCAGGTGCACACGTAGGAATTAAAAGGAATCTATATTAAAAATTTTGAATTTTTTAGAGCAGTCTAAGTAAGTCTTTTGCGATCCTCAGACAAACACACAGACTCTTTCTTTTATTATTATAGATGTGTTCATGCCATACTTACTCAGTTTGGTTTCTGTTATAGAAATGTCAGAAAAACAAATCGCGTTATTGCCATTCATGTAAGTAAGAGATATAGTGAACAACTAGTCAACCACAATATAATACAATAAGTAAATAATGCGTTTACCCATAAATTTATTATCATTTTAGGGTGTTTCCGCAGTCCCTTCACTCTTTCAAAAATCGAAAAACGTAATAAACTTTACAGTTTCTGTTTTAAATTATTAAGTAACTATTTTTTTTTACTTTTAATTTACGTTGTACCTATTTCTATCCTTATATATATAAGAACTGTTATCAAACTGTACTTCCACATTTGCATTCTCTCTCTTCTAATAAATTTCTAGATATTTACAATGTTTTGCTGAGCAGTCATTCACAGTGGGTAAATTGGTCAATATAGCTGGACCAAAGTTGATTTATAACTTTCAAAGTTTTTGGACCATACGGGCCAAGTATACAATCATTGTCACACTGTTCTTCATTTATTTACCCTGTCACATTTGCACTCGCAAGAATAGTGTATAAACTAATGTAGTTTTTTTCCGACAATCTAATTCCGAAGCTCTTTATATTTTACCATAACAATAATTATATTTTGCTTGACTTTTTATATACCGTATATACTCGTGTATAACCCGACTCCGTGTATAACCCGACCCCCCTTTTTTTAACCAGATATCCTTCCAAAATCGGTAACCCGTGTATAAGTCGAGGTAGGAAATAAGCTAGAGCCTTATGAAAAAAATATTAGAAGAAACCGGCTCATGACGGGACCGTAATTTTTTTTTTACTTGCAAGCAAAATTTCAACCCCAACAAAAACAGGTTTCCGCTTTGTCCTTGACATTGCTGACCCTGAATGGAGAAGCTAGGTTTAAACTATGTTCAGTGAAGCGTGAAGAAGACCTCGCTGCCATGGTCACTGATTGACAACGTTTCTTGAAGACTGGTTGACTGAACTGCCATGTGTCAGAGCTACACGTGCAAATACGCATCACACAAAAACAGGTTTCGCTTTGATGTCCTTGACATTGCTGACCTTGAATGGAGAAGCTAATTTTAAACTATGTTTAGTCAAGCGTGAAGACCCCGCTGCCAAGGTCACGGACTGACAACGTTTCTTTAAGCCTCTTGAAGACTGGTTGACTGAACTGCCCTGTGCCAAACCTACACGTGCAAATACGCATCACGCCGAGAACTAACAATTAAGCACGTTTATGGTAGAGATTGTGAAAGATACCAATCTTATTTCATCTTTAGAATTTAACTGTTTTTGTGTCTTTATTTTCAATAGTTAGTAGTTAAACCTTAAGTTTGATTGAAATTAGGTTTAGTTAAGGATTTTTCCCCCTCGAAAATTTGATGTCTCGTGTATAAGTCGACCCCATTTTTTACGGCCCTAAATTTGACCAAAATTTCTCGGGTTATACACGAGTATATACGGTAATCTGTTTCATTATGCCGCAAACTTAGGCCATGGTTTTAATGCTAATAAGAAGTTTAGAATTTGCTTTTACGAATGCTGCAAATTTAATTTTGCAGTTTTGCGAGATAATCAGAGTAATTTTTTATTGATATACTCTAAAAAGCGTAGCATTTTTTTATTTTTTTGTGATACATGTTTATTTTTCGCTTTAAAATAGTAAATCATATAAGCTATAATTCAAATAAAAAAACTTAAGGGGGGGGGAGACATTTCTAATAAAAAGAGAACTTTTTATCAAAATTACCCATTAAACTCTGAAGACCCTTACTATTCATTAGCGTATACATGAAAACTGATAACTTTTAACTTAAAATCAAAAATTAGGACGTCTTTGGGTAGTTGTTAGAACTCTTTACAGTCTCTTCGTGTTTCATAGGACGCTAATTTCAAGTCTGTCACCAATCCCCCCATTTCCGGTGATTAGGGACGGTGTGAATAAAAGCAGAAAAGGGGGGGGGCGCGTTCCTACTGGCACCACATTCTTTGACGTACCTTTTCACTGCTAATTCAATGGGTAATTCGCTGACAGATAGTAGACAAATATCCGTCCGGGCATACAGACAAATGAATAAAGTTATGAAAGATGGGTATCGGAGGTCATACCTTTCCAAAAAAAGAAAGAATTCTTAAGATCCGACGGATTCAACCGATTTTGGAAGAGCGATATAAGCGAACAGACAGACGGGACATCGCCAGCATGTAAATACCTATCCTTTTTTACCGTCTAAAAATGGAACCTACCTGACTCGTAATGTCGAGGGCATATGACTTAGGCGAGCTGACCATTACCCATCCGCCACGGATGTAATTTGTATATTTAAATCGTCTAAGTAATTTTTTATACACAGCTCAAAACAATTAGGGGAACACTTTGCCTACTTTTGTAAACATTTTCAGCTCCAACTTCTTTTTTTTTTTGTTCTAAAAATCTAAAATGAGTGTAATGGATTCATTATGCACCCCGAATAAAATAGTAAAAAGCAGGGTAAAAATATCTTAATTTTTTAACTAAAATGTAAGGGGAAAATATTGGAGTCTTAACTTTTGAAAGCATTATAGCAATACTTCTTTTCAAAAGTTGATTTGTTAAAAAAATAAAGTTAAAACCTATTTTAAACATTTAAGAATGCAAGCGTGAAGAATTTGGGGTAAATTTACTTCGTAAAATTTTTTTAGGAGTGAATTTTATTTTACTATGCTTTTGATGTTTTCATTTAATTAAAACAAGTATTCTTTTAATTCTTCAAAAGACACGATTCTTCTATCTAAGTAAGTGCGAGCTCAACTTAGTGAGAAAAAAAATCGCAAGCTAATGATTCCAAATGGAACCATTGGGTCGACAAGGTTTAAACCATGCATTACCCTAATTGTTTTGGGCAGTGTACTTTTGATACCAAGTGTTTCGTAATCAAAACAGCAAAAATTCTGTTTTTAAGATAAAATCTGCATAAAATTTACAAATTGTATCTGTTTATGGAGAAAATGTGTTTTTTGACAAAATGGAATTATCTATTTCAAAACTTATACGAATTTTTTAAAATATATATATCTTCTGCAGAAAGATAACAGAAAAATGTTAGTTTCAAAAATTATTTTTTGCTTTACGAAAATCGAATATGTACACACATACACAAAACATCCAATTCAGTAACCAACCACCAGCTAGCCACATTTTAGAAAGATAAATGAAAAAATCTACTTTGAGTCGAAAATGAAACTCTCAAGGTAACCCAGCCCCACTGGAACTTAACCGCTAATGATCTGCCTGGGGTAGGGGGAGTTTCGGCAAGACCCTGGACAAAGACCACCCAAACTTAGCAATTCGTCCCTGTCATCACCGCCACAGGTAAAATGGGGGAAGCTAAAGTAGCTCGGAAAATCGAAGCCGCTATCTGGTCAACTCGCATGTTTCAGGTGGGCGCTGGGCGGTAATATTCGAAAAAATAGAACGGCGCTTGCAGGGTTAAAGTGAAAAGGGGGGGGGGGCGGGATTAGGTGAAACATTTAATAATTATCATTTTCTTTAAAGATGCCAGCGGCCAAGTGAATTCCAACGATGTGCAGTTCACTTTCACCAATTGCAATATTTCATATTGATGCTTAACCTTTTTAACTTCAATTCGGCATTGTTGATTAACCATGGAAATTATTTATTTTATTTTATACGTATTGCCTTTACATCCTTTGAACTTGTTCATAAAACATGTTGGCAATAAACCCTACCTTAAAAAGCATATCATAAAATAAATTTAAAAAAACCGACTGATATCCCCCAAAAACACTTCGTTAAAGTAAACAAACGCCAATCTCAAAAAACCAACAAACCTATGCATTTATTTTATAACAAAAAAAAGTCATGAAAGTTGTCGCTAAAAAAGCCGTGATATAAAATGAATGCCAATCTCTTATTTAAAACTTTTCGGTCGCAATAAATAGAATAATTTAAGTTTCGCTGTCATAAAAAAAATTTCACTGTTTGAGGTTGGTGCCCATCTTAATCCCCCTAAAAAATTAAATCACGCAATAGAACTTGAATTACTAAATCAAAATAACGAAGGATACTTTAAAAAAAACCTTTAACAATAATATGATCACAATACATTTAGATAAAAGTATAGAGGGTGGTTAAGATGAGGGGGGGCACCAACCTCAAACAGTGCAATTTTTTTTATGACAGCGAAACATAAATTATTCTATTTATTGCGACCGAAAAGTTTTAAATAAGAGATTGGCATTCATTTTATATCACGGCTTTTTTAGCGACAACTTTCATGACTTTTTTTTGTTATAAAATAAATGCATAGGTTTGTTGGTTTTTTGAGATTGGCGTTTGTTTACTTTAACGAAGTGTTTTTGGGGGATTTACTTTTATCTGTTGTGTTGGAAGGAGATCATCTTCATCAGATTTATCTATAAACATGTTTTTGCTGTTTCTTTGGTGTTTCAACATCAAGTTTTGGTTGTTTGAAATCCCAAACTTTTGGTCTTTCAATACCTATCCTTATTAGTATGATTCCTACATTTGTTATTTCAAAAAAAAAAAAAATCACTCACCTTTGCAGAAAAATTCAAGGACTAGAAATTTACTAGCAACATAGGCCTAAGTAGAAAAAGAAGTTCAAACGTAAACAAAAAATATTTTAAACATTCAAGCTTTCCTTGTGATCACGACTCATGATCAGAAAAAATATATATCCTGTTTGTCAAACTTGGCCTGAACTGGAGCTACAAAAGTAAAGAGATAACTCTTCCGATTATGCAGAGCTAGAGAACTGTCAATCATTCTGATGCAATGTGACATCATCGGTAGATTTTGTGAAAACTACTAGGCACCAAAATAAGTAAATCAGGAAGCATGGTTGGGCTCCTCTTCTAATATGATATTGCACTGCCTAGCCGAGTGTGAAGACATTGTATTGTAATCTAATCTTTATTCATCTTCCCATTTAGATTAAACATTTTACCTTCATTAGAATCGGTTATTTGAATTTGTTGTTTATTGAAATTTAAGTTTAGTTTTACCGAATTATGGTGTCGTTTGCAAAAAATGCAACTACATATGGTTCCCTGGCTACCTTCCTTATTTTTAGCAAAAATTAATTAGAAATTTAACTTATTTTTTACTTACGGAAATTATACACTTTTGGAGAGAAATACCCATATTTGTATTTTACTGGACGACAGTAATCACATTACTAATGATAACATATTAACTTTTTTCCAGTGTTGCTGGTTCTATGTGCAAAGAAGCTCAATGAGTTAGCAGCTAATAACTGGGAGTATGTATTAAAATGGTTTCAATTTTATTATTGATTGGTTTCTATACTGTATGTATGGTATTAAATAGTAATTTAATTAAATTGTTTAAATTCATGCATTATTTCTGTGTTTCAAGAACATTAAGTTTGTATATTTGCTGCTAATCAGTAATGGTTTTATTTTGGAAAATTATAGTATTTTCTATGTCTTTGTTAGTTAGATTAATAACTATTAATTAAGATTTATTGGAATTTTTTTTATGTAATGTCAGTTTATTTATCTTCAGAAATAATATAGCAAATATTTTTTTATTATTCATTTGGGGCCATTATCATTGTTTCAATTCCTTTATCTCTAAATCAGGGCTGGATATAAAGATTTGCTGTGTAGACTACGATTGATTTGCCGCCCCTATCACAATATTCTCCTCTTTCACGGAAATATAGTTGATTTGCTGTAAAATAGGGTAGTTTGAGCTGTTTAAAATTTACAACAACAAATATAAAAGAGGGGAAATAGTTTATTTCAAATACAATATGATTAGATCACTAATAATATTCTCACTTGCCCTGTTTTCATAAAGTGTAAACTAATAATGTGGTAAAACAACCAGTGACGATAAGCTAAATATGCAAATACGAAATTTGTCGACCAACAACAGGCCAGAGGCCCAGCAAGGTTGGGCCATTCACAAACGACTGGATTTACATTACTCTGTACATCCTCATCGGTTGGGGAAAGATAACAAAAAGTATATTTATAATAGGCTCTAGGCTACAGCCTACTTAGCCTATTTAGAAATCCGGCCCTGATATAAATGGTTATATTGATGGCAAACATCATATGTAACTGTACAAACTAAAACTACTAAATTAAAAAGAAATTGTCTCTACAAAGAGGAATTCAATAATAAATACACAGTTAAATCTCGATTAAACATGTCATCAATACTATAATGTTTTTTATTGCATTGAGATCTCATGCAGTGCTGTACTTGCTCCAGATACTTTGCCGGCCAGCAGTACTTTGACAGCAATGGGATGTTCATTTCGCTCGTGTTCTCTTCTCCGATCCTCCTCAACTGCCTCATAATGGTTGTGAGTACATTTCCTTATTCCCACAAAGGATTAAGACGGTTGCGTTGGGTGCCTATTCAGGTGTTGGCTCCTCACCTGACTGTGGTTCTAAAACACGTCGCCCGTCGCCAATAGCCCTCGTGTAGCTCTAGTGTGACGATAGTTCAAACCTAACCTAACAAAGGATTCAGATTAATTTTAACTACACTGCGCAAAACAATTGGGGGAGCACTTTGTGTGCGTTTGTTTATATTTCAGTCTCGACTTTTTATTCTAAAAATATCAAATTTGTGAAAAAGATTCATTATGCATCTAGAATGAAATAGTAAAAAACAGAGGCGGGGAAATCTTAAATTTTTTGAACAAAAATGTAAGGGATAAAATTGGAATCAAAACTTTTTTTAATAAATTATAAAAAAAACTTTCTTCAAAACTTTATTTGTTAAACATAAATAAAATCAATTTTTAAACATCTAAAAAATGACTCGAAATTCTCCATGCATCCAATTTATTTGGTAAAATTGTTTCAGATGGAATTTTATGTTACCATGTTTTTCCATATTTCATTTAATTAAAACAAAAATTATTTAATTCTTCCAAAGAGATGATTCTTCCATCTAATGATACATAATTGCGAGCCTAACGTAGTCAGTAAAAAATTGAAATCTGATTATTCCAAATGGAATCATTGGGGGTGAAAGGGTTTATACCATGTGCTCCTCTAATTGTTGTGAGCAGTGTATATATCTTTTTCTTCTGCACTGGAGCTAGACTTGTTCTATTGGAGATGGGCTTCTTAATTTTTATCTCGAGTGATGAGGCAGATACCAAAAATAAAGACTCAAAATACTTTTGGCTGGAGTTGGACTCGCCTTATACTAGAGGCTCTTAATTTTAAACTATGTTAAAGTTTATACAGGGCTGTTCACACATTTTTGAGACGATTTATATTGTATTCACAAAACTAAATTGAATAAAATTTTTGTGTTTTAAATGTTCTATTTGATAGCTCTTATTCTGAACTATCTTTCTACACCGTAATTTCCAGGATAATAATGCCTTTTGAAGTGTTGGAAGAGGTATTCTATCCCATTCCTCCTGAACAGCTTTCCAGAGTCCGGTAAGGGTTGTGGGACGACGTTTGGATAATGCAGATTTTAGAAGTCCGAAAGCACAAAAATCCATAGGTGATACATCGGGAGATTTAGTAGGGATATCAGTGAAGGGTATGGTCTTGATACCGGTTTTTTGTTCCATTTCTTCTTGAAATTTTACTGTGGATTTTGACGTGTGACTGCTAGCTTTGTCGTGATGGAGTTTCACAGATTGATGGCACTGTGGGTAAAGCGATGGTATTTCATTCAGAAAAATTGGTGATAAAATATGTTCCTGATAGTATTTGGAGTTAATCTTGACATTTTTTCCAACTCTCCTTATTTTTAACTTGCCATTATATGAAAAACCAGCAAAAATCATGAATCCCTTAGAAAAACTTTCTTTCGATTCTTTGAACCATGTATTTAAATTTTTTTCTCCTCTTTTATGATAATAAATGTTTTTTTTTTTGCCGCAATCATTTAAATACACCCATGATTCATCTATTGTGACAATTTTTTTCCATTTTTCTTTGGATAAGTGTTTCTCCTACAGAATTCAGCAGCGTGTTCTGCGTTCAGCGATATGTATAGGAGAAAGATGATGCACATTGCGTTTTTTTGCTTTTTTAAGATTTAAATCAGTGTTTATCATTTTGTTTACGGTGGACACAGGGCATTTTAATGATTTTGCAACTGTCCTTTGACTAGGGGGATTTTCTTTCAACATTAAACAACGTACCTTTGCAATAGTCGAAGATGTCCGTTTTATTCCTGGGTACTTGTTTGGAATTTTTGTCAAATTTGAGGCTCCAATTTGACGTTTTTTTCCTTTCTTGTTGACGATATTACCTATCGACGCTTTAGATATCACAAAACCATGACTCTCACATCGTTTTTGGATAACTGAATAGGAATGCTTCTCTTCGGAAAGAGCATAAATATAGCTTTCAAACCACTGCTTCGTTAAAAACGCCATTTTGAATAAAAATAAAATTCTCAAGCCGCAGACGATAATTTTGACTTTTAAAAACATAATACAATTGCAATTATTTCTTTTGTAGTAATCGATTTTTTATTACCACCAAACAAAATCGTCTAAAAAATTTGCGAACAGCCTCTGTACTCCTCCTAAAAAGTCTTACACTTATGTATATTATTTTTAATTAAACATATTTTTTTTTTAAAAAAATTGTGTTCAGAAGTATATTTTGCAAGTAATTTCGAAAACACTAGTGTTCAACAGTTGTTGCGATCACACCAATTTAGTGAGAAGTGAAGTTTTGAAGGTTAAAAATACACACATTCAATGTGTTGTAAACACGCAAACTCTTTTTTTTTGTGGGGGGGAGATAATAGACCATTTTAACTTTTGTTTTAATCTAAAGTGTCTGATAAGTTAACCACTGAAAAGCTTTTTTTTTGTTTTCAAAAACCACCAAAAGCTTCTTGATCATCTTGATATGTGATATGTCTTTTTTCAATATTTAAGTAACAATTCAGTTGCTTCGGTATCGTAATTTAAAAAAAGCTAGAACATTCACAGTTCATTTGAACAGCTAAATATTCTAGTTTATAATAGTAAAAGATTCTGTTAAGAAAATTGCATTGTATTATATTGTAGATTTCATTAAGAAAAATTATAAACTGTGAAGTCGTCAAGTGAATTTTACAAAGGTTCATGTACATACCTCTTGAACGAAGAGGTTAAAATGGAATGCTTCAAGAAGTATGTTTTTTTCAATGCCCATGAAACTACACTGCTCAAAACAATTAGTCGAGTATTATGCCTACTTTTGTTTACCCTTTGAGTTCCAATTCCTTTTTTTTTTATTCTAAAAATATAAAATTTTATGAAATCAATTCATTATGCATGCATCCAGAATTTAATGGTAAAACAATTGGATAAAAACTTAACTTTTCAAACTAAAATTTAAGAGGAAGAAAATTGGATTACTAAATGTTGAATAAATAACGCTAATTTTTCAAAACTTTATTTGTTAAAAAAAGTAAAAATCAATTTTTAAGCATTTAAAGAATGCAAGCGTGAAGAATTTAGGGTCAATTTGTTTCATAAATTTCTTTGGGATTGAATTTTATTTTACCATGTTTTTTATATTTTCATTTAAATTAAAACAAACATTATTATTTAATTCTTCAAAAGACATGATTATTTTCATCTAACGATAAATAAGTACGAGCTCAACTTAGTGAGAAAAAAATCTCAAGTTTAGGATTCCAAATGGAATCATTGGGTGTGAAAGGGTTCGAACCATGTGTTCCCTTAATTGTTTTGAGTAGTGTATAACGCTCAATAATGTGGGGGAGAGTGTTGTACCTTGGGACACTGACAATTTCTAAGAATTTATTGGCAATATTCATACATTGTTTATTTCTAATAGTAGCCTCAACTAACAGACATCATCATAATAAAATTTAACACTAGCATCATTGAACTAATGAATTGGTGACAAAAAATATTTCATTACCCCAAAGTAAATATTTTCCTCATTCTAATATAATTTTTTACCTTAATACTTTTACAAAAAGTCAACTGCATTTTATTTTCTTCATAAAAGAGAAGACTTTAAAATATTTTGGTTATGAGAAAATAATGATAATGCATTTAGATTGGCCACTATCTTGCTTTTATTTAAATCATGTAGTGTGTTGTTCCTTGGGACAGTAAAGCGTATTGTACCTTGGGACAGGTCCCAAGGTGCAACATATTCATGATTCTTAATCATTTGGACAAATAAAAATATCTTTATTATTTATTTAAAAGAGCAATTCCACAAAACATGTAAAATACAACTCAGCTTGGTTTTGGATTTTTGAAGTTTGAAAGTATAATTCTGGCAACACTTGATAAATCTTTTTCCTTCCATGTGATGAAATGTTCTAAAGAGCACATTTTCTGATGTATTTTGAAAGAAAGTTTGCTTCCTGACACAAATTAGTTCAAGTGTATGACTATTGACTGAATTATAAAGCATGTCCCAAGGTACAACATCATATTGTACCTTGGGACAGTTTATCCTCTCTACTTTAAATGAGTGGCAATTTTTTAATTTCAAGCTGCCAGAATTTAAAAAAAAATATATTATAGAGGAATATATTGGTGTGTTGAAATGCTACTTTTAAACTTTTATTCTGACAATAATTATCGAAGAAAAAAAGAAAAAAATGTATTAAAATGTAAAAATTGTCCCAAGGTACAACACTCTCCCCTATCCTCATTAATTTTATACTTGCACACAATCAATAACCTATACCACTTCTTTCGTATCGTAGGGACACTGGCTGTACTGGTCAGGAGCCATGACAATCAAAATCAAGCAGGCCCAGCTAAAAGAGCGACTACGAGCCGAGAGCCGAATCAGAAAACAGAAGCGAGAGGCCGAGCAGAAGAAGAGCTCAGAGGAAACGAGAGCCGAGCCGGATTTATCCGAGCCCAGAAAGGAGAAGGATCATGCTAAATCTGAGTGATAAGAGTTTGAAATGGCCAGTTCTATTTTTAATGTAGAAGAGTGTTGGTATGGGTTTTAATTAACCTTATAAAGCATTAAAAGCAGAAATTTTTTAACAGGAAAGTCCTAAAATTTAAGTTTAGGCAGTAATAATTTTTTTAATGATTTACCGTGCTGCTTATTTCAACTTAACAATCATTTATGAACTTACAACTACAGATAATTGGGGTTTCTAAAAAGATGAAAGTTTTTTTTTTTAGTTTCTAAATCCTGAAAAAAAATTGTTTTAAGTTTTCACACAGTCTTAAAAGTAGAACCTTGTGTAATAAAAAAAAGTATGATGTCATATGTATACATATTGCATCCTATTTTTATATATTTTCCTCATATTTTTACGCATGACGTCATGTGCAAATATATTAAGACATGTTGGGAGCCATTGTAAGGATATTTAAATTTAATGAATATTTCGTGGGGGACATGTTTCTTTTAAAGGTGATCCTTATTGTCAAATCAAATTGTATGATATGTTAGAATTTTGTTCTTTTTTTTTTACCAATTTTTAGTTTTTCTTGACAATACATAGAAGGAGAAAGTGACCGTGTCCCTCTTAGCCTTTCCATGGAAACGAGCTATCAGAAATATTTGAGTTTTAAATAGTTAATTTTAAAGATTCAATCAAATTTTCTTTATCAAAATGGAATTAAGCCAAGAGGCTTTTTTTAAATTTAGTTGCTGTTGCTCTATTCTGACCAGGTTCTGAGTCATTTCAATTGTATGCCTTCTTCTAGATTAAACAAATTTTAAAAAAAAATAATAATAATTTGATTACATCTATTTCATTATTAACTTCTCTTTTTTTGTATTAAAAATGAAATACTTTTTTTATTGAGTATTAAATTGTCTTTATTGAATATGATATTGTCATGCTATAATAGGAAGGTCGCTAATTTGTAATTCAATGTTGTTACAAGCTCAATTGTAGCTTATCTCTATAGTTAAACTCATATTTTCCTTGCACAGAAGCCACGACCATGGGCGGAGCTATAAAACACGCGGAACAATCGGATGAAGACAAAATGAAGCGACGGAAATGTTATCTTCACCTGATTTCTTCACACATTTTATAGCTCCACCCATGGTCATGGCTTCTGTGCAAGGAAACTATGAGTTTAACTATAGTGCTTGTTTCTTTTCATACAAACAAATCCTAAATAATGAATGTTACAAACAATGCCTTGAAATCTTTTGCAGTTTGTTTACACAAAACTTCAATTCATAGATTTAGAAAGTAGCAGATCTGCTTTTAGGTGAAAAGGTGAAGCCACCTGTGAACCAGCATCCCATAAGGCATTTCGCAAGCTCTAGCTCATGGCATGCCATACGCCACCAGATGGCACCATGAGATAATTCGACTCGTAAAAAAATATATGTTTAGTAATATTAGCGAATTAAAACTTTTTACCAGTTTTGCTAGCATAAGTTTATAGCTGGATATGTATTGATAATTTCTGGCCGACATGAGATATCTATTCATGAAAGAAGCATATTAAATATGCAGTTTTTATTGTATGTAACTCTTCGTCAAAAGCATCTTTTGTGAACCAGTATCTCTTGTTGCATTGCGAAAACGGCGTAATGTGGATTGATCACACAATTGCGCGGTTTGTATTGCCTTGTACGGGATTGCGCAATCGATGGGCATATCTTCTACTTTCTAAATCTATGCTTCAATTAATGAAATGTTTACTAATTTAGAATTTTAGAACTGATTTTATTTCTTGCCATTTTTTTATCTTGCCATTTGTTAAAAATGTTATCAAAATTATTGATTTTCATTATTTTTTGTAAGATTACGAATCTTTCATCAGCTTAAATTTCACTAAAATTAACTTAATTATTTCTTCCAACATCATTAATTTTTCCCCTGCTTATTTGTTGAGCAATTTTTTTTTAGTTTTGTTGCAAAATTTTAGCTCAAATCATTTCTGATAAGTGTTGCTCAATTTACTGGGATGTTTTGTTTAACTTAATATGTGGCTTATAACATTCAGAATATTATCCTTTTGGTTATTCTCTAAAATTAAGCCCAAACTATCTTGTGAAATAAACAAAGGTGGTTTTGCATCAGACTAACTGACAGGAATACCTGCTACAATGCTCTTTATTACATCTTAATCTGAAATGGACACAGCAGTCCCTGACCCCTGTGGCCTGTACACCACTAAGTTTAGTTTTATTAATTTAAGTTAATTTTGAATTCATTTTTTTTGGTAAATTAATATTTATAATCTAGAATTTCCCCATTTTTTTATACTGTCATAATTAGTTTTTCATTGGTATTATATATTATTTAAAGGTCCTTGTATTAGTCGAAAATGTCCTGTAGAAACTTTAAAATTTTACATTTCTAGAATTTAGAAGAGTCAAAGGACCCATTGCTAAATTCTTTATATTTGATACTTGAGTTTACAACTCATTGCATGCTCAGAAATATTTTTTTTTAGTATTTTTATTTTTTTTTTCAAATAAATAAGCAATATTTATAAATGAATTATTATTTTTTGTTTTGAGGCTATATAACACAGATATGTAATTGATGTGTACATGTTTTTCTATAATTTTACAAATTGTAGCTGTAACACAGCTTACATTGGACATTTTATTGAAAAGTTTAATGATTTATTGACTTAAATAATTGTAAATTCAAATGTTATTCAAAATATTTATTCTATTTTTGTGTAAGTATTTAATCTTAATATTTAATCGCTCTCATTTTACTCAGGCTTATTTCCTGTTCTTTGACGATAGATCCTGATCTTGAGACAGTTTCCATTAATAATATTATGGCAATCAAATCTAAAGAATATCTTTATTATAATCTAAAAAATTTCTCTAACTTGATCTCGTGTTATTGTTTGTTCAATTTAATCAGATGTGAATGTTATTTTTGTATGTACAAGTTCTAAAACATATTGTGATAACTGTTTGTATATATTGTTAATTATATCTTTATTTTTGTTTTAATTGTTAATTTTGTTTGTCTCAGTTTGTATATATTCTGACTGTACTAATATCTTTCTTTAAAATTAATTATTAAATGAGTACTTTAAATAAGCCTTCTTTAATAAGTTTGTTTTTTATAAGTTTAATGATTCCTGGTGGCAATTGAAATCAAAATTTTACTTAGCATCATATTTCAAACAATTTAATAACACATTTAATCATTTTTTTATTATTAATTATGATGTTTGTTCAATAAAGTAAGGGATACAGTTATAAATCTACTAAACAGTTTTTATGATGAAGCAGTTTATTCTAACTTTTTTTTAATTGATCATTAATTTTTCAATTAGTTTTTTATGTATTTATAATAAAGTTATGTTTATTTTTATCTGGCAATAATAATTTTGTAATTTATATAAAATTATCTAATAATAATAAAAATGTATTTAATTTTTTTCTCCCTTAATTTAAGTATATCTAGATTGATTGTCATTTGGAATTAATAAAACCCGCTGAATAGTAAATTTTAAAACATTTTTTTTTAACTACACATGAATCTCTAATGTAGTTTTTTCGGTAAATAACTTTTACAAATCATTTTTATTATTTCTATTTATTTTGCTATGGGTTTATTTTCTAATTAGTAAAGCATAACCTTTTCCCTATTGTTATAATGTTATCTCATTTGTAGGATTTCTTTGTTTGGTTTAAAATTATCAGTGGCTGCTGGCTAACCTATACCAGCTAAGCATGTTAATATCTAAATTTTCAGATTAATTCGTTTTTCAAGTTCTTGATGCAATATAATTATATTTTATCAAAATATTTCCTATGCTTAACTTTCGCTTCGGTATTGAATATTTTTATGTATATATATTCCAACTTTTTTTTAGCTTTAAAAAAAGCATATCTGCTACTGTCATTATTTATGATATTTGTTTGTAGAAAAACTTTCTGATTGATGTAATATTTTGAAGATATGTTTTCTAGTCTGTAGTTTTATGTGAACTCAAATTTTCACATTGCCATTTTAGTCTATCAATATTGTTTTTGGTGTTTTCTTTAATAATATAATAATATTTGCAATTTACCCTTTTAGTCCCAGTGATGCCATTTGGCATCATCATGTCTCTGATCATAATTTTAAAAAATAATAGGGCTGACATCTATTGGGATTCTTAAAAATTATTTTCGTATTGAAAAAAGTTTGAAAAATTGAATGGATGTGCTTTTTGACATCATGAATGGCTATAGACGATCAGAAAAAAATATAAAATGATGATGCCAAATTGTCATTAGGACTGAAAGGGTTAAAGCAGAAGAACACCATTTTTTATTATTTTGTTTTTATTAAATTCAATGCCAGTTGTTAGATTACTTTTTTTTAACTACTAATGCAAATAACTTTTATTTTCCCATTCCAAATACATATATTTTGTAATAATTCTTTTAATGTTCGTATATTAACAGATCACCATAGCGACAACATTGATAAACTGATTTATTTTTACAGAATGTGATACGACTTAGGTGTGTTGTTTTGTTAACCCTTGTATTGTTATTTAGACGTGTCAACTTTGTGATGTCATAAAGAACTTACGTAGAAAGTGTTGCCAACAGAAATTGCAATTGTCCAAAGAGGTCCCTTGTGTAATCATGTATTCTTTTGTTTAAATAAGTGTGTGTATTAGGAAAATAAAGTAAATTTGTTTGTAATACATAGTATTAGTTAGTGTCTTTTAGATCCACTTCCACTCAAATTGGCTCAGTTTTAAATAATAATTTTAAAGTCCAAAGTCTTATCAAATGTTGAAAAAAAAAAATTCTTAACCAAATAACTCCGTCTGTATTCGTGCAGATGATTTTTTGTGTGACAAATTTAAATTACAAAGGAAAAACCGCTTGATTTATTAGGAGTCCTCCTGTAATTGTGTCTGCTTGGTGGACATTGGCGACTAGAAACCGGTTCTTCATTGGCGGTACAAACGTGTGACTCGTGCACACTGATCTCTGGCGTGAATCAAGGGTGCCGCTAAAGATAAACAGAGTAACCGGTTTCTTTACACGAGCTAGACGATTTCTCGCTATCATTGCCAAAGATGCCTGTTGAGGAAAGCCTTCTACGAAATCAAGTGGATTTTCCCATGTACTCTTCAAATGTAAAAAAAAAAATGTTTTCGTAACCAAATAACTTCGGCATTGAATAGATGTGCAGATGATTTTCTTTGCAACTTACAGGACTCTTTAATCCCACTTTTTAAAACTGGTTATTGTTTTTAACTTCCAATGAATAGGTTTTTTAAAAAAACTAACCAATTTCAAAAACTGGGATTATAGATCTTTGATTGCCAGCTACATTTATCTCATTAAAATATTCTATAGAGCCGGAGTGATAGATTACTTATGAAATATTTTTTTTTTATCCCATTAGGATAGGATAGGTTTGAATTATCGTCGCACTAGAGTTACACGAGGGCTATTGGCGACGGGCGTCGTATTGTAGAACCACAGCCAAGTGACGAGCCAACACTTGAATAGGCACCCAACGCAACCGTTAAGGGCGACATCGTACGCAGCGTTAGGACTTTGGAGCATATTTAACGTGCACTCCCCTGCACGGGATATTATTCGTCGGACATTTTTGGGCTGCACGGGCCGTTTATAGGTCGGCAGTTTTCTTGGCGATGCCCGGACCCGAACCTGGACCATGCTAGGCGAGTGCCTAACCGACTGGGCTCCCCAGCCTACAGTCCCCCAGTAAGTCTAAATAGTAGTATTTAACACACATTGCTTTGGCTTTTAGTGTATTATCGTGGTATTTTTCTTTTCATAATGAAGTTTAATGGTATAGTTTTTCATTTTATTTATAAAAAAAATCTAACAATAAATTGAAAATTCACTAAGTAAAATACCTCATGTTAGAACTTTTCGAGGGCTTTTTTTTGCCTAATGAAGTTTTAGAGAAGTTTAGTTACGTACTTTTTCATTTTATTTATAAAAAAAATCTAACATCGCCAAAATAACTGCCGACCTATAAACAGCCCGTGCAGCCAAAAATGTCCGACGAATAATACCCCGTGTAGGAGTGCACGTTAAATATCCTTCAAAGTCCTAACGCTGCATACGATGTCGCCCTTAACGGTTACGTTATCCCCCCACTCAGGTGTCGACTCGTCGCCTGAGTGGGCAGAGAACTTTTACAAGCTTTAATTTATGTATAATTTTATTTATTATATACAGTATAATTGTTGTAATTTAAAAATTAAAATATCAGCACAATTTTTTTTAATTATAATAATTCGAAGACAGTCTCTAACAACACATTTGTAGCTGTAGTGGGGCATTTACAAAGTGGAACTTTGAACTATTATAACTTCATAACTAGGTCTGTCGCCCAATAGCCATGGTGTAGCTTTAGTGGGACGTTTCAACCAAACCTCCTGTATCGACGAATGGTAAATTGAGTTCAAATGAAAGGAGAAAAATAAAATCATTCAGTATAAGCAATGTCGAATTAAGCGCAACTGGAGACAGTTGTACAAGAAAGGATCTGTGCTACTATTTAATAAAGTAAGCTTTTTATATATATATTCTTTATTCATACAGCAAAAATATCTCTAAAATGAAGAGTTATTTGTCTTAAGTATAAATAAACTCTTATTTCAGTATTCGCCTTCAGGCACACCATTTTGACGAGGTAAAAACTATCGAGGTAATGTTCCCGAGACGAGTCCTTTCCTTTAGTTTAACCCGAAGCCGTTACTTGTCGTAGTTCCAAATCACGAGGCCAGTTACCGAAAGCCTTTCTATAGCACTAGTTCTTTGTTAATTCAACCAAATAAATACAAAACACCACAAATGACCAGAAATTTAGCTCATAGTGCGTGTTTGTTAACCAAACCAACTCGCCAAAGCGATGATTTTACGTTCTGGTTTTGAATCCAACCTTGCCCTGATATTATTTGGTTTGTTTCAAATTCTGTGAGCTAATATATGCTGATGGTTATAAGAGTGAAGCCAAAATACAGAAAATTAATTGGTGAAAAGAACTGGTTGAATAAAACCGAATAGTTTGTCACTTGTTTCTCCTAAACATTAAAGGCTGTGGGGCGCCCTGTGGTCAGAGTCTCGATATATCGGAAGGTCACGCGATCGAGTCCTGGTCGATGAAACCCCACCGAGTATATGCGGAGTGCGTGCTCGTAAAATCTGTTGGATCCGAAAGTCCTGTGGGCGCAGCTTCCCACAGGTACAGGTTCCTTGAGACTATTTCCCTCTCCTTCAGGGACATGTCTAAATTGTGGAGGTGGCGCGCGATAGATGGCAGTATCTGTCACGTATGTGTGTGTCTGCTTGTGAGTGTTGTGACTGTCTTACTTGACGAAGGTTTATAAGCGGGTCTCTGACCAAGCACACAAGTCTGAAAATATATGTATACCAACCAACCAATCCTAAACATTATAATTTTACATTATCGGGATTATCGCATAGGCCTACAAATCCTACAGATTCCATTGGGCCTATTATTTTAGGGGCCCCCAAAATTGGATTTAAACACACAAAATTTTGCTTCACACTTAATAATTCGTATTATTTTACAAACCTAAATAATTAAAAGTACATATTATAATTTTTTTCAATGTCAAAAAATTAAACACTGTGATAAATTGATATTAATAAATTTAATGATTGACTGACTTTACTTTAAAAGGTTATATTTTTTTCAATTATGTTTTTTTTTTTAAATATCAGTTCGAAAGGGGTCCCTAAAAGCTATCCGGGCCTAGGTCCCAACCTGCTGTGTCTGGCCCTGCAGTCAGTAGGGACTCGATATAGTGTGAAGCCCACGGTAAAAAAAATCGTCCAAGAAAATGTAAAAAAAATTAATGAATTCTAAATAAACGAAAAATAACGAAAAAAAAATAGCACGAACGATAACGAATAGATAGCTACGAAAGATAAGGAAAAAAGTACCACTTTATTTTTTTAATTTTATTTTAGGGGGGGGGGTAAGTTATTCATTTTAAAGTCCACGGTTTTTATTTATTTATACTTGTTGATGAGGACTATATCGATACTTATTTTGGTTAAGAGTCCATTGGAAAAGGCCACCGACATCTATTCCGTAGTTCCATCTTTCATATTCTTTTTTTTAAAGTTAATTAATTTTGGCAATTTTCTGGGCATTGATTAATCTTCCGAAGGGCCTGAAAATTAAATAAAAAAATGTATAGTTGTTTCTCTGTGTGAATTTTAAAATAATTAAATTAGGCTTAGAAAGTCCGAACTAGGTTTATTTTTGAAGAAATGATCTCCCTTAAAATCATTTCTGAAAAAAAAAAAAAAAAATAGAATATCAATTAAAATTCGCTATTGATAAAATTTTCAAATGGGGGTAAGGGTAGATACATATATATTCCGGCTTGTGTGCTTGATCCGAGACCCGCTTACAAGCCTTCATCAAGTAAGACAGACACAGAAAGATTTTTACTGTCACAGAGAAAGGAATTACACCCAGGGCGAAGGCGGGAATCGAACCCGCACTCGTTACAGCGCGCAGACTGATTGAGTAATGCTCCGAACCACTCGGCCATTCGGGCCCTTTTTAACGGGCCCTTTTTCCCCCCTTTGGGTCCAGTTTATGCTGTTAAAATACACTTTTACATTTTTATTATAGTTAAATTCATAGCTTCCTTGCATAGAAGCCATGACGGTGGACTGAGCTATGAAACGCGCGCAGCAATCAGACGAAGAGAAAATTTCAGCCGTTTTTATTTTGTCTTCATCTGATTGCTGCGAGCGTTTTATAGCTCCACCCATGGTCGTGGCTTCTGCGCAAGGAAACTATGAGTTTAACTTTAGTTCTTCAATTTTTTTTTTCTATAATTCGCTCTTTTTTATTGATATATTAAAAGACTTTATGAATACTCAGGGCAATAACAAGTATTTACTATAGTGGTATGCTTATTATGAGTATTTTGCAATAAACCTATTAATTCGGAAATTGTTTAAAGTTCGGGTTGTTGGGGGCGGAATATTGTATATTAAAAAATTTAACAGAGGGGGGAGAGAGAATGTCCTGAAAATTTAGTCACCCCATCAATTTAATATAAGACTATTTTTGTTTCTTTAGTTGAACCTCTATAAGAGTTAGCACTAGAGAAATACAGTAATCCCTCGCTATATCGCACCTCGTTATATAACGCGCACTCGGATATATCGCGTCTTGTGTCATGCCCCCCAATTTTTCAATGTACTTAGTATAAAATGTAACAAATCGCTCTATATATATCACGCATTCGGTTATATCGCCGTTTCTTGCTTGTCTGCCGACAAGCGCGATAATATAACGAGGGGTTGCTGTATTTCGTTTTTTTTTGTTTGTTTTGGTTTGAATTAACGTCGTACTAGAGCTACACGAGGACTATTGGCGACGGGCGTCGTATTTTAGAACCACAGTCAGGTGACGAGCCGACACCTGAATATGCACCCAACGCAACCGTTAAGGGAGACATTGTACGCAGCGTTAGGACTTTGAAGGATATTTAACGTGCACTCCCTTACACTGGGGTATTATTCGTCGGACATTTTTGGCTGCACGGGCCGTTTATAGGTCGGCAGCTATTCGGCGATGCCTGGACCCGAACCTGGGACCTTCCGCATGCTAAGCGAGTGCTTAACCGACTGGGCTATCCCGCTATTTGGATTAATAAATGTTTCCTTTCGCGAGTGTGTGCGGTGTAATTGGGGTGTTTAGCTTTCTCTCGTGTAAAACCAGACAAAAACAAAAATATAACTTCCTTTTTAGGATTCCGTCAGCACTCAGCAGACGATTTTGGACAGGAAGTGCGTGAATGAAGTCATTGGCATTCGAAATTCGCGAACCTGGCAACGGGCCGAGGGTGTCGAGCGAAAAAGGCCGTTTGTTTGAAACAATAAAAGAAAAAGAGAGGAATCGCACCCTATTATTATATAGTGGCAATTAAGGGTAGGATGTCAAGGAAAAAAACTTCACCTTTTTATGTACCTGCTCTTTTTAGAGAGGGGCAGTATTCCAAAAAGAACAAGAGCATACATACAGCGTTCTTCAAAAAGATGCAAATGTAATTGCGTTTTTTCAGTATGTTCTTCTCAGACTTCTCACTTCTTTAGTTGCGGCGAAGGATTATAGTATATAAAAAAGGAAATTTATATTAACTTCATATATTTCCATTTTAACACGAAAAAGATGCAAAATATAAGGTTTTATTAACATTTAAGCTTATTGGCTGTAATATGTACCATCAAGTCGACGGTTGCCGAATTCTAACCATTTTGAATATTTTATACAGCACCCTTTTAATATTGAGATGCAGGTATGAGAGGTTGATATCGTTAGGGTAAGGTGGGGTAAGTGGGCCATTGGGGCAAGTGGGCCACCCCCCTGGCATTTCCCGAATTATGGACGTAAAAAAAAATCTGTTGCAATATTTCTACGTATTTACCCCAATAGATGCAGGAAACATTATGGCATCATTTTCACTTAAGTATGTAACAAGGTACAATCCTTTTTGTGAAAATTTTTAAAATTGCATCTTTTCGTAATTCACGCCATCATACTATTTTTAAATTTATTTCCAAACGGTTCATGATACAAAACAAAATGTTATATATTTTGAAAGTGTATAAAACATAGTATCTTTTTGTAGTGTCATGTGCTTGTGATGTTGATAAAGTTAAAAGAAAATTGGGGTGGCCCAGTTGCCCCGCGTTTGGGGTAAGTGGGCCACCACAATGGCGGGGTAAGTGGGCCACCCCAGGCCCACTAGCCACAACTCTTTAATATACTTAAAAAAAGTCATATTTACTGATTCATATTGTTAGTCATATACACTATTCATAGACCTATTCATTGACATAGGCCAGTTTAAAATCTGCAGCCCTAACATTTTTTTTACACTACATGCAAAAATGACAAGATGAAAATTAATGTATTTTTTCTTGTAGTAAGCTTGCAAGCCAGAAAAAGTTGCTATGGGGGAACTATTAAGGATACATCATTACATTTTTTTTTTCAAACACTCAAAAAATCATGTAGATTATTCCACTTGCCCAGCCTTATCTCTACCAGTTATGTGTAAAAATATATTAGGGGGGTGGCCCACTTACCCCACCTTGTGGGGCAAGTGGGCCACTCGGATGACCAAAATGAAAAACATATTTTTTATATTTATTTTTTGCCAATTTGTGTTAAGGTTGTCATGGGTACAGTAATAACATATGAAAGAATGGACCACAAAAAAAATAAGTTGTTAGGCCGATTATATCCAGTGGCATGAGGGTCTAAAGTTGAATTATGCCAAAAAGGTGGCCCACTTACCCCACCTTACCCTATATAAATTGCTTATGTACCGTGTTCAGGGCCGGATTTAAAGATTTGCCGCCTGTAGGCTACGATCGATTTGCCGACCGATATATATCATCCAATATTCTTGACTATTTGTTTTTCTTTCTACATATTAGAATTATCTGTGTACCTTTCTTTACACTATAAATTGAAAGTGAAATAATAGATAATTTTTTTTTTAAACTGCTCTACTATTTTTCTTTCAACTTCCAGATTAGGGGGAGAGCGTGCAATTACCCTCGCAACTACCATATTTACTGCTAAATATTAATGCAATATATATACGTTTACGATTTACCCATTAACGTAAATTATTTGTTTTCTTTCTTTAAAATATTTGTATTTTTATAATAATTTTTTATGCCGAGTGCCGCTTAAATTGGTCGCAAAATTTGCCGTCCTAAAAAATTTGCCGCTCTAGGCTACAGCCTACTTAGCCTATTTAGAAATCCGTACCTGACCGTGGTGTTACCAGATTATTGGCTCAATTTAAATAGACATAGTCTTGTCTTGGAGGATTTATAACTTGCACGTAACTGCCTCGGGCGGTTCAAGAAAGCATTGGCCAATCCGCCAAAACTACTGGTTGTTCTGTACACACTGGTGCAAGTCTATATCCAATCGATCGGAATTACCGCGCCAACTATAATGATTGATCCAAACATATAACTTTAAGAATGAATTTTTTTTTTAAATATATGATTTGGATTTTTAAAACATATGATTTTAATAGCTAATTTAATAATGACGTCTGGTTTTGTAGTCGGACATTAATTAATTAGATACTCGGGCCGCAGATATTCTTCGCTCATTAAAATCACTCGTAACAGTTAAAAGTTAAATAACTGTCTATTTTCTCTTGCTATGTTTTCCAAAAATAACAAAATTTGAAAACATATAATGTTAATGATGAATTTTTAAAACATATGATATTAATAAGTAATTTTTAAAACATATGATTTTAATAAGTAATTTTTAAAACATAAAGTTTTAATACCTAATTTTTTTAACAAAAAATTTTAATAACTAAATTAAAACACATAGTTTTACTGACGAACTTTTAAACATACCAAAAGGCATTTGGTGTTGAAAAAAAATAATGAATGGGTAAATTTTGTTAAAAAAAATAAACAATAAAAAGCCTCCCCTCAAATTTTATCTTTATTACTTTTTAATATTTCCACCAAAAAGTCTTCCACTTGATATCTAACCTACTCCAAAATAAAAAATATCAATATCTTCTTTTTTGTGTACTCGATTTGTTACCAAATGCACTATGTACCCGTTTCCGGGATAAATTCTCTTTAGATACTCCAGAGACACTGAGAGGGAAAAAAATAGAGTAATAAAGTCAGAAAGAAAAAAAAACGGGAGAGGAAAAAGGTTACAAAAACAAACAGTTCGCTCGGGAACATCCGCGCACTAGGGATGGGAAAACTGGGAGCAGTTTAACCGAAACAAAGGTTATTGGGTTTCGGTTAAACTGGCAGAAATTGGACCGGTCAAAACTGGATAGAACCAGAGTTTGTGCATTTGTCATTTGTACAAGAACAAAAGCCCTCATTTTAAATTTAAAATATTAGTAATTCGTTAAATGGTACATCAGCATTCAAAATGGTATTTGAAATAATTGGTATTTGATGAAACAAAAATGGTATTGAATAAAACACCAAAAAAGTTTTTTAAATAATTAAAAAATGAACTTCACTCTTGAAAATTGGAAGCTTAATGTCTGTCTGCTCTAAATTAAAACCTGAAATTAATATATGCTCTCAATACCATACCACATAATTAAAAAAAAAAAATTAGTGACATATCCACGGTGTAACTGGTAACGGTTAAAACTGGAAATGAAATAACCAGTTAAACCGTCTACCGGTGTTTTATAAGAACCGCACACCCCTATCGCGCAATCGCAGTTCTGTCACCCCGCCTTCTCAGTACACTACCCACCCTGCCTCTTCGGAAAGTGGTTCCGTCCACTTATGACGAGGGCGAGGGTTGCCAGTGAAGAAATCGCCAAGGAATGACTGAAATGGGAATTAAATGGAAAAATATGCGTAAAAAAGAAAAATGATGTGAATTTTAGCGCATATGACCTTTGTAGTTTATACTATTTGTTATTTTTTTACTTATTACTTATTTAAGTGTCATCTATATATAGTAATGTAGAGTCTAGAAGGTTATCTAAAGTATTTTGGCGACTGTAACTGCCACTAAGAATAATTTAATTAAAAGATTTCGACGTGTCTGGAAGAATATTTTATGAAAAAGCGCTTAACTCTAAGAAAAATATTCGCAAGCCAAATTGTTAATTGATATATTTTTAATTCCACGAATGGCACAATGCACTTACTGTTTAAAACTATGACTCATTTTTTTTGTAAATCGAAAAATTAAAAATAAAACTAGTCACAAATGTTTTCTAAAAAAATTTTGGCACTTCCATCTGGATTGAAAAATATTATTATTATTATTATTATTAATTATTATTGTTATTATTGTTATTATTTTTATTATTATTGTTATTATTTTTATTATTATTGTTATTATTATTATTATTATTATTATTATTATTGTTATTATTATTATTATTATTATTATTATTATTATTATTATTATTATTATTATTATTATTATTATTATTATTATTATTATTATTATTATTACCATCAGCATCTTCATCATCATTGTTATTATTGAATCAAAATTCGTATATTTTTTGTATTTGTTTAAAAAAAGGATTTTTTTTAAAATGTGTGTTTATTTTTTCAAATCGCTGTTTTACGATTTATAAAAATAGTTTTTAGAAAATCTGTTTCGTTAAAAACTTTTCACAAGACAGTGCACCGGTAAAAGAGACGGCTGTTATTAAAGCAAAATTAGTGAAAAAGTTCACGTTTAAAATGTGTAAAAAAAAAAAAAAAAAAAAAAAAAAAAAAAAAGATTTGTTTTTTACTTTTCCGATTTTGTATAAAAATGATGCACTGCAGTCTAGCTTCCATGCACAGTTATGTGGGCAACGAAAAAAATTAAACCTCTGTACTCAAAAACTTATTTTGTAAAAGAAAAGCTAGGTGGTTTAATATCATACCAACAGAAAAAAAAATATATAAAAAATGAAAGTTTTAAATAATAAATCATTGCAAATTATTGGACATTTCCCAGAAAATGCTTCAAAACTTTTTTCTTACACAAGGGTTTAACATTTAACTATGAATTGTAATAAAAATTGCATTTTAGATGGCTGCAGTCTTTTATAACGAGGCGTTTGCAGATGTGTTAAAGCTTTTTAATGAGTCCCAAAACCGGAATCCGTGGGCGTTCACAACCAACCTTCAAACCTTCCCTCTATTGCCAAGTTCGCGCTGTACGGCCAGAAACGGCAACCCTTCCCCACTCCGAACTGGCGTGTGCGCGCAAGCGGGAGAGGCGCCCAGTTAACGCACATGGCCGACCCCAGCAGCCACCAGCAAAACAAACAGCACCGGGCCGCCATCGGAACCCCATCGGCGGGGATGTAGCCGCGTGAGATGCAAGCGAAGAAGCGCTACGTCCTGGTTCTCATGAGCTGCGCTTTCCTGGTCCTCTGCTACTTCGGCGCGTTCCGGCTGCGGAGCCCGCGACATCCGAGGAGGACGGCGCACAACAAAACCCCGGAGCGATCCTACCTGGACGGCGGCGGCGACGACGTCGACAGCTGGCCGCCGTCGCAGCGTCGGCTGGACGGCCGGGCCCGGCTGAAGTCCGGCAACTGCACGCTGCGCACGTGCTTCGACCTGTCGCGGTGCGGGTCCGACCGGGAGTTCCGCGTCTACGTGTACCCGGCGGCCGATGGGGACCCGACGCCGTCCCCCACGTACCAGAAGATCCTGAACGCGATCCGGGACTCGCGCCACTACACGCCGGACCCCGCCCTGGCCTGCCTCTTCGTGCTGGGGCTGGACACGCTGGACCGCGACGTCCTGTCGCCCGACTACGTGCCCGACCTGCAGTCCCGACTGGACACCCTGCGGCACTGGAACAACGGCCGCAACCATGTGATATTCAACCTCTACTCCGGCACGTGGCCGGACTACGCCGAGAACCTCGGCTTCGACTACGGCGAGGCGATCCTCGCCAAGGCGTCGATGTCCGTCGCCAACTACAGGCCCGGCTTCGACGTGTCCATCCCCCTGTTCTCCAAGTCCCACCCCGAGAGAGGGGGGGAGAGGGGGTACGCGGGGTCCGGGGACCTGCCCGTGGATAAAAAGTACCTCCTAGTGTTCAAGGGGAAGAGATATCTGTACGGTATCGGTTCCGAGACCAGGAACTCGCTGTACCACCTGAACAACGGCAAGGATATTGTGTTGCTCACGACGTGTAAGCACGGCAAGAAGTGGAAAGAAATGAAGGACCCTCAGTGTGAGCTCGAGAACAAGGAATACGACAGGTGAGATTTCGTCCTTCCCTTACATTGTAGTATGTATGAATACGGAACACCTAGCGTATCGGTGCCATAATGCTATTTGGCGACTTCTCGGGCCGTGATATTCTTTAAAAAAAAAAAAAAAAACGCTGGTACTCCCTCCGGGCCGTCAATTGTGGCCCCTCGAGCTGTGATATTCAGATTAAAAAAACAAACAATGGTATCCCGTCGATCGTGGCCCCGATACGCTAGCTGTACCACGAATACATTAGTATGTACGAAACATTAATTGGTACAAAAGATTCTAGTAGGTACAAAGCATTAGTAGGTACGAAACATTTTAGTAGGTAGGAAACATTAGTATGTACGAAACATTAGTAGGCACGAAACATTAATAGGCACGAAACATTTAAGTATGTACGAAACATTAGTAGGTACGAAACATTTTAGTAGGTGTACGAAACATTAGTATGTACAAAACATGACTATGTACGAATACAACACAGGCTTCGCTTCCCCTACCACCTTGTATGGTTTTCCAAGAAGCAAAACTGGGCTAGGGAGCCCAGTCGGTTAGGCACTCGCCTAGAATGCCAAAGGTCCCAGGTTCTGGTCCATGCATCCCCAAAATAACTGCCAACCTATGAACGGCCCGTACTGTGAAAAATGTCCAACGAATAATACCCCGTGTAAAGGAGTACACGATAGTGAGTGCACAAGTTCAGATTTCAACGTGCAAAAAAAAGTTCTAACGCTGCGTACAATGTCGCCCTTAACGGTTTCGTTGGGTGCCTATTCAGGAAACGGCTCGTCACCTGACTGTGGTTCAAAAATATGACTCCCATCCCTAATAGCCCTCCTGTAGCTCTAGTGCGACGATAATTCAAACCTAACCAAGAAGCGAAACGAGCGTCGTTTTCTAAATCTACCTCGCTTCAGGCTCTACTGTGAAGTTAGTCGCAACTGCTCTCCAAACCGTAGTAGGGTGGGAGGAAGGAGAAAAGATCGCCTCTCGTGCATCTTGGAATATCAAACGAGGAGGAAAGGGGAAGCAGGCCTGCATTCAAATTGTACATACTATAGATACTTAAGTAATGCAACTAAGGTGCCGTAGTTGTCGTCCTCATTATAACACAAACTTCCAAAATTCTTTCTTCCTCTTATGTGGTTTTCCAGGAGATAGTGTAAGCGTCACTGTTCTAAACTTAAATAGTTTAAGAATCTGATGTGAACTTAACCGCAATTGCTTTCTATATCCAAGTAGGGTTTGGAAAAAATGTAAACGTTGACACTCTCTGGAAAGGGAAGGGGAAGAAGTCACTTTCGTTGTTATCAAATGGACTATAGTTTGGGAGAAAAAGGTTGAAAAATGGGTGAAACATTATTCCTATCAAATTTCCTGGGCAGAAGCTGGGTAAAATCCTAGAATGGGGTCGCTGGCCTGATGGCAAATTTCAAAATTGGATGAGTTTAAAAAGAGTGATGAATAACCTTTTGTTGTAGCCATGTACACAATCAGAAAGAAAGAGATGAACACATCAAAAAGCTGATTAAACCAGCGTTAGGACTGATGAAAAAAAAAAAACTTAATCAAAGACAGTGTTCAAAACGTGATTTTCAACAAAAGCGCTTTCGTCCCTTTTGTAGTTTTCCAGGAAACATGCGAGTGTCACTGTTCAAAACTTACCTGGTTACTCTGCTGTAGGGTTAATCGCAATTGCTTTCCAAGCTCAAGTAGGGTGGGGAAAAACGTAAACAGTGACGCTCCCACAAGGAGTAACGGAAAGAAGGTGCTTCCGTTGTAATCGGATGGACTATAGTGATGGAAACCGTTAAGTCAAAGGTTAAAAAAAACCACCAATCCCTAGAATTTCCACATTTGTGGTCTTGTCATTTGGCTGCTATATACGATGGGGCTGCGTTGGGTGATTGCTTGGAAGTCGCCCATTTCACTTGACCTGCAGGGTTAGATTTTAATTCTCCAAAATTAAGATTTCCCATCCCAGCGGGAAAAGCTGGTAGATACCATCACCGAGATAAAATGGCAAATACCGGGAAAAACTGGGAAATACCTCTTTGTCGGAAAAAACTGGGAAATACATTACTTTCGGAGGTATACGCTTGACTGAATTTCCAAATTGCGTTGCCTGTAGTCCTTCTGTTTACCAGCAAAGCTCAAAAACACTTTCTTCCTCTACCCCCTCATGCAGTATTCTAGTTCCTACAACAAAACCGAGCTTAAGTTTGCAGCAGAGAAATGTGTTAGGCGGAGGAATCTGCTTAAACAACGCTGCTGGCGCCGAAATTTGGCCTGCTCCTTCGACCCTGATATTCGTGCGCCCTGTTACGTCAAAATCGAAAGAAAAAAATAATTAAAATGACACTCTAACTGAAGCTAAACTAATAAAAATAATTAATTTATGTCTTGAAACAACAAATAAATTTGTATATTGAATGTGAAGTACGTTTTTGTATTCGATTCTCGCACCTGAAAATGAGAACTATTTACCTTCTTGCAGAACATTTGTATACTACAAACTTAAGGTCGGTTTTGGTGTAGTTCTCTCAAAATACGCCGAATCACTTTCTGGGAATACGAGCCAAATTGATTTAATCGTAGTTGTTCTCCTGGCGACTTTTCGAGCTTGGCAACCTCTCGAAAATTCTGTTTCCCAAAGTCTGTCTTTGCTTGCGTTTTTTTTTTGTTATCCTAAAACTGTTCTCCATCAGTTTCTGGATATGTGTGGATGTGCAACCCCTTCTTGGTTGGTTAATTGGTTTAAAAGCTGGTTTTTCTGCTCTGCCAGCTACTCCCCTTCTTTTGAGTATTGTTCATGGGTGCTTGGAAAAATTATATCGCTTTTAAAAACTTGCTCAATTTTTTTATTTTTGTTGCCGGTCTAGGAAGGTCAACTTGGCTTTAGTAAACGCTTTCTAATTTATTGGAGTGGGACATTAGGTATAGTATTTTTTTTGGTTCTGTTTTCCTTATGTAGCTTATCGCGTGACGGCCGCTCAAAATTCAGTCCAACTGTTTTGTTACACCAAGGTCTGTCCCTAACAGCCCCTGGTGTATCTTTTTAATCATATGCTCGATCTAATTTCTTACTCAGCTTGTTATTTAAAGTTTTGTTATGTCGGCTTTCAGAGTACATGCCAGTTGAATCTGTTTTGTCGAAAGTCCAGACCAGTAAAATCCTGAAATGGAATGCAATAACAATGTCATGCATTGTATTGGGTGTTTGCTGGGGTGGTGTTGATATCATCACTTGACCACGATTAAAAATGTGGACCTTATCGTGGATATTGCCCTTGCGTTGGGTACTCAGGTGTCGGCGTATCACTCAACTGTGATTTTTAATTACGATGCTTGCCACCAATAGCAAGTCAGCTTAAACATTTGCATTTTCGTATATACTTATACCTTGTCTACCTAGAATGCGAGCCTCGAAAGCATTTTCCTCCCCCATCCCCGAATGTGGTTTTTCTTCGAAACGGCATGAGCATGTTTGTTCCCCACCTACTTGGGTTTGAACTGTTCGGATTGTTAACTTCACTACAGAACCTCAAACGCGTTAGGTTTAGAGAAGCGATGCTCCCCCCGTTTCATAGAAAACCAATAGTTCGCATAGTAAATAGACAAGGTATAGTATACATATATATATACATATATATTTTAATATTTGTCGAAATTTTAATGTTTAAATTGAAAATCTAAAGCCAAAGGATTTGGAAAGTGTTGACAGGTCGATGGGTTAATCCCAAAATTTTCAATTCCATTTAATGTATTTTTTCTTAACTCCGTAAAGTATATTTGGATTTATTTCTTGATACCATTCTAAGCATTTATGGGGATCATTACATAAAATTACATTGAAGTAAATTTCCTGAATAATTTTTAAATATTTTAAGAAACTTTTTTGTGCTGGATCTTTGCTACAAGTGTAGTTCAATTCAAATTAGAATGCTTCTTTTTTTTTATTTCTTGCCACAATATAAAGCTTTTACACATCCAATGTCATGATAAGTTAAAGTTACAATATGAGTTTGAATAGTCTAATTTTCTTGCTGGATTATTCCTGCATGGGTCCAATTTGGAATAAAGTCTCATCTAGTTGTTTTTTTAAATGGTTTTTAATTGTGATCGCAATACATTATATTCAAAATAATTCAACAGTTTTATTGTGAAAAATCATTATCAATTATAGAAATCTTCACTTTGTAGAGATTATATCATTTACACCGTGAGCAAATTATTTTTTTAGAATTTCATTTTTTGAATCGGCATTGTCAGAAATGCTGTTAAAATCACAGGCCCCAAAATCTTATGAAATGATTGAAATGCTTTTGGCTGTCGCTTTTAGGCTCTGTATATAGCTTTTAACACAACCTATTTATGGAAAGTACGAATTTAAATGTTTGGACCATTGTCATTTTCTTGCTAGATTATTGATGACTTCGAAGCTCTTTTGCAGAAATTCTAATTCAAGCATTTTCTTTCACTCTGTTCGAACTCTACAATCGAGTTGTTATTGCCATTCATTATATAACTTCTTAGTAGGAATGCATTATTTCGTTGGTCAGAAACATTTAAAATTCAAGAATCTTGTTTCGTTAAAGTTAATGACTCCTTTGATAATGCAATATTATTGTGAGCATTGACTAAGAAACTGAATTTTTTTTATTTCTAGTTTCAGTACAAAGCTTTAAGGGGGTATAGGACACAAAATCTTCAAAAAAATCAAAAAAAATATTATTATCATAAAAAATAACACAAATATTTTAGAATAATTTAAAATAAAAATTTTATTTATATCTGCATTAGAACGTGAGATGTGTAGTTTTTTGTGTCATGACATCTGTGTTTGACAACCACGTTTATAATCTTTGCTTCCTCGTAATATTAGATAGGAATAACGTTATCGAATCCTTAGTAGTTCGGTCGGTTTGGAGCGCTTCAGTAAGGAAAGTGATAAACTTCAAAGCTGTTTTTCTCCTTGATCGTGTTTTCGATGATTTTTTGACTTTAAATTGATATAACTCCAAATCTACTGCCCGTAGAGTGTCAAAATTTTCCACTCATATTTTTCAAACATATATCTTTAATTTGTCTTTAGGGATTAGTTGTAAATAGTGTATTTTTTTATTTATTAATTTTTATAAAAAAGTGAACCTGTGAAATTATTAAAAAAAAACTTCAATATTTTATTTAAAAAAAACTATGGCAAATATGAAAAATCGGTAAAGACAGTTTGTTAAATACATTTTTCTGTTTATAAAAATGCTAAATATTTGTTTGCCAATAAATAAGTTTTTGACTTATAACAAAAATAAGAGACATCACTTTTTGACACATTTTATTTTTTTAAAAAATAAATAATGATAATTTAAAACCTTTGACTATCCAAAAGTGTAAGTATATTTAGTATACATTTATGGAAAAAAAATTATATTGATATCTGCAATATTAAAGAAAAAAGTTGAAAGTGTCCCATACCCCCTTAACACAGCCAATATTACGAACAAACGTATTCTATTATTTTGTTGCTGGATTATTGCTGCAGAAGTCATTTTTAAGAGAACTCTCATCCAATAAGTTTCCATCACTAAGAATCCTCAACAGAATAGTGATTGTAATTAATTAGTTTTGTAATAAAGTTAGCGATTACATCTCAATTATACAACGAGGTTTGGAACAATTCTTACGAGTTATTTTGCAGAAGATATTTGAAATGATTCCCTTGATACTGTAGTATTATTATTCTGAGCATTTACTGACTGCATTTCAGTCAATTTTAAAATTCCAAAATAATGATAGTTGCGAAGTTCCATTATACCAAACATTGTTCCCTTGGTATTGCTTGAGGCAATGGTTATAGAAACTAAGTTATATTTTGTTTGAAAGAGCTACACTCCTTGCCAACCTAAGTTGGGTAAATAGAAATATGCTATGGAGAAGATCCTTCCGCCGATGTAAAGAGTTCCATAAATTATTAGTGAATCCATCCAGAAAACATGTTTAAAACATTAATTTCATTTAGGGTCTAACTGATTTAAATATTATTTGAGAAAATTTCGCAATTTTATCAGATTAAAAAGTGTATTTTGGTTAAATTGTATCCAGATCATTTTGTATGTAAATATTACCTTACAAGAGTTTCCAACCAACGGACCAACCGCGCTTTTCCCTCTGCCTTTTTACTCTTTGTTTTTACCAAAGTTAGGCTGGTACGGAATGTATATGTAAATGGTCAATAATTTTATATTAATTTCTTGCGTAACAAAATATTGAGTTTATTGATTTTAAAAGAGTTGTTTAATAGTTTTGATCTATATCATAAAAGTTTGGGAAGAAAATGAATATTTTATATTTTAAAAAAATATTTAATTAAAATTAAGTAGAGGAAAAATTTCATTCAAATTGTTTAAAATTATTGAATCCATTTCCCTAAAATTTAGTTAAACAGAATTTTTCCTCGAATGAAATGATGTGTACACATTTTCCCCATTACATCTTATGGCTTTTACCAGAGGTTCCCAAATTGTACTGAGCTTAGGAGCCCAGTCGGTAAGGCGCTTGCTTTGAATGTGAAAGATTCCCGGCTCGGGTGTTGGCTCGAGCCTGGGCATTGCCTAAATATCTGCCAAACTATAATCTGTCTGCCTATAACTGTCTACCTACACTCTTAAAACAAAAGAGTGAAATCCACTCCAGTTGGAGAAGTGCATTTTCGACACCGTAAAGGCATGCATATTTACTCAGACTGAGTTAAAATCACTCGTTTTGAGTGATCCTGTCGGATGTTTAACACTCAAAGGATCCACTCCAAAAGGAGAAGTGCATTTTCCAGTCTGGAGGAGTGAAATCCACTCAGACTGAGTTAAATTAGGAGTGTTTGTTTTAAGAGTGTATCAGCGATTGCCCCATTCAGAAAGGGTGTACGTTAAATATGAAAGTCCGATAATCCGAAGTCCCGACGCTGCGTGCGATGCCACCTTAAAATGTGCGTTGGTTGCCTACTCAGGTGTCGGCTCGTCTCTTGACTGTGATTCTAAATGACAGCGCGAGGCTGGGGAGCCCAGTCGGTTAGGCACTCTCCTAGCATGCAAAAGGTCCCAGGTTCGGGTCCGCGCATTGCCAAAATAACTGCCAACCTAAAAACGGCCCGTGCAGCCAAAAATGTCCTACGACGAATAATATCCCGTGTAAGGGAGTGCACGTTAAAATATCCTTCTAAGTCCTAACGCTGTCGCCCTTAACGGTTGCGTTGGGTGCCTATTCAGGTATCGGCTCGTCACTTGACTGTGGTTTTAAAGTACGACGCCCGTGGCGAATAGCCCTCGTGTGGCTCTAGTGCAACGATAATTCAAAACCCAACCTAACCTAAGAATGCCCCATTAAGACAGTGCACGTTAAATATGTTCCGAAGTCAAGACACTGGCGCGCGATGTCGCTCTTAAAATTTGCGTTGTTTTCCTACTCAGGTGTCGGCTCGTCTCTTGACTGTGGTTATAAATTACAACGCCCGCCCCAACAAAGACCCCAGCAAAATCATACTCGTATATTCTTATATATAATCTAAAATACTTTTCTTTCAAATATATGCTAAAATGTATGCTTTGCAAAGAAATTAAAAAAAAATATGTTTGATAGTTACACGGGCAAGCCTTAAACTCTAAAAAAATATTTTTTTGTGTGTGCTATAAATGCAACAAAAAAGGCCAAAAAGGTATCACTTATTTGTAGTTAACAGTTAAATTAAGAGAATTTATCAGCCAAATTTATTTTGATTCTGACTCACCAGGTGGCATTACAAACTTTCGCCAAATGATACGTCTGGCGATTTAAAAAAGGGGATACGTTTCTCTTTCTGGGGTGTGGTGCACGCGGCAAGATTTCATCACAAGATAAAGAGGGTTCGATTGTAATCAAGGGTTGACTAACGAATACTGGTTCCGGTACACGTACACTTTTGATAGCCGGAACGATTTTCTGGAAATTTATTATTTGTGTTGCTTGGTTATTTCTCTTTCATTTAATTTTTTTATTTGTTTAATAAATTATATTTATTTTGTAAATCTTACGGTCTTTCAGGAAACAATTTCTTTTCTGGTTTGCACCGTACTAATATATTATCTTTCTATTTAAAATTATCGAGAGATGTGATACCGCTACGAATACTCTAAAGTCATTCCTGTAAACTTCGGAATACTAACTTAGCTCCGGCACATAAACAGTTTTGTTTTTAAGGGGTCATAGGAGTCTTAAAAAAGTGCAAAGAGGGTACTACAAAGCATAGTTTGATCATTTATGTAACTTTTTATCTACTCAACATATAAGTTTATTTTTTATATGAAATTCTATAAAATTTACTTATTATAAAACAAATTTTAAAATTTATGAAACTTTAGCCAAATCTAAAATAAATGATAACAAACATAAAACTATTTGAACACATTGGGATTAGGCTTGCGCGCCAAATTTTTAGGTCAAAATTGAAGAAATGACCAAGAAAATGACTTTATATTGTACAAATATGTACAATCAAAGACTTATACCTAAATTCTGAGCTCAATTTTAATTAGAAATTATTTTAAGAGCTTTTTTTCTAAAAAAAATTATAAACGTTTTAGAAAAAAAGCTCTTAAAATAATTTCTAATGAAAATTGAGCTTAAAATTAGGTGTAAGTCTTTGTTTGTACATATTTGTACAATATAAAGTCATTTTCTTGGTCATTTCTTCAAATTTGACCTCAAAATTTCGCGTGCAAGCCTAATCCCAATGTGTTTCAATAGTTTTATGTTTGTTATCATTTATTTTAGTTTTGGCTGAAGTTTCTTAAATTTTTAAATTTGTTTTATACTAATAGGTAAATCTTATAGAATTGCATATAAAAAAAATTATACTTTTATATTGAGTAGTTAAAAATTGCATGAAAGATGTGCAGGAACCTTTTGTATTGCTAGTGGCAGTTTGTCAATTTGTTCATTCGGTTGCTCTTGTAAATTAGACACTGGTCTCTTTATTACAAGCCTTACTCCCGCCACTAATCTGTACATTCGTTCTGAAAGAAGCTTTCTACATTGCACACCTTTGGAGCCGGGAAATCTTGACGTGTTTTTTGCAACTTTTCAAGGCCTCTAATATAGCGTCGGACTGCGTGATTGGCGCATTAAACTTGCAGTACTCTGCCACCAAACGACACATGTTCTTGAATGTTGCTCGAGAAGTTCTTAAAGAATTAAAAAGCCTACATGTGCAGTTACTTAAGTACTAGAATGAAATTCTCGTCGAAACGCAAGGGTATTATAATAACATTAACTGCCACCTATAACCACTTCGGCACAAGATTTATAACTTCAGAACAAATATAGACTAACCCAGCATTCAGTTACAATTTGAATCTTCAACTCTAAAAATTGGCCACTATAATTACATTTTTTTCTTCCGCAAATTAAATAAATAATCTTTATAGTTTGCTAAATTTATTTGCAGTTTGAAGAATAATTATGTAAAATTTAACGAGTCACATCCTGTAGCATCCTTTCCGTGATCTTTGGCAATGCTTTAAAAATCTCACCTTAAATTACACGAGATTCTTATAATTAAATACCAATCAATAACTATAATATTTGAAAAAACCTGATATATCCAGAACATTTGGCAAGTATGAACATGAAATAACTCCAAATTGCACTGATAATTAAAGGAATTTAATTGTAAATTAATACCAATTAGCTCTTTAAGCAAAAATAAAGTAACACTGTGAACCACTTTCTTAGTAAACAAATATAATAAACATTAAAAAAAATCATGTTGTGGTATATTTTTTATAATGCCATTCCAAATCGATTTACAAAGAAAAAATTAATAATCTTTAACATTTCAAATAAGGTTTTTCGTGATATTGCTGACGTGGCAACAGTTATTTAAATGACTAAAAATTAAATTCCAATGCTACTTTAATGGGTCGTTCGTCGACATGACAAGATGACAGATGTCCGTATGGACGTACAAACAGAAGAACAAAAAGTATGAAGTTAGGTCCCTGCTGTCCTATTTTTCGATGACAAAAATGATTCTTAAGATCTGATGGATAGAACAGATTTCGTCACCGAAGCAAGGACAGACTGACGGGACCCTTTGGGAAGACTACCATGTCAATACCTTCTTTTCTATTAAAAAAATGTTTCGAATTTAAAAAAAGATTATAAAATATTCTAAAAATAACGTCAGGGCTTCATCCTCATTGACTATACATCCCAGGACCCCTCCCTAAACATTTTTAAATAAACGTTTATATTTCTCCCTTCAATAAACCCACAGACTACGGCCGTTATTTTAGAAATGGTAAACCAAAGGTCACCAAGTGATTCGATTGAATAACTCGTCAAATATTCAGCCAAATGTAACAAAAACTAAGATTTAGGGTTTATGAGGATTCTTAATATTTCTAAATCATAAAATTGGGTGCTGCCATTGGAAATTTTAAAGTTAATAGCATTTTTAATATGAAGACGGCTCCTTATGCAATTTTTTTGTCCTGCAATTAACTCATGATGTTATATAAACACTAAGTCAAAAAGATTCTATAGGATGACTAACATTCGAAATAATCACTAGTGGGAACTTTTTCCACAGCTGTACATATCAAAATAGCTAAAAGTATCCAAGCGCCAATAGCCCTCGTGTAGCTCTAGTGCGACGATAATTTAAACCAAATCTAATCTAAAAGTATCCAACCTATACTACAACTAAAGTAGTCAAGTTTAAAAGTCGCGCGAAATTCTTTGACTGGATTTATAATGAGCTCCGCCCACTTTTCCATGTGGTTTAGGTTTACAGTTTGAACGATTTAGATATTGGCGTTTTTTTCCTTCTACGATTCGGCGACATTTATTTTTGTGTGTCATCAAATTTTAAAATCATAGATTCCCGTTTGTTATGAACGTTTTTGTCATAAAAAGTACTTGAAATGTAAAAGCATCATTTAAATTCTGTATCAACATACAAAGATAATGCATGAGTGAATTATTTAAATTAATAATAAATCTTTTTAATCAATTAAGCCAAGTTGCCCTACAGATGTCGCCACGATTCTCAAAATGAAGCTTTTAAAAAAAATTAATAATTAAAAAACTGATTGATATTGTTCCTTCAAATCTTTTTTAAATTGTCTTTCATCCCTATTTGCGTATCTGGTGCAAACAGATCATGCGTTTAAAAAATACCTTTCAAGAAACTGTGATTTGAAAAATAAAGCATTACGTGTATAGGACTGACAGTCCCTCTTAACTACCAAAAGAACTTTTTTGAAAAGTTTGAAAAGCATTTAATTTTTTTTAGAACTCTAATATCGTATTAAACCTCGTTCAACTTAAATTTTTTTCTAGAAATAAATGACTGATGCCTGTAACCAAAGGCCGAAAACTGATATTTGGATCTTTTTTCTATCGGACCAGGTCAATTTCGGAACTAATTTACGTGTTAAGTGTTTGTGGGGGAGGTTTAAAAAAATGTTCCCAAAATGGGGACGGCAGGGCGTAAGAAGTTAAAACTTGTGTCGGGTGTCTATTCAGCTGTCGGCTCTTTACTTGACTGTGGTTATAAAATACGACGCCCTTCGCCAATAGCACTCGTGTAGCCAGAAACTTATTCTAATTTAGTTTTATTTCTTGCTAATCGTATAAGTCAAACGTTGAAAGAGTTGATAAGTTAATGTTTAAGAGTCGATAAGCTCTGAAATAAACCTTGACGCCCGACACATTGACAGTTGTCTCATCATCAAGGATATTGCAAGTTTTGTGGGTTACTTTACTACTGAAATTTGTTTTTAATGAATTGCGTTATATGACAGGAACAAGTCAAAGCTGTCACAGTTATAACCTGTCATTAAAAGAAAATGTTAAATGGTTTCGTCACATTATGAAGTTCTTTTGACAGATAAAATCGGAGATATCTGTCGTTATAAGTACATTTTCCGCTGTCTATATTTATTTCCTCTGTTATAACATGAACAAATATAATCTTGTTTCGACATAAATTAACCTTTTGCGACCTGGCGTCCTCATTTGGGGACATTTCATAAAACCTCCCCACAAACAATTAACACGTTAATTAGTTCCGAAATGTAGCTGGTCCGATAGAAGAAGATCCAAATATCAGTTTTCAGCCTTTGATTACAGGTATCAGTCATTTATCTTTCTATAAAAAATAGGAAGTTGAACGAGGGTCAATACAATATTAGAGTTCTTAAAAAAATAATTTTAATTTTCTTTTTTCAGACCTTTCAAAAAGTTCTTTTAGTAATTCATTATAAAGGCATTTTGTATTAAAAACAATGTTAAAATAATTTGTTAACTACAAATAAGTAATCCGGCCTCTTTTTTTTGCATTTATAGCACAAGAAATGAGTTTAAAGCGTTCTCCCTAAGTAACTATTAAACATATTTTTTTCAATTTCTTTGCAAAACATACTTTTTAGCATAAATTTGTATGAAGATTATGTTTAGATCAGGGTTGGGAAAAAAAACCCGTTTTTTTTTTGGTTTAAACCAGTTGTTTTTTAAATTTTTTTTTCTGGTAATTAACTAGTTTGTGCATTTGCAGGACTCTAATGATGTTTATTTTTATTTCAAACTTTATTTTATGGTTTACTTCACTAATAAGATCCCCATATATTTTATTAATTTGATATTTTATTAATATTAAACTAATTTTTGGGCATAATAAACCCCCATTATTTCAATTTCCACATTGTCATACATAACAGCCGTTAAAATTTAAATGATGTCAATTAAACCATTCATAGTATTATAACCTTAAGTAATAATGAAGTAATAATTCAAAACTTTTCAGATACAATTTATTATTATCAAAGACCACTTCAATTCAACATTTTAAACAAAAAAAATTGCAGCTTTTTCGATCCCAGCTTATTATGCAATTTAGACTGCACTAGACCAAAATAATAAAAATTGAGCTCAACGTTAGCTGTTGTTGCTTTAGCAGTCAGAATGAGTTCAACTTCACTAAAAATGTTACTGTTAAGTTTTTATATCAACTGCTTAGCCTACACCAATATATTGCAGACACCTCTTTTACCTAATCACACTCAAAAAGAAAATTTCTGAAAGTCACCAGGGTTGGCACGGTATTTACCGTATACGGTTTTTACCGGTATTTACCATGGTTTTTACCGCCTTGGTAAAAACATGTTTTTCCCATGGTTTTTACCACTCTTGGTAAAAAGCCTGTTTTTCCCACTCTTGGTAAAAAAAAATGTTTTTCCCACCTTCTGAAATAACTTAATATTTATTATTACCAAATAAAAAAAACCCAGATAAATCAATAATTTATGTTCTTGTTAATGATGATGAATTCTAGTTTTCCTTTTATTAGGGCATGGATATGTTTGAAGAACAAATATTCCACAAATATACAAAATTCTATACACACATTATATATATATATTTTTTTTTTCAAAAATATTCATACCACAAGAGGAAGAAAAAAATATAAACATCAAGAACAACACATTACTATTTTTTACATTTTGCATGTGTTCTTCTCTAATTATTTGAAAGACTTAGTTTTGATTCCAGAACACAGATACATCCATCTAATTAATACTTACAGAATGCTGAATTCTAAAATGTGTAATGTCCCCCAAGTCTTGGCCAAAAATGTAATCTTTTGATAACAATATAGAATATAATTTTTACTTACTAGGAAACATGTCCAATTATGCACACGTGTGTCTACATAATAGGCGTAAATTATATACATATTGTTAAATATTTGTTTTTGAGCATACGAAGTAAATTGGTTTTTCCCGGTAAAAACCTGGTTTTTACCGGTAAATACCAAGTTTTTACCATGTCCAGGTAAAAACTCGTTTTTACCGGTAAAAACCCAACCCTGAAAGTCACTACAAGCTCTATTTCATAACAAGAGTAACACCAAAGAGTTATTAATTAATCTGTGTTTTGCATATTCTAATGCTTCTGCTAAAAAATTTAGAAAAAAAACCTCTTTGGTTTTTTGTTGTTGTAAAAAACCATTTGGTTTAAACCATGCCAACCCGGGTTTAGATTTACACTTAATAAGTGTAGGATTTCGCACGGGTCTTAAAGAGGTTAAAGATACTCCTTTATATTGAACCCTGACGTGTTTTGCTCGTCACTTAATATCAATAACGTCCGCAACTCTTTTTAAGTTCTGTCTCGACACCGGGAAGCAGCACAAGATCATAAAACAATATCCAAGGTCGTCCGGGTGTTGATGATCAAGTCGCCTTTCTTGTGAACCAGGAAAAACAAAATATGGAATGGTTGGAAGACAAAAGCGGCGGTTTCCTTCTTGATTGTTTCGGGTCATTTTTCAAGTAATCGGCATCGATAGATCGGGTTTCTCATTCATTTTTGGATTGGAGGGGCCGTGTATATATTTAAGTTTTGTAATTAAAGGTTTTTATTTCCAATATTTAAGAGGTCCGATACCTCAAAATCGCGAAAAAATCATTTGAATTTTTTTTAAAAAATATTGTTTAGATATTTCTTAACATTTTAGAAGACACCGCTGAAAAAAGTACGCATTAGTTTTTGAGTTATGAATTTCTAAACAAGACACTCCACTAAATGTAAACTTTAAACGCTCATATCTCTGTTCGCGTTTTTTTCAATTTTAAGATTATTAAAAATGCTAAGCCTTTTTTAAATATTATAAGTACATTAATAATTTTTTCTTTCATTGACAATTGAATGCATTTTAAACAGAAGTATGCATTTAATTTTTTGATATCTGTCACACAACTTTTTAAAAAAATTCTTAAAGTTGAAATTTCATTTTTTTCCTGCTTTTTTTTGGGCAAAATTGCTACAAATATTTTTTTTTTTTAAAAAGTCGTTCATTTTAATCTAAATATAAATGCATACTTAAGTTTGAATTATCTACCAAATGTTGTATAAAAATTTGTGTTTAAAAATATAGAAAAATAAAAAAGGAGTAGGGATTTGAAAATTATTAACAATTTAACAAAAATTTCAAGACAAAGTTCTCGGAATGTATTAAGTATTTTTACAGATATTTGATGCGACAAATGTAGCTGACTTAATGTCGTTTTAATAGCACTTTTTAAAATTTGTTCTAATATGTCGTTGTAAAATTATTATAAGTCCTCTCCATTTCGTACCTTCAGTTTTGGAAAGAGTCACTTTTTTGGTGGGGAAATCATAGGGACTTCAGTGCAGATGGCCCAGCCATCTAATACGGGATGCTTTTATAGTTCTCACAATGTCGGCCCCGCCAAATTTGTCAAATTTTCTGTAAATTTCACGGTTGTTAAGAATTTTCCACTTATTGTTATGTTGAATAGGTCCGAATATTTTCCTTAATAATTTCCTTTCAAATATTTGCAACTTTTCTTTCACTGTTTTATTGAGGGTCCAGCATTCGCTTCCATATAGGACGGGTTAATATTTAGGGGCCCCTACACTCTTAAAACAAAAGAGTGAAATCCACTCCAGTTGGAGAAGTGCATTTTCGACACTGGAAAGGATTGAATATTAACTCAGACTGAGTTAAAATCACTCGTTTGGAGTGATCCTGTCGTCGGCTTAACACACAAAGAATCCACTCCTTCCGGGTAAGTGCATTTTCCAGACTGGAGGAGTGCAATTAACTCAGACTGAGTTAAAATCGCTCGTTCGTTTTAAGAGTGTAAAATTTAGGCTCTAGCTAACAGGCCTTATGGTACATTAGGCCCTGCCATTAGGGACGCGAGGGTCGTTAATTAGCGTCATAATTTATAACCGCCGTCAGGTGACGAGCCGACACCAGAGTAGGCACACTCACTTAGCCCTCTTCGTGCCCTGTGGCACACAAAGGCCTTTAGCTCTTTGCGCCAACTCCTGCGATTTTGTGCAGCAGCTCTTCTGACCAGCTGGCCCATCCATCATGGTTCCTCTCGTCTTCGATCATTTTTCTAAATGTTTTGGGCCGTCTTTTCCCTTTACCATCGGGGGAGAGTAGACACCTACACTTTTAAAACAAAAGAGTGAATCCCACTCCAGTTGGAGAAGTGCATTTTCGACACTGGAAAGGATTGAATATTAACTCAGACTGAGTTAAAATCACTCGTTTGGAGTGATCCTGTCGTCGGCTTAACACACAAAGAATCCACTCCTTCCGGGTAAGTGCATTTTCCAGACTGGAGGAGTGCAATTAACTCAGACTGAGTTAAAATCGCTCGTTCGTTTTAAGAGTGTAAAATTTAGGCTCTAGCTAACAGGCCTTATGGTACATTAGGCCCTGCCATTAGGGACGCGAGGGTCGTTAATTAGCGTCATAATTTATAACCGCCGTCAGGTGACGAGCCGACACCAGAGTAGGCACACTCACTTAGCCCTCTTCGTGCCCTGTGGCACACAAAGGCCTTTAGCTCTTTGCGCCAACTCCTGCGATTTTGTGCAGCAGCTCTTCTGACCAGCTGGCCCATCCATCATGGTTCCTCTCGTCTTCGATCATTTTTCTAAATGTTTTGGGCCGTCTTTTCCCTTTACCATCGGGGGAGAGAGACACCTACACTTTTAAAACAAAAGAGTGAATCCCACTCCAGTTGGAGAAGTGCATTTTCGACACTGGAAAGGATTGAATATTAACTCAGACTGAGTTAAAATCACTCGTTTGGAGTGATCCTGTCGTCGGCTTAACACACAAAGAATCCACTCCTTCCGGGTAAGTGCATTTTCCAGACTGGAGGAGTGCAATTAACTCAGACTGAGTTAAAATCGCTCGTTCGTTTTAAGAGTGTAAAATTTAGGCTCTAGCTAACAGGCCTTATGGTACATTAGGCCCTGCCATTAGGGACGCGAGGGTCGTTAATTAGCGTCATAATTTATAACCGCCGTCAGGTGACGAGCCGACACCAGAGTAGGCACACTCACTTAGCCCTCTTCGTGCCCTGTGGCACACAAAGGCCTTTAGCTCTTTGCGCCAACTCCTGCGATTTTGTGCAGCAGCTCTTCTGACCAGCTGGCCCATCCATCATGGTTCCTCTCGTCTTCGATCATTTTTCTAAATGTTTTGGGCCGTCTTTTCCCTTTACCATCGGGGGAGAGTAGACACCTACACTTTTAAAACAAAAGAGTGAATCCCACTCCAGTTGGAGAAGTGCATTTTCGACACTGGAAAGGATTGAATATTAACTCAGACTGAGTTAAAATCACTCGTTTGGAGTGATCCTGTCGTCGGCTTAACACACAAAGAATCCACTCCTTCCGGGTAAGTGCATTTTCCAGACTGGAGGAGTGCAATTAACTCAGACTGAGTTAAAATCGCTCGTTCGTTTTAAGAGTGTAAAATTTAGGCTCTAGCTAACAGGCCTTATGGTACATTAGGCCCTGCCATTAGGGACGCGAGGGTCGTTAATTAGCGTCATAATTTATAACCGCCGTCAGGTGACGAGCCGACACCAGAGTAGGCACACTCACTTAGCCCTCTTCGTGCCCTGTGGCACACAAAGGCCTTTAGCTCTTTGCGCCAACTCCTGCGATTTTGTGCAGCAGCTCTTCTGACCAGCTGGCCCATCCATCATGGTTCCTCTCGTCTTCGATCATTTTTCTAAATGTTTTGGGCCGTCTTTTCCCTTTACCATCGGGGGAGAGAGACACCTACACTTTTAAAACAAAAGAGTGAATCCCACTCCAGTTGGAGAAGTGCATTTTCGACACTGGAAAGGATTGAATATTAACTCAGACTGAGTTAAAATCACTCGTTTGGAGTGATCCTGTCGTCGGCTTAACACACAAAGAATCCACTCCTTCCGGGTAAGTGCATTTTCCAGACTGGAGGAGTGCAATTAACTCAGACTGAGTTAAAATCGCTCGTTCGTTTTAAGAGTGTAAAATTTAGGCTCTAGCTAACAGGCCTTATGGTACATTAGGCCCTGCCATTAGGGACGCGAGGGTCGTTAATTAGCGTCATAATTTATAACCGCCGTCAGGTGACGAGCCGACACCAGAGTAGGCACACTCACTTAGCCCTCTTCGTGCCCTGTGGCACACAAAGGCCTTTAGCTCTTTGCGCCAACTCCTGCGATTTTGTGCAGCAGCTCTTCTGACCAGCTGGCCCATCCATCATGGTTCCTCTCGTCTTCGATCATTTTTCTAAATGTTTTGGGCCGTCTTTTCCCTTTACCATCGGGGGAGAGAGACACCTACACTTTTAAAACAAAAGAGTGAATCCCACTCCAGTTGGAGAAGTGCATTTTCGACACTGGAAAGGATTGAATATTAACTCAGACTGAGTTAAAATCACTCGTTTGGAGTGATCCTGTCGTCGGCTTAACACACAAAGAATCCACTCCTTCCGGGTAAGTGCATTTTCCAGACTGGAGGAGTGCAATTAACTCAGACTGAGTTAAAATCGCTCGTTCGTTTTAAGAGTGTAAAATTTAGGCTCTAGCTAACAGGCCTTATGGTACATTAGGCCCTGCCATTAGGGACGCGAGGGTCGTTAATTAGCGTCATAATTTATAACCGCCGTCAGGTGACGAGCCGACACCAGAGTAGGCACACTCACTTAGCCCTCTTCGTGCCCTGTGGCACACAAAGGCCTTTAGCTCTTTGCGCCAACTCCTGCGATTTTGTGCAGCAGCTCTTCTGACCAGCTGGCCCATCCATCATGGTTCCTCTCGTCTTCGATCATTTTTCTAAATGTTTTGGGCCGTCTTTTCCCTTTACCATCGGGGGAGAGTAGACACCTACACTTTTAAAACAAAAGAGTGAATCCCACTCCAGTTGGAGAAGTGCATTTTCGACACTGGAAAGGATTGAATATTAACTCAGACTGAGTTAAAATCACTCGTTTGGAGTGATCCTGTCGTCGGCTTAACACACAAAGAATCCACTCCTTCCGGGTAAGTGCATTTTCCAGACTGGAGGAGTGCAATTAACTCAGACTGAGTTAAAATCGCTCGTTCGTTTTAAGAGTGTAAAATTTAGGCTCTAGCTAACAGGCCTTATGGTACATTAGGCCCTGCCATTAGGGACGCGAGGGTCGTTAATTAGCGTCATAATTTATAACCGCCGTCAGGTGACGAGCCGACACCAGAGTAGGCACACTCACTTAGCCCTCTTCGTGCCCTGTGGCACACAAAGGCCTTTAGCTCTTTGCTCCAACTCCTGCGATTTTGTGCAGCAGCTCTTCTGACCAGCTGGCCCATCCATCATGGTTCCTCTCGTCTTCGATCATTTTTCTAAATGTTTTGGGCCGTCTTTTCCCTTTACCATCGGGGGAGAGTAGACACCTACACTTTTAAAACAAAAGAGTGAATCCCACTCCAGTTGGAGAAGTGCATTTTCGACACTGGAAAGGATTGAATATTAACTCAGACTGAGTTAAAATCACTCGTTTGGAGTGATCCTGTCGTCGGCTTAACACACAAAGAATCCACTCCTTCCGGGTAAGTGCATTTTCCAGACTGGAGGAGTGCAATTAACTCAGACTGAGTTAAAATCGCTCGTTCGTTTTAAGAGTGTAAAATTTAGGCTCTAGCTAACAGGCCTTATGGTACATTAGGCCCTGCCATTAGGTACGCGAGGGTCGTTAATTAGCGTCATAATTTATAACCGCCGTCAGGTGACGAGCCGACACCAGAGTAGGCACACTCACTTAGCCCTCTTCGTGCCCTGTGGCACACAAAGGCCTTTAGCTCTTTGCGCCAACTCCTGCGATTTTGTGCAGCAGCTCTTCTGACCAGCTGGCCCATCCAGCATGGTTCCTCTCGTCTTCGATCATTTTTCTAAATGTTTTGGGCCGTCTTTTCCCTTTACCATCGGGGGAGAGTAGACACCTACACTTTTAAAACAAAAGAGTGAATCCCACTCCAGTTGGAGAAGTGCATTTTCGACACTGGAAAGGAGTGAATATTATCTCAGACTGAGTTAAAATCACTCGTTTGGAGTGATCCTGTCGGAGGTTTTACACACAAAGGAACCACTCCAAAAGGAGAAGTGCATTTTCCAGACTGGAGGAGTAAAAATCAACCAGACTGAATTAAAATCACTCGTTCGTTTTAAGAGTGTAGCTCAACTTTAAAGGCGGTCAGGACTTTCGAGCGTATTGGCAGGTTATTATTTGGCAGGTATTTTGGGCAATTCATGCATGGTACTGAACCGGGGACCATTCACATTCAAGTCAAGCGCCTTACCAACTGGACTCCCCAGCCCTATCATTTCACCAAGGTTGGTCACTACTCTGGCTACGTCAGCAGAGCCCCTATATAGTGGCTCTAGTGCGACGCATATCTATCAACCATCCTTCTTCAATGGAGATGTGTTTCGACATATCTTATCTCTTTTGCCTTTTCCCTTGAGTCATTGAGACGACATTTTTTTGTGCAGCCGAGAAGATAAAATGTGTTTACGGTTCAGCTTAGAGTTTCGCAAACATAATGGAGGATTTGAAGGGAAGAGCATTATCAAGAAGTTCTCTTTTACCTGTTATTAAAAGAGAATAGGAACGCGTTCTTGAATGCTATCTCAACTAGAGCCGGATTTAAGAGTATTCCACCTCCTTCTTATATAGTTCATATTTGCTTCCCTACAAAAATTGTTTACGACAATAGTCATCAATTGTCTTATATTTTTTTCACTTAGAGAAACTGAACACTGGTCAGTCTTTCAGAATTTCTGTTTGAAACCACTCTACAGCTCGAACTAAGAGCAACGCACTTCAAATTATGTACACGAGTTCCAAGCATCAGGGCACGATTTAAAGATTTTCCGCCTGTAGTCTACGGTTTGCCACCCAGTCACTATATTCTCCCTCTTCGGGGAAATGTAGCTGGTTAGCTGCAAAATAAGGTGGTATGTGCTGTTTAAAGTAGATACACATATTAAAATCGTCGAAATAGTCGAAAGTGAAAGGGGCAAATTTTTCTAAACTGTTCTACTATTTTTCTCTTAAGGTAGGCGAATACCCAAAATTTCCCAACATTCTAAAAATTTTATTATTGCTTTAATCTTTTCCAAATTTGGCATAGTGATTTCAAATATAATGAATAATACTATTTAGGCATTTTTTTGGTGTTTTTTTTTATTTAAATATAATTTATTTTTTTAAACGGTGTTTTTCTACTAAAAAAAGAGGTTTACGCTAACAAGTCTACCACATTGAATTTTCATCCTATGAACATTTATTATGTGTTAAATTCTTCGTTTTGAACTGATACATTCAATGACCCTCTAGAGTTACATACAAATTACAAGAAAAAAAGTTATTAAGAAAAATGTTATAAATTAACCACACAAAATTTTTTTTTTCGATTAACTTACACTTGCAAATTTTTTTTAAAAAACTTGTATACTTACACTAGATGTTAGAGGTTCATGGCACAGATATATATTGATATAGCATCTGTGAAAAATTTCGGGTAAATTAATGTAAAACTTTTTATGCTAGAAGTGTTGGAGCAAACCCCTTTTTTTAGTTGAAAAACACCGTTTAAAACAAATCAATTATATTTAAATAAAAAAAATTGCCCCAAAAGCATTGTTCATTATATTTGAAATCACTATGCCAAATTTGGAAAAGATTAAAGTAATAGTAAAAAAATTAGAATTTTCGGTATTCGCCTACCTTAACTTCGAAATCCGGGAGGAAAGGGTGCACTTGCCCTCCCAGCGACCATGTTTGTAACGAAATATCATTTATTTTATTCAGTATTAGTACTATGTATACATTTACGTATACGTTATGTTTTACGCATTAATGTAATTTTTTTTTCTTTCTTAAAAATATTGGTATCTTTATAACAATATTTTTATGCCAAATGCCGCTTTATGTGGTCGTAAAATTTGCTGCCCCCGAAAATTCGCCGCTCTAGGCTACAGCACACTTAGCCTATTTAGAAATCCGGCCCTGAATAGCATCTGTCGGACGTCCAAAGATTTTCGAGCAAATCGCGCGATGCGCAAATGGTAACTGCCATGTAACTCGCGTGTTTAAAGTTATTCAAATTACCTTATAGGGAATACATATAATCATATTTAAACGTGTGTATTATTGAGCTGTAATTGAAAATCGCGTGGTGTTACACACCACTAGTTTTAATGAAGATTCTATATTAGAATTTGCAGTAACCCTAGGGGACGTTAGAATACTCTGCCCTTAATTGTTTATTTCTTGAATATTTTTTTTTTCTTTCGTGAAATGGTGCAAGTTACACCCTTATAAGGTCAAAGTATTCTCTTACTCTTCATATGAATCATTGTTGACCTGATTTTCTCGAAATAATGCAAGTCAAAAAGGAAGAAAGGTTATCTTCGTTTGGATTACGTTTTCTTTTTGTGTTTCAGTATAATTAAGTCGGCAAATTTCTACTTAATATTTGTAATTTTCCACGCCAAGTTTATGATTCGTCTCGTTCACATAAGTAATCACGTCAAGATGAGCCTGTAGTTGTTTACTTTTTACTTTTAAAATAATATTAATAATTGCACAGCTTAGTGGAAGAACGTGCTAAGTGACATTTTTGAAAAAATGGGGATTTTTGTGTCAGTGAACACGTTATCCCGTCCTTTACAGATATCAAGATTCTCCCTTTTCACAAACCTTAAATTAAGTACATATTTTGCCGTTTGTAAATGACGTTGTTAATGTAGGGTAAGGTGGGGTAAGTGGGCCACCTTTTTGGCATAATTTGACTTTAGACCCTCATACCACAGGATGTAATCGGCCTAACAACTTACTTTTTTTGTGGTCCATTCTCTCATATGTTATTACTGTACCCATGACAACTTGCCGCAATGGCCCACTTACCCCACCTTACCGTATTTAAGTGCAGACGAAAAATTTTGCAAAAAAAGCAAATTTTCTCGTTTTCACCTTTTTGTCACTTAGCACGTTCTTCCACTAAGCAACTAAGCTTTGCAATATTAGCACGTTCTTCCACTAAGCAACTAAGCTCTGCAATATTAGCACGTTCTTCCACTAAGCAACTAAGCTCTGCAATATTGTTAAAGTGCATTTAAATATTGAATTAATATTAAAATGCACTATAACAATAGATTATTTTTATTACATAATAATATATTGTTATATATTGTTATTTAATGTAATACACACATTGTTTTACTATAACAATAGATTGTTATTTTTATTAAATAATATATTGTTATATTTTGTTAAATTATTGAAGGGGATATGTGTTACAATATTCCCAAGGTGTTGTAAGGTTGCCATTCACAACAGTTATATTGAGACCAGAACCGGAAGCTTGGCGGAAAAACCTCATTTACAAAGTCGCCAATTTGGCCTTGGTCTTTCATTTAAATAGCGGAAATAATACTACGTATTTACGAGAATATTTTGTGTCTTTAAGAAGTTAACTGTCACTGTATCTGATGTTTTCCTTATCACTTGACCATGATTCTGAAAGTTGAAATACATGATTCTATTATGTTTTTTTTTATATTTACCATTTTAAATTATGTATAAGGTTTCTAATGAAATATATTTCGACGACTTCTTGGTAATTTAATTATCATTGTCCAGTCGGTGTTTGCAGGCGAAGGGCAGAAGCCTCAAAAGTTGAACTCTAAGGTTTCACAATTCTCTAACTTTTTATTGCTCTGAATAGGTCTGGCAGACAACAAAGAAGTTCCTGTCGCGAGTAGCTACTATATTGATAAGGTGTCTACCCTGAAACAAATAATGTTATACAGGGTGAGGCAAACAAAAATGGCCCCGGTCTAGAGATAGGAATACGTTGAAATGCTTGGCGAGAAAAAAATCTTGAAAGCCGCCTGAAAATTATTTTTGCATTGGTTGGATCGGATTAGCTTCACATTAGAGCTGCTCATAGACTAGTGGCGAGTTCTGATCTTAGTTCGTGTTGTATGAAGACGTCCCATAATGCAAATTTTGTGTCTTGCAATCAATTAAGAATGTTTTGTATTAATAAAAACAAAAAAGGTCCGATTCTCTAGGATAAAGAACAACCGAAACAATCAATCACCAGTGGGAACTTTTCTTGATCAGCTCTAAAAAAAAAAAAATTCTTATTTTTCATTTCAACTATTTTCTAAAACCGTAGCGTAGTTTCCCGCAAATAAGTCACCAAACGTTTGTTTGGGCTTGATATTGAAGCGATTAATAGCTTCAGTTAGCAAACCTGTTTTTGTAAAGGTTTAAGACTTGGCAACATTTCTGTCGTATTCTTATAACTAGACCGGGGCCACTTTTGTTTGACTCACCCTGTATTACACTCTTAAAACAAAAGAGTGAAATCCACTCCAGTTGGAGAAGTGCATTTTCGACACTGGAAAGGAGTGAATATTAACTCAGTCTGAATTAAAATCACTCGTTTGGAGTGATCCTGTCGGAGGTTTAACATACAAAGGATCCACTCCTTTCGGGGAAGTGCATTTTCTAGATTGTAGGAGTGAAAATTAACTCAGACTGAGAAAAAATCGCTCTTTCGTTTTAAGAAGGTAGACCCATACTTTAAAGGGCTTTTTTTTTATTTCCTAACATTTTCACTTAAAATTGTCAGTATAGTTGAAAAATATGAATATTAGAGCAATTACTTAAAAAAAATTATTTTTTTTTGTTTCAAAGACCTCCGATTTTTTCAAGCCTTATTCCTCCCTTAATTTTATAGATATAAGCATTATATTTTTGGTACCATTATGTATGTATGTTGAACAAAGCTACGTTGAACATTTTAAAAATATATATATATATATTTTTGCAAAATTCTCAAGGCCACTAAACTTTTTGAGAGAAGAACGCATTTTCAATGTCTTCGAACTTTTCGAACACACCTTGTAAATCCATGCACGATTGACAAAAAACTAAACTATTGTTTTCTAAAGTATGTTTCACCAAATTATAAATTTTATATTACCTAAAAAGCTACTAAATATTGGACAGGAACAACTGCTGCCTTTATTCAGCAGAATGTTTATCTGCAAAAACCCCGACATATCAAAAGCACCTTTTCAAAAAACCATGTTTACATCAGAAAACCGAGTTCTTAACTTGCAAAAATGAGTGTTCCAAAACCCCAAAAGATATTTTTCTTCAAAAAAGAAATGAGGGATAAAAGAGAGGACTATTTTTCCTCCCTCTTTGAAATCGCCTTTTCATTCCGAATTCTTTTTTATTTTTGGTGCTGCCAACAGTCTTTCACAAACTCTTACATTCGTGCGCCAAAAAAGAATGAAACGGTTTGTTGTTTTCTACTTGTTAACTGATAACTGGTATGTATTGGATTCGATTTGTAAATGAAAATTTAATTAAAAAAATTGAAAGTAGGTAAAATATTTAAAATTTTCTGGAATGGGCTTGTTTCACGTGGTATCTGGCAACACCTCTGCGGTCTTGTTTTCATTTTTCTCGAATTACTTTTGTTGATATTCGAATTTGAGTTTTCTAAGAATCAGTTATTTAATATTTAAGCAATTTTTTTTAAAAATTACAACTTATCGTGTTGGTTGCTTTGATCATTTATCAAGGAAAACTGGCATTGAAAGAAGTTGGAATTAAAAAAAAAAAAACTTAAGTATTCTTAGAAAACTCAATTTGGAATAATAAAAAGGCTAAATTAATGTAAGAAAAATTAAAACAAGACATCGGAGCTGTTGCCAGATAACTCGTGAAACAAGCCCATTATAAATAAAAAAAATTCAAAACTGAAAAATATGTTCCCAAACCCTTTCAAACCCCTAAATTTTATATTGGACTTTCATAGTTAACGACAGTCAACTATTATGGACTAACTATTATGGACTGATATAAAATGTATTAAAAAAAAGGGGGGGGGGGGCGTTTTCCCAGGCCAAACTACAAATGCTACGGACAAGTGTGATACGTCAAAAAATTCAGCGCACACTCTCAGAAATAACACTTTCATATTTGACGATTCATGAATCCTTAGGCCTCATTTCGCTAATTTTGAGTATTGTTTCGTCAAACAAACTATCACGTGACTTTTGAGTAAACGCGAATCCTCACTTTCACGATCGTGATTTGACGATTCTGTATCTTGATTTTGAGGAAACTGAATCTCATTGTTGTACTCACATGCTCAAAAATGACGAAATATTTCTTTAGATTAGACGACATTCAAATCCTCATAAAAATGACGATTCTAATTTCCTCATTTGAGGAAACGAAAACTCGGAGCATTTGCCAGTAATGGAATCGTCAAAATTAAGGAAAATTTCGTCGTTTTTGAGCATTCATTTTTTAAGAGTGCATTTTCATCACAATGAGATTCGACTGTGGTTCGTATAATTTATTTAGTAAGAGGCAAAATGCGTTTTTTTTATAAGCAACGCATTTACATTTAAGCATTTATTAATGATTATGACGTCTTTACTAATCATTCCGTTTAGCGAAGATTTTTTTCCCATTGTGTTTTATATGTAGTCATGTTTAAAAGTTAATAGATATTTTCAAGGTTGTTTGTTGTTATGAAATGTTTTGCCTCTATTTATGTGTACCTAATACTTCATGTTAATCTCCGAAATGCAAATTAGCAAACTGTATGAAGTATAATTTGAATTTTCGGAGAAAATTAGCTTAATTCAAAATTGAATGCTGTGTTTTGAGCCTTTTTTTAGACGCAGGAATTTTTGTGGGAACGGTTCTGAAAGATAGTTTTTACAAATTCACTTGTTTGGTTTGGTTTGAATTATCGTCGCACTAGAGCTACACGAGGGCTATTGGCGACACAAATTCACTTGTTGTTGCTGTTATTTTTCAATAGATGAAAGAAAGGAAAAAATTTAAAACATAACGCTGCAAAATTGCCATTTTTTTAATAAATAAAACCGTGAAAATTAAATTCTTCAAAACTAGCATAAGCTGAAAGCAACTGCTCTTAAAAAAATTACCATGTCTCTTTTCTTATTGATCAGCTCGACCCTCTAAAGAAAACTTACAAATATCTCTTGGCGAAAAAGACACGAGAAGGTGCTTGGCGAATTTTATAAGCCGGGCGCCATTTGAGAATTTTGTTTCTAATATTTTTGTGGCAATACCATACCAATAATGCATTAACCTCTATTATATTAACCAGGGATTGAAAAGTTACTAAAAAAAGTAATTTTGTTACAGTTACAAAAATAATGAAAAGCTCCTATAGTCTATTTTCTATGCGAGCCTCAAAAACACTTTCTCTCCCCCCCCCCCCCCCATCCCTTCGCTTTCTAGGAAAAGGTGGTATGCCCGCTTTTCCAACCCTTTCAGTCCCAAAAATTTACTACACTACAGAAACATCTGATATTCACAAAATAAGCTTATTTTAGGTCAAACTAGCTGTATGGTCCCGCCTTACTGGGAACCCGTTAACTTCGTATTGCTTAATTTTAGAGGCATGCTTACTTGTGAAAATACACTCAAAATCAAAACAAAATACACTTAAAAAAGCAAACACTAATAGAGGATGAAGCAGCCTTAGGGCGAGCGCATATCTCAACCAAACTCAATCAATCAAACTATAATAGAGGATGGCGTCAAGTCCCCGTTTCGGCCCGGTCCATGTATTTTCAAGCCCTGTTATGGTCCCGCAATTCCACGTGGATGACGTTTTTTTTTTTAAAATTAATTATATTAATTAAAAATCACAATCAAATATGAAAAAACTAAGCCTCAGGTGCACACGTAGGTATTAAAAGGAACCCATATTAAAAATTTCGAATTTTTTAGAGCAGTCTAAGTAGGTTTTTTGCGATCCACAGACATATACACAGACAGACAGACACACAGACAGACTCTTTCTTTTATTATTAGAGATATACGAATTCCATAAGAAAAAAAATCCATTTATATGATTTTGAAACAATGTCAAAATTCTTAAACTGTGGAAAACAACAAAATAAAAAATATATATTACAGTGGTGGCCAAAAGTGTGGACACTTTTTTAAAGTTTCACGTAACTTTGTGTGCTTGTAAAATATATTAATTTTCACGTAAATACAAACATTTATACATTCAATTGAAGGTAATTTAATGCAGAATTTAGTAATACAAATTGCCAAAAGTGAAAATTAATATATTCTACATGCACACAATGTTGAAAAACATGAAACTTTCAAAAAGTGTCCACACTTTTGGCCACCACTGTACCTAAAAACACTTCGAGTTATATATTTTAAGGTATTTGACCATATTATTAAAAAAAAATAGTAATTATTTTAACCGAAATAGTTTAAATTGTGTTTTAAGTATGTGGAACTGAAGTGAACTTATCAAAAATCAAGAGAAACGCTTGGTGACTATTTTCTAAATAAAAAAAAATAGTAGTTCTGACTTCTATTGAGATTAAGTAAAATTTTGTCTGATAGAATAAAGTGTGAAGAATCGAATGATGTGTGTTCGGATGTCATAGCGGGACATAAACATTTTGAAAAAAATATTGAAAGTGATGATGCCAAATGGCTTCACTGGGACTGAAAGGGTTAAACCAAATGCGTTTGAGGTTCTGTTGTGAGGTTAACAATACGAACAGTTCAAACCCAAGTAGGGTGGGAAAAAACACTTATCGAGGAAACCCACATGATGGGATGAGGGAGGAAAATGCTTTCGAGGCTCTCATTCTGGATAGACCTACTATACAGTGGTGGCCAAAAATGTGGACACTTTTTGAAAGTTTTATGTGCTTCATCTGTTACCTGTGTTCTTGCACCTATTAAATTTTGCTTAAATACAAACGTTTAAATATTAAGTTGAAGGTAATTTAATGTAGAATTTCATTAAAGAAACAGAATTAAAGTATCTGTATTGCAAATAAAGTTATGCTCATTTTAGTTGAACAAACAAGCACAATCAATGGATTCTCTTATGTTGAAATAGCAATACAAGTTGGTGGTTCAAATGACTTGCAAAACAAAGACAGATCATACTATTAGTTGCATAACTTATTCGTAATGCAGATATTGTAATACTGTATTTATTTTTAACTCTACAAGAAATTACTTTGATGATGATGATGTTGTGTCCATGGATATTGATTATATGGGACTAAAGGTCTCATAGACGGCTTTAGCGATCTGCACACAGTGGTCCTCATTAAGATTAAATTGCTTTTAATTTGATATACAATTGTTTAATTTGATATACAATTAATATATTCGGTAATCGCAGGAAGTTGAAAAATATGAAACTTTCAAAAGGTGTTCACACTTTTGGCCACCACTGTACTATAGTTACAGTTACTTTGACGTCCTGCTTTGGTCAGAGTAACGTCGCACTACAGCCATTGGTGACACAAAATAATTTAAAACTGTGTTCAAGTGAGCTGGCACCCAGCGCAATTTCATATCCTTTTAGTATCACCATGCATACATATTTGATCATAAAAATGAATACTGGATAAATTTATTTACAGTTTCAGATTTTTTATGAAATGGTGCTTGTTCGTTGAATTTGTAATTAAAAAGATTCGTTTTTAGAGTTTTAATTTGTTTTTCTCTAACCATTTAAAATGTGATGTTATTCATCAGAAAAATACTTTCATTTCTCGCTTAATGAATTAAAAATGAGTTTTTAAGTCTTTTGATTAAAGTATTTAATTTAAAATGGGTTCTGTTTATCCAAAAACGAAGAGCTAAATAAAATTTTATTAAATTAATCTGAAAGGTTTTATTTGTTGTAATTCGCAGGCGTAGTATTTGTGTTCATTTAAACCAACCGTTATTTCGGACTTCAGTTTAGCCTTTTCGATTAAAAAAAATATTTTTGGTAAAATAAAACATTTTTATTTAATAGTATTATTAAAAAAAAATTTAGTAATTATTTTAACCGAAATAGTTTAAATTGTGTTTTAAGTATGTGGAACTGAAGTGAACTTATCAAAAAATCAAGAGAAACGCTTGTTGACTATTTTCTAAATAAAAAAAATAGTAGTTCTGACTTCTATTGAGATTAAAGTAAAATTTTGTCTGATAGAATAAAGTGTGAAGAATCGAATGGTGTGTGTTTGGATGTCATAGCGGGACATAAACATTTTGAAAAAAATATTGAAAGTGATGATGCCAAATGGCTTCACTGGGACTGAAAGGGTTAAACCAAATGCGTTTGAGGTTCTGTTGTGAGGTTAACAATCCGAACAGTTCAAACCCAAGTAGGGTGGGAAAAAACACTTATCGAGGAAACCCACATGATGGGATGAGGGAGGAAAATTCATTAGAACATTTATTAAAAAAATTGGTTGATTATACTATATATCATAAAGTGATGCAAAGTGGTAAATATTTTTTTTTTGATAAATAAAAAACATTATAAATGTTTTAAATTTCTAATATTACATTACCTCTTAATACCCAGCAAAATCTTACACTTATATTCTTAATTTAAACATGCTTTTCATACAAATATATGCTAAAAAGTGTGTTTTGCAAAGTAATTAAAAAAATTACGTTTAATAGTTACCGAAAGACACGCCTTAAGCGCTAAAAATACATATTTTTGTGCTATAAATGCAAAACCAAAAGCCGTATCACTTACTTGTAATTTACATTGTATTTTAACATTGTTTTTATTGCAAAAAGCCTTTAAAATTAACTACTAAAACAACTTTTTAAAAGTTTGAAAAAAAATTTAAATAATTGTTTAAAGAACTTTTTAATATCGTATTGGCTCTCGTTCAACTTCATTTTTTAAGGAAATAAATGACTGATACCTGCAATCAAAGGCTAAAAACTGATATTTGGATCTTCTTCTGTCAGACTAGGGCAATTTTGGAACCAATTAACGTGTTAATTGTTTGTTTGGAGGTTTTAAAAAATGTCCCCAAATGGGGACACCATGTCGCAATAGGTTAAAGCTAGGGTGATCTTTAAAAAAATATATATGTGTCCCCAAACAACTATAATTTTACCCTGTTTTCGGGGAATTTTATTGACTTGTGTAGTATAATCCTGATCAAAAGCGGTTCTAAGTGTCAGTGACTATTACCTGTTTATGTGTCGTTTCTAAAATGTCAGGGAATTTATCAAAGCGCCATAAAAGTCACGTTTACAAAACCAATCAGTCAGAAAAATAACCTACAATTTGATTGCGTCGGGATTTAATTTCCATGATAAAAACGTCCTACAAGAGCTACTAGAAATGTACGTTTTTCAAACCAACCAAAAACAAATACAACTTAATACCTATCGCAAATGTATATATATTTTTACTAAATATATTTTCCCTATCTTTTTCATTATTATTAAAAATAATCTGCATAGAAAAATAGTTAAATCAAAAAGAAAAATAGTCTTGTTATTAAACTTTAAAAAAAATTGGTAGTTATTCTTAAAACTCTAATGCATACTGTTACCGTTTGGTAACAAGTAACATAATCCACTTTATTCTATTAAATTAGAGCTCCTCCTAGCCAAATCTGTGTTTTTTTTCATCTATTACATTTCATTTTAAAGTTTTAGTTACTAATAATCCTCATAGATGACAGTAGTAAAAGTGTATTCAAGATTAAAGAGTGAGGTTATTAACTTTTGTGAAATTACGATTTTGGCAGCATTCAAAGAATAATATTAGTACTAAATACTAATAAATTGTTTTGAAAAATTAATCATAGCTAAAAATTGTTATTTTGAAATAATTTTAGTAGTTTTCTAGTCATTATTATCAAAATTGGAAATTTGCAGTTGGTTTTTGTCATATGGAAATTTTTTTAAAAATTGAAATTATTTAAATTCTAATGCATTTAATTTTTTTTTAGTATTTTTCTAATAATATGTGAGTATAAAGATACATATATATATATTTTTTTGGATGAAAATAAAAATTCATGCATTAGAGGGTTAATACATTTCTTTAAATAGCAGTGCAAATCGGTTAAAACGTTTCAGTACACATCCTTTAACTCAATATAACGATATGTTTATTTTATTCAGTGTATTTAAAAAAAAATAATTTATACAGCTTCTTTGAAGCAACTCTCAGAAATAAAATTAAATATGCATCTGGCAACCGAAATCCAATTGCCCCTTTTCGGAAAGACTAATTTGTATGTTCCAATCAACACAGTATTCTATTTATTTTTTATTGCATTCAAATTCTTTTTAAGTTAAAATTCGCTCCCAATAAAAAAATATATCACTCGAAATTACGCTTTTTCGCTAAACCTCAAAGGAAGGGGGTGATAATTCCAAAAGGAACCAAGTGAATGAAAACCTTATTACAATTTAATCCTTATTACCAAAAACCTTATTACTATTTAATGTTATTGTTATTTTTTTTTGGAAAAGAAATTGTTTAAGTTAATCTCAATGTTATTATTTTTTTAAAAAAAGAAATTGTTAAATTTTATTTTAAATTGACGTGTACATTTTTTTCTAATTAATGGAAGCATGATAACTTAATCAAATTTTACAGAAACCCTGCTTGCCCACGAATCATAGTTTTCGATAAATTAAAAATGGATGCTTTATTGCAGCTTGAAAGATTATAAAAAAATATTTACAAATAATTATAATCTCTGAAGACCCGATTAAAATCCTACACGTTATGTTTTTGCTAATCTAAACATACTTTTCACGCAATTATTATGCTAAAAAGAAGTTTTTCCCAAAGAAACTTTAAAAAAAAATTGTGTTTAATTGTTCACTTAGGGACACGCCCTAAACTCTAAAAATACAATTTTTTTTTGTGCTATAAATGCAACTAAAAAAGACCGTAGTATCACTTATTTGTAGTTTACCGATTATTTTAACATTGCATTGTTTTTATTGCAAAATGCCTTGAAAATGAACTACTAAAAGAAATTTTTAAAATGTTTGAAAAAAAAATACATGATTTTTCTTCTTCGATCGGACCACGTCAATTTCGGAACTAATACACGTGTTAATTGAATTGTTTGTGGAAATTTTTTTTAAAAAAATGTCCCCAAGTGGGGACGCCAGGTCGCAAGAGGTTTTAAACACGCACATCTATGCCCTAAGCGGGACTCGAACCCACATCTTTTTAGTTCCTTTTAGATTAAACCATGTCCAAAAGATAAGATTAAAAAAAAGAATCTTTAACTTCGAAATTCCTAGCGAAAGAAAAGTTCGCTCGAAATAGACGGCTAAGTAAAAAGAAGTTCGAAATAGGAAAAAGACGTTCTCTGGGAATATACTTTAATTTCGAATATTCCGCTTGTAATGATGCTCTTGAAAGCCTTTTAATTATTTGTTTGGAAAACTTTTCTTCTTTCTATCTTTGAAGTGAATTGACGATTGTAAGTTTCAGAGTTCCAGTGGATTAAGTCATAGATTTCGAAAGTAGCAGATCTGCCCCTAGGGGAAAAGGTGAAGCCACTTTTGAACCAGTATCCCATAAGGCAGTTCGCAAGCCCCCGTCCATGGCATGCCGTAAGCCACCAGATGGCACCACGAGTAAATTCGACTAATAAAAAAAAATATATATTTAATTTTAACTAATTAAAACTTTTTACTAGTTTTGCTAGCATAAGTTTATTGCTGGATATGTATTGATAATTTCTGGCAGATATGAGGTTTATATATTTTTTTTAGAAGGGGGAGCATAATAAAAATGCAATTTTTATTGCATGTAACTATTTGGCAAAAGCAGTTTTTTGGAACCAGTATCCTGTGATGCATTGCAAAAAAACAACAACGAGAAAACTATCTTTCTTTCAAAATTTTAATAATGTAATTTTTTAATTTTTTTTTATTAATAATGTGAAAACTTATTTTGATGCAACTAACTAAACTCAAGCGCACCAGAACAACCAAAGTATGTTCTGTATGGTTTTCATGCCATAACTTGTTTTTTAAGGGGACGCATTACCCAAAAATTGGTCAAAATGTCGATTTTTCAGTTTTTACGTTTTATTATTTACAATATTCTTCTAAACATTTACTGAAAGTTTCATAATGATATCTCGTGTAGAAAAAAAGTTATTAAATATTTTCTGGAGTCATTCCTATACGTTTGAATGCGTATTTCGTCTGCTGCGGCGCAGTAAACAAAAATTGGTCAAAATATTAAATGTTCAGTTTTTACTTCTTATTATTTACAATATCTTTCTGAACATTTACTGAAAGTTTCATAATGATATCTTTTGTAGAAAAAAATAGTTATTAAATCTTTTCTGGGGTCATTCCTATCGGTTTGAATACTTATTTCGTCTGCTTTCAACCTTTTTTTCTCTGTTTCACGTTTTTCAATTCTTGTGTTTAATAAATCCCTAAGGCTTTTTTGCTAATTAAGTTAGAATTTTGAAATTTTTTACCTGTGTTCTTACATATATTATGCACAAAATTGTGCATGGAATAAGGTCTTCTATGAATAGTTATTTTTTTTAAAAAATGTTTAATTCAACAATTTGTATTTTTTGTGATTTTCACTGTAAATGCATATTACTTTTTAACTGTCGCTCACATTTTAAAATCCATGCACAGTTCTTGAACAAACAGTACTAAAAAGAAACCATAAAAGTTTGGCGATGTTATTCTTAAAATTGAAGGAGGAGTAGGGTTTTAAAAAAGTTCAAAATTTTGACTTTTTTTTTTTGAATAAATGAAAAACTACCTGTAAATATTCATTCTTATTTCTAGAAATTTTTTATTTGGAGTGAACGTTTACAAAACCAATATAATTTACAAGTTTATGTTATTATTTCTGGAAATAATATTTTGGGTAATGCGTCCCCTTAAATATTTTTTTTCTGCACTTCGAAATACCTATCGTTCTATTTCTCATAATAAAAGAAAAAAAAGTGTTTTTGTTTGTTTTTATCTAAGCGCATGGTGGTCTGTCTTATTTTTGGAATGAGTTTTCCCCCCTTTCTGTGTTCCTCTGCCGCGCGTTTTTTATTTTCACCTCCCTCTCTCTGTTCTTTATTTCTCCTTCTTTGGGACCATTCCATGCTTTGATGTAAGTAGGGTGCTATATTTTTGAAATAGCTATTGGTTTGGTGTTATCCAATTCTCGGGATCGACAGATGGCGATTTTTTTGGCCGATGCCGATACTTTTTGAAAAAAAATTTCCCTCTATTTGATCATCAATTAAAAAAAATACTAATATTAAATGTTAAGTTGTTAGCAAGTTTTGAGTCCTTGAATTGTTTTTGGAAAAATGTTTGAATTTTTTTCTTAACAAATGTATGAACCATGTTAATAAGGATATGCATTGGAATACCAAAAGTTGGGGGTTTCAATTCCAAAGAGGCCGTAAGGATTTTTTTTTTGTTAATCTAGCGACTGAATAAAATATATAGCCTTAATGGAACTGTCCACGACCAAAACTGTTTGGTAATACACTAAATGATCACATGTTATTGCGCAAAGAAATAATTGTTTACTTAATATAAAAGTATATTTTAGAAGATAATGCATTGCACATCAAATTTCATAATGCTTAAAATTGAAAATTTTCTTATTTTTCGCCTGATTTCTGGAGTCATGAAAATTGTTAATTTCAGTCATGAAAAGTCGTGAATTGTCATGAATTTGGGACATTTCATTTTGGCAGAAAACCTGTACTTCGTTCAATTGAATTCGATATCAAAGCATTATCTTAATCTTAGGCAACGTTGTGGTAAAATTTTGATGTAATCGTTGAAGAACTTACGTAGATTTCAATTGTTGAAATTGAACGTATATTTATATATTTCTTTATCTTTATTGCGCAAATAGCCCTCGTGTAGCTCTAGTGTGACGATGATTCAAACTTGCCTTTATCTTTATAAAGAAGTATTTACCTAAACATAGCTGTTCTTTTAAGGTGCTACTAACAACTGGTATCTAGAAACAAGATATTTTTTATTGAGTTATTTTTCTATCTTGGGAAGCATTGCCACAACAGTTCGCAATAAATCTCTGAAAAAGATGTTAGAAATTTTAAATTTTGTGAGCAATAATTCTAGCTGTTTTTTTTATAGCATACGATAAGAAAGGCTTTTTTTTAATACTTTTTTTGTCTCTTCTGAAACTCGTTATTCAGTTATATTTTATGATATCAAGTGTTCTAACTGACGGCTACTCAGGAGTTTATAAAATGCAGATAGTGCAAAAAATAATCCCTTCAATTAATGACGATGTCTATGTTGCTGATGCACAATAAGTCAGTTTGTGGTTCTCAGCTCTAACGCTGTGTGGGCCTGGGGAGCCCAGTCGGTTAGGAATTCGCCTAGCATCGGAAGGTCCCAGGTTCCCCCGACAGCTTTAGGGAGAATATGTGCCACATTTGGCATGAATTCGCCGATCACAATTGACACTTGAAATACAGTTTGCATTGGATGTCGCCTATCGCTCGCCAAAGAATTATATTCCAAGAAAATTAAGTTTTAAATTGTTCCTGCAATTCTATTTTCTACTGTTTTCCGAAACTTCATTACGTAAAGAACCTCCTAAAGCAATAATATATCAATTTTCTGCTTAAAAAATTATTGAAGAAGTTGGTTTAAAATGCCTATTTTAACACGCAAAATATAGGATTGGCGGCACAAGTTGGGTTGCTCTTACAGGGTTGCCGGGCTTCACCGACCCTATTGGCGAGCGATTCGATGCTCCTTCCAGAGTTTCAGTTCAGTGTTAATACCCCGTGTGGAGGGAGTGAACGTTAAATATCCTTCAATCGTCAATTGACTGTGGTTCTAAAATACGACGCCCGTTGTCAATAGCCCACATGCAGCTGTAGTGCGACGATATTTCTCAACTCTTAAAAAAATTTGACGTGTGTAAGCAAATTACGACTGCTTCGATTTCATTTTTCTAAAAATAAAAGTAAATCTAGTTTTACGTTCTTGTTCTAAAAAAAAAAAAAAAAAAAAAAAAAAAAAAACCACAACCGCTAGCAAAATTCAGTTTCAAAGGACGATTTCTAAAAAGAATGAAAATTCAGCGATTTCCATTCATTTTTTAAATAGTTGAATTGAAAAAAAGTCTACCTCAGATAACTTCGTTTGAAAAAAAAAAAACGAAACCACTATAAAACCTTCTTTTGATAAAAACTTTTCATCAAAATTCCACGATAACTTTCGGGAACGTTCAAAATTCAATTAATTCGGAATTTCTCATTTCTTGATGGCATCAGAAATACAGAGGTAAAAAAAAGAAAAAAGGAATTGTTTCTGACATTTCATTTTTTTTTATTACTCAAAATCACATGATCGTCCTGTTTCTTTTAGAACTTTAAAAAAATCTTTTGTTTTTAGTTTTATCCTATCGATATTGAATTCTTTGAAAACTGTAATGTAGTTAAAATGTTAAATAAAAAATTTGTAAAAAATATATTTAATAACTTTTATTTTTATTAAATATTTTTGTACATATTTCTTAGAGTTATTAATACGTCATTTATTATTTGTGTAAGTTATTTATTTGTTTTCGTGTGTTTGAAAATATTTGATACAAAAGTAAAATTTTCAAAGTTTCTTCTCACTTTTTCAAAAAAAATTATTTTAAAAAAATCATTTTTGATGTTACATTCTTTCTGGTTATGTATGAATAATCGGTTAAATGTAGAAGTTTTGTTATTAAAATTTATTTAAACACTTTATGTATTTTTCTTAGCTTATAATTAATATAAATTGCAAAATATAAATTTTGCTTCGGCTTGTATACTAAAATATATCTTTTTATTTTAGGTAAGACTGAAGTTTTGTATCTAATGAAATGAAATTAATTCCTGTATTTGGTAAGATTTTAAAAGTATTTTTCTTATAGCTGTTATATATCTAAAATGAATTGTAATTATGCAAGGTGGGTTCGAAAAATTCAGTGATCCGTCTCATAATTAAAAATTCACAGAAAATGTCATCTAGAGCCATGTAACGGCCATTTTACGACAAATACGAGAAAGCGCACTATGAGCAGTTTAACACAGTTACACCAAAACCGAGCTTAAGTTTGCAGCAGAGAAATGTACTAGGCGGAGGAATCTGCGTAAACAACGCTGCTGGCGCCGAAATTTGGCCTGCTCCTATTGGCTGCTCTTTCGACCCTGATATTCGTGCGCCCTGTTACGTCAAAATCGAAGGGAAAAAATAATTAAAATAACACTCTAACTGAAGCTAAACTCATAAAAATAATAAATTTATGTCTTGAAATAACAAATAAGTTTGTTTATTGAATGTGAAATACCTTTTTTATTCGATTCTCGCACTCAAAAATGAGAACTATTTACCTTTTTTCTCGTAGAACATTTGTATACTGCAAACTTAAGGTCGGTTTTGGTTTAGTGTGAGAAAGATTGTCAGTGTGACATGGAGCAACGTATAAACATAAAGTTTTGCTTCATGTTAGGTAAAACGGCGATGGAGACGCATGACATGTTGTTTATGAGTGATTTCAACCAGGGTTCGTTGATTTAAATCAACTTGATTTAAATCGCGATTTAAATCAATGGATTTTTTTTAAAAAATCATCATGATTTAAATCAATGATTTTTAAAATTTAATTTAAACCAATTTTTAAAATTAATATTTTAACAATGACATTATGAGAAAAAAAAGCTTGTGAATTTACATATATGCATTAAATTTTTAACATGACAATGCCAGAATGCCACTGATAAATTTCCAAAGTGCCACTGCAAAATTTTCAAACATTTTAATAACAGTTAGACGAATTACATAATTAAATAATAGACTAATCATTGAAACTCAAGGCTATCCGGCTATCAATTTATCAAGTATTGTTAGAAGTTTTTTGTTAAACAAGTAATTACTATTAAGTTATTTAATAAAGTACTGTTTTAGTAATATTTTGTAAGTGACATATTTTGTGCATCTGATTTGGAGGATTTTTTTTCTTCAATAAACTTGCAAATGGAAATTTCGAATCTTTAGTTTTGGTATACATTTTTAATTTTTAAATTATGGTATTATACATATAATTAGGCTTACATGTTAAGTAATTTTAGTAAAACAAATTGTCTGATACTATGTATTAAAAATTCATTTAAAAATTAAACATTTGATTAAAATCCGATTTAAATAAAAAAAATCCGATTTAAATAAAAAAAATCTGATTAATTTGATTTTTTTTTGTAAAAATCAATGTGCAAAGAAGGAACTACAAAGTATAGTTTGATCTGTCATGTAATTTTTTAACTACTCAATATACAAGTATAATTTTTTTATATGTAATTCTACAAGATTTATTTATTATAAAACAAATTTTAAAATTTATGAAACTTTAGCCAAAACTAAAATAAATGATATTAAACATAAAGCTATTTTAACACATTGTGATTAGGCTTGCGCGGCAAATTTTGAGGGCAAAATTGAAAAAATGACCCAGAAAATGACTTTATATTGTACAAATATGTACAAACTAGGACTTATACCTAAATTCTCAGCTCAATTTTAATTAGAAATTATTTTAAGAACTTTTTTTCTAAAAAAATTAATAAAATTTTTTAAATTTTGATTTTGAATTCATTTTTAAATAATTTCTAATTAAAATTGAGCTGAGAATTTAGGTATAAGTCCTAGTTTGTACATATTTGTACAATATAAAGTCATTTTCTGGGTCATTTTTTCAATTTTGCCCTCAAAATTTGCCGCGCAAGCCTAATCACAATGTGTTAAAATAGCTTTATGTTTAATATCATTTTTTTAAGTTTTGGATAAAGTTTCATAAATTTTAAAATTTGTTTTATAATAAATAAATCTTGTAGAATTACATATAAAAAAATTATACTTGTATATTGAGTAGTTAAAAAATTACATGACAGATCAAACTATACTTTGTAGTTCCTTCTTTGCACATTTTTAAGACTCCTTAGACCCCTTAACCAAAAACGAAATACAAAATACACAAATTGTCGACCAACAACAGGCCAGAGGCCCAGCAAGGTCGGTCCAAAATATAATTAATTCCTTATCAGCTTCCAGTAACTATCGATATTTTTCTAAAAAATCTTCATCTCTCTTCGAATACACAACATATTCTGGCAAGGCATTCAACTCATTGACGACTCTATTGTAAAAATAATGTTTCCTTACCTCCTTTCTAAAGCATGATTTATTCAATTTCTGACCATGTCCTCTGGTCTGGCTATTTAAGGTAAAACCTAAGCCCTCCATGTCACCCTGTTTTATGTATTTGAAAATCTGAATTAAATCACCCCTTGTTCTCCCTTTTTCCAGGGAATACATGTTTAAAGATCTTAGGCCAACAACCAGTTTTAAAATTAAAGTTAAATTGTTTTTAAAAAGCAGGGTTCGTTGATTTAAATCGTGATTTAAATCAATGGATTTTTTTAAAAAAATCGTGATTTAAATCAATAATTTTTTTAAAGAATTAATTTAAAAACCAATTTTTAAAATTAATAATTTAATAATGACATTATGATAAAAAAAAAAGCTTATGAATTTACATATATGCATTCAATTTTTAACATGACAATGCCAGAATGCCACTGATAAATTGCCAAAGTGCCACTGCAAAATTTTCAAACATTTGAACAACAGTTAGACTGATCACATAATGATAGTAGTTTTTTGTTAATCAAGTATTTACTATAAGTCAATTAATAAAGTACTGTATTTTGTAAGTGACATATTTTGTGCATCTGATTTGGAAGATTTTTTTTCCTTCAATAAACCTGTAATTGGAAATTTCGGATTTTTAGTATTGGTATACATTTTTAAATTATGGTATTATGCATATAATTAGGCTTACATGTTGAGTCATTTTAGTTAGTAAAACAAATTGCCTGGTACTATGTATTCAAAATTCATTTAAAAAATAAATATTTGATTAAAATCCGATTAAAATAAAAAAATCCGATTTAAATAAAAAAAATCTGATTAATTTGATTTAAAAAAAAATAAAAAAAATCACGAACCCTGTTAAAAAGAACAGCTGTCTTTAAAAACCCAATACATTTCTCCCCGAAACTCCAAAACTAAAAAGCCCCCTGTTGGCTTTTCATTGCTTAAATGCCCTTTTCAATGTCTCGCCGCTTGTTGCGTGCCACTGCAAGCGAGGGGCGCAGTGGCAACAACATTTTCAGTGGCGTGACTCCGTGCAGCCTAATTGGGCACCCCTGCCTTTTTGGGAGGGGCACCCTCGCTGAAATGGAGACTCGAGAGTTCACTTTTGTACGGAAGGGTTGTGAAATTAACTCAGGGTGGTAGCAAAACCTGATGGAAATCAGGGAATTCTCAGGGAACTTTTTAATTCTGGAAATATCAGGGAATTATCAGGGAACTTCTTAATTCTGGAAATATCAGGGAATTCTCAGGGAATTTTTTAATTCTGGAAATATCAGGGAATTTTTTAATTCTGAAAATATCAGGGAATTATCAGTTAACTTTTTAATTCTGGATACGATATTAGAGTTCTTATTTTTTCCCCAAACTGTTCGAAGAGTTCTTTTAGTAGTTCGTTTTAAAGATATTTTGCATTAAAAACAATGTTAAATTAATCTGTTAACTACAAATAAGTGATACTGCCTTTTTTGTTGCATTTATAACACAAAAAAATGGGTATTTTTTTTAGAGTTTTGAGGCGTGTCCCTAAGTAGCTATTAAACATAATTTTAAAAAAAATGTCTTCGCAAAACATACTTTTTAGCCTATATTTGTATGAAAAGTATGTTTTAGATTATAAGAATATACGTGTGGGATTTTGCTCGGATCTTAAGGTAGACGAATACCCAAAATTCTAATTGTAAGTTAATCGAAATTTTTCTGTGTGGTTAATTTATAAAATTTTTCTTAATAACTTCTTTTCTTGTAATTTGTATGTAACTCTAGAGGGTCATTGCATGCATCAGTACAAAACGAAGAATTTGACACGTAATTAATGTTTTCGGGTGAAAATACAATGTGGTAGACTTGTTAGCGTAAAACCTCTTTTTTTAGTAAAAAAACACCGTTTAAAATAAATTATATTTAAATAAAAAAAATGCCTAAATAGCATTGCTCATTATATTTGAAATCACTAAACCAAATTTGGAAAATATTAAAGTAATAGTAAAATTTTTAGAATTTTGGGTATTCGCCTACCTTGAGAGGTTAAATTACTCTGAAAAACAACTCCTTCAAACTAGCGCATTTGTGTCATGCATCCCCCTTTGCCATTTCCTCTCCCTTAATTCGTGTAAAATCGGGTCCTTTGGAATTTTATGGAATTGTGCCAAATGGGCTCCTTTTCGAACGAGAGCTATTGTTGTGTTTGCCCCCACGTCCCCTTGATTAGCTCAGTGTATTTCATTCGTCGAATTTATCGTAAATGTGTTTTTGTAGGTTATGGGTCAGTCGGGGTGATTGTGACCAGCTTAGTTTAAAGAAAAATTGTGTGGTTATTTTTGTTAAATAATATTAAATATGTTTTAAGGATTTTGTTTTAAAATTTTGGGTAGAAACCTAAAGAAGGACTGTCAGTCCCATAAAGCTAATTGAGTCCCAAAAGCTAATTTTCGGGATCACAACTTCCGCAGAAGTATTGCTTTGCCCTTTTCCCCCAGATACGGGAATCAACATAACCTCTTAACCAATAACATCGAAATGAAACAAATTTGAAACAAAAATATTATCGAGTAATTATGTATTTTTGAAGTTTTAAAATGCCAAAAAAATACAGCATATGGCGACACTATTTTAAAACTTTATCAATTAATAATTAAATAAACCGAATGTTATTTTCTTTTCATTTTTGTTTTAAATTGATGTTATGATGATTACCATATCTGGTGGAAATGGGATGACATGGCAAAGTAATTCTTTTTTGCTAAAGTTGTGATTTCAAAACTAATGCATTAGCTCTATGGGACTGACAGTCCTTCTTAAGGGAAAATGGAAGTGAGAGTATTGTATCACAAAACTGAAGTCTCTTCTGTGTTATTCCGATGGGAAAACAATAATTGTTCATAAATTTCTCTATCTCTTAAGTAAAGTAATCACAACTTTTGGGTCAATATAGACAAGCTGTATGTAATATATTTCATTCAAACTTAAACGCAAAGAAACTTATTTTATTGGAAAAAGAAATACTAATAATAATTTCTTATTTTCTGCGCATTCTCTCATTATTTCTAAACTTTTTTTGCCAGATTTTATACTAAACAATTGTACATTTAATTATATATAAGCGAAAATCTCATACCTGTAAATTTGTTGAAAGAAGACAAGCTATTTTAGTGAGCAATATTTCTCAACTCAAAATTTTCTCCACCAAGAAAATATTTAAACTCGATTTATAGACTATTTATAATAATAAATATTGATTCTTATTATATTATTTATCGTAAATTAATCGTATGTTCGCGCCAAACTGGGATAGAGTTTCAGAGCCAATTTGTGTTCTTTTTGCAATGAGTTCTTAATTAGAGTGAAAACAAAGCGTCACCAAATTAAAGTAGTGATGTCGCATTACAAGAGTGACAAAATTAATTCGGCAATTGCATTTTTCTGTCCAAATTCGCTTTTCGATGCAGCTTTTATTATAAATGGTGGTGAAAGTTGCATGTGTTCTCAAGGCTTTTTGAGGGGCTTGGAGAGCCTAGTCGGTTAAGGTATTCGTCTTGCATGCAATAGATCCCAGGTTAGGTTCCAGGCATTTCCAAATTGACTGCCTACCTGTAAACGACCCGTGCAACCAAATATGTTCGACGAATATACCTTGAGTAGAGGGAGGTACGTTAAATATACTCCTAAGTCCCAACGCTGCGTATGCGATGTCGCCCTTTTAACGGTTGCGTTGAGTGCCTACTCACTCAGGCGTCGGCTCGTCACTTGACTGTGATTATAAATTAAGACATCCACCGCCAATAGCCATCGTGTAGCTCTAGTGCAATGATAGTTCAAACTAACCCCAACCCGTTCTTAATTAGAGTGAAAACAAAACGTCAACAAATTAAAATGGTAGTGTCGCATTACGCGAGTGACGAAATTAATTCATTAATTGCATTTTTCTGACGAAATTTTTGTTTTCGGCTTTTAAATAGATGGGGTTTAAAAGTTGCGTGTTTACGCGAGGCTTTTTTCCCCAACGGAATTCGTCCCGACATGCACAGTGGTTATTAATCAATTTTTAATGCTTTTGCCGATTGGATCGCGTCAAACTGAAAGGTACCAAGCTACGGAACCTTATTATTATTAATTTTGGTTTGGTTGAAATAACGGCAGCCACAGCTGTTGGGGATGGGCCTTTGTTTTGGAAGGGTAGTTAAGTGATTGAGCTGGCACCCAACGCAACCCTAATATGTTAACCCAAATGTTAACTTTGGCTTTATTAGAAACACTTTTTCCCATGTGAAACGGTTTCTATTATATTTTTTGATTTATTAATCCAAGAAGGCAGAGTAAGTGATTTTTTAGTAACCAAATGGTTATTTTATCTATAATAATAAAAGAAAGTCTGTCTGTGTGTATGTCTGTGGATCGCAAAAGACCTACTTAGACTGCTCTAAAAAATTCGAAATTTTTAATATAGATTCCTTTTAATACCTACGTGTGCACCTGAGGCTTAGTTTTTTCATATTTGATTGTGATTTTTAATTAATATAATTAGTTTGAAATAAACGTCTTCCACGTGGAAGTGCGGGACCATAACGGGGCTTGAAAATACATGGACCGGGCCGAAACGGGGGCTTGACGCCATCCTCTATTAGTGTTTGCTTTTTAAGTGCGCATGCATTACCACGAATTTAATTTTGTTTTGATTTTGAGTGCATTTTAATAAGTTGGCAGACCATAACAGGGCTTCAAAACACAACGACCGGGCCGTAACAGGGGCTTGACACCATTCTCTGTTATTATTTGCTTTTTTTCTTGCGCATGCGCCCACACGAATTGAATTTAGTTTAGATATTGAGTGTATGGGGAACATTCATGTGATGTCACGCGGTTTGTTATCCTACACCTCTCAAAGCACGTGCTAATGTTTTCCTACTGCTCTAACCTGTATAACCGCCTTTTTTTACCACAGTGATTTGGAATTGAAGCTCAGGTGGATATGGCCGTGAATGTCCCCCATTTTCACAAGGTAAGCATGCCTCTAAAAGGAAGCAATGCGAAGTTAACGGGTTCCCAGTAAGGCGGGACCATACTGCTAGTAACACATATTTAAGTTCATTTGAAAGTTAGAGAACTCTTAATCGTTTTCTAAATGATTTTTTTTCAAAAACTATCGTGAAATTTTTAGGTGTTGTATGTTCGAATATACAGTCCTGGAAAAGGAGTGTATCCTTGGAAAGTCTTTAAATAGTCCATGATTTTTTTTACCAAAAAGTGTGGCAACCCCGAATAAAAAAATAAATATCTTAAAACGTGTTTTGTTGCTATGTGATATTTACACTTTCAAGAATTCCAAATCATAAAACAATGTCTTGATACTTGAAACTAATTTTAAGAAACCATCGCTTAGTTCTTTTCAGATTAACTCGATTCATTCATTAATACTTTTCCATTTAGTCAAATTCTCTGGAACACATGCACAAGTGTTTATTAATGTCAAAAAGCCATTTTTCCGACGGCTTGTTCAAAGGTTTTCTTCTTTTAAAGGCAAGTGAAATTCCTTAACCAGGCACTGATGATGTATTGGTTTTAAATTGCGTCGTATTTAGGAGTGTATTATTGGTTGTTGATTTGAAATTATCGTGATTTTCTTTGTTACCAAAATACGAATAGATAATTAGCGTTGAAGTTGCTTGGAGCTTTAGATATGAATTGCTGCAAGCAAGTAGTTATTTATGCAACAAGTGTGTAAAGTAATATATATATTTATATATTTTGAGTAATAAAATTCATTTTTTTACTGTATCAACAAAGTTTCACTTTTAACATTCGTCTGAATTTAAGGTTAGGAGGCGAAAGTCAGATTTTTTTTCACTTAAGTAAAAAAAAAAGTAATCTGTTATATCTTGCTTCTCTCTACTTAAATTACATTTATTATTTTATTATTTAAAATAAAACTTAATTGTTTATTTATGACTGCATCATAGTTTAGTTCACATAGACAATGATTTTTGGTATCGAAATGTTCGGATCCAGACATTGGAAAAATAACTACGAAACTATAAACGGTATGTGCTACCCAATAGAATACAAAAAATACCCCGTCTAGAGGGAGTGCAAGTTAAATATTATAAAATCCCAAAAGGTTGCGTACGATGTCGTCCTTAAAAGGTGCGTTGGGTGCCTACTTAGATGTTATAATTTTACTGTGGTTCTAAATTATGGTGTCCGTCGCTAAATGCCATTGTCGCTTTAGCGCTAAGATCGTTTAATTTAACCCCTTTACTTATATACATTATACAGGGTTAGTCAAAATCAATACGACAATGGTTGGTAGGTTGATAGTTTATCTGTCCATACGGTAGCTGTAGTTTGGTTACAATAAACATACATTCGTCTAAAAATAGTTTTCTTATTGTCATATTCATTTTGACTAACCCTGTATTATAAATATTTTCAGTAACAAGTTTTATATTATCACACAAATTATTAAAACTTTTTACATTATAATAAAAAAAACTTCTTTAGTTTTCTCTTTTTGATAAGAAACAATTGTTTTATATTGACGAAGTCTTTTGAAACTGTTATAGAGTTAAAAAAAAAAAAAAAAACATTTCATATATTTAAATACATTTAGTCCTGACAAAAGTTAAATGGTTAGTCGAAGCACATTTTATCAATAAAGGAAAGGAAAAAACTTTTCTGTTTTCCTTTACAAGTCATGCTGCCGCAGTTTCAGCCACGATTAGCCGGCCTGTTTTATCACCCCATTGTTTCGTCGGCGTGCATTCAATCTTGAGTTATAGGACCGTTGGCTTGTTCCTTATGTCTCGGGATAACAAGGATTAGGGTAATCGGGAACAACGGGTTATTTCTTATTTGTTTTTCTTTAAGGGGTCATAGGAGTCTTAAAAATCTGCAAAGAAGGTACTACAAAGCATAGTTTGATCTTTCATGTAATTTTTGAACTACTCAATATATAAGTATAATCTTTTTTATATGTAATTCTACAAGATTTATTTATTATAAAACAAATTTTAAAATTTATGAAACTTTAGCCCAAACTAAAATAAATGATATTAAACATAAAGCTATTGAAGCTAAAAAATTTAAAATCAAAATTTTTAAATTTTTTATTAATTTTTTTAGAAAAAAGTTCTTAAAATAATTTCTAATTAAAATTGAGCTGAGAATTTAGGTATAAGTCTTTGTTTGTACATATTTGTACAATATAAAGACATTTTCTTGGTCATTTTTTCAATTTTGACCTCAAAATTTGCCGCGCAAGCCTAATCAATGTGTTCAAATAGCTTTATATTTATTATCATTTATTTTAGTTTTGGCTAAAGTTTCATAAATTTTAAAATTTGTTTTATATTAAATAAATCTTATAGAATTACATATAAAAAAATTATACTTATACATTGAGTAGTTAAAAATTACATGCAAGATCAAACTATACTTTGTGGTACCTTCTTTGCACAATTTTAAGACTCCTATGACCCCTTAACTCATTAACGGATTTGTGAATACAATTACCTTCGTTTCCAGATAAAAATTTATTTTAGTTTTTTACAAATTCGTTTTTCTTGTAATTTTATCCTACATAAATTAAGTTCTGTTCTTATATTTTCCCCTCTTAAAGCCTGGAATTCCACTAAATTGAAGTAGTCCACTAATTGAAGCCTCAGTTTTTTTTTTAATTGCCTTGAAAACGCGTATTTTTAAATGTATTATTTGAAAAATGTGTTTATTTAAGAATAAACACATTTTTCAAGTAATTATACATGTAAAGATGCATATGTTTATTTATTAATTTAAGAATGCATTTGTTTTTATGATTTTATGGACATAAGTTAGCTACATCAGACGGAACGGTCGTTCCGCCCGCCAATCTCAAAATGACGCCAAGGGCTAAACGGCAGTTATGTATATATACAGAAAACATTTCGCTATGTTAACAGCGAAATTGATTTTATTTTCTACCAGGCAAACTAAACTTCGTAGAACAATAAAAAAAATACAGTATAGAGATTTCGTGGATTACTTTAAATAAAAAAAATTGGTTATTCTAGAGTCAAAAACAGCGGAGAAAAAAAATATGGAAATTTTCGAAAATGAAATCTTTCGAGCAGTTTTAGTCAAATTTTGACCTAATTTTTGAAGTGACCTACAGCCTTTACAAGACCATGAATCTGGAAGCGGTTTTTACTAAACGATTGAGAATGCCGCAATTCAGCCCCTTTCATAGGTTTGAAGTTTCAAAAATGACTTTTTCTATTTTTAATTAATTAAAATCGATATTACCTTTGGCTGTATGAATGCGCGATAAACAAGCCTTCCTAGCGGCCAAGTACCTCCGAAAACGAGCCAAGGTTTACTGTATTTTCATCGTTGAGCGGCATAACAGCGCTGCTAACTATTAAGTTATTATAACAGCTTCTAAAATATATGATTAATCTAATATCTGAATGGACAGATTGAAAAAAAAAATTCTAATTAATAAACGGAATGCTTCATTTAAACTTTTTGGCGTTTTTATTTAGAAAACTTATGAATAACTCGAGTTAATGGATAGATCGATTGACTAGAAATGTAAACAGTCATATTAGTCTATTTGATTGCCATATTCAGTTACCAATACCATTCAAAAAATAGTTTTGTTGGGTTTTTTTTCATAAAAAGTAAAAAATATATTTTAAGCCTAAAAATTATTGAGGAATATTTAATTATGTCAAAGTAATCTTTGCTTATTTTTTTTATGAAAAGAAATGATTTTTTTTCTAAAATTTATTGAGGAATATTTTATTATGCCAAAGTAATATTTTATAATTAAAGTTACATTTTTTTAACATGAGCTGTTACTAAATGTCTGTAATATAACACATAACCGTAACCTATAATTGTATTCGGTTATTGTTTTTTCTTGAATATTCAAGATACTTTTTAGTTTTATAAAAGAAAATTGAAGTTAAATATGCCTACAAAAGTGAACAAAACTAGGCATAAGAGACGGATGTGGTACACGAAAATAAAAGCTGCGATGTAGTCTCGAAATGTGTCGAAAACAATGTATTGGCAATAAAACTTCATTAAGAAACTGTTCCTGAAAATAACAAACAGAAACGTTACGATTATGAAGATTCGGTTATTAAAACTGTTCCAATTGTTCAGTTAACAGATGAAACAGGGAAGAGTTCTTACCAACCAATTTCAAATAGCGTTAAAGAATCGAAAATAAAAAAAAAGAAAGGAAAGTTCAAAGGCGAAACGAGGAGCGATAAATTGTAAGAGTTGTGTCAATACATGCAGCAGCTACCAAAGAAGACAATTTGGCTACTGCCCAATTGACAATTTGGCTATCAAAGGCGCAAACAGAACACATCAACAGAAAAATGCTTGAAATGATCCCCGAAACTGTCTTTGAGCTTATAGCGAAAGATGACATTGAGGTCTAGAAGTAAGTAAATAGTTTCTAAAAATCGAGCTTTGGAAAATCTGAATGCCTATATGAAGAAGATAACTTTCGCTTTGCCGGACTGGAAAGGATTAAAGTGAAAGGGGGGGGGGGGGGGGGCGGGATTAGGTGAAACATTTAATAATTATCATTTTCGTTAAAGATGCCAGCGGCCAAGTGAATTCCAACGATGTGCAGTTCACTTTCACCAATTGCAATATTTCATATTGATGCTTAACCTTTTTAACTTCAATTCGGCATTGTTGATTAACCATGGAAATTATTTATTTTATTTTATACGTATTGCCTTTACATCCTTTGAACTTGTTCATAAAACATGTTGGTAATAAACCCTACCTTAAAAAGCATATCATAAAATAAATTTAAAAAAAAACGACTGATATCCCCCAAAAACACTTCGTTAAAGTAAACAAACGCCAATCTCAAAAAACCAACAAACCTATGCATTTATTTTATAACAAAAAAAAAGTCATGAAAGTTGTCGCTAAAAAAGCCGTGATATAAAATGAATGCCAATCTCTTATTTAAAACTTTTCGGTCGCAATAAATAGAATAATTTAAGTTTCGCTGTCATAAAAAAAATTCACTGTTTGAGGTTGGTGCCCATCTTAATCCCCCTAAAAAATTTAATCACGCAATAGAACTTGAATTACTAAATCAAAATAACGAAGGATACTTAAAAAAAAAAACCTTTAACAATAATATGATCACAATACATTTAGATAAAAGTATAGAGGGTGGTTCAGATGAGGGGGGGGGGGGGGGGCACCAACCTCAAACAGTGCAATTTTTTTATGACAGCGAAACTTAAATTATTCTATTTATTGCGACCGAAAAGTTTTAAATAAGAGATTGGCATTCATTTTATATCACGGCTTTTTTAGCGACAACTTTCATGACTTTTTTTTTGTTATAAAATAAATGCATAGGTTTGTTGGTTTTTTGAGATTGGCGTTTGTTTACTTTAACGAAGTGTTTTTGGGGGATCTTTTATTTTCTCCATCCGTCTTTCTGTTTAAACTGCAATAATTTCTGTGAATATTAATGTCAAAAGACAGCATGTTATTTTAGCTTTTTCATAACTTGTTCTTTTTTCTTGATATTCTTGTTTTTTAAAGTGCTTATTGATTGCTTTCAAATTAATCTATCAACGGTTTAATAATTATCATCGAACTCTCAAACCGCTCTTCTTAGAAACGCAGTGCTAACTGTTATCCTAAAAGAACCCTAAACACCCACTCTTGTTATTCCTTTGTTTAAGACACATAAATACAGTTTATTGACCGTTTACGAGTTCTTGTCAACGTGTGCAGGCGCAATGAACCTCTATATCTCGAAACCAAGTTGGGGTTTCGTATATATTGGTGAAATTAATTTTTGCTGTGGGACATGTAGTTTGTTTTGTAAGGATTTTAGTGATATTTGAGGTCGTTGAATCGAATACTGTTCGACATTTACATGCTATAAGCGGATTGTGAAGTGGATTGTGAAAAAATCTAAAGAAAATTGCTCCGTGGGTGCTGTTGCACGTTAAATCTGTCGTGTCCCTTAAGGCCTTATCACACGAGAGCTCTTTCGTTCAGCGACGTCCGTACGCTTTATCAAAAACCGGTTATTCGAGCAGCTTTTGCTGGCTGAGTCGACCTGAAAATATCCGCTACTTTTTTGCTGATCGAACGGCTGCTCCAATCAAAGACTAAGCTCAGTCGTGACGTCATGGCCGAGCCTCCTCCTCATCCAATACCGGGATGATACTGCTTTTAAGTTTGTAGAGTCACGCATGACGTAGCTTTTCTCTGGATGCCGTCCTTGCTGTCCCAAAAGTTGTTTGATGAGCTACGTTCCTACCGTCTGATAAGGGCTTTATACTCTATCGTTGGGTTGGGTGCTTACTTGGTCAACTTACAAACTAAAAAAAGTAAGGCTGGGGAACCTAGGCGCTTGCCTTGCATGCGAAAGGCCCCAGGTTCGGGCCCGGCCATTATTACCAAAATAGCTGCTGACCTACACTCTTAAAACGAACGAGCGATTTTAACTCAGTCTGATTGATTTTCACTCCTCCAGTCTGGAAAATGCACGTCTTCTTTTGGAGTGGATCCTTTGTATGTTAAACCTCCGACAGGATCACTCCAAACGAGTGATTTTAACTCAGTCTGAGATAATATCCACTCCTTTCCAGTGTCGAAAATGCACTTCTCCTACTGGAGTGGAGTTCACTCTTTTGTTTTAAGAGTGTATAAACGGACGGTGCAGCCAAACAGTCAAACGAAAAGTAGGTGTCGGCTCGTCACTTGACTGTTTCTAAATTACGACGCCCGTCCCCAACAGCCTCGTGTTGCTCTAGTCTCATGCTACGATGATTCATTCTCACTCAACTACACTAGTTAAATTTTGTTGCTTAAAATTTAAATGTGTACACTCTCAGAAACAACACTTTCATTTTTGACGATTCATGAATCCTCAAGCTTCATTTCGTTAATTTTGAGGATTTTTTCGTCAAACTATTGCGTGACTTTTGAGTAAACGCGAATCCTCACTTTTACGATCGTGATTTGACGATTCTGTATCTTGATTTTGAGGAAACAGAATCTCATTGTTGTACTCACATGCTCAAAAATGACGAAATATTTCGTTAGATTAGACGACATTCAAATCCTCATAAAAATGACGATTCAAATTTCCTCATTTTGAGGAAAAGAAAACTCGGAGCATTTGCCAGTAACGGAATCGTCAAAATTAAGGAAAATTTCGTCGTTTTTGAGCATGCATTTTTTAGAGTGTAGTGTATATTTTTTTTAATTCTAATCTCATTCACAGGTTCAAAACTAATTTTAAGCACAGCAACATTTACAGTTTAGACTTTGCGAGATTAAAAAAATGTCTAGTATCAATGTCTCGTATAAAACTACTTTCAAATGATAATACAATGCGATAAAACCGGATTTGTCTAAGTACTGTAAATGGAGTTAATTTTTTTTCTTCAAATTACAACAGTTAATTTTTTTCTTCAAATTTAAGTTTTGATACGTTTTCACTAATTACTAAATTGCTTTATTTTTTTTTATCGTTAAGTGCTGTGTAATCAATCTTTTAAGAATGGCTTCAATTTTTTCTGGCACCTTTCTGTTAATTCTTTTCTTGACTGTTAATTAAGTCAATTTTTTTCGAAAGAAAAGTTCATCGTTAAAATTGTATTTCTTGGATATACATTGCATAGGGATAGTTTGGTAGGATTTTTTAGTAGTTTTATCTACATATATATGTATATTTTTTTGCATTTGTCGAATTATAGTATAATTTTTTAAAATTCTATTCCATCATGCTTGAGAATCTAAAATTAAAAATGCCAACCACGTTTTTAATTTATTTTGAAAAAAATTCCAAATTCGTCGTTTGTGTTGCTAAAGTCATTGACAATTATGTAAAAATAGCGAACTGTTGAGCTAGCCTCGCCAATTGTTGAACCATTATCGCCAGCTTTTATTGTTAAGTCTATTGCTAATTGTTGAGCCAATATCGCTCATTATCGAACCAATATCGACGGCAGTTAAGCCGATATCGCTCATTATCGAACCAATATCCCCAGCAGATGAGCCAACATTGCCATCTGTTGAGAAAATGTCATTTTTTTTAAAGCAAATATCGGCAAAGGTTGAGAGTAAATATCGCTCATTGTCGAACCAATATAGACAGCAGTTAAGCCAATATCCAGTACTTGTGCCAATATCGCTAGCAGTTGATCTAATATCGAAAGTAGTGGAGCCAATACCGCCAACTGTTGAGCCAATTTCCCAACTGTTGAGCCAACGCCGTCAACCGTTGAGGTAATGTCGCCAAATTTTAAGCCAATATCGCCAAAGATGAGTGCCAATCTCGCTAATTACTTAGAAAATCTCCATACCTGTGTTGTAAAATTGGCCAACTATCTGGTCAATTTAGCCATCTTTCGAGCCATTATCGCCAACTATCAAACAATTCTGCCAACTTTGAAGAAAAGTCGCCTTTAACTTTGCAATTGTCACTTTACTTTTGCAGCTGTCGCCAATGTGACAAAATGAGTTTAATGTTAAAGATTCTTCAAATATTTCGAAACCCTGCTAAGTAATTTGGCTGTATTTACAAATTTTTTATGTAGTTTTTGAATATAAACATGGCCGCGTCAAAATAATTCAACAGTATCGAAGTCGTACTACTATCCTTCACATTTTTTAGCAGAAAACGTCTTTAACACAAACCAATGTTTTCTATAGTTATGATATAGGTTATATCCAAATAATATAGCCTGGTATCTTCTAATCACGATTCACAAGGAAAATAATAATATATCTGATCGCCACTCTCTCGTAACAAAATCTCTCATCTGGAATCGGGATATCTTGCTAGAAAAGAGACTTAGCCGAGCGTGTACGGACAGAACTAATCTCTCCCCGCCCCCTCCACGCTCCTTCATCAATCACATTACGCCACGGAGCGCAGCGTCTAACCCTATTGTTTCTGATTGGGGGATCGGCGTGACGTCTCTCTCCTATTCCCGCCCATTACGGCTCTCATTGGTAATTAGTTTACGTGAGGTAATGGACTCCCGGGGTGCTCTCTAGACGCTCGCCTGATCGAAAGGAAATTTCCTGGACCTCCGAGGCAGAAGGGTGCGAGTCAAAACGGGAAAGGTTGTTGACTAGCTTTAAAAACGCCACACTTTTGATGGAATGTGGTAAAATCCTACTTTGTGGTCCGGTGACAAAAGGCAAGATTTTTTGACATTTCAATGAGAAATAAAGTGTTCAGTTCAGTAGAAAATCCCTTTATCGTCTGGAAAGCTGGTTATATTGAGGATTGCTAGGCTAGTTGTGGCGATGGGAAACCGGTTTCTCCCTTGGTTCTTCTTCCGATGTTCAAGCGTCAGAATAGTGTCTGGCTTAAATCTCGATCACAGAGATAGTACACCCATGCGCCGCATGAATTTATCCGTCGTCTGATTTTTATAAAAATATAAAATATCATTTAAACCGAAGTTTTCCGACAACATCGACGTTTCGGAAATTCTTTTCCTTCTTCTAATTTTTTGGAATTAAAACCGTTTTTTTTCTAAATATCAGGAATAAAAACAAGTTGCCAGACAAGAGAACAACAGCGAAAAAAAGTCATTGTGTATAAAAATCGAAACGACCGATGAAGTTGTAGGAAAAACAAAAATGAAAATAGAGTTAGGGTAGACTAACCAGTGAAAAAACGATTAAGGCGCTGCGTTCGCCAGTGAATAAACACCAGGACAACCAATCATATGGCAGATGGCGTCCTACTACATGGGAAGAAGTCAGTGTTGCCAATCCATCCAGTGGAGTGATTTTCAATCCTTATTTTTTAAAGTATTTACCAAATGTTCATTCACTGGGGCCTGTTCAATCACTAGTCAGTCTACCCTATATCACCTGAAACAACCCTATAGGCTGTTAAAAAGGAGTTGCCCCACTTTAGCCGTAAGGAACAGATTGCGGATGGTTTGGCTCGATTTCTTCTTGCGATAGTGCCTCGTTAATAATTACTTTGCTTTTGTCTTTCTGGGTAAGTGATATCCAGCGGTATAACTGTCAAAGTATGTAGTACTTTAACAATTGGGTTGTTTCAGGTGACGCATTACCTACCAACTTTCATTCTTCCTCTTTTTGCAAACGGTGCTCTGATTGGTTCGCATTTTCAACGTGACGTGGATTCACCAATCGTGGATAGGAAAATAATAATTTTTTATTTAGTATTTTCTATTGCCTGTCAATATCTGAAATTTGCCCGATATCCATTTTTTTTCACTTTGTATGAAAATACCAAAAAACAAATTGAATTTAAGTATTAATTTTTTAAAGTTTGCAAACTGCCATTATGTCGACAGGTGGCCGGATGATAACCGGGCGATATTTTCACTTTAAATGTGTTTTGTTGTTATTACAATTTTAGTAATTTGTGAAAAAATGCAGGAACATTTCCATTTTTCGTCTGCAAGCGATAAATTCAAGAAATTAAAAAATTTCAAGTTTTTTTTTATGCTTGAAATTAAAAATTATGGTATAATTGCCGGACTACCAAATTACTAAATAGCCAAATTATATTTTGCTTTAAATTAGTTTTGTTGTTGTTACTATGTTTATGCTTGTCGAAAAAAATGCAGATATTTGAAAAAATTTCCTAACATACATTGCGACTTCTGGTGTCGCCGAGAGCGTTTATTTGGGCCTACTACAAGACGATTGATGGTTTCACTTGACAAAGCTGTTTTTGCATTGGTTTTTGCTGTCCTCAGCATCTCCCATCCTTCTCTTACCTCGATGATATTTTCCCTATGTCGAACTGTCTCTCAATCTTCAAAAAACCCTTTCGAATTTCCATGCGAACGTCGGAACACGAATGTCTTCTTCTGAATAAATATCACTGAAAGGGGTTTTCTGCAAGGGTGTGGGAGGATTCTAAAAAGGGAAAAAGAAGACAGAAATATCGTTCCGGCTGTCGAAGCCGATCGCAATTTTATATCCGGGATTAGAATATTCGTGTTTTTCACTCCAAACAGTTTTTAAATCGATTGTTGGGAATATGCACTCTTAAAAATAAATGCTCAAAAACGACGAAATTTTCCTTAATTTTGACGACCCGTTTACTGGCTGCTGCTCCGAGTTTTCGTTTCCTCAAAGTGAGAAAATTTGAATCGTCATTTTTTTGAGGATTTGAATGTCGTCTAATCTAAAGAAATATTTCGTCATTTTTGAGCATGTGAGTACAACAATGAGATTCAGTTTCCTCGAAATCAAGATACAGAATCGTCAAATCACGATCGTGAAATTGAGGATTCGCGTTTACTCAAAAGTCACGTGATAGTTTGACGAAACAATCCTCAAAATTAACGAAATGAGACTTGAGGATTCATGAATCGTCAAAAATGAAAGTGTTATTTCTGAGAGTGCAGTAATATCGGGTTCCAGGCCAGTGTTATCGAGACCAAGTTATCTAGGATACAGTAGTAATTATTATTTGGATAGAGTAATTTAAATGTTAAGTTACGTTTCATTGGTTCTTTTTCAGAAAAATTGACATAACATACTTTTACATTTAATTTACTTTTTGTTTCTGCTACTTTGCATATTTTTTTGAGAAATAATTGTAAGTGGGATAAAATTGTAAATGTGCCCACGGTGGGTAGCCCAGGCGGGCCCACGTGGTTTTGACCAAAAATGAAGGTGGTCCTTTCTTTTCTGGGCCTCATTTTGGGTAATGCCAGCATTGCCGAAATGGATCCGCATTGATCACGTATTATTGTGCTATTTACACTCTTAAAACAAACAAGCGATTTTAATTCAGTCTGAGTTAATTTTCACTCCTCCAGTCTAGAAAATGCACTTTTCCTAGCCTTTGTGTGTTGTTAAACCTCCGACATTATCATTCCAAACGAGTGATTTTAACTCAGTCTGAGATAATACTCACTTCTATCCAGTGTCGAAAATGCACTTCTCCTACTGGAGTGGATTTCACTCTTTTGTTTTAAGAGTGTAGGGTAGTAATCTACTTCGAAATAAAATGTCGTAGTAAAAGTATATAGGAAAAATATTCCCAGTCGAGGCATTTGACGAAAAATTTCTTGCCAATTTTATTTTCAGGCAATTTATTCCCTGTGCTGCTCACTGTTCATAAGGGGACACATAAAAGGGGCATTTTATAAAAAATGCAACTAAGCTTTCCAACCATTATTTTTTCACAAAAAAACCCCTTCCCATATCCATTTAAACCTTCCCTCTGTTCATCACATTTGCATTATAAACACTTAAAATCATTTTATGTGAAAAGCTAAAGTTTTTGTGAGGATGTAAGTTTCTTTTTTGTGTGTGTGTGGTCCCGGAGCATTATATAGTTTCGTGTCGAAACTTTTTATGCGCATTTAGAACTTTGGAACGGAGGCATGTCGCATGCAAATTTCCCTCTTTCTTTGACAAGTACAAAAGCCGAAGGATTCCCTGCTGCCATATTCCATCAGCAAGAAGCCATTGTTGCGGGTAAAAAAAAAGAACTTTGTTGTCATAGAAACTTAACGTTTTGACCTTAAGAATGCTGCCAATTTTTACCATTTTCTTTAAGAAAAAACCGGGGATTTTAGATGAATATATAGAAGTGGTTTCCGCCAAAAGAAGTGAAAATTTCGCCAAATTGAAGTCGCAAACAAACGACGGGGCACGATGCTGACTTTTTGCAAATTCTTAAAACGCTCAAACTTTATTCTTCACGTTTTCGTTTTATGTGATGTTAATTGGCGAAAATGTTATGACAATAAAGATTCCTCATTAGAATAAGCTACGATAATTCAAACATACCTACCTTATTAAAATCACTTGATTTTGGTTCTAAATTATGACAAGTCGGTCGCCAATACCCTCGTGCATCTCTAGTGCAACGTAAATTCACACTCTCAGAAATAACACTTTCATTTTTGACGATTCATTAATCCTCAAGCCTCATTTCGTTAATTTTGAGGATTATTTCGTCAAACTATCACGTGACTTTTGAGTAAACGCGAATCCTCACTTTAACGATGTTGATTTGACGATTCTGTTTCTTGATTTGAGGAAACTGAATCTCAATACTATCCTCAAATGCTCGAATATGACGAAGTATTTCTTTAGATTAGACGAAATTTGAATCCTTATAAAAATGACGAATCAAATTTCCTCACTTTGAGGAAAGAAAAACTCGGAACATTTGCCACTAAACGGCATCGTCAAATTTAAGGAAAATTCCATCGTTTTTGAGTATTCATTTCTGAGAGTAACCTTCTAACCTAACAAAGAATCGTGCCAAATTATTGGCCATCTTACCTGGAAAGAGCGTCATACTTTGTAAATTGCAACAAAGTTGCCAAAAAGGGTTAAATTTCTTCCCAGGTTTGCTCTATTATTACATGAAATTAAATTCATGGTGTATTTTATAATGAAAAGTCTTAGTATCGATAGCAGTCCTTGTGTAAGGCACTATTTGGCGAAAATTCTCCCGTCCAAATGCTTTAACCCTTTCAGTCCCAATGACAATTTGGCATCATCGCTTTAGAAATGTTTTTCTGATCGTCTATGGCCATTTATGATATCAAAAAGCACATCATTCGATTCTTCAAACCTTTTTCTATTAAAAAATATTTTTTTTATTAATCCCAATAGATGTCAGCCCTATTATCATTTTTAATTATGATCAGAAATATGATAATGCCAAATGGCATCACTGGGACTGAAAGGGTTAAAATCACATTATAGAGACAACTAAGTATCTGAAGATTTTGCGAAATAGGTTTACTGCATCCCTACTTCAATTCCTTCGAAATGAATGTTTTGTCACAAAAAACTGATACATTGTTTATTTCGCTGGGAATTCTAAAAGTTACCATTACTTTTCGGCTTTGTTGTGTTTCTACACAATTCTTGTTGAGCCTTTTGCCTCTTTTTGAGGATTACTGTTGATTGCCGTTGACGCTTGAAGGACCATCGCTGATCAATAAAGGCTTAAGGGGTCATAGGAGTCTTAAAAATGTGCAAAGAAGGTACTGCAAAGCATAGTTTGATCTTTCGTGTAGTTTTTTAACTACTCAATATATAAGTATAATTTTTTGATATGTAATTCTATAAGAGTTATTTAATATAAAACAAATTTTAAAATTTATGAAACATTAGCCAAAACTAAAATAAATGATATTAAACATAAAGCTATTTGAACACATTGGGATGAGGCTTGCGCGGCAAATTTTGAGGTCAAAATTGAAATAATGACCAAGAAAATGATTTCATATTATACAAATATGTACAAACAAAGACTTATACCTAAATTCTCAGCTCAATTTTAATTAGAAATTATTTTAAGAACCTTTTTCTAAAAAAAATGATAAAAATTTTAAAATTTTGATTTTAAATGTTTTGTTAAATAATTTCTAATTAAAATTGAGCTGAGAATTTAGGTATAAGTCTTTGTTTGTACACATTTGTACAATATAAAGTCATTTTCTTGGTTATTTTTTCAATTTTGACCTCAAAATTTGCCGCGCAAGCCTAATCACAATGTGTTCAAATAACTTTATGTTTAATGTCATTTATTTTAGTTTTGGCCAAAGTTTCATAAATTTTAAAATTTGTTTCATATTAAATAAATCTTGTAGAATTACATATAAAAAATTATACTTGTATATTGAGTAGTTAAAAAATGACATGAAAGATCAAACTATGCTTTGTAGTTCCTTCTTTGCACATTTTTAAGACTCCTATGACCCCTTAAGCCTTTAGATATTATGTGCACACGTGCCTGAGTTAAACAAGGAATCCTAAAAGAAAAGGTTAGTGTTTTTTCCCCATAATAGTAAGGAATCTTTTTGTAGGGACAATAGGACAAACGTATAGGAGATATGTCTTATGTTAGAAACTCGATTTTAAATACTTTTTGATTAAAAGGACGAAATTTAGTACTTTTCAACAGGAAACGTTGATACACTAAAATTAATTTTTTAAAAGCCATATCATGTACTTTTTAAAAATTATTTTCAATGAAATCTTTGTTTGACATTAAAATACTTAGATTTTTTTAAAAGATACTCTAAGTTTAAAATCCAAATATTTTAATATTTTATCAACTTTTATAAGAGACCTAAGTAGTTAAAAACAAAAATGCGTTCGTTATCCAAAAATACCTCTCTTTCTTTTTAAGCATTTTTTTCTTTAATTTGAACTTAAAATTAACGTTTTTTTTTTAAATGATACTTTTTGTATACACGTGTAATTATTTTTAATATTCATAAACTCTATTTGAAACCGTAACTATTTCCCCAGAAACTTTCAACGCACATAAATAGAAATGTATATAATCAAACTCCATCTTACCACAATAAAAACGATCTAAATAAAACATTTCAAATCCCCCTATTCCAATACAAATATAAAATATAGAGGCGCTTAATGGCCCTATCTTTACAGCAATCCCCCTTATTTCGCGAAACCCTTAATTTATCATTCTTTAAAGAACAACTTTTCCTCCCCCTGTAAACCTCACTTCTCCTCGTGAATCCCGTCACGTGACACATCGCGTGACGACAGCTGTGACGTATTTCGTTTCGACTGACTGCTGAATGATGATTGGAGGAAAACTGTCGACGGGAGTTGAGGGGATTTCAAGCTGCGTGTTTACATCCTATTTTCGGTTGTTCTTTTTGCAGGAAATGAATGCTTTTTTTATTGGGTTTGTTTTGTGACATTTGTTTCGACTTTTTTTTGTATGAATTATTTAATTTGAAAAATGATTTATATTTTCGTGAAAAATTTAGAAAGTGGTCTTTATATTAACTAGTTTTTTTATTACTATTTTTGTTTTTTAGATGATCGTATTATCGTTTATTATCCAGCTCGAGATTTCCGGCAGCTAAAATTTGTCTTTTGGTCGAATCCATACTATCACTCGTAGAACGAGTATGGAAAAGTTACAGTTCTAAATTTGCAGTTTCTTTACTGACCGTGATTCTGTTTCCGTCGTCTGGTATACTGGATTCCAAATTTGATTCTTCTTGACTTTTATTTCCTGACGCCATAAATTGAGAGTTAGATTGTTAATGTACAAAGAATGTCTTTAATTTATTTTTTTTGTATTTGAGATTTATATTTTACTAAACTCATTAACAATCCATTTGTGTGTAAACGCCATTAGCATCTTCATTTCCAAATAAAAATGCTAACTTAAGGACCATTTTTTTATGTCTTATATTTCGTTTACTTAAATAAACGTAAGCAGAAAGCTCAATTTCGAGTGGTAAGTTGTCGTGATAATCGTTAATGGGTAAATGTATTTAAAAAAAATTTAGTACTGTTGTTTTCTAGTAATCTTCTTTTTTGTTAGTACTGTTTTTTTGTTCGTAGTTGTTTTCAAATATAATTTACCTCGCTCTCTTTTCAGCGTTTTAAAGTTTTAAAAAAAGTTGGATGAAAAAAAAATGTTATTGTAGGTAATTAGAAATAAACATTTGTTGAAAATGATGTTAGATAAAATGTATCGTTTTTAAATGTAAATGTTTAGCTTTATTTGGTCAAAGTTATGAATTTATTTTTGGCCTACGAGTTCGACCCCAGCACTATACTAAAACCGACCTTAAGTTTGCAGCAGAGAAATGTACTGCGCGGAAGAAAATGGGTAAACAACGCAGCTGGCGCCGAAATTTCGCTTACTCTGATTGGCTGCTCCATCGACCCTGATATTCGTGCCCCCTGTTACGTCAAAATCGAAGGAAAAATAATTAAAATTGCACTCTAAATGAAGTAAACTAATAAAAATAATAAATTTATGTCTTGAAATAACAAACAAAATTGTTTATTGAATGTGAAACACCTTTTTTTTTTATTCGATTCTCGCACTCGGAAATGAGAACTATTTACCCTTTTTCTCGTAGAACATTTGTATGTTCTTGTAGAACATTTGTATGCAAACTTAATGTCGGTTTTACTGTATCTAAAGGTGCTAGAAATATTTATATAATTTGAATTTTAAAGGTATATGTAGTAAAGAACTGGTCGAATCAAATTTTTTTTATTAGTTTAATAGTTATAAATTTAAAAAGTTTCGGACTTTTCGTCATATTCCTTTATGCTTTCTAAGGGGCTGGGGAGCCCAGTCGGTTAAGCACTCGCTTAGCATGCGGAAGGTCCCAGGTTCGGGTCCGGGCATCGCCAAAATAGCTGCCGACCTATAAACGGCCCGTGCAGCCAAAAATGTCCGACGAATAATACCCCGTGTAAGGGAGTGCACGTTAAATATCCTTCAAGGTCCTAACGCTGCGTACGATGTCGCCCTTACCGGTTGCGTTGGGTGCCTATTCAGGTGTTGGCTCGTCACCTGACTGTGGTTCTAAAATACGACGCCCGTCGCCAATATCCCTCGTGTAGCTCTAGTGCGACGATAATTCAAACCTAACCTAACCTAACCTTTATGCTTTCTAATAAACCGCTTTTGTGTATTTCGCCGGAGGGGGCCTCTATTGGGGGATCCAACGGAAATCCCAGCTTAAAGACCTAATTTTATCCACCCGCCTTTCAACGGTCTCTAGGCCCCAACCACGCAATTTGTACTTTATTCTCCTACATGTGTTACACCCTTTTTCTTTCATTTCTTTCTTTCATTTCTTTCTTTCATCATAGACGTAGAAAGTAGCAGATCTGCTCCCTAGGGGAAAAGTTGAAGCCACTTGTGAACCAGTATCCCATAAGGCAGTTCGCAAGCCAAAACATACCGCGTGCCATCAGCCACCAGATGACACCATGAGATAAATTCGACTAATAAAAAAATATCAATTTAATATTAACTAATTAAAACGTTTTACCAGTTTTTGTTTTGCTAGCATAAGTTTATAGCTGGATATGTAGTGATAACTTTTGGCAGATATGAGGTACACTCTTAAAACAAACACTCCCAATTTTCCTCAGTCTGAGTGGATTTCACTCCTCCAGACTGGAAAATGCACTTCTCCTTTTGGAGTGGATCTTTTGTGTGTTAAACCTCCAACAGGATCACTCCAAACGAGTGATTTTAACTCAGTCTGAGAAAATATGCATGCCTTTAGGGTGTCGAAAATGCACTTCTCCAACTGGAGTGGATTTCACTCTTTTGTTTTAAGAGTATATGTTCGGAAAAGGAGCATATTGAAAATGCAATATTTATTGCATGTAATTTATCGGCAAAAGCAGTTTTTTGGAACCAGTATCCCGTGATGCACTGCAAAAACAACACGATTTGTATTGCGTTGTACGGGAATGCGCAACAGATGGGCATATCTGCTACTTTCTATATCTATGTCTTTCATAAAATGGAAGAAAATAGAGCTTTATCTCGGGGTCAATAGCTTGACTCCTCTCATTTCAAGATTTTTATTTTTTTGGGCAATAAATATTTCGTCTTATCAACAATTGTGCAATGTTACCCGCGCTTTTTTGCTGCATCAGTCGGGGTGCTTAGTGGAAAATAATAGTGAGGCGACATGTTTTATAGCTTTTTCTTATTTAGTGAAGATACTTTTTTTTTTCTTAGAAGACGACTAAAGGAGTTTTTGTTCGTTTTTGCTTGTATGCTGTTATTTTTATATATAACTGGGTGGCCGTAGTTCTATTTTTTTTAATTGCTAATTTTAATAATAGCAGATTATTTAACAATGTTGACGTTTCATATTTTCCCCAAATAGCCCTCGAGTAGCTCTAGTGCGATGTTATTTAATCAAAATCCAACTATATTTTCCCAGATGCCTCAGAGCCCAAGCCTTGGTAAGGCGTTAGCTTTTAGATCCCCGAATTAAAGATGATCGTTGACACTGCCATTTTTTTTTACTTTATAAACTTATTCAAATCTGATGAATTGAACCCGACAATACCGATGTTTAACTACTTTCTGAATATCCGTGTCATATTCACCAATTGCCGGGTTTTCGAAGGTGGGGCAGTAAAATTTCTCTTGGTAAATATTATCCGGAAAAAGGGTAATTTCCGAGTTAAATCCGGAAATTCCGGAGGATGTTTGAATTTCGCCGCATAACAGCCAACAGTTGGCTGGTATGCATCTTCTGTACTCTCTTCGAATGCACAACATAATCTGGTAAAGCATTCCACTCATTGGTAACTCTGTTGTAAAAATAATGGTTTCTTACCTCCCTTCTAAAGCACGGTTTATTCAATTTCTGGTCACGTCCTCTGGACCGGGTATTTAAGGGGGTTCAGTACCCCAAAATCGGTGAAAAAAAATTATTGGCTTAAAATACTATTACAAACTTTATTAATTATGTCAGAAAGTATCAAGACTATTGGAAAAATATTTTTGACATTAAAAGTCATTTTTATAACCCTTTCCTTACTGAAACGGCACAGAACGGCCGAACGACTAAGGATTCGATAATGTTATTCCTATCAAATATTACGAGAAAGCAAATATCCTTCGTAAGGAAATGTGTTAACAATAAAAACTTTAAACGCGTTTTTCTCAGAACTTTATTTTTTTAAATTCGATGTACCTTTTCTCAAAAACTATGCTATGCTTTCTCGTAAACTTTTTTTATATGATGTAATACATAGTATAGATGAATCTGAGGATATAATTTTTAATAAAACTAAATTGAAAAAAATTTTATGGGGCAAAAAAGTGTAAAATTTCATGATTTTTTGGGTACTTAAAAACTTATTCTATTTAAAAAATATCTAGCAGTTATTTTAAAAAAAAAAAAACTTTTAGCCTCAGATTAATATATAAGGTTGGTATAACACACAGAGAAAATTTTAAGATGATCTGATCAGTAGTTATTGTGAAAAGGTACATTGCAATTGGCCAATTTAACATTACCGATATACAACATACTGAACCCCCTTAAGGCAAAACCTAAGCCCTCCATGCTTTTCTGAGAAAGGGAGACCAGAACCGAACAGCATATTCCAGATGAGACCTTACCAATCCCCTGTAAAATGGCAAAATAATCTCCTTAGATTTAGAAGTGATACTGTTTCTAATATATCCCAACATCCGATTGGCTTTCTTACTTGCTTCAACACACTGTTTACACCCTTAAAACGAACGACCGATTTTAACTTAGTCTGAGTTTATTTCACTCCTCCAGTCTGGAAAATGCACTTACCCGGAAGGAGCGGATTATTTATGTGCTAAGCCTCCGACAGGATCATTCCAAACGAGTGATTTTAACTCAGTCTGAGTTAATATTCAATCCTTTCCAGTGTCGAAAATGCACTTCTCCAACTGGAGTGGATTTCACTCTTTTGTTTTAAGAGTGTACACATTTTGAAATGATTGCTCACCAAAACAACTAAATCTCTAACAAACTCACTATCTTGGATACTTTCTCCCTGTAAAACATAAGAATGATAACATTGTTCATCTTACCCAAATAAAAGGTTTGACACTTGTTAACACTGAACGACATGTCCCACCTCGAAGCCCGTTCAGTAATTTTCGTAAGATCATTTTGTAAATGCTCGATTTCCTCAACAGAATTTACTGTACTCGTCACTATTAAGTCATCTGCAAAAATACTTAACTTGCTATTAAACCCCCCAGCTGATATCATCCATGGTTCGTACACTCCTTAAAAACCTTGAAAAGTGCTTGAATAAAAAAAGTTTTTTTCAAGTCCTTAAAAGTGCTTGAAAATGAATCTAAAGTGCTTGAATCTAAGTCCTTGAATTTTTCTGGAAAAGTCCTTGAAAAGTGCTTGCATTTTTTCCCCTAACAAGTGTATTTTGTTTCCTAACAAGTGAACCATGTCATCTATAAACACAATGAATAAAATTGGCCCTAGTACAGAGCCCTGAGGCACTCCACTTAGTACTTCATTCCAATTAAGGGTCAATAATTTGCCAAGCACTGATGTGTCTTCAGCGCTCTAGTAAGATGTTACCATTCTTCCAAGCAGAACTCTTGCCCCCAAGGGCCTTCCTGGTACTATTAGTTCGACTATGGACCTCCGAAAGATAAATCCGTCCCGGATCCGTCTTATTCTGTCTTCTCTCCTTACCATCTGTCTCCGTCTTATAAGACAAAAAGAAAAGTCCGCTCGATTTCCATAGCTCGTATCTGAGAGTCCCCTTTATTATATATTTTTTTTGGTCCTCGCTTGGCAGACTGATATGTCGCCAAAAGGCTATTGGCGCGGAATGGGGGAATAGAACGACATGGTATTTTGCACCAGTGGTTGACAAAATGACATGGAAAGCGCAAGCTAGAAAGGAAGAGCATACACTCTTAAAATAATAGAGTGAAATCCCCTCCTATAGGGGAAGTGCATTTTCGACATCGAAAGGAGTGAAAATTAACTCAGACTGAGTTAAAATCGCTCGTTTGTTTAAAGAGTAGGCTTTATAGCCCGTTACCTTACTCGCCAGAAGTGACACAGAGAAAGGACGGCACAAACACATAGACAAATAACAACATTTATTGACAAACACATTCATCCATGCCTTACCGGAATTCGAACCCGAACCCAGAAGTTCCAAAGGCTAGCTCTCCAACCGTTTTGCTGCCGTGTCAGCTACCAAGTAGTTCTTACACAGTGAAATATTTTGGTGCAAGATTGTACTGTTGGGAGCGCAGATTTACCACATTAGCGTTGTATCCAAGTCGCGGTTTTACCACAAAATTGGTAAATCCACGCTCTAAATAGTAGTGGCAGCTAGAGAGTTCCAGGATTCAGGTGAAATCTTGCACTAAACTTTTACATGTGTACTGGATCGGTGTGGTTCTAAGGCCTCCTAGGTGTGGTTAGAGGCCTTATGGTTGAGTGTCATTGAGTACAGGTCTTGGGTTGAAATCCTACATTGCAAAGGGTCATGGCCGGTTTTAAAGATTTGCCGCCTGTTGGCTGCGATTGATTTGCCGCCCCTGTCTCCCAGTCACAATATTCTCCCCCTTCGAAGAAAGGTAGCTGGTTAGCTGTAAAAGGGGGTGGTATGTGTTGCTTAAAATCACACATATTAGAATCATCTATGTGCCTTTACACACTAAATCGAAAGCGAAATAGGCGAATTTTTTTAAACTGTTCTATTATTTTTCTTTCAAATTCAAAATCCAGGAGGAGGGGGTGCAATTGCTTCGCAGCAACCATGTTTACTACGAAATATATAGCACTATATGTGTACGTTTGCGGTTTACGCAGTCAATAATATGTTTCTTTCTTAAAAATATTCCTATCTTTATCAAGTTCTATTAACACAAATAACAAGAACAGTAACGGAGCACTTTTCAAAAAAGAACCCTAAAACCCCATATCCCAAGATCTCCCCTTTTCCCAATGCCTCCTGAAGCAGAAGAGGCCAGATAACGTGACGTCACTGTCCCACGTGACATCTCCTTGTTCTACTGAGAGTGGGGTCGTTGTATAGAGTCAGGAAGATCTAGAATCTAGATGCTTGGCGAGAAATCAAGTGAAGTCGCCAGAAAGTCGCCAAGCTTCCCTATTAAGATCAAAAAACCGCTCAAACAATGTTAGTTCATGCTGAAACGAATAATTTTAATCCTAAAAGCATGAATGAGAAAGCTTCCAATGATGTAACGCTCTTGTTTTCATTTTTATGCTTACTGGATTTCATTGGTTGCTTCGGTTTCATTCTCAAAATGACAGTATATTATGCAAGGTTTCTTTAACAAATGTTTTAAACAGACAACAGCGCAGCACTTGAGATTAAAAAAAATTAATAAGTAAAATATTCTTAGAAAACTCAATATTTTCGAATACTAAAACAAGGGTAATTCCCGACAACACATGAAAACAAACCGTTAGAGCTCTTGCCGTCCACGAAACGTGGTACAACCCCATTAGGCGCGTTTGCATGAGCCATCGAATCCATGGAATGCTAAAATCCCCATTAGGGAAAAAAGAGGTCGAGCACGATTTCTAACCCAAATGAGAGTATGTGGCCGAATCCAGGGAATGAAGCATCAAACCCTCCTTCATTGGAGGGTTTGTGGAACCCTCCAATGAACCCTGCAACCTGCAATTCCAGTTCTGTCTGGGAGAAAATCCCCAAGAGGGAAAAATTGCTGAGTTTGCTCTTCAATCCATGGATTCGATGGCTCATGTAAACGCGCCTATTGTAGTTCTTATTGGAAAGTCAGAAATCGGATGTTGTAAGCCTTACTAACTCCACTGTAGAGAATAGAGCCAAATACTTCGCCAATAGCGTTTGTTTGGGCTTACAACAAGGGGATCGATGGCGCCACTTAGCGGACCGTTCTTTGTATTAGTTTTTGCCTCGCAACATCTTCATATTCTTCTGAACTCCATATATCGCTGTTCTTTTCTTTTTTTGAGGGGGAGGAGGGATATGTAATTGCTCTGGGGGGTCGCTTGTCGGCGGTGTTTGTCTCCGATTTCATTACGTCTTATAGAGGACGGGGACATTGTTTCATATTGTCCGGTTGCTGTGTTGTACGGCCTTCTTTTATAAATAGCCAAAAGACTTATGTTGAGGAATAGACGGATTTGGGAGTATCTGAATGGAGATAAAGTCACTGTAAATTGGTTCTACTGTAAGGAAGAGTAGTGACAACCGATAGCAAATAGCCAAACTCGCTTTCGGGACTGAGGAGCCCAGTCGGTAAGGGACATTGGAATCTCATTGTCTTACATGGGAATGGTCCCAGATTCAGGTCCGGGCATTGTCATAGTAACTGCCGACCAATAAACGGTCTGTGCACTCTCGGAAATAACACTTTCATTTTTGACGATTCAAGAATCCTCAAGCCTCATTTCGTTAATTTTGACGATTGTTTCGTCAAACTATCACGTGACTTTTGAGTACACGCGAATCCTCACTTTTACGATCGTGATTTGACGATTCTGTATCTTGATTTTGAGGAAACTGCATCTCATTGTTGTACTCACATGCTCAAAAATGACGAAATATTTCTTTAGATTAGACGACATTCAAATTCCTCATAAAAATGACGATTCAAATTTCCTCACTTTGAGGAAACGAAAACTAGGAGCATTTGCCAGTAACGGAATCGTCAAAATTAAGGAAAATTTCGTCGGTTTTGAGCATTCATTTTTGAGAGTGTGCAGCCAAAAATGCCCGACGAATAATACCCCGTGTAGAGGAAGTGCACGCTAAATATCCTCCTAAGTCTCGACGCTGCGTACGACGTCACCCTGAACGGTTTCCTTGCACTTCTGCCAAAAATTAAAGATAACATGAAGGCATGAAAAAAAAAAATTGGAAAGGTAAAAAAAAAAAAGTCATTTCTTCTTATGACGTTTTTGGCTACGTGAAAACAGGAAACAAACTCTCGGGCTTAACGTGAGGGTGGTACGAGTGTAGCAGTTTGTTTTTTAGTACTTGTTTTTATTATAAATAGATAGATACATATCCGGCTGCGAAATTTCAAAATGTTTATTTCGGTTTCTTCATCAGGTTTTTGTGTGTGGATGCTGTTTAATTGAATATGTTTAATTATTTATTTGTTATTTTTAAAGAACTATTAGTAAAATAAGTTACGAGAAGCACATTTCAGTATAACAGGAAAAATATTAAAAAATATTTTATTCTCGGATATTTTATTCATTTTCTAAGTTATTAATTTTTTTCAAACTGTAACATGTGTATAATTATTATTTTTTAAAAACTTTTTTTTTAAATGTATACTTTGAGCTAGCATTTTACGCTTAACACTTTCGAATTGCTGTTAATTAAAATATTTTTCTTAACGAATACTGCAAAAATATCTAAAATTATCTCTCGTTAGTTTATGTTCATTTTGTTATGATAAAGTAGTGTTAGTTTTTGTATTACTAAAGATTATTTAATAGAACAAAAGAAACTTTCAACTGTTCTTGTGTAATACCACAAACCGTCCATCATTATAGTTATGAATGTGAGCCATTGGCTTTGGGCGGTCATTTGAGTTTTTTTTTTTTTTTTTTAAAGCTTTGTAGGTTTTTCCGCGCAAATGACTCGATTTAGTACAGGTTAAAATAAATGGTATTCATTATTCTTCAAAAAAAGCCCACAACTCCCAAAATGTGCCATCTTTCAGTAGTTCGTGTTTATGAATATAAGGGGAGTCTCTCTCTCTCCCCCCCCCCTGCCTGTGTCACACTCTGAATATGTTCTCTTGAATTGAAAACCACCGGAAAACAATCACATAAAAACGTTATCGATATTAATTAATATTAAATCGCTAAATGTAAAAATGAGTACACTGGGAAATTTCCCAATCCTTTTCGTCTTTAACTAAAATATTAAATGAAGAAACGTGACTGGCAATTTTCCAGCGACCAAGCTCGCGCCTTAATTTCCGAATTAAAGCTTCAAGTATTTTTTTTTCTTTAACTTCACTTTTCATGTCACTTAATTTTCTCTAAATGAATAGTTCAGGACTCATTTCTCTTATATTTTGTTTAAATAAAATTAAGCCGATTGCTCATTCTCGTGCGGCATTTTTTTGGCCAATCGGGTTAACCTATTAACGAGGGTTGGTAAGAAAATTTGCCTCGAAAAATTTAGCGTTGTGTTTAGTTTAGTTTGAACTCTCGTCGCACTAGAGCTGCACGAGGGCTATTGGAGAAGGGCGTCGTATCTTAGAATCACAGTCAGTGGCCACCGACACCTGAGTAGGCACCCAACGCAACCGTCAAGGCCAAGGGCGACATCGTATGCAGCGTTAGGACTTTGAAGGATATTTAACGTGCACTTCCTTCACATGGGGTATCGTCGGACATTCTGAAATCTGAAATCTACAGTGAACAATCTGAGCATCGGCGCGAAGCGCCCTTTCACATTCATCGAAATCGGCCCATAGGACATAACTTAAAAACGGGTTCAATAGAGCCAGGCGTACCGGCTGGTCTAAGAACAAGGGCTCACGAGCCGGGAGTCCGATCTAAGGCTCAAAGAGCGAGAGTAGGACCGACACCTTGTCAGCCTTGGTGGTGGATGTAGCAATGGCCGCTACTTTCTTCCTTAAGACCGCAAGGTCTCCGAAGACGTCAGCAATGTCGTCGGATATTTTGCTTTTTATAGGTCGGCAGTTAATTTGGCGATGTGACCCGAACCTGGGATCTTCCGCATGCTAGGCGAATGCCTAACCGACTAGGCTCCCCAGCCCCCAACAACTCTACGATACGTTTTTGTAATTAAAAAAAAAATGTGTAGGGCGTTTCACTTAGTGACTAGTTTCTCTTTGCGGGGAATATCCTGGCAAAATAAATACAAATCTAAAAAATAACGAAAACGTGTGAGTCATGATAATAGAGGCTCATGTAACTGTACATCATTTCTTTCAGGTTAAATAATAAAAAAATATTGTCTTAAGTTACAGTAACTATACTAAAACGAAGAGGTTGTGATACTTTATAGGGATAGATTGCAGTTATAGTCTTTTTTATGTAATTGTTGAGGTTGATGTTTCGTTCCTTCGTTGAAAATTTAATTTGGCTGTTTGCTGCGATTTAGTACGATTTCTGTAGTGCTATTGCTATAATACTATAACTGTGTTAGCAATAGCAATTTTTAGCCCACTTCTTCTAATTCGAAAGAATTAAAAAAATGAAAAAGTAGGTATTGACATGCGGTCGATGTTGTCCGTCTGTCCATCCGTCCGTACCCCCTTCCAAAATCGGTTCTATCTATCTGATCGTAAAAATTCTTTTTTTGTTAGAAAGGTATGACCTCAGCGATCCAACTTTCATACTTTTTGTCCGTCTGTCTGTACGATAGGACGGACATGAAACTACCATGTAATATTTGTTCACTAAGTGAGTGGTAAGACATATTGTTTTACTTATAATTCTGATAAGTTTTTATTTACATTTCTTATTTTAAGTGCATTTTTGAGTAGTTTCATGTTTTTTGCTATAAATATTTAATTATTCGTAGAACTACAAATAAGTCAAGCAGACGATAAAAAATATTAATTTTATTTGTGATAGAAAATAAATGAAAATCGTTGATTTTTGCTTTAAGTTCCACGAATTAAAAATTTTAAATTATAGCCGGGGATGCTGTGTTTAGTGAAATGTATTCTAATGTGTATAAATTTTATGTAGAAACGGTTGTATATGACACTTATGTTATGTTACGAACCTTAATGTTTCCCGATAACAATTTTAAACAGTATTTAAGTAACATTAAAATAGATTACTTAAGTTCTTTCAGAACTTCTTGATCAGGAAAGATCTCGTGATTTTCTCAGGAGTAGAAGACATTTTTTTAGAATGTGCGCTAACGGTTTTCCTATATTTTGTATCATTTGCGATGCAAAACTAAAGTAAAAAAAAGTCAAATTCCGAATGAGCAGAATTTCGTGCTAAGCGAGTTCGCGTTAACGCTGTTCGACTTACTGTTATAATCTAATACCTCATATTAGGTAATTGAACGTAATAAAATTTTTTCGATAAGATATGACTAAATAAGAATACTTAATCCTTTTCCTAATACGCAAAGAAATAATCAAGCATTGCATGGTTAATTTCAATTCCGTCATCAAAAAAATTAAATCTCAAACAATCAGTTAAGAAATGTCATCATGAACTAATTACGGAAAAGTTCAAAATAAAGAAAACAAACCTCCAAAAGCTAATTAACTAATACACGACGATCAAGAAAAACAACAGGCAACGAAATTAAACAAAGCTAATGAAAGAATTACAAGATTAACAAAAAACAATCTCGATAACTACTCCTAATTTCGTTATCTACTTATAGTAAGAGAAGATAAACTGATTAGAATTTCTGCTATTTTTTCCCCTCTGTTTTTAATCAAACTTGGTTTTAAAGTGTATTTGTTACTGCTGTTATGACATGGTTCGTGTTTAATTATAGAAGAAAGATGTTAAATTAGAAATTTAACTGAGAGACTGTTTGAAAATAGAGAGCTATTTATTTAAGGCGTGGTAATTGAACGTACTTTTGTGGGGTTAATTCTATAGGTTTTTATGAAAACTATTCTTATTAAAAATATTTAGATTTTCAATTTTGGATACCTATCTTTAAAATTAATAAAAATCTATATACATAAAAAAAACCTTGAATTTAGTAAATACATTGATACTTCCAATTGGTATGTAAATAAATGATGTCAGTTCGACGGTACAAATAGAGAAAAATTTCATCGATAACTTTCTTCTTATTTTTTTTTACTATTTTCCAAATCTTAAAATATGGTACCAAAAATTACAAGGTATATTAGAGAGCTTTTGCATACCGTTCGGTGAACCGTAACGTTAACGCTAACCCAAACCTTATCCTCTCGACCAATCAGAATGCGCGTAGAGATAAGGTTAAGGGAATCGCTCCCTTATTTCGGAAATTTACCGTAACTCTAACGCAATCCCCTAACCTTAAACCATAAAGTCACGTGGGCAGTTCGTTGTTGTTTTATTGGTTATGGCATTGAATCTCGGTTTGTTTTGAAAAGTAACTTGACAAAAAAAGGACTTTCGCTATAATACAAAACATTTCATATTTGATATAGCTAATGTAATAATCGAAAATGTGAAAGATAAACATTTTTAAAATTTTGTTTAAAAAAGGTTCAAAAAATCGCTTCGGAATTGTAATAAAAATTGTATTACTCCGTGTGCATATTTTTGTATACTATACTGTTATTTTTCTGTAAGAAGTTTATATTTATGTTTAAAAAAAGTTGGTTATTCCAGTTTGGGGTATATTTATTTACTTTAAAATATATTTCCAAAAGTACAAATTCCTTTTTTAATTGTAGTACACTACGAGGAATCTTACAGGGTTGAATACTCATTACATAAAAATCAACCTACACTTTCATTTATGTTTGTTAATTTCAAATGTGTTCAAAGAGAGAGATATATATAAATTTTTTATTAATAGTTCAAATTTAGTTGATAAATTAGATTTTCGGAACAGAAATTGATTTATAGATAATCTTGTTAATTGATCAAAATAACACTTCCACTTAAAAAGACTTAGTGTATATATTTTTATGAAAATTAAATTAATGGAATGTGTTGCACTATACCATGGTTTAACAGTACTTTAAGCATGGCACCCCCAAGCATGACTTCTTAAATAGCCAAGTAAAGAAAAACAATATGTGCAAAAGTACTTTATTTTTTCTCTATTTTATATCCTAGATATTCATTTTATATGCAGAGAGCTTTTAAAGAATCATAAAGATGCTCAAATTTAGCTTTGAAAAAAAAATTTTAGAACATAAACTTATTTTGGCATTCCTTGTTATGATTAAGCAAAACAACATTCACAAAACACACATGATAAATATTTTTGACTGCACTTTTAGTGACTACCATCAATTCTAAAAAGCAACTTCTATATAGTGCTGTGTCATACTTTCATGTTATGAAGATTTATTTAAACTTTAAGACCCCAACCCTTCCCTATGATACTGCCTTAGATAGTCGAGTAGCACTAAGAAGAACCAAACAAGCATAAACTACCCTTTGAAAATATTTTCTCATCTTTTTATCACTACATTTGTATTTAAAATACACAGAGCATTTCAATAATATATAAAGTTGCCAACTGTAGCTTAGAATGTAACTTTCAGATCAGAAACTTTTTTTTTTGGTCCTGCCTCGGATGGTCGACAAGACTCAAAAAGCTAGCAGGACCCTAAACCCTTTGAAAGTTTCTCACACCTCTTTTATTACTGTATTTGTATTTAACAAACAAAGAGCTTCTAAAGAATGTTTATGGTTGCCAACTTTCGATTAGAATTTAACTTTTAAAACAGAAACTGTATTTTTGGATACACAGTTATCATTAACAAAATGCACCTTTCAAATAATTGTAATGGAACTGTTCTTGACTGCAATTAGTTATAGTAGATGAGTTCTATCCATCGACACTTTCACGTTACAGTCACACTTTCATGTTTAGTTTAGTTATTTTTTTTAACTTGAGGATCCCATCCCCCCCCCCTTCCCCATAGTACTGCCTCAGATGGTCGACAAGAAGCAAAATTCAAACCAGGACCCTAAACCCTTTTGCAAGATTCACCTCTTTTTTTATTATTGCATTTGTGTATTTAACATAGAGAGCTTTTAAAGAATATATAAAGTTACAAACTTTAGCTTAGAATTCTACTTTTAAATCAGAAACTGTATATTTGCATCCACGGCTATCATTAAGTAAAATAACATTCACAAAATGCACCTGGCAAATAGTTTTAATGGAACTGTTCTTTACTGCAATTAATTCTACTAGCCGAGTTATATTTATGGATGAGTCACACTTTCAGGTTTAGTTACTTTTTTAAACCTGATGATCCCCCCAATAGTACTGCATCAGATGATCGACAAGAAGCAAAAATCAAACCAGGACCCTAAACCCTTTTGCAAGATTCACCTCTTTTTTTATTATTGCATTTGTGTATTTAACATAGAGAGCTTTTAAAGAATATATAAAGTTACAAACTTTAGCTTAGAATTCTACTTTTAAATCAGAAACTGTATATTTGCATCCACGGCTATCATTAAGTAAAATAACATTCACAAAATGCACCTGGCAAATATTTTAATGGAACTGTTCTTTACTGCAATTAATTCTACTAGCCGAGTTATATTTATGGATGAGTCACACTTTCAGGTTTAGTTACTTTTTTAAACCTGATGATCCCCCCAATAGTACTGCATCTGATGATCGACAAGAAGCAAAAATCAAACCAGGACCCTAAACCCTTTGAAAATTTCCCCCTGATCTTTTATTACTGTATTTAACATTTAGAGGGCTTTTAAAGAATATGTATGGTTGCCAACTTTAGATTAGAATTTAACTTTTAAATCAGAAACTGTATTTTTGGATTCACTGTTATCATTAAGTAAAATAACATTAACAAAATGCACCTGACAAATAATTTTTGTGGAATTGTTCTTGACTACCATCAACTCTACAAGATGAGTTCTGTAAATGGATACGTTTCACACATTCATGTTTGATTATTTTTTATAAACTTGCCCCAGAGTACTGCCTCAGATGGTCGATAAGAAGAAAAAATCAAACCTGGACCCTAAACCCTTTGAAAATTTCCTCCTCATATTTTATTACTGTATTTAACATAGGGCTTTCAAATAATATGTGTGGTAACCAACTTTTCTAGTATTTAACTTTGAAATCAGAAAAGGTAATTTTAGATTCACCGTTATCATTAGGCAAAATAGCATATTCACAAAATGCACCTGGCAAATAACTTTAATGGAACTATTCTTGACTGCAATTAATTCTACTAGATGAGTTAGTTCAATACATAACTGAGTGTCACACTTTCATGGTTCAGTATTTTTTTTAACCAACCCAAACACATTACTCTTCTGACTGTCCACTGGAAAATATATAAAGAAGCCAATAAAATCTGTTATTTTGTGTTACACATATTTAGGTTAAACATTTTATTGACATTTTCTTTCCCAAAATACTTGAAAACTAAATTTATGTGTCGTTTTAAATCTTATGTATTGTATACATCTTTTATTTCTTGTGAAATATCAACAACATCTTATACAATCAATTAGTAATCATGGTTGTTTTTACAAAGGGACTCCAATAGAGCTAAATTGGATGGCAATAACTGTAACAATTTTTTGTTTTTGCACAGAAGTATCAATATTTGAAAAATTAATATGTGAAGTTACCATTTAATTAGAAATAGTCTACAACTATCGAAAAATTCGCTAAAACTGTGTTGTTTACTTATATGTTTGGTAACCTTTATTTTTCGCCTTCCAATTTCCATTATTGGCCCGCAATGAAAAAGCTTTAACTAAACCATCAACTGTCCTTTAATTTTTAGTCGATATCACGATTTCTACGTAGATAAGGATAAGGTTTTCGTTAGACGCTAACGCTATGCAAAAGGGCATTTTTGCAAGGAATCCCTTATTCTTTGCGCATGCGTAGTAAACACAAAATAAGGTTAGAGTTAGCGTTACGGTTTCCCCCTAACCGTATGCAAAATCTCTCTATTAAAAACTATGATCTTTCATTCAACTCTAGAAAACCCCTGGTACCCAATAGTTTATTTTTTCAAAAAACAAACTGATTTTTTCTTTTATTCTTAGAGAGGTTATAAAAGCCCTCCTAATCGACTTCTTAGAAATGTAATTAAATCAAAGCTAAGAAGATAGTAGGGGAGAGTGTTGTACCTTGGGACGCTTGTACCTTGGGACACTGACAATTTCGAAGAATCTATTGGCAATATTCATACATTGTTTATTTCTAATAGTAGCCATAACCAACAGACATCATCAAAATAAAATTTAACACTAGCATCATTGAATTGATGAATTGGTGACAAAAAATAATATTTCATTACCCCAAAGTAAATATTTTTCTCATTCTAAAATAATTTTTTACCTTTGTACTTTTACAAAAAGTCAACTGCATTTTATTTTCTTCATAAAAGAGAAGATTTTAAAATATTTTGGTTATGAGAAAATAATGATAATGCATTTAGATTGGCCACTATCTTGCTTTTATTTAAACCATGTAGTGTGTTGTACCTTGGGACAGTAAAGCATATTGAATCATCATATAATGTTAAATAATTTGGACTTGCAATTTTGCTATATAATTTAAATTATTCTTGAATTATGAAGTTTTATTTGTGTATTTCCTTGAAAAAACAATAAAGTTTGTTTCCTGACACAAATTAGTTCAAGTGTATGACTATTGACTGAATTATAAAGCATGTCCCAAGGTACAACATCATGTTGTACCTTGGGACAGTTTATCTTCTCTACTTTAAATGAATGGAAATTTTTTAATTTCAAGCTGCTAGAATTTAAAAATATATATTATAGAGGAATATATTGGTGTGTTGAAATGCTGCCTTTAAATTTTTATTTTGACTATAATTATCGAAGATAAAAATTAAAATGTAAAAATTGTCCCAAGGTACAACACTCTCCCCTATAGCCGGAAACGATTATCTTTTCTACCTTATAAATCGAAGCATTCGATATACAGGGTGGTTATAAAATAACGCTCGCTGTTCGGAGCGGTCTGTAGCTTGAATGAATAATCCGAATGCAACGAACATCGAGACACTTACTAATCAAGAAGAGGGGGAAAAGAATGGAATCATAAAAAGATAGAATCCTTAAAAATAATCATAAAAAAAGAATTACCATAAAAAACAACGTCGTCTCTTGACCAGGGTTCTAATACGAGGCGTCGTCAATTATGGCCCATTACGGCCAACACAGCCAATAAAGCCTCGTAAATTAGAACCCTGGTCAAGAGACGAGTTTCTTTTTTCCGAAAAAGAATGGAGTCTTAAAAAAAAACCTCGTATCTTGACCATCGTTCCAAATTACGAGGCATAGTCAATTATGGCTCGGCCAACACATCCAATTACGCCTCGTAATTTAAAACCCTGGTCAAGTGGCGACTTTGTTTTTTATGATTCCATTCTTTCCCCCCTTCTTGATTAGTAAGTGTCTCAATTTTTGTTGCATTTGGACTATTCATTCAAGCTACAGATCTCTCCGAATAGCGAGCGTTATTTTATAACCACCCTGTATAATGTATATTCTAACACCATAAACTCTTTCTTGTCGGTCGCCAAGTTCCCCCTCCGTTGGCGCTGTCCGTCAAAATGACGGACCCCGTCTTAATTATGAGGGGGAGGATGGCGAAACGGAATTCCCTGTCCTGAGAATGCGATGCAGTTAATCACCCTGTCACGGCGAGGCTTGAATGCGGGATATAAATGGAGATTTGATTCGACGGGATCTGGTTTAGGCTCGGTCGGAAATGGGTTGACTTGTAGACAAGTTAGGATAGTATAGAGGACTGGAGTACGTTAAATCTGTTCGTCGTATGATGAGTTTTAAGGCCTTTTTTTCTTAACCCATAAGACTTAATGAATACCATTAATAACTTTATTTATGAATCCCATTAACAATTTTATGAATTCCATTAACAACTTTATGAATACCAATGACAACTTTATGAATAGGCAGGCCATTGACAACTTTATGAATACCATTGACAACTTTATAAATACCATTGACAACTTTATGAATACCATTGACAACTTTATGAATACCATTGAAAACTTTATGAATACCATTGAAAACTTTTTAAATACCATTGACAACTTTATAAATACGATTGACAACTTTATGAATACCATTGACAACTTTATGAATACCATTGACAACTTTATGAATACCATTGACCAATTTATGAACAGACCATTAACAACTTTATGAAACCCATTAACAATTTTATGAATTAGGCCATTAACAACTTAATGAACACCATTGACAACTTTATGAATAGGCCATTAACAACTTTATGAATACCATTATCAACTTAATTCCCCGATAAAAATGTAAGTTTTTTAAATTCATTTTCGTCTAATTTAATTTGTTTCACATTATTGTTCGACTATTTTTTTAATGGGAGCGAGAGTTCCATACACAGTCAGTATATATACAGTCATGGAAAATGGAGAAATGTATCCTTGAAAAATTCTTAAATAGTCCTTGATTTTGTTTTTGAACCAAAAAGTGTGGCAACTCTGCTATCACTTAACACTTTACCTACGGGCGTCGACTGACCCGTAGACTAAAAATCTTCTAGACCAGCAACTTAATCTAATGCCTAGCTCTTCTAACGTGTCGAAAGCAACTAAAACACTATTAAAGGTTGATTTGTTGATTGGCATAATTGTACTTTGAATTGTAGGGCTACTGTTTCTTCGGAATGTTCTCTGTTAAAAAAAAGTTACCCACTAGTGATTATTTCAACCGTTAGTCATCCTTTTACATCGGACCTTTTTGACTATGTGAACAAATAACATTTTGAGTTAATAATAATTGCATGACACAAAATTTGCATAAGGGTCCGTCTTAATATTAAAAATGTTACGAACTTTAAAATTTTCAATAGCAACACCCAATTTTAATTACTTAGAAATGTGAAAAACCCTCGAAAACCCCTAAATCTAAGTTTTTGTTACATTTGGATGAATATTTGACGAGTTATTCAATCGAATCACTTGTGGATCTTTGGGGGACCATGTCTAAAATGACAAGCGTAGTCAGTCTGTAGGTTTATTAATGGAGAAAGAGAAGCACAAGGTCAAATATCTTGAGGATGGGCCTACGAGGGATATAAAAGTCAATGAGTAGCTGTATATATCCAAAAATAAAGTCGAAAATAAGTTGTAGTCAAAAATAGATCCCTATCGTCACTTGATAAGGGTTCCAAATTACGAGATGTCATTGGCTTTGTTAAATCTCCTAAAGGTGACTGCAAATAGGCAGCCAGAAACCATTACATTAGTTCCCTTAGACACAAAGGGGGCGCGCTAGTTTCTATGTCAATTTCAATGTAGAAATTCTTCAATGAGAGTTTGAAACTTAGAATGTTCTTAGTCTATGGGTCAGTCGACGCCCGTAGGTAAAGTGTTAAGATAAATACTTTTGTGAAAAGCTAATTGTGCAGTCAATAGTGTGACGGCGAACAAACCAATATAATGGACAATTGGCTAAAAAATTCAATATTTATCGTACTTCTTTCTAATTAATCTAAAATATTTCATTAAATTCGAATACCCGGAATATTTTAAACGTGTTTGTTTCCTATTTCTTTTGCGAAAACTCCACCACAATATAAAACATTTTACAGCTCTCTAGTTAGTATTAGAATGGAATGTATATTTTAGAACATCCTTCATCTAATACAATTTAAATGTGTTGCATAATATCTAAGCCTTTCCTGCCTCCGTTTCACATGTGAAATTCCACATCTGGGTAATTGCAAAGCAGCAAAGGCTGACCACTTTGCATCAGCCATCAACGTCCATTTAAACTGCTGACGTGCGTTTTAAATGATTTTAGCATATGTTACCGACAAATGTGAATTTCACTTTACTGCAGTGGGCAGTGTAAACTGCAGTAACCGTAACAATGAATCGGACTATTTTCGCTCTGAATTAATGTCTCTTCACTCTCAAACATGAATGCTCAAAAACGACGAAATTTTCCTTAATTTTGACGATTCCGTTACCGGCAAATGCTCCGAGTTTTCGTTTTCTCAAAGTGAGGACATTTGATTCGTCATTTTTATGAGGATTTGAATGTCGTGTAATCTAAAGAAATATTTCGTCATTTTTGAGCATGCGAGTACAACAATGAGATTCAGTTTCCTCAAAATCAAGATACAGAATCATCAAATCACGATCGTAAAAGTGAGGATTCGTGTTTACTCAAAAGTCACGTGATAGTTTGACAAAACAATCCTCAAAATTAACGAAATGAGGCTTGAGGATTCATGAATCGTCAAAAATGAAAGTGTTATTTCTGAGAGTGTTAGAATACTTTATCCTCTTAAGATCCAAGCAAAATCCTACACGTATATTCTTAATCTAAACATACTTTTTAAACAAATGTGTGCTAAAAAGTATGTTTTGCAAAGAATAAAAAAAAATATGTTTTATAGTTACTTATAGACTCGCTTTAAACTCTGAAAGTACTACTAAAAATGAGACAAAAATTGTCCGTATCACTTATTTGTCACTTTTCACTTGTTTTATTTAAAATAAATAACTAAAATAATTTTTTGAAAAGTTTGTAAAAAAGTTGTAATTAATTTTTTTTAAGAACTCAAATATCGTATTGTCCCTAGTTCAACTTCATTTTGTCTAGAAATAAATAACTGATGCCTGTAATTAAAAGCTAAAAATTGATATTTGGATCTTCTTTTATCGGACCAGGCCAATTTCGGAATAATTTACATGCTAATTGTTTGTAGGTAGGTTTTAAAAAATTTCCCCATATGGGGACGCCTGGTCGCAAGAGGATAATATTGGTTGGTTGGTAGGTAGACATATATTTTCAGGCTTGCGTGCTTGGTCGCAAGGACCCGCTTATAAACCATCGTCAAGTAGGACAACACAAGACACACACAAACACATATGACAGATGTTGCCATCTGTTGCCACCTCCGCAATTTAGACATGTCCCTGAAGGGGAGGGAAATTTTCTCCAGGGACCTGTACCCATGGGAAACTGCGCAATGACCGCCCACAGGACTTTCGGACCCAACAGATTTTACGAGCACGTACTCCGCATATACTCGACTAACACAAACATCCATGCCTGAACGGGATTCAAACCCGGATCCAGCAGCTCCAGAGGCCAATGCCTTAACCACTACGCCGCTGGATCGGCAGGGAGGATAATATTGGTTTTGTAATCGTTGCATCTGTTTTTAAGTATTGTTTTCCATTATGTAAGAAACTTGTACATTCTCAATAACCTACTATGAACTCAATTAATCATTCTCAATGACTCAATAAGATAAGGTAATGATATAATTGTAGTTTTTAGATTATTGAAACTAAAAATAAGTTTTTTAAAATTCTTCATCAACCCATTCTGAATAATACCTGAATAAAAACGTTAACTTTAAGTTTTTTAAAGTTTAAACTCGTGTGACGTAATTTGTTTAACATAAGTTGTTCAGAGCTATTATCAAGATTCAAAACTAGATTTGATTTAACTTTATAAACTGCCCAGTTAAGTTATTTTAAAGCTAATATTAAGAATAAATTTTTAAAAAAGTACAGCATATCACAATTATTTCAATTGGAACCATTTGTGATCCTATTACTGGGTAATTTTAAACATTAAGGGCTTTTTTTACTTTTATAGTTTAATTATCCATTATTACGCATTTAAAGGTTTTGCTTATCTTGTATTTTTCCCAATACTGCTTGAATAAACTAAAATTATTATTATAGTAATTTTATATTTTAAATTCTAATGATATTTTCTTTCTTTTTTTTAGGTAAGAAAAAATTTCCTTTTCATTTCAAATATTCATTTGTGGAAATTTGGTAAGAAATTTATGTTTTGATAAAAATACTGCCAATCTAAGAGAATTATTACGGATGATTCATATTACGTTGTTTTACTTTCCCGGCAAAGTTGTTTTTCTGCTAGGGTTGTTTTGTTGCCGAAAAACAAACATTTAGTGACGTAATGTTAATCCTGTAATGCTTGATTTTTTTTTCTTCCCGAAAAAATAATATATTTGTATCTTTAATACTTGTACATTATTTGAAAAATAATGAAAATAAAATTAACTGCATTAGAATTTAAATAATTTCAATTTTTAAAAATTCTGCCATGTGGCAAAAACTATCTATAAAATTCAAATTTTGATAGGAATGACTAGAAAACTACCATCTATATTTTAAAATAACCCTATTGAACCTTTCAAAACAATTTAGTATTTGTATTTAGTACTAATATTATTATTCTAATATTTTTAGTAATAAATACAAATTAATTGTTAAATACTGACAAAGACGTTATTTCACCAACAGATGTTCGATATTTAACAATATTTTCTTGAAAAGTAAAGTGTTTTTAAAAATGTATTATGTAGTTAATTTAATCTGGTTAAGTCAATATATTTTTAAGTATTGCCTTTCGAAAATGATATATGGTTGTCTCAGAGTGTTTGTTTAAGGCTGTGGTAAAGGGAAATTGATTAATATTTTTAAAAAACTTTTAAAAAAAAGTAGATTTAAATAGCAGTGTACATCAGTTCTTATAATTTTCTTTTAAAGGTATACAAATTTCATACAGTTAAGGCAGTTTCATTGTAAGCAATTTTATGCTCTAAGGATCTTTAAATATTTAAATTAAAATTTTTATTATTTTTTGTATTATGTTAAAATTAGGTACCCGCGTTTTACTATAGCGCCAAACTCCACTTGGCGACGCTTTAACCAGCTGGCAACCCTTGAAGGGTTAAGGGAAAATTCTTCTTGAAAGCTGAGGGATAAATTGAAATAGCTATGCCCTCTTTTTCAATTCGCATGATATTGCCTCATTAGAATATCGTATGGCGGTCACGTGACACGGGGGTTGGGTTGGGGGTAGAGAACTTCCACGGAATTTCGGAATTTTTCCTTATATATTAAGAAAGAATCTTAAGATTGAAAAGAAGTAACTAAACAATCAAGTTTTTATTTTATTTGGCTTGGAGAATTTTTAATCTGCTTGGTTTGATCGCTGATTTTGGGCTGTTTATATGGATACGTGTTTTGTTAATGTGTATTTTTGAATGCAGTAAAGTTTTTTTCAGTAGGAATGTAATTTTATATGAAACCGTATTTTTTAAAATTTTATTTGACCTGAATAGAAGTAACTTTATTTGTCACGAAAATGCGTCTTCAGATTATTCGATTTTCATTCGTTATTATTGTGTTTGGTTTTTGTTTATTTAATAATTTTCGGTATTGAATAGTTTCAGTTATACTTCTATGGAATCTAATCGAAATCTATGATAGACAACTAGCTTACTTACCTATCACCTACATTAAAACCTAGAGGTGTACACCAAACGATTTTCAATTACCACTGAATATTACGTATTTAATACGCTAGAACTCGATTAAAGATTTGTACAAGTTTTTTTTAAGCAAATCCTTAGTTTTATGGCAGCTACGCATGCTACGGTGTTCCGAACATTCTATAGGGAAAATATTTTTAATTCACAGCTGAAATAATTTTTTTTTGTAAGCCTTCCGAAACCGTGCTCGGCCATCTTGGTATATAATTTTTTTAAATTTAATTAATGAATCAGTACTTCAGTATTGGTGTTTTTTGGAAAGCTTGGGCATTGTAGTTTATAGAAAGCAAGTATTAAGGTTTAAAAAAAAATGGATCTGTGTAATGAATACTACAGAGTTCCGTACCAGTCCAAATGTGTATAGCTCTCGCATTTGTAACTTTCTCTACAAAGGTTCAGATTTGTCCAAATATGTTCCTCTTTAGAAAAGATGATATACTGCTGTAACCAGGGCATGTTCTTCCACACGGCCTGTTAGGCCTGGGCCTAGGGCCCCGAAAGTTTAGGAGTCCCTAAATTTCAGTTTCTATTATGCTAAATACTGTAAATCCCCAAAATATCAGTAAACTAAAGCAATTCGATACTCCACTTTGTTTTTTTTCTCAATTTTGACTGAGTAATTGATCTAACGTAATTGTTTTGATCGATATTTAAAAGGAAAGCCTGTAATAGTTTTTCAAAAATTTGATACATTAGGTCAAATAGCATCATCATTATTGGAAATCATACACAAAATTTTCTGTAAAGGGGTCCACAAAATAGGTTGTGCCTATAATCTGAGATTTCCTTGAACAGGCCCTGGCTGTAACACAAACCAAAGCTTTCGACTTTAACCAAAGCTTTCGACCAAAACCAAACCAAAAACACAAACCTTGGCGGACATTTACAGGAAAAACACACCATTTAACGTTTTTTATTAATGCAAAAACTAAAAATTCCTCCACAAAAAAGAAATATTAAAACATAAATAACAAATCCGGGCAACCATATAATTGCTGCCCGCCCCCCACAATTCAGGGAAAAGCCCGTTTTTAAAGGAGTTTTGACAAATGGTCGAGGTCAAAAACGGGAAAAAAATCTTTTTCCAGTTTTTTTCTCTCCCGTTTCGCGGTATCACGTGACTGAACTGCGTTATTTTTACCCCCACTTAAAAGAGGAGATTCGTATTCCGAAAAGGAAAGAGGCGTAAATTGGACTGAGAAAAACGGGGAACAAAACGATTTTTTTTTGTTTTAGAAAAATATGAGAAAATAATAGTTGCACGAAATTTTAGGTTTGCTGCTATTTTTTTTATTCAATAAAACTAGGAGGTCCCGCGGTGGTTGGAAATTGTGTTGGATTACACCCACATTAACCCTCTAATGCATGAATTTTTATTTTCATCCCCAAAAAATATATATGTATCTTTAAAACTCACACATTATGGGAAAAATACTAAAAAAAAATTAACTGCATTAGAATTTAAATAATTTAAATTTTTATAATTTTTTCCATATGACAAAAACCAACTGCAAAATTCCAATTTTGATAAGAATGACTAGAAAACTACTAAAAATATTTCAAAATAACCCTTTTTAACTATGATTAATTTTTCAAAACAATTTATTAGTATTTAGTACTAATATTATTATTCTTTGAATACTGCCAAAAACGTAATTTCACAAAATTTAATCTTTTATTTTGAATACACTTTTACTACTGTCATCTATGAGGGTTATTAGTAACTAAAACTTTAAAATGAAATGTAATAGATGAAAAAAAAAACCCCACAGATTTGTCTTGGAGGAGCTCTAATTTAATAGAATAAAGTGGATTGTGTTACTTGTTACCAAACGGTAACAGTATGCATTAGAGGGTTAAGCCCATTTCACACCTTGTCACAACTACTTGCAACTCCCCATAGGACACCGTGCATTTAAGAGTTGCACTCGAGTCGTGAGAGTTTTTCATGCGAGCACGAAAAAGGCTCAAGTTGCATGTAAGCTTAGCCAATCAGAATTCAGTATTTGTTTGGCTGCATTGTGGCGAACTAGACTTCGCCAACTGGTTGTTTATTTACTCTTTAAGATGCCAACTTCACTTGCTTGCAACAAATGCAAAAATCTGCACAATTAAAAATGGGTAGAAATGGACGGCAAAAATGGAAATTTATCTTGTTATGGAAGTTCGGAAGTATAAATTTCTGTATGATGCAAGCGATGCCAATGGTTTGATTCAAATTTGTTTCCAAAAAGATGAAACTTGCCAAATTGGAAGATAAATAATTTTTTGTGAAACCCGAAAAACCAGGTTATCACAAGTTGCAAGTAGTTGTGCAGGTGTGAAATTGTCTTTATGGTACTTTTTTTAAACGGTTAAGGTTAAGTTGAATAACTTGGTAGGGGGGGGGGGTACACGAGGGTTATTAGCTGCGTGCGTCGTAATTTATAGCATAAGACGACACCTAAGTCAGCACCCAACGCAACTTTAAAGGGTGACATCGTACGGCTGGTCGAGACTCTGGAGCTTATTTAACGTGCACTGCCTCTACACGATATTTTTGGTTTAACCAGCCGTTATTTGTCGGCAGTTGTTTTGACAAAGGCCGCACTCTAACTTAGGACCTTTCGCATGCAGGGCGCTGTACCGACTGGGCTCCCTCATTTTTTAAAGGTTTATCTGGGTTTAAAGTGTTATTCAACATAATCAATATTATAATGATTTAATTGAAACAGAGGCGAAGTAACCCTATCACGAATGGTTAAAATAAACAAGTTTTCTGTTTGTATGTGATTTTAAGGAATTTAGCGATAGAATTTCGAAAAATGCCTTAAACTAGATTATATATTTATTTTTTCTTTATTTCGACTTTTTGTTGTAAAGTATATTATGATAATTTAAGTTTAATGTTTAATGGGACAATTCTCTTTGTTTCAGATATATTCATCTTAAAATTTATGCTATCATCTATCCTTTAAATGTTATCACTTAACGCCCCTACGTACAACACTTAATAATAAACATGCACGCTAGAGCGGTTATTTATTATGTTGACCCAGGGTAGTTATTAATAATAATAACAACCGGGTTTGTGACACGACCCCGGGCATGCACAAACATTTAAAGCTTTAGAGCAACCTTGACAAATGTGGCGATTACCATAAATTCGCGTTCATCAAACATTAATTCGGTGCGTAAAATCCCCGCGGAGGTAAGAGTAGGATTGGCGGGGCCGGTGAATGCGAAAGCAATGGAGGAACTGGGTTGCTAAACGAAGCAATGATTGCTTTGGGGGTAAACCTAAATATTTGGCGATTTATTTGGCGCTATTTCAATAAGTAACTTCGTTTGGTTAAGTTGGTTTGAATTATCGTCACACTAGAGCTACACGAGAACTATGAGCGACGGGCGTCGTATTTTAGAACCACAGTCAGGGGACGAGCCGACACCTGAATAGGCACCCAACGCAACCTAACATGGTTAGGTTGAATGCTGTCGTCTGTAAGCTTATAGCTACCAAGCAGCCTAACCATAGTCAAATGCCTCGTAATTTCGAACAATGTCAGTGACTCAACCGGACGCTAGTGCCTTCGGGACTTTGGACCCTACAGATTTATTGAGCACGTTTGTCCTGGTGTACTCAGGTTCAATATTTAAGTCGATTTTTTTTTGCCTACAAATATCCATTAATAGGAGTTTCGTTTTATTTGTTCGTTGTCGCTGCTATTTTATTTCAGCTGTTTTTCACAGCTGAAAACAGTTAAAGAGCTTCATCGCCTGTGTATCTGTCTGCATCAGGTTTGCTTGGCAAGGATAGCGAGTCATCGCCTAAACCTGTGTGAAGAAACCAGTTTTGCTCTGTTTCTTATCGCTCAGCTCACAGCTTTGCTATATCCAAGATCGAGATTCACGCCTAACACCAGTCTGATGCTTGAACCTCGGATGAAGAACCAAGGGAGAAACAGGTTTCCAATCGCCACTACTTGCCAAGCATATCTCAATGCGGACGTATTCCCAGCGGATGAAGTCCCCCCCCCCCCCCGTACTCTTCAGTTTCGATTTCGAGGGCCAGTTCTACATTTTTGGCTTATCACGTCGACTTGGCGACTTTCGTATGGCCTTTTCTCGCCAAGCATCTTAATCTTCTTGTAACCTTCTTGGAAACCTCCGATGTATGTGCGACCGTGATTTCAATTGATTCTGCTGAATGATTAGTCCTGATCCCCCTCTTGTAGTGCCATCTATGGATCGATTCGTTAATTATAGACTCTAATAATTCCTCTTAACGATCTAAACTCTCGTGTTGCTTAAGAATATGGATGCGGAAGATGTAAAGTCCTGTTTTTCGGTATCAGTTCTTTTGACTAAATTTGAACTGGTATTCAATTTTTTTCAGTAATAGAGAAATATCTGGTTATACAAGGTGTGTCATACTAAAAACAACGAATAAAATTGGTTTGTTTCAGGTGACGTAGTTCCTCCCAGATTTCATTCCTATTTTCACTTTAATCGGGCTGAGTACACTCTTAAAACGAACGAGCGATTTTAACTCAGTCTGATTGATTTTCACTCCTCCAGTCTGGAAAATGCACTTCTCCTTTTGGAGTGGATCCTTTGTGTGTTAAACTTCCGACAGGATCACTCCAAACGAGTGATTTTAACTCAGTCTGAGATAATAATCTCTCCTTTCCAGTGTCGAAAATGCACTTCTCCAACTGGAGTGGAATTCACTCTTTTGTTTTAAGAGTGTACGTTGTCGCCCTTAACCGTTGCGTCGGGTGCCTTTTCAGGTGTCGGCTCGTCACTTTACTGTGGTTTTATAATACGACGCCCGTCGCCAATAGCCCTCGTATAGCTCTAGTGCGACAATAATTCAAACCTAACCTTTAATTGGTGCTCCGTTGGCTTCTGCATTCCCGCGGGATTTTCATTCACCAATCGGTACTCCAAAGACAATTTATTTTCATTCAACATTTCTGATGCCACTCAAGATCTGAAACATGCTCCTTCTAGTTCTCCCAAAGATTTGTACGGTCAAATGGTCTTCCAAAGAAAATGAGGGCTGGGGAGCCCAGTCGGTTAGGCACCCGCCTAGCATGCGGAAAGTCCCAGTTTCGGGTCCGAGCATCGCCAAAATAACTGCGTGCTGCCAAAAATGTCCGACGCATAATACCCCGTATAAGGGAGTGCATGTTAAATATCCTTCAAAGTCCTAACGCTGCGTACAATGTCGCCCTTAGCGGTTGCGTTGGGTGCCTATTCAGGTGTGGCTCCTCACTTGACTGTGGTTCTTAAATAAGATGCCCGTCGTCAATAGCCCTCGTGTGGCTCTAGTGCAACGATAATTCAAACCTAACCTTACCTACCTCAAATATCTGATCTCCGTGAATAACGCAAATTCCTTCCCCGTCTAATGACGTTTAATTAGGGGTTTCGTGGGGCGATGTTTGATCGGGAGAGAGAACCTTGTCATGTTCCGTCCTGTTCGGTGACACCGTTGTTTACGCCCGCGAATGGATGGCCTAGGAAGTTGTTAAGGGGTCATAGGAGTCTCATAATACGTATAAAATCCGCCCACACCCTACAAAAAAACATTGAACTTTACCATTTCAAGGTCTGATTTATTAACGTGCGTCGAGATTATTATTTGAAAAAAAAAATACTAAATACTAAATAAGATGAATAAAACATCAGGATTTCTGAATGTATACGAAAGAATTCTTAGAAATCAACAATCTTTATTTGATAAGAAAATAAGGTTTTCGTCAGTGGAAAAGGATGAATTATTCCGTCTTCGATCATGAGATATGGCAATTAACTTTTTCTCTACTTAAGGGGTCATAGGAGTCTCAAAAATGTGCAAAGAAAATACTACAAAGCATAGTTTGATCTTTCATGTCATTTTTTAACTGCTCAATATATAAGTATCATTTTTTTATATGTAATTCTACAAGATTTATTTATTATAAAACAAGTTTTAAAATGTATGAAACTTTAGCCAAAACTAAAATAAATGATATTAAACATAAAGCTATTTTAACACATTAGGATTAGGCTTGTGCGGCAAATTCTGAGGTCAAAATTGAAAAAATGACCAAGACTTTATATTGTACAAATATGTACAAACAAAGACTTATACCTAAGTTCTCAGCTCAATTTTAATTAGAAATTACTTTAATAACTTTTTTCTAAAAAAATTAATAAAATTTTTAAAATTTTAATTAAATTTTTTTTTTTAAATAATTCTAATTAAAATAGGAGGATATTTAAATCAAAATTTTCCACTCAAAAGTAAATTTTTCTTTACCCTTTTCTTCCTCGCTCCTGTGAAAATTACGGGGTGAGGTTTCGTAAGCCTTGGTTTCCTCGGAGTCTGTCGCCAGAAAAATGCGACCGCTATTATACGTGGATGACGTCCCCCTACCGACCACCGCTTCATCGGAACGTTACGTTGACACGAAACTAGAAACCTAGCGAACTCACTCAATTCAACTCTGCTGTTTTGGTTTTCGTCTTTGCAGGCTAAAAATGGAAAATTTAGGTTCTTCGTGATTTCTCACAAAATCAATTAGCATTTCTTCCTCGGCAAGAGTAAAACAACTCTCGATTTCCGTCATTTCCTCAAATTTTTAATTTTGGGCAAGCACGCCGCTCAACTGACAACATCAAAAAACGTTGTCATCAGGACTTCCCCAACGCACTCAACAGCAACGCAATCTGGCAGTCGTGTTGAGTTGTCCGGCAACGCTCCCGAGGAAACCACTCTACACCAAAACCGACCTTAAGTTTGCAGTATACAAATGTTCTACGATAAAAAGGGTAAATAGTTCGCTTTTTCGAGTGCGAGAATCGAATACAAAAAGGTATTTCCCATTCAATAAACAAATTTGTTATTTCAAGACATAAATTTATTATTTTTATTAGTTTAGCTTCAGTTAGAGTGTTATTTTAATTATTTTTTCCTTCGATTTAGACGCAATAGGGCTCACGAATATCAGGGTCAAGGGAGCAACCAATAGAAGCAAGCAAAATTTCGGCGCCAGCAGCGTTGTTTACGCAGTTTCCTCTGCCTAGTACGTTTCTCTGCTGCAAACTTGAGGTCGTTTTTTGTATAGCGTAATCAATGTCAGTAGTTTGTATGACGTCACTCACCGTACTTGTCCGACCGCTAAGATCTGTTGACGGACTCCGTGAAAACCGAGGCTGTACACTGTTCCCTGCTCCCGTAGTATTTCCAGACTGGAGCTTTCAGTAGATACGCTCCAATAAGAATAAAAACTATTTCTTAAAAAAAAATCAAGTAAATTTAAATTACAAACTAAAAGGAAATGAAAAATTAAAAAGTAATGGATATACATTGGTCATGCACGTATATTAAAGCATGTTTAAGGGATAAACAAATAATACGCTTTTATAACCGTTTTCTTAAATTATCCAATCGTTACAATTTTCTTTAAAAAAAATATCTCTTTATTTTAAAGCCGTTTGTTGCACAAGGATCTTTTATTTTAAAATTTAACGCTAGTCTGTAATGCGTTTGCCAAAATAACTGCCGACCAATAAACATTCGAATGATACTCCATGCAGAGGAAGTGCACGTTAAATGTGCTCCGAAGTCCCTTTCCTGAACACGCTTTCGCCCTTAAAAGTTGCATTGGGTACCTACTCAAGTACCGGCTCGTCACTTGACTGTAGTCCTACATTACGACTCCCGTCGATAATAACCCTCGTGTACACTCTTAAAACAAAAGAGTGAAATCTTCTCCTTTAGGGTAAGTGCATTTTCGACACCGAAAGGAGTGAAAATTAACTCAGACCGAGTTAAAATCGCTTGTTTGTTTTGAGAGTGTAACTCTTCACGCACTAGTCCATCTTAAGTAACAACAACCGAAGCAGTTAAAAAGTTAAAAATATTTCGTTAACAATCGCCCGGTGTTAAAATAAAGTGTTCGCTTACTGTTAAGTGATTAGCCGCCATTCGCGCACGGCCGCGTCTTCACTTCACTCCAGTTCTCCGTTGGAGGCGGACCGTGACGTCATAAATCTCGCGGAGGTGGGAGGCAGTCACGCCCTCCTTTGTTTTGGGTTGAAATTTATGTCTCCGACTCTGTACTGGGGAATTGGGAGACTTGACTTAAAATGGGTGTGCAATTATGAGTGTAGTTAAATCATAAATGGATCGATTTTTAAAGTACAGTATAGAAATACAATGGTTTTATTCTGTTCTAGCTCTTTATCTATCCATATGTTTTAACGTGTAAAAGCGTTGCCTTTTAATTTGTTTAAAAGCTCTTTTTCTTTAGGATGTTTTGGCTGGGGAGCCCCGTCGGTAAGAGGTGCTTGCGAAAGTTCCCAGGTTGGAGTCGAAGCATTTCCAAAATAATGCCCTGTGTGGGGGGGAGTGCACGTTAAATATGCTAAAGTTCCGACGCTGTGAAAGTTGTCGCCTCTACAGTAATATCGCCTCTATATAATATTATTATACTTTGATTACTGCCAAAGACGTAATTTCACAACAGTTAATAACTTCACTCTTTAATTTTGAATACACTTTTACTACTGTCATCTATGAGGGTTATAACTAACTAAAACTTCAAAATGGAATGTAATAGATGACAAAAAAACCACTGATTTGTCAAGAGGGAGCTCTACTTTAATAGAATAAAGTGGACTATGTTACTTGTTGCCAAACGGCAACAGTATGCATTAGAGATTAAGTTTGAAAAAAATCGCCCATTGTACAGAAACATAAAATGAAAGTGAAAACTTCAACCGCACCAAAACTGTTTCCGAAGATAAAACCCCTCTCAAAAGCTGTTCCTTTTTTTGGCGAAAACGTTCCTATTTAGTCATTTCAACCTTGACCCCTTTGTTCCGCAAACTACCCGAAATACTGTTCTTATTTCGGTAGTTTTTGTGTTCTTACGGCTCCAGATAACTCTGTTTTTTCCCCGTTGAGGTGTATCAGTTTTACAAAAAAAGAACATGGAACCCTTTGGAACCTCAAGAAGTAATATAGAATAATAGACTTTGGAAGCCGCGTGGAACGAAAATAGAAAAGAACTTTTTAGAGAAGAATTTTTCCTTCGATGGGAACTTTCTCCGCTGATGATGCGTTACAATGGAATGGAATTTTCGTCATTTTTTTTTTAAATTCTTTTTTTAAAGGAATGGTTTTACAAAAAAATCACCCCTTTTGCAGAATTGTTTCGACTGTTACGGAGCATGTTGTTGGGTTCTATTAGGGTATTACCTGAGACGACTTTCAGGAATGTTGTGTTCTTGAGGGTTGATAGGGTTCGATGTTTTTTTCTCCCCCTTTCTGTAGAATTTTTCCTTTTTCGGAAGCTTTTCAAACAAGTAGTTTTTATTTTGCAATGATGCAAACTGATGCATGTTGATGACTCAAAGTTATTTGTGTAAAGCAAACCAAAACCTAAGTAAACCAAACCTTCCACTGCAACTTCTAATTTGGTAATGCTAAAATTCTTGTTCTTTAGAATGGGGTTGCTTCACGGAGGATCTGGTGATAGCTCCGCGGTCTTGTTTTCCTTTCTCTCGAATTACTTTAGTTTTGGTTAAGTTGGTTGGTTGACCTATATTAGGGTTAGTGTGCTTGATCAGCACACAGACCTGATTATCTCTACCAACCAACCAAAACAAAAGTAATTCGAGAGAAAGGAAAACAAGACGGCGGAGCTATCGCCAGATGCTCCGTGAAGCAACCCCACTGAATAAAATTTGCGATCTTTTTATTATTTTTTTTTTAAATGTAAAATGCATTTTTGTACCTTTTCAATAATTTATTAATTCCTTTTCTTAGACTAGATCTTTTGTTACGCAAAATTTAAAATTGTTACCGTTTAAATAACCACAAAAAATCTGTCCGCCTTACATTTATTAAAATATTTATATTAAATATTAAAAAAAAATATTCGGTTGATTCATTTGTCGAAATATCCCCATTTTCCATTTTTACTTGATAGTGTACTTTTACTGCGAGTCATTGAATGGGCATGTAAAAGTTGTTTTGCTACGAGGAGAGTTTTAATACAGTGAAACTGAAATGCAGGGGCAAATCGTGTGTAGTATTTAAATAAATGGTTAATTTAACAGATTGTCTAAATTATTAACTTGTTTTTTAAAAAAATATATCGGTGTTTATTTTTAAAGTTTTAAATTTGTGTACTTATAACTCGTTATTTGAAAATTCACAATTTTAGTGGACAACTCCTGAACTGGAATTCCCAAGATACTTGGTCTTACGAAGTGTACATAATTCTGATAGTTTTTTTCCCAAATACATTGAAACTCCCTGAAGTTTATCATTTATCCCTGTTGAATTTTATGTGTCTGAAGGGTACTTAATTGCCTCAGGTGGTGAAGGGAAGCTTTCGCCAACTCGCCAAAAACTACTGGTTGTCGTAACCCTTCTGTACGCCCTAGCACCAATCGACATTCAGTCTTTCTACTCTAAATCCATTATCAGTGGAGTCCATTAGTTATAATTAAATAATTTTTTCAAACTCAAAGAGTAGGGAAAACCTGTAGGGAAAGTTAATTGCCATATCTCATGATTGAAGATGACAAAATTGAAAACGAAAACATTTATCCCTTACTTATTTTCTTTGCAAATTAAGTTTGTTGATTTGCAAGAATTCTTTCGTACGTGCAGAAATCCTGATGTTTTATTTTATCTTATTTATTATTTTGTTTTTCAAATAATATTCTTGAAGCATAATACTAAATCAGGTCTGGAAATGGTAAAGTTCAATGATTTCTTAGTGCGTGGGCGGATTTTTGGATTACTGGCTGATTTGTTTTTTTTTTAAGCTCTTTCAGTCCCAATGACAATTTGCATCATCATTTTAGAATTTTTTTTATGATCGTCTATAGCCATTTATGGTAGCAAAAAGCACATCATTCGATTCTTCAAACTAATTTCCCATTTGAACATATTTTTTATTAATCCCAATAGATGTCAGCCCTATTTTTTTTTAAAAAATTATTATAATCAGAAACATGATGATGAAAAATGGCATCACGGATTTAAAGGGTTAAAAGTCAACAAAATATTGCGAAACATAAAACATTTATTAAAGTACTTTATTTAAAAAAATAAAAATAAAAAGTTTTTAATGGTCTTTTTTCTCAATTTCCCATTTTCGCTTGTAAGTCCACTCTTATTTCCAGTCATTAAACGTTCATGAAAAAGTTGTTTTGCTGCTAGAAAAGTTTCAATACAGTGAAACTTGAATGCTTTGAATTAATTTTTTTTACATTGAATTATGTAATCATAAAAGGTTTTTTAAACCCATAATTTTGGTGGACAACTATTGAGCTGAAAGTTCCGAGATATTTGCTCGAATTTCAAAGAAGTATACTAAGACCAGACAAATTTTAAAATTTATACAGTCGAGTCCCGTTTACCCAAAAAATTAGGTGTTGCAAAAAAATATCCCCCAGCCTTTCGGTTAAAATATGAACGCATAAATAATTACACAAAAATAATTACGTACTTGCAAAGTCTTATACTGGGTTTACATGCTTCGAGCTCTGTTTCCAGCATGAGCGTAAGCACTTTGACCTTCATCGATTCGACCTTTGGTTGGCTAGAAATTGGCGAGTGAGATTGTATAGCGCGGCGATTTGATGATGTGACTAAATTGAATTCGCGATGTAGGATCAATTAAAAAAGAGAGAAACGGCCAAGATAGTTGCCATTTATCTTATGGTAACCGTTTTCTTTGATCTCGGGGAGAAAACCTAAAAAAGATGGGTTGGTGGCATTGAAAGCCAGCTTCAGCGGATGTTCGGATAAATACGTATGAAGCGGTTACCTTGAGATAATCAAGGCCATGCTGAAATTGCTGCTCGAAGCAAATGCTCGAAGCATGTAACTGCGGTGTTATTTATTTCTCAAAATATGCAGTAATTTTTTTTTATTTTTGCTCCTCCATTTTGTTCCCGTACCTTTCGGATAAGCGGGACTCAACTGTATTATAAAGAAAACCCCTTTGGCGTTTATCAGAATATATTCACGGTTGATTTTTTATTGGTCTCGAGGTCACTTAATTACCTTGGGGGGTGAAAGAAAGCTTCCGTATTTTGTCAAACATGTTTTGTCGTTTTGTTCTAGTACCAATCGACATTCAGTCTCTCTTCTTTAAACCCATTATCAGTGGAGTGCATAAGCTATAATAATTAAGGTATGCGAATACCCAAAATTCTAAAATTTTTGCTATTACTTTAATCTTTTCCAAATTTGGCATAGTGATTTCAAATATAATGAAGAATGCTTTTTGGGCAATATTTTTTTATTTAAATATAATTGATTTTTTTTAAATGTTGTTTTTCAACTAAAAAAAGGGGGTTACGCTAACAGTTCTAGTATAAAAAGTTTTACATGAATTTACCTGAAATTTTTTACAGATGCTATTTCAATATATATCTGTGCCATAAGCCTCTAACATCTGGTGGAAATATAGTAGTTTTTTTTTTTAAAATGTCCAAGTGTAAGTTAATCGACCCCCCCCCCCTTTTTTAAGTAAATTTGTAACATTTTTCTCAATAACTTCTTTTCTTGTAATTTGTATGTAACTCTAGAGGGTCATTGCATGTATCAGTTCAAAACGAAGAATTTAACACATAATTAATGTTTATAGGAGGAAAATTCAATGTGGTAGGCTTGTTAGCGTAAACCTCTTTTTTTAGTTGAAAAACACCATTTAAAATAAATTAATTATATTTAAATAAGAAAATATGCCTAAATAGTATTGTTCATTATATTTGAAATCACCATGCCAAATTTGGAAAAGATTAGTAAAAATTTTAGAATTTTGGAGAAGTTTGGGTATTCGCCACCTTAAATATCTTTTTAAAACTAAAAGAGTTAAGTAGAGAAAAAGTTAATTGCCATATCTCATGATCAAAGACGGAAAAATTCATCCTTTTCTACTGACGAAAACCTTATTTTCATATCAAATAAAGTTTGTTGATTTCTAAGAATTCTTTCGTATACATTCAGAAATCCCGATTTTTTTTCATCTTATTTAGTATTTTGTTTTTCAAATAATAATCTCGACGCACGTTAATAAATCAGATCTTGAAATGGTAAAGTTCAATGTTTTTTTTGTAGGGTGTGGGCGGATTTTATACGATTACTGGCTGATTTATTCTTAAAAATATTATTTATTTTGTGTCTTAAAAAGTGCATTTATTTGATGTTTTAAATTTAGAAATAGTTTAATTATAGATAGTTGAAATTAGGTGCACTAAATTAAGATATTTGTGTTTTAGATAGTTATGATAATCAAGCAATTGATAACTTAATGTTTTTTTTTCTTTAAAGAAGAAAATTTAAAATTCCTTCAAACAATATTAAAGTTGGTTTTAAGAAATATTTGGTTATTAAGTTATTAATTTCTTAATGATTTTTTTTTACTCAATGTGTCGAATTCAATATTGGATTTAACAAAATGAAGAAAATCATGCAAAATATGAATTACTCTAAAAATATGTGACTGCTGACGAAAACCTTATTTTCAATGTAAATTGTTTGTTGATTTCTTTGAATACTTTCGTATGCATTCAGAAATCCTGATGTTTTTATTTAATCTTATTTAGTATTTTTTATTTTTTTTTGAATAATAATATTCTCGACGCATCATAATAAATCAGATCTTGAAATGGCGAAGTTCAATGTTTTCTTAAGGGACTGGGTGGATGTTACGATTAATTGCTGATTTTATTTAAAAAAAATGTCTCTATTTTATTTTTAATCGTTGAAATTTTTAAATTGTAGATGAAGCTTATTAAAGTTAGCTAAGTATTTGTTAGATAGTTATAATAAGAGAGCAGTTGATGCAGTAAAGCTTATTTTTTTTATAACGAAGCAATTTTATTTATTCTTTCAACCAACATTACCATTTATTTTTCTTAAAAAAAGATTTTAAAAAAGATTTAAGGTACTTAGAAGTGCTTATCGTCTTTTCTTTTCTTAATGTATGAAATTCAATTTTAGAAATGTCATAAAAGGTAGAAAATCAAGCAAACTATGAATTACTCTAAAAATTGATATTCTAGACCCTTTTAATTTTCTCACGGCCAGATAAGCCAAATTCTGCCGGCGTGCATAATTTGTAGGGCTAATTGTACGGGAATATCATCTACGAACTAAACTTAACTCCTCGGCGCAACAGCCCATTACCGGGCCAAGGCCAGCCGTGCCCATTACATCTTTCGTGACCTACGGCTCTGGGGTGCTAGACATATGTCCCGGTAAGGTGGTCAGCCTCACGCAGAACCTCCCGTGCTTAGTTCCCGAGCATGCTTGGTACCCATTTTATTGACCCACTCAAGGGAAGAAAGGATGGGTCAACCTCGCCCGATTCGATCCCCGGATCTGTGGCGTGGCAATGTGAAGCATTACCACTAAGCCTCAAACGGCTTTCTCATCATCTACGATTAATAAGAAAAAAAGTCAAAGGGGTATTATAAATTTATTTTTATGAGTTATTCAATGATTTTGTCGAATTAAAGCTTTATGCTTAGTTACTACTGTTCCCATCTATAAAAATAATAACTTTTCAATTTATTAGCAAATGTACTTACTTTAAATGTATTTAAAGATAAAGAGTCTTTATCTTTTATTAAGAAACAAATTTGAACAATCCTTTAAAAAACCCTAGATAACAATGAATCGAAAAAGACTGTAGATTTATTTAATTTAAATTAAATCTCTCAAATACCTATCAAATCTTCATCGGTACCAAAACGACCATGAAAAAAAAATCTATACAAATACAATACCCTTAAATTCACCGATCAGCAAAAGAATTCGTCTGATTAAGAATACCAGTCCACACTTTGGCGCCCTCTAGAATAAAAAAAAAAAGCCAAGAAAACAATTATGCCCCCTAACGAATCAAAGTATAAAAAAAAAAGTAACGAAAATAAGTTAACGTCTCGGCCAATCTTGGGAGCAAACAAGAAGCTGATTGTGGGGAAAGAGTGATTCGTTCCTCCCATTCCCCGTAAGGATACTTACTAACGTACCTATATAGCAAAAAATAAAATAAGAACACAAACAAAAAATATATAAAAAAACAATTATTTATAAAATATAAACACAAAAATAAATCGCCAACAAAACACTTATTTTCACAATCACTTATAAATTAGAACACTTTAATATATTAGTAAATGTACTTTCCTTAAAGGTGCTTAAATAACCTTTTCTTTCCATTAGAAACAAATTTGAACAATCCCTTAAAAAGCCCTTTAGCTGCCCAATAGTTCTTTAAAACACCTCAATTTACTTAATTTAAATTAAATCTATCAAATAGCTATTAAAGTGGTACGAAAACGACCCTTAAAAAAATCTATACAAATACAGCACCCTTAAATTCATCTAACACGAACAAAGAGTTCGCCGGATTAAGAACACAAGTCCACACTTTGGCGCCCACAAGAAAAAAAAAGAAGCCAAGAAAACAATTATTCCCCCTAACGAATCAAAGTAAAAAAAAGGAACCGAAAATAAGTTAACGTCTCGGCCAATCTTGGGAGCAAACAAGAAGCTGATTGTGGGGAAAGAGTGATTCGTTCCTCTCATTCCCCGTAAGGATCCGGGCCGCTCCGTGAGGACTCGTTCCCGAAAAAAGGGAATTAACTCCATTGAATTTAGTTAGCGCCGTTGGCATCGGGGCTTGGTTTTCAAAGGGTCTTAGGTGTTACCGTGGTTGGCGTAGAATGGCTGTGTTGGCATGATTTTTGTTTATACTTTTGATTTAATCTGAAATGAAAAGGAATGGGAAGTATTGCGATGGAGTAGGAAATTTAAAATGGAGATGTTGTGTGTTCTACGCGTTTTGGAGGGTGCTGATTACGAAAAAGTGGTTAATGAGCATTGGTCCGCCTGTCTATCTGAAACCACTCTATAGTGCGAACTAAAAGTGCTGAAAGCTTCAAATTCGTGTACAATGTCACCCTTAAAATTTGGGTCGTTGTGTGTCGGCTAGTCACCATTTGCCCTCGTGTTTCTCTAGTACGACGTTAATTCAATTTAACAATATTTTACAGCTTTCCCTTAAGTTTTGAGGCTAAATAAAACTTATATATGTAATTGCCACCTACATATAGCTTTAGTTACTTCATTAGCAATTTCTAATGCAATATTAGGTATACAATGCTTTTTTTAAAAATATTTTTTTAATTTCTCGAAAACCAAGGACCTTTGGATTCATGGTGTTTAATGTAAAAAACTGATAAAAATATTCCCAGAACATTACCAACTCAACATTGGCGACCCCTTCGAAATATCGCCAAATTGCCGGCAACCACGGGCAATGTAGTACCTTCTTAAGTGGATTGGGGCCGTAAGTTTCCCGGAATTCTGACCGCGTAGGTATGGATGGGGGACGTCAGGCCATGCAGATTCAATCCAATCGCTGGATATTCTGTTCGAATGTTCGAAACGGCCGGATTAGAATTCTCCGCTGAATGCCGGACCTCCCCCCCCCCCCCCCCCTATGTGTCGTATTATTAGCGAGATGGGGCTCCTCTATAGATTGAATTACTGTCTTTGGATCCTTAACGGGAGTAAGGGGTTTTGTGGGTTAGTTAGTGGGGATAGTAGTGTAAGGGATATTATTACCACGATGGGATAAAGATAGTTGTAGGTGGACATGGGGAAGTTGAATTGGTGTAGGTAGTTTTGGTGTGGAGAGAAAATTCCCAGGTTTCCAAAGGTCTTGTAAAATACTATAAAAATATAGCCTAAATTATATATATATGTTGGAATATTTAATAAAGATGTGGGGTCTGAGAAGCCCAGTCGGTTGGGCACCCGCCTAGCATGCGAAAGGTCCCAGGTTCGGGTCCGGGCATCGCCAAAATAACTGCCGACCTATAAACGGCCCGTGCAGCCATAAATGTCCGACGAATCCCCGTGTAAGGAAGTGATAGGAATATCCAGATGGAGAAATCTGGCTCAGAATCAGACCGAGAAAGCCTTGGCCTGCACCGGACTGTAGTGCTGTTAAAGAAGAAGAGTAAAGGAGTGCACGGTAAATATCCTTCAAAGTCCTAACGCTGCTACGGTGTCGCCCTAAACAGTTGCTTTGGGTGCCTATTCAGGTGTCGGCTCGTCACTTGACTGTGGTTTTAAAATATGACGCCCGTCGCCAATAGCCCTCGTGCTCTAGTGCGACGATAATTCAATCCTAACCTGACCTAACTTTAATATAGATGTACATAAGATGTTTTGGGGTTTGGCTAAAAATCTATTTCATTGATAATCCTTCAAAAGGTATTCATTTATCTTTAGATTTTAAATGATAATGACAGTAATTATCGTAGGTTTAAGTAGAGTTACCACTAGTTGAAAGCTAGGCAAGCCTATTTCTAGTAGGGAACTAATGAGAAGTTATTAGGTAGTAAAACTTGGTCTAAAGTTACGGATGAATGATTCAAACCAACCTAAAGATTTTTTTTTTGGCATTTATTATTTTTAACTCCAAAAAAAAAAGTATTCAATTTTTTTAAATAAATAAAATCCACACCTAGTTTTTTTTTATAAAAACCTATGTACTGTGTTTCGTACCTTCAAATACGGAGTTTTTTAAAAAAAATAAAATGCTGTTTAGGAAATATTTCGTATTCCTGGAAAATTCTTAAGAAATGTCAAGTCCTTCACCTTTTTCGGGCCAATTTCAACGCACGCTTTTTCCCCGGGCCCCGCCCACTTCCTATCACGTGACATCAGAGTGGCCCGTTGCCAACTAATCAAAGACAAAAAAGATTAATAGAAAAACTCTGGTGTGTGATTGGTTGAAGAGCGGGTCAGCTTGGAATGCTTTATTATAGTAACCTTAAGAAGTTCCGGTTTAAAAAAGAATTTCTTGGAAGTTTTTTTGTTGTTGTTGCGTGTTCCATCTTGATATAAAACTCATTATTTGAGGACATTTTGATGGCTTTGGGTAAAATTATGGCCTATTCTATTTTAAACCTCTATCAATTGTAATATGATTATAGAATTAGTACTTTTTTTGTGATATGTGACCCAATATTATATAAATTTAAAATATTCTATTAACAAAAATAGCATATTTCTATTTATCGAACTTAGGTTGGCAAGGAGTATAATCCCCCCCCCCCCCCCCTCTCTGTTTGCGAATCATGGTAAATTGCAGTCACGCTATTTAGCTTCATTTTTCCCGCATAAAACAATCATCTAAACCAGCGGTTCCCAACCTGGGGGAAATCGCCCCCAAGTGGGCGATTTGTGTTAGCAAGGGGGCAAAAAATACTTAAATACTTGAGGGGCGATGAGTATTCATGGGGGGGGGGGGGGGGAATTAAAATAAATGTTGTACCTTTGTTCAGTAAAACCATTCTCCAATCATAACCAAACCAGTCAATTTTTATTTTCAATTCTTTTAAATCTTCTAGAAACCAGTAAAAATATCTTATTTATTTCACTTTTGTTCTTTTAAAATGTTTTAAAAATGTGTTTTATGTTTTTTCTACTTTATTTAAAAGTGACCCGATAAAGCTTCTTTGGTTGTTTTAATAAACGGTACTTTTTATAAACGGTATAGAACTGTTTTATAGTTACTCTTTAACTCAAATTATGATTAGACACTACATGAAATTTAAAAGGGGGCGATGGATGTTAATCAATCTAAAGAAGGGGGCGATGGTCCAGGAAAGGTTGGGAACCACTGATCTAAACCCAAGTTTTCCAACAGCATTGACGTTTTTGTAAATGTTTTCCCTACTCGAAATTTAATCGAATTGAAACCGATAAAGTTGAATAAATGGAGGCAATTTGAAACTTTTTTTTTTCTCTAATGGGACTGCAACATTGTCGGTCAAGCCTTTGCAGACTCGGCCAATCCCCCAGAACTGAGAGCCATTTTTTGTGGCACTATCTAGGCGACTCTCGCTACCAATTTGGCGCACAGATTACAATGAATTGAGCTCTCTGTAGTGTAGATGTTTAAGTATGTTGAGATTTAATTTTGCCTAGAGAACCCAAGCCAAATGGGCCCTCCACGGATCTTTAACATGCCACATAATTATATGAAATGCGGGTCCAAGATTTTCCCATCCAGAAAATCCGACGAATCAGCCGGTGCTCGAACCCACGATCTTGGGCTTTTACGAGGCGGGCGCGTTTAACCTCTCAGCCACTGAGCCGCAATTCGAAAAAATTAACCTGTAAGGAACTCTAAATTCTCAACACATAAAAGGACCGTGCATTGAAATTGAAACCGAAGCATTCAAAAAAATTGCGTCAAAAAAAAAAGAATAAAAACTGAAGAGTTGAGTTTTTTTAACTGAAACAAGCTAATTATTTTTGTTAGTTTTACAAATATACCGATTACAGCTGATTCAAACTAAGTCCAGTGTCCCAAATGCTGGGGAGCCCAGTCGGTTGGGCATTCGCTTTGCATGCGGAAGGTCCCAGGTTCGGGCCCGGGCATCGCCAAAATAACTGCCGACCTTATAAACGGCCCGTGCAGCCAAAAAATGTCCGACGAATACTACCCCGTGTAAGTTAAATATCCTTCCAAGTCCCAACGCTCCGTACGATGTCGCCCTTAACGGTTGCGTTGGGTGGCTACTCGGGTATCGGTGCCTACTCGGGTATCGGCTCGTCCCTTGATTGTGGTTCTAAAATAATTCCAATAGCCCTCGTGTAGCTCTAGTGCGACGATAATTCAAACTAAACCTAAACCTTATATTGAGATTACTCCGAATTTCACTGGCTTTTTTTTTTGAAGATAAGCTCTTTCTTTTTTATTGACGTGCCGAAAACCTCAACCTATCAGATTTCGATGGTAGGTCGTAGCACACACACAAAGAGTTAAAAAAAAATCAAATATTTCTCTCTATAAAAAAGGGCTTCCATGACCAAACCTACAATCTTTTTCCAATAGACCTCGAGCGCTTGAATAACCGTCCTTTTAGATATCCGAAGCCGTCGCGTTTTCCCCATTGTTAGGGAAATTCCATTCAATAGTCGCCCCTCTATTTTTTTTGTTCAGAATATTTTTGGGTCCATTCTTTGCTTGCTTTTATAGAATGAGTCTCTCGCTATAATACAGCACTTTCTCACGTTACCACATACAGCGCCCTCTGGTATATTTTGTATGCAACATTGCTTGATAATTTTTTTTATATTTTGTATACAACATTGCAGATAATTATTTTTGTTTTGTATACAACATTGCAGATAATTATATTTGTTTTGTATACAATATATGCTCAATAATTTTGAGTGGAAAAATTGAATGAGGTTGTTTTAAAATGATGTAATTTTCAAGTTTTTTTTAAATTCTGCGATTTTATTGGATGATTCGATTTAACTCTCAAAATAAGCATTTTTTTTCCGTCTGTTAAAACACTATTTTAGATGTTTTTTACGTGGAACTTGTTTTTGTTCTTGCCATTTATTAAATGTTATTGATTTAATTCAATATAATAATTTAATTATAATAAGTTCATAATAATAATGATGACGACGACGATGATTTGGTAATAATAAGTTCATAACAATAATAATTTTGTAATAATAAGTTCATAACATTATTAATTTAGTAATAATTGGCTCATCATAACAATATAAATTTAGTAATAATAAGTTTAAAACAATATTAATTGAATAATACTAAGTTCATAGAAATATTTATTTAATAATAATAAGTTCGTAATATTAATTTAGTAATAATTAGTTCATGACAATATTAATTTAGCAAGCAATAATAAGTTCATAACAATATTAATTTAATAATACGTTCATAACAATATTTAATAATAATAATAATTTAATGGCATTTTTTATAACAATACTTATTGTCATAAATAGTATTCAACAATAATAATTTAACAATACTTAAGTAACAGTGATCGCAATAATAATTAAATGATCAACGCAACAATAAAAATGCAAGAATAACGAGAATAATAAATAATAATGCAGAGCAAAAGTGTTTGTGAAATTCTTTTAATGTTTCCATATTTCTTTATTTACGCATATCACGAACTTGGTTGTTGAAATTCAAAGTATCCACGATAAATATTTAAAAAAAATATTCACGCCAGCCTTCTTTTTTTTTTGGAATATCTACGAAGTATATTCGAAATAAGAATGCCATATTTTTTGACCTTTTAAAATGCTTGTCTTCTTTGAAGGCCTTGTAGAGAAAAAAGAGAAACCTTCGATGTACACTTCATCCGAAATTTAATATTTTTTTCTTCTAGCTTTTTAATGCTTACTGCTACAGCTTTCGAAAAGTTGAGGAATCAATATCGAAAAAAAGAAAATACATTTTATATATATATCCCGATTTTTAGAGTTATATGATAATAAAAATAAAATACGGAAGATGTATAAAAAAAGGCTTTCTAAGAAGTAGAAATAGTTCTAAGGATATTTCTAAAAGAAAAAGAAATAGTTGAAGACAAATACGTTGGAAAAAACACGGAAATGCACTTCGGTCTTATTTTACGCCAAAATTTTGCAAAAAGGAGCCAAAACTCCGGAACAAAAAGTAGCTAGAGGTTTTAATAGTTACGTTTTTTTATTTTCACTTTGGTTTTGGGTGGATTTTGGTTGATGCGTAATGGCAAAAAGTTTTTGTTGAATTTTGTTCAAAGTATAAGCGGGCATCAGAATAAGCATTTTAGGAGCAAGCACCTTCTTTGGCGCATACTATGAAATTTATTCTTACAGAGACTTATAATGTGCAAGAAGGGTTTTATTTAGGCTATGCGTACCTTCTTAAAATCATATAACAGTTTTGTGAAATATTTAAATCGTACTGCGCATTTGTAAAAGACTTATGCCGTATAATAATTTTTTGATATATTGAAATCGTATAAAATTTTTATGAAATATTTAAATCCCATAACAGTTTTGTAAAATATTTCATATTCACATAACAGTTTGCAAAATATTCAAATCGTATAACAGTTTCGGCGAAATATTCAAATTGTATTACGCATTTTATAAAATACTTATGCCGTATAATAATTTTGTAAAATATTGAAATTGCATAACATTTTTATGAAATTTTTATTCCGCATAATGGTTTTGCGAAATATTCAAACCGTATAAAACTTTCTGCGAAATATTTAAAAATCATGCATAAGAAATTATGAAATATTTAAATCGTATAGCAGTTATGTGAAATATTTAAATCGTACTATAGTTTTATAAATTACTTCAACCTTACAATGGTTTGTGAAGGCCCCCCCCCCCCCCTCCCAAAAAAAAAAAAAAAAATTGAATGAAGACTGTCAAAAAATAATTATGCTTATTATATATTTTATTAGGTCATAACTACAAGTTTGCAAAATTTAACCATCTAATACATACTGTTACCGTTTGGTAACAAGTTACATAATCCACTTTATTCTATTAAAGTAGACCTCAATCTTGACAAATTTGTGTTTTTTTCATCTATTACATTCCATTCTGAAGTTTTAGTTAATAGTCAAACCCTCATAGATGACAGTAGTAAAAGTGTATTCAAAATTAAAGAATGAGGTTATTAACTGTTGTGAAATTACGTTTTCTGGCGTAAGTCAAAGTATAATAATTTTAGTACTAAATACAAATAAATTGTTTTGAAAAAATATATATAGTTAAAAAGGGTTATTTTAAAATATATTTAGTAGTTTTCTAGTCATTATTATCAAAATTGGAATTTTTTAGTTGGTTTTTGTCACATGGAAATTTTTTTTTAAATTGAAATTATTTAAAACCTAATGCAGTTAAATTCTTTTCAGTATTTTTCCCATAATGTATGAGCATTGAAGATACATATATATTTTTTTGGGATGAAAATAAAAATTCATGCATTAGAGGGTTAACCTCTTACGACCCGAGCAAACTTCTACACGTATATTCTTAGAATCTAAACATAGTACCTTCCATGCAAATATATGCTAAAAAGTATGTTTCGCAAAATTAAAAAAAAAATGTTTAATAGTAGTTACTTATGGACACGCCTTAAACTCTAAAAATACACATTTTTTGTGCTATAAATGCAACAAAAAAGACCGTATCACTCATTTGTAGTTAACAAATTATTTTTTTACATTGTTTTCAATGCAAAATGCCTTTAAAATGAACTAAAGAACTTTTTAGAAAGTTTGAATTTTTAAAAAATAATTTTTAAAGAACTCTAATATAGTATTGACCCTCGTTCAACTTCGTTTTTTATCGAAATAAATGACTGATACCTGTAATCAAAGGCTGCAAACTTCTATTTGGATCTCCTTCTATCGGACCAGGTCAATTTGGGAACTAATTAACGTGTTAATTGTTTGTGGGGAGGTTTTAAAAATTGTCCCCAAATGTTGACGCCAGGTTGCAAGAGGTTAAGATATATTTGCAGTCCATTTTGGACACAGAAATGTTCTTTTGGAGGTTCTTTTCAGCCACCAACAAGCCCAATATGACTCTAGTTCCTAATTCAGCCCACTCGGTAATGGATAGATGACCGATGCCTCCCGTGAGAGTCACCTATTCGATAGAAAGAAAACAAACAAAAAAAAGTTCTCTTTTGTAGGAATAGTAATAAAAAATATAAAAAGACTGTGGCTAAAACTGCGTCGAAAAAAACCACCAGAAAGAGAAAGATGAATGACATTCGAATAAAAAAAAACCTTTTTGGTTGAATAAGAAAAGAATGCTTTTTGGGTTTATTTCTTGTTCAATTTGAAGGTAAGAGTAGGGTTTTTGGTTCTATCTGGTAGCGAATCCAGTTGAAACACGGTTGCCAGATGAGGCTGTTTTTTGCATTTTGTCCGAATAAAGGCTTGACTAAGCCAACCTAAGTTGGGTAAATAGAAATATGCTATGGAGAAGATCCTTCCGCTCATGTAAAGTCTTCCATAAATTATTTGTCAATCCATCCAGAAACGGACCAATCGCGTTTTTCCCTCTGCCTTTTTACTCTTTGTTTTCACCCTAGTTAGGTTGGTAAGGAGTGTAGTCATCTTGATGAGATTCGTTTGAAAGTGTACAGTGTTGTAGCCGTAATACATACTTTCATTTCTGTATAAGACGTTAACTTTACGGTTTGTTTTTGTAAAATTATTTGTTCTCTCAATTTGTCCTTTATAAATTATTTTGGAGAATGGTGTTCATTTGCTTTGGATTATGTTTACTGAGTACAGGGGAAAAACCGCTTGATTTCGTAGAAGGCTTTCCGCAATAGGCCTCTTTGGCGATGATATCAAGAAATCTATTATACTGGTGTAAAGAAACCGTTTACTCGCATTATTTATCTTTCGCGGCAACCCTGATTCACGCCAGAGATCAGTGGACACGAGTCACACGTTTGCACTGCGAATAAAAAACCGATAGAAAAACAGGTTTCCTGTCGCCAATGTCCGCCAAGCAGACACAATTACGGGAGACTCCTAATAAATCAAGCGGTTCTTCCCATATACTCTTCATATACTTGAGCAGAGAGCTCGATTTCGCTTGGAACAGTCGTTAATGAGTAAATTGGGCTTATCCCATCAGCTTGGCGACATTGAATCTTCTTCAAAATTTTTTCCCGCCAACCTCCTTAATCTTCCTCCCTCCCCCACTAGTAAGAGTGGGATCCCATCTTCTTCTCTCTCCAGAGATAAGATAAGATATAAAAAAAAATTCCGCGATCCAAACAGTCTTTGTGTGTGATCCGGGGAAGAGAAACATTTGTGGGATCTTGTTCTAATGTCGGTCCTGGGATTCTATTTTTTGTTGTTGAAGGCGGAATATTTTAAAGCCTTTGTGTTGCCTTTTTGAATATGTTGACTTCGTTGTTGAGTAGGGGGCTTTGGAGCCCAGTCGGTTAGGCACTCGCCTGGCATGCGAAAGGTCCCAGGTTCGGGTCCGGGCATCACCAAAATAACTGCCGACCTATAAACGGCTTCAAAATGGAATGTAATAGATGCTAAAAACACAGATTTGTCGAGAGGGAGCTCTACTTTAATAGAATAACGTTTATTATGTTACGTGTTGCCATATGGCAACAGTATGCATTAGAGGGTTAACGATGGTTGGTTGAAAATTTGCCACGCAAAAACGAGCTTTATGCTTAAGTTTATCTAAATAAATAAAACGTAAGATAAACGAAGACCGCACAACCGATGTTGAGCAAATTTAGTTACACGAAAAACGAGTGAAAAAAACGAAAGATTTCAATGAAAGTGTCAATGGTATTCATAAAGTCGTCTTGGGGGCTGGGGAGCCCATTTGGTTAAGCACTGGCTAAGCATGCGGAAGGTCCCAGGTTCGGGTCCGGGCATCGCTAAGATAGCTGCCGCCCTGTAAACGGCCCGTGCAGCCAAAAATGTCCGACGAATAATACCCCGTGTAAGGGAGTGCACGTTAAATATCCTTCAAAGTCCCAACGCTGCGTACGATGTCGCCCTTAACGGTTGCGTTGGGTGCCTATTCAGGTTTTGGCTCGTCGCTTGACTGTGGTTCTAAAATACGACGCCGGTCGCCAATATCCCTCGTGTAGCTCTAGTGCGAAGATAATTAAAACCTAACCTACACTCTTAAAACAAACACTCCTAATTTAACTCAGTCTGAGTGGATTTCACTCCTCCTGACTGGAAAATGCACTTCTCCTTTTGGAGTGGATCCTTTGTGTGTTAAACCTCCGACAGGATCACTCCAAACGAGTGATTTTAACTCAGTCTGAGAAAATGTGCATGCCTTTACGGTGTCGAAAATGCACTTCTCCAACTGGAGTGGATTTCACTCTTTTGTTTTAAGAGTGTAACCATAAAGTCGTCTTTAATGGATTAACGTTGGACTTAAGAACATGTAAAATTGTAACCTCTCAAAAAGAGCATTACATTTTTGCAATGTTGAATGAAGCACATTATTAATTTTATTTAGTTTTCCATTCCCAAGAAAATTGAAACATGCACGGTTTATAATAAGAAGCAATTTTCTTTTCGCCCTCTTTTGCTGTTTAAATATATAATCTACTTCGTGGACTTTTCTTAAATGGTGGATTAACTTTCTATTTCGTTTTTATTAACTTTCCTCTGAAGAGGGTTTTTTTTTTAGATCGTTTCAATTTTTTTTCTTCGTGAAAAATTTAATGAAGTAATAATAAAAAAAATGGATGCAAAAGTCACTATAAGAAGTATGCAACTATTTAGGGGTCGTCTCCTTATTTTCCCATTCGTATTCGAGGATCTTTCTACGGTACTATGCCACTACCTACACTCTCAGAAATAACACTTTCATTTTTGACGATTCATGAATCCTCAAGCCTCATTTCGTTAATTTTGATTATTGTTTCGTCAAACTATCACGTGACTTTTGAGTAAACGCGAATCCTCATTTTTACGATCGTGATTTGACGATTCTGTATCTTGATTTTGAGGAAACTGAATCTCATTGTTGTACTCACACGCTCAAAAATGACGAAATATTTTTCTTAGATTAGACGACATTCAAATCCTCATAAAAATGACGATTCAAATTTCCTCACTTTGAGGAAAGGGAAAACTCGGAGCATTTGCCAGTAGCGGAATCGTCAAAATTAAGGAAAATTTCGTCGTTTTTGAGCATTCATTTTTTAGAGTGTAGATAGGTTCTGTTTTCGTCTTATCCTACATACAGGGCTGCCAGTGGCGACTTAAAAGGCTACTAAAGCGACTATTTTAGTGTCTAGGCGACTATGGCAACTATTTAAGACCAAAAAGGGCCCAAAACGACTATTTTAAGCAAAACCTTCAACTATTTTTAGTCTTGGGCGACTATTTTTAGTTATATTATTTTTACATAGATGGCGCCACCACGATACTATTGATGCGGAAAACGTGAATTGCAGATGTTTTTGCTTGGTTCTCAAATCAAAAGTTCTCATAGTTTTGTTTTCGTTTTGCACAAAACAAAAGCAAAACCATGTGTTTTTAAAATAGCACTTGACTTATGATTTTTTTTTAGCAGCCTATGTAAAGTTTATGGAAACTAAAACTTTGATTTTGTATGCTTTGTTGAAGCTTTTTTTTTATTGCATTTTTATAGGATTTACATCTGTAACTGATTGTTATTAATTTGCTGTGTTTTGAAGTTTTTATTTTTTTTTTATCAAGCAATTTGGCGTATCTAAAAGAATTGTATCAAAATAGTTTTTTAATTTTTTTTTTAAAGTAATATTTCGATGAATCTGGATCGTGTTAAAGAGAATACTTATATTTAATAGTTTTGATTTAGCCATCCTTGTATTTTAAAGCTGCGAAATATTTCAGTGAAACATATTTACATGGATAGTATGATAACTGATAACTATTTAAAATAAATTTGTTTTTATTTTATGATATATTTTTTAATTAAATTTATTTTCAAGTAAATTTAATTGGCAGTGTCAATCCTTTCATTTGAAAGAAGTTGTTGCAATTTGTAAATTTAAGCTGTCTTAATTTTTTGTTGTTGCACAATTTATCATTTTAACTTCGTCTTACTCGCTTCTGTGAAATGACAGGCCTTTACTAGATGAATGTTGGTTTTTCCTAGAGTTTTTTAAAAATCAATCTAAAAACAAATTAAAAAATATAAATATTTATGTCATACACACATATTTTTGAAGGATAAAAAAGTCACTTTTATGGCTGTTTCTTATCCAATCGTTAATGGAATGTTTTTTATTTATTTTTTATTTTTATGCGATTGCAAATTAAAGTCCAATACAAATAAGTAGATTTAAAATATTTTCTCCTAATTTATGTACTCTAACAATTATATATAAATTGGTTTAATAATTTAACATAAAATTTTCTGTAGCAATACCTCTGAAAAACTATTGGCAGTTTTATCAATTCGTTTAACTGAGTATTGGTGCTACAATTTTAAGATTTGCACTGATATAAGTCTTATGTTTTAGATTTTAAATATTTGCATCTAAGCATATTAAACTAATGTATCGCTTTTTTTGGAAATTTTATTTAATTTCGGATAACATTCAATGCAACTATTTTTAATAATAATTACTTATTTATGTTATCTAACAATTAAAAGTTATTTAGTTAGGTAAAAGAGGATACTATTTTGGCTACTATTTTTTAACATCTGAGGCTACTAAAGCAACTATTTTCAAAGCTTTCTGGCACTGGCAGCCCTGTACATATAGACATTCGTGAATCAACAACCTTATTCTACCTCTATTGCGTCATTTTTAACCTCTTGCGACCTTGCGTCCCCTGGGGACATTTTTTAAAACCTTTCGACAAACAATTAACATGTTTTAGTTCCAAAATTGACTTGGTCCGATAGAAGATCCAAATATCAGTTTGCAGCCTATGATTACAGGCATCAGTCACTTATTTCTATAAAAAATGAAGTTGAGCGAGGGTCAATACTTAAAAAATTATTTCATTTCCCCCCCTTCAAATTCAAAGAGGTTTTTTTTAGTAAATTTTAAAGGCATTTTGCTTAAAAAAACAATGTTAAAATAATCTGTTAACTGCAGTGATACGCCATTTTTGTTTGCATTTATAGCACAAAAATGTGTATTTTTAGCGCTTAAGGCGTGTCCCTCAATAGCTATTAAACATTTAAAAAAAAAAGCGTATATTTGTATGAAAAGTATGTAGATTAAGAATATGCGTGTAGGATTTTGCTTGGATCTAAAGAGGTTAAAGAATATTTTTATTATTTTTTCACTAACTTTGAAAGTAATTAAAAAAATAATAGTATTCAATGATTTTTTTTTAATATTTTCATCGACTTTTATTTTGGGTGAATATTTTTTTGTGTGTACAAAATTTGCATTGTATTACATTACATTACATTAACATTACATTTACATTACATTAAACTGTGACATGCATTAAAAAGTACTGCACATAACAAAAGAAAAAGAAATCTGACCGAATTATATTTCAGTTACTCATACAATTCCAAAAAAAATCCAACTTTAATGGACCTTAAATTTTCCTAAAAGGCAACCTTAACGTACATTTAAAAATTTTGCCACTCTTTGCCAACTTTTGAACAGTTCTTATTTTCCATTAAAACTTTTAGAGGGGAGGGGATTCTTGGTTTATGCGAAATATTACTTTTTTGTGGAAAGTCCCCTTTTTTTCTCTCCTCAAAGGTGAGACGATTATATACAAGAGATGGAAGGCGAAAAAATGAATCTTTTTACATTACCTGAAAAACGAAAAGTCAAAAGTTTGGCGAAAGGGGTGAATAAGAAAAAAAGTTTCAAGCCATTTTCTTATCCAGAGTACATTATAAAAAATAGTTGGGAACGTGATTTTTTTGACTTTCTCCTTCTTATTTAGTAAGAAATAAAATTTTACTTTTCTTTTTCTTTTTTTTTATTGAGGTTTAATTTCGTTTGAGTGTTTAGGTTAAGATTTAATGCGTCTGGTATCGATTTTGAAAATATATTTTTTTCTGTTGAAGATGTTTCATTATTTATGTTTTCCTTTAAAAACAGTATAGCTTATATCGCTCTGCAGCCAGAAGAAAACTTCTGGAAACAAGCAGAAAAATAAAGAGAAAAAACTTAACATTTTAATATAATCGACAGCTATTTATGATTATTAATTATTTTACTACGATTTATAATTTTTTTTTTACATTTATATTATATTTACCTCTTTAAATGTAAACTAACGGGTGAAAAATACCAAGTTATTATTCTTTTTATTTTCAACAAAATCATTAAAGGAGAGGTACTAGGATTTGGAATGTTTTTTTTTTTTAATCTCCCAAGTATTAAAAAAAATCCCCTTAAAAATGCCGTTGGGGAAAATCCGCAAAAAAGGGAATATTTAGAGTAATTTGGGGAAGGAGAACCCGTAATTTTATTCATAATTTTTTCTTCGTTTTAACATATTTAACTGAAGTATTTTTAATCTTACATTTTTGGTTGTGTGCGCTTTACTTTCAAAAACCTTTTGCTGGTTCAGGCCAAAGTGTTAGCATTTTCATTTTCATTTTTTTTTTGCTTTTTTATTTAGCTTTTTATTAAATTTCTTTCAGTGGCGTTTAATTGACTTTTTTTTTATTTATGTTTAATTTTACTTCTTAATAACGGCAGGTACTTAAGTTTTTCTTCTTTTTTAAAAATGTTAACCTTTAAGTTAGATTAATTTTAGTTTATGATTTTGTGCTTACTTTTATGTGCTTATAACTTATTTAATGGTTAATAATATTTTTTTGTTTGTAAATATATATTTTTTAATTCCTGTTTTTTACGTCTTCCTTTATTAACAAAGGAGCTACATAATAAAAAAAATTTCATAGATTGTAAGAACCCATACCTTTTTTTTCGGCACAAAAAAAAAACGTAACTTATTCCATTTTAAATGGGGATATTAGACATAATAGTATCCATTTAAAAAAAAAATCCAATACTCGATAGCAACGAATGGAGATTTTAATAGAAAGCCAAAATTGTAGCGATAATTTAATTATTTTTTTGTGCAGATCTATACGTATATATTTTTTGTACATTGTTAGAAGATAGTTATACAATATTACATTCTTCTTACACATTATTTAAGAAAAACATGTTAGGATGGTGTTTACACTTTACCACCAACCTACCGTATTACTTTTGGAATAATAATTTCCGTGTTAGTTTTTTCGAGTAGGTCGAGTGAAATAATGACAAGAGCTTAATAAAGTATTATTTGGCACTTGCTTGCTTACAATATTTTTTTATAATAATGTGCAAAAAAGTATTTCTACCAATGAGTGATTTTCATGACATCATTTAGTTTCCATGGAGATATTAGAACATGCAAAAGTAACGAACCAATAGAAATAAGTGAGTTTCTTTATATCATTTAGTTTCCATGGAGATATTCATGACATCATTTTTTTTACCAATCAGATACTCTTATTTACTTTACCGCACTAGTGCAGAAAGTACTACTTTCGGCACTGTCTGTGACGTAAGCACCTAAAGTTTCACTTTCGCAACGATTTATGAATGAATGAAATAAAAAAGGGAACTTTTTTGCACGTTGTTATAAAAAATTTAAGTCAATAAAAAAGGTCGTTTAACCAAGTTCTCGAATGGAAACTGCTCCGAATCCATTTAGTCAATTGCAGTTCTACTGCTATTTTACTATGTTTTCAAAACAATACTATAGGAGGACTGACGCTACTTTTTAATTCTATATACATACACTTCTTGCCAACATAAGTTGGGTAAATAGAAATAGACTATGGAGAAGATCCTTCCGCGCATGTAAAGAGTTTCATAAATTGTTTGTGAATCCATCCAAAAAACATGTTTAAAACATTATTTTCGTTTAAGGTCTAACTTATTTGAATATTATTTGAGAAAATTTGGCAATTTTATCCGAATGAAAAGTGTATTTCGGTTAAATTGTATTCAAATCATTTTGTATGTAAATATTGCCTTACAAGAGTTCCCCACTAATGAACCAACCGCGCTTTTCCCTCTGCCTTTTTACTCTTTGTTTTTTTTTTTACCCAAGTTAGGTTGGCACGGATGTTAGTACGTTTTTCAAATAAATGAAAATAAAGACAGAATGCAAAAAAAAGTCCTATGTGTTTCTGCATTCCGCCTACTTGGCAATCTCTTTTCAACAAGGTGGGTTTTCCCAAGTTTACACTTTCACATTTCGACGATTCAGCACGCCTATTGTACAAAAGCCCTCTCACAAAATAGCTTTAGGTGGAAAAAAAAAAGCTTTTATCCTGATCATTGTGCTGGTGCATCAAAGTTTTTTTTCTCTGTATCTAAACTTGAATGCCTCCCCAGTTTTATTTGCTCGTGCCAACTTAGGGGATACAGTCGGTAAGGTGCTTGCCTTGAATACTGAAGGTTCCAGGTTCGGTCCTGATCATTTTCAAAATATTTGTCGACCTATAAACGGTCTGTACAGCCTAAAAAGTAGGACGAATACAATCCTTGCCAACCTAAGTTGGGTAAATAAAAATATGCTATACCAAAATACACTTTTTTATTCTGATAAAATTGCCGAATTTTCTCAAATAATATTCAAGTATGTTAGACCTTAAACGAAATCAATGTTTCAAACATGTTTTCTGGATGGATTCACAAATAATATATGAAACTCTTTACATCCGCGGAAGGATCTTCTCCATAGCGTATTTCTATTTACCTAACTTAGGTTGGCAAAGCGTGTAGAAAATTTTAGCCGTTCTTAAAGTTATATTTATCCAATCAATAACCGTGAGTTTCAATTTAGATGATTATTTTATCACTATTGATTAACTGTAATTTAATTTCCCTTGAGAAAACGAATATGAAAATTTCAACTAGTGTAATATTGTAAAGTGTTCCTTCATTTCAAAATTTCATTGCCATTTTGGTAATTTCTTTAGACCATTTTTGAAAAAAGCTTGATTCAAATTTACACTTAGTTGATTATTTTACTATTATTGATAACAGTTATTTAATATCTTGTAAGAGCATGTTTAAAATTTTTTGTATTGACGCGTGATTGCAAAGTTTTTTTTAAAAAATAATTTCTTTGCTGTTTTGTAATTTTATTTTAGTCAATTTATGAAAAAATATTATTTCATACACCATATAGTTTCGAATGTTTTTTTTATATAAATTCTCCCAACGATCATTATTGGGCATGTTTCAGATCTTTAGTGGCAACAGAAATGCCGAATGAAAATAATTTTTTCCACTCGAGCGCTTCGATTGGTGAATAAATGCCATGTTGAAATGGAGCACCGATCTAAAGGATAGCAGAAATGAGAGAGGGTTAGAAATACGTCACATAAAACAAGCCTATTTTTACACAAAGACGAATGCACCTTTAGATAGTTAGTTCGCCCTCCCGTGGAAACTCTGCCCTAGTTCGAGGGGCTGGGGAGTCCAGTCGGTTAAGCACTCGCCTAGCATGCGAAAGGTCCCAGGTTCGAGTCCGGGCATCGCCAAAATAACTGCCGACCTACGAACGGCCCGTGCAGCCAAAATGTCCGACGAATAATACCCCGTGTAAGGGAGTGCACGTTAAATATCCTTCAAAGTCCTAACGCTGCGTACGATGTTGCCCTTGACTGTTGCGTTGAGTTCCTACTCAGGTATCGGCTCGTCACTTGACTGTGGTTCTAAATTACGACATCCGTCGCCAATAGCTCTAGGGCGACGATATTTAAAACTTATCTACCTACACATTTAGATAGTGACATCGCCCTCTAGGGTAAACTCTGCCCTAGTTCGACATTTTTCTTCAACCAAACAACCACAAAAAAAATCCTACCTTTAACTCTATTACCAGCGAACAAAAAAAAAAGTACGACCCGGATGTGCTAAACCGTTCTAATTTAACAAACTCTTACTCTTCTTTTTTCCTATCTTTTTTTAACAAGGAACCAGCGACAGTAAGAAAAAATAAACCTGGGGTAAAGTAAGTAACTAGGGTGATAAAAATAACAAGTACTGGGGGTGGGGGGGTGTAAGAGTTTCGTTACGTATCATTTAACCCTTCCCCACTTTCCACGGGTTAATAGCTTTCTAATGTTGCTTCGGCCAGCAAAGTTAAATGAGAAAGAATTTAAGTAAGTGTTCTGTTTTAGCTGTTATTTGTGAGGGATTATTCCCAGTTCCATGGACGTGATGCGTTGTTTTTGAAATCATTCTTCCAAAGTATTGCTTTTAAATGTTTAAAGGACTTCTTTACTACTATACCTCTCCCGACCTTAAGTTTGCAGTATACAAATGTTCTACGAGAAAGAGGGTAAATAGCTCTCATTTTTGAGGGCGATAATCGAATACAAAAAGGTATTTAACATTCAATAAACAAATTTATTTGTTATTTCAAGACATAAATTTATTATTTTTATTAGTTTAGCTTCAGTTAGAGTGTTATTTTAACTTTTTTTCCTTCGATTTTGACGTAACAGGGCGCACGAATATCAGGGTCAAATTATCAACCAATCGGAGCAGGCGAAGCTTCGGCGCCAGCCGCGTTATTTACGCAAATTCCCCCGCGTAGTACATTTCTCTGCTGCAAACTTAAGGTCTGTTTTGGTATAAGATATGAAATTAGCGATAACAATAATACTAATTCAAATTGAAAATAACGTTGATTATTTAATATTTGCTCTCTCTGCGGCACGTCAATTTAGTGGAATTTGAGGTTTTGTGTTGTAAAAATACATAGTTTTTCTGTGTTATGAATAACCAAACAAAGCCTGGCAGTTTTTCGTCATTAATAGTCCATTTTAGCTTCGGCTTTAACCTCTTTACACCCGAGCAAAATCCTATATTCTTAATCTAAAAATACTTTTCATACAAACATATGCTAAAAAGTATGTTTTGCAAAGAAATTAAAAAATATATATGTTTATTAGTTACTTAGGGGCACGCCTTAAACTCTAAAAATACAAATTTTTTGTGCTGTAAATGCAACTTAAAAAGCCGTGTCTTTTATTTGAAGTTAACAGATTATTTTAACATTGTTTTTAATGCAAAATGCCTTTAAAATGAACTACTAAAATAACTTTTTGAAAAGTTAAAAATTTTTTAAAAACATTTTTTAAAGAACTCTAATATCGTATTGACCCTTGTTCAACTTCATTTTTATAGAAATAATTGACTGATACTTGTAATCAAAATCTGAAAACTGATATTTTAATCTTCTTCTATCGGACCAGGTAAATTTCGGAACTAATTAAGTTAGCGTGTTAATTGTTTGTTGGTAGGTTTTAAAAAATGTCCCCAAATGGTTACGCCAGGTCGCAAGAGGTAAATGCAAAATGTCTTTTACTGTTACCCTGAAAAACTTGTTTTCAAACTGCTTTTTGCAAGATCTCTGAAATCTGTTTGACCTTTTTCCTTTTTCACTTTTTTTTTTGAAGCAACTAATAAATTATTAATAAAAAATAATAATTAAAACTTGATCCATCTAGTTTGTAATAGGAAAGTTAGTAATAAGAAAAAATTTAAAATGATGTGTTGAAGTGGAAGGAATTAAAAACCAGACAATAAGTATCATAAAACAATAACAACTCTTATAAAAGAACAGGAACACAAAAATGTTTTGGTAAGCAAAAAAACCTTGGTTCTTTTCTTCACATCTTGGCTCCTACACTTCCCTTAAAAGGAAGAAAGTTACCTTACCCCTTAACTCATCTAAGAAAAACGCAAGAAGAAACAAAACGATCAGTAAAAGAAAGAAAATAAATAATAATAAACTCGGGAGCACACTGCAAGCTGTGCGAGGAAGAGGCTATCAATCTTCGCGTCGTTGCCATTTTTTCCTTCCTAATCTTCCCTTTGTTTTCGTGGAAATATGCTTTCAGTTACGGGCGCAGTTTATCTGCGGAGTGGTGAAGTGTGGATAATCAAGAGGAAGAGATTCTTCGTGTTGCCATTTGGATATTAAAAAAAATATTTATTTTTGTTTTGTTTTGTCGCCATCTTGGAATAAATTCAGAAGAAAAGAAGCTTTTTAAATATCCGAATTTATCGGGCGATAATTTTAAGTGTATCTGAGTCGTATATTAAAATAGTTTTTTTTAAATAGTACAATAAGGTCGTATTTTTATATATTTCATTTAATCTTTGAGTTTTAGTTCGAATAAATTTCCGAATCTGACTGGTTTAGAATGCTTAATGGATTCGAATTTACTTGTGCGAATACTGTCGACGCATTTTGATACAATTTATTGGAGCAGAACAAACTCGTAAATAACGTTCCAAGTACTTGTCTTTGACGTAAATAAAGGCTTAAGCATGCTTGTGCATCGAAATTAGGATAAAGTACCAATACTTAGTTGTTCTATGATCTCCAGTACCATTTAAGAACATAATATTCTTCGAAAGTTGGCTGCGTTCCAAATTGGAATTCTGCATGGCTATGGACTATTTTATTCATTTTACGTGCTTGAAGTTAATTTTTAGTGTTGTTCAATGAGTGTTGAATTGCTGACACTAAGTTATTAAAAGTTTCAATGCACGAACTTTTATTCAAATTACAATTTTAGAGAATCATTCGAATGCTTAATATTGGACAGTGTCGTTAGCGAATCGAGAACTTAAACTGGAAATTCAATAATTGCCAACGTTCGTATTACAGTTCAAGCTTCATTAGGTCTTTTGTGGAATTTTCTGAACTAAAATAATTTAAGTACAGTTCAAAATTGTTGAGATTAATCTTAGGGTAATCTTTTGGTGCATGTTGTTTTAAACACTTAATTTTTTTTTAATTATCACTTAAATTTAAAATGTTTTAATTGTTTATTTTATTTTACTACTATTCATTAAAATAAATCTTTATAAAAAATATAGATATTAGCTGCGTTTGAGAAATTTTCTCTAATGAGAGTAACTTTGGCTTTTAGATCCTACATTTTCAAAGCATTTAAAAACTCAAATAATCTGTGTTTTTATGTATATATTGGTTTATTTACTTATATTTATTCAAACATGAAAAAATTGGGGTCTCGTCTGGATTTTTTTAATGTTTAAAATTCTTCAGACCGTATTATACTATAAAAAACATATGTAAATTAAGTGAATAGCCTATTAAACACGTGATATATTTTTCTATGTTTACGACAAAATACGGGATGGCAACATAACCTGGAAAACTTGGAAATGAGGGAATTCTCAGGGAACTTTTTAATTCTGGAAATATCAGGGAATTCTCATGGAATTTTACAAATTTTGCCAAATATCAGGGAATTTTTCCTATTTTGGATTTCTTAAACAGTAGGTTTAGGTTCTTGTGATCACTACTAACGGGCACTTGATTAAAAAAAAATGTTGTTCCTATTTGCCTGCAGAACCAAACTTGAAGGAAGGATCAATCTCTCTCACGAAATCATATATTAAATGATTTTCTGATCACATGATTCCTCTAAACTTATTAAGATTTTCGGTAATGTAGAAAACTTAGGTAGGCTAACCCATAATCCGGAAAGTTTTAATTCCCACGACATCAGAATATAAATTGTGTGTATCGCATGTTTTCTAGGTAATTGTAAAATCAGGGAAATTTTTGTGAAAGTATCAGGGAAATCATGGAAATATCAGGGAACTTTTTTTCTAGAATTTTGTAACCACCCTGAAATAAGTTTATGACATGATGGGGTTTAGCACTGATATTTATATTTATCAACAAAATAAAATATAATCTTTTAAATTATTGCTTTTCCCTTACTTCGTGTTACCAATAAGCCAGAGGATGCATCGTCTTTTCTCTCTTTTTTCATCTAAGCTCTTTTACCAAGTAAACCCTGATGTCTAGACAAGCCTGTTGTTGCCTAGCAACCGCCCAGGACCCAGGTCCCCCCGAAATTTCTATATTTGTTGGGTGGTCTCTGGCTATGCCTTTTTGCTATTTTAGCTGTCAGCACAAATTTCTCTTGGCCTGAGAGTCTAGGAACTTTACTTTCCAAGAATTTCTCTAACAATTTCGCTGTGTATGATGTCTTAAGGGGTCTAAGGAGTCTTAAAAATGTGCAAAGAAGATACTACAAAGCAAAGTTTGTTCTTTCATGTCATTTTTGAACTACTTAATGTATAAGTATAATTTTTTTATATGTAATTCTACAAGATTTATTTATTATAAAACAAGTTTTAAAATTTATGAAACTTTAGCCAAAACTAAAATAAATGATATTAAACATGAAGGTACTTGAACACACTGTGATTAGGCTTGCGCGGCAAATTGTGAGGTCAAAATTGAAAAAATGAATAAGAACAGGACTTTATATTGTACAAATATGTACAGACTAGGACTTATACCTAAATTCTCAGCTCAATTTCAATTAGAAATTATTTTTTTAAAAATTTAAAATCAAAATTTTTAATTTTTTAATATTTTTTTTTGGAAAAAAGTTCTTAAAATAATTTCTAATTAAAATTGAGCTGAGAATTTAGGTATAAGTCCTAGTCTGTACATATTTGTACAATATAAAGTCATTTTCTTGGTCATTTTTTCAATTTTGACCTCACAATTTGCCGCGCAAGCCTAATCACAGTGTGTTCAAGTACCTTCATGTTTAATATCATTTATTTTAGTTTTGGATAAAGTTTCATAAATTTTAAAACTTGTTTTATAATAAATAAATCTTGTAGAATTACATATAAAAAAAATTATACTCATTTATTGAGTAGTTAAAAAATTACAAGAGAGATCAAACTATGCTATGTAGTATCTTCTTTGCACATTTTTAAGACTCCTGTGACCCCTTAAGGGGTCATAGGAGTCTTAAAAATGTGCAAAGAAGGTACTACGAAGCATAGTTTGATCTTTCATGTAATTTTTTAACTACTCAATATATAAGTATAATGTTTTGATATGTAATTCTACAAGATTTATTTAATATGAAACAAATTTAAAAATGAAACTTTAGCCAAAACTAAAATAAATGATATTAAACACAAAGCTATTTGAACACATTGGGATTAAGCTTGCGCTGCAAATTTTGAGGTCAAAATTGAAAAAATGTCCAAGAAAATGACTTTATATTGTACAAATATGTACAAACAAAGACTTATACCTAAATTCTCAGCTCAATTTTAATTAAATTATTTTTAAAAAAATTTGTAAAAAAATTAATAAAAATTTTAAAATTTTGATTTTAAATTTTTTAAAAAATAATTTCTAATTAAAATTTAGCTGAGAATTTAGGTATAAGTCTATGTCTGTACATATTTGTACAATATAAAGTCATTTTCTTGGTCATTTTTTCAATTTTGACCTCACAATTTGCTGCGCAAGCCTAATCACAGTGTGTTCAAGTACCTTCATGTTTAATATCATTTATTTTAGTTTTGGATAAAGTTTCATAAATTTTAAAACTTGTTTTATAATAAATAAATCTTGTAGAATTACATATAAAAAATTATACTCATTTATTGAGTAGTTAAAAAATTACAAGAGAGATCAAACTATGCCATGTAGTATCTTCTTTGCACATTTTTAAGACTCCTGTGACCCCTTAAGGGGTCATAGGAGTCTTAAAAATGTGCAAAGAAGGTACTACGAAGCATAGTTTGATCTTTCATGTAATTTTTTAACTACTCAATATATAAGTATAATGTTTTGATATGTAATTCTACAAGATTTATTTAATATGAAACAAATTTAAAAATGAAACTTTAGCCAAAACTAAAATAAATGATATTAAACACAAAGCTATTTGAACACATTGGGATTAGGCTTGCGCTGCAAATTTTGAGGTCAAAATTGAAAAAATGTCCAAGAAAATGACTTTATATTGTACAAATATGTACAAACAAAGACTTATACCTAAATTCTCAGCTCAATTTTAATTAAATTATTTTTAAAAAAATTTGTAAAAAAATTAATAAAAATTTTAAAATTTTGATTTTAAATTTTTTAAAAAATAATTTCTAATTAAAATTTAGCTGAGAATTTAGGTATAAGTCTATGTCTGTACATATTTGTACAATATAAAGTCATTTTTGTGGTCAGTTTTTCAATTTTGACCTCGAAATTTGCAGCGCAAGCCTAATCCCAATGTGTTCAAATAGCTTTGTGTTTAATATCATTTATTTTAGTTTTGGCTAAAGTTTCATAAATGTTAAAATTTGTTTTGTATTAAATAAATCTTGTAGAATTACATATAAAAAATTATACTTATATATTAAATAGTTAGTTAAAAAATTACATGAAAGATCAAACTATTTTTTGTAGTACCTTCTTTGCACATTTTTAAGACTCCTATGACCCCTTAAGGCATGATATAAAATCATAACTAATCTATATCATCATAAACTATCCACTAAGTGCAATTAAGTTTATTATAAATTAATATTATTTATACAAACTCCTCAATATGAATCATTCTTTAAAATTAAAAAAGAAATGCATGTGATGTATCGAACAAATCTCTTTAAAGTAATAATATAACCCACATAAATCTCTATAATATTCTAATATTCAGTTCTTTCTTGGTCACTCTCAATCTGCTGTGTCTGAAATTTCTCTGGAAAAGTATGTATTGACGCCTATTTATATGTGGGAACTGTTACAGGACGTTAATTGAGAGTTATTAAGAAATAACTGAATATCAAACTATTGTAGAGATTTGTGGGGTTAATATTATTACTTTATAGAGATTTGTTCGATATATTACATGCATATCCATGACAATTGAAGAGTACACGGGAAGAACCACTTGATTTCGTTGAAGGCTTTCCTTTTTAGCCTCTTTGGCGATGCTAGCGAAAAATCGACTAAACTGGTGTAAAGAAACGGGTTACTCGCTTTGTTTTTCTTTCGCGGTAACCCTGATTCACGCCAGAGAAAAGTGGACGCTAGTAATACGTTTGTACCGCAAATGAAGAACCGAAAGAAAACCCGGTTTCCTGTCGCCACTGTCCGCCAAGCAGACACATAAGGTAAGACTCCTAAAAAAATCAAGTGGTTCTTCCCGTATACTCTTCAATTCTAATAATTAGTTTCTTCGCCGCAGCAAATAAACGTGATATTCAGAGAAATCCATTTTGCCCATGTAAAAGTTGTTTTCCTACGAGGGTACTTACAACGTAGCAAAGCCAATTTGAAGCGTTCATTTGTTTATTTTAGGAGGTAACAATACCTGCTCTGTCTTTGCACTTAAGGGGGTTCAGTACCCCAAAATCGGTGAAAAAATAAAAACAAAAATTATTGGCTTAAAATACTATTGCAGCTTTTATTAATAATGTCACAAAGTATCAAGACGATTGGAAAAATATTTTTGACATTAAAAGCCATTTTAATGTCATGGCTTCGTAAGGAAACGGGTTAACAATAAAAACTTTAAACGCGTTTTTCTCAGAACTTGATTTTTTGAACTTCGATGTACCTTTTCTCATAAACTAAGCTGTGTTTTCTCGTAAACTTTTTTATATGATGTAATACGTAGTATAGATTAATCTGAGGTTATAAATTTTAATAAAACTAAAGTGAAAAAAAAAATTATGGGCCAAAAAAGTGAAAAATATCATTATTTTTTTGGGTACTTTAAAACTTATTTTATTTAAAAAAATCTAACAGCTATTTTTAAAAAAAAAAAACTTTTAACCTCAGATTAATATATAAGGTTGGTATAACACACAGAGAAAATTTTAAGATGATCTGATCGGTAGTTATTGTGAAAAGGTACATTGCAATTGGCCAATTTAACATTTCCGATATACAACATACCGAACCCTCTTAAACATTTCGGAACAAGACCTGTCAACTGTGTTACTAGTGCGACGTTAATTTAACTTTCTAATCTATCAACTCTGTGAATTTAAATTATTAATAACCATTTTTTCGGATTCCGGACGCTTAAATGAAGTTTAAAGTTTCGGTTCAGTATATTCCCGTTTATCCGAATCCCGGTTATCCGAAATTCGACCAAACCGAAAGGCTCGGGAATTTTTTGTTGTTGTTAAAATATGAAATGTATACGCATAAAAAAATACAAAAAAAACGTACTTACGAAATTGAATTTATTTCTCAAAATATGCAGTAATTTATTATTATTATTATTATTTTGCTGTTCAATTTTGGACCCGTACCTTTCGGATAAGCAAAGCGGGACTCTAATGTAATTGAAGGTCGTTTAGTGTTACACACATTTTCAACACACTGTTTAGTTTAATTGAAAGTTAAGGAGGAATGGGCGTGCTGGACCGGGGGTCTCCAAACTCAAGTGCCTCAATGTTAATCCAATGGGAAAAAATTATTTTCTTTGCCACATTTCTCCGGCTGTATTGAATATTTTTACAAGCGGATTTTTTTTATGTGATAAATGTAGCTGACTTACAGGTCTCTATCTTCCCACTTTTTGAAATTGCTTCGAATATTTTGTGGAAAATAATTTATTGAATATTAAAATAAATATTCGTACTAATTTCAAAAAGTGGGATTGTCGGGACCTGTAAGTCAGCTACATTTATCACATAAAAAAATCCGCTTGTAAAAATATTCAATACAGCCGGAGAAATGTGGCAAAGAAAATAGTTTTTTCCCCATTGTATTAACATTGAGGCACTTGAGTTTGGAGACCCCCGGTCCTGCGCGCCCATTCCCCCTTAATGGTAGTTTAATTAAAATACATGCAATATACTTTTTTTGAACAAAATTCCTGTTCTTATAAAATGTTTTTATGAAAAACATAGTTTCATATTCGTATTTTGATAGAAATCTCATTAATTGTTAATGCATGAATAATTAAAAGGCTAACCTTGTAGTCTTTCAGTAAATAACTTGATAGTACATATACACAGCTCAAAACAATGAGGGGAGTACTTATAGTACTTTTGTTTACCGTTTCATTTTCAACTTCTTATTTTTTTATTATAAAAATCTAAAGGTTTGTGAAATAGATTCGTTATGCATCCAGAATGAAATGGTAAAAAAAAAACAGGACAAAAAATAATTAATTTTTTAACTAAAATTTAAGGGGGGAAATATTGGAATCGTAAATTTTGAACAAATCATAAAAAATAATTTTTCCAAAACTTTATTTGTAAAAAAAGAGGTAAAATAAATGTTTAAACATCTAAGAATGCAAGAGTGAAGAATTTAGGGTCAATTTATTTCCTTAAGTTTTTTGGGAGGAAATTATATTTTACCATGTTTTTCATATTTTCATTTAATTAAAATAAACATTATTTAATTCTTCAGAGGGCATTATTCTTCCATCTAATGATAAGTAAGTGCGAACTCAACTTAGTGAGAAAAAAAGCAGAAGCTGATGATACGAAATGGAATCATTGGGGATAAAAGAGTTTAAACCATGCGTTCCCCTAATTGTTGTGAGCAGTGTATATACACCTAAACCGACCTTAAGTTTGCAGTATACAAATGTTCTACGAGAAAAAGGGTAAATAGTTCTAATTTTTGAGTGCGAGAATCGAATACAAAAAGGCATTTCCCATTCAATAAACAAATTTATTTGTTATTTCAAGACCTAAATTTATTATTTTTATTTGTTTAGCTTCAGTTAGAGTGTTATTTTAATTATTTTTTCCCTTCGATTTTGACGTAACAGGGCGCATGAATATCAGGGTAGAAGGAGCAGCCAATAGGAGCACGCGAAATTTCGGCGCCAGCAGCGTTGTTTACGCAGATTCCTCCGCCTAGTATATTTCTCTGCTGCAAACTTAATGTCGGTTTTTGTGTAATATTCCATTGGAGTTAGTAAAAGTACTAGCATTCAAATGGTATTGTTTCAAAGTATGAATAATGGTTATCTGGCTTTTGTATTGTTCTATTTGGTTACAGCCTACTAAAAGAACCTTCATAACAATAAGATATATTTATTCAAAAAGCTTTCTTATTGTCAGACCGTATTATATCTAAGCTTATTGTAAGTTTAAAAATGCAAGGCAGAGTAGGATGCAGTTTTTCAAAAAGGGAAATATTCAAAACCCTATTTTATTTACTTCCGAAAATGTAGGAATTTTTTCTAAAGCCAAAAAATATGCCATCGCATGCATGAGTTTTCAGAAAATTAAATAAAGAAATGTGACGTACATCTTTTTTTTTTGAAGAAAAATTGAATAAAAGTTTTTTTAAAAAGGAAAATCTAGGATCGACTTTAAAATTGTTTAGGAGGTTCGGGGGACTGAAAACGCAGAAGAAGAGTTGCTATTAAGGATGTTCGGATACCTCGTTCTTTTAATGCAACACTTTTTTCTGATTTAAGGGGTCATAGGAGTCTTAAAAATGTGCAAAGAGAGACTACAAAGTATAGTTTGATCTTTCATGTAATTTTTTAACTACTAAATATATAAGTGTAATTTCTGTTATATGTAATTCTACAAGATTTATTTAATATAAAACAAATTTTAAAATTTATGAAACTTTAGCCCAAACTAAAATAAATGATATTAAACATAAAGCTATTTTAACACATTTGGGATTAGGCTTGCGCGGCAAATTTTGATGTAAAAATTGAAAAAATGACCAAGAAAATGACGTTATATTGTACAAATATGTACAAACAAAGACTTATACCTAAATTCTCATCTCAATTTTAATTAGAAATTATTTTTAAATAAATTTAAAATCAAAATTTAAAAAATTTAATATTTTTTTTGAAAAAAGTTCTTAAAATAATTTCTAATTAAAATTGAGCTGATAATTTAGGTATAAGTCTTTGTTTGAACATATTTGTACAATATAAAGTCATTTTTTTGAATTTTGACCTCAAAATTTGCCGCGCAAGCCCAATCCCAATGTGTTCAAATAGCTTTATGTTTAATATCATTTATTTTAGTTTTGGCTAAAGTTTCATGAATTTTAAAATTTGTTTTATATTAAATAAATCTTGTAGAATTACATATAAAAAATTATACTTATATATTGAACAGTAAAAAAAGTGCATTAAAGATCAAAATATGCTTTGTAGTACCTTCTTTGCACATTTTTAAGACTCCTATGACCCCTTAATGTAACACTTTTTTTCTGATTTAAGGAACCGGAGCCCTCGTAGCCTATGTTAAAATGAACTTTTTTATGCTCCTTTTCCTCAGAATCTATTGAATACTTTTTAATGAAATGTTTACAAGTTGTTAAATGAATGTTTAACTATACTTGAATGGAGGTATTTTCAAAAAAATTGTTTAGTTTTTAAATTATAATTTTTTAAGTGAAACTACTTATTTTTTTACCAAAAAAACATCAATAATTTTAAAGAAAAAAAACGAAGGTAGTTATAGTCAAATACTTCCATGCATTTTTAGAAACCAACTTCGTAAATATGTATGAAAAATTTCAGCCTGATAATTACAGTAGATTTTGAGAAAAAGGTACACCGTGTAAAGAAGTGCGCGTTAAATATCCTTCAAAGTCCTAGCGCTGCGTACGATGTCGCCGGTAACGGTAGCGTTGGGTGACTATTCAGGTGTCGGCTCGTCACTTGACTGTGGTTGTAAAATACGACGTCCGTCGCCAATAGCCCTCGTGTAGCTCTAGTGTGACGATAATTCAAACCTAACGTAGGTGTTAAAAATGTCTCTCTTTTAAAAAGAGTCATTATAGTCTGGCTGCCACAAGTTGACAATCAAAATATTTTGATTGTGGAACAGTCCACTTCGAAAAAAGGTAAATAAGTTTTGGCAAGAATTACTATGTTTGGCGATTCATTGCTTTTATGGGCACAAATTTCTTTAAGATTTAGAAACAGGTTATCAATTGAAGGGTACATCGACAACAACAATCCTCTATCGCCGATAACTGATGTGTAGTTCTAGTGTGATACATTATTTACAATCGAACTAGACCAACAATCCCCTCTTCTCGCCAAACGCCTTGAGCTGGCAACCCTTTTTCCTTCGGCTTAAAACCTTAATTCAAAGTGGAATCTTCCACTATCAAAATATTTTAATTGCCAACTTGTGGCAACCAGACTAAACCGACCCCCATAAAGGTTTTTCGTTATTGGAGGTTTTAATTCGTTGTTGTCTTATCTGTTCCCAAGTCGCGATAGTAACAACAAAAACTCTATCTCGCCACACACACAAAAAAAAATGTAAAAGTATGGACGAAAATTGTAAAAAAATACATCTTTCTTTTATATCTTTCCCCACTCTTCACTTGACAGGTAAGGATATTCCCAAGAATGGCAGGGACGGGTGGGGGGGATGGGGGAGGCAATTTCACGCTGGCCGGATTTTTGTTCCCGTTGGAAAAATGCCCCCGAAAATGGGATCAGACTTGGCTGGAGAAACCGGGTGAAAAAATGGGATATTTTTACGAGGGCCAGGATTGGAAATATGGTTAAAGGTTTTTTTTTTTAAATATTCTTTTCATGGCTGTTTTTTGGTTGACGTCGAATGAATGCAGGAAATGTTAAATTTTTTTCGGAGGGGATGGGTGGGTGTTGGTTTATTTTGGTTTTGGTTTGAATTATCGTCACACTAGAGCTACACGAGGGCTATTGGTGACGGGCGTCGTATTTTTTTTAGGTTAGGTTAGGTTTGAATTATCGTCGCACTAGAGCTACACGAGGGCTATTGGCGACGGGCGTCGTATTTTAGAACCACAGTCAGGTGACGAGCCAACATCTGAATAGGCACCCAACGCAACCGTTAAGGGCGACATCGTACGCAGCCGTATTTTTTTAGAGCCACAGTCATGTGGCGAGCCGACACCTGAGTAGGCACCCTACGCAACCGTTAAGGGCGACATCGTACGCAGGGTTAAGACTTTGAAGGATATTTAACGTGCACCCTCTCTACACGTGGTATTATTTGTCGGAATTTTGGCTGCACGGACCGTTTTATATTTCGCAATTATTGTGGCGATGCCCGGACCTGAACCTGGGACCTTCCGCATGCTATGCGAATGCCTATCCGACTGGGCTCCCCAGCTTCAGGAAGGGGTTGGATTAGTGAGACACTGTAAAGTTGAAAACGCGATATCGCTACATTGTAAAAAAAAACTGTTTTACAGTTAAAAACTGTCAATAACATGTCCAGTCAATAACTGTTTATTTTACAGTTTAAAACTAATTTTTTTACGGTTTAAAACTGTACAGGAATACTGTAATTTTACAGGGAGAAGCTGTTTTTTAGCAGGGAAAAACCGTTAAATTAGAAATGAAAAGAGTCACGCGATTGAGATCATCGTTAAGCACAAATAACCAATACTAGCCCTCACGACCAGTAATTACTTCGTCGCAGGCGGATCAGTACTGTAAAAAATTACAGTTTTAAACTGTGCAAAATTACAGTTTTAAGCATAATAGTTATGTAACCAAAATAACCTCTCTAATATAATGATTTTTTTTATTTAACCCTTTCAGTCCCGTCGTCTATAGCCATTTATGATATCAAAATGCACATCATTCGATTTAATAGAATTCGAGAAAATATTTATTATTAACCCCAATAGATGTCAGGTCTATTATTATTTTTAATTATGATCAGGAAAATGATGCCAAATGGCATCACTGGGACTGAAAGGGTTAAAATAAATAAATAAATAATTTGACAACAATGTTATAATCTTTAAATATTCATGTTTGGTACAGATTTGTGTAAATTTTTGGACTTTCTTTGCCAATTCGGACTGTAAATGAATTCATATTAGCCAAACGAGCGTTTACCCCGAATTGGCTTTGCTACGCTGTAAGTACCCTAGCAGGAAAACAACTTCTACATGGGCAAATGGATTTCCCTGAACATAATGCTTATTTGCTATTCGAACAAACTAATTAGAAAACTGACATGTATACATATATAATTTTTTCTTTTATGGATGGTTCATATTGAGGGATTTATATAAACAATATTTATTCGTAGTGTGTTTACAGTATAGAGACCCTTTTCACCTGCTCAAATGGGACCGAGTTAAATCCGGTTAAAGCGGTAATTTCGTTAAGCCAGAGAAGTGAAATTAAGTTTTGTATGTATATTTAGTTGCATGTTTATACATTGATAATATTTGCCTTATGAATGAAAACACCATTTACGTAATGTGCGGTTAAATTTAAGTATTGTAAGGCACACACACTATTTAAAAAAATTGAATAGAATTAGTCGAAGTTAAGGAAATAGGATAATTTAGTGTGGTTTGGCGAAAATAGGCGACTGGGAGAATACGCAAGTACCGAAATTTTATTATAGATTCAAGTAGCTACGAGGCTGGGATAGCCTGATCGGTTAGGTCTTGGACTGACATCCCTAAGGTTGCGAGTTCGAGCCCCGCTGCCTTCCGAAGACCCCCGTGTACGCTAACGGTGACTAGTGCACGTTAAATGAAAGTTCCCATACCAAATCCGTACGGGGGTGACAAGTCAATTCTGGGGACCCCTAGTTGGCCTCTGTCTCTAAAAATTAAATGGATCCACTTATATGTGAGTGTGTTATCTCTGTGATATTTTCTTAACATATCCAATTCTTCTCTTGTGCAGGTTCGACTACCAGGTTCTCCTTCAGAACGCCACCTTCTGCCTGGTCCCTAGAGGCCGGAGGCTGGGCTCTTTCCGGTTCCTGGAGGCGATCCAGGCCGGCTGCGTGCCGGTCTTGCTGTCCAACGGGTGGGAGCTGCCCTTCTCGGAAGTCCTGGACTGGTCCAAAGCAGCCGTCACGGCAGACGAGAGGCTGCTGCTGCAGGTCAGTTGTATTCTCTTAGATCGACACTGGCGCCACCCGCAGAAAACGTGTGTAACTTCCTAGACTTGCAATCAGAAAAACGCCCAATGGAAACTTCATCGTCATCTGTGCATGATTTGTAAAACTACTGATTATTGTCGCTTAGTCGTGTTTTCTGATTTTGCTAGTTTATTCTGCGATACCCCCTTTCTCTTTACCCCCCCCCCATATAGTTCCAAATTTGACGAAGTTTTCCGTAGGAGGCGCTTTGGCCTCTTCCACAAATCCGGTTAACTTACAATAATTTTTCGCTACGCACTGAGGACCAAGTTGGTTCGGCTTATATATTACGAATACTTGTTGTTCTATAAATGGCTGGTAGTAACTCAATAGTAAAGCAGTGCTATCTAGCGTGGGTGTGCGGTTGACCACTAAAGCTCGTATGGAGTGGGTGGGAGGCTGGGCTCCTTCCGGTTCCTGGAGGCGATCCAGGCCGGCTGCGTGCCGGTCTTGCTGTCCAACGGGTGGGAGCTGCCCTTCTCGGAAGTCCTGGACTGGTCCAAAGCAGCCGTCACGGCAGACGAGAGGCTGCTGCTGCAGGTCAGTTGTATTATCTTAGATCGACACTGGCGCCACCCACAGAAAACGTGTGTAACTTGAAGGGGAAAAAACGTTAAAGGGGAAAAAATGGTATCGTCATCTGTGAATAATTTGCGAAACTAACTGATTATTGTCGCTTAGTCGTGTTTTCTGATTTTGCGAGTTCATTCTCCGATACCCCCTTTCTCTTTACCCCCATTTAGTTCCAAATTTGACGAGGTTTTCCGTAGGAGGCGCTTTGGCCTCTTCCATAAATCCGGTTAATGACACTTAAACCAATTTTTCGCTACGCACTGAGGACCAAGTTGGTTCGGCTTATATGTTACGGATACTTGTTGTTCTATAAATGGCTGGTAGTAACTCAATAGTAAATCAGTGTCATCTAGCGTGGGTGTGCGGTTGACCACTAAAGCTCGTATGGAGTGGGTGGGAGGCTTGGCTCTTTTCGGTTCCTGGAGGTGATCCAGGCCGGTTGCGTGCCGGTGTTGCTCTCCAACGGGTGGGAGCTGCCCTTTTAGGAAGTCTTAAGCTTTGGTTTATTCGGAGTCTGTCGCCAGAAAATGTGACCGCTGTTATACGTGGATGACGTCACCCTACCGGCCACCGCTTTATCAGAACGTTACGTTGACACGAAACTGAAAACCTAGCGAACTCACTCAACTAACTCTGCTATTATTTTGGTTTTCGTCTTTGCATGTCAAAAATGGAAAATTTAGGTTCGTCGTGATTTTTTACAAAATCAAGTAGCATTTCTTCCTCGGACTCAACGAAAAACTCATCGGAAAACAACTCTCGCCTTCCGTCATTTCCTCAAATTTTTAATTTTTGGCAAGCATACCACGCAACAGACAACAGCAAAAAACGTTGTCATCAGGATTTCCCCAACGCACTCAACAGCAACTCAATCTGGCGGTCGTGTTGAGTTGTGCGGCAACGCTCTCGAGGAAGCCACTCTAGCGTAATCAATGTCAGTAGTTTGTATGACGTCATTCACCGCACTTGTCCGACCGCTTAAATCTGTTGACGGAATCCGAGGAAACCGAGGCTTTAGACTTGTCCAAAGCAGCGGTCGCGACAGACGAGAGACTGCTGCTGCAGGTAAGTTGTTTTTTTGAAACGCATCCCACAGAAAACGTCTTTAAATTTGGAAAATATATAGGGAGGAGGGTGGGTATTGGTGGCTGTACTGCAAAGTAAGAAGAGAAGACTTGACTACGTGACAATAATTAGTTTAAATCTTGTGTAATAGTAGTTTCGCAAATCATTCATAGATGAAGTTACCATTTCAACGTTTACTTAAAAGTTTTACTTGAAGTTATGCAGGTTTTCCGTGGGTGGCGCTAGTATCTAAAGAAATCTCCATTGCAAATACGAATGCACGGTTGGCCAACGAGAGCGATGTTTGTTCATTCCGATAAGGAACAGACCAACGCCAGCTGTCAATAGTTAAGAAACACTGAATCAGATTACTAGCATTAATGCAGTAGTAAATTATCGCCATGAGTTACCTTCATCTTCAGCCCTCGAAACAGTAACATCAAACTTTCCGTCCACACTCGTGTTGGAAAGATCTTCCTTCACTGACCTTTTTAATTTAAGTTAAAGTAGGCCATGCCTTGCCATTACCCTAATCCATCCCGTTAAGCTACCAAAAACTACTTCATTCACATCACCACCTTCCACCAATTCATTCCCCGCTTAATAAAAACCTTAACAGCCACATCTCAATTTATTTCCGAATACTTTTATTACCAGCACATTAAAGCCCCTATCCCGCTTCACTGGGTTCTGGTCTAACCATAACCGCGGAATATTCCTCCCCCAAGGAAATGGAAAGGATTGAGAGAAGGGGGGCTTGCGAAGGAGGCTTTGGGTCCCACGGGGAACGTAATCTTTGGTTTGGCAGAAGTTTGGAACTAAGTAATTTACGGTGTTTGCTGCGAGCTGGTAGTATCTGTTACTGTTATTCTTAAGGGTAGTTTGAATTAACATCGTACTAAGGCTATTTTCGACGGGCATCGTAATTTAGGACTACAGTTAAGTGACGAGCCTGTTATGATCTGACGGACGACGTCAGTAGTAAAAAGAAAATAGTGAAAGAAAGTAGAAAAAAAAATTCTGAACTCTTAAAAAATGTTGTTCTAACAAATCCGTCCTCCTCCTTTTTGAGTATGTGTTAGAGCCGTCACCTGAGTTGGCACCCATCATCGTGACCGTTAAGGGCGACATCGTACTCAGCGATGGGACTTTGGAGCATATTTAACGTGCGCTCGCTCCCTCTCTGCAAGGGTATTAATCGTCGGACATTTTTGGGACGTTTATAGGTCGGCAGTTAATTTGGCGATTTCCCGACACTCCTTTTGACCTTTCGCATGCAAAGCGTACGCCTAACTGACTGGGCTCCCCAGCCCCTTTCAAGTGCTGGAGATTGGAGAGTGCTTTTTAATGTTGTGCACGAACCCTCGAAAGCGCCTTCTCAAAGTGCTGCAAGGCGTTCCCTGGCAGTACCATCGCTCGGCAAGAGGCTCATTCAGGCTCAAGAGGCAGAATCATCGCTTAGCAAGGCGTTCTCCGGCTGAATCATCGCAAGGGTTCCGACCTTTTACTGCGGCCAGCTTTCCCGCATGGGATAACTAATAGCTTGTAACTAACTGATAATCCATTATAAATATTAATTTAATTTGAAATGTCTTAGAAATTTACTACTCAAATTTTTTAAATGTTTTTGTTGTAAGACCTTCGGAATCGTGCTTCACCCTTTCGCTACGTCCGTTTTGTACACAATTAATAAATCAGCTGCCGTAGTAAGAGTATTTTTGGGAAAACTTGAATATTTCATTTTTTAATAGAAAAGTTAGTAACTCTTAAAACAAACGATCGATTTTAACTCAGTCTGAGTTATTTTTCACTCCTTTCGGTGTTGAAAATACACTTCCCCTAAAGGAATGGATTTCACTTTTTTGTTTTGTTAAACCTCCTACAATCTTAACCACAAACGAGCGATTTTAAGGCGAATAAGAGCGATTTAAGGCAATTACGAGCGATTAAGGATTTAAGTTTCATTCCTTTTCAGTGTCGAAAATGCACCTCTCCTATAGGAGTGCACTCTTAAAACAAAAGAGTGAAATCCACTCCAGTTGGAGAAGTGCATTTTCGACACCGTAAAGGCATGCATATTTGCTCAGACTGAGTTAAAATCACTCGTTTGGAGTGATCTTGTCGGAGGTTTAACACACAAAGGATCCACTCCAAAAGGAGAAGTGCATTTTCCAGTCTGGAGGAGTGAAATCCACTCAGACTGAGTTAAATTAGGAGTGTTTGTTTCAAGAGTGTGGATTTCATTCTTTTGTTTTATGAAGGTTATTAATAAAAACTGTATATCGAGGTTTTGAAGCGAAATCTACAAAGGACGTGTTTATACCTCTGGAGCGGCGAAAATAAAGTTTTGACCTGAACATGTTTAAAAGAACGTCCCGTTCCACGTAACTATCAGAAAGGAGGCCAAAAGTCGCGTAATTAAGTAATCGATAGTCCATGCCCAGTCGACAAGCACACACACCTTTCGCTGCTCGACCGAGTCTGTTAAGAATAAATAGAACGAAATACGTTTGTGTGCCGAGGGGTTTTAAGAATGTTAGGATTTGCTGGAAGTTGAATCACAGAGAAGGAATAGCAGAAGAGGCGTGGTAACTCCAATCCTCGCGGGACAAGGATAATTCGTCTTCATTTTGTTTGTCGCGTGATTTTAAGACATTTAATGACAAGATTTTAGCTGAATGACTTGAACTGGGATATTTTATTTTGTCTTTTCGGTAGCAATAATTGTTATTTCATAGTGAATCGTAGCCCATTACCCAGCTCGCTAGAAGAGACAGTCACAAGAGACACACGAAGAAGGACGACACAAACACATAGACAAGTAACACCATTTATTGACAAGCACAAACATCCATGCCTTTACCGGGATTCGAACCCGAGCCCAGCGGCTCCAAAGGCTAGAACACTGACCACTACGCCGGCGGGCCGGCAATTTTACTTAATAATCGAGCAAACGTAGTAAGGAAATGTACCTTTACTATATTTTTATTAAAAAAACATGGCAACTTTATTTCGCAAGCTGTTGGTAAGTTGGTTAGTAGACATATGAAGAGTACAGGGGAAGAACCGCTTGATTTTTTAGGAGTCGTCCCGTAATTGTGTCTGTTTAGCATTAACGACATTATAATGGTTTCTCTCTTCCTTTTTCGCTTGGTCCAAGCGTCGGAATCGTGCATAGCATGAATCTCGGTAGGTAGAAGTTGGTTCCATTACACCAGTTTAGCCGATTACTCTCTCTCTATCATCGCCAAAGTGGCCTGATAAGGAAAGTTCTCTTTGAAATCCAGCGATTTTTCCCCTATACTCTTCATATATATTCAGGTTTGTGTGCTTGGTCAGAGACCCCTTATAAAACTCCGTCAAGTAAGACAGACGCAACACGCACACGTAAGTGACAGATGCTGCTATCTATAGCCTCCTCCGCAATTAAGACATGTTCCTGAAGGGGAGGGAAATAGTCTTCAAGGGCCTGCACCCGTGGGAAACTGCGCCATGACCACCCACAGGACTTTCGGACCCACCGATTTAACGAGCACGTACTCCGCATATACTCGGTTAGTCTTCAGTGGTATTTTAGTGTTTGTCTTTTTCGAAAATTAAAATGCTCTTATGATCCAAGTAACGTGTTAGCCTTTTTTTTAAATTCAATTAATGTTCAACCCGTAATAGCTAACGTGCTTTTAACAATAAAATGCAAGTCGTGTTAATACAAAAAAAAAAAGATAAGAAGAAACTCTGGTTTAGGCATTCTCCTTTAACTATCTTTTTCAATTTCCGTAAAACCCCAAACAAATAAATACCTTCTCCTATCGAGCTACGAACAAACAAGCAAAAAACCTTAATTTCCCTCACCACCTCATAAAACTGGGGGTAATTAATATTTATTTTGTCTCCTAGGCGCGCATTTCTTTCAGAAGCAAGAGTTTTTCGTAAAAATACTATTCCTTGGTTTGTCAACGGCCCTAAACCTCTTTACTCGAAGTTGCCAAAGACCTCTGATTAGGTAGACTGAGCTTGTAAATCTGAACAGGGTCACGTATGACTTAAGAAAGTCACGTGATTTTGGCGCAACGATTTAGTGCCAAAATGCGACAACGATACAGCCATTTGGCCCTTTTCTTTTGTTTATTTAAATAATGATTAGTCTATTGTTTAACTAATTTTAAAATATCAAATTATATATGTAGAGACTAATCTCCATAAAGTAGGTTTAAAAGGTTGTGCTCATTAGTTTTTGGCGCTAAGGGGAAAATATAAGTCGCCTTAAGTTGCAGCTTTTTTCGTCAATGGGGCGCTATCCAAACTTTTTGTTTTAACAGTTACATGCCCAGTAGCAGAACTTTCTGAATGTGGCTGCAGCACGATTTTTTAAGGAAAAATATGGCTGCAGGGAATAACCCCCATCCTCCGGGAACCCAAAAGTTGCGGAACTCCGGAAGTCGCGAAACTTCGGGGAACCGAAAGTAACGGAATTCTGAGGATCCGAAAATTGCGGAATTCCGGGGATCCAAAAGTTGCGGAATTCCGGGTACCGAAAGTCGCGAAACTCCGGAGATCCGAAAGCTGCGGAATTCCGAGCTTCCGAAAGTCGCGGAACTTCGGCGAATCAATAGTCGCGGAACTCCGGGCTTCCGAAAATCGCGGAACTCCGGAAGTCGGGAAACTTCGAGGATCCGAAAGTCACGGAACTCTGAGGATCCGAAAATTGCGGAATTCCGGGTACCGAAAGTCGCGAAACTCAAGGGATCCGATAATCGCGAAACTCCGGAGGAAAGTTGCGGAATTCCAGGATACCGAAAATTGCGGAACTTCGGCCAATCAATAGTCATGAAACTCCAGGGATTCGAAAGTTGCGGAACTCCGGGCTTCCGAAAATCGCGGAAACCGCGAAACTTCGGGGATCCGAAAGTCACGGAATTCCGGGGATCCGAAAGTCGCGAAACTCCCGGGCTTCTGAAAATCGTGAAACTACGGCGAATCGAAAGGCGCGGAACTCCGGGAACCCGAAAGTTCGAGAGTTTTGGCAATTTGGCCGCAACCCCCAAATCGGGCCGCAGCATTGCTGCCGTGCTGCGCGGTTTCTGCTACCGGGGTTACATGAATAGCTATATGGAGGGCTCAGAATCCAAGTGAACCAAGTCCATATACAGCTTCTTCTTGCTGCTGAGATTTAATATTAAAGTTAACAAAAGGATCTCTTTTTTTTTCCAAGAAAAATTTTAGCTGCCTTGGATATTATCTGAACTATGACTATTTCATTATTCTACAAAAACTCTATATGCATTCAATAGCGCTGTAACTTGAAAATGATAAAAAGTTGACTTGGTTTACGTCTATTCTGAGCCCTATATATTTAAAAAGAAACTCTATTATAAAAGGTTTCCATCTACTCTTCTCCCTTCACTAAAATTATGATAAAAAAATCGTTAGTGGGAAATTCTCCTACTGTGACTTTACCTATTACTGAATTAAGCCCTTCATGTACTCGGTTTACTTCGTCCAAGTCGTTGAAAGTTGGCCGCCATCGATTTACTAATTAAGTCGTCGACGGAAATCTTAGTTTTCGTTTGTTTGACTTTGGCGATTGATTCACGTCGCCAAGTGTCTCAAGTTTTCGTAGTAGGTACAGATGCAGAATAAGAATAGTTATCTCTTTTCACAACTGGGAAAAATAGAATCGAAGAATTTTCTGGTGTAAGTGGAATTCGGTTGCTCAGTATTTTTTTTATCTATTATAAGTAGCAGACAACTCATTAATTTAAAATATTCGATTTACTAATTAGGCCTTCAAAGGATTTTTTTGTTTGTTTTCTTTTTCTGTTTATCTGACTTTGGCGAGTGATTGGCGTCGACAAGTGTTCCTAATTTTTTTCGTTAGGTGAGCAAAATATTATTCCATGTTTTTTTTTTCTCTGAAAATGAAATATATTTACACAGAACACAATAGACAGACGGAGGAAATTGAAATATATACATAACATTAATTTATTTTTCCTCTTTCCTATTGCAGAAAAAGGAGAGTACACGGATTTATATATAAAGATCTCAAAAATAAGTACCTGCGGTATTCTCATTACATTTTAAAAAATAATAAATATAAGAATCTAAAATATAATTGCAGAAATATAATTGTGCAATTTGCCACTCAAGCACAAACTTAAATAACGTCCATTCTAGATGGTGTTAGTTTACTATTGGTAGTTATCTAGATTTTATCAAATATTGGTGGTATGGGTTGTTGTAATATCTTCGGCAACATGACATTATTCTTACTATTGAAAACGATATCAGATACATTATAAAACATTTGTTTCCTAAATTGAGAACATTCTTCTCAAATTTGAGAACAATATTTACGGAGCTAATGCAAACCAAAGATAATTCCTAAAATGGGAACATTATTTTCGTTGCTATTTTAAACCAAAGATAATTCCTGAAATTGGAACTTTATTCTCAAATTCGAGAACAATATTTTCGGTGCTAATGCAAACCAAAGATAATTCCTAAAATGGGAACATTATTCTCAAATTTGAGAACCCAATTTTAACAGAGTAAAACTGATAAATGCCGGGAAAAAACAAGTCCTATTTGTAATATTTTTTTTTTTCTCTTGTTCCAGGTGCCGGACATGATCCGTTCTCTGCCGGCGACGCGCGTGCACGCCTTCCGGCAGCAGACCCAGGTGTTGTGGGACAACTACTTCTCGTCCGTCGACAAGATAGTCGACACCACATTCGAGGTAAGAGCAACTTGATATATTTTATTGCAACCTTGATTTCTCGAAGTAAGACATAGTCTCGACAGTGTTGAATGAACTGTTGCGATAGGACAACATAGTGTTACCAAGTTCTGTCAGTGTTGAATGAACAGTTGCGATAGGACAACATAGTGTTACCAAGTTCTGTCAGTGTTGAATGAACAGTTGCGATAGGACATAGTTTACTACATTACCAGCGTTAAATGAGCGGTTGTTCTTGAATATAGTGTTGCCAGTGTTGAATAAACGGTTGCCGTTGTGCATGTTGTTGCCAGCGTTGAATGAATGGTTGCTGTTGGAAATATTATTGTCAGCGTTGAATGAACGGTTGCTCGCATATTCTTTTTTTGGGCAGTCATAAAGGGAACTTCATCTTCACGTTTGGGGCAAATAGTTGTTTATCCGAGTTGGATGAATCTACGCTTATGACGTGGTATCTCTCCAATGTGACGTATGCATGTGATTGCCTTAAATAATTGGTTGGTTAGGTCAACCAAGCCGCGTGGGGTTGACCGAAATTGAATATACTTTTTTCGATCTCAACTTCCATAGTAGACGGCAGATTACATCGAACCTTTGAACTTGTCTTTGAATATATGGTTTAGTTATTTAAAACTAGCTGTTATACCCGACGTTGCACGGGTAAAGGTGAAAAAATAAGTTAACAGCATAATTAATCATTTAACCATTTTTTTCTCTTTCATTTGAGTTACATAAGATATACATAAGATATGAAGATTACCCAGTAATTTTCCATTTAATTACTCATCCTGGATATAGTAATGATTAATATTAATTTCTCAAAAAAATACTTTTGATAAGAAGCTCAAATTAAAAACAATGCATATTTAAGTAAAAAAATAATCAGTAATAATTAAAAATAAGCTATTCCAGCAAGCAACAAACGATTTGCATTTTTATATAGGTCAGTTCAATTCATCTATCATTTTATCCGTTATAGAATAATACGCTTATGTTGCTGTTACCGTTCGTTATAAAGTACAGAAACCTGTTATTACCTTAAAAATTCAATACCTTAAAAACCTATATTACCTTAAAAATTCAAAATTTAAAAAATGCTATAAAATTAACAGATAATGTCATAGTAATTTCCCGAATAAAAACATTTTAGCTCATTTGGCATTTTTGAAAAAGTTGGCGATTAAAATATATAGATACCATTACACCCATTCAGCTCTGACCAAAGACCATCGCACAACCAACCAGCTATTAAAAAAATGCTCTTATGCGCGTTTTTTGTAATAACTTGGCGAGTTTGGCTAAGTATTTGGCGAAAAAAGGAAGACATAAAACACCCTAATATGCATCTGTAGTGCAACGGTCTTCAAAAAAAAAACCAACAACATAATTCAGCAAAAGCTTAAAAAATTCATAATTAAAATCATATGTACACAATAAAATAATAGAATGGTGACTGGTAGGATTACGTAACTTGAAACATATCCAACTATTTTTTCAAATTATTAATTTTGTGTCTGAAGGCAATGAACAAATATTAAATAAATTAAACATTTTCAATTTCAATTGTTTTCTAAAAAGTTTTATTAAAATTTTTCTGCCTTATGGCATCACGAAAGAGAAAAAATGATCGGATTTGAGCGAAAGTGGTGTATATTTTCCCTTAAAATGTTCGAAAACGATAGAAGGAATGGTCCGATTCGAAAAATTCTTAGCCTATGTTTGTTCTGGAGATGAGATGAATTTTTGTGCCAAATTTCGTGACAATCTGTTGCGTGGTTCTTAAGTTTTTGCGTCCTATACAAACAGACAAACAAACAGAAGTCACCTTTTATGTATATAAATTACTTCAACTACGACATTGTTTACGGAGGCTATTTTAAAAAAGGTGTTGCTGTAAATTTAAAAAACAAAACAAAACTCACTTGAATATAATGCGCATGGTATCAGGTCTAGTCTGAAAATGTCAAATGAAAATTATTTCTCGATTGGTCGCTTGGGAACAAAGCACCATTCGGAGCACCTATATAAAGAAACCAAGGAATAAAAACCTGAAGGAACTACGTCACCTGAAACAAGCCAATACCGTTTTTTTTTTTAAACATTAAGATGTTTTTGTGAAAAGTAAAGTTTTTCTAACGAATGCTTCTATCAAGCAATTAAATGTAGCTACATATATAAAGATGGGGAGACAAGGATAAACAGCTAATCTTTAAACTTTTAACTTTATTTTAAGATTTAACTTTCTTTTAAGACGAAAAACTACAAGAGATGCCGCGGCATCTTTACACAACATCAGACCCGCAGGCCATATTCATTCTGTGTCAAGTTCAAAAGCGTCCTTTTCACACCGGCAACAGGACCGCAGCTCTGTTAAGTAAGCATCACGCGACTTCCAAGGAACGGGTCTGTGTGGTGGCGCCATCTATTGGTCCATTCCCACACTCGGGCATCCTTGACGTTCATCGCCCCCGATGGACCTCCAGTGCTCGTCAAATCTACAAAATAAAAACAAAAAACAGCAAAAGAACAAACAAAAGTTTTTTTTTTTTTTTTTTAACTGTTCGACTATCTAGTCTAGACCCATGCTTTCATGAAGTCAGCTGAGGTTGTGGTCACGTTCGGCCCTTCATGCTGACCGACTTTCTCAACCCCATAGCGCTCATTTGGTTTAACTGCTGTTACTCTATATGGACCAAAAAATTTAGGTCTCAATTTCAAACCAGGTCCAGACTGCGTTCGTTGGATTGCTACCAGTTCGTTGAGTTGAAATGTCCGGGGATTCTTCCGTTTACGGTTATACTGTTGTCGATTTTCCTCCTGCATGCGTAGGATGTTTACCCTTGCCTCCTCTCTCATCCTTTCTCTCTCTTCATTTTGGTTGTTGATGTGTTCATCTTCTAGGAGTGTCTTGATTTGAAGATCCTCTTTGTTTTTCATCGTTATTCCGGTTAATAGTTCAAAAGGAGTAAATTTCGTGCTCCTGGACGTTGTGCTGTTTATAATTCGCTGGACTGAAGACACATGTTTGAACCACTTTGAAGGTTCATCGATAGACAACTTGGATAGAACGGGAATAAGTATTCCATGCAGTCTTTCGATTTGTCCATTTCCTCTTGGAACTCCAGTTGTAATCAACACGTGCTCGATGTTCTGATTTTGGCAATACTCCTTGAACTCATTTGATGTAAAAGCTGATCCCCTATCGGAGATGATACGTGAAGGGTTTCCAAATGTTGTCTGTTGAACACAAAGTTTATCTATAGCTTCTTTAGCTGAAGTGGATTTAACCGGATATAACCAGGTAAATTTTGTAAACGCATCAATGACTGTGAAAATGTGTTGATAGTTCTTGTTCGTAGATGGGAGGGGTCCAATAAAATCACAATGATAAGTATTCAAAGGGACGTTTCCTTTAGGGATAGGGTTCAAAAATCCGTCTGCTTTCCCTCTTTTCTTGTTGTATAGGATGCAATGGACACAATTCTGGATGACGTTTTCAACTTGTTTTCTCATCTGAGGAAAGTAAAATTCTCTTTTCAAAAGATCTTCTGTCTTTGCAGATGCGAAATGTCCTTTGTTGTGCATTTCTTTGATGATTTCCGCTTGCATGTTCTGAGGCACTACCAGTAGTTCTTCTCCATTTTCACATCTGTACAAAATACCTTGCTTTACTAAATGTTGGTTGTCCTCGCCTCGTTCTGTCAAACTTTTCACTACTTGTATGTGTTCGTCTTGTTCTTGTGCAGCTCTAATTTTACTCGTTATTTCAGCAGTAGAACGTGTTATGATCAAAACTGTGTTTCTGCTTAAAGCGTCGACATGTTGCATTTTCTTTCCCGCCCGATGTACGACTTCATATTCAAATTCTTCCAACATCAATGCCCATCGTGCTATCTTCGGTGTTAAGTCTTTCTTGCTAAGTGTCTTTTGAAATGCAGCGCAATCAGTAACAATTTTGAATTTTGAGCCGACTAGATAATTTCGAAATTTTTTCACGGCCTCAACGATAGCTAGTACTTCCAATTCGTAACTTCCATACTTTTCTTGCTGTGGGCTTGTCTTTTTACTCATGTAATGGATGGGATGTAACGAGTTGTCTTCCGCTTTCTGTAACAGAACAGCACCAAATCCCTGGCTGCTCGCGTCTGTATGTAGTTCTAAATCTTGACCGGGTTTGAAGATGTGTAGAACTGGGTTTTGGGACAAAGCTTTCTTGAGTTTATTGAAGGCTTCCTTTTGTTCCACTCCAAAATGGAATTTGACGCCGTCTCGCAGTAGATCACTTAATGGACGAGCGATTGTGGCATAGTCCTTGATGAATTTCCTGAAGTATCCTGCAAGTCCCAAAAATGATTGTGCCATCTTAGGCGTTTTCAACTCAGGGAAGTTTTGTAGAGCTAGAGTCTTTGATGGCGAAGGCTGCAAAGTTCCATTTTCTATTATGTTTCCCAGAAATTCGATTCGATGTTTGAGAAATTGACACTTCTTTAGGTTGATTTCTAACCCATACTCCGATGCTACTTGAAAGACTCTCTTCAATTTCTCCAAGCCTTCTTCTTCAGTCTGTGATGGCACGATTAAATCGTCCACGTAGATCAGCAAAGTTCCATCGCGTAGTAAGTCCTTGAAAACAGTGTTTATATATCGTTGAAAAACAGCACTTGAAATACACAGTCCAAACGGAACTCTCAAAAATTCGTAATGTCCAGTGGGCGTATTGAAGGCAGTATACTTGGTACTCTTTGGGTCTATTTTCACGTGAAAGAAACCATTCTTTAAGTCCAACGACGAAAATACTTTTGCACCCTGAAGTTTATCAATTACATCCTCGATTAATGGTAATGGGTAACCAACTTTAACTATTTTCTTATTCAACTGGCGGAAATCTAAACATATACGATATTCATTTGACCGTTTGCGTGTTAACACTATCGGACATGCATATTCAGAGTCGCTTTCCTTAATTATTCCATCTTTTAGCCATTTTTGTATTTGCTCATCAACAATTTTCACTTCTACTTGCGATAATCGACGACTTCGAACAAATATTGGTACTTCGTCTGATAATATTATGTTCATGGACAAATTTGTGTCTTTAATCTTGTTCGGTTTATAGCCTTTGATTAATTTCATAAGTTCTTGTTTTATTGCAACATTTTCTATTAGTCCGATGTCTGGTCCATGTTCTTCAAAATTAGGTAGGTTTGCAAGTGACAGATCTTGGCTATCGTTATTCAAGTTGATGAAATTTTGGTCTCTCTTCTCGATTTCGTAGGTTCTGGCGGTAGTGCTGTCCGCGTGATCACCAAGTGACGTAGCCTGTGTACACTTCCCAAATGAAAGAGGAACAACTTGATTGATTTCTGACGACGAAGTCATGTTCTTGTTCTTCATGAAGGAAGGAAGGATAGGCCATTGCCGCTTGTCTGCTGTGCTTGAACCTGCATCTTGGTTTTTCTGTGAATCTTGTATTCCATTCAACACCCATTCTTTTCTTTCAGTTTCGCCTGCACTATTGGATTCGGCTTTGTTTTGGTTTGTCGGTCTGTTCACAGTAAAGTAATGGCACTTGTAATTACGTCCTTGTGTATTTTGGTTTATAGTCGGATCACAGCGCATTTGTGTTGCTTTTTGTGACGTTATTTGGAAATATGACACAGTTTTAGCGTTTCTCATACCCAAAATATGTAAACCACTTTCGTTTATACTAAAGTTGAATTTATTTAAGACTTCATTTCCCAATATAAAGTTAGACTCCAATACCTCTACTACATATATTCTAGAATAAATTTTATACGTATCTAGTGTTATATTACAAGCAAAATATCCAATTGGCTCTATTATTATGTTACCAACCCCCGTTACTGTAGTGGTATCGTTTTCTAGCCTCGGTTCACCCAACACTTTATACATATTATAACTACAAATATTAAGACATGCTGCTGTATCTACCACTACTTGTACTTGTTTTCCCATTATTTCAACGTATGTTAAAATGTTACCATCCAACTCAGTATTTGTGCTACCCACATTATTTATATGCTTTGGTACTCTATTTGGGCATTGGAACGATTTATGCCCTTTATTGTTACATATGAAACAAATAATACTGTCATTTTCATTATCAAATTTTTTTACACCTGAATTTACACCATTTCTATTATATCTACGATTTTTTTCAGCATGCTTATCATTCATATCAAAATTTTTATTATTAAACACTCGTTCATAGCCATTATCATTTTTATACATATTAGGGTTAGTAGCATTGGCGATTCCTCTAAAAGGCTTTTCCTGCCCTGCATAACCGGTAAATTTCGAATTCTTATCGTGTACGTTCGCTTTATGCAAATTTGATCTCGATCGAAGACTATCATAGTCATCTAGTACGTCAGTTAATTCTTGTATACTTTTGAACTTTGGCAACTGATCCAAAAAATGTTCACGAGTCTCTTTCGGTAATTTTCGACGCACTTGATCAATTACTAACAACTCTTTTAACTGTTCGAACGTTTTTATGTCGAGTCCGGTCGTCCATCCTTCTAAGTGGCTTGTTAGTTCGAATGCGAAATCACGCCAACTCGAATTAGCTTCTTTTTTTAGAAATGAAAAGTTGATACGAAACTGTTCCGCGGACAGGTTAAAGCGCTTCAATAATATTCTTTTTACATGTTGGTATTCATTAGCAAGCTCATCCGGTTCACGGGCAATTAAATTTACTATGTCTAAGGGCAATAAAGTTAATAGGTGCGATACATAATTTTCAATAGGTACACCAGCCCTTATAGCTTGCCGTTCGAATAAATTCAAATATATGCCAATTTCACTCTTTGAGTCAAACGGTTTTACCAAATTTATAATACTACATTTTTGTGGGTTTCGTTCCTGCTCAGCCGACGAGCTGTTTTTTACTAAAGCTTCGGCTTTCAATTTCTCGATTTCGAATTTCCTACTGGCCTCCTCAGCTTCTTTCTGCAAATTTTCACGCCGCTCCGCCTCAATATTTGCCAATAAATTTTTGGTTGTTTCCTCGACGTAATTTGTATCGCTTGTGATTATGTCTATTAATTGGGAAATTTTTGCTCCCTCCGGCACAGTTAAATTCAGTTCCTCAGATAGTTTCAGTAAATCCACTTTTCGAGTCTTAGAGAGGAACGCCATGTTGTTAGTAGGAATCAAAACTGTACTCACCGCCGATGTACTGACGATTTTTTTCTTCTTTATTACCAGTTTAATTTTTGTAATCCAGTTTGCACATCACCACTGATCACGAAAACCATGAATAACTTCTTTTTAAAATCACCAACACAGCTAACACATCGAACACATCCACCAGTTTCAGTCTACAAGGGCAGTTCTATGAGCCCCGTAGATGCGATTCGTGCTCGGTAATTCAAATTTACTTTTCATATCGTACAAAGAAAAAAAAATTATAAATTTATCGCGGCCAAGTCCCCATATAAAGATGGGGAGACAAGGATAAACAGCTAATCTTTAAACTTTTAACTTTATTTTAAGATTTAACTTTCTTTTAAGACGAAAAACTACAAGAGATGCCGCGGCATCTTTACACAACATCAGACCCGCAGGCCATATTCATTCTGTGTCAAGTTCAAAAGCGTCCTTTTCACACCGGCAACAGGACCGCAGCTCTGTTAAGTAAGCATCACGCGACTTCCAAGGAACGGGTCTGTGTGGTGGCGCCATCTATTGGTCCATTCCCACACATATGGCCTTTCTATATATATAAAAAATATCTACAGCCATTCTTATTAAACAGTTGAGTGTCATTTGAAAAAGACCTTCCATTGAAATTTGTTCTTCAATTCAAAGCTTTTTTACATAAACACAAATTTATCCTGATTGAAAAATTAGCATTCGCATTTGAATAGGTAAATTTAAGAAGAAAAAAAAAAGAACCAAATATACTAGGATATTTTCATTTACTCTTTTTCTAATCAGAAATCTTTGAAAGATTGGGGGCGGAGGGAAATTTTCCTACCTATTTTCACATAGAACGATCCATTCAAAAACAGATGTGACTGAGAAATAAGCATACTCATTTGCGACTTAAAAACAGATGATGACAGTGAAGATGTCTCTGCGATTTTCGCATTCAAGTCATTATGTCTCATTGTTGCGAAAGTCATGAATAAAACAGCGTTTTCTCAGTGTTGAATTGATTTTTTTTTGTCGTTGTTGTTGCTCGTCTTTTTTGAATGATTTCAGGAGGGAAAAAATATTTTTCTTATTCATCGGTATAATTTCGTATGAAGACCTTTTTTTTGGGATTGGATTATGGACATAGAGATAAGAAGAAGATTAAGATGGTGCTGGGAAAAAAGCAATGCAGAAACAGGTCTGCCAAGTGGAGTCAACAATCCCCCAAACAGAAGCTTTTGGCGGATTATTTGGCACTATTTTAAAGCGGAGTTTATATAGGCTTTGTTGCATACGCGTGGCGACTTTTCGACTAGCTAATATAACTTAATTACAACGTATTTTTCTTACTATGAAAGGAAAAACTGCAATCTTGTGTTAAGTCAAATATCTCGTGCCACAGTCTATGGGAATGTTTGAGATGATGTAACGATCTTTTTTTTCTTTTTCCATGTACTGCGATTTCATTGGTTGCTTTGCTTTCACTCTCAAAATGACCAATATAGGTGAAAAGAAACTTTTCTTTCTATTCAAGCTTTCTCTAACAAATGCTTTGAACAACCAACCGCATAGCAAGAAGCACTTAAAAATAAAATAATGCGTTTCAGAAGGAACTACACTTCTTGCCAACCTTTGTTGGGTTTATAGAAATATGGCTATGGAAAAGATCCTTCTGAGCATGTAAAGAGTTCCATAAATTATTTGTGAATCCATCCAGAAAACATGTTTAAAACATTTATGTCGTTTAAGCTCTAACATATTTGAATATTATTTGAGAAGATTTGGCAATTTCATCAGAATGAAAAGTGTATTTTGGCTAAATGGTATTCAGATTATTTTGTATGTAAATATTACCTTGTACACGAGTTTCCAACTAACGGACCAACCACGCTTTTCCCCCTGCCTTTTTACTCATTGTTTTTACCCAAGTTAGGTTGACACGGAATGTAACCACTGAACTCAACTGAAATTCTGGAAGGAGCATCCCATGATAAGCTGGTGAAGCCTATTTTTGGGTCACTTGGCGACAGCTTTAGGGAGAATATGTGCCATATTTGGCATGAATTCGCCAATCACAATGGGAACTTGACTTGACAGTTTGCATTGGATGTCGCCAATCGCTCGCCAAGAATAGTACTTCAAGGAATTTAAGTTTTAAAGATTGTTCCTGAAATTCTATTTATTTAAAAGAACTTGTTTCCGAAACTTCATTATATAAAGAACCTCTTAGAGCAATAACATATCAATTTTCTGTTTAAAAAATTATTGAAAAAGTTGGTTTAAAATGCCTATTTTAACAGGTAAAGTATAGGATTGGCGGCAAAAGTTGGGTTGCTCTTACAGGGTTGCTGGGCTTCACCGACCCGTTTGACGAGCATTTCGATGATCCTTCCAGAGTTTCAGTTCAGTTCAGTGAGTGTAACATTAACTGAGCGGTTTGTTTGAGCTTACTGGGGTTGCTTGGCGACTTTCTGGCGGCTTCACTTTTTTTTCGCGCCAAGCACCTCCATCTTCGTCTTTTAACTCTTTGATTACGGAGGACGAAAAACGACAACTTTACGACTCGCCATTTCTTTTCCCACCGGCCGCCTCTTTTTGATAGCTGTGTGCGTTTGACAAAATCCTAACTGCATGGTTCTCAGAAATTCGAAGTCCCTCAGAACTCAAACCAAAAGTTGATTAAATTTTTATTAAGAACCAAAATTTGATTTTTTTTGTTCCTTTTTCTCAGAAATAATTGTCATAGATGTAATTTTTTTTTTCACAGAGTAGTTGTTAAAACACTTATGCGTTGATTCCCGTATGCTTTTGTGAAAAAAAGTTTTTTTTTTTTTATTTAGGTGTTTTTGACTAATAACTGTCCTATTTTTTTCTTTAGAAATTTTGCCGAAATTTCTGTTACAAAATAAAACTTGAATTTTTATTTTATTTGTTAGTTCCATATCTGTTTGTGTGCAAATATTCTATATTCGGAGTTTCTGAGAAAATTCTGGTTTTGTAGGAAAGAAACTTCTTCAGAAAATGGATATAATATATAAAGTAAAACTATTCTACTCGGCACTTTGTCTTCTACATTAAAATATGCATTTAAAAATCTAAAAACTTGAATAAACTTTATAAACATTTTTTTGTGGACGGGGGATCTATCTTATGCCCTTTAAAGTTTGTTTTTCCTATTCTATATTTTAAGTTTAATATTTCTGCTGCTAAATTTACGCCATTTCATTCAACTGTAGAAAACATGTTGAAGCTAGAAATCTCCTAAAAGACAATTATTTTATCTAAATATATTTTTGAATTCTGTTACAAGTTTGGCATTCTAAGACATGTTTGATGTCAAACGAAATCTTTGACAGCCATTTTGCCATAAACGGAAAGCGTACGTAAATTTCTGAGATGAATATCATTTTACTAGAAGGGGAAATGGGAAAAATTTGTTTCTTTGTTTGTAAACAAATGATGGTGATTTTGTATTACATTTTATTCGTGAAACGTTTGTGATTTTTTTTGTGCAAAAAGCATTTCAAATGGAAAGCTTGAAATATCGTTTCACTCTTTTTATCGTATTATTTTAGCTGTCGGATTGTTTTTTCTTACCTCTATGTAAATGAAAACTAATTTCTCAAATGTGACATTCAAATGTGATTCTTTAACATGTTCTTCATAAATGTGATTCTTTAACCTGTTCTTCATAAATGTGATTCTTTAACATGTTCTTCATAAATGTGATTCTTTAACATGTTCTTCATAAATGTGATTCTTTAACATGTTGTTTAACATGTACTTTAAATGTGATTCTTGAACATGTTGTTTAACATGTACTTTAAATGTGATTCTTGAACATGTTGTTCAAATGTGATTCTTTAACGTGTTGTTCAAATGTGATTCTTTAACATGTTCTTCAAATGTTTTTGTTAAAACATAGTTATTTCTCTAAATGTTGAGCATTTTAGTGGGTGGAAATTAATGCAGACTTTGTTAGATGTTCAAAACATCCAATGTACAGTTTTGAGTCGAATCAATTTTATTTTTAAACTTTTCTGGTGTTTTTTTCAAATAAAATCTATGTAAATAAAACTGTGAATTTTTAACGAATTTGAAAATCTCAATTTCCTTAAGTGGCTTGTTTTAGTTTACGTAATGCCTTCCAGATTTCCTTACTGAATTTCCTTCGATCAGTTATTCGATCCAATGGAGCTCCATTCCCTCGTGACATTGATTCACCAATCGGCGTTCGAGAAAGAATCTATTTTCATCCAGCATATCTGTTGCCTCTCTATAACCGGAAACATGACCACAATATTATACAAAACTGTTTTAAAAACATTTATTATTCCAACATTCAAAATATCAACAGGAAAACACAAAAGCACTTCAACTTCTACTCCAAATCCCTTGTTCTATTCTTGAAAACAATTTCCCCTCTGTTATCTGTGTACGGTCATAAATTACAAATATCACACGCGGTCGTTGAGATACAAAAATACACAAAAAAAAACTACGCCACCATTTAATATTAATATCAAAAATGGAAATCGTTTTCTAGAAGTTCTCCTGGGAGAATAGAATAAAAAAATATTGTGGGAAAAATAGAACGAAAAAAAAATGACGTCCGCGAAGACGTTGCCATTAAAAAGGAATATTTCTGCCGGGTTGTGAATAAATTTTCAAACGATAAAAAGAGACGTGGAACTTTTTCGGAATGTTTGTAGTTTCGTTGCCATAGCTACGCTTTTATTTTACTTCGCTTGATTTTTATTTTATTTTTTTGTAATATTTATTTGGATAGTATTTATATTTCTGGCGGTTTCATTTTTATAACTTCTAGCTTGCGGTAAATATCATTTTCCCCCCCTTCTTCGGGTGTCTGAGGTTTGAATACGATGATAAAGTGCTTGGCGGGAAAACATCTGAAAATCGCCAAACCTATGGAATCCGCCCAAAAGAGTCATAGGGCAAACGTCCTATACGAATTGAAGAGTACACGGGAAGAACCGATTGATTTCTTTAGAGTCTTTCCGTAATTGTCTCTGCTTGGCGGACATTGGCTACCGGAAACCGGTTTTTCTTATGGTTCTTCATTTGCGGTACAAACGGGTGACTCGTTCCACTCAACTCTGGCGTAAATCAGGGTTGCCGCGAAAGATAAACAAAGTGAGTAACCGGTGTTTCTTTACACCAGTTTAGGCGATTTCTCGCTATCATCCCCAAATAGGCTATTAAGGAAAGCCTTGTACGAAATCAATTGGTTCTTCCCGTGTGCTCTTCAATACTGGACGAAACGTCTTATTTCTTTTTTTAAGAAAGTTTCTGGTCTTGAGTGGCGACAGAAATGCTGATTGAAAATACATTCTTTCTCGAGCCGCGATTGGCGAATCAAAGTCACGTGGGAACATACCACCAATAGGAGCACTGATCGTCGTAAGGAAATACGTCGCCTGAAACAAACCAATCAAATTTTAAATATATACTTATATAAATCACAAAGCGTTTTGTGATTGCAGTTGAAGGTGAAAGCTAATTCCCATTTATAATATGTTCCTACTTTCGTAAAGTCAAAGGGGTCATTAAAATCATTAAAGGACTATTCGGTCGGATTTGGCCGGCTCTACGTCATTATTAGCGACAACATCATTTACGTCATATTTTATCCAGCCAAAAAAATAATAACAATAATCTTTCTTTATTATTACGAAAACAAAAAAAAAATTACAAAGAAACAATATAAAAATACTCTGCCACGCCAAGGAGAAAAAAAAACCATACAGACGAACAAAAGCATTTACTATAATTAAAATCGAACATAAGCAAATACCAAAACAAATAAGATCGAACATAAAGTGGCAATCTTCTGGCATACAGATATGATTAATATGCTTCATTATGGCATACAGATATGGTTAATATGCTTAAGTGGGAAAATAGAGTTCCAAATCGTCGATATTTATAAAAAAAAATCGAAAAGTTGTTTTTTAAAAGTATATAATGGATTAGCTTATTTTGAGTTCTTCATTCTGGGTGCATACTGCATATGTCCCTCGACCCTTTCAGTCCCAATGACAATTCGGCATCAACATTCTAGAAATTTTTTCTGATCGTTTATAGCCATTTATGATTTCATTAAGCACATCAATCGATTCTTCAAACTTTTTTCTGTAAGAAAATATCTTTAATTAATCCCAATAGATGTCAGCCCAATTATTTTTTATAAATTATGATCAGAAACATGATGATGCCAAATTGCATCACTGGGACTGAAAGGGTTAAAACTAACATTTTTATTCAACGTAGCCCCAAATATTTCGCCAAGAGTTTTATTGGGTGTATATTTTGAGCGATTTTGGCTTCACTTGTTATCCTGTTTTTAGCATTGATGTCCACTCGACGGCATTTCCATTTACTCCTTTCTACTCCATGGCCACAAGTCGTCCAAATTGTTCGTTTTCTCCCCTTCAAACATGAAAGGTCGCGTATCTAGTTTTGTTGAAACATTGTTGGTAATTGTTCGACGGCAGTAAGTGGTCATGTTACAAGAAATGTATTTTCGTCAAAAGAAAAAAATCGAATTGGTTTTAGTTTTTTTGTGATTTGAATGTTTATAGTATATTTAAAGTCAAAGTGTTATTCATAAGTTTTCCCTTTCACGAAATTAGAATTCTTCTTTGCAAAGTATTTTTTTATTAGTTTAACCAAAAAAATTATTAGTTTTTAGTTTGAATCTTGAAATGATTTATAAAATATTAATTTTATTTTTGGAAGACTTTTAAATAATGTTGCTGTTGTTGTCGTGTGCCTCCAGGCCGTAGCATGGAAGGCAAGATGATGTGTGTCTTATCACCAAAAGCGCATTCATTTTTAAAAATATATCAATAATAATTTAAAGACGCATCTATGTCATTACAGACAAACCATTTTTTTTGTGGCAACATCTAGGTGACTCTCGCTACCATTTTTGATGCTCAGATTGCAATAAATCTGCTCTTTCTTTGTTAAAGTATGAAGCGATTCAATTTTCTCAAGAGAATTCAACCCAAATGGGTACACAAGGGATCTTTCAAAAGCGACATAAGATCATTATTATAATTATAATCTTGAAAAAACATCAAAAGCTCTCCACGCTGTGATACTTGTCAACCCAACCAACGCGAAATTCTTTTCTTCTTTTTCCTTACACGTGTAGTGACAGCTTCAGGACACATTTTCCTGTCTTTTTCCCCGCCCCCCTCGCAGGCTTACGGAGGATCAGGCCACTGGATTTCGCCGGAGTGGCTTCAATTTGTCAAAATGTCAGACGCGATTTGCCTTTTGGTGGCGAGGATTCTGTTAGCACTATCTACAAAAAGACCTTTACTCTCAGCAGTTCTTTAAAGGGGCCCGGATGGCCGAGTGGTAAGCATCGCAGGCCAGCAGTCTGCGTGCTGTAACGCGCGCGGGTTCGATTCCCGCCTTCGCCCTGGGTGTATTTCCTCTCTTTGTGACAGTAAAAAATCTTTCTGTGTCTGTCTTACTTGACGAAGACTTATAAGCGGCTCACTGAGCAAGCACACAAGTCGGAATATATATGTAAAATACCCTCCCCTACCCAGTTCTTTAAATTTTTTCGTGTATGTATATTTTGCCACCCATCCAATTTTCGTGGGCTGGGGAACCCATTCGGTTAAGGCGTTCGCCTTGCATGCGGAAGGTTCTCAGTCCGGGCATCGCCAAAATAACTCCCTACCTATAAACGGTCAGTTCAGCCAGAAAAATGTCTGACGAATAATATCTCGTGTTGAAGGTGTGCACGTTAAATATGCTAAAAAAAAGCAACGCTGCGTGATGTCGTTGGAGTTCCTACTCAGGTGTCGGCTTGTCACTTGACCGTGGTTTTAAATTATGACGGCCCTCGCCAATAAATCTCGTGTAACTGTATGCAACAATAATTCAAACTAACCTAATTTAACCCAACTTTGAAGATATAACGTTGAATGTGTGTTTTGAAATAACTGTAACCACCCTTCTTGTTGCTCTAATGTGACACAACCAACCCGAAATTATTTTCATCTTTATCCGTACACGTGTAGTTACAGCTTCAGAGCACATTTTCTTTTATTTACCGCCCCTTCAAAGGCTTGCGACGGATTTCGCCGGAGTGGCTTCAATTTGTCAAAATGTCAGACGCGATTTGCCTTTTGGTGGCGAGGATTCTGTCAGCACCATCTAAAAAAGGACCTTTAGGCCCTTTTCCATATACAACTGTTCTTTAAATTCTGGCGTGTATATTTTGCCGCGTGTCCCATGTCATTGTGAATCACGCGGTACCGAAAACACGGCAAAAATTACAGAAATTGTTATGTGTGTGAAACATGCCTTTGGTGAAAAAGTGATGAGTTTTTAGAATATTTGTTTGTGGTAAGCGGCACATTCTTTTTACTCATTGTTCAGAGTAAAAATTTTAACAAAATGAAAGTTGGTGATAAATATAATGTTAAAGACAAGAAAGCTATTCATGACGTCCGATGTTATGGCTAGTTTTTGGCAAAAGTAATAGACCCATATGGAAAGCTATCCATTTAATTCTCTGGATAATTTTTTTACATCATGACTTAATGGAAATTATCTGATTTTCTAATCAAGGTATAAGCACAACAGCGACTTGTCTTCTATTTGAAAATTTTTTAAGTTTATTAAATTTGAATTTTTTTTGTAATATATCTATAATAATAAAAATGAAGTTTTGTGTGTATGTGTGTGTGTGTGTGTATGTCTCTCCGAAACTCACAAACTAGACATTTGTTTGACTCGTAACTTGGCACAAATGTGTAGTTAATACTTGAGTAACAAAATAAGAACTTTCAGAGCTCGAAATGTTCTACTTTTAGAGAAAAATCAAATTTTCTGAAAAAAATACACCACTTTGGCTCAAATCCGATGAAATTTTTTCTTTCGAGTTGCCATTCAGCAGAAGAAATTAAAATAAACTTTTCGAAAATAGTTAAAATATAAAATACTTTGTTCTTAAAAACTTACAAATATTTTCATTTTAAAGATTTAGTTTACTATCATTTTAAGTAGTAAACTTTCATTTTATATTATTCTTTAATTTATATCAAGGCAACTTTTAATTTTTAACTTGATATTTAAATCTATAATAATAAAAATGAAGTTTAAAATGTTTATTTTTGTGTTGCCATTACTTTCAGAAACTAAATTCATCATTTGAAAATAATTGATATGTTTCAAGTGACGTATTTCTTACCAGTTTTCATACGAGGATATATTGTGGGTTTAGTTGATGATTTCTTCATTGATGGTTTTGTTGATTGCAAATATGCAGCGATAAATGTATAGCTAAGCAATTACAGAAATGCGATGGTTAATAACGATATTGCACTAGAGCTGCGTATAAGCGTTTTATGTCTTTATTGTTTCGCCAAATATGTTACCAATCTCGCCAAATTATTAATTAAAACTCGCCAAATGGGCAAAATGTTTGTTAAGCTATTACTGAACTATGATGGTTAATAAAGACCATCGCATTACAGCTGCATATTAGGATTTTATGTCTTTATTTTTTCGTCAAATACGTTGCCAATCTCGCCGAATGGGCACAATGTTTGTTAAGCTATTACTGAACTATGATGGTTAATGAAGGCCATCGCACTATACAGCTGCATATCAGGGTTTTATGCTTTATTTTTTTCGCCATATATGTTGCCAATCTCGCCAAATTATGTATTAAAATTCGCCCAATTTGCAAAATGTTTTTTAAAACTATTTTATAAGCTGGTTGGTTGCGCTAAGGTCATTGTGTTAGAGCTGTATAATGGTGTGTTTGTAGCTATATCTATTTTCTCGCCAAATTATTTCCCAAAACGCGCCAAAAGAGTTAAAAGGTTTTATTTATTTATGTTTTTTTTTTTTTGGTTTGAATTAACGTCGCTCTACAGCTGCACGAGGGCTATTGGCGACGGGCGTCGTATTTTAGAACCACAGTCAGGTGACGATATTTATTTATGAGGGAATTGTGATGCCCTTTATGAGTGCATTTTACACCGTATTTTTGATTTTGGAATTTTAAAACAATGAAACGGGATTTCATACTCGAAAACGAGCGGGAAGAATAACTTAAGTTTATGATTTTATTCCTTTCCTTACTGAAGCGCCCCAAAACGCCCGAACAACTAAGGATTCGATAATTTATTCCTATCAAATACTACGAGGAAGCAAATATCCTTCGTAGCGAAAGGGTTAAAACAGGTTATATGGTACACATACTTGGATCGATTTGAATTTTTTTTTTATCCGTGCGAAGTACGGGTATAAATTTGCTAGTATATATATATATATTTGCTTTGTGTTCAGAAGTCTAAAGGATTTCTTTATATTTTCTGCCGTATCAAAATTCTAAACTTTATATATTCATCTCTTTGGATCATTTATTAGTCTGTTAAAGGAATCTACTTTGATGACTATGACAACTATCCCTTAATAATTAATGGTGACAACGCGAAAATTGATATTCCGTTATGTGAAAGCAGAGCAACTGTTAATGTTGCAACTGTCAAATATCTTTTCGCAAAGTGCCAAATTGGCGAGATATTGGCCCTGCCAAACCAAGCATCCACCACCATTATTCAACTTCCAACATTATAATAAAAATCCGATCACCTCAACACATTTTTGACACCTAGCCAATTAATCCTTGTCCGAAACCCTTGTTCCAACACCTCAAACGGAGACGTCAGAATGAATCTTTTAAAAAAAAATTTTAAAATATTTTTGTCGACGTCCAATTTTTGTCACAGCGTGTGATGCGGGATGACATTCTCTTGTTTTTCAACTCATTTTCTTTACTTGGCGACAAAAATGAAAAAGGGAACACGGTGGCGAAGGCGTTTTTAAAAATGCATGACAAGGTGTAGGAGGAATTTGACAGGGTTATTGAAGGGTATTTGGTGCGTTATTTGGTAATAATAATATTTTGGCCGATGAAAGAATTTGTTTCTTGTACGCATATTTTTTTTGTACCGGAAATATCACTGTATTCCGTTCCTCCGAAACATTTTGTGTATAATATTAAATTTTCAATGATTTTTATTCTTTGGAAGAAAAATTTATCATATTTCTCTGAGGTAGATAGAAGGGTTAAAGAATATTTTGTTCGATTGAAAAGTGTTTCAAAGAATCATTTCTCTCAAATTAATTGTCCGACGTGTTTTTTCGTAAACTTTTCACTATTGTAAATTTAACATTATGAGTGAATAGTGAGTTTAGTTTAGCTTGAATTAAGGTCGCACTAGAGCTTCGAGAGGGCTATTGGCGACGGGCGTCGTATTTTAGAACCACAGTCAAGTGACGAGGGAACGGGGAGAAATTTTGTAGAATGATGTTGAAAGTTGACAATGATGTTGAGAAATTTTGTGCGCATTACTTTTATAGATGTTTAAAACCGTCTTATTAAAATCTTAATTTTCAACTGATCCTGTCCTCGCCCAGCCATATTAATTAACGGATTTGTCAATCTACAAGTTCTACGAATAATAATCACCTCAGGTAGTGCACGTTGTTTAAACCAAAAAGTCCCGACGCTGAGCATATGTTGCCCTTAAAAAAAGTTGCCTTCTCAGACCGTCGGCTCGTCACTTGACTGTGGTTCTCATTATGGCATTATGACACCCGTCACCCATACCCCCCCTCCCCCACCCAAATGTAAATCTAGTGTGATGATTACTCAACCCTTAAACGTATCGTACAAAAAAAGCCCATCAAATAAAGCCGTGTATATTTTACCTGTAGATTGGTTGGTTGATATACATATATTTTCAGGCTTGTGTGCTTGCTCAGAGAGCCGCTTATAAACCTTCGTCAAGTAAGACAGTCACAACACACACTCACATGCACACAAATACGTGACAGATGCTGCCATCTATCACGCGCCACCTCCACAATTTAGACATGTCCCTGAAGGTACAGCTGTGGAAATAAAAAAGTACCCACTTGAGGTTATTTCATCCGTTAGTCACCCTATAGAATCGGACCTTTTTGAGATTGTGTACAATTAACATTCTGATTAAATTGCACGATACAAAATTTGCATAAGGGGCCGTCTTCATATTAAAAATATCACGAACTTTGACATTTCCAATGGCAACACCCAATTTTAATAACTTAGAAATGCTAAACACTCTTGAAAACCCTTAAATCTAAGTTTTTGTTACATTTGAATGAATATTTGACGAGTTATTTAATCGAATCACTTGTGGACCTTTTGGGGACCATCTCTAAAATGACAAGCAAGCATGCATGCAAGATCGTCTTTATTTATCAAATCACACGTAATCTTATACACAGTCCCCTAAAGGGTAATTAAAAAGTATTTTGTGATTTACTCAGAAAATTATGAATTAAATTTTTTAAAAATTGAGATTTCGCTTAAACTCCCTGTCTTAAATTTATTTCTTTAAAAATATTAAGGGGTTTCTATTCATATTTTTTTTAAAAATTAATATAATAATTATTTAAAAATATAAAAATTGTTTTAAATACCTCAATATTGAGTGCATTTTGTTTGGGTTATTATAATTTCTTTTCAGTAAAAAATTCGTTTCCTTATCTTAATTATTTATAGATTGGGATAGTTTTTTATATGCAACTCATTTAACATTATGGGACCTAAACTTTGCACGTCTCTAACTCCCCTAATAATGCTTAAAAACTAACAAAATTTGGCATTTCGTATTAACATAGGTCATAGATTTGAAATATGGACTCAAAAAGGGGTGTTACTATTGGAAATTTTAAAGTTAGTAACATTTTTAATATGAAGATGGCCCCTTATGCAAATTTTGTTTCATGCAATTAACTCAGAATGTTAATTGTTCAAAATGTCAAAAAGGTCCGATTCTATAGGATGACTAACGGCCAAAATAACCTCAAGTGGGTACTTTTTTATTTCCACAGCTGTACCTGTAGATGTTAAATCCGTGTCATTTTCAGTCAAACATAGTTCAAAATTACTTCCACTTATCCTCGTGTAGCTCTAGTGCGACGATATTCAAACCTAACCTAACTTCCACTCGTCACGAATAACCCATAGTGCATCATTAGTTAAATCCAACCAAACCAAACCCCACACCACTTTTCCCCTAATACCCGGAGCCGTCCATCGATTGCCCATTGTCTTTTCTCTGAGAGTTCGTCGAGTGGGGTACCCGCTGAAATCTTTCTCTTGGCTGATTTATCGCCGTGTTCCGGGCCGCCTTTTGTCCGGGAGCGATATCCTTCCAGGATGACATAATTCGCCCGGGTAAAAGTGTTTTATCGGGAAAACCGGGAGAATGGGGGGTCTTTCCTGGAGTGGGTTCTTTTCGTTTTTCCCGGTTTTTATTGCAGGCCTTCGGGTTAAAGAGGTATTGGTTAGGTTTGGTTGAGTTATTGGAGAGAGCTATAAGAGGGCTATTAAAAGCAGGGCATCTTAATTAATTTTGAATTTCAAGTGAGGATTTGTTGTTTGGATTTGGGCAAATAACACTAATGGGCTATTTTAATGGGCTTGATTTAGATGACGTAGTTCTTTCGAGTTTTCATTCTTGCAGTTTCGCGATTTCGTTTGCTGTTTTGGTTTCACTCTCAAAATACCCGGTCTTTTAGTCTGATGCGTTCTATATTAGAGTTTATTCCTTGCAACTTTATTCTTTTATTTCTTAAATATTATCGGTTTTAATTCGATTGCATTTCAAGTGTGCATAGCCCAAAACTTTTTTTTTTTTTTGTTAAATGTACATACCGAATTTCGAGGCCAATATTTATTCTAAAAAACTTAAAAAATTATTCTCCCATGATCTTTAAATTTTAAATACGTCTTTTAACTCGGTCTGAGTGGATTTCACTCCTCCAGACTGGAAAATGCACTTCTCCTTTTGGAGTGGATCCTTTGTGTGTTAAACCTCCGACAGGATCACTCCAAACGATTTGATTTTAACTCAGTCTGGGTTAATTTTCACTCCTTTCCAGTGTCGAAAATGCACTTCTCCAACTGGAGTGGATTTCACTCTTTTGTTTTAAGAGTGTACATGTGTTCCAATTTTTAACTGATTGTCTTTTTATAGTATATTTTTTATTGTTTTTGCAACTTTATTTTGGTGTTTTATTTGTCCAAAGTTCTTATGTTTTTGCACCATTATAATTGGATTCTTTTATCTGTGTATCATGTATTTTCTACACTACTAAATCAAACGAGCGATTTTAATTCAGACTGAGTTAATTTTCACTCCTTTCGGTGTCGAAAATGCACTTCCTCTATAGAAGTGGATTCCACTCTTTTGTTTTGTTAAACCTCCAACAATCTTAACAACAAACGATCAATTTTAAGGAAATTAGGAGTGATTTAGGGCGATTACGAGCGGTTTAGGAGTTAATTTTCACTCTTTTCCAGTGTCGAAAATGCACTTCTCCTATAGGAGTGGATTTCACTCTCTTGTTTTAAGAGTGTAGGTAAATACTTTTGTAATGTCTTGAAAGCTGGGTTCTGTCCCACTTAAAATAATTGTCATGTAACTATGATTCAAGATTACTACCGTTGATTCTAGACACTTCTTCAATAAATCCTATTCTAACCCTTGTAACAGCCATCAAGTGTGACCCTAATGCAACGAATCAATTTCTTTTTACAAGCCCATGGAAGAAAAAAAACTAATCGATCAATGCTATTATCAGAAAACACATTCAGTTCCTCCTACGTCATTGTGCAGTTACTTTTTACTGAATTGCCAATGGATTTCCGTTTGCTTTTTTTTTATTTGCATTGGGGACACTTTCGTTGCTTTCTTAGTGATGAAAAGTGGTTAAAAAAACTCTCATTTGCCGAAAGGAAATAATGTGGGATTAAATTACTGTAATGATTCTTCCTTTTTCTAAATTAGATAGGTTGTTTAAGAGGGCAACAGATCTGAATGGGAAAAAGTTACTTTTTGTTCGAATACATTATTTCGAGCTCATAAAAAATGTGCAGACTTAGTGACAATAAACTGTGATGAAAAATGGAATATCATCCTTAAAACTGAGAAAATGCATGTGTTTTTTTTTTTTTGTTTGAGGCATTCAATGACAGGGTTGCCACGGTTTTTGAAAACCTTGAAAAGTGCTTGAAAGAAAACACATTGATTTTCAAGGCTTGAAATTGCTAGTGAAAAACATTATCCACCTTGATAAGTCCTTAATTTTTTTGACTGACGAATTTATCTTGAAGTGTTTCAAATGTTAATTTTGGCTTCATTAAAAACACTTTCAATGTGAATCAATTCCCATTTCATTTTTTGATTTATTATTTGTATAATCCATGAAAGAAGAGCAAGTGATTGTAGGCTGAATTTTTTAATAAGTAAATGGTTATTTAACATATATTTAAGTTCATTTAAAAGTTAGAGAGTCTTTAGTCGTTTTTTAAATGAATTTTTTAAAACCATATTGACATTTAAGTGTTGCATGATCGAGTATGCAGTCCTTGAAAATGGAGAAATACATCCTTGAAAAGTCATTAAATAGTCCTTGATTTTATTTTACCAAAGAGTGTGGCAACTCTGAATGAAGAATAAGGGTGTTCGGAAATTATTTCTATTGCTAATAGCATGGTTTACTTTCCCATTTTCTTTCGTAAATTTTATATCTTAGGAAATTTATTAACTGTCACTTTAATGGCTTATTATATTCATTTTGTGTAATTACGCAATTTAATTATTATTTTAAGAAATTTTCAACCAATTTTGTTTTAAGATTAATTTTGAATCCATTGGTGCATCAACTTTTTTATTTTTTGATAATTTAAACTCCGTAAACAGAAATTAGCCTGCCTAAAATCTCTCACAATAATTTGATAGTTAAAGCTGATTGTTATTGCTCAATAAATTAACTTTAAGCATACTAATTTCAAGTCTTGAGACGCGCCGTTACGAAAGTTCATTTATTCCGTTCCTAACACTTACCACCACTTTTAAGTATCCCTTATTAAATTACTCGCAAACAAACGTAATTACTTAAGGGGTCTAAGGAGTCTTAAAAATGTGCAAAGAAGGAACTACAGAGCATAGTTTGATCTTTCATGTAATTTTTTAACTACTCAATAAACAAGTATAATTTTTTTATATGTAATTCTACAAGATTTATTTAATATGAAACAAATTTTAAAATTTATGAAACTTTAGCCAAAACTAAAATAAATGATATTAAACATAAAGCTATTTGAACACATTGTGATTAGGCTTGCGCGGCAAATTGTGAGGTCAAAATTGAAGACATGACCAAGAAGATGACTTTATGTTGTACAAATATGTACAAACTAGAACTTATACCTAAATTCTCAGCTCAATTTTAATTAGAAATAATTTTTAAAATTTTTTTAAAATCAAAATTCAAAATTTTTTATAAATTTTTTTAGAAAAAAGTTCTTAAAATAATTTCTAATTAAAATTGAGCTGAGAATTTAGGTATAAGTCTTTGTCTGTACATATTTGTACAATATAAAGTCTTTTTCTTGGTCATGTCTTCAATTTTGACCTCACAATTTGCCGCGCAAGCCTAATCACAATGTGTTCAAATAGCTTTATGTTTCATATCATTTATTTTAGTTTTGGCTAATGTTTCATAAATTTTAAAATTTGTTTCATATTAAATAAATCTTGTAGAATTACATATAAAAAAATTATACTTGTATATTGAGTAGTTAAAAAATTACATGAAAGATCAAACTATACTTTGTAGTTCCTTCTTTGCACATTTTTAAGACTCCTTAGACCCCTTAAATTACTCGCAAACAAACGTAATTACCCAATGCAAGCCCCGACATTAATTTCTAAAGATTTAATTTCGGAGCTAATTCCGAGCAATCAAACCTTCCCGAAAATTCCCTAAATTACGCTTCATTATCATTTACCTTTTCAACAACAAAAATATGAATAAAGAAGGAAACGGCGAAAAGCAGCTCCATAACTCCTCAACTCCGCTTCTCGTTTCGTCAGAGAAAACAAAAGGAAACAAAAACATCCTTAAGCCTAAATGCTAAGCCTAAATGGAATTTTTCGGAAATGCGCCATTTTCTTTTTTTTAAAAACAAACCGGTGAATGGCTAGTAGAACGGTTAATTCCATTAAAACGTTTTCGCCGTATTGAATGCGATGAATGAGAATTCGCTGAAAGTATTTTATGAGTTTATTTGGAAGATTATGAAAGGAGCGGGAAAAGAGAAAATTTTCTTTATTATTCGGAACGCAAATATCTTTTCTTAATTAGCTCCAGGGATTCTGGTTTTATTCGTTTATGAATCAGGGTTTATTATTTTTTTTTAATAAACATGCTACAATAGATTGTTTGTTGTTTCGTTTTCTTGTGTACGTTCTTTACATGTAAAAATGAAAAATATTCTAATATTAAATGGAAGAAACGTGTTAAAGTAAAATTCTGTTGCAGGTTAATAGGGTATGTAATAATAAAATTTGTTTTGCTGAAATGTTGATTTGCCTCCCAGCTAAACTGGAATATATTTTTATGTTGTAATTTAATCTTTTGAATGCCTTTACAAAATTAATGAAAACTTATTTATTTATGCAGAATGGCAAGATTTATTGGTACGCTGCTGTATGCCTCGATTTTGTTATTTTTTTATGCAAGAAACTGGAAACTGAGGCTTTTTTTCTATTCTCAGGAAAGTTTAAGCAGTACAATGTGTCGCACCGCACGAACCACATTGTTAAGTGAATAGAGCTTTCACACTAAAAGTGCGGCAAAATTTGACAGTGATCGTAAATTTTGTTGCCATTTGCGAACTTATGTGTGTAAAACAGACCTATATTTTGACTTGGTAAACGCCTTATATATAATAGTAAAAGTATTTGATTGGTAGATCACGTGACCTCCAATGCCAACGACTGGACGCACATGGAGACCAGAATGTGTTTCCATCTCTTTTATAAGAAAAATACTACGAAAAAATATCATTAAGTTGTAAAATTGCAAAAAAATATTATAAAAATACTAGAAAAGGGTTTCACTTTTTTGAAAGCCACTAAAAAATTTCCAAAACTGCATCTAGAGTTTTTTTTTTTTTTTTGAAATTTTAGAATTTGATGGTATTTTTTTCAATGACGCCGGAGTATTTTCCCCCTTAATGTGGTGGCAACACTGGCCCCATTGCCTTCCATTCTGATCCTCCATGTGCGTCCCGTTGTTAGCATTGGAGGTCACGTGATCTGCCAATCTAGTACTTTAACTATGATATCTATGGTAATCGCCAATACCCCAAACGAGTTCTATAATAATTCATGCAATACAAAACGCACCAAAAAACCTTCGAATAAAGATAACTATAAATAAATATGAGATCCGACATCTATTTAAATGCTCCGGCCTGTTACCCGCATTATGCATCGGTAACAACTGGTCCGATTTTCTAATCAAATGCAAATGGGGTTTCGGCGATTTTTTGCGCCTTTGCATTTTCTGAGGGAAACAGCTGTTGGGAAATATATAAGAACCCGGTGATGAATTTCCCTATTTTTCCCCCTCCCCATTCCCCTACGTTTTTTTTTTTTTTTTTTTGTGGAGTTGACTAACGTTATTCGGATATAACACTTCCTCTTTATGCCTGTTTCATATACAACTATTCCTCTATTTTTTTTTTGCCCTACTTAAGGGGTCATAGGAGTCTTAAAAATGTGGAAAGAAGGTACTACAAAGCATAGTTTGATCTTTCATGTCATTTTGGAACTACTCAATATATAAGTATAATTTTTCTAAATGTAATTCTACAAGATTTATTTAATATAAAACAAATTTTAAAATTTGTGAAACTTCAGCCAAAACTAAAATAAATGATATTAAACAAAAAGCTATTTGAACACATTGGGATTAGGTTTGCGCGGCAAATTTTGAGGTCAAAATTGAAAAAATGACCAAGAAAATGACTTTATATTGTACAAATATGTACAAACAAAGACTTATACCTAAATTCTCAGCTCAATTTTAATTAGAAATTATTTTAAGAGCTTTTTCTAAAAAAATTAATAAAAATTTTAAAATTTTGATTTTAAATTTTTTAAAAAATAATTGTAGTACCATCCTTGCACATTTTTAAGACTCCTATGACCCCTTAAGATGTCGTTTTCGAGTTAGCAACGCAATTGTATGCGCTAACACGTAGAATTTCAGTGCAATAATGAAAGAAAAGTCGTAATTCAGGTAATATCTTCTAGGCAGCAGCAATTAAAAAAAAATTGCCAATCTTGAAAATGAAAGTTTTGCAACAAATAGCTAGAATAAAAATAGATTTTTTTAAAAAAAACTTTTTTTTTGTTTTGAGTAGAAAGTAAAACTGGTGAATTATGAGCATTTTTTATTTTTAGGGTTTAAGATGTTGCTTCGAGCTGGAAATGTGTTATAACAACTACACTGCTCAAAACAATTAGGGGAGCACTTTGCGTACTTTTGTTTACCCGTCCAGTTCCAACTTCTTATTTTTTATTATAAAAATCAAAAATTTGTGAAATAGATTCTTTATGCATCCAGATTGAAATGGTAAACAGGGGAACAAATCTTAATTTTTTAATTAAAATTTAAGGGGCAAAAAAAATTGGAATCATAACTTTTGAATTAATTATCACAATAATTTTTTCAAAATTTTAATTGTGAAAAAAAAAGGTAAAATCAAATTTTAGACTTCTAAGAAAGAAAGCGTGAATAATTGAGGGTCAATTTATTTCATAAAATTTTCTGGGAGTGAATTTTATTTTACCACGATTTTCATATGTTCATTCAATTTAAACAAACATTATTTAATTCTTCAAACGACATGATTCTTCTATCTAAAAATAAACAAGTTGGTTTGTTACAGAATCTGTCACTTACACCGCTTCCACACACAATTTTACGCTCAACAGGAAACACACTAACACCTCAAAAAGAAATTCGCCAAACAGGGACTTTGGCTAGTTCTAGTTCAAACTTTTATAAGCAAAAACTAATAATTTTCTTTAATCTTCTTTTGCAGATTTGATAATTAATCTTCATCGTTTGCTAATTTTTTTTTAACTTAGAAGAATAGTGATGGATTTTTTTACTAAATATCTTTTTGCAGTCACAAGTTTACATTTCGAAAATGAAATTAGTAAAATTGTTGCTTTAAAAAAAAGCGAAAATTTGCATATTTTTTTATGCAAATTTAGAATTTTTTATGCATTTTTCTTCATTCATATATAATGAACCTTCAAAATAACTTTATTAGTTTAAACCATGCATTCCCCTAATTGTTTTGAGCAGTGCATGTTTGGTAGGTCCTGTCCTCTCTAGTACCACAAACAAAAAAGTGATAACAAATATTTAAAAAAAAAACCGATGACGTCTCCCTAAAATCTATTTGAAAAAAAAAAAAAAAAAACTGGTGTAATTAACAAATCAATATTGTTTTTAACATCCTACTTGTAGCAATATATGAGAGTGAAGAAATTCCCTCTTGGATGCATTTTTTTCACTTCACTGCTTTTCTTTTTTGAAGCAATATTTTATATTTTTTTAAAACTTCAGTTTGTACTAAAATCTCGTTAAAGTTGACGAAAAAACACGCTTTTGCGCTTTAAATTTCTTTCCTGTATAAATTTAGTTAACGCTCAAGACGTCTTTTTTTTAATCGTATCTTGTGTCAAGTTTTTTTCTTTCTTTCTTCTCTACTTTGTGTATGTTGCGTAGTTTGAGCGAGATTTTGACTATGAGTGTTACCGAAATTACTTTGGGATGGTAATTTAGTTAAAGTAGAGTGTAGTTTTTTTCTTGGTGTATTTTCATTACTTTCCTATAATGAAAGTTTTTAAGGTTTATTTATTGACAAACAGTCTAAGACGTTTTACACCGTATTTTAAGACTCGAGTCTTATAAATTGTTACATCAAAGTCCTACCCTGGAATCGAACCCAGACCCATAGCGCTTCAGTCCACATCTCTAACCGTTATGCTAAGAGGGTGCCAAATCAAGTCATTAATGACGATTGACAAAAGAATTGCCACGTGAAAATGAGCTTTCTGCTTTTATCTTCCGCACTACGTTTATAACGTAAAAAGTGGAAGGTATTAAAATCGTCCTGTCCGTCCGTCTGTCATCCACTTTCATATCCAAAACTACAAATGCTACGGACAAGTGTGATACGTTCGAGTGTCTTCTCTTATTCGAGTGTCTGCTCGTCACTTGACTATAGTTCTAGTACATGACGTTCGTCTCCAATAGCCCTTGCGTAGTTCCAGTGCGACGATAATTCAACTAAACTCTGTCGTGAAATGCACTCTTGAAATAAACGAGTGATTTTAACTCAGTCTGAGTTAATTTTCACTTCTTTCCACTGTCGAAAAGGCACTTCCCCTATATGAGTGGATGTCACTCTTGTTTTGTTAAACCTCCGACTGAATCTCCACAACAGTCCCCTACGCTTTGAAATTTAAACTGCGGACAAGTGGCGCAGATGACACCAGAGCTTTCAAACAATGAAAATTCGAGCTATTTGAAAGTACTAAGTTAGGTGTTGTAAAGAGTTACATTCTTGAAACAAAAGAGTGAAATCCACTCCTATGGGAGAACTGCTTTTCGACACAGAAATGAGTGAAAATTAACTCCTAAATTGCTCGTAATCGCCATGAGTCGCTCCTAATCGCCTTGAAATCGCTCGTTTGTTGTTAAGATTGTTGGAGGTTTAACCAAACAAAAGAGTAAAATCCACTCCTATAGGGGAAGTGCATTTTCGACACTGAAAGGAGTGAAAATTAATTTAGACTGAGTTAAAATCGCTCGCTTGTTTTAAGAGTGTAATATGAATCAAATATATTTTCGTCTAATAAATATCATTCGCGTTCAGGAGTGGATTTCACTCTTTTGTTTTAAGAATGTGGCCTTAAAGCTCAGTTGATTAGCCTACAGATCTCAAACCTTCAGGTTCTCTGACCGTATAGGGCCTGCTTTACTACCATCATATAATAAACGTATTTGTATTTAAAAAAATCATCCAACAAAAATATCTTGTAGCTAGGCCCCTTATTTAAGGCCCAAAAGAGGAGTTTACGACGTCATAAAGCGGCCCAATGGGCTTCGATGGACGTCGTCCATGTTTATGGCCCCTAAAAAAGTTAGTCTTAGGGTGGCAACGGTAGTTTAACAAAGTTGTTTACTTCTGGAACAGTAATCTATACAAAAACCGACCTTAAGTTTGCAGTATACGAATGTTCTACGAGAAAAAGGGTAAATATAGTTCTCATTTTTGAGTGCGAGAATCGAATACAAAGGGGTACTTCACATTCAATAAACCAATTTATTTGTTATTTCAAGACATAAATTTAATATTTTATTAGTTTAGCTTCAGTTAGAGTGTTATTTTAATTATTTTTTTCCTTCGATTTTGACGTAACAGGGCGCAGGAATATCAGGGTCGAAGGAGCAGCCAATAGGAGCAGACGAAATTTCGGCGCCAGTAGCGTTGAATACGCAGATTCCTCCGCCTAGTACATTTCTCTGCTGCAAACTTAAGCTCGGTTTTGGTGTATAGGCTATGATGCTAGTTTCATTTATTTTCTTTCGAAAATTCAGTAATTATTATCTTCAATAATTATTTAATAATTATTTCCGTTTGCAAAAATTAATTTATGTTTCAAAGAATATTCTAATAAAAAAGGATTCTTATTTTTTTTAATGAGCATTGAATTTTGCAGTGTTTTAAATAATTAAATTGCTTCGATTTTTTTCTGAGATTTTTAGTGTTTTCTGAATTTTTTTTACGTGGCGTAAGTTCATTTTCTCGTTTTCGCCTTTTTGTCACGTAGCACGTTCTTTCACTCAGCTCTTCAGTTGCGATTCGTGTTTGAGAATCTTCAAAAATAAAATTTTGGAATAGAATAGTTTTCAAGTAAATATTGTCATCACGAAAGAATATCAGTTACAGTTTCGTCGAACTTCCGCTGCCACTATTTTCCTGCTTAAGCTGCGCTTTCCGACCTTTCAAAGTATATGATGATAAATATATTTGTTCTTGGTTTTGTATTTTAAAAAAAGTTTCTATAAAGTGTCTTATTTTAAAAGGAAAGAAAGCAGTAGACGTATTATATATTAAAAAATCGCTTTTATTAATACATACTATCTTTAAAATTTCTAGAGGAATAAACTAAAAGCGTGTAAACATTTGAAAGAGTGCAGGGGGAAAACCGCTTGATTTCGTAGAGAACTTTCCTCAGCAGGCCACTTTGGCGATGATAGCGAGTAATCGCCTAAACTGGTGTAAGGAAACCAGTTTCTACCTACCGAGATTCACGCGATGCACGATTCCGACGCTTGGACCAAGCGAAGAAGAAAGAGAGAAACCAATCGCCAATGTCCGCCAAGCAGACACAATTACGCGGAACGACTCCTAATAAACCAAGCAGTTCTTTCCCTGTACTCTTCATTTATTACTTCAATTCCTTAGATTCCTAATTAAAATAGTTAAAATTTTAATCTCATCTATCGTAACTAATCTTACATTGTATTTTTATTAATATTTTTCTGGCTTTAAAAAAATCTCACGAACCGATAAGTAGTGAGGTTACTAAAATAGTAGGAATAACCATATATTTATACCTGTAAGATATATATTATTAAAAATGCAAGTACATTTATGTAATGTATTTTTCTTGCAATGTAACAGGGTGTGCCCTTTTGTCAAAAGAAAAAAATGTATTTGTCAGACATTCGATAGGTGAAAGTCGGCAACCCTAAATGATAGCAAGTATAATTATATCTACCTAAGTCACGTGGATTTGGCCTAAGTTCTTGATGTATTTTCTTGACTTGTAACTTAGGGAAATATTATAGCATCAATTTAAAGCAAAAGAAAAAAAAACATCCGATTATTTATTTATTGATAAAGTTTTTGAAATAGTGTCGCCATCTGCAGTATATTTTTAGCATTTTAAAACTTCAAAAATATATAATTAAATAACATCTTCGTTTCAAAGTGGGTTCATTTCGATGTTATGGCGATTCCCATATCTGGGATAAAAGGGCTAACATGGCAAAGCAATACTTCTACGGAAGTTGTGATACCAAAACTAATGCATTAAATCTACAGGACGGACAATCCTTCTTAAATTAGTCGCATTATTTCGGTTAATGAGAACTGCGGAGCCCACTCGGTAAGGCGCGCCTTGCGTGCAAAATGTCCCAGGTTCGGCCCGGGTATTGCCAAAATACTTGACGTCCTATGAATGGACGGCACAGATAAAAAAAAAAGTCCGATGAATGATACCTCTCATCGAGGAAGTGCACGTTTTACATGCTTTCCTAAGTAACGACGCCGCTTACGATTTCGCCCTGAAAAATTACGTTTGTTGTCTACTCAGGTGTCAGCTCGTCACTTGACTGTGGCTCAAAAGTATGACGCCCGTCGCCAATAGCCTTCGTAGTGCCACTTTCAATTCAACTCAATTTATAATAACTTTGCGTTTAGCGTTATAGTTTTTCGCAAAAACCAGGGATTAATCGCCAAAAATCCGAAGCCCTTCCCGCTAACTCACTTTCTTCACGCTAAACCTACGAAACACACCATTTCATTAATATTATATATTTTTTTATTAAATCCTCTGTCCAATCCATCCATGTCGTTGACGTTCTAACTCTAAATCTCTCTCTATCGCTCGCGGAAGAATCTGAGACTGCCTCGTTCATTTATAATTCAACATGTTATGACGACCCAATCTTCCAAAGTGATTGGGCTATCAATAAATAAGCCGTTGTGGTGACATGTGATATGTTTTGGTTGGGTTGAATTAGCGTCGCGCAAGAGTTACACAATGATGTGATTACAATGTCAAAGTGACGGCGTTTTGGTTAGGTTAGGTTTTAATAATCGTCGCACTAGAGCTACTTGGCGACGAGCGTCGTATTTAAGAACCACAGTCAAGTGACAAGCCGACACCTGAATAGGCACCCAACGCAACCGTTAAGCGCGACATCGTACGCAGCGTTAGGAACTTGAAGGCCATTTAACGTGCACTCCCTTACACGGGGTATTATTCGTCGGACTTTTTTTGGCTACACGGGCCGTTTATAGTTCCAGCAGTTATTATGGCGATGCCCGGACCCCAACATGGGACCTTTGGCATGCTAGGCGAGTGCCTGACCGACTGGGATCCCCAGCCCCCCGAATTGTGAAAAAAAATTTAAAAAAAACCGTGATACTTTGTACCTCGGATGTAAATTGCAGAATTTCTTGCCCCGTAGAAGTAAAAATTGGTGCCCTCTTATTGCATTTACATGAGAAAATTATGTAAATTGTTCCCCTTAAACGAAAACAAAGTGGTAGAGAATCAGTGTTTTATGTTGGCGTCTTGAATAAAAATTAATTGGAGCCGCCGCTGCCCGGTTTGTATTTTAAAATAATTTTTTGCCCTTAAACTTATTTAGTTTTTCTCCTAAAGAAATATGCTTCAATAACAAATTGGTCTGTCTGTTTTGAAAAGGCACGGGTACAGTGATATTATTCGATGGTATAATCGTGTACCAAATTGTTCGGAAGTTACTCTTTTAGTTCGGTCTATAAAGTGGTTTCATTTACACAAACACAGACCAAAGTTCAAAAAAGATTAGCCAAAAAGTTTTAAAGAAAGCACAAAATCTCTATTTCGAATTAATTTTCAAATTAGTTAATTAAATTAATATTAACTATCACAACATACCCAAGCTTGTTTATTCCAACTTAAATGTCTCACAATTTCTATTAATTTGTAACAATAATAGATAAATAATCCTTTATGTATTAAAAGAATTTTTTGCCCTTAAACTTGTTTAATTTTTTTTTTCTTAGTGAAACCTTTTAATATGCTTCAATAACAAATTGGGTATTAAAGTGTCAATGCTACAGAATCATTAACGTAATTGTCGTACGGTTCTATTAATTTCTCACAATAATAAATAATTATTTTGTATTTAAATTTTTTGTGCCTTATACTTATTTAAGTTTTTTTTTTCTTTTAACAACTACGCAAACGAAATCTGCTACCATAACATATTGGTGCGTGGGTTTTAAAACGGTACAGTGACATTTTTCAATGTGGAGGCGTCTACAAACAGTCTTTCACAAACTCCCACTCTTTCGAATTTTCGACGGAAGAATTATAATTAAAAAAAAAAAGATTATTTTATATTTTTACTAGCTGTAATTTAGAAATTTCAAAATGCCAATCGGCTTTAGATCTGATAGTAAATTCTATTTAGATTGCAGCTATTTGAGATTTAATTTGAATTGTCTTTTGTTTTTCGTGTGTTTGTGATGATTAAATTAAAATGTCTGTCAACTCAATTATGTATTATTTTCAATGGTGTTTTATTTGATCAGTTATATTTTTCACAAAATAATACTTTGGTACTTTCTTTGGTTAGTATCTAATTATCTTGGGTATGTATTTAGTACAGAAATAATTTGAGTTCTAGATTAAGTACCCATTTTAATGTGGGCGAAATGAGCTTACCATAGTGCATGTACTACTTGTGTTATTAATAAATATTAAAAAAGAACGCCCTTTTTAAATGAACCTCTTGCGACACCTGGCGTCCCCATTTGAGGACATTTTTTTAAAAACTCCCCATAGTTCCGAAATTGACCTGGTCCGATAGAAGAAGATCCAAATATCAGTTTTCAGCCTTTTATTACAGGTATCAGTCATTTATTTCTATAAAAAAATGAAGTTGAACGAGGATCAGTACGATATGAGAGTTCTAAAAAATTATTTAAAATTTGTTTCTTTCAAAAAGTTATTTTAGAAATTATTTTTAAATTCAGTTTGCATTAAAAACAATATTAAAATAATATATTAACTATAAATAAGTGATACGCCTTTTTTGTTGCATTTATAGCACAAAAAGACGCATTTTTAGAGTTTAAGGGGTGTCCCTAAGTAGCTTAATAAACATTTTTTTTTATTTCTTTGCAAAACTTACTTTTTAGCATATATTTGTGTGAAAAGTATGTTTAAGAGGTTAAACAGTCAACACAAACTAAAAACTAGTGCGACAGAAACGTAAAGTTACATCTTTTACAAACCTTATCGGAAAATCGACTGCCTATCGGAGAAGGTGCTATTGGAAATTCATTAGCAAGGGAGTTTTCAATCAATTGTTTTTTTACCTTAAGTTCTTAATCTGAAGATGGCAACGAAAATTTGGTTTCCTATCTGGTTATTGGAGGCTAGCATACCATGCGAAAACTTATTCGTCAGTGAAGCCAACGATTGTCTTCGTTTTCGGCCCAAGCTTACGTTAGTCAGACGTTCAGACTATTTATTGCTGCGGTTTTTTTTCATGTAATCTGTATGGAGAAGAAATAAAAGTGGTTGAACAGTAAAATTCGAAATTCCCCGTGCCAACCTAACTTGGGTAAAAATAAAGAGTAAAAGGGAAGAGAGAAAAGCGCGATCGGTCCGTTAGTTGGAAACTCTTGAAGGAAATATCTCCATACAAAATTATCTGAACACAATTCAACTAAAGTTAACTTTTCATTCTGATAAAATTGCCAAATTTTCTCAAATAATACTCAAATCTGTTAGACCGTAAACGAAATTGATGTTTTAAACATGTTTTCTGGATGTATTCACAAATAATTTATGGAACTCTTTACATCCGCGGAAGGATCTTCTCCATAGCATATTCCTATTTACCCAACCCAGGTTGGCAGTACTATAAGTCAATATCTTATGTAATATCTAGCCATTTTGGTCCTCATTTGGCGACTTTTCGCACCAAACTTCTTCAACCTATTCTGACCTCCTTGCATTTACTAATGGAATTATTAAACGGTTTTCCAGCCTTTGTTAGGCCTAAGGAAAGAGATGGGGGAAGGGGGGTAATCTATCGAAAATATTTGATTTTTCATCCACTATCTAATCGTGTTTTAAGTAAGTTCGAAGCTACGTATTTGCTGAGGGTATTGATTTGACAGCGGTGCTACCCTTAAATATCTGCCTTTCGACCACCGTGAAGCTTTTACAGATATATTTTAATTATTAAACCAAAACTAAGTGAATTATGCATGGTGCTATTTTAATATATCATGTAATACGTCGCTTTAAGTTATCTCAAATAATTTCACTCTTAAAACAAACGAGCATTTTTAACTCAGTCTGAGTTAATTTTCACTCTTTCCCAGTGTCGAAAATGTACTTCCCCTATAGGAGGGGATTTCACTCCCTTTTTTTGTTAAAACTCCGACAGGATCACTCCAAACGAATGATTTTAACTCAGTCTGAGATAATTTTCACTCATTTCCAGTGTCGAAAATTCACTTCTTCTATAGGAGTGGATTTCATATCTTTTGTTTTAAGAGTGTACTGCTTAGGGCCTGTTCTTCCACTAGGCCAGGTCTAGGGCCCCCAAATTTTTGGGGCCCCTCAATTTGGTTCACCTCATATCTGAACCTCTCAGTTTGAAACCTCAGTTCTATCCATTCGAACTTAAAAATTCTTTTTTTGTTAGAAATGTATGACTTTCATACTTTCGGATCGGAAGGACATAAATCTACTATTTGTCAAGGTATGACATCAGAAACCAATTTTCATACTTTTTGCCGTCTGTCTGTACGATCGGACGGACATAAATCTACTACTTGTGTACGGATTCCCCATTGAAGTAGCGTTGAAATTCGATTTCGAGTCATTCAAATCGCTGTTGCCAACTCAGCAATAGCATGTTAAACTTAATTCATTCAAAAACATTATTTGAGGCAAAATTTATTTTGGTTATAAATCAGTTTGGAATGACGTCAGAAATGTGATAATTTATTATTTTTTTACTAAGTAAGGGAAAGGCATATTTTCTTGCGTATAATCCTGATTTGTTTTTATTTACATTTCTTATTTTAAGTGCATTTCGGAGTAGTTTTATGTTTTTTGTTATAAATAACTATTTAATTATTCGTAGAACTAATCAAGCAGACGATAAGTAATAGCAATTTATTTGCGATGGAAAATTAATGAAAATAGTTGATTTTGGCATTAAGAAGTTTAAATTATGGCTGGATGCTGTGTTCAGTGAAATTTATTTTAATGTGGAAAAATGTTTTGTAGAAACGGTTGTAAATGACACTTGCTGTTACGAACCTAGCTCTTTCTCGAAAAGAATTTCAGTAAGTATTTAAGTAACGGGAAAGTAGGCTATTTTAGATCTTTTGGAAGTTCTTGTTGGGTTAAAAATTTTGTGCTATTTAATCGATGTTCTGGCAAATATGAATTGATAATCTTCGAAATTCCATGCAAAACATACCTTATAAAGATGTATATGAAGAGTACACGGGACGAACCACTTGATTTTGTAGGAGTCTTACCATATGTGTCTGCTTGGCGGACATTGGCGGCAGGAAACAGTTTTTTTTTTCGGTTCTTCATTCGCGGTACAAACGTTTACTTGTGTCCATTGATCTCTGGCGTGAATCAGGGTTGCCACGAAAGAAAAACGAAGCGAGTAACCGGTTTCTTCATACCAGTTTAGGCGATTTCTCGCTATCATTGCCAAAGATACCTATTGAGGAAAGCCTTCTACGAAATCAAGTGGTTTTTCCTTGTACTCTTCATATTTGTTAATGTATAAATTTTATATGAAAAGTAAATGCGCTTAGAAATTTGATAGGAAATTACGAAGATATATAAAGAAACTACTTAAGAAAAAAAATGTGAAACCCTCACACAGAACTAAAAAAACATAAATAAAAAAAGTTTCCAAAGAATTTAAACATACTACTAAAGGGCTATCCCGCCAAGCGATTAAAAAAAATTAAAACCCATTAAATACATCTACAAAGTTATAAATAACGCAGACGTTAAACCGGCGTTATATACATTATACACTAAATGAAATGGCCCCTTTAAAAGCCCAGTCCTTTAGTTTTTATATACTGAAGCATAAAAAGCTTAATACTTGAGCAATAAAACCGCACTGCTTTCTTGGCTTGACTTTATTTTCTAACTTTTTTTTCTTTTCTTTAAGTGTTATGTCTTTTAGGGATTTTATTGTACTTTGCGTTTTTGTGCTTTAAAAAAGTAAACTGGTTGAATTATGGTTGTTTTGAATTCAAAATTGGCTAGGTAGAATCTTCTGTTTTGTTGTTGTTTGGAGTGACTTAAGGGGGAATGGGCGCGCTGGATCGCGTGTCTCCAAAGCAAAGTGCATCAGTGTTAATCCTATGGAGAAAACTATTTTCTCTGCCGCATTTCTCCGGCTGTATTGAGTATTTTTACAAACGGAATTTTTTTATGTGAAAAATGTAGCGGACTTACAGGTCTCGACAATCTCACATTTTGAAATGGGTTCGATTTTTTTTTTAATTTTGAACAAATCATTTTACAAAATGTATTCGAAGCAATTTCAAAAAGCGGGATTATAGAGACCTGTAAGTTATCAACATTTATTATTTAAAAAAAAAATAGCTTGCAAAAATATTCAATACAGTCGGAAAAATGTGACAGGTAATATAGTTTTTTTTTCTCATCGGATTAACATTGAGGCACTTGAGTTCGGAGACCCCCGGTCCAGCGTGCCCAGTCCCCCTTTACAATATGATATCTAGCAAATCGTAGAAGCAGCAACTATTGATTTATTGCATAGATTTAGAAAGTAGCAGATATGCCCATCGATTGCGCAATCCCGTACAACGCAATACAAACTGCGCGATTGTGTGATGCATCCACATTTCGCCGTTTTCGCAATGCATCACGGGATACTGGTTCACAAAAAATGCTTTTGCCGAAGAGTCACATGCAATAAAAACTGCATTTTTAATATGCTTCTTTTATGAATATATACCTCATGTCTCCCAGAAATTATCAATACATATCCAGCTACAAACTTATGCTAGCAAAACTGGTAAAAAGTTTTATTTGGTTAATATTAAATATATATTTTAGTCGAATTATCTCATGGTGCCATCTGGTGGCGTATGGCATGGTCATGTGCTAGGGCTTGCGAACTGCCTTATGGGATACTTATTCACAAGTGGCTTCACCTTTCCTCCTAGGGGCAGAGATCTGTTACTTTCTACACTCTTAAAACAAAAGAGTGAAATCCACTCCAGTTGGAGAAGTGCATTTTCGACACCGTAAAGGCATGCATATTTACTCAGACTGAGTTAAAATCACTCGTTTGGAGTGATCCTGTCGGAGGTTTAACACACAAAGGATCCACTCCAAAAGGAGAAGTGCATTTTCCAGTCTGGAGGAGTGAAATCCACTCAGACTGAGTTAAATTAGGAGTGTTTAATTGTTTTAAGAGTGTAAATCTATGATTCATTGACTCGTGTGTCCATTGCATCGGGCTATGTCATCGAAACGAAAAATCTTTTTTTTTTAGTCATTAATCATACATGTTTTAATCATACAGTACAATGTAAAAATTAACCGTTGGAGGTTTCACTTCAAAAATCGAGAATTACCGTCTCTATTAAAAACGTGTCTGTCGATAACAATAATTGAACACCGGCGAAGCGTGTCCGTGAGAACCCCTTTTCTTCTCCCACGTACGGTACATAAAGTCTGCGCTTTCACGGCGAAGACAAAAGACCATTACTTTTATTATTTTTTTTAATACTATGTACTTTTTTATGCTTAAACGTAAATTCTACTACTGGTAAAGCGCAAGTGGTAACATGTACTACCTTCAGGTCCCTGGATTTTTTAAAAATTATATTTGATTCTGCCATTCTTATATGAGTTTTTTTTCTAAATTAGGCTGCTTTTTTTGTTCTGCGTCAATTTTTTTTGCGGACTCGACATATTTATGCCGTAGAACTGAGAGCCATTTTTCTGTTACACCATCTAGGTGCAGGGTTCCCAAGGGGCCTTGAAAGTCCTTAAGAAGTCCTTGATTTTCAATTTCAAGGATCCTTTAAGGTAGGCGAATACCCAAAATTTCCCAAAATTCTAGAAATTTTACTATTGCTTTAATCTTTTCCAAATTTGGCATAGTGATTTCAAATACAATGAACAATGCCATTTAGGCTTTTGTTTTTATTTAAATATAATTTAATTATTTTAAACGGTGTTTTTCTACTAAAAAAAGGGGTTTACGCCAACAAGTCTACCACATTGAATTTTCATCCTATGAACATTTATTATGTGTTAAATTCTTCGTTTTGAACTGATACATGCAATGACTCTCTAGAGTTACATACAAATTACAAGAAAAAAAGTTATTAAGAAAAATAAATTAACAAAATAAGTAATAAATAAATTAACAAAATAAGTAATAAATAAATTAACAAAATAAGTAATAAATAAATTAAATTAATTAAAGTAAGTAATAAATAAATTAAAAATATAAGTTATAAATTAACCACAAAAAAGGATTTTTTTTTATTAACTTACACTTGAACATTTAAAAAAAAAAACTTTTGTACTTACACCAGATGTTAGAGGTTCATGGCACAGATATATATTGAAATAGCATCTGTGAAAAATTTCAGGTAAATTAATGAAAAACTTTTTCTGCTCTAGAAGTGTTGGCGTAAACCCCTTTTTTTAGTTGAAAAACACCGTTTAAAATAAATGAATTATATTTTAATAAAAAAAATTCCCCTAAAAGCATTGTTCATTATATTTGAAATCACTATGCCAAATTTGGAAAAGATTAAAGTAATAGTAAAAATTTTAGAATTTTGGGTATTCGCCAACCTTAATATTCCTTGATTTTTACCAAAAATTGTTGAAAAGTCCTTGATTTTGATTTTTGATAAAACGTACCCTTTAATACCCATTGGTTTTGACAAGCAATCATTGAAAAGTCATTGATTTTCTTAGTTCGTGACCTTCAAATTTCAAGGAGTCATTTCTTAAAACATTTCTTAAGTCGGCAGTAAAAGTCGCACATAGCACTTCGCCATTCATTACAAAACGTTCCTTATATATAAACACTTATATTTTTGCCAAATACTTCTGTGTTTTCCGCTGATATAGTTGCCATAACACCTGGCGTCGACGGTATTTCGAACGCTATTTTATTTTTTGTTTGTAAATATTTGGTCGATTTAATAGGTATAGTAGTCAATGAATCATGATTAAGGGTCCTTGAAAATTTTTTGCGAGTCCTTGAAAGTCCTTAAAAACTCCTTGATTTTTATTTTGAATTACGAGTTTGAACTCTGAGGTGGCTCTCCTTTGCAACTTTGACTTTAAGGTTACCTTGAATTGTTTCTCTTTGTGAATGTTAAAGTATGCCGAAAGAACCGAGCTAAATAGGTATTTATAGGATATTTTAGATGCCTTATAATCATATATGACATGCTTGCCAACGACTTTCCCATCCCGAAAATCTGCCTACTTAGCCTGGGCTCGAACCCGCGCTCTGTTTCTACGTAGTTTTGCCCTTTTTTGTATCATAGTCATTTGAATGGGAGATCTATAACGAAACTTGTCATTTTTAGCTAATTTTTTCATTTTAAGGATAAAAATGTTCTTCCAGCTGATAGAACGGAGTCCGGTTAAGCGAGAATCTATACTTACATAGTTTTGTCCTTGTAGTGGTATTCATATTCCACATTTAAGCCAGTGAGATTTTGGCGATAAAGTTGGCGACTGAAAGGAAGTCACGGGCGTGGCGACAAAGGCGGTTATTGTGAAGTCGCCCGTCCGGAACTTAAACTGCTACTAATTTGACAAGAGCTGTTCTTTCCTGTGTTTTCATCCGGAACCTCGATCAAGTGACGAGGCCGGTGCTATTTTAGAGTAACACTTCTTATTATTATTTTAGAACTTGACATTTTTAACGGGTATGTTGTTGTTACGTAACCCTTTCAGTCCCAATGACAGTTTGACACCCTCATTTTAGAAATTTTTGTATGATCGTCTATAGCCATTTATGATATCAAAACGCACATCATTCGATTCTTCAAACTTTTTTCGATTAGAAATATTTTTTGTTAATATCAATAGATGTCACCAGTCTTATTATTTAAAAAATATATATTATCAGAAGCATGATGATGACAAATGGCGTCACTGGGACTGAAAGGGTTAAATAGTTGACAAACAGTTATCAATTTCTAAAATTTCTGTAAAAGGGGCGAAGTTTTTTTCGTGCAGGGTAAATTTTGATAATGATAAATATGATAAGACATTACGGTACGACTGTACTCCATTTCAACTTCCATTCTAACAGCCGAGGCCCAGTGGCTTAGTGGTATTGCTTCGCATTGCCACATAGGGCAGGGGATCGAATCTCGGATTGGGTGAGGTGGACCCATCCTTTCATCCCTTAAGAAGTGGATCGATAAAATGGGTAGGGTAGACTGACCAGTGAGTGAACAGGCCCCAGTGAATGAGCATTTGGTAAATAAAATTAAAAAATAAGGATTGAAAATCATTCCACTATATGGATTGGCAACACTGACTTCCTCCCATCTAGTAGGAAGCTATCTGACATATGGTTGGTTGTCCTGGGTCATTATGTCTTGGTGTTTATTCACTGTCGAACACAGCTCCTTAAACGTTCATTTACTGGTTAGTCTTACCCTACCAAGCATGCTTGGGAATTAAACACTGGGGGTTCCGCGTGAGGCTGACCACCTTACTGGGACATAAGCCTAGAACCCCAGAGCCCTAGTTCACGAAAGCTAAAATGGGCACTGTAGGCCTGAGCCCACTATTGAGCTGTTGCGCCGAGGAGTTTAGTTTATTCTAACAGCCAGCTTTTAAAAAAAAAAAAAAAAAAAATATTTCTAAGATAGGACATCAGAAACTTTTATCCTTCATTCTTTTTGTCCTCCTGGTGTGTCTTGTCTCTATACTATTAGCATTTCTGTTGGTAATAAAATAGAAAGTGTATAGGTAATAAAGAAGGATTTTTTTAGTTACTTCCGAACTAGTAACTTCTGCTAAAGAAGGCTTGTTTTCTCGTTTTTTTCGTCCTACTTTCGCACTGTCTCTGAGGGCGATAGGATCCATTAAGGCCACTCCTTAAAGGGGGGGGGGATAAACCGGAATACGGGTCTCCAAACTAAACCTCCTCTCTGTGTTATTCACATGGGAAATATAAAAAGTATAATTTTCGTAGTCCAATATTCAATACTGGCCCAATGACAGTTTGGCACCATAATCTTAGAAATTTATTTCTGACCGTCTATATCCCCATATATATCAAAAACTACATCATTCGATTCTTCAAACTTTTTTCTATTCGAAAATATTTTTTATTGATCCCAATAGATGTCAGCCCTATTATTATTATTTTTAATTATGATCAGAAACATGATGATGCCAAATGGCATCGTTGGGACTGAAAGGGTCCATTCGGCCACGAAGAGTATTCTGTCCTATTGGATTAACACAGAGATAATTCATAGATGAAGAGACCCGACGGTTCGGTTACATTCCTCCTTAGCGGCGAAAGTCCACCAAAGTACGTTTGTGCAAATCTAAAAGAAAAATGATTTTCTTAGCTACACCTTTCTCAGTTTGCATTGAATATTTTTTACAAACGGCTTTTTTGTATGATAAATGTAGCTGATCGCAGGTCTCTGTAAACCCACACTTTAAAATGTTTTCGAAAATTTTGTTCCTGTTTATTAATTATAGAGACCTGTAAGTCAGTAACATTTATGAAGTAAAAATAAACATTTGTAAAAAAATTCAATTAATTATTTTATTAATTATAGAGACCTGTAAGTCAGTAAAATTTATCACATAAAAATAAGAATTTTTGAACAAAATATTCAATACAATACTTGAGTAATATCAGATCCGAAAATAATTATTTCCCCCATTTGATTAACACAGAGAAAAGTCTTCGGTTTGGAGACCCGAGAGTTCGGTCCCATTCCCCCTTAAAACCCGTCCATTTATCGGCGGATCCGGCAGCTTGTAATCTGTTCGGGATAATCGCACAACTGCCCTTGGGACCGGATACCTCGCTGCCGGATAGATGCCCGGCAGGAAAGAAAAGAAGGGGGTGAAAAGAAAAATTCCTTGGTTTTTACCCGTTCCTAGGGAAGGGGTTTATTTATTTGAAACTAACTTGTGTTTAATGTTTATCCCTCTAATGCATGAATTTTATTTCCATGCCCAAAAAATATATATGTATCTTTAATACTCGTAAATTATGGGAAAAATACTTTAAAAAATCTAACTGCAATAGAATTTAAATAATTTCAATTTTTAAAAAAATTTCCATGTGACAAAAACCAACTACAAAATTCCAATTTTGATAATAATGACTAGAAAACTACTACATATACATAGTTCAAAATAACCCTCTTTAACTATAACTAATTTTTCAAAACAATTTATTTGTATATTAGTACTAATACTATTATACTTTGAATACTGCCATAAACGTATTTTTACAACAGTTTGAAACTTCACTTTTTAATTTTGAATACACTTTTACTGCTGTCATTTATGAGGGTTATTAGTAACTAAAACTTCAAAATGGCATGTAATAGATGAAAAAACACAAATTTGGCCAGAGGGAGATCTACTTTAATAGAATAAAGTGGATTATGTAACTTGTTACCGAACGATAACAGTATGCATTAGAGGGTTATTTTAGTCTACTTTTCTTTTTTTTTCTTCAATTCGGTAGAATTGAAAAATGAAAAAGTACGTATTGACAGCGGTCGATGTCCGTCAGTCTGTCCGTACCCCCCTTTCCAAAATCGGTTTTATCAATCGGAGCTTAAAAATTCTTTTAAAAGGTATGACTAGAAGCTTTTTTTTTTTTAGAAAGGTATGACCCCAGAGACGCGACTTTCCTACTTTTTGTCCGCCTGTGTGTACTGCCGTATAGACAAAAAAAAAATACTATCTGTCGGCGTACTATCTCGTTGAATTATCATCGAAATACAATTTAGAGTCATTTAAATCGCCGTTACCAAATCAGCAATGACATAAGAAACTTTTTTTTATTAAAATATTTGAAGCAAAATAAGTTCTTGAATCAGTTTGGAATAGCGTCATAAGATGTAGCTCAGTATGATTCTTTCATTGCTCTTTAATTGTTTACTAAGAAATCGGCTAGGCGTATTTTTTGCATACGATTCTGCCTAGTTTTAATTTATATTTATTGTTTAATGCAGTTTAGAGTAGTTTCATGCTTTTTGTTATTTAATAAATATTTAATTATTCTTCGAACAACAAATACATCGAGCAGACGATAAATAATATTATTAATATTATTTATCGTCTGCTCGATGTATTTGTTGTTCGAAACCGGGAAATCAGGGAATTCTCAGGGAAATTTGCAATACTTAGAATATCAGGGAAATCTCAGGGAAATTTACCAATTACCCCCCAATTTTTAAAATAACGGATTTTTTTTCGACGTAGCGGAACCGATCCTTTTGTGGATCCGTTCATTTGACCTCGTTCACTCTGGACCGACCCATTACCAGCGATCTCGGAGGGATTTCCCGGTCTGTAACGGGTCTTTCATTCGACGCGATATAGAGAATCCGGATGATCGTTCCCTCTGTGGATTCGTTCTTTTGGAACCGTTCACTCCGGACCGACCCATTTTTAGCGGAAGCGCGCTCGGATTGGAATCAGTTTGTTTATTGTTATTGTTTCGTTCTCTATGGATTGGTTTCGTTTGTAAGCGTGCTATAAAAATGCTAGTGAATTCCGCTTTCGTTTATATTCGTGTATTATTTTAAAGATGTAAGCGTCAGGAAACTAAACAGTATCAAGTTTTTTAGACTCTTACTCAAAACAATTCCCATGCATCGGAATTTCTCGGAAAGGATCCGATTTCCGTTTCTGCGAAGTGTGTGCTTGTGATATTAAAATTGCTCCTGGTGGTTTAAGTGACATTAAAAATCACATCAACTCAAAGAAACACACTGAACGTGTTGAAAAAACATCTAAAATTGGGAAATTTTTAAGTTCTGGTGAAAACGATAGTGAAGTTATAAATTCGGAATTTTTAAAATGTTTACTTTATGAAAATATCAAGAACCACTGTAGGAAATGTTAATTATATATTTTGTGTTGGGAGATAAAAGATGAAAATCACATCCCCTTTTTTGCTATGGAAAAATTAATGCAAAGTTAGTCAATTTATTTTTGTGTTTAAGTTATTTTTATATGTATTACTTCAAAAATTAGTTTTTAAACAAAATTTGAAATCTCAGGGAAATTTTGTGAAAATATTCTGGAAATCAGGGAAATCTCAGGGAATTTTACATTTCAATTTCTGTAGCCACCCTGATTAAGTTCATTTGTGAAAATATTTTAAGTAGGCAAGGGTATAGATGGAAATAGGATCACTCTTTTAGTATTTTCGGCCTTTATCTTTTGACTCTTTACAAACTCATTCTTACCATACACAATAACAGAAAAAGGCTGTTCCTTTCCTTATACACCCTACACCCCCTTCTCCCCAAAAATAAGACACCTTACTACCTTTTTAAGACAAAAAATACTAAAAAACATTTCTTACGTGTCTCCTGTTAAAATAGAAGAAAAGGGTCTTGGGAGATCTAATTAAATGCGATGTCGCGGAACGGAATGACGTGATTGGCTGAACGGACGTGGGGGGAGGGACATTGATGGATGGGACAACGTCTGAGTTTGGATCGGAAGTGTCGGAAAGTCTTTGTTCGCAGCGCCGAGAGTGATGGGGTGGTTCGATTTTTTTTTATTATCGTCTGCGTTGTGTTTTTGGAGGAGAAAGGGTTTTTTGTAGAAGTCTTTGTTAATTAAGGAGAGTCAGATGGGAGTTTGGGTCAAAAATTTCAATTTTCTGTTTCTCATTTTTCTTAATCTGCAACTCTTTAGCTTTTACTTAAGACCAAGATTATGGATTTCTAAAATTGGTTTTGTTTTTATAAGCATTTTTGAGAAAATCTGAAACTCAGTTCTTACCTATACCTTACTTTTCTTTTGCGTTTCCAGAAATATCTTTTATAGTTCCTGAGAAAAAATTATCGTAATGATAAGTTTTTTTTAACAGTTACGATTCGTAACTGTTAAAAAAACTTGTCATTACGATAATTTTTCTCAGGAACTATAAAAGATATCAACATGTTTTGTCTTATTATTTCTTCCCCGTCATTAGCTCTTTGATTTAAACTGAAGAGTTTTAAACATCGCTGCGCAAATTTTTTTTATGACTTTAAATCTAATTATTTTTGTGTTTTTAACATTTTTGCATTTTTAAAAAAAAATCACTGTAAAATTATTTTTTATGTTGTGAAATATCCTCAATAATTTAATCAAAGAGCTATATATTAGTAAGGAACAAACTATAAAAAAAATATCAAAGATGACGGATTTTTAGAATATTTGGATTGGTTGACATAAAGTCGAGCTAGAGCTAGCCAAGGGCTTTGGCGACGGTATTGGCATCATAATTTGGAACTGCGATAAAGGGGCTGGAAGGAAAGAATTCTGAAATATTCTACAAATTATGCATTAACGTTTTCCGCTAGCAAACTTCTTCAACGGTTTACCGGGAAAATGTCCAATCCGCCTCCCTTGTAAAATGTTTCAGATACCAAAATTTACTCTTAGGTTGGTTGGATGGTTGACATATATTTTCAGGCTTGTGTGCTTGGTCGCAAGGACCCGCTTATAATTCATCGTCAAGTAGGACAACACAAGACACACACATACACAAATGACAGATGCTGCCATCTGTTGCCACCTCCACAATTTAGACATGTCCCTGAAGGGGAGGGAAATTTTCTCCAGGGACCTGTACCCGTGGGAAACTGCGCAATGACCGCCCACAGGACTTTCGGACCCAACAGATTTAACGAGCACGTACTCCGCATATACTCGGTGGGTTTTCAGCGACCAGGACTCGATCGCGGGGGCTTCCGATCCGTAGATCAAGACACTGACCACAGGGCGCTCCACAGCCCTTAGCTAAAGTTGATTAAGTTGTTTAACACGATTACCTGCAAACCTTCAACTTCAAATATTGCCAAATTCAAAAGTAAGACCCAAGGAGCCGCATTTTTTAAAAAGATTTCAATTCAAAGTAATTAACTTAATTCTGTATAATCGACATGGATTATGATAATTCCCTTCACGAGTGGAATTTAAATTAGTTTATTTAGTTAACACAGCCAAACTGAATAGAGAATCAGGTCTGGAAAACCCAAAATATTATCATTGTATTTAAATTAGTCGTTTGGATGTTTACTTCGCACTGTTTGTGGCATCACAGCTTAACTTGATTGGATGGGTCTTCACCGTACCGAACGCTAACATTTTAATTAGTTCCGAAATTGAAATGGTCCGATAGAAGATGCAAATATCAGTTTTCAGCCTTTAATTACAGGTATCAGTCATTTATTTCTTTAAAAAATGTAGTTGAACGAGGGTCAATAGGATAATAGAGTTCTTAAAAAAATTAAATTTTTTCCAAATATTTCAAAAAGTTCTTTTTTAGTTAATTTCTTCTTAAATTCTTTCTTAGTTAATTTAAAGGCATTTTGCATTAAAAATAATGTTAAAATAAACTGCTAACTACAAATAAGCGATGAGGCCTCTTTTTTGTGCATTTATAGCACAAAAATTGCGTATTTTTAGAACTTAAGACGTGTCTCTCAGTAACTATTAAACATAATTTTTTTAAAAAAAATTCCTTGCATAACCTACTTTATAGCATATATTTGTATGAAAAGTATGTTTAGATTAAGGATATACAGGGTGGTTATAAAATAACGTTCCCTATTCGGAGTGGTCTGTAGCGTGAATGAATAATCCAAATGCATTAAAAATTGAGACACTTACTAATCACGTAGGGGGAACAAGAATGGAATCATATAAAAAAAATCATCATAAAAAAAAACTCGTCTCTTGACCAGAATCTAAATTACGAGGCGTCGTCAATTATGGCTAATCACGGCCAACACAGCTAATTACGCCTCGTTTCTTAGAACCCTGGTCAAGAGACAAGTTTCCTTTTTTCGAAAAAGAATGGAATCATAAAAAGAAACTCGTCTCTTGACCAAGGTTCAAATTACGAAGCATAGCCAATTATGGCTATTTACGGCCAACACATCCAATTACGCCTCGTAATTTAGAACCCTGGTCAAGTGACGAGTTTGTTTTTTATGATTCCATTGTTTTCCCCCCTTCTTGATTAGTAAGTGTCTCAATGTTTGTTGCATTTGGATTATTCATTGAAGCTACAGACGCGAGCGTTATTTTATAACCACCCTGTATGTGTAGGGTTTTGCTCGGGTCTTAAGAGATTAGACATTTGCCGAGGTGCCGATTGGGCTTATATTTTGAGCACTTAAACAGCTTCATCTTACAACATCTTTTCACTCGACTTCACCTCCCCTAAATCTCCTTTTACCTGATCCAAAACAACTCAGCACACATGTAAACTTTCTTCCATACATAAAAATCTATCTTCCCATTGTAAGCCAAGTAATGACCGCCCACAAAAATCGAGCAATATATTGATTTCGAGCGAAGCATGGCTGGAACAAAACCTTGTGAAACCAAATTCAGGTATCGGCTTCTTTTTGCTCATGTAAATGCGGTCTGGAGACCGAAAAACACCGGTCAATATATTGGAATACACTACCTTTTTTGTGTTGAAGACTTGCAAGTAAAATTCCGTTACTGATGTTCTATGTAAAGTTGGAGGATTTGTTTTTTGTTACACTCTTAAAACAAACGAGTGAAATCCACTCCAGTTGGAGAAGTGCATTTTCGACACCCTAAAGGCATGCATATTTTCTCAGACTGAGTTAAAATCACTCGTTTGGAGTGATCCTGTCGGAGGTTTAACACTCAAAGGATCCACTCCAAAAGGAGAAGTGCATTTTCCAGACTGGAGGAGTGAAAATGAATCAGACTGAGTTAAAATCGCTCGTTCGTTTTAAGAATGTACACTCTTAAAACAAACACTCCCAATTTACCTCAGTCTGAGTGGATTTCACTCCTCCTGACTGGAAAATGCACTTCTCCTTTTGGAGTGGATCCTTTGAGTGTTAAACCTCCGACAGGATCACTCCAAACGAGTGATTTTAACTCAGTCTGAGTAAATATGCATGCCTTTAGGGTGTCGAAAATGCACTTCTCCAACTGGAGTGGATTTCACTCGTTTGTTTTAAGGGTGTAGGTTCTACCAGTAAAATGATGACGTCCGTTGTGAAAACCTTACAATATATGTATAACCTCCCGAGACCCGAGCAAAATCCTACACGTATATTCTTATTCTAAACATACTCTTCATTCGAATAAATGCTAAAAAGTATGTTTTGCAAAGAAATTTTTAGAAAAAAATTACGTTTAATAGTTACTTAGGGACACGCCTTAAACTCTAAAAAATGCAAATTTTTTTGTCTTATAAATGCAACCAAAAAGGCCGTATCACTTATTTGCAGTTAACAGATTATTTTAACATTGTTTCTAATGCAAAATGCCTTTAAAATTAACTACTAAAAGAACTCTCTTTGAAAAGTTTTTTTTAAATTTTAATTATTTTTTAAGAACTCTAATATCGTATTGACTCTTGTTCAACTTCATTTTTTTAAATAGAAATTAATGATTGATACCTGTAATCAAAGGCGGAAAAACTGATATTTGGATTTTCGCCTATCGGGTTAATTTCGGAACTAATGAAGACGTTAATTGTTTGTAAGGAGGTTTTAAAAAATGTCTCCAAATGGGGACGCCAGGTCACAAGAGGATAAAACCGTAAATTTGGCAGTATTTTTTTTTCCAGTGCTGCTTTCTATTTTTTTTTTATTATTTCTTTTGGTTGCAGGAATTGTAAGGCCACATTTTACACTATACACGCAACTATCGTAGCGATAGTTTTTCAAACAAATAATTAACTTAAATAAATGCAAAAATACTTAATCGAAAAAACCTTAAAAACCTTCACTAACTATTTATTTTTTTATGGTTAAATTATCAAAATAAAGTCAACCTTTTCCAGGAGTTATATTATACTTTAAGCACCTAAAAGTCTCGTTTAGCTATTTTAATTATAATCACGTCTCAAGTTGTTTAAAATGATGGCAACTGTCCAAACCCATTCTTTTAAGACTCAAAAGCCTACTTTACAGGTTGATTAACAGCGCCATCTAGCTTCTGAACCATCACTCACTTTGGAGATTTCCGCTTGGCGACATTTTCCAAAATCGATCACTTTTTCGTCTTCTCTTTTGCCAAAAGTTTAACTCCGCGTCGGGTTTTATTCTGTTTTTATAAATATATATTTAATGCGTTTTTCCCTTATTATTTATAAGTCTTAAGAAATGCTTTTAGAAGTTCTTTTTCTCTATCTCTAATCCTTTAATGCAATGAGAAATATATATTTTTTATTCGTTGTCTGAAATGATAATTTTTTTTAAAGTATATTTGACATTGTAAGCCGTCGGGCCGTAAATTATGAAGGCTTTGTCTTTCTCTCTAAAAGCATTTCGATCTGATTTTTTTTTAAATTTTTTTTTCTGATTTGACGTTGTGGAAAATTGTGGTCAAGATTAGTTTCGCTGACGATTTTTCAAACTGTTCAATGGAGTGTTTTTTTGACATTGTGATTGGCAATAGCTCCAGCCGTCTGGTTTTTATTTGTTGTATGGAATTACTTTAGTTGTGGCATTCGAAAATGAGTTTTCTAAGAATATTTTACTTATTATACGATTGCTGTTATTTTTTTGTCAACCTCCGATGGGGTGTAACATAAAGACGGGTCAAAATAAAAAAAAAATGTACCAAAAGTAATATACAATACTGCTTATCTCTCCACATAATCACCTTGACGATTAAGGCATTTGTCATACCTGTAAACTAGCTTTGAAATACTCTCTTCATAAAATGTAGCCGCCAATGATTGGGAGGGAACTGTGTTTGTTTCGTGTAAAAAAAGTAAATTTGGAAGACAGACTTGCTTCCTTGGTCCCCTTCTTCATGAACATCAGTAATGTTCAGCGAGTAGGCCAAGTGTTTAGGGAAACTCGAAGGTTTTCCATAAGTGAATTATAGATAAGCTTAGTGACTTGGATAAAAGCGCTTCCAAGTTGACGTGGAGCTCAAAGAAACCGTCTCAACTCCCTCCCAATCATTGGCGGCTGCATTTTATGAAGAGGGTATTTCAAAGCTTGTGTACTTGGTATGACAAATGCCTTAATCATCAAGGGGATTATGTGGAGAAGTAAACAGTATTTTACATTGCTTTTGGTAAAAACAATCTTTTGTGTATCTTGACCCGTCTTTTTGTTACAGCCCAAGGTTGAAAAGGTTGAAAAAAAAAACAGTTCTTGTTTATTTTCGATACTGTTGTTCAAAGCAGCAAAGTCATCCGAAAACTCGTGACGTCAATACAACCGATCTACACACTTTCTTAACGTAGTACGGAAGCTAGAGAAAAAAAACCATCTATCGCATTCTCTCTAAATGTACGTTTCCCCCCTTTTTTTATCGATATCTTTTCAGTTATCGTCGCATTGGGAATAAATCATCTGAAGCAGTTTCCATTCAGCGCCCGGAGGAGGAAAAGATATTTATAGAAATATAACTTTTAAAAATAGTTGCTGGGAATTGGAGGGGTACTTTCTAAGAACAGTTGCTTGGTTGGGTTTTGCATATAAACTTGTAAAATAAACCTATAAAAGACCAACTATGAAATGTAATTTATATTATATAATCTGTTTCTCTTAGCGAGAACTTGATAGTATGAAATAAGTTTCACAAAGACATGGAAAAGGTTAAACTCTTAATACCCGAGCAATATCCTGCACGTATATTCTTATATAATCTAAACATACTTTTCATACAAATATATGCTAAAAAGTATGTTTTACCAAAACTTTTTTTTAAAAAAAATTATGTTTAATAGTACTTAGGGACATGCTTTAAACCCTAAGAACTCTAGTATCATATTATTGAACCTCGTTCAACTTCATTTTCTTATAGAAATAAATGGCTGATACTTGTAATCAAAAACTGAAAACTTATATTTGGATCTTCTTTTATCGAACCAGGCTGATTTCGGAACTAATTAACGTCTTAATTGTTTGTGGGGAGGTTTTAAAAAATATCCCCAAATGGGGTTGTCATGTCGCAAGAGGTTACTTTAACTTTAGTTTAATATTTCATTCGGAAATGAAGATTTTAATGGTGTATTAAAAACAAAATCGTCACAATTTTTTTTCAAAACTTGACACACAAATTATAAACAAGCTCTTAAGCAATTTTTCCCTAAAAATAATAATAATAAACACTCAAACTCAAATCTTGAAGGCTAAAATACATTCAAAAATTATTTTCTAACAATCGAAACAACAGATTAAAAACACCTGAAATCCTTTTATTTCACATCGGAACTGAAACACCTTTCCCTGCTTTTGACGCCGAAGCTTTTAAGGCGGAAATTTTAAGCAAAAGCATCTATATTATTGATGCATCCTGGTAAATGAAAAGGGCATATATCCTATTTTATAATGTGGAACATATGCCCCTTTTCTACCAAAATGGGGAGATTTGTAGGCCCCCATTTGAGTTAGTCTATGGCTTCATAAATATCGTTTCAGTATGGGCATAAGGTGGTAGCCGGTTCAATGAGATTTATACCGAAATTTATCAAAAATTTTCATGCGTTTGATATTCTTGGGCTGCATACTGGAAACACTTTATATTGAAATTATCGATTTTTCAAAATACACAATAAATTCAACGATGATTGGCGAGAAAAATTATTTACCGAAAATGAGTTCGATGCTTAAGTTTGTCTTAATAACAAACAAAATATAGGATAAAGGAAGATACTAGTCATGAACAATTTCTTCTCCATTAGCCCACTTGAAGCTCTAGTACGACGATAATTTAACCTTTCCTAACCTGAACAATTTCTGTAGGACATATATTGAGTTATTTAAAAAACGAATTAAAAAAACCTTTCAGTTTTTGTTCGGGAATGAAGGTGTTTTTTTTACAAAGTCTTTGTTAATTGATTAACGTTAAAATGTGTTGTATAAAATTGCCGGAAAAATAAAATAAGTCGTACTCCTTGTTGAGTCAAAATATTGATTTTACGTAAATAAATAGAATTATGACAACAGATTCAAGGGAAATAACCCCCTTGAGTTCAACAGGAGCTCATCGCGAGAAATCGCTATTGGCCTTGAGGGCACTAACCCTTTCAGTCCCAAAAATTTACTACACTACAGAAACATCTGATATTCACAAAATAAGCTTATTTTAGGTCAAAAATAAGAATTCCAAAAGAAAAAAAAATCATTTAAATTTTTTTATCTGGTTTTTGAAATAATGCCAAAATTTTTTAACTGTGGAAAACAACAAAATAAAAATATATGTATTGCCTAAACACACTTCGATTTATATATTTTAAGGTATCTGACCATATTATTAAAAAAAATAGTAATTATTTTAACCGAATTATTTTAAATTGTGTTTTAAATATGTGGAACTGAAGTGAACTTTTCAAAAATCAGGTGAAGCCCTTGTTACCTATTTTCTAATTAAAAAAAATAGTAGTTCTGATTTCTATTGAAATTAATGTAAAATATTGTCTAATAGAACAAAGTGTGAAGAATCGAATGATGTGTGTTTGGATGTCGTACCGGGACATAAACATTTGGAAAAAAATATTGAAAGTGATGATGCCAAATGGCATCACTGGGACTGAAAGGGCTAAATTGCTTTGGGCTTTGGAGTATATTTGTCGAAACTACCGGCTGTCGTAACTTTTCTGTGCGCTCTGGTTTAATTATGCTAGTGAATGACTGTAACTTGATTCGAATATTTTATTTATTAAGAAAATGTTGAAATTATCCTCCTGCATCGTGTTTTCACTGCATTAAAACTACCCGCGTAGGAAAACAAGTTCTACAGAATCGCTGTTGTCTCGCTGAGAAGCTTTCAATTCTAATACAATGATGCAACCTAAAATATTTTTAATTAAAAAAATATATATGAATATTCAGTATCACAGTTCCGAACTCTAAATTGGTTAAAAAAAAATTTTATATAAATAAATTTCTTTTTAATGTGCTTGAAATACAATATTTGCCAAAAAAAATATTTTAAAAGGCCTTGAATTTTTTTAATAACTACGTTATTTAAAATTATAAACGTCTAAGACTGAACATGCATAGAGGGCAATTGTCCTCTTCTTTCATTTCTTTCGTAATTTTAGTTTAAAAAGAAGTTTTAATGAAAACCTTCCTCTGTGCGTTTGATTTTTTCCCCCTGCTTCGTCTCTTCACTGCATGAAAACTAACCTAGTAGAAAAACAAGTTCTCTTCTAATTTACTTCCGAATGAAGTGATGTTATGTAGCTTAAATTACTTTTATGTGTAAAATATATGGTGTATCGATAACTATGTATGAATGAATTAATGTGACTCATTGCCTACTTAGCTTATAAGGATTGATAAGCTCCCTAAGGCCTGACCTATTCCTTCATGTTCGGAGTGTCGGCTTTTCCGAAGAAGAAACCTGTGCTAGGAACCAGAAAAGAATGCAATCGGCCACGTGCGAATTATTTTTTCTTCAGGACATTCCGAACATGCGTAAAGATTGATAGATAAGCTATTGAAGAAGTGACATTCTTATACTTGTTCGTAGTGGCGGCTGTTCCGAAGAAGAGGAAACCTGCTCGGAATCCAAAAAGTATGGTCGGCCGTGTGCAAACAGGTTTCTTCTTTGTGACAGCCGATACTCCGAACAGGAGGGAGAAATTGACAGATTAACCCTCCCACACATGAATTTTTTCTTTATGTTCGAAATGTTGTCACGCATAAGAAACTTGTTTGCAACCAAAAACTACGTGTACCGTGTACGAAAGGTTCCTTAGTTTTCACAGACAACACTTCAAACAGGACGGAAAGGTTGATAGATTGAGGGTTGCTTAAAAATAGAAGGTCTGATAAACTCTCCAAGACGTGACCCTTTCCTTCCTGTTAGGAGTGTCGGCTGTTCCTAAGAAGAGTAAACTATTTGGTTTAAGAAAATTATAGTCAGACGAGCGGGAGCAGGTTTCTTGTTCGAGACATCCGAAGCTTGAAGTCACAAAAGCCTTTTTAAGAAGTTTAATTAGTCTTTTTATACTTCGCAATTGAAGAGCTTAGTGGAAGAACGAGTGGCATTTTTTGAAAAAATGGAAATTTCAATGAATACGTTATTCACTTCGTTAAACATAACAAGTTCTTCCCTTTTCAAAAATTTTGTGTTGATTGTATTTTTTAACCTTTTGTAAGTGCCATTGTTAATGGGACTAACTGCAAACGAAAAACTTTAAAGCTCATTTTCACCTTATTGTCACTTAGCACGTTCTTCCACTAAGATCTTCAATTTATTTATTATTCAAAAAATATTATTTCACCACAAATCTAACACTTTTCTTTCGCTTCCCTACAGATCATCCGTGAGCGAGTTCGAATCCCCCTTCACCGCAGCTTCTTTGTCTGGAACAGCCACCCGGGTGGGCTGCCCACCCTCCCCGAGTTCTCCGATGTACTTCGGGACTTTCCTTTCCATTTGGCGCGGTTGGGGCAGCAGCCGCACGCCAAGTTCACGGCCGTCATCTACGTCGCCATGGCGGCCGCCAACCCCCTGCTCAGGCTCGTCAGGGCGGTCGCCAAGTCGGAGAACGCCGCCAGGGTGAGTTGTTGATTGGTTGATTTGTTTGTTCTTTTTGTCGCCAAGTTAGGCGATATTGACCACAAACTATAGTTCTAGTTCAATATATGGCTAAAAAGACGTCTGAAACGATTTGCTACCCGGCTACCACTCATATTCTCTTCAAAGTCATTTATCGCTTCGGTAACAGCTCCAAAATAACTCCAAGCAAATTCTTCGCTTTTTTTTTTTTTTTTTTTTTTGCAAATATCGTAGATACTTTATGCAGAGATTAATCAATAACAATTTAAATTTTGCAAAAAAAAGGAAAACTTAGAAATTCAAGATAATTCATGCAATTCACGTACTGTACTTAAAGCTGCACACTAAACTTTTTTTTAATGTGTTTCACCGATTTACTCGTTAATACTATACTTAAAGAAACGAATAATTAAAGCGATTGGTGTGTGGGTGTTTTGGACATGTAGCATAAGTAGCTGTTATGTGGAAAAAAAATTATAAGGTAGTAGCGCTCACAAATAAGCCCAAGTAGTCTAGCAGTCATCCCAAAACAACGTGGCGTAGAACAATCGACAAGGAAGTTAAAGAACGTTACAAGTCATGGGGAGATATTAAAACCGTTGCTGCCAACAGGGTGAGGTGGCGGACCAAGACGAAGGCCCTATATGCTCCACGTTGGAGTGAAGGGGGTATAAGTAAGTCTAGCAGTCATTCCAAAATGCTTAAATATTTTTCAGATCGTGGTGATCTGGAACAGCGAGGGCGTGTCGGCGTCGTCGATGAAGTGGCCTTCTTCTCCCATCCCCATCAACGTCATACAGGCACAGCACAAGGTAGGCCTGCAAATTAACCCTCTAATGCATGAACTTTTATTTTCATCCCAAAATAATATATATGTATCTTTAATACTCACACATTATCGGAAAAATACTAAAAAAAAATTTAACTGCATTAGAATTTAAATAATTTCAATTTTTAAATTTTTTTCCATGTGACAAAAACCAACTGCAAAATTCCAATTTTGATGATAATGACTAAAAAACTACTAAAAATATTTCAAAATAACCCTTTCTAACTATGATTAATTTTTCAAAACAATTTATTAGTATTTAGTGCTAATATTATTATTCTTTGAATACTGCCAAAAACGTAATTTCACAAAAGTTAATAACCTCACTCTTTAATTTTGAATACACTTTTACTACTGTCATCTATGAGGATTATTAGTAACTAAAACTTTAAAATGAAATGTAATAGATGAAAAAACACAGATTTGGCTAGGAGGAGCTCTAATTTAATAGAATAAAGTGGGTTATATTACTTGTTACCAAACGGTAACAGTATGCATTAGAGGGTTAAATTTCGACAGCTTCCCTTATTATTGGAGTTGGGGTTGTGTAATTTTTAGCTGATTTACTGAATAGGAGCGCCTTGTAGCAGTCATATTTTTAATTCCTTAATTTTTGACTAGCAGTTAACACGAGCCTCGTAATTTAAAACCTAACTCTTAACTCAATCACAACACTTAAGCAGGCACCCAGCGGAACTTCGAACGACCTACGCTTACGCCCCCAGTGATTATTGAGGGATTTTTTTTTTACTCCAGCACTAATACTAGTATGACTATGACAAAAAGAAGAACCTTCTAAGTGAGAGATTTGACGATTAACCACCTCGGCCCCCTCATTATTTTATAGCATCATATTTATTGTATTGTGGCATAGAACGATCTATAATATAAATTGGAAGGAATGTTTCTTAATATTGAACAGTCAATCCACCACATGTCGGAAAAGCTCTTTTGTGACTGTTACAGTTCTTTTCTGTAAATTCTTGTAATACAACCAAGATTATATATAAAACAACTGCAAGTGCCAAGATCTGTAACGGAAATATAGCAAAAAGAGTTTTCTGTTTTAGTTTATAATGATAATTTAAAATGTAACATTCTTAATTCAAACACAATTAAATTTATGACGTATACCAATATTTTCTCGAATTTCGACCTGATACAAGTCTGCCAAGAAGCAAATTTGCGCAATCAGGTAAATTTTCGAATTCAAAGAAGCCGTTTTAAAATAACTTACGAAAATAGTCAAGCGAGTTTTAACGGCAACCTTGTCCGCTAGATGTATTCGAGAGAACTATTTATGTGATCCAAAGAGAACACTTTATCAATTTAAATGAGCTAAAGACAAAATGGCGCCGCTCGCTTGGCTGAGGAAATGGCGGACGCTAAAGAAATAATGACTCGTTACCTCTTCATCTGTTCTTTTCCAAGGTTTTTTTTTGTTAAAAAGAAATAGAATAACAGAAAAATAGTATTAAGAATATTATCAACAAAAGAATATAAATATTAAGTAAACTATACACAACATTAAAAATATGAAACTTTATTATTATTTTATTAAACTATTCCACATAAAAATTAAAATAGTTCCACAAAACTATTTTAATTTGGGAAAATTAAAAAAAAAGGAAACATAAACCAAAATTCTCGAAAAAACCATGCCCACATTTGCCGCGTAGGTCAATTTTGTTTCGCCATTAAGTGCTTTCAAAGAAGTAAATGTTATTATTGGGTTTTTTCTATCATTGCATAAAATTAAATTATCATGATTTACCATGACTTTAATTTTAAAGTATAAAAAAAATAATAAAGCATTTGACGAAAAGTTTTATCTCCAAACCTTTTAAAAATCACGTGAAGTACAAATGGAAACGTATTTATTCTTTGCCCCAGCAGAATCGGGTTAATGTGCATCTTATTGTTCTACTATTATTACTCTATGAAGATGTAGTAGATTTACTCAATATTAGCTCTAATAACGTAGAACTGTGACATATGGCGGCATGAATTAAATTGAATTTAGCTTGGTCTACACATTGGTGGATCACTGTCGGCTTGGAATTCACTAAATTGCAAAAAGTGGTAAAAATATTTTAACTAACTCTTTAAAAAACTACGATTCTATTAAGAGGTGTCGCAGGATTATTATTAATCCACTTAAACTGTTATTTAAAAAGAGCGCAAACGATGAAGAGAGCTTGGCGTCTAATTCATTCCGCTCGCAAATCAAGGCGTCGTAAACTGCACTTTACGACGCCAAGTGAGTGTTACTGAATTCTTAAATTTCTATCCTACTAGTGGATGTAACGGGATTATTTTAAATTACAATTAACTAATTAGTTAAGAATCATGAGTGTTTTTGATCGACATTTTGGTCTTGAAATTTTCGATCTAAATGTACCTCGTGTAGCTCCTTGAAAACAGAGAGAAAATTTTTTCAGAAAACCAGCTTTTACGAACTGTCCTCAGATTTATCTTTCAAATTATATTTAGCTTTAAGATAATTGGTTTTGAAAGATCCTTTAAATGTCCGCTCTTACAAAATATAGATATATTTTTTTTTCAAAGGGAAGGTGTTTTTCATTGATATTTTTTCTTTTCTTGGCCAATTGAATAAATACCATTTTAAATTGAGAATTAATTCATTCATAGTATGCAAAAATTAGAGTACATTAATACTTACACAAAAAGTATGGGTCCATGTGAGGCTATTTTGACGATTTTCTTTGCTTCCATCTTTTCCTGGTGGAATAATACTTTGCGCCCCCCCCCCTCCCACCACCCCATTTTGAATCGCAAGAGAGAGAAAAATCATATTTTCAACAACAAAAAATTTCTGTGCACTCAATTATTTCAAAATCACTATTTTCTCTAATTTTTTTTCATCGAAAACTAGTTTTTAAATGGCATAAAACGTAGTTTAGATTCACAGTAACAAAATTGAATTTACAAGCTAAGAAGCATATTTCACTTTAATTGAGCTTCATTTTCTCACATTGTTTTTTTCTGGGAGGGGGGGGGGAATTACGTGAGTGTTTCGAGATAGCTTCGGAATATTTATTTGATGCTTGAGGAATAAGCAAGCAATGTTTCCAAAGTATGAAACTTTTGCATCTTGTCATCTTCCAGCTATACCTAACTAAGTGTAAGGCTACTTTTTGGCCACCCTGCACTCTCAGAAACAACACTTTCATTTTTGACGATTCATGAATACGCAAGCCTCATTTCGTTTATTTTGATTATTGTTTCGTCAAACTATCACGTGACTTTTGAGTAAGCGCGAATCCTCACTTTTACGATCGTGATTTGACGATTCTGTATCTTGTTTTCGAGGAAACTGAATCTCATTGTTGTACTCACATGCTCAAAAATGACGAAATATTTCTTTAGATTAGACGACATTCAAATACTCATAAAAATGATTATTCAAGTTTCCTCACTTAGAGGAAACTAAAACCCGGAGCATTTGCCAGTTAACGGAATCGTCAAAATTTTCACTAGTGGAATCCTGATTTGTAGTTTTGGAATTCAAAACGAAACGCATCTGTTTTCTTGGGGAGTTCCTTTAATGGTCAATCTGCTTTTCTCTATTGGCCCTTAAATTGTCCGCTTAATGACTTCCTGAACAACACTCCCCGTGATTGGTTGATTCTTCAGTCTAATTTGGGCCCTGTGTTTCAGAACCTGATATGTATGACCGTCAGTTTACTTCTCGCTTTTACCAATTTTATGCAGTGGAACTTACGTATACACTCCCAAAAATGAATGCTCAAAAACGACGAAATGTTCCTTAATTTTTATGATTTCTGTTTGGAACTGCTAAAATATGAACACTCTACTTCTTCCTAATATTATCTTTGTTTTTCTAATATTTCCAAAATTGAAATTGGCAACAGTAAATACTTTTGATTTAGAATAAAAATGTGATTGTTTGGATTTGACCATGTGTGTGTAATTTCTTGAAATATTGAATTAGAAATAATTATCCACTGAACCACATTTGAGCACCATATTAAACAATTCCGTTTACTGGCAAATGCTCCGAGTTTTCCTTTCCTCAAAGTGAGGAAATTTGAATTGTCATTTTTATGAGGATTTGAATGTCGTCTAATCTAAAGAAATATTTCGTCATTTTTGAGCATGTGAGTACAACAATGAGATTCAGTTTCCTCGAAATCAAGATACAGAATCGTCAAATCAAGATCGTAAAAGTGGGGATTCGCGCTTACTAGAAAGTCGCGTGATAGTTTGACAAAACAATCCTCAAAATCAACGAAATGAGGCTTGAGGATTCATAAATTGTCAAAAATGAAAGTGTTATTTCAGAGAGTGTAGTGCTGTACAAAATTAATTATGGCATTATAAATATTTCAGCTCTTTAGTAATCTCTAATCTGTCTGGTTATATACACTCTTAAAACAAAAGAGTGAAAATTAATCAGACTGAGTTAAAATCGCTCGTTCGTTTTAAGAGTGTACATTCTATATAAAAAGCTTATATTTATCTGAATTCGCAACAAAATAAAGAATAAAATATTTTTAAAAAATTGAACAAAAATTTTATGCAATTACACTGTACAATAACTTTAAAAAAAAATTTCAAAGAAAAAGTAACAATTTCTGAAAGAATTCAACTTGCCGAACCCAAATATGACATTGACTTTTTTTCTTAGCTTTTACGAGTTGAATTTTCTCTGTATCAGCTGAATTGTAGGGATCTAATTGAAGAAGTTACCCCCTGATATTCAAGCACGTGATACATAAAATATCTTTATTATTATTTTAAGTTTTTGTTACGAATTTGAGTACGCAATTGTTAAAATTTTGTTATTTTTTGTGTGTGTTCCAGACAATCAGTTCTCGCTTCTTTCCCCATCCCCTCATCCAGACGGATGCAGTTTTGAGCTTGGACGAAGACGTTCTCCTCACCACCGAAGAGGTAAGCAACACACTTCTTAAATGAACAGTCAAACAGTGTTTCCACAAACAAAACTTTATACAGGGTGAGGCAAACATAAGTGGCCCCTGTCTAGAGATAAGAATACTACAGAAATGTTGCCAAGTCTAAAACCAATACAAAAACAGATTTGCTAACTGAAGCCCAAACAAACGCTTGGTGACTTATTTGCCGGCAACTACGCCACGGTTTTAGAAGCTAGTTAAAATGAAATATAAACAAGGTATGTAGAGCTGATCAAGAAAAGTTCCCACTAGTGATTATTTGATTGTTTCGGTCGTTATTTATCCTAGAGAATCGGACTTTTTTGTTTTTGGTAATACATTCTAATTTGATTGCAAGACACAAAATTTGCATTATGGGACGTCTTCATGCAATACGAACTAAGATCTGAACTCGCCACTAGTCAATGAGTAGCTCTAATGTGAAGCTAATCCGATCCAACCAATGCAAAAACAGGTTTCAGGCGGCTTCAAGATTTTTTCTCGCCAAGCATTTCTACGTATTCCCATCTCTAAATCGGGGCCGGTTTTGTTTGCCTCACCCTGTACATACAGTGGTGGCCAAAAGTGTGGACACTTTTTTTACAGTTTCATGTAACTTTGTGTGCTTGAAAAATATATTAATTTTCACTTAAATTCAAAAATGTATACATTAAATTGAAGGTAATTTAATGCAGAATTTAGTAATACAAATTGCCAAAAGTGAAAATTAATATATTTTACAAGCACACAATGTTGAAAAACATGAAACTTTCAAAAAGTGCCCATACTTTTGGCCACCACTGTATATCTATCCCCCAAAACCACACACAAAAATCGTTTATATTTACCAAGTATCGTAACTTGATGTCACAGTTGTTCTCATTCTTCCTTGTATAGCGAAAGGTCGTTGGATCTATTCCATTTATTGACCCTTGCAGATGGACTTTACAGGGTTCCCACGGGTCCTTGAAAGTCCTTAAGAAGTCTTTGATTTTCGTTTTCAAGCACCCCTTTATACTCCTTGATTTTAACCAAAAATCATTGAAAAGTCCTTAATTTTGGTTTTTGATTTCAAGGACACTCTAAACACTCCTTGATTTTTCTCTTCCTCGACGGCACTCAACGTTCAAATTACGGGAACTCATTTTCTAAAACATTGCCAATGCAGTGATAAATGGCGCGTCTAGCACTTCGGCAAACAAAACGTTATTAGACAGAGGGACCGGCTATATTTTTGTCAAGTCCTTTTTCCCTCTGATATGGTTGCTATAACATCTGGGGTTGGCGATATTTCGAACAATGCAAGTTAAAAAACAATAATAAATATATGTTGTTTTAAAAAAAATTGTTTATATTAGTTATTTTTTAAATTTTGTCTTATTTGTTAAAATTGGCATCAATTAAGGGTCCTTGAAATTTTTTTGTGGGTCCTTGAAAAGTCCTTAAAAACTCCTTGATTTTTATTTTGAAAAAAGAGTGGGAACCCTGCTTTACCATCTCAGTGTGTTCTTCATTATCTTGAACCACATTGTGGAATTTTATAATTTTTTACCAGTAAAATATCATAATGCAAAATCAGAAAGCAACTTGAATGTTCTTTAACAATATATCTATCTTCCAAACACTAACACAAAAATTGCGAATATTTGCTCAACGGCTAATTTGTTCTGATGCTTCCTTGTCAAGCGATAGGTTTTGGTTCGACTCCAAATATTGACTTTGACCCCTGCAGATGGCATCTGCCTTCTCCGTGTAGCGCTTGTTGTCTATTTGGTTCTATATAACTTTTTACCAATAAAATATTATCTTGCAAAATTGAAGTGCAACTTAAATGCTCTGTACCAATACGAATGTCTTTTTTCCAAACCCACACACTTAAGTCTAATGGGGTAGACTAACTAGTGAATGAACGTTTAAAGCTCTGCGTTCGCCAGTGAATAAACACCAGGACATAATGACCAGGACAACCAACCACATGTCAGATAGCTTCCTACTACATGGGAGGAAGTCAGTGTTGCCAATCCATCTAGTGGAGTGATTTTTAATCCTTATTTTTTAATTATATTTACCAAATGTTCTTTCACTGGGGACTGTTCACTCACTGGTCAGTCTACCCTAACTACCAACTATAATAACCAAATGGCAGAGGTTTTTCCATGCTTCCCTGTCAAGTGATGGGTAGTTGGTTCGACTGCAAGTATCGAAATATTTTCTCTCCCTGCAAATGATTTTTAACTTCTTCATGTTATTTTCGACCATATCATGAGATTATATAACTTTTTAACCCTCAGATGGACTTTGCGTTCTCGGTGTGGCGCTCGTTCCCGGACCGCATCGTGGGCTACCCGGGCCGCTCGCACTTCTGGGATGACGCCAGGGGGCGCTGGGGATACACCTCCAAGTGGACCAACGACTACTCCATGGTGCTCACGGGGGCCGCCTTCTACCACAGGTGAGAGAGAGTCCGAAATGAATATGCCCAGTTGGTAAAGCACTCGCTTAGCATGCGGAAGGTCCCAGGTTCGGGTCCGGACATCGCCAAAATAAATGCTGGCCTACACTCTTAAAACAAACACTCCTAATTTACCTCAGTCTGAGTGGATTTCACTCCTCCAGATTGGAAAATGCACTTCTCCTTTTGGAGTGGATCCTTTGTGTGTTAAACCTCCGACAGGATCACTCCAAACGAGTGATTTTAACTCAGTCTGAGTAAATATGCATACCTTTACGGTGTCGAAAATGCACTTCTCCAACTGGAGTGGATTTCACTCTTTTGTTTTAAGAGTGTATAAACGGCCCGTGCAGCCAAAAAAAATCCGACGAATAGTACCCCGTGTAAGGGAGTGCACGTAAAATATCCTTCAAAGTCCTAACGCTGCGTACGATGTCGCCCTTAACGGTTGCGTTGGGTGCCTATTCAGGTGTGGGCTCGTCACCTGACAGTGGTTCTAAAATACGACGCCAGTCGCCAATAGCCCTCGTGCGACGATAATTCAAAACCTAACCTAACCGGAATGAATATTTATTGGTCAATATTGCGAAAAGTGCCTATTTACAGATGTGATGAGGTGTTACAGAAACAAGCATCGAAAAATTGAATTATGTCAGTCATCAATGGAGTCTACACTCCGTGCCAACCTAACTTGGGTAAAAACAAATATAGTCCAGTAACCAGGTAGTCAAAAGGGGGTGTTTCAGGAAAAAAATACATAAATTGTTTTCTCAACGGTTTTATATGTTTTCGAGGGTGCTGAATCCGAATATCAACTTTGTTAACAAATTTGGACATGGGAACATTAAAAAAAATTGAAAAAATCCGGAAATTTTACCTCTTTTTTTGGTTTTTTCCTTCTAGCTGGAAAAGTATTAATTTCTCAACAAAAACGTTAATACAAAAGTTAAAGTACTTTAAACAAGCTAAATAAAAGTCAATTACACTATTTATGTCAGATTAATAGCTTAGTTGCTACAGCACGCTGAAAATTGGGCAATTCCTCCTGAATGTGAAAAGTCCGAAATTTTCACTTTTAGCACACACACGCAAAATAGTACTGTCGAAATAGAGTTAGGGGTGGAGCTAATTGAAACACTAACTAATCTTGTTGCAAATGGTAGGAAACATGCATCTCAACCCGAACTGTCGCTCAAAATGTGTTTTTTAGCCACAATCTTGAAATAACGTCAATTTTTTTTTTTTTAAAGTTACAATAAACTATAATAAGTCAAGTTTGGTATCAAATTAAAGGAAATTTTACGCTGAAAATGAATATACCATTGGTTTTAAAACCTTAATATTTACAAAGATTATTTTTGAAGGAAATGATGAGAAAACGGGCGAAAAATTTCCGGAAAACGGTAAAAAAAATATTGAACAAACTCTCATGAAATGTTCGAAAAGAATTTAGAAAGAATGGCTGAAAGTCAACATGGAACCTGGTTTAAAATCATTTGAAATGCAGTGAAATAACTTATGCAATGAGTTTGTTGACCAGTGTTTTCCGTTAATCTAACTCATGCAATAATGGTGAAAGATTTTGTAGATCTAAACAAGGTAATGTGAACAATGTGCTCCATATATGTTATGTTTGGTTTTTCATACCCAGCAAATACTATTATAACTTTTCCCATAAATTCTGTTGACATTATACAAGTACTTCCATGTGACATCCCCAAATGTTGTACAAGTGTTCCAGAGAAATTAATGCACAGTTATCAAGCACGTAGGAAATACTTTGCTGGGCACAAAGAGTCTATTGAATTTTATTATTATTAATGGAATATGATGAGTTTTGAGCAATATATTTGTCCGTTTTATTCATTCGTCGATTGCTATGGTCTATAAATGAAGTTGGTAACGTTTATATAGCTTGTAATTGAATTTTTCGTACTGTCCTTTACTATCCAAGCAGATGTAACATGTAAGCTCGCATCCTGTATGTTAAAAGACTTGAATTTATTCGATGAGTTTCACCAGAAAGGACTAGTTATTCTACTCCTTTTTCCATAGTTTTATCGTAGCTGCTTAGTACTTTTTCTATTAAATTCCATATCTAAAAGGTATGGTATACTAGTTTATTTTAAATATTGCTTCAAATCATGTCACGTTAGCCTTGTCTGCAATATATATTATTCCAGTAACGAAATTCTACAAAGCACTTGAAAAATCAGTGGATGGATTGCCCACACACACACATTGCGGTCTAAATGTATTACCTTGTTAAGATCTACAAAATGTTTTGTCCTTCTTGCTTGAGTTAGATTAACGAAAACACTGGTCAGCAAACTCATTGCATAAGTTATTTCACTGCATTTCGAATGATTTAAAACCAGGTTCCATGTTGACTTAGTTATTCTTTCTCAATTCTTTTGATACATTTCATGAGGGTTTGCTCATTATTGCTTATTATTGGGGACTCCATGTTTTTTATTCACTGAAACATGGCTCTTTGTCGCAAACTTTTGTTGTATATCTCAATAATGACAAGGAGTGCCGTGGCGTGCAGTGAAATTTTTCGGCCGTTCTCTCATCGTTTCCTTCTAAAATCATCTTTGCAAAAATTTAAGTTTTAAAACTAAGTGTATATTCTTTGTCAGCATAAAATTTCCTTTAATTTGATACCAAACTTCACTTATTATGATTTATTGTAAAATAAAAAAAAAATTGATGTTTTTTTCAAGATTATGCGGCTAAAAAACTTATTTTGAGCGACAGTTCGGGTTGTGATTTTTAGTATGTTCATTAGAAGCATGTTTCCTACCATTTGCAGCAAGATTAGTTTGTGTTCCAATTAATTCCACCCCTAACTCTATTTCGACAGTACTATTTTGCGTGTGTGTGCTGAAAGTGAAAATTTCGGACTTTTCCCATTCAGGAGGAATTTGCCCGATTTTCAGCGCGTTGTAGCAGCTAAACTATTAATCTGATATAAATAGTGTAATTGACTTTTATTTAGCTTGTTTAAAGTACTTTAACTTTTGTATTGACTTTTTTGTTGAGAAATTAATACTTTTCCTGCTAGGAGGAAAAAACCAAAAAAAGGGGTAAAATTTCGGGATTTTTTCCATTTTTTTTTAATGTTTCCATGCCCGAATTTGTTAACAAAGTTGATATTCGGATTCTGCACCCTCTAAAACATGTAAAACAATTTCTGTATTTTTTCCCTGAAAAAACTACCTGGTTACTGGACTAATAGTAAAAAGGAATGGGGAAAGGCGCGATTGTCAGTTAGAAACTCTTGTAAGGTAATATTTGATACAAAATGATCTGAATACAATTTAACAAAAATACACTTTCCATTCTGATAAAATTGCCAAATTTTCTCTAATATTATTCAAAACTGTTAGACCTTAAACGAAGTTAATGTTTTAAACGTGTTTTCTGGATGGATTCGCAAATAATTTATGGAACTCTTTACATCGTCTCTTAACAAATGTCTTAGGAAAGAATGCTGGTATTTCACTCGCGCAGTTTTACATAATTATTCTTCGAACTGCAAATAAATTGAGCAAACGATAATGAATATTTAATTTGCGAAAGAACAGGAATTTAAATAGCCAATTTTGGCTTTTAAAAAGTTAAATTATAGCTAAATAGCTTTGTTTGGTAATTTTTCTTCTTCTCAGATGTATAAATCTTGTGTGGATGGTATTCTAGATAACAGTTACTGTTGACAAATAATATAAAAGAATTTAAATGAGTATTTGTGTAGCAAGAATGGAATGGAATGGAATGCAAATGCGCCCTCTAGAAGGGAAGGGCGTAGGTTATGTAGCCCATTACCCCGCTCGCCAGAAGGGACAGTCACAGGAGACACACAAAGAAAGGACGACACAAACACATAGACAAATAACAACATTTATTGACAAGTACAAATATCCATGCCTGACCGGGATTCGAACCCGACCTCAGCAGCTCCAAAGGCCACTACACTAACCATTCAGCCACCGAGGCGGCTGTGTAGCAAGAAAGTAGTTAAAAAATATTTAATAACGATACCTGTGAAACTTCACGATTCATCAGAGCCACAGGCGTCCCTGTAGAACTTGTTTTCCTACGCGTGTTGTTTTACTGCAGTGAAGATACGATGCAGGGGAACAAATGTCTTCTCTTTTTTTTTTTCATGCAAACATTACGATCAAGTTTAGAGTCTCTCAAGATTGACTTTTAACTGTAGTATATGGAGGAGTCAAGACAGCTCGTAGTTTTGTGAGCTATTCCCTTTCACCTCTCGAGGCATTTTAGTATTGTTTTCGGCATTGGCGATACACGGCGTCCTGCTTTAGAGGCACACAGTTTGATGCATAGAGTACTCTTTTTTTACTTCAAAATACACTGCTCAAAATAATTAGGGGAGCACTTTGTGTTCTTTTGTTTACACGTCCAGTTCCAACTTCTTATTTTTTATTTAAAAAATCTAAAATTTATGAAATAGATTCCTTATGCATCCATATTGCAATGGTAAAAAACAGGAAAACAAATCTTAATTTTTTAACTAACATTTAAGGGGCAAAAAATTGGAATCATAACTTTTGAATAAGTTATAACAATATTTTTTCAAAATTTAATTGTAAAAAAAAAGGTAAAATCAAATTTTAGACTACTAAGAATGCAAGCGTGAAGAATTTAGGGTCAATTTATTTCATAAATGTTTTTGGGTGTGAATTTTATTTTACCATGTTATTCATATTTTCATTCAATTAAAACGATCATTATTTATTTCTTCAAAATCCATGATTCTTCCATCTAACGATAAATAAGCAGGAGTTCAACTTAGTGAGAAAAAAAAATGGGAATCTGATATACCAATGGAATCGTTGCGGGCGAAACGGTTTAAACCATGCATTCCCCTAATTGTTTTGAGCAGTGTAATAGCGGGAACCAGTGATTGTAGTAACGTGTTAAAACGTAAACGCGTAAATTTGTTACTTATAAAGTTAGTTTTTTTAGGTAAAGGTTAAAATTTTAAAAAACCTTGAAACCCCTAGTTTTTTTACAATTCTTTTTATATGCATTACTTATTCAACCTTTTCTAAAATATTAAACATTTTACCTTTTATAGACAGTAAAATATCTCAGTTCAGTCATTTCCCTTAATTGAACAGTTGCTTAATGTTCAGTTAAACTAATGATTTAAAACCGAAGAAGCCTGTAAATCGAAACAATTTAGCTCCCATCAATTGTTGAATTATGTTAAATAGTCTCCGTTAATCGGTTTTCCATGTTAAAATGTTAAATGCGATGTTGATTGTTTAGTTGCGTGTGCTTTTATGGGCAACAGGAGTCTACCCTCTTCTGTTATAGTTGTGTTTTAAAGATAATTTTTTGTTCTTTTTACTTTCAATTACCTAACTTAATATGTGAAATCTAAAATAATAAAAATAGTTTTATTTCTCTAATGGAGCCTCAACATTGGCGGTCAGGCCTTTGCAGACTAGGTATATTCCCCAGAACTAAGAGCCTTTTTTTTGTGGCACTATCTGGGCGACTCTCGCTACCAATTTTGACACGCAGGTTACAATGAATCTGAGCTCTATCTGAATGTTAAAGTATGCCGACGAGATTTTATTTTGCCGAGAGAAACCAAGCCAATAAATGGGGCATGCAAGGATCCTTTACATGCCACACAATTATATGACATGCGTGCCTAAGATTTTCCCATCCAGAAAATCCGACGACTCAGCCGGGGCTTTTTAGAAGTGCTGATTCGGAATAAGAGTGGTTTCTAAACATTAGTCCGTCTGTCTGTAATTCTGTCTGTCTGAAACCCCTTTACAGCTCAAACTGAAAGAGATATGGGTTTATTTGGTACAAAAGTTCCTAGTACCTATCGGGCGTCAAAATAAGTTTTAAATAAAAGTAAATCCGAACTTCAAATTGTTATATGAGTTTCTAGTTCTTGTAGGACGTCATAATTAAAGAAAATCAGGCATGCGGAAAAGTGATCTCTCCACAACTTTTTAGGTTGTATGGGTATTGCTGAAAAACAGTAACTCTACAGTAGAAACTAAATTTTCTTGTGTATCAAATATCTATTACTATTGAGTGGTATTTGATAGTCGTGTGGCGTTTCGCTTTACTACTTTTTCCAAGATTGACATGAAGACTTAACAAAAGTTTTTTTTTGTTTTGTTTTAAGTAAAGAAGCTGAATATCACTAACTTTGGTCTTTTGTCTAACTTAATAAAAAAGGAAATCCGAACTTCAAATTTGTTGTATGAGTTTCTAGTTCTTGGGGGGGGGGGGGGGGGTAGGACGTCACAATAAGGTATTCAAGAAAATCAGGCATGCGTTGCGTAAAAGTGTTCTCTCCCGAACTTTTTAAGTTGTATAGGTATTGTTGAGAAACAAACTCTACAGAAGAAACTGAAATTTCTGGTGTACCAAATATCTATTATTATTGGGTGAAATTTAATAGTCGTGTGGTGTTTCACGCCGCTACTTTTTCCGAGATTGGCATTAAAGATCAAACAAAAGTGTGTTTTTTTACAAGTAAAGAAGCTGAATATCAGGAACTTGGGTTTTTGTCTAACTTAATTTTATGATAAAAAGAAAATTCCAAATACATATTTTTAGGCAAGCAGTTGGATTTGAAATCTCATTTACATTTATTTGAAACGTCCTTTATTTTTAAATTCATGGTACGTCAACTGAATTTGCTAAAAAAAAAGATGACTCCGAATCAGTTATAAAACGTAATAAACGTGGTATTAAAAATAATCCCCTTACTTGCATTTTTTTAACTACTTTTTTATGTGAACAGTTATTTCATGTTTTTGTGTTATATTCCACAAAAGATATTTTTAGTTGAATTAAATTTTTATATTGAAAGATCACTGCTTTGTGCTATAAATACAAAAAAAAAAAGACCGTATAAGACTCATTTGTAATGAACAGTTTATTTTAACATTGTTTTTAATGCAAAAACAATTTTTAATTTTTTTTAATTGAAATAAATGACTTATACCTGTAATCAAAGGCTGATATTTAGATCTTGTTTTATGGGACCAGGTCAATTTCAAAACAATTAACGTGTTAATTGTTTGTGGGGAGGTTTTAAAAATTTCCCCAAATGGGACGCCAGATCGCAAGAGGTTAAATTCACGATTTAAAGGTCTTTCTTGAACACGCTTTTCTAACAGCAAGTTTTGGAGGGATTTTTCGTTATTTTTTTTCAGATTGGGATTTCGATGAAAACACATGGCAAAACTTACTTGTACGTTTATGGTAAAACAAAATAATTTTTACAGTTTAAGATCTCCAATGCCATTGAATGGATAGGCTCTTAACCAGATACATATCTTAAACTTTAATTTTAAAAAGACTTCTTCAAAAACATACTGTTAAATATACATTTGTTTCCAAAATATATTGTTATGGGCCGGATTTTCTTGGGGTCTCAGGTGTGGAAAAATCTCCGAAACCAAAAAACCAACTTATTTCTCAACAACTGGTTCAATTATCACGATATGTTTTCCCCCTCACTTAAATCCCATTTTCTGGGTCAAACTCAATAAAAAAAATACGAGTATAAAAAAATCTGCATAATATTGCAGATTTTCTCTCCACAATATTCGTCAGAAATAGGGGGGGGGGGGACTTTTGGCTTATGAAGAAAAATGGCTGTTGCCATCTCTTTTATTTAAATGCGGTGATTTCCAAGGAGGGAGTGAATAAGATGTAAGTGCTGTGGAGAGAAAAACCATACGAAAACTGGGTCGCTAGGTGAGGCCATTGATCGCTTTATTTATACACCCAAACCAACTGCTAGCCGAATAATTTGACGCCACATTGCTCATAGATGTTCTTTGCTCATAGATTTTTACAAAAAGTTTAATTTTAAGTTTTTATTCGGTAATAGAGTGTTAATGAGTATTTCCTTTAAGGGTCGTTAATAGGCAAAGGAAGAATGGGGGAGGAACCTAAGGCTCCAAATCGAAGTCTTCTCTCTTATAATATAACCTATATTATATATTTTTTTTATAGTTATTATAAAAAAATTGAGTCAGCTACATATATTTTATTTTTTTAAAAAAATAGTTTGTAAACTGTATAAATATTCAATACAGCCGGAGTTATTTGGTTGTTTAGAAATCGTTTTGCGTTGGATTAACACCGAGTGAAGACTTAGATTTGGAGACTTAATTCCGCTCCCATTCTCTCTTGGCCCATTAACGACCCTTGAGGAAATACTCATTAACACTTTTCTTACCGAATAAAACTTAAAGTTTTTAAAAAATATCAGGCGGATAAAATGGACTTGGCGACTTTCAAGTGGTTTTTTTTTCTCTCGCCAAGCCAATCCATTTTATTTATCCTCCTTGGCGATTTCCCATTCCGCTCCGACCCGGCTCCTTTTGTGTTGAGGGAGCGTAATTTGGAAGTAATAAGTCTTCATAAAAAGGATTTCTGCTTTCTTTCTGTGTTATTCGGAATTTTGAAGTATAATAGAAGTATTATTCTGGGGTGGAAATTGTGTCGATATTTTATTTATGGTGTTGTATAGTGTGATGATTTCTTTGGCACTTTTCCATGTCCCTGGCGCAAGTCGCTAAAAATTTACATTGTCGCCAAATGGAATGTTTCCAATAGTTCCTTTTTCGAAATTATATTCGAATGTATTATTATTCGAAATAATTTGAATTAGTCGAAAATATTTGAATTATTCGAAATAATTTGAATTAATCGAAATAATTCGAGTTATTAGAAATAAATCGAATTGTTCGACTATTCCAAATAATTCGAATTATTCGAAATAATTCGGATCATTCGAAATAAGTCGAATCATTATAATATTCGAAACCTTATTTGAAATTATTCCAGAATATTCTAAAAAATTCGAATTGTTCCAAATTATTCTAAATCATTCGAATTATTCTAAATCATTCGAATTATTCGAAATCATTCGAATTATTCGAAATAATTCGGATTAATTCGAATTATTCGGAACTATTCTAAATAATTCGAATTTTTTGGAACTATTCAAAATTCTTCGAAATAATTCGAAAAATTCGAATTTTGTTCGAAATAATTCGAATTATTCCAAATTATTCGAAATAATTCGATTTTTTTTCGAAAGAATTCGATTATTCGAAATGATTCGAATATTCTTAATCATTCGATCATTCCCCCTCTGTTCACAGGTACTACCACTTCCTGTACACGCACCGCGTCCCGGCGGCGGCCCACCGGGTGGTGGACTCCACCCAGAACTGCGAGGACATCCTCATGAACTTCCTCGTGAGCCACGTGACCCGGCTGCCCCCCGTGAAAGTGACGCAGCGCAAGCACTACAAGGAGAACGCGCCCGCCTCGCTCTGGAACGACCCCGACCACTTCGTCACGAGGCGCTCGTGCGTGGACGCCTTCGCCACCGTGTTCGGTGAGTTTGGTGTTTTCGTTAACACTTCTTTGTGCATATAGGTGGCGCTCGTACTTCGACTCTTTCGAAACTCTTTCTTCTTGCTTAAGATACTGGGATGATGTTTTGTTAAGGGGTCACAGGAGTCTTATAAATGAGCAAGGAAAGTACAGGGTGTCCTAAAAGTTCCCGTACTGACGATTCGTGAATTTTTTACACGCAAAACAACAAACTTTAAAACATTGTTTTTATGCTAATGGTGTAAAGCACTTTTTACAAAACGCAGGAAAAAATTTGGAACTTATATTTATATTAAATGATCAAATTGTTCACCTTTTTCATCGAAGCAACGCTGAATTCGTTTTGCGCATATTTTAAGAAACGCGATTTAAGATGCTGGGAGTGACTTCTTGTATCCTTAGCATGGAGACATTTTTCAGATCCTCTATTAATTGTGGATTATCTTCATAAAATTTGTTCTTTAAATATCCCCCCAAAATTAAAAAAATAGGTATACTCAAATTAGGGGAGCGAGGTGGCCCAAGATTTCTTGAGATGAGTCGATCGCCAAAAAAATGCTGAAGAATGTCCATGCTTTCATTACTTGTATGGCATGTTGCACTGCCTTGTTGGAACCAAGAATCTCATTCATTCACTTCAAATAATGCAACAAATTGTTGGATAAGTTCTCTGTATACAGTTCCATCAACAGTTGACTCGAAAAACATATTGCAATAGTTTCTTGCACAAAATGAGGTGTAACAATTTTCGGTCTGCCACTTCTGTGTTTATCTTTCACCGAACCTGATGTCTCACGAAATATCTGGACGAGTTTATATACAGTATCTTTACTCGTTATGGCATCAACTGGATTTTTATATCGCCAAAATTTTTTACATCTTTCATTATGATTTACATCCAAAATGAGCATCAAGCAGCGCAATTATTGAATGCGTGAAAAATAATGTTGCAATGAAGAGCAAAATGACATGAAATTTTATTACAGAACAACTTGACCATGAAAAAAACCAAGCGATAAAAACAAAAGATTTGATGAAATAATAATCAGACGATAAAATTCAATATTTAAAAAATTAAACACGTATAATGATTTTTTAAAGTTGGAGTACGGGAACTTTTAGGACACCCTGTACTACAAAGCATAGTTTGATCTTTCATGTCATCGTTTAACTACTCGATATATAAGTATAATTTTTTGATATGTAATTCTACAAGATTTATTTAATATAAAACAAATTTTAAAATTTATGACACTTTAGCCAAAACTAAAATAAATGATATTAAACATAAAGCTATTTGAACACATTGGGATTAGGCTTGCGCGGCAAATTTTGGGGTCAAAATTGAAAAAATGACCAAGAAAATAACTTTATATTGTACAAATATGTACAAAGACTTATACCTAAATTCTCAGCTCAATTTTAATTAGAAATTATTTTAAAAAAATTATTATTTTTTTTAGAAAAAAGTTCTTAAAATAATTTCTAATTAAAATTGAGCTGAGAATTTAGGTATAAGTCTTTGTTTGTACATATTTGTACAATAAAAAGTCATTTTCTTCGTCATTTCTTCATATTTGACCTCAAAATTTGGCGCGCAAGCCTAATCCCTATGTGTTCGAATAGTTTTATGTTTGTTATCATTTATTTTAGTTTTGGCTAAGGTTTCATAAATTTTAAAATTTGTTTTATAATAAATAAATCTTGTAGAATTACATATCAAAAAATTATACTTATATATTGAGTAGTTAAACAATGACATGAAAGATCAAACTATGCTTTGTAGTACCTTCTTTGCACATTTTTAAGACTCCTATGACCCCTTTACTGTGGCTGTGGACTTTAGCAGCACAACCTCTTTAAAGGGTATTTCGAATTTTTTACGAAAAAGGATATTCGGTACGACTGATTCAGCATAAGGACCAGTGTTTAATGGTGTAAGTGGAACCAAAAACTGGTTTTCGGTTTCCCAATTTTTGGTTTTTTCATCTTTAATCAATCAATTTTTCATCCCTGTCTCGATTTGAGGAACCTTTTTCACCCAGAAGAACAATCGAAGAGCAAGTCAGAAAAAAAAATCTAACTTAGTTCTTCTTAACGAAGTATTTCGTTAGTTTTCTGTTCGCACACTGCACTTTTAAAGGACATTTTCGGCACAGTTCGGCTTGAATTTAATTATCTAACCTTTAACACATTGAATTTTCGTTCTTAATTTTTCCCAATTGTCCATATTTCTTGAAAGTCTTGGTTCTCTTTTTTAAAAAAAACGGTAAGATGGCTAAAGTAAACATTTTCTTATAACTTGAAATTCCTTAAAGCAACTGTGATTAGCTTTTTTCGTGCTTAGTAACTGCAACTAGTTACTTTTCATTAAGTAACTGAAAACAATCGGATTCCATTAAGTAACTTAAATCATTCGGATTATGCGAATCATTCGGATTATTCGTATCATGCGATTATCCGAAACATTCAATTATACGAATCATTCGGATTATTCGTATCATGCGATTATCCGAAACATTCAATTATACGAATCATTCGGGATTATTGGAATCATTCTAGATCAATTCGAGATTTATTCGAGTCATTCGATTATTCCCACCTCTCAGGCGCTCACTCATTTCATAAGTAACTTTCCAATCCCTGTTCCTAACATTTGTTCTATATTACTAATCCCCACTAACCGACACCCGTCCCTCCGACAGGTTACATGCCCCTCGTCCGCTCGTCCACTCGGCTCGACCCCGTACTCTTCAAGGACCCCGTCTCCAACCTCCGGAAGAAGTACCGCAAGATGGAGGTGGTCGGCGGAGGCTAATCCCGGACTACCGAAGACGTCACTCTCTTTAACTTGTCCACGTCGCATCTTTTGACAAACGTAGAAACTGGATTTCTAAAAAAAAAGATGGTCGATGAAATTTTTTTTGTGATTCTCTCTTTTTGAAAAGAAAGAAAAAACGGGTTTTGATCCATACATTGAAGCAGCTGGTATCTGTTTCCATTGTTCGCCAAGTGTTTGGCGACGATTGGCGCCCGCCGTTGAATCCGGCCGTGTGTTTTGGGGGTGGAATTCCGGCGTTGTCGAGTGGATTGTTCGCCAAGCTATCAAATTTGGCGCTGGAACAGTTTATTTGGCTTTTGAAATTGGCGACTTAGCGAAAAAAGTTGGAATTGTTACTAAAAAAACTCTTGTATTTTTTTTTATTAGAATTATAAGCTTGTGTTTCATCCCATCGGTCATTTTTGTAAAAACCAATTTTATCGCCAAACAAGATATATAATTAATAGTAAATACAATAATTCATAAAATATAATTGATTATTTATACTAAAAATTGATATAAATAAAATGACGTAGCCAATGTAACTGTCAATAAAAATTAACTAATTAATAATAACTAATATAAGTTTTTATTTATTTAAACAAATAATTGAAAACTGCGCCAAATCTAAAACCCAGCACCAAAAGATTTGGCGAGCATTGGCGGGATAATATACAAGTTCCGAAAAATACTAATGTTAAGCATAATATGAGTTACTACATATTTAGGATATTAAATAATTAAATATACCTTGGCGTCGAATCTGAATTCGATTCGTCGAATCTGATTTCGTCGATCTGATCGATGGCGTCGAATCTGATTTCGATTCACCCGACAACAAGGGATATCCCTTGATGCCTTTACAGATGCCATCGTCTTTTTGACTCTTTTGACTCAATGGAAAACTCGCCAACATAACTAAAGAAAACAAGACTCTTAAAAAACCAACGATGCAGCTGGTCTTTGTCACAGTTGTATGATGATGCCTTTCAAGTCTTTATTGTCTTGCTATGTGTACATGTATGTATATTTGTTCCAAAGGAAAAATTCTCAAAGAAGCATTATAAGCCAAGGATAGCAACCCCCAAGATTTTGTCGTTGTAAAACCACCTATATTAACATACAGTTTGAATACTAAACCGTATTTAACCGTCTTATTTGCTGGTCTATTTTAAGGTTACAACCAGATTAACATAAGTCTTGAATACTAAACCGTATTTAACCGATTATTAGCTGGTCTATTTTTAGGTTACAACAAGATTAACTTAAAAGATTGGCTTAAATAAACCTTATTTAACTCTCTTATTAATTTTCTACTTTCCTGTTTCAACCAGATTAACATCAGACATGAATACTAAACCATATTTAACCGCTTATTAGCTGGTCTTTTTTAAGGTTACATTTTTTACAAACCGCGCGCGCGCGCGTTTTTAACCGTCTCATAAGTTGACTTAACATTGCCACTCTAATCATACGGCTCCGTAACTGCGGCAAAAATTACCGGAACAGTTATATGTATAATAGACCTTATGTCTTCTATTTTTTCCTAAGTAAGAACAGATATAAACCCAGCATTCTTTTCTTATATTAAATCTCCAAGTTGACGCTTGTTTTTAACGATTTTCGACTTCCTAAACTCCCAAGGTATTTTATTGGTCGAAGAGTGTGTTGCCATTCGGAAAGAAGAAATAATAAAAAAAAGAACGGATCGGACTTTATTAGCAGAAAATAGCTCGCAAAGTCTTCTTTTAAAAGTTTGTTTCGAACTTTTTCGAACAAAGGGCTTCTTGGGTTTTTTTTATGACTCTCCCCCATAAAAGATTGACCGGAAAGTTTCTAAACGGTTAAATAATAAAAACCGGGCGTCAGTTTTATAACGCCCAAATATGTCTTGTTATGTAAGTTTCGTTATTTAAAGGAATTTTTACGGCATTTTCGAAAAGGGAAAGTGTTATGGAATGTGTTAATAGTAGCTGTCAGGATATTATGACTTGGAAATATAAATTGCTTATTTCTCCTCAAACTTTGTTCTTGTTTATTGTTGTTCTCTAAAATATTCAATAGGTTGTAATTATTTATTTTACATGTTTTGAGACTAAATTTCAAATGTAATTCACAATAAATGAAATTCACCAATAATCATAAATCAATAACCAAAATCAGTTGTGAAAGTAAAAAAATCGCCCAAACTAGTGTATTTTTCAGGCGTTTATTGCGTTAATGTATTTCAGCTCTTTATTTATTAGCGTATTGAAAATTGTGTTAACAGACCACTATCTTATTTTGAATTATGTTTATTACTTCCAAGCCCCCTGTTTCATTATTTTTATTTTTTGTGTGTTCCTTTATCAAAGTTTACTTTTTTGTGTGCATTTTCAACAAATCTGTGTTGTTTATTTTACCTACAAACCAGTGTTGGGCACATTTTAATTGCAAGAACAATTAAAGATTAACGATTACTTAAATGTTAACTGTAGTAGTAACAATTAAAAATTCAATTAATTTTCAATTGTTTTGTTAATTTTAAATAAAAATAACCAGTAACCACTTCTTTATTCATCTTAAGTTGACTTACAGCTTATTTTTCCTAAATCTTTACTCATTTCGTTTTAATACATAAAGTTAATTTTTAGTTTTAATTGTTTCATAAAACAACTAAAAAAGTTAATTGCAATTATTTTAATTGTGATTCACAATTGGCAGACGGTAATCGAATTAAATTAATTGCCAGGTGCAATTAAAAGTTCAGTTGCTATTAATTGAATTGTAATTAATTTAATTGCAATTACTTTTTTAGTCCATTAACTAAAATAATTGACAAATTAATTGATTAGTGCCCAACACTGCTACAAACTAACCAAATTTTTATTGAATAATAGGCTCAATTTAACCGAATTTTCCTAACATTAACTATTGCATTTACCCTGAATAATTGTCTAAAAAAACAATGTTTTCTTTGGTTGAAGCTATAGTTGTTATGATTATTGTATGGTAAATAAGGTCGAAAATATTTAAAAGTTGTGTAAATGACGCTCTTTTTATGTTTCTGTAAAGTAATGTTATACAAGGCTAGATTACGTGTTATTTGAATTGTGTTCATTGACTGATTTTGTATTTATAAAATGTGCATTGTATTGTTTGTAAAAACCATCTAATTTTTTATACTTTTTATTAATTTTTTTAGTGATTTCTTTATGTATGGAGTAATTAAATGTCATAATAGTTTTTATCAGAAAAAATGATCTCCAACATTTGACTTTAAATACATCCTATATGTTTAAGTATATTATATTAACTATTTCTATAATTCAAAACAAGTTATCTATAGTTTTAATAATTACTCCTGTGCAACCCAATAATTAAAAAAATAGGAATGTAGCCTTAATAAACATCAAAATACAAAAACAAAATTTTGACCTTAAATAAATATTTAACATATTTTAACATTTATATTTTTTAAATAAATTATTTAACATTAGGGCTTTTCCTCGGTACATTACAAATAAGTTTTAAACACTAATATATGTTACTTAGATGTATTGAATAATTATGAATTTATTTTTTACCTATACCATGGCCGTTTCACACTATGTTTCATAATAAATTGAATCAGCGAAGAACCAAACTTGATGCAAGATAAAAAAAAAAAAAAAACTTGAAATATGGTACTTTACATCGAAGAACATGTAGAAATTATGTGTAGAAATTTCGAAAACTTGATCGACAGTGCTGTTTTGATACTATTTGTTTTATATAAAAAAAAGGATAGCGATATTTAATACTTAAATTCCACCGACTAGGCGCACATTAAGCTGTAATTATTAAACATTCACATATGTATATTGTAAATAACTAATAATATTGCTAAAAAGAATTCTGTGTTCATGTCGCCATGCATATTTTAAAATTTACCTCTACGAGAGAAACATGCATTATTGTACACAAATAGTGATAAAAACATTGATCTAAAACGTTTTTGAAAGAAAAAAAAGCTATTTTAAAGTATTTTAGTTGTCCTTAAAGTTAATAAACACTGTTTTCAAATATAATTTGTTGTTTAATTTAACAATTATTTTTTAAAAAAATTGGTACTTTTTCCGTTTCGCTTCATGAACCAAATGTTAAATTTAGCCTAGAGAGAGAAAAAAAAACATTGATTTCAAAAATATTTTTTTTAAACGTCTTGGGAAAAAAAGTCGGACTACTATGAATTTAATTAGTTTTATTATTGTATGAAATGGAATAATCAAACAAAGTTTTAGTGTATTTTACGAAGTACAATTTTTTATTTAGCCCATCTTAGCGGAAATACTAATAGTTTAAAATAATGAAAATACATGTACTTTATTGAGGGTTTTATTTTTGCAACACTGCCAATAAAAAATGCTTAAAACTGAGAGAAACGCGTACAGATATTGTAACACGGGGTATGCGTACTATTTATAATATTTAAAAACATATTTATTCAACTTTAAACTCTAGACCATTTTAATTTCCCTATTTTAAATCATATTTCCTGTAATTTTTTGGATTTTTTTTATAGATAAAGGTTGTTTGTTTGTTATTCAACCAGAATTAGGCCTATTATTAGGCCTAATTCTAGTTCTAGTTAATAACTTTTGTATCGATTTTTTTTCTGATCTGAATTCCTTTCTCAAAATATTTTAAAATCTTTAAAATTTTTTACAAACCCAATTCAAATAACTTAAATATTTTTTTAATTCATCGTTTTAAAATCTATGATCGATAGCCGATGCCTGCTCCTGTGTAAAATACCCACAGTTAAAAATTTTGGAGAAAGATTTTAGAAATTTTCTAGCTGTCAAAACTCAGGGTTGCCACAGTCCTTGAAAACCTTGAAAAGTGCTTGAAAAAAATATTTGATTTTCAAGTACTTAAAAGTGCTGGAAAAACATTATCAACCTTGAAAAGTCCTTATTTTACACTTTCAATATGAATCATTTCCTATTTCACTTTTTGATTCGTTGTTTATGTATAATTCAAGAAGGCAAAGTATGTCATTTTGATGGTATTTTTAATAACTAAAGGGTTATTTTATTACACATATTAAAGTTCATTTGAAAGCTAGAGAGCTCTTATTTGTTTAATAAATGAATTTTAAAAACTACCGTGAAATTTAGTTGCTGCATGTTCGAATATACAGTCCTTGAAAATGGAAATAAATCCTTGAAAAGTCCTTTAAAAAATTTTAACCAAAAAGTGTGGCAACCCTGAAAACTATTTGGAGCGTTTATTTACCACTTTTGAGGAAAATCAATGTCGTGGTTTTACCACAAATTTTGGGTGCCCGCTCAGGTGTCGATCTCGTCACTTGACCAAGGTTCTAAATTACGAGACGTTATTGGCTGTGCTAAAGCTCCTGACGGAGGCTAGAAATAGGCAGCCGGAAACGATTACATTACCATTACCACAAATTTGATAAATTCACGCTTTAAATAGTGGTGACAGCTTGAAAGTTCCAGAATTTCTGTTCAATCTTACTTCAAAAACTTTAATTGCGTATATTCACTGATCTTGAACATTGAAGTAGTTCTTACACATTTCTTTCCATGCGAGCAAAAAAAATATTTTTAAAGTTTAGATAAATTTAGTTTGATGTATCAATTACAATAAAAATGGCATGTTTTTCGAAGGAATAATAATAATTTCAGAAATTTAGCGTAATTTAATTATTTTTGTTACTGGATTTTCAAAATTCCTAAGCAATACAAGTACCACTTTTGAATTTTTATTTGCTTTTATTAAGTTAGTATTCTATAAAATAAATATGTCTTTTCTTGTTTGAAGCTATTCTGTTTATAAATTACGATGTGAAATATGACGATTTTCATAATAATGACTTCGCTTTAAATCGTGTTAGCTTAACTGAGCGTCCGTATTTCGTATTTTTGTAACTCAATTCCTAACTATGGTGTCATACTTCAATTTATATATAAATAAATGTGATTTCGACGTCTTAAATTTTAGTGAATTCTTGGATAACAATACTGGTTTTGGATAATGAAAGATTACCACAAAATGGGCTTTGGGATTTGGTACCTGGTAGTGTTAACTAAGAACAAACTTTAGATTTGCCATGTTTTTATTAGGTAATGTACTTGAAGCTGTAGCAATTTTCTTTAATTTTAATGATTATGTACTCAACAATAAATGTTTTACTAAATATTAACCGGAAAATAGAAGTATTTTAATGAAAAGCGCGATGCATTACCAAAAACAAATCGAATCGTTATCAAAAGATCGATTCATAACACAAAATATTGTTCATATATTTATATAATCGATTTATAACAAAATGATCGATTTATACTTTAAAATTAACAAAGAAATCTTAACTTGCATAAAAAAATCGATTCTTATGTAAAATATCTTTGTAGAAATGATATATTTCTTGACACTGTAAAACTGTACTGCGTGAAGTTGCTATACATAAAACTGTTAGAAACGTGGCTCCCTCCGTATTTATGGAGTAGGAATACATTAAATTTATGGAGTAACTTTATACAAAACAAGTTTATTAAGTTTTTGCGGTGTAACGTTTCTTCATAAATTATTTACTCCGTAGCTCTTGCTGCCATCGAATTTTTGAAGTAATATCTTTATTTGTGTAACTTTACCACCATAAAAGGTGTAACCTTTCTCAATGAAGCTGGAGAAACGTTACAGCAAAGTTTTACAGTGCATTGACAAATCGGTTTTTCGTTGAATCATTCAAATCCATCGTATAATTCTATACACGTGAAAACAAAAACTGTTTTAATTTAAAATGAATCGATGATTAAACATCAAAAATAAAATGGAGCGAGCGCTGTCGTGTGACATGACTTTTTAATAATCAATAAATATGATCTGAGCTAAAACTAAATTTAATTTTGTATGCTTCTGGATATAGTGCTTTCGATTTTTGCATCAAAATATCTTTTTTCGCATGCCTAATGTTTATAAAATAGATTGTTTGCTTCTATGGTGATTTTTGACTGTTGTAAATAAGATATTTTTATGTGATTAAAATGTAATTTGTACACGTAAACAGAATAATGTATATTTCTTTTATTTGTAATATATATTTAATTTCTTTTTGAAGTGAACAATGTTTAGAAATGGATTTGCATTCGAAGTTCCAAATACTTTGAAAATCAAAGTATTTAATTTTGTGTACTAGGTCTTTACTGAATTTGATTTTATAATTGTATTTTGTATTGCTTGAAATTGCCCTTTTTTTACTAAAACCATATGTTTTGAACTGATATGTTGTCGAAAATTATTTTGTTTGGCAATTTATTTAAGACTTCTCTTGAAAACTAGGTTTATAATTACGGTATGTCAATTGTTTTAAAGCTTTTAAAAACTTGTGTTGCTAATACTTTATGTTGTTTGTATTGTAGTAACTGTTTTTTTATTTAACTGTGTTACTGTTTTTGTACCAAAGATAGTTTACAATTTAAGTTTTGTGAAGTTGGACTTGAAAACCAAGCTAAGTGCTCATCTCAACACTGCCATGGGCAAGTAAACTGCAGTAAATGACCTCATGACTTGGGCCATTGTTGTAATCACTCAACAACTCTAACCTGTAAGAAAATATCCTGAAAGACTGATTATTTTAGGACAAAAAAATTGTCCAATTCATTGTTGTGGTTACTGCAGTTAACCTGCCCACGGCTAAACTGCTGCAACTATTTAAGCAGAATATCGTCACTAAAGTTCCCACATGTGCTATATCATTGTTGTGCAAGGATAAGACTTACTGTACGGTAACCCTTAGCGCGATTTTTTCAGATTTGGCGATGAATAATTTTTTGTGGCAACTGTCTGACTTCGACTATGATTCGAATTCTTTGACTTCGCAACGATGACGTTTTCCGGCAAACCTATCTGACCGTTATTTGCTCATTTCGGTTGGGTTTTCGACCGACTTTTCGCGCGATTTTTGAAAGTTCGCCAAGGGTTACCGTTCAGTAAATTTCTACCGTTGTGCAAAGTGAGATAGCACATGTGGGAACTTAAGTGACGATATGAAAGGCCTAAGATTACGACGGAAAAATTTTGAGAGTTGAACACCTTAAAAATCAACAATGGTCCTGTTTCACGTGTTGAGTAGAACAGAAATGCTGAAAAGAATGAAAATAAATCTGTTTTCGAGCCTTGATTGGTAGATCAATGTCACGTTAGGACAGAGCACCAATCGAAGGAAGTTCTTTAACAGATTGAATTAACTACGTCGCCTGAAACAAGCCAATTAAGCTTTTAGCCTGGTTTTCATTTACCCTCTTTAACTGTAAAAACAATATTGCAAATCGTCCTAACGTGTTGCTGCGAAAAACTTTTGTGTTGCAGTTCCATTTTATTTTAAGTTGGGACCTTCAGGGTCTTGTATGGCAACAGATCTCTATACAATTAGTTATAGTTAAAACAACACATTTTCTGTTTATTCACACCCCGTTAGTGCTGTCATCTGTAGTTTGTGAATAATTGATGCAATTTTGTTTTAACTGTAACAAATTAATCTCTTTCAAATTATACTTATTAATTATTTAATTGGTAAAATAACTATCTTCTGTGTTTTTTGGTAAGTTTTCGCGAGAACTTGTTATATACTTTATTTAAAAACAGGAGCCAAAATTTTCCCCATTAGAATTGTATCGAGATCTGTTACCATACAAGAACCTCCAAGCTCCATGTTATTTTCAAATGTTCCCAATTTATTATTTTTTCCAATTTGTGTTTTGTCTCTTCGGCCTGCTGTGTTTGTAGATGTGTTTTTTCCGTGGGCCGAAGCTTTGATAATCTTGTTCAAAGAGAGGGGGCGCCACTCCCCCCAAAGAGTGCTCGAAATTCGAATGTTGATATAACTAGTTTTACAGAGTTATTATTAAAATATTGTTTTACATTACGTGTGTTTGTCTTTTTTCATGTGTTTGTCAAATTTCTTTTTTTTTCCTTTAGGTATTAATAAGCAGTGTTGGGCGCTTGTTAATTGACTAAAAAGGTAATTGCAATTAAATTAATAACAAATAAATTAATGACAATTAAACTTTTAATTGCACCTTGCAATTAATTTTTTTTAGTTGTTACGATTATAACTAACAATTAACTTTATGTTTTAAAACGAAATGAGTAAAGATTTAGGAAAATTAAGATGTAAGTTTTAGACTTAAGACCAATAAAAAAAGTGGTTATTTTTAATTAAAATTAACAAAACAATTGAAAATTGTTAATTGTTACTACTACGGTTAACAATTAAATAATTGTCAATTGTAATTTTCCACAGTTACAATAGACGAATTGTTGGTTGTTGTGGTTAATTTATCAATTAATTGTTAATCTTTAATTTAATTGTTCTTGCAATTAAAATTTGTCCAACATTTTTGGTAAGACTATCATGACCATAACAAAACCACGAATGTGCAAAATCACAGGTGGGAAAACCAGAAACTGTTAAGGTAGGCGAATACCCAAAATTCTAAAATTTTTACTATTACTTTAATCTTTTCCAAATTTGGCAGAGTGATTTCAAATATAATGAACAATGCTTTTTGGGCATTTTTTTTATTTAAATATAATTGATTTATTTTAAACGGTGTTTTACTTCTAAAAAAGAGGTTTGCGCACTTCTACACTCTTAAAACAAAAGAGGGAAATCCACTTCAGTAGGAGAAGTGCATTTTCGACATTGGAAAGGATTGAATATTAACTCAGACTGAGTTAAAAATCACTCGTTTGGAGTGATCCTGTCGGAGGTTTAACACACAAAAGATCCACTCCAGTAGTAGAAGTGCATTTTCTAGACAGGAGGAGTGAAAATTAACTCAAACTGAGTTAAAATCGCTCGTTCGTTTTAAGAGTGTAGTATAAAAAGTTTTAAATTAATTTACCTGGATTTTTTTACAGATGCTATTTCAATATATATCCGTGCCATAAACCTCTAACATCTGGTGTAAATATACTAGTTTTTTTTTTAATGTCCAAGTGTAAGTTAATCGAAAAAAATCTCTTTTTTTAGTTAATTCAGAAAAAAAATTCTTAATAACTTCTTTTCTTGTAATTTGTATGTAATTCTAGAGGGTCATTGCATGTATCAGTTCGAAATGAAGAATTTAACACATAATTACTGTTTATAGGAGGAAAATTCAATGTGGTAGACTTGTTAGCGTAAACCTCTTCTTTTAGTTGAAAAACACCGCTTAAAATAAATCAATTATATTTAAATAAAAAAATGCCTAAATAGTTAAAATAATTGTTCATTATATTTGAAATCACTATGCCAAATTTGGAAAAGATTAAAGTAATAGTAAAAATTTTAGAATTTTGGGTACTCGCCTACCTTAAATTCACTCTTTGGGCGCGTTTACATGGGCAATCGAATCCATGGATTGAAGAGCAAACACAGCAATTTTTCCCTCTTGGGGATTTTCTCCCAGACAGAACTGCAATTGCAGGGTTCATTGGGGATTTCGAAAACCCTCCGGTGAAGGAGGGTTTGATGTTTCATACCATGGATTTGGCCACAGACTATCATTTGGGTTAGAAATCCTGCTTGACTACTTTTCCCCCTAATGGGGATTTTGGCATTCCATGGATTCGATGGCTCATGTAAACGCGCCTTTTAAAAAGCAGCAATTCCCTAAAATTTTTCACTTTCGTAGGGGTCTATTTAGCCCAGTCGGTTAAGGCGTTCGTCTTGCATGCAGTAGGTCCCAGGTTCGGGTCCGGGCATCGCCAAAATAACTGCCGACCTATAAACGGCCCGTGCAGTCAAAAACAGAGAGAAAGTACACCCATGGCGAGACGGATATCGAACCTGCACCCGTTACAGTGCTCAGGCTGTTAACGTAATGGTCTGTGATCTTAACCACTATCTATTCCCAGCTTTCTATTTCTAGTCTCTGTAGTACGATCTACATCACAGCCACCTGACGCCTCGTAATTTGGAACCGGGGATCTAGATTATGGACCAGACCAATCGAATCGCTAGTCACCAAATATTTTAAAAACAGAAAGGGGGAAAAAAGCGAAAGTCAAAATAGTAATGGAACGCGGTTTTTTATTGTGTCTCTTTTAAAGCAGCACACAATAAAATTTGGCAGCGGGATCAAATGTTTATCCCACTACGCTAACAAATCGGAGAGTAGAAAACGGTCTGGATTGGATAGCCTACTCTATAGAAGTTGGTTGGTTGGTTGGTTGGTAGACATATATTTTCAGGCTTGTGTGCTTGGTCGCAAGGACCCGCTTATAAACCATCGTCAAGTAGGACAACACAAGACACACACAAACACATATGACAGATGTTGCCATCTGTCGCCACCTCCGCAATTTAGACATGTCCCTGAAAGGGAGGGTCTCTAGAAGTTGCCTGGCCCTTCTTCCAATATAACGCCTAGCGTAACGAAATGGATATTTTTTTTTCAATAGGGTACTTGACTGTATCGCTAATACCTTCCAATGTTGTTTAAATTCTAGTTGAAGGTAAAAAATAAGAAATGCATACATAATTTTCGCATATAAATCTTTAAATCATTAAAAAAAAATCGTTTCCAAAAATGCATTTTTTTTCCACGTGATCACAAACACGTCGGTTTGGCTGACGTCACAAAATTATAAGCAAACCGGCGTGATGTTTTTTTTTGTTTCTGATTAAACTAGATTTAATCTAATTACTATTGAAATAATAAATATTGAGAAAATGTAGGGCTGTTTACAGAAGCGTATATTTCATATTTGCCTAAAATCGATTACAACGTGGTGTTTCAAAGTTTGTTTATAGTTCATGGTGACATCACAGATACCACGTGACAGCCAGAAAGCGTTTTCGGGAGTGATTTTTCTTCCTAATTTTTAAATTTATTTTTCTGCCTTTTTATGGGGCATTTGAAAAAAAGAAAAAATACTGGTCTAGTATTTTTGGCATAAGAAAATTTTAAGCCAATAAAAAAAATTTAGTCAAGTACCCTATTGGATAGAATTTTCGGCTGCCTTTGTAAAGGGTTGGTTGTATCTCAGAAAAAGGCAACGCCTCGTAATTTAGAACCTTTGTCAAGTGACAAAGTCGGCACCCGATGGACTCCAATGGAAGTTCGATCGACATCACGCTGCAACGACGTCAGGCCGGGATAGCCTGGTCGGTGAGGTCTTGGACTGGCATTACTAAGGTTTCTAGTTCGAGTCCCGCTGCCTTCCGAAGACCTCCGTGTACGCTTATGGTGACTCTGGTCAATACCACCTAGATTAGAAGGCCGGTGAACTAAATGCTTGACGTCATATTAGTGGACCGATTCTGAGGTTTTGATCAATGATCATTCGTGACTAGATCTTGTATTTGCATACATTTTTAAGATAAGTTGAATCAAGATGCGACGTCATATTAAGATGCGACGTTATTGATCAAAAAATCGAAATTGGTTTACTAGTGTGACATTGTGTTGCTTAGTTCGTCGGCCTTCTAATCTAGGTGGTATTGCTCTGGTGCGCGTTAAATCCGTCGTGGTCACACAGTCCCCCAAGTTCCCATACCGAATCATACCACTTGGGGGATTGACAAGTCATTGCTGTGGATCCTCTAGTTATCCTGTGTCTCTAAAAATTTGATGGACTCATTTATGTGTGTGTGTTGCGTCTGTCATACTTGACAAAGGTTTATAAGCGTGTATCTGACCACCAAGCGCACAAACCTGAATATGTGTCTACCAACCAACTATTGTTATTGGTGCTAGTGTTTTGTTCTAAGCTTCTGATAGCTGGAAATCTTGTATCAACTTTGAAAAGTATCTACGTAGAAATCGCGATGCAGCCCGGTACAGTAAAAATTATTAAATTATCATTGTCAACTGTTCTCGAAACCAGTATTAGCCACTAAAAATTTGAAGACGGAATAATAGGCGGCCTCTTAATTGTTTTTAAGCAACCGGGGTGTCTCGCTCAAATTTCAATGGATCTGAAAAAGTGCTGCCGTTGCCATCAGCTCGAGGACAACTTTGAGCATGGGCAGTAAAGAAAAATGACGTTATTTGGCAATTTTTACAAACTTGACCGCCAAAGTCATTTTTTTTATATTAAATTTAATTTTCGAACCAAATATAACTGGAAGTAGCGATCTAGTGCTAATACATATCTGCTTTTGCAACCAATACTGATGATGACTGTTGATGATCAAGCGCAGAAATCAAGCTTCGAATATATTAATTCTCGTTTCTACATTTAATTATCGTTTGCTAATAAAAATCAAATCAAGAGTTTTTATTTAACATTTCCACTAAATTAAAGAATTAGGAATAGCATTCAATGTACGGGAAGGTAAGTTAAAAAAAATTCAGTGCTATTATTTACGATTAAATAATAAATAATGCATTTTTCGAATAAATGTTTACTTTTTTAAAAGTTTCATTCTATCAGACAAAATTCCTCGGAAATGATCGAATTTCAAAAGGGTTTTTTTTCCGTTAAAAACTTTTATTTCCTTTCATAGAACAAAAAATGATGCACAACGTTCCAATTTTCTTGTGTTTAAATATTCTCTCTTACAGACTGCTCGAAAGTTATTATTTTAATTAATTGAATTATTTTTGATTTCTCTAGTAATAATAATTTGTGCTTTATCATAGCAAATGAAAAGTGAAAAATGGGCATAAGTATTTTGGTCTCTCCAGTAACATTTATAGATCGATTAAATCGCTGGAAGAATTGGAGCCAAGTAAAAGCGCCAAATTAGAAAAAAACCCAAATAGTTGTCCTCGAGCCGTTGGCAACGGCAGCGTTTTTTTTAACATTCAGTAGTATATCCATTATTATACATCCATGTTTTTAAACAAACAACTGTTTTTATAATTGAACCATCGACTCGTTGCCTAACATAGCATTTTGAGTAGGAGTCTAACTTATTGACTTTACAACGCTAATTCACGCCTCGCAATTTAGAGCCCTGGTCAAGTGACGAAGTCGTAGATAATGGAAGTTATATTAGGTAGTTGTTTGATGGCTATTCATTTCTAGCCTCCATGGAACTTTGACATAGACAACTACACCCCGTAATTAAGAATACTGGTCAAGTGACAAGGTCAAATAGCAAACCATTTATGCCATCAGGTCACCTTACGTTAGTTTGTCCCAATGCATATATTCTATTTCTTATCTTCAATCCATATTGCGATCGATCGAAACTATTGTAAAAGATAGGTTAACTACTGCAATTGTCAATGCAAATACATGATATCGATTTGTACCGATAATTTTGAATCAATCTTCCTACAATGGAAATGTTCCAGATGGTGTAACTCTCCCGTTTTTATCCGTACAGCGATTTCATTGGTTGCTTAAGGTTTCACTCTCAAATTGACTGAAACAGAGGTATTAATTTGGTATGGAAACATGGAGGACGGCGGCTTATTTAACGTGCCCCAGCCACCATTAGCAACACGGCGGTCTTTAGTCGAATACAAGCACAGACCCTGCAACCATTAGAATTGCTAACGCCGCCGAAGACTGAACCCACAACCCTTCCGATGCGAGCTCGACGCTTCACACGACTGAGCTACCGCGGCTCCACCCCATAGTGGAATTCTCATTTAGGGCTGTTGGGAGAGAAAGCGCTTGTCAAATCGAATTCGAACATGTATGTCTTGGCGTAAAAAAGAAATCGAATTTATCTTTTAGAATTATTTTTTGTTTCATTGTTGCAATTTTTACAGCTGAATCGCAGTGTATGGGAAGGGAGCAGCTTGTCTCAACCCATAATGCAATTTTTTTATATTTTTTTTATTGTTTTCGATTTTTTTTGTAAAAAAAATCTTTGTACAAGTTTAAATTTCAAAGTTTCGATATTTTTTGTCGAATTAAACTGTAGTTTAATCTATTAATTCTTAACAGCTTTAGTAATCTTTAGAGCATGGACGATCCGAAGAGGACTTTTAAAACTTTTTAAAAAGTTGTTTTAGTTGTTAATTTTATACGCATTTTGCATTAAAAACAATGTTAAAATAAACTGTAAACAACAAATAAGTTACTTGGCCTTTTGTTTTGCATTTATATCACAAAAAATGTGTACAGAGTTCTTCAGTCATAAAATAACGCTCGTTATTCGGAGTGGTCTGTAGCTTGAATGAATAATCCGAATGCAACACAAATTGAAACACTTACTAATCAAGAAGGGGGGGGGGGGGGGGAGAATGGGATCACATAAAAGAAAGAATTATAAAATACAATTAAAAAAAGAGATTAATCATAAAAAAAAACTCACTCGTCTCTTGACCAGGGTTCTAAGTAACGAGGCGTTGTCAATTATGGCCAATTACGCCTCGTAATTTAGAACACTGGTCAAGAAACGAGATTGTTTTTTATGATTCCATTCTTTTCCCCCCCTTCTTCATTAGTAAGTATCTCGATGTTTGTTGCATTCGAATTATTCATTTAAGCTACAGACCTCTCCGAATAGCGAGCGTTATGTTATAACCACTCGGTATTTTTTAACGCTTAAGGCGTGTCTCTCAGTGAATATTAAACATATTTTTTTAATAAATTACTTTGCAAAACATACTTTTTAGCACTTATTCTGGTTCCGCTCCCTCTTACAGCTTTCCGTTATCTCTTGAAACGGATAAAGTGCAGATAAAAAAAAAAGTCACCCAATAATAACGCTATTTTTTATGAGAATGGCGCACATTAAATATTTAGTAATCTAATGTCATAACGCTGAGAACAATATATTACTCTGAGATATAATTTGGAGTTCACTTACACTCTTAAAACGAACGAGCGATTTTAACTCAGTCTGAGTTAATTTTCACTCCTCCAGTCTAGGAAATGCACTTCTCCTGGGGGAGTGGATACTTTGTTTGTTAAACCTCCGACAGGATCACTCCAAACGAGTGATTTTAACTCAGTCTGAGTTAATATTCACTCATTTCCAGTGTCGAAAATGCACTTCTCCTACTGGAGTGGATTTCACTCTTTTGTTTTAAGAGTGTAGATGTCAAACTCGTCACTTGACCAGGGTTCTAAATTACGAGGCGTAATTGGCTGTGCTGGCCATATTTGGCTACGCCTCGTAATTTAGAACCCTGGTCAAGAGACGAGTTTCTTTTTTTATGATTCCATTCTTTCCCCCTTCTTGAATAGTAAGTGTCTCAAAGTTTGTTGCATTTAGATCATTCATTTATAGTCTAAGAGCTAGCAACGTTTTTGAGAGAGAATTTCAGGTGGGCCAGTTTTAAGATATGCTATCTCTCTCACTCTCCCGGACATCATACGGGCTATCTGGCTGGCGGTAGTGGTTGCGTTCCTCAGTGCGCATCCTACTAATACAAGTAAAAAATTGATTTTTCAAATCATTTTAGGACGTTTTATTTTTTTATTGTTATTTTTAGCGAACTTTTTGCAACATAAATCAATTATTGCCAGACATTTTTATTGTTGTTTAAGCAGTGCCAGACGCTAATTTTGATTTTGAAAGCTCAAGTGTTGCCCAAATTACCAGCTCAGGTGTGAATTCACCGATCATTGTAATTACGTCATCGTCATTCATTGCACAATACCATGTGGCAATACTTGTAATGAGCTGATAATTTGGGCAACACTTGAGCTTTTAAAGTCAAAATTAGCGTCTGGCACAGCTTAAACAATAATAAAAATGTCTGGCAATAATAGATTTATGTTGCAAAAAGTTCACTAAAAATAATAATAAAAAAATAAAACGTCCTAAAATGATTTGAAAAATCAATTTTTTACTTGTATTAGTAGGATGCGCACTGAGGAACGCAACCACTACCGCCAGCCAGATAGCCCTTATGATGTCCGGGAGAGTGAGAGAGATAGCATATCCTAAAACTGGCCCACCTGAAATGCTTGTTTTTTCGACGTTGCTAGCTCTCGTACTATTAAGCTACAGACCACTCCGAATAGGGAGCGTTATTTTATAACCACCCTGTACTTTGGAGTTCACTTAGGTGTCAAACTCGTCACTTGATCACTGTTCAAATTGACGAGGCAATTGTCTCCATAGTTTAGCTGTATTCCTTTGTGTAGTAGAGGTGGCCAGTTGGTAAGGCGAGTGCCTTGCACGCGAAATATTCCTGATTCGGGTCCGACCATTGCCGAAATAACTGCTGACCTATAAAAAAAGCAGTGCAACCAAAAAAAATCCTGCAAGTAATATACCGTACAGCGGCACGTTAATTATGCTCCAAAGTCCCAACACAACGTCCGATGTCTTCCTTAAACATTGCTTTGGTTGCCTACTCAGGTATCAGCTCGTCACTTGACTGTGGTTCTAAAATACGACGCCCAACGCCAATACCCTAGTGTAGCTCTAGTGCGACGGTAATTCAAAATTAAAACTGAAAACTAAACTTAACTACTCAGGTATCGTAACTTGACTATTGGCCCGTCCGTGGCCGGGTGGTTAAGGCAGGGGTTCCCAACCGGTGGTACGCGTGAGTGATGTGATAGCAGCATAATGATATTAATAAAATGCAAACAACAAAAAGTTTCACACTAACGACTATAAAAGTATATTTTGTATGATGACTATTTTTTTTGCTTAAGCTAAATGTGAAGTTTTCTCATGAACTTATTCAAAAAGCCTTTGAAAACTTTTATTAAAGTATTAAATATTATACGCTTATTAATATATTTAGGTCTGGTGGTACGCCAAAATTTATCAAAAAGTCAAGTGGTACGCAGGTGCAGAAAGGTTGGGAACCCCGGGGTTAAGACATCCGCCTCAGAATTCAGCCTTCTCAGGAGTGCGGGGGCTCGAATCCCACCCACTGCCAGTCATCTTATAAATCGGATATCTGCACTGAGAAAGAGTAGAAATCTAACTCGTAACGGATAGGCCCGAGTACACTGGGACAGACGTGCTCGTTAAATCTGTGGAGTCCAAAGTCCCGACGGCGTCAGGTCCAAGTTCCAACGACGGCGTCAGTCCAAGTTCCCAACGATGTCGCTCGAAGTTCCGTTGGTTGCCCGCTCAGGCGTCGACCTCGTCACTTGACCAGGGTTCTAAATTACGAGGCGTTATTGGCTGTGTTAAAGCTCCTAAAGGAGGCTAGAAATAGGCAGCCGGAAGCGATTGCATTACACTACACTTGACTATTATTCTAAATTACAGCGTTCGACACAGATAGCCCGCTTGTAGCTCTAGTGCGACGGTATTCCATCTAACCCTTTGATGTTAATACGATGACTCATCATATAACCCTGTGTAGCTCGAGTGCGAAGTCAATTCAACCAAAATATTTAGCAACCATTTAACATTAGCCAAAATAACACAATTTGCATTAATAACATTTCATCATAACTACATAAATACGCAAACTACAGTTCATAAAATTTCCAATTAGATTACTTCAGGTGAAGTATTTCCTTCCAGCTTTCATTCCTTGATTTCCTTCGATCGGGACCGTCACTTGACTGTGGTTCAAATTTACGGTAGCCTTCTCCAATAGTCCCCGTGTAATCTCTAGTGCGACGATAATTCAATCCAACCTTTCTGTTCTCTGTTGTTCCACGTGACATTGAATCATCAATCGAGACTAGAAAAAAAATATTTTCATTCAACACTTTCGTTGCCACTCAAGACCTGAAACATACTCATTCCCAAAAAACCAAATGCCACAACTTATGGTTGGTTGGTAGATATATTTTTTTAGGCTTGTGTGCTTGGTCAGAGACCCGCTTATAAACCTTCGTCAAGTAAAGACAGACACAAAACACACACATACATGACAGATGATGCCATCTATCACGAGCCACCTCCAACAGTTTAGGCATGTCCCTGAAGGGGAGGGAAATAGTCTCCAGGGACCTGTACCCGTGGGAAACTGCGCAATGGCCTCCCACAGGAATTTCGGACCCAACAGATTTCACGAGCACATATACTCCATAATACTCGACAAACACAAACATCCATTCCTTAACAGGATTCGAGCCCGGACCCAGAAGCTCTATAGGCCAGCTCCCTTTGGCTCAACAATCGAGACTCGAGAAATAATTTATTTTCATTCAATACTTTCGTTGCCACTCACGACCTGAAACAAACTCATTCACGGATGATCACATGGTTTAAAATCATAATTGGATTGTTTCAGGTGACGTAACCCTTCCAGCTTTCTTTGCTACATTTCTACGATCAGAGCTCCGATTGGTGCTCTGTTCCTTTTTCACATGGACTCACTAATCGAGAGATAGAAATAATTTATTTTCATTCCACCATTTATGTTGCCACTCAAGATCTGACACGTGCTCATTCTGAATTTTCGAAAACAGTGACATAATATGTTAGGTTAGGTTTGAATTCTCGCCGCACTGGAGCTACACAAGGGCTATTGATGACGGGCGTCTTATTTTAGAACCACAGTCAAGTGATGAGCCGACACCTGAATAGGCACCCAACTCAACCGCTAAGGGCGACATCGTACGCAGCGTTGGGACTTTTGAATTATATTTAACGTGCACTCCCTCCACACTGGGTATTTTTCGTCGGACATTTTTGGCTGCACGGGTCGTTTATAGGTCGGCAGTTATTTTAGCGATGCCCCGATCCGAACCTGGGACCTTTCGCATGCTAAGCGAGTGCCTAACCAACTAGGCACAGTGGTATAATGTAATTTTTTCACCCAATAAACCCTACAGGTATCGGCTCGTCACTTGACTCTGGTTCTAAATTACGACGCCGGTCTCCAATAGCCTTCGTGTAGTTCTAGTACGACGATAATTAAAACTAAAACAGTGAACCCTAAATCGTCACTAACGTCGCGTACGATGTCGCCCTTAACGGTTGCGTTGTGTGCCTATTCAGGTGTCGGCTCGTCACTTGACTGTGGTTCTAAAATACGACGTCTGTCGAGAATAGCCCTCTTGTAGCTCTAGTGCGACGATAGTTCAAACCTAACATAACCTAAATCGTCGCTCATAGCCCAAAGTAAGTAAAATTTAATTAAAACAAACCGAAAAAATGACACCAAAACACATAATTTATGTTAATTTAGATTTGCGCAGTAGAATTTTTTTAGTTTTTCCACATTTGAATTTTTATCATATGCAATGGCGATCAAATATCTAATTACGGCAACCCTAAACTTCTCTCATCCAATCAGGCTGCTGAATTGTTTGGCGCGTTGGCGAGGAAAAATTTAAAAACATCTGTTGAAGTTTAGTTTAGTTTCGAACTTGTTGAACTCGACCGCGGCGTATCTTCTCTAAAATAAAGTTGAAAATTTAACTGGTAAGTTTTTATTTTATTGTTTTTGTCGTTTATTTTAAGTGTTTTATATTGAATTATCTATCATAAATATCGTTTTTAAGTGTTTTATATCAAATTTCTTTCACTAAATAAGTTGTTTTCTAGTTTTAGTAATTTCTTTGTGATAATTAAGTGGTTCCAAGTGCGTTCGAATCTGGATAAGAATATTGGAACAATAAGATTGGAATCATTATCCGACAAAGAGAACGCTACTTTCTTCTATTCTTATTTATGCTATTTATAATTTACTTAAATCAACTAAACATTTTTTTTAAAAACTATATATTAGAAAATTGAATGAATCAATCTATTGAAATTTAACTAATGAATACAAAGAAAGTATAACTTGAGTATTCTGAAATTAAACTACAATCTCTAACTATTTCATTGATTGAATTTTAAAGTAATGAATGTCTGGTTTATTTTTTTATTGTTTGTAAACCTAGCATAATTAAATTAGATTGTCGTTTGCAATTTTGCCAGATGTTATTTTTAAGTTGTATGTGCTTTCGTCCTTGTAAAGTTATTTAGTAGCGCGCATTATTTAGTATAAAGCTATTTTTTTTTAAATATAAATCTATTTGTATCATATTTTTCTGATAAAACTGAATTACGATATATTAGGTATTGATTAGTTTTCAAATATTTTAAACTTGGCGTTTGAATGCACGATTAAATCTTTTATTTGTATATAGTAGAATTTAACACATTAAAATTAGGTGTTGCATATTATTCTAGTAAATATTTATACAACTTAATTTTAACAACTTTTTTTATCGGCCTCACTTGACCGCTGTTCAAACTAACAATGCTTGTCTTCAATAACCTAAATGTAGCTCTAATGCGCCGTTATTTAAACGAAAACGGAAAATCCCAACCCTACCAAATTCATGCTTTAACACTTTCGCTACGCAAGCTCTTTATTGCCGCGTAACTTGTTATACGAATAGCATTATCGAATCCTTAATGGTCCGGGACGTTTCAGAAGTTAAAGGGTTAAGCTTGAATTAACAGTATAAAATATACTTTTTTTCCACCTTTAGTTGATTGGAATTGATTTGATCCACCGTGCAGGGTTGAATGATCGCTTCGCAATCGCGATGAAACGATGGAACGTAGTGGATCACCGAACGATGTTGCCTAGTGAATCAGCGGACGATGTTGCCTAGTGGATCACCGAACGATGTTGCCTAGTCGATCACCGAACGATGTTACCTAGAGGATCGTCGAGCGATGTTACCTAGTGGATCACCGAATGATATTGCCTAGTGGATCACCGAACGATGTTGCCTAGTGGATCACCGAACGATGTTACCTAGTGGATCACCGATTAGGTTGGTAAGTTTTTGAAGATTCGTCGGTGGAACTTGCCTGGTAAGTCGAACAATTTCTTTACCAGAGGGAGAAAAAAATACTAATTTTCTTTTTCTTTTAACTTTTGTATTTAATTCTCGATTTTAAACTTGATTTTTCTCTTTTAGTATGTATTTAAATGTAAATACTTGAACTTTTTTTGCGTGTTTCAAACTGTGATATAGAAAATTGAATTCTGTAATTTGTTCAATTTATTACTAAAGTGATTAAGTTGATTTGAATTAATTTAGTTGATTTAATTGAATTTAGATAGTCTTTTTAAAATTAGCTGAATTTTGAATTGATAATTTTTTTAAACAATACAATGTCCAACTAATTAATTAAAAATTATTTTTGTTATCAAGAAAAATAGTTTTTTCTCTCTCTAAAATATTTTTTCTATTCCTTTTTATTACTGACATCTTTATCGTATGTTTATAAACGATTTATAAAATTTAGCATTCAGAGTTAAGCAGATATATAGGTCTAAAATCAATCAAATGGCAGAGTTGTTAGAGCGATAGTACTCTATACCTTATGAACAATGTCAAAATGGATATAACCTTTCAATTATTTAATGTTAATTTGTTTCGAAAATCACATCTGTACATGCTAAAGTGACGTATCCTATCCTTTAAATCCGATTTTTCAGCAAAAATCAACAAAATATTAAGTTCGGGGATCTATAGGTTTATGCAAGTCTTAACTCGATCATTGTAAAAGTTTGGTTATAATATGCAGATATGTAACTATATTTTTATTAATTTCAAACAAATTTAACTAATTTTAATGTACAATAAATGTTAAAATCAAAATGTAAAATTTTAATAAACCAAGATTTATCATCTTTGCAGGTGCATCACACTAGCATGTACAGTGTACACATTGATATGTTATTTAAAACGTATGTTATGTTATTTAATAATTAGTATAAGTTTATTATATGGTTTAATTTAATAACTATCACTTCAATCACGAATATATCCATTCCCATTGGACGAAACAATTGTTACTTGATTTCCAACCATCCTAGTCAATTTCCCCATTAGTCTCCAACATTAATTCCAAGCGTACTTCCAAGCTCAATTCAAGCGCTTCCACATTTCATGGACATATCTCAATTCTCCCTCTCCCGTCGCGTATTCTCCAGATAGCGACTCGCGTCGACTTTCGTCCCGATTCCCGCATCCCGACACCTTACCCACCCGGGTCTCGTCTTTTCGATGTCGGTGCGACATCCGCCCGATATCGGTGTCTCCTATTCTGACTTTCGTCTTGCAAGTGTCGGTCTTTCGTTCTTGGTAGCTCTGATTCGTCCATGCTTGAGCAATGATAGAATGAGTTGAAAGTGTGTATTGGTGCGTTTATTAGGTAGACGTGTTTCTTGCTTCTAAGATGTAAGTTGAGTTGAATACGATAAAATGCATTGTGAATAAAGCGATTTTTTTAAAATCCGCAATGGGGTAGTTCAGCATTTTTTTAAGTGAAATGTCAGGAAGTGCATTTTAAATGTATGGTTACAAATATCAAATCAGAATATCGAAAATAAATGAATAATATAAAATAAAGAAAATGCTGAAATTTGCACGAAATAGAATTATCTTGCGAGTAACAAATCAAAACGTCTAAAAAAAAAGGTTGACTAATTAAAGAAGCCCAAAGAATATTCCTAAATTTACAAGACAAATTACTTGACTGAAAATGCGTAAGTGACATGGAAACTTCTTACCTTCGTGTTGTGTCACAATTAGTATGACTTTTTGTTATGCAGGTGAATGAAGTAAATCAGTTGCTTTTTGGGACTATCGAACTTGTACTTAAAAAGTATTAAAATTCTGTTGTGATTTGTCGTCACTTGACCACTGTTACAAATTACGAGACTCCTTGTCAATAGCCTTCGTGTAGATCAAGAACGGAGTTAATTTTACTAAGGGTAAAATTTGAAGTTTTTTTTTTATTCGAGTTTATATTACCAAATTGGGATTAAACAATGTTTTTGAAAAAAATGCTGAACTCCCCATTACGGTAAGCAGACACTTTCTTTAGAATACGCTTTGCACCAAAGTAATCACGTCGTTGACGAAGTCCGACTTAGCCTATCACATAATCGTGAAGAAATGCCAATGGATAATCCATGTAACTGTAGTGTAAGCCACAATTAAGGAGATTAAAATCTTTTACATTTGAAAAATAAAACAAATCAACTAAGGCACGTTATGATAATTGTAATAAGTGTAGATCAGCTCTTCCACTATTTTTTTTCATTTATTGTTAAAAGATCTAGCTTACGTTTTACACATGTGACTTACGCTACAGAAAGGTTCATTTTACATGGTATAAGCCCAAGGTAAATATCGCCAGCATTTAAAAGTGATTGGCCAAGTGGTCTACTCTCGCTACGTCCCACGTAATCAAAGCCAGCATCCTGGGTAGTTACAGCGTATGGTTGTCATTAAAGCTGGGGAGTCCCAGTAGGTAAAACGCTTGTTTTGCATCCGAAAGGTGCCAGGTTCGGGCTCGGATATTTTCAAAGTAACTGCCAATGAAAAAAATATTGATGTGCAGACAAAAGGTCTGACAAATATAATAATTTGTTTGGAGGAAATGCGCGTAAAATATGGTCCATAGCCGCTAAGTTCCGACTCTGTGTACGATGTCGCCCTTAAAGTTGCGGTGGGTGCCTACTCAAAGGTCGGCTCTTCATTTGTCTGTGGTTCTAAATTATGAAGCCTGCTGCTAATAGCCCTCGTACGCCTCTAGTACGACATAAGTCGTGTCCAATCATGACTGCGTGTGGAGAAAGAAATTAAATGTTTTGCTTGTTTTTTTTTCAATTGACAATCATGATTTCTTGTTTATTAGCTCCTATTCATCTCCAAATTATTTTTGGGTTCTCTTTCGATCAAAGAGTTTCAGAGTAGATTTATTCAAACTAAATTTGAAATAGCGAGTTGTCTGCTAGTAACTTAACGCATCCAACTGAGCAAATAAGTGAGAATGCATCTATGCGTGACATATTGTTACTCCAAAAAAATTAAATAAGTGTAATTTAAAACCAAAAATGTATTTCATGAATGATCCAATTTGAATATTACTGTAACGCTTTCCCAGACAAAAAAATCTGTTCAAGCTTAGCGTTAAAGAGATTAGTGTTCTAAACCTACAATTTTCATTGTTTAAAACAATTATTATTTAACTAAGTTTAATTCAGTGGGGGGGGGGGGAACTTTATATTATGAATTTCAGTATTTTATTGAGACTAATTCGTAACAAGTAAAAGGCAAAACTTAAATTTAAATTCAATTAATCAATAGATTTGTAATAGCCCTCGTGTAGCTCTAGTGCCACGATAATTCAAACCTAACCTATACCCTTTCCATTTTGAATCCAAGCTTCGAAAGGACTCTCTTCCCCCATCCCTTCACTGGGTTTTCTACGAAAAGGGGGGAACATCGCTTATCTTATCCTAGCGCGGTTGAGGTTTACAATCAAAACAGTTAGTATTTCCCCATGTAGGGTGGGGAAAAAACCGAAACAGCTATAAATCACCCCGTTCCAAGAAAACCGCACTCGTGGATGGGGGAGGAAATGCTTTCCAAGCTTGGATTCAAAATGGAAAGGGTATAATAGATTTTTCTTATAAATAAGCAACAAACAATAAAAAAACGAATCCATGATTTCTTTTTAAAACAGCGCAATAAAATACGGCCTGTTAACGTGTAATTTTGCCATGCCTCGTAATGTTTGTAGCCCTAATTAATGTATTTTGAAACCTTAGTGTTACATTTTAAAAGAGAACGAAAGATTAATTCTCAGTTAAGAGTTTAAATCAATGTATACTTAAAAGTTGGATGTATTTTGTATAAGTTAATATCCCAGTTTGTTTTTGATACTAATTTTGCCAGTAATACCACAATTAATATCATTGTGTTTATAAACCTTAAAAATCTGCCTGTGGTATCTGTAGCAAGCTATACCAAAAGTATTAAAAGCTGTTTTTTGCGGAAAATCATTGCCCACATTTCAAATACGAATACCAGCTCATGCTTTTATAATATGTTAGAATAATTCCGTTATTTCTGATCGGAATATGTCTGTAAAATTACTCCAAATGCACAAACTTAGAAATTGAATGTTAACTTCAATGAATATCGTTAATTATTAATTATGTAATGCTGTTGCTTAAAAAAATATTCAAACTACGAAGCATTGCTCTTAACCATACGTTCGAAGCAGACTTCGAAACTACTGTCGTGCAACAGATACCATGTATTGGGACGTAATTTAAATCTTAACCAGCCTCTATCCTAGCAATCTTAGAGAGTTTTTTTTTTGTTTCTTACAAAAACATAGAAACCCATATTGCTCATGGATGACGAATGGATCCTTAAACTGAATGATCAAACGATGTTTAAGATTGAAAAAATGCGAAAGGAACTATCTTTAACCCTCTAATGCATGAATTTTTATTTTCATCCCAAAAAAATATATGTACAGCTGTGGAAATAAAAAAGTACCCACTTGAGGTTATTTCATCCGTTAGTCACCCTATAGAATCGGACCTTTTTGAGATTGTGTAAAATTAACATTCTGAGTTAATTGCACGATACAAAATTTGCATAAGGGGCCGTCTTCATATTAAAAATATTACGATCTTTGAAATTTCCAATAGCAACACCCAATTTTAATAACTTATAAATGTTAAGCACTCTTGAAAACCCTTAAATCTAAGTTTTTGTAACATTTGGATGAATATTTGACGAGTTATTCAATCGAATCACTTGTGAACCTTTTGGGGACCATCTCTAAAATGCAAGCAAGCATGCATGCAAAGCCGTCTTTATTTATCAATTACACACGTAATCTTATACACAGTCCCCTAAAGGGTAATTAAAAAGTATTTTGTGATTTACTCGGCAAATTATGAATAAAAAATTTAAAAAATTGGGATTTCGCTTAAACTTCCTGTCTTGAATTTATTTCTGTAAAAATATTAAGGGGTTTCTATTCATATTTTTTAAAAAAATTAATATAATAATTATTAAAAAATATAATAATTGTTTTAAATTCCCCAATATTGAATGCATTTTGTTTGGGTTATTATAATTTCTTTTCAGTAAAAAATTCATTTCATTATCTTAATTATTTATAGATTGGGATAGTTTTTAATGTGAAACTCATTTAACATTATGGGACCTAAACTTTGCACGTCTCTAACTCCTCTAATAATGCTTAAAAACTAACAAAATTTGGCATTTCGTATTAACATAGGTCAGAGATTTGAAATATGGATTCAAAAAGGGGTGTTGCCATTGGAAATTTTAAAGTTAGTAACATTTTTAATATGAAGATGGCCCCTTATGCAAATTTTGTGTCATGCAATTAACTCAGAATGTTAATTGTTCACAATGTCAAAAAGGTCCGATTCTTTAGGATGAATAACGGAGGAAATAACCTCAAGTGGGTACTTTTTTATTTCCACAGCTGTACCTTTAATACTCATACATTATGGGAAAAGTACTAAACAAATTTAACTTCATTAGAATTTAAATAATTTCAATTTTGAAAAAATTTTCCATATGACAAAAACCAACTGCAAAATTCCAATTTTGATAATGACTAGAAAACTACTAAAAATATTTCAAAATAACCCTTTTCACTATGATTAATTTTTCAAAACAATTTATTAGTATTTAGTACTAATATTATTATTCTTTGAATACTGCCAAAGACGTAATTTCACAAAAGTTAATAACCTAACTCTTTAATTTTGAATACACTTTTACTACTGTCATCTATGAGGATTATTAGTAACTAAAACTTTAAAATGAAATGTAATAGACGAAAAAAACACAATTCGTCTCGGAAGAGCTCTAATTTAATAGAATAAAGTGGATTATGTTACTTGTTACCAAACGGTAACAGTATGCATTAGAGGGTTAATATTTTTTCTGTGTGTAAGAGTGACTGGCAAATTAGACTGTAAACACACCTCTTTAAATGTCTTTTCAAATTTAATCACAACTTTCTACTCATGGGAAAAACATGCGAGCGAGATCTCAAACTGGATCTAATACTTTTAAAATATTTTAATGGCTAATTATAAAGGGTCACATTGGTTTGCACTTAATTAAGAAAAAAATATTTATATACATTAATGACGACTTTGGGAATATCAATAGAACCTTTATTTCGAAATAATAAAAAAAATATTTTTAAGGGTTTTTTTTTCAATTCTTGTAACCTGACAGTTAATTATAATCATATTTAAATAGTGTAAGAATAGTTTTGGTCCAACATAAATTGTCGAATTAGAATGACAATTAATTTGCTCTTTGAGTAAATATTATCTTGCGAATCAACAGTAAGCCTTATAAGTTTATGCGGAAGAAAATTCAACAGCGCAAAGGGAGATTTCCATTTAGGTTTTTTTTAAACTTAAATTACGAAAGAAGTGGAAGGAAATTGCCCTTTGCATATACATTTTTTTAAATAACGTAGTTTAAAAAAAATCAACGTTTTTTACGTCGAATATTGTATTTTAAACATTTTAAATAGTCAATAATAAAAATAATAATTTGAAACTTATTTGGAGTTAGGAACAGTGATACTGAATATTTAAACATTTTTTTTTCATTAAAAAATAATTTTCGGTACATTAGAATGTTAGAGATTAAAGTTTCTTAGTATCATTACTACGTTCCCGTAGAACTTGTTTTCCTACGAGGGTGGTATTAGTGCAGTGAAAACACGATGCAGGGGAAACTTTAGGACTACGATTACACTTTCGGACTTCCTTTAGGATCTATTCCTTATTCTTCCAACAGTATACATTACAATTATTAAGTAAAAATATTGAGGGGGCTGGGGAGCCCAGTCGGTTAAGCACTCGCTTAGCATGCGGAAGGTACCAGGTTCGGGTCCGGGCATCGCCAAATTAGCTGCCGAACTATAAACGGCCCGTCCATCCAAAAATGTCAGACGAATAATACCCTGTGTAGTGGAGTGCACGTTAAATATCCTTCAAAGTCCTAACGCTGCGTACGATGTCGCCCTTAACGGTTGCTTTGGGTGCCTATTTAGGTGTTGGCTCGTCACCTGACTGTGGTTCTAAAATACGACGTCCGTCGCCAATAGCAATCGTGCAGCTCTAGTGCAACGATAATTCAAACTAAACCAAACTAAAAATATTGAATCGCTTAACTCCAAAACTATACTTAGAAAATGTTTAATCATTGTAGTTTAAAAATAATGAAATCTATTTTTTTTTAAATACTGAGTTTAGAAAAACTGTTTAGAGCACCTTGTACCTGATCAAAATTGTCATAATTGTTATCCAGTATTCTGTCAGTTTTCAGTTACAATATGCAATATTTGGGAAATATTGTTTCTAATTAAAAGTCAACTTGTTGTATGCATACAATCTTGTTTAAAATACTATAAAAAAACACACATACTGTAAAGTATCAAAACTGTTAATTACTTAAAACGTTAAATTATTTTTATTTTTTGCTATATTGATTTAATTGTTTGATTACCTCTTATAAATGATGAAATAGTTTGAAGATTATATTGCGCTACATGCATAAATTAGGTCATGGTACAAGAGACGAATGGAGAGCATTATTCTTTTGAGGGGTAGAAGACCATGTTTGACGTAGCGGTGACGTCACCGTAGGCGTGGCCATTCCATTTGTCCATTGCGTACTTCAGACTTTATTTTGCAAAGTAGGACAAGCGCGCTAAAATTTATTTGAAAATGTAATCAATTATCTTAGTGAAAAATTTATCAGCACTTCAAGTTGTTTAACTAAGGGTATGGAATTGAATGATGTATTTGTTGAAAGATTTAACGCGAAATTGGTCAAATTATTGAAAAAATAAATTTTTAACAAATTATTTCCAATATGGTCATTTTTCGAAAACCAAGCTCATTATAAATTAGTTTAAATCATAAAATATAATTTAATATCCAATGTGAACAAGAATTGAAGGAAGAATTTCTGATTGATTTTTTTTTTCAAAGAGCTTCACTCGATCACTTTACTTCTAAATAGTTTTAATACATCATTATTCTCTTCAAATTTACCATATTAAAATTTTTTATGATAATTTTACTTTACATGGATTATGATTACTTTTTCATAACTTTTAAGGTCATTTTTTCATGTATGAAAAAAGTTAATCCTCTTAACTTATTGAAATTTATTAAGAACTTTTTTTGTGGGAAATAACACGATTAGTCAAGAAAGGATTATGGTACATGGAAATTGTTTTCAATAATACAGTTGTAAGATTTTGCGCTGAATGTACTTATTTTTAAAATACAATAAGAATATGAGAGATTTAAGTACATGTGCTTAATCTATGCCTTTTAATGTACTTCGGAGTGGCAAGGGATTTGAAGAATCATGCTTTTGAGGAGGGAAAAATTTAAAAATTTTACGATGAAAATGATAAACACCGGAAAATAGCTATGCAAGGAGGTTTATAAATTTCACATTAAGCCGAAAGGAAGTCAAATATTTTTTAAGTGGAAAAAAATTAGCCAAATTGCTTATTTTAGAATCTGGCATTGATCGAATATATTTAACTTTTCGTCCAGGTTGTAATATTATGCATTAATGTTTTCAACAGATAATTTGCTGTTAACCAAAATTTATCAAATGAACCTTAAAAAGTTGCTTTTTCTATGAGTGGTCCTCATAATTTGTAAAATGACGTGTAGCATATATTAAAGTCATCGTTATTTAATTAACTCTTTAGAAATAGCTTTAAAAAACATTCAAAAACGTAAAACGTGTAAAAATGTTTTTTCTATGCTAATTGCATTTTAAATATGCTAGTTTTAATTTACATCTTGAATAACATTCTTTTACGTGATTACCATTTTACGAATTCCCAAGAAATATTTTAAAATGCAAAATGGGCTATTCCTCTAAACAGCCAGTCTTTTACTTAAGCGTAATATAAAAAGTCACTCCATTTGATTTATTTTAATTAAAACTCATATGATGCATTAATTGGAATGAAAACATTAAAATGGATACAATTAAAGTTAAATTTGCAATGGGCGTTGTTAAATTTGTATTACTTACTTTTGATGGTTGAAGCAACAAAAAAAGTCATCGTTATTAAATTTAATTTTAAAAAATACTTTTTCCTTAATAATCAAGTAAAAATATATTAAAAAAATTATTTTCACCTCAATTTTTTTTAAGAAACTTGGATTACTCACTTATGCATCTTATAAGATAGTTTACCACGATTGCGCCGTTTTTAGAAATACCTTGAAATCCTTTTATATATAAGATAGTTATCAGTCCTTTTAAATACCATTCATTGTATTGTTGTTTAATAATAAAAAGTCATCAGCAATATGACGCAAATGACTAATTTAATGTTTAGTAAATGTATTCAAGTACACTCTCTTTGGCTTCATTTAATTAAAGATGTACAAATAATAATACATTAATTGGAATATCTAAATTTGTATGGGGATATATTTAAAGTTTTTTTTTTTTAATTTAAATGGCCGCGTAATTGACATCATACACATTCAGTGTAAGGTTTCAATTTTATGGTGGCTCCATCTAGTTGGAGTTTCTCTCAACACATTTCAAAATTGTTTGGAATTATGTCACCTTTCTAACCGAATTCATATATCAAAGAGCTTTTGTTCCGAAAATCCTAACAGTACGATGGAAACCAGAAAGTCGTGTGTTCCATTGTCGAACAGGATTTGCTCTTAATGTTCGGTTGGGATGGTGACGGGTACAGTCAAACCCCATTAATCCGAACTAATTGATTATTCGAATGTCTGTTAATTCGAACAATATTGCGTCTTATTGAAATTACTAATGTTTTTGGATAAAACGAAATACTATGAGACGAACTACTTCTAATATTCCATTTGGAACAAACAAGGTTTTACTTTTTTTCGTAAAAAAAAATTCTTAGAAAATAAAAAGGAGTCCCAAAAGTCACCTTTTGCATGTCTTTAAGGCGTTATGAGTTAGCGTCTTATGCCCGGGATTTTAGTTGGTGAAAAAATATTATAATTAATGTTTATCGAATCAAAATTCTTGGTCTGGTTTCCCTTTTCAATAAAGTTTTTATGAAATGTAATTGCTTTGTAATGAAAAATAGGTAACTGCGAGTAGTTTTAACCGAAAAATTTCAATAAATTCCAGAATATCTTTTTTTATAATTTTAAAATTAAACGAAAATTTAAAAAAATCTGAAACTTTATCAGTTGTCTAATTTGCATAACTCACTTTCCATCTTATTTTTGTATTTCATTAGATCATATTTCTCGTCATCTTTTTTAAAGATGTAAAATACAATGTACTAATAATAGTACTAACGAAGTACTATAAGCTCTATCTGAAATATAAAATTCTACTATCAGTTTTCAGAGAGGTGTTAGTCAAAGTGTGTTCCGGTTGCATTAGTTCTCGCGTTCCAAAAAATAGCGCTCTCACTTAAAAATGTTCAGGTAACTTTAGTTAGCCCTTGAATAATTGAATAACATATTAATCTTGCATTGAGTTTTGAATGTTTAAGGGCCTCTAAAGAGCCAAAAATTTTAGCTTGAATTTAAAGAATAAATATTTAATGTTTTGTATAAATATAGATGAATTATAGTTGATTATAGTTTATTAAAGATTGAGATTTAAAAATTAATGTAATTTTTTTTAAATAAGACGACTGTTTTTTAGCATTAAAAAATGTGACTATTTAGATTATATAAAGAACATTCTTGCAAAGTTTTATAGGCTTTTCAAAAATATTCTACATCGATACTGGAATTGAATTTCTAATAATGTTTCCCTTATTATAACACGGAAGCTCACAAATTATATTAAAATTCCCTAATTTTAAGCATAACTTAAAATTAATATCTTTCGAAATTTTGGGCCCCTATTAAACTGGCGTATAAATTTTAACTGATTTAATTAAGTTTTGATTTTTTTACCAGACTTTCATTTGCAGACTGGATAATTTTATGATCGCTCCATCTAGTAAGGGGCTCTTGCAACCCATTTGGACGTTTATAATGTCGCCTTTCCAACCGAATGCATTTAACAAGGAGCTTATATTCTAAAAATCCGAACTGTATGATGGAAACCATAAAGCCGTGTGTTCCATTGTCGAACAGGACTACTCGTAATATTCGGTTAGGAATGGCGGGTACAGTTAAAAACTCAACATGAAATATAAGTTTGGAAAATTAAAAAAAAAACATAAACTTATACACATTAAATGATTCAAATTTAATTAAAAAAGATTTTCAGTTTAAATATCTATTTAACCAAATGTATGACTAATTTTTATTACCTTTCGAAATCTAACTAGATATTAATTCGTTAAATTGTTTGCTAATTGCCTTTCGGAAGGGCTAAAAACTATATGTTGTAAGACTTAAGTTTTAATATTCATTTGGTTCAGCAAATCGAACGCTTTACTGATAAAGCATGTTTATTCAAATTTCATTTCTTTAAAGAGCATAAACTGATAATTTAAAAATTAAAATAGACTAAACAGACTGATAATTATTTAAAAATTTGAAAAGACTAAATAAACTGATAATAATTTTAAAAAATGTTAAATAATTCATAAAGAAATTTCAAATAGCTGGTTACACTACCTATAGATTACCTATTTGGCCTAGTTGGGTAAGTAATCCTGATCGAAAATATCATTATAACGCAATTTTAAAATTACTATCGATATCAAAATCTGAAAAATGAATCTGCAAAATGTGCCACAAATGTGAATTTTTTACGACTTAAGTATACAAATGATATCTGAAGATAATTCTTCTGCAGCAGTTTCAGAGTTATAAATATCATATTTTGCTAAATATTATTCATATTGAAAGTTTGTAAGGTATGGCAAAAAAAAATGGGTCGTTTTGATGAAGTTTCTTTTTCATTGATTGCAGTGATTCGCACAAAAAATCTTGTACAATGCAAACACAGATTTTTTTTATTTAATTTCAAAATAGTAATCATGTATATTTTGATGTATTTTTATTGGTTTAAATTAAAAATATTAATGTGGAGACAGGATTTTATTCAGTGAAATTTTTTCTTCAACAAATATCATTTTAATAAACTCAAAATTATATTTGGATGCCTTACGTCGCATTTTTGCAATGGTTTCTTAGGCTTTATTAGAAAACCTTCCAGAATTGAGAGGTACTGCAAGTTAGAATACATTTTTTCTTTGATTCTTTTTTCATTTAATAATCATCAATGGTTCAATGTTGTTTTTACCCTTTCTTCAATTATTCGAATAACTAAATTTTAAATAAAGGATTTTTTCTTTTAATACTCATCAATGTATCAATGTGTTTTACCCTTTCCTCAAAAATTTGAATAATTATATTTTAAGCGTATGATCTTTCTCATTGTATTTTATCGTTGTAAAAGACAAATGATGCATAAATGGTGCATGTAATAGTAATATTTATTTAACTGTTTCGATTTAAAAACAAGATTCTAAGTCAATTTAACTAAATCTAATCCAATACGTTCAGGTGTAAAATGTTAATACAATGTCAATTGATATATTCAACATTAACTATTTCATCTCTTGCGTGTAATCGCTCATACAAAGTTAAGGTTATGAGCTCGAGTGAATTTATCAAATAAAAATTTCAAACTCACTGCAGAAATTCAAAATGACGTAGACAATTTGCACAAATACAAATAAAAATATAAAAATTGTCGACAGGCCAGAGGCCCAGCAAGGTTGGTCCAAAAGGTATCTAATTCCTTACCAGTTTCCTATAGCTATCGAAATTATAGTATCGAGATATCGAAGATAATATATCGAGAAATATTATCTTGATAGTCCGGGAAGTGAGACGAACCTGAAAGTAGACCTAAGTACTGTTATGAGCCTAATGATCTACACCCATTCGGTTGGGAACGACATTGTTTTGAGAATTTTAAGTTGAGAGTTGAAATACATTAAAGTTTGCATGCAGTTGATCATTTACTTAGAATAATCATATTCTTCTGTCACGGTCGAAAGTGCATGAAAATACGGGTGAAATATCAAAAAGTGACAATATATGACAATTCCATGGCAATGACTATGACTAAATCTATGACAATTTCATGACTATGTCTAATGACTATTACTAAATCCATGACAAATCCATTTTAACAAAGTAACAGCAAATTCACGTTTCCATGCTGTTAGCTGGCTACTTCCAACTACCACAGCCTATCATTGTCGAAATGCGAAAAGAAACGTCCATATCAAGTAACAAGACACGACGATTCCTGAAAGCGAAAAGTTCAAATACATTCACGTTGGCAAGCAGTCGGTCAGTTACATTGAACAAATACAGACTTCTCTTGTGATAAAAAAAAAACACCGCAGTGCACAACAAGAGACAAGCCACTTCCCGAAGCAAGATGCAGTTCAAATTTTATTGACGTTTTCAAGTAGCGCATGTATTTTTCCGGACAATAATCTCTCAAATACACCACGCCATCGATGGAGCCACGCTTCGATCTTGTACTGAGATGGCAAGTAGATGGTCAGTTACTTCGAACAAGAACAAACTTTCTCACAATAATAAAAAACTGTCGTTTTCATCAAGAAATGGTAAGCCACGACGATCCCACTTACCGAAGCAAGATGCATTTCAATTGTGACGTTTTCAAGTAGTGATTGCAAATTTCTACAGACGACGTTCTCTCAACTCACACACCATCGATGGAAGCCACGACTGGATCTTGTACTGAAATGGCAAGTAGATGGTCAGTTACTTCGAACAAGAACAAACTTTCTCACAATAATAAAAAACTGTCGCGTTCATCAAGAAATAGCAAGCCACAACGATTCAACTTACCGAAGCAAGATGCAGTTCAATTGTATTGACGTTTTCAAGTATTCAGTGAATTTCCTAGGACAATAATCTCTCAAATACACCACGCCATCGACGTGAGCCATCTTATACAAAGACGGCGAGTACCTAGGGAATTATTTCGAACAAGAATAAACTTCTCTATCACGATCAAAAAAAAAAAAATCTCGTGTCCACCAAGAAGTGACAAGCCACAACGACTCCATTTACCGAAGCAAGATGCAGTTCAATTGTACCGACGTTTTCAAGTAATCAGTGAATTTCTTCGGACAATTATTTTTCCAATACACCACACCATTGCGAAGAGAGCCCGCTTCAATCTTGTGCTGGGGCAGCAAGTGACTGGGTTACATATACTTCACACAAGAACCAAAAACACTTCTTTTCAAATAGTGTTGTTCCAAACTTCATACAATAAAAGAACTGCCGTTCATATCCAGAGGGAATGAGATGCAAATATGTTACACGCAGAAGAAATAAACATTTCAAATATCAAGCTGGCTTGTAGAAAAATTGAAAACAAAGCAGAGACTTTCCTTTCAACCAGTGTTATGAAACTACAAAATTCGCCTAATGGAGAGCTTTTTACACTTCTACGATTGCATGGATCGGACAGTTTCTTAAGACTATTCTTCATATCAGGCCAGGGAGACATCGGTTTGTTATACCGTAAGCCCGCGGCCATAGCCTCTTACAATAGCCCTACTTCACTGGAGATGTGGTCTTCTATACCGCTATCCAATTTAGAAATTAATGTAAACTATACCCATAAATTATTCCCTTTGCAAACAGCTCGAAACAATATACTATCTATTATCTTAATGACCTCTGTTAATATTATGATAACAAAGATTCCATGCAATCGGCCCAGAGACATTCGTTACAAAATGTGACACCACTCCAAATCTCTAATATCTCGGATAATCGTATATTCTGTTCTGTCATAGTCGAAAATCGGAAAAAATTGCAGTATATTCGATTACGGAGAGTCGAGACCCAAGAAGTCCCAAGATCCCTCTACAAAGTTAGAAATATGAAGCAGATGCTACGTATCTATCATAAATCGCTTTGAAAGAAATATCCACCTTACAGAAGAATCCACAAGAACATAAACATTCACGTTAGCCTGCAGTTACTTTGAACTACAGCAGCCTTCCGTCACTTAACAAAAAACACAGTGCCGTGTACATGAAGAAGTAACAAGCCATGATAATTTCAGTGATCGACTCACGAAACAATTCAGTTACTTCTAACAGCGGCAGCATTCCACCACGAATAAAAAGAAGCTGTCGTGCACATGAAGTGACGAGTCCGCTGACCGAATCTCCTGCAAGGACAGACACATTCACGTTTTCAAGAAGTAGACCAATTACTTTGAACAACGGCAAATTAAATCACGAACAAAAAAAAACAGCCATGTATTAGAAGCAGTGACAAGCCAGGAAGAGTCCACTAACCGAATCACCTGCAAGTTAAGAGACATTCCCATTTGCAAGCAGTTTTTCAGTTACTTCTAACCGCGGCAGCATTCCACCACGAAAAAAAAGAAGCTGTCGTGCACATGAAGTGACGAGTCCGCTGACCGAATCACCGGCATGTTCAAAAAACATTCACGTTTTCGAGAAGTAGACCAATTACTTTGAACAACGGCAAATTAAATCACGAACAAGAAAAACAGCCATGTATTAGAAGCAGTGACAAGCCAGGAAGAGTCCACTAACCGAATCACCTGCAAGTTAAGAGACATTCCCATTTGCAAGCAGTTTTTCAGTTACTTCTAACCGCGGCAGCATTCCACCACGAATAAAAAGAAGCTGTCGTGCCCATGACGTGACAATCCAGGACGAGTCCACTGACCGAATCACCTACAAGTTCAGAGACATTCCCGTTTGCAAGGAGATGGTCAGTTACTTCTAACAGCGGCAGCATTCCACCACGAATAAAAAGAAGCTGTCGTGCACATGAAGTGACGAGTCCGCTGACCGAATCTCCTGCAAGGACAGACACATTCACGTTTTCAAGAAGTAGACCAATTACTTTGAACAACGGCAAATTAAATCACGAACAAAAAAAACAGCCATGTATTAGAAGCAGTGACAAGCCAGGAAGAGTCCACTAACCGAATCACCGGCATGTTCAGAGACATTCACGTTTTCGAGAAGTTGACCAATTACTTCGAACAACGGCAGAATTATATCACGAATAAAAAAACAGCCATGTATTAGAAGCAGTGACAAGCCAGGGCGAGTCCACTGACCGAATCACCTGCAAGTTAAGAGACATTCCCATTTGCAAGCAGTTTTTCAGTTACTTCTAACCGCGGTAGCATTCCATCACAAATAAAAAAAAAAGCTGTCGTGCACATGAAGTGACAAGCAAGAACGAGTCCGCTGACCGAATTACCTACAAGTTCAGAGACATTCAAGTTTGCGAGCAGTTGGTCAGCTACTTCTAACAGCGGCATTATTCCACCACGAATAAAAAGAAGCTGTCGTGCCCATGAAGTAACAAGCCTGGACGAGTCCACTGACCGAATCGCCTACAAGTTCAGAGACATTCACGTTTGCAAGCAGTTGGTCAGCTACTTCTAACAGCGGCATTATTCCACCACGAATAAAAAGAAGCTGTCGTGCCCATGAAGTAACAAGCCTGGACGAGTCCACTGACCGAATCGCCTACAAGTTCAGAGACATTCACGTTTGCAAGCAGTTGGTCAGCTACTTCTAACAGCGGCAGCATTCCACCACGAATAAAAAGAAGCTGTCGTGCCCATGAAGTAACAAGCCTGGACGAGTCCACTGACCGAATCACCGGCATGTTCAGAGACATTCACGTTTTCGAGAAGTAGACCAATTACTTTGAACAACGGCAAATTAAATCACGAACAAAAAAAACAGCCATGTATTAGAAGCAGTGACAAGCCAGGAAGAGTCCACTAACCGAATCACCGGCATGTTCAGAGACATTCACGTTTTCGAGAATTTGACCAATTACTTCGAACAACGGCAGAATTATATCACGAATAAAAAAACAGCCATGTATTAGAAGCAGTGACAAGCCAGGGCGAGTCCACTGACCGAATCACCTGCAAGTTAAGAGACATTCCCATTTGCAAGCAGTTTTTCAGTTACTTCTAACAGCGGCAGCATTCCACCACGAATAAAAAGAAGCAGAATTATATCACGAATAAAAAAACAGCCATGTATTAGAAGCAGTAACAAGCCTGGACGAGTCCACTGACCGAATCACCTTCAAGTTCAGAGACATTCACGTTTGCAAGCAGTTGGTCAGCTACTTCTAACAGCGGCAGCATTCCACCACGAATAAAAAGAAGCTGTCGTGCCCATGAAGTGACAAGCAAGAACGAGTCCGCTGACCGAATTACCTACAAGTTCAGAGACATTCAAGTTTGCGAGCAGTTGGTCAGCTACTTCTAACAGCGGCAGCATTCCACCACGAATAAAAAGAAGCTGTCGTGCCCATGAAGTAACAAGCCTGGACGAGTCCGCTGACCGAATCGCCTACAAGTTCAGAGACATTCAAGTTTGCGAGCAGTTGGTCAGCTACTTCTAACAGCGGCATTATTCCACCACGAATAAAAAGAAGCTGTCGTGCCCATGAAGTAACAAGCCTGGACGAGTCCACTGACCGAATCACCTTCAAGTTCAGAGACATTCACGTTTGCAAGCAGTTGGTCAGCTACTTCTAACTGCGGCAGCATTCCACCACGAATAAAAAGCTGTCGTGCCCATGAAGTAACAAGCCTGGACGAGTCCACTGACCGAATCACCTTCAAGTTCAGAGACATTCACGTTTGCAAGCAGTTGGTCAGCTACTTCTAACAGCGGCAGCATTCCACCACGAATAAAAAGAAGCTGTCGTGCCCATGAAGTAACAAGCCTGGACGAGTCCACTGACCGAATCGCCTACAAGTTCAGAGACATTCACGTTTGCAAGCAGTTGGTCAGCTACTTCTAACAGCGGCATTATTCCACCAAGCCTGGACGAGTCCACTGACCGAATCACCTTCAAGTTCAGAGACATTCACGTTTGCAAGCAGTTGGTCAGCTACTTCTAACTGCGGCAGCATTCCACCACGAATAAAAAGCTGTCGTGCCCATGAAGTAACAAGCCTGGACGAGTCCACTGACCGAATCACCTTCAAGTTCAGAGACATTCACGTTTGCAAGCAGTTGGTCGGCTACTTCTAACAGCGGCAGCATTCCACCACGAATAAAAAGAAGCTGTCGTGCCCATGAAGTAACAAGCCTGGACGAGTCCACTGACCGAATCACCTTCAAGTTCAGAGACATTCACGTTTGCAAGCAGTTGGTCAGCTACTTCTAACAGCGGCAGCATTCCACCACGAATAAAAAGAAGCTGTCGTGCCCATGAAGTAACAAGCCTGGACGAGTCCACTGACCGAATCGCCTACAAGTTCAGAGACATTCACGTTTTCGAGAAGTAGACCAATTACTTTGAACAACGGCAAATTAAATCACGAACAAAAAAACAGCCATGTATTAGAAGCAGTGACAAGACAGGACGAGTCCACTGACCGAATCACCTGCAAGTTAAGAGACATTCCCATTTGCAAGCAGTTTTTTAGTTACTTTTAACCGCGGCAGCATTCCATCACGAATAAAAAAAAAGCTGTCGTGTACATGAAGTAACAAGCCTGGACGAGTCCACTGACCGAATCACCGGCATGTTCACAAGCCATGATAATTTCAGTGATCGACTCAAGAAACAATTCAGTTACTTCTAACAGCGGCAGCATTCCACCACGAATAAAAAGAAGCTGTCGTGCCCATGAAGTAACAAGCCTGGACGAGTCCACTGACCGAATCACCGGCATGTTCAGAGACATTCACGTTTTCGAGAAGTAGACCAATTACTTTGAACAACGGCAAATTAAATCACGAACAAAAAAAACAGCCATGTATTAGAAGCAGTGACAAGCCAGGAAGAGTCCACTAACCGAATCACCGGCATGTTCAGAGACATTCACGTTTTCGAGAATTTGACCAATTACTTCGAACAACGGCAGAATTATATCACGAATAAAAAAACAGCCATGTATTAGAAGCAGTGACAAGCCAGGGCGAGTCCACTGACCGAATCACCTGCAAGTTAAGAGACATTCCCATTTGCAAGCAGTTTTTCAGTTACTTTTAACCGCGGCAGCATTCCATCACGAATAAAAAAAGCTGTCGTGCACATGAAGTGACAAGCAAGAACGAGTCCGCTGACCGAATCGCCTACAAGTTCAGAGACATTCAAGTTTGCGAGCAGTTGGTCAGCTACTTCTAACAGCGGCATTATTCCACCACGAATAAAAAGAAGCTGTCGTGCCCATGAAGTAACAAGCCTGGACGAGTCCACTGACCGAATCACCTTCAAGTTCAGAGACATTCACGTTTGCAAGCAGTTGGTCAGCTACTTCTAACAGCGGCAGCATTCCACCACGAATAAAAAGAAGCTGTCGTGCCCATGAAGTAACAAGCCTGGACGAGTCCACTGACCGAATCACCTTCAAGTTCAGAGACATTCACGTTTGCAAGCAGTTGGTCAGCTACTTCTAACAGCGGCAGCATTCCACCACGAATAAAAAGAAGCTGTCGTGCCCATGAAGTAACAAGCCTGGACGAGTCCACTGACCGAATCGCCTACAAGTTCAGAGACATTCACGTTTGCAAGCAGTTGGTCAGCTACTTCTAACAGCGGCAGCATTCCACCACGAATAAAAAGAAGCTGTCGTGCCCATGAAGTAACAAGCCTGGACGAGTCCACTGACCGAATCACCTACAAGTTCAGAGACAGTCACGTTTGCAAGCAGTTGGTCAGTTACTTCTAACAGCGGCAGCATCCAATGACGAATAAAAAAAGCTGTCGTGCCCATGAAGTAACAAGCCTGGACGAGTCCACTGACCGAATCACCTACAAGTTCAGAGACATTCACGTTTGCAAGCAGTTGGTCAGTTACTTTTAACAGCGGCAGCATTCTATCACGAATAAAAAGCAAAGCTGTCGTGCACATGAAGTGACGAGTCCGCTAACCGAATCACCTGCATGGACAGACACATTCACGTTTTCAAGAAGACCAATTACTTTGAACAACGGCAGAATTAAATCACTAATAAAAAACAGCCATGTAATAGAAGCAGTGACAAGCCAGGACGCGACGAGTCCACTGACCGAATCACCGGCATGTTCAGAGACATTCACGTTTGCAAGTAGTTGGTCTGCTACTTCTTACAGCGGCAGCATCCAATCACGAATAAAAAAAAGCTGCCGTGTTCATGAAAAAGTAAAAAGCCAGGACGAGTCCCCTGACCGAATCACCTACAAGTTCAGAGACATTCCCATTTGCAAGCAGTTTTTCAGTTACTTCTAACCGCGGCAGCATTCCACCACGAATAAAAAGAAGCTGTCGTGCACATGAAGTGACGAGTCCGCTGACCGAATCACCGGCATGTTCAGAGACATTCACGTTTTCGAGAAGTAGACCAATTACTTTGAACAACGGCAAATTAAATCACGAACAAAAAAAACAGCCATGTATTAGAAGCAGTGACAAGACAGGACGAGTCCACTGACCGAATCACCTGCAAGTTAAGAGACATTCCCATTTGCAAGCAGTTTTTCAGTTACTTCTAACCGCGGCAGCATTCCACCACGAATAAAAAGAAGCTGTCGTGCACATGAAGTGACGAGTCCGCTGACCGAATCACCGGCATGTTCAGAGACATTCACGTTTTCGAGAAGTAGACCAATTACTTTGAACAACGGCAAATTAAATCACGAACAAAAAAAACAGCCATGTATTAGAAGCAGTGACAAGACAGGACGAGTCCACTGACCGAATCACCTGCAAGTTAAGAGACATTCCCATTTGCAAGCAGTTTTTCAGTTACTTCTAACAGCGGCAGCATTCCACCACGAATAAAAAGAAGCTGTCGTGCACATGAAGTGACGAGTCCGCTGACCGAATCTCCTGCAAGGACAGACACATTCACGTTTTCAAGAAGTAGACCAATTACTTTGAACAACGGCAAATTAAATCACGAACAAAAAAAACAGCCATGTATTAGAAGCAGTGACAAGCCAGGAAGAGTCCACTAACCGAATCACCGGCATGTTCAGAGACATTCACGTTTTCGAGAAGTTGACCAATTACTTCGAACAACGGCAGAATTATATCACGAATAAAAAAACAGCCATGTATTAGAAGCAGTGACAAGCCAGGGCGAGTCCACTGACCGAATCACCTGCAAGTTAAGAGACATTCCCATTTGCGAGCAGTTGGTCAGCTACTTCTAACAGCGGCATTATTCCACGACGAATAAAAAGAAGCTGTCGTGCCCATGAAGTAACAAGCCTGGACGAGTCCGCTGACCGAATCACCTACAAGTTCAGAGACATTCACGTTTGCAAGCAGTTGGTCAGCTACTTCTAACAGCGGCATTATTCCACGACGAATAAAAAGAAGCTGTCGTGCCCATGAAGTAACAAGCCTGGACGAGTCCGCTGACCGAATCACCTACAAGTTCAGAGACATTCACGTTTGCAAGCAGTTGGTCAGCTACTTCTAACAGCGGCATTATTCCACCACGAATAAAAAGAAGCTGTCGTGCCCATGAAGTAACAAGCCTGGACGAGTCCGCTGACCGAATCACCTACAAGTTCAGAGACATTCACGTTTGCAAGCAGTTGGTCAGCTACTTCTAACAGCGGCATTATTCCACGACGAATAAAAAGAAGCTGTCGTGCCCATGAAGTAACAAGCCTGGACGAGTCCACTGACCGAATCGCCTACAAGTTCAGAGACATTCACGTTTGCAAGCAGTTGGTCAGCTACTTCTAACAGCGGCATTATTCCACCACGAATAAAAAGAAGCTGTCGTGCCCATGAAGTAACAAGCCTGGACGAGTCCACTGACCGAATCACCTACAAGTTCAGAGACATTCACGTTTGCAAGCAGTTGGTCAGCTACTTCTAACAGCGGCATTATTCCACCACGAATAAAAAGAAGCTGTCGTGCCCATGAAGTAACATGCCTGGACGAGTCCACTGACCGAATCGCCTACAAGTTCAGAGACATTCACGTTTGCGAGCAGTTGGTCAGCTACTTCTAACAGCGGCAGCATTCCACCACGAATAAAAAGAAGCTGTCGTGCCCATGAAGTAACAAGCCTGGACGAGTCCACTGACCGAATCACCTACAAGTTCAGAGACATTCACGTTTGCAAGCAGTTGGTCAGCTACTTCTAACAGCGGCATTATTCCACCACGAATAAAAAGAAGCTGTCGTGCCCATGAAGTAACAAGCCTGGACGAGTCCACTGACCGAATCGCCTACAAGTTCAGAGACATTCAAGTTTGCGAGCAGTTGGTCAGCTACTTCTAACAGCGGCATTATTCCACCACGAATAAAAAGAAGCTGTCGTGCCCATGAAGTAACAAGCCTGGACGAGTCCACTGACCGAATCGCCTACAAGTTCAGAGACATTCACGTTTTCGAGAAGTAGACCAATTACTTTGAACAACGGCAAATTAAATCACGAACAAAAAAACAGCCATGTATTAGAAGCAGTGACAAGACAGGACGAGTCCACTGACCGAATCACCTGCAAGTTAAGAGACATTCCCATTTGCAAGCAGTTTTTCAGTTACTTTTAACCGCGGCAGCATTCCATCACGAATAAAAAAAAGCTGTCGTGTACATGAAGAAGTAACAAGCCATGATAATTTCAGTGATCGACTCAAGAAACAATTCAGTTACTTCTAACAGCGGCAGCATTCCACCACGAATAAAAAGAAGCTGTCGTGCTCATGAAGTAACAAGCCTGGACGAGTCCACTGACCGAATCACCGGCATGTTCAGAGACATTCACGTTTTCGAGAAGTAGACCAATTACTTTGAACAACGGCAAATTAAATCACGAATAAAAAAAACAGCCATGTATTAGAAGCAGTGATAAGACAGGACGAGTGCACTGACCGAATCACCTGCAAGTTAAGAGACATTCCCATTTGCAAGCAGTTTTTCAGTTACTTCTAACCGCGGCAGCATTCCATCACGAATTAAAAAAAAAAAAGCTGTCGTGTACATGAAGAAGTAACAAGCCATGATAATTTCAGTGATCGACTCAAGAAACAATTCAGTTACTTCTAACAGCGGCAGCATTCCACCACGAATAAAAAGAAGCTGTCGTGCCCATGACGTGACAATCCAGGACGAGTCCACTGACCGAATCACCTACAAGTTCAGAGACATTCCCGTTTGCAAGGAGATGGTCAGTTACTTCTAACAGCGGCCGCATTCCACCACGAATAAAAAGAAGCTGTCGTGCACATGAAGTGACGAGTCCGCTGACCGAATCTCCTGCAAGGACAGACACATTCACGTTTTCAAGAAGTAGACCAATTACTTTGAACAACGGCAAATTAAATCACGAACAAAAAAAACAGCCATGTATTAGAAGCAGTGACAAGCCAGGAAGAGTCCACTAACCGAATCACCGGCATGTTCAGAGACATTCACGTTTTCGAGAAGTTGACCAATTACTTCGAACAACGGCAGAATTATATCACGAATAAAAAAACAGCCATGTATTAGAAGCAGTGACAAGCCAGGACGAGTCCACTGACCGAATCACCTGCAAGTTAAGAGACATTCCCATTTGCAAGCAGTTTTTCAGTTACTTCTAACCGCGGCAGCATTCCATCACGAATAAAAAAAGCTGTCTTGCACATGAAGTGACAAGCAAGAACGAGTCCGCTGACCGAATTACCTACAAGTTCAGAGACATTCAAGTTTGCGAGCAGTTGGTCAGCTACTTCTAACAGCGGCAGCATTCCACCACGAATAAAAAGAAGCTGTCGTGCCCATGAAGTAACAAGCCTGGACGAGTCCGCTGACCGAATTGCCTACAAGTTTAGAGACATTCAAGTTTGCGAGCAGTTGGTCAGCTACTTCTAACAGCGGCATTATTCCACCACGAATAAAAAGAAGCTGTCGTGCCCATGAAGTAACAAGCCTGGACGAGTCCACTGACCGAATCACCTTCAAGTTCAGAGACATTCACGTTTGCAAGCAGTTGGTCAGCTACTTCTAACAGCGGCAGCATTCCACCACGAATAAAAAGAAGCTGTCGTGCCCATGAAGTAACAAGCCTGGACGAGTCCACTGACCGAATCGCCTACAAGTTCAGAGACATTCACGTTTGCAAGCAGTTGGTCAGCTACTTCTAACAGCGGCAGCATTCCACCACGAATAAAAAGAAGCTGTCGTGCCCATGAAGTAACAAGCCTGGACGAGTCCACTGACCGAATCACCTACAAGTTCAGAGACATTCACGTTTGCAAGCAGTTGGTTAGCTACTTCTAACAGCGGCAGCATTCCACCACGAATAAAAAGAAGCTGTCGTGCCCATGAAGTAACAAGCCTGGATGAGTCCACTGACCGAATCACCTACAAGTTCAGAGACATTCACGTTTGCAAGCAGTTGGTCAGTTACTTCTAACAGCGGCAGCATTCCACCACGGATAAAAAGAAGCTTTCGTGCCCATGAAGTAACAAGCCTGGACGAGTCCACTGACCGAATCACCTACAAGTTCAGAGACATTCACGTTAGCAAGCAATTGGACAATTACTTCAAACAGCGACAGCATTCCATTACGAATAAGAAAAAGCTGTCGTGCACATGAAGTAACAAGCCAGGACGAGTCCACTGACCGAAGTCCACTGATCGGCAAGTTCAGAGACATTCTCGTTCGCAAGCAGTTGGTCAGTTTCTTCTAACATTCTCCCTTTTATATTAAGTTCGTCGTTTTCTTCGGACAATACTTTTCTGATTAAACTGTCAAAAGAGAGGGAAAATACTATTACATTCATTTCAAGAAATGGCGTACTTGGATATATGACTGAAACAACATCAAGTTTCCTTGGTTGTGATTGAAAAAAAAACTGTTTTTCGTTTATATCAAGAAGTGGTGGGCCAGGACTATTCTGCCAACCGAAGTTGCCCATGTTTCAATACATTGTCGTTTTCATACCGTTAGTCAGTCTGTTTGGATGATAACCCTGATCTACTACTGTTGTGTAATTAAATACAAAAAAGTCACATGCCTTATTAAAAATCCATGGATAGAAGCAGCCCTTAAAAAAATATTACGATTGCTTTTACAAATGAAGTTATTCTGAATTCAATCAAGCGATTATCACTAAGAGATGAAGTACTGTCAATGAAATGTTTAATTTAAATTTATTGAGTTTTGATATTTTATACATCGAAGGATGTTCACAAATATTGTTTTTGTCCACATTATAAGTGATCGTTCTATTCGACCGACTGAGAAAAAATTTAAATTTTGAAATAAATAATTTTAAATTCGATAATCAGTAATAACAAAAGTTATATGTTGTTCAGCGCAACGAAAAACTCCGAAAAGCGTTTGAACTGTATATTTAAAAAAAGGCTCTGCAAAAAAAAAAAAAAAAAAAAAAAAAAAAATCAGCCTCTAATGATAAATATGCAGTTCAAATGTTTTTTCAAGGCGTTTCGATGCCTTGAATATACTTAATTACATTATTTTATTTACTAATCGACAAGGGAATAATTAATATTTGAAAAAAAAAATTCTAAATTTTACTATCAAAATTCTGACCTGGTCCTTGGATATTCAGGGCAACGAAAAACTCTGAAAAGCGTTTGAGCAGTATATTTTAAAATACGGCTGGGTTAAAAAAAAAAACTCTCAGCCTTTTATGATAAATATACTGTTCAAAAGTTTTTCAAGGCTTTTCGATGTACTGAATGTCCGAGGAATTTGCTACTTTTTACTAATTTTTTTATTCGCTCATCGACATGAGGAAAGGTTACAAATAATAAGTTTTCAGAAAACAAAATTTTTAAATTTCTTACAACGAAATCCAGAGAAAGTCCTAAGATTTAGGGCAACGAAAAACCCTGAAAAGCGTTTGAGTATATTTAAATAAAAAAACGGCTGGGTTAAAAAAAAACTCTCAGCCTGATAAATATACTGTTCAAACGTTTTTTAAGGTTTTTCGATGTCTTGAATATCCGATGATTTGCTGCTAACATATTTTTGTATTTCGTCACAGAAATTAGAACATTGTCCATTTAATAATTAAAAACTTTCAAAATTCCTGTAACGAAATCCAGACAAATTCCTCAGATATTCAGGGCAACAAAAAATTCTGAAAAGCGTTTGAACAGTATACTTAAAAAAAAACGGCTGGGTTAAAAAAAAAAAAACTCTCAGCCCTTTATGATAAATATACTGTTCAAACGTTTTTCAAGGCTTTCCGATGCCCTGAATATCCAATGACTTTGATACTAACATATTTTTATTTCGACATAGAAATTAGGAAATTGTACAATTAATAATTAAAAACTGTTCAAAATTTTACTATCAAAACTACGACAAATTCCTCTGATGTTCAGGGCAACGAAAAACCCTGAAAAGCGTTTGAGCAGTATATTTTTAAGAACCGGCTGGGCAAAAAAAACCTCCCAGCCTTTTATGATAAATGTACTGTTCAACCGTTTTTCAAGGCCTTTCCATGTACTGAATATCCGAGGAATTTTCTACTTATTACTAATTTTTTTATTTGTTTATCGATATAAGGAAAGGGTAGAAATAATTGGAAATCCTATTCAAAATTCTATTAGTGAAGTCCTCGGATATTTTATCCTCGGATAGCTTTTGAGCAGTATATTTTAAAAAACGGCTGGGTTAAAAAAAAAAAAAAAACTCTCAGCCTTTTATAATAAATAGACTGTTCAAACGTTTTTTGAGGCTTTTTGATGCCTTGAATATCCGAGGAATTTGCTACTTAATTTTTTATTTGTTTATCGATGTAAGGAGAGGGTACAAATAATAATTAAAAATCCTATTCAAAATTCTATTAACGAAGTCCATTGATATTCAGCGCAACGAAAACCCTTGAAAAGCGTCTGAACAGTATATTTTTCTTTTTTTATAAAAGTGGCTGGGCCGAAAAAAAATACCAGTCATTTTTTTATGTGATTAATATACTGTTTAAACGTTTTTTGAGGCTTTTCGATGCCTTGTATATCCGAGGACTATTTTACTTACACTTTTGATTTACTCACCGTTATGAGGAAAAGGTCAAAATATTAAATATAAAAAATATTCCAAATTATATCACCAAAATCCTGATGCTCAGTTCTGAAAAGTCTCTAGTGGAACCGCAAAAGAAATTGGCATTGCAAACCTAAAAAGCGTCGGAAGGACTCTTCGTTGGTTAGGTGTTGGACAAAAAGTTTCGCTGTCATGGTCTCCCTCCACATTCAAAATTTTAAAAAATAAAATCAGAAAAAATATTGATTTTCTAAACAAATTATCATTGATAAATGATTTTTTTTCCTTCCCAAATTTGTCCTGCAATCTTTGAACAGAAACTTCATGCAGATTTCTTCACTTACGAAAAAATGTTAATTAGTTTTATTAAAAACTAACGTACAGATCCAAGTCCGGATATCATAAGCATCACTCGAGTAAAAGGTGTAATGTTGCTTGGTGCATCGGTTATAAGTATTTTTTTTATTTGTAATCTTTTCCGAAATTTTTATTCTAAATTATGTTCCTTGTTAAATAACCAGTGACCTTAATCAATGATAAAAATATTTTACTTTAAAGACAGAGAATAATGCACCATAATTTTAATGAGAGAAACTGATTTGTATGCTTTCAATTTGCTGTAAAGGTACGTCAGAATATTAAAATAAAATCACTGAAATATTAAGAACAAATTTCTCTAATTTTTCAAATTATGTATCAGTTTCAAAGTTACTTCTTTATAAATAAACAACCATCTAAATATTTATAATATGCAACCAAAGTATTTGCATTAACTTTTAGTGAACATTTACTTTTTAAAGCTAAAATGTAATTTTTTGGCCGTTTCAAAAAAAGCAAAACAATTGAATGAATAAACAATGAAATGAAATATGTCGCATATTTCATTGGTTTGTTGCCTATCGACTCCGATGAGTACCAAAATCTAATTAGCGTGAATAAACTGTTAAATTAATACAAACTATTATCAAAATAATTTTTAAATGGAATTTTTGACTGTTTGAGTACATGTGATGTTTTTTATTCCATCGCTAACTTGCATTTGTAGGAGTTAAAATAAAATTAAGTATCGATTTGCTGAACCTTAAAAATATCAAACTTTAAGCATAATTCTTAAATGCATTTGAGACAATAAAAAAAAAAGATTCGCGATTTAGTGATTCAAGCCTACTTTATTAAAATCCAGGTTTTTGATACCAGCCGAGATAAAGTTTCAAAATATCATGTTATGCATCGTTACGAATATAACTATGTCCCAAATTTCATTTATCTTGAAGAAAAAAATATCATGTAAGAAATTTAAACAAAAGCACTATCAAACTTTGCAAGAAAGACTTAAATGTAATCCAAATATAGGAATAGTTTTAATGAAAGCCAGTTTTCACATTTGTGCCGACTGAGTGGCTCAATGGTTCGCCTTTGGGCCCACGACGTTGCGGGTTCGTGTCCCGCTTAAGGCATGGGTGTTTGTCTCCGTCATTGTGTTGACAAATGTGGCTCCCCTGTACAAAAGGGCAGTGTGTGCGAATGAGTGTGTGTTAGGAGTAACGATGGCAGCCCAATGGACAGGGTTGGGGGTTTTCCCGTCCAGAGCTTTAGCTGTTGCGTTGGGTGCCTACTCAGGTGTCGGCTCGTCACTTGACTGTGGTTCTAAACGACGACGCCCGTCGCCAATCGCCCTCGTGTAGCTCTAGTGCGACGATAATTCAAACCTAACCTAAGCCATCCAAAGCTAATAATTCTCATCCCATCGTTGGAAAACACACGGGTAAATACCGGAAAAAACCTGTTTTTACCATGGATATTTACCGTGGTAAAAACCATGCCAACCCTCCCAGTGGGTGCTCCTTCACAAATTGCCATCAATCTGTCCCTTAGTATACTCTTAAAACAAGAGTGAAATCCACTCCAGTTGGAGAAGTGCATTTTCGACACTGGAAAGGAGTGGATATTAACTCAGACTGAGTTAAAATCACTCGTTTGCAGTGATCCTGTCGGAGGTTTAACACACAAAGGATCCACTCCTTTCGGGAAAGTGCATTTTCCTAACTGGAGGATAGTGAAAATTAACTCGGACTGAGTTAAAATCACTCGTTCGTTTGAAGAGTATAGCGCCGACCCCTATAAACGGGAAATGGTCGGGCATTAAAAAATTGTTTAGCATATCTGATATTGCAACCTAAAAGCTGGGGGCATTTTCATTTCTTTGAATTGTTTCTGAATTGTTAATTTAAAAAAAAATTGTTTTTTTTAAATGAATGTGTTATCTGAAACTGACTTGTGTGAGTTATACATTAGTTTTGTTTGATGAAAAAAAATTGTTTTATTAAAAATTAGTAGTTTCGCAAATTTCAAGCACAATATAAAAATAAGATGGAAAGTGAGAAAAAAAAGAGCATGCATGTTCTGCATTCGTATTTCTTTTCATCAAAGCAATTTTAATTGTTTTGTTAAATTTAAATTTATATTATTTAAATACAAAGTTAAAGTAGTCACCATTGCAAAGCCAAATTTTTTTAAACACTCTAGTGCCTTAAAAAATACTAAGAGTTAATTTCCACATTTAAGACCTTGTTACTTGGATTTTTTTTTTTTTTGAATATAAGAAAAAAACAAGAAAAATAATAATATACGAGAATATTGTTTAAATATTATCTTCTTTCTAAAATCAACTACTTACCTGAAAAGAATGAAATAAAAAAAATCACCAAATGTTGTACAATTGTGCATTAATGATGTCTGATTTTCGAAAGATAAACGTATGATATTTATACGCGTTAACTAGTTCTATCCATTTTTGACTAAAATTCACTCAAAATGAAAACATAAAAACCCAACTAGATTTGTCTACCAAGAACCAACCAACAAATCATGTATGGTTAATAGTTAATTTGTTATTTCTTTTGCTTTCATTGATAGAACTTTCCCCGTTAGTTCTTTTCTACATTAACCAATTTAAATAATTTTTATAACGTTAACTTCTTTGCTTTGTATCATATGATAAAAAGAAATCAAACATTAAGAGACAATTTTAAAATGTAAAATAAGTGAGTAATCCAAGTACAGAATTGGAAAAAAAATTTACGAATAGATTTTTTTTTTCATTTCTGAACAAAAATAACGATGACTTAAATAATGATGACTTAATAACGATGTAAAATGTAGAGTTCTAATGCAATAATTAGCCTTTCGAAAGTTCTTTTCCATTCCATTTTAATTTCAAAGTGTATTTTTCATAAAATTAACGATGACTTAAAAAAAAATATGATTTATATAAATAGAGCATTAAGGGAAATACAGCCTTTAAGGGAAGTACAGCCTAAAGTTTAATATCATCTAAAAGTTAAGTTTTTTCAGATGCTATATGCAATGATAACTATGTTTAATATTCTGATTACAGTAGGAAGAAATTTAGTCTATTTGGAAGCATAATATTTTTTACAACATATCTTTAACGTTTAAAAAAAATTCTAATGCTACATGCAATGATAATAACCAAGTTTGATTATAGTATATTAGTTATGTCAAGTTGCCAAGACTATTTTTCGAACAAATCTTTAAATTTTAGGAAAGTAATGTAAATATGTTCTGTGTCTATTTTTAACCATTGGATGCGGTTTGACTTCCTTCGTATGTTTAATTACTTTTTTTTTTATCTCTAACACATACAATTGTTTTTTTTTTTTTGCTTCATTGCTCTAATTTAAGAAGCACAGTTACCTGTTACTTCCTTTCGAAAACTCGAAACCAATTACCTAAAATCCAAGGCGACTACGTTTTCATTTTAATTTGTTTGAAAATTTGGGAAATAAAAGGTTTTGTTGAGTTTGCAATGCTATAACGTGGCTAATTTGGATATCGTTGATAATGTGGTGCATCATAGATCGAAATGTGTCAACAATAGCCCTTGTATAGGTATAGATCTAGTAGTGTAACGTTAATTCAAACAAATAAGTTTTTTCTAAAGCAGATATATAACATTTCTATGAGCGCTCAGTTCTTGTTCACATTAGCAAAATCATTCTTTAACTCTTTCAGTTCCAGTGATGCCCTTCGGATTCATCATGTTTCTGTTCATAACTTTTAAAAATAATAGGGCTGGCATCTATTGGGATTAACAAAAATTATTTTCAAATAGAAAAAAAGTTTGAAGAATCGAATGATGTGCTTTTTAATATCATAAATGGCTATAGACGATCAGAAAAAAAAGCTCTAAAATGACGATGCCAAATTGTCATTGGGACTGAAAGGGTTAAAAAAAACAGGCAGGAAAACTTATTTTACTTGCGAATTAAATATTTTCCAACGTGATTTTCTTCGTTTGTTTTCAATAGGGGTTATAATATTCAATTTTATCCGGGATATGATTGAAACGCTGTTTTTTTTATGGCGAATCCTAATTTTATATAATGTAGGTCCAAATCTTAAAATTATGCTATCCAATTCATCACTTGACACCCAAAATGCCCAGATGAAAGAATATGTATCATTATTTTTGCTTATGGTGCCGTTACTGCAAAGCTAAACTGAGGGGTTTTTTTCATCACATAGAGAGCATGCATAGCAATCTGAGTTGAGGAATCATGTGAAGGAGAGTATTCTATCGCAGGTTCTCCTCTCGCTTCGGTAGGGGCTAGAAAACCCAGTAGTGGTTAAAGCCCTAAAGTCGCTTACGACACGTCCCATAAGGGGTTGTGGCACCTCAATAGAAGCCCATGTTAAATTGTCCAACTTTGGGGGCATCTCAAGAATTAACTAATAAATATATCCGTTTCAAATTTTCAATTTCATCTATATACATTTTTAAGTACTTTAACACAAGATTATTTTGAAAAACTAAAAACTAGAGGAAATATGAATTTTTAAAAATATCTTTGAAAAATGTCACTATTTTTAACCTAAGATTTTTTTTTTTTGAAAAAAGTATAAAATTTACAGACTATTTCCTGTGTTAAAATGCTTTCCTGTGTTAAAATGCTTAAATATACTTGTGAATAACAAATTTTTTAAAAAATCAAGTATTCAAATGAATAACATTTTTATTTATGTGCCCCCAAACATTCACATGATACGAAAATTGTAAAACCAAGAAAAATAAATTTAAAGTTTTTATTGTTAACCCATTTCCTTACGAAGGATTTCTGCTTCCTCGTAATACTTGATAGGAATAACATTATCGAATCTTTAGTCGTTCGGTCGTTCTGGGCCGTTTCATTTAGGAAAGGATTAAATAAACTGGTTTCAATGTCAAAAATATTTTTCCAATCATCTTGATACTTTGTGACATTATTAATAAAGGTTGTAATAGTATTTTAAGCAAATATTTTTATTTTTTTTACCGATTTTGGGGTGCCAGACCCCCTTAATCAACCACCATTCAAAATTACGACACCAATAGCTCTAGTGTAACGTTCATTCTACCAAGCCAAACTTTTCCACATTGATATTCGCAGTCTCAACATGTTGCCATCAGGCTGGGTGGATAACTGGACCGGTCACGCCTCTGGTGATGTCACAGCTACGTTAAACGTTGTTTTATACCCCACAAACTAACTACGCTCTGTTTGACGAATCATCTATTCTAAGTTATCCCAGTTATATGATATTACATAATTATAAAGCCATCATAAAATGAAAGTGTATATTAAAACTGTTCATAAACGTTTTAAAAAACCTAAAAAGTTAGTGTACCCTATAAGTCTTGACTGTTTATTGTGTACTATTTTTTTTCGATCGCTTTTAAATGTATTCGAGCATTACAATATTTTGTCTTTCCCATTCGTTTAAAGTTGAAGCTGTTACTGTTTTCAAAATATTGCATATTTGTAACTGTGAACTGATATGAGTACTTAATGTAATTGATTATTATTCTACCTTTACCTTGGAAAGCCCCTTCCCCCCAAAAAAAATATATAATAAAACACAATGACAGAGAATTGACTTTTCTTGCATTTTCTTTAGTTGCTCTGTCATTTATTGCTCTGTCCTTGCAGCGTTTCAAAAGGAATCGCACATAAAACAAACTGCATAACTAACATGAGTTAAAAAGGTTTGCTGATTCAATTCAACAATAACTTTTTTACTTATTAAACATTTACGTTTAAGATATTAGTATTTTAGACTTTAGTAACGAGGTGTCAAATGATATAGTTTAACTTAAACCCCACGTAACCTAAGTTACCTTTTTACGCAAAAAAAACTAAACTTAAAATTACTTTTAAATATTTTTAATCCGTAACCAAAATTACTCAGATTAGAACCCGAATGTACCTAGGTAAAACTTTTTTTAAAATCGGCAAATTTGTCCTGCTGTGTAGATAAAGAAATATCTTCCAAAGTAAATTGCATTTGTATTTCTGTATAAATGCTTCCACGGTTACTCATTAACGAAGGTTGGCAAGAAAATTTGCCACTTGTAAAATGAGCGTTTTTTATCCGAATAAGTAAAATACAATTTAAATTAAGATCATAGTTCGGCCTATTTTATAAAAGACAAATTAAGTTACACAAAAAGCAAATTTGAAATTTTTTAAATTAACATTTTTTAATCGGAAATAAAGGTGTTAATGGTTTTCCAAAAGTCGTCATTTAAAAAAAGTAATGGATATTGTCGTGATTATTCATCATATTCTGCCTGAAAAGACTTGCCTTTTAAATGCTTACTCCCAACATTTTAAAATAATAAAATCCGGAATTGAAATTGAAGGCTTACTTTAAATAGCCACTGCTTGAAAATAATTTAATTGTTTTTTTTGTTTCTGATAAATTTAACTTAAGTATGTCTGGTATTAAGTAAAAAAAGTAATCCATTAATTTTTTTAAGTAATTACACAAGAAAACGAAATTTTGAAAAATGTGCAATCAGTTTCTGATGCCAGTCACTTAAAAGGAAAGTTTCTTTTTTAATATCAGAAACTACAAGTTTACCAGTAGCTATGGATGCTTTCTTCAAATTTTAACATTTTTAAACGATCTGTTAGAATCGCTGAATAAAATTTAATACTTGAAATCGCATAAAACAATGAGATGCCATCATGTATGAAAATTGAAAAACGGGGATGTAATGATACTCTGACCTTTTTTTCCCTAACGAAATCCATAGCAAAAATATAATGAATGATAAAACAAGTAACAAGGTGTTGGCTCTACAAAAGTAAATACAGTATAATAGTAAATTATGACCTATTTTTACATTACACGGTAGTATTACTTATCTTGCCTTCTAGAGTAGACTAATCAGTGAATGAACGCTTATGCACAATTTGTTTTAAGAAAATTCATGTATATTTAAAGAAAATATAGCTTGTGGGTTTGTGACAATGTGAACACCTCTGTTATTATATGTACATTCTACAAAAAAAGGTGACTTTAGATTGCATTGCTTTGTGTCTTTTGGGGGTTCAAATAAACAGTGGTACAAAAACAAAGTAAATGAACAGTACTTTTACCAGTAAATGAACATGTTGGATTTTAATTAATGACCAGGACAACCAATCAGATGTCAGATAGCTTCCTATTAGATGAGAGGAAGTCAGTGTTGCCAATCCATCCAGTGGAATGATTTTTAATCCTTACTTTTTAAATGTTTTTACCAACTGTTCATTCACTGGTCAGTCTACCCTATTCGATTTTCGAGTGCTAGTTATTCCTCAATTTCCCTATTTATTGTCTATGTAGCGTACCATTGCAATATTGATCCCCTATTTGTCGGAACTTTATATTACCAATGAAGTATATTTTGAGTATGGTAGGAACATAACGATTTAATTTGAAAGCAACCTGTGCATTTGGAGTAATTTTTATGTGTAAAAGAATTAAAGCCTTAAGCGATTTTAAACTGAAGAAAAACGGCATTTTGAATATCATTCTGTCTAAATAAATTTCTGCTGATGACTCACACATGCAAGGTTCAGTGAACATTTCTTTTGTCGAATTTTTCTGTTTTTGCTATTTTACACAATTGTAAGATGCTTTTGTGGCTTTTTTTTCCAGAATTAAAAAAAAGTTCATTTGAAAATTGATTTTTAACTGTAATTTCATTTGCGCTACATGCAGTTTATCCCATTTGCCCTACATGTAGTTTTTTGGTCTCATATTTTGCTTATTTCGATTGTCTAAAGCTGAAGCTGGATACTTATTTTATGCATGGCTTTACAATAGTCTTTAATGAGTTAACTGTTGTGACTTTAGTTTAATTTGGCAAAAAAATACCACACTTCCGAAGCCAAATGAAATTGTGGATATTCCAATGACAGGGGGTCAATACGATATTGGATTTCGTAAAAAAATCCATTTAAAATTTTTGCAAACTTTTCAAAAAAGTTTTAAAGTAGTTCATTTTAAGGACATTCTACATTAAAAACAATGCTAAAATAAACTGTTAACAACAAATAAGTGATACGGCCTTTTTTTTGCATTTCTAGCACAAAAATGTGTATTTTTAAAATTTAATGCGTGTCTCTCAGTAACTATTAAACATAATTTTTTAAAAATTTCTTTCAAAAACATACTTTTTAGCATATACTTGTATGGAAAGCATGTTTAGATTAAGAATATACGTGTAGGATTTTGCTCGGGTCTTAAGAGGTTAATCTACATTGCTCATATTTGTGTTAAGATTAGTATGCAGCAATTGCACACTCTTTGCCATTTGGCAACATACACTTCAAACCACTTAATGAATTTTAAATATAGTTGATGTTCAACAACTGTAGCAATATCTCATCGTTGGAAGCTATTTTGATGTTTCGGAATAAAAAAAGTTAACTATTTAATAAAAAAATTGTATCGCATACACTGAACGGATTTTCACAAAATTAATACATCATCCTCAATGCCAAGTTCATGGCGCTGCTAGTGTTTTTGAAATTTAAATAATTATGTTGCAGAGCAAACAAAAAAATATTTCGTTAAAAAATATTTTTCCCATAATGTATGACCATCAAAAAATTTAAATACATTTCTCTTTGGAGTAAAAATTTTTTAAAAAATGCATGGTAGAGAAAACTTGGTCTCTACTTGGGGAGGGAAAAAAAATCTTATCGAGTAAGATGTGTTGGTGTGTTTCTCAATATTAAGTCATTTTCAAAGTAAAAAGAATACTGAGCTGCCTTATTCCTGATTTTTTTTTAATGTTCATGAACAATTTTCTTTAAAAAAAAAGCACGAAAAAATTATAGAATTTTTATTCATGCAAAGTGAGATTTCATGTAAAGTAATTTACATTAAGCCAATTATTTAGCCTTATTTCAAAACTTGTGAAGCTGGTTCACGTTAACGGGGTTGGCTGTAATATATAATTCTAGTCGTTATTTTTCACCGTGCTTTTTATGTTATTCAACCAACTTTCATCTTAAGCTAGACATGCACGGAGGAGTATGGCATGCGAACCTTCGCCAAACATCGCCACTCTTCCTCCAAGACGTTACCGAAGCATTTCCACTCGTCAATGATTGGTTTGGCATGTCACGTGGGCACAGATATCCAATCACTGGCGGGGGAAAATGCTTTCTGTAACGTCTTGGAGTATGAGTGGCTCAGTGGCTGAGAGGTATTGCGTGGCCGCCTCATCAGCCCAAGTTTGAGGGTTCGAGCCTCGTCATATTTTCTGGATGGGAAAATGTTCAGCACGCATGTCAGATGATTATGTGGTATGTGAAAGATCCCTGGAATACCCATTAGTCTTGGGTTCTCTCGGCATAATTATATATCTGTATGTTTTGATAGAGCTAAGATTCATCGTAATCCGAGTGACAAAAGTGGTAGCTAGAGTTGTCAGATAGTGCCACACAAAAAAAAATATCTGTCGGTTGTGGGGAAATGCCGAGTCTGCAAGGGGAAAGCACTGAACTGAACTGAAACTCTGGAAGGAGCATCCCGTGAAAAGCTGGTGAAGCCTATTTTTGGGTCACTTGGCGACAGCTTTAGGGAGAATATGTGCCACATTTGGCATGACTTCGCCGATCACAATTGACACTTAGCTTGACAGTTTGCATTGAATGTCAAAATCGCTCGCCAAGAATAGTACTCCCAGGAATTTAAGTCTTAAAGATTGTTCCCTGCATTCTATTTTTTTTAAAAGTACGTGTTTCCAAAACTTCACTATATAAAGAGCCTCAAAAAGCAATAAAATATCAATTTTCTGTTTAACAAATTATAGAAGAAGTTGGTTTAAAATGCGTTTATTTTAGGAGGTAAATTATAGAATGGGCTGCAAAAGTTGGGTTGCTCTTATAGGGGCTTGTCGGGCTTCACCGACCCGATTGACGAGCGTTTCGATGCTCCTTCCAGAGTTTCAGTTCAGTCGCCAAGGAAGCAGCCCCGTTGAAAAAAATCAGTTTCGAAGGGAGGAGTAGAAGGGGCTATCAGTTCAAATGATTTGAAGCAGGGCTGTCAGGTAGGGTGGGCCGAAAAAAACTTTTTATTTTATTTCGGATCGCTATAGTGCGGAAAAGTTGCCATTGGTAAAGACATGAAAAATGCACTAATTATTATTTTCAAATGATTTGAAGCAGGGCTGTCAGGTAGGGTGGGCCGAAAAAAACTTTTTATTTTATTTCGGATCGCTATAGTGCGGAAAAGTTGCCATTGGTAAAGACATGAAAAATGCACTAATTATTATTTTTTTACGACCATATCTTCCGTTCGCGCAATGCCATCAAAGTTGGCAAAAATTTTCAAAAACCGTAATTTTTCATAAATTTTTTTTAAACCCGATGTATGATTTTAATTGCTTTCCTATATCATGTCGTATGATTAAAACGTACAAAAAGTCAAAACTTTGAAATTTAGCGAAAAATACTAATTTTCCTATTTTTATACTACGTTGAGTGGTCGGAAGATCTGACACAAGACACAAGTATATAATAACTTATTATACTATATATCATAACATTTATAATTACTAAGTGCTATAATTTATGGATTTTAAATACTTTTAGTTTAATTCATGATATAGGAACGTAATTAAAAACATCTGCCGTGTTTAAAAAAAAATCTGAAAATTTACGGTTTTTAACAATTTTTCGCCAACTTTGAGGCGTTGCGCGAACGGAAGATATGGTCGTAAAAAAATAATTAGTGCATTTTTCATGTCTTTACCAATGGCAACTTTTCCGCACTATAGCGATTCGAAATAAAATAAAAAGTGTTTTTCGGCCCACCCTACTGTAGCTCGAAGAACCTGACAGTGTCAGGTTCTTCGAGCTACTGCTCATAACAAACCGGCACTGAGGTATCCTAAGATGCACCACTTTAGTGGGTTTTTTTGAGCTACTGCTTATAACATTGTAGCCAAAACTATGGAAACTGGCACTGAGGTATCTCAAGATGCACCACTCTAGTCTGCTTCTTTTGTGCGTTACATTGCACCACATGGGCCGCTCTATTCTCTTTCTTAACTCTATGAAAAAAATGGATGGGTTGCGATCTTTGGCGAAGGTTCACATGCTCTCTATGTACGCCTAGCTTTAGAAGTAAGAAAAATGTCTACCTTGTGTACACACCAATACGCATTTCCACCACATTCTATCGTTGTCTAAAGCACGGACGGTTCAGAGCTCCCGAAAACGACAGACCGACACTTGAAGACGAAAATCAGAATCGGACCCACCGATGTCGGGCGGATGTCGCATCGACATCGAAACGACGAGGCTCCGGGTGGATAAGGTATCGGGACACGGGAATCGCGACGAAAGTCGACGCGAGTCGTACCTGGAGAATATGCGACGGGAGAGGGAGATTTTTGAGATGGCGTCTATGAAATGTGGAAGCGCTTGAATTGAGCGGGGGAGTACCTTGGAATTCTTGTTGGAGACTAATGGGAAAATTGACTATTATGGTAAAGCAATCAAGCAACAAAGGTTTTGGCCAATGGGAAACGATGTATTGGTGATTGAAGTGGGAGTTATTTAATAATTAATTAGTTATAATTAAATTTAAATTAGAATCTAATGTTAATTTTAGGTTTTAATCTTATTGGTACTGTGTGAGTGGTTATTGTTGCTAGTATTAGTTGTAAGTGTTTATTGTTAATTAGTGTTTTAGTATAAATTGTTAGTTAGAATAGATAAATGTTAACTGTTACTTAGAGTATATTAGTGGTAACCATTAATTTGCTTGTATTAGTCAAACTGTTAATTAGTGAGTTAGTCAAATGTTAGTTAAAATTCGCTAGTGTTAACAGAATATAAGTGTTACCTGTAAATTTGATTTTATTAGTGTTTAATGTGTTAATTAATACAAATTTTTGTTAGCATGTAAAATAATTACATGTTGAACTTTTATCTTAATGTTTTAAAATTAATTAACAGCATTGTAATTAGTGCTTTTACTGTTAAGTATTATTATTTTTATTGGTAGTTATTATTACTTGATGTAATTTTATAAGTAGTCTTTTAATATAGTTAATTAATAAGTATTATGCTTTAGATATAAATATTATGTGTTAAATATAAATATACTCTTTACTTAATGAGTGCGTATTAATTGGTAATTGTTTTCAATAGTTTTTGGTAAAAAGTTTATATCAATTTGCTGAAACTTGCGGGGGATGGGGCCAATAGAATAAGTCATGGTGAAATCTTTGTTTAGGTGCAATGGACACCGAATTATGAAAAATCGCATCCGCTTCAGAATTGGCTACATAAGTGATTTCATTCGAAATAGTAGTTCTACACTGTTAAAAAATTTGTGTTTGCTTTCACCCTAATAAGGGTTCCTAGTAGCTGCAGCGGCTGTGTGGTGAAGTGTTTCACCATATTTTCAGTATCGGGTTGAACCGTTTCTCAGGTTTGTTTCCAAAACTTAAAAAATGGTTCGACTGAATACCGGAAATATGGTGAAACATTTCACCACACAGCCGTTGCAGCTACTAGGAACCCTTATTAGGGTGAAAGCAAACACAAAATTTTTTAACAGTGTAGTTGGAACGACTGCGATCCACATTTATGAACTTCAACGCTAATACCCTTGTGGGTATATAGGTGTACAACGCCATTTAAAGAAACTATATATTGAAATGAAAGATAATACAGGGTGATGGAAAAGAACGATACCTGTCACGAGACTACGTAGGAGCTCTTCTGGATGTGACCAGATACATTATACAGAATGGACAGAGTATTATCAAACCTAAAGAGTAGGGTGGGCCAAAAAACACTTTTTATTTTATTTCGAATCGCTATAGTGCGGAAAAGTTGCCATTGGTAAAGACATGAAAAATGCACTAATTATTTTTTTACGACCATATCTTCCGTTCGCGCAATGCCTTCAAAGTTGGCGAAAAATTGTTAAAAACCGTAAATTTTCATATTTTTTTTTTAAACACGGCAGATGTTTTTAATTACGTTCCTATATCATGAATTAAACTAAAAGTATTTAAAATCCATAAATTATAGCACTTAGTAGTAATAAATGTTATGATACATAGTATAATAAGTTATTATATACTTGTGTCAAATCTTCCGACCACTCAACGTAGTATAAAAATAGGAAAATTAATATTTTTTGCTAAATTTCAAAGTTTTGACTTTTTGTACATTTTAATCATACAAAATGATATAGGAAAGCAGTTAAAATCATACATCGGGTTTAAAAAAATTTATGAAAAATTACGGTTTTTGACAATTTTTGCCAACTTTGATGGCATTGCGCGAACGGAAGATATGGTCGTAACAAAATAATAATTAGGGCATTTTTCATGTCTTTACCAATGGCAACTTTTCCGCGCTATAGCGATCCGAAATAAAATAAAAAGTTTTTTTCGGCCCACCCTACTAAAGAGCCCCCAAGTCACGTGGCGTGTATCTCTTCTTTTCCATCGCCCTGTATTACAGTTATACTCCATTATACTCCTTTCGATCACAATACAACGCAAGCTTCGAAAGCACTTTTTATTCCTCTCGTGTGGTTTTCCAGTGAGAGGAGCTGTTCTGAAATTACCTTGATTGTGGCTCTGCTGTGAGGTTAATCGCATTTTCTTTCCAATCCCAAACATAGCTCCCTGTACTCCTCCTTCCTATAACTATCAGTTCAAATGGTTTGAAACGGGGCTGTCGGGTTTTTCGAGCTACTGCGCATAACGTACTGAGTTTTCCCAAGATGCACCGCTTTAGCGTTTTTTTTAGCTACTGCGCCCATCATAGTAACCGAAACGGGCACTTAGATATCCCAAGTTGCACCGCTCTAGCCTGCTTCTTTTGTGCGTTACCGCGCACATACATGGGCCGCTCTATTTTTTCCTAACTCTGTGATCCCAAATGCTTAAAGAAATCGTAAATCGGCTCACGCAGTTTCCTGGAAATACACGAGGGGTCGGGGAAGAAAGCGCTTTCGAGGCTTGCGTTGTAATCGTAAGGAGTAGGGTAGACTGACCTGACCAGTGAGTGAACAGGCCCCAGTGAATGAACATTTGGTAAATATAAATTTAAAAAATAAGGATTGAAAATCATTCCACTAGATGGATTGGCAGCACTGACTTCCTCCCATGTACTAGGAAGCCATCTGACATATGGTTGGTTGTCCTGGTCATATCCTGGTGTTCATTCACTGGCGAACATGACGTCTTAAACGTTCATTCACTGGTTAGTCTACCCTATAATAGGGCATGGTAATCTTCTTTTGTACTTGAATTATGAACATGTCTGCTATGTGTTTTTAAGGAGGTTGCACTAGAGTTTCAGCTGCCAACCAAATGATTTGCTGCCTGATTGTATAAATAAAGGTAATTATTCATTCAGCTTATTATATAAATGATTTCAAGGTATTTGGCAATATAATTTTAGCTTTATTCATGAATGGGAATTCTGCGCTATTTACGCTGGCGAGCGCCAAAACTGATGTCTTATGTGACAAAAATTAAGGTAATTTTTGTTTACGAAAATCAATTAAAAAATACAGGATGTCCGTAAAAGAATGTCCCGAGTTGCAAAAAGTAATAGTATCAGCTGTAATCGTTCGACAGTTGTGGTTGAAGGTGGCGAATAAAGAACAACGCCAACAGTTTCAGGTAAGCGCATGCGCTTGTATCGCTACATCGTTTTCACAGCTGTTGCTACCATTACTCCGTACTTGCAGCAGACAGTATGGGAAAAATTGCATTTTCATTTGAATGTGTGCCGTATCAAAAAAGGCGCACACGTTGAGCTCTTATAGGAAAAACTAGGTTAGTTTTCCTTCAATTTCATACATGATTTTTTATATTTAGTATAAAATAAAGTCCTGTAATACAATGAAAACTCGGACATTCTTTTACGGACACCTGTATTTCATAAATTGAAGTTATTAGAAACCATCAAATTTTTTTTTGTGGAAATTAATCCATAACATTGAAAAAAAAAAACGAAATTTGAGTTTTTTCGGCATTTTTGTTAAGATAGTGCACAACCCAAGTTCGGTAAGGATTTTGGCAATTATTGACTTCTAGCCGGAACCATTTCGACGTTATTATGAAGATCCATCTCTTGTGAAAGCTTAAGAAGCTCAAGTTTGAAAGAAAATGGCTGGTCCGTGCTTTGCACTTGCCGAACTCCATTCCTCAAATTCTATATAAATAATGTAAAAGTAATAATAGAGGGCCACAGTTCAATCGTATTTTTGTATTCACATGAAATAACCGAATTTGGTATTTGATTTTGTCTAGGGAAAAATCAGCAAATTGGTCAATTTAATATTAAAAAAAAAGACGTATTATGATAAAGAGTTCTTAAGAGTCCTTAAAGACTCATTTATTTTGAAATAGAAGTGGGAATCTTAGACACATAAAACTGTTCATTAAACATTTCGATGGTGAAAGGTTTAATATAGTTCATAAATTCTTTTTTTTATTATTATTTTAGGTGCAGTGTGTTAACCAGCTCAATAATGGCGTGCAGTATTCATTGGTAAGTAAAACGTTTTTAATTGACGTTTCTAATATTGTTCTATAAAATACTAGAAACACATTTTAAGTAATTATATTTAGTGTTGATCCAAAATGGTGTTATTGTGGATATTTTGAGAGCTGGTTTTGCAAGCTTATTTAACCTCTTAAGACCCGAGCAAAATCCTACACGCTTATTCTTATAATCTAAACATACTTTTGATACAAATATAGCTAAAAAGTATGTTTTGCAAAGAAATTTAAAATTTATTTTTAAGAGCTGGTTTTTTCAGCTGAATTAACCTCCTTCGATCTGGCGTGCCCATTTGGGGACACTTTTTAAAACCCCAAGTTGAACGAGGGTCAATACAATAAAAGTTCTTGAAATAATATTTAATTTTCAAAAAGTTCTTTTAGTAGCTAATTTTCAAGGCATTTTGCATTAAAAACAGTGTTAAAATGATCTGTTAACTACAAATAAGTGATACGGCCTTTTTTGTTGCATTCACAGCAAAAAAAATGTATTTTTAGAGTTTAAGGTATATTTGAAAGTACTATTTTGACATGTTAATTGAGGTAGAAATTTGTTCAAGTTTAAATGCAAGGGATAGTTTATTTGGATGCGAATTTGAGGCCAATTGAGGTACAAATTAAGGCCTAGTTTAGATGTGAAAAGCCAATTAATCTAGGTACAAAATTAGAGGTAGTTGTTGTGCAAAATAAGTGGTATTTAAGGTGCAAACTTATGGCTAGGGTGGCAATTGAAAGCGAGTTAAAGCAAGATCTAACAACTTTTTAAGATACAAATTGAGAGCTAATTGAAATGCAACTTCAAAGATGGCTTTGATACAAGTCTGAGGCTTTTCTATTTCAAAGTTAAGACCAGTAGGCCCAGCACTGCGTGCGATGTCACCCTTAACGGCTGCTTTGCGTGCCTACTCAGGTGTCGGTTCTTCACTTGACTGTGGTTCTAAATTACGACGCCCGTCGCAAATGGCCCTTGTGTAGCTCTAGTGCGACGGTACTTCAAACTTGCCTGTCTTATCCCTACTACTAAGTCGGGCCACTTTTATTTAATACACCCTGTATTTTGTTGAGTATTGAGGGTTTGATTAGGTGTGGGGGTATGAAGGTTTTATTCAGGTTCATACTAATTGCTTGTTTTAGAGCATGTCACATTATAATTTATGTAAATATGAAGGACTAAATTTATTCGTTGCAACTTATCGGTCTACTTCCAGAGTCGCATATCAAGGCCTAGTTTAGGTGCACATTGTAACACTTTCGCTCCGTAAGCACTTTGTTTCCGCGTAACTTGTTATAGGAATAGCATTATCAAATTCTTACTAGTACGGTCGTCCAGGCTCGATTTTGAAGCAAATGGCTATCCAATATGAGTGTTAGGGTTCAGAAAACGGTTAAATTAAGTTAACAGTTTTTGAGGATTGCTGGATATTGTATGGTAAATTCTTTTTTTTTTTTTTTTAGTTTAGGTGAAATGTGGTAACCAGATCTATTATGGCTTAGTTTCCTTCGGTAAGTAAAACGTTTCGTTATCGTTTCTAATATTGTTCTATAAAATATTAGAAACAAATAAAAAAAATATGAGTAAGAATAGAGGTTGATCCAAATAGGTTCTCTTACATTTTGTGTTTTTATTTGTGAAGTTTTAACTGACAATGACGATTTGTTGAGGTGCAAATTAGGACTAGGGTAGTTGCGAATAAAGTTTGGAATTAAGGGATCATTAAGTTGCTAGTTGACTGTTTTATTATTCAAATTGAAGGCTAAATGAAGTACGAATTCAGGACAAGTTGAGGAGCGAAATGTGGGCTTGCTGGCATGCTACTTGAAGTTCAAATTAAGGTATAGTTTAGGTGTGAAAAAGGCCAGTTAATCTAGGTACAGCATCCAAAAATTCACATTTGGAATCATTTAGGCCGTTATTCATCCTAGAAGATTGGACCTATGTGACTTTGTGGGTAAATTACACTATGGGTTAATAACATGATGCAGAATTCGCCTATGGACCGTCTTCTTATAAAAGTGTTACTAACTTAAACATTTCAAAGCAACACTCAATATTTTGATATTATGATAAGCACCTGCAAAAACTTTTAAATTTTTGTTACATTTGGATGAATGAATATTTGGCGAGTAATTCAATCGAACTGCTTGATGACTTTTGGGGACCATCTCCTAAACGACAAACGTAGTCTGTATATAGTTTTATTGAAAGTGCAAAAAGAATGTAAGGATCGTATGAAAATTTTGTATCATGCAATCAACTCAGAATGTTATTTAATTCATCCACAAAGTTTTAAAAAATCCAATCATCTAGGATGAATAACGGCTGAAATAAACACTAGTGGGAACTTTTTCTTTTGAAAGTACGAATTTATGGATAGTTGTGGTGCAAAATAAATGCATTTTAAGGCAAACTTATAGCTATGGTGGCAATTGAAAGCTAGCTGAAGTATTATCTTCCTTTTTGAGCTTTTTGAAATGCTAATTCAAAGCTACTTTTGATACAAATATGGGGCTTTTCTATTTCAAAAGTTAAGGCTAGGCATAGGAATTGAAAGCTAACATAAGTGTCAATGGTTTTTGTGAATCAAAGGCTTATTAGACTCGAATTAAGAATTTTTGAGTTGCCAGGGGGCTGGTTAACAAAGTCAGTTAGGCATTCGCCTAGCAAGAGGAAGGTCCCAGGTTGGGTTCCGGGCATCGCAAAAATAACTACCGACCTATAAAAGTCCCGTGAAGCCAAAAATGTCCGACGAATAAGGGACTGCACGGTAAATATCCTTCAAAGTCCTAAAGCAGCGAAGGATGTAATATCGGCCTTAACGGTTGCGTTAGGTGCCTATTCAGGTGTCAGCTCGTCACTTAACTGTGGTTCTGAAATATGACGCCCGTCGACAATTGCCCTCGTATAGCTCTAGTGCGACGATATTTCAAACCCTGACCTAACCTTATTTTTTAGTTTAGGTGCCATGTGGTAACCAGACCAATAATGGTGTGCAGTATCCAGTGGTAAGTAAAACGTTTCCTTAACGTTTCTAATATTGGTCTATAAAATATTAGAAACAAATGTTAAATATGTGTAAGAATAGATGGTGTTAATCCAAATAGGTTCTTTTAGATATGTGTGGATTTTTTTTGCGAGGTTTTAACTGACGATTAATTGAGATGCAAATGAGGACTAGGGTAGCTGCAAATAAAATTCGGAATTAAGGGCTCGTTAAGTTGCCATAATTAAGTGTTTTATTATTCAAATTGAAGGCTAAATGAAGTGCGAATTCAGGACTAGTTGAGGTGCAAATAAATTAAGGTTTTGTTTAGATATGAAATTCCAGTTAATCTCTCTAGGTACAGCGAAAATTTCGCACTTGTCATTATTTAGGCCTCTGTTCATCCTAGAGGATTTTACCGTTTTTAATTTATGGGTGAATAACATTCTGAGTTACTTGCATGATACAAAATCTGCATACAGGACCGTCTTCATGTCAGAAATGTCACTAACTTTAAAATCTCAAATGGAACATCCAATTTTGATATCGCAGAAATATTATGCACCCGCAAACACTCCTAAATTTTAGTTATATTTGGCTGAATATGAAACCGTTTGGGATGGAATTGGCCCGTGTAAGGGGATGCACGTTAAATATCCTTCAAAGACCTGACGCTGCGTACGATACCGCCCTTAACGGTTGCGTTGGGCGCCTGCTCCGGTGTTGGCTCGACACTTGACTGTGGTTCTAAAATACGACGGCCCTCGCCAATGGCCCTCGTGTACCTCTAGTGCGACGATAATTCAAACCTAACCTACTTCTAAGCCGAGTCACTTATTTGCGCCACCCTGTTTTGTTGAGTATTGAGGTCTTGATCAAGCGTGGGTAAGTTATTATTCAGCTGCATATATAGAGCTTGTTTTAGTAGTGCATATCAGATTATAATTTAAGGGGTCATAGGAGTCTTAAAAATGTGCAAAAAAAGTACTACAAAGCATTGTTTGATCTTTCATGTAATTTTTTTAACTACTCAATATATAAGTATAATTTTTTTATATGTAATTCTACAAGATTTATTTATTATGAAACAAATTTTAAAATTTATGAAACTTTAGCCAAAACTAAAATACATGATATTAAACATAAAGCTATTTGAACACATTGTGATTAGGCTTGCACGGCAAATGTTGAGGTCAAAATTGAAAAAATGACCAAGAAAATGACTTTATATTGTACAAATATGTACAAACAAAGACTTATACCTAAATTCTCAGCTCAATTTTAATTAGAAATTATTTTTTTAAAAATTTAAAATCAAAAATTTAAAAAAAATTATTAATTTTTTTAGAAAAAAGTTCTTAAAATAATTTATTTTAGTTTTGGCTAAAGTTTCATAAATTTTAAAACTTGTTTTATAATAAATAAATCTTGTAGAATTACATATCAAAAAGTTATACTTGTATATTGAGTAGTTAAAAAATTACACGAAAGATCAAACTATGCTTTGTAGTATCTTCTTTGCACATTTTTAAGACTCCTGTGACCCCTTAAGTTAAAGTGAAAGGCTAATTTATTCGGTGCATCTTATACGTTTTCTTTTAGAGTCTTATATCAAGGCCAAGTTTAGGTGCAATTTCTAACACCTTCGCTACGTAAGCACTTTGTTGCCGCGTAACTTGTTATGGGAACAGCATTATTGAATCCTTACTAGTACGGTCGTCCGGCACGTTTTTGAAGTTAAATTCTACCCAATATGAATGTTAAGGTTCAGAAAACGATTAACTTCAGTTTTTGAGCATTGATGAATATAATATGTTATTTCTTTTTTTTTTTTTTAGTTTAGGTGCCATGTGGTAATTAGATCTATTATGTCTTACAGTACTCTTTGGTAAGTAAAACGTTTCCTTAACGTTTCTAATATTGTTCTATAAAATATTAGAAACAAATGTTAAATATGCGTAAGGATAGATGGTGTTAATCCAAATAAGTTCTTCTGGATATTTGTGGATTCTTTTGTTTGTGAGGTTTCACCTGACAATTTATTGAGGTGCAAATGAAGACCAGGGTAGTTGCGAATAAAATTTGAAATTAAGGGACCATTAAGTTACTAATTTAGTGTTTTATTATTCAAATTAAAGGCTAAATGAAGTGCAAATTCAGGACTAGTTGAGGTGCAAAATGTGAACTTGCTGGTGTGCAAATTGAAGTGCAAAGTAAAGTTTAGTTTAGATGTGAAAAGCCAGTTAATCTCGGTACAGCAGCGAAAAAGTTCACATTTGTGATTATTTAGGCCGTTGTTCACCCAATAGGATTGGACCTGTTTGACTTTGTGGGTAAATAACATTCTGAGTTAATTGAATGAGACAAAATTTGCATACGGGACAGTCTTCATGTAAAAAATTTTACTAACTTATAATTTTCAAATGCAACGCTCAAATTTGATATCATAGAGCTGTTAAGCACCCGCAAAAACTCCTAATTCCAAGTGGCCAGTCGGTAAGGCACTCGCCCAGCATGCGAAAGGTCCCAGGATCAGATCCGGGCATCGCTAAAATAACTGCCGACCTATAAACGGTCCGTGCAGCCAAAAATGTCAGACGAATAATACCCCGTGAAAGGGGATGTACGTTAAATATCCTTCAAAGTCCTAACGCTGCGTACAATGTCACCCTTAACGGTTGCGTTGGGTGCCTATTCAAGTGTCAGCTCGTCATTGGATGTGGTTCTAAATTACGACAACCGTCGCCAATAGCCCTCGTGTAGCTCCAGTGCGACTATAATTCAAACCTAGCCTAACCTATCACAAGTTACGGGGCAACAAAGTGCTACGAGCGAAAGTGTTAAGGTTTTATTCGGATGCGACAACAAAGAGCTACGTAGCGGAAGTGTTATTGTGTTATTCTGGAATCGATTGCATACAAAGGGCTTGTTTTAGTGCATATTAGTTTATGGTAAATATGAAGGCCCAATTTAATAGGCGCATCTTAGAGGTCTACTTCCAGAGTCGCATATCCAGGGCTAGTTTAGGTGCATATTTTAACACTTTCGCTACGTAAGCACTTTGTTGCAGCGTAACTTGTTATAGGGATAGCATTATCGAATCCTCACTAGTACGGTCGTCCGGCCCGTTTTTGAAGTGGAAAATAACCAATAAGTGTTATAGGGTTCAGAAAACGGTTAAATTAACAGTTTTTGATGAGCATTGATTAATATAATATGTAAATTCTATTTTTTTTTTTAGTTTAGGTGTAATGTGGTAACCAGATCTATTACGGATTACAGTATCACTTGGTAAGTAAAACGTTTCCTTAACGTTTCTAATATTGTTCTATAAAATATTAGAAACAAATGAATCGGTGAGTGCAGAAACAACGTCAGTCACAAATTTCAAATTTTTCAGAAGGGAGAAAAAACGCGATAACTCCTCTATTTCTCCACTCAACACTCGAAACAAACGTCCTGTATTTACGGAACTACTCGACAGACTAACGTAGTTTTTGCACCCAACACGCATCTTGCCTTTCTACGCTTATTTTCATTGAAAACGAGTTTTCGGATTTTTTTTTACCAAAGTGGTCTCTGCACTCACCGATTCAAATGTTAAACCAAATAGGTTCTTCTAGATATTTGTGGATTTTTTTTGTGGGCTTCCAAATGACGATTTATTGAGGTGCAAATGAGGACTACGGTAGTTAGCAAATAAAAATTAGAATGTATGATCATTCAGTTGCTAATTAAGTGTTTTATTATTCAAATTGTATCCTAAATGAAGTGCGAATTCAAGGCTACTTGAGGTGCAAAATGTGGGCTTGCTGGCGTAGTAATTGAGGTTTAGATGTGAAAAGCCAGTTAATCTAGATACAGCAGCGAAAAAATTGACATTTGTGATTATATAGGCCGTTATTCATCCCAGAGGATTGGACGTTTTTGACTTAGTGGGTAAATAACATTGAGTTAATTGCACGATACATAATATCATCTATAAAATCTTCTTATAAAAAATCATATCTTCATATAAAAAATTTATTAACTTAAAAATGTAAAATGCAACACCCAATTTTGATACATACAAATGTTACGCATCCGCACTGGGGCTGGCGAGTAAAGTCGGTTTGGCGTACACCTTGCATGCGAAAGGTCCCGGGTTCTGGTCCAGACATCACCAAAATTACTGCCGATCTATAAACGGCCCGTGCAGCCCGAAAATGCCCGACGAATAATACCCCGTGTAGTGGAAGTGCACGATAAATATACACCAGTCTCGACGCTGCGTACAATGTCGCCTTTAACGGTTACTTTGGGTTCCCATTCAGGTGTCGGCTCGTCGCTTGGCTGTGGTTCTAAATTACGCACCCGTCGCCAATAGTCCTCGTGTAGTTCTTGTGCGACGATAATTCAAAACCTAACCTTACATCGAAAATGAGTACAAAATGAGCGAATTAAAGTACAAAAAGGTAGGCTAGCTGAGTTTTGAACCATCGTGGGGGAGGGGGGAAGCGGTATTTCGAAGGATATTAAAACGTGAAAATTGACTGCTATTCGAGTTTCAAATTTAGTGTAGTAGCAAATAAAATTCGGAATCGATCTAGCGTTAATGAGGGACTGAAGGGGCACGGTTGGTTAAGGCGCTCGCTTTGAATGCGAAAGGACAAAAAGTGCTCGACGTTTAACTGCCGACGCATAAACAGCTCATGCTTCTAAAAAACTCTACTCATCATCTTCAAACTCTACTCTAAAAACTACTCATGGTCCATTCGACACTTGACTGGGGTTCTAAATAACGACGCCCGTTGCCAATAGCCCTCGTGTAGTTATAGTGCGACGATAGTTCAACCTAGCCTATAGTTGGGGCCCAATTGAGATGTGAATTAGCGGTTAATTTTGGTGTAGTTTAGGAATTATATCGAGGGAAAATTTAAGGATTTGTCCAAGTAAAAATCAATTCCCTTGAGATGCGAGTCGTGATTTAAATAAGAAACGTATCACGAGCTAGTAAAAGGGAGATTTGCTGCCTAAAGAGAATGAGTGTATGGCTTATCATGACGAGAGTTAAGGTACACTGCTCAAAACAATTAGGGGAGCACTTTTTAATTCCAACTTTAACTTCACTCCCAACTTTTTAATTTTTATCCTATAAATCTGAAATTTGTTAAATAGGTTCACTATGCATTCGAAATGAAATAGTAAAAAACAGGAGAAAAAATCCTTAAGTTTTTAATACTTAAATTTAAAGGGGGGAAATGGAATAATAACTTTTTAATGAATTATAACAATAATTTTTTCAAAACTTTTTTTGTTAAAAATAGTTGAAATATATTTTTAAACATCTAAAAAATGCAAGCATGAAAAATTTAGGGTCAATTTATTTTCTGAAACAGTTTTAAAGTGAAATTTATTTTACCATATTTTTTCATATTTTCATTAATATTTTAAAAAAAAATATTAAATTCTTCAAAATACGTTATTCTTCCATATAATGATGTATCTAACGATAGTTGCGAATTTAACTTAGTCAGAAAAAATCACAAGCTGATGATTCCCAATGGAATCATTGGGAGCGAAAGGGTTTAAACATGTGCTCCCCTAATTGTTTTGAGCAGTGTAGAATAGGCGCGCTGGATCGCGAGTCTCCAAAGTGCATCAGTGTTATAATCCAATGGAGGAAAAAATATTTTCTCTGCTACATTTCTCCGGCTGTACTAAATATTTTTACAAACGGTTTTTTTAAATACTAAATGTAACTGACTTACTGTTTCCGACAATCCCACTTTTTAAAATTGGTTAGAATATTTTGAAGCAGTTTTAAAAAGTGGGATAATAAAGACCTGTAAGTTACCTACATTTATTATTCAAAAGAAACCATTTGTAAAAATATTCACTACAGCCGGAGAAATGTTTGCAGAGAAAATAGTTTTCTTTCCTATAGGTTTGACACTGAGGCACTTGAGTTCGAAAACCCGCGATCCAGTGCGCCCATTCCCCCTTAAGGGGACAATTTAGATTTATTTTACTTACGGTTTAAATTCAGAAAGGTTTACTGTAAAAAATTTCGGTTCAACGTCGAACCAAAATTTCGTGTCCGCTGTAGCACCAATAAATGGTTAAACCAAGCACCAAACTTTGTTTGCACCTGGAATTCACCAAATTTAGGTGTAAGGTTGAACCAAATTTGTAAAAGTGTAAGATATGTTAATTGTTCAAATTGATTGCAGAGGCGGGGGATGTCAGTTGGTACGGCGCTTGCGTAACTTGTGAAAGGTCCCCGGGCATTGTCAGAATAACTGCCGACCTTTTATACGGCATGTGCAATTAAAAGGTCTGGCGAATAATACTCCGTGCAGAGTAGTGCACGTTAAATATGTTCCTAAGTCCCCACGTCGCCCTTAAGAATTTCGTTGGGTGCCTATTCGGATGTCCTCTCGTCACTTGACTGTTAACATCGTGGTTCTAAATTACGACGCCCGTCACGAATATTTTGTGGAGCTATCACCAACCACTGTATCTTCGTTTTAGTACTATTATTACAAAATGTTCTTACCTTTTAAATATACCAGGGTAAATACTTATCTCTGCGATTTTGTGCTTGTAAAAAACGTTCTGAAAGCAGAAATTTGGCTATCATTAAGTATATTTTTTGTGTCAAAGAAAACTTGATATTAATTTTGTTTATTGTGTGAAAAAATAAATTTAAATAGTACTCATAGGTATCATAGTTAAAGTATTAGATAGGCGGCACGTGACCTCCAATGCTAACAACGGGACGAGCATAGAGACCAGAATTGGAGGGCCAAAGAGAAAGTGCTACAAAAAATAAAATTTAATTCTAAAATTTCAAAAAAGTAACATAAAAATACTAGTTGCATTTTGGAATATTTTTAGTGACTTTAAAAAGACTTGAAAAGCTTTTCTAGTTTTTTTTTTTTAATTTTAGAACAAAGTGGTGTTTTTTCGTAGTATTTTTCTCTTTACAGTGGTGGCAACACTGGCCCCAAGGCACTTCAATTCTGGTCTCCATGCGCGTCCTGTCGTTAGCATTGGAGGTCACGTGATCTGCCAATCTGATAATTTAACTGATATCTATAATAGTACCAGATGAAATAGTTACATATTGTTTTTGATTTCTTCTCATTATTTCCCAGTACTGTTATTTTATTTTCGTGTTTTAGGAATTCAACGAAAATGGACCAGCATAAGAGTTTATCTGCAGCAGCATTTCAATAATAATACTAAAAATCTTGTCTTTGTGTGTTTATTTTTTACTGATCGTACCGACTGAATGCACCTACATAGACGTAATTTAAGCATGTAAATGTAAAAGGATCAGTTGGTTCAAGAAGTCCAACATTTGGAGCTGAATCTATAAGAAAGGTTGCTACACTTATTGCTGATTTTAAGCTCAAAGCTAAGTCGGCTTGTCGATGTTTGCGCGTGCACCAAAATTTGTTAAAATAAATTTATTTTAGTAGATACTATAAGTTACTTTTGGTTGTTGGCTTGATCAGCATCTCATATCTGTTTACATAATATTTTGTTTAAACAATGCCTTGACTTGGAACCTTTTTAAAAAGCCTCTGCTTTTGCGTAGAATCAAGAGAATTGTCTTTAAAAGGAAAAGCTTGCCAAATGATTGTAATACTCTGAGGTCGGTACGGTCATACTACATGATTGAAAAAAAAATTGTCTTAAAAATGTGTTTTTAGCTGCAAACAACGCCTTTAGATTCGCCGGGGCCCAACTGCCGGACTGAGAATTTTGCAAGCACCTACAGTGTGAAGGAGGTATATCGATTAGCTGATTTCAAAAAGGTAAGAATTTTTTTATATAAATTACTAGTTTTACAATCCCTTCGTTGCACGGGGAAGTACCAAAAGGGGGAATAGGCGCGCTGGATATCGGGTCTCCAAACTCAAGTGCCTCAGTGTTAATCCAATTGGGACAAAAAAAACTATTTTCTCTGTCACATTTCTCCGGCTGTATTGAATATTTTTACAAACGATTTTTTTAAACAATAAATGTAGATAAGTTACAGGTCTCTATAATCCCACTTTTTACAATTGCTTCGAATACTTTTTGTAAAATTATTTATTGAAAATTTAAAAAAAAATTCGAAACAATTTCAAGAAGTGGGATTGTCGGGACCTGTATGTCAGCAACATTTATCACATAAACAAATCTCTTTGTAAAAATATTCAATACAGCTGGAGAAATGTGGCAGAGAAAATATTTTTTCTCTCCATTGGATTAAGGCTGAGGCACTTTGATTTGTAGATCCAATAACCAGAGCTCCCATTTCCCCTTAATAACTGCGACTTGTATATTAACGGCGAATAAGCCCGTTGGACCACGGGTGTCCAATCTCCAAATCAAAGTGCCTCGCTGATAATCCAATGTGGAAAAAATATTTTCTAAGCCACATTTCTCCGGCTGTAATAAATATTTTTACAAATGTTTTTTTTAAACTGACAAATGTAGCTAACGAGCGGGTATCTATAATCCCACTTTTTGAAATTGCATGCAATATTTTGTGTAAATTATTTATTGAATATTTAAAACAATATTAGAACCCACATTAGAAAGTGTGATTGTTGCGACCTGTCAGCCTGTAAGACATCACCTAAAAATATCCAATGCAGCCGGAGAAATGTGGCTAAGAAAATATTCCTTCTCCTTTGGATTAGCACTGAGGCACTTGGGTTTAAAGACCCGAGGTCCATGTGGCTCATTTCCCCTTAACCCTTTCAGTCCCAGTGATGCCATTTGGCATCATCACTTTCAATATTTTTTTCAAAATTTTTATGTTCCGTTATGACATCCAAACACACATCATTCGATTCTTCACACTTTGTTCTATCAGACAATATTTTACATTAATCTCAATAGAAGTCGGAACCCAGCCAAAAAATTCTGCAGAATTGCTTCACACAAAAACTTTATAAAAACTTCAAAAAAACTTCACAAATTCTGAAGGGATTTGAAACACTTAGTCTGCAGAATTGCTTCAAGAAAACTGCAGGTTTTTTTGAAGTTTTCGTAAAGCAGTTTTGCAGAATTTTTTGGCCTTTTTTTAAGAAAACGTGGCGCCATCTAGCGAAATGTAATTAAAATAAAAATTATAACGAAATAAATTATCGAACGAGTGGGATGTTTTTCTGACCATTTTGGGAAGTAGGAACGCGGGATTTGATCTGATGGGAATTGGGCAGCTGTCTAATGCTCTAACAACTGAGCCACGGAAACTTGTTATGAAGTTGGTTCTGTAAATATATGAGCAAACTATATTTTAGTTAGAAAATATTCTCGCCCGTCTGTTGCTTCAAAATAACTATTTTTTTTAAAGTGCCGAAATGACTTTAGAATGGCTGTAGAATTGCTGCAAAAAAACTGCACATACACCTGTGGTCAATTTTTACATTTATATTGCTTCAAAATAGCTGCAGTTTTCTTGAAGCAATTATGCAGACTAAGTGTTTCAAATCCCTTCAGAATTTGTGAAGTTTTTTTAAAGTTTCTTTGTGAAGTTTTTTTAAAGTTTTTTTGTGAAGCAATTCTGCAGAATTTTGCAGTTGAGAAGTGCCGAAATGACTTGAGAATGGTTGCAAAATTTATAAAAAGTTATAGATACAACCGTGGCCAGACTTCACATTTCTATTGCTTCAAAATATCTGCAGTTTTTTTAAAGTGACTAAATGACTTCAGAATGGCTGTAGAATTGCTGCATAAAAAACCGCAGATATATCCATAGTCAGGCTTCACTTTTCTATTGCTTCAAAATAACTGCAGTTTTTCTGAAGCATTAAAAATGACTTCAGATTTGCTGCACAATTGCTACAGAAAAACTGCATAATCCCCATTCGATATACTTCAATTTTCTTTTGATTCAAAACAACTGCAGATTTCTTTGAGATGACTGCAAGATCGAAATTTTTTTGAAGCAATTCTGCAGAATTTTTTGGCTGGGAACTACTATTTTTTTATTTAGAAAATAGTCAACAAGCGTTTCTCCTGATTTTTGAAAAGTTCACTTCAGTTCCACATATTTAAAACACAATTTAAACTATTTCGGTTAAAATAATTACTAAATTCTTTTTAATAATATGGTCAGATACCTTAAAATATATAACTCCAAGTGTTTTTAGGTAATATATATTTTTTATTTTGTTGTTTTCCACAGTTAAAAAATTTTGGCATCGTTTCAAAAACCATATAAAAAATTTAAATGAATTTTTTTTCTTATGGAATTCGTATATTTGACCTAAAATAAGCTTATTTTGTGAATATCAGATGTTTCTGTAGTGTAGTAAATTTTTGGGACTGAAAGGGTTAAAGAAACATTCATTGTATGACAGTTGATCCTCCCCAGGCAAAAAGTTCGACAAATTAAACTCCGTGTAAAAGGAATGCTCGGTAACCCTTTCCAGTCCCAATGACAATTTGGCATCAGTTTACAAATTTTTTTTCTGATCGTCTATAGCCATTTATGGTATCACAATCACATTGTTGGAGTCTTCAAACTTTTTTCTATTAGAAAATATTTTCATTAATCCCAATAGGTGTCAACCCTGTTATTTTTTAAAAATTATTACCAGAAACATGATGATGCCAAATGGCATCACTGGGACTGAAATTGTTAAATATCCCGATTAGCCCGTTACAAGCCCCGATGCTACTAACAATGTCACTCTCAAAAATAAAAGCTACTTTGGGTGCCTAGCAGGTGTCAGCTTGTCAGTTATAATCACGTCTGTTTGGCGGACGTAGGCGAAAGGAAACTGGTTTCTCAATTGGTTCTTCTCTCACTGTAAAAGCATGGAACTCGTGCCTAACGTGAAGCAGAGTTGCTGCAGAAGAACCAAGTAACAAACCGGTTATTCCTGACACCAGTTTAGGCGATGACTCGCTATCGTCGCCAAAGAGACTTGATCCAGACAGATTCCTAAGCAATGAAGGGTTTTTCCCCTTGTACTCTTCAGTTGTATCTTATACAAGTTAACTTATTTGCGTGTAAAATGAGTGCATATTAAAGTGTACCCGTATATGCGTTTTAAGGTTTGTAGACGATTTTGTTTTTGCGTATAAGGAGCAAATAAAAGTACAGAAATTAACAAAACCCTGACTCCCCCTTTAGTTCAAGTGGGTACTAAAGGCTTGTTTTTGTGCGCATCAAATAATTATAAAACTGGAATCAAATATGAAGAGTACAGGGGAAGAAGCGCTTGATTTATTAGGAGTCTACCCGTAATTGTGTCTGCTTGGCGGACATTGTCGACAGGAAACAGGTTTCTCTCATTCTTCTTCGCTTGGTCCAAGCATCGGAAAAGTGCATCGCGTGAATCTCGATAGATAGAAACTGGTTTACTTACAACAGTTTAGACGATTACTCGCTATCATCGCCAAAGAGGCCTGCTTAGGAAAGTTTTCTACGAAATTAAGTGGGTTTTTTTTCCCTCTGTCACTCTTAAAACGAACGAGCGATTTTAACTCCGTCTGAGTTAATTTCACTGCTCCAGTCTGGAAAATGCACTTCTCCGAAAGGAGTGGATACTTTGTGTGTTAAACCTTCGACAAGATCACTCCAAACGAGTGATTTTAATTCAGTCCGAGTTAATATTCACTCCTTTCCAATGTCGAAAATGCACTTCTCCAATTGGAGCGGATTTCACTATTTTGTTTTAAGAGTATACTCTTCATATCTTAATACCCCATATGGAAGTTTATAAAAACAGTGCGTAACTTCTAGTATTTTCTTTTCAGGATGCTTCAACCAGTCTACTACGACTCACAGTATCCATGGGTAAGTAAAATTTTTCATTAACGTTTCTAATATTGTCCTATAAAATATTAGAAACAAATGTATTGCTCAAAATACCAGTGAACCAAGTCCATAACTAGATTCTTTAGTCAATAGAGGTTTAACGTTAAAAAATAATTTTGTTATAAAACTTTTTAAAAAAATTAAAATTAGGGTAGACTGACCAGTGAATGAACAGTTGGTAAATACATTTAAAAAGTAAGGATTAAAAATCATTCCACTGGATGGATTGGCAACACTAACTTCCTCTCATCTCGTCGGAAGCTATCTGACATCTGATTGGTTGCCCTGGCCATTAATTAAAATCCAACATGTTTATTGACTGGACATTTTTGTGTTCATTCAAAGTTTAAAGTACTGTTCAATCACTTGGCTTTTGTACCACTTTGTATTTGGATCCCTAAAAGACCCAAAGCAATGCAATATAATGTCACCTTTTTGTGTAGAATTTACATATGGCAGATGTGTTCACATTGTCATAAACCCACAAGCTATATTTTCTTAAAATGTATGAATTTTCTTAAAACAGATTGTGCTTAAGCGTTCATTCACTGGTTAGTTTCTTTAGCTGCATGGCGAATATTATCTGAACCATCAATTTTTCCTTATTGCACTGGAATTTTACATGCTTAGTGCATGCAATTGCACTGCTAACTTAAAAATGGCGTAAATGGTCTTGGTTCACTTGTAATCTGAACCCTCCAAATGATAAGGGGTTGGGGAGCCCAATCGGTTAGGCACTCGCCTAGCATGCGAGAAGTCCCAGGTTCGGGTCCGGGCTTCGCCAAAATAACTGTCGACCTATAAACGGCCGGTGCAGCCAATGTCCGACGAATAATACCCCGTGTAAGGGAGTGCAGGTTAAATATCCTTCAAGCTTCTAACGCTGCTTGCGATGTTGCCCTTAACGGTTGCGTTGGGTGACTATTTAAGTGTCGGCTCGTCATTTAACTGGTTTTAAAATATGGCGCTCGTCGCCAATAGCCCATGTGTAGCTCTAGTGCAACGATATTTCAAACATAACCAAATCTGAAAGAAAGGGGGAAAAGAATGGAATCGTAAAAAAAGAAACTCGTCTCTTGACCAGGGTTCTGAATAAGGAGACGTAGCCGATAATGGCCAACACAGCCAATTACGCCTCGTAATTTAGAACCCTGGTCAAAAGACGAGTTACTTTTTAATGATTCCATTCTTTCCCCCCTTCTTGATTAGTAAATGTCTCGATGTTTGTTGCATTCGGATTATTCAATCAAGCTATACAGACCTCTCCGAATAGCGAGGGAGCGATAAAATACGATGCCCATCGCCAATAGCCCTAGTGTAGCTCTAGTGCGACGATAATTCAAAATTAAAACTGAAAACTAAGCTAAACTACTCAGGTATCAGCTCGTAACTTGACTTTTATTCTAAATTAAAGCGTTCGACACAGATGGCCCTCGTGTAGCTCTAGTGCAACGGTATTTCACCTTACCCTTTGATGTTAATACAATAACCCAACATATAACCCTGTGTAGTTCAAGTGCGAAGAAATACAACCAAAACCTAAAGGTTTTTAACATTAGCCTTATTAATCATTAACATTTAACTACCATTACATTTCCAACCATTGGGCAACATTTAACATTAGCCTAAACAAAATTTTCATTCATCCTACATAAATACGCAAACTACAGTTCATAGAATTTCCAATTGGATTACTTCAGGTGACGTATTTCCTTCCAGCTTTCATTCCTCGATTTCCTTCGATCGGTGCCGTCACTTGACTGTGGATCAAATTTACGTTATTCGCGAATAGACCCCGTGTAAGCTCTAGTGCGACGATAATTCAAACCAGCCTTTCTGTGCTCTGTTGTTTCCATGTGACATTGAATCATCAATCGAGACTAGAAAAAAAAATATTTTCATTCAGCACTATCGTTGCCACTCAAGACTTGAAGCAAACTCACTCATCAAACTCCCTCATAGTTTAAAATCCTAATTCCGATTGGTGATCTGTTCCTACGTGCAATGGATTCACCAATCAAATGATAGAAATAATTTATATTCATTCCAGCATTTATGTTGCCACTCAAGATCTGGGCGTGCTCATTCTAAATTTTTTTAAAATAGTGATATAATATGTTAATTTGTAAAACTTATATAAACCTAAATCGTCACTCATAGCCCAAAGTAAGTAAAATTTAATTAAAACAAACCGAAAAAAAAGGACACCAAAACACATAATTTATGTTAATTTAGATTTGCGCAGTAGAAAACTTTCAGTTGTTCCACATTTGAGTTTTTATCACATGCAATGGCGATCAAATATCTAAATACGGCAACCCTGAACTTCTCTCATCCAATCAGGTTGCTGAACTGTTTGGCGCGTTGGCGAGGAAAAATTTAAAACCATCTGTTGCAGTTTAGTTTAGTTTCCAACTTGTTAAACTCGACCGCGGCGATTCTTCTCTAAAATAAAGTTGAAAATTTAAATGGTAAGTTTTTATTTTATTGTCGTTTATTTTAAGTGTTTTATATTGAATTAATCTTTCATAAGTATCGTTTTTAATTGTTTTAAATTGAACTACTTTTGCTAGTAAGTTATTTTCTAGTTTTAGTCATTTTATGATAATTAAGTGGTTCCAAGTGCGTTCGAATCTGGATAAGAATATTGGAACAATAAGATTGGAATCAGAATCGGACAAAGAGAACGCCATTTTCTTCTATTCTTATTTATGCTATTTTTATAATTTACTCTAATTAAACAAACATTTTTTAAAAAACTATATTTTGCAAAATTCTAAATTCAATCTATTGAAGTTTAACTAATGATTACAAAGAAAATTAAACTTTTGTATTCTAAAATTAATCACCAATCTTTAACTATTTCTTTGATTGAAATTTTAAAGTAATGAATGTCTGGTTTATTTTTTTATTGTTTGTAAACCTAGCATAATTAAATTAGATTGTCGTTTGCAATTTTGTCAGATGTTATTTTTAAGTTTAATGTGCTTTTGTCTTTGGGTAAAGTTATTTAGCAGCGCGCATTATTTAGTATAAAGCTTTTTTTATATATAAATCTATTTGTATCATATTTTTCTGATAAAACTGAATTACGATATTTTAGGTACTGATTAGTTTTCAAATGTTTTAAACTTGGCGTTTGAATGCACGACTAAATCTTTTATGTGTATACAGTAGAATTTAACACATTAAAATTAGGTGTTGTATATCATTCTAGTAAATATTTATACAACTTAATTTTAACAACTTTTTTTATCGGCCTCACTTGACCGCGGCTCAAACTAACAATGCTTGTCTTCAATAACCCAAGTGTAGCTCTAATGTGACGTTATTTAATCGAAAACGGAAAATCCCAACCTTACCAAATTCATGCTTTAACACTTTCGCTACCTAAGCTCTTTGTTGCCGCGTAACTTGTTATTCGAATAGCATTATTGAATCCTTAATCGTCCAGGACGTTTCAGAAGTTAAAGTGTTAAGTTATTAAATTTTAATTTACAGTATAAAATTGGGTTGGTTAGTCCAGTCGTTTCGGCGCTCGCCTAGCATGCGAAAGGTCCCAGGTTCGGGTCCGGGCATCACCGAAATAACTGCTGATCTATAAACGGCCCGTGTAGCCAAAAATATCCGACTAATATTACCCCGTGTAGAGGAATTGCGCGTTAAATACCCTGCAAAGTCCTAAAGCTTTTTACTATGTTGTCCTTAACAGTTGCGTTGGGTGCCTACTCGGGTGTCGGCTCGTCAGGTCGTTTAGAACCTTGTCGTTGACTGTGATTCGAAATATGACAGCCCTCGTGTAGCTATATTGCGACGATAATTCAAACTAAACTTGAATTAACGGTATAAAATATACTTTTTTTTAACCTTTAGTTGGTCGGAATTGATTTGATCCACCGTGCAGGTTGAATGAGCGCTTCACAATCGCGATGAAACGATTGAACATAGTGGATCAGCGAACGATGTTACCTAGTGGATCACCGAACAATGTTACGCATTGGATCATCGAAGGATGTTACCTAGTGGATCACCGATTAGGTTGGTAAGTTTTTGAAGATTCGTCGGTGGTACTTGCCTGGTAAGTCGAACAATTTCTTTACTAGAGGGAGAAAAAATACTAATTTTCATTCTTTTTTTAAACTTTTGTATTTAATTCTCGATTTTAAACTTGATTTTTTTTATTTTATTTTATGTAAAATTTTATTTGAATTGACGTATTTGGCGTATTTGAATTGACGACTTTGAATGACGTATTTTAATATGAATTACTTAAACTTTTTTTGAGTGATTCAAACTGCGACATAGAAAATTGAATTCTATAATTTGTTCAATTTATTACTAAAGTGATTAAGCTGATTTGAATTGAAATAAATAATCTTCTTTAGCTGATTTTTGAATGGATATTTTTTTAAACAATAAAATGTCCAACTAATTAATTTTAAATTATTTTTGTTATAAAGAAAAATAGTTTTTTCTCCCTCTAAATTTATCTTTTCTATTTCTATTTATAAATGATATCTTTATTGTATGTTTAAATACGATTTATAAAAATTAGCATTCAGAGTTAAGCAGATATCTAGGTCTAAAATTAATCAAACAGCAGAGTTGTTAGAGCGATGGTACTCTATACCGTATGAACAATGTCAAAATGGATATAAACTATCAATCATTTAGTGTTAAATTGTCTTAAAAATCACATCTGTACATGCTAAAGTGACCTATCCTATCTTTTAAATCCGATTTTTCAGTAAAAATAAACAAAATATTAAGTTATGGGATCTATAGATTGGTTCAAGTCTTAATTCGATCATTATAAAAGTTTAGTTATTATACGCAGACATGTAACTTTTTTTATGAATTCCAAACAAATTTAACTAATTAAAATGTACAATACATGTTAACACTTTACCTCCGGGCGTCGACTGACCCATAGACTAAGAACACTCTAAGTTTCAAACTCTCATTGGAGAATTTCTACATTGAAATTGACATAGAAACTAGCGCGCCCCCTTTGTGTCTAAGGGAACTAATGTAATGGTTTCTGGCTGCCTATTTGCAGTCACCTTTAGGAGATTTAACAGAGCCAATGACATCTCGTAATTTGGAACCCTTATCAAGTGACGATAGGGATCTATTTTTTACTACAATTTATTTTCGACTTTATTTTTGAATATATACAGCTACTCATTGACTTTTATATCCCTCGTAGGCCCATCCTCAAGATATTTGACCTTGTGCTTCTTTTTCTCCATTAATAAACCTACAGACTGACTACGCTTGTCATTTTAGACATGGTCCCCCAAAGATCCACAAGTGATTCGATTGAATAACTCGTCAAATATTCATCCAAATGTAACAAAAACTTAGATTTAGGGGTTTTCGAGGGTTTTTCACATTTCTAAGTAATTAAAATTGGGTGTTGCTATTGAAAATTTTAAAGTTCGTAACATTTTTAATATTAAGACGGACCCTTATGCAAATTTTGTGTCATGCAATTAACTCAAAATGTTATTTGTTCACATAGTCAAAAAGGTCCGATGTAAAAGGATGACTAACGGTTGAAATAATCACTAGTGGGTAACTTTTTTTTAACAGAGAACATTACGAAGAAACAGTAGCCTTACAATTGAAAGTACAATTATACCAATCAACAAATCAACCTTTAATAGTGTTTTAGTTGCATTCGACACGTTAGAAGAGCTAGGCATTAGATTAAGTTGCTGGTCTAGAAGATTTTTAGTCTACGGGTCAGTCGACGCCCGGAGGTAAAGTGTTAAAATCAAAATAAAATTAAAATTTTACTAAAGTAAGATTTACCATTTTTGCAAGTGCATCACACTAGCATGTACAATGTTCACTATGATATGTTATTTAAAATATACTTATAATAAATAAATTGTATAGTTTAATTAAATAACTACCACTTCAATCACGAATATATCTATCCCCATTGGACAAAACAATTGTTACTTGATTGCCTACCATCTTAGTCAATTTCCCCATTAGTCTCCAACACGAATTCCAAGCGTACTTCCACGCTCAATTCACGCTCTTCCACATTTCATAGACACCATCTCAAAAATCTCCCTCTCCCGTCGCGTATTCTCCAGATAGCGACTCCGCTTCGACTTTCGTCGCGATTCCCGCTTCCCGACACCTTACCCACCCGGGTCTCATCTTTTCGATGTCGATACGCTATTCGCCCGATATTGGTGCGTCCGATTTTGACTTTCGTCTTGCAAGTGTCGGTCTTTCGTTCTTGGTAGCTCTGATTCGTTCGTGCTTAAACAACGATAGAAAGTGTTGAAAGTGTGTATTGGTGCGTTCATTAGGTAGACGTGTTTCTTTCTTCTAAGATGTAAGTTGAGTTGAATAAGGTAAAATGCATGGTGAATGTGAGTTTTTTTTAACCCTTTCAGTCCCAGTGATATCATTTGGCATAATCATGTTTATGATCATAATTTAAAAAAAAATAGGACTGACATCTATTGGGATTAATAAAAAATATTTTCTAATCGAGGAAAAAAAATGAAGAATCGAACGATGTGTTTTTTGATGTCATAAATGGCTATAGACGATCAGAAAATAAATTAGAAGATGATGATGCCAAATTGTCATTGTGACTGAAAGGGTTAAAAGCCGTAATGGGGTAGTTCAGCATTTTTATGAGTGAAAGGGTGTCATAAACTGCAAAGAAAAAAATCATGATTTAAAAGTTAAAAGCCTGATTACAAATATTAAAGCAGAATATCTAAAAAAATCAATAAAAGTAAAAAAAAATCAATTTTTTACGAAATCAAATTCTCTCACGACTATCAAATCACAACGTCTAAATATAGGTTGCCAAAATTTAAGAAAAAAACGTCGACATTTGCACGAAAAATTGAGAGACAATAAATACCTAATTGAAATAAACTTCTTGCTTTTGCGTTTCATCATAATTATATTTGACTTTTTTCAGTACAGAATTTTGCTAAATTTTGATGTACAGATTGTACAGAATGCCAAATTTTCATATGAAGTAAATAAAAACTGAACTAAAGTATTAGAAAGCTGTAACTTTACACCAGTCACTGGTCATTCACTATTTTTAACTGGCTTTTTGGGCATTCGAATTTGTATTAAACAGTTTTTTTAACTTTGCTTAGATTTGCTATCACTTGACCGCCGTTAAAAACGACGAGGATCGTCTATAGACCTCGTGGAGCTCCGGCGTTCATTTTACAAAGGGATAAAATTTGAACGAGTTAATCACCGCATTGATTAACTCTTTCAGTCCCAGTGATATCATTTGGCATCATATTTCTAATCATAATTTTTAAAAAAATAATAGGGACGACTTCGAGGGATTAATAAAAAATATTTTCCAATTTTTTCTTTAATGAAGATGCCAAATTATTATTGGGACTGAAAGGGTTAAAAAAGATGATTTAAAAAAAAATGCTGAACACCCCATTACGGTAAGCAGACGCTTTCTGAAGAATACGGCTTTGCACTAAAGTAATGAATTCGCTGAGGTAGTCCGACCTAGTCTATCACAAAATCGTGAACCAATGCCAAGGGGTAATTCCATTATCTGTAGTGCAAGTCCCAATTTAAGAGAAGATTAAAATCTTTTTAAATTTGAAAACTTTAACAAAATAAAGCACGTGCGGGCCCGGAAATTTTCAAAGTAACTGCCGATGCATAAATATTGCTGTGCAGACAAAAGGTCCGACAAAATGCAATGCTCCGTTTAGAGAAAATGCACGTTAAATGTGCTCCATAACCGCTAAGTCCCGACGCCGAGTGGGGCTGGGGAGCCCAGTCGATTAGGCGTATGCCTTGCTTGCGAAAGATCCCAGATTCAAATAACTGCCGACTTATAAATGGCCCGTGCATCCAAAACGTCTGCCCGACGAATAATACCCAGTGTAGAGGAGTGCACGTTAATTTTGCTCCAAAGTCCCAACGCTGCGGGACGGTGTCACCCTTAATGGTTGCTTTGGGTGCCTACTCGGGTGTCGGCTCGTCACTTGTCGGTGGCTCTAAAATACGACGCCCGTCGCCAATAGCCCTCGTACACCTCTAGTGCGACATAAATTCAATCCAATCAGGACAAATCGAGTTTCAAACAGTGTATTCTACTGCCTGTGGGGGAAATTGTATGTTTTGCTTAGTTTTTATCTATTGACAATTATGATTTCTTGTTAATTAGCTGCTATTCATCTCCAAATTATTTTTGGGTTCTCTTTCGATCAAAGAGTTTCAGAGTAGATTTATTCAAACTAAATTTGCAATAGCGAGTCGTCTTTGCTAGTATCTTAAAGCATCCAACTGTGCAGAGTAGTAAGTACGCATCTATGAGTGTTATAAAAGAAAAATTAGATTAGATAAGTGCAATTTAAAACCACAAATACTATTTCATGATTGATTCATTTCTAATATTACTATTCTAATACACTGCCCCACACAAACACGAAATCTGTTCAAGCGGTAAAGAGATTAGTGTTTTTCAGTGTTTCCTGCAATTTTCAGTGATTAAAACAATTATTATTAAACTTTAAAATTTAATTCAGTAGGGGAAAACTTTATTTTATGAATTTCAGTATTTTATTGAGACTAAATCGTAACAAGTAAAAAACAAAGTTTAAATTAAATTACAAATAATCAATAGATTTGTCTTGTAAATAACCAACAAACAATTAAAAAAACGTATCCATGATTTCTTTTTAAAACAGCGCAATAAAATACGGCCTGTTAACGTGTAATTATGCCATGCCTCGTAATGTTTGTAGCCCCAAATTAAATCCAATGACAATGTCCTTTGATACTTTAGTGTTACATTTTAAAAAAGAATGAAAGATTAATTCTCAGTTAAGAGTTTAAATCAATGTATAATTAAAAATTGGATGTATTTTGTATAGTTAATATCCCAGGTTGATTTTGATACTAATTTTGCCAGTAATACACCACAATTAATATCATTGTGTTCATAAACCTTAAAAATCTGCCTGTGGTATCTGTAGCAAGCTATGCCAAAAGTATTAAAAGCTGTTTTTTGCGGAAAATCATTGCCCACATTTCAAATACGAATACCAGTTCATGCTTTTATAATATGTTAGAATAATTCCGTTATTTCTGATCGGAATATATCTGTAAAATAACTCCAAATGCACAAACTTAGAAATTGAATGTTAACTTCAATGAAGATCGTTAATTGCTAATTATTTGATGTTGTTTCTTAAAAAAAAATATTCAAACTACGAAGCATTGCTCTTAACCATATGTTCGAAGCAGACTTCGAAACTACTGTCGTGCAACAGATACCATGTATTGGGATGTAATTTAACCCTCTAATGCATGAATTATATTCATCCCCAAAAAATATGTATCTTTAATTCTCACACACTATGGGGAAAATACTAAAAAAAATTTAACTTCATTAGAATTTAAATAATTTCAATTTTAAAAATTTTTTCCATATGACAAAAACCATCTGCAAAATTCCAATTTTGATAATAATGACTAGAAAACTAGTAAAAATATTTCAAAATAACCCTTTTTAACTATGATTAATTTTTCAAAACAATTTATTAGTATTTAGTACTAATATTATTATTCTTTGAATACTGCCAAAGACGTAATTTCACAAAAGTTAATAACCTCATCTTTAATTTTGAATACACTTTTACTTCTGTCATCTATGAGGATTATTAGTAAAAAAACAGATTTGTCTTGGAGGAGCTCTAATTTAATAGAATAAAGTGGATTATGTTACTTGTCACCAAATGGTAACGGTATGCATTAGAGGGTTAATATTTTTTTTGTGTGTGTTAGAGTGACTGGCAAATTAGACTGTAAACCCACCTTGTCTTTTCAAATTTAATCACAACTTTCTACTCATGGGAAAAACATGCGAGCGAGATCTCAAACTGGATCTAATACTTTTAAAATATTTTAATGGCTAATTATAAGGGGTCACATTGGTTTGTGCTTAATTGATTAAGAAAAAAATATTTATATACATTAATGACTACTTTGGGAATATCAATAGAACCTTTATTTCGAAATAAAAAAAAATATTTTTAAGGGTTTTTTTTTAATTCTTGTAACCTGACTGTTAACTATAATCATATTTAAATAGTGTAAGAATAGTTTTTGTCCAACATAAATTGTCGAATTAGAATGACAATTTGCTCTTTGAAGTAAATATTATCTTGCTAATCAACAGTAAGCCTTATAAGTTTATGCGGAAGAAAATTCAACCGCGCAAAGGGAGATTTCCATTTAGTTTTTTTTAAAACCTGAATTACGAAAGAAATGAAAGTGGAAGGAAATTGCCCTCTGCATATACATTTTTTTTAAAAATAACGTAGTTTTTAAAAAAAATCAAAACGTTTCTTACGTCGAATATTGTATTTTAAACATTTTAAATAGTTTATAATAAAAATAATACATTGAAACTTATTTGAAGTTGGGAACAGTGATACTGAATATTCAAACGTTTTTTCATTAAAAAATAATTTTAGTTACTTTAGTATGTTAGAGATTAAAGCTTCTTAGTATCGTTACTAAGTTCCCGTAGAACTGGTTTTCCTACGCGGATAGTATTAGTGCAGTGAAACCACGATGCAGGGGAAACTTTAGGACTACGATTACACTTTTGGACTTCCCTTTAGGACCTATTCCTTATTCTTCCAGCAGTATACATTACAATTATTAAGTAAAAATATTGAGGGGGCTGGGGAGCCAGTCGGTTAAGCACTCGCTTAGCATGCGGAAGGTCCCAGGTTCGGGTCCGGGCATCGCCAAATTAGCTGCCGACCTATAAACGGCCCGTGTAGCCAAAAATGTCAGACGAATAATACCCTGTGTAATGGAGTGCACGTTAAATATTCTTCAAAGTCCTAACGCTGCGTACGATGTCGCCTTTAACGGTTGCTTTGGGTGCCTATTTAGGTGTTGGTTCGTCACCTGACTGTGGTTCTAAAATACGACGCCCGTCGCCAATAGCCCTCGTGTAGCTCTAGTGCGACGATAATTCAGACTAAACCAAACTAAAAATATTGAATCGCTTAGCTCCAAAACTATACTTAGAAAATGTTTAATCATTGTAGTTTAAAAATAATGAAATCAATTTTTTTTAATACTGAGTTTAGAAAAACTGTTTCGAGCAGCTTGTACCTGATCAAAATTGTCATAATTCTTATCCACTATTCTGTCAGTTTTCAGTTACAATATGCAATATTTGGGAAATATTTTTGCTAATTAAAAGTCAACTTGTTGTATATGCATACAGTCTTGTTTAAAATACCATTAAAAAAACATACATACTGTTAAGTATCAAAATTATTAATTGCTTAAAATGTTTAATTTTTTTGCTATATTGATTTAATTGTTTGATTACCTTTTACACATGATGAAATAGTTTGAAGATTATCTTGCTCTACATGCATAAATTAGATCATGGTACAAGAGACGAATGGAGAGCATTATTCATTTGAGGAGTAGAAACAATGTTTTACGTAGCGGTGACGTCACCGTAGGCGTGGCCGTTCCATTTGTCCATTGCGTACTCTCGGCTTTATTTTGCAAAGTAGGACAAGCGCGCTAAAATTTATTTTAAAATATAATCAATTATCTTAGTGAAAAATTTATATCAGCACTTCAAGTTGTTTAACTTAGGGTACGGAATTGAATGATGTATTTGTTAAAAGATTTAACTTGAAATTGGTCAAATTATTGAAAAAAAATAATTTTTTAACAAATTATTATTTTAATAAATTTCGAATGTGGTCATTTTTGGAATAACAAGCTCATTATAAATTAATTCAAATCATAAAATATAATTTAATATCCAATGTGAACAAGAATTGAGCAAACGGTAGAATTTCTGATGGAATTTTTATTTCAAAGGGCTTTACTCCGAACACTTTACTTCTTAATAGTTTTATTACATTATTAGGCTCTTGAAATTTACCATATTAAAAATTTTTATGGTTTTACATTTTTTTATGATAATTTTACTTTATATGGATTCTGATTTTTTCATAACTTTTAAGGACACTTTTTCATGTCAGAAAAAAGTTAATCCTCTTAACTTATTGAAATTTAACAAGAACTTTTTTGTGGGAAATAACACGATCAGTCAAGAAAGGATTATGGTACTTGGAAATTGTTTTCAATAACACAGTTGTAAGATTTTTGCGCTGAATAAACTTATATTTTTAAAATACAATAAGAATATGACAGATTTAAGTACTTGTGCTATATCTTTTAATGTACTTAGTAGCAAGGAGTTTGAAGAATCATGCTTCCGAAGAGGGAAAGGTAGAACTCCGAAAAAGAGCTATGTAAAGGGGTTTATAAATTTTACATAAAGCCGAAAGGAAGTCAAATATTTTTTAAGAGGAAAAAAATGAGAAAAATTGTCTGGCATTGATCGAATGTTTTTTTTTTAACTTTTCGTCCAGTTGTACTGTCTATAATAATAAAAGAAAGAGTCTGTCTGTGTGTATGTCTGTGGATCGCAGAAGACCTATTTAGACTGCTCTAAAAAAATCGAAATTTTTAATATAGATTCCTTTTAATACCTACGTGTGCACCTGAGGCTTAGATTTTTCATATTTGATTGAAATTTTTAATTAATATAATTAGTTTCAAAAAACGTCATCCACGTGGGATTGCGGGACCATAACAGGGCTTGAAAATACATGGTCCGGGCCGAAACGGGGGCTTGACGCCATCCTCTATTAGTTTGATTGAGATATGCGCTCACCCTAGGGCTGCTTCATCCTCTATTAGTATTTGCTCTTTTAGGTGCGCATGCGCCAACACGAATTTAATTTTGTATTAATTTTGAGTGTATTTTCACAAGGTATGTATGCCTCTAAAAGGAAGCAATGCGAAGTTAACGGGTTCCCAGTAAGGCGGGACCATACTGCTATAGTTATACATTAATCTTTTTAAAAGATAATTTGCTGTTAACCAGAATTTGTCAATTAGAAAGTTGCTTTTTCTAGGAGTGGTCCTCATAATTTGTAAAATGACTTGTATCATATATTAAAGTCTTCGTTATTTAATTTACTCTTTACAAATCATTTTATTTTTCACATTGTTTATTTTTACATCTTGAATGACATTCTTTTACCTGATTATCATTTTAAGAATTCACAAGAAACCTTTAAAACTGCAAAATAGTAATTCCTCCAAACAACTAGCCTTTTACCTTAGCGTAATATAAAAAGTCACTCCATTTGACTTACTTTAATTAAAACTTACATGATGCATTAATTGGAATGAAAAAATGGATACAATTAAAGTAACTTAAATTTGCAATGGGGGTTGTCGAATTTGTTTTACTTACTTTTGATGGTTGAAGCAGCAGAAAAGTCAATGCTAAAAAAAGTCATCGTTATTAAATTTAATTTTAAAGAATACTTTTTCCTAAATAATCAAGTAAAATTATACAATTTTTATTCCCACTTTTAAAAAAATAATTAAGAAACTTGGATTGCTCACTTATGCATCTTATAAGATAGTTTATCACAATTGTGCCGGTTTTAGAAATACCTTGAAATCCTTTTAAATATAAGATAGTTATCAGTCCTTTTAAAGAACATTTCTTTTATTGTTGCTTGATAATAAAGTCAAGCAAATAATAAGTAATATGACGCAAAGGACTAACTCTATGCCTAGTACATGTTTTCAAGTACACTCTCTTTGGCTTCATGTAATTAACGATGTTCAAATAATAATACAATAATAGGAATGTACAAATCTGTGTGGATATATTTAAAGTTATTTAAATTTAAATGGCCGCGTAATTAACATCACACAAATTCAGTTTAATGTTTCAATTTTGTGGTGGCTCCATCTAATGGGAGTTTCTCTCAACACATTTCAAAATTGTTTGGTGTAATGTCACCTTTCTAACCGAATTCATATATCAAAGAGCTTTTGTTCCGAGAATCCTAACAGTACGATGGAAACCAGAAAGTCGTGTGTTCCATTGTCGAACATGATTTGCTCTCAATGTTCGGTTAGGATGGTGACGGGTACAGTCAAACCTCATTAATCCGAACTAATTGATAATCCGAATGTCTGTTAATTCGAACAATATTGCGTCTTATTGAAATTACTAATGTTTTTGGATAAAACGAAATACTATGAGACAAACTAATTCTGTATTGCATTTGGATTTCGAACATACAAGTTTTCACTTTTTTTTCGTAAAAATAAAAATCCTTCGAAGACAAAAAGAAGCCCCAAAAGTCACCTTGTATGTCTTTAAGGCGTTTTGAGTTAGTGTCTTATTCCCGGGTTTTTAGTTGGTGAAAAACTATTACAATTAATATTTATCGAATCAAAATGCTTGGTATGGTTTCAATTTTCTATAAAGTTTTTATGTAATGTAGTTGGTTTTTTTAAAGAAAAAAAGTAGTTTTAACCGAAAACTTTCATTAAATTCCAGAATATGGAATAATCATTTTTATAAAATTATTAAAAAAATTGAATATTAAAAAATCTGTAAAATTATCAGTTGTCAATTTGCTTTACTCACTTTCCATCTTATTTTTGTATTTCATTAGATCATATTTCTTGTCATCTTTTTTAAAGATACAAAATACAATGTACTAATCATAGTACTAAGTACTAACAAAGTACTATAAGCTCTTCATGGAATATAAAATTCTTTGACTTGTGAGAGAGGTGTCAAAGTAAGTCCCGGTCGCATTAGTTCTAGCATAGCAAAAAGATAGCAGAGCTCTCACTTAGTGACCTGAAGATTTTTTTTCTTTAAGTTAGCCCTTGAGTAATTTGATAACAAATTAATCTTGAGTTGTTTAAAGGCCTCTAAAGAGCCAAAAAATTTAGCATGAATTTAAGAGTATAATTATTTGATATCTTGTATAAATATAGATGAATCATAGTTGATTATAGTTTATTTAAAATTGAGATTTAAAAATTAAGTAATGTAATTTTTTAAAATAAGACTTGACTGTTTTTTAGCATTAAAAAAATGTGACTGTATTTAGATTATATAAAGAACATTCTTGCAAAGTTTTATAGGCTTTTCAAAAATATTCTACATCGATACTGGAATTGAATTTCTAATATTTCTCTTATCATAACATGGAAGCTCACAAATTATATTAAAATTCCCTCAGTTTAAGTATAACTTAAAATTAATATCTTTCGAATTTTAGGTCCCTATTAAACTGGCGTAATAATTTTAACTGATTTAATTAAGTTTTAAATTTTTTTTACTAGACTGTCATTTGCAGACTGGATAATTTTATGATCGCTCCATCTAGTAAGGGGCTCTTGCAACCCATTTGGACGTTTATAATGTCGCTTTTCCAACCGAATGCATTTAACAAGGAGCTTATATTCTAAAAATCCTAACTATCATGGAAACCAGAAAGCCGTGTGTTCCATTGTCGAACAGGACTGCTCTTAATATTCGGTTAGGAATGGCGGGTACAGTTAAAAACGCCCCATAAAATATAAGTTTGGAAAATTTAAAAAAAAAAACCATCAAAACTTATACACATTAAATGATTCAAATTTAATAAAAAAGATTCTCAGTTTAAATATCTATTTAACCAAATGTATGACTAATTTTTATTACCTTTCTAAATCTAACTAGATATTAATTCGTTAAATTGTTTGCTAATTGCCTTTCGGAACAAATAAGGACTAAAAACTACGTTTGTAAGACTTAAGTTTTAATATTCATTTGGTTCAGCAAATCGAACGTTTCACTGATAATGCATTTTTATTCCAATTTAATTTTTTTAAAGAATAAGACTGATAATAATTTAAAAATTAGAATAGACTAAATAAACTGATAATAATTTAAAAATTGTTAAATAATTTATAAAGAAATGTCAAATAGCTGGTTATACTACCTATTGGGCCGAGTTGGGTACGTAATCATGATCGAAAATATCATTATAACGCGACTTAAAAGATTTTGATATCGATAGTAATTTTAATCTGTCTAATCATTCAATATTAATTGAATAAATTATTATTTCAAATTATTCGCAAATGCCAGCAAATTATTTATGCTGTAAACTAAATTCTTAATCATAGTTATTATTACATAGATATGACACTGATTTTCTCCTCATCTTACTGAGATAAGCTTAAATTATTCGAAGAAATTGTTTCAAAAATTCTCGATAGTACCTTATAGCAAATTGAAAGTGTGTGAATCTGCAGACTGTGCCACACATTTGAACTTTATACGACTTAAGTATACAAATGGTATCTGAAGATCGTTCTTATGCAGTTGCTGATTTATAAATATCGTATTTTACTAAAAATTACTCGCAATGAAAATTTGGAAGGTATGACAAAAAAAATAATGGATCCTTTTGATGAAGTTTCTATTTCAAAGATTGCAGTGATTCGTACAAAAAATCTTCTTATAAAAAACCGCAAATTTTTTATTAATTTCAAAATAGTAATCATGCATATATTGATATATTTTTATTGGTTCAAACTAAAAATATCAAAATGTGGAGACGGGATTTTTTGTCAGTGAAATTTTTTCTTCAACAAATCAAATGTTTTAATAAACTCAAAATTATATTTCAATACCTTGCGTCGCATTTTTGCAATGGTTTCTTTGGTTTTATTAAAAAACTTTCCAGAACTGAGAGGTAGTGTAAGTTGAATAAATTTTTTCTTTAAATTCTTTTTTCTTTTAATGTTCACCAATGGTTCAATGTTGTTTTTACCCTTTCTTCAATTATCCGAATAATTAAATTTTAAATAAAGGATTTTTTTTCTTTTAATACTCATCAATGATTCGATGTGTTTTACCCTTTCCTCAATTATTTGAATAATTAAACTTTAAATATAGGATATTTTCAATTGTATTTTATCGTTGTAAAAGTCAAACGATGTATAAATGATACCTGTAATATTAATATTTGTTTAACTGTTTCGACTTAAAATGTTTCTACGTTAATTTAACTAAATCTCACCCAACACGTTAAGGTGTAAAATGTTAATACAATGTCAATTGATATATTCGATATTAACTATTTCATCTCTTATGTGTAATCGCTCATACAAAGTTAATGTTAGGAGCTCGAGGGAATTTATGAAATAAAAATGGCAAACACACTACAGAAATTCAATATGGCATCGACAATTTCCACAAATATTATCATCTTGAGAGTCCAGGAAGCGAGACAGATCTAAGAGTAGACCTAAGTACTGTAATGGGTCTAAAAGATCTCCATCCATTCGGTTGGGAATGACATTGCTTTGAGAATTTAGGTCGAGAGTTGAAATGTACTGAAGTTTGCATGCAGTCTTTCAGTTACTTCGAATAATCATATTCTTCTGTCACGGTCGAAAACGCATGAGAACACGAGTGCAATATAAAAAAGTAAAAAAGTGACAATATATGACAATTACATGACTATGTCTAATGACTATGACTAAATCCATGACAATTCCATTTTGACAAAGTAACAGCAAATTCACGTTTCCATGCTGTTAGCTGGTTACTTATTGACATTTTCAAGTAGCCAATGAATTCCTTCTGACAATAATTTTTCAAATACACCACGCTATCGATGGGACCCACGGCTGAATCTTGTGCTGATGACACAACAGGATGGTTTGCTACTTTTTGAACAATAACAGTCTTAACTTACGAATAAAAAAAACTGTCGTGTTCATCAAGAAAAAGCAAGCCACGACGATTCCCCTTACCCAAGCAAAATGAAGTTTTATTGTATTGACGTTTTCAAGTATTCTGTCAATAAGAATTTCAAGATTCGGACAATAATCTCTCAAATACACCACGCCATCGACATGAGCCATCTTGTACAAAGACGGCGAGTACCTAGGGAATTATTTCGAACAAGAATAAACTTCTCTATCACGATCAAACAAAAAAAACTCGTGTCCATCAAGAAGTGTCAAGCCACAACAACTCCATTTACCGAAGCAAGATGCAGTTTCATTGTATTGACATTTTCAAGTAGCGCATGTATTTCTCTGGGCAAAGATCTATCAAATACACCTCGCCATCGATGGGAGCCATCTTGTACAAAGGCGGCAAATAGCTGGTCAGTTGCTTCGAACAAGAACAACCTTCTCTATCACGATCAAGCAAAAAAAAACAAAAACTCGAGTCCATCAAGAAGTGACAAGCCACAACGACTCTATTTACAGAACCAAGATGCAGTTCAATTGTACCGACGTTTTCAAGTAATCAGTGAATTTCTTCGGACAATTATCTATCCAATAAACCACACCATTGCGAAGGGACCCACGCTTGCATCTAGTTCTGGGGCTGCAAGTGACTGGGTTACATATACTTCACACAAGAACCAAAAACATTTCTATTCGAACAGTGTTGTTCCAAACTTCATACAATAAGAGAACTGCCGTTCATATCAAGAGGGGGGTGAGAATCAAATATTTTACTCGCAGAAGAAATAAACATTTCAAATATCAAGCTGGTTTGTTGAAAAAGTGAAAACAAAGAGACTTTCCTTTCAACAAGTGTTATGAAGCCACAAAATTCGCCAACTAGAAAACTTTTCACATTTTAACGATTGCATGGATCGGACAGTTTCTTAAGACAATTCTTCATATCTGGCCAGGGAGACATCGGTTTGTTATACCGTAAGCCCGTGGCCATAGTCTCTATAACGATAGCCCTAATTTCACTGGAGATGTGGTCTTCTATACCGCTATCCAATTTTAAATTTTGAAATTAATGTATGCTATACCTATAAATTATTCCCTTTGCGAACAGCTCGAAACAATATACTATCTATTATCTAAATGACCTCTGTTAATATTTATGATAATAAAGATTCCATGCAATCGGCCCAGAGACATTCGTTACAAAAAAAATTGTGTGTCACGACTCATCCTCTGTTATCTCGGACAATCGTATATTCTGTTCTGTCATAGTCGAAACGCGGGAAAAATTGCAGTATATTCGATTACGGAGAGTCGAGACCCAAGAAGTACCAAGATCCCTCTACAAAGTTCGAAATAAGAAGCAGATGCCTCGTATATATCATAAATCGCTGTAAGAGAAATATTCCCCTTACAGAAGAATCCCCTAGTTCAAATACATTCACGTTAGCCTGCAGTTACTTTGAACTACGGCAGCCTTCCGTCACTAACCAAGAAACACAGTGCCGTGTACATGAAGAAGTAACAAGCCATGATAATTTCAGTGATCGACGCACGAAACAATTCACATACGTTCACGTTGTGCAGTTAATCATACATTTGACAATATTTAGGTTCTACCTCTTGTGTGTGATCAATTTTTTTGAAAGAAATGGTGTGAAGAAGTGACATGCCAAAGCGATTCCAATCACGGCAAGTTCAGATAAATGTAGCTTAGCAAGCAGTTGTCCAGCTGCTTCACACAACGGCAGCCTTCTCTAAAGAACAAAAATAACACTGTCACGTCCATGGAGAAGTGACAAGCCATGACGAGTTCACTGACCGAATCACCTACAAGATCACAGACATTCAAGTTTGCAAGCAGTTGGTCAGTTACTTCGAACAACGGCAGAATTACATCACGAATAAAAAAGCAGCCGTGTACTAGAAGAACTGACAAACCAGGACGAGTCCACTGACGGAATCACCGGCAAGTTCAGAGACATTCTTTTTCGCAAGCAGTTCATCAGTTCTAACAGCGGCAGCATTCCATCACAAATAAAAAGCAAAGCTGTCGTGCCCATGAAGTAACAAGCCTGGACGAGTCCACTGACCGAATCACCTACAAGTAGTTCAGAGACATTCACGTTCACAAGCAGTTGGTCAGCTACTTCTAACAGCGGCAGCATCCCATCACGAATAAAAAAAGCTGTCGTGCCCATGAAGTGACAAGCCGGGACGAGTCCACTGACCGAATCACCGGCAAGTTCAGAGACATTCAAATTTGCAAGCAGTTGGTCAGTTACTTCTAACAGCGGCAGCATTCCATCAAGAATAAAAAAAACTGCCGTTTACATGAAGTGACAAGCCAGGACGAGTCCACTGACCGAAACACCTACAAGATCAGAGACATTCCAGTTCGCAAGCAGATGGACAGTTACTTCACAAATACAGAATTCCATCACAAAGAAAAAGAAAGGCTGTCGTACCCATGAAGTGACAAGTCAGGACGAGTCCACTGACCGAATCACCTAAAAGTTCAGAGACATTCAAGTTTAAAAACAGATGGTCAGTTACTCCGAACAATTTCAGAATTACATCACGAATGAAAAAAAGCCGTTTACTAGATGGTCAGAAGAAATGACAAGACAGGACGAGTCCGCTGACCGAATCACCTACAAGATCAGAGAAATTCCCGTTCGCAAGCAGTTGGCCAGTTACTTCTAACAGCGGCAGCATTCCATCACCAATAAAAAAAGATGTCGTTCACATGAAGTAACAAGCCAGGATGAGTCCACTGACCGAAACGCCTACAAGTTCAGAGACATTTACGTTTGCAAGCAGATGGCACGTTACTTCTAACAGCGGCAGTTTTCCATCAGAAATAAAAAAAAAGCTGTCGTTTACATGAAGTGACAAGCCGGGACGAGTCCACTGACAGAATAAGCGGCAAGTTCAGAGACATTCACGTTCACAAGCAGTTGGTCAGCTACTCCTAACAGCGGCAGCATTCCATCACCAAAAAAAAAAGATGTCGTTCACATGAAGTAACAAGCCAGGATGAGTCCACTGACCGAAAAGCCTACAAGTTCAGAGACATTTACGTTTGCAAGCAGATGGCACGTTACTTCTAACACTGGCAGTTTTCCATCAGAAATAAAAAAAAAAGCTGTCGTTTACATGAAGTGACAAGCCGGGACGAGTCCACTGACAGAATAAGCGGCAAGTTCAGAGACATTCACGTTCACAAGCAGTTGGTCAGCTACTCCTAACAGCGGCAGCATTCCATCACCAATAAAAAAAGATGTCGTTCACATGAAGTAACAAGCCAGGATGAGTCCACTGACCGAAAAGCCTACAAGTTCAGAGACATTTAAGTTTGCAAGCAGATGGCACGTTACTTCTAACAGCGGCAGTTTTCCATCAGAAATAAAAAAAAAGCTGTCGTTTACATGAAGTGACAAGCCGGGACGAGTCCACTGACAGAATAAGCGGCAAGTTCAGAGACATTCCCGTTTGCAAGCAGATGGTCAGTGACTTCTAACAGCGGCAGCATTCCATCACCAATAAAAAAAGCTGTCGTTTACATGAAGTGAGAAGCCCGGATGAGTCCACTGACCGAATCGCCTACAAGTTCAGAGACATTCAAGTTTAAAAACAGATGGTCAGTTACTCCGAACAATTTCAGAATTACATCACGAATGAAAAAAAGCCGTTTACTAGAAGAAATAACAAGCCAGAACGAGTCCACTGTCCGAATCACCTACAATTTCAGAGACATTTACGTTTGCAAGCAGATGGTCAGTGACTTCTAACAGCGGCAGCATTCCATCACCAATAAAAAAAGCTGTCGTTTACATGAAGTGAGAAGCCCGGATGAGTCCACTGACCGAATCGCCTACAAGTTCAGAGACATTTTGCAAGCAGTTACTCCGAACAATTTCAGAATTACGTCACGAATGAAAAAAAAAGCCGTTTACTAGAAAAAATAACAAGCCAGGACGAGTCCTTTGACCGAATCACCTACAAGATCAGAGACATTCCCGTTTGCAAGCAGATGGCCAGTTACTTCTAACAGCGGCAGCATTCCATCACCAATAAAAAAAACTGTCGTTCACATCAAGTGACAAGCCAGGACGAGTCCACTGACCGAATCACCGGCAAGTTCAGAGACATTTCCGTTCGCAAGCAGTTGGCCAGTTACTTCTAACAGCGGCAGCATTCCATCACCAATAAAAAAAAAGCTGTCGTTCACATGAAGTGAGAAGCCCGGATGAGTCCACTGACCGAATCACCTACAAGATCAGAGACATTCCCGTTTGCAAGCAGATGGTCAGTGACTTCTAACAGCGGCAGCATTCCATCACCAATAAAAAAAACTGTCGTTCACATCAAGTGACAAGCCAGGACGAGTCCACTGACCGAATCACCGGCAAGTTCAGAGACATTCCCGTTCGCAAGCAGTTGGCCAGTTACTTCTAACAGCGGCAGCATTCCATCAACAATAAAAAAAAGCTGTCGTTCACATGAAGTGAGAAGCCCGGATGAGTCCACTGACCGAATCACCTACAAGATCAGAGACATTCCCGTTTGCAAGCAGATGGCCAGTTACTTCTAACAGCGGCAGCATTCCATCACCAATAAAAAAACTGTCGTTCACATCAAGTGACAAGCCAGGACGAGTCCACTGACCGAATCACCGGCAAGTTCAGAGACATTCCCGTTCGCAAGCAGTTGGCCAGTTACTTCTAACAGCGGCAGCATTCCATCACCAATAAAAAAAGCTGTCGTGCACATGAAGTGAGAAGCCTGGACGAGTCCCCTGACTGAATCGCCTAAAAGTTCAGAGACATTCACGTTCGCAAGCAGATGGTCAGCTACTTCGGACAGCGGCAGCATACCATCACGAATAAAAAAAAAGCTGTCGTGCCCATGAAGTGACAAGCCAGGACGAGGTCACTGACCGAATCACCGGCAAGTTCAGAGACATTTACGTTCGCAAGCAGTTGGACAGTTACTTCAAACAGCGGCAGCATACCATCACGAATAAAAAAAAGCTGTCGTGCCCATGAAGTGACAAGCCGGGACGAGTCCACTGACCGAATCACCGGCAAGTTCAGAGACATTCACGTTCGCAAGCAGTTGGACAGTTACTTCAAACAGCGGCAGCATTCCATCACCAATAAAAAAAAGCTGTCGTGCACATGAAGTGAGAAGCCTGGACGAGTCCCCTGACTGAATCGCCTAAAAGTTCAGAGACATTCACGTTCGCAAGCAGATGGTCAGCTACTTCGGACAGCGGCAGCATAACATCAGGAATAAAAAACAGCTGTCGTGCCAATGAAGTGACAAACCGGGACGAGTCCACTGACCGAATCAACGGCAAGTTCAGAGACATTCACGTTTGCAAGCAGTTGGTCAGTTACTTCTAACAGCGGCAGCATCCCATCACGAATAATAAAAAAGCTGTCGCGCACAAGAAGTAAGAAGCCAGGACGAGTCCACTGACCGAATCACCGGCAAGTTCAGAGACATTCACGTTTGCAAGCAGTTGGTCAGTTACTTCTGACAGCGGCAGCATCCCATCACGAATAATAAAAAAGCTGTCGCGCACAAGAAGTAAGAAGCCAGGAAGAGTCCACTGACTGAATCGCCTAAAAGTTCAGAGACATTCAAGTTTGAAAGCAGTTGGACAGTTACTTCAAACAGCGGCAGCATCCCATCACGAATAAAAAACAGCTGTCGTGCCAATGAAGTGACAAGCCGGGACGAGTCCACTGACTGAATCGCCTAAAAGTTCAGAGACATTCACGTTTGCAAGCAGTTGGTCAGTTACTTCAAACAGCGGCAGCATACCATCACAGATAAAAAAAAAGCTGTCGTGCCCATGAAGTGACAAGCCGGGACGAGTCCACTGACCGAATCACCGGCAAGTTCAGAGACATTCATGTTTGCAAGCAGTTGGACAGTTACTTCTAACAGCGGCAGCATTCCATCACGAATAAAAAAAAAGCTGTCGTGCACAAGAAGCCAGGACGAGTCCACTGACCGAATCACCGGCAAGTTCAGAGATATTCACGTTTGTAAGCAGTTGGACAGTTACTTCTAACAGCGGCAGCATCCCATCACGAATAAAAAAAAGCTGTCGTGCACAAGAAGCCAGGACGAGTCCACTGACCGAATCACCAGCAAGTTCAGAGATATTCACGTTTGTAAGCAGTTGGACAGTTACTTCTAACAGCGGCAGCATTCCATCACGAATAAAAAAAAAGCTGTCGTGCACAAGAAGCCATGACGAGTCCACTGACCGAATCACCGGCAAGTTCAGAGACATTCACGTTTGTAAGCAGTTGGACAGTTACTTCTAACAGCGGCAGCATCCCATCACGAATAAAAAAAAAAGCTGTCGTGCACAAGAAGAAAAGGACGAGTCCGCTGACCGAATCACCAGCAAGTTCAGAGACATTCACGTTTGCAAGCAGTTGGTCAGTTACTTCTAACAGCGGCAGCATCCCATCACGAATAAAAAAAAGCTGTCGCGCACAAGAAGTAAGAAGCCAGGACGAGTCCACTGACTGAATCACCGGCAAGTTCAGAGACATTCACGTTTGCAAGCAGTTGGTCAGTTACTTCTAACAGCGGCAGCATCCCATCACGAATAAAAAAAAGCTGTCGCGCACAAGAAGTAAGAAGCCAGGACGAGTCCACTGACCGAATCACCGGCAAGTTCAGAGACATTCACGTTTGCAAGCAGTTGGACAGTTACTTCTAACATCGGCAGCATCCCATCACGAATAAAAAAAAGCTGTCGCGCACAAGAAGCCAGGACGAGTCCACTGACCGAATCACCGGCAAGTTCAGAGACATTCACGTTTGCAAGCAGTTGGTCAGTTACTTCTAACAGCGGCAGCATCCCATCACGAATAAAAAAAAGCTGTCGCGCACACGAAGTAAGAAGCCAGGACGAGTCCACTGACCGAATCACCGGCAAGTTCAGAGACATTCACGTTTGTAAGCAGTTGGACAGTTACTTCTAACAGCGGCAGCATCCCATCACGAATAAAAAAAAAGCTGTCGTGCACAAGAAGCCAGGACGAGTCCGCTGACCGAATCACCAGCAAGTTCAGAGACATTCACGTTTGCAAGCAGTTGGACAGTTACTTCTAACAGCGGCAGCATCCCATCACGAATAAAAAAAAGCTGTCGTGCACAAGAAGCCAGGACGAGTCCACTGACTGAATCACCGGCAAGTTCAGAGACATTCACGTTTGCAAGCAGTTGGTCAGTTACTTGTAACAGCGGCAGCATCCCATCACGAATAAAAAAAAGCTGTCGCGCACAAGAAGTAAGAAGCCAGGACGAGTCCACTGACTGAATCACCGGCAAGTTCAGAGACATTCACGTTTGCAAGCAGTTGGTCAGTTACTTCTAACAGCGGCAGCATCCCATCACGAATAAAAAAAAGCTGTCGCGCACAAGAAGTAAGAAGCCAGGACGAGTCCACTGACCGAATCACCGGCAAGTTCAGAGACATTCACGTTTGCTAGCAGTTGGACAGTTACTTCTAACATCGGCAGCATCCCATCACGAATAAAAAAAAGCTGTCGCGCACAAGAAGCCAGGACGAGTCCACTGACCGAATCACCGGCAAGTTCAGAGACATTCACGTTTGCAAGCAGTTGGTCAGTTACTTCTAACAGCGGCAGCATTCCATCACCAATAAAAAAACTGTCGTTCACATCAAGTGACAAGCCAGGACGAGTCCACTGACCGAATCACCGGCAAGTTCAGAGACATTCCCGTTCGCAAGCAGTTGGCCAGTTACTTCTAACAGCGGCAGCATTCCATCACCAATAAAAAAAGCTGTCGTGCACATGAAGTGAGAAGCCTGGACGAGTCCCCTGACTGAATCGCCTAAAAGTTCAGAGACATTCACGTTTGCAAGCAGTTGGTCAGTTACTTCTAACAGCGGCAGCATCCCATCACGAATAAAAAAAGCTGTCGCGCACAAGAAGTAAGAAGCCAGGACGAGTCCACTGACTGAATCACCGGCAAGTTCAGAGACATTCACGTTTGCAAGCAGTTGGTCAGTTACTTCTAACAGCGGCAGCATCCCATCACGAATAAAAAAAAGCTGTCGCGCACAAGAAGTAAGAAGCCAGGACGAGTCCACTGACCGAATCACCGGCAAGTTCAGAGACATTCACGTTTGCAAGCAGTTGGTCAGTTACTTCTAACAGCGGCAGCATCCCATCACGAATAAAAAAAAGCTGTCGCGCACAAGAAGTAAGAAGCCAGGACGAGTCCACTGACTGAATCACCGGCAAGTTCAGAGACATTCACGTTTGCAAGCAGTTGGTCAGTTACTTCTAACAGCGGCAGCATCCCATCACGAATAAAAAAAAGCTGTCGCGCACAAGAAGTAAGAAGCCAGGACGAGTCCACTGACTGAATCACCGGCAAGTTCAGAGACATTCACGTTTGCAAGCAGTTGGTCAGTTACTTCTAACAGCGGCAGCATCCCATCACGAATAAAAAAAAGCTGTCGCGCACAAGAAGTAAGAAGCCAGGACGAGTCCACTGACCGAATCACCGGCAAGTTCAGAGACATTCACGTTTGCAAGCAGTTGGACAGTTACTTCTAACAGCGGCAGCATCCCATCACGAATAAAAAAAAGCTGTCGCGCACAAGAAGTAAGAAGCCAGGACGAGTCCACTGACTGAATCACCGGCAAGTTCAGAGACATTCACGTTTGCAAGCAGTTGGTCAGTTACTTCTAACAGCGGCAGCATCCCATCACGAATAAAAAAAAGCTGTCGCGCACAAGAAGTAAGAAGCCAGGACGAGTCCACTGACCGAATCACCGGCAAGTTCAGAGACATTCACGTTTGCTAGCAGTTGGACAGTTACTTCTAACATCGGCAGCATCCCATCACGAATAAAAAAAAGCTGTCGCGCACAAGAAGCCAGGACGAGTCCACTGACCGAATCACCGGCAAGTTCAGAGACATTCACGTTTGCAAGCAGTTGGTCAGTTACTTCTAACAGCGGCAGCATTCCATCACCAATAAAAAAACTGTCGTTCACATCAAGTGACAAGCCAGGACGAGTCCACTGACCGAATCACCGGCAAGTTCAGAGACATTCCCGTTCGCAAGCAGTTGGCCAGTTACTTCTAACAGCGGCAGCATTCCATCACCAATAAAAAAAGCTGTCGTGCACATGAAGTGAGAAGCCTGGACGAGTCCCCTGACTGAATCGCCTAAAAGTTCAGAGACATTCACGTTTGCAAGCAGTTGGTCAGTTACTTCTAACAGCGGCAGCATCCCATCACGAATAAAAAAAAGCTGTCGCGCACAAGAAGTAAGAAGCCAGGACGAGTCCACTGACTGAATCACCGGCAAGTTCAGAGACATTCACGTTTGCAAGCAGTTGGTCAGTTACTTCTAACAGCGGCAGCATCCCATCACGAATAAAAAAAAGCTGTCGCGCACAAGAAGTAAGAAGCCAGGACGAGTCCACTGACCGAATCACCGGCAAGTTCAGAGACATTCACGTTTGCAAGCAGTTGGTCAGTTACTTCTAACAGCGGCAGCATCCCATCACGAATAAAAAAAAGCTGTCGCGCACAAGAAGTAAGAAGCCAGGACGAGTCCACTGACTGAATCACCGGCAAGTTCAGAGACATTCACGTTTGCAAGCAGTTGGTCAGTTACTTCTAACAGCGGCAGCATCCCATCACGAATAAAAAAAAGCTGTCGCGCACAAGAAGTAAGAAGCCAGGACGAGTCCACTGACTGAATCACCGGCAAGTTCAGAGACATTCACGTTTGCAAGCAGTTGGTCAGTTACTTCTAACAGCGGCAGCATCCCATCACGAATAAAAAAAAGCTGTCGCGCACAAGAAGTAAGAAGCCAGGACGAGTCCACTGACCGAATCACCGGCAAGTTCAGAGACATTCACGTTTGCAAGCAGTTGGTCAGTTACTTCTAACAGCGGCAGCATCCCATCACGAATAAAAAAAAGCTGTCGCGCACAAGAAGTAAGAAGCCAGGACGAGTCCACTGACCGAATCACCGGCAAGTTCAGAGACATTCACGTTTGCAAGCAGTTGGACAGTTACTTCTAACAGCGGCAGCATCCCATCACGAATAAAAAAAAGCTGTCGCGCACAAGAAGTAAGAAGCCAGGACGAGTCCACTGACTGAATCACCGGCAAGTTCAGAGACATTCACGTTTGCAAGCAGTTGGTCAGTTACTTCTAACAGCGGCAGCATCCCATCACGAATAAAAAAAAGCTGTCGCGCACAAGAAGTAAGAAGCCAGGACGAGTCCACTGACTGATTCACCGGCAAGTTCAGAGACATTCACGTTTGCAAGCAGTTGGTCAGTTACTTCTAACAGCGGCAGCATCCCATCACGAATAAAAAAAAGCTGTCGCGCACAAGAAGTAAGAAGCCAGGACGAGTCCACTGACTGAATCACCGGCAAGTTCAGAGACATTCACGTTTGCAAGCAGTTGGTCAGTTACTTCTAACAGCGGCAGCATCCCATCACGAATAAAAAAAAGCTGTCGCGCACATGAAGAATTCCGTTCTACCTCGTGTTTGTGATGATCAATTTCGTTTATTTGAAGAAGTAGTGTTTCAAGATAATGCCACCAGCCGAAATAAGTTTAAATATTTTCCCTTTTACATTAAGTTCATCGTTTTCTTCGGACAATAGTTTTCTGATTCCACTGTCAAAAGAGAGGGAAAATACTATTTATATTGATTTCAAGAAATGGTGTACTTGGATATCTGACTGAAGCGACATTAAGTTACCTTGGTTGTGATTGAACAGAACTGATTTTCGTTTATTTCATGAAGTGTTGGTCCAGGACTATTCTGCCAACCGAAGTTACCCATGTTGCAATACATTGGAAATTTTCATACCGTTAGTCAGTCTCTTTGGATGATAACCCCGATCTACTACTGTTGTGTAAATAAATAATAAAAAAAACTTCGCATGCCTAATTAAAAATCCATGGATAGAAGCAGCCCTTTAAAAAAATTAACGCCAGGTCAGTGATATCGCCCATTTGAATTCATACATTTATTTAATTTTAATATTTTTTTACACTGAAAATGTTTACAAAACTTGTTTTTGCCTACATTATTAGTGATCGTTCTATTCGGCCGACTGAGAAAAAATTTAAATTTTAAAATAATTTTAAATTCGATAATCAGTATTAACAAAAGTTATCTGTTCAAAGCAACGAAAAACCCCGAAAAGCGTTATAACTGTATATTTTAAAAATGGCTCTGCAAAAAAAAAAAAAAATTAGCCTTCAATGATAAATATTCAGTTCAAATGTCTTTTCCAAGGCGTTTCGATGCCTTGAATATACTTAATTACATTATTTTATTTGCTAATCGACAAGGGAATAATTAAAATTTGAAAAAAAATTCTAAGTTTTACTATCAAAATTCTGACAGTCCTTGGATATTCAGGGCAACGAAAAACTCTGAAAAGCGTTTGAGCAGTATATTTTAAAAAGCGGCTGGGTTAAAAAAAAAAACTCTCAGCCTTTTATAAATAAATATACTGTTCAAACGTTTTCCAAGGGCAACGAAAAACCCTGAAAAGCGTTTGAGCAGTATATTAAAAAAACGGCTTGGCTAAAAAAAAAAACTCTCAGCCTTTTATGATAGATATACTGTCCAAACGTTTTTTTTTTTTTTTTTTTTTTTTTTTTAAGGTTTTTCGATGTCTTGAATATCCGATGATTTGCTGCTAACATATTTTTTTTATTTCGTCACAGAAATTAGGAAATTGAAAGTTTTTATTTATTAATTGTACAAAATTCTTGTAACGAAATCCAAACAAATTCCTCTGATATTTAGGGCAGCAAAAAATTCTGAAAAGCGTTTGGACAGTATATTTTAAAAAGCGGCTTGGTTAAAAAAAAAAAAAACTCTCAGCCTTTTATGATAAATATACTGTTCAAACATTTTTCAAGACTTTCCGATGCCCTGAATATCCAATGACTTTGCTGCTAACATATTTTTATTTCGGCATAGAAATTAGGAAATTGTACAATTAATAATTAAAAACTGTTCAAAATTCCGACAAAATCCTCTGATATTCAGTGCAACGAAAAACTCTGAAAAGCGTTTGAGCGGTATATTTTAAAAAGCGGCTGGGTAAAAATAAAAAAAAAACTCTCAGCCTTTTATGATAAATATACTGTTCAAACGTTTTTTAAGGCTTTTCGATGTACTGAATATCCGAGGAATTTGCTACTTTTTACTAATTTTATTTGTTTATCGATAAGAGGAAAGGGTACAAATAATAATTAAAAATTCTATTCAAAATTCTACTAACAAAGTCCTCGGATATTCAGCGCAACGAAAATGCCCTGAAAAGCGTTTGAGCAGTATATTTCTTTTTTTTATAAAAGTGTCTGGGCAGAAAAAAAATACCAGTCATTTTTATATGATTAATATGCTGTTCAAACGTTTTTCGAGGCTTTTCGATGCCTTGAATATCCGAGGACTTTGGTTACTTACATTTTTCGTTTACTCACCGGTATGAGGAAAGGGTAAAAATTTTAATTATAAACAAAAATCTTCAAAATTCTGTCACCAAAACCCTGATGCTCAGTTCTGGAAGGTCTCTAGTGGAACCGCAAAAGAAATTGGCATTGCAAATCCAAAAAAGCGTCGGAAGGACTTTTCTTTGGTTAGGTGTTGGACAAAAAGTTTCGCTGTCAATTGTCTCCCTTCACATTCAAAATTTTAAAAGTGAATGATCAGAAAAAAATATTGATTTTTCTAAACAAATTATCATTGATAAACTATTTTTTTCCTTCCCAAATTTGTCCTGCAATTTTTGAAGAAAAACTTCATGCAGATTTCTTCACTTACGAAAAATTTTCAATTATTTATTGTAATAAAAAACTATCAGAGTATAAAAAAAACCGCACATATTCAAGTCCTGATATCATAATTTTAAAGAATTCACGAGTAAGAGGTGTTATGTTGCTTGATGCATCGGTTAGTAGTTTTTCTTTTTTTGATTTGTAATCTTTTCCGAAATTTTTTATTATAAAATACGATTCTTGTTAAATAAACAACTGATCTCAATCAATGATAAAAATATTTTGCCTGGAAGATGGAAAATAATGCATCATAATTTTAATGAGAGAAACTGATTCGCATGATTTCAATTTGCTGTAAAGGTACGTTAGAGTATTAAAATAAAATCACTGAAAATTAAGAATAATTTTCTAATTTTTCAAATTATGTACTAGTTTCAAAGTTACTTCTTTATAAATGAACATCCATCTAAATATTAAGAATATGCAAGCAAAGTATTTGCTTTAACTTTTAGTGAACATTTACTTTTCAAAACTAAAATGTAAGTTTTTGACCGTTTCAAAAAATAAATAAATAAATAAACAATGAAATGAAATGAAATATGTCGCATATTTCATTGATTTGTTGCCTATCGACTCCGATGAATACCAAAATTTAATTAGCGTGAATAAACTGTTCAATTAATAAAAACTATTATCAAAATGATTTTTAAATAACATTTTTGACTGTTTGAGTACATGTGATGTTTCTTATTCCATCACTAACTTGCATTTGTGGGAGTTAAAATAAAATTAAGTATCGATTTGCTGAACCTTAAAAATATTAAACTTTAAGCTTAATTCTTAAATGCATTTGAGACCATAAAAAAAAGATTCGCTATTTAGTAAATCAAGCCTACTTTATTAAAAGCCAGATTTTTAATACCAGCTGAGATAAAGCTTCAAAATATCATGTTGTCATGCATTGTTAGGAATATAACTATGTCCTACGAATATAACTATGTCCCAAATATCATTTCTCTTGAAGAAAAAAAATATTATCCTGTAAGAAATTTAAATTAAAAGAAATACTATAAAACTTTGCAAGAAAACTTTTTAAAATGTAATCCAAATATAGGAATAGTTTTTAGTGTAAGTCAGTTTTCACATTCGTGCCGACTGAGTGGCTCAATGGTTCGCCTTTAAGCCCACGACGTTGTGGGTTCGTGTCCCGCTTAAGACATGGGTGTTTGTCTTTGTCCTGATGAGTAAATGTGGCTCCCCTGTTAAAAAGGGTAGGGCGTGCGATTGAGTGTGTGTTAGGAGTAACGATGGCAGCCCAATGGACAGGGTTGGGGGTTTTCCCTCCAGAGCTTTAGCTGTTGCGTTGGGTGCCTACTCAGGTGTCGGCTCGTCACTTGACTGTGGTTCTAAACTACGTCGCCAACAGCCCTCGTGTAGCAGGTAAATACCGGGGAAAAACCTGTTTTTACCATGGATATTTACCGTGGTAACAACCATGCCAACTCTACCAATGGGTGCTCCTTCACAAATTGCCATCAGTCTGTCCCTTAGTACACTCTTAAAACAATAGAGTGAAATCCACTCCAGTTGGAGAAGTGCATTTTCGACACTGGAAAGGAGTGAATATTAACTCAGACTGAGTTAAAATCACTCGTTTGGAGTGATCCTATCGGAGGTACAACACACAAAGGATCCACTCCTTTCGGGAAAGTGCATTTTCTACATTGGAGGAGTGAAAATTAACTCGGACTGAGTTAAAATCACTCGTTCTTTTTAAGAGTGTAGCGCCGACCCCTATAAACGGGAAATGGTCAGGCATTAAACAATTGTATAGAATATTTAATATTGCTACCTAAAAGTTGGGGGCATTTTCATTTCTTTGAATTATCTCTGAAATGTTAATTTTTAAAAAGTAAATCGGTTTTTCAAATGAATGTTTGATCTGAAAATGATTTGTGCGAGTTATACATTAGTTTTTTTTTTTTATGAAAAAAAGTGTTTTGTTTGATTAAAAATAATGTAGTTTCGCAAATTTCAAGCACAATATAAAAATAAGATGGAAAGTGAGAAAAAAAAGCTTGCATGTTCTGCATTCGTATTTTTTTTTCATCAAAGCAATTTTAATTGTTTTGATAAATTTAAATGTATAGTATTTAAATACAAAGTTAAAGTAGTCACCATTGCAAAACCAAATTTGTTTAACACTCTAGTGCCTTAAAAATACTAAAAGTTAATTTCCACATTTAAGACCTTATTACTTGGATATTTTTTTTAATATAATAAGAAAAAAACAAGAAAAATAATTTTAATATATGAGAATATTGTTTAAATATTATCTTCTTTTTAAAATCAAGTACTTACCTGAAAAGAATGAAATAAAAAAAATCACCAAATGATGTACAATTCTGCATTAATGATGTCTGATTTTCGAAAGATAAACGTATGAAATTTATACGCGTTAACTAGTTCTATCTATTTGTGACTAAAGTTCACTCAAAATAAAAACATAAAAACCCAACTAGATTTGTCTACCAAGAACCAACCAAATAAAAGCATGATTAATAATTAATTTGTTATTTCTTTTGGTTTCATTGATAAAACTTTCCCCCGTTTGTTCTTTTCTACATTAACCAATTTAATTAATTTTTATCCCGTTTGCTTTTTGCTATGTATCAAATATGATAAAAAGAAATCGAACATTAGTAGAAAATTTTAAAGGGTATTATGAGTGAGTAATCCAAGTACAGAATTGAAAAAAAAATATGAATACATTTTTTTCCCCATTTCTTCACAAAAATAACGATGACTTATATAATGACTTAATAACGATGAAAAATATAGAGTTCTAATGCAATAATTAGCCTTTCGAAAGTTCTTTTCCATTCCATTTTAATTTAAAAGTATATTCTTCACGAAAATAACAATGGCTTTAAAAAAAAATATGAAATGTATAAATATAGCTTTAAGGGGAAGTACAGCTTAAAGTTTAATATCATCTTTAGGTTAAATTTTTTCAGATGCTAAATGCAATGATAAATAAGTTTAAGATTTCCGATTACAGTATATTATGTCTAGTTGCCAAGAATTTTTTTTTTTGAACAAATTTTTAAATTTTAAGAAAGTAATGTGTTCTGTGTCAGTATTTTTAAGCATTGAATGCGATTTAACTTTCGTATGTTTAATTGCTTTTTTTACTCTAACACACAAGCGTTTTTCTTGGTTCATTGCTGTAATTTAAGAAGCACTGTTTCCTGTTATTTTCTTTTGAATACTCGAAACCCATCACCTAAAATCCAAGGCGACTAAGTTTTCAGTTCAATGTATTTGAAAATTTGGGATATAAAGCGTTTCGTTGAGTTGGCAATGCTATAGCCTAGTTAATTTGGATATCTTTGAGAATATGGTGTGCATGATAGATCGAAATGTGTCAACAATAGCCCTTGTATAGGTATAGATCTAGTAGTGTAACGTTAATTCAATCAAATAATTTTTTTAAGCGGATATTAAATTTCTATGAGCGCTCAGTTCTTGTTCACATAAGCAAAATTATTCTTTAAAAAAACAGGGAGCAAAACTCTTTTACTTGCTAATTAAACATTTTTCCAAAGTGATTTTCTTATTGTTTTTAATAGGGGGTTAAAAATCATAAAAAGTTGGTTATAATATTCAATGTTATCCAGGATATGATTTAAACGCTGTTTTTTATGGCGAGTCCTTTTATTTTAATATAGGTCCAAATCCTGAATTATGATATCCAATTCAACCTAAATGCCTAATGGAATAATATGTATCATTATTTTGCTCATGGTGCCGTTACTGCATAGTTAAGAAAGCATGCGTAGCCCTCTGAGTTGAGTAATCACGTGAAGGAGAGTACTGTCGCAGGTTCCCAACTCGTTTCTGTAAGGGTAGAGCAGCCCAGTAGGGGTTAAAGTCCCAAAGTAGCTTACGACACTTCCCTTGATTGACCACCGATCAAAATTACGACACCAATAGCTCTAGTGTAACGTTCATTCAACCAAGCCAAACTTTTCCACATTGCTATTCGCAGTCTCAACATGTTGCCATCAAGCTGGGTGGATAACTGGAACGGTCACGCCTCTGGTGATGTTGTTTTATACCACACAAACAAAACACGCTCTGTCTGACGAATAATCTATTCTAATTTATCCCAGTTATATGAAATTACATAATCATAAAGCCATCATAAAATGAAAGTGTATATTAAAGTGAGAAAAAAAAGCTTGCATGTTCTGCATTCGTATTTTTTTTTCATCAAAGCAATTTTAATTGTTTTGATAAATTTAAATGTATAGTATTTAAATACAAAGTTAAAGTAGTCACCATTGCAAAACCAAATTTGTTTAACACTCTAGTGCCTTAAAAATACTAAAAGTTAATTTCCACATTTAAGACCTTATTACTTGGATATTTTTTTTAATATAATAAGAAAAAAACAAGAAAAATAATTTTAATATATGAGAATATTGTTTAAATATTATCTTCTTTTTAAAATCAAGTACTTACCTGAAAAGAATGAAATAAAAAAAATCACCAAATGATGTACAATTCTGCATTAATGATGTCTGATTTTCGAAAGATAAACGTATGAAATTTATACGCGTTAACTAGTTCTATCTATTTGTGACTAAAGTTCACTCAAAATAAAAACATAAAAACCCAACTAGATTTGTCTACCAAGAACCAACCAAATAAAAGCATGATTAATAATTAATTTGTTATTTCTTTTGGTTTCATTGATAAAACTTTCCCCCGTTTGTTCTTTTCTACATTAACCAATTTAATTAATTTTTATCCCGTTTGCTTTTTGCTATGTATCAAATATGATAAAAAGAAATCGAACATTAGTAGAAAATTTTAAAGGGTATTATGAGTGAGTAATCCAAGTACAGAATTGAAAAAAAAATATGAATACATTTTTTTCCCCATTTCTTCACAAAAATAACGATGACTTATATAATGACTTAATAACGATGAAAAATATAGAGTTCTAATGCAATAATTAGCCTTTCGAAAGTTCTTTTCCATTCCATTTTAATTTAAAAGTATATTCTTCACGAAAATAACAATGGCTTTAAAAAAAAATATGAAATGTATAAATATAGCTTTAAGGGGAAGTACAGCTTAAAGTTTAATATCATCTTTAGGTTAAATTTTTTCAGATGCTAAATGCAATGATAAATAAGTTTAAGATTTCCGATTACAGTATATTATGTCTAGTTGCCAAGAATTTTTTTTTTTTGAACAAATTTTTAAATTTTAAGAAAGTAATGTGTTCTGTGTCAGTATTTTTAAGCATTGAATGCGATTTAACTTTCGTATGTTTAATTGCTTTTTTTACTCTAACACACAAGCGTTTTTCTTGGTTCATTGCTGTAATTTAAGAAGCACTGTTTCCTGTTATTTTCTTTTGAATACTCGAAACCCATCACCTAAAATCCAAGGCGACTAAGTTTTCAGTTCAATGTATTTGAAAATTTGGGATATAAAGCGTTTCGTTGAGTTGGCAATGCTATAGCCTAGTTAATTTGGATATCTTTGAGAATATGGTGTGCATGATAGATCGAAATGTGTCAACAATAGCCCTTGTATAGGTATAGATCTAGTAGTGTAACGTTAATTCAATCAAATAATTTTTTTAAGCGGATATTAAATTTCTATGAGCGCTCAGTTCTTGTTCACATAAGCAAAATTATTCTTTAAAAAAACAGGGAGCAAAACTCTTTTACTTGCTAATTAAACATTTTTCCAAAGTGATTTTCTTATTGTTTTTAATAGGGGGTTAAAAATCATAAAAAGTTGGTTATAATATTCAATGTTATCCAGGATATGATTTAAACGCTGTTTTTTATGGCGAGTCCTTTTATTTTAATATAGGTCCAAATCCTGAATTATGATATCCAATTCAACCTAAATGCCTAATGGAATAATATGTATCATTATTTTGCTCATGGTGCCGTTACTGCATAGTTAAGAAAGCATGCGTAGCCCTCTGAGTTGAGTAATCACGTGAAGGAGAGTACTGTCGCAGGTTCCCAACTCGTTTCTGTAAGGGTAGAGCAGCCCAGTAGGGGTTAAAGTCCCAAAGTAGCTTACGACACTTCCCTTGATTGACCACCGATCAAAATTACGACACCAATAGCTCTAGTGTAACGTTCATTCAACCAAGCCAAACTTTTCCACATTGCTATTCGCAGTCTCAACATGTTGCCATCAAGCTGGGTGGATAACTGGAACGGTCACGCCTCTGGTGATGTTGTTTTATACCACACAAACAAAACACGCTCTGTCTGACGAATAATCTATTCTAATTTATCCCAGTTATATGAAATTACATAATCATAAAGCCATCATAAAATGAAAGTGTATATTAAAACTGTTAATAAAACGTTTTAAAAAACCTAAAAAGTTAGTGTATACTATAAGTGTTGACTGTTTATTGTGTACTAATTTTTTTTTCGATCGCTTTTAAATGTATTCGAGCATTACAATATTTTGTCTTTCCCATTTGGTTAAAGCTGTTACTCCGTTTTCAAAATATTGCATATTTGTAACTGTGAACTGATATGAGTACTTAATGTAATTAATTATTATTCTAGCTTTACCTTGGAAAGCCCAGAAAAAGATATGTAATAATAAAACACAATTACAGAGAACTTTCTTTTCTTGGATGTTTCTTTAGTCTATATTGATCTGTAATTCCAACATTTAAAAAGGAATCGCACACATAAAACAACTGCATAACTAACATGAGTTAAAAAGGTTTGCTGATTCAATTCAACAATAACTTATATATTTACTAAGCATTTGTGTTTAAAGATATTGGTATTTTAGTAAGCCTTTAGTAACGAGGTGTCAAATGATAATAGTATAGCCCCACAAAACCCAGGTTACCTTTTTATCGCAAAAAAAATATCTCAAAATAAACTAAGCTTAATTACTTCTTTATATTTTGTTTTTAATCCGTAATCAAAATTACTTTACTCAGATTAGAACCCGAATGTACCTAGGTAAAACTTTTTTTTTATCAAAAAAAAATCTGCAGATTTGTCCTGCTGTGTAGATAAAGAAATATTTTCCGAAGTAAAATACATCTGTGTATTTCTTTATAAATACTTCCACGGTTACTCATTAACGAAGGTTGGCAAGAAAATTTGTCACTTGTAAAATTTAAATTAAGACCATAATTTGTCTTCCATAAATAATGCTGAACTAAGTTACACAAAAAGCGAATTTTTAAAACTTTAAATTAACCGGAAATAAAGGTATTAATGGTTTTCCCAAAGTCGTCATTTAAAAAAAGTAACGGGTATTGTCGTGATTCTTCATCATATTCTGCCTGAAAAGACTTACCTTTTAAATGCTCACTCCCAACATTTTAAAATAATAAAATCCGTAATTGAAACTGAAGGCTTACTTTAAATAGACACCGGCTTAAAATAATTGAATTTAGGTGGGGGGGGGGGGGATTTGGGGTTGGGGGAGGAGGATGGTAAATTTAGCTCATGTATGTCTGTCATTAAGTAAAAAAGTATTCCATTAATTTCTTTAAGTAATTACACAAGGAAATCGAAATTTTGAGAGATGGGAAATCAGTTTGATGCCAGTCACTTTAAAGGAACGGTTGTTTTAAATGTCAAAAATTACAGGTTTCCCGCAGGAATTAGGAGCTATGGATGCTGTCTTCACATTGTAACATTTTTAAACGATCTATTAGAATAGCTGAATAGAACTTCCTATTTAAAAACGCATAAAGCAATGAGGTGCCATCATGTATGAAAGTTGAAAAACGGGATTGTAATGATACTGGCCCTTTTTCCCTAACGAAATAAATAAAAAGGCTCTATAAAAGTAACTCAGTATATAGTAAATTATGACTTATTTTTACATTACAACATTACATTGCAATTAATTAGTAATTGGTTTTCAATAGTTTATTAAAAAGTTTATATCAATTTGCTGAAACTTGCGGGAGATGGGGCCAATAGAATAAGTCATGGTGAAATCTTTTGTTTCGGTGCAATGACCACCGAAATATGATAAATTACATCTTCCTCATTACTTATCTTCATTCATTACTTATCTTCATTTCCTTACTTATCTTCCCTCTAGGGTAGACTTACCAGTTAATGAACGCTTAAGCACAATTTGTTTTAAGAAAATTCATGTATATTTAAAGAAAATATAGCTTGTGGGTTTGTGTGACAATGGAAACACATCTGTCATTTGTAAATTCTACAAAAAAAAATTTGACTTTATTTTGCATTGCTTTGAGTCTTTTGAGGGTCCAAATAAAAAGTGGTACAAAAGCAAAGTGAATGAACAGTACTTTTACCAGTGAATGAACACAAAAATGTCCAGTCAATAAACATGGTGAATTTTAATTAATTTCCAGGACAACCAATCAGATGTCAGATAGCTTCCTACTAGATGAGAGAAAGTCAGTGTTGCCAATCCATCCAGTGGAATGATTTTTAATACTTACTTTTTAAATGTATTTACCAACTGTTCATTCACTGGGGCCTGTTCATTCACTGGTCAGTCTACCCCATTCGATTTTCGAGTGCTAGTTATTCCTCAATTTCCCTGTTTATTGTCTCTGTCGCGCACCATTTCAATATTGGCCCCCTATTTGTCGTAACTTTATATTCCCTATGAAGTATATTTTGAGTATGGTAAGAACTTAATGATTTAATTTGAAAATAAACTGTGCATTTGGAGTAATTATATGTGCAAAAGAATTGAAGCCTTAAGCGATTTTAAACTGAAGGACACTTTGAATATCATTCTGTCTAAATAAATTTCCGCTGATGAGTCACACATGCAAAGTTCAATTAGCATTTCTTTTGTCGAATTTTTCTGTTTTTTTGCTATTTTTAACCCTTGTAAGATGCTTTTGTGGCTTTTAATTTGTTTGAAGAATAAAAAAAAGTTAATTTGAAAGTTATTTTTTTAACTAACTTCATTTGCCTTTCATGTAGTAAGTACTCTGGTCTCATATTTTGCTTACTACGATTATCTAAAGCTGAAGCGGGATACTACTTTCATGCATGGCTTTTTAATAGTCTTTAATGAGTTAACTCTTGTGACTTTAGTTTAATTTCTAAAAAAAATCACACATCCGAAGCCAAATGAAATTGTGGATATTTCAATGAACGGGGGTCAGTACGATATTAGAGTTCGCAAAAAAATCATTTAATTTTTTTTCAAACTTTTCAAACAAGTTCTTGTAGTAGTTATTTTAAAGACATTCTACATTAAAAACAATGTTAAAATAAACTTAACAACAAAACAGTGATACGACCTTTTTTTGCATTTCTAACACAAAAATTTGTATTTTTAAAATTTAATGCGTGTCTCTCAGTAACTATTAAACATAATTTTTTAAAAATTTCTTTCAAAAACGTATTTTTTGGCATATACTTGTATGAAAGGCATGTTTAGATTAAGAATAACGTGTAGGATTTTGCTCGGGTCTTGAGAGGTTAATCTACATTGTTCAGTTGGATACTTGTGTTAAGATTGGTATACTGTTATTGGCACACTGTTGCCATTTGGCAACATACACTTCAAACCGCTTAATGAATTTTAAATATAGTTGATGTTCAACAACTGTAGCAATATCTCATCGTTGGAAGCTATTTTGATGTTTTGGAATAGAAAAAATGCAACTATTAAAAAAAAAATTGTCGCATACACTGAAAGGATTTTAACAAAATTAATACATCATCCGCAATGCCAAGTTTATGGCGCTGCTAGTGTTTTTGAAATTTAAATAGTTATGTTGCAGAGCAAACAAAAAAAATTTCTGAAAAAAAATATTTCTCCCTTAATGTATGACCATCAAAAAATTGAAATACATTTCTCTTTGGAGTAAAAATTTAAAAAAAATGCTTGGTAAAGAAAACTTCGTCTCTACTTGGGGAGGGGGAAGAAAAAATCTTATCGAGTAAGATGTGTTGGTGTGTTTCTCAATATTAAAAGTCATTTTCAAAGTAAAAAGAATACTGAGCTGCCTTATTCCTAATTTTTTTAATGTTCATGAACAATTTCTTTAAAAAAGGCACGAAAAAAATTATAGTCATGCAAAGTGGGATTTCATGTAAAGTAATTTACATTAAGCCAATTATTTAACCTTTTTTCAAAACCATGCATCAGGGAATATGTTTTCAGTTCATCCTAAACGGAAATTCTTGTAAAGCTAGTTCACGTTAACGGGGTTGATTGTAATATATAATTCTACCCGTTATTTTTCACAATGCTTTTTATCTTATTCAACCAACTTTCATCTTAAGCTAGACATACACGGAGGGACATGACATGTGAACCTTTGCCAATCATGGTCACTCTTCCTCCAAGAAGTTACCGAAACCCATTTTAACCAGAGACATAACATAGAGTGGACTGCGCATTGGCAAACCTAAAGTGTCCTAAACATCTAACTTACACAGTCACATGACTGTGTCGCGTTTGGCTCGCATCTGTGGCGAGTTTACCATTTGGCGAGTTTTTCCACAACGACCTGAACACAGAGGCCGACAATCTAATGTTATGATAAAGAAGCTTGGAAAGGAGCAAGGATGAATCGCTAGTATTTTAAGATCCTCTTAATAGATATCAGATTATCTCTTTGATTTTGTGAGTCTATTTAAGATTACTTGAACAATTGAATGTGGACTCTTTATTAAAAATTAATTTAAAAGAACATCAGTAGGTTTATGTAAAGTGTTGCTGTAATATAAGTTGGTAATTGACATGGTGAACATTTTCTGCCGTCTCTATAACTTTCGTTCTAAAGGTCCGATTTTAAAAAAAAATCATTTTTTTTTTTTGAAATATTGCTTCTTCCTTTATTTCACCTGGAATAAATCAACTTTCTAAAACACATCAATATATTCCAAATTCAGCAAATGTTCTACTTTTTAAATATAAATAACTCAAACACGATTGCAAAAACAGGTTTCGTTTTGACCAAATTGTAAAAAAATATTCTACTTCTAAGCTGTCTAATGTTCAGACCATTAATTTAATTGACTTGACCCAAAATATTTATTATAATTAGAGTTCTAACAACGTTGATTTAATCATGGCTATGATTCTTCAGTATAAAAGAGCTTTTAGAATAAATTCCCTCGATAGAAATTATAGTTTATGAAGAACACATAATTACTAAAAGTATGCAGAACTAAATAAATTTTACCCGTGAAGTGTGACTAATCCTTTTTTATACCCCTCTTTACAATTAGGAATTCACAAGCATTTGGCATCTTGCACAAAACGTTACTGAATTAAGAGTACAACATTCACGATTCATGCTCAGAGATTAAAAGAATATAATTAAATATTTATTATAAAAGCCAAAAGAGAAAAACACCAACAATGCTAAAAAAATCGTCTGCAAAAACATAAAAAAAAATTCAAGCTGCCGTGATTGGTAGAAACCCACGTGACTTGAGTATTTATGGTAGTCTCCACTTCGGTTTGCTAGCTGATATTCATGTCTGGCGACAATTTGGAATAGTTCGTAACGAAACGGTAGCATTAAGTTGCCATATGTAGCAACCTTTCCCCTCTTGGCAATATATGATGTTTAGGACATAATGCTAATCTGCAAGGGATGGCGGTTTTCCAGAAAAAACCGGTTTTCCATTTTCCATCGGTTTTTCCCTAAAAAACCGGTTTTCGGTTCCAGAGGGCCTCATACAAAAAACCGGTTTTCATTCAAAACCGGGACCACCGGTTTTTTGAAAACCGGTTTTGGTTTTCCATCCCTAAGCTGCTTTACTATTAATGCGCAGTCCACTCTATGTTATGTCTCTGATTTTAACTCTCTAGTGATTGGTTTGGAATGTCACGTGGGCACAGAAATCCAATCACTGGCGTGGGAAAATGCTTTCTGTAACATCTTAGAGTATGAGTGGCTGAGAGGTATTACGTGGCCGCCTCATCAGCCCAAGTTTGAAGGTTGGAGCCTCGTCAGATTTTCTAGATGGGAAAATGGTCAGCACGCACGTCATATGATTATGTGGTGTGTAAAAGATCCCTAGAATACTCATTTGGCTTGGGTTTTCTCGGCTTAATTATATATCGGTATGCTTTGACATCCACGGAGAGCTTATATTCATAGTAATCTTAGCGTTAAAATTGGTAGCGAGAGTCGTCCAGATGGTGCCACAAAAAATGGCTTTCAGTTGTGGGGAATATGCTGAGTCTGCTAAGGCAAAGCACTGAACTGAACCGAACTGAAACTCTGGAAGGAGCATAACATGAGAATCTGGTGAAGCCTAACTATTTTTGAGTCACTTGGCAACAGCTTTAGGGAAAATATGTGCCACATTTGGCATGAATTCGATAATCACAATTGACACTTGACAGTTTGAATTGGATTTTAAAATCGCTCGCCTAGTATAGCACTCCAAGTGATTTAAGTCTTAAAGATTGTTCTCTGCAATTCTATTTTTTTTTTAAAGTACATGTTTCCAAAACTTCATTATATAATAAAACCTCATAAAGCAATAACATATCAATTTTCTGTTCAAAAAATTATTGAAAAAGTTGGTTTAAAATGAGTATCTTAGCAGGTAAAGTATAGGATGGGCTGCAAAAGTTGGGTTGCTCTTATAGGGGCTTGTCGGGCTTCACCGACCCTATCGGCGAGCGTTTCTTTCAGTTCAGTCGCCAAGAAAGCAGCCCCGTTGAAAAAAATCATAGAGTTGAGAAGGAGGAGTAGAGGGGGCTATCAGTTCGAATGGTTTGAAGCTATGGCTTGAATCAGGGCTGTCAGGTTTTTCGAGCTACTGCTCATAACAAACCGGCACTGAGGTATCCCAAGATTCACCACTTTAGTAGTTTTTTTGAACTACTGCGCATAACATTGTAGCCGAAACTATGGAAACTGTCACTGAGGTATCTCAAGATGCACCACTCTAGCCTGCTTCTTTTGTGCCTTACTGCGCACCACATGGGCCGCTCTATTTTCTTTCTTAACTCTATGAAAAAAAAGGATGGGCTGCGATCTTTGGCTAAGGTTCACATGCCCTGTCCCTCCATTTACGTCTAGCTTTAGAATTATGAAAAAAAGGTCTACCTTGTATGAACACACCCAAGACACACTTCCAACACATTCTATCGTTGTCTAAAGCATGGACGATTCAGAGCTCCCAAAAACGATAGACCGACACTTGAAGACGAAAGTCAGATATAGGACGCACCGATGTCGGGCGGATGTCGTATCCGACATCGAAACGACGAGGCTCGGGTGGATAAGGTGTCGGGATACGGGAATCGCGACGAAAGTCGACGCGAGTCGCTATCTGGAGATTATGCGACGGGGAGAGGGAGATTTTTGAGATGGCGTCTATGAAATGTGGAAGCGCTTGAATTGAGTGAGGAAGTACGCTGGTATTCACGTTGGAGACTAATGGGGAAATTGACTAGGATGGTAAAGCAATCAAGCAACAAAGATTTTGGCCAATGGGAAACGATGTATTGGTGATTGAAGTGGAAGTTATTATATAATTAAGTAGTTATGATTAAATTAAAATTGGAATCTAATGTTAATGGTAGGTTTTAATCTTATTGGGTATATTGTGTTTATTGTAGCTGGTATTAGTTGTGTTTGTTGTTTATTAGTAGTATAAATTGTTAGTTAGAATAGATAAGTGTTAACTGTTAATTAGAGTACATTAGTGATAACCGTTAATTTGCTTGTATTAGCGTTACTGAAAATTAGTGAGTTAACTGTTAATTAAAATTTACTAGTGTTAACTGTTTATTAGAATATAATAGTGTTACATGTAAATTTTGTTGTGTTAAAGTGTTTACTGTTAATACAAATTTTATTAGCATGTATAACAATTTCAAGTCGAACTTTTATGTTACTGTTTTAAAATTAACAGTATTGTATTTAGTGTCTATACTGTTAGGCAGTATTTTTAATTGGTAGTTATGATTAGTAGATTAATATTTTAATAGTAGATTTTAAGTTATTTATTATAGTTAATTAATTATCATATTTATCTTTGTTAGTAATAAATATGTTATATATAAACATACTTATTACTTATTGGGTGCTAAGCATTAATTAGTAATTGTTTTCAACAGTTTATTGAAAAGTTTATATCAATTAAGTGACACTTACCGTACATGGGGCCAATAGATTAAGTCATGGTGAAATCTTTGTTCCGGTGTAATGACACCGAATTTAAAAAAATAACATCCGCTTCAAAACTGAAGAGCTTAGTGGAAGACGTGCTAAGTGACAAAAAGGAGAAATTGAGGTTTTAAGTTTGCACTTAAATCCTTTCAAAACGGTTTTTACAAATGGTAAAAAATATACTTAATTTTAAGTTTATGAATAAGGGTTAAACTTGCTGTCTTTTTAAGATGGAATAATATGCATATATGGATGGAATGTTATGTTAATATTAACTCGAAAATCTGATTTTTTTTTTCAAATATGTCACTTAGCACGTTCTTACACTAAACTCTTCAACTGTCTACATAGGCAATTTCATCCGAAAAAGTAGTTTGAACTTCTGCGCTTCAAATTTATGAAGTTCATCGCTAATACCCTTAGTAGGTCTAGTACAACGCCAGTTAAAAAAGCTATATATTGAAAGATAATATAGGGTGAACGAAATGTAACGATACCAGTCACGATACTACGTAGGGGACCTTCTAGGTTTCCCAATGCTCAGTCCATTCTATATAATGCCATTGGTCATAACACAATACCTTTTGATGTGACCAGTGGCATTATATAAAATGCACTGAGTATTATCAAACCTAAAGAACCCCAAGTCACGTGACTTATATATCTTTTCGATCACCCTGTATTACAGTAATACTTCTTTCGATTACAACAATGCTTCTTTCGATTAATACACAAGCTTCGAAAGCAGTTTCTCTTTTTAACCCTCATGTGGTTTTCAGCAAATGGCGTGAGCGGAGCTGTTCTAAACCTATCTTGATTTAGAGGCTCTACTGTGAGGTTAAACCATGGAGGGAGATCATGGTAGTTAAAGTATTTTTAGAGTGGAGGATCACGTGACCTCCAATGCTAACGACGGGACGGCATGGAGAGCAAAACTGGGGCCTGTGTTGTCAACCCATTAAGGAAAAGAGAACTACGAAAACATACAATTTGACTCTAAAATTTCAAAAAATTCCATAAAAATACTAGCTGCATTTTGGAATATTTTTAGTTTTTACAAAAAAAACATGAAATGCTTTTGTAGTATTTTTAAAATCACTAAAAATATTCCAAAATGCAGCTAGTATTTTCATGTTACAGTGTTTGCAACACAGGCCCCATACCCTTCCAATTTTGCTCTCCATGAGCGTCCCGTCCTTAGCATTGGAGGTCACGTGATCCTCCACTCTAAAAATACTTTAACTACGCCATGATCTCTATGGGTTTAAGCATTTGCCTTTCAACAAATTTTAGAAAAACGGTAACAGGCTTGCAGTGGATAACCACATGGATAACCACATCATGGATAACATTTCATGGATAACCACACGTAGAAGAGTCGGGGAAGAAAGCGCTTTCGAAGCTTGCGTTGTAATCGTAAGGAGTATAATAGGGCATGGTAATCTTCTTTTGTACTTGAATGAATTATGAACATGTCTGATGTGTTAACTGTCAACCAAAGGATGAGCTGCTTTACCATGGAAGATCGTAGACTTTACTTCACTTTAGCCAATGCCCGTCGGTGACGGTTTGAGCCATTAGACAGCAGGAAGATTGTATAAATAAAGGTAATTATTCATTCCGATTTTTCTATATATGATGTTAAGGTATTTGGCAATATAATTTTGGCTAATTTCATGAATGGGAATTCTCAATATTTGCGCAGGCGAGCGCCAAAACTGATGTCTCTTGTGAAAAAAATTAAGGTAATTTTTTTTTACGAAAATCAGTTAAAAAACAGATGAAATTTAGTTACAAAATCAAAAATTCCAATTAATATTTTGATGGCGTGCAGTATTCATTAGTAAGTAAAACGTTTAATTAACGTTTCTAATTTTGTTCTATAAAATATTAGAAACAAATGATAAATACGTAATCTTAGAGTGTTGATCTAAATTAAGTGTTATTGTGGATATTTTAAGAACTGTTTTTGTAACCTTATTTTACCTCTTAAGGTAGGCGAATACCCAAAATTTCCCAAAATTCTAAAATTTTTACTATTGCTTTAATCTTTTCCAAATTTGGCATAGTGATTTCAAATATAATGAATAATAATATTTAGGCTTTTGTTTTTATTTAAATATAATTTATTTTAAACGGTGTTTTTCTACTAAAAAAAGAGGTTTACGCCAACAAGTCTACACCATTGAATTTTCATCCTATGAACATTTATTAAGTGTTAAATTCTTCGTTTTGAACTGATACATGCAATGACCCTCTAGAGTTACATACAAATTACAAGAAAAAAAGTTATTAAGAAAAATGTAAAAAATTAGCCAAAAAAAAAAAGGATTTTTTTCGATTAACTTACAGTTGGACATTTTTTTTTTAAAAAAAACTTGTATACTTACACCAGCTGTTAGAGGTTCATGGCACAGATATATATTGAAACAGCATCTGTGAAAAATTTTAGGTAAATTAACGTAAAACTTTTTATGCTAGAAGTGTTGGCGTAAACCCCTTTTTTTAGTTGAAAAACACCGTTTAAAATAAATAAATTATATTTGAATAAAAAAAATGCACAAAAAGCATTGTTCATTATATTTGAAATCACTATGCCAAATTTGGAAAAGATTAAAGTAATAGTAATTATTTTAGAATTTTGGGTATTCGCCTACCTTAAGACCCGAGCAAAACCCTACACGTATATTCTTAATCTAAACTTAAAATTTTTAAGAACTCTATCGTATTGACCCTCGTGCATCTTCATTTCTTTTTCTAGAAATAAATGACTGGTACAGCTGTGGAAATAAAAAAAGTACCCACTAGTGATTATTTTGGCCGTTAGTCATCCTATAGAATCGGACCTTTTTGACATTGTGAACAATTAACATTCCGAGTTAATTGCATGACAAAAAATTTGCATAAGGGGCCATCTTCATAATAAAAATGTTAGAGACGTGCAAAGTTTAGGCCCTATAATGTTAAATGAGTTACACATAAAAAACTATCCCGATCTATAAATAATGAAGATAATGAAACGAATTTTTACTGAAAAGAAATTATAATAACCCCAAAAAAAATGCATTCAATATTGGGGTATTTAAAACAATTTTTATATTTTTAAATAATTATTATATAAATTGTTTTTAAAAATATGAATGGAAACCCCTTGATATTTTTAAAGAAATAAATTTAAGACAAGAAGTTCAAGCGAAATCCCAATTTTTAAAAAATTTTATTCATAATTTGCTGAGTAAATCAAAAAATACTTTTCAATTACCCTTTAGGGGACTGTGTATAAGATTACGTGTGTGGGTACTTTTTTATTTTCACAGCTGTGGAAATAAAAAAAGTACCCACTTGAGGTTATTTCATCCGTTAGTCACCCTATAGAATCGGACCTTTTTGAGATTGTGTTCAATTAACATTCCGAGTTAATTGCACGATACAAAATTTGCATAAGGGGCCGTCTTCATATTAAAAATATTACGATCTTTGAAATTTCCAATGGCAACACCCAATTTTAATAACTTAGAAATGTTAAGCACTCTTGAAAACCCTTAAATCTAAGTTTTTGTTACATTTGGATGAATATTCGACGAGTTATTCAATCGAATCACTTGTGGACCATTTGGGGACCATCTCTAAAATAACAAGCAAGCATGCATGCAAAGCCGTCTTTATTTATCAATTACACAAGTAATCTTATACACAGTCCCCTAAAGGGTGATTAAAAAGTATTTTGTGATTTACTCAGCAAATTATGAATAAAAAATTTTAAAAATTGGGATTTCGCTTAAACTTGTCTTAAATTTATTTCTTTATGAATGGAAACCTCTTAAAATTTTTATTTTTTTAAGAAAATTAATATAATAATTATTTAAAAATTGATTTAAATACCCCAATATTGAATGCATTTTGTTTGGGTTATTATAATTTCTTTTCAGTAAAAGATTCGTTTCATTATCTTAATTATTTATAGATCGGGAGAGTTTTTTTATGTGGAACTCTTTTAACATTATGGGACCTAAACTTTGCACGTCCCTAACTCCTCTAATAATGCTTAAAACTAACAAAATTTGGCATTTCGTATTAACATAGGTCAGAGATTTGAAATATGGATTCAAAAAGGGGTGTTGCTATTGGAAATTTTAAAGTTAGTAACATTTTCAATATGAAGATGGCCCCTTATGCAAATTTTGTGTCATGCAATTAACTCAGAATGTTAATTGTTCACAATGTCAAAAAGGTCCGATTCTATAGGATGACTAAGGACCAAAATAATCACTAGTGGGTACTTTTTTTATTTCCATAGCTGTACCTGTAATCAAAGGCTGAAAACTGATCTAGAAACTAATTAACGCGTTATTTGTTTGTGTGGAGGTTTTAAAAAATGTCCCCAAATGGGTACGCCAAGAGGTTAAAATAATAGAAATGTATAATACTTCATATATTTTTTACTAAATAATAGTGTTCATAGACTTGAAGAATCCATCGTAGTTTCCAAAATTTTTAGTGGCCCAATATGGAAGTTTTAATGCGGTGTATAAATTCTACAATTTTTATTTTAGGTGCAATGTGTTAAGCTGTTCTATAATGGCGCGCAGTATGAATTGGTAAGTAAAAGTTTCCTCTCCGCGTTTCTAATGTTGTTCTATAAAATATTAGAAACAAATGATAAATACGTAATCTTAGAGTGTTGATCTAAATTATGTGTTATTGTGGATATTTTAAGAGCTGCGTTTGCAAGCTTATTGAATCTCGTGCGACCTGGCTTCCCCATTTGGGGACATTTCTTTTAAAACCCCAGTTGAACAAAGGTTAATACGATATAAGTTCTTTAAAAAATTATTTAAAAAAATTTCTTTAAAAAATTATTTTAGTAAATTTTCAAGGCATTTTGCATTAAAAACAGTGTTAAATGATCTGTTAACTACAAATAAGTGATACGGCTTTTTTTGCTGCATTTATAGCCCGAAAAATGTGTATTTTTAGAGTTTAAGGCGTGTCCCTAAGTACTATTTTGACATGCTAATTGAGTTAGAAATTCGGGTCTATTTTAGATGCAACATATAAATTATTTGGATGCGAATTTAAGGCTAATTAAGAAGATACAAATTAAGGCCTAGTTTAGATGTGAAAAGCCAATTAATCTAGGTACAAAATTAGGGGTAGTTGTTCAAAATAAGCACTATTTAACCATTTCAGTCCCAGTGATGCCATTTAGAATCATCACTTTCAATATTTTTTCTAAATTTGGATGTCATAACGGGACATAAACACACACAACTCGATTCTTCACACTTTGTTCTATTAGACTATATTTTACATTCGTCTCAATAGAAGTCAGAACTACTATTTTTTTTTTATTTAGAAAATAGATCATTAGCGTTTCACCTGATTTTTGAAAAGTTCACTTCAGTTCCACATATTTAAAACACAATTTAAACTATTTCGGTTAAAAAATTGCTATGTATTTTTTAATAATGTCGTCAAATAACTTAAAATATATATATTTCGAAGTGTTCTTAGGTAATATATATTTTTTATTTTGCTGGTTTCCACAGTTAAAAAATGTTGGCATTATTTCAAAACCATATAAAAAATTTAAATGATTTTTTTTCTTGTGGAACTCTTATTTTTGACCTAAAATAAGCTTATTTTGTGAATATCAGATGTTTCAGTAGTGTAGTAAATTTTTGGGACTGAAGGGGTTAAGGTGCAAGATTATGGCTAAGGTGGCAATTGAAAGCGAGTTAAAGCAAGATCTAACAACTTTTTAAGAGACGAATTGAGAGCTAATTGAAATGCAACTTCAAAGCTAGCTTTGATACAAAACTGAGGCTTTTCTATTTCAAAGTTAAGGCCATTAGGCCCAGCACTGCGTGCGATGTCACCCTTAACGGTTGTGTTTGGTGCCTCCTCAGGTGTCAGCTCGTCACTTGACTGTGGTTCGAAAATACGACTCCCGTCGCCAATGGCCCTTGTGTAGCTCTAGTGCGACGGTAATTCAAACTTGCCTACCTATCTTATCCCTACTACTAAACCCGGCCGCTTTTATTTGCGCCACCCTGTTTTGTTGGGTATTGAGGTTTTATTCAGGTGCATACTATGGGCTTGTTTTAGTGCATATCAGATTATAATTTAAGTTAATATGAAAGGCTAATTTATTCGGTGCATCTTATACGTCTACTTCCAGAGTCGCATATCAAGGCCTAGTTTAGGTGCACATTTTAACACTTTCGCTACGTAAGCACTTTGTTTCCGCGTAACTTGTTATTTGAACAGCATTATTGAATCCTTACTAGTACGGTCATCCGAGAACGTATTTGAAGTTAAAGGCTACCCAATATGAGTGTTAGGGCTCTGAAAATGGTTAAAATAGGTTAGGTTTTTGAGCATTGATGAATATAATACGTAAATTATATATTTTTTTTAGTTTAGGTGCCATGTGGTAACCAGATCTATTATGTCTTACACTATCCATCGGTAAGTAAAACGTTTCCTTAACGTTTCTAATATTGTTCTATAAAATCTTAGACACAAATGTTAAATATGCGTATTGCTTAAGGATAGATGGTGTTAATCCAAATATGTTCTTCCAGATATTTGTGGATTCTTTTGTTTGTGAGGTTTCACCTGACAATTTATTGAGGTGCAAATGAAGACTAGGGTAGTTGCGAATAAAATTTGGAATTAAGGGACCATTAAGTTACTAATTTAGTGTTTTATTATTCAAATTGAAGGCGAAATGAAGTGCGAATTCAAGACTAGTTGAGGTGCAAAATGTGAACTTGCTGGTGTGCAAATTGAAGTGCAAAGTTTAGTTTAGATGTGAAAAGCCAGTTAATATAGGTACAGCAGCGAAAAAGTTTACATTTGTGATTATTTCGGCCGCTATTCACCCTATAGGATTGGACCTGTTTGACTTTGTGGGTAAATAACATTCTGAGTTAATTGCATGACACAAAATTTGAATACGGGACAGTCTTCATGTGAAAATTTTTACTGACTTAAAAATTTCAAATGCAACGCTCAAATTTGATATCATAGAACTGTTAAGCACCCGCAAAAACTCCTAAATCCAAGTGCCCAGTCGGTAAGGCACTCTCCCAGCATGCGAAAGGTCCCAGGATCAGATCCGGGCATCGCCAAAATAACTGCCGGCCTATAAACGGTCCGTGCAGCCAAAAATGTCGGACGAATAATACCCCGTGAAAGGGGATGTACGTTAAATATCCTTCAAAGTCCTAACGCGGCATACAATGTCGCCCTTAACGGTTGCGTTGGGTGCCTATTCAGGTGTCAGCTCGTCACTTGACTGTGGTTCTAAAATATGACGCCTGTCGCCAATAGCCCTCGTGTAGCTCCAGTGTGAATATAATTCAAACATACCTATCACAAGTTACGCGGCAACAAAGTGCTACGTAGCGAAAGTGTTAAGGTTGTATTCAGGAATCGGTTGCATACTAAGGACTTGTTTAAGTGCATATTAGATTATGATTTAAGTAAATATGCAAGGCAATTTAATCGGATCATCTTATAAGTCTACTTCCATAGTCGTAGTTCGTGATAGATTAGGTGCATATTTTAACACTTTTTCTATGTAAGCATTTTGTTGCCGCGTAATTTAATATAGGTATAGTATTATCGACACCTTACGGTCGGGTCCGGACCCGTTTAAGTTAAAGGCTGCCCAATATAAGTGTTAGGATTCGAAAACGGTTAAATTAACAGTTTTGAGAATTGATGAATATTATATGTAAATTCTATTTTTATTTAGTTTAGGTGCCATGTGGTAACCAGATCTATTATGACTTACAGTATCTTTTGGTGAGTAAAACACTTCCTTAACGTTTCTAATATTGTTCTATAAAATATTAGAAACAAATGTTAAATATGCGTTAGAATCGATGGTGTTAATCTAAATAGGTTTAGATATTTGTGGGTTTTTTTTTGTGAGGTTTTAACTGAAAAACATTTCAGTCCCACTGATAATTTGGCATTTTAGAAAAAAAAAATTCTGCTCGTCTATGGCCATTTGTAACATCAAAAGCACACCATTCGATTCTTCAAACTTTTTTCTATTGGAATATATTTTTTATTAATCCCAATAGATGTCAGCCCTATTATTTTTTAAATTATGATCAGAAACATGATGCCAGACGTTATCACTGTAACTGAAAGGTTTGAAGAATCATAAAGTTGCAAATTAAGTGTTTTATTTTTCAAAGTGAATTCTAAATGAAGTGCGAATACAGGAATAGTCCAATCGGTTAGGCACTCGCCTAGCATGCGAAGAGTCCCAGGTTCGGGTCCGGGCATCGCCAAAATAACTGCCGACTTATAAATGGCCCGTGCAGCCAAAAATGTCCGACGAATAATACCCCGTGTAAGGGAGTGCACGTTAAATAAGTCCTAACGCTGCGTAACGCCTTTAACGATTGTGTTGGTGCCCATATACAGGCGTCGGCTCGTCACTTAACTGTGGTTCTAAAATACGACGCCCGTCGCCAATAGAATCTAGTGCGACGAATAGTCTAGTGCGATAATAGAAGTTCTAGTGCGACGATAACTCAAACCTAACTGCTAGAGCGAACCGATGGCCAATTTACAGGTATCGGGTGCAAAAAGTAGGTAAATTATAAGTTAACTTAAGCCTTTCTGGACTTTTACGTATGTTGTGAAAATAATGTTAAAAGTTAATAATAAATTTTTCAGACACTTTCCGTCGGCCGAAACTTTTCCCAGACGCTTTAAATGTCCCTGTTAAATTCAGACTTCGCCCCACGCAAATTGTGGCGCGATACGGCGCTACGTATTTTCTAAGTAAACAAAAACGTCACTTGACTGTGGTTCTAAAATACGACTCTACCCGTCGTCCACAGCCCACGTGTAGATCTAGTGTGACGATATTTCAAACCTAACCTAAGTAAACAAAAAAAAACTTATCGAAACTTATAAATCTTTCTTGGTTGTCAATGATTATCTGCTTTATTTCTTCAGCTTTATTTTCAGCCTTATTTCTGTCGCCATAAAAGTAACAAACAATTGTAAAAAAACGTTGAAATATGTTAATTTCATTTATGAATTTTGTTTACTTAGAAAATACGTAGCGCTATATCGCGCGACAATTTGCGTGGGGCAAAGTCTGAACTTAACTGGGACATTTAAGCGTCTGGGAAAAGTTTCGGCCGACGGAAAGTGCCTGAAAAATTTATTGTTAACTTTTAACATAATTTTCTGAAACATATGTAAAAATCAGCCTTTAAAAAATGACTTTAGTTAAATTATAATTTACCTACTTTTTGCACCTGATACCTGTAAATTGGCTGTCGCGTCGGTCTACTCTAGCGGGTACGTATACACTAAAGTAAATGAAAACCTAACCTAACCTAATCCAATACATTTCATCCATTGACTTAGGTGAAATGGTATTTATTGCTTTAGGAAAAATGACTTAGGTCTAGGGGCAATGGGCTCTCGAAAAATTTGAAATTTGGGACTGACGTTGTTTCTGCACTCGCCGATTCATTTAGAGCTGGTTTTGGTGCATATCAGATTATAATTTAAGTTAATATGAAAGGCTAATTTATTCGGTGCATCTTATCTGTCTACTTCCAGAGTCGCATATCAAGGTCTAGTTTAGGTGCACATTTTAACACTTTCGCTACGTAAGCACTTTGTTTCCGCGTAACTTGCTATGGGAACAGCATTATTGAATCCTTACTAGTACGGTCGTCCGGCACGTTTTTGAAGTTAAATTCTACCCAATATGAATGTTAGGGTTCAGAAAACGATTAAATTAAGTTCAGTTTTTGAGCATTGATGAATATTATAGGTAAATTCTATTTTTTTTAATAGTTTAGGTGCCATGTGGTAACCAGATCTATTACGGCTTGCAGTATTCATTGGTAAGTAAAACGTTTCCTTAACGTTTCTAATATTGTTATATAAAATATTAGAAACAAATGTTAAATATGCGTAAGAATAGATGATGTAAATCCAAATAGGTTCTTATAGATATTTGTGGGAGGGCTAAGGAGCCCTGTCGGTTAGGTGTGCGCCTTGTATGCGGTAGGTCCCAGGTTCTGGTCCGGGCATCGCCAAAATGAGTGCCGACCTATAAACGGCCCCGTACAGCCCAACGAATAATACTCCATGTAGAGAGTGCACGTTAAATATGCTCCGTAGTCCCAACGCTGCGTACGATGTCACCCTTAATGGTTATTGCGTTGGGAGCCTACTCGGGTGTCGGCTCGTCACTTGAATGTGGTCCGAAATTACGACGCACGTGGCCAATAACTCTAGTGCGACCATAATTCAAACCTACCTATCCAAATAGATATTTTTGGGGTTTTTTTAGCTCTTAACTGATTTATTGAGGTGCAAATGAGGACTAGGGTAGTTGCGAATAAAATGTGGAATCAAGGGACCATTAAGTTACTAATTTAGTGTTTTATTATTCAAATTGTAGCCTAAATGAAGTGCGAATTCAGGACTAGTTGAGGTGCAAAATGTGGGCTTGCTGGTTTACTAATTAAAATGCAAGTTAATGCTTACATATGAAAAGCCAGTTCATCAAAATACAGCAGCGAAAAAGTTCACATTTGTGATTATTTATACTGTTATTCATCCTAGAGAATTGTACAGCTGTGGAAATAAAAAAGTACCCACTTGAGGTTATTTCCTCCGTTATTCATCCTAAAGAATCGGACCTTTTTGACATTGTGAACAATTAACATTCTGAATTAATTGCATGACACAAAATTTGCATAAGGGGCCATCTTCATATAAAAAATGTTACTAACTTTAAAATTTCCAATAGCAACACCCCTTTTTTAATCCATATTTCAAATCTCTGACCCATGTTAATACGAAATGCCAAATTTTGTGAGTTTTTAAGCATTATTGGATTAGTAAGAGACGTGCAAAGTTTAGGTCCCATAATGTTAAATGAGTTGCACATAAAAACTATCCCGATCTATAAATAATTAAGATAATGAAACGAATTTTTTAGTGAAAAGAAATTATAATAACCCAAGCAAAATGCATTCAATATTGGGGTATATAAACAATTTTTATACTTTTAAATAATTATTGTATTGATTTTTTTAAAAAAAATATGAATGGAAACCCCTTAATATTTTTAAAGAAATAAATTTAAGACAAGAAGTTTAAGCGAAATCCCAATTTTTAAAAATGTTTATTCATAATTTGCTGAGTAAATCACAAAATACTTTATAATTACCCTTTAGGGGACTGTGTATAAGATCACGTGTGTAATTGATAAATAAAGACGGCTTTGCATGCATGCTTGCTTGTCATTTTAGAGTTGGTCCCCAAAAGGTCCACAAGTGATTCGATTGAATAACTCGTCAAATATTCATCCAAATGTAACAAAAACTTAGATTTAAGGGTTTTCAAGAGTGCTTAACATTTCTAATTTATTAAAATTGGGTGTTGCTATTGGAAATTTCAAAGATCGTAATATTTTTAATATGAAGACGGCCCCTTATGCAAATTTTGTATCGTGCAATTAACTCAGAATGTTAATTGTGCACAATCTCAAAAAGGTCCGATTCTATAGGGTGACTAACGGATGAAATAACCTCAAGTGGGTACTTTTTTATTTCCACAGCTGTACCTTTTTGGCTTTGTGGGTAAATAACATTGAGCTAATTGCATGATACAAAATTTGCATACCGTCTTCATATAAAAAATGCTATTAACTTAAAAATGCCTGATGCATCACCCAATTTTGATACATACAAGTGTTACGCATCCGCACTGGGGCTGGCGAGTAAAGTCGATAAGGCGTACACCTTGCATGCGAAAGGTCCCGGGTTCTGGTCCAGACATCACCAAAATAACTGCCGATCTAAAAAAGGCCCGTGCAGCCCGAAAATGCCCGACAAATAATACCCCGTGAAGTGGAAGTGCATGTTAAATCTACACCACAGTCTTGACGCTGCGTACAATGTCGCCTTTAGCGGTTACTTTGGGTTACCATTCAGGTGTCTGCTCGTCACTTGACTGTAGTTCCAAATTACGATAACCCTCGTATAGCTCCAGTGCGACGACAATTCAAACCTACCCAAGTACCAGCAAAAACTCATAAATCTAAGTTTTTGTTGCATTTGAATGAATATTTGGCGAGTTATTCAATCGAACTATAATGGATAACCTTCTGGGGGACTATCTCCTAAACGACAAGCTTAGTCTGCATAGGTTTATTGGGAAAAGAACGTAAGGCCCGTATGTAAATTTAAAATCATGCAATCAACTCGGAATGTCATTTAATATCCACAAAGATTTTTTTTTTTAAAATGTCAGGTACTCTAGGATGAAAAACAGCAGAAATAATCGCTAGTTGAAACTTTTCCGCAGCTAACACTCCCTACATAAGCACTTTGTTGCCGCGTAACTTGTTATATGAATAGCATTATCGAATCCTTACTAGTACGGCAATCCGAGCTTTTTTTTAAAGTTAAAGGCTACTCTATATGAGATTTAGGGCTCATTAAATGTTGTGTTTGTGTATTAGGGGCTAACCAAAGTATTACAACTGAATTTAGGTGCTTATAAGGGTTTTGTTGAAAAGTGGGTAATAAGAGCTTGTTTCGGAACACGTGCCGAAAACAGTATAATTAGGTTCTCAGTTTTTGAGCATTGATTAATAAAATATATAAATTCTTGTATTTTTATTTTAGACGGCGTTTTGTGTTAAACCAGATCTATTAGGGCTTGCAGTATCCCTTGGTAAGTAAAAAGTTTCTTTGACGTTTCTAATATTGTTCTATAAAATATTAGAAACAAACATTAATATGCTTTAGGATAGTGTTGATCCGAATAGGTTCTTCTAGATATTTGTGGGGTTTTTTAATAAGACAACGGTTGTTTCATGCTTATTTAACCATTTCAGTCCCAATAACAATTTGGCATTTTAGAAAAAAAAAATTCTGATTGTCAATAGCCATTTATGGTATCGAAAGGCATATCATTGGATTCTTCAAACTTTTTCTATTTGAAAATATTATTAATATCAATATATATCAGCCCTACTTTTTTAAAAAAATTATCAGAAACATGATGATGCCAAATGGCATCACTTTGACTGAAAGGGTTAAATATGGGTTATTAAATAATTTAGGTGAAAATTTGGGGATCGTCAAGATGAGTAGTAGAATTTGATGAAGCATTTAGCTTAATAACTTGCGTTTTCATGACTAGTGTAGATGCAAATTGCGAATTATTTTAATACAAATCGGCGGCAAGAGAATGATGGCTATTAAAGTACAAAAAGGAGGCTAGCTGAGTTGTGAACATCGTGAGGGGGGGGGGGGGGGTAATTTGGAGGATATTAAGATGTGAAAATTGACAGCTATTTGAGTTGCAAATTTAGATTTAGTGTAGTAGCTGGAGGAGCACGGTTGGTTAAGGGGTCATAGGAGTCTTAAAAATGTGCAAAGAAGGTACCACAAAGCTTAGTTTGATCTTTCATGTAATTTCTGAACTACTCAATATATAAGTATAATTTTTTTATATGTAATTCTACTAGATTTATTTAATATAAAAACGAATTTTAAAATGTATGAAACTTTAGCCAAAACTAAAATGAATGATATTGAACATAAAGCTATTTGAACACATTGGGATTAGGCTTGTAAGGCAAATTTTGAGGCCAAAAATTAAAAATTGAAAAAATGACCAAGAAAATGACTTTATATTGTGCAAATATGTACAAACTAGGACTTATACCTAAATTCTCAGCTCAATTTTAATTAGAAATTATTTTAAGAACATTTTTCGAAAAAAATTAATAAAAATTAATAATATATCGAGTACGATGTCGCAATTAAAAGTTGCATTGGCTGCACTACTCATGTGTCCGCTCGTCACTTGACTGTGGTTCTAAATAATGACGCCCGTCGCCAATAGCCCTCGTGTAGTTATAGTGCGACGATTGTTCAACCTAACCTATTGTTAGTTAGGGCCCAAGTGATATGTGAATTGGCGGTTAATTTTGGTGTAGTTTAGGAATTATATCGAGTGAAATTTTAATGATTTGTCATGGTAAAAATCAACGCTATTGAGGTTTGAGTCATGATTCACTATACGAGGAACATATCACTGGCTAGTAAAGTCTAGAATCGTGCCTAAAGGGAGTGAATGTAGGGCTAATTATGAGTTTTTTTTCTCACATGGGGCTGCAACATTGGCGGTCAAGCCTTTGCAGACTCTGCATATTCCCCACAACTGAGAGCCATTTTAATTATGATGACAGTTAATGGGGCAATTCATTTTAGGTACGGTTTATATTCAGAAAGATCTAAGAGGGACTGTCAGTCCCATATAGAGCTGATACATTAGTTTTGAAATCCAACTTTTGCAAAAGAATTGCTTTGCTATGTTATCCCATTTCCACCAGGTATGGAAATCATAACATAAATTTAAAACAAAATTGAAAAGAATATAAAATCCGGTTATATAATTATTTAGTTTTTAAATAGTGTCGCCATCTGCTGGTGCATTTTAAAACTTCAAAAATATATAATTAAACAACCAACATTTTCGTTTCAAATTTGTTTATTTCGATGAAATGTTGATTCCTTAACCTGGAGCAAAAAAAAAAGGCTAACATTGCAAAGAAATACTTCTGCGGAAGTTCTGATTCCAAAACTAATGCATTGGATCTATGGGACAGACAGTCCCTCTCGAGATCTGTTAATTGTTCAAATTGAGGGCAGAGGTAGGGGATGACAGTTGGTAAGGCGCTTGTGTAGCATGTAAAAGGTCCACTGGGCATTGTCAGAATAACTGCCAACCTTTTATACAGCATGTGCAATTAAAGCCTGACGAATAATAATCCGTGTAGAGAAGTGCACGTTAAATAAATATGTCCCCAAGTTCCGACGTAGCCCTTAAAAATTTCATTGGGTGCCTACTCAGATGTCCGCTCGTCACTTGACTGTTAACATCGTGGTTCTAAATTACGACGCCCTTCCCGAAAATATTGTGGAGGTATCACCAACCACTGTATCTCTTTAGTACTATTAATACAACATTCTCTTAGTTTTTAAACGTACCAGGGTAAATACTGAACCCTGCGATTTTGTGCTTGTAAAAATAAACTGAACGCAGAAATTTGGCTATCACTAAGCATATTTTTTGTGTCCAAGAAAACGTGATATTATTTTTGTTTATTTTGTGAAAAAATCCGTTCAAGTAGTACTCATAGATATCATAGTTAAAGTATTAAAGCACGTGACCTCCAATGCTAACAACGGGACGCGCATAGAGACCAGAATTGGAGGGCCATATGGGGCACTTCAAAGAGAAAGTGCTACAAAAAATAAAATTTAATTCTAAAATTTCAAAAAAATACCATAAAAATAAGCTGCAATTTGGAATATTTTTAGTGACTTTAAAAAAACTTGAAACGTTTTTCTAGTAGTTTTTTTTTTGTAATTTAAGAACAAAGTTGTATTTTTTCGTAGTATTTTTCTCTTTAAAGTGTTGGCAACACTGGCCCCATGGCACTCCAATGCTGGTCTGTCGTTAGCATTGGAGGTCACGTGATCTATCTATCTGATAATTTTACTGTTATCTATATTAGTACCAGACTACCAGATGAAATAGTTACATATTGTTTTTGATTTCTTTTCATTATTTCTCAGTAATGTTATTTTATTTTTGTGTTTTAGGAATTCAAAGAAAATGGACCTTTATAAGAGTTTATCTGCAGCAGCATTTCAATAATAATACTAAAAATCTTGTCTGTGTGTTTATTTTTTAATGATCGTACAGACTGAAGGCACCTACATAGACTTAATTTGAGCATGTAAATGTAAACGGATCAGTTGGTTCAAAAGTCCAACATTTGGAGCTGAATTTATAAAAAAGGTTGCTACGCTTATCGCTGATTTTAAGCTTAATGCTTGTCGATGTTGTTTGCGCGTGCACCAAAATTTGTTAAAATAAATTTATTTTAGTAGATACTATAAGTTACTTTTGGTTGTTGGCTTGATAAGCATCTCAGAATATCTGTTTACATAATATTTTGTATAAAAAAATACCTTGGCTTGGAACCTTTTTAAAAAGCCTTTGCTTTTGCGTAGAATCAAGAGAATTGTCTTTAAAAGGAAAAGCTTGCCAAATGATTGTAATACCCTGAGGTCGGTACGGTCATACTATATGATTGAAAAAAAATTGTCTTAAAAATGTGTTTTTAGTTCCAAACAACGCCTTTAGATTCACCGGGGCCAACTGTCGGACTGACAATTTTGCAAGCAACCTCGGTGTGAAACGACCAGAGGCATCGATAGTCCGATTTCCAAAAGGTAAGAATTTAATTTTTTTAAAAACATTACTATTTTTATAAACCATTCGATGCACAGGGACCCACTAGTGATTATTTCGGCCGTCAGTCATTCTATAGAATCGGACATTTTTGACTTTGCGACGAAATAACATTCTGAGTTAATTGCATGACACAAAATTTGCATATGGGGCTATCTTCATATTAAAAATATTGCGAACTTGGAAATTTTCAATATCAATACCCAATTTTAATAACTTAGACATTTTAAGCACCCTCGAAAACCCCTAAATCTAGGTTTTTATTACATTTATATTAATATTTGACGAGTTATTCAATCAAATCACTTGTGGACTTTTGGGGGACTATTTCTAAAATATGACAAGCGTAGTCTGTAGGTTTATTGAAGGAGGAAAAAGACACTTAAGAAAGACTCTCACGTTATTTAAGGCAACATTTTCCAAACATTGGCAAATGTCAAGGAGAGGATGCTATAGGATTTGACTCGTTCAATTTCACATAATTATTCTTAACTGTAAATAAATTTAGCAAACAATAAAGATTATTTAATTTTTGAAAAAGTTAATAGAAGTAGCAAATTTTTGGCATTGAAAAGCTTAAATTGCAACTGAATGCTTGGTGTGTCTATATTTATTCTACGGTGGTAAATCTTGTGTGGAAGTGGTTTTAGGTGACAGTTACTGTTACTAATACACTTGTGTTTCGACGAAAATTTCATTCAAGTAACTGCAAGTGCTGGCTTTTTAATTCTTTTAGAATTTGTTGTCCTAACAAAAAGTTAATTTCTGCAATATAGTTCAAATATTTCAGGCTTGTTAAGAAACAAATCGCAGAAAAAACGTTGAATATGCTGAACCAACATTAAAGACATCTGTTGTGTCTTTTTATGGAATTTTCAAGGTCATTATTTCAAAATTTCCTTTTTTCTTCAAAGTGGTGTTTGTTTATTAAATTCATATTTAATCTCGTATACAATCCCCTTAAGGGGTAATTAAAAAGAATTTTGTGATTTACTCAGCAAATTATATGGATCAAACATTTTAGAAATTGGGATTTTACCTAAACTTCATGTCGTAAATTTATTTCTGTTAAAACATTAGTGTTTCTATTAATATTTTTTTAATTAAAATTATAATTATTTAAAAGTCTAAAAATTATTCAAAATTCCCCAATAGTGTATGCATTTTGTTTGGGTATAATAATCAATATTTAGTAAAAAATTCGTTTCATTGTCTTACTTATTTATATATTGGAATAGTTTTTTTTATGTGCAACTCATTTAACATTACGATCCCTAAACTTTGCATGCCTCTAACTCCTCTAATAATGCTTGAAAACTAACAAAACTTTTTTTGGCTTTAAAATATCATAAAGGCCCTCGCCAGATAAGACGGTGAAAAATGCCCCCATTCCAATCGGGCTAATTTTTTTTCTGAAACTACCTCATAGTATGGATAACTACTCAGCCAAGTTTCAGCTCAAAAATATGACGCATTTTTGAGTAAAAAATTAAAGTTTTTTTCTTTTTAAATTGATTATTCTCTGAATATATTTGATAAATCCAAAAAACTACGCATGAGTTTTTAGATATCATTGAGTAGTATTTTCAGAAAAATCCGCTCATAAATCTGATCGAGCGATCATTGTTAAAAATGCAATTTTATTTTTCAAAAAAAAAAAAAAATTCATGCCAAAATCGTTTGGTACAACTTAGGATTTTGTCTCTACATATTTCTCTATTATCAATCTATAATATATATTTTTTTCAGATTTTTAAAATTATTGGACGATAGTTTTTTAAAAAAAATATTCTTAAAATTTGACTTTTCGCACTACTTACTCGGCAGATGGCACTCCTAACAGAGGCGGGGAAATTCAATCTGGGAGAATTTCTTTCGGACTAAAGGATTTTAGCATAGATTTAGAAAGTAGCAGGTCTTCCCCTAGGGGGAAAAGTGAAGCCATTTGTTAACCAGTATCTCGTAAGGCAATTCGCGAGCTCTAGCACATGGCATGCCATAGAGGTACATATTCATAAAGAAGCAAGTTAAAAATGCAGTTTTATTGTATGTAACTCTTCGGAAAAATTATTTTTGTGAACCAGTATCCCACGATGCATTGCGAAAACGACGAAATGTGGATTCATCAAGCATCATTGCGTTGTACGGGATTGCGCAATCAATGGACATGCTATTTCTAAATCTATGGATTTTAGAGCAAAAAATCAGGCTTTAAGAATTATTTTTTAAGCTATCATCCAATATTTTAAAAAATCTGAAAAAAATGTATAATATAGATTGATAATAGAGGAACACGTAAAGACAAAAACCTAGGTTGTACCAAGCGATTTTTGCATGATTTTTTTTTTTTTTTTTTTTTTTTGAAAAATAAAATCGCGTTTTTACTAATGATCGCTCGATCAGATTTAGGAGCGGATTTTTCTAAGAATACTACTCAATGATATCTAAAAACTCATGCGCAGTTTTTTGGATTTATCAAATATATTCAGGAAATAATCAATTTAAAAAGAAAAAAAACTTTAATTTTTTACTCAGAAATGCGTCATATTTTTGAGCTGAAACTTGGCTGAGAAGTTGTCCATACTATGAGGTATTTTCAGAAAAAAAATTAGCCCGATTGGAATGGGGGCATTTTTCAACGTCTTATCTGGCGAGGGCCTTTGAAATATGGACTCAAAAAGAGGGGTGTTGCTACTGAAAATTTTGAAGTAGGTAACAATTTTAATATGAAGATGGCCCCTTAAGCAAATTTTGTGTCATACAATTATCTTGAAATGTTATTCGTTTACAAAGTCAAAAAGGTCTGATTATATAGGATAACCAACGGCAGAAATAATCACTAGTGGGTACTTTTTTATTTCCACAGCTGTACCTTAACCCTTTCAGTCCCAGTGATGCCATTTGGCATCATCACTTTCAATATTTTTTTTTAAATGTTTATGTCCCGTTATGACATCCAAACACACATCATTCGATTCTTCACACTTTGTTCTATCAGACAATATTTTACATTAATCTCAATAAAAGTCAGAACTACTATTTTTTTTATTTAGAAAATAGCCAACCCGCGTTTCTCCTGATTTTTGATAAGTTCACTTCAGTTCCACATATTTAAAACACAATTTAAACTATTTCGGATAAAATAATTATTAAATTTTTTTTAATAATATGGTCAGATACCTTAAAATATATAACTCGAAGTGTTTTTAGGTATTATATATATTTTTATTTTGTTGTTTTCTACAGTTAAAGAATTTTGGCATTGTTTCAAAAACCATATAAAAAATTTTAATGAATTTTTTTTTCTTATGGAATTCGTATATTTGACCTAAAATAAGCTTATTTTGTGAATATCAGATGTTTCTGTAGTGTAGTAAATTTTTGGGAGTGAAAGGGTTAAGGGGTAATGGGCGAGCTAGATCACGGGTCTAAAAAAAGGAAGAGTATAAGGGAAGAACCGCTTGAATTATTATGAGTCTTCCCGTAATTGTGTCTGCTTGGCGGACATTGGCGATAGAAAACCAGTTTCTCTTTCGGTTCTTCATTCGCGGTACAAACGTGTGACTCGCGTCCACTGATCTCTGGAGTGAATCAGGGTTGCCGCGAAATTAAAACAAAGCGAGTAATCGGTTTCTGTACACCAGTTTCGGCGATTTCTCGCTATCATCGACAAAGAGGCCTATTGAGGAAAGCAGTCTTCAAAATCAAGCGGTTTTTCCTCTGAACTCTTCAAAGGGCATCACTGGGACTGAAAGAGTTAAATATCCCGATTAGCACGTTACAAGTCCCGATGCTACTTACAATGTCTCTCTTAAAAATAAGAGCCACGTTGGGTGCCTAGCAGGTTTCGGCTTGTCCTAGTTATAACCTGCTTAGCGGAAGTTTTACATCTGTTTAGCGGAAGTTGGCGCAAGGAAACCGGTTTCTCCCTTGCTTCTTCTCTCACGGTAAAAGCATGGGACTCGTGCCTGATGTGAATCAGGGTTGTTGCAAAAAAAACAAGTAACCAACCGGCTTATTCCTGACGCCAGTTTAGGTGATGACTCGCTATCGTTGCCAAAGAGGCCTGGTGCAGACAAATTCCTAAGCTTAACGGTTGCGTTGGGTGCCTATTCAGGTGTCGGCGCGTCACTTGACTGTGGTTCTAAAATACGACGCCCTTCGCCAATAGCCCTCGTGTAGCTCTAGTGCGACGATAATTCAAACCAAAACAGATTCCTAAGTAATGAAGGGTTTTTTCCCCTTGTACTCTTCAGTTTTATCTTGTTTAAGTTTACTTATTTTGCGGATAAAATGAGCGCATATTAAAAGGTACCCGTATATGCGTTTTAGGGTTTGAAGACGATTTTGTTTTTGCGTATTAAGAGCAAATAAAAATACAAAAATGAACTAAAGGGGGAGTCAGGGTTTTGTTAAAGTGGGTACTAAATGCTTGTTTTTGTGCGCATCAAAGACTCATAAAACTGGGATCGAATATGAAGAGTACAGGGGAAGAACCGCTTGATTTATTAGGAGCCTTGTGTCTGCTTGACGGACATTGGCGACAGGAAATCGATTTCTTTCCTTCTTCGCTTGGTCCAAGCGTCGGAATCGTGCAACGCGTGAATCTCGGTAGATAGATACTGGTTTCCTACACCAGTTTAGGCGATTACTCGCTATCATCGCCAAAGAGGCCTGCTTACGAAAGTTTTCTGCGAAATTAAGTGTTTTTTCCCTCTGTATCACTCTTAAAACGAACGAGCGATTTTAACTCCGTCTGAGTTAATTTCACTCCCCCAGCCTGGAAAATGCACTTCTCCGAAAGGAGTGGATACTTTGTGTTAAACCTTCGACAAGATTACTCCAAACGAGTGATTTTAATTCAGTTTGAGTTAATATTCACTCATTTCCTGTGTCGAAAATGCACTTCTCTAATTGGAACGGATTTCACTCTTTTGTTTTAAGAGTATACTCTTCATATTTTAATGTCCCATATGGAAGTTTATAAATATAGTGTGTAACTCCCAGTATTTTCATTGCAGGATGCGTCAACCAGTCTATTACGGTCCACAGTATTCATGGGTAAGTAAAATTTTTCATTACTGTTTCTAATATTGTTCTATAAAATATTAGAAACAAATGTATTGCTGAGAATACCTGTAAACCAAGTCCATAACTTGGATTCTTTAGTCAATAGAGGTTTAACGTTAAAACGTAATTTTGTCATAAAACTTTTTTTTTTTTAAATTTAGGGTAGACTGACCAGTGAATGAACATTTGGTAAATACATTTAAAAAGTAAGGATTGAAAATCCTTCCACTTGATGGATCGGCAACACTGACTTCCTCTCATCTAGTAGGAAGCTATCCGACATCTGATTTGGTTGTCCTGGTCATTAATTAAAATCAAACATGTTTATTGACTGGACATTTTTGTGTTCATTCACTGGAAAAAGTACCGTTCAATCGCTTTTCTTTTGTACCACTTTGTATTTGGACCCCCAAAAGACCCAAAGCAATGCAATTTAAAGTCACCTTTTTTTGTGTAGAATTTACATATGACAGATGTGTTCACATTGTCATAAACCCACAAGCTATATTTTCTTAAAATGTATGAATTTTCTTAAAACAAATTGTGCTTAAGCGTTCATTCACTGATTAGTCTACCTTAGCTGCATGGCGAATATTATCTGAACCAGCAATTTTTCATTATTGCACTGAAATGTTACATGCTTAATGCATGCAATTGCACTGATAACTTAAAAAAGGCGCAAGTGGTCTTGCTTCACATGCATTCTGAACCCTCCAAATGATTAGGAGTAGGGGAGCCCAGTCGGTTAGGCACTCGCCTAGCAGGCGAGAAGTCCCAGGTCCGGGTCCGGACATCGCCAAAATAACTGCCGACCTATAAATGGCCCGTGCAGCCAAAAAAATGTCTGACGAATAAATACCTCTTGTAGAGGGAGTGCACGTTAAATGTCCTTCAAAATCCTAACGCTGCTTGCGATGTTGCCCTTAACGGTTGAGTTGGATAACTATTTAAGTGGCCAATAGTCCATGTGCCTGGGACCCCCCGAGCCTGCGGAAGGTCCCAGGTTCGGGTCCCGGCATCGCCAAAATAACTGCCGGCCTACAAACGTCCTGTGTAGCCCCCAAAAAAATCCGATGAATAATAGCCGTGTAGAGGCAGTGCACTTTAAATACGCTCCAAGGTCCCAACTCTGTGTAAAATGTCCCCTTTAACTGTTGCGTTGAGTACCTGCAGGGCTGGGGAGCCCAGTCGTTTAGGCATCCACCTAGCATGCGAAAGGTCCCAGGTTCGAGTCCGAGCATCGCCAAAATAACCGCCGACCTAAAAACGGTCCGTGCAGCCAAAAATGTCCGACGAATGATACCTCGTGTGAAGGGAGTGCACGTTAAATATCCTTCAAAGTCCTAACGCTGCGAACGATGGTGCCCTTAACTTTTGCGTTGGGTGTCTATTCAGATGTCGGCTCGTCACTTGACTGTGGTTCTAAAATACGACGCCCGTCGCCAATAGCCCTCGTGTAGCTCTAGTGCGACGATAATTTAAACCTAATCTACATGCTTAGTGCATGCAATTACACTGCTAACTTAAATAGTAATCGTCTAGCTCTAGTGCGAGGATATTTCAACCACAGATTTCTAAAATGAGGGGGTTAAAACGGATTAAATCTTCGGCTCATTTTGCGTACCACCCGACTGCGTCAGAGACATAATTAACCTCTTGCAACCTGGCTTCCCCATTTAGTAACATTTCTTAACACCTCTCCACAAACAATTAACATGTTAATTAGTTCCAAAATTGACCTGTTCCGACAGAAGATTCAAATATCAGTTTTCAGTCTTTGATTACAGGTCTCGGTCATTTATTTCAATTAAAAAATTAAGGTGAATGAGAGTCAATTAAATATTAGAATTCAATGTTAAAATAAACTGTTGACTACAAATAAGGGATAAGACCTTTTTTTGCATTTATAGCACTAAAAATTTTATTTTTAAAGCCTAAAACGTGTCTCTCTGTAACTATAAAAAAAATATATATACTAATTCTTTGCAAAACATACGTTTTAGCATATATTTGTACGAAAAGTATGTTTAGATTATATAAGTATATACGTGCAGGATTTTGCTCGGGTCTTAAGAGGTTATAGCACATAAACGAGGGAAGTTATTAGTCATCTAAAGCATTTTATATATCATTTTTTTAATACTTTTTAAGAAACGTGCAAAAGCAAAAATTACCAATCTTATATAATTTTTGTTCAATCCCCTCTTTGCTAAGGGGCTGGGGAGCCCAGTCGGTTAAGCACTCGCCTAGAATGCGAAAGGTCCCAGGTTCGGTTCCGAACATTGTCAAAATAACTGTATGTAACATTGTCAAAATAACTGTACCTATAAATGGCCCGTGCAGACCCAAAATGTATGCCGCATAATACCCCGTGTAGAGGAGGTGCACGTTAAATATCCTTCAAAGTCCTAACGCTGCGTACGATGTCGCCCTTAACGGTTGCGTTGCGTTCCTACTCGGGTGTCGCCTCGTCACTTGAGGTGGTTCAAAATAACGACGCCCGTCGCTAATAGCCCTCGTGTAGCTCTAGTGCGACGATAATTAAAAACTAAAATCTCTAAGAAGCGTGTAAAAGCTAAAATTACCAATCTTGTATCATTTTGGTTCCATCCCCTCTTTGCTATTTGACTTCTAATACACACCTCGGAATGTTTCCAAGGTGGTTCCTATAGCAACAGCGTAGCGACAAAAGAATGCTGGAATTCCACACACATTTCCCCCCGGGAAAAGTTGATATAAGTGTGGCAAGACGTCACTCTTAATCAAGTAACACCCAATCGAGGTATTGTGTGGGAGCTAAATGCACAAGAGATTTGTGCTAGGGAATTAATAGATGTTTTGATCGTTATTCAATCGTGGTTTAAAAATACTGGAATGGGTTTGTTTTATGCCTGAAATTTCAACAACTCCTAGCCTAGTGGTTAAGGCCTCGTTCTCGGAAGGTCCGGCGATCGAGTCCAGAACATCCACCGAATATATGCGGAGTACGTTAATTAATAATCGTTAAATTTGTGAGTCCGAAAGCCCTGTGGGCGGTCATAGCGCAGTTTCCCCGCATGGCACAGGTCAATGGAGGCTATTTCCCACCCCTTCGAAGGGCTGCGGAGCCCAGTCGGTTAGGCACTCACCTAGCATGCGGAATGTCCCAGGTTCGGGTTCGGGCATCGCCAAAATAACTGCCGACCTATAAACGGCCCGTGAAGCCAAAAATGTACGACGAATAATTACCCGTGTAAGGAAGTGCACGTTAAATATCCTTCAAAGTCCTAACGCTGCGTACGATGTCGCCCTTAACGGTTGCGTTGGGTGCCTATTCAGGTGTCGGCTCGTCACTTGACTGTGGTTCTAAAATACGACGCTCTTCGCCAATAGCCCTTGTGTAGCTCGATTGTACGACTATTCAAACTAAACTAAAGTTTGTCGGTTCAATCCCACTCTGGATCATAGATGAGCTGAGGACCCAGTCGGTAAGGCGCTTGCATGCCAAATGTCTCAGGTTCGTTCCCGGCAACTGCTTGCCTATAAACGACCTGTGTAGCCAGCAACCTCAACGAACATTTATATATTACCCAGTGTAAAGGGACTGCACGTTAAATATGCTCCATATATCTGACGATTAGGGTGGGCCGAAAAAAACTTTATTTCGGATTGCTATAGTGCGGAAAAGTTGCCATTGGTAAAGTCATGAAAAATGCACTAATTTTTATTTTTTTATTAATTTATCTTCCGTTCGCGCAATGCCATCAAAGTTGGCAAAAAATTGTCAAAAACCGTAAATTTTATATTTTTTTAAAACACGAGAGATGTTTTTAATTGCGTTCGTATATCACGAATTAACTCTACTAAAAGTAGTAAAATCAATATATATGCACTTATTATACATTTGTGTCAGATCTTTCGGCCACGCACCTTAATGCAAAATGAGGACAATTCGTATTTTTTGCAAAATTTCGAAGTTCCACCTTTTTGTACATTTTTTGTACTTTTGTGCATAGATATTGATTTTAAGTATTTTTAGTAGTTAATTCATGATATAGAAACGCAATTCAATTGTCATTTTTTGCGCAAATAATAAATCGGCTGATTCAGCATCGGAAGCTTGAACACATTCCAATTTATAAGGGAAAGTTAACTGCGAGATTACTTGTAAAATAACGTTGTAAATTGAATTTTACAAAAAAAAAACTGTATACTTACCTTTGGAGCGAAGAAGATATGACTACGGCAACCGCATGTCCTAGAAAACACAAAACTTACAAAAACATTCTTGCTATACTATAGATAAGTTTTCAAACAAAGAACAGGTAAAAAAGCGAGAAGCTTTCTGAAAACTTTTTCTACGCCTTCGCTCAGGAGTACAAGTCAAATATTTGCTCTCCCAACTCATGATGACTTTTTAATGAGTCTCTTCCCTCTTTTCGTCGGGAAAAGATTTCCTAAAAATCTCCCCCCCCCCCCTTTGCACCCTATGTTCTTCATTTAGGCGTCTTTATACCCATAGAATAACATCGACTCGGTGGAAAAAGGTACAAACTGCGATTCCCACTGTCCAAGTATTAAGGGGTCACAGGAGTCTTAAAAATGTGCAAAGAATTTACTACAAAACATAGTTTGATCTTTCACGTCATTTTTTAACTACTCAATAAATGAGTAAAAATTTTTTATATGTAATTCTACAGGATTTATTTATTGTAAAACTAGTTTTAAAATTTATGAAACTTTAGCCAAAACTAAAATAAATGATATTAAACATGAAGCTATTTGAACACATTGTGATTAGGCTTGCGCGGCAAATTGTGAGGTCAAAATTGAAAAATGACCAAGAAAATGACTTTATATTGTACAAATATGTGCAAACAAAGACTTATACCTAAATTCTCAGCTCAATTTGAATTAGAAATTATTTTAAGAACTTTTTTCTAAAACAATTATTAAAAATTTTAAAATTTTGATTAAATTTTTTTTTAAATAATTTCTAATTAAAATTGAGCTGAGAATTTAGGTATAAGTCTTTGTTTGCACATATTTGTACAATATAAAGTCATTTTCTTGGCCATTTTTTCAATTTTGACCTCACAATTTGCCGCGCAAGCCTAATCACAATGTGTTCAAATAGCTTCATGTTTAGTATCATTTATTTTAGTTTTGGCTAAAGTTTCATACATTTTAAAACTTGTTTTATATTATAAATAAATCTTGTAGAATTACATATAAAAAATTATACTTATGCATTGAGTAGTTCAAAAATGACATGAAAGATCAAACTATGTTTTGTAGTACCTTGTTTGCACATTTCTAAGACTCCTGTGACCCCTTAATACAACAACCCCTCGTTATATCGCGCTTCCCGGGACACAAGCAAAAAACCGCGATATAAGGAGCGACTTGATAATTATTATACTTTTGATGTATTTATGTTCTAAACAAAGTTTTGAGGCTAAAGTACAATAAGATTTTAAAAATTAAAACTAAATAATTTTAAATATTATAACTAGTACACTCTTAAAACGAACGAGCGATTTTAACTCGGTCTGAGTTAATTTTCAATCCTCCAGTCTAGAAAATGCACTTCCCCGAAAGGAGGAATTAACTACGGAGAACTTATAGTTTTAACTGAAGCCATTAGTTAAAACCAGTTATTGCCAGTTAGTACTAGTTTCGAACTACGATTTCGAAGCTTACATTCTGGCTAGAAATGGTATAACAGTATATTGGGCCTGCAGGCCGTTTATTTGTACGGGGGCCTCTAATGTGATGAAAAAAAATCTGATGATCTGATTCATGCTTATCAAATAAATTTGTCATTTTTTGTAACGTTTTCTTAATAGTTTTTGTTTGAGGTGTTATCTACAGACGAATCAAAGAATTTGTAGTTAAAAATATCAAATAAATGCAGCAATTTATGGTTTATTTAGGCAACTGAAAAAATTATTCACCAAAAAAATGAATCAAATGGCAGTAGATTGATTTTTTAATATTTAATTTATTTATTAATTGTATTGTATACCATGGGGCTCAACTTAAATATTTCCAAGTATATTTCGTTATTCATAAAAATTAAACGCACTCTTTCAATTTTTTAGTTTGCTTAATCAATTTGAGGTAAAAGTAATGATTGTACACTCTTAAAACGAACGAGCGATTTTAACTCGGTCTGAGTTAATTTTCAATCCTCCAGTCTAGAAAATGCACTTCCCCGAAAGGAGTGTATCTTTTGTGTGTTAAACCTCCGACAGGATCACTCCAAACGAGGGATTTTAACTAGGTCTGTGTTAATATTCACTCCTTTCCAGTGTCGAAAATGCACTTCTCCTACTTGAGTGGATTTCACTCTTTTGTTTTAAGAGTGTACTTTATAAAAAGTAACAAAAAATTGTAAAGGACTAATTATCAATAATTACTTTGAACATAACACACTCTTGTACAGGTAATGCTATACACATTTCACTTATTTTCTAGTAAAAAATCCACCTAAAGTTAGCTGCTTTTATTTCTTTTGTAAAACCTGTTATAATTTGAAATTTTTTCTTAATGTTTCAACTTTTGACCATGTGTCTCTCGTCCATTTTAAGGAAAGTACATATTGAAAAAAAAAAACGTGGAAAAATTGGGAGATATGATGCAAGGCGCGCGATGAATCCGAATGCGCGATGAGGCGCGATATAGCGAGGGGTTACTACTTAATTAAGGCCAATTTAAATACTTATTTTTGCATTTTGGAAACAGTATTATTCATATATTTCTATGTAAATGTAATACTTTCGGTTCGAAAAAGGTGTGTTGTATTCGAAATGTATTTTATACAAAAGTCACAAGCATAAATTAATCGGGGTATTTTAAATAGTTCATTGTTTCTGCTTATTTCAGATTGTATTATAATTTGGACACTTATTTATTGTTTAAACATACACACACTACAGATAAAAATCCAATTACAGTGGTGCAATGAAAAAACACAGACAAAATATAAGACACGAAAATTAAAACAGCAATTACACTTTAAAAAATACTAAGAAAAGACGCATATTCAGTTAAAAATTTGAACACATGTAGCTTTAAAAACTTGAAAAGACATATTAAAAATATTCAGGATCATTGGAGTACTTATTCTATAATTTATAAAATTTATATAAATGAAACTTGTATTCTAATTAAATCCTTCGTAGGATTGTCATAAAATTCAACGCATGCGCAGACCCTTGTTCAAATAGAAATAAGCCTCAAAAAAAGGAAAGATGAGCAAATACGGCCTGCGGTGGTTACAGTTGAAGTTACATAATGGATGCGAAACATTTAATTTCTTTTTTAAAAAACGTCACCTTAAAAAGTGTTTTTTGAAGAAAATATTCCTATACCTTTTCATGTTTGCGTTGTAGGTGGTTTTTGAAAGAATTTTTACTTTTTGAAATACGATGAAAACTTATTTGGTGAATGAATCTGAAAGTTAGCAGGTTCAATATTTGTCAGTCGTTCCTTAGAAATGTTCTAATTTTTGTTTTTAAACTGCATCTAGCTTTTAACTAAATCGCTAAATAAAAGAGGTCCTATACGATAGCGAAAACTTCTCTGTTCTCTTTTTTTTTTCAAAACATTTATTCTTTTACTCGTTTATTGGCAAATTAAAAGTAAGATTTTGCTTTTGATAAAAAACAGAAAGTGCAAGCAATCATCCTATGGTTTGGTTTTAATTAAAATTACGTGGTACACGAGCTTTTTGTAACGAGTACTTTTAAGCCGCGGTCAAGTGACGGTTGCCAAATGTATAGTTCAAATAAAAAAAGTAAATGGTAAGGCGCGTGAATGTGCAATGCGACAGGTCCCAGATTCTTGCAAGATCTTGAACCAGGGCCGGATTTAAAGATTTGCCGCCTGTAGTCAACGATTTGTCGCCCCTCTCACAATAATCTCCCACTTTAGAGAAAGGTATAGCTGGCTAGCTGCAAAATAGGATGGTATGTGCTGTTTAAAATAGATACCCAGTTTAGAATCATCTATGTACCCTTACACACTAAATCGAAAGCGAAATAGGCGTATTTTTTTAAAAACTTTTCCACTATTTTTCTTTTAACTTCGAAATCCGGTTAATGTAATCCGATTAAGGCGGGATCGTACCGAGCAGGCAACTCATTGTGGCCGAGGGCGACATCTGGTGAAGATACCGGAACTGCTATAGGGGGAGGTTCAGAGAATTCGGAAACTAGCAAATCAGAATGCTTAATTCATTGATTGACGTTTTCATCTTATTTTTCAATCCTTCTATAAATAGCTGATTGGTCAGTTTTAAACTTCCTTTCCTAAGCTCCTCCCCTTGTCAACGTATCTCACACCTCCTTCGAGAAATTCCCGCCGTCGCCCTGGGTGCAATTCCTCTCTATCTGTGTGCCAGTAAAAAATCTATCTATGTCTGTCTTACTTGACGAGGTTTATAGGTGGGTATCTGATCAAGCACACAACCCGGAAATACATGTACCAACCAACCATTTTCCCTATGAGAAGACGGGATGACTCACTTTGCAGGTTAATTGAATAACGTCGCACGAAAGCTACGCCTGATCTTTAAACTCACACGTAAATTCTAGTTTCGGGGTCGAAATCAGCCCAATCAAATCCAAGCTATAAAGTATCGTTTGGCAAGTTGAGTTACTATACGCATTAAAAAAAGATAATTTGCATAAATAACAGGTGACTACAAAAAGGGAAGCAGTTACAGTTGGTACAAAAGTTTATTATGTGACACCATAAACATTTATACCTGCCTACCTATTGTTGTAATGTCTGCTGGATGTCATGCCTAGTAATTTTTTGGTTGGTTCAAAAATATTATCAGATATGACATCCAACAAAGACAAACATTACCAGGTGGGTCGGGTGCAATTTTTTTTCCGACATTCGGATAATCATTCATGCTTCGGATAATTGAAGTTCTACTGCAAGCGGTTTTAGAATTTATATTAGAAGTTATTTAAACATTGTGTTATATCTATCTGTGGAATTTTGTCGACGTGCCTCGTAATTTTAAAATGCCGTCAGAAAGACGATGCTTGTATCTGACTGGGAACCAATTCGTAATATTGTGCAAGACTATGAAACATTGCACCGCAATGGATTTAATGTGCACAAACCCTCTCTATACGGTAGATATTTGATTGATATTATGATTTATAGAAGGATTACATTCGATCCTGGCATCGGATCTCTGGGTTTGCAGGTCAACTTGTTTACAGCTATACCTGCGAGAAGAATGTATTTTATACTAATCTTGGTTTTATTTGATGCTTTAAGGGGTCATAGGAGTCTTAAAAATGTGAAAAGAAGGTACTACAACGCATAGTTTGATCCTTCATGTAATTTTTTAACTACTCACTATACAAGTAGAATTTTTTAATACGTAATTCTACAATATTTATTTAATATAAAACAAATTTTAAAATTTATGAAACTTTAGCCAAAACTAAAATAAATGATATTAAGCACAAAACTATTTGAACACATTGTGATTAGGCTTGCGCGGCAAATTGTGAGGTCAAAATTGAAAAAATTACCAGGAAAATGACTTTATATTGTACAAATATGTGCAAACAAAGACTTATACCTAAATTCTCAGCTCAATTTTAATGAGAAATTATTTAAAAATAAAATTTTAAATCAAAATTTAAAAAAGTTTATTAATTTTTTTAGAAAAAAGTTCTTAAATTAATTTCTAATTAAAATTGAGCTGAGAATTTAGGTATAAGTCTTTGTTTGCACATATTTGTACAATATAAAGTCATTTTCCTGGTAATTTTTTCAATTTTGACCTCACAATTTGCCGCGCAAGCCTAATCACAATGTGTTCAAATAGCTTTATGTTTAATATCATTTATTTTAGTTTTGACTAAAGTTTCATAAATTTTAAAATTTGTTTTATATTAAATACATCTTATAGAATTACATATAAAAAAATTATACTTATATATTGAGTAGTTAAAAAATTACATGAAAGATCAAGCTATACTTTGTAGTACCCTCTTTGCACATTTTTAAGACTCCTATGACCCCTTAATGAAATATGCACTTGCATGGAACTTTTTTTTTGCTTAATCGAAATTGTATAGTGGTGTTTGGAATCGGTTCAGTTTGATCGGTGAAATGGTTGTTTGTGGTGCTTGGAATCGAAGAACACTTTAATGCCTTATTTTTTCTTCTCAAAAATATTCCACAAAATTTTCTTTTAAAAACTTACATTTTATTACGATGTATATTTACATAAATTATCATACGATTATTTTTCAGAACAAAAAAACTATATGTTTGACAAAAGTGTATTTTTAAAAATTCATTCGTATCCTTTTTTGAAAATTATAACAAATGTTATTGATAGATTAAAAAACCACATCATAAAAGTAATATTGAAAGATCATTGAAAGTAAATATATTGAATATGCTTCAAAATATTAAATTTTTCGATAAGGGGACGTACATGAATTACGGCACGCTCAGAGGGGGAGGGAAGGGTATGCGCCAACATGAGGATCGAGACGTAACGATTAAAAAATTTCCAATTTTGCAAAGAAAAACTGTCTTAAATAAAATGAAGTTTTTTAAAAAAAATTTTAATCTTTTTTTTATAAGAGGCACTATTATAGTTGTGTAGTGTTTTTCTGAAGAAGACGAGCCGAAACTTGTATAATTTGTACAGCAACAAATAAACTATTTGCGCCAATAACGTGGTTTCTTTAGTGAATCCTCTCATGCTTGTTTCAAACTCAAAATGGAAGACACTTTAGAATAAATTCCCATTACTAAATATCTGCGATTTTTATCGAGCATTTAGAGTAAAATTGAAACAACCAATAAAATCACGATGGACAAAAATGAAAACTGGAAACTTATATAATCTAAAACAACCAAATTACAATTTTCCTAGAAAATAATTTGGCAATCTTGATTTGAAGGATGCTTCCTCGAATAATTAGCTATCTTCTAGGAGTTAGGGAAAATTTAATCTAATTGAAACTAATAAGGTTTAATGCTGTTGTTGTGATCATGGATATCCTATGGAAGAATGTTACCAGAGCGTCCGGAGAGGATGGACATCTTTTTGAACAAATTAAGACCAACATGTAGACAATTAACATTGTATTGAACGCTGAGTACGATATCGCCCTTGGCGGTTGCGTTGGGTGCCTATTCAGGTGATGGCTCGTCACCTGACTGTGGTTCCAAAATACGATGCCCGTTCTCCAATAGCCCTCGTGTAGCTCCAGTGCGACGATAATTCAAACCTTACCTAACCTAACATTGTATTGACAAGTCAATCATCCATATGCGCTTACCAACCGGGATTCGTATACGCGGAAACTACTGGTTGGGATTTATACGGGATATTCGGCATGCCGAGTATGCAGCGATAAAGGTTTATAAATTACAGGAATAAGAAAATGATGCACATAAAGAAGACAGAACAAATCAGTTGGTTAAGGCATTTTTTTGCCTTAAAGGTGAAAGGTCACAGGTTCGGTCCGGGCATCGCCAAATCAACCACCGACCTATAAATCGTCCGTGAAGAAAATTGTCCGACGAATAATACCCCTTGCATTGGGAATGCACGCTAAATATTCTTATTTGTCCCAACAATGCGTACGATGGCTCCTTGAACAGTTGCATTGGGTGCATACCCTGATGTCGACTCGTTACTTGACCGCGGTTGTAAACTACGACGCCCGTCGCCAATAGCCATCATATAGCTCTAGTGCGAAGATATTTCAAACTAACTTTACTCAACTATATTAGAGGGGAGCCCAGTCGGTTGAGCACACGCTTAGCATACGGAAGGTCCCAGGTTCGGGTCCGGGCATCGCCAAAAAGTAGCTGCCGACCGATAAACGGCCCGTGCAGCAAAAAATGTCCGACGAATAATACCCCGTGTAAGGGAGTGCACGTTAAATATCCTTCTAAGTCCTAACGCTGCGTACGATGTCGCCCTTAACGATTGCGTTGGGTGCCTACTCAGGTGCTGGCTCGTCACCTGACTGTGGTTCTAAAATACGACGCCCGTCGCCAATAGCACTCATGTAGCTCTAGTGCGACGATCATTCAAACCTAAAACTAAAATATATTAGAACACTACAAGACCTCGCATTGAGAGTGGAACCGAATCATTAATTAAAATCGCGGAAGATCAAAAATGAAAAACTGACAAAAGTTACCTAATATAAAACACGCCAATACTGCTACCTAATGCCAAAACAGATTTAAAAAGTAATGCAAAACTCCTTTTTGAAAGAAATGGTAAATTATACAACAAAAACTTCAAGAAGCACATGTTTTTCGGATTTTAACTTAAATTAATATTTCAACAAAAATATATAAGTCCAAATTTGTGCAATTGTTCACACTTTGTAATGCCTTTTTCTGAACTTCAAGTCCCCAAAGCATATTTCAAACTCTTTCAAATAAATCATTTGGAAGAAATTAAAAAAGATTTTTTTTACTAATTAAGAATAGAATCCAATAGAATGAATCAATGCCACTTAATTTTTTTTAAAGCTTTTAAACTGGACGCAATAGTAAAAAATCCATTTGTATTTTCGAAATCGGCGTCCAAAAACACACAATGAATTGAAACTTTAGCTTACGGAGCAGAAGTTAAAATTCGCAGACTCTTGAAATTGAACTACCCGTACCTTATCTTATCTGAGTTTCAGCATCTTTAACTAAAAGGGGAGGAGCTAACTTTAGGGGGAAGAGCTTAATTTCTACTCCTAGGGGGCGCTACTTCCTGGATAAGACTGGATATTGAAAATTTCATAATTTCGCTGCCACTTTTCTACCCTAAAAATTGAGATATTTTCACACTTTTTTTTTTTCATTGTGAAGGAAATTTAAAGTTCTACGTCTCTATCCATACAGTTTTTCAAATTTCGACCTTTTTTATATTGAAAAAATATTTATTAATAATCAAAAAATTATTTAAACCAATTTCAAAAAAGTGGATGGATAGAGACCTACAAATCAGCTACATGTATCATATAAAAAAAACCGCTTGTAAAAATATTCAATACAGCCGGAGAAATGTGGCAGACTTTTTATTTTTTCCCCATAGGATTAACACAGAGAGAAGCCTTCGCTTGAGAAGCCGATTCTCGGTACTATTCCCCCTTAATGTAAATTATTGCTTTCTTTCTTTAAAATATTCGTATATTTATAATAATTTTTTGTGCTGAATGCCGCTTTAATTGATCATAAAATTTGCCGCCCCAAAAAATTTGCAGCTCTAGGCTACAGCCTACTTAGCCTATTTAGAAATCCTCCCATGTCTTGGACCTTTATTATTGCCAAAACATCTGCCGACCTATAAGAGGTATGTGCAGCCAAACGAATATAATAACTTCGTGTAGAGGGAGTGTACGATAAATATGCCTCAAATCCCGAGGCTGCGTGCGATGTTGCCCTTGAAAGTTGCGTTGGGTGTTTACTCGGATGTCGGCTTGTCACTGGACTGTGATTCTAAATTATGACGCCCGTTGCCTAAAGCCCTCGTGTAGCTCTAGTTTGACGATGATGCAACCTGACCCTTTGGTTGGTTGGTATACATATATATTGCGGTTTGTGTGCTTGGTCAGAGATCCGCTTATAAACCTTCGTCAAGTAAGACAGACACAACACGCACACACATCACATGAGGTACAGATGCCGCCATCAATCGCCACCTCCGAAAATTTAGACATGTCCTTGAAGAAGAAGGAAATAGTCTCCAGGGACCTGTACCCTTGGGAAACTGCGTCATGACCACCCACAGGACCTTCAGAGCCACAGATTAAACGAGCACGTACTTCGCATTTTCACTCTAAAAAATGAATGCTCAAAGACGACGAAATTTTCCTTAATTTTGACGATTCCGTTACTGGCAAATGCTCCGAGTTTTCGTTTCCTCAAAGTGAGGAAATTTGAATCGTCATTTTTATGAGGATTTGAATGTCATCTAATCAAAAGAAATATTTCGTCATTTTTGAGCATGTGAGTACAACAATGAGATTCAGTTTCCTCAAAATCAAGATACAGAATCGTCAAATCACTATCGTAAAAGTGAGGATTCGCGTTTACTCAAAAGTCACGTGATAGTTTGACGAAACAATCCTCAAAATTAACGAAATGAGGTTTGAGGATTCATGAATCGTCAAAAATGAAAGTGTTATTTCTGAGAGTGTACTCGGTGAGTCTTCAGTGGCATCGGAACTCGATCGCGGGACCTTCCAATTCCGAACACGAGTCCTTAACCACTAGGCTACCCACGGCCCTGACCCTTTGGTGTAGGGGGAGGGAATTTCAGAATAGCAAATTTGATTTAGAAAGTGAGGTTTGTCTGTTTAAGGTAAAGTTTGCAGGTTCCTCCCCTATTTCCCGCACCGATTTCAAAAGTCGATTGTATGCAAATGCATTTTGTCCAAATACATGCATTTTCTGGCCAACGCTATCCGTGTAATGAATAAATTAACGGGGCTTTTCAAAAGAGACGAGTACCTTCTGAAATAGGAACATTATCGTGACGAAATTCGTTACTTCATAACTAAACTGGCGTTTGAGTGAAAATGGTGAAGGGATTGAAATAGTCGCCGTAACCCTATCCCAATTGAGGCACAAATAAAAACTTTACTATTTGTTAGTTACGAATTCTAAGTAATTGGTCAGTCCCATAGAACTAATGCACTGATTTTAAAATCTAACCTCGGGCTGGGGAGCTCAGTCGGTTAAGCACTCGCTTAGCATGCGGAAGGTCCCTGGTTCGGGTCCGGGCACCGCCAAAAATAACTGCCGACCTATAAACGGCCCGTGCAGCCAAAAATGTCCGACGAATAATACCCCGTGTAAGGGAGTGCACGTTAAATATCCTTCAAAGTCCGAACGCTGCGTACGATGTCGCCCTTAACGGTTGCGTTGGGTGCCTATTCAAGTGTTGGCTCGTCACCTGACTGTGGTTCTAAAATACGACGCCCGTCGCCAATAGCCCTCGTGTAGCTCTAGTGCGACGATAATTCAAACCTAACTAACTAAAATCTAACCTTTGCCATGTAAGCATTTTTTTAAACCAGATATGGGAATCGTCATGCCAGCAAAATCATACAATTATTAAACTAAAATAGCATCCGGTTATTTTGACGATTAATTGATAGAGTATAATAGGACTGTATAATACTTATTTTCTGTGCTTTCTCACGCTTAGTATTCAGTATTCAACTTTGTTTGTAACGTTACTTATTTATAACGCCAGGAACATCGCAATGGTTTCAATGACGCTATAACCGAGTAGTACTGTAATTGAAAATATTCCCCGCTGTCCGCACATAATTTATTGTGTGTTTGTTTTCTCTTTAATTTGCAATGTATTGCGAAAACCACTTCCATTATAGTTTCTGTGCATTTTCAATTTTTTTTTTAAAGTTTCTTTTTATATGCGCGGGGATCGGCACTCCCGATAGAGAATCACCCCTATAGCATTCTTCTCTTAATATCAAATATCTGCGAAGCTATTGCATTAACCCTTTCAGTCCCAGTGATGCTATTTGGCATCATCATATTTCTGATCATAATTACAAAAAATAATAGGGTTAACATCTATTGGGATTAATAAAAAACAATTTCTAGTAGTAAAAGTTTTAGGAATTGAATGATGTGCTTTTTGATACCATAAATGGCTAAAGACGATCAGAAAAAAAGTACTAAAATGATATCAAATTGTCATTGGGACTGAAAAGGTTAAAATGTACTTTTTATTTTACCTAGTACGCAAATGGTTATAAAAATAAAGCATTATGGGAGAAAAGTTATAAGAATAATGCATTATGGAATAATTGTCGTTTTAACGCTTACTTCGGTATGGCTCTAACATTCACAAACTTCTTTTGTCACAACTTTATTCAAATTATCCCCTAACACTATTTGATTTAAGTAACTTCGCAATGCATTTATGTGACACGCCCCCTTTTAACTTCCTCCATTGACACCATCCAGTGCTATTCAAACACACAAAATAAACAAAACCGTTTACGCAAAAAAGTGTGAAATAAAAAAAACGCATTTAAACGGAAAAATTTATAAATGTGCATTCAAATTGATACATATTCTCTCACAGTAGAGTGTAATTTGTAGTTTTCAGGGTAAACTAACTCAACTTCGTTGAACGACTATGTTGTATCGGGCAGGGTTGTGTGGAGTGTTGTTGTGCTTTGTTGTTTTCGCGTTGTCGGTGTCAGGGAGCAGGAAGAGCTCAGCGTACGAGACCATCTACGACTGCCTGCACAAGCACATCTGTAACTGCAGTGAGTATATGATTTTTTTTTTCTTATTGCAGTAGAACTTCAATTGTAGACTGACCAGTGAGTGAACATTTGGTAATTATAATTTAAAAAATAATTGTTGAAAATCATTTTTTTTTCTCTAATGGGGCTGCAACATTGGCTGTTAAGCCTTTGCAGACTCGGCATATTCAGCAAAACTGAGAGCCATTTTTTGTGGCACCATCTAGGCGACTCTCGCTACCAATTTTGAAGCCCAGATTACAATGAATCTGAGCTCTCTGTGGATGTTAAAGTATGTCGAGATTTTTAATTTTGCAGAGAAAACCCAGGCCAAATGGACCCTCCAGGGATCTTTTACATGCCACATATTCATATGACATGCGTGCCCAGGATTTTTTCATCCAGAAAATCCGACGACTCAACCGAGGCTCGAACCCACGATCTTGGGCTTAACGAGGCGGACGCGTTTAACCTCTCTGCCACTAAGCCGCAATATTGAAAATCATTCCACCAGATGGATTGGCAACACTGACTTCCTCCCATCTAGTATTAAGCTATCGGACATATGGTTGGTTGTCCTGGTTATTATGTCCTGGTGTTTATTCACTGGCGAACGCAGCACCTTAAACGTTCATTCACTGGTTAGTCCACCCTATTTGACTAATTTTTTTATTTGCTTAAAATATCCTATGCCAAAAATATTAGACCCGTATTTTTTCTTTTTTTTTCAAATCTTCTTCTTCTTCTTCGCTGACACTACAGCCTGTTACAGGCCAAGGCCGTCTCTCCAAGTCTCCTCCATCTGAATCTGTCCCCCACAATGGCCCTCCATCGGTTAACTCCTAACACCTTGAGGTCTCTTTCAACCACATCCAGCCATCTAGTTGGGGGTCTTCCTCTGCGCCGCTTTCCTTCCATCTTCGAAAAAGTTACTTTTTTGGTGGGGAAGCTGTCTTCGTATCGATATACATGTCCCAACCACCTAATGCGGGACGCCTTTACCACCTTCAGAATGTCGGGTTCACCATACTTTTTGCATATTTCGTGGTTGGCGATTCTCCAAACACCGTCTTGTTTAACTGGTCCAAAAATCTTTCTTAGGATCTTTCTTTCAAAAATAGATAAAAGTTCTTCTTCTGTCCTGTTCAAAGCCCAGCATTCACTGCCATACAGGGCAACAGGTCTTATCAGGGTTTTATATAGGTTTACTTTTGTTTTAGTGCTGATGTATTTTGATTTAAGTTGGCTTTTAAGTCCATAGAAACATCTACTATTAGCCATTGCTAGTCTGCTTTTAATTTCAAGCTTTAAGTCATTGCAGCTTGATATTATTGTGCCAAGGTATTTAAACTGTTTAACATTTTCAAATGTGTAGTCATTTATCTTTAATGGGGCCCTATCTACAGTTTTACTTGTTGCAATCAAGTACTTAGTTTTATCTTCATTGATGGTTAACCCCATCTTACTAGCTGCAGTCGCAAGTGAGGTGAAAGCATCAACAACAGCGTTTTTAGTTCTCCCTATAATGTCGATGTCGTCAGCAAAAGCAAGCAGTTGAACTGTTCTTTGTAGGATGGTACCGCTGGTGTTTATCTCTGAATCTCTCACCGCCTTCTCTAGAGCTAGGTTAAACAGAAGGCACGAGAGAGAGTCACCTTGTCGTAAACCCTTCTCAGTATAGAAAGGTTCGGAGAGATGCGACATAATTTTTATTCTACATTTGACAGTTTTAAGAGTCATTCCAGTCAGATTTATTAGTTTTGTTGGTATTTTAAATTCCTTCATAGCTTCAAGTAGTTGTTCTCTGTTGATGCTGTCGTATGCAGATTTAAAGTCAATGAACAAGTGATATGTATCAATGTTATACTCTTTTGTTTGTTTTTTCAAATACCCCATAAAAAAGGCAGGAAAAAGAAATTTTAAAATTAGGACGAAAAATCATTCCTGAAAACGCTTTCTGGCTGTCACGTGGTATCTGTGATGTTACTATAAACTATAAACAAACTTTGAAACACCACATTGGAATCTACACTGCTCAAAACAATTAGGGGAACACTTTTTAATTCCAACTTTAAACTTCACTCCCAACTTGTTAATTTTTATCCTATAAATCTAAAATTTGTTAAATAGGTTCACTATGCATTCGAAATGAAATAGTAAAAAACAGGAGAAAAAAATCTTAAGTTTTTAATACTTAAATTTAAAGGGGGGAAATGGAATAATAACTTTTTAATAAATTATAACAATAATTATTTCAAAACTTTTTTTGTTAAAAATAGCTGAAATATATTTTTAAACATCTAAAAAAATGCAAGCATGAAAAATTTAGGGTCGATTTATTTTCTAAAACTGTTTTAAAGTGAAATTTATTATACCATATATTTTTCATATTTTCAATAACATAAAAAAATATATATATTGAATTCTTCAAAATACGTTATTCTTCCATCTAACAATGTATCTAACGATACATAAGTGGCGAATTTAACTTAGTCAGAAAAAAATCACAAGCTGATGATTCCCAATGGAATCATTGGGTGCGAAAGATTTTAAAATATGTGCTCCCCTAATTGTTTTGAGCAGTGTATTTCAAGCAACTTTGAGGGGCTGGGGAGCCCAGTCGGTTAAGCACTCGCTTAGCATGCGAAAGGTCCCAGGTTCGGGTCCGGGCATCGCCAAAATAGCTGCAGACCTATAAACGGCCCGTGCAGCCAAAAATGTCCGACGAATAATACCCCGTGTAAGGGAGTGCACGTTAAATATCCTTCAAAGTCCTAACGCTGCGTACGATGTCGCCCTTAACGGTTGCGTTGGGTGCCTATTCAGGTGTGGCTCGTCACCTGACTGTGGTTCTAAAATACGACGCCCGTCGCCAATAGCCCTCGTGTAGCTCTAGTGCGACGATAATTCAAACCAAACCAAAATCAAGCAACTTTGAACTATCCGCTTCTGATGTAAAACCTCCTTCCATTATCTATTTAATTCTTATTTTAATAGTAAATTAGATTAAATCCAGGTTTAATTTCAAGCAAAAAAAATACACAGATTTGCTATATATACTATTACTACGACAACCAAATCGACGTGTTTCTGATCACGTGACGTACCGATGAAATGATTTATAAAAATCATTTAAATATTTATTTGCACAAAAAATATGTACTTGCATTATTTTTGGGTTCAAGCTATATGTAATTTAATATTGGAAGGTATTTTAGCTATACAGTCAAGTAACCTATTGCCTATTATCCGTAGTGTTTCATTGCATTATAGAAGCGTATATACCCTTGCATTATCCGAATTTCAGGTCCGCCAGTTTGTTGGACGTCATGCCTCGGGGGTTTTGTTTGGCACAATGTTGGGCAGATTTTAATTGCAAGTACAATTAAAGATTGACAATTAATTGGTAAATGTAACCGCAACAACTACAAACTCATCAATTGTTATTCTGGAAAATTACAATTAACAATTATTTAATTGTAAATTGTAAAAGCAATTAAAAATTAATTGTCAATTGTTTTGTTAATTTTAATTAAAAATAACAATTAACCACTTTTTTATTCGTCTTAAGTCTAGGACTTAAAGCTTATTTTTCCTAAATCTTTATTCATTTTGTTTCAATACGCAAATTTAATTGTTAGTTTTAATTGTTTCATAAAACAACTAAAAAAGTTCATTGAAATTATTTAATTGTGAGTTACAATTGACATACGTTAATTAAACTAGTTTAATTGCAAGGTGCAATTATTCATTTAATTGCGATTGATTTAATTGTAATTATTTTAATTGTTATTACTTTTTTTAGTTAATGAACAAGATAATTGACAAAATAATTGATTAATGCCCAACATTTTTTGCCATTAAATTCAAAATTCTCCAATATATGGAATTTTCTATTAGCCGACCGAATTCCGGTCCCAGTTATAATTGGGTAACCGGTATCTACTGTATAATGATTTTAAAAAATATACTCTCACTGTATATCGATACTCTTATTATATATAGAATTCTCTAGTACGTTTTGCAAAGTTATATGACATCTTTCATGCTGAAAAATGATTAAAATTTTGTTTACTTTTTCTCTTATAGGTTTTAACTCAGAATACCAGAAATGCTTTTATAAAATGCCCGGAACAGTAAGTATCACGGAGTGAATTTTTAGGCCTAATTCCCTATGTAACCCCACCAAGTAAATTAATTCATTCAGAAACGATTTCAATTCAATTGATTCGATAGGGTAAACTGACCAGTGAGTGAACAGGCCCCAGTGAATGAACATTGGTAAATATAATTTAAAAATTAGTATTGAAAATCATAGATGGATTGGCAACACTGACTTCCTCCCATCTAGTAGGAAGCTATCTGACACATGGTTGGTTGTCCTGGTCATTATATCCTGGGTGTTTATTCACTGGCGAGCGCAGCACTTTAAACGTTCATTCACTGGTTAGTCTACCCTACCATATGACGTACGTGTCCCTCAAGATAACGGTGCATTCTGGGTCATTAATCGGATTCGAAACTAACGTTGGTGTTACATTTCTTCGATACATTTACGATAGTTTGACTTAGTGGTAGTATAAATAAAAGTTAAAAAAAATCTTGACAGAGGGAACAGAGGCGGCCAGTGAAGAGGCGGTATACAGCAAGTACAACCAGGCTGTACAATATTCAGTTTAAAGTAAAAACAAAAATCCATCATTATATACATAATAAAATTTTGGCAAAGAAGCGCAATTGCTTTAATGCAACGCTTAAACACCAAAAATGAAAATTTCACTCGTATAGTGGGATTGGTAAAAATACCTATTTGGGTATCAAATGAGTTGCATGCTTATTATAATCCAATCCTACTGCCTGCAGCCAGTGAAGAGAAATATCGCTACAGCGTTCAAACGATTATTACTTTTCAGTTTTGACGGAATGCTTCTATTTCTTAGTTTAAATATTTTTTGCCAAAATATGGTTTTCAAATGTCAGGAGGATAAAGTTTTTTTCAACAAAAACTTGAAGTTTTTATTTTATTTATTTGCTTGTAGGTAATCGACGGCTTCGAGAGAATTACTCACCAAAAGTTCGCCGAAGTCGCGAACGTCAAGCAATCTTTGGATCCCGTATGGAAAGTTATATGCAACGAACCCAAAGAAACTGTTGTGAGTATATATGAGCAACATTTTTTTAAAACAACAATTTCAAAAAATATATATGAAGAGTACAGGGGAAGAGCCCCTTCATCTATTGGTAATCTGTCTGCATCAGGACTGCTTGGCAAAGATAGCTAGTCCTCTCCTAAACTGGTGTAAAGAAACCAATTTTTGCCATGGTTCTTACACTCTTAAAACGAACGAGCGATTTTAACTCAATCTGAGTAACATTCACTCCTCCAGTCTTGAAAATGCACTACTCTCCTGGAGTGGATTTCACTCTTTTGTTTTAAGAGTGTAGTGACGTCATAGATACCACGCGACAGCCAAAAAGCCGTTTTCGATCGTATTTTTCGTTCCAATTTTAAAATACATTTTTTTTTCACCTGTTATGGAAAAAGGAAAAAGTACGGGTCTAAAATTCTTGGCATAAGAATATTTTAAGCCAATAAAGAAATTTTAGGCAAATACCCTATCGCAGGGGTTCCCAACCGGTGGTACGCGTACCACTGGTGGTACGCGTGAATTATGTACGCAACATGTTGCTATCAATAGATTCTGTACGCATGTGCAGTGAACACGCAAACATATTACTCATTATTTTAAAAACATTAACCTTAGTTTAAAGAGAAATCTTTAATTAACTTCTGGATCGGATTTTGCTGAATTTTGTACTATTTTTATTTGTATATTTTTAGACCTATGGGTAATAAACAACACTGTAAATTAGTACAATTTTAATCTTTTTGTTTCTCCTTTATTGTAAACATGTTATAAATAAACAAATATCTTACCATTAAATACAGTTTTCTTAGGAACTTTACTAAAAAAAAAACCCTTTGGACACTTTTAAAAGAGTAAATAATATACGTTTGTTAAAATATTTAGGTCTGGTGGTACGCCAAAATTTATCAAAAAGTCAAGTGGTACGCAGGTGTTAAAAAGTTGGGAACCTCTCCTATCGGATCGGCAAGTAGCAATTTTCGCAAATTTCTTCGAATTTTTTTTCAAGGGGATAAATTATGGTATTCCCTTTTCCGGCTATCTAACTCTAGCTCCCTTGATGCTTAAACACAGCCAATTACACCTCGTAATATATTCGTTTTTTATATTAAAAAGGAAATGGGCTACGTTTTTGATTACGGGGGGGCTACGATGTTTTTTTAGCAGAGTCGCAATTTTTTTCATGCTTCAATTGTTCAACCATCAAAACATTTATGTTTTGTTTATTAATAAAAGTGATTGTGATTCCTCTGTAAGTACAACTTTTCTTTCTTAAAGCCAATTTTTTTTTTTTACAGATGCCACTTTTTGCAGAATTATACGACGATCTGAAAATATATGAGGTAAAAAAATATTTTATACGTTATGTATAATATCATTCAACTTTGCATTACAAAAATTGAAAATAACGCAAAAATAATATAATCGTTTAAATTTCTATTTATTATAAATAAAGTTTCTCGCGCGATTATTGTGAGTGGCAATGGTGAATAAATTCTAATAACAAATGTACTTATGCTTTTTAAATGAGTAAGAGTTTTGTAGTTCTTCCATGATTAAGGTATTTTGAAGCCGATTTATTTTCTGAGATATTAAATTTCTTCTAATTTTGCTGCACTGAATTTTTTGACGTATCACACTTGTCTATTCGCTATCACTCTTGTAGCATTTGTAGTTTTTGCTATGAAAGTGGGTGATGGACAGTCAGACGGATGGTCTGAACGATTATAATACCTTTCACTTTTTACGTTATAAACGCATAATCCAGCTAAAATGGACTTCTTTTGCTTTTTAAATGATAGAAGTACATTTTATGGTGGGTTTTTTTCCCAATAATTGAAGTACTTTGAAAACCTCAGAAAAAAATCGAATTCAAAGTCTTCTAATTCTGATGCGCTGTTTTGACCAAAGATTTCTATAGTAGGGTAGAGACTGAACCTAGCAACAGCACCATGGACCAACACAGAGACAATATAGGGTGGCATGTGGGTCCCGATGGCCAAGGGTTTTTATCGCAGGCCATAACGCTAGAAGTCAGCGCGCTGGTTCGAATCCCGCCTCTGCCCTGGGTGTACTTCCTTTCACAGTATCAAAATTATGAATTAACTAGCACTTTTGCCACACTCTCAGAAATAACACTTTCATTTTTGATGATTCATGAATCCTCAAGCCTCATTTCGTTAATTTTGAGGATTGTTTCGTCAAACTATCACGTGACTTTTGAGTTAACGCAAATCCTCACTTTTACGATCGTGATTTGACGATTCTGTATCTTGATTTTGAGGAAACTGAATCTCATTGTTGTACCCACATGCTCAAAAATGACGAAATATTTCTTTAGATTAGACGACATTCAAATCCTCATAAAAATGACGAATCAAATTTCCTCACTTTGAGGAAACGAAAACTCGGAGCATTTGCCAGTAACGGAATCGTCAAAGCTAAGGAAAACTTTGTCGTTTTTGAGCATTCATTTTTTAGAACTCTTTGGTTTTGACGTATCACACTTACCTGCAGCATTTGCAGTTCGGGCTATGAAAGTGTGTGACGGACAGACGTAGTCGTCATAAAACCTTCCACATTTTACGTTATATGTGTCGTATACACATTTGTCAATCCATTGGCCCCCTAGTGCGTACCCCTACAACTCTTGATACCTCTGGGGGTGCCAACAAATTAATACCTCTGGGGGTGCCAGATCAGGGGGTTATCGGCCTTTGATCTGGATCAAAATTCCGATATGTGAGTGAGAATGGATGTGTGAAAGGGACCTTCCTGTAAAACGGATGCGTCATGCTGATGGGCAACAGTCGGACTTCCTCCCTTGTGGCGCTCAATAAAAACGGAAGCCGCCCTCTTCGCCTCAAATCGGGTAGTCCTCTACTCCGGGCTCGGTTGCCGAGTGGCATTAGAAACAACAACAAACACAACTCTTGCCGACTGCCATTTTTCACATCACTTGGAGAGAGAGAGAGCATTTAGAAGGATGCCTTTGCTCATTAATACTTTTTTTTTAGTTTCGAAGTGAAATAGTTCTTTGAGTGGTCTTTCTTACCCTCCCCTAACATGGATGAATATTAATATTATTAATTTTTTTTATTCTCAATCTTCCTTAACCTTTTGCGACCTGCCGTACCCATTTGGGGAAAATTTTTAAAACGTCCCCACAAACAATGAACACGTTAATTAGTTCTGGTCCGATCGAAGAAGATCCAAATATCAGTTTTCAGCCTTTGATTACATCAAGTATCTGTCATTTATTTCCACACAAAAATAAAGTTGAACGAGGGTAATACGATATTAGAGTTCTTAAAAAAAATTATTGAAAAAAAATTTCCGATCTCTTCAAAAAGTTCTTTGAGTAGTTAATTTTAAAGCCATTTTGCATTAAAAACAAAGTTGAAACAATATGTTAACTACAAATAAGTGTTATGGTGTTTTTTGTTGCATTTATGGCACAAAAAAATGTGTATTTTTAGATTTTAAGGCGTGTTTCTCAGTAACTATCAAACATAATTTTTTCTTTCTTCAAAAATATTCTTTGCAAAACATCCTTTTTAGGATATATTTGTATGAAAAGTATGTCTAGAATAAGAATACACGTCTAGGATTTTGCTCGGGTCTTAATTTTTTCAGTCCCAGTAATGCCATTTGGCATCATCGCTTTCGATATTTTTTTTTAATGTTTATGTTCCGTTATGACATCCGAACACACATCATGCGATTCTACACATTCTGTTCTATTAGACAATATTTTACATTATTCTCAATAGAAATCGGAACTACTATTTTTTTTTTATTCAGAAAATAGCAAACACGCGTTTCACCTGATTTTATAAAAGTTCACTTCAGTTCCTCATATTTAAAACATAATTTAAACTATTTTGATTAAAATAATTATTAATTTTTTTAAATAATATGGTCAGATACCTTAAAATATATATAACTCGAAGTGTTTTTAGGTAATATATATTTTTTATTTTGTTGTTTTCCACAGTTAAAAAATTTTGGCATTATTTCAAAAACCATATAAAAATGATTTTTTTTTTCGTATGGAACTCTTATTTTTGACTTAAAAAATAAGCTTATTTTGTGAATATCAGATGTTTCTGTAGTGTAGTAGATTTGTGTGACTGAAAGGGTTAAGAGGATAATGGGTAAAAAAAATGTTTTGTTTTTAGTACAAGTATAAAAAAAGTTATAGTAAATAACATAAATACAGTAATCCCTCGCTATATCGCGCCTCGTTACTTCGCGCATTAGGACATATCGCGCCTCGTATCATGTCTCCCGATTTCCCCTGGTTTTTTTATCAATATATACTATCCTTATCCTTATATGATTCTAATACTGGTGGATGAATTCATCTAATATTGGTGCGATGCGTTAAGGGGTCACAGGAGTCTTAAAAATGTGCAAAGAAGGCACTACAAAGCACAGTTTGATCTTTCATGTCATTTTTGAACTACTCAATGTATGAGAATAATTTTTTATATGTAATTCTACAAGATTTATTTATAAAAAAATTATACTCATACATTGAGTAGTTCAAAAATGACATGAAAGATCAAACTGTGCTTTGTAGTGCCTTCTTTGCACATTTTTAAGACTCCTGTGACCCCTTAAACATTACTTTCAGAAAAATGCCACGAGGACCGCGCAAAGGATGAGGGAGACGACCCAGCTGCAGGTGGCGAAAGTAAGTCACTTCCAAATAAACCACAGTAAACATTTGGTGTTAAGTTACTCCGTAAAACTCATGTCAGCGTCTGCTGCCTCCAGCTTTACGGAGTGGTTTTGAATCATCGTCTCATTAGAGTTACACGAAGGTTATTGCCCACAGAGATTCAATAAAAGAGAAAAAAATTAAAAAAAATTTTAAGAGTATTTTTACCTGTACAATGAAAAATTATAGGAGGTACTTCTATACCATCGGCAGGTAAACTGCAGTAAATGACCTAATGACTTGGCTCATTGTTGGAAGTACTCAATTACTCTAACCTGTATGAAAGTACAAGGTGCCCGTAAAAGAATGTCCGAGTTTTAATGTTATATTACAGTAGTTTATTTTATACTAAATGTAACAAATCGTACATGAAATTGAAGGAAAACTAGCCTAGTTTTTCCTATAAGTGCTCGGGGGCTGGGGAGCCCAGTCGGTTAGGCACTCGCTTAGCATGCGGAAGGTCCCAGGTTCGGGTCCGGGCATCGCCAAAATAGCTGCCGACTTATAAACGGCCCGTGCAGCCAAAAATGTCCGACGAATAATACCCCGTGTAAGGGAGTGCACGTTAAATATCCTTCAGAGTCCTAACGCTGCGTACGATGTCACCCTTAACGGTTGCGTTGGGTGCCTATTCAGGTGTGGGCTCGTCACCTGACTGTGGTTCTAACATACGACGCCCGTCGCCAATAGCCCTCGTGTAGCTCTAGTGCGACGATAATTCAAACCCAACCTAAGTCACTTCCAAATAACCACAGTAAACATTTGGTGCTAAGTTACTCCATAAAAACTCATGTCAGCGTCTGCTGCCTCCAGCTTTACGGAGTGGATTTGAAACATCGTCTCATTAGAGCTGCTCGAGAGCACATAAACGAGAAAATACAGGGTGGTTATAAAATAACGCTCGCTATTGGGAGTGGTCTGTAGCTTGAATGAATAATCCGAATGCAACAAACATTGAGACACTTACTAATCAAGAAGGGGGGAAAAGAATGGAGTCATAAAAAAAGAAACTCGTCTCTTGACCAGGGTCTAAATTACGAGGCATAGCCAATTATGGCTAATTACGACCAACACATCCAATTACGCCTCGTAATTTAGAACCCTGCTCAAAAGACGAGTTTGTTTTCTATGATTCCATTCTTTTCCCCCTTCTTGATTAGTGAGTGTCTCAAAGTTCTTTGCATTTGGATTATTCATTCAAGCTACAGACTACTCCGAATAGCGAGCGTTATTTTATAACCACCCTGTATTTTTTTCTGTATTTGGATTAACACCGAGGCACTTTACTCTGGACATTCGCCGCCCAGCGCTCCTTTTCCCATCAAATTAGCAGTTTTATGAAGTTATTTTTTGAATTATCGTCGCACTAGAGCTACACGAGGGCTATTGGCGACGAGCGTCGTATTTTCGAACCACAGTCAAGTGACGAGCCGACACCTGAATACGCACCAACGCGATCGTTAAGGGCGACATCGTACGCAGCGTTGGGACTTTGAAAGATTTTTAACGTGTACCCCTTACACGGGGTATTAATCGTCGGTCATTTTTGGCTGCACTGGTTGTTTATAGGTCAGAAGTTATTTTTGGCGATGCCCGGACCCGAACCTAGGACCTTTCGCATGCTAGGCGAGTGCCTAACCGACTGGGCTCCCCAGCCCCCCTATAGTAGGTCTATTTTGAATGTAAATTTGGAAAGCATTTCCTCCCCCATCCACGAGTGCGGTTTTCTGGAAACGGTTTGATTTATAGCTGTTTCGTTTTTTTTTCCCACCCTACATGGGGAAATACTAAATGTTCTGATTGTAAACCTCAAGCGCGCTAGGATTAGATAAGCGATGTTCCCCCTTTTCGTAGAAAACCCAGTGAAGGGGTGGGAGAAGAGAGTCTTTTCGAAGCTTGCATTCTGGCTAGAAATGGTATAACAGTATATTGGGCCTGCAGGCCGTTTATTTGTACGGGGGCCTCTAATGTGATGAAAAAAATCTGATGATCTGATTCATGCTTATCAAATAAATTTGTCATTTTTTGTAACGTTTTCTTAATAGTTTTTGTTTGAGGTGTTATCTATAGACGAATCAAAGAATTTTTAGTTAAAAATTTCAAATAAATGCAGCAATTAATGGTTTTTCATATTTAGGCAACTGAAAAAATTATTCACCAAAAAAATGAATCAAATGGCAGTAGATTGATTTTTTAATATTTAATTTATTGATTTTATTGTATACCATAGGGCTCAACTTAAATATTCCCTAGTCTTTTTCGTTATTTATAAAAATAAAACGCACTCTTTCAATTTTTTAGTTTACTTAATAATTGTGAGGTAAAAGTACTGATTGTACACTCCTAAAACGAACGAGCGATTTTAACTCAGTCTCAGTTATTTTTCACTCCTCCAGTCTAGAAAATGCACTTCTCCTACTGGAGTGGATCCTTTGTGTGTTAAACCTCCGACAGGATCACTCCAAACAAATGATTTTAACTCAGCCTCAGGCAGTGTCAGTGTGTGATTCAGTCTCAGTGAGTTAATATTCACTCCTTTCCAGTGTCGAAAATGCACTTCTCCTACAGGAGTGGATTTCGCTTTTTTGTTTTAAGAGTGGAAATAACTCATGCCAAAAATATAAATTACTCTGTTTTAATAATACATTTTTGCATCTTATTTATTTCCAGATGTGCGTGATGCCTTTAGTTGCCAGATGCATGGAGTCGGGCTCCAACTGCTTCTGAAGGGGTAATGTCAGAAATAATACCCAATAAAGCATTAAACAAAAAGTATTGGTATTTTCTTTGTGTTTGTAATTTTTTCGAAGGCATTTAATTTTAACTTGCATTTTAAGCTTACATCACAAAAAATATTTGTTTGTCTATCCGTTGCCCACTTTCAAAGCTATTCTTCAAATGGCACAAGTTTAATAATTATTTACAGAAAGTGCACTGATTTTTGCAGTTAGATTTGTTTCAGGCGATGTAGTTCTTTCCAGCTTTCATTCCTGCTTTTTCCTTCAATCGTGGAACTGTTTTCCACGCAGCGTTGCTAGATTCTAACCTCAGATATTCTAACCTAACTACGATGAGTTTCAGATGAGGGCGCCATGGCAAAAGAAGGGTTTAGAAGGAAATTGTGTTAACTTTTCACCAGATACTAAAATGCATTTAATTCTGATATGTATTCTTGGTTTGGTTTGGCTTGAATTAACGTAGTACTAGAGCTACACGAGGGCTATTTTCGAAGGCCTTCGTATTTTAGAACTACAGTCAAGTGACGCGCCAATACCTGAATAGTCCCCCATCGCAACCGAAATAATATGTATTCTTGAATGTGATACATATACAAAAATGTAATTTTTTTCAATTTTAATTGTTTTGTCTTTTTTTTTTAATTTTACAAAAAAATGCCACTAAAATACAACTTTTACGTGAAATGCCACAAAAATACTACATCACCAATTTTTGGGCAAAAAATACTACCGTAGTATCAAAAATACTACATCTGGCAACGCTTTTTCCACGTGACATTGGCTCACCAATCGAGAAAGAAATTATTTCTCACTCAGCATTTCTGTAGCCACTCGAGACCTGAAAAATGCCAATTGAATGGTTGTAAAATATAAGGCGATCCGGATGACCAAGTGGTATGGACCTTTATGCTTGCAGTCTGCGAGGTGTAACGGGTGCGGATTCGATTCCCGCCTTCGCCCTGGGTGTGATATCCTTTCTCTGTGACAGTAATAATTCTTTCTGTGCCTGCCCTACTTGTCGAAGGCTTATAATCGGGTGTCCGATCAAGCACACAAGCCGGAATATGTATGTACCTACCCTACCTTTAAAATATAATTAATTTTAGGCGACGTTTCTTAGTACGAAAGTTAATAATAAAATTATGACTAATTAAATATATAAATGTTATATTATCACTGTTTACTATTTAAAATTCCAGGGAAATGTTTTTTAAAAGTATATTGTGCTTTCAATTTTTCTCATCAGTTTAGCACTATATTTTGCTTTTCCATGAATACCCAGAAATAAACATTAAACATTTGCGGAGCCAACATTTAAATTTTCACAATAAACAATATTTTAGGTGGTTATTGATACTTCTAAATGTTGTTGTTTCGAAGATATTGGACAGAATTAAGCTATGAGGCTCGAAACTTCGTTTTATTTTCCTACTTAACATTATAGGTCCTGGATTTTGAGAAAAAGTTTATAAAGTATTTGAATTTTCATGTTGAAGCATTTAAATAATCACATTTTTCAATTATATAAAATAGTTGTATATAAAATTGCTAGATGGCAGCACCACAAAATTATCCTTTGGTAATCATTTATATTATCTGCAATTTGTTTACTCTTGTTGCAACAGATGACAGCACCACAAACTTCAACTTAACGTTTACCAATAAGTTGAAAATATCAATTACATTTTTTTAATAAGCTGCAATATATAATCTGTTAAATTGCGGCTAAAATTCATCATAGAGTTTATTCCATATTAAATTTGAAAATACAGTGAAACCTCTAAGAGCGACCATCCTCCCGTTACCTAATAAATCGGTCCTAAATGGAGGTTGGTCGCTCACAGAGTACAAAAAGTTAATTAGGCAGAAAGTTGAAATATCATTTTACAGCATATTATCCATTAAAAAATTACAAAAATCTATTTGTCGTTATGTTTATTTATTAATTCGCAAATAATGTACACAAAATTATACTAACTTTTGAACAAACTGTAGTATGTAAAAAAAGTACTATACTAACTTATTTTAACAAACTAGTGGGAACTAATTAAACTTTTTTAAAGTAAGAAGAAATTACTGACTGTTTCACTTTTTCCCAAATTACTAATTTTTCTAATTTATTTTTTAAATAGGAAAAAGTCGTGTTATCAAAAGATATTTTTTCATGAAATGGGATTTGAAATCGGTCGTTTGGGGAGTGAAATCTGGTCTCTCCCAGAGTGGTTTTTAATATTGAACACATAGGGAGGAAAAAAGGTGCCTTGAAAAAAGTGGTCGTAAGTAGAGGTGGTCGTTTAATGGAGGTGGTCGGTCGTGGAGTTTTTACTGTAATTCGTTCCAGAAGTATATTAAGCGTCGGTTGAATACGATATTTTTATAAGTCCAAAATGTCATCCTTATCCTCTTGCGAAATGGCCAATTGCGACATTTTTTAAAAACTCCCCAGAAACAGTTTAACACGTTTAGTTCCGTAATTGACCTGGTCCGATAGAAGAGGATCCAAATATCAGTTTTCAGCCTTTGATTACAGGTATCAGTCATTTATTTCTATTAAATAAATGAAGTTGAACCATTTTTTTCAAACTTTTGAAAAAAGTTCTTTTAGTAGTTAATTTTAACGGCATTTGCATTAAAAACAATCTGTTCACTACAAATAAGTGATAAGGTCTTTTTTGTTGCTTTTATAGCACAAAAATGTGTATTTTTAGAGTTTAGTGTCCCTAAGTACTATTAAACTTTTTTTTTTTATTTCTTTGCAAAACGTACTTTTTAGCATATAATTTGTATGAAAAGTATTATATATAAGAATATACGAGTAGGATTTTGCTCGGGTCTAAGGAAATCGCTTTAAATGGCTATTGAAAAGCATACTAAAATAAGAGCATTAAGACTTCCTATGAGTAACAAATTCAATAACATGTTTCAAACGAATCTTAAGGAAAACCAAATATAATGTATGCAAATCCCAAAATTTTTTACGTAATAAAGGGAAAGTCAAGAAACATATAATCGGAAGTGGACAGCTTCCTCGAAATTAGTTTAGAAGCATGTTCGAAGGAATGCTAATCCAAAATAGTTTTTTTTTTATTTAAACTTAAAAGCTTTTAATTGAATGAAAATGCAAAACTTTTACATGTTTACCGAACGCGGCAGAATGAATGGAGTAAAGTAGTACCATTCGAATTCTGATAAAATGGAGTTCTACTACACATGTTAACTCTATACAAATAAACCCGAAACCAGTTATAATACGAAATATAATTAACCCTTTCAGTCCCAGTGATGCCATTTGGCATCATCACTTTCAATATTTTTTTCAAAATGTTTATGTCCCGTTATGACATCCAAACACACATCATTCGATTCTTCGCACTTTGTTCTATTGGACAATATTTTACATTATTCTCAATAGAAGTCGGAAATACTATTTTTTTTTATTCAGAAAATTGCCAACAAGCATTTCACCTGATTTTTGATAAGTTCACTTCAGTTCCACATATTTAAAACACAATTTAAACTATTTCGGTTAAAATAATTACTAATTTTTTTTTAATAATATGGTCAGAAACCTTAAAATATATAACTCGAAGTGTTTTTAGGTAATATATATATTTTTATTTTGCTGTTTTCCACAGTTAAAAAAATTTTGGCATTATTTCAAAAGCCATATAAAAAATTAAAATTAATTTTTTTCCCTATGGAACTATATTTGACCTAAAATAAGCTTATTTTGTGAATATAAGAAGTTTCTGTCGTGTAGTAAATTTTTGGGACTGAAATGGTTAAACGAGAGAAAACATCATTTTATTTAATCTCGATAATGTTCGTAATTTTCTGAATCAGACAACTCAAAAGACACTATCCAATACGCAAACAGACTCAGTCAGCTCTAATCAGCGAGCCAAACATATCCATTGAATCATCCATTATCAGATCAAACATAATCAATCGAAGAAGGTCCTAGGCATTCGTAACCTCAAACATTTTGAAATTCGAATTTTTTTCCGAAAAAGGTAATAGAGTAGATTGAGCAAGCACACAAGCCTGAAAATATATGTATATCAACCAATAGGGTAGACTGACCAGTGAGTGAACAGGCCCCAGTGAATGAACAGTTGGTAAAAACATTTAAAAAAGTAAGGATTAAAAACCATTCCACTGGATGGATTGGCAACACTGACTTCCTCCCCTGTAGTAGGAAGCTATCTGACATCTGATTGGTTGTCCTGGTTATTAATTAAAATCCAACATGTTTATCAACTGGACATTTTTGTGTTCATTCCCTGGTAAAAGTACTGTACATTCACTTGGCTATTGAACCACCTTTTTATTTGGGCCCCCAAAAGACCCAAAGCAATGCAAGTATAAAGTCACCTTTTTTTGTAGAATTTACATGTCATTGCAGATGTGTTCAAATTGTCATACACAGCTATATTTTCTTAAAATGTATGAATTTTCTTATACAAATTGTGCTTCAGCGTTCATTCACTGGTTAGTCTACCCTGTTTTAGGGCAAGTTTTAGGACATGAGTAGCAATAGGAATGAGCGAATGAAATTAAATTCTTTCTCGTGGAAATGTCACGTGGAAACAGAGCCACAATCGGAGCACTAAGCGAAGGAAAAGCAGGAATGAGAGATGGAGGGAAATACGTCACCTAAAACAAAGGAATAAACCACAGCGTGTGTTTTAAGTTTTTGGGAAAAAAAATAAAAAAAAGCTTTTAACTTAATAAATAATGAAGAGTACATTTGAAACACAGCTTGATTTTGTAGAAGGCTTTCCTAAATAAGCCTCTTTGGTGATGATAGCGAGTAATCGCCTAAACTGGTGCAAAGAAACCGGTTACTCGCTTTGTTTCTCTTTCGAAGCAACCCCGATTCACGCCAGAGATCTGTGGACCCGAGTCACTCGTTTGTACAGCGAATGAAGAACCGAAAGAAAAACCGTTTTTTGTCGCCAATGTCCGCCAAGCAGTCACAATTACGGGAAGACTCCTAATAAATTCAGCGGTTCTTCCCTTGGTATATTTCAAATATAAACACTTTTACATGTCGAGCGAATGGATGACTGATCGCCTGAAACATAAAAATCCATGAGTGAATGCTTTTAAAATATGGAATTATAAAAGTGTTGAATTTTTATTCAATTAAAAGCTATTTTTTTATCTTTTACATGTAGAGCGAATGGATGGCTTAATCAAGGGAGTGAAATAATACCTTTAGAATTCGGATAAAATGGAGTTCTACACTCTTAAAACAAACACTCCTAATTTACCTCAGTCTGAGTGGATTTCTCTCCTCCAGACTGGAAAATGCACTTCTCCTTTTGGAGTGGATCGTTTGTGTGTTAAACCTCCGACAGGATCACTCCAAACGAGTGATTTTAACTCAGTCTGAGAAAATATGCATGCCTTTAGGGTGTCGAAAATGCACTTCTCCAACTGGAGTGGATTTCACTCTTTTGTTTTAAGAGTGTACTATACAAGTTAATTCGATATAAATAAATCAGGAACTATTAATATTACGAAATCTGATTAAATAACGGAAAACACACCATTTTATTTAACCGATATGATTGTCTTAATTTCCTGAAGATATCGACAATCTGACGACTACCCGTAAGACATTGTCAAACACACAGTCTCAGTCAGCTCTAATCAGCGAACCAAAAATATCCCACTGAAGCGACACTTATCCCATTTGAAGCATGTTTTATCAGATCAAACATTCAAATGGTTTTTCCCTTTTACCTATCGTTATGTAAATACTGCGTCCTAATTAATGCCCAAATGGTAATCTCGTGGTTTATCTTGATAAGACACGAAATACAATGTTTGCACAAACACCTTTGTTGGGAAAGTGTAGTTTTCAGTTTCGACAGTAATGTAGAAAAGATGGAGCATGTTCTACGAAAGTTTAAGAAATGATATTTCTGTAATCAACTCATTCCATGTCTTTGGGTAAACAAGGCAGCTGACGCCGAAATTACGCCTACTCTGATTGGCTGCTCCTTTGACCCTGATATACGTGCGCCCTGTTACGTCAAAATCGAAGGGGAAAATAATTAAAATTACACTCCAACTGAAGCTAAACTAATAAAAATAATAAATTTATGTCTTGAAATAACAAATAAAATTGTTTATTGAACGTGAAACACCGTTTTTTTATTCGATTCTCGCCCTCGAAAATGAGAACTACTTACCCTTTTTCTAGTAGAACATTTGTATGCTGCAAACTTAATGTCGGTTTAATTATAGTCCCTCAATAAACCATTGCACATCTAAAGCTAATTGTATTCCCTATGAGATAATTTTAATAACTTTAAAACCTAAATAGTTAGGTGGCATTTGCGCATGCGAAATTTTTTTCTAAAGCCTTAATATGACGCCCGACAGGTACTAGGAACTCGTGAGCCAAATTTGAGGTCGGCTGCTCTTTTAATTATTTATCCCTTTCAGTCCCGAAAATTTACTAGACAACAGACACATCTGATATTCACAAAATAAGCTTATTTTAGGTCAAGATTTACATAAGAAAAATAAATTCATTTTAATTTTTTATATGGTTTTTGAAACAATGCCAAAATTCTTTAACTGTGGAAAACAACAAAATAAAAATATATATATTACCTAAAAACACTTCGTGTTATATATTTTAAGGTATCTGACCATAAAATATTATTAAAAAAATTAATAATTTTTTGAACCGAAATAGCTTAAATTATGTTTTAAATATGAGGAACAGAAGTGAACTTTTAAAAAATCAGATGAAACGCTTGTTTGCTATTTTCTGAATAAAAAAATAGTTCCGATTTCTATTGAGATTAATGTAAAATATTGTCTAATAGAACAGAGTATGAAGAATCGAATGATGTGTGTTTGGATGTCATAACGGGACATAAACATTTAGAAAAAAATATATTGAAAGTGATGATGCCAAATGGCATCACTGGGACTGAAAGGGTTAAGCGGGTTTCTGACAGACAGTATGTCAGACGGTACAATGTTGGAAATCCAGTTTTTCAGAATCAGCACCCTCCAAAACGCGTAGAAATAAACATAAAATCTCCATTTAGGATTTCGACCCATAACAATACTTCCTTAACTTTATATTTCATATGAAGAGCTTAGTGGAAGAACGCTCTGAGTAACATTTTCGAAAAAATTTAGATTTTTGTGTCAATGAACATATTACTAACTTAAAGATAGCAAATTTCCTCTTTTTCATAAACTATAAGTTTAGTAGATTTTTTTTACGGTTTGCAAGAACCGTTTACAGCACATCTGAGTGCAAATTAAAAACTTTAAAGCTAATTTTCTTTTTCATTATCAATCACTTAGTTTAGTTTAGTTTTTAATTATCGTCGCAGTACAGCAACACGAGGCTATTGGTGACGTGCGCCGTATTTAAGAACCACAGTCAAGTGACGAGCCGTCACCTGAGTAGGCACCCAACAGAACCGTTAAGGGCGACATCGCACGGAGCGTTGGGACTTTGGAGGATATTTATCGTGCACTCACTCCACACGGGACACGGGGTATTATTCGTCGGACATCTTTGGCTGCGCGGGCCGTTTATAGGCCGGCATTTATTTTGGTGATGCCTGGACCCGAACCTGGGACCTTCCGCATACTAAGCGGATGCCTAACCGACTGGGTTCCCCAGACCCTTTCCTATTAAATAATTTAAGGCAAAAAATCAAAAAGAATAGCTTACTTTTTTTCTAAGAATCCAAGAATAGCCAGCTATGGGTGTGAGTTTATGACCTAGGAGAAAAAAGAAATTCTGAGTAACAATAAGACAGTTACGGTTCACGTGAAGCGATTTACACATAATTATATATTATTTTCTCACTTTTTTTTCACCTTCTAGTGTCTAATGCCTACAGAATTCGAAAAATGATTATCGTTTTATTATTGTTGAGTGATTCGATGGTTTAGTGTATAAAAGTGAGTTAACCTGATCTGGAACTTCAAAACAATTGAAGGTTTAATTTTTCTTGTTTAACGTTTAAAATTATTTCTTTTTTTTATGATGAATGAAAAACATGTTGAAGCAATAAGTCTTGCGTATCTTATTGAAGCATTTAAAATGTTGAATTTTTCGCCTTTTGTAGGTGAGGAAAATTCCTCAAAACCGAAGGAGGGTTTTTATTTTTGTAGAGAATTCAATAGGTAATTTGCCACGTTTCTTATGTGCTTTAAAGGTTTATTTTGAAATAATTCCATAATTCGGAGATAATTTAATTTGGTGGTATAAATTTATACCATTTTAGAGCAATTTTTAAAAAGGCATATTTAATGGTTTCTTGCTAGACAAAAAATCGCACATAAAATAGGATAAAACATGCATTTTTTATAGCTTGGAGAGAGGGCCAGGGTATCTAGTGAAAGGTGATGTCACACTGTCACAGCCATTTCTTCCTATCTTGAGTGATTTTCGCGCGCTTCTCAAGCTCCCACCTTTAACTCTTTCAGTCCCAGTGATGCCATTTGGCATCATCATGTTTCTGCTCATAATTAAAAAAAAGCGCCGACATCTATTGGGATTAATAAAAATAATTTCTAGTATAAAAAAGTTTGAAGAATCGAGTGATGTGCGTTTTGATATCCTAAATGGCTATAGGCGATCAGAAAAAAAAATTCTAAAATGATGATGCCAAATTGTCAATGGGACTGAAAGGGTAAAACTGAATTTTTTAAAAACTACGCACAGGAAAGCAAAAAAACACGTTTTATTTACATCGAATAAAAAAAAACTATTGAGCCCAGTGACCCTATTACTTCAAATTCCACAGATTCCGACTTAATCTCTAGCCCTCGTGTTCACTACCTTTCAATTATCGCTATTGTCGACTCGAAAAATGAAAATTATGAGGCCATGATTTTTTTTTAATGGCTTGAATTTGGAACTCTATAATTTTATTCACACAAAATCAACTCTTAATGTTCATGTGCAATGAAAATGCCTATACTATCATTAACTTGTAATTTTTTTATATTTTTTTATAGAATTTTTTTTATTTGAATTTTTGAGAATTAAATACACTCCTTGCCAACCTAAGTTGGGTAAATAGAAATATGCTATAAAGAAGATCCTTCCGCGGATGTAAAGAGTTCCATGAATTATTTGTGAATCCACCCAGAAAACATGTTTATAATCTTAATTTCATTTAAGGTCTAACAGATTTGAATATTATTTGAGAAAATTTGGCAATTTTATCAGAATGAAAAGTGTATTTCAGTTTAATTGTATTAAGATAATTTTGATGTAAATATTACCTTACAAGAGTCTTCAACTAACGAACCCATCGCGCTTTTCCCACTGCCCTTTCACTATTTGTTTTTAACCAAGTTAGGTCGGCGCGGAGTGTAGTAATTTGACACTTTTATTTTTTATGTGTTTTAAAGTTTCGTTGGGAAATAATGTCATAATTTGGCGTTCTAAGCATTAAGACAAGAGGGGTGATGCAAGGAATGCAATTGTATTTTCTGACATCATAGCCATGCCTGCTACGTGTAAAAAACGTTTAAAAAAAAGGAAAGAAAGGAATTATAATCGCTTTGTCCTGACTGACCGTCACTCTCTTTCACACCCAAAGCCATCAGGAATTAAAATAAAAAGTGGGATACATTTAATCAAATATAATGGCGAATATATAGCATTTAATCGGATTTGCCCAAAATCATTTTAAACGTATGTGGGAGGCTTAGTAACTATCTTAAAATACAAAGTTTAGGTTTTTATAATCATTTACACTCTTAAAGCAAAAGAGTGATTTCCACTCATATAGGAGAAGTGCATTTTCGACACTGGAAAGGAGTGAAAATTAACGCCTAAATCGCTTGTAATCGCCTTAAAATGGCTCTTTTGTTGTTAAGAGTGTTGGAGGTTTAACAAAACAAAAGAATCAAATCCACTCCTATAAGGGAAGTGCAATTTCGACACCGAAAGGAGTGAAAAATAGCTCAGACTGAGTTAAAATCGCTCGAAGAGTGTACAAAATCAAATTAACAAGCAATTTAAACTATTCTGTAAATTTGAAACAACAAAAAAATCAATTTAAGGGTCGATGGAAACTGATACACAAATAGTAGATTGAGCAATTACTTTCCTTTTGTCCTTTAAATTGAAATACTTATTACCTTATATTAAAATTTATTGCCTATTGCCCCGAATATTAAGTTATTCTGAAAATTCCGTTCATTTCAACACGGCCTACTCAACTACTAAGGCCAGAAAAGCTTTCTCAAACACGCTCGGAGACGGAAATTTTGACGTCATAGTTCCGAGTGGCGTTGTTCCGAAGATGAAGACAACACTTAAAGCCATTTCGGAACCACTCGTTCGCGACTGACCACATTTTTAATTTTTAGGGTTCCGAATGCGTGCGAACTACACTCTTAAAACAAAAGAGTGAAATCCACTCCAAAAGGAGAAGTGCATTTTCCAGACTGGAGGATTGAAAATTAATCAGACTGAGTTAAAATCGCGAGTGTTCAATTTAAGAGTGTACACTCTTCAAACAAACGAGCGATTTTAACTCAGTCTGAGTTAATTGTCACTCCCTTCGGTGTCGAAAATGCACTTCCCCTATTGAAGTGGATTTCACACTTTTTTTTTTAAACCTCCAACCATCTTAAAAACACACGCACGATTTTAAAGCGATTAGGGGCGATTTAGGACAATTACGAGCGATTTAGGAGTTGATTTTCACTCCTTTCCAATGTCGAAAATGCACTTATCTTATAGAAGTCGATTTCACTCTTTTGTTTTAAGAGTGTAGTTTCTCGATCTTCGGCGCTCGGGACAGTGACGTCAAAATTTTCGTCTACGATCATGTTTGGGAGAGCTTCTCTGGCCTTGTTATTGAAGTTGGCCGTGTTTCAACGCCATAAACGTATCGAGGCGAGCAAAGACTTGCCAAGCCCCAACAAAACCGGAATTCTTGGGAAAATCACAAAAGATAGAAATACCTCCCCCAGTAGGGGGTCGAGCTACCAGAAAGTGGGGAGCCGTAAACTAGTAAATAAGCATAAGCAAGTGACAAGGTTCTGACCTTGGGTTTCCCCACTGGTTTTCCCCCCGTGTCGCTGTGGAGGTGTGGTATGCTACAAGGAACGCGGAGTTCGAATAAAGTTACCCAGAAGAAAACGCGGTGGAATTTTAATAAGTATACCTCGATTTAAGGTATCTCCCTACCTTGAAAATGAGAAAATATTTTTAAAAAAACCGTTTAGTGTTTTATATAAAAGTACACAATCTTCACTTGGAACTTATTGAGAAAAAACTACTTTAACCCTCTCAATCCCAATGACAATTTGGCATCATCAATTTAGAAAAAAAAAATTCTGATCATCTATAGGCATTTATGATATCAGAAAGCATATAATTTGATTTTTCAAACTTATGTTTAGATCTCATTTCAAAACTAGTACTAATAAGGTCTTATACATGAGTAACCCAAATATTTAAGGAACATTTTTCCTTTCTTAACTTACAAGTTTTGCTCAACGCTTATATTTAAAGCAAATTTCTTTAATATTTATATTTTTTTTATTAATATAATTTTTTGTCAAATATTTAATTAACATTATCATCCACCATTACCAATAAAAAAATGACTTAATTTTAAAATATTAAAAAATTAGAATCTGTAAAAATTAAATTAAAAAAAATTCTTGATATTTAATATTAGTTAAAGTAGTTTTGCGTTATTTTTGCTTTTTATTAGCATAAATGTAACCGGGTTTAGGTTTAGTTTGAATTATCGTCTACACGAGGGCTATTGGCGACGGGCGTCGTATTATAGAACAGCAGTCAAGTGACGAGCAGATAGCTGAGTAGGCACCCAACGCAACCGCTAAGGGCGACATCGTACGCAGCGTCGGGACTTTGGAGCATATTTAACGTGCACTCCCTTACACGTGGTATTATTCGTCGGACATTTTGGCTGCACGGGCCGTTTATAGGTCGGTAGTTATTTTGGCGATGCCCGGCCCCGAACCTGGGACCTTTCATATGCTAGGCGGATGCCTAACCGACAGGGCTCCCCAGCCACATAAGTGTAGCCGGGACTCGCAAAGTTTTATACACTTTACATGCGTGAATCAGTCCCTGTTTATTGCAACAATTTTCACGCCGATTTCCACATTTCGGACGCATTTACCTGCACAACAAGAAACCAGAGATGTCAAATACAAAACATTTTGGTATTTTTACACTTGTTTTTGGGGACGTAAAAGAGAACAATGTCTGTTTACTATTATTATTCACTGAAATTACTGCTGCAAAAAATGGTTACTAAAATTTTTTTTTCAAACGATTCTACAAAAATTTACTGCAAAACTTATATTTTTTTACAACTAAAAAATTGAGTTTATTTTTAAAAAAAAAAACTGCTGGGCGACATGATTCTAACCACCCTAAAATATCAATGGTTCAAATATGAATGTTAAAAGGTCAAATGTGCGGTATCTTTTTTCAAAAGTAATACATATATAATATAATGATTTTAAAGTTAAATCCGGCTTTGATATTATAGTAAGTCAGAAGTAGGAATTGAGGTCTTTTCAATAAAAAAAATGGGATACAATCTCACGTAAGTTTTACTTTTTTTACAATTTTATGTTTTTCTTTAGTTTGTATTTTTAATATAAGAATTTTAAGTAAAAAAGGATCATCAGTTCGGTTCGAAAAACAACTGACTTTCATCTAAGTTACTTAGGAATTGTCAAATAAATAATTGTACTCCAAAACTATTGGGTAGTCATTGAATTAGAGAACCAGGGGCCCAGTGGTAGTGCTTCGCAATTTTCGCATTGCCACGGCACAGACAGGTCCGGGGATCGAACCCCGGAACCTGTTGACCATCTTACCGTGACATATGCCTAGCACCCCAGAGTCCCAGGTCACGAAAACTGAAATGGGCACGACAGGCCATGGCCTACTAATGGGCTGTTGCGCCGAGGAGTTTAGTAGTCATAGAGTTAATCCTATTTTTTCATTGTCGATAATCAATTTGATAATTGGTAGCCAAACATGAAAGAAAATCAAAAATAACGAATCCTTAGCGAAGAACAGAAACATTAATCAACTGCTTTTTGCAAAGAGCAACCACTCTTCTTAGTGGGGGGCCGAGAATAAGAAATCCCCAACACAAAAAGTAGTAAGGGGTCACCACATATTTCTTACCCCCCCCCCCCATCCCAACCCCCTAAAAAGTTCACATATTTCATCGGCTTAGCCAATGACCTTTCTCAGTATCCGTGACGTCAGTAGCCCCCCTCCCGTTTTTGCCACTGAGTTGTGATAATAAATATTCAGATTATATAAAGATCCGGGGCTTGAAGTAAAGCAGGCTGCAACTTGAGCATTTGAGTTAGAAACTGTTGAGGTGAACGCGTTTTGGTGAAATTTTGTATTTTTCTTTGAAAGAAATTTTATAGTGTACAATATGAAGGCCATCGTAAGTTTTTTTTTGAAATGTATAACTTCTCATATTCTTATACTTATTATCTCTCCTCTCATTATTATGTACATAGGCAAATTTTGCCGAAGCCGAACCAAATATCAAATATGCTTGCTTTAAGGTGTTAATATGAAATCGAAGGAAGTCTTTAAAAAGTTCTCGTTAACCGAATTTCCTGCTAATTTCCTGGAAAAAATTGATTTTATAATATTTGAAGATTGAAATAAAAACAATACCAATATAAAAGACAATTTATTATGTTAAAAAATTAAAACAATCTGCAAAATTTCTAAGGAGAAATAAGTGTAAGAGCGATTAACAATAACATTCAAATATTATTTAAACGTTCTTTTAAAGTTCATAACCGATTTTATGTTTTAAAAAAGCGCCGAAAACCAATCCACAAAAATTCTAAGGAGAAATGGGTGTAAAAGTGATTAACAATAACATTTAATTATTATTTAAACGTTCTTTTAAAGTTCATAACCTATTTTATGTTTTAAAAAAGCGCCGAAAACCAAACCACAAAAATTCTAAGGAGAAATAGGTGTAAAAGTGATTAACAATAACATTTAATTAGTATTTAAGCGCTCTTTTAAAGTTCATAACCGATTTTATGTTTTAAAAAAGCGCTGAAAACCAAAATACAAAAATTCTAAGGAGAAATATGTGTAAAAGTGATTAACAATAACATTTACTTAATATTTAAGCGCTCTTTTAAAGTTCATAACCGATTTCATGTTTTAAAAAGCGCCGAAAACCAATCTGCAAAAATTCTAAGGAGAAATAGGTGTAAAAGTGATTTACAATAACATTTAATTGTTATTTAAGCGTTGTGTTAAAGTTCATAACCGATTTTATGTTTTAAAAATGCGAATTCATGTTAACGAGATTTGACTGAATTAACTTTCTAAAGGATAATTAAATGTTATTGTAATTTTATATTTTATTCGCAAATAAAGGCCGTGTTGCCACTGGTTTTATACCAACTTTTCAAAAGAGAAATAATGATAATCAAAGCTTAAACCTAATTTAACTTCAGGTCAAGTTGTCCCTTTATACCCATTTCATTTCCCTTGCTGTAAAATTTAAACGGTCATAGTGCTAACTGCTAACAATAATACAATTTGCAGCGGGATGCTAAAATTTGAAGTTTATATGCAACACAATTTAATGAAAAGAATATTACATTTACTAAATAGCTGTAATTTCTATTTGAGATCCCCTAGCTTCATCTTCGATATTTATTGCGTTGATTGTATTAGTGCTATTTTTTTTTCCTTTATTTGATTAAAATTATTATTTAACTTTATTTAATGCTGTTATTTAATATTGTTTCTAAAATCTGAACCCGCCCTAGTTTTATCCATAATTTTATCTCGAATAAGTTTCGCTATAACATGGTATTTTGACAACTAAATTTGCGTTATTTATTAAGTACTGAAAGTTTTTATTATTATACGAAACTAAAACTATGTTATATTCTAACTGTTTAAAATACCTACTAGTTTCAAAACAAAATCCTTTTAATTAAAAAAAAAATAGGCTTCGATAATTAAGGATTGTTAATTTTTAATTAAATGCTGTTATTTGTTTTTGAAGTTGAGCTAAGTGTCAATTAAATACTGTTAAGTTGTTATAGTTGGTTATTTACTTAATTATAGTTTAATGATTAGTCTGTTGTAACTTGTAATTTACATTTTATTGGTTTTTGCAACTGCCATGTCATTTTCACATCATTACCTCATTTGTAATTGGGAATATTTCTTATGACGTCACGCACACCGAACTGCGATTTCATTGGTGGCTTTGCTTTCTTATAAAAAGTGTTGAAACGACCCCCCCCCCCCCCCATTGCTAATATTGGAAATGACTATTATTTACAAGCCCTCTCATATGATAGACAAATATATTTGGACTATTTACTTCTCTGTTGCTTTTCATATGATTTGAACTAGATAACTTTAACTTTGATAATCATTATCAATGCGATAGTCATTCCTCTTAACCAATGTTTTTATTGCTACTTTACTTAGTTATCCTATTCAAAGTGTCTATTTGCTTTTGGTATTTAAAGAATTTAGTAATCAGTTTATTTCAACTAAGATTAATATCGATTGCTTTCCTTTGGAAATTTGATTGTGAATGGTTTATAAGAAATGTTATATTTTAACTAGGGGTGTGCAACGCTACACGACTTTCAATCACCACTAAAAAAACAATGCCTTTAAAATGTGTTATTTACAATTTATAGGTATTAAGTTACTTCAATGCAATAGTTAGTTCTACAAGTAGTACGTTACACCGCAAACATGGCGTGAAATGATAAAAAAGTTCCGTATTATGTTTACCGACTTATCCATAAAACCAGTGGAAGCACATTTGCCACTTAGAGCAGAGCTGACCATACATCACTCCTTCAAAAAAAAAAAAAAAATTGGATCGTGTTTTATCCCCAGCTGTACTAGGAATTCGAGTCTTGAATTTAAAGCCTGTAGCCTTTTCAGTTCGAGCTGTAGAAACAGACAAACCAATGTTCAAAAACCACATTTGTAGAATCAGCGCCCTCCGAAACTTGTAGTGTAGGAAATACAAAAAACTCTATTTCGGATTCTCGACCCCATCGCAATACTTTTATTTCCTTATGTATTTCATACTACACTCCGTGCCACCCTAACTTGGAAAAAACGATGTAAAATACAGAAGGAAAAGCCAAATGTCCGTCAGTTGGAAACTCTTGTGTGGTAATATTTACATACAAAATGATTTCAAAACAATTTAACCAAAATACACATTTCATTCCGATAAAATTACCACAGTTTCTCAAATATTCAAATCTGTTAGACCTAAAACGAAATCAATGTGTTAAACATGTTTTCTGGATGGATTCACAAATAATTTATGGAACCTCTTTACATGCGCGGAAGGATCTTCTTTATTACATATTTCTATTTACCAAACTTAGGTTGGTAAGGAGTGTATTGAAAGTAAAAAGGATACGAAGTGTTATTTATCAAATACGAAAATGAAAAGAGTCAAATCGAACATAGTTACCCTATAACGTAAACATCACTTATAACCTAAAAAAAACGTTAATTTTAAGTTTTAAAAATAAGCTTTCTTGTGTCACTTTATTTGTTCGATACATGTATTTTCAGGACAATGGTCTTCCATTTGTCTTATATTTTGTTCACCAGGGTTGTTATGCTTCAAAATTGTTTTAAACACGTTTAAAACATAGTAATAAAAACATGTTTAAAACAATTTTATTTTTTTACTGCAAGGAGTAGGAAAATATAATTGATGGGAAATTACTTTGTGCAAAAAAGAAAACCAATAAACTTCCCTCATTGTAGTTAAATGGTTAAGTAAAATGAAATGGGGAAAATGCATACAATATGTTCCTGTTTTTAATATGATTGAAATAAAAATAGCTTGAAACAATAATAACATATTGTACATAGCCATTCATAATAAACATTTCACCTCAGTTCTGAATATGAACTATTTATTACAGCCCCTATTTGTAAGATTTATGCTAATTATCAATGTGGTACATAATTTAGTTAATTAATATACCAAACATGAACTATTACATTATTAGTTTATAAATTCTTCAACTAGCTCATCTGATTTAATCAAAGGAAGACACCGAATCGCCAGATAATAGAATGAGTTCTTGTATTCTATGATTCTTCGACCATATGCCTAAAATTATTGGAGATGGAAGTAAATATAAAAGTCTAAAACGTAAAAAGAACCGTGCTTTTTTTTTAAACCCATGCAACTTGTTCACAAACCAAAATTTAATTGTTTTAAAAAAATTTAACAAAAAAATACATGTTTAAAACAAAAAAGACATGTTTTTTTCCAACCTAATTGTCTACTAACCTTTGTTTTTTCCAACCTTAGACAAATTTAAGCATTTACGTCTCCAAACTCAAGTGACTCAGTGTTTATCCAATGGGAATGAAACTATTTTCTCTGCCACATTTTTCTGGTTGTATTGGATATTTTTGCAAGAGGATTTTTTATGTGGTAAATGTAGCTGACTTGCAGGTCCCGACAATCCCACTTTTTAAAATGGATTCGAAATGCTTTTATAATTTTGAATGAATGATATCACAAAAAGTATTCGAGGCAATTTAAAAAAGTAGGATTAAAGAGATTCGTTAAGTTACCTACATTTATTATTTAAAAAAAAAGTTCGTAAAACTATTCAATACAGCCGGTGAAATGTGGAAGAGAAAATAGTTTGTTCCCCCATTGGATTTAACACTGAGGCACTTGAGTTAGGTTACCTGCGGTCCAGCGCGCCCACTCCCCCATAAAGTCAAAGAGTTAATTTGAACTGTCCTATAAAGCATGAAATTTCCCTGCCGAATGTAAAAAACACATTGCGTACACACTTGAGGGCAAAAGAGTGTCCTTGAACGAGAAATTGAACAGACACTCAAATAATGATAATATCCAAACATTACGTAACAAAAAGAAATGACCATAAACAACAATCAAGGTATTGTTTTATAGGAAGTAGTCATTAAGAATTTTAATGCGCAAGTTAGAAAAGCATAACGATTTACAGAGATTAGCCTTGACCAGGTGGAGAGATGTCTTTTTTTTTAGGGCGTTGCCGGAATTTTGGTAGATGGTTTAAGCCGGGTTAATCCAATGAAGAAAAAAATGTAGGCTACATTTCTCCGGCTGTATTAAATATTTTTTTCAAACGGTCTTTTTTATTTGAAAAATGTAGTTTGCTTGCACTTCTTTAGTCCAACTTTTTGAAAAATTTAAAAAAAGATACGAGCTTAAAATTTCAAAAAGTGGTCTAAAAGCTCCATAAGCAAGCTGCATTTATCATTTTTGAAAAACTGTTTGTAAAAATATTCAATGCAGCAGCGGTTATTTATGTAAGACAAAATAAGGTGCAAGATGAACAAATTTTAAAAACCTAAAATTAAGGTTTTTATTCGGAAAAGAAATTGTTAATAGTGTTTACCAAAACTTTGCTAATTGGTTAATGGCGTTGAAGAACTTTGATAAACGTCTTGCAGGCACTGTTCACACCAGGCGTCAGTAGTGATGCGATGTTCAACAATCAGACTTAACCGCAATTACTATTTGAACAATTATCCGTTGACCAAAGCCATATTTCAAAAAGGCTAAGTAGGCTGTAACCTAGAGCGGCAAATTTTACGAACAATTAAAGCGGTATTCGGCATTTAAAAAAAATTGTTAAGATATGAATATTTTACAGAAAGAAAACAAATAATTTACATTAATGTGTAAATCGTAATATATAGTGCTAATATTTAGTAGTAAACAAAGTAGCTGCGAGGACAAGTGCACTCTCACCTCCTGATTTGGAAGTTGAAAGACAAAAAGCAGAACAGTTTTAAAAAATTCCCCTATTATTATGCTTTCAATTTAGAGTGTACATACTAAATGATTCTAATATGTAGAAAGAAAAAAATAGTCAAGAAAGCGGCAAATCAACAGTATCCTACAGGCGGCAAATCTTTAAATCCGACCCTGCCGCCTGCCGTTGACATTAAACAATATTTTCGTTTGATAAAACCACAACGAAGATATTTTCACTCAACACAACTTCCTCAAATATTGTCTGTGAATCAATCGTTACACTCCGTGCCAACCTAACTTGAGTAAAAACAAAGAGTAAGAAGGTAGAGGGAAAAGCGCAATTGGTGCGAAAGTTGGAAACTCTTGTAAGGTAATATTTACATACAAAATGAATTGAATACACTTTAACCAAAATACATTTTTCATTCCAATAAAATTGCCCAATTTTCTCAAATAATATTCAAAGAACTTAAACGAAATTAATGTTTTAAACATGTTTTCTGGATGGACTCAGAAATAATTTATGGAACACTTTACATGGGTGGAAGGATCTTCTCCATAGCATATTTCTATTTACCCAACTTAGGTAGGCAAGGAGTGTAGGGATTTCATTTCTCCAATTTGAAAGGAATAAACATCAATGGCAGGTCTTGAACCAGGTTTAGAGGAAATGTTCCGTCGGGTATTAAAGAAGGCGTTGCCGAATTCTAGAAAAAGGTTTATTGTATTTAAAGGTACAAAATCGTTTTGGAATCACACCCATTTCTAGGAATCATTAATTGAGTACTGTGGGAATTATGAAAGTAGTGTCATGTGGTTACTATATATTTATTATATTTATTAGCGTGGTTTTAAGGGGGAAATGGGAGCGTCGAAACTCCAAAACGAAGTCTTCTCTCAGTGTTAATAAAATGGGAAAAATAATTTTTCAGGTCGCGCTTCTCCGGCTGTCATGAATAATTTTTGCCAGCGGGTTTTTTTATATGATAAATGTAGCTGGATTACACTCTTAAAACGAACGAGCGATTTTAACTCAGTCTGAGTAATTTTCACTCCTCCAGTCTGGAAAATGCACTTCTCCTCTTGGAGTGGATCCTTTGTGTGTTAAACCCCCGACAGGATCACTCCAAACGAGCGATTTTAACTCAGTCTGATTTAATATTCACTCCTTTCCAGTGTCGAAAATGCAATTCTCCTTCTGGAGTGGATTTCACTCGTTTGTTATAAGAGTGTACAGATGGCTCAAAATGCAACTTTTTGCAATGGCTTCCAATATTTTGCTGTACAGTTATTTAATGATTATTTTAAAAAATATTCGAACTAATTTCAAAAAGTAGAATTATAGTGCACTGTAAGCAAACTACATTTATCATATAAAAAACTATTTTAAGAACTCTAATATCGTATTGACCCTCGCTCAACTTCATTTTTTATAGAAATTGGTTCCAAAACCTGCATGCCGGGTGTGGTGACGATTACAACAACATGATAGAATTTATTAAGAATAAATATTAGTTTTAAGTGACAAATCATTTCTTAAACTTTTGTAAATTTGAAAGAATTTCCCAATGACAATTTGGCATCATCATTTCAATTTTTTTTTCCTGATCGTCTATAGGCATTTATGATGTCAAAAAGCACATTATTCGATTCTGCAAACTTTTTTCTATTCGAAAATATTTTTTATAATTCCAATAGATATCAACAATATTATTATTTTTTTTTTTTAATTATGATCAGAAACATGATGATGCCAAATGGCATCACTGGGACTAAAAGGGTTAATTGCTAGCCTGAGAATTTTTCAATTATCAAAAACTATTCAAAAGAACAACAAAATTAGTTATAGAAGAGATGAATCTGAATCAATTTGGTTTCAAAAAACCTTTTTTTAAATATTCGAATCCATTTTAAAAGGGGTATTATAAAGAAAGCCCTGTAGGCCAGCTACGTTTATCATATAAAAAAATGTTTGTAAAAGTATTCAATACAGACGGAGTAATATGGCTTACAAAATAGATCTACAATAGTTAGTTCTACAAGTAGAACGTTACACCTTAAACATGGTGTAAGATGTTAAAAAGTTCGGTACATAAACCCCTCGTTATATCGCGCCTCTTTACATATCGCGCATTCGGATATATCGCGCTCTGTATTATTATAACTCCCAATTTTCCCCCCGTTTTTTTTTTCTTTTCAGTATGAACTTTCCTGAAAATGTATTCTAATATTGTTAAGATGCAGTTCATAAACTTTCGTTCTTTGAAACAGTTTTTAACGAGAAAAATCAAAGTAGCTAATTTTAGACAAATTTTTTACTAGAAAATGAATGAAATAGTATAGTATTCCGGCGCAATGTTTATAGTAATTAAAAAGTCCTTTCTAAATTTTTGTTTCTTTTTTAGAATAGTTAAATTATTTAATATGATTTAATTTTATTTTTCAAATACATACTGTGCTTTAGTTTAAAAAAAAATTGTTTTGGGCATCAATACATCAAAAGTATAATATTTATCAAATCGCCCGTTATATCGCGTATTCGTTTATTTCGTGGTTTTTTGTTTGTCTTTTGAAAAGCGCGATATAACGAGAGGTTTCAGTACTATGTTTACCAACTTTCACGTAAAAACAGTGGAAGCACTTTTGCCACTTCGAACTGACCATATCCCTCTTCAAAAAAAAAGTTTTAATAATTTTTAAACCTAACTTTTTTTTTTAATTCTTTACAGATCTTCGCAGTTTTGTTATCAGTCCTCCTGGCCACAGCCAACTCAGAAGCCACATCTGTAGCTTCATTGATCCTAGGAAAACACAGATTTGGCGGCGGCAGTTACGGACACGGCGGGTACGGACAAGGCGGGTATGGACATGGTGGTTACGGACACGGAAACTACGGACACGGCAACTACGGACACGGCAGCTACGAACGTGGTACCTACGGACACGGAAGCTACGGTCACGGTGGGTACGGACACGGAGGGTATGGACATGGTGGCTACGGACATGGTGGTCACCACGGAAGGTATTAAGAAGAATGAGTCGCCAAAACGGTCGCCAAATATTTCGATGCATGAGGGTTGATGTTGACTTTGTTTCTTTGTTAATAATGCATTTTTGTAATGGTCATTTCGTGGTTAATAAAGATTCATATACATTTTGTAATTTTTGTTTGGTTCTTTATTTTGATTTTGAATTGGAGATGGGTAAATGAAGTGCTCAGTGGAAGAACGTGCTCAATGACGAAAGGGTGAAAAGGAGCTTTAGTTTTTAGTTTGAAATCAGATCTGCTGAAAAAAGTACTTGCAAATCGTAAAAAATATATATACTAAGCCTAACGTTTATGAAAAACGTTATCGTTAAAGAAGTTAGTAATATGTATTGATTAACACAAAAAACTCGATTTTTCAAAAATGCCACTAAGCTCTTCAAGTATTTACGTTTAAAACTTAAACGTTGTAAGGTATGTAGTATAAAAATTGATGATAATAGTTAAACCTATGTCGAATCAAATGGAACAGAAAAGTATATTTCAAGTTAAAGCTTATTCGACGTTTAGAGTTTTTCAATTCTGTACCTATAAAATACATTGAAGAGTGTTTCGTAATAGTCATCTATCGTATCGTCTAATATTCTTATAAATTGATGTCTATTCCCAGTTTGTATAAAGCTTAATTTTGTTTTAATCAATTTATAACTTTTCATTAATTTGTATTTTTTCTTTTATTATACTTCGTTACCCCTATAAAATAAATGTTCAAAAGAAAATAGATCTAAATTACCGAATGGGCGTGGGGTCTTTTTGGTGAAATTTTCTTCACAAATGTTGAAATCTTGTGTGAAAACAGGTCTTAGGCATCTGAAAGAAAACAACAAATCTTTAAGTCTGAAATAAACAAAAGCTATTGGTGATAAAATAAATCATATATTTTTCCCACATAATGAGCAAATAAGATCTCTGTTACTTTTTCATTAAAAAAAATCAAGAAATTCTACAAGAAATAAAATAGCCTACTTTCTTTTGTTACTTTCCAAAAATTACATAATTTTTTAGTACGGATATACAGACAGAAAAAAAGTAAAAAATATTGATGTCTACTCTGTCAGACTTTACTAACAAAACAATATAAAAATACGGTTGAAACAGAAAGTGGAGCAGACCGTTAGAAAACCGAAGGCAGAAAACCGTTCAAACAGACTGACAAAAATATTAAATAATGGTTTTGGTGGTCACACTGCTCAAAACAATTTTAAGAAAACACTTTTTACTTACAATTAATACTTCACTCTCAACTTTTAATTTTTTATTTCTAAAATTTGTGAAAGAAATTCATTTTGCATCCAAAATGAAATAATAACAAACAATGGAAAAAATCTTAATTTTTTTAACTAAAATTTAGGGGGAAAATTGGAATCATAACTTTTAAATAAACTATAACAATATTTGTTTTCTAAACTTACACTTGGACATTTTTAAAAAAACTTGTATATTTACACCAGATGTTAGAGGTTCATGGCTCAGATATATATTGAAATAGCATCTGTAAAAAATTTCAGGTAATGTAAAACTTTTTATGCTAGAAGTGTTAGCGTAAACCCCTTTTTTTAGTTGAAAAACACCGTTTAAAATAAATCAATTGTATTTAAATAAAAAAATTACCCAAAAAGCATTGTTCATAATATTTGAAATCACTATGCCAAATTTGGAGAAGATTAAAGTAATAGTAAAAATTTTAGAATTTTGGGTACTCGCCTGCCTAAAAAACAGATAGGTTTAAACCCTCAAGAGCGACCCTCCCTCCACCCGTTCCTTCATAAATCGGTCGTAAATGGAGGTTGGTCGCTCCTAGAGTACAAAAAGTGAATTAGCTAGAAAGTTGAAATGTCATTTTACAACGCATTATTAACCATTACAAAATTACGAAAATTTATTTATCATTACTTTTGTTTATTAATTGGCCAATAATGTACACAAAATTATCTTCAAAAAAATATAAAAAAATTATTATTATCATAAAAAGTAACACAAATATTTTAGAATAATTTAAAACAAAAATTTTATTTATATCTGCAGTAGAACGTGACATGTGTAGTTTTTGGTGTCATGACATCTGTGTTGGCCAACCACGTTTATAATCTTTGCTTCCTCGTAATATTAGATAGGAATAACGTTATCGAATCCTTAGTTGTTCGGTCGGTTTGGAGAGCTTCAGTATAAGTAATGGGATACACTTCAAAGCTGTTTTTCTCCTTGATCGTGTTTTCGATGATTTTTTGACTTTAAATTGATACAACTCAAAATCTACTGCCTATAGAGTGTCAAAATTAAACTCATATTTTTCAAACATATATCTTTAATTTGTCTTTAGGGATTAGTTGTAAAAAGTTTATTTTTTATTCATTAATTTTTATTAAAAAAAAGTGAACCTGTGAAATTATTAAAAAAAACTTCAATAATTTTTTAAAAAAAAACTATGGCAAATAAGAAAAATCGGTAAAGACAGTTTGTTAAATACATTTTTCTGTTTATAAAAATGCTAAATTTTTGTTTGTCAATAAATAAGTTTTTGACCTAAAACAAAAATAAGAAACATCACTTTTTGACGCATTTTATTTTTTAAAAAAAATAAATAATGATAATTTAAAATCTTTGACTACCTAAAAGTGTAAGTATATTTAGCATACATTTATAGAAAAAAAATTAGATTGATATCTGCAATATTAAACAAAAAGTTAAAAGTGTCCCATACCCCCTTAAATCTTTAAAAATTCGTGTTAGAAAAAGATATGTTTTCATTAAATGGGATTTGAAACCGGCCGTTTGAGGAGTGAAACCTGGTCTCTCCCAGAGTGGTTTATAACATTGAACACATAGAGAGCAAAATCGGTGCCTTGAAAAATTGGTCATAAGTAGAGGTGGTCGTTTAATGGAGGTGGTCGGGGTCGTGGAGTTTTCACTTTATATTCCAATCGGCAAACTAACACATTGTAATGAATCGTAAATACGCATACTAAAATGTCAAAATATACTTCCGGCGTGTTGACAGACGTTCTGGAGAAGAAAAAACATCTGGACTTGTATTTTTTTTACCGAGATCATTCAAGTAGAAAATTAGCCTTAAACACCCGTATTTAACTGTCTTGACTCTTTCAATATCATTAACTCTCGAAAACTAATTAATTTATCAAGTCCGTAATATTGGTACTACTTGATACAAAGTTCTGAATTATAGATTAGATTTTTTTTTTCTGTAATGCTGATGTCAATGCGAATGCTTTTCTTTCACACATGCCACAAACGATTTTTGAATTTGTTATATACATACGATTAAATTAATTCAACTCTAAGATAAGATTTATTAAGTGTCTCTTGACCTAGTTATAGAGCCATGTGAACAAACTATACAGAAGGCTCAGTTAAAATGGAAATAAAACAATTTTATGATGGTGAAAAATTTACACTACCTAACTTTCAATTAACACTCAATAAATCAAAACATTTTAAGGAGGTAATTATAATAGATGTGATGCTATTATAATATAAATATCAAATATGGTAATACCATAGAGTGCAATTTCAATAACTTTAAAACCTTAAAAGTTCGATAGCTGTTACCCTTTGCGCATGCGCAATTTTCACGATAACCTTATTATGACGTCCGATAGGTACTGAGAACTCGCATACCAAATTTGGAGTCTGTAGCTCTTTTAATTCAGCTGCAGAGTGGTTTCAAACACACACAAAAAAACGATATTTTACGATACTCCATACGATACCATTTAACTTTCCTGGAAGTAAACAAATGTGTATAGAAGTTTTCTCTGCATAAAATTAAAAATATTTTTTTAACAATTAATATATTAATAGGAAATTCGAATAGTGTATATTTTTGAAGGTATTTTAAAATCATTTCCACTTGAAAACAATAGAATGTCAATGAAAATTCATTAAGTACTATTTTTTGATATTTTAGTTTAGTGTTAGAAAAACTTGTGCATAAGCTACGGGACCTGGACCTTTCTCTCTTTTACTATAAAAATCGGTTCTCAGTCGATGATTTACAGCCAAAATGAATTAAAAACTAAAAAACTCAGAAAAACATGTAAGCACAAAATGTCACTAAACGCTTTCAGCGTTCTGACCACATGCATGACGTTCTGACATCAAAGTCGTACGATGTCGCCCTTAACGGTTGTGTGCGGTGAATACTCAGGTGTCGGCTCGTCACTTGACTGTGGGTCTAAATTATGACGCCCGTCGCCAATAACCATCATGGTGCTCTAGTGCGATGTTAATTCAACCTTGGGATGCGCGGAATACCAAATTTGGCCGAATGCCGAATATTCGGCCTAAATAAACTAATTTTTAAATTTTGTCAGATCCAAGTAAGTAGTATTTATTATTCATCAATTTCAATTCAACATAAACATAATCCTTTACATAAACATAGTCATTTACATAATCATAGTCATTCAACATAATCATAGTCCTTTACATAATTATTTTAATACAATATAGCTATTAAATTTTAATCAAATCTAAATTGAGTCGATCAAAAAAGGAAACAAATCCTCTTTGGGAATTTTTCGACGTTTTAGAAGATGATAACATGAAGAAATTTGAAAAAAAAAACTAAATTTCACTATTCGACTGACTATTCTGCTGAATAGTAAAGCTATTTTGTCAAACCGAAAATTCGAGCTAAAGCAATACCACATAGATTAGATCTAATCTAGTTAGTATTGGCTAAAGTGGCCGAATAGGCCGAATACCGAATATTAGGAGGCTGGGGAGCCCAGTCGGTTAAGCACTCGCTTAGCATGCGGAAGGTCCCAGGTTCGGGTCCAGACATCGCCAAAGCAACTGTCGACTTATAAACGGCCCGTGCAGCCAAAAATTTCCGACGAATAAATACCCCGTGAGTACATGTTAAATATCCTTCAGTCTCCCTCTGCGTTCGATGTCTTCTTAGCGGTTGCGTTGTGTGCCTAATCAATAAGGTCACTTGACTCGGTAATCGTCACTTGACTGGGGTTCTAAAATACGACACCCGTCACCAATAGCCCTCATATAGCTCTAGTGCTGTGATAATTCAAACTAAAACTAAAAAACTCCCTAAACGCTTCCGGCGTTTTGATCGTTTTCACTTGTCATGACATTTAAAAAAATTGAAAGTACAATTACATAAAAAAAGAATTAAGCTATCCGAGCGTGAAATGATCGCAGTATGTAATCAAGCCATAACAGTTCGTAAACGATTCTAAAGGCAGCGAAAAACGCTCACCGGAATAATTTTTTTGCCATGTAACCAGCTTCTAAAAAAAATGTCGCGATTCTTGCTAAGTACGACTTCCTTAATTGTTTTCACAGTCGACGGAGCGCAATAAATGGATGACCAGCATGAACAAAAAAAGGAAGACAAGGGGTGTGTAACACTACAAGACTTTCAATATTGCCACTCAATCATTCAATGCATTTAAAGGTACACTCTTAAAACAAAAGAGTGAAATCCACTCCAGTAGGAGAAGTGCATTTTCGACACTGGAAAGGAGTAAATATTAACTCAAACTGAGTTAAAGTCACTCGTTTGCAGTGATCCCATCGGAGGTTTAACACACAAAGGATCTCTCCTATAGGAGAAGTGCATTTTCTGGACTGGAGGAGTGAAAATTAACTCAGACTGAGTTAAAATCACTCGTTCATTTTAAGAGTGTATGAAGGCTGTGTGTAGCCCTGTGGTCAGTGTCACCGAGTATATGCGGAGTACGTGCTCGTTAAATATGTTGGGCCCGAAAGTCCTGTAGGCGGTCATTGCGCAGTTTCCCACTGGTACAGGTCCCTGGAGAAAATTTCCCTCCCCTTCAGGGACATGTCTAAATTGTGGGGGTGGCGCATGATAGATGGCAGCATATGTCAAATGTGTGTGCGTGTGTTGTGACTGTCTCACTGGACGAAGGTTTATAAGCGGGTCTCTGACCAAGCACACAAACCTGAAAATATATGTATACGTACCAACCATTCAAAGGCATGAAAATATTTCACTCATATGTGCCCTTCAAGGAAATTTCAATAATATGTCATTTGCGTATACGGGATGTGCTCGAAAACTTTATTATGACGTGCCGACAGGTACTGCACTGTAAAAAATCCGTTGTTTTTACAGTTAAATATCGTATTTTTTTACAGATGTTTTTTTTTTGGAAAAACAGTTATAATAACTGTTTTCAATGTGATTAAAACAATGTCACACTCACAACCCATCACGTGAAAAGAGTCACGTGATTGATATTATCGGTCACGCCAGAAAAAAACAGTTGTTTTTACAGTTTAAAACTGTCAGCCTGGACGACATGTAATAACTGTTTTTTACAGGAAAACTGAACTTTTATCAGGGAGAAACTGCTAAACTAACAGGGGAAATCTGGAATTTCAACATTGAAAAACTGTTAAATTTACGGAGGGAAACGATTGAATTAACAGTTTTTCCCTGCTAAATTAACAGTTTCCCTGTGTTAAAATTACAGTTTTCCTGTAAAAAAAATTACAGTTTTAAACTGCAAAAAACAGTTATTAACTGGCGTACCAGTTAACAGTTTCTAACTGTAAAAACGACAGTTTTTTTAATAGTGTGATAACTCATGTACGTACAAAATATGAAGTCTGTATATCTTTTCATTTTTCTCAGCAGTTCTTTTAAAGCCAAAAAATTAAAAATTCAGAAGAAAAGACTAAGGGTGCGTAGTATACGATTTTCAATTTCACTCAATAAAGGATTGCACATTTAAATGTACCCTAAAAAAATTCTATAACTTTCAAACCAAATAAGTTCTATGACAGCTACTGCTTACGTATTTTCAAATTTTTTCGAAAATCTTATCAAGTTGTATGATAGCAGTGTTGGGCTAATTTTAATTGAAAAAACAATTAAAGATTAACAATTAATTAATTGATAAATTTAACCACAACAGCTAACAATTCACAAATTTTAAGTGTGGAAAATTACAATTAACAACTGTTTAATTGTTAACTGTAGTAGTAACAATTAACCTCTTTTTTATTCGTCTTAAGTCTAAGAATTACAGCTTAATTTTCATAAATCTTTACTCAATTTGTTTTAAGACAAAGTTAATTGTTAGTATGAATTGTTTGTGAATTGTTGTAATTGTTTACTGTTTAAGTAAAATTTTTGTTATAAAAAAGTTTAATTGTTGGTTATAAAAAAAATTATCCAACAAATCTAAAGTTCAAAAAACATTTAAGTTACTTTGGAAATAATACACATACAAATTACTGGTCCAGAATTCTAAATAACTGAACTATGAAGTAAAAAATTAACTAACACTACACACTAATTAAAAAGCGATTTATAATTAATCTCATTAACCATAAGATAAGACTTATTACTCAAGAATTTTGAAAAGGAATTTAACCTTATTCTGTAAGTTTGATTTGTATTAGAAACTTTTTTTTTGTTTCTTCCGAAAACTTAAAAGGTTCTTTCACGCTTAAAGTTTCCGATAATGTCTGAATTACTTGTCGTACACTGATAAAAATTTGGCGCTTGGTTTCACCAAAACTATGGTTCCTAGTAGCTGCAACCACTGTGTGAAGAATGTTTCAATATATGTTTGAACCATTTTCAGGTTTTGTTAAACGAAGGAAAAAGTGGTTCAACCGAACACGGAAAATATGGTAACATATTTCACCACAGAGCCTCTGCAGGTACTAGGAAACATATTTTTTGGTGAAACCAAGAGAAATTTTTTTAAACAATGTATGTGATTGCGGTGACATTGTTAAGTTAATTGGATCTTTCACACAAGCATGAAAACCGTACTAACGGTTTTAACCGCAGTACAATGTTATGGGAATTTGAATCGCGGATATAAACTACTGCCATACATCGCCACTGCAGTAGCGTTTAACATTGTCATCAGTAATTGATTGAAAATCGTAAGTAAAACCGCATAGAGATTTAAAAAAAAAAACGTACGCTATGGCCCACTATCTAGAGGAGAAACGTAATGATGAAACCAGGGTGAAATTTGTACCGAAGCCGCCTTACCAATCATAAAATGTTATTCAAAATTGAGTCGACATTAAAATTATTTCATGGAATAGAAACAGATGTACCCAAAAAATGATCCTGATTCATAAATCATAAAAGTACAACATACTTCTACCAAAAATTTCAAATGGCCACCAGCTCCAAGAAATCAGCTTCTAAAAAAAACCCGCAATTTTAGTACCGTCATTTTCTACGGAACTGACCGCCATGTTCAGGTGTTCAAAGGAAACAGATTTTGACCCTCCATTTCCCCTCTAGATAGTGTGCCATAGCGCAAGGTTTTTCTATCTCTATGTAAAACCGTAAGTCCGGTTTTTGCTTCCATTGAATGTGAAGGTCTGATTAGCTTAATATAGCTACTCGGTCATCCGGAGCCGTAAATGCGGCGAACAATACCGGAAACACAAAGTGTGAAACGGGTGTATAAAAGTAATTTTTCAATCATTCCAAAAACTGTTTATGAGTCAATTTATAATAATTCGACTTGTCTAAATTGTAAATTGTTAAAAAAGAAATGTCTAAATTATCACTGTCCCAGTTTTTTCAATGACAATACAGCAATTATGCTTAAGCGTGGCTCATTTAAAATTGTAACTTTATGTTATATTAGCCTATTATACACTCTCCCATTACTTGAGATTTAAAAACCAGTTTTGTGAATTTAAAGTTAAAATATGTTTATCTAGGTTTATAGAGCATTGTTTGACAATTAGACTGCACCCTAACCTTTGAACCTCGTCTTTAAACAAAAATTGTACTCTGGAAAGGGAATTATTTGCAAGTTTTTTTCGTAGAACATTTGCCCACTGCAAAGAAACTCTGCTGCCGAGTATATCACTTTTAGCCAGGGCTAAAGGTTAGGTTAAGTTTGAATTATTGTCGCATTGCACTAGAGATACACGAGGGCTATTGGCAACGGGTGTCGTATTTTAAAGCCACAGTCAAGTAACGAGCCGACACCTGAGTAGGCACCCAACGCAACCGTTAAGGCTGATCATCACCCCCATTCTCCGTCCTCCTTCGATCGGGCTTGCTAATGGTAAGTCTATGGGGGGGGAAATGGTTTTTTTTCCAAGAAAAGCAAAGAAATTATAGGAATATTTTAATGCGTTTTTTTTTAATTCATTTGCTTTTAGTTAAGTTGTGCTTTTAAAGGTTATTTTTTTAAAAAACGTTATTTGCTTTTTTTAATAGCAAAAAAATTTAGATTAAAAAAAAGTAAATAGCGTTTTTAAAAAAATAACCTCTAAAAGCACAACTTTATTGGAATTTTATGAATTTAAAAAAACCGCATTAAAATATTCCTATAATTTCTTTGCTTTTTTTGGAACAAAAACCATTTTTTCCCCATAGACTTACCATTAGCGAGGTATGATTCGCAGGACATTTTGGGCTGCATGGGCCGTTTATGGGTCGGCAGTTATTTTTTTCGATGCCCGCACCCGAACCTGGGACCTTTCGCATGCTAGGCGAGTGCCTAACCGACTGGGCTCCCCAGCCCCTTATTGTCAACGTTTACGATTTACGCATTAACCCTTTCAGTTCCAGTGGTGCCATTTGGAATCATCACTTTCAATATTTTTTTTCAAATGTTTATGTCCCGTTATGACATCCAAACACACATCATTCGATTATTCACACTTTGTTCTATTAGACAATATTTTACATTAATCTCAATAGAAGTCAGAACTACTATTTTTTTTTTATTTAGAAAATAGCTAACAAGCGTTTCACCTGAATTTTGAAAATTTCATTTCAGTTCCACATATTTAAAACACAATTTAAACTATTTCGGTTAAAATAATTACTAAAATTGTTTTAATAATATGGTCGGATACCTTAAAATATTATAACTCGAAGTGTTTTTAGGTAATATATATATTTTTTTATTTTGTTGTTTTCCACAGTTAAAAAAATTTTGGCATTATTTCAAAACCCATATAAAAAATTAAAATGTTTTTTTTTTCTTATGGAACCCTTATTTTTGACCTAAAATAAGCTTATTTTGTGAATATCAGATGTTTCTGCAGTGTAGTAAATTCGTGGGACTGAAAGGGTTAATGTAGATTTGATTTCTTTCTTAAAAATATTCGTATCTTTAAAATATTTTTTTATGCAGAATACCTCTTTGATTGGTCGTAAAAATTTTCCGCCCAAAAAAATTCGCCGCTCTAGGCTACAGCCTACTTAGCCTAATCCGGCCTTGATTGAGAGAGAATAACGTGCGAAACCGTATGATGTTGATCAAGCTGTAACGAAAGTTCGGCAAAAACTATCGGAAGAACCATTGTGAGTGGAACGGATCTAAAAAAAACCTCCAAAAACAACGAAATAAAATCAACACCGGACGAAATCGGAAATCGGACGACCACTTGCACATCCAATGAATCGGAAAATTCTTTTATGCGGAAATGGGAATTTCCGTATTAGGCGGCGAATTCAATGTTAAAGTGCGTTGACATAACAAGGGATAATTGGCATCAACATAAAAATACATGGGTTGTATATTATTATTAGCTTGGCGTAACTTATTCGTCTTCTCAGGAGACTTCCACACACGCTGTTTTCTTTCAATAAGATTTTAAAAGTAAAGGTGGAGGGGAAATTCTCCTTAGAATGTTACCCTTTTTTTACATTGGCTATGATGTCCGTTCGAAATGAAATGAAATAACATGTTATTTTTTATTACCGTCGTATTTTGCATTGAATGATATAAAAAAAAACTTCACTTAGATACAAAAAAAACCACCACGACCTCAGGATACAAAAAATAAAGCATGCAGAGGAAAAATAGAATATTTAGAAAATAGGATATATAGGAATTAGAAGGTTTAGAAACTAAAATGTTTATTAAATAAGATATTTAGGAATTATACCAAAACCGACCTTAAGTTTGCAGCAGAAAAATGTACTACGCGGAGGAATTTGCGTAAACAACGCGGCTGGCGCCGAAGCTTCGCCTGCTCCGATTGGTTGATAATTTGACCCTGATATTCGTGCGCCCTGTTACGTCAAAATCGAAGGGAAAAAATAATTAAAATAACACTCTAATTGAGGCTAAACTAATAAAAATAATGAATTTATGTCTTGAAATAACAAATAAATTTGTTTATTGAATGTTAAATACCTTTTTGTATTCGATTCTCGCCCTCAAATATGAGAACTATTTACCCTACTTCTCGTAGAACATTTGTATACTGCAAACTTAAGGTCGGGAGAGGTATAGAATGTTTATAAATTAGAATGTTTTAAAATTAGAATGTTTTTTAATTAGAATGTTTTTAAATTAGAATGTTTTTAAATTGGAACAATAAGAAATTAGAATATTTAGAAATTATAATGATTAGAAATTATAATGATTAGAAATTAAAATGTTTAGAAATTAGAATGTTTGAAAATTAGAATATTTAGATCTTATAATATTTAGATATTATAACATTTAGATATTACAATATTTAGATATTAGACTCTATTTGGATATGAGAAATTGAAATAGATATCCGAAAAGAAATAAGAATAGCATTTCAGATTTCATATCTAAAATTGTGGATGTGGAGCATACATGCACTCAAAAACAATCGAAAAAGTTACAATCGATATCTTAAAATATTTTGGGTAGCACCATTTAAGAATTCCTTTTCATCTGCCACTCGCATAGAGAAATAAAGATAGAATGCAACACAGCATTCGAAAGCAGAGATATGAAAATATGTCAAACGCTTGACACTATTATATCCACTCAATTGAGATGTTTCGATAGGGAAAACTACAGAAATGACTACACTGCGTGCCAACCTAACTTGGGTAAAAACAAAGAGTAAAAAAGCAGAAGGAAAAGTGCGATTGGTCCATTAGTTGGAAACTCTTGTAAGGTAATATTTACATACAAAATGATCTGAATGGAATTTAACCAATATTCACTTTTCATTCTGATAAAATTGCGAGATTTTCTCAAATAATATTCAAATCTGTTAGGCCTTAAATGAAATGAATGTTTTAAACATGTTTTCTGGATGGATTCCCAAATAATTTATGGAACTCTTTACATGCGCGGAAGGATCTTCTCCATGGCATATTTCTATTTACCCAACTTAGGTTGGCAAGGAGTGTAGAGAAGTATGTATCACAGAGAGGCAAAATTGAAGTAGAAGAGCAGTAATCCAGGGCCTGAAATAAACATTTTCTAGATTTTCGTTACATGATTTTAAAGTATTCAGCTATAGGTATTCGTATAGTATTCGGTTCGCAAAATTCAATTAGTCAGAATATTTGATTTTTTTTTCGGACTTTTTACTTCGAAGTACATGATGATCAATTAATTTTTTTGTAATAATGAAAGAAATCATTTAAGAAAATTTATTCTTGTTATGTATTTACTTTCTTTTAAGTGTCAACCTACACTGTAAAAAATTTGGCCTGAATTTACTTGCAATCACTAAGTAACTTTACAGGTATCACGCAATTTACTAGAAAATCACCTGTAACCAATCTCTTATAGTAGGTTTACTAAACAAACTGCTGTAGTAATACTAAGTGAATTGATGTAACGCCTTACAGCGCCCCCTGCCTATCTTTTCTAGAGATGCGTCGTTTTCCTAGCAGCATTGTTTCTAAAAATTTGTTCGATCGGTCATCGGATTTAGCGAATACTCACCGGTGATCGTATCTGTAATTTGAAAGTGCGCGAGACAAAATCAGCATTCGGTGAACGAAATTCTATTAATAAAAGTCTTTGATTCGATATCGGACAAAGGTAAAAATCCAATCAATGTACTTTTCATCGGAAAATTATGACGAATTGATAATCGCAACGATAAGAAACAAAAAATCAATAGTAAAATTTCTTTATCAATAACATAAAACTTCTTGAACGATCAAGATTTTAACCTCTTTATTTACACGCAAATGTACAGCAAGTCCCGATGGCAGCGAGGTTCCGCGCAGTTCCTTGTTTCAATACAAGCGCGCGGATCCCGAAATACGTGGGTTCGATCCTCCTTAAATTCAAAATAACTGACTAACACGAAAAATTAGTGGTGCCCTCTGGTTTGAAATTTTTGAAACTGCTTATAGTTTCGTAGTAAACATACAAGAAAATCCCCTGTAAAGCTACTGCAAGTTTCTTAGTAAACGTACAAGCAAAGCATCTGTAAATCTACTACTGTTTTCTTAGTATGGTTACTAAGGAAATGTATGTGTTACTTACTAAGTTTAATGCAGTAAGGTTACTAGAAAAGTTCATGGCACCTGAGTTTCCTAGAGATTTTCTAGTGATACTACAGATTTTTTTTACTGTGTAGGTGTTAAGTTGCCAAGTATGTCACACTTTTGAATGTTTTTTAGTTCTTCGCCACATGGTTTATGTACCTCTTTTTTCGCTAAGTTTGAATGCCAATTCCACTCTTATCTATGTTATATGGGCAGTACAGCAGCAATTAGCAGTCTATAAAATTCTAATGATTTGTTTTTTAATTTTTACTCCAAACAAATATTACGATCTTTGGTCATCATACATTATAAGAGAAAAATATTTTTAAAACATCTCTTTTGCGCTGGAACTCGGTAAGTTTTAATTCTTAAAACACAGACATGCCATTGAGAATAATGCATTAAATTTAGGAAAATAGGATGTTCATCTAAATTGAAGTTTTCCAACCTCATTTACGTTATGGTTTTGCTTTGCATATTTTAAAATTAAACCAATACAGTTTAATAAATAGCAATAATAAAATGAAGATATACGTAAAGAACTCTAAAATAGATTATAGCGGACGAAAGAAAAGCTAAATTTGAAGTGGAATCGAAACACCCAATGAAATCGCACAAAATTCTAAAACCAAAAGAGTTGCATCCCATCTTAAAAAAAACTCGTATCCCTTTAAATGCATGCAAAAAAATCCCCTTTAAATAGTTAACTTTTTTTTAATTCTGGAGACCATCAAATATAGCTTCAAAATAGGTGGCAAAATAAAAAAATTGGTGAACATCAACAATATTTTAAACTAAGTAGAATGTTTATATTGCAAAAAACAACCGTACGCAACATGGAAGAACATACATTTCTCCCATGTCCAGTTTTGGCCATTGTCCGTCAAAATATCAAATCGTTTGGCGGCCGCCTATTGGATACGGAAAGCGCGCGTTTTTGTTCTATTTTTCCTTCAAATGGCGCGGCGAGAGAAAGCACGAGGTTAGTTGTTCCTTTCCTGCTGTTGCAGACGATAGAGTTTTTCATTGTTCTCCGTTCTTGCGGCCATACGAAATTGAATTATCGTTCTTTTGGATATTAGTGAGATATACTTGATTGCTTGGGGATATATCAATATGGATATAAAAGTAAGTACATTTTATAGTATGATTTAACTATTTATTGGTATTTTTAATAATTTAAAAGCTTTTAAAAAATCATTTTTAAAAAAATTGCGCGCCCAATCATCCAATTTTATGATTGAAACGAGTTGATATTCGAAAGTCAGTAAAAGATAATTTTTCAAAATGTGGTTTTCTTTTCATTCTGAAGACAGCCTTACGAATTAATTACTCGTATACATAAGAACAAATTTAGCTATTATCCATTACAATTAACTTTTGCAATGCTATAAGCTTTTTTATTTGTTTAACGAAACAATTAAAACTAACAGTTAACTTTATGTATCAAAACGAAATGAGTAAATATTTAGGAAAATTAAGCAGTGAAAATGACAAATCTGCCAAAGAGTCACAAAATGTCAGACAGCATGTTCGAGAAGAGTGGTACTGAAGTGTAATTTAAATTATTACAAAAAAATTTAAATTGTTATTATCAGTCTAATCATGTGTAATTAAAGATATTGATGATTATTTGGATAGTTTTTTTTATTTGTATAACCAACATATTTATTTAACTGCAGGAAAAGATGGGATGGGAGGGGGCACTATTTTACTTCCCGGAACCACACGGGTATATTATTATATATACCGACTTTATATTCATATATACAGCAGTGTTTTTATAATTTTTATTTTAAATTAAAATTAACAAATAATTGAAAATAATTGTTAATCGTTACAATAACATTTAACATTTAAATAATTGTTAATTGTAATTTTCCGCAATTGATAAATTGTTAGTTGTTGTTACATTTTAATTGTTTTTTCAATCAAAATTTGTCCAACGCTAGATAAATCTTCATGAACTTACTTTGAAATACAAAATAGGTAGGTAAATACAAAAATGCAATTACAAATAAACTTATGATTTTCGGAACAGTAATGAACAAACATGATTAAAAAGTTGCTATTCTATATCTGAATTTATTCTAAACAAATAGACAAAATGTTTGTATAATTTTTTTGTGTCTCTACAAATAGCTTCACAATTGTAATCCAATAATAATAGTAGTTAAATAAATATTTCAATTAGATTTCACAATCAAATTTAAGAAGAAATCTCAACAAAACATATTTATTTAAAATTAAAAACAACGTTTTACTAACAACTAAATTAAATATTTCATTAACCTAATTTTAAAATCTATTTAAAAAAATATTTGGAAAATTCTTAGACGCAAACAAATGGAATTTATGCTAACATAATCCCCTTGCTATAATAATATAATAAATATTCAAGTTCAGTATTATTCATTATTATATAACACATATGAATAATAAATAATGAACCACTTTACTTATTCATATAGCGACCTTATAATTTATCTTGACATTGTATTTTAATTTCTTTATCTACTAAACAATCGACTCGAAAGTAGGTCAGTTAACTTAAGAATTGTCATTAAATTTTAAATCTTAACTTCCTTAAAAGTAATTGCATTGAAACATAGTATCTTTTTATCAGGAATAAAATCGTTAATAACAACTAAATAAAACAAATTTAAAAGGAAAATACCAGAAAGTTTTATAAACATTAATTGTAATTTAATAGTTTTTTATGCAACAAGTGTGAAAAGTAACACTTTTTAAAAGTAGTTTATTTTATTTCACGAGCGAGGTACGAGCGAGAGAAATAATGACACATGTTTTAAAAAGTTTACTTTTCGCACGTGTTGCATACGCTATTTTTTATAATTGTGTGAAAAAAAATATCATTGGTCCAAATATATTTCACGCGCATGTATATCTTTAAATAAATGCAGATCGATAAATAAATGGATTTTATTAATATTATGAAATTGAAATGTTAACTTGAAATGTTGGCATCTTATGAAAAGAGTGAAAAAAAAAGTATTTTTTTCACTGCTTTTGGGTGAAAAAAAGTACCTTTTTTCACTGTTTCAAAAAGTATAACTTTTTGCACGCGTCTGATATTTAAATTATAATGTAAAAGTCGGATTTTTTTCACACAATTATAAAAAACTAATTTCGCCATCCCTCAATAATAAACGGTCATTTTAAAAGTATTAAGCGTAATATTTTTTTTTATCAAGAATAAAATCGTAATAACAACTAAATAAAACAAATGTGAAAGAAAATAACTTCCGGTTATTTAATTATTAATTGAAATTTTAAAACTAGTTTCGCCATCTGTTAATAATAACGACATTTAAAACTTTCATAAATATTAAATAAATTACCAGATAATTTTTCTTTAGATTTGTTCTATTATTATTTGTTGCTTTTACGATTTCCATGTCTGGTGGAGGAAAAATGCTTGCATGGCAAAGCAATCCTTTCAAACAAAAAAAATCCAGTTTTAAAATCGTATATTAGAACGGAAATGGGCGTGTTTCACGAGGGATCTGGCAACAGCTCTGGGGTCTTGTTTTCATTTTTCTTGAATTACTTTTGTAGGTATTCCAAATTGAGTTTTGTAAGAATAAGCTATTTAAGTTGTTATTTTTTTTAAATTGCAACTCTTGTTGTGCTGATGGTTGTTTTAATTATTTATCAAGGAAAACTAACTTGCATTGAAAGAAGTTGGAATTTAAAACAAAAATAACAACTACAATATTCTTGGAAAACTCAATTTGGAATACAAAATAAGGCAAAAGTAATTCGAGAAGAATGAAAACAAGACTGCGGTGTTGTTGCTAGATCCCTCGTGAAACAAGATCATTGAAAGGGTGGTACAGATGGAAATTTGAACTAAGTTAATACCTACTTTACATTTATTTTTTTAGAAATTCGAATTATAAAACGGAAAGTAGGGTAAAAGAAAGTAATCAGACGATCACGAATCATTAACTTCCGAATGTAATCTGTGAATCACCGAATTAGATTTTTTTAACATTTGCAAATTAAAGGAAAGTTTTCTACATTTTATTCCCAACTATTCGAATTAGAATACTTAACTTTTTAAGTAGACTATGACTGATTTATAGCATAATTTTATTGAAGGATTGATTGGTTTAAGCGAAATAAATTTGTCGTAATGTTTAAAAAGAGTTTGTGTTAATAAAGTGTTTGTTTTTATACACTCTAAAAAATGAATGCTCAAAAACGACGAAATTTTCCTTAATTTTGACGATTCCGTTACTGGCAAATGCTCCGAGTTTTCGTTTCCTAAACGTGAGGAAATTTGAATCGTTTTATGAGGATTTGAATGTCGTCTAATCGAAAGAAATATTTCGCCATTTTTGAGCATGTGAGTACAACAATGAGATACAGTTTCCTCAAAATCAAGATACAGAATCGTCAAATCCCGATCGCAAAAGTGAGGATTCGCGGTTACTCAAAAGTCACGTGATAGTTTGACGAAACAATCCTCAAAATTAACGAAATGAGGCTTGAGGATTCATGAATCGTCAAAAATGAAAGTGTTATTTCTGAGAGTGTACTTATTAATTTTTTTCAATTGATAAAATAATGGTATTTTAAGAGGTATTTTGGCTATACACTGTTAAAAATTTTGTGCTTGCTTTCACCATAATAATGGTTCCCAGCTGCAACGGCTGTGTGGTGAAATGTTTCACCATATTTCCGGTATTCAGTCGAACCATTTTTCAAGTTTTGGAAACAGAATCCTGAGAAACGGTTCAACCCAATACCGAAAATATGGTGAAACACTTCACCACACAGCCGTTGCAGCTACTAGGAACCATTATTATGGTGAAAGGAAGCACAAAATTTTTAACAATGTAATAAATAACATATCTATCAAGTTTTAGATGAAATATAAAATATTTCCAAGTGTAGCAAATTAACGAGACAGATCATCAAGGACATTTTTTGAAAATAATGCAATTCATTTTTTTGAGACTAAATATTTTAAAATTGTGTCTTAATTGAGGCTATTTTAGGAGTCAGAAATACGCCATTTGGACGTCTTTTTGGCGTAAAATACCACTTTCTGAAAGTTGTGAATGTTTTTTATAGTTGAAATACGAGGGCTGTTTTTTTTCAACCTCCGATGGACTGAAAAAAAAAGACGGGTCAAGATACAAAAAAAATTATCCAAAGTTATGTACAATACTGCTTATTTCTCCACATAATGACCTTGACGATTAAAGCATTTGTCATATATGTAAACAAGTTTTGAAATACCCTCTTCATAAAATGTAGCTGCCAATGATTGGGAGGAAGTTGTGACTTTTTGGTTTAAAAAAAGGAAATTTGGAAGCTTTACGTCAGCTTGTTTACAGGTATGACAAATGCCTTAAGGCGTCACAGGAGTCTTAAAAATGTGCAAAGAAGGTACTACAAAACATAGTTTGATCTTCCATGTCATTTTTGAACTACTCAATGTATAAGTATAATTTTTTTATATGTAATTCTACAAGATTTATTTAATATGAAACAAATTTTAAAATTTATGAAACTTTAGCCAAAACTAAAATAAATGATATTAAACATGAAGCTATTTGAACACATTGTGATTAGGCTTGCGCGGCAAATTGTGAGGTCAAAATTGAAAAAATGAATAAGAAAATGACTTTATATTGTACAAATATGTACAGACAAAGACTTATACCTAAATTCTCAGCTCAATTTTAATTAGAAATTATTTTAAGAACTTTTTTCTAAAAAAATTAATAAAAAATTTTTAAATTTTGATTTTAAATATTTTTTAAAATAATTTCTAATTTAAATTGAGCTGAGAATTTAGGTATAAGTCCTAGTTTGTACATATTTGTACAATATAAAGTCATTTTCTTGGTCATTTTTTCAATTTTGACCTCAAAATTTGCCGCGCAAGCCTAATCACAATGTGTTAAAATAGCTTTATGTTTAATATCATTTATTTTATATTTTGGCTAAAGTTTCATAAATTTTAAAATTTGTTTTATAATAAATAAATCTTGTAGAATTACATGTAAAAAAATTATACTTGTATATTGAGTAGTTAAAAAATTACATGACAGATCAAACTATACTTTGTAGTTCCTTCTTTGCACATTTTTAAGACTCCTTAGACCCCTTAATCGACAAGGTGATTATGTGGAGAAATAAGCAGTATTGTACATTTGGTAAAAAAGTTTTTTTTCTGTATTTTGACCCGTCTTTTTGTTACAGACCCTCGGAGGTTGAAAAAAAAACAGCCCTCGTATTATTTGTCAAAATAGTTGTAAACTATTTTGGCCGGTGTAAAAAGACGAAATTCTTAGTTCTCAAATGTCGCAATTAGATCTTAGAAATGATATTGTTTTTCCGACTTCTAAGTGCGTTGTGTCCTCTAATTAGTTGGAGAAAATTGTTTTTAGAGTTTTCAGTTTGTACTTATATCCGTTAAAAACCGTACTGACAAACGTTAACCTCTTGCTACCTGGCGTCACCATTTGGGGACATTTTTTAAAACCTCTCCACTAACAATTAACGCTTTAATTAGTTCCGAAATTGACCTGGTCCGATAGAAGAAGATCCAAATATCAGTTTTCAATCTTTGATTACAGGTATCAGTTATTTATTTCTATAAAAAATGAAGTTGAACGAGGGTCAATACGATATTAGAGTTCTTAAAAATTATTATTTTTTTTTAAATCTTTTCAAGAATTTCTTTTAGTAGCTAATTTTCAAGGCATATTGCATTAAAAACAATGTTAAAATAATCTGTTTACAACAAATAACTGATACGGTCTTTTTTTGTTGCATTTATAGCACAAAAAATGTGTATTTTTATAGTTTATTGCCTGTCCCTAAGTAGCTATTAAACCTAATTTTTAAAAAAGTCTTTGCAAGACATACTTTTTAGCATATATTTGTGTGAAAACTATGTTTAGATTAAAAATATACTTGTAGGATTTTGCTCGGTTAATTGTAGAAAGGCGACATGTCCAGTCGTGATTATATCATATTTTGCAATGTTTTTGCGTGACGTGGATATCTATCCATGACAATCCCCGACTTCTAATGACATCATTGTACGATCATTTGATCTAAGGATAAGCCACACACAAATTAGAAAATGACCTGGTCCGATAGAAGAAGATCCAAGTATCAGTTTTCAATATTTGATTACAGGAAACAGTCATTTATTTCTATAAAAAAATGAAGTTCAACGAGGGTCAATACGATATTAGAGTTCTTTAAAAAATTAATTAATTTTTCTCAATCTTTTCAAAAAGTTAGTTAAACAATGATTTTTTCGTTGTCTTTTAATACTTAATTTTAAAAGCATTTTGCATTGAAAACAATGTTAAAATAATCTGTTAACTACAAATAAGTGATACGGCGTATTTTGTTGCATTTATAACACACACAAAATGTGTATTTTTAGAGTATAACCCTTGTCCCTAGTAACTATTAAAAAAACATATATATCTATATTTTTAATTTCTTTGCAATACATACTTTTTGGCATATATTTGTACTAAAAGTATGTTTAGTTTAAGAATATACATGTAGGATTTTTCTCGGGTCTTAAGAGGTCAATTGTAGAAAGGCGACATGTCCAGTCGTGATTATATCATATTTCGCAATGTCTTTGCGTGACGTGGAAATCTATCCAAGACAATCCCCGACTTCTTATGACATCATTGAACGATCATTTGATCTAAGGATAAGCCGCACACAAATTAGAAAATGACCTGGTCCGATAGAAGAAGATCCAAATATCAGTTTTCAATATTTGATTACAGGTATCAGTGATTTATTTCTATAAGAAAATGAAGTTGAGCGAGGGGCAATACGATTTTAGAGTTCTTTAAAAAATTATTTTTTTTTTCAATCTTTTCAAAAAGTTCGTTAAACAATGATTTTTTCGTTGTCTTTTAATACTTAATTGTAAAAGCATTTTGCATTGAAAACAATGTTAAAATAATGTGTTAACTACAAATAAGTGATGCGGCCTCTTTTGTTGCATTTATAGCACACAAAAAATGTGTATTTTTAGAGTATAACCCTTGTCCTTAGTAACTATTAAACATATATATATCTATATTTTTAATTTCTTTGCAAGACATACTTTTTGGCATGTATTTGTATGAAAAGTATGCTTAGATTATATAAAAAATATACGTGTAGGATTTTGCTCGGGTTTTAAGAGGTCAATTGTAGAAAGGTGACATGTCCAGTCGTGATTATATCATATTTTGCAATGTCTTTGCGTGACGTGGAAACCTATCCAAGACAATCCCCGACTTCTTATGACATCATTGTACGATCATTTGATCTGTAAGGATAAGCCACAACACACACAAAAAAACATTGAGTCGTTTCCGCACTAAACGTCCTTGCCCAAGGCTGTAAAAACTTCGTGACGAGCGCATTTCCATTATAACTTTCTTTGCCATGGGTCAGCGGTTTTTCTCTTTTATTATCAAGAGCTCAATGGAAGAACGTGCTAAGTGACATTTTTGAAAAAATTGATAATTTTGTATCAACGCACATATTACTAACTTCTTTTACGAAAACAAGCTTAAACTTTTTCATCCAACTTTAAGTTCAGTATCTTTTTTATGGTTTGCAAGTAATGTTTTTCAACAGATCTGAGTGCAAATTAAAAACTGTAAACTCATTTTCTCGTTTTTACCTTTTTGTCACTTAGCACGTTCTATCACTAAGCTCTTCATTTGAGCTGTATTGTTTTGACTGGTTTTCTAACGGTCTTACGAGCCTTTGTATGGGCTTGAGCTATGGTAGGTAAGTCGTTGGCCTTCAGATCTCCGGATTAAAATCAGTCTTCATCACTGACATCTTATTAAAGGATTCTATTTTTAATTGAGAAAATATCCAAGGCACAAAGTTCCGTTGTCTTCAGGTATCTGGCATTGGGCGCAATTCTTAAAAATGAACATCCCATCTAGTATTCATGCCCTACAGATTTTGCTTGGAATTAAGAAAAAGTTCGTATATTAAATAAAAGGATTTTCTCAGTAAATTGTAACGGTATTTTACTGGCATACTAGTTGACAGATTTTCTGTAAAAATAGCAGACTTTTTTTTAACAGTGTAAGAGGCTAGAAATAAACGTAATAAGCCTTGCAAATTCGCGCTTGACAAGTGCTTAAATTTAAAAAAAAAAAAGATAAGACATTTAAGAGGGATTGTCAGTCCCATAGGGCTAATGCATTGGTCGTAGAATCAGAACTTCCGCAGAAGTATTGCTTTGCCATATTAGCCCTTTTCCCCCAGGTATGGGAATCAACATAACATCGAAATGAAACACATTTGAAATGAAAATGTTATCTAGTCGTTTAATTATATATTTTTGAAGTTTTAAAATGCCAAAAATATATAGCAGATGACGGTACTATTTTAAAACTTTATCAATTAATAATTAAATAGTCGGATGTTATTTTCGTTTTGATTTTGTTTTAAATTGATGTTATGAGGTTTCCCATACCTGGTGAAAGTGGGATAACATGGCAAAGCAATTTTTTTTGCAAAAATTGTGATTTCAAAACTAATGCATTAGCCCTACGGAACTGACAGCCCTTTTATAAAGAGGTTTTAGAAACCTATCAAAAACGCTTTTTACAGGAATTTCTGGGGGCTGGGGAGCCCAGTCGGTTAGGCACTCGCCTAGCATGCGAAAGGTTCCAGGTTCGGGTCCGGGCATCGCCAAAATAACTGCCGACCTATAAACGGTCCGCGCAGCCAAAATGTCCGACGAATAATACCCCGTGTAAGGGAGTACACGTTAAATATCCTTCAAAGTCCTAACGCTGCGTACGATGTCGCCCTTAACGGTTGCGTTGGGTGCCTATTCAGATGTTGGGTCGTCACTTGACTGTGGTTCTAAAATACGACGCCCGTCACCAATAGCCCACCTCGTGTAGCTTTAGTGCGACGATAATTCAAACCTAACCTAACAAGAGTTTCTGAACAAAAACGCCGTGCTAATAAGCTACACTCTTAAAACGAACGAGCGATTTTAACTCAGCTTGAGTTAATTTTCACTCCTCCAGTCTAGAAAATGCACTTCCCCGAAATTAGTGGATCCTTTGTGAGTTAAACCTCCGACAGGATCACTCCAAACGAGTGATTTTAACTCAGTCTGAGTTAATATTCACTCCTTTCCAGTGTCGAAAATGCACTTCTCCTACTGGAGTGGATTTCACTCCTTTGTTTTAAGAGTGTATTTAAACAATATTAAGCTATTTAATAATCACTCCATTGATCGACGAGTAACCCAAATACCTCACATTTCTTCTTCAAAAACACCAATCACCAGAACATCCCTGCTCTAATCTCATAGAAATTTCGCCAATTTATCCCTATATCGATCATAAACCAGGCAGACCGCGCATAATCTGGCCAAGGACCGATGCACATTGCGAGGAAAAATTGCACCCTGCGTAATTATGGAAATGAAAATGAGCGACCAAACGCGTGAAGAAGTTGAAACCATAAGAGTTAAGAAGGATATGAAGATGCTGTAGAGTAGAAACCTATACGAAAACTGGTTTACCAAAAGAAGCCATTGATCGCCTTTGTAGTAAGCCCAAATAGACGCTTTTGGCGAAGAATTTGGCGAGATTCTAAAATGGAGTTTGCTTATGAAGAGTACACGGGAAAAACAAACTTGATTTCGTAGAAGGCTTTCCTGAAGGGGGAATGGGCGCGCTATACCGGGGGTCTCCAAACTCAAGTGCCTCAATGTTAATCCAATGGGAAAAAACTATTTTCTTTGCCACATTTCTCCGGCTGTATTGAATATTTTTACAATCGGATTTTTTTATGTGATAGAGTGTTTTTTATGTGATAAATGTAGCTGACGTACAGGTCCCGACAATCCCACTTTTTGAAATTAGTACGAATCTTTTTTTTAATAGTCAATAAATTATTTTACACAAAATATTCGAAGCATTTTCAAAACTGGGATTACAGAGACCTGTAAGTCGGCTACATTTATCACATAAAAAATCGGCTTGTAAAAATATTCAATACAGCCGGAGAAATGTTGCAAAGAAAATAGTTTTTTCCCATTGATTAGCATTGAGGCACTTGAGTTTGGAGACCCTTGGTATAGCGCGCCCATTCCCCCTTAATAGCCTCTTTGGGGATGATAGCGAAAAATCGCCTACACTGGTGTAAAGAAACAGGTTACTCGCTTTGTTTTTCTTTTGCGGCAACCCTGATTCACGTCAAAGATCAGTAGACACAAGTAACACGCTTGTACCGCAAATGAAGAACCAAAAGAAAAACCGGTTTCCTGTCGCCAATGTCCGCCAAGCAAACACATAAGGTAGGACTCCTAAAAAATCAAGTGGTTCTTCCCGTGTACTCTTCATATGCTTACTACATCAACTTGGCAACTTTCTAACTAATAAAAACCAGATAAATTCAGTGTATTTTTCTTGCCTGGGAAGGGAATTGCTATGCGGATGATGTCGTGTCCATAGATAAAGATTAGATGGCACACCAAAAATGATAATGATAATAATTCATCATGATATCTGATGTAGTTAAGGAGAAAAAATTTCACAAAGTTAGGCAATTTAACATGGGCTATATAGAGCCATACGACCGAATGGGCGCGTTGGATGTCGGGTCTCCAAAGCAAAGTGCATCAGCGTTAATCCAATGGAGGAAAAAACTATCTTCTCTACCACATTTCTTCGGTTGAAATGAATATTTTTACAAACGGTTTTTTTTGTGTGTGTGATAAATGTAGATGACTTACAGGTCCCGACAATCCCACTTCTTTTTAAATTGGTTCGAATATGTTCAAATAGTTTTTTTTTTAAATTTTGAATAAATAACTTTACAAAAAGTATTCGAAGCAATTTTAAAAAGTGGTATTATAGAGACTAGTACATTATCTACATTTATTATAAAAAAAAAAAACGTTTGTAAAAAATATTCAATACAGCCGGAGAAATGTGGCAGAGAAAATAATATTTTCTCCATTGGATTAACACTGATGCACTTTGCTTTGGAGACCCGCGATCCAGAGCGCCCATCCCCCCTTAAGTGAGTGGTTTCCTTAAGGGGTCATAGGAGTCTTAAAAATGTGCAAAAAAGGTACTACAAAGTTTTGTTTGATCTTTCATGCAATTTTTTAACTACTCAATATATAAGTATAATTTTTTATATGTAATTCTATAAGATTTACTTAATATAAAACAAATTTTAAAATTTATGAAACTTTAGCCAAAACTAAAATAAATGATATTAAACATAAAGCTATTTGAACACATTGGGATTAGGCTTGAACGGGAAATTTTGAGGTCAAAATTGAAAAAATGACCAAGAAAATGACTTTATATTGTACAAATATGTACAAACAAAGACTTATACCTAAATTCTCAGCTCAATTTTAATTAGAAATTATTTTTTAAAAAATTTAAAATCTAAATTTTAAAATTTTTATTAATTTATTTAGAAAAAAGTTCTTAAAATAATTTCTAATTAAAATTGAGCTGAGAATTTAGGTATAAGTCTTTGTTTGTACATATTTGTACAATATAAAGTCATTTTCTTGGTCATTTTTTCAATTTTGACCTCAAAATTTCCCGTTCAAGCCTAATCCCAATGTGTTCAAATAGCTTTATGTTTAATATCATTTATTTTAGTTTTGGCTAAAGTTTCATAAATTTTAAAATTTGTTTTATATTAAGTAAATCTTATAGAATTACATATAAAAAAATTATACTTATATATAGAGTAGTTCAAAAATGACATGAAAGATCAAACAAAACTTTGTAGTACCTTCTTTGCACATTTTTAAGACTCCTATGACCCCTTAAAGTTGCTTGGCGACTTTCTCACTGCCTCACTATTTTTTACGCCAAGCATCCTCATCGTCTTCTGAACACTCTATGAGTTAAATCTTAAACTCGTTAGCGAGGTTTGGCATTGAAAGCAGAATCGGTCAATTAACCTCAAAAAAGAAATATGTAACATCTCACGATATGGGTGTGTGGTTTTTTAACGAGGTTTCGCACTAATTACTATGTTTCTTTATCTGAAGGTCGCTTTTTCGATATTATTGAAGTGATATATTGTTGACCATTGGTCATTATAAATAATGACCTGTAATTACGAAGAATATGCTGAGCAGAAGTATTGCATTTTGCAGTCAATTAAATTTAAGAAACTAATATTTAATATTTATTATGACACACAGCCTAACAGATTAACACCCAATTACAAGACTGATATGAGTACAATTTACAACCAAGCCTTACCCGGGAATCGAACCCAGTCCCCCAGCTCTGCAGTCCAGAGCTATAACCGAAACCGTCCAGAGCTATAATAGGTTAGGAAATTAAATAAATAGTGAAACTAAAAGATTCACTAATCAGCAGACCCTGAAAACTTTAAATTTTAGCTTAATTCGTTCAAATTTAGATTATTGTTCGATTATTTGCGATCCTTACTACAATAAAAGCTTGAATCGATTAAATTCAAAATAAGCTGATAGATTATGATGATATTCTTAATTCTGTTTATATTGCTTTTTCATGTAGTCTTTTAAGAAATCATCTTTTATTTGAATGTTCTTACCAAATCAAGTGTCATTGAAAATTGTTATTTATAAAATTTTTATAAATGATACAATAGGTTCTCCAATGACCTGGTTGTTTTTAATATGTCTTTTAAAGTTTCCAAACCAACATGTGTTCAAATTTTTAACTTATTGTATGTCTTTTTATGGGCAACTTTCGGAGAGCTTGACAATTTTAATTAAGCGGTAGCTATATACGATTGTACAATTGCTATCGATATGTATGACGTATGAAAATACTGTTTTCATAACAACGTGCAAAAAGTGACGAAATGACACGAATGACGTGCGAAAATGACACTTTACGTGCTAACGTCAACAGGCAGTGGCGAAATTGAGGTTTTCGGCACTAGTGCGGTAAAGTAAATAAGAGTATCTGATTGGTAGAAAAACAAAATGATGTCATGAATATCTCCATGGAAACTAAATGGTCATGAAACTCACTTATTTCTATTGGTTCATTACTTTGGCATTTTCTAATATCTCCATGGAAACTACAAGTTCTACAAAAATTATTAAAGGAAATTACATAAGACAAAAGTAAGAACAGAAATTTCACGCTTTTACACGTTATTATAAAAAATATTGTAAGCAAGCACGTGCCAAATAATACTTTATTAAGCTCTTATCATTATTTCACTCGCTCATGAAATTTAAGCCACTCGTTTAATAAAGTGTTATTTTCGACACTAGGTGCTTAAATAACTATTACCACATTTAGGCATTTTCGCTGCTTGGCAAAGCAACGCAAATCACCAAATCGAGATTGATCGACCATTATGTTGTAGATGTTCCTATTCCTATATTTGGCTCCATTAGGAACCATATCCAAGCACTCTCGAAACAACACCATTTGATGTCAATCACAAAAAAAAAAAGCTTAAACCGTCTGAATTACTGCCTTCATTTTGCGCGCTTCTAAGTGTCTAAGGGTATGTTCTATTGTTTTTGTAATTAAGGCGAATACTCTGTGACTTCACATTTTCTCTTCGCCAGCGTTTTTCTAGTGAAGTGGGTGATTCCCGATTATCCGAAAATTCCTGTAGAATCTCGATTAACCGAAAGTGCTCCGGTCCCGTGCCTTTCGGATAAACGGGACTCTACTGTACTTAATTTGTGAACGAAAATAGGAAAATTTGTTTTAAAAGTTTGAATTACAACTAAATGGCCGTGTGTGTCTATTTTTTTCTTAGGCGTAAAAATCTTGAGTGGATGCGTCTCTCGGTGACAATTACTGTTACAAATATACTTGTTTTTCGATAATCATTTCGGTGAGTAAAAGGAAAAGTAGGCTATTTTAGTTCTCTTAGAACTTTTTATTCATATTAATATCCCTTCGCATTCTTATAACACTTAAATAAATGATAAATATAAACCTCGCAAAACATAACTTCAAAGCTTACATCAGGAACCATGCCTATATAAGGCACTTACGAAACAACCTACTTGTTGTCATCAATCACAAATAAGCTTAAACCATATTCGTACATAGAGGGTGCCTTACTTCCCCTTTCGCCACAATACTTTAAAAATACTGATTGCTATCTGACCAAAAAGGACCAACCACGCCTGAACCCGGCCCAGTTTCCATTCAAGTTGGTAACGATCGCTGTTTCCTCCATTGTTCAACGGGATATCTATATCTCGAAATTTCTTGTGTTTATGTGTCCCAGGATTAGAGGAAGATCTTTCACAATAAGCTCTCGCTTTTGTGGGTATGTCCTGATTTTTTTCTAATTATTTCCTGTTTGGTCGTGTATGGCTGATTGGAATTTAATCGTTTAGGGGGAGAAGGGGGGTATTATTTTATTCCGGATGCCAGTGGACTTAATATTTTAGGTGGAAATACAAATTGTGTCCCGGTTTCCTGTCATTGCAAGATATTTAAGGTTTGACTCATTACCCACTTGCGACCTGGCGTCCCCATTTGGGGACATTTTTTAAAACCTCCCCACAAACAATTAACACGTTAAGTAGTTCCGAAATTGACCTGGTTAGATAGAAGAAGTTCCAAATATCAGTTTTCAGCCTTTTGTTACAGGTATCAGTCATTTATATCTATAAAAAATATAGTTAAAGGTGTTTTTCAAACTTTTCAAAAGTTCTTTTAGTCGTTAACTTTAAAGCCATTTTGCAATTATTTTAAAACCATTTTGCATCGAAAACAATATTCAAATAATATGTTAGCTACAAATAAGTGATACGCCTTTTTTGTTGCATTTATAGTAAAAAAATGCGTATTTTTACAGTTTAAAAAGCGTGCCCCTAGAAACTATTAAACATAATTTTTTTTAATTTCCCCCGTTGCCAAACATAATTTTTTCAGCATATATTTGTATGAAAAGTATGTTTAGATTAAGAATATGCATGTAGGATTTTGCTCGGGTCTTAAGAGGTCAATCCTTTAGTGCATACTCTTATCATTTGGCAACATACAATTAAATCCACTTTATGACTTTAAAATACTGTTGATCTTCTGATCTCGTACAAATAATGCTAAAAAGTATGTTCGGCAAAGAAATGCTTTTAAAAAAAATTATGGTTATAGTTACTTAGGGACCTAACTAAATTTAACCGGCCGAAAACTAAATTTTTTTTATAGAACGTGGAGTTTTGGAATTTTCGCTCAATATTTTAGTATTGTTAGAAAAAAAAAAGTCCGTATGTCACTTGCCTTGAATTTTTTTTACATAGCAGGACTGTGTAATTGTTATGAACTTTCACATAATATTATATCGTAAAATGACTACACCAAAACCGAGCTTAAGTTTGCAGCAGAGAAATGTACTAGGCGGATTAATTTGCGAAAACAACGCTGCTGGCGCCGAAATTTCGACTGCTTCTATTGGCTGCTCCTCTGACCCTGATACTCGTGCGCCCTGTTGCGTCAAAATCGAAGGAAAAAAATAATTAAAATAACACTCTAACTGAAGCTAAACTAATAAAAATAATGAATTTATGTCTTGAAATAACAAATAAATTTGTTTATTGAATGTGAAATACCTTTTTGTATTCGATTCTCGCACTCAAAAATGAGAACTACTTACCCTTTTTCTCGTAGAACATTTGTATACTGCAAACTTAAGGTCGGTTTTACTGTACTTTCTATTTCTTAATCAACGTTTATCTCCGCACCATACATCTATCCCGAAATTGGGCCAGCGTGCCTAGAGTGACGAGGCACTTTGATTTGATTATCCGGGGCGTGGTTTGACAACTTATTCTCATCAGTTTAAAGTCAGCTTATTGCGGAAACACTTTCGTTTACCATACAATAACGCAAGTCTGATTGTTGTAGTTTAAACTGAGGTCAATGAAATGACCTTACCTTTGCAAAACACATTTCGCGTCTGGGAACCTTTCAATTGTGAGAAAACAAATTTTCCCATGAAATTATTTTGCCGGTGAAATATTTTATTATTTGGCAATTAGAGATCTATGTCCTACAAAATATTTAATCGAAATAGACACGGTGGGATAAAAATAGTGAAATATTTTTTGGGAACAGTTATTAAACTATCTTGTTACAATTAGAGCAAAGATTTTACCCTTAACTTTCGCTTGATATACAGTAAAAAGAAAAATGTTGCATGCAAATTAATACTTTTTGTGTGTATAGGTAGTTATTACGCGTAGTATATAAGATATAAAACTGCAAAACAACAAGCTATACGTCCCATTTTAATTAAGTGCAATTCCATATATAAGGTCTTGGAAATTATATCTCGTAACTCAAAGTCAAACAAGTGACCATATCAACATCTGAGCTAGCACCCAACAATAATTTGAAAAAACAGAAACACCAAATTAGCAATGAACGTCCACAAAAAGTAACTTATTAATTGCTACATTGCGAAAAGTGGATGTCTTCTTCCTTTTAATAAAATCCAGGAATAAAAAATATCCGACGTGAACTCAACTATTAGCATGACCCATTTTACTTATGACAACTCAATTATACCCCCTCCCCCAACCAGCATAAATTATAAAATCAACTTGCAACACCCTTACACTGGTGGCTGTGGGGGGGGGGGGGGGGGGCTTAGTGGTTAAGATCTCGGTCTCGGAAGGTCCCGCAATCGAGTCCCGGCACCGCTGAAGACCCACCGAGAATATGCGAAGTACGTTCTCGTTAAATCTGTGGGTCCGAAAGTCCTTTTTGCGGTCATTGCGCAGTTTCCCACGGATACAGGTCCCTGGAGACAATTTCCCTCCCCCTTGGGCATGTCTAAATTGCGGAGGTGGCGACAGATGGCAGCATCTGGCCCGTATGGGTGGGTGTGTTGTGTCGGTCTTACTTGACGAAGGTTTATAAGCGGGTCACTGACCAAGCACACAAGCCTGAAAATATATGCCTACCAACCCTCACACTATTTTTCAAAACACCCCATATAATACAAATTATTTGCCCAACAACCCACTTTAGATACGAGGGATGTGCATCGCTACACGGTTCTTAATTATCACTCAATAAGTCACTTATTGTAAAATAACTATACCAATCTGTAGGACAATTTAAATACCTTTCAAAACTTAAAAGTACTATAGAAGCTATCATTTGCGCATGAGCGATTTTCTCAAAATTCTCATTATGACCTCCGACCGGTAGTATGAACTAGTGTACCAAATCTGATGTTCGTAGCTTTTTTGGTTCGATCTGAAGAATGGTTACAGACAAGAGAGACCAATGTTCAAAAACCACTTTTTTGGACTCAACACCCTCGGGGAGACGTGTAAAAAAAACCTCAAAATCTCCATTTCGGATTTCTTCGATCCCCGTCTCAATACTATCATTACTTAACATTAAATATTTAGGTAAATTGAAAGTAAAAAACGACAATTATAGCCTTCTAAGAATAAATAAACGCAATGGCTTATCCAATGATTTATTTTTTTAATTCCAGATCGGCCTGTCTATCCTCCTCCTTCTTATTCAATCTTCCTTTTCCCAAAATGTCCGAAGCTACGACTGGCGGACGCGAGGGGGCGCCCTCAGCGACTGGCCCGCCCCCTCGTCCCTCCGCCCCTACTCTGGCCCAGAACCGTCAAGCCTGCACTACCCTGAAGACGTCGTAGCTTCATACGGCGACGACTCGGGGTCTTACTCCCAAGAATACCAGCCGCCATTCGCGGCGGAGCCACCACAGAGCTTGTCGTCGTACGAGGGCTACCACGACTCCAGGGAAGAGGACTTTAACATGACCATCGCTAAGGTGAGAACTAATGTGGATCTTTTTTTATTAAGAAGATAGTAAATTTTTTTATGGACGATTGAAATTCTATTGCAATGAAATTTCTTGTAATAGTTCTTGTTATTTTTTTACATCGCGAAGTTTTAAAAAAGTTGCATTGGATATGTTTTAGATCAACCGAATTTCTTTTTTAGAAAGGGAATGACATCAGATACCATTTTTTTTATAGTCAGTCTGTATACGCTTTCCGGGTATCTGTTCATCGGTCTTTTAAAGGTCCCTTTTTCCTTTAGTTCTAGCAATCCGAGTAAAAACCATTATTTTTTTTAGTTAGAAAAGTATGACACCTGATACCTATACAGGGGTGGCCTAAAAGTAGCCTTACAATTAATTATGTACCATTGGTAAGAACTTTGGGTTATTTAGAACAGGTATTTGACATAGTCGTGCTTAGTTTTGTTATTTGGTTGAAATAAAGTCGCACTACAGCGTATCTCATCCATACAGTGGAGATTCGTGGACTTGGTTTAGTTTCGAGATAGCTTCGGAATATCAATATTTCTTTGATGCTTGAGAAATAAGCAAATAATGTTTCCAAAGTATGAAACTATGAATCTCGCCATCTTCCTGCTATCCTATAAAAGGATTTGTGCAATTGGAAAATTTGTGCTTTTGCCTATAAGTGTTAACCACAGCTGGGAATATGAGTGAGGAGCACCGACGGTGTATCGTTAAGACCATCTGAAAGTATGAAAATGCAGAGACAGTGTGTAGCATAACATTCATAAACATAAAAAGAAGTCCACTCGACAAGCGTCTCGGGAGCTGATTATACCTATATCAACGTTATAACGCCTGATGGACCAGCTGAGCCGTAAACCGTACCGCTCAGTTACGAGGCCTTGTTGACGATCCTAATCACAGTTCTGTGAGATAATGCGCATTCAAATGACTGAACAACCAGACATGCTTTCGAAAAATAACTGCTGCTGTATAAATAACTGTATACCTAACTAACTGTAAGGCTAATTTTGGGCCATCCTGTATAGGGTAGACTGACCAGTGAGTGAACAGGCCCCAGTGAATGAACATTTGGTAAATATAATTAAAAAAATAAGTATTGGAAATCATTCCACTATATGGATTGGCAACACTGACTTCCTCCCATATAGAAGGAAGCTATCTGACAATGGTTGGTTGTCCTGGTCATTATATCCTGGTGTTCATTCACTGGCGAACGTGACGTCTTAAACGTTCATTCACTGGTTAGTCTACCCTATTCTGCGTTATTTTTGCATGTCTGTATATCCGTCGTACTATGAAAACTCTATTGACTATAGAATTGACAGAAAAGTAGACTTCTTAGTTCATTTAGAACTTTTTTTCTCTCTCCATTTTTCTAGTTTGGCGGTTTCGGCGGGACAGGCGACACCAAAGGATTCGGCGCCTATGACTTCCCTCGGCACGCCAGCAACCCGCCCCGGGAAATCGAACCGTTCGATCATCCGGAACCCCCTCAACCGTCCGTGCACCACCACCAGCGACCCCTGCTTGACGATCCGGAGATCGACGACTTGATGCGGATTAGCAAGCAGCGGTCGCGAGGGTTCCACCTGAGCCGGGAGCCCGTATTGATGCATCCGCTTTAAAGAATTCCAGAAACGGACACTCAAGATTTGAAGAGCGTTTTTCTTATGTGGCTGTTTATGTCTGTCTGTCAGCAAAATCATACACGAAAAATTATCCGACACGTTCAATTTCACATTTCCATAACTATGCAAAGCTAACACCGCAGTTACATGCTTCGAGCGTATGGATTCGAGCAGCCATTTGGGCGCGACCTTGATTTTCTCAAGGTAACAATTTAACAAGCAAATACTCTAAAATCCGCTGAAACTGGCGTTCAAGGTACCGAACCCATCTCGTTTGGTTTCGTGACCATGAGCGCCAGTTTCAGCGGAAGCGTAGAGTATCTGCTTGTTAAATTGTAACCTTGAGAAGATCAAGGTAACGCTCAAATGGCTGCTCGAATCCTACGCTCGAAGCATGTAACTGCGGTGTGAGGTTTTTAAAAAAAATATCCTACGCCCGTAAGGATTTCTAATATGAATTTCAAGGGCACAAGGGCACTCAGAAAAAAATATTTAAAATTCAGGAGTTTTTCGGGATTTTCAGGAGGAGTACGAACCCTTCTGGAAATAGAAGGGTGAAACCCCGACACATGAAGACTGCATGAGAAGAACCGCTTGATTTCTTTAGAGTCTTTCCTCAATTGTGTCTGCTTGGCGGACATTGGCGACCGAAAACCGGTTTCTCTTTCGGTTCTTCATTTGCGGTACAAACGTGTGTGCCGTATCCACTTATCTCTGGCGTGAATCAGGGTTGCCGCGAAAGATAAAGTGAGTAACCTGTTTCTTAACACCAGTTTAAGCTATTTCTCGCTATCATCCCCAAAGATGCTATTAAGGAAACCCTTCTACAAAATAAAGCGGTTCTTCCCGTGTACTCTTCACATCATTTTCACGAGAGCGATAAGTAAGAAGTTAATCGGATATTCTGTGTCGGGTGCACTTTTGCTGACAGACAGGCAGGAATCATCGGAGGTTGGTCGCCAAAGCATCTCGCAAACATGCCAACTGTCCTTTCAGTGTGTTTTTTGTTTATCTATTGTTTTTTCGTTCTAATAAAATTATTTTTTCGAAAGTTTTCGTCCCTTTATTCCATATACGATCTCCTGATACCAGGTATCCATTGAAATGGATTTTTTTGTTACGTTCCTGCTACTATTGAATTAATTTTAAACTTTAGAGAACTGATTGGTTCGATAGAAGATCGGAAAATCACTTCTCAGCCTTTGATTGCAGATATATCAGTCGTTTATTTCTATAAAAGTGATGTAGCATTAAGGTCAAGCACGATTTCGAAAGTCTGCCCCCAAAAAAATCAGCAATACATTTTAAAGGCATTTTCATTAATTTTTGAAATGGTCTACCAATTACTTAAAAAATTACAAAGATTGCTTGGACTAGAGCTACACGAAGGCTCTTGGCGACAGACGACGTAATTTAGAACCACTGTCAAGTGACGAGCCGACACCTGAATAGGCACCCAATGCAAATTTTTAAAGGTGACATCGTACTGGGCTTTGGGACTTTGGAGCATATTTAGCTGCCCTCCTGTCACTTGGCCAAGGTTCTAAATTACGAGGATTGATTTGGTTGTGTTAAAGCTCCATGAAGGTTCGAAATGGATAGTCGGAAAACGTAAACCTAATCTTTCTCTACACGGGATATTATAAGATGGACATTTTGACTGCACAAACGTTTTACAGGTCAACAGCTGTTCTGGTCCGAAACTGGCACCTTTCGCATGCCAGGCAGGTGCCTTACCTACTGGGCACCTGGGTCTTTTAAACTAGGGCAGTACGTTACAAATTAACAGCAGCACTTATTAAATATCCTCCGATTACGAAAGCAGAGTGATTTTAAGCGTGTTTCTATAACCACGATACTCGATGTTTATGAACAAGGTATTGTGTGAAACCATTTAAGGGGTCTAAGGAGTCTTAAAAATGTGCAAAGAAGGAACTACAAAGTATAGTTTGATCTCTCATGTAATTTTTTAACTACTCAATATACAAGTATAATTTTTTTGTATGTAATTCTACAAGATTTATTTATTATAAAACAAATTTTAAAATTTATGAAACTTTAATATCATTTATTTTAGTTTTGGCTAAACATAAAGCTGTTTTAACTCATTGTGATTAGGCTTGCGCGGCAAATTTTGAGGTCAAAATTGAAAAAAACACCAAGAAAATGACTTTATATTGTACAAATATGTACAAACTAGGACTTATACCTAAATTCTCAGCTAAATTTTAATTAGAAATTATTTTAAAATAAATTTAAAATCAAAATTTTAAAAAAAATTATTAATTTTTTTAGAAAAAAGCTCTTAAAATAATTTCTTATTAAAATTGAGATGAGAATTTAGGTATAAGTCCTAGTTTGTACATATTTGTACAATATAAAGTCATTTTCTTTTTCATTTTTTCAATTTTGACCTCAAAATTTGCCGCGCAAGCCTAATCACAATGTGTTAAAATAGCTTTATATTTAATATCATTTATTTTAGTTTTGGCTAAAGTTTCATAAATTTTAAAATTTGTTTTATTATAAATAAATCTTGTAGATTTACATATAAAAAAAATATACTTGTATATTGAGCAGTTAAAAAATTACATGACAGATCAAACTATACTTTGTAGTTCCTTCTTTGCACATTTTTCAGACTCCTTAGACCCCTTAAACACTTGTGTATATTAAAGATAACCTTTTACGTACGATTATACTAAAACATTCTTTTTGACATGATTCAGTTTTAGATCCCCCCCCCCCATATTTATAATAACCTAGAATCATATTTTAAACGGGTATCTTTTATAATGTTGCCCAAGATGAATACATTGAAGTGAGCAGGAAATATGCATAAACTATATACTATCGACTTGGACCATTGTTGCAAGTACTCAGCAACTCTAACCTGTACGAAAGTATAGTAAAATACTGTTTATTTCAGAGCAAAAATGGTCCGAATCATTGTTGTAGTTACTGCAGATTGCCCGCTCTTGGCAGCACAATGATCAGATCAGACCTTGTGGTGCTGTACTACAATGATATGGCACTATGATGGTTATAGTACTACAATACCACAACTTAACATATGATCATTGCAATCTAAAAGTGATATTGTAACATTTGAATAAAATATATAGTTATTAAAAAGAAAAAACTTACCTACAATATGAAATCTTCATAGGAGCTACCATCTAGCTAAACAAATACAAATATAGCTACTTGCTTTCTAGTTACCAATATCAACTAGATGTGATTTATGAAATAATATTGGATTTTAACACAGTCAAAAGTGTACAACCTTTCAGAGGATCTGAATAAGGTTAACACTTTCACTGCGGATGATGCCTTATGGCTTCACGAAATAAGGAAGGTTAGGTTAAATAACGTCGCACTAGAGCTACCTACACGCGGACTATTACTCGCGTGCTTCGTAATTTAAAACCACAGTCAAGTGACGAGTCGACGCTTAAATAGACACTCAACTCAACTTTAGTCGAGAACTAAGCTTTCGATAATGCTATTCCCATTACATGTTACGCGGCAACAAAATTCGACGCTGCAAAAATGTTAAATATTAAAGATTTGAAATTGCTATTCTTATGATTGGTTGCAAGGTAGAAATCCCGCCAGTGAAAGTGTTAAGGTAACTGCTTGAAAAAAATGAACTCTTGAAAAATTCGAACATGGTCGGATCCCTTACTAAAATTAATGTAACAATATTATTTGTATATCTAACAGTGAAATATGCTTAGCACCAGCAAGATAGCGCACACAAAAAAAAAATTCTATCAGTTAGGAAGAATTTGACGAATCTGCAAAAGCAGCCAAAAAAGCAGCCCCATTTGTAAAAGAAGCTACACCAGCACACTGGGTTATAGTAGCACATATAGGGCTACTTTCGAAAAAGTTTCTAAACATTGCCTCGTTATTTTGAACCTCTTATGTAAACTGGCCAATAGTTTCTTTTAAAAAAATCTGAGTGGTGTTGAATTATCGTCCAACTAGAGCTACCCGAGGAGACCAAGTGGTAGTGTTTCGCATTGCCACGCCCCAGGTCAGTGGATCGAGTCTGGGCGAGGTTGATTCCACCTTTCATCTCTTTAGTGGGTCGACAAAATGGGTACCAAGCATGATTGGGAACTAAACACTGGGGGTCCAGCGTGAGGCTAACCATCTAACTGGGACATATGCCTAGCACCTTGGTCACGTAACATGAAATAGGCACGGCAGGCCTTAACCCTCTAACAGGCTGTTGCGCCGAGGAGTTTAGTTCTACCCGAGGGGTATTTAAGGGGGGGGGGGGGACTTTTAGAGAAATCGCGACTAGTTTGAAGGATAGATTCGAGAATATAAGGACCTCGCCCTCGCCATTTCGAAACACGGTCAAGTGACGAGACCGACTTCAAGCAATAACAACCTAACATTATTCCAAATTACGAAATGATTTACTAACACGTCAACAATTCACCATCAAAGGAATAATCGTGTAAGGTTTATTTTTGTGACGAAATCAGCATTAACTAAATCGTAAAGCTTAATCCGTTACATGGAAATTGACGTCACGCTTTGTTAGCTTGAAGCGTAAGACGAAGAAAAACCGCATTACGAGGAGGTAATACAGTTTCACTTATTACCCAGTTATTCAAAATATTTTAATATCTTGACAGATTGCATTAGAATTCCTATTATCCGAAGTAATTTTGGGATCTAACCACATTCGGATAATCAGAAATTCGGATAATTGGAGTTAATTCGAAGAAAAAGGTACATTGTAATCAGTTACTTAACCCTTTCAGTCCCAATAACAATTTGGCATCATCATCATATTAGAAATTTCTTTCTGATCGCCATATATGATATCGAAAAGCACATCATTCGATTATTCAAACTTTTTTCAATTAAAAAATATTTTTTATTGATCCCAATAAATTTCAGCCCTATTATGTTTTTAATTATGATCAGAAAAAAAATTATGATGCCAAATGGCATCACTGAGACTGAAAGGGTCAATGCATTGCAGCCTACTCAGCATAGTGGATAACGCGTCTGATCCCAACCAGTAGGTCCCGGGTTCGAATCCCGGTTGGTAAGCGCATGGATGTTTTTCTTGTGAATAAAATTTTATTTGTCTATGTGTTAGTCTTCGTCTTAATGTGAGTAAAAAGAAGTCCAACCACTTTAGAGGCCCTAGCAAACATCTTCCATTGGGCCCGGATGGCCTAATGGTTTAGATCGCAGACCATTACGCGGGCAGTCTGCACGCAGTACCGGGTGCGGGTTCGATTCCCGTCTTCAACATGGGTATACTTTCCCTCTCTGTGTCAGTAAAAATTCAGTCTGTGCCTGTCATACTTGACGAAGGTTTATAAGCGGATCTCTAATCAAGCACAAAAACCGGAATGTATATGAAACAACCAACCAATTATAGTGACAAAACAAAGCTGAGATTCGTCACTTGCCCAGGGTTCTAAATTAAGAGGCGTATTTATCCGTGTTAAAACTCATGAAAGAGGCTAGAAATTGACAGTCGGGAAACGATCAAATTACCAAGCGGAGACAGTTATGCCGACCCTGAGGCGCAATGGTTAGGGAGCTGCCTTTGGAGCCTCTGGGTTCGGGTTCGAATCCCGATAAGACATGGATGTTTGCGATTGTCGAGTATTTGCGAAGTACGTGCTCGTTAAATATGTTGGGTCCGAAAGTCCTGTGGGCGGTCATTGCGCAGTTTCCCACGGGTACAGTTCCCTGGAGACTATTTGCCTCCCCCTTCAGGGACGTGTCTAAATTGTAGAGGTGGCGCGTGATAGATGGCAACATCGTCGTGTGTGTTGTGTCTGTCTTACTTGACGAAGCACACAAGCCTGAAAATATATGACTACCAACCAACCAGTTCTTTATTTTTAACTGCCCTATTTCCTAGTAATTTCCAATCAAAATAATTTCACCACTCATATTGTCTTATGTAATGTAACGACTTTTACCTTTTTGATACAATCTATTGCAGAAACAAGTTTCTTGTTCCTGCAAATGAGTTTTGTAGGGCCATTGCCAATTAAAAATAAATATATCAAATCTATATTTTGTAACGTTTCCTGTTGCCTATTTCTAGTGCCGTTAAACTCTTTAACACAGCCATATCAACTGCACGGTTACGCGATCATTTAAATATAATTACTCTTTGCGTGCATATAAGTTTGGTAGGTCAAGTGATATCTTTATAATCGCTACATAGCTTAATTTCTTCAAAAGCTTTTATATAACGATATACATTTTGAGGGGTCCGGGTGGCCCAGTGGTTGAGATCTCTGCCATTACGTTAGCAGTCGCTCGCTGTATACCGGGTGCAGGTTCGATTCACGCCTTCGCCCAGAGTGTAATTTCTCTCTGTGTCAGTAAAAATACTGTCAGTGCCTATCTTACCTGACAAAGGTTTATTAGCTGGTCTCTGATCAAGCACACAAGACGGAAATACTTGTACCAACCAACCAATCAATCCACAAGCTTTTATATGGCGATTTACGTTTTGATTTGTTTTGTTGCTATGTTATGGTAGAAAAAACGTTACAGAGCTTTACGGCTATTTTGAAACAAGAGCTGCAATAACGTCTCAATAGAGCTACACGAGGGCTATTGGCGACACCCCGAGCTGGCACCCAACGCGGCAAGACAGCGACATCGAGCGTGGCGTCAGGACTTTGTACTACGACAGATTTAACGTGTACCAGAAATATAGTATTATATTTTTTGTATACAGGGTGTTTATAAAATAACGCTCGCTATTCGGAGTGGTCTGTAGCTTGAATGGATGATCCAAATGCAAAAAACTTTGAGACACTTACTAATCAAGAAGGGGGAGAAAGAATGGAATCATAAAAAAAACCTCGTTTTTTGACCAGAGTTCTAAATTACGAGGCGTTATTGGTTGTGTTGGCTGTAATTGGCCATAATTGACGAGGCCTCGTAATTTAGATTCTGGTCAAGAGACGAGTTTGTTTTCATGATTATTCTTTTTTATGATTATTTTTTAGGATTCTGTCTTTTTTATGATTCCATTCTTTGTCCTCCTTCTTGCTTAGTAAGTATCTCAAAGTTCGTTGCATTTGGATTATTCATTTAAGCTACAGACCACTCCGAATAGCGAGCGTTATTTTATAACCTGTATATTAAAGTTATAATAATAATTGATATTAAAACTTAATTTCGTCATCAAATATGCAACGCCTCATCGCACCAGTAAATTGGAACTTTTCATAATATTGACCTGCAGAACGATTTTATAGGAATGTCGTTAAAATCAAATAGTATTAAACGATAGTTAATTCGTATTAATATAAAAAAAATCAATCACTAATTTCGTTTAGAATTTAAAATAAATAAATAATAAAATAGGCACTTGCCTAATACTCGATACTAGTTCGTATCAGTCTGTGCTACTCACATAATATGCACAAAAAGAATGAATATGCAAATTAATATATATTATAAAATATACAAACTTATAGGATTAAAATGGTAATAAACTTATTGAAGGATGACAAATGTACACAACTTTTGTTAAACTTCGATGTTATTTACTTTCATAAATATTATATTTCACTCAGTATCTAATTAGTTTGTTAAATGAAGCATTCCTTCTTCCGAGCAAGTATATCTATTTCCTCAAGGTTGTGGTTATGCATACCGGGTAACTCATTAGCATAGGTTGTATGAAATAACGTCGCACTTGAGCACGCTATGAGGTAACACATAAAGTGATAGCAAATTAACTAGTAATTTAGCTTTTGAGAGGTCCAGTGACTTAGTGGTAGTGCCTCGCATTGACCTACCACAGGTCAGGGGATCGAGTCCCGGATAGGACGAGGTTGGCTCATCCTTTTATAACTTATTGATTGGGTCGATAAAATGAGGACCAAGCATGCTTGGGAACTAAACACTGGGGGTTCCGCGTGAGGTTGACCACCTAGCCTAGACCTAGCACGACATATACCTAGCAATTAGCACGTTGCGCAGATGAGTTTTTACTTAGCTCTTGAGGTATTTAATTAATAAATATATTTTAGCTTCCACACTACGTTTATAACTTAAAAAGTGGAAGGTTTTATAATCGCTCAGTCCGTCTGTCCATCACCCACTTTCATAGCCCGAACTACAAACGCTACAGACAAGTGTGATACGTCGAAAAATTCAGAGCATCGAAATTAGAAAACATTGAAAATTTCAGAAAAGAATTCAAATTTAATTACTTCAATTAATGTGTGGAAGCGGGTTAAGGGACAGATTCTGTTACAAGCCGACTTGTTTATTTTTACAATCGAAAGATTGATCTTCTGTTTATTTAGTTACAATGGTATTTGTCATAATATACGAGAATTTTTTTGATTATTCCACTTTCTTCTGTTATATTTTTTTTTTGGGGGGGGGGGGGCGTCATTGGTTCTGGGGGAGGAGGTTAGGTTAGGTTTTGAATTATCGTCGCACTAGAGCTACACGAGGGCTATGGCAACGGGCGTCGTATTTTTGGAACCACAGGCAGGTGACCTGGGGGAGGAGGGGTAGAGATCGACACCTCTGAATTGAGGATTTGCGCACAAGCACCAAAGGAAAACTTATCTTGGGCGTGGTAAATTCGCCTAGAAGAAAAAAAAACGCCCGCAATTCCAAAGAACAATTCAGCGATCTACTTTCCATCTATGACGCATAATTCACACCGAATACTGATGAATGTTTTCAGAATGGAACCAAAGGAAATTCAATCTTTTTTTTAATGAACTTTTAATCTGTCTGATCAACAGGATAGATTAGGTTAGGTTAGAATTATCGTCGCACTAGAGCTACACGAGGGTTATTGGCAATCAACAGGATAGAATAAGGCCCGAAAATGGCAATGGGTTTTTCACGGGATCACAGGGACTGTATAATGAGACAGCTTCAAATTGTTTTGCTAACTGAAACAATAGCTTGCATTCCATTTATATACGACAATACAGGCATACTATGTTTCGGAGTTCGAGAAAGGTGCTAGAAAAGTCAATTTTAATGTCCTCCTTCGATCGGGCTTGCTAATGTTAAGTCTATGGGGAAAAAATGGTTTTTGTTCCAAAAAAGTCAAAAAATTATAGGAATATTTTGATGCTGTTTTTTTTTAAATTCATAAAAATCCAATAAAGTAGTGCTTTTAGAGGTTATTTTTTTTTAAGAAACTTACTTGCCTTTTTTGAATAGAAAAAAATTTAGATTAAAAAAAAGTAAATAACGTTTTTAAAAAAATAACCTCTAAAAGCACTACTTCATTGGATTTTTATGAATTTAAAAAAAAACCGCATCAAAATATTCCTATAATTTCTTGACTTTTTTTGGAACAAAAACCATTTTTTCCCCATAGACTTACCATTAGCAAGCCCAATCAAAGGAGGACGGGGTATGGGGGTGATGAGCAGCCTTAATCTTTCGTGCTATTTATTTAATCTATCTAAAAAAAAATCTTGATGTTGAGGAGACCTTTAATATCGGGGGATAGGGGCAAGGCCAATAGTCTCCTCAAACGGTAATGGGATTTCAAAGACGATTTTAGAAATGGACAGCTAGATAGCTTTGTTTTTTTCGGAAAAACATTTGGTTTTAACATCCTCATAAATCACAAAGAATGGCGGGAAAGTATCGTGACCTTGACCCGCCATTGTAGCAAAAATAAGGTGGAGTTGAGTTGAGGTGTAGAGTTTCTTCTGGTTTGGAGTTATGTAAATAATCGTCAAGGTTTGGGGAAATCACGGAATGTTTTTTACTTCGCAAAGGCCTTTACAATAAATAATTACGCTGGTAAAGAAATTATTTAAACTTGTAAATGTAATGAATAAGGTAACGGTTTGGGGAAATCACGGAATGACGTTTTACTCTGAAAAGGGCGTTAGAATAAATAATTACTCTAGTATAATTCGCAATGTATGCGGAAAAGAGACCAATCGCAAAAATATTAGTTCTTCATGAAAAATCCTCTGAGGTTTATTTTTTCCATTGCATTAGATTTAGGTCAAATAAGGTTTGAAATATCGTTGACTAGAGCTACACGAGGGCTATCGGCGACGTATTTCAGAACCGCAGTCAAGTGATGAATATCAGATGTTAAGAATTAATTTTGCTAAAATATTTTTTTAAAATGGTTAGGTTAGGTTTTAATTATCGTCGCACTAGAGCAGTGGTTCCCAACCTGGGGGCGAACGCCCCCAAGTGGGCGATTTGTGTAACCAAGGGGGCGATAAATAGTTTGGGGGCAATAGGGGGGCGATGAGTATTCAAAGGGGGAAAATTAAAATATACTGTACAGTAAAACCATTCTAATTTTTTTGATCATCGTGACAAGTTTTAAAACTGATATTCTTACAAGATTTGAATATTTGACCAAGTTAGAAATTCCTGATTCTATTGTCGATCCATTCCCTTTTGAATCTGTGGGTTGTAGATAACCTTGAAAACTCTTTGCAGATGGAGTTTGACGATCTGAAGTATGACAGTGAGGCGAAACTCATTTCAAGCAGAGAGGTTATGAGTTAGCCTGCGTGAAACTTATTTACACTGATCCTTTATCTGTGGTAAAAAGCTGAACTACGTCTTATCTCGTTCCGTCAATATATATTCAGTTAAAAAAAAAGAGTTCTGTTATCCAGCTCCTCACCAAACAAAGAAATCAATGGGATATTCGTCTCAAAGACTTGCGTATGAGCTTGAAAAATAATAATTGATATAAAAAAAGTGAATAAAAAAGTTTTCAACATTCATTTTTTTTCTTTAATTTTTATTGTCAACTCTCTTAAATTTTCCAGAATTGAGTTTTAAAGATATTGGTTAATTATTTTACTTTCATTCTTTGAAAAAATCTAAATAAAAATAGAAAAAAATAAACTTTTTTATCGATTTTATTTAAGAGTAACCGGATAAAGCTGCTTTGGTTGTTTTTATATATGGTAGTAAGTGTTTGAAATTATAAAATGGCTTTATTAGTTATACTTTAACTCAAATTATAATTGGACAAATTATAAAAATTAAAGGGGGGCGATATGTGTTAGTCAACTTAAAGAAGGGGGCGATGTTACAGAAAAGGTTGGAAACCACTGCACTAGAGCTACGAGGGGTATTGGCGACGAGCGTCGTATTTTTAGAACCACAATCAAGTGACGACCCGACACCTAATAGGCAACGAACGCAACAGATTGCATTATAGAAAAATATCGATTCGCTTACTGCATTCCAACTATTCTACCAATTGATTTATTTTTTGCTTTGATCGCTAGATATTTAAATTTTTAATACTATTATTGCATTTACATCTCGAAAAGTAATTTTGTAATAGGATACTTTCACTGTACGGGGATCACTTTTCCCCGTACAGTGCAAATTACTCTAAGAATTCCTTATGCATGTAAATATTATGAAATACGGTAACAACTAGACTGTATGACATTGAAATAACCATGAATCTAATAAATTATACAAAGGGAAAATTCCAAATACTATATGGTTAGGATTTTTGCAACTAATAATTTTTCCTACCAAAAGTACTACTTGGTGTTTAAACCTAGCCGGTAGGTAATACTGCAGTGGGCAGGTAAGCTGCAGTATCGCAACAATGAGTTATACCGTTTTTGATCTGAAAAAATATCCAGTATGTTTTCTTAATGGTTGGATTAATTGAGTGCTTGCAACTATGGTCCAAGTCATGATGGACTTTACTGCAGTTTACCTGTCTACGGCAGAACATTTTGAACTATGCCTCAGAATAAAAGGAATTAAAATCAAAAACAGGAATTTTGTGACAAAAATTGAATTATATATTCTATTATTCAGTTTGTCTCACCTCACATTAAAAAGAGTTGTTAAAAGTTTTAGGAAAATTTCGGAAATATGTATAGTAGTTAAAAAACAAAATTATAAAAAAAAGTTTGCTTTCACTCCAATCGATTGAAAAAAAAATCCCAACGGGGCTGCAATATTGGAGGTCAAGCCTTTGCAGACTCGGCATATTCCATAAAACTTGAGAGCCATTGTTTTTTTGTGGCACCATCTAGGTGACTCTCGCTACGAATTTTGACGCGCAGGTGTTAAAGTATGTCGAGATATAATTTTGCCAAGAGAATACAAGCCAAATGGGTCCTCCGGGGATCTTTTACTTGCCGCATAATTATATGACATGCTTGACCCAAATGTTCCCATCCGGAAAATCCGACGACTCGTACAAGCGCTCATTTTGTTACATTTGCATATGCGAATTGCGAGCACATGATCATGTTCCTGATGACCAACTGTGCTGTATCATAGAAAATAAAAAGTCCTTGGTTATAACATACAACAAATAAATATTTATTTCTTCTATCATCGTCATAACAAAAAATAACACATCTAAAAGTAACAAAATCTGTGTTCCGAAGCTGAAGTGTATTTTCAAATATACAAACGCATATGAAAACTGCAATCAATATGATATACTATTGGTCCAAAAGCATTGTTAGAGACTATGATACAAAAATAAATGCATTAGTATATTCCACCAACAACGAAAAAACAACAATTGTCAGCTTGTTACAATTTTATATACTATAAACCAAAAAGTGGAACAGCTATGATATAAGGGCCGGTCTCGATTTGACGATTGAGTTACATTGCCAAGCCACGAAAATGCCCAAATGTGGTAAACATTCCACTTCATGTTTCATACAACTTGATAGGTATAGCAACCCTACGCAAAATTTTCAAGCTCACCAGAAGTCGCCAATGAACTGGCCGGTCATTATATCATAGTTGTACCAAAAACGTTTGCTGATAAAGTACTAGTATTACGTTTTGGTAGTAATAGGTAGAAGAGCCAATTTGCAATACAATAACAAACAACATTAGCCTTTTATTTACCAAGACGCAGAAATATGACAAAAACTATTAAAAAAAACATTTTGATACCTCTTTAAAAATAATTATGGCGGTTTCTATGGAAATAAGACTTGTTTATTGTTGGAATTAAGGGTTTCAAGAAAATTGCATTTATACTCATGATACCCATGAGATAAAAAGTTCCATATTGAACAAAAATTTTGATTAACTTCCATGCAATTTTTACAAAGTAAAAAGTGAAAGATCCTACAACACAAGATGTCACATACAAGTGCAATACAACAGTTTGTAGCTAAACAAAAGTCTAAGGGTCATTCCAAATTTAACTTGAAAATTTCGGAATTGCTCTTTAGGATGATGTACTTTATTTCTACTTTCATTCCTGCCTTTCCTTTGATCTGTACTTTGTTTCCAACTGACATGGATTCGCCAATCAAGTCTCGAGAACGAATTTATTTTCATCCAGAATTTGTGTTGCTACTGAAGACCCGATACATGCAAAGGGAAGAAAACTAAAAATTTGAAATTGCTTTCAAAAACAAATATTTGAGGAGTAGATTTAAAAAATACAAAACGAAGTTTAGTTTGAATTATCGTCGCACTAGAGCTACACGAGGGCTATTGGCGACGAGGGTCGTATTTTAGAACCACAGTCAAGTGACGAGCCGATCCCCGAGTAGGCACCCAACGCAACTGTCAAAGGCAACATCGTACGCAGTGTCAGGACTTTGAGGCATATTTAACGTGCACTCCCACTACACAGTGTAATTATTCATCAGACATTTTCGGGCTGCATGGGCTGTTATCAGCCCGCACTAGTCAAAAAATCGATCCTGGATGAGAAGGAATGAAAGCTGGATGGAAGTACGCCACCTGAAACAAGCTAATTGTATGGATGAATATTTTTAACAGCCAATTAAAGCATATGAAAATCATATATTTAAATAAACAATAATTATACGATGTATGTATGTTAGGAAAAGACAAAGCAAATATTTATGCTCCTAATTATAAAAAGGTTTATGTATGTATGTTGTTAAATATTAATGTAAATCTATATTTATAAGAATATATAGCTGCTCGAGGTCTAGATGCAAAAAGCATATTTACTATCATTAATTCATCTTATTTTCAATTATTTAGTGTAAAACTATAAACTTTTAGAATATTTTTTTTACATAGATACTTCAATTTTGGCATATCTACATATTTCATAAACTAAAGTATATGCCGTTGATTTTGTATAGTAGATAAAATTGAGATTATGTACATATATTTTTTCGTTTGTTCATTAAAATTTGAATTGCTTTTCTAGGCAGCAATCTTGTTCTGCATTTTATGACCTATTCTAATAAATTGTATAATATTAAAATTGAATGGAAAGCTTTGATGTAAGTTTTATAAAAAAAAATTGGCAGAGTATAATAAGTACTGTAATGAAAAACTTTAAATAGAAATACATCAAACTCTATCAACCAAAAGAATAATATAGTTTAGTTGTGTAATTTTGTAATGTTTAAGCTTATACAATAAAGCTGTACCACACTTTGGTATTGAAGAGTTTAGTGGAATTACATGTTAAGTGATAAATAGGTGAAAACGAGAAAATGAGCTTTGAAGTTTATCAATTTACTCTGATCTGCTGAAAACAGTACTTGGAAAGTAGGTAAAAAAATGTACTAAACTTAAAGTTTATGATAAAGGGGAAACTTGTTATCATTAAAGAGATTAATCCAATTTCTCGTTAACACAAAAATCTATATTTTTTTAGCACGTTCTTCCACTCAGCTGTTAAATTTCTCCCTCAGGGGCCTATCAATGCCCTTTAGCAACTAGTTGTAAGACCAACAGTGCTTATAGTTGCATAGCATTTTACGCTCAGATCTTGTTAAATTTCGGCCTATATTTAGGCTTTTTAAGATGTATCAGCTTGATTTCGTATTGAAGAAATAATACATGAATATAACTCTACAGTTGAAGGTGTGGAACAAAAATTGGAAAACATTAACGTTGTACCTTTTAAAGAAGTAAATCTTTGTGGGTCTACACATAAAAAGCCAATATCATTACAAGGACACTGACCAAATCAATTGATTCAAAATGAGAAAATGAAACTACATAGAATATCTTGGCAACCAAGTGCATAAGGTCGGATGTTGAGATTTCAAAGAAGTCAATCTTTGTTGGTCTAGGTGTAAATTAGGAGTGCGAAATACAAAAGAGTTAACTTTAGAGAGATATGGTAAAGTAACATAGATCTTAATGCCTCTATAAAACAACACAGCTTTCATTTGGTATGGTTAAAATCCCAAAACAGTGAAAACTTCATTTAAAAAATCCCAAATTTGTTATCTGTTTTGATAATGCTACCATAAAGCTAAAGCAGCTTAAATTATTTATCCAGGAAAACTAGTTTTACTAAGACACTAAACATTGTTTTTAAAAGTTTGGTTGGGATAATGTTGCACAAGAGCTGCATCTGAGCTATTGATTATTGCAATTTAGAAGTAAACAACTTCGTTAGTGACACAAGTCAAATGATGACAAAGTTACGTGCATATTTCTCCATTTTTAACAGCACTTAACAGATTTGACATAAGGCCCATGAATTTCACAGAAATCAGGTTTTAAGATAAAAATCATTCAACAGAATATTACTTTAAGTCCAATAAATCTTGTAATGCATACCTATATAATACTTATTACAAAATAAAACCTTCACTAAAACTTATTTTACAAATAGAAAAAGGGTTTTAACCAACTTGGGTTTTGACAATACACTTAATAACAACATTAGCACAGTGGTATTATGTAAAAAAAAACATGATTTGGCATTTCAGCAAAAACTTAGCCACATTTAACACAATCTATACAATAATGTATATCGCACATAGTAGCCATTAACATCTGTACATGAGAAACTATCAAAAAAATAATTATTAACAACAATTGTTAAGACCACAACTAGCCATGAATTACAGTGTAATTTGTTCTGTTTCTGGCAACAATTTTCATCAAAAATTCGTTCAAATGTATCCTTTTCAATAATATATTTCAAATAAAACATTTGATGATAAAAAAAAATATTAGTCCAACAAAATTCATATGAATTAGATTAGTATACTTTTTTTTCTTCAAAATAAAGCATAAACATGGCAAAAAAAACAATATTTCAAACACAAACTGCATTAACAATAAGTGAGCAATAAATCCTATTATACAATTTACATTTCTTCTGCTTTCATTTCTACAGCATTCAACATCATTTTTACTTATTTACACGTAAATCTAAATGGTAACTGGACAAACTTTCACCAAACATAAAACATAATCCAGCCGGCCAAAATATTGCAAGCACAAAATATCGAGCAGACAAAATATCAGCTGCGCAAGGTTTGTTTAGTTTTAATTATCGTCACTTTAGAGATACAGGAATGCTATTGGAGACAGGAATCATATTTTTGAACCAGTTAAGTGACGAGCCAACACCTGAGTAGGCACCCAACGCAACCGTTAAGGGCGACATCGTACACAGCGTTAGGACTTTGAAGGATACTTAACATGAACTGCCTCCACAGGGAGTATTATTCGTCGGACCTTTTTGGCTGCACGGGTCGTTTATAGGTCGGCAGCTATTTTGGCGATGCCCGGACCCGAACCTGGGACCTTTTGTTTCGCATGCTAGGCGAGGGCCTGACCGACTTGGCTTCCCAGCAAGATTTTAGTTGGTGTTAAGTATCATGATAATGTATATATAAATAACAAATGGAAATTTTTGGTCAAGGCAATTTTGTAGCCGATGTTTTGGGCAAGCAACATTATGGTCTTCAAAATTATGACATGTTGTCACTTGTACTTTGTCCACTTTATAAAGCAAATATATTAACCACACTCGCAATGCAACAGGTATTTAGAATTAAAATGAGCCAAATCCAAAACTGTGAACTATACAAACTTTAGTTCTTCCTCTGAGTTTTTTTTTTTTAGCTACCATTAAAAACATAAAAACATTTTAGTCTGTATTGAAAGAATACTTTTCTGTTGTAAAAATACATCAAAATGAACATTATAAGTATAAAATATATCGGCTTGACTTAGTCTACTGTATACGACTTATTTGATCACTGAAAAGCAGTTAAAATCGACAAAAATCTTTTTTTTTTAGCTATCTAATAGATTTATGCTAAACAATATAACTGCCTACAATTTAAAATAAGAAATGAAATTTTTTATATTACTCATATTATCTATGTTTCACTTTTTAATTAATAAGATAAAACCGCTACATATTTTCATGAAATATGTAATATTATATGATAATTAAAGTAACAGATCATACAAAAAGTCATTTAAACAATTTTTAAAGAATCAGTGGATAAAACCAACAAGAAACATAGCTATATGCATATTGGTAAAAAAGGCCTTTCATTAATATCAGAGCTCCTAAACTTAAAAATAATTGATATTGGCTAAAATAATGTAGTATTCAGTAAAGAATCACTGCAGCAATTGCAACAATGAGTTGTACCATTTCTGATCTTAACCCTTTCAGTCCCAAAATTTTACTGCACTACAGAAACATCTGATATTCACAAAATAAGCTTATTTTAGGTCAAAAATAAGAGTTCCATAAGAAAAAAAAATCATTTAAATTTTTTAATATGGTTTTTGAAATAATGCCAAAATTTTTTAACTGTGGAAAACAACAAAATAAATATATATATATTACCTAAAAACACTTTGAATTATATATTTTAAGGTATCTGACCATATTGTTAAAAAATATATAGTAATTATTTTAACCAAAATAGTTTAAATTGTGTTTTAAATATGTGGAACTGAAGTGAACTTTTCAAAAATCAGGTGAAACGCTTGTTAGCTATTTTCTAAATTAAAAAAAATAGTATTTCTGACTTCTAGTGAGACTAATGTAAAATATTGTCTCATAGAACGAAGTGTGAAGAATCGAATGATGTGTGTTTGGATGTCACAATGGGACATAAACATTTGGAACAAAAATATTGAAAGCGATGATTTCAAATGGCATCACTGGGACTGAAAGGGTTAAATAAAAAAATAATAAAGTATGTTTTCTTAATTGTTAGACTAATTGAGTGCTTGCAAAAAATGGGCAACATTATAGAAGTTACTGAAGTTTACCTGGCCGCTGCAGAAATAAGTCCTATTTTTTGGTTATTTCAATTGTACTAGTACTTTTATACTAGATTTCCAATATATTAGAATACATCATTCAAGAATAGAAATCACAATAGAATCAAGATAGATTTCTAATATTGGAATCACTGGAGATTTCCGATATTAGAAACATTGGAGAATTCTAAATCGTCGTAAATCTACAGGCAATGCTCAGAGCTGTGGCAATAACATTATATTTTTAGTAGTTTTTAAATTTGGTGTAAACTGGTGCCAAGTCCAACAAGAAATGGCGTCAGATCTTTGAATTTTCAATGTATTAAATTTGCACCATTTCTACCACAATCCACCAGTTTCTAGCACATTGCAAGGTTTGGTAAAAACAATACTGGTGTTTACAAAGTATGTACAATATACTACATTAATTTTAGCAGTGTATTCAGTGAGTACATTTAAAATCATGGTGAAACACCTTTAATTCTTAATTTAGGCAATAGTGTTTCATATTATAGTATTATTTTACAGCCAGAGCTAAATTAAAATAACATCACATCTTAACCTTTTTTTTTTAACCACTAATCTTTTTACATTTGTTCAATACATAACACAAAGTCAACAAAGCTTTTCCTAATTAAAAAGATTTTCATAATGGCATGTAATGTTTACTTATAAGGATAATACAAGACGAAAAAAAATATTTTCAACAAATTTTAACAAAAATATAGTGCACTAGTTTTACAGCACAAGTAAAAAAAAATTGCACTGTTACAAAAAAAAAATGGACCAACAGGTAAAATAAATTTTTTCATTAAAATCAATGAGGTACTGCAGACACACAAAAAATAGCCAGTAATGTACAACAATTATTCAGACAGATCCAACTACTTTTCCGGAATTTGTATAACCTGGTAATCTTCACTTGTCAGCTTTATACAGTTACCAGCCAACAATTAACATCCTTCCATCCAGATAGAGACGTATAACAATTTCCGTTACAGATCAAACAACTATTCTCCGCAAATTTTTTTGACCACTTATCCGTCACATAAACACCCAGAAGCAGCGGTCCATTTAACCAACTTTACACAGTAACAACAAACAATTAAGTTAACTTTGGACATCCTAGATATAGCCATTTACAACACGACATATTCCATACATTTTAATTTTTGACAGAAAAAAAAACCCTACTTTCACACACATTTTACGGCATTAACCAGCCATGCTGCATAGCCCAACAGTCAAAACAAAAACTAATTTGCTGAATGCACACATCGGACTTCCACGAAATAGCAATTTATGACAACAATACACTTTTCACTGTCAATTTTTTTGACTGATCAAACTACTTTCCCGTAAATATTACGCCACTTCTACCCCACAGCAGTCTAAAATAGCAATCATCACTGCCAATTGTCAAGGAGTTTCAAACAGTCAAATAAAAAAACTGATTGAAAACAGAATTCTCACCGTTGATTTATTACTTTCACGTAAACCTTACAGTGTTTATCCTCCACAGCAGCCTATCAAAGGCAATTCTCACTTGTCAAGCTACAAACAGTCAAAACTAAAACTACTGAAAAACACATCAGACAGCCGAGGAAACAGCCATTTATGACAACAATACATTTCTCACTGTTGACTGACCAAACGACCCTCCCGTAATTGTCACATATCACAGCAGCCACTGCAACCTAAAAATAGCATTCCCCACTGCCACTTGTCAAGCTTCACACGGTCAAAACCAACAACTAATTTATTGAAAAGTCAAAATACAGACAGCCAAGGAAACTGCGATATATAAGACAATACATATCTCACCGTCACTACTTTCCCGTAAATTTCACGTGTCACAGAAGCCAGTTCAGCAGCACCTGCAGCATCTATCTTCACTGCCACTTGTGTCTTCAAACAATCAAAACAAACTTACTTAAAAAACATACATAAGACGGCCAAGGAAATAGCAATTTATGACAACAATACTTCTCACATTTGATGTAAGCGACTGACCAAACTAATTTTACAAATCCAATTTACAGAAAAATAAACATCATACAGCTGAGGAAGCAGCATTCAGGACCAACAGCAATACATTTTCACTGTTATACATCACTGACCAAACGACTTTCCCGTAAATTTTACGTGCCATAGCAGCACCCCTGGAAGATGGCCAGAGTCCAGTAGGCCACCCGTTATTCCATTATTTGCACCTGAAGCAGTCTCTGCAGTGCCAGAAGGGATTCTTTTTGCACCTGCAGCTGGCGCAAGAATGCTTGGGAATTTGACTGAAGTTGGTACACTTGTTTGACTGACTGATGCAGCTGAATCAGGGAAGCTGCAACGAATTTTAAGGAGGGTAGATGTTTCTCTGGTCGAAATAAACAACTAATTCACCGAAAAACACATCAGATAGCTGACAAATAGCAATTTATGACAATATATTTCTCACTGTTGATTTATTATTTTCGCTTAAATATTACGGTACTTATCCCCCACAGCAGCCTCTAAAAGAGCAATCCTCACTTGTCAAGCAGCAAACAGTCAAAACTAACTTACTGAAAAACACACACCAGACAGTCGAGGAAACAGCAATTTATGACAACAATACATTATCACCGTCACTACTTTCCCGTAAATTTTACGTGTCCCAGCAGCCAGTGCAGCACCACCTGGAACAGCAGGAAGATGGCCAGAATCAGGGAAGGTGCAGTGGATTTGGAGGAGGGTTGGTGTTTCTTGGGACAAAACAAATTCACCGAAAAACACATGAAACAGCTGACAAATAGCAATTTATAACACCACATTTCAAACTGTTGATTTATTACTTTCACGTAAATATTACGGTACTTATCCTTCACAGCAGCCTAAAAAAGCAATCCTCACTTGTCAAGCTGCAAACGGTCAAAACTAACTTACTGAAAAACACACATTAGACAGCCGAGGAAACAGCATTTTATGACAGCAATATATTCTCACCGATATACATTCTGACTGTCACTACTTTCCCGTAAATTTCACGTGTCACAGCAGCCAATGCAGCACCACCTGGAACAGCAGGAAGATGGCCAGAGTCCAGTAGTCCATCCTCCTCTCCATTATTTGCACCTGCAGCCGCCTCTGCTGGGTTAAAAGGGATTCTGTCTGCGCCTGCAGCTGGCGCAGGGATGCTTGGGACTCTGACTGAAGGTGGTGCACTTGTTGGACTGACTGGTGCAGCTGGATTTGAAGTAGGATTGGTGTTTCTTTGAACAAATATAGTTCAAATTCCCCGAAAAACACAGACAGCAGACAATAGCAATTTGACAACACATTTCTCACTGTTGATTTATTACTTTCACGTAAATATTACGGTACTAATCCTTCACAGCAGCCTTAAAAAAGCAATCCTCACTTGTCAAGCAGCAAATAGTCAAAACTAACTTACTGAAAAACACACATTAGACAGCCGAGGAAACAGAAATTTATGACAACAATACATTTCTCACTGACCAAACAACTTTTCCGTAAATTTTACGTGTCACAGCAGCCAGTGCAGCACCACCTGGAACAGCAGGAAGATGGCCAGAGTCCAGTAGTCCATTCTCCTCTCCATTATTTGCACCTGAAGCCGCCTCTGCTGTGTTAAAAGGGATTCTGTCTGCGCCTGCAGCTGGCGCAAGGATGCTTGAGACTCTGACTGCAGGTGGTGCACTTGTTGGACTGACTGGTGCAGCTGGATCAGGGAAGCTGCAGTGGATTTGGAGGAGGGGTGGTGTTTCTTTGGTGGACCTAGGTTTTAAGAATTTAAATGGTTAGAATTTAATTTTTTATGTTGAGAAAATTAGATAAATTTGAAAAAATATTGATTTTACCTAAATTAAAATGTAATTCAACTTAATTAAAAATTCTAATTAAATTTCTATCCTTGAAAATAGTTGACAAAATGCTGAAAATAGTTGCTTTTGGCTTGATTTTGTCTAAAAAAGTCGCCATAGTCACCGAGGGTCAAAAATAGTAGCAAATAGTCTCCTTTTAGTCGCCACTGGCAACCCTGAAATTACAATCTAATTCTATACAGACTAATTTCTAACTGGATTTGTTAGGTGGTATATTTTTGGTAAGTAAGTATTTTTTTTGGTGAACCTGAGTTGAATGGATACGAGAGTTTGAATAGTTATAATTCAATTTGTTAAAATTACATAGTTGGATTATTTGACAAAAATCTTAATTCCAATTCACTATAATTCTAATTTAAAGTTCTAAATAATATATTCTAATTAATAGTTTTAATTATATAATTCTAACTTAAAGATCTAATACATAATTTTAATTTCTAATTAATATATAATTCTTAATTTAAAGTTTACAATTCTGTAACATTGTGGTTCCTTGAATAACTGTTAGAACCAGGTGATACTATATAATTTGATGAAATCACTTCTAATTAAATTAAAACAAAACTTCGACTAACTGAAAATTCTAATTAAATTAAAATTATAATTATATTTAATTTAAGATATATGTTTTCTATTTTTCATTCTTTTCATTAACATACAGAGATACTAAATGATAATAAAAAATATTTTTACTGTCTGTGTCTGATGAGTCTGTCACATGTAGGAATGACTCCCCATTGGCTGAAGAAGTGTCGCTGCCCCTCCCCTTTTTCCTCCGTTTAGGCACCAGACACAGCTTCGGCACCCCATGATCGACTGAGAGGTGTCGTATCAGCTCAACCTGTCGAATGAACGGTTGAATGAATAATTGTTATTCTGGTTAGGGAAGATGTGTATTTTGATTTCTTTGCAGTTTGTTCCTTGGCAAGCCCTTTTTTTTTGTTACAACTGAAGAGCTTTGTGGAATAATGTGCTAAGTGACAAAAATGTGAAAAAGAGAAAATGAGCTTCACAATTTATCTTTTGCAATTAAATACGTTAAATATGGCACTTACAAAAGGTAAAAAATAACTATCTTAAAGTTTATAAAAAGGGATAATCTTTTTTAAAAAAAGGAGGGAATAACATGTTCATTAACACAAAAATAAAATGAAAAAAGCTTCCAGTAAGGATTTCAAATCTAATTAGCATGAACTAATGTTTTAAAATATGGGCATTACCAAGGAACAAATTGAAGAACTTAGAGGGAAAAACATGCAATGTGACATTTTCAAAAATTTTGAACTTGGCACATTTTTCCGCTTAGCTCTTTAATTGAAGAGATTAGTAAATGAATAACTATGTAACAAAAATATGAAAGAGGAGAAATAAGCTTTTAAGATTTTAGTTTGAACTGTCATTAACGTAAAATGGTACTTGCAAATGGTAAAAATACAAATATTTATGGGGGTTCAGTACCCCAAAATCGGTGAAAAAATCAAAACAAAAATTATTGGCTTAAAACACTATTACAACCTTTATTAATAATGTCACAAAGTATTAAGACGATTGGAAAAATATTTTTGACATTAAAAGCCATTTTAATGTCATGGCTTCGTAAGGAAATGGGTTAACAATAAAAACTTTAAACGCGTTTTTCTCAGAACTTGATTTTTTTAAACTTCGATGTACCTTTTCTCAAAAACTATGCTATGTTTTCTCGTAAACTTTTTTTTATATAATGTAATACATAGTATAGATTAATCTGAGGTTATAAATTTTAATAAAACTAAAGTGAAAAAAATTTTATGGGGCAAAAAAGTGAAACATTTCATGATTTTTTGGGTACTTTAAAACTTATTTTATTTTTAAAAAATGTAACAGTTATTTAAAAAAAAAATTTCACCTCAGATTAATATATAAGGTTGGTATAACACACACAGAAAATTTTAAGATGATCTGATGAGTAGTTATTGTGAAAAGGTACATTGCAATTGGCCAATTTAACATTACCGATATACAACATACGGAAGCCACTTAACTTAACCCTCTAATGCATAGTGTTACCGTTCGGTAACAAGTTACATAATCCACTTTATTCTATTAAAAATAGACCTCCCTCTCGACAAATTTGTGTTTTTTTCATCTATTACATTCCATTTTAAAGTTTTAGTTAATTATAATCCTCATAATTGACAGTAGTAAAAGTGTATTCAAAATTAAAAAGTGAAGTTTCTAACTGTTGTGAATTTACGTGTTTGGCAGAATTCAAAGTAAGAATACTAGTACTAAAAACAATTAAATTGCTTTGAAAAAAATATTATAGTTCAAGAGGGTTATTTTAAACTATATTTAGTAGTTTTCTAATCATTCTTTTCAAAATTGGTAGTTTGTAGTTGGTATTTACATGTGTTACCGTTTGGTAACATCATGCATTAAGCACAACTTTTGTTTGCTAATTTGCGTGTATCTCTGTAACGAATTCACAAGAGTTCAGTGTTTAAAATGCTTGGTACTACTTGATTTTAAGAGTAAAAATAACTGTTTTATGTCGTATCATTCTGCCATTTAAAAAAATTAGGTTTAAAAATTATTTTTTGTATATTTTTATTCATAAATACCTGCTATTTGTACTAAACCAGCTATTGCCTTCTAATGTACATTAATTTTGTTTCAAAAGCAACTACTATTCATAATTATTTTAATAACTAATTTTTCCTGTTTAACAAAATCTAAATGTACTAAATATTAATACTCTTTTTTGTTTGCTATGCACGTTTTCATTAAAGATTTTATACATAAAACTATGTGTGTTATGTGTGTGTGCCTCTGCAACTTCTTATAGAATAATAAAATTATCAATAAGCTTTATTTTTAAGTATAATTTATTAGAAATATAAAAAGTAAAAAAGATAATAATTTGAATAAAAATAAATATTCGTACCCCGAACTTTAAGGGGTCAGGAGTCTTGAAAATGTGCAAAGAAAGAACTACAAAGCATAGTTTGATCTTTCATGTAATTTTTTAACTACTCAATATACAAGTATAATTTTTTATATGTAATTCTACAAGATTTATTTAATATGAAACAAATTTTAAAATTTATGAAACTTTAGCCAAAACTAAAATAAATGATATTAAACATAAAGCTATTTGAACACATTGTGATTAGGCTTGCGCGGCAAATTGTGAGGTCAAAATTGAAGACATGACCAAGAAAATGACTTTATATTGTACAAATATGTACAAACAAAGACTTATACCTAAATTATCAGCTCAATTTTAATTAGAAATTATTTTAAGAACTTTTTTCTAAAACAATTAATAAAAATTTTAAAATTTTGGTTAAAAAATTTTAAAAATAATTTCTAATTAAAATTGAGCTGAGAATTTAGGTATAAGTCTTTGTTTGTACATATTTGTACAATATAAAGTCATTTTCTTGGTCATGTCTTCAATTTTGACCTCACAATTTGCCGCGCAAGCCTAATCACAGTGTGTTCAAATAGCTTTATGTTTAATATCATTTATTTTAGTTTTGGCTAAAGTTTTATAAATTCTAAAATTTGTTTCATATTAAATAAATCTTGTAGAATTACATACTATACTTTGTAGTTCCTTCTTTGCACATTTGTAAGACTCCTATGATCCCTTAAGCATCTATTCAGCGCTTAATGCATGGTGTTACCGTTTGGTAACAAATTTAAAAAATGAAATTATTTAAATTCCGATGCATTTAATTTTTTTCCCTTATTTTTCCCGTGATGTATGAGCATTAGAGATACAAATATATTTTTTTGGGACGAAACAAAAAATTCATGCATTAGAGGGTTAAATATTCCCTTTTTCATAAACTTAATGTTTAAAGGAGGAAAACATCTTCATTGACACAAAAATCTAAATTTTAAAAAAAATGGCACATTGCATGTTTTTCCCACTAAGGTCTTTAATTTGTTATTTGTCAATGCTCATATTTTAAAACATTATATCATACTAATTAGATTTGAAATTCCTACTTGAAGCTACCTTTAGTTTAATATGGAATTTTTAAAACATTGCATTGGTGTCCATTAAACCCAAACAGAAATTATCATGATAAGATCAATGAAAAGAATTAATTTTGTGTTTAATTTTATTGTCTAATTCATTACTTGCTCATGATCATGTTTTATTGCCTGAATAAGATTTCTTTCTCTCTTCAACTGAATTACATTCAAGAAACCGAAATTTTGCAACAAACGTTAACAACAAATTTTCTTATCATGATCATTTCTTATTGAGCTTTATGAACAACAATTCAAACTTAAGGTTGCAAGTTTATTTTCCCAATTTCAAATCTAATCAGCATTAAAAAAATGTTTTAAATATTCCTATCGTGATCATTTCTTATTGAGTCATGGACAACAATGTATTGTCTTTAAAAAATTACTCAAAGCTGCTTGAAGTAACGCCTTACTTATCATTGTTACTTTTTTTTTAGTAACACTGTTAGATTTTTTAAAAATTAACTGTAAAAGTGACTTTTAGGGGTAACGAAGTAACAAATATTTCGTTACTTCTCAAGCCACTCTTCACAAACCTTTTTGGTAGTTAGGTGTTTATTTTAAACATAACTATTTAAAATTTTAATTTTAACAACGTAGAATTTTCATTACTAGCTTTTTCCTTTGATTGTAACTATTTTTTTAATCCTTTTATCTCCTTGAAAAATTTAAAGATGGTTAAATTGTTAGTTTCTGATACCTTGAAATTTCTAAGTAGCTGTAGTTTGGTACTTTTCTTATTAAGTAACCCTAAATAGTTGCTTTTCAAATAAAGTAACTGTAAGAGAGTTACTGCTTAAAAGTAACTTTCCAATCTATGCTTTTTTTATCACCTTTGGTGTGTCCTCTGCAGACACAATGCTGGCTGCCCTGACTGTAGGAGCCTTGTGCTTTGTCAACGTTTGGATTTTGAAATCGCACTCAAACTGAAGCACGTCTGTTCTGGGGTCCCAAGGCCTGGAGCTAAAAAAAATGAAGATAAAAAAAGAAATTAATTAAATTCAAACTTTTTAATCCTAGGATAAACAGGGTAATTACTAATAAATTTAGAAAATACAGTTTTATTTTTTATTAGGCAAGATCATGTTGCCTTACCCCCATATATATGTCAATAGATTAAATTATTTATTAAGTATTTTACTATAAAAAAACTACATAAAATTGTGAATTAAATAAATAATATTGTCATGATTACTTGTGAAGTTAAACAGATTATTTGAATTGACTTATGATTTGTTTGTTTTAGCTTTTACTTAAATTTTGTTTGTTACGATTTGTTTGTACGAGTTGAGTCGTCACTGATTTAAAAAGAAATAATTTTTAAGCCCAGATATAAAAAATCCAAGTCTGTGATAGGGCACCAAGTTGAATTACAGTGAAGTTTTGTTTTCACTGGTAATTTTTTAAAAAGATGGGGAAGTTGGTCGCCACATCTTGTTTTAAAAGCTGGCTTGGAATTTTTTCTTTTTATAAAGCAATAGAAGCAGGAAGGTCACACGTGATCACGTGACATGTCATCATGTGAAAGATGTGGATTACACACACATAATAGTTAGTTTGACATGGATTTTGATAGATATACTTTTAATTCTTAAATGACCACCCATTTTTTCAACTTATTAGGGCATGCAAATTTGACATTACTATAGTTCATTCGATTACAACATAAACTTTGGAAACACTTTCTTCCTCTTACCCCTGGTGTGGTTTTCCAAAAAAATGGTGTGTTCTTGTTCAATGTCAAAGCCAAATGCCAATGTAACAAAAACCAATGTAGCCAAAGTGCTTTTTACAATGGCGTAGGGGAGAATTGGGAAATCCTATTGTTTGCCCTGGTGATCCAGTTTAATTTCCTTTGCCATATGAGAGGGGTGTTGTTTTTGGACTTCAGTTTAGGCAATGCTCGTTTTCTTATTGGAAGTATATTTAAGAGGGTTTGACCTTCAGTGATTGAAGAGAAGGTAAAAAAAAATGAACAGAAGATGTAATACAACAAGCTTATACTTGTACATTTATATTAAATGATGTTCAATTTAAGTTGCTTAGTGAGTTGTCTGAAAGATGCCCTGTTTGAACGTGAAGTTTCGAAGCTGGATTCTGTTTTTATCTTCCTTGTAATTCCTACATTGACTATGCACCAAATTTATCCCTAACAGGGACGAAAGCGCTTTCGAAGCTTGCATTGTAGTTGGATGAACTATAGATCATCAAACTTACTCTGCATGTTTGTAGACCCAGTCCCCACTGACCAAGTCCTGGAAGAAGTGTTTGGGCATCCACTTTTCGAGCTTCACCTGCCGCTCTTTGGCCGCTTTTCGCTGGGCTTCCTCCAGGAGGGTTTTCTCTTCGGTGGCTGCTATTTGGTCCCCGCGCAAGATGGCGCACGACACGTGTTGCCACAGTCTTGAAAGAAATGTTTAGTTAGTTTGATTTGGTTAAGTTACCACAGTTGAACCTTGTAGTGTACCTATGTGTTGAAAATTATAGTTTTGCGAAAAATGCAAAAACAAATACAATCGATCCCTGTTAACACAGAAACATTTTGCATTAATGGAATATCATTTTAACTGTCAAAATTTTTTTTACATTGAACCAGTGAATAGTATTTTTAAAAAATAACATCTAAAAATTATTATAATTTTATAATATAATACATGTATACCAATTAGTAATTCAATTAATAAAGTTCATTTTTAGTTGCATATACCATAAACAATTAATAATTATTTAAAGAAACACCAATTAAGAACTGAAATTTGATTAAAACTGACGAATCATAGGAGATCTTGTGATTTTCTCAGAAGTAGAAGACAATTTATTGTTATGACATTAATTTGCGGCTTTTTGAATTTTGTTCTCTTTGTTCTTCGAATTACTAAAAGAAAAAGTCTATTATTACTACGAAACTAAACATTTTGTCAGTCTGGTGACAGGTCTGTCTAACAGAAGGACCAATTGATTCTTACTACGAAACTTTATATTTTATCTGACTGGGGCAGGGGGACCAATGTTCCATCCTCCAAAGCATGTTGTCCTGTGCCTCCAGGCCATAGCCTAGAAGGCAAGAGGGTTGCAGTATCATCTGTTGGCACAAGGCTCCGAGTACCCATGAGAGGGTGGATGTCTGACTTCTACTCCGAGATGGCACCACCTCCTCAATTTAGGCATGCCACCACAAGACTTTCCGACCCACAGAGTTAACGAGTATGTTTTCGGCATGTGCTCAGGACAACACAAATATCCATGCCTTACCCGGGATTCGAACCCGGGCAAGCGAGGGGCGAACTATACTAGCTGGGCAACAAAGCATGTCCAAAAAGTAGTTTTATTACACCATATTTGATATTACTTACTTAAAAGTAATATATGAAACACAGAATAATTGAAACTGATAAGAAAACAGAAAATAGTGTTTTAGAGCAGAAATTAGATGTGAAGATGTTGCCCTAACACCTTTCAGAGTGTTTTAAAATTAATTCTTAGTCACCTTTCTGATTCATATTCATCTTGGTACTCCGTTGGCACAGTATACCGCTTTAGTCTCTTGGCCCTAACCTCTGCATCAGGGTTCCAAAATAAATGCTCCTCCTAGAAGAGAAACATGCGAAATAGGTTATTTCAGAAGACGAACATAGGAAAACTAAACGGACAAAATTAATTTTAAATTATTTCTTTTCATTAATTAAATAGTTTTATAAAAGTAAACATAAGTTTTTTGTTTTTGTTTGCATCCTAACCTTTGTATTCTGGCTGTCATTGCAATTGTGGCACTGTCTGAGTGAAGGATCCCTTTTTAAGCTCAAGTTTTTGTTCCCCTCATCCCCAAGCAGTTATACTTTGTAAAGTCATTTTTTAATTTATTAGACATAACTCAATAATTACTTATCCTATACAATATTTTAATGAATATTTACCACTGACAATATCCCAAAATTAAAATTATTCTAATTTTCCTCATTAAATAAAGTTAAACAATAATTACTTAAAATAATTAGTTTTTCCCAGGTGGCAAAAATTTATTTTTCATAGGATGTTAAATACTGTATATACTCGTGTATAAGCCGAGAAATTTTAGACAAATTTTGTGCTGTAAAAATCGGGGTCAACTTATACACGAGACATCAAATTTCAAACAAAAAAATCCCCAATCCTTAAACTAAAATTCAATCAAACTTAATGTATAAATGCTATCTATTCAAGATAAAGACACAAAAGCAGATAATTTTTAAGATGCAGCAAGATTGTTATCTATTCACGGTATCCACCCTAATGATGCTTAATTGTTAGTTTTTGGCCAGATGTGTATTTTGCATGTAGAGCTCTAGAACAGGGCAGTTCAGTCAACAAGTCTTCAAGGCGTAAAGAAAACAATGTCAGTCATGACCTTGGCAGCGTGGTCTTCACGCTTAACTGAACATAGCTTCAACTTAGCTTCTCAACTCAAGGTCAGCAATGTCAAGGAAACTCGGAGCTGAAATCCGTTTTATTTTCATTGGGGTTTTAAATTCTACTTGTAAAATAAAAAAAATCTGTCCGCCATGAACCAGTTTCTTCTTGCTTTCTGCAGAAGGCTCTGTCCTTATTTCCTACCTCGACTAATACACGGATTACCGATTTTGGAAGGATATTTGTTTTAAAAATGGAGGGTCATGGTTATACACGAACATATACAGTATTGGTTTTTCCTATGGAGTTTACCCGGGATGGTAAAAACCATGCCAACCCTGATAAAGAGTGAAACCGAAACAACCAATGAAATCATGAAAGTATAACAACGAAAACTGGAAAGTTTATATCCTCTAAAACAAGCCAATTCAACATAATAAATTTCCCAAACCACTCACCCCGGTTCTCCTGTCTCGGATGTAGATTTCTCCGTCCCAGTGCCCCTCCAGTGTTGCCAGGGTGTCCTTGCCCAGCTTGATTTTTCCAGTGACTAGATTGGAGTATTCGGAGCCTCCAAGGAATGGCTACATGTGGAGAAACAAAAGGATACAAGTTTTATTTACGAACTAAAGGATACATGTTTTATTTAAGGATAAAAGGATACACGGTTTTTTAAGAACAAAAGGACACAAGTTTTATTTAAGAACAAAAGGATACAAGTTTTATTTAAGAACAAAAGGATACAAATAAATTTATTAATGTAATTTATTAATAAATATTTACATATTCTATGAAAAACAAGTAAATAAAGCAGACGATAAATAACATTAATTTAATTTGCTAAAGGAAATTTATGAAAATAGTTTATTTTGGCTTTGAGAAGTTAAAATTTACAGCTGGATGCTGTACTTGGAAACTTATTTTTTCCAATATGCATAAATCTTGTGTTGAAACTTCTTTTGATGATATTTATTGTAACAAACCTACTTGTTTCCCGATAATAATTTCAACGAGTGTTTAAATGACAGGAAAGAAAGCTTCTTCAGTTTTTTTAGAACTTCTTGTTATATGTTATTTTTAGGATTTGTGCTTAAATATAGCTCAGACTTATTTTTTTTGCAAATAATTCTTGAACTTACAAGCGATATGGGTTGATTTTACTTAATTAATCTTTAAAGGGAGAGTCATTATCTTAAGGGTTATCTTAATTGGTTTATTGGTTTTTGTTTACTAACTCTATGATCGAGATTCACAACCAACAATATTCCGACGCTTGAGCCGCAGAAGAACCACAAAGAGCAAAACAGGTTTCTGATCGACACTACTCACCAAGCAGACCTCAGTACTAACAGATTAAAAGTCGATGAAGGTTTTTTTTTCTCCTGGCACTCTTCAAATATTCTCTATTCCATACCAACAAGCAAAAGATTAAAAAGAAATAAAAAACAAATGTTACAATGACAATAGCTCTAAAAGCAGCTTGATAGTACAAAATAATCTGAATACAAATACAAAGAAAATAAAAGGTGAAAGATCTCCGGAGGCGTTTCTGAAATGGACTGCCCGCTGTAAGCAGAAACGGCAGTCCACAACGGCAGTTTTTTCTGCTTACAGTGGGCAGTCCATTTCAGAAACGCCTCCGGAGATTTTGGCTGGCTATAGACCCCTTGATGAGAAGGTCAGTCGGAAATCTCCATTCTCCACCTCTTATTTTCTTCTTGTATTTATATTCTATATTCCATCACCTACCTTGAGCTTGAATTCTAATTCCGTGTGGTAGCCCGTCTTTTCACACTTTATGTCCACCTTCCCTCCGAGCTCTAGAGTAAGCGTGCCCATGAGGATACCTTTGCAGTGGGCGTATGGCATCGTGATTGTGTAATTCTCGCCTCTGGTCAGAAGCGTAAGATTGGCCGTCCCGTCCATTATGGCTGATATGGAATTACCTGGCAAAATATAAAAAGAGGAATTGTAACAGCTTTATTAAAAAATTCATATTGTATAAGATCCGTGAAAACTCCATGACCGACCACCTCCATTAAACGACCACCTCAACTTACGACCAATTTTTCAAGGCACTGATCCCCCCCCCCCCCCCCCCCTATTTGGTCCATGTTAAAAGCCACTCTGGGAGAGACCCGATCTCATTCCCCATACGACCGGTTTCAAATCCCATTTTATGAAAAATCCTTTTTTTCCAACACAAAAGAGGTAATTTGCGAAAAATTGAATTAGTCAGAAATTTAATTATACTATGTTAAATTAGAACATATACTACTTTGTTAAAATAAGTTAGTGTAGTATCATTTTGTGTATATTATTTGCGAATTAATAAGCAAATGTAACGATAAATTGAATTTAATAATTTTTTTTAATGGTTCATAACACTTTGTAAAATGATATTTTAACTTTCTAGCTCATTCCCTTTTTGTATTCTAGGAGCGACCACCCTCCATTTACGACCGATTTATTAGGGAACGGGAGGATGGTCGCTCTCAGAGGTTTCACTGTAGTTATCTTATTGAAGGCCCAGTAGGGCTCAGTGGTAGAGCTTCGCATTGACATGCCACATGTCCGGGGATCGAATCCTGGATTAGGCGAGGTTCACTCAATTCTTCATCCCATAAGTGGGTCGATAAAATGAGACCAAGCATGCTTGGGAACTAAACACTGGGTTTCAAGCTTGGAAGACTGGAGGTCTGTGTGAGGTTGAAGTAGGAATAATAACAGTATGACATCACACCACAGTTTCTGACTAGACGCTTAATTGATTATTGTAAAGTTTTATTTTTAAAAAATCTACCAATTTTCGATTTGACATTAAAAAATATATTGGTAATTGATTTAACTTATGATATGTTACTATAGACGATTCACATATTCTTAAAATACCTAGAAATAAATTTTTAGGATTAAGTTATGCTGATTTCACATATCTAAATGAAAATTTCAAGACAAATATGTTTTTTCCAGCTTCAAAAAGACATCGATTGTGCCGTTGTATCTTTTTATCCTGCTTCACCCTTAAACTTTAACTTTTATACAAATAAGATGAATATCCTATTAAATGTATTACCTACTTGCATTTCATGTGGCCATTTAAGGCAGTTAATATTGGTAGTTTTCCCATCTGAAGTTTAGTCATTTTAAAAAATGATTTTAGAGTGTGTATGGAATTCTGTCATATGTTCCTGAAACACTAAATTACTTACCGTAAAACTTCGATTTAGCTAATATGCTCCCACGTATGCTAAAGCCGTCGTGGCGGTTACTGACATAGAAAGCAGACACTGGAGGATGGTGAGAAACCTTCAAAATTCAATTTCAAAAATGTGTTATTACAAATAATAAACGTGCAAACATCTATAATAATAAAAGAAAGAGTCTGTCTGTCTGTGGGTCTGTGTGTATGTCTGTGGATCGCAAAAGACCTACTTAGACTGCTCTAAAAAAATTCGAAATTTTTAATATAGATTCCTTTTATTACCTACGCGTGCACCTGAGGCTTAGTTTTTTCGTATTTGATTGTGATTTTTAATTAATATAATTAGTTTTAAAAAAACTTCATCCACGTGGGATTGTGGGACCATAACAGGGCTTGAAAATACATGGACCGGGCCGAAACGGGGGCTTGACGCCATCCTCTATTAGTTTGATTGATTGAGTTTGGTTGAGATATGCACTCGCACTAAGGCTGCTTCCTCCTCTATTAGTGTTTGCTTTTTTAAGTGCACATGCGCCAACACGAATTTTTTTAAATTTTTATTTTTAATGTATTTTCACAAGTAAGCATGCCTCTAAAAGGAAGCAATGCGAAGTTAACGGATTCCCAGTAAGGCGGGACAATACTGCTAGTGTTTTATAAAATTGAGAGCTCATATCATCCTAATTTGTTACTATTTTAAATTCTTGTAAAGCAAGAATCAAATTAAGAAGAAAAAAATATTATGTAAATATTTCTAAATATAGAATATTTCAAATCTATGCATATAGAAAAGACAGCAAAAACTAAAAAGTTTTGCTGCTAATTTTTCTGTTAAAACATATGCTTTTACTACAAAATTCCAATGTCATCTCGTTACATAGGCGTGAAATATCTAAGTTTTCTCTTGTTTCAAAAATACACCATTTAATGTTGATCTTTTCATTCCCGAAACAAATCCTAGGCAGATATTTGTTATGTTAACATTTTTCAAAAAATTATAAATTTAGAAATACATTTTACAAGCAATTTTGAAAAATATTCATTTAACATTTGCTGATAATCTAAGCATTTTTATTGTAATTTGAGGTAACAGCTTTTGAGAACAGCTGAAACTTTGGTAATTTGATTTTTTTGGAAAATTTTTGAGCATTATTCTTTCTAATAGAAAAGTTAGTATTAAAAAAATTATAAAATGTATTCTACAAAAAGCCACATAGAGAACTTCCGGAGCAGAGGATAAAATCTGTTAAATACTTTTTCGAATATATAACTCTTTTATACTTTATTTCACAAATTTAAAGGGACGCAGTACCCAAAATTTAGGGTTGCCCTGAAAATAGTTAAACATGCTCGAAAGCTGTGAGCTAAGGATGTTTTTTAAAAAAATAAAGAATAATTTATAATGGTTTAGGTTTATTGAAAATAATATAGTGGTTTGTTAAAATGATTTTAGAAATTTATTTAATTTTTTTTTTTTTAATTTTTAATTTTTTTTAGCTTGTGAATGGTTAAAACCAAAAGGCTTTTAGGCAAATTAAAAAAAAAGCTACAATTTTTTTTTCCTGTGTTGAGACATAAACGATTAACAAAAGTTGGTATGGGATAAGGTCTAGTGTGAATAGTTTTTTCTTTTTTATAAAAAATTATGAAAATGAAATTTACCAAAAATCTTATTCTTTGGCTGTTTTTTTTACATGAAGTTGCACAACTGTTCTAGTTCAACTGATAGCTCAAAATCCATACCAACAGTTGTAGTGGGAATATTTTGCAAAAAAATCCATTAAAAAATTATTTAAATTGTAATAGGAGTAAGATTTTGAAAACATGTTAAAATTTGTTTAAAAAAACTTATGTTTCAATTTAATTATTTTTTCATATACAGTGGTGGCCAAAAGTGTGGACACTTTTTGAAAGTTTCATGTTTTTCAACTTTGTGTGATTACAGAATATATATATATATTGTATATCAAATTAAACAATTGTATATCAAATTTAAAGTAATTTAATCTTAATGAGGACCACTGCGTGCAGATTGCTGAAGCCGTCTGTGAGACCTTTGGGTCCCATATAATCTATATCCATGAACACAACATCATCATCATCAAAGTAATTTCATGTAGAATTAAAAATAAGTACAGCATTACAATATCTGTATTACGAATAAGTTATGCAACTAATGGTATGATCTGTCTTAGTTTTGCAAGTCTTTGAACCACCAACTTGTATTGCAATTTCAGCAAAAGAGAATCCATTGATTGTGCTTGTTTGTTCAACTAAAATGAACATAACTTTACTTGTAATACAGATACTTTAATTTTGTTTTTAATGAAATTCTAAATTAAATTACCTATAAATTAATATTTAAATTTTTGTATTCAAGCGAAATTTAATCGATGCAAGCACACAGGTAACAGTTGAAACACATGAAACTTTCAAAAAGTGTCCACACTTTTTATTCGGTTATATTTGCGCAGTGGAATGAAATAAGCCAGAGTTCAAAAACTTTTAATTTATTGATCCAGAAAAATCAGCTCGTTTTACAAAGTATATAAAAATATCATCACCAAACATTAATACTGCAGAAAGATTTAAAGTTATAATATTCAATCTTATATTTGACAGTAATAATCTGATAACCATCAAAGAATATTTCATAAGCAGTCATCTCATAAGTTAACTAAAGACAAAGCTTATATAATAGTACTGGGTGCTACATCAGCAACGCCCACTGCGACGCTGTCCGAATCAAATATAGTCCATGACATCATGGGCAGCGGCGCAGCGAGACAACGCAACGCCTCGTAATTTGCATGACAACGGTTATGCCAACACTTTTGGCCACCACTGTATGTTCATTGAATGTTAGTTCTTCGTAAAAATAGTTTAATTTGAATGCTAGCTTTAAAAATGCAGGGTTTAATTTTTTGGATACCTTGTCCCCCAAATTCAAGACAAGCACTTACTTGTTCGGATACATAAAACGTTCGGTTGGCCGAATCTGCGTGTTGCCAATAACACCGGAAAACTTCACCAAGTATGGGATTATAAGGCTTTTTCAATCCTTTTGGTTTCTTGTAAAACCCTGAGAGATAAAATTTAGCGACGAGCTTCATTCTAGTAAAAGGGTCGTCTTCTAACACAGCACTGTCAAAACACACAAAAAAGCATTTTACTTTATACTCAGTGCCAACGAAAGATGATAAGAAAGAATAAATATATAACATTCTTTGCTTTTAAATAGAAGCAAAACATTTTATATCAACATGCAATCAAAGATGCCAATTGCGAAATACATTTGACATCATTTTATACTGATTTATTTCACAGAAATAAATTATTTTATTGTTTAAAAGAAAGAAAGTTTCTCATTTTTCTGATGCGAATGGTAATGGTGATTTAATTCCAATAAAAATGGTTTCCTACTTTTTTAAATGAGCATTAAATGCTGCAGTTTTTTTAATAATTGAAATACTTCCAATTTGATTTTTTTTTCAATAAATTTGTAATGTCTTCTAATTTTGATGCACCTTATTTTTTGACATACCACACTTAATTGTAGCCTATTTAGTTTGGGATATGAAAGTAGGCGACAAACAGACAGATTGAATGATTATTATACCTTCCACTTTCTACGTTAAAAACATAGTGAGGAGGTAAAAGTAGAATTTTTGCACAGGATTATGGGTGAGCAATATCTTACTTTGCGAGAATGTCGGAATGGTAGTAGTAGTCAGACAGTTTGTCCAGAAATGACCGAGGTTCAAGTATAAAAGTGGGAAGGACGACTTTTGACAAATCCATGCCTGGTCGCACCTGTAAAAATCAAGTAAATCAGTATGTAATCTAATAAATCAGAAACCAAGTAATCAGTTATCAAATAAATCAGTTATACAGGGAATTGGTAATCAATAATCAACTAATCAGTAATCAAGTAATAAGAAATCAAGTAATCAGTAATCAAGTAAATCAGTAATTTAACAAAATGTAATGAAATTCTTGCCAGTAAAATTTTTTTCAGGTATAGTTGAAGTGAGTTTAAATGTTTGGAATATCATAAAACTTTTTTAACTCTCTAAGAGCATACAAACCCTACACCTAACAGGCAGGCTTTCGAGCAACAATCATAGTTCTTAAAAATTTATAAATGCTATAATTTTACTAAATTTTAATATTTGAAAAGAGTATCATTTTTAATGCACTGCTACATGAATATAATTTTTTTAAAAAAATTAAGCAATCATATTTGCAATTAAAAAGAATTTGATTTCAGTGCTGGGAAAACGAATTTACACTTCAGCCAATTAGCTTACTCCTCAAAGGGTGAAAACAGATTGAAATATTATTTAAAGAAGGTAAACAAGTTTCAAGAACATTTTAATAAATATAAACGGGTTTTGCAACCTTTCAATGCATAAAATTTCTAATGATTTGAACAGTATATTTAAGTTATTTGCTCTATGTGTATCTTAAAATAATAAAAAATCAAGAAACCTGTTTGAGCAGTGTCCATATGAGAGATTTGTTTTCCTCTGCTACTTCTTCTGTCTGGCCTGCATCTCCTGCCTAAGGAGAAAAAATATGGGTTTTTAAAAGAATCTGTCACTTGGATTTCTTCCACAAAGCAGTTGTACTCAACAGTGAAAAAAAGAAGCCAAACACAAGTAAACATTTAACTCTACACTAAACGTTTGCATACTAAATGCGGCTACATTTATTTTGTTCTGAGAATTTAATAATTATTCCTCATGGACTGATAAATTTGTTTATATTTCAAGGAATAAATATATATTAAAATTTTGTTATGAGATTTTCTACGACATTTAGTTTCGACGCACTGAAATTTTTGACGTACCACGCTTCCATTTGTAGTTTGGGCTACGATAGTGATTATTATACCTTCCACTTTTTACATTTTAAACATAGTGTGGAAGCTAAAAGTAGGATTTTTTGCAGGCAGGTAGTCCACAATTATGCCTCATAAACAGAAGCCAAAATGAACGTGGCATAAACGTGGAACGTTGCATTTGTAAAAGAATCTGTCACTTAGACCCTTTTCCATGCAACAATTGTGCTTATCCCCAGTGGTGAAAGTGTGGGTAGACGTGGGGTGACCCGTCACCCCACTTTTCAAGAAAATGGCTATCCATCCCCCCACTTCTTATATTTCTCCAAATACATAATCCATAGAAGGGGGATGGGGCATGGCATTCTAATTGAAGGCATCCCCCCACTTATTTTTTCCCACTTTCACCACTGCTTATCCCTCAAAAATTCAATTATTACACTAAAAAAACAAAATTTAAAAAAATTACGGAGGTGAAAGTACGAAATTCTAAATGAATTCAACGTGCTAAACACGAATATCAATTTTATAAATATGCTTGTTAGCTCTATTTTTTTAGATATGGACCTTTTTTGCATTACACAGGATACTGCAAAATGAATGTGCGCTAAATGCAAGAAGATGTCAAGTCAATTTTTTTTTTTCTGGAAACCTTATGAAATTTTGCTCATGCAAGCTTTTTTATAAATATCAACATAGGGGTCAACAACCTAGGGTGTCTGGACAGAAGGTTACCCACGTCCTCTATAGGACATGTCACTGACTCTGAGTCAGTGGAGTGGGATCGAGATTCTAGTCAGACAACTGTCTAATGCTTCGATTACCGAAAAATAACCAAGGGCGAAGCCAGTTTCTTATCGCCACTCCTCGCCATGCAAACCTCAATACAGACAGATTCCCTGTCGTTGACGGGTTTTTTCCCCTGTTTGCTTCATGTATTGCTGTTGCTAATCCTCAGCTCATCTGACAGTAGTCAGACAAGCTCCGAAGGGTTGTTGACAGTTAAAATATCAATCACAGCCAAAAGAGTCAGATCTTATGTCTTTCTTATCGAGTTCAAGACACTGCAGGATGATCAGTCATGCATTTTTTACAGATTTGAAAGATCTTAGGTTGGGTTTGAATTATCATCGCACTATAGCTACACGAGAGCTTTTGGCGACGGCCGTCGTACTTTAGAACCACAGTCCAGTGACAAGCCGACACCTGAATAGGCACCCAATGCAGCCGTTAACGGCGACATTCTACCAGGCGTCAGGACTTTAAAGGATATTTAATGTTCACTCCCTTGCACAGGGTTTTATTCATCAGACATTTTTGGCTGTTTGGACCGTTTATAGGTCGGCAGTTATTTTGGAGATGCCCGGACCCGAACCTGGGATCTTTCTCATGCTAGGCGAGTGCCTAACCTACTGGGCTCCCCATGTCCTTGAAAGATCTTAGATTCATCTGCAAGATACAGTGGTGGCCAAAAGTGTGGACACTTTTTTAAAGTTTCATGTGTTTCAACTGTTACCTGTGCTCTTGCATCCATTAAATTTCGCTTAAATACAAACAATTAAATATTAAGTTGAAGGCAATTTAATGTAGAATTTCCTTAAAAAACAGAATTAAAGTATCTATATTACAAATAAAGTTATGCTCATTTTAATTGAACAAACAAGCACAATCAATGGATTATCTTATGCTGAAATTACAATACAAAGTGGTGGTTCAATGACTTGCAAAAATAAGACAGATCATACCATTAGTTGCATAACTTATTTGTAATACATATATTGTAATACTGTATTTATTTTCAATTCTACATGAAATTACTTTGATGATGATAATGTTGTATCCATGGATATAGATTACATGGGACCAAAGGTCAGAGCGGTCAGAGCGGCAGCTTCAGCGATCTGCACACAGTGGTCCTCATAAAGATTAAATTGCTTTTAATTTGATATACAATTGTTTAATTTGATATACAATTAATACATTCTGTAATCACACAAAGTTGAAAAATATGAAACTTTCAAAATGTGTCCACACTTTTGGCCACCACTGTACATCTTTCACATATAAAAAACAGTTGATAGCAACTCACCAGTCCAAACTCCTCGATGCCATTTGCGACGTAGGGCGTCTCCACAGGAGGCGTCTCAACGTCTTCTATAGGACGCGTCTCTGACTCCGAGTCGGTGGAGTGGATGCTCTGAGTGCCGTCGATGTCTGGTTCACGGTTATCGTCGGTGTGGACGTCATCATCAAGATCTGGAAAGATAAGGTCATGGGGTAAGAGGATAATTATTTTAAATACAATACACACTCCTGGGTGTTCTAGTTGGTGGTTTGGGTTAGTTGAATTAGCATTGTGTTAATCCTCTAATGCATACTGTTGTCATATGGCAACAAGTAACATTTAACAACTTTATTCTATTAAAGTAGAGCTCTCCCTCTCGACAAATCTGTGTTTTTTTTTCATCTATTACATTCCATTTTGAAGTTTTAGTTACTAATAACCCTCATAGATGACAGTAGTAAAAGTGTATTCAAAATTAAACAATTAAGTTATTAACTGCTGTGAAATTATGTTTTTGTCAGCATTCAAAGTATAACAATATTAGTGCTAAATATACAAATAAATTGTTTTGAAAAATTAATTATAGTTAAAGAGGGTTATTTTGAAATAGATGTAGTAGTTTTCTCTAATCATTCTTATCAAAATTGGAATTATGTAGTTGGTTTTAGTCATATGGCAACAATTTTAAAAATTGAGATTATTTAAATTCCAATGCAGTTTTTTTTTCCAGTATTTTTCCCATAATGTATGAGTATAAAAGATACAAATGTATTTTTTCGGGGATGAAAAAAAATTATGCATTACAGGGTTGAATACAATACACACTCCCAGGCATTACAGTTGTAGGTTTAGGTTGGTTGAATTAACATCGCGTTAAAGCTACAATAAAACATCCACTGTGGGAACCTAGTGTTATACCAATCAATTTAAGATGTGCTTCAATCTCCAGTTTTCAATTTAAAACATTTTAGTATTTTTCATTCAAAAGTAAACGGTTAAAATACTGTTCGTAAATTATTCAATAAGAATTTTTTTTTAAATATTGGAACCCACTTCAAAAAGTGGGATTATAAAGACATGTTAGTCAGTTATGTTTATCATATGATAAAAAGTTTTATTTTAAAGTTCAATACAGACAGAGTTTTTCAATTGGATTAACACGTTGACGCTGGGGCCGATTTAATTGTTTTTCTGGGAGGCTGCACTCAAATTAATGCGTGCTTCATCTGGCGGCAATAAATTTTTGCCTGTTCACACCTGCATACACGCTCGAAGTACAAGTAGTGATATCGAAAGATCAGAGTATATCACAGTAGAATAACATCAAAATTTATGCTCTTAAAAATTAAACGATCATTGAACATTGAAAAAATATCATTAAGGCTGCTCATCACCCCCATATCCCGTCCTCCTTCGATCGGGCTTGCTAATGGTAGGTAAGTCTATGGGGAAAAAATAGTTTTTATTCCAAAAAAAGCAATGAAATTATGGGAATATTTTGATGCAGTTTCTTTTTAAATTCATAAAACTCCTATAAAATTGTGCTTTTAGAGGTTCTTTTTTTTAAACGTTATTTACTATTTTTTAATCAAAATTTTTTTCGATTAAAAAATAAGCAAATACGATTTTTTAAAAAATAACCTCTAAAAGCACAATTTTATACTAGTTTTACGAATTAAAAAAAAAGGCATCAAAATATTCCTATAATTTCATTGCTTTTTTTGGAATAAAAACCAGGGTATGGGGGTTATGAGCAGCCTTAATGGATGATTAGATTTCGAGCTACGATAAATGAATTCCCGGAAAACTCACCATGATCCTGAAAATGCTTCTCTGGGTCTACTCCTACCCAGCCAGACGGTGGGAGGAGCAAGGGCTCCTGGGACACAGCCGGTGTGACCTGCGGTGGCGATGGGTGGTGGGCCTCCCTGCCACCACCGGTACTCATGGTTCTCATGAGCAGAGAGGAGCACCTGTTGAGATGTAAAGTTAGCTTTAGAGTTTGGAGTGGAATTAGCTAGATTGGTTACTATTATCAGAAAACTTAACCATTTAGGTTAGGTAATGTTTTAATTATCGTTGCACTAGAGCTACATGAGGGCTATTGGCAATGTATTTTAGAACCACAGTCAAGTGACGAGCCGACGCCTGAATAGGCACCCAACGCAACCGTTAAGGGCGACATCGTACGTAGTGTTGGGACTTTGAAGGATATTTAACGTGCACTCCCTAACATGGGGTATTATTCGTCGGACATTTTTGGCTGCACGGGCCGTTTATAGGTCGGCAGCTATTTTGGCGATGCCCGGACCCGAACCAGGGACCTTTCGCATGCTAGGCGAGTGCCTAACCGACTGGGCTCCCCAGCCCCTTTAACATTTAATGGGGTAACTTTGGTCACGGCCTACTCAACTACTGAGGCCAAAGAATGGCTGACCACATTTCTAGGGTTCCAATTGCATCCGAACTAGTTTATCTATCTTCGGCAGGCAGAACTATGATGTCAAAATTTCCATCTACGCGTTTGGGAAAGCTTCTCTGGCCTTGTTATTGAAATTGGACGTGCTTTGGCTCTTAAGGGTAATTGGCCCAAGCATAAAAGCCTAGGACTGACTTTCTTCTTGAGTATTTTTTTACTCATAGGTCAAGGCAGATTTACCACTAATTGAAAAAGGGCAAGAAAATTGGTTAAACTAAAGAATCGTGGCCATATTTGATGTCTTTTCAAAAATATTGCCCAATCGAATGACAACTAACCCTGGCACGTGCTGAGACAACCAATGAATGACTGCAGTATTTTGAACATGACATAAGAAACTTTTCCATTGATAACTTTGCCAAAGGTTGCCACTATACCAATAAGTCGGGGTTCCCAGATTTGGCGTAAAATATCCGGCAATGATTCTTTAATTTTACCAGTAAATATTTTAAGAGTATTTAATGAGAAGTTACGTATAAGCTTAAAAAGCTCGGTGCAAAGTTATACTCTCCACGCAAAAAGATACTAATTTATTTAAGTTGGGAGTTGATCTAAGATGAGATTAGTTTGGGACAGAATGAATAGTCTAATTTAACTGCTAGTGTCATTTGTGCTGGTAAGGGGTGGTGGGCCTCTTTGCAGTCACTGCTACTCATGAGCAGAGATGAGAACCTATTGAGTTGTAAAGTTAACAATAGAGTTTGGAGTGGAATTAACCAGATAGATTACTATATCAGAAAACTTTACTATTGAATGACTTTGTCCCTGAAAAGTATCTTTGGCCCTAAAAGGTAACTGGCCCAAGCACGAAACCCTAGGACTGACTTTTTTCTTAAATATTTTTTTGCTCATAGATCAAGGAAAATGTACCACCAATTGAAAAAGGGCGAGTATTGAAAAGTGTCAATTAAGCCTCTGCATGACAGCAAAATAGTCCCGTTTACATTGTAGCTCTGTTTGGACCAATCAGAATGTTTTCTTTTAATCAAGTGTCAATTAGTAGGGATCACACGAACTGAAAAATGCTAATAAGTAATCTAAAATGGAAAATTTCCCTGATATTTTCAGAATTAAAAAGTTCCCTGAGAATTCCCTTATTCAAAGGTTTTACCAGTTCCGGTTACCACCTTGAATAAATAGGAGTAATTTATAATTTGTTTTAGTGCAAATCAGTTTCAAGGCATAAAACAGTGGCCAAATGGATTCACCCCACTCTTAAGTCACAAGTCCTCACCTGAGTGCCAGCTCCAGGGCGTCCATCCAGCACTTGCCAGCGGGCTCCGAGGGGGCCCGGAAGATGAGGTGGGCCACGGGGAGGGGCTGCACCAGGGCACCGATCGTCTCGCCCTTGGGTCCCTGGAAGAAGGGGGGGGGTTAATTTCAACTATTATTATAACTTAACTGCTCAAAACCATTAAAGAGCTCAGTGGAAGAATGTGCTAAGTGACAGTTTTTTTTTGTTTTTTTTTATTTTTGTGTCAACAAATATCGTATTAACTTCTTTAACTATAGGGTAAGGTGGGGTAAGTGGGCCATTGGGGCAAGTGGGCCACCCTCCTGGCATTTCCCGAATTATGGACGCAAAAAAAAATATGTTACAATATTTTTACGTATTTACCCCAATAGATGCAGGAAACATTATGGCAACATTTTCATTCAAGTATGTAACAAGGTACAATCCTTTTTGTGACATTTTTTAAAATTGCATTTTTTCGTAATTCACGCCATCATACTATATTTTTATTTATTTCCAAACGGTTCATGATACAAAACAAAATGTTATATATTTTGAAAGTGTATAAAACATAGTATCTTTTTGTAGTGTCATGAACTTGTGATGTTGATAAGGTTAAAAGAAAATTGGGGTGGCCCAGTTGCCCCGCGTTTGGGGTAAGTGGGCCACCACAATGGCGGGGTAAGTGGGCCAGGGGTGGCCCACTTGCCCCAACTCTTTAATATACTTAAAAAGAAGTCAGATTCACTGATTCATAGGGTTAGTCATATTCACAATTCATAGTCCTATTCATTGACATAGGCCAGTTTAAAATCTGTAGCCCTAATATTTTTTTACACTACATGCAAAAATGACAAGATGAAAATTAACGTATTTTTTCTTGTAGTAAGCTTGCATGCCAGAAAAAGTTGCTATGGGGGAACTATTAAAGATACATCATTACTTTTTTTTTTCAAACACTCAGAAAATCATGTAGATTATTCCACTTGCCCCACCATATCTCTACCAGTTATGTGTAAAAATATATTAGGGGGGTGGCCCACTTACCCCACCTTGCGGGGCAAGTGGGCCACTCGGATGACCAAAAAGAAAAACATATTTTTTTAATTTATTATTTGCCGATTTGTGTTAAGGTTGCCATGGGTACACTAATAACATATGAGAGAATGGACCACAAAAAAAGTAAGTTGTTAGGCCGATTATAGCCAGTGGTATGAGGGTCTAAAGTCGAATTATGCCAAAAAGGTGGCCCACTTACCCCACCTTACCCTAACAAGTTTTCTCTTTTTCATAGACTTCATATTTTTTTAGGGTTTGCAAGAACCTTTTTCATCAGATGAGTGTGAATGAACAACTTGAAAATAAGCTTTAATCTCCCTTTCACGTTTTTGTCACTTAGCATGCACTAAGCTCTTCAATTAGAGCAGTCAATAGCAGTAAATATGTTGCAGTTAATTTAGCAAAAATGTAACTTGATTAGGATTTATACGACGACCCTTCCTTGGCTTTGGATTTTTTTAAGGTGTATAACATCATGGACCGGGTCAAGCACTGCTGACCTACGGGGGCATGCAACAACAACAAAATGTAACTTACAACATTTAACAGTCAAATAATATGAAAAGACTTTTACAGTTACTTAATATGAAAAGTAGCTAGTTACAGATTCTTAATACTAAAGGTATTAAAGTAACTAATTACAGCTGCTTTTAGAAATTTCAAGTTCAAAGAAAATTAGCAATTTAACCATCTTACCGATTTTCAAAGAGAACCAAGTTTAAAGAAACACAAACAAAACACTGCAATGCAATTAAAATTGAAAAAAATTTAAAATTAATTTTAAAAGAGTTGCATTTCGAAATCAGCATCACTTGGTAAGGTGTGTTTGGTTTTGCCAAATCTATGAAAACTCACAGGTAAGGATATGACCACAGGCATGTGAAATTCATTGAGCTAGAAGAAAAGTGGAGTGAGGTGTGTGATTCACTGAACAGGGCAGCAAACGAGCCGGTTCAATAACGAAATGCGGTGGAATACACGGCACTGCAGCAGAAACGAACAGGGCATAAAACCTAGAAACTTGCCTATTTCGTGGCTATTGGGTTCGTCTTTGCTGGTTCTTAGTAAGCAGGGAGAGCAGCCAAATTTTTTGAAAAATCGTAGTAAAAATAGGAGCATTATCTTTAAAAAATAGGAAAAAATAGGAACATAAACCTACTAAAAAAAGGAAAAAATATGAACGACTTAAGACTTTTTTGTTATAACAAACTTTTTCTAAATGTGGCACAATAAACAATATAAGTCATGGTGTCACGCCCAACACCACAGTCTAAACAAACAATTGCCTTTATTTTGTAGAATTTACTGTTTTAGATCTAAAACTATTTTAAATTTTTTTTCATTTAATCCAGCTGTACTGCAAGATTTTCAATCTGAGTATTCACGGAATCTTAACATTCAGGGTTGAAAGTGGCAAAAAAAAAAGGAAATCACTCGTGAAGGACACATTAACTAAATGAGTATATGGTATGTGCATATATTTGAGTAAATAGGATATAATGTATGAATGTGCCCATATAATTGCCAAAAAGTACAAAAAAATTATCAAAAAAATCTAATTTTAAAATTTATCAGTCTGCTTCATTTACGAACATATCTTACGCATTAAGTGAAAGAACAGGCTCTACCCAAGTAAAAAGGAAGAAATTGTTCACTACTAACAGATTCCAAAAAAATTCAAGGGACTGGGGAGCCCTGGTGTCTAAGGTGTTCGCATGGTATGGGGAAGGTCCCAGGTTCGGATCCGGCGACCGCCAAGATATAAATGGCCAAAGCAGCCAAAAATGTCCAACGATTAATACCCTGTGTAGAGGAAGTGCACGTTAAATATCCATCAAAGTATGATGTCATCCTTAAAGGTTGCTTTTGGTACCTACTCAGGTGTCGGATTAAAACTAACCTAACTAGAAAAATTCAGACTAGAATTTAATAACAACATAAAATCTGAAAATATATATAAAGCGTATATAAGCCTACCCTCCATAAAAAAAACCTGTCTAAAGCTAGAAACCCCAGTTAGGCCAAAGTAGAAAAAAATTTAAAACACACAAAAAAATCTTTTAACGTTCAAAACTGTTCTTGTGTTCACAAGGTCACGCCTCGCGAAAGCTTGATCAGAAGAAAATATTCTGGTTGGTCTTATTTGGCCTGGAACCGGATCTAGAAAGGTAATCAAATCGCTTGATCAGAAGAAAATATTCTGGTTGGTTCTATTTGTCCTGAACCGGAGCTACAAAAGTAATCGGACACTCTTTGGATCCTCATGCAGAGCCAGATTTAACTGCCAATCAATACGAGGCAAGCGAATTTCGTCAAAATTACTAGGCAGCAATATAAACTAATCAGGAAGCATTATTGGACTGCAAATTTTTGTACAAATGAAAATGATCCTTATCTAATGGGGGATTGCACTGATCGTTGGTCGATATTTGAAGACGGCTTAGTGTAATCTAATCTTATTTCATCCTTAAATTATACTAAATTTTTCGAAACTTTATTAGCAAAATCTGTTGCTTAAACTTGTTATTTCTTAAAATTTAAGTTTAGTTTTTATTGATATAGACAGAGAATAGAGATGCACTGCGTTACGAAATCTCTGGAGTTAAAAAAAATATGCAAAAAATAGGAATTTAATAGGAAAAAAGGAGGGGCATTAAAAAAATAGGAAAAATAGGAATAATAGGAGCTCTGCGCTCCCTGTAGTAAGTGATCCACATGGTTATTTCTTAAAAAGGTTGGAATATAAAGTTAACATGCTATGATACCCTCCTTATCTTCGACACCTTTCCCTGACTACTTGGTTGAGTAATTGAGTCACTTACATATTTCTGTCATCATATGCGCATAGAGTAGTGGGCTATATAGCCTACACTCTTCCCTCACTGGGCACTCTTATCTGTTATGTTATGTTATGGAATTTAAAGTTAAACAAAGTCGTTTCTTTCGAACTACAAATATTAAAATACATCTAGGATCCCCAAGTCAATATGATAGAGGGGTCTCATACAAGCATTGCATACAAGTGTAGGGTAAATAGTCCTTTTCTGCCCTGTTCGCCCAAAAGGGTGCGAGTGGGTTTTCGGCTCGCTGACACTTCACTCCAGTTTCCCTTCCAGCTCAATGGTGCGAATTGACGACTGAACGCGTCTCACCTTGGAGGCCCAAATGGACTGCTCCAGGGGGTGGTAGAGCTTGAAGCAGAACCCGTCTTTCTTGGAGGGACGCTCGATGAGCTCGCAGGCGTTGAGCAGCACGGTGCCCACCCATTGGCTGCTCTGAAAGAGATGGCAAAGAAATGCAATTAGTAACTAGAAACATAAGTAAAATTAGCCTTGAGGCACTTGATGGCTAAAACTAATTTTGTAAAACATGCCAGAGCTGGCTTAACTTAGAATGGTAGGATAGCCCAGTCCCTTACTTTAGTAGGACTAGGGATGCATCGAATACCAAATTTGGGCGGATACCAAAGATAGAATATTCGGCCAAAGTCTTAGCCGAATATTCGGCCTACCTAAACCGATTTCATTTTCTATCAATTTCAATTCAACATTGTGCATAAGTACACAATCAAGTAGTAATCGTTTGTTATTAAAAGAAGCATTTCAGAAAGTGTAACATGGTAAGGTGGATCCGATGTTAATGTAGAATAAAAATTAGAAGAAAAAAAATAATAAAACTGTTTCTTACAATATTATTATACAATTACAAAATTATTTTTTTTAACTTTTAGTGAAAAAAATTACAATTGTAATAAATATAGTAATTATTGTTTATTTAATACAACTTGAGTAGAGCTTGATTTAACACTATAAATAACAAAAACTTGCGTATTTGTCAAAAAAGAAAACATGTCCTGTTTGGGAATTTTTCAATGTTTCAGAAGATGATAATATGAAGATATTTGAAAAAATTTCATTTCACTATTCGGCCAAAACAAATATTCGGCTAAAGTAGCTAAATACGGAATAGTAAATGAATATTCAGTGCATCCCTAAGTAGGACAAACAGATTATGCACTGCAGTTCTACCTTGTGTGTCTTGGGGCTCTTGTAGAGCAGAAGCATCCCAGGCTTGAGCACACACCACAGCTTGGTCCACCCTTTGAGGGTGCCCCTCACCTTGAGCCAGTCCCCTAGGACCACGATCGAGGGGTCCTTGAGGGTGGTCGAGAGCTCCTTCGCCACGCGCTTCTTCTCGCGGCGGTAGTTCTTCCTCTGCGCCTGCACCGAGAAGAGAAGTCAAGTTTCAGAGAAAAGAAGTCAAAGCAAAAGAAGTCGAGTTTGCAATTAGTTACAATGTGCTTGACAAATATCTTCTATTTCGCAATTTATTATCTCCAACAACAAATATAAATACCGTCAAAGTCGGTTAGAACAACCTAATATACAACGACTACTCGTTTATAACACCAAATATGTTGTATATGTTTGTGGTACACTAAGGCGAAATATTTTTAATGAAAGTTAAAAAAATGACCGCTATTGAATCAATTTTTATTGGAAATTAATTTCAAATTCAGCCACTTTTCATATTATTTGGCGAATAAAATAAAATTTCAAAGATGAAAAATTATTTTCTAATTCTTCAAGAAGGCATTTTGGTTATCACATAAACATATTTTTAGCGTTATATCTAAAGGATTTTATTCGAAATTTCTCTTATAAGAAGGATATTGTAATATTGAGGTCTAATGGGCCATTCAAGGCATTAAACAATTATAGCGTTATAAACAAGTTTTCATTGTAAACAAGTTAGATTGTAAAAGGAACAAGAATATACAAATAGTTTTTAACCTTCTTTCCATATTTTAATAGGAAATTATTTTTAAAAAATGGAAAATAGTCATTATCATCAAGATTTTCACTTGTTTGTGCATAATCTCTTCTCAATTCTGTTCTAAACATCTGATATTTTAATAATTCTTTTGGAACGTTATAACATATATCTGTTATACTTTTTATCTGTCGGTACTCTTTCTTTAGCAGCCATAAATCCATAGACAATCAGTTTTAACTTCCCTTTTAACCCTCTCAATTAAAAAAATTATCTTTTTTTTTGTTCGAAAAGTGTGACATTAGAGACCTACATTTTATACTTTTTGTCTGTCTGTCTGTCCCTGTCTTTTAACAGTGTGTTTCAACTGCTGTTAATAACACCTAACTATGTATTTTTTTAAAACATTTGGCTGCAGATACGATTAACTTAAATACATTTGTCGGCTTGTAACAATGTGCAGAAAAAAAAAAAAATTTTAAATGTAAGTTATTATCCAGATATTGTATTATTAAGTCTATGGGCAAATCAAGAGACGAAACATATTTGGTGCTATAAACAAATAGTCGTTGTATAGGAGGTACAGTAGAACCCCGATTATCCGAGTTAATGTGGACCGAGACTAACTCAGATAACCGAAAAACTCGGTTAAAGCGAAAAATTTAAATAAAACTATTCTGTACGTCTAAGTGTATATTTTAACAAGTACAAATGTTATACAGACTACGTGCAATTCATATACAGGACATTGAAATAATTCTTTCACTTCAAAAAGTCTTTAATTGTTTATTGTTTTATGTTATTTTGGCGTTTCTCGGCAGCAATGTAGTAAGAAAAGTAAAGGGGAAATTATTGTTGGATTTCTTTTCCTGAAGGTTTGTGAGATCATGTTCTGTTCAGAATTTTTTTCGGTAGTCGTCGGAAAAATCCTAGAATTATTTCAAAGCTCGGTTAAAATCGGATAATCGGGGCTGGGATAATCGGGACTGTACTGTAGTTGTAACCGACTTAAACGTTATTTATATTTGTTATTGGAGGTATCAATTGGAAAATACACTCCTTGCCAACCTAAGTTGGGTAAATAAAAATATGATATGGAGAAGATCCTTCCGCGCATGCAAAGAGGTCCATAAATTGCTTGTGAATCCATCCAGAAAACATGTTTAAAACATTAGTTTCGTTTAAGGTCTAACAGAGATTTGAATATTATTTGAGAAAACGTGGCAATTTTATCAGAATGAAAAGTGTATTTGTGTTAAATTGTATTCAGATCACTTTGTATGTGAATATTATCTTACAAAAGTTTCCAACTAGCGGACCATTTGCTCTTTTCCTCCTGCCTCTTTACTATTTGTTTTTACCCAAGTTAGGCTGGCACACAGTGTAGAAGACATTTGTTAAACAATACATTATAACTGGTTTTAAAAACATACCTTGTATGACTCCCGCTTGTCAAACTTGGAAGTGGGCGAAGGTTCCACAGTCATGTCCCCCTGTAAAGACACTGACCCGTTAAAAGCCCCACCCTCCTCATCGTTCTATTAGAAAGTGAAAAAGAGAGTCAATCAACAAATCAAATAACACTCGAATGAAATAAACAGTGGCAAACTACATCAGGTAGAAAGTAAATAAAGTTAGGTTAGGTAAAATTTGAATTTTCAATGCATAGCAGAGCAATTTGTAAATGTAATTAACTGATAAACTAACTAAATGATAAACTAATTAAATGATATACTAAAAAAGATATGAAATAAAAAGAAAATAATTGGCAATTTAGATTATAAAATCAAAATTTAACTTTTAACGCACACACAAAAATTGATTGAGATAATGGGGTACATAAACATGGGGTGATTGAGATCCGGGTCATTTTTTAAAAAATATTTGCTACTTTAAAAAAACAAACTTATGATTAAAAAAACCTAATTGGACCTTATTTCATGCATTTTTGCAAAATACAGCCAATGAAGGGGGAAATATTAGAGATCTTGCTTGTTTTATACAAAAGCCTTAGGAATTTAAAACACTAAAGAATATTAAAGCTAAAGTTTTTATTGTTGGTACAAAGGTAAGAGGTAACACAGACAATATTTCAGACCTTTCTTCTCTAACATCTTCATTCCACAGATACACATAAAAAGAGCTTAGTGGAAGAAAGTGCTAAGAGACTTTTTTTTTTCAAAATTGAGATATATGTGTCAATATAAACACATTAAAGACTTCTTTATATATCAAGATCAAGTTTCCTCTTTTCAATAAACTTCATTTATTTTAGTATATTTTTTTACTGCTTGTAAATACCGTTTTCAACAGATCCGAGTGAAAATTAAAAGCTTTAAAGCTTGTTTTACCGTATTCACCTTTTTGTCACATAGACGCTCTTGCACATTTAGCTCCTCATATGTGAACCTTTGTAGAATTCACTTTGAAACTTCATTTTACGATTCTTTTTAATACTAACTTTTTTTTAATTATAAACTAGAATGTTCACTTATCCAAAAATACTGACACCGAAGCAAATGATTCATTAATTGTGTTAAAAACACGACATACCAAAAGGATCAAACAGATTTAAGAGGTATGGCATAAAAAAAGCTTTTTCTGGTTAATTAAGAGAGGTTTCGATTGAAAAAAAGGTTAGAATAAACTTTTAATCGCAAAAAAACAACCAGAGTTTGCTTTTTTTTATTTATAGCAAAAAAAATATATATTCCCACACAAAACCAAAAACTCCACTAAATTGATGGGACAATCAGCAAATGATCAACACTATTTTTTTTTTAAATTATATAACTTGCATACAAATACTTACTAAATGAAATAATCTAAAATGTGATATTTTTGATATTTTACAGCATTAACACTTGCCACATTACCTTGTATGAATATAATTGAAGAGCTTAGTGGAAGAATATGCTAAGTGATTATTTTTGAAAAAATTAAAATTTTGTGTCAATGAACGTATTTAAAACATCTTTACATAACGCTAACGAATTTCCACTTTCTCATGAACTTTAAGTTTAAAATATTTTTGATGGTTTGCAAGTACCTGTTTTCAAGAGATACGAGGGGAAAATAGAAACCTATATCTAGCTAATTTTCACCTTGTTGTCACTTAGCATATAGTCACTTAAGTTCCCACATGTGCTATCTAATTGTTGTGAAAGAATCAGATTTACTGTACGGTAACCCATGGCGTTATTTTTTCAGATTTGGCGATAAATAAATTTTTGTAGAAACTGTCTGACGATTCAAATTCTTTAACTTCGCAATGATGACGCTTTCTGTAAAGCCGGTGTTAAATGAACAAACACGTTTTTCGGCTCTCCCTCGTGTAGCTCTAATGCGACGATAATTCAAACCTATCCTATCATTTTGGTTGGGTTTTCGGCCGATCTTTGGCGCGATTTTGGAAAGTTCCACAAGGGTTACCGTTCAGTAAATTTCTATCGTTTTGCAAAGTTAGATAGCGCATGTGGGATCTTAAGTGACAATATACTTACACTAAGTTCTTCAATTACCTCAAAGTTTTTATAATTTTTTCGTAAAATCAGATATTTATAATAAAATAAAAAATAACCTTTGGCGAAGTACTTGGTGTACTTGAGACCTCTGAATACCGCGGCGTCATTGGATGATCCGAGTTTAAATCATGACCTGAAAAGAAGAAAATATTTCGTAAGAACTTTAAGAAAACTTAGAATGGTTAACTTAGAAACAGTTAAAAAAATAATTAAATTGGTTTGTAACAACAAGTAGGCCAGGGATTCCCAACCGGTGGTATGCGTACCAAGCATTCCAGTGGTAAGGGGGAAAATTTCAGGTGGTATGCGTGAGCTACGTGACAAACATGATGCTATTAATTAACTTCTAGGATCTTTGATTAACTTCTGAATCAGATGTAAAACCAGAGTACCCTTTGATCTTCCGGCAAGTTCTGCCATTTTTGATGTCATTTGCTACCAGTTACTTGTGTGAGAGTGGATTTCCTGAACTCTTGTACATAAAAAAATAAACATTGAAGCAGAATAAGTGTTGAAGAAGACTTAACAGTGAAGATAAATTCCACCACTCCTAATTTTGATAATTTAATCACAGGCAAATAACAAGTTCAGCAATTAAGACTATAGAAGGATATTTAGTATGATAATGAATTTTTTGCTGAGTTTGTACTAATTTTTTTATTTGTATGGTTTTATACCTATAGGTTATAAATGAAACTGTAAAGTAATACTATTTTAATCTTTTTATTTCTCCTTTATTATAAGCATGTCATAAATAAACAAGTATATAACCATTAAATATTCTCAGGAATTTAATTCAAAAAGCCTTTGGACACTTTTTGAAACTGCAAATTAATACTATTTTAATCTTTTTATTTCTCCTTTATTATGAGCATGTCATAAATAAACAAGTTTATAACCATTAAATAGGGGTAAGTGGTGTACCTTGGACGTATGTGTACCTCGAACCTATGCTGATTCTAGCTCGATTAGCTTAGATATTGAAACAACACCACATGCAGTTAAAGTATTTGCTACCAGGGATCTCAGTGAAGTTCTATCTGTTTGTTTAAAAGGTCAATTTATTAAAGAGGTTTCGAAAAACTAAATTCACAGTTCAAAAGTAAATTTTTGTCAGCTTCTTTAGTGTAATTTTTTACTCAAACATGTAGTGTTTATTCAGAAACGATGGTTATGCAATATAAAGCAAAGTTTTAGCTATAAAACAGTGTGCTTGAAATTAAGTTAAGTCTAACCATAACTTGGTGATTAACTATTTTGTTTTTAATATCCAAGTGGTGTACCTCGAACCTAATACAAGTGGTGTACCTTGGACTGGTCCAAGGTACACTACTATAGGTCTTATGTGCTTTAGATTGTTGAAAACCCCTTTTTAAAATTCAAGTAAATTCTTTCCTTTGAAAAATTAAGTATTTTAAGCAATTAATATGCAACCCTGATTTGTAAAATCTAGAAAAATGGAAATTTGTAAGAAATTTTGATATGATGTGATAAAGAATTTTTTTTTGTAGTTAATTATTTAGATTTATGGTAGCCTATAAAATTTTGACCATATTGATATAATATAGAAAATAATTATTGCATGCTCATCTAAAAAGATATTTTTTATAATAAAAATCTAAGCAGAACATCCTTTTTACGTTTAGGCCTAGTTGAATAAACATTAAGGGGGAATATTTGAGTTGTTTTTTTTTCAAATTTAAGACAGAAAGATAGCCAAATGTTTTTCTATGGCATGAAATATCAGTTTAATTTTATGCTGCATTTTAACGAATACACCCGAGAAAGATTGCATTGCAGCTGAAAAAGCCAAAAGGGCACTAAAAAAACTAAGGCAATAAAACCCCTTACTGAGCCAATTGACCTTACATAACAAAATACTACAATCTCTTGGCTAGAAATGAGTAGGTTGTAAAATGTATTTTTGAATTTTATGTATTGGTTTTCAATACTCAGTATTGGTACTCAATATTGGTTTTCGGACTGTAAATCGAGTCTCTCTACCTGTTAATAATTGGTCCAAGGTACACTACCGGTTGGACCAAGGTACACCGCCCGTGGTGTACCTTGGTCCTAATTTCAGTTTTCTGTATTTATTTTTTTAATAGTTGAAATCATTTAAATAACATGTTAAAATAAATATATGTTGTATATAACAACATAAAGTATTCAGTAAAAATATTTTTATTCACTTTTTGCAAGTAATTAAGAAAATAAAAATTGAAAAGTCAAAATAGGTCCAAGGTAACCCACCTTCCCCTATTCTCAGGAATTTAATTCAAAAAGTTATTGAACACTTTTTGAAGGGTAAATATTATATGTTTATTAAAACATTTAGGTCTGGTGGAACGCCAAATTTTTTCAAAAACTCAAGTGGTACACCGATGCAAAAAGGTTGGGAACCTGTACATTAGGTTCCAAATAAACTTAGCATAATATGATAATGATCTTCATTTTACCAGTTTTATACGAGACCCACATCATATAAGTATTTTTTTTTAATTGGTAGTTATGAATTATCCTATCAACCACCACAAGGAATAAACCACAAGTCTCACAAACAAGTAAGAGGCAACATATTAAAGCAAAAAATCAGGGAAGTCTATGTCATAAATTTCATTAAAAAATTTTATTGGAAGTATATTTAAAATTTAATTAACTAAAAATTTAATCTGCATTGAAATTACATGAAAATTCTATTTTTATTCAATACTTCCACTGTTGCCAATTCGTCAAACATGTGAGAAACTTTATTAAAAATAAAACTCTTGAAAAATATATTTATTTAAGTTATGTAATTCAGTTTGGATTCATGTCTATCACAATAGGGTTCGTTTGATGGTTCATTATATATGTATGAAGAAAGAAAGATGCATAGAGAGCAAGTTCTAACTTTGCATAAAAAATATGCAAAGCTTTAGTTTTTAAAGCATCAATTTTACCAATCCTTTATTCTTTGAACCGTAAATTATTTTTTTTAAATGATAAATAATAATAATTGAATTTTTGAAATAAAGTTTAAGGAAATGGAAAATTCTGGTGACTAGAAGATGTTTATTTACAAAACGACAGGGAATGTTCCTTTTTCCCCCATAAAAATTATGTTTTTATTTTAATTTTCAAAATAATGTAAAGTTAAATGATATTATTATAAGTTTCGCTCTCATAGTATAATAAATTTCATTTTGCTTCAAAACATATTTTCCCAGTATAATGTTAGGTTAGGATAGGTGTGAATTGTCATCTCACTAGGGAGGGATATTGTTCGCCGGATGTCGTAATTTACAACCACAGTCAAGTGACGATCTGACACCGAAGTAAAAACCTACACTCCGTGCCAACCTTACTTGGCTAAAAACAAAGAGTAAAAAGCGTGATTGGTCCTTTAGTTAGAAACTCTTGTAAGGTAATATTTACATACAAAATTATCTTAATACAATTTAACAAAAATACATTTTTCATTCTGATAAATTTGCCACATTTTCTCGAATTATCTTCAAATCTGATAGACCTTAAACCAAATCGATGTTTTAAACATGTTTTCTGGATGGATTCACAAATAATTTATGGAACTCTTTACATACGCGGAAGGATCTTCTCCATAGCATATTTCTATTTACCCAACTTAGGTTGGCAAGGAATGTAATGCAACCGTTAAGGTGAGAACGCACACAGAGTTGGGATTTAGGAGCTTATTTAACATGCACTACTGGAATTTTACAATGGACTTTTGGGCTGCACAGATAGCTTAGAGGCTGGCAGTTATTTTGAAAATGCCCGAGCCTGAACCTGGGACCTTTAGTATGCAAGGAGACTGAGCTCCCCAGCCCTGGGAAAAACACAAGGGAATTTGAAAAAAAAATAGGAGGACTTAATGTGCATCAAGATACTCTACATGCAGTGCTGGATCACCTTTACTGTACGGTAACTATTGACGCAATTTTTCAGATTCAGCGATAAATAGTTTTTTGTGGCAACCTGTCTGATTTCAACTAATGATTCGAATTATTTCGCATCGCAACGATAACGTTTTCCAGGCAACACTATCTGACTGTTGTGCTATAGAGAGCGTGACGTCTAAGTCGCCAGAATACAGAATTGTGGCGCTATTTTGGAAAGTTCGCCAATTGTTACCGTACAGTAAATTTCTATATGCAGAACTTTTATATGCTCTGTAACGATACATCATTCAAATGAATACTAGATTGTTCATTAAGTGGTTGACTAAATTTTATTCGCAAATATCTTTTCTTAAATATGTATTATCTTAACAAGCACATCTTTAAGGAAGAAAAAACAGAAAATTCCATTCATGCTTAGATATGGGCTAAATTGAAATAACTACAACAACATGTTGATAAAAGGGGTAAAATAATTTCATATCTTTTTAACAATTTAATATTTTTCTATGATTATTTTTAAGAGTGCTTTTTATGTGGAGGGTTTATGTTTTTGAAAATTATATTGAAGTACTTCATTAAACACAATAATAAAAAAAGACGAACCAAACTAAGATCACAAACACTTTGACACGGTTTTTAAAATGAAATATTGTTCTGTTTGTTTACATACAAAAAAAATAAACAAATACAAAACATATAAAAGCACATGCATGCATGTCAATATTTACACAACTCACCGAACGATGACGAACTGGAAGGCGGAACAGCCATCCAAAAAAAATCGAACGCAATAAGTCACAACTAATCGTCATCATTTCTACCTCCCCCCGCGCGGCATCCTTTTTTTTACAGCAGACGATAATAGAAAAATCTATTCGAGCGAATTCGAAAACGCCATAATCCGAAAAAACAAGCAGCTGATTGCAAGAAATAGAGAGTTCTTCCCTTTCACACCGCGAGTCGTTTTCGAACGTTTTCTTCCTTCGAGATTTTGCAGACGATTTTCCGGCTAAACAGAACCTCCAGTAACGGATGTGAAAGAAGTAATGATGTGGTTTTGTGTACCTGCTCCTTTGAAATCAGTAACTTGTAATGGGATTATTTCTCCATCGGCCTAGTTAACATTTTTTTCTGAAATTATTTTCGAATACTAAAGGTTAGTTTGAATTATCATTGCACTAGAGCTACAAGAGTTTAGGTTAGGATAGTTTGAATAATCGTCGAACTAGAGCTACACGAGGGCTATTGGCGACGAGCGTCGTATTTTAGAACCACAGTCAGGTGGCGAGCCAACACCTGAGTAGGCACCCAACGCAACCGTTAAGGGCGACATCGTACGCAGCGTTGGTACTTTGGAGGATCTTTTACGTATGCAACTCCCCCCAACAAAGGGTCTTATTCGTCATTACATTTTTGGCTGCAAGGGCCGTTTATAGGTCCGTAGTTATGTTAGCGATGCCCGGACCCGAACCTGGGACATTCCGCATGCATGGCGAACGCCTTAACCGACTGGGCTCAACAGCCACACACTTTTTTGTGGAATTATTTTCAAATAACAAAATAAAAGTTTTCAAGGTTGTTTCACTTATTAAATTTTTAAATGCCAATTTCTTGCTGTGCTGTTTCTTTGTTCAAATCCTTTATTAAAGAAACTTGCATAAAAAAGATTTTTTTTTTCATTTATGACGGTCATTTTGAGAGTGAAACCGAAACAACCAAAAAAAGGCGGAAATACAAAAATGAAAACTGAAAACTTGTGACATCTTGATTTCACAGGGTATTTGTGCGGACAAGGATTTCACAAGGTATTTGTGCGGACAGGGTATTTGTGCGGACAAGGAACTTTTACGAACGCTGATTGGTTGGTTTAGTAAGTTAATCTACAAACTAGCCAAGTCCGCAGCAGTTTTAGTTAAGAGTTTTTCAGACGGCCCAATGTTCAAAATCACTTTTTTTTTTTGCATCAGCACTCTCCAATCCAAAAGTGTAAAAAACATAATTCTTCATTTAGGATTTTAAACCCCATCGCAATAGTTGATTATTGAAGTAGGTTGGAATTAACGTCGTACTAGAGCTACACGAGGGCTATTGGCGACGGACTTCGTAATTTAGAACCACAGTCAAGTGACGAATTGGTAATTGAAAGAAAAAAAAACGAATCAAATGAACAGTTCTCAAATATAAAAAACAGGAATCTATAATACCCACTCTCCAATAAATAACATAAATGCTTCGCTGGTGACGTAACAGCTAAAACACTGGGGAGCTTTCGACCAATGCCAAGGCTGCGCCTTGCGCCGGGGCTCTCGTCTTCCAAACCCGTAACTATGGCAACGAACCAAAAAGCACCCCCCCCTCCCTTCCTCTTCCTTTTAACAAATTTCACACCCCCGCATTGAAGTCTATCCCACTGCGGCTTTCAATGGATCTTTTCAGTTTGTTGTTGTTTTTTACTTGACTTTCAAAGTTACGAGGCGTTATTTGGATTTGGGTGAACAATCGCTGTAGGAGGTTAGAAATTGACTGCTGCAAGCGTTAACAAAAATATTCAGTTTTTAGTTTTACTTTCATTTAGGGGCTAGGGTGGTTAAAATCGCTGATCATTTCGCTAACAATATGCTCACTCTACCGGGAGAGGACTCGATTCCCGCCTTTGCCCTGGGTGTACTTTCTCTCTGAACCAGTAAAAATTCTGTCTGTGTCTGTCTTAGTTGACGAAGATTTATAAGCGCAAAGCACTCAAGCCGAAAATACATGAACCACCCAACCATTGGTTCGTTTCTTCTATTCAGTTTGCTTTTTTCTTGTCTTCTTTTGACTTTTAAAGTTACGAGGCATCATTTGGTTAAGTATGGACTGTCGTTGCAGGTTGGAAATTAACAGCTGAAAGCGTTACCAAAAAGAATCTCTTTTTTTTTTACTATTACTTACCTACGGTAATGAAAGTAATGCGATGGGGGACCTAAAATCCGAAATTGTAAGAATTTGTGTTTTCTACAAGTTTTGGAGGGTGCTGAATCTGAAAAGTGGTTTTTGTGCCAAATTACTAAGTTTACCGAAAATATCAGTGGGACAGTTGTTTAACTTTTTCGTTCCTTTTTTACAGCTTTTTTCGAAAAAACGAACACTAAAAAAAAGCAGAAGTCAGATACATCGACCAATCGTGCTGGTCTCCCATTCTTTGACTTTTTGCGCGGGAAACTTTAGTAAAAATGATCTTCAATTTAAATAATAGGGAAAGTTTGGTTTTCTCCTTTGGCAGCCGTACAAAAAAAGATTCTTCCAATAAAAAAATAAAATAAAAAAATAGAGATCTGATAATAGTCGGAAAAACTGGACAAATAAAATTGTTGAAAATATTGGAAGAATTTTTTCAAAGGGTTGACAATCTTTTTTTTTTTTTTTGACAAGGGCTAAGGAGCTAAAATAGGCACAGCATACCTTAGCCTCCAATATGCATGTCCTGCACTGAGTTAAGTTTAAATGTGGCATATTAGTTGAATTAGACCTTTCACATTGCAAGTGCGATACATTATGACACGACGCACGGTTACATTTGTTCGTACGGCACATTTCCATTAGAGTAAGGATAGGTTTGAATTATCGTCGCACTTAGAGGCTACACGAGGGCTATTAGCAACCAATGCCGTCTTTACCATAAGGGCACACGGGGCCCGTGCCCAGGGCCCCCATTCTCAGGGGGCCCCGAAGAACCGACAATTTCTCTCACACATTTATTCTCAAAACATATTTGTCGGGCACATTACACTTTTTTCACAAATCAGTAATCTTATCGGAGGTATATACGCAACCCCTCCGATTCCAAAGTCAAACTGCACCGTCGAAACAAGAACCAACATAAATGTCGACATTGTTTATTGTTGACTTGTAAAATTTTTTCTCAGCTTCTACAAAACGTTCGACAGCATACCAAGAAATTGATAGTCGATTTAGTTTTTTTGTCAGTTAACAACAATCGAATCTGATGAGTTGACCAAAAAATGAATAGAATTTGCAGAGTTTTATCATGAAGACATTAATGCAGATGAGATCAAAACAAAATGTTTTCAGTACTAACCTAATAAAATCAGATAAATTCGAAGAAACTTTTCCAAACGTGGAAATTGCTACAAAAATATTTATTTGCCTAATGGTCATACTCAGTAAAAAATGTTATTACAATTCGCTCTTTTTACTTTCTAAAAGGGCCTCAAATTATTGTGTGCCCAAGGGCCCCAGCCTAGTTTAAGACGGCCCTGTTAGCAACGGGAGTCCAGTCATAATTTAGACGAGTGAGTTCAAGTGACGATCCGACACATACACATACTAAGTGAACACCCAATTCAACTTTTAACCTCTTAAGACCCGAGCAAAATCCTACGCGTATATTCTTAATCTGAACATACTTTTCATACAAGTATATGCTAAAAAGTATGTTTGGCAAAGAATTTTTTTAAAATTATGTTTAATAGTTACTTTAAAAAAGCCTTAAACTCAAAAAATACACATTTTTGTGCTATAAACTATAAATGCAGCAAAAAAGGCCATACCACTTATTTGTAGTTAATAGATTATTTTAAAATGGTTTTTTATGCAAAATGCCTTCAAAATTAACTACTAAAATATCTTTTTGAAAAGTTAGAAAAAAGTTTAAAATTTTTTTTTTAAGAACTCTAATATCGCATTGACCCTCATTCAACTTCATTTTTTACAGAAATAAATGACTGATACCTGTCATCAAAGGCTGAAAACTGATATCTGAATCTTCTTCTATCGGACCAGGTCAATTTCGGAACCAATTAACGTATTAATTGTTTGTGGGAGGGTTTTAAAGGAAGGGAAGGACAGGTCGCAAGAGGTGGCCGACATCCGACCGGAATTGGAGAATATTTCAAGTCCACTCAACCTTTTTACCTTCGATTCCGTCGGTCTTTCTTGGTTTCACAGACCATATAAAGGTCGTTTTTTTTTTTTTTTTTTTTGTTGAAAATACCGGACCTGAACTTGTGACCTTTCGCATGTACGGCAAGCGCCTGTTACTGAGATCCCCAGTCCGTCCCGTTGCATGTGAGAAAGTTACCATAGCCTGATGAAGACCGTTCACTGGAAAAAAAAACGAGGGGGGGAAGATGACCAAAAAAACGTCGTGCGTGCAAACTGGCCTAATCGTTAAAAGAAGGTTAAAAATAACTCCCACTCGCTCATTAAAATTAACTCGGGAGACACTCGAAAGATAAGCACGCGGTTTCGAGGAGTGGGAGATCGAGAGTGGAAAGAAAAAATTCGTTATTAACGAAAACTTGAGAATTTAATAGGGGCCGTCCATAAACTACGTGATGTGTTTAGGGGGTCGAGGAAAATATCACGTAGAGAGGAGGGGGTAAGGTTAGGTTTTTGAATTATCGTCGCACTAAAGCTACACGAGGGCTATTGGCGACGGGCGTCGTATTTTAGAACCACAGTCAAGAGACGAGCCGACACTTGAATAGGCACCCAACGCAACCGTTAAGGGCGACATCGTACGCAGCGTTAGGACTTTGAAGGATATTTAACGTGCACTCCCTTACACGAGGCACTATTTGTCGAAAATTTTTGGCTGCACGGGCCGTTTATAGGTCGGCAGATATTTTGGCGATGCCCGTACCCGAACCTGGGACCTTTCGCATGCTAGGCGAGTGCCTAACCGACTGGGCACCCCAGCCCTAGGAAGGAGGGGGAGTCTCGTCAATATCACGTAATTCTTTCTTGCAAAAAAATCTTCGTCCAGCAAAATATGTTTATCGACTTAAATGTGGCAAAATCTTACACTTAGTAAAAATCATTTTAAAAGGGTTTTTTTATCGGTACGTCGCGTGATCAAAAGCAGGTCGATTTGGCCGACGTCACTAATAAGTATAAACAAACCGGTGTTTTATTATTTTTTTCAATTAAACTTGCTTTGATCTAATTCAATATTAAGATAATAATTATTGAGATAACAGAAGGCGGTTTAACCGAAACGGATAATTCAAATTTGAGTAAAATAGATTCCAATATGGTGTTTCAAAGTTTGTTTATACTTAACTAGTGACGTCACGGATATCACGTGACCACCAGACAGCTTTTTCACGCGTAATTTCTCATCTGAATTTTAAAAATCACTTTTTACGTTTTTTGACAAAAAGTTTTAAAAAGAAAAAAAATCGTATTTTTATTTCATAACACACGCTTAATTTACGATTTAAAAAAATAGTATAATACCCTATTCTATACCAGATAAACACTCACAAAAGAACAGTCCAAAAAAGAATCAGAATGCCACATTCCACACTCTTTTGTTCCATAAAAAATTAATCATAATAATCAAAACCATCTTTGTAGTGCCGGTCACGGTTGCACTTCAACACAAACAGAACAATGGATAGAACATTTTTATTAAAAAAATTATTTATATCGGCGTCAAAGAAGAAAGAAATTATATAATAGTGTAGATGATTCCTAGGGGGAAAGTAAACACTTTTGTTCTCATATAAAATTACGCCATTGTGTTAGTTCTGTCGAATTAAGTGCTTCTATAAATTCAATAGCGAAGACAAAAAAAAAAAAAATTTAATAGGAATCATTAAATTAAGTGCGATACGTAAAATGAAAAGACTGACAAGCAAAAATTTGTACTCGGCTATTTTCGTACTGTTAATCTTTAATTTTTTTTTCCTATCACAGTTGACGGCTTAGGTCTGTTTTCTTCTCTGTCGGTTGTCATAATGTCGAGCATGGTACAGGTTTGATGTCTAGAATTAGTTTGGTGTTTAGCAGCATAATATTGATTCGTATTAGATCCAGAAACAGTCCGTTAATTAAATGTCCGTTATGTTGTAGAGAATTGGGATAGGTTTATTGATTTATTGCAATGTCCCATGACAGAAATAACATTTGGTAAAGATTCAGTCAGACGGTCAAATTAAAAATAATAATAATGCTACATCAGCCATCAGCAATGGGGAAGGGGGTGTTATAATACCTGTAACCCTTTCCGACCGAGATATCACGATAGGGCGGGTATAAAAGAGAATGTACCACAGGGTGAGGCAAAAAAAAGTGGCCCCAACGAGGAGATAAGAATACGACAGAAATGTTGTCAAGCCAAAAACCAATACAAAAGAAGGTTTGCTAACTGAAGCTATTGATCACTTCAATATTAAACCCAAACAAAAGCTTGGCGACCTACTTGCCGGCATTTACGCTATGGTTTGAGAAACTGGTTGAAATGAAATATAAACAAGGTTTGTAGAGCTGATCAAGAAAAGTTCCCACTAGTTATTTCGGTCGTTATTTATCCTAGAGAATCGGACCTTTTTGTTTTTGTTAATAACATTCTAACATTTCAAAACATTCTAAATTGATTGAAAGACACAAAATTTGAATTATGGGTGCCTTCATACAATACGAACTAATAACTGAACTCGCCACTATTCTATGAGTAGTTACAATGAGAAGTTAACCCAGTCCAACCAATGCAAAAACAGGTTTCATGCGACTTCAAGAGTTTTTCTCGCCAAGCAATTCAACGTATTCCTATCCCTAGACCAGGGCCACTTTTATTTGTATTTGCCTCACCCTGTACAAGCTCTCTTCAAAAATATCGATACCGAAGCGGCTGACTTGTCCCATTCGTTATTTGTATTAAAAAATGACTTGGTTTTTAAGGAGTTGTTGGCATTTATGCTGTTACACGCTGTTTTTTTCACTACCGCCGGTCTCAAAGAGTTATGGGTTGTGCAACACCTGATGCTCTTCCATAAGGCCTGTTAGGCCCGGGCCTAGGCAACCAAATTTTAGGGGCCCCTAAATTTCAGTTTCTATTGTAGTAAATGCCGTAAATCCCCAAAATATCAGAAAACTAAAATAAATTCTGATACTTCACATTGTTTTTTTCTTGGCTATGAATGAGAAATTGGCCTATGGGGATATTTTTGATCGATATTTATAAGGCAGCTAATAAAGCCGTAGCAAAATTTGATACACAGGTCAATATTGCACCATCATTTTGGAAATCATACAAAACATTTTCCGTAAAGGGGCCCTCATAATAGGTTAGTGCCTATAGTCCGGGTTTTCCTAGAGCAGGCCCTGGGGTTGTGGGGAGAGAGGTATCAATGACACAAAATAAAAGTTTAATATACAAGTCCCCGACATTAAAGGCACACCCGTGCATGCAATGGCCGGTATCTGAAAGAACGGTTATTCTTATGCCATAGTCATATGCGTCAAAAAAAAAAATCTTACGCAGCTTGCGGTTTATTGTCACCCGAGGCAAAACTATATACACAAATGTACACTAAAGACAAAAAAGTACCTTAAGTATGACGACACAGTGACAGCTGACATACTGCACATGATTTTAATTTGTCACTAAAAAAATAACAGAACAAAATCCTGACGAAAAACGTCATTCCAAAATGTCCGACATTATTAGTCATCATCATCCCATTTTTGACAAAAGGAAAGATGCACTTAATACACAGAGCTTCCTTCTTATTCATTTTTCGTCATTTTTTCCCGCTCAAAAATGGTTTGAGTTTCTTCTACTGTTGTTTCACCCATAGAGTGAAGAATATTCTTGGCGAGAAAACAAAGTGAGGCCGTCAGAAAGTCGCCAAGCTACTCTAGTGTGCCCAAACGTTCCACTCATTTAATGTTAGTTCCATGCTGAAACGGATCATTTTATTCCTTAAATAAACATTAATAAAACTTTACAAATGTTTGTTTGCGCAGCTGTAGGTTGTACTGCGAGATCTGAATGGTTGTGTTTGTTATATCTTTTTCTCGCCAAATTTTCAAAAACGCTCCAAAAGAACTAAAAGGATTTTTTGCGAGAAATTACGATGGCATTTATCCGTGAATTTTATAGCGCATTTATAATTTTGAATTTTAAAGTAACATAAGTAACGGGATTCTATACTCGAGCGAGAACAATAAACACAAGCTTATTGTCCTGTTACGGATTAAATGATACATATACTAGGATAGGTTTGAATTTTTTTAGTCCGTGCATGAACGAGTATTTATTTGCTAGTTTTTACAATACAGCAGTGTATTTCCCTTCACTGGTACTACAACTGGGTTGTAATTTTAGTTTATAGTCGAGTGTCCGAAATCGTTAAGCCGATGTTGTAGCCCATTATACCATAGATATAGAAAGTAGCAGATATGCCCATCGATTGCGCAATCCCGTACAACGTTATACAAATTGTGCGATGAAGCCACTTTACGCCGTTTTCGCAATGTCTCACGGGATAGTGGTTGCCACAAAACTGATTTTTCCGAAGAGTTACATGCAATAAAAAATAAAAATTGCATTTTTAAAATGCTTCTTTTATGAATATATACCTCATGACTGCCAGAAATTATCAATACATATCCAGCTATAAACTTATGATAGTAAAACTGGTAAAAAAAATTAATTAGTTAACATTAAATATATATTTTTGATTAGTCGAATTTATCTCAAGGTGCCATCTGGTGGCTTATGGCATGCCATGGGCGAGGTCTTGCGAACTGCCTTATGGGATACTAGTTCAAAAATGGCTTCATCTTTTCCCCTTAGGTGCAGATCTGCTACGTTCTATTCTATGCATCATACAAACTCCGATGTAGAATAGCGCCAAAAATTTGGCCGAGAGCGTTTGTTTGGGCTTAATACAAAGCGATAGATGACTTCTTTTGGCGTAAAAGTTTTTGCATTGTTTTTTACCCGGCGTCATCTCTATCTCATTCTTACCTCTATGGTGTTTCACCCTAAATAGAGTTCGCGTGTCTCCGTCATTTGATTGTTTGTTGCCATCAAACTTAATGTCGTCATGCGACAGATAAAAACAGTCATAAGGTGCGTTAAGTATTTTTTTTCCCTACCTTATTTTTATGGCTGCAATCATCTGTTTGAAACGTGCTTTTTTGTTGATAGATTTTATTGTTAATTTAGAGATTTGGTCATTCTAGTAAAAAAAAGGCGCCTTTTAGACCGCAGTATATTTGGAGTGAAACTACATTCTAATTATCCCAATAAAACATTTCATTTAATTACGACCTTTGAAGTAGCCGCTGATAATACACAAACTTAACCCTTTCAGTCCCAGTGATGCCATTTGGAATCATCATGTTTCTGATCATAATTAAAAAATAATATTAAGGCTGTCATCTATTGGGATTAATAAAAAATATTTTCTAATAGAAAAAAAGTTTGAAGAATCGAATGATGTGCTTTTTGATATCATAAATGGATATAGACGATTAGAAAAAAATTCTAGATTGATAATGCTGCCAAATTGTCATTGGGACTGAAAGTGTTAGATTGAAGTTCTCTAAGAACTACATTAATGATGAAAAATGATATCTTTAAAAACAAAAACCAGTATTCCGGAATAATTTTTTTTCGCATGAACAGTACGAAATATGATTTTTTGGTGATGTATTTTATTGTTAATTTAGTGACTTGGTCATTCTTCTTAAAAATATAACACCTGACCGCAGTATATATTTGAATCGCTACTATAGCGATAACACACAAACAGACGAAGTTCTCAAAGAACTAAAATAATCTATTTTCTTGTTACTCAACTGCTATTAATCGCATACCCTTCAAACAAAAAAGGAATTCTGACCCATAGAACGGAAGGAAGGGGTGTTGATAACGAACGGAAATCTCTACGATATCAATACCCTACTTGCCATTTTTTCTTAAAATAAATGGACAGTAGATCTCCAATTATCCGAAGCATTGCTGATTATCCGAATTTCAAAAAAAAATTAAACTATACCTCTCCCGACCTTGAGTTTGCAGTATACAAATGTTCTACGAGAAGTAGGGTAAATAGTTCTCATATTTGAGAGCGAGAATCGAATACAAAAAGGTATTTAACATTCAATAAACAAATTTATTTGTTATTTCAACACATAAATTTATTATTTTTATTAGTTTAGCTTCAATTAGAGTGTTATTTTAATTATTTTTTTCCTCCGATTTTGACGTAACAGGGCGCACGAATATCTGGGTCAAATTATCAACCAATCGGAGTAGGCGAGCTTCGGCGCCAGCCGCGTTGTTTACGCAAATTCCTCCGCGTAGTACATTTCTCTGCTGCAAACTTAAGGTCGGTTTTGGTATAGGCCATCTTTTTACTGTGTCTTTGTTGAATGTCATGTCTAGTATTTTGTTTGGTTTGGACCAACCAAAATCGTACTAGGCATGACATCCAACCGAGACGAATAGTAGAATATAAAAGAAGCGGCTCAAAGTGGCTGAGAGGTTAAACGTGTCCATCTTGTCAGCCCAAGATCGCGGGTTTGAGCCCCGGCCGAGTTGTCCGATTTTCTGGATGGGGAAATCTTGGACACGTATGTCATATGATTATGTGACATGTAAAAGATCGCTGTCGGACCCATCTGACTTGGGTTCTATCGGCAAAACTAAAATCTCGGCATACTTTATTAACATCCACAAAGAGCTCAGATTCATTGTTAATATAAGCTTCATAATTGGTAGCGAGAGTCGCCTAGATGGTACCACAAAAAAATGGCTCTCAGTTCTGGGGAATATGCCGAGTCTGCAAAGGTGTGACCGCCAATAATGAAGCCCCAATGGAGAAGAAAAAGGTTTACTCCAAATTCCTTCGGATAATTGTAGTTCAAGTGTAATCTAAAAACGGCCATAACTCACCCTGTTTCGATTCCAGGATAGGGGTCAACACGCCCCCTGGCGACCTATCCAGATAGCTCTCCCACGAAGCCGCCGTCACTCGGTTATTGCCCAAAGGATTGAACTTCATTTCTAAACTCCCATCAACACAAGCAGCACGGAAACAGCTCAGCCCCACTACTGACGCGTTTGGTTTGCTTGATTGGGAGCTTCCTCTTTTGTGAGCGACGGTGATTCAAGATTTGTTTTTTTGAGTTTTTCTTTTTCTTTCCTTGTGTAATAAATTGTCGGGAGGTTTATACTAGGCCAACTGGACTGTCGTGTTTGTCGCCGAGTGTAAATGGACACTTATTATTGACCAGAAGTTTAAAGGGTTTTGTTATCAGATCAGATGGGATTTGAATACAGGGATTGGAAAATTACTTTTTTTTTAAAGTAACTCTGTTACAGTTACTTTATTAAAAAAGTAACTCTGTTACAGTTACTTTATTAAAAAAGTAACTATGTTACAGTTACTTTATTTTAAAAAGTAATTCTGTTAGTTATTTAATATTAAAACGAACTAGCTAGTTACTTAATACCAAAAGTAACTGATTACATTTTCTTTTGGGAATTGTAAGTATTGGGAAAAATTGAAATGTAAACATCCGTACCGGTTTTTAAAGAGAACTAAGTTAAGCGCAAACAAAATACTGCAATTAGACTTGACTAAGAATTCTTTTTATTTAGCGTTAAAAGGAGTTGCATTTCAAAATTGACAAATGAGCTCGTGATGAGCGGCTTTTGAAAAAAAATTAACTGTTACAAGTATCGTGTTACTGCAATCCCTGGACTTGTCTAAATTATCAGAGTTTCTGTGTTTAGGACATATTAACTAAACCAGCTCCACATCCGATTCTATAATAATATCCGGTGACAAAAGAAAAACTATGGTGAAATTGGCTAAACCAGATTTGTGAAAGCCCTGTCCAACAAAAAAAAAAAAAAAAAAAACGTTTTCTTAAACATTTATCTGGAAAAGATGAGTTTAATTCGACCATCACGATTACATAAGCGTATTTTTTATAGCAAAAAAAAAAACTTAAAATTCTATGATTATCTATTGTACAGTATCAAGGATGTCAATATTTAATTAAGTAGAACTAATAATAAGATAATTATGCAATCTTGGGGACTTAGTTTTTAGCGACGAAATAGAAGCAAAGCGGAGGATAATTTTTTTTATATAAGCGTTTCCCGATTGACAAAGTGAGATTGATGTTTAATAGTAGGACGTTACACCTAAATGATGTACTTTGAATTTGTGAGAGTGGAGAGAAAATCAAGGACATTCTATTCAAATAAAAACTATGATTGTGAAACAATACACCCCGACTTTCAGTCACAACTCAATAAATGCACACATTTAAAGGTAATAGGTAATTATATACACATTTTTAAAACAAAGGAGTGAAATCCACTCCTGTAGGAGCAGTGCATTTTCGACACTGGAAAGGAGTGAATATAAACTCAGACTGAGTTAAAATCACTCGTTTGGAGTGATCTTGTCGCAGATTCAACATACAAAGGATCCACTTCTGTAGGAGAAGTGCATTTTCGACACTGGAGAAGTGAAAATTAACTCAGACTGAGTTGAAATCACTCGTTTGTTTTAAGAGTGTACGGAAGTTCAGTAACTTTAAAACCTAAAAAATTCTATGCCAATTATTCTCATTTGCGAATGCACTATTATCACATAAACGTTATTATATGACACTTCCGATATATACTAGAAACTCGTGTACTACCATATTTTAAAAACATAGCTCTTTTTTTTTAGAGCTGTAGAATGGTTTCAGACAGACGGACGGACGGTCAGACAGACTAATGTTTAAATACCCATTTTTAGAATCAGCACCAAAATTTATAGAATACACAAAATCTCCATTTTGGATTCGACACCCATCGCAATAATTTCATTACATTCCTCCCTATTCCTCATAATGTGCTTTTATCATTTCGAAATGTTTTTAAGACTATCTTCAAAAATAAACCAAATTCTGATTTTTTTAAAAATAAATATGTTATTTAAAAATAAATAAAGTTTTAAATTGATGCAGTGAAAACAATCCTACACTCATAAAACGAACGAGCGATTTTAACTCAGTCTGAGTTAATTTCACTCCTCCAGTCTTTAAAATGCACTAACCTGGAAGGTTAGGAATTCTTTATGTGTTAAGCCTCCGACAGGATCACTCCAAACGCGTGATTTTAACTCAGTCTGAGTCAATATTCACTGCTTTCCAGTGTCGAAAATGCACTTCTCCAACTGGAGTGGATTTCACTCTTTTGTTTTAAGAGTGTACATATCTGCCCATTTATAGGTCGTGCGGAAGGTTTTTTTTTTCAAATAAGTTAATTGGAAGTCAAAACCATGGTACCTGTCGCAATATTTTTGTCGGCATCGAAAATCTGCAAAACTCCCGTACACGCAATTTAAGGCTTGACAGTAGCTGATATTATTGTGTCATTCACTTCAAAAAATGAGAGAAATAAAACAATAAGAAGAAAACACGGCGACGACAAGATTCAAATGAATACACGTGTAATTTTTTTTATCACAATCCTTAATATGATATCAAAGGCAAATAAGATAAATCAAAAGAAGGTATTGCGATAATATGATACGGGAGTTATACGGGGAAAAAAACTTGCTAGGGGTAAAATTGAGATTTTTTTTACACGCCATTATCATGTTGATTTTGCCAAATTTAAGTTGAAAGGCATGTTTTACCTATTTTCAATTGTATTTTTTCGCTATTGTGATATTCAGCTAGACTTTATGTTTAATAGTTACTGAGATTCACGCCTTAAACTCTAAAAATAGACACCATTTTGTGCTATAAATGCAACAAAAAAGGCCGCATCACTCATTTGTAGTTAAAATGTTATTTTAGCATTGTTTTTAATACAAAATGACTTTAAAATTAACTACTAAAAGAACTTTTTGAGAAGTTTGAAAATAAAAATTTAATTTTTTTAAAGAACTCTAATATAGCATTGACCCTCGTTCCACTTAATTTTTTTTATAGAAATAAATAACTGATGCCTGTAATGAAAGGCTGAAAACTAATATTTGGATCTTCTTCTATCGGACCAGGTCAATTTCGGAACTAATGAACACGTCAATTGCTTGCGGGGAGGTTTTAAAAAGATGTTCCCAAATGGGGAGGCCAGGTCGCAAGATGTTAAATCTTTGTAGCACAAAGTTTTCAAGGACTTGGTTCACTTGTAATCTGAGCCCTCCAATTACGATTTAATCAAAAGTTATATAATTTTGCTACATTAATCATGTAACAAATTCAACACGTTATCCCACCACATCATGTCTTAGGGATGTCCAAAAGAGGAAAAAATCAAGAAAATAAGAGGAAGAAAGAAAAAAAACTCGAAAGGATTGTTTCAATCCTATTTGAATACAATGAGAGTGTGAGACATAAACACTTTCCTCAAATAGTCTTAAGACAAGAGAGGAAAATATATAAGTATATATAGAAAATAACAATATTTTTCTGTAAATATATGACATATTATAACTTAACCCCCCACTAAATCTTATATTTAACCCTAAAACTTAATTACTTGTTTAATCCCACAATGGAACGCAATTACTTAAACTACATTCTTAAAACAAACGAGTGAATTTAACTCAGTCTGAGTTAATTTTCACTCTTTTCAGTGTCGAAAATGCACTTATCCTATTAGAGTGGATTTCACTCTCTTGTTTAGTTGTTTACTCCGACAGGATCACTCCAAACGAGTGACTTTAACTCAGTAAGAGTTATTTTTCACTCCTTGCATCCTTAATATCACTTAGTACTTAAACATTCCAACTACACCCTGTCGTCGACAAACAGTCACCTAGATCAATAGTTCGCACAGAAACTCTGCTGAGTAATTTTGGCCTTGCACCTTTTCACACGAATAATCTTAAATTTGATTGGTCAGTGAGTGACAAGAGTTCAGACAGATATAAACTTAAACGACAGCCAGATCCGAGACAGCAGGGACAACTCTGCTAATCAAGAAGGGCGATGTGTTGTCTGTCATCAAAATGAATCTAGAATATTGAAGAGATACGAAACAGATGTAGAGACGGAACCCTGTCTTGAAAATCTCTTTTGCGAAGACGTGGAAGAAGTTACACGCGAAGTGAAACACAGTGCATTTGTTGGTCAGCTACCGATACCAGAGATGCCATCAGACATGGAGAATTTGCCTCTTGACAAAAATGGTCAGGAAGGACCATGAGTGAGTGGGCCAGCATTTGAGGTTTTGGATGCAAACATAGAGTTGTTTGGCAGAGGGTCGACTCAAGGGAAAACTGAAGTTGAAGAGGAAGTTGCTGAAAAGGCACTGTCACAGAAGAGTTTGCGAGAAATAGAAAATCAACTTTCAGAGTTACAAGAAGATTTAGATTCTGAGAGGCAAGCTAGAGCCAAGGTTGAGAAGCAGAAGATAGATTTAAACGAAGAACTTGTGGCACTTAAGGGGTCTAAGGAGTCTTAAAAATGTGCAAAGAAGGAACTACAAAGTATAGTTTGATCTCTCATGTAATTTTTTAACTACTCAATATACAAGTATAATTTTTTTATATGTAATTCTACAAGATTTATTTATTATAAAACAAATTTTAAAATTTATGAAACTATAGCCAAAACTAAAATAAATGATATTAAACATAAAGCTGTTTTAACACATTGTGATTAGGCTTGCGCGGCAAATTTTGAGGTCAAAATTGAAAAAATGACCAAGAAAATGACTTTATATTGTACAAATATGTACAAACTAGGACTTATACCTAAATATTCAGCTAAATTTTAATTAGAAATTATTTAAAAATAAATTTAAAATCAAAATTAAAAAAAATTATTAATTTTTTTAGAAAAAAGCTCTTCAAATAATTTCTTATTAAAATTGAGATGAGAATTTAGGTATAAGTCCTAGTTTGTACATATTTCTACAATATAAAGTCATTTTCTTGGTCATTTTTTCAATTTTGACCTCGAAATTTGCCGCGCAAGCCTAATCACAATGTGTTAAAATAGCTTTATGTTTAATATCATTTATTTTAGTTTTGGCTAAAGTTTCATAAATTTTAAAATTTGTTTTATAATAAATAAATCTTGTAGAATTACATATAAAAAAATTATACTTGTATATTGAGCAGTTAATAAATTACATGACAGATCAAATTATACTTTGTAGTTCCTTCTTTGCACATTTTTAAGACTCCTTAGACCCCTTAAAAAGAAGTTGCATTCTTCAGAAGAAAGCAGAGCAGCACAGGAAGACCTCCTGACCAAAAGAGAACAGGAATTGGCCATGCTCAAAAAGACTTTGGAGGACGAAACCTCTTCCCATGAAACCCAAATTGATGACATAAGACAAAAGCATAATGCTGAAATAGAAAACCTTAAAGAACAATTACATTTATTGGAAAAGAATAAAACTGCTCTAGAAAAAGCTAATTCTAAACTGGAAGTTGAAAAGTCTGAGTTAGCTAATGAAGTGACCGCCTTGTTTACATCCAGGCAAGATTCCGAAAGGAAGAGAAAGCAGTTAGAGTTACAATTACAAGACATGACTGCTAAATTATCTGATTTGGATACGGCCAAAACTGATTATGCTGAAAAGGCTCAGAAACTACAGATTGAGCTCGACTTAGAATCAGCCCAGACTGAGGAACTTGAGACCGGAGCCGGTGCTGACATCAGGCAAGCTGGTGCGCTGGAGTCCCAGCTGGCAGAATCCCAAGACTTACTAGTCGAAGAAACGCTCCAGAAGTTGGCTCTTCAACCTCGCTTACTCCAGCTTGAGTCAGAAAATTATACTCTGAGAGATCAGTTGGATGAGGAAGAATTGAATAAGAAGAGACCAAACGAGACTGAAATTTGTGTCTTAATAGAATCTGGTAAGTCAATCGACATACTGATTGACGAGAACTATCATAAAATGTACAAAGACGAATTAAGTGCGTTTCGAAACCGCATTAGAAAAAAAACTTGTGCACAAACGGTTTACGTCCAACTACACAAAGTGTTTTTACAGTGTCATTAAGCAGAATTACAGTATTGTGAAAGTGACTTAGAAAGATGAACACTTAGCCCTTATACATAAGGTGTTACCTCAAAGGGACCGGTGAGAGTAGATGACTAATTTAATCTAAAATTGAGGTGTAGGAAAGTTCTAGGAAAGGGAAAATTTATGTATTTTGTGTACGAAACCAAAATAGGAGAAAGTGTTTTTTTTATATATATGCAAACATGCCTTAAAATTGTATTTCATTTGTATACCTATATGAATCTTATAGTTATATTTATATATTAATTTCTATTTTGGAAGTACATGCATAACCTAGTGCCTTAAATGTGTTTTTCTTTTTCATTTTGAGCTCTCACTTCCCTTCTTTACTTTCATTTATGTTACTGATTATGTGTAACTGAACATTGACTTTTTAGCGGCATAGTCACTAAGGTGACGTATGCGCTTTTTTAGGGGGGACGTGTAAGATTCGCCACCAAATGGGCGCTGAGCGCGCCAAGTGTGGACTGCAAAGATGCGCGCCAAAGACTGGAATGTTCGTTTTCAGATAAGAACCTACTTGGAAGCACTGAACTGAACTGAAACTCTGGAAAGAGTATCGAAACACTCGTCAAACGGGTCGGTGAAGCCCGGCAACCCTGTGAGAGCAACCCAACTTTTGCCGCCAATCCTATACTTTACCTGTTAAAATGGGCATTTTAAACCAATTTTTTCAATAGCTTTTTAAACAGAAAATTGATATGTTATTGCTTTAGAAGGTTCTTTACATAATGAAGTTTAGGAAACATGTACTTTTAAAAATATAGAATTGCAGGAACAATCTTTAAAACTTAAATTCCATGGAGTACTATTCTTCGGCGAGTGATTGGCGACATCCAATGCAAACTGTCAAGTCAAGTGTCAATTGTGATAGGCGAATTCATGCCAAATGTGGCACATATTCTCCTTAAAGCTGTCGCCAAGTGACCCAAAAATAAGCTTCACTAGCTTATCATGGGATGATCCTTCCAGAGTTTCAGTTCAGTTCAGTGCTTGGAAGTGGAACTGTGAGGTGGTGGTGAGGGGCTGTTATGCCCAGAACAAAAACTAAAATTAACTATTATAGCAATGTAATAATTTTATTCTTAAATCTGTGAAAAGCTTTAATTAATTGATTATTTTTAAACATCCCTGTAAATTTAAACAACATTAAAGAATGCTATCTACAACTTGAATAGTGTTCTGTCTTCGTGGAGTTTGGTGATGATGACTATCTCTGATTTTACCCACCAAACCTAAGTCTAACTCTTAAATAAAAAAAAGACTTAAGTTTATCAAAGTTTCCCTCTGTCGACTTATTTTACATATATACGTATCGTACATAGAAAATAACAATATTTTTCTGTAAATACATATTTTTCTGCAAAATTAACAGATTCTTTTTAACAGTGTAGGATGACGTGTGGTTTCATAAATAAGACCAGAAATGGACAAATATGTATGGTTGGTTTCACTGCATAAATCTGTAATTTATTTTAAAATAAAATATTTTTTTTTAAAAAATTAGAATCAGGTTCATTTTGAAAGATGATCTTAAAAACATTTCCAGATGTAAAAAGTAAAATTTGAATAAAAATTTGTAATTTCTAAAATTTTAAGACTTAAGATTATTGTAAGAAAGACTGATGTACAAAATACGGAAAAAATTCTCCGTCAAGCGATCGGAGGGTTTAATCACGCATTCCTTTCCACAGTGTTCTTCCCCTTTGTCCGATTTAGAACATCCTATTTAATGAACAACCGATCAATAAATCCCGTGGATGCTTCTTTTATTGGCATCGCAATGATAAAATAAATATTAAAAAATGCGCCGCATTTTGAATATGACAACAACAAAAAAATCTTTTCAGCGGGAAATATTCAAATCAATGGCTTCGGATATGAAATTAATAATCGGTCGTTGTTCTAATATAGATGACAAACGCCGCCGTTTCTCCGTAGTCAACTAATTGTAAATTCCTTACGGCAAAGTTTATGATCAAAATTCTTAATCTATAAATTAAAGGGCTTTTTAAGGAGCTTTATTATATGCTCATTTTAATTGAATTTAGATGTCAATTTTAAATATTGAAAAAGTTTTGGATTGTGACTATAAAATGTTGTATGCCAAGAAGAGTTTTTTTAAAAATAATTTCTAAAAATGTTTGTGAATTTTAAACTATGATTTTATTAATAAATATTTGCACTTTTTTTTTACTTTCAACTACAAAAAAAACCCAAAATAGAGCTTAAGTTTGCAGCAGAGAAATATACTAGGCGGAGGAATCTGCGTAAACAACGCTGCTGGCGCCGAAATTTCGCGTGCTCCTATTGGCTGCTCCTTCGACCCTGATATTCGTGCGCCCTGTTACGTCAAAATCGAAGGAAAAAATAATTAAAATAACACTCTAACTGAAGCTAAACTAATAAAAATAATAAATTTATGTCTTGAAATAACAAATAAATTTGTTTATTGAATGGGAAATACCTTTTTGTATTCGATTCTCGCACTCAAAAATGGGAACTATTTACCCTTTTTCTCGTAGAACATTTGTATACTGCAAACTTAAGGTCGGTTTAGGTGTATAGTATAATATGAAATCTAAGGTATAGAATGTATTGCCAGGGCGTCGGAAATCCGAAATGGAGATTTTTTGTCTACACGTTTTGGGGAGTGCTTGACACTAAAGAAAAGTTTTTGAATATTGGTCCGTTTGTCAGACAAAGTCAGTCACTGAAACCACTCTAGAGTTCGAACTAAAAGAGCTAATAATTTCAAATATGGTACACGAGTTCCCACTACCTGTCAGACGTCATAATTAGGATTTCGAGAAAACCGCAGGCACAAAGGGTTACCATGTATTTTTTTTTTTTTTAATTTTAAAGGTATTGCTGAAAAACAAAGAGATACAGACATCAAATTCCGTCAACAAGTGGAAAATTTCCGTTTTCTACCCGTGTTTGGAGGGTGCTGATTCCAAAAAAAGTGTTTTTTTAAATTTTGGTACACTCTTAAAACAAACACTCGTAATTTAACTCAGTCTGAGTGAATTTCACTCCTCCAGACTGGAAAATGCACTTCTCCTTTTGGAGTGGATCCTTTGTGTGTTAAACCTCCGACAGGATCACTCCAAACGAGTGATTTTAACTCAGTCTGAGCTAATATGCATGCCTTTACGGTGTCGAAAATGCACTTCTCCAACTGGAGTGGATTTCACTCTTTTGTTTTAAGAGTGTATGTCTGTCTCTCTGTTCAAAACCACTCTATAACTCGTACAAGAAGAGCAACGGATTTAAAATTTAGTACACGAGTTCCTCGACGAGCGGTCGTCATAATAAAGTTTTCGAAAAAATCGTGCATGCGCAAAGATGCTTAGGAACTTTTAAGGTTTTAAAGTTACTGAAACTACCTTATAGGGTTAAAAAAAACTACCCTTAAGGCGGAATGGGAGCGCAGGATGGTGGGTCTCCAAAGCAAAGTGCTTACAGGTCTCGACAATTTCACTTTTTGAAATGGGTACGACTATTTTTTTTTAATTTCAATAATAATTTTTCTCAAAATATTAGAAGCAATTTCAAAAGGTGGGATTACAGAGACCTGTAAGTTATCTACATTTATCATTTAAAAAATCCGTTTGTAAAAAATATTCAATACAGCCGGAGAAATGTGGCACAGAAAATATTTTTTTTCTCTATTGGATTAACACTGAAGCACTTTAGTTTGGAGACCGGTGGTCCAGCGCGCCCATTCCCCTTCAAATGCGCATCAACTTACTGAGTTGTAATTTGAAAGTCGTGTAGTGTAACAAGCCCTTAGTGAAATACTCCATTGGGCTTACTCGCACACTTTGCCCTTGTGCTAATTCACAGTTTTGTTTGACTTTTCGATCCCAAGAGGTATTACCGCTTCCTCCTAACTACCCCCGACGGAATTACTAAGCAAAGATTTACACGGATAGTCAATTACTGTTAATTCAAAGTACTTTGTGTTCAACGTTCAAACGTATTTACTAATTGTTGGATAAGTCGAACTACGCTGTAGACAAACTAATTCAGTTTAGGTCACTTGACTTTGGTTTCGAATCAATGAGGTTTAAGGGGTCATAGGAGTCTTAAAAATGTGCAAAGAAGGTACTACAAAGCATAGTTTGATCTTTCATGTCATTTTTTTAACTATTCAATAAATAAGTTTAATTTAATTTTTTTACATGTAATTTCTATAAGATTTATTTAATATAAAACAAATTTTAAAATTTATGAAACTTTAGCCAAAACTAAAATAAATGATATTAAACATAAAGCTATTTGAACACATTTGGATTAGGCTTGCGCGGAAAATTGTGAGGTCAATATTGAAAAAATGACCAAGAAAATGACTTTATATTGTACAAATATGTACAGCTGCGGAAATAAAAAAAGTACCACTAGTGATTATTTCTGCCGTTAGTCACCCTATAGAATCGGACCTTTTTGAAATTGTAAACAATTAACATTCTGAGTTAATTGCATGACACAAATTTTGCATAAGGGGTCATCTTCATATTAAAAACGTTACTAACTTTAAAATTTCCAATAGTAACACCCCTTTTTGAGTCCATATTTCAAATCTTTGACCTATGTTAATACGAAATGCCAAATTTTGTTAGTTTTTAAGCATTATTAGGGGAGTTAGAGACATGCAAAGTTTAGGTCCCATAATGTTAAATGAGTTGCACATAAAAAACTATCTCAATCTATAAATAATTAAGATAATGAAACGAACTTTTTACTGAAAAGAAATTATAATAACCCGAACAAAATGCATTCAATAGTAGGGTATTTAAAACAATTTTTATATTTTTTAATAATTATTATATTAATTTTTTAAAAAAATATGAATAGAAACCCCTCAATATTTTTACAGAAATGCATTTAAGACAGGAAGTTTAAGCGAAATCCCAAATTTTAAAATTTTTTATTCATAATTTGCTCAGTAAATCACAAAATACTTTTTAATTACCTTTTAGGGGACTGTGTATAACATTATGTGTAATTGATAAATAAAGACGGCCTTGCAAAAGGAAGAACTAGACTGCGCTTGTCATTTTAGAGATGATCCCCAAAAGGTCCACAAGTGATTCGATTGAATAACTCGTCAAATATTCATCCAAATGTAACAAAAACTTAGATTTAAGGGTTTTCAAGAGTGCTTAACATTTCTAAGTTATTAAAATTGGGTGTTGCCATTGGAAATTTCGAAGTTCGTAACATATTTAATATGAAAACGGCCCCTTATGCAAATTTTTTGTCATGCAATTAACTCAGAACGTTAATTGTTCACAATCTCAAAAAGGTCCGATTCTATAGGGTGACTAATGGCTGAAATAATCACTAGTGGTACTTTTTTTATTTCCGCAGCTGTACAAACAAAGACTTATACCTAAAATCTCAACTCAATTTTAATTAGAAATTATTTTTAAAAAAAATTAAAAAAAATTTATAGAAAAAAGTTCTTAAAATAATTTCTAATTAAAATTGAGCTGAGATTTTAGGTATAAGTCTTTGTTTGTACAGCTGTGGAAATAAAAAAGTACCCACTTGAGGTTATTTCATCCGTTAGTCACCCTATAGAATCGGACCTTTTTGAGATTGTGTACAATTAACATTCTGAGTTAATTGCACGATACAAAATTTGCATAAGGGGTCGTCTTCATATTAAAAAGATTACGATCTTTGAAATTTCCAATAGCAACACCCAATTTTAATAACTTAGAAATGTTAAGCACTCTTTAAAACCCTTAAATCTAAGTTTTTGTTACATTTGGATGAATATTTGACGAGTTATTCAATCGAATCACTTGTGGATCTTTTGGGGACCATCTCTAAAATGACAAGCAAGCATGCATGCAAAGCCGTCTTTATTTATCAATTACACACGTATTCTTATACACAGTCCCCTAAGGGGTAATTATAAAGTATTTTGTGATTTACTCAGCAAATTATAAATAAAAAAATTTAAAAATTGGGATTTCGCTTCAACTTCCTGTCTTAAATTTATTTCTGTGAAAATATGTAGGGGTTTCTATTCATATTTTTTTAAAAAATTAATATAATAATTATTTAAAAATATAAAAATTGTTTTAAATACCCCAATATTGAATGCATTTTGTTTGGGTTATTATAATTTCTTTTCAGTAAATTTTTTTTTTCATTTTCTTAATTATTTATAAATCGGGATAGTTTTTTATGTGCAACTCATTTAACATTATGGAACCTAAACTTTGCACGTCTCTTACTCCTCTAATAATGCTTAAAAACTAACAAAATTTGGCATTTCGTATTAACATAGGTAGGAGATTTGAAATATGGATTCAAAAAGGGGTGTTGCTATTGGAAATTTTAAAGTTAGTAACATTTTTAATATGAAGATGGCCCCTTATGCAAATTTTGTGTCATGCAATTAACTCAGAATGTTAATTGTTCACAATGTCAAAAAGGTCCGATTCTTTAAGATGAATAACGGAGGAAATAACCTCAAGTGGGTACTTTTTTATTTCCACAGCTGTACATACAGGGTGTTTCATAATTGACCGGAATAGGAATTGATGCAATTCCGAAATATTGAGCCGGCCCCTCCGAAAAATAGTAAAAAGCCAATTGATCACGGGTTTTGGTCGTGGTTGCATACTTGAACTAGGGCAGCACGAGAATGTGTTGACGAAGGGATGCATTTGTTTTGAGTTCGGTTTGGTTGAATCGACATATTGCCTAGTAATTTTACAATTTGCAGATTCTGTTACATCACAGTTCCTAAAACAGCTAAAAATGATTAATAACTACGAAAATGGAATTTTTGTGTTTGGATTTCGATTTAAATAATTTGGTGTGTTTCAAATTCGAGCTGGATGTTTGAAAATTGGAAGGAGCTAAACGTTTTGCGATAGAAGTGTACAGTTTGTCGAAATGTGCATGTGTTGGGACCAATTAGTTCCATAGTAGGGTAGAGACTGAACCTACCAATCGCACCATCTACCAACACGGAGACAATTTAGGGTGTCATGTGGGGATCGATGGCCGAGGGGTTTGGATCGCAGGCCATATCGCTAGCAGTCCGCGCGCTGTAAAGGGTACTACCCAATTTTTTTTTCAAAATTAAATTAAAGGGTGATATAAAGTTTTAGCTTTCACATTTAGAACAAAAGAGGCAATTTTACCCATCTACTTTACTTATTGCAAATGATATATAAAAGTACTAGCTTTATAAACCCGGCGTTGCACGGGTGTACCCTTAATAACGGATATTTTTTTTATGTAAACAATTATTTTATACCAATTGATCCCTTCCCCACTGGCCAGTACTCCATCGGTAAATTATAATCGCTATTCAAGTGACACCTACGACATAAAAAGAATATTTTAATAAAATTTGGTAGCTGTAGGGGAGAGTGTTGTACCTTGGGACGCTTGTACCTTGGGACACTGACAATTTCTAAGAATCTATTGGCAATATTCATACATTGTTTATTTCTTATAGTAGCCTTAACCAACAGACATCATCATAATAAAATTTAACACTAGCATCATTGAATTGATGAAATGGTGACAAAAAATAATATTTCATTACCCCAAAGTAAATATTTTTCTCATTCTAATATAATTTTTTACCTTAGTACTCTTACAAAAGGTCAACTGCATTTTATTTTCTTCATAAAAGAGAAGATTTTAAAATATTTTGGTTATGAGAAAATAATGGTAATGCATTTAGATTGGCCACCATCTTGCTTTTATTTAAACCATGTGGTGTGTTGTACCTTGGGACAGTATTAATTATTTGATTAAATTCTTAATAATTTGGATAAATAAAAATATCTTTATTATTTATTTTAAGAGCAATTCCACAAAACATGTAAAATACAACTCAGCTTTGCTTTGGATATATTTTATAATGATTGAAGTTTGAAAATATAATTCTGGCAACACCTGATAAATCTTTTGCCTTCAGTGTGATGAAATGTTCTAAAGAGCACATTTTCTGATGTATTTTGAAATAAAGTTTGTTTCCTGACCCAAATTAATTCAAGTGTATGACTATTGACTGAATTATAAAGCATGTCCCAAGGTACAACATCATGTTGTACCTTGGGACAGTTTATCCTCTCTACTTTAAATGAGTGGCAATTTTTTTAATTTCAGCTGCCAGAATTTAAAAAAATATATTATAGAGGAATATATTGGGGTGTTGAAATGCTGCTTTGAAATTTTTATTTTGACAATAATTATCGAAGAAAAAAATTAAAATGTAAAAATTGTCCCTAGGTACAACACTCTCCCCTACCTTCAGTAATTTTGGCTAGGCGTTGAGTGAGTCAATCAGTGAGTTAGGACTTTGCCTTTTATGTATATAAATTGAATTTAAGAAAGAAAATCCATAAAAATTGCTTATTTATAACACTTAAAATTGAACTAAAAGCTGTGCTAAATGATTTTTGTCTAAGATATATAAATAAATCTTGTGTGGAAAATGGGCTCTAAGTAACAATTTTTTGTAAAAAAACGACTTTTCCACATTTTTTATCGAAAAAATAAGAACAAATGTCAAAAAAATATTTCTATTTCCACTTTTTGTCAAATACTAATTATACTTCTGATTGAAAATCAAAATGTCGTGCTTGTAAAATAAATAAACTACAGCTTGGCAACTTGGCTAAATATGACATGAACATTTGGCTTCAACAAAACAGAACCATGACGTCAGTGTAGCGAACAGTCACCAGATTCACCTGATTGGCTGATGGGAAAAGTGTCGCGAGGAGTCGGGGAATATTTAAATCGCCTTTCTGCTGAAAGCGTGTGCTTTTCATTAATCTCCAGCTTGCTGTGAAGATATGGTTTATTCTTTAGAGGAGAGGATTTTTTTGGTGTTGGAATTTCACCGCCTAGAACACAATGTTAATGCAACAAAACGGAGTTTCAAAAAGAAGTTTAATGTTACCAAAGGACCAAAATTCGACACAATAAGGATGCTGTTTGAAAAATTTCAACGAACTGGGAACGTGAATGATGAGAGAGCTGGATTTGTCGGGAGAAGATTTTCGCAAACAACCACTGCTAATGCTCAGCTGGTGGAAACAGTAATACGAAAGCAGCCTTGTGTATCCGTCCGCCGTGTTGCAACTACGGTTCAAATCAAGCCAACGTCGACGTATCGTCTCATGCGGCAGGGCTTGCACATGTTTCCATACAGAATTCAAACTCGGCAACCTCTCACCGCTGCTTCAATTAATTCACGGGAGACATTCGCTAACGATATGGTGCAAATGATTGATGTTGGTGATATAAATGTAGACAACATTTGGTTTTCGGATGAAGCCTACTTTCAGCTGGATGGCTACGTTAATAAACAGAACTGGCGCATATGGGGAACAGAAAACCCCCATGTTGCAGTTCCATCATCTCTGCATCCACCAAAAGTAATGGTTTGGGCCGCCATTTCGTCCAAAGGACTCATTGGCCCCTTTTTCAGAACCGGAACTATTACTGCCCTCCGCTACCTAGAGATTCTTCGTGAATTTGTGGCGATTCAAAATGCCTTAGATGACGCTGAAAGCACTTCGTGGTTCATGCAAGACGGTGCCCGACCCCATCGCACGGCCGACGTGTTTAATTTCTTGAGCGAACATTTCAATAACCGTGTGATTGCATTGGACTATCCCACACATACAGGAAGTGGTATGGATTGGCCTCCTCTTTCACCAGACTTGACCCCCTGTGATTTCTTTCTGTGGGGATATTTAAAAGATCAAGTGTACCGTCGCAATCCCGAAACAATTGAGGAACTAAAGCAATACATCTCTGCTGCATGTGACGCCATCCCACCAGAAATTTTCAAACAGGCGGCCGGTAATTTTGCTCTAAGACTGCGTCACGTTATTGCTGCTAATGGCGGATATGTAGAAAATATCGTAGTATGAGTAAACACATAATTTCACCCACCCTATATTTTCGTTTGTTTTCAACTTTATTTGCAAACACATGAACAAATTTTTGAAGGGTCGATTCTTTTTTAGGATCGACCCATAAAAAACAATAGCAGAACCACTACACATACATGCACCGTTAAGCCATACAAACCCTCCTTCTTTGTGCTGTTTACTATTTTTTTCCTTTTATTAATATAAATAAGCAGGTGCCCGGATGTTGTAATGGTTTGGATCGCAGACAATTACGCTAGCAGTCTGCGCGCTGTAACGGGTGCGATTCCCGCCTTCGCCCTGGGTGTACTTCCTTTCTCTGTCAGTAATAAGTCCTTCTGTGGTTGTCTTACTTGACGAAATCTTATAAGCGGGTGCCTCTGGAGCTGCTGGGTCCGGGTTCGAATCCCGTTCAGGCATGGATGTTTGTGTTTGTCGAGTATATGCGGAGTACGTGCTCGTAAAATCTGTTGGGTCCGAAAGTCCTGTGGGCGGTCATTGCGCAGTTCACCATGGGTACAGGTCAATGGAGAAAATTTCCCTACCCTTCAGGGACATGTCTAAATTGCGGAGGTGGCGACAGATGGCAACATCTGTCATAAGTGTTTGTGTGTGTCTTGTGCTGTCCTACTTGACGATGGTTTATAAGCGGGTCCTTGCGACCAAGCACACAAGCCTGAAAATATATGTCCACCAACCAACCAACCAATAAGCGGGTCTCTGATCATGCACACAAGCCGGAATATATATGTACATACCTACCCAGCATAAATATGAAAAATACAATAATTGTTATGTTTAAACTGATGGTCAACATCAAGTTTTTTTTAACAATAATGCAACAACCTATCAAAATGAACAGCATCCTAATTTTTTTTTTTTGAAAACTAGTTGAACCTGTAATTTTTATCAGATGTAAATTCAAACAAACCAAACTAAAAGTACTACATTCTTGTGTAGCTCCAGTGCAAGATTTCATGCACGACCGAAAGGGCGGCCAATTAGTTAGCCGTTTTTCATTGGCGGGGGCCGGGTAAATATTTAGGAATTGCGTCCTATACTATTCCGGTCAATTATGGAACACCCTGTATTTGTACAATATAAAGTCATTTTCTTGGTCATTTTTTCAATATTGACCTCACAATTTTCCGCGCAAGCCTAATCTTAATGTGTTCAAAATGCTTTATGTTTAATATCATTTATTTTAGTTTTGGCTAAAGTTTCATAAATTTTAAAATTTGTTTTATAATAAACAAATCTTGTAGAATTACATATAAAAAATTGTACTTATATATTGAGTAGTTAAAAAATTATATGAAAGATCAAACTATGGTTTGTAGTACCTTCTTTGCACATTTTTAAGACTCCTATGACCCCTTAACCTTTTATCGACTGACGGTACTTACAAGTACCAATTAAAAAACCAAGGTTTTACTTCTCATTGATCAATTTAGAGAAAACGGGAAAAACTCTTTGATTGACATTTTCGGTTATCTCATTAAAGTCTATAAAGATAAAGCAAATTATTCACAAAATGTTTACATTAGTTAATGCTTGCGCCAACTCGTGATGCACTGGTGGTACTTATTCAAAGTATAACTAAAATTGGTCCAACATATTCATTCAACATATCATTGTTAGTCTGTGTAATTTAGTATTTATAACAAAAAAAGAGGGAAAATGATAACGATTTTAGGACATAAAGTGCACTTTATATCTCAACTATTTCTTATCCTTTTATGTCTTAATTAATTGCTATATTAATTGCAACCATTAAGGGGGTTCAGTATGTTGTATATCGGTAATGTTAAATTGGCCAATTGCAATGTACCTTTTCACAATAACTACTGATCAGATCATCTTAAAATGTTGTGTGTGTGTTATACCAATCTTATATATTAATCTGAGGTTAAAAGTTTTTTTTTTAATAACTGTTAGATTTTTTTTTAATAAAATAAGTTTTAAAGTACCCAAAAAATCATGAAATTTTTCACTTTTTTGCACCATAAAATTTTTTCACTTTAGTTTTATTAAAAATTATAACCTCAGATTAATCTATACTATGTATTACATTATATAAAAAAAAGTTTATGAAAAAATATTGCATAGTTTTTGAGAAAAGGTACATCGAAGTTCAAAAAATCAAGTTCTGAGAAAAACGCGTTTAAGTTTTTATTGGAAGCCATTTCAGTAAGGAAAGGGTTAAATAAAAGAATTTTCAATGTCAAAAATATTTTTCCAATCGTCTTGACACTTTGTAACATTATTAATAAAGGTTGCAAAAGTATTTTAAGCCAATAATTTCTTTTTTTGATTTTTTCACCGATTTTGAGGTACTGGACCCCCTTAAAATATTCAGTATGTAACAAATATGCATGTGAACTGAAAGTTCAAGGAGTTTTTGTTTTTGAATTATATGCAATATATATGCAACCAACTACTTAAAAAACGACAACTGCACCTAATTGAAGTTGTTAAAATATTATACTAAATTTTCGGGAAACAATTCGTTGGAATACATAGGTAAAAACGACACGTTATCAAATAAACCGAAGGAAATTTTAATACCGAATTGTGAAAACCAACACGGTAACAGTCATTTTTCAGGAAAACAAACAACCAGTCGCTACACTACTTTTTTTTATTATTTGAAAACGAAATATCAGACTTCAATGCAATGACCATAGAGTTTAATGACCTTTTTTTGTACAGGTGCGTGAACTTTTATGCAAAACGAATAACTCTGATGAATTTCGACAAAATATATACACGTTTAAATTGTTACAGTTCCAACTCAATAATTATTAAGGTTATGTTAGTTTGAATTATCGTCGCACTACTAGGGCTACACGAGGGCTACTGGCGACAGTCTTTGTCATACAGAACCACAGTCAAGTGACGTGCCGACACCTGAGTAGGCACGCAACGCAACCGTTAAGGGCGACATCGTACACATTAGTCCATTGAATGAGCACTAAATTCCATTGCTCAGCAATAATGTCTAAATACACCTAAAAACCTAACTTGGGTAAAAAAAAACAAAGAATAAAGAGGCAGAGGGAAAAGCGTTAGTCCGTTAGTTGGAAACTCTTGTAAGGTAATATTTACATACAAAATGATCAGCATACAATTTACCCAAAATACACTTTTCATTCTGATAAAATTGCCAAATTTTCTCAAACAATATTCAAATCTGTTAGACCTTAAACGAAACTCTTGTTTTAAACATGTCTTCTGGATGGAATTCACAAATAATTTATGGAACTCTTTACATCCGCGGAAGGATCTTCTTCGTAGCACATCACGCTATAATAATCATGACGCTAGTATAAAAGACAAACTTTATTCCCAGAATAATTTTTTTAAGCTATTCTTTTCAAACTTTTTAAAGAAAGCTTCAAAGTGCTGAATACGTGAAAATGGTCAAGTTTATCGTGCACAAAATCGGCTATCTTCGCTTGAATTAAGGGGTCACAGGAGTCTTAAAAATGTGCAAAGAAAATACTACAAAGAATAGCTTGATCTCTCTTGTCATTTTTTAACTACTCAATAAATGAGTATAATTTTTTTATATGTAATTCTACAAGATTTATTTATTATAAAACAAGTTTTAAAATTTATGAAACTTTATCCAAAACTAAATCAAATGATATTAAACATGAAGGTACTTGAACACACTGTGATTAGGCTTGCGCGGCAAATTGTGAGGTCAAAATTGAACACATGACCAAGAAAATGACTTTATATTGTACAAATATGTACAAACTAGGACTTATACCTAAATTCTCAGCTCAATTTTAATTAGAAATTATTTTAAGAACTTTTTTCTAAAAAAATTAATAAAAATTTAAAAATTTTGATTTTAAATTTTTTAAAAAATAATTTCTAATTAAAATTGAGCTGAGAATTTAGGTATAAGTCTTTGTTTGTACATATTTGTACAATATAAAGTCATTTTCTTATTCATTTTTTCAATTTTGACCTCACAATTTGCCGCGCAAGCCTAATCACAGTGTGTTCAAGTACCTTCATGTTTAATATTATTTATTTTAGTTTTTGCTAAAGTTTCATAAATTTTAAAACTTGTTTTATAATAAATAAATCTTGTAGAATTACATATAAAAAAATTATACTTATACATTGAGTAGTTCAAAAATGACATGAAAGATCAGACTAGGCTTTGTAGTATCTTCTTTGCACATTTTTAAGACTCCTTAGACCCCTTAAAAAAGCTTTCTCGGTGTTTTTCTTTAGCCTGAATAAGGCGTCTTGGGAATTATGATAAAAAGTTATAAACGTTTCTATTCATTTTAGGTTGAACTGAAAAGCTTGTAATAATAGAACGTGATAATGTGACACAAAAAAAGATGAAAAACTTAGATATTGAGTTTTAAAGCTCTTAGTTTGCACGTTAAAAACGGTGTGCTTGGAAGCAGTAAAAATTTACTTTTAACCTATATTTTATGAAAAGAGGGAAACTTTGTATTTTGATTTTTTGAAAGGTGTCACTTTTCTAATTATAACCCAACTATTTAAAATTAATTTAATTATAAATTTTATTATAAACATAATATATTAAAAGCTCTTTGGCCCCCCCCCCCCCCCCCAAAAAAAAAAAAAAAAATCGAACAAACTATCGAAGAAAGTAAGCAGGAAAAGAAGAAAAGTTTGAGAGACCCTATTGACTCCCTTTCCCTTGCAATTAATACTAATATACCAGTTTAAAAGTAAACAAGATTCTCATTGTACCGAAAAGGTTTTCGGATTAGCGAGCATGCATTACTACTTTTACTAGTAAAATAATTACCTGAACCAATGTTACAGTATAGCGATCCATGGCCGATCCTCCGATAATACAGTGGTTCTTTCATGTCCAGCTATCGACACACGTCCGGTAATGTTACGTTCTTAAGACAAACGAGCGATTTTAACTCATTCTGAGTTAATTTTCACTCCTTTCGGTGTCGAAAATGCACTTCTCCTATAGGAGTGGATTTCACTCTTTTGCTTCGTTGAACCTCCAACAATCTTCACAACAAGCGAGAGATTTAGGGCGATTACGAGCGATTTAGGAGTTAATTTTCACGCCTTTTCCAGTGTCAAAAAATGCACTTCTCCTATATTAGGAATGGATTTCACTCTTTTGCTTTGTTGAACCTCCAACAATATTCACAACAAGCGAGAGATTTAGGGCGATTATTACGATCGATTTAGGAGTTAATTTTCATTCCTTTCCAGTGTCGAAAATGCACTTCTCCTATACGTGTGTGGATTTCACTCTTTTGCTTTAAGAGTGTACTTTTGCTTACTTCATCATATCACAACACACAAACATCCAACCTCTCAAATTTGAAATCTTTTAATCCGCACATTCCATTCTGTAGAACGACCTGTGGTGAACTTCGAATTTGTAAAGTTGAACTACAGGACGCTTATTCCAGTACGATTATTCGAGGTTTTAGAGCTTATCCGAAACGCGTTCGTTAATCCGCACCTCCCTAATCCGTATGCTAAAGGCTGAACTCGGTGAGCTTTGGGAACAGTCTTTTAGAGAGATGTCATCCGCACCTTTTTTTTTTAATCCGTACATTATCTTGCGAAAATTCGTTCGGAGTGAAGATGGAACTACGTAAATACAAAATTATTACTTGTAAGATATACTTTGTATAATATATCCAGAAACAGCGAAAGTCTTGTTGAACTAAATCGTTGATTTAAAAAAGACAATTCGGGGACTTTCACTGGTTGAGCTTTAAGAATAGTTCTAGAGCGTTGTAGTTCGAAACTCTGCAATACGCACCTTCCATATCAATACGTTTTGCTGTAGAAATGGACAACTGGATCGGCCACGCCTTTGGTGACGTCACAGTTTCGTCAAACATTGCCTTGGACAAACAAAGCAAGCTCCACCCCATCCGAATCGTCCATTAGATCAAAATAAAGTGTGATCATTGCATATTTTTTTTATGCAAACACTCTTAAAGGTATCCTCAACACGTTCTGAAATCCGCAGCTTCCTAATCGGCACGTTTCCTTTATGAGAATTTGAAGCGGTAAGCACAAATACCCAATACCTAGCCCTCGCGAACGAGTAATTACTTTGTCGGAGACGGTTCAGTATTGGGTTACCACGCAAGAGGTTCCTGGATCAAAACAGGATCGCTCCGTTCCTCTTAAAATTAATTCGGCGAAAAAGACTTAACTGCAAAAAGACACTGATGCATTAAAAAAAAGTCATCAAAAATAAAAAAAAGACAATTTTGGGGTAAACTTTAAAAGCAAAAAAACCATGTTTACATCTTATGAAGACAGCACAAAGCGAGCACTCGTAAAGCTATCCGCAATCCGTACGTTTCATTTGCAAGAATTAGTTCGGTGGCAGCACCGCATTAAAATAAAAAGTTATCCGAAATCTGCGAAAATTCTTTTCCGATAAACTTTTTAAAAAAAAGCCAAAAAACGACGTTTCGATTTTTTTCGGAAGAAGCCAGCAGAGATCTTTGTCTCTCCCGCAGGTCGAAAGTTTTTGTCGAGAATAAGAAGAGGCGCGTCTTTTTGTCCCAAATGATGATGATGTGTGGTGGCCCCCTTTTTGCCCGGGATCGATATACAACACATCTCTGCGGCGGCGTTGGCAAGGTGCCCCGAATGAAGGCCAAGGACGAACCAGGACACGTTGGGGGCCCCCAGGACCGCAATAGGGCCCGACTTACAACTTTTGGGGCCCAAGGCACCAGGGCCGGATTTTTAAATAGGCTAAGTAGGCTGTAGCCTAGAGCGGTGAATTTTTTGGGGGCGGCAAATTTTGTACGACCAATTAAAGCGACTTTCGGCAAAAAAAAAATATTTTTAAGAAAGAAAACAAATAATTTACATTAATGCGTAACCGTAAACATATATATATATATATATATATATATATATATATATATATATATATATATATAGTACTAATATTTAGTAGCAAACGTAGCACCCTCTAGTTCACTAGTCGTCGCTGGTTGTTCTACTACATCAGGTATTGCTTATGAGACCACGACCAGGGTAAGTGAGGATATTATAAGTGATCGAATTATATTTTATTTTTAAAAAAAAGCAATTTTCCCTCTTCTATATTCTTCTTTTTGATAATTTTAAACAGCACACACCACCCAATTTTGCAGCTAACCAGCTATCTTTCCCCGAAGGACTAGGAGGAGAATATTGTGACAGGGGCGGCAAATCTACAGCCCACAGGCGGAAAATCTTTAGATCCGGCCCTGCAAGGCACAAACAAGTTTGACAGCACACATGTGGGTAATTCCAAGCAAAATTATACTTTCTGTAGTGCAAGTCCCCACATGTGCAAAAAGTGATTATCACAACTTATAACATCCAATGAAAAAAATTGGTGGAATGGCTGATCTACACTTATTAAAACAAAATAATATTACTTGTTTTATTTAGTTAGTTTTACTTTTTTCAATTTTAAAAAGCTTTTAATCTCTTTTGCGAATCCTAAATTGTGACTTACACTTCAGTTACATGGAATTACCCACATCAATCTGTCTTTGAAAATGATTTTTAGCTTCACTACGTTTATAACGTAAAAAGTGGAAGGTATTATAATTGTTCAGTAGGAATGAATCCAAATAAAGACCAGGGACAGGGTCTGTTCTACCATTAGGCCCTTAGTTTCTATTAGTTATGTTGTTAAATACCGTAGACCCCCCCCCCCCCCCAAAAAAAAATAATAATAATAATAATTTCAAACCAACGACGACTGCCTGAGAGAAATAAACCTCCAAATCCACGCGTAATTTTTTTTCTTACAAATAAACGACTGATACCGGCATTCAAAGGCTGAAACGAGATTGTATATCCTTTTCGATTAACCAATTTTTAAAACTAAAGTTTAATTTTAAAAAAATTCAATAACAGAAACGTAAAACGAAACTTTTAGCTAACCATTTTAATGGATGTCAGGTCTCAGAAGGATATCGCGAGGCCCGATGCGAGGCAGAGTCTGACTTACTGCCACAAAAAAAATATATAATATAATACAATTGAAACAAGTGCCTTAATTTTTTTTAACCCTTTCAGTCCCAATGACAATTTGGCAGCATCATGTTAGACATTTTTTTCTGATCGTCTTATAGACATTAATGATATCATCATTCAATTCTTTTAACTTGTTTCTATTGTAAAATATTTTTTATTAATCCCAATAGATGTCAGCCTATTATTTTTTTCTTAATTATGATCAGAAACATGATGATGCCAAATGGCATCACAGGGACTGAGAGGGTTAAAGCGAGTAACTTCAATTATTGTATCTCTTGAATTTGAATCTCAAAAATATGTTGATAGTATTGAGAATATACGTGTAAGATTTTGCTAGGGTCTCAGGAAGATGCGAATGTGGCTTTTCACCGAAAAGGAAGGAAAATATTACTTAATAAATAGACCTTGCCGAAGTAGATGTAGAATATTATTAAAGGATAGGGGCACGTCATAACAGCTGGCTGCGAGGAAATATTGCAGTGCCAATTTCTCCTTTGAGAAAACAGATTTTCTCGTTTTTGTTACTTCTTTTTACATCGTTCGCCGTCTAATTCATCAGATCTAAACCATCTGGTGGGCAATAAACCAAGGAAGCGACGACGACCGTACAAAATAAGAAAAAACTAGTATTTCTAATGTCTTGCAATCATATCCAGACGTCAAAGCAAAGGTGAATCAACCAATAACCTCTTGCGACCTGGCCTCCCCATTTGGGGACATTTTTTAAAAATATCCATACAAACAATTAACACATTAATTAGTTCCGAAATTGACCTGGTCCAATAGAAGAAGACCCAAATATCAGTTTTCAGCTTTGATTACAGGTATCAGTCATTTATTTCTTAAAAACATGAAGTTGAAATGAGGGTCAATACGATATTAAAGTTCTTTAAAAAAAAATTTTTTTTTTAATTATTCAAAAAATTCTTTTACTATAGTTAGTTTTAAAGGAATTTTGCTGCATTAAAAACAATGTTAAACTAACCTGTTAACTACAAATAAAAAATATGGCTTTTTTTTTTTGTTGCTGCATTTATAGCACAAAAAATGTGTATTTTTAGAGATTAAGGCGCGTCCCTAAGTAGCTATTAAACACTATTTTTTAAAAAATTTCTTTGACAAACTTGCTTTTTAGCATATATTTGTATGAAAAAAGTATGTTTAGAAGATAATATAAGTGTAGGATTTTGCTCGAGTCTTAAGAAGATAAGGAAAGAGAAGCACTCTGCGGCGTCACACTGTCCGTCCGGATCGGGCTGACCACTATTCCGAAAGAGAGGAACGGAACCTGCGAGATCTGTTTTCGTATTTTTCTTCGAAAATGCTGACAATCTGAGCCCGACGGATAGCGTGACGTCAGGTAGAGCTTCTGTGGCATATAAGTTGGGTAGGCCATGACCAAAAGCCACAAAATAAGAAAACTTTTTTTCTCGGGTATTTTGTATATTAGATATTTAGAATGAATTTTTCACAAGTTTTTTTGAACAAAATTTTTTTAATTGAGATGGCATTTCATTTTACTAAAATTTTAAAATGTTATTAACGATTTGATTTACATATTTGTAAAGAAATACTCGGCTAACAATTGCTACGAGAGTTCAAAAGTACTTAATGAAGATTATAAAAAGAATTTTATCATATCTATTGACAGTATATCTAAAAAAATATATAAAATTTGTTAAAATCTAATTTCTCCAATTATTTTCGTGCCATTACCCCTCAAGATAGAAATATGATATTTCCACTTTCGCCGAAAGTATATGTAGAGAAATTAAAACTAATAAAACGTTAAAAAAAAGACTTCGCAAACAAGAAAAAGGACATTTTTGATCACGACATCGCATCTTATAATTAAGGGGGCTCCAAACTACGCCGGACCCCCTTAAACGGGGCGCGACCCGTAAGTCAACCAAACTTAACCCTTTCAGTCCCAGTGATGCCATTTGACATCATCACTTTCAATATTTTTTTCAAAATGTTGTTTATGTCCCGTTATGACATCCAAACACACATCGTTCGTTTCTTCACACTTTGTTCATTCGACAATATTTTACAATAATATCAATAGAAGTCAGAACTACTATTTTTTTAATTCAGAAAATAGCCAACAAGCGTTTCACCTGATTTTTGATAAGTTCACTTCAGTTCCACATATTTAAAACACAATTTAAACTATTTCGGTTAAAATAATTACTAAATTTTTTTAAACGGTTTTTTCTTATGGAACTCGTACACTGTTAAAAAAAACCTGAATTTTACGTACATATTTCCGTGATTATTTTCAGGAATTTACGGAAAGATTGCGTTTCTCTCACAAACAGACGGTTTGTCTGAAATACACAGCTTGTTTCCGTTTTCCTTAAACGCTTGACAAGTGAAAACGGAAAAACACCGTATTTCTGATTGCAGAATTTCACTTAAGACCCGTATGAACGTAAATTCTCCATATAACCTCGCACCCAACAGCTTTTATCCTCGACACATCGGCTGACCGACTCAGCCACCTTGTTTATTGTTTGTTGTTTTGATTTGACCACATCTGAAGCAAGCAAGAAAGATAAATATACAGGTATGTTCATTTCGTTAAATAAAATAAGATTTTTTTAATGTTTATATTTTCTATCTTCCTTTTCTATCTATAGAATCCAGTTAATGTCTCTTTCTTATTTGTTTCTGTAATATCTATAGTCCTATAATTGACCGTGAGGTGACTCCAGAAATTAATAATTCCGTTTGTTTACCAACACGCGCAACTAAGTCAATTTGATTTAAATGTTTAAAAAAGCTGTCAAATATATGAAATAAACAAAGTTCACAAAACAAACAAGTGCACATTATTAAAAAAAAATAATGAAATGACTTGAAATTATTACGTTTAAATTCGATTGAAAAGCTATAGCCCTCGTGAAGCTTTAGTGCGACGATAATTCAAAACCTACCCTCGATTGAAAAGCACGGTTACGCTATCGCTATAAGCATGGTTTATTTTAAGAACTATGCAAGAGAGTATACATAACGCAAACTTTTTCTTTATAAAATAATAAACTTTTGTTGATTTTAATGATCAATTAGTGACGGATGTATGCAAATCACATATTTTGATTCGATTCAGAAGTTACATACACTATTGCCAATGCTCTTTGTTTTGAAAAGTCTGCACACACAATTTCCGATTAAATGCAAACTTTCCAACACATTCAAAATTTAGGAATTGCAAGTGTCCGCAAAACGCTATTTTAGTGTTTATTTAGATATAGCTGCTAAGTGATATCTCATTTTCGGCTCACCGTCTATAACTTCATGTCGGTGATATTCAAAAGCAATAGTTATTAGCTTTTACTAGAATACTAATTATAAAATTGTATTTTATTACTAAAATACTATTAAATTGCATTAAAGTTATTATTTTATACTAAATACTATTATAAAATTGTATTTTTAGTAATGATATACATTATTCAAGAACACTTCTGTTTTGTTTCTACTATTAAAAAAATATTTTCAGTGTATTCTCAAAACTGTATTGAGATATATGGATAAATCAATTAATTAAAGGTACTGTAAGAATCATGCTTTGTCTGCCCCCTCCACCTCTTCACAAAAAGAGAAAAAGCGTTTTTAACTCTGATATTAAATTATTGCGGTCATACTATGGAAAACTTGCTCGAAAAAAAAAAGCCTAAAATTGGCAAATTGTTTAATTTTAGAAGGACTTAAGAAGAATTTGCCTGGTTTACGCCTGATTAACAGTATTGCTTCTATACATTAGATCTATTCATTTAAAATTGGATTTATATATATTAATATATTATTTTTTTAGGTGCTTGTTTATCATAAATCTCCAGAGGGTCAAAAGTTCGGAAAAAGAAGAAAACTAAATCTGTAGTTCCTGCATAAATTTTTTAATTAGTTGAGAATTTGATAACCATATCAGTCTTTTGAAAAAAAAAAATTTTTTTGTGAAAGAAAAATAAAACCTGATTATATTCTGTAATTCTTTTGTTATTCATATCTTGTTAAATTGTATCAGTGGTGTATCCAGGGGGGGAGGGATAATTCTCGTCCCCATGTACTAAAACATGTTGTTGTTTTACTATCAGGGACTATACAAATTTATGTATGTATAGTACAAATGCAGACACTTAATGATTTATTGTTTTTGACTAAAAATTTTACTGTCTTAAAGAGTCTCTCTATTAAGGGGTGTTCAACCCCTAAGACACCTGACTCATTATCCCCTACCCATGATTTTGCCCTGGATATGCTACTGAAAAGTACAATACCATTTGTGTAGCCACAGAACAACACCAAATATATACATTATAAAAAATATGTCAGAAAAATTATCAAAATTGGAAAAATTATTAACATTTTTCTGCCATATTATAATTGTTTTAAATATATGAAAAGTGGTAATTTTTTAATTTCAAAAATGTGAACAATTTCCTTTTTATTCAGATTATATACCAAATATGGTTTTAAAAATATTAAAGGATTAGATTGTATTAGTTTTGAATAGATTTAAGGTTTAAGTATGAAGACATTTGCTTACGTTTTATATAACAAACAGGATGCATGTTTCATTTCCCTGTTTCTCCTGTTAAATTTCCCTATTCTAATATTTATAACAATATATATAAATGGATATATTTAGAAGGATTGATATTTAAATAGTATATAGAAACAAAATTGACAAGAAAAAAGCAAAAATGTCTTGGAATTAACTAGAAAATATTTTCTGAATTTAGAGAGAAATGCAAATTAGAAATTCATGAAATTAACGAAGAAACAGCTAAATAAAAATTCCTGAAATTAACATAATATTTCTAAAACGGTAAATCCTGAATTTAACGAAGAAATTCCAAAATGGAAGATCCTGAAATTAACGGAGATTTTCCGAAATTTAAGATCCTGAAATTAACGGAGAAATTCCAAAATGGAAGACCCTGAAATTAACAGAAGAATTCCGAAATGGAAGTTTCTGAAAATAACGGAAAAGTTCCAAAACGGAAGATCCTGACATTAACGGAAAAATCCCGGCAACTTGCTGCCAGTAGTTTTTCCGTTAATTCAAGGAATTTTTTTTAACAGTGTACATTTGACCAAAAATAAGCTTATTTTGTGAATATCAGAAGTTTCTGTAGCATAGTAAATTTTTGGGACTGAAAGGGTTAAGGTAGGCGAATACCCAAAATTCTAAAATTTATACTATTACTTTAATCTTTTCCAAGTTTGGCATACCATAGTGATTTCAAATTTTAATGAAAAATGCTTTTTATGCAATTTTTTTTATTTAAATATAATTGATTTATTTTAAACGGCAGGCATTTTATTTTAAAATCGGTTATTCAACTAAAAAAAGGGGGTTACGCTAACACTTCAAGCATAAAAAGTTTTACATTATTTTACCAGAAATTTTTTACAGATGCTATTTCAATATATATCTGTGCTATAAGCCTCTAACATCTGGTGTAAATATAGTAGTTTTTTTATATATAAATGTCCAAGTGTAAGTTAATCGAAAAAAAAAATTTTTTTAGTTAATTCATAAAATTTTTTAACTCTAGAGGGCCATTTTTCGTTTTGAACTGATACATTGCACGTATCAGTTCAAAACGAAGAATTTAGCACATTATTAATGTTTATAGGAGGAAAATTCAATGTGGTAGACTTGTTAGCGTGAAACTCTTTTTAGTTGAAAAACACCATTAAAATAAATCATATTTAAATTTTTTAAAAAAAAAGGCCAAAAAAGCATTGTTCATTACAATTGAAATCACTATGCCAAATTTGGAATAGTCAAAAATTTAGAATTTTGGGGAATTTCGGGTATTCGCCTACCATAAACAACCCAAATCGGAAATATTTAGAGACCCCCTTTCTCCCAATTAATCGACACATCCCCTCAAGAGATTCCATTTAACTAATGGCCTCTAATTTTATTAATGTCCCCGACGCTATTGTGTTTCACGGATTCCACGAATGTGTTCTTCGATTTCCAAGTCCGGGATTCTGGCTCTGGTCCAAACCGCGATTCGACGGAGTAAAAGGCGGAATACAGGAAATCTCCGATTTTGACATTTGTAAAAAAAAAGTTAGATTCGTTTTATTCTTTTTATTACTTTTCAGGAATGATTACCGTCCACATGGCTTTATATTATAAGGTTAAGGGGGAAAATGTATGACAGAAAATTCCTTAACCCTTTCAGTCTCAATGATAATTTGGCATCATCATTTTAGAATTTTTTCTGATCGTCTATAGCCATTTGTGATATCAAAAAGCACATCATCAATCGATTCTCCAAACTTTTTTCAAAAAGAAAATATTTTTTATTAATCCCAATAGATGTCAGCCCAATTATTTTTCCTATAAACAGTTCGTGTTATCCTAGATCTGGCCCTGGAAAAGAGCTTCGAATTTTTGAACCACTGTCAAGTGACGATGTCGACAAAAGCCTAATGGGAATATTTTGCCAGTATTCGGATCTATGACGGAAGCTCCTTGGTAATTAGAAGGCTCAGAATACAAGTGAACACGTACATAAAATACTTTTGTAATTGAGGTTTAAAGTTAAAGTTTATCCACTGGTGACCTGGCGTTCCCATTTTTTGAACATTTTTTAAAACCTCCATACAAACAATTAACACGTTATTGAGGTCCAAAATTGACCTGGTCCGATAGAAGAAGATCCGACTATCAGTTTTTCAGCCTTTGTTTACAGGTATCAGTCAGTTATTTCTATTTAAAAAATGAAGTTTAAATGGGGGTCAGTACGATATTAGAGTTCTTAAAAAAATTATTTAAAATTTTTTTCAAACTTTTTTAAAAGTTCTATTAGTAGTTAATTTTAAAGGCATTTTGCATTAAAAACAATGTTAAAATAATCTGTTAACCACTAACAAATAAGTGATACGGTCTTTTTTGTTGCATTTATAGCAGGTTCCTAAGTAACTATAAAGATAAATTTTTTAAAAATTTCTTTGCAAACATACTTTCTAGCATATATTTGTATGAAAAATATGTTTAGATTAAGAATATGTCTGTAGAATTTTGCTCGGCTCTTAAGAGGTTATAATTTGTAACTAAATAGCCTCTTAAATTCTTTTAATTGTTGCTGCCTAGCGGATGTTACCTAAGTTATGACTTTTTCATAAGAAAATATGAACTTGGTTAACATGTATTCAGAACCCTCCAATTACCAAAAAATTTGGCTTCACTGTTATGAAAAATAATGGTTTATGCAGATAGTATTTGATTATTATTTGAGGTTTTTTTTTCATGAGTCTAAAAAATACTAATAAACATTAAAGATGAGAATAAATGTCTGCAAAATAGCAATCTGGCCACTGTGAACAGAAAATTATATATTTTTTTTAAAAAATCTTACATTTGCAGTTTTTAAAAGTAGAAATTATAAGATAGCTCCTACATTAAGTACGGATTTAACATAATAAAAATTCAACAAGTCTTGATTTTTTATAACAAAAAGTTGTTTTTTCAATTCTCCCCATTAAAAAGTAATTTGTTTTGGCTCTTTAAGAGGGACTGTCAGTCCATAGAGCTAATGCATTTGTTTTGAAATAACAACTTTAGCAAAAGAATTGCTTTGCCATGCTATCCCACTTTCACCAGGTATGGGAATCAATCATCAGAACATCAATTTAAAACAAAAAACAAAAAGAAAACAACATCCGGTTATTTAATCATTAAGAGATAAGGTTTTAAAATAGTGTCGCCATCTACTGTATTTTTTGGCATTTTAAAACTTCAAGTGGTTCGTGTTTGTGGACAGCCAGGTGAATGACATTTTGAATGCATTGAAATTATTTTTTCTAAGTTAATAATTAAATTAGTTGGTAAAAAAACGCACACATTTTAATAAAAAATACAAGTTTTGGGTAAAATTGATCAAAATACATGTGGAATAAAATTAGACTTAGCTTTTTCCTATTCAATGATAATTACCCGTTCACAAAAGACAATTGTTTCTTACACTAGATAAACAGGACATTATTAAAATAACATTATAAAAAATTAATTAAATAATTATATATTTTAGAATTCTTTTTAGATAAGAAATGTAAATAAATTTGGCTTAAAATGAATAATGATAAGTTCGAAAATGGGAGTAAAACAAATTAACCCTTTAGTTTACAATACATAACCAAAACAAAATTGAATACTCAAACTATATTTAAAAAAATAATGCCATAAGTTTCAGCTTATATCTGGAAAAAAAAGGTAATTAATAACCTATCAGAGTGAATAATTTTAAATAAACATAAATAATTATAAAATGATGTTGTTTCACTGAGGATCTGGCAATAGCTACGTTGGTGTAGTTTACCTTACTCTCTATACACTTTTGTGAATTTTGTTTTGGTTAAGTTGGTTGGTAGACCTATATTCAGTTTAGTGAACTTGGTCAGCACACAAACCTGATTATCCTACCAATCAACTAACCAAAGCAAAAATAAATAGAGAGCAGAGACATTTAGAGAGTTGCTAGAGAGTAAGGAAAACAAGACCGTGTAGCTATTGCCAGATCCTCCGTGAAACAACCCCATTGCATGCTCCATGATGGGCATATTTCACAGGGTGAGTGGCAAAGGTTCCTGACACATTGTTTTCATTCTTGGTCCATTAAAAATTGTAATTAATTGATAAATAATTAAAACTTCCCTAAATAAACCACAAAAATCAAAATCATGACAAACCGTCCAAAATACTGTAAAAAAAACGCAAAACCCTGAAGAAAACCAGAGTTGGGTTTTTTCTGGTTACAAACTAGGTATTTACCGGTAAAAACCAGGTTGTATTTACGGGGGAAAACTATCATATTTCATGTGCTTAAAAACAAATATAATTATATGTTTTCAGGGTTCCCACTCTTCTTTCAAAATAAAAATCAAGGACTTTTCAAGGACCCCCCAAAAATTTCAAGGACCCTTAATCATATGACGCCATTTTAACAAATAAAACAAAATATATAAAATAACTAATATAAAAAGAATTTTTTAAAAAACAACATATATTTATAATTCAACTTTGACTTAAGAGCGCTCTAGTGCCATTTTAAGTTAAAAAGCAAGCTCATTTTTTATGTTAGATTGGAAGACAAAAGAAATTGTCGTTAGTTTGAATCTTTAAGTACAATAAAACAACCTAAATTAACTCTCCAACAAAAAACACATACACACAATATCCTAAATAATGGGAAATGACGTCACAATGTCAAGGGTCATCGTAAATTTTTAAAGTAACAAAACACATAATGTTTGGTTGACTAATCTGTCATGAACTAATACTATGAAAGAAATGAGACCCTGATCCTACGGCGATAATGCTGCAAATTAGCGATTATTACGAGGAGTTGTGGTTTGATTAAATGATTTTTTCAAAAAGAGAAAATTTAACTAAAAACAAGATCCTATCATGATTAAGTCGCTAACTAGCAAATATTTCAAAGGGCACCTGAAGCTGGTTGACCGATTAATCAGACCTAGTAATGTAAAAAAGAACACTAACATAATGTGATTGAGTCGACTTTATTTTCTGCAAAAATATTTTTTTAAAAATGTGATCCGCAATCATCTAATTTGAACCTTTAATTTCCGAAAATAAAATATAAAAAAGTTGGGATTTTTTTTAAACAAAAATATCTGCATCGTTTTTAAAAGCTGAAGAACCGATTTTTTTCTTTGAAATTGACGTAGGACGCTATACCAAGGCGAAAAAGCTTATTCGTAGATTTTGAATGCATTTTCCTAACTATGTTATTCGATAACCACGCCCGTATAAACTACGGACTATCCATAGTAGTAGTTGGCAGTTATGCATTGAATAACCAACCGTAAAAAAATATTAGGGCTATTGGCGACAGGCGTCAGAATTTAGAACCACAGTCAAGTGACTAGCCGACTCCTGAATAGGCACCCAATGCAATCATTAAGTGCGACATTGTACGCAGCGTCGGGACTTTGGAGCATATTTAACGTGCACTCCCTCTACACGTGGTATTATTCGCTTGGCTGCATAGGCCGGCAGTTATTTTGGTGATGCCCGAACCTGGGACCTTCCGCATGCAAGGCGAACGCTCCCCAACCCCAAGAAGAAGAAGAGACTCTACTTAACGGAAAAGTACTCATAATTTAATTCAGATGTTCCAAAGATATATGAATAACAAAAGAAAAATAAACCCGCGTCAGCAGTTGCAACATTAATACAAAACATCGTTCGAAATATCGCCAACGCCAGATGTTATAGCAACCATATCAGAGAGAAAAAGGATTTGGCGAAAATACCAACGGTTCCTCTGTCTAATGACGTTTTGTTTGCGGAAGTGCTAGACGCGCCATTTATCACTGCGTTGGCAGTGTTTTAGAAAATGAGTTCCCCTATTTCGAACGGTTGCGCGCCGTCGCGGAAGAAAAAAAATCAAGGACCCTTGATGATTGTTGATGAAAATCAAGGGGTATTTAGAGTATCCTTGAAATCAAAAATAAAAATCAAGGACTTCTTAAGGACTTTCAAGGGGGCGTGGGAACCCTGTGTTTTATAATTTTAGAAGCAGTTATTACAAGAAAATATCGACAGAATCAATACAGAAATACAGGATATATAGGACAAGTGTAAAATATGGAACAATACAGGATGTTTTTCCCCATTTTAAAATATATATAGGATATATTGGATGTTTGCGACCCTTGGAAGGTGGAAAAAACATGTTTTTACCAAGGCGGTAAAAACCATGGTAAATACCATTAAAAATCATATATGGTAAATACCGTGCCAACCCTGAAGAAAACCCTATAACCCTGGAATATCACTAAAATACAAGTAGTTGGGATTTTCATGAAGATAAAAAAACAGGTGTTTTGACAACCCTTCCACTGGGCCTTTCCCTCCAGTTCTAATGTTCATAAAATAATGAATTCTCCAATTTTCGAATATAGACCGAATCAATACTGAAATACAGGGTATATAGGACAAGTGTAAAATATAGGTTAGGTTAGGTTTGAATTATCGTCACACTAGAGCTACACGAGGGCTATTGGCGACGGGCGTCATATTTTAGAACCACAGTCAAGTGACGAGCCAACACCTGAATTGGCACCCAACGCAACCGTTAAGGACCACATCGTACACAGCGTTAGAACTTTGAAGGATATTTTAACGTGCACTCCCTTACGCAGGGTATTATTCATTGGACATTTTTGGCTGTACGGGCCGTTTATAGGTCGGCAGCTACTTTGGCGATGCCCGGACCCAAACCTGGGACCTTTCGCATGCTAGGGGAGTGCCCAACCGACTGGGCTCCCCAACCCCTATAAAACATAGGACAATACAGGACGTTTTTCTCCACATTAAAATATATATATATAGGATTTATAGGATACATCATAATTGCGACTCCTGAAAGGTGGGAAAAACATGTTTTTACCAAGGCGGTAAAAATTATGGTAAACCCCGTGTCAACCCTGAAGAAAACCCCATAACCCTGAAATATCACTAAAATACAAGTGGTTGGGTTTTTCATGAAGAAAAAAAAACAGGTGCTTTGACAACCCTTCCAATAGGCCTTACATTCTAGTTCTAATGTTCATAAACGAAATTGTACTCACCTGGGAAGAACACGGAGCTCACGGAACCGTCTTCTTGTCTGAAATCCGGAGGCACTGAAAAGCAATTTAATAAACACTTTTATAATTTTGTTTTCACACTCATCTAAAATATCAATAAAACTTGATCATTTTTCAAAACTTATCAATTAAAACTTGATCACAAACATAATCATTTTTTTTAATAGTAGAGGTTCAATGGGGGGGATGGGGGGGATCCCGAACATTTTTTCAAGCTAGGGGGGAAAATATCAGGAGATGAGACACAAATTTCAAGAGATATACAAGGGCCCTTAGAAAAAAATTAAATTCAGGCGTTTTTCAGGAAGCGTACAAACCCTTTAATTAAGTTTCTGAATTTCCGCATCATAAGTACCAATTGCCAGATTTTTAAAGGGGAATACATTTAGCTTTCTCTTAGAGTACAGTATCTGGAAAATGGTTATTACAAAGTTATATCTGAGAAGTTGACAGGTTGATTGATTAAATTAAGGATATACAAGAGCCACAGTTTTAAGGTTTATTAAATGAAATGACCACCGCCTAACACACGCTCCAAGTTTTAAGTTCTTGACTTTGACTAATTATTCCCCACAGTAAAACTTAAAATTTTCTTAAGCCTAGCTTTCAAATTATTTTATTTGTGCTAGCAATCCAAAGCTTTAGGACTGCAATTTTTTTTAATTTTATGTCAAGCAAACTTATTAATTAATAATTTATTTATTCTAAAAAAATCATAAATGAAATGTGGACATACTAGGTGATATAGGAGACGAGGACAGATCCGAAAGAAAAGAGCTACTTGGCGCTAGGACAGTTGTATGGCGGCGTCTGCAATCTGTAATTTTTTTTGGTATTTAATAACAAGGAATTAAGCAAAAAAGTTCTAAAAAATATACATATGCCATAACCCTTTAAGACCCTGTCAGATGGCGCTGATTTAAGTTTACGAGACCTAATTTTAAGAGTTTTATTGAAAAAGTTGCCTTAAACAGCATCAATGCCTTAGACTCTTTATAGAGCACGTCATTTTTTTTAATACAAATAACGAATGGTACAAGTTAGCTGCTTCGGCATCAGTATTTTTAAAAAGCTTGAACATTCTCTTTTATACCTCCACGGTTTTGATAGCTCGGTCTCAAAGGGTTATAGATGTGGGCCTTTTATAGATGAGGGCACCTTTAGAAACTGGGTAATAGCCCGAGCATTTGCTCAAAGCTTTTAATTTTATTTATAGTTTTGTATTTATTACAGTTTTTATAACTAGTTTTGTTTTAGATTTTAGCTGAGTCAAGCTATAGTGAATGTTAGTTTGTGTAAATTCTATTAGCATTCTCTCAAAATGGTAGAAAAAAGAACCTATTTGGAATAGATTTTAATTTAAAAGGAAAAAGGAGTTGTCGTTAAAATAATTTTGTAAAAAAATTATTCCATTAAACTAGAATAAATGATATATAAAGATAATATAAAGGTTTTAATTTAAACGCTTATTATCCACCGATAAGTAAATAGTTCGACTTCAATATACAATATGCTATTCATAAAAGTTTTTGCAATGTGTGATGGAGACATAGAGTTAAGAAGGAGATGCAGATGCTGTCCAGTAAAAAACAATGCAAAAACTGGTACACCAAGTGAAACCATGGATCGCTTTGCAGTAAGCCCAAAAAAACGCGCTCGACAAACTATTTGGCACTATTAGTTGACTAACTATTATTCTATTCTTGACTGAAAATCAGATAAGAGTAGGCTGGCAAACCGAAATGGTGACTCATCCAAGGTGTGGTCGAAAAGTTCGGTGATTGGTCTCATAAATAAAAAACTGCACCGGTTAGGATCTTGTACTCGCAGACGCAGCAAGAGAAATGTCTTCTAGAGCCATGGAACGGCCATTTTACATCAGATAAGAGGACACACATGCTATGAGCAGTTTAACACAGTCAGTGTAATTGTCAAGTGTGACATGGAGCTACGCATAAACATAAAGTTTTGCTTCAAGTTAGGCAAAACGGCGGCAGAGACAACATGACATATTAGTGAAAGTTTACAGTCAGGAAGCAGTGAGTAAAAAGTGTGTTTGTGAGTGGTTTCAACGCTTTGAGCACGGAAATGAGGACATTGTCCCTACCACGGCTCATCTTTGACATCCTCCTTTCTGTTTGTAAAGCGTTTAAACCACTCATAAATACACTTTTTACTTGCTGCTTCCTGATGGTAAACTTTCACTAACAATAACATGTCATGTTGTCTCCGCCGCCGTTCTGCCTAACTTGAAGCAAAACTTTATGTTTATGCGTAGCTCCATGTCACACTTGACAATTACACTGACTGTGTTAAACTGCTCATAGTGTGCGCATTTCTCTCACTGCGTCTGATTGAGCACAGGACCCTTACCCGTGTGGTTTTTAATTATGCGACCAATCACCAAACTTTTTGAGCACACCTTGCTTATGGAAGATTCTAAAGTGTAAGTTTGACTGAGCTTTTTACATCAACTTGCCAACTTCCCAACTCCCTGATGAAAACTAAACTTACAATGCATTTTTCCTACCAGCGAAGGGATTACTAACCATTTGTGTAAATTCACATCTTCTGCTAAAGCCTACAGCTGTGCAAACAGTCATTAATGCCTCTTAAAGAGAAAATGAGTCTGATCACTTGCAGGGCTCAAAATGGAAGTGCGTCGGTGTTAATCAAAATAGAAAAAAAATATTTTCTAAGCTACAATTCTCCTGCTATATTAAACATTTTTACAAAGTTTTTTCATTTGATAAATGTAGCTGAATATTCAATACAGACGGAGAAATGTGGCTTAGAAATTAAATTTTTTTCATTAAGTAACCACAGAGTCACTTTGGTTTGGAGACTTGCGATATTGGACTTATTGAGTTGATTGGACTTATTCGTCCTTAAAAGGACTCCCTTGCAATTCCACATCTTGAAAATCGTAATGTTATTCCTATGGAAAACATTCGCAAGTCAATTACCACCACAATTTTAATAAAAGGTGACTAGTTTCTTGTATCATTGTAAAGAACGAAAGGAGTCGATTTTGTGAAATTAATTTGTTTTGTGAAAATCACATATTTAGTATTTTTAGTAATTTTTTTAAGTCAGAACTTAATGTGTACTCCATTCTTTACTTACTTCAAAAAATTATTAAAAATACTAAATATGTGATTTTCACAAAACAAATTAATTTAACAAAATCTACTCCTTTCGTTCTTTACAATGATACAAGAAACTAGTCACCTTTTATTAAAATTGTGGTGGTAATTGACTTGCGAATGTTTTCCATAGGAATAACATTACGATTTTCAAGATGTGGAATTTCAAGGGAGTCCTCTTAAGGGATGCTGCGAATTTTTAACGGCTTCACCTTTTCTTTTGCTCCAATCATCTTGTTCTTAGCTCTATGCTTGGTTGTTTAAAAAGGGAAAAAAGAGTACCTTTGGATTTGAAGTTATGGTCAGTAGGATGAAAATGTTTAGTAACAGGAGTTTTAGTAGTGGGTTCACTTGGGCTGGGAGGAATGCCTGGCAAAGTTAAAAAAAATAGTTAGGGATTAGTGAAATTTAAATTAGGGTTTAAATAATTATGATTTGTAGAAATTTATTGTAACAAATAAACGACGATTAAACTTAAGAACTTGTGGGTTAAGGTTATGTTGCATTTTCATCACTCTAGAGCTACTTAAGGGTTTTGCTGATGGGTATCATACTTTAGAATGAGTTAGACATTGGGAGATGATAGATTGGTCATCTTAAGTCAAGGAGAGAAGGTGATTTAATAATCCACAAAAGTGGGAAGGAATATTTAGCTCTCCTCCACTGACCAATCAAATTTAAGATTATGCTTGTGAAAAGGTGTTAGGTCAAGATGACTCAGCAAAGTTTCTGTGGGAACTATTGATCTAGGCGACTGTTTGTCGCCAACAGGGTGTGGTTGGGATGTTAAAGTTCCAAGTGATATTAAGGAAAAGTGAAAAAGGCAATTTAAGTTATTAAGTTTAATTGGGGTTAAAAATATTAATATTTGAGGGGTTATATTATGGTCATGTATCTGTAACTAGTTACTTTTCATATTAAGCAACTGTAACAGGGTAAATTTTTTTTAATAACTTTCCAATCTCTGGATAGATGTGTTAACATGAGAAGAGAAGGAAATAAAGAATAATAATGGGAGAAGTTTGAAGGTAGAAATTTACTGTACGGTAACTATTGGCGAACTTTCCAAAATCGCGAAAAAAGTCCGTATTCTGGCGACTTTTGACGTCATGCTCTCTTTGCAACGATGACGTTTTCCGGCAACCCTATCTGACCGTTATGAGTTTCGGTCGAAGTCAGACAGGTTGCCACAAAAACTATTTATCGTCAAATCTGAAAATCGCGCCAATAGTTACCGTACAGTAAAGGTGATCCAGTTTGAACAACAGCTTAAAAACAGAATATAATAACTGAAGGCAGAATGTCACTTACCAGGTGGGGAACTTACCGAACGCATCGTTTTGATGTGTTTCTAAAAGAAAAAATAAAGTTAAATCTATTATTCATGGTAACTGAATCCATGAATATAAAAATACATTAAGTAGGTAACCATAAAAAATGACAGCTATGTACATGAATTACAGTAGGACATTGATTATCCTTCCCTATTTAATCCAGAACACTCTGTAAACTGACCGTCCCTAAGTCAACATCAAGAAAACCTTCCAACTAAGACACTTTTGGTTGTTTGCAAAAGAAACCAGTTTCGGAAGTATAAGGTAATGCTAAAGTGAGAATTACCGACGATATTGAAAATGGCAAAATTCTGCTATTCAAAAAATGGTAATATCTCGCTACTTTGAAATCTGAACTATCCAGTGATTCCTAAATTAGTATTCTTTTCCGATTATCAACTCAGGAAACTACTGGTTAGGTTAGGTTTTTGAATTATCGTCGCACTAGAGCTACACGAGGGCTATTGTCGAAGGGTGTCTTAGTTTAGAACCACAGTCAAGTGACGAGCAGACACCCAAATAGGCACCCAACGCAACCGTTAAGGGCGACATTGTACGCAGCGCAGCGACTACTGGGTTTTAGGAAATCGGGAAACTGCAGTGATTTTAGGATAACAAAATTTAATCAATTAAAACAGTAAAAGCAAATTTCTAGCAATCTTAAGTTTTCCAGAAACTCCAGGAATCTTCTAAGAAAATCGACAATCTGGAAATACATTTTAAAAAATTAGTAAACAGTAATTAGTAAAAAATTTGAACTAGGGTGACCATTCACACTGAATTTTGCATTAAGTTTATTTTGTTATTTCCCAATAAAAATTGCTTAAAGAAAGTAAATAATATTTTTATTATGAAAATTCAATTGTTGAAATAAATTTGTTCGGGCTATATTGAACGAGAGATAGATTTTTAGATACCAAGTATTATGATATGAAATAAATTTACGAATTTTTCATTTAAAAAGAACTTTAATGATCTGGTTAAATTATTAATTATATAAATTAAATTTATTTCCTCATTTAACTTGTAACACGCTAAGTTTCGATTTTAGACTTGACAAAAAAAATAATTTTGCCTCTATTTAGTACACTAATTTGTTTACCGAAATTTCCATGTCTAGAGGTTATATAATGCTGCTCAAAGATTTAAATCAACAGAAATTAAAAAAGTTAAAACAACTAAAAAGCTAAACTAATAAAATATTTTGTTTATCATACTTAAATTTATAATTAATCTAAATATTCTAAAAATCGTCAAAAAGTGACATGTCGGCTTTATTACTTGTTGACAAACATAATGCTAAAATCAAGTTTAGTTGTAAGTTTTCAGCTTTGCATTCTTTTTTTTTTCGCCCATTTCACACAGCGCTCCTTCTGTACGGAACTTTCATAGGAATTGCATGGTCAACCGCTGTGAAGGATTTTTTCAGGCAGGCATGAAAAAGTTCTGCGACGAGATATAGGTAGCCAATCAGCATCAAGTATAGCTCTGACGTCTTGTTTTCGAAATCGAGTTTGCCAAATGGAAAAAAAAAATCTACTTTATGCTCGTCAATGTTGATTTTGGTGTTGGTACTCCTGCTCAATCGAGTTTTTTTTTTTACCACGCTCTCGCATTACCACTTACTCTGAAATTCTTCAGCTTACAAAATAAGTAAAGTGAAAGTCCCAACATTCACATGGCCTGCTGCCTTGGAAATGGATTTGATCAAAGAAATTAGAAAATAAAAATTTCTTTTCGATCCTAAGGATCGTCTATATTCCAAACGAACGCTAAAAATATCGACATACCAGAAAATTACCGAAAACTTAACCCTGCAATACCCTCCAATACAAAGATACATAAATTAATATTCAGGGCAAGCGCAAGATAGATAAACTATTATTTAGTGTAATAGCAATAATATTTAGGACAATTAATGCCATTTGTGAAGACGAAAAGTGTCGAACCATACCATGTTTCCTTTATTTTGTTCGAATCAAAATAGAAAAATAGTTACAAAATTGGTGCATGTAAAAGCTGAAAGAAAGTGGTACACGTGATAGGAAATATGTAAACAAATTTTTTAAAAATTGAAAAGTGCGCCAAGACTAGCGATAACTATTATTTACAGTAACCCGTCCAAGAATGTGTGACGTCAGATGCTGGGCAGTCTGACAACCCTGTCAAAGCAGTTCTTTACAGAAAGAACACCATGTGAAATGGGCTAACATTCGGTTCTCTTTTGTAAACGAAAAATGCATGGATTTATTTAGAGAAATATATTAGAAAATAATATGATTTTACATGATCAAACATCAATATTCTAGACATTTTAGTTTTCAATCAGAGGAACGTCGCTAAATAAGTACATAGTTTAATTAAAATATTTGTTAAATCTGAATGGAAGCCGAAAAAAAATTTCTGCGTTGTTTTTGTTTTTGTGTGGAATGGAGGGAGATTTTGCGCCATTTTATAATAGTGATGGGAAAACCCGTTCCTTTTAAGGATTCGTTCCAATCGTTCACGTTCCTTTTAAGGAACGGGTCCTTCGGACCCGTTCCAGGGATTCGTTCCTTTTTACACCCCCCCTCATTTTTTTTACCCCCCCCCCCTATTTGCACTCTACTAGCGCCCATTCCCCCCTCCCACCCCAATGTGGGGGGGGATCGAAAATTCCCCTTGAGATGGGAATGTGACTGCTCTTTTGCTTCTTTGGTTTTTGTGTGGGGGTCAAGGGGGGAGGGGGATCGAAAATACCTCTTGGAGATGGGAATGAGAGTGCTCTTTTGCTTCTTTGGTTTTTGTGTGGGGGTTAAGAGGGGAGGGGGATTGAAAAGTGGGGACATTTCTTGGAAAAAAGAACATCTACACTGTAGATGTTCTTCTTTCTTCATGGCTGAGGAAACCATGTACGCTAAATTGGCGGGAAGGGAAAGGAAGATTAAATATTTATTATGTAGTATTGATTATTTTTGCTTATGCTTTTATTTCTTTATTAGACATTCAAAACTACTACTGGTCTTTAATTACTTCGGTCCATGATAATTTGTTATGATGATGCATGGTGTTATCTCTTTTGCTTAGTTACTTAAAAAAAAGTTTTTAAGATACAAAAGTAGATCATGTCTTCTTCCATAGAAATTAATATGTTTATTTCTCCTTTGTTCTTGAGATTTTTTTGATGCAATTACATTATTCATCAATTATATTGCTTATTCATGTTGTCATTGATGTTTCGATGAGGGGAAACATTTAGCTCTAAGTGAAAAATAAAATAAATCTTTTTAAATAAAATTTTAAGGGAGTGACTCGGTGACTTTTTAAAAATTTTCGACGGTGCGCTACTTTTAAAAAGTTTCGTTTTCTGCGTGTTTTTTTTATTTATGGGGGGGGGGGGAGTCTGCGTATTAATGTGGTAATCAATTAAATTCAAAGTGATTTACTAGTGGAACTCAAGGTTTTCATTGAATTGGGGAATTCATCCTTTGGTATCAAATGTTGACAAACAAATGAAAAAAATGTAGAAAATGTTTAATTATGCATCAAAATTGATGTTTTCAAATATACGGACGTACTTATATACAGTGGAGTGATTGCATTAGAGAGTAGTACATTAGTGAATCTACAGAAGTGTTAAGTTTAGTTTTACATAAAGGTTACTTTAAAAAAAATATCTTTATTTTGATTTTGGTATAATAAACAGACGTAAATGAAGTGCTACATAACTGTCTTACTAACAATATTTATTCCAGAACAAATATGTTTACAAAAAAGGATGTTTATTTTAGCAAATAAAAAATAAAATTGTATTTAAATTGCCTAATCTAAGATTTTTTTTAACAATGCATATACAGATTTCAGGCATTAGTTTTTGGTTATGGTTTGAATTATCGTCGCACTAGAGCTACACGAGGGCTATTGGCGACGAGCGTCGTATTTTAGAACCACAGTCACGTGACGAGCCACACCTGAATAGGCACCCAACGCAACCGTTAAGGGCGACATCGTGCGCAGCGTTAGGACTTTGAAGGATATTTAACGTGCACTCCCTTACACGGGGCACGGGGTATTATTCGTCGGACATTTTTGGCTGCACGGACCGTTTATAGGTCGGCAGCTATTTTGGCGATGCCCGGACCCGAACCTGGGACCTTCCGCATGCTAAGCGAGTGCTTAACCGACTGGGCTCCCCAGCCCCATCAGGCATTAGTCTTTCAAAAGTTGATTACGAATAGTTTTAAATTGTTTTTTTTTATTATTATTTAATTGCTTATGAGGTAATAAATTAATCTTGATTGATTAAATAACATTTGTTTGGGTTTTTTTTACATTGAAAAGTTAAAAATAGAATTAGAGTATGAAATAACGTCATTTTTGATTTTTTTTTAAAGTCATCATATTTGTGCTGTTTCAACATATTTGTTTTTTAAGCAAATAATGTTGTTCCAATAAGAACTAATTGGTCTTATATGATAACTGCCTTAAGTTTAAAAAAATCAGCACAGTTATTGATTTATGGGCATTTGAAACAATCCGACCCTAGGTACACATATTCCTATATTTATGACTATGAATATTTAACATTTTATAAGGGAATAAAAACGAGTTCATATAGCAATAATTATTTGTGGAATAATATCTTAAATAAAATGTAGGGTTTAATTTTTTAAAGAATTAAAATATTTGGATGAAATAGGATATGTTAGTATAGTACAATAAACGCTAATAAATAATTTTATAGGAACTACACAAATCTAGAAAATAAAAATATTAAAAACTAAATTCTTCAGATTGTATTAAGTCATTATAACTGTTACTTAAAACACATAATATTTTATAGATAATTTGAAGCAAAAATTTTATAATCTCCCACTTCTTAATCCTTTAATGTTTATGGCGCTTTTAAACTCCAAAATTATAAACAAAATACAAAACAAATACATAAACATCATAAAAATGTACCTTAAAGCATAAATATCCGACATAGGACGAAAGGTTTAAGTGAGCATAAGATTAGAGCTAAAACTTTAGCGTGCTTACTTTGAAAGCATGTACAATGACATGACAAGACATCTAAATTACTGAGACCACCCACCCACATTTGGCCACTTTCAAGCTCTTCGAGTGACTTTTACGATGTTTTATCAGATCAGAAACTTTTACCAAAGATTGTAAAAAGCATCCCCTTTCCGTAGAAAATCCCATTTGCTTTTGTACCAAGCCAATTAAAAAAACAAGGCAAAACGACGATGAAAATACGAAGCTTGTTACTACAATAGGCTACGACTTTCATTCTCAGATAAGTTGAACTGATTGGAAAAAGCGAAGACATCGTGTGATAGATACAGAAAAAATTCGGAGAATCGACACGGGACAATTGCCTATATCTTTTGTCCGCCTTCCTAAAAGTAAAGTACCCCGCCATAAAAAGTTTCGGGCATCCCCCCACTTCTAGTCATTACAGCGCGAATGCCATATCTTCTAACACAATAAATTATCCTCTATCAGGGAAAATTTCTGGGATCTGTCACTTGAAATAACACGAAACGGGCCCACGCTGAAGGGGTAGGAAAAAGTTTTGTGTGGGGGGGGGGGGGGGGGAGACTATCTTAGTTGCGTGAAAGTTTTTGTGTTGAGTTAAGCCCCTGTTATACGTATCGGTGTACCGCAGGTTCCCGGTCTCCCTAAGTAAACAAGAGAAATCCGAAATTCGGAGAGAACCTGCATTAAGAGATTTAGGGGTGTCAGACGTACTGGTTAAACGCAGGTTTTTTGAGCCTTTTGTAAGGTTTTTTGGAGTAGATGAGCATAAAATTTCCCTGTATTCCATTATAAATTTTCAAAATTTCATTGCATATGTCAAAGTGTTTTTTTAGTATTTTTCCCGAAACGGTCAATAGAAATCTATTTTAAAAAATTTATTCAAATTTTTTCAGAAATTGAAGCAATTATAATCAATAATTTAAACATTTCTCCCATAACAATTAGTTTTAAATATTATGTAAAATGGTTAATTTTCAAAAATTGACTGATAATTTCAAAGCTTTCCATAGAAAATTCAAACTCAAAATTGCAAATAATATTTTTGAAAAAAAAATATTTTCATTAACCTCTGTTAATTGTATTGTATAACTTTGTAATTTTTTTTATTATCACGAACCATTACTGAAATCCATTTTAGGAGTCGAAAAGTTGAAATTAACCCACTAGGAATACGATACTTTCAGGCTTGAGTGGCGATTCTCAGGGGAAAAAAAATAATAATAAAACAGGGTCAATGGGGGGTCAGACTGGGTACTGGGTGGTAGTTTCTTAGCGGAAGTAGTTTTGCGTATGGCAGTTTGGAATTCGGCACAACCGTTTGGAATTTGTATATGTCCAGTCACTTGTGTATAAATTTGCTTCTGTATTTTTTGTAAGCTGATTGCATGCTCATTGAAATTATCTTTTTAGTGAGATAATGCCATATATTTGTAACTATATAAGGGTCCTTTGAGAGTTTTTTTATGGGGAGTATCTATAAAATAAATCAATTTTCTATGCTAGTATTTACCAAATCACCCATTACGCATTTATTGTTAATATCTGAGATTATTTAAACTTTTTTTAATACAATTTACACACAAAAAAAGCCGTCTATTAACTTAAAGAAAGTTTCACTGTCTTGAAATTACCCCAGGCAACAACCCTTATCTGTTTCTGAAACCAAAAAAAATCGTTTCTGCCACGGAAAGACCGCGTAGTACAGGTATCTTTTGAAGTTTGCCGACTCCGAATGGATGCGACGGTCCTGGACCGTCATATCCACCAAAAAGACCTCCATTCCACAGTCTTCACAGGTTCTGGGGTGTCAGACATATACGTGTATACGCGGTCTGTGATGGTGAACCTGCAGTTTTCATGCACGTCTGACATAGGCTGACTACAACTTGCCTATTTTTTTTACATTTCAAATGCTTTTTAAAAAATAAAATATATGATATATGGTGCGACGTTAATCAAATTCAACCAATTTAAAAACTCGACTTATTTTAAAATATTTCATTATAAATTAATTTAACCTAATTTAATAATTAAGACGCTTAAAAGTACCGAGATTAGAAACGAGAACCATTGACATGCGAATCGGACGACATACCCACTGGGCTACTGATTCTTGGTGCTTCTTAGGTTTCCATTTTTTTTTTTTTTGCATACGGCGACGATTTTGTATATTCAAATTTACCAATTTCTTAATGTATTTTATATATTTTGATTGTTAAAACCCTTGATATTTTTTACAACTTTAAATTATACCTCAGTAATTTAAATTTATTAAAAAAAATTACCAAATAAAAAGTTTTTTATAACTTAAAAAATATGAAAATTGTACTAAGATTTCAAACATTTTATATCTACCCCCATTAAAAACCGTCATTAGCCCGACCCCCACATTAACCCGACAGCCCCCATAAACACAACAGCCCCCCCCCCATTAACCCGACAGCCTTCCTTATACTAATTATTGGTCCTGAACGGGTCTTTAACCTTCGGTCCGGAACGAAAGGAACCGTTCCACCACTCGTTCCAACAGCCTTCACCGTGCTAATCTTCGGTCCGGAACGATAGGACCCGTTCAATCACTCGGTCCACCGCCTTCACCATACTAAACTTCGGTCCGGAACGAATGGACCCGTTCATTCCACTCGGTCCACAACCTCCACCATGCTAAACTTCGGTCCGGACCGAGTGGATTCGTTCATTCACTCGGTCCACAGCCTTCACAATGCTAAACTTCGGTCCGGACCGAAAGGAATCGTTCCTCCACTCGTTCCACTAGCCTTCACAATACTAACATCGTTCCGGATTCATTCCAAAAGGATTCGGTCCGAAGGACCCATCAGCTGGAGGCCCTCTGATTGGTTGAAAAGGAACGAATCCACAGGTTGACGTCATCACTAAATGGATCCGAAAGGCGTCATCAGTGAATGGGTGTACGTCACTGCCCGTCAGACCCGTTCCTTTCGGACCGACCCATCCCTATGCCCGAAGATTAGTAGTGAGAAAGGTAGTTGGAACGATTGGAGGAACGGGTTCTTTTGAGATGCGGATCCGGCTCCGATCGTTCCTTTTAAGGAACGGGTCTTTCGGACCCGTTCCTTTCGGACCGACCCATCCCTATTTTATAAGCCTGAAGCTTCCTTTCCTTTTCTTAGATTTCTGGCTCTGTGTCGTTGTTTTAGGTTTTGTTTCGAGTGCAATGTTTTTAAATTTTTAAAAATCATAATCTTACCATTAGACATTAGTTTGAAACCGACCAAAGGTATCGTCAAATTAAAATTAACCAAACCAAAACCGCCACTGGATAATAAACTTATTTCTATGAAGTTCATTTAGTATCTGAATAGGTAGGTTAGCTTGGATTTTCATATAATGCATGCAAAAGTTTTATAAATTATAATAAAAATTTCAATGAAGCAGCGACCGGCTAAACTAAAGAATCGTGGCCGGATTTGGCGTCTTTTCAAAAATATCGCCAAGTCGAATGACAACAAATTGCTGGCCAAAGTTTGCCATAATACTGTCATGTCTATTATTTATTTAATATGTTATATTTTACACACACATAAGGTTCAAGGACAATACAATGAAGTAACATTTTAAGTAACAATTCTATTCTGTAGCAAACACTTCTGCTTCTCCCGTATCTAATTCCATTGATACTGGTTTACCTTCAATTTTAATTGTTATCATTATTGGCGGTCTTTTAGCTTCTTCTGACCCCATAACATGTAACGGGACTAAGTTTTGGTTTTCACTTTTGTTTTCATAACTCAAATTAACCCGTTTTTGTTTAACATGTTTTTGCTTTTGTTTTGCGAAACACGCTTTTTCAATATGCGAAATTTGTTTACAAAAATGGCATTCGCTAGTTTTGAATTTACAGTTTTGAGAATCATGATCCTTTCCATTGCAACGCGAACACGATTTATTTTTTGCCCTACTACTGTATTTCCATTTTTTCCCTACGTTAGTTTTGTTTTTAACCATGCCGACATTGTGTATTGTCATTGGTTTTTCCAATAACTGTGATGTACTTTTTACTGCCTTTTCCATGGCCAAAGCGATTTTTAATGTAGCGTCTAACTCGATATTGTACTCCTAAAAAATTCTATTAACACTTTACCTCCGGGCGTCGACTGACCCGTAGACTAAAAATCTTCTAGACCAGCAACTTAATCTAATGCCTAGCTCTTCTAACGTGTCGAATGCAACTAAAACACTTTTAAAGGTTGATTTGTTGATTGGCATAATTGTACTTTCAATTGTAAGGCTACTGTTTCTTCGTAATGTTCTCTGTTAAAAAAAAGTTACCCACTAGTGATTATTTCAACCGTTAGTCATCCTTTTACATCGGACCTTTTTGACTATGTGAACAAATAACATTTTGAGTTAATTGCATGACACAAAATTTGCATAAGGGTCCGTCTTAATATTAAAAATGTTACGAACTTTAAAATTTTCAATAGCAACACCCAATTTTAATTACTTAGAAATGTGAAAAACCCTCGAAAACCCCTAAATCTAAGTTTTTGTTACATTTGGATGAATATTTGACGAGTTATTCAATCGAATCACCTGTGGATCTTTGGGGGACCATGTCTAAAATGACAAGCGTAGTCAGTCTCTAGGTTTATTAATGGAGAAAAAGAAGCACAAGGTCAAATATCTTGAGGATGGGCCTACGAGGGATATAAAAGTCAATGAGTAGCTGTATATATTCAAAAATAAAGTCGAAAATAAGTAGTAGTAAAAAATAGATCCCTATCGTCACTTGATAAGGGTTCCAAATTACGAGATGTCATTGGCTCTGTTAAATCTCCTAAAGGTGACTGCAAATAGGCAGCCAGAAACCATTACATTAGTTCCCTTAGACACAAAGGGGGCGCGCTAGTTTCTATGTCAATTTCAATGTAGAAATTCTCCAATGAGAGTTTGAAACTTAGAGTGTTCTTAGTCTATGGGTCAGTCGACGCCCGGAGGTAAAGTGTTAAGGATAGATTTATCTCTTAGACTGCTCACAAATACATCCCGTAACATGATATTTAACATGGCTTCACCATAAGCACATGGAACGGATAGTGATCTCAACCCTGCCATATACTCATTAATAGTCTCACCCTCCCTTTGCTTCCGATTCAAAAATACATGCCTACTGGGAATTATCACTGGCTTAGGATTTAGGTGCTTCTCTAAAGTACTTTTCAAAAAATCATCTTTTTCTGAAGGATTTACTGGAGCGAGCAGGTTTTTTAATAGATTAAACATTTTAGGACTTAAATTTGATATCAATGTTAACCCACGTTTGTCGTCAGGAACATTTTGGTCTGTTAGATAAGCTTCAAAGCGTTCTAAAAACGAATCAAAACTTTCTTTGTGCTCGTCAAATTTTTCTAAATTAACAGAAACTTTAGGTGTGGAAACCGTTGTTGGCTCAGCTATCATTGTTAACCGCTGCATCAGCAATTGGTTCTGTTCTATCAAGCCTTTTACTAGCTCCTCCATTTCAAAATTAATCCTCTACTCGGAATGGAAAAACAAAGTTTTTACCTTGGCAGCCTTTGGGTTCTTCAAAAAATTTACCGTAATCCAAGGAACGCACTTACATCCAGCACATGGTTGACTTGCTTCATTTTTGTTTTTTCATCAGAACCAAAACTTTCGGATTCTTAATCCCATCAATCGTCGCCAAGTGTCATGTCCATTAGGGTGGGCCGAAAAAAACTTTTTATTTTATTTCGGATCGCTATAGTGCGGAAAAGTTGCCATTGGTAAAGACATGAAAAATGCACTAATTATTATTTTTTTACGACCATATCTTCCGTTCGCGCAATGCCATCAAAGTTGGCAAAAATTGTCAAAAACCGTAATTTTTCATAATTTTTTTTTAAACCCGATGTATGATTTTAATTGCTTTCCTGTATCATGTTGTATGATTCATGTTGTATGAACGTACAAAAAGTCAAAACTTTGAAATTTAGCGAAAAATACTAATTTTCCTATTTTTATACTACGTTGAGTGGTCGGAAGATCTGACACAAGTATATAATAACTTATTATACTATATATCATAACATTTATTATTACTAAGTGCTATGATTTATGGATTTTAAATACTTTTAGTTTAATTCATGATATAGGAACGTAATTAAAAACATCTGCCGTGTTTAAAAAAAAAATATGAAAATTTACGGTTTTTAACAATTTTTCGCCAACTTTGAAGGCATTGCGCGAACGGAATATATGGTCGTAAAAAAATAATGATTAGTGCATTTTTCATGTCTTTACCAATGGCAACTTTTCCGCACTATAGCGATTCGAAATAAAATAAAAAGTGTTTTTCGGCCCACCCTAATGTCCATTATTTATTTAATATGTTATATTTAACACACACATACATAAGGTTTCAGGACAATACAATGTAGTAACATTTTAAGTAACAATTCTATTCTGTAGCAAACACTTCTGCTTCTCCAATGCTGATAGTTACAGTTAGACTGATTACAGTTCCCATGTTCACAGTTACAGTTAGACTGGTCACAGTCTCAGACACCACAAATACCAATAAGTCGGGGTTCTCAAATTTGACTTAAAATATCCGGCTACGATTCTTTAGATTCTTTCTTTTCTTAGTTATTGGCTTAACTAAAGAATCGTCGCTGGAATTTGGCGTCTTTTAAAAAATATCGCCAAGTCGAATGACAGCAAACCCCTGCACTTGCCGAGACAATCAATGAATGACAGCAGTATGGAGAATGTGACATGATAAGAAACTTTCCCTTTGTTAATTTCGCCAAAGGTTGCCATAATACCAATAAGTCTGGGTTCTCAGATTTTGCGTAAAATATCCGGCCGTGAATCTTTACTTTAATCAATATTTCAATGAAGCAGTAATTAACGTGTAATGCACTATTTTCTTTTTTAAAGAGGCCCATCAAATCTTTAGAAAGGTCAGGGTTAAATTTAGCCTCAAGTTCTGGTTAGAAAGTTAAACGGTATTTCTTAACATCACAGTATCTTGAACTCAGAGTTGATTGAATGTCAATTAAAGCACAAGGTTGTTCTTGATACACGTTTAAATTTGAAGCGTTATTAACTAATAGCATAAATTTGTGGTTTATTTTGTTGCTCCAATAATAAAATGGATCATATTTAGTGTACAGTCACCCTTAGTGCCATTTTTTAACATTTAGCGATAAATTATTTTATCTGGCAGCCATTCTCCGAGTGGTTGTCACAAAGTCGCCAAAATGCCTTCTTATGGCGAGATTATGGGAAATTCTCGTTCAAGATTACGAGAAAATGGGGAAAATATGGCGAGATTATTATGGGTGACTGTACAGTAAATTTTTACCCATAAAATTGTCTTAAAGTGAATCGTAATTTGTTGTTGTTGACAATTTCCATCATCAATAAATCAGTTGACATTCAGAAAGTCTGAAACCAAAAGGTGGAAGAAAACATGTTCTCCCAGTCCAGTCCTAAACAATCAAGGATATGGTCAGGTGATCGTAATTTGTTTGATATGTAATTGACATGCCATTTCTTTTTCAGGTTATTGTCTATGAAAAATGCGGAGATACATAGCACTCAGTATACTCTCTGAATAAAGCTAACTATATTGTAAGTTAAAACCCTTTATGCAATGTATTAATTCTTAATTTTAAAAATATGTCGTTGCTTATTTTGACCTGGTTAACCTAAAGAATTGTGGCTGACAATTTTACGCCAAATCTAGTTTCCCCGACAAATTGATATTATGGCAATCTTTGGCAAAATTAGCAATTCTGAAGTTTTCTTATAATAATATTTTATTATATGCTTAATGTTTTAAAATAATTATTTACTTTATTAAATCAATTCTTTAGCATTTTAACTTTCCACTTTTCTTATAAATCTGTTTTGCAATTTTTATGAATTTTTCTGGTGGGGGATGGGAGGGTTAAGTCAGCCATTTTAAAATAAGGCAGTATTTTTGGTCATTTTGAGATAGCAACCATCTTGGCAAGTGCCAGGGTTTGTTATTTGTTATCATTTCGAATTGGCGACATTTTCAAACAGCCGCCGAATCATGCCATGATTCTTTAGTTTCACCCTATGAAGCAGTAACTATCGTGTAATGCACTATTTTCTCTTTTAAAGAGGCCCACAGTCAAATACATAGAATGGTCAGGGTTAAATTTAGCTTCAAGTTCTGGTTAGAAAGTTAACACTAGGCATTTCTTAACATCACAGTATCTTGAACTCAGAATTGATTGAGACTCAAATAATAAAATGGATCAGATTTACTGTACTGTCATCCTTGGCACGATTTTTTAACATTTGGAATAAATAATTTTTTGGCAGCGATTCTCTGAGTTAGCGCAATTAAAGATTAAAGGTATTGTTTGTTTTTTTCACTGTGTACCATTTCAAGGATTTTTTTTAATCCATTTTCTCGCTAGTTAATTTTTTCAAAATATCCTTCTCTTTAACGTGTGGTTATTAAAAAGTCGCCAAAATACTGACTTTGTCGAGATTTTGGAAAATTCGCCAAGGGTGACCGTACAGTAAATTTTTACCAATAAAATTGTCTTAAACCAAATCATAATTTGCTCGATATGTAGTTGACATGCCATTTCCATTTCAGGTTGTTGTCTATGAAAAATATGAAGATACATAGTACTCAGTATACTCTCTGAATAAAGCGAACTTTCTTGCAAGTAAGCTCAGATTATATGCACTGAATTAAGATTTAATTATAATTATTTGTTGTTGCCTTATTTGGGCTATTTTTGCAATTCGTAATTATGTACAGTCAAACGCTGCTACAACAGCAACCTACTTATAACGCCTTAAATGTTCGGTCCCTCGAATTGCCCATGTACGTTAATGTAATAATATCAGTTAAACTAAAAAATCATGGCCGGATTTTTGAAAATGTCGCAATTCGAAATGATAACAAACTGCACTTTCCGAGATGGTTGCCATTTTGAAATGACCAAAAATACTACTTAATTTCAAAATGGACGACTTAAACAACGGAAAAATTCATTAAATTACAGGCCAAATTTATAAAAAAAGTGGAGCGTTAAAATGCCGAAGAATTAATTTAAAAAAAGGTCAATAGGATAGAGGGATCTCATACAAACATTGCATACAACTGTATGGTAAATAGTCCTTTTCTGCCCGGTTGACTCAAGGGTGTGAGTGGGTTTTCGGCTCGCTAACACTTCACTCCAGTTTCCTTTCTTGGTCAATGATAATCGGTAACATGTTTTAACAGTGTTTTTCAACTAAAAAAAGGGGTTTACGCTAACACTTCTAGTTTAAAAATCTTTGCATTGCTAACCATTTCTAAACCTTTTGCATTTCCTCACATTAAAACATAAAGTTTGATTTACTAAAAATGGCAATAGAATAACCATCCATTTATTCTGATAATTAATGTGATTACATAGAAAGGGTCGGAAGAAAGAATTATCGTGTCAATTTTTATTAATGTACAGTGACATTGTTCTCATTTTTTGAATTTTAAAATATAAGCATAGATTTTAAAAAAATACAGGCCAAACATACAATGTTTTTTTTTATCTTTCAGGTAGGACACTTGCATACCTATAGAATGAATAGCTGCTCCAAGACTTCGAAAAAGAAAAGACCACGCCTCTCAGGCAGTGAACCAGAAAATTCTTGCAAAAAAAGCTGCGAAAATGGTTCAAGTAGACGACCTAAGAGGCAAAAGGTCCAGGGCCATTTCTGCTCTGTTTGCCCTAAACATGACAGCCCAGAACTTGGGTCCAAAGAGACTGGTTCTGATGAAAGAAGTTCAAGGAAAAGACGATCGAAATCCTCTATTACTCTTTCTTCATTTACCAGCACAAAATCTAAGGAAGATGATTTATCTGAAGAGTCCTCAACGTCCAACAGAGGCATCCGCAGATCATCTCGATCCAGTAGTTCAGAAGTGCCTAGGCAATTGGATTCTAAAGGAAGTGTTGATTCCGCCTTAAATCCTAAATCAAACAATAGCAGAATGCGCTCACGCCGGTCGAATCGATCCACCAGTTCCGAGACGTCTTGCCTTTCCAACTCGTCCAAAGTTAGAGATACTGGTGAAGAAATGTCGGAATCTTCAAGCATGTCCCTCAATGAAACGCCTATTTTGCGGAAACATACGTCTAACAAAAGGAGCAAGTTATCCGGAAAACATTCTCTGCATTCAAATGTGAGAGATGCTGATGCTTCAGAAAAAGAAGGGCCCACTGTTAAACTCGGCAAAAAACCTGAAGCTAAGGATGGAGTGTCTGAAATAAACACAAAACTAGGTCAAATATCCAGGCCTAGGCGAAAAAGAACTGTTGATAAAAAAACTAAAATGGATGCTCAAAATGATGGAAATTATCTTGGCTGTCAAATAACGAAAAACCAGGCCAGTAAATCTGAAGACACAAACACTGTTTTTGAGAAGGAAGCTCTAGCAACTTTACTTGGAAGTAAGACTGATCAAAATTCTGAAAATGCTACAGATTGTCAGACACAAAAAAAAATTCTTAAGTCTTCAACCAAAAAATCTGATGACTTGGATGCTGCTTCGGTGAATACAACATCTGAAACACCGTTAAATACAAAATCAGGCGGTAGATCTAAACCTGTCCGTAATGGAAGCAGAACTGAAAAAAGAAATTCGGCAAAAATTTTTGAAGGTTTAGTTCGTTCCCCAAAACAAGTTTCTGCAGCCAACAAATGTGAAGACTTGGATGATGCTTCTGTGAAAAAAATATCTGAAACTTCACTTAACGCAAAATCCAGAGATGGAACCAGACCTGTCCGGAATAAAAACTGTACTAAAAAAACGTCTGAAGTTCAAAATTTTGAAGGTTTGGTTAGTTCCCCAACACAAGTACAAGAAAATCAAAAGTCATCTATAACTCTATTTAACACAAAATCGCGAGATAAAGCTGAACCTATCCGCAATAAAAAGTATTCTAAAAAAACTATGCCTGGTGCACAAAATTTGGAAGGTTTGGATACTTCCCTAACACAAGCGGAAGAATCCCAAAAGACATCTGAAACACTATTTAACACAAAATCGCGAGATAAAGCTGAACCTATCCGCAATAAAAAGTATTCTAAAAAAACTATGCCTGGTGCACAAAATTTGGAAGGTTTGGATACTTCCCTAACACAAGCGGAAGAATCCCAAAAGACATCTGAAACACTATTTAACACAAAATCTGGAGATGAAACCAGACCTGCCTGCAATAAAATCAGTACAAGAAATACCATGTCTGGTGTAAAAAATTCTAAAGGTTTAGATAGTTGTCCAAAACAAGTAGAAAAATCCGAAAAGTCAACGAATAAAAGCATCAGCAAAGTTATTGTGCGCAAAAGAGTTCACAATGATTCCAGTAATTGCACCCAAAAAGAACATAAGTCTCTTCCTGGTGCCAAAACTGAAAAATCCCTGAATGTTTCACTGCAAAACGAAATTCTGGATTTGGACAATGAGCCTGCTGAACAGCTGGAGTCTTCAGAAGCATATGTCACTAGAGAAACTGATTCCAATACAAGCACTAAAAAGACAGTTGCACACAATCAAAAGAGCACATATGAAAACCCCTCTATAATAACTAGTGTGCCCCAACCCTCTGTGACTCGTAACATCCAAGAACAAGAAGAAATTTTCCCTCTTTGCGACCATAATACGAAACCAATTGAAAAGAAAGACGAAGTTGTAAATCCTGTGAAAACTGTTAGCGGTATTTTTCGTACCCAAAGAGTCTCCCAAAATAAGTTCAGTAAAGAAATATCCGAGTGCCAAGGACACAGTTCTGCTGAAACCCCTAGTGAAACTGTTCAAATCCTTACTGAACCTCAAGAACATTTTGAAACATCCAAAGATGTGGACAACTTGATAGTGCATGACCAAGAAAATGAAGCAGTTATTAAATTGAGTGATGAGGAACTACTTATTGAGAAAAAACACAGTAAACATAAACCTGATACGAATTTGGCGTCTTCAAAACTCGTTGAAACATCGCTGAATGGAAATAAGTTGCCAGAGCAGGATCAGAAAAACAGTAAAGCACCAAAGGAAGAATTACCTATGTCTAATGAAAAAATTAAAACAGTTACGATGGAGTATGATGAAAAACATCCAACCCAAAAATGCAGTAAACTTATTCATAACAAACAAAGTGATTGTAAATCTGATTTCTTTGGGGTTTCTTCTAAGTGTGATGACAAATCACACAATTTCAACAAATTGATTGCTAATGACCAAAAAAATCAAACAATGGGTAACAATAATTATCAAGAAGTTTCATGCAAAAGGCAAAGTAAACCGATTAAAATCAAACAGGGTAAACACAAATCTGATTTTAGTTCTGTATCGATGAAATTTGTTGAAAAATCAGAGGATGCAGATAAATTTTCTATACTTAACCAAAAATGCCAAGCAATTAGAAATGAGAATGATGAGAAACATCCAATCCCTAAACCTAGTCAAACAATTAAAAATAAAAACATAAAATCTGGTATTTTACCTTCTGAGCTTGCTGAAACAGAGTATATTATCAAAGCTCCAGAGCATGTCTTAAATAACAAAGAAAGCCAGATCTCTAAACCTGGCAGACCAAAAAGAGGGGCGCCGAAAAGAACTAAGGATATTACAGAGTTGTCCACATCAACGAAAAGTAAAAAACATCGTCCGTCCTCAACGAAAGTCTGTGATGTCCCAAAAGATACAACTGAATCCAAAATGGTGCACATTGAGACAATAGTTCAATCTTTATGCAAAGACACTGGTTTCCTACTGAAAGGGCTAGGCCAAGATGCTTCAAACTTCAGCTGTCCCAAATGCAACAAAGTTTTTAGCAGCCCAAAGTTTGGTGCAGGCCATTATTCTGTTTGTTCGAAAAAATTCCAGTCGGCAAAAAATAAGAAAATGCTGATTTCGTATAGCAATGTTGTGTGGATTTGCAGTCGTTGCCACTCTACTTTTGACCAGCATCCCAAACTTTCGGAACATAAAGAAGTCTGCTTCTTGTCTAATAAAACTTTTAAGTGTAAAAAGTGTGGTTACAAGTGTCTCCATGAAATTACATTCAAAGACCATCCTTGTGACGAAAATATAAAAAAAATGCAATCCTGCACTGTTAAAATACCTACTCTGGATATTACCAAGTCCATCAGAAGTAAAGTACAGTACTTTGAATGTACTACATGCTGTAGATTCTTTTTAAATGAAACCTTATTTAAATATCATGCACTGACAATCCACAATGTAGTGTCACCTGATATAGAATGTATTAAGAGTGTCACTGTCAACAATACCAATTGTGATTCAACTGTACGAGTCAAAAGAGAAAGTATCTCTCCGAAACACAACGAATACAGCAGTGAGGGTTTGCAAAACTCAAACAATGCCACTTTCAACACTGGCCCTCCCATGACTGGTTCTACGGCTGCCCCTTTTGACCTTTCAGCACAAGTCCCCTTAATTGAAAATACAAGTTCAGCCAATCCGCAACCGAAGTGTGATCAAAGAGCTCGTCCCCACAATATTCGAGCTTCTAAATCGATTGGGAGATCTCGTGGTCCGGGTAAGGAGCATTTACTTCGGAGCACCGACGAGTGCATATGTGCTACTTCGACACCAGGTGAAGACGTCAAACCATGCCCCAGTTGCCTGGAAAAATTTCTCAAGCTAAATCATCCGAACTTGAATGTTGATGACGGCTCTGCTGACCTGAGTTTGAATTTAAGTTTACTATTTGCCGAAGCCAATAGGGCACAATATTTTGCAAGATCCCCTCCACTTTCGCCTCAAGAAAACCTTTCTTCAGGATCAGAGGAAAATCGCTCCAATTTCCAGTCCCACTTGAGTGAAGAGTCTGCTAGTGAAGTGAATCCCTCATTGCTAGTTGGTGAGGAGGCCTTAAGCTACAGCGAAGGAGAAGAGTGTGCAGAGGACAACTTGACCATAGATGAAGCCCCTGACTATGTCAATTTAGGCTTAGGTGTGCAATTCCCTGAAGACAACCTGACCAAGTTTCCTAGTGTTACGGATGTTCACCCAGTTCCAACTGCCACTTTATCTCAGAATGACCCATCCTCAGGATTATTTAATAATCATCCTAAGGTCCACTCTCATTCAAGTCAAAAGTCAGCCCAAGAAAATAATCAATGCTCCTTAGTTGATGAGGAGTGTAATTCAAGTACTATTAACCATGTTGTCAATCCCCCACTTGACATGGATTGGATTGAAAGTTGTTTAAGTGACATGAATGCTGTGGAAAATTCTTTAGGTGACATCGACCCTGTTACAAATCTTGCAGACGACTTTGGTTATAGTGCAAGTCCTTCTGGTGACATTCATATTGAAAATACCCCAGATAAACCTTCAAGTGTTACTGATAACAACAAAAGACCCTCAAGTGACACTGATTGCAGTTTAGAACTGTTGTTTGGTGAAAGTTGCAAAACCCAGCCATTAGGGGACATAGTTTTCAATGTAAATACATCATCTGATCTAGAATGTAATAATAATCCAGCAGAGAGTTTCAATAATGACATAGAACCTTCCTTTTTAATTGATAACAATGAACCAGTATTAGCCAACAATGATGGTAATACACAACCATCAAGTAATATTACTTCTGATGCAGGACCATCAAGTGACATTTCTTTTGAATCAATGCAATCAACCGTTAATTGTAATCCAAAACTATCAGGTGACATTCCTTGCAATCAAGAGTCATCAACGATCACTTTTGGGGTTCCAGAACCTCCTGAGCAATGTAAATTAATCGCTAAAGATAAAACACAATCAGTGGGTATTAGTTGTAATGAAGCAAATTCATTGGACATTCAATTTAATAACACAAAATCAGCTATCAATGATTGCAGTGCAATATCATCAAGTAGTTTTAATTATCAGGGCATTACATCACCTGTTCATCAAAGTAACTCTTTGCTATCATGTGACTCTCATTGCAATGCAGAATCGACCGATGTGGATTGTAGCTTAAGACTGTCACCTACAATGCCTGAAAGCATTGGCAAAGATGAAAGTTTAATAGGCTGCCCACAATTTCAAGAATTTTTTATGTCCAATAAAAAATACACATCACAAGAAGAATGCCACACTGATGTTTCTAGAAATCTCTCTAGTTTTATAAGAACTATTATGTCCTATAAAGTGTTGCCAGAAACTCCTAATGAATCCGGTTTGATCAATAAAGAACCATCAATTACATTGCCCTCATCTGATGAAGTGGAGCCAATGCCTGTCTCTGTAGAGCTAAATCCTATGCAACAGGATTCTTCCTTGCAAAAGACAGTGTTGATGCCTTTTGCGGAACAAGATCCCGTTTCTGGAGAACATGGGCCTACGGAAAATGACTCTTGCGCACAAAAAACTTTGCCCGGGCCTGTTGCTGATGTTTCTGTTGAAGAAGAATTCGTGCCTGCGTCTGAAGAACCTAAGCCTGTCCTAAAGGACTCTTCACAGGTGTCAGCAGTGATGCCTACAGATGAGGTACTTGGTTCTCCGAGAACTGGGCATATGACAGCAGAATCTTCTGAACCAAGGGCAATGTCTAGTCACAATAGGCACGAAACTTTTTCTGGGGAGCCAAAACTGATGACTCAGAGTACAGTGCCTGAAATTAGAACCAATGTGCCAACTGTTAGAACTTCCTTAATCACTTATGCACCGTTTGAAGCTGATGCTTTTGCTGTGGGTAGTTCCCATGATGACAATATAGTTCTCCGATACTTTTGCAGTCACTGCTTTAATAATTTTCAATTGGACTCGCTCAACGACCATTTGTGTTCGGCCCACAACAAACCAGCAAATGCTGAAGTCAAGGTGTATTATTTAAGAGGTGCAGAGGAACGTGATTGAGATTTTTTTGTGTTTATTATTCTGTAAATTTACAGTGGTGGCCAAAAGTGTGGATACTTATTAAAAGTTTCACATTTTTCAATTTTATGTGATTACAGAATATATTAATTATATATCAAATTAAACAACTATATATCAAATTAAAAGTAATTTAATCTTTATGAGGACCACTGTGTGCAGATTGCTGAAGCCGTCTATGAGACCTTTGGTCCCATATAATCTATATCCTTGGACACAACATCATCATCATCAAAGTAATTTCATGTAGAATTAAAAATAAATACAGTATTACAATATATGTATTACGAATAAGTTATGCAACTAATAGTATGATCTGTCTTAGTTTTGCAAGTCATTGAACCACCAACTTGTATTGCAATTTCAGCATAAGAGAATCCATTGATTGTGCTGGTTTGTTCAACTAGAATGAGCATAACTTTATTTTAATACAGATACTTTAATTCTGTTTTTTTTAATGAAATTCTACATTAAATTACCTTCAACCTAATGTTTAAATGTTTGTATTTAAGCGAAATTTAATAGATGCAAGAACACAGGTAACAGATGAAACACATGAAACTTTAAATAGGTGTCCACACTTTTGGCCACCACTGTACTTATGGTTATGTTTTTGTAATGAAAATGAATACATGCTTATTATTCCAAATTGTTAATTTTTGTTTCCAATGCCTTTTTCAAATTACAAATTAAATGTGTTAGTAAAAGGGTCCTTTTTGCTGCTAGTTTTAATTTATTTAAAGGTTTTTAGCCAAAGAATTTTATGCCAGTTGTAAAAATTTTAAATTTTTAAAGTTTTATTATGATGTAAATTCTTGATAGTATTTCAAATTCATCCTTTTGATAAAATGTTAAATTCTCGATTTATTTTAGATGGTTTTAATGAAGTAATTGTGTAACATTGAGTGTAGAGTTTTCATAATTGTATTGAGTTGCCATTGCTCTTAAAAAGGCTATAAGCATTTCAAGAAAAGTGTTACAAAATTATAGGAATAGAATATTTTTATAAAAATAGACTTAGTTGTTGTATATATGTCATTTGGTGTATCATCGAGTGCAGAAATTTCATTATTGTATTGAGTTGCTATTGTTTTAAAGGATGCTAAAAGCATTTAAGTGTTGCAGAAAAAAATAAAGGAATACAAATTTTTTTTTGTAAAAATATTTAGTGGTTGTATATATGTCATTTGTATTGTTTGTTTTTTTATTCATTTATGGACTTTTAAAAATATTTTTATTTAAAAGATGCACATATCCAAACCTTGCATCAACCCAGGCATTTTTTTAAATGATCAGGTTTGTCCCCATCTAAGCAAAAAAGTTTGTTTATACCAGGAAAATAATACTAGTAGAATTATTTAAGGGGTCATAGGCGTTAGGAGTCTTAAAAATGTGCAAAGAAGGTACTACAAAGCATAGTTTGATCTTTCACGTAATTTTTTAACTACTCAATATATAAGTATAATTTTTTTTATATGTAATTCTACAAGATTTATTTAATATAAAACGAATTTTAAAATTTATGAAACTTAAGCCAAAACTAAAATAAATGATATTAAACGTAAAGCAATTTGAACACATTGGGATTAGGCTTGCGCGGCAAATTTTGAGGTCAAAATTGAAAAAATGAGCAAGAAAATGACTTTATATTGTAGAAATATGTACTAACAGAGACTTATACCTAAATTCTCAGCACAATTTTAATTAGAAATTAAAAAAAAAAAAACAATTTCTAATTAAAATTGAGCTGAGAATTTAGGTGTAAGTCTTTGTACAATATAAAGTCATTTTCCTGGTCATTTTTTCAATTTTGACCTCAAAATATGCCGCGCAAGCCCAATCCCAATGTGTTCAAATAGCTTTATGTTTAATATCATTTATTTTAGTTTTGGCTAAAGTTTCATAAATTTTAAAATTTGTTTTATATAAAATAAATCTTGTAGAATTACATATAAAAAAATTATACTTGTATATTGAGTAGTTAAAAAATTACATGAAAGATCAAACTATACTTTGTAGTACCTTCTTTGCACATTTTTAAGACTCCTACGACCCCTTAAAGGACCGATTATCAAAAATAACCAACAGGAGGACCATTTGTTGTGTTCTCTAGTAAGGTTAAATGCAGTTTTTGGCAACTTTTTATAACCCTATTGCGTGGTTAAAATTCCTAATCATCATCAAAAATCCTAATCAAAGTATGTTTTTTTTTTTTTTTTCCTCTTTTGAATGGGAAGTTAGGGATGATGTAGCGCTCTTATTTTCAGTTTTCTGCATGCTTTAATTTCATTGGTTGACCATTTCATTCAATGACCGATGTAGATGAAAAGAAAAACTCATTTTCGTATTATGTTGGAACGTAGTTATGAGTTTATATGTCAGATCTTTATCAAAAATAATTGCAGTAAAATATTTGATTTTGAAGAGTTGAACTTTTTACTCTAACGTATTCAGTCTTGTTGCTCCAGTGCGACGATATTTCAAACCTAACCTAACGTACTCGGACACTTCTACAACTCTTACAAATTTGGATATAAATGTATTGAATCAAAATTATAGACACATGTAATTGAAGGTTAAATCGTATTTTTTTGTTTATTTTCATATGAGAAAACTAAATTTTTTGTTTAATTTTTTCCATAAAAAGAAAGCATAATCGGCCTATTACCTGAATTATTTTTTAACAATCGGTTGTTAGATGAGTGGGTACCATGTATTTTCTGGCTTGTATTGTATGCTTGACAGAAACAGACAGGATTTTTACTGACCCAGAGAGAGAAAGTACACTGGGCAAAAGCGGATATTGAACCCGCACCCGACACAGTGCGCAGTCTGGTTGCATAGCAGGCTTCGTTTAAACCCACTAGGCCACCCAATATAAGCAAGTTTTATGATAGAAACTTAATATTTTTATCCCTATTATGGCAACGAAATGTTTTTTGGCTGGCTGAGAGAACGGTTGCCAGACTTAGCGCTCAACTGCATTTAATAAGAAACGCATGCGCGAGAATAGAACATGATCTTTTCCGATAACCAAGTTTCGTTGGTCATCTTGGAGAGTTGCGATTATTTGGATTTTATTAGAAGGAAAGGACGGCCAGCTGCAACAATTTAAGGAGCTCTGTCTTCTCCCTTAGATTTAGAAAGTAGCATATATGCCCATCGATTGCGCAATCCCGTACAACGCAATACAAACGATTGTGTGAAGAATCCATATTTCGCTGTTTTCGCAATGCCTCACGGAAAACTGGTTCTCAAAAAATGCTTTTGCCGAAGAGTTACATGCAATAAAAACTGCATTTTTAATATGCTTCTTTTATGAAAGTATATCTCATGTCTGCCAGAAATTATCAATATATATCCAGCTATAAACTTATGCAAGCAAAACTGGTAAAAAGTTTTAATTATTTAATATTAAATGAATATTTTTTATTAGTCGAATTATCTCATGGTAGCGAATGGCATGCCATGTGCTAGGGCTTGCGAACTGCCTTGTGGGATACTGGTTCACAAGTGGCTTCGCCTTTACCCCTAGGGGCAGATCTGCTACTTTCTAAATCTATGTAGAAAAGTGAGTTTTATAAAAACTGCTGATAGGGCAATTTTACACCAAATTTGGCAAACCGCTAATGGTTGAGCACGTGATCAGAAGTGCTAAGCCAATGAATGTATAGAATAGGTTTTGATTCTTAACGTTGGAGAGGTTGAAAGGTGCTAAGCAGAGACATAACATAGAGTGGACTGCGCATTCATAGTAAAGCAGCTTAGGGATGGAAAACCAACACCGGTTTTCAAAAAACCGGTGGTCCCGGTTTTGATTGAAAACCGGTTTTTTTTGTATGAGGCCTTACGGTACCGAAAACCGGTTTTTTAGGGAAAAACCGATGGAAAATGGAAAACCAGTTTTTTCTAAAAAACCGCTATCCCTTGCAGATTAGCATTATGTCCTAAACATCATAAATCGCCAAGAGGGGAAAGGTTGCTACATATGGCAACTTAACGCTTCCGTTTCGTTACGAACTATTCCAAATTGTCGCAAGACCTGAATATCAGCTAGCAAACCGAAGTGGAGACTACCATCAATGTCCATGTCACGTGGGTTTCTACCAATCACGGCAGCTTGAATTTTTTTTAAAATGTTTTTGCAGACGATTTTTTGAGCATTGTTGGAATTTTTCTCTTTCGGCTTAAATAATAAATATTTAATTACATTCTTTTAATCTCTGAGCATGTTAACAATCGTGAATGTTGTACTCTTAATTCAGTAACGTTTTGTGCAAGATACCAAATGCTTGTGAATTCCTAATTGTAAAGAGGGGTATAAAAGAGGATTAGTCACACTTTCACAGGTAAAATTTATTTAGTTCTGCATACATTTAGTAATTGTGTGTTCGTCATAAACTATAATTTCTATCGAGGGAATTTATTCCAAAAGCTCTTTTATACTGAAGAATCATATTCATGATTAAATCAACGTTGTTAGAACTCTAATTATAATAAATATTTTGGGCCAAGTCAATTAAATTAATGGTCTGAACATTGACAGCTTAGAAGTAGAATATTTTTTTTTTACAATTCGGTCAAAACGAAACCTGTTTTTGCCAATCGTAGTTTTTGAGTTATTTATATTTAAAAAGTAGAGCATTTGTTGAATTTGGAATATGTTGATGTGTTTTAGAAAGTTGATTTATTCCAGGTGAAATAAAGGAAGAAGCAATATTTCAAAATATAAATATATTTGATTTTTTTTAAATAAAGGAAGAAGCAATATTTCAAAAAAATATATATATATATATATATATATATATATATATATATATATATATATATATATATATATATATATATATATATATATATATATATATATATATATACGTACGTACGTACATACATACATACATACATACATACATACATACATACATACATACATACATACATACATACATACATACATACATACATACATACATACATACATACATACATACATACATACATACATACATACATATATATATATATATATATATATATATATATATATATATTATATATATATATATATATATATATATATATTATATATATATATATATATATATTATATATATATATATATATGATTTTTTTTTTAAAAATCGGACCGTTAGAACGAAAGTTATAGAGACGGCAGAAAATGTTCACCATGTCGATACCAACTTATATTACAGCAACACTCTACATAAACCTACTACTGTTCTTTTAAATTAATTTTTAATAAAGAGCCCACATTCAATTGTTCAAGTAATCTTAAATAGACGCACAAAATCAAAGAAATAATCTTAAGTGGATCTTAAAATACTAGCGATTCATCCTTGCTCCTTTCCAAGCTTCTTTATCATAACATTAGATTGTCGGCCTCTGTGTTCAGGTCGTTGTGGAAAAACTCGCCAAATGGTAAACTCGCCATAGATGCGAGCCAAACGCGACACAGTCATGTGACTGTGTAAGTTAGATGTTAGGACACTTTAGGTTTGCCAATGCGCAGTCCACTCTATGTTATGTCTCTGGTGCTAAGTCTAATTCCAAGTTCCAAGTTGTTGTTTTTTTTTTTGGCCCGCTAATGTTATCAAAATTGTGTGAATCTGTAAGTTATTATTATGTAGTCTTTTAAAAATGGATTTTAATAATGTCAAAATTTTATTGGCCTTATTTAAACATTTATCGGAAAAGGTTTGATTGAGAGATTTTAAAGTAGTTTGTTTGGTTTTATTCGAATTAGATACTTTTCTTTGTTAGCTTGGAAAACATAAATGCAAAACAACTTAGTTTCTGGCCCGTCTAAATTAAACTTGGTTCCCGTGTCTTAAATATTCTTACTTCAATTTGATAAAAATTTTACGGATAGCTTAGTTTACAATTAGTGCTGTTAGTGAATGGTGAAAGTGGTAGAACAAATTAAATAGTAAGCAAAACATGTCAAGCAGGGCCGTAACTTGGACATTTTATTGGGGGGGGAGGACCACGTTTTGGCGCCCTCTTACATTTTTTTGGAGTCCGTTATGAAGCATTATTAACGACTAATTACATTAATTAGTACTTATGCATTAATTTAACTTCATAATCAATCAAAGTAATTAATTTTTATTATTTACTAATTGAACCATTTTATTTAATAATTAAATAATTATTAATAACTACTTACAACATTATTAATTACTACCGAAATAATTTTTAATTACAAATTGAAGAGTTATTAATGATTAATTTAATTGCTTAATAGTTAATTTGCAAATTAGGTAAAAATGAATTAACCTAATTTAAAATAACAACACTGAATTAGTTATGATAAATTTAAACATACAAATTATTTGCTTTATAAAAGTAACTTGCAATAGAGTATTCGATAGAAACGAGTGAGATTCCAAATTAATTGATCCTTTATACAATTTTTATAGTAACATTGCGAATATCTATAAAATCGTGCAAAGAAAAAAAAGCATTATTATTGCTTCATGAAATTATCAAAAAGTAGCTTTGCACGCAATTTAATTGTAAAAGTCACATTTGTCATTTCCTATTTATAATAATAAAATTAGCTTTCATTATTCTCTCTCTCATTTCGATTATTTTTATGTACAAGTGCATATTAAAAAAAAATGATACAGTTTAACTCCCTAAAATGATACATTTAATAAGTAACTTATATACGAGATATATAATGATAATAAAATGAATAAATAATAATTTCTTACCTAATTTTTATTCCCAACGAATATAAAACTATTATTTTAAAAGGTACATTTTGATTATGGACTTATTACGAAATGCCGAAGGTTTCGAAAATTATAAGCATTTAAAGAGCAAAAATAAAAGTAAATAAAATTAGCTTTCTCCCATAAACAACACGTTAAATACGTTAAAAAGCCTGCTCCAAATCCATGTGTAAAGGAAACAAAGTAAACATTCAATCGCTACGCTACGCATAAGAACAGCCAACGACAATTTCATTTTACAACTGACCATATCGGACATAGGCTGGCTCTTTTTTTTTCCTCACTAGAGGGCAAGAAGAGTGGATTGGACCCCCGTGAGTTTATGGCCTCTTTTTGGGTGGTCTTTTGGTTCGAAGATACAGTTTCCCCCCCCAAATGATATCTTTTACTAGGAATGTGAAAACAAGCACACACTTGCGTTGCATGCTGACAGACAAAGATAAAGCCCATTGTCCGCAATCAGTGGCCACCACCAAAAAAAAGGACTCTTCAAGAGACCCCCCGCAGAAGGACGTCGCCTTTTCCCCTCGGTAGTTTTTCGACGTGCAAGTGAAAATTTTGGACTTTCCTAATCCGCCTCCCTTTTATTTCAAATGTAATTTTTATACATTATACTTCACAGCAACAATCAGCTTGCCATATGGATATTCCATTAAATAAAAAATACAATTTTTTCTTCTAATATTTCAAAACGCGCGTAAAAGGCGAATAAAGGGGTATTTTCAGAGAAAAGGGAAAATATCAATTTCAAAAAATATTTTTAAAATTAGTGGAGTTATATATGTTAAGTTATTTTTATATATTCTCTTCCATTGCTTCCCAGTGACTTGATTTCAAATTACTTATGTTGATATTAAAAATGCTCTGAATGAAACTCGTTAAATTGATACATAATCAAATGAAAAGAAAGTTTGAAAATAATATCAATAAACTTTGTACACATTAATAATATAGTTTCTTACCTTATTTCCAAAGGACAGTGCAGTTTCAATTTTGAAAGAAACATTTAAAAATATATGAAACTATAGGTTTGCAAAATTAGAAATATAAGAAAAACGAGCAATAAAAATAAAAATTGGAAAACTGTGGATAAAATATGTCTGCTCTTTAAAATACTATTTACAAGTTTTCTAAAAAGTAAAATAAGTATTCCGCCGCATCGTTCGGACATTCGTTAGGAAAATCTAACCTCTTCAAAAAGGCTACTGAAACCTCTTCAGAAGTTCATGAAAGAGCAAGCATGTCTAGCTACAACATCGCAGCCACATTTTATAACCTAAAAACATCCTGACCCTACAATCTGTCTAGACGAACCCTAGTTCGAATCATCGTCACCGTTCAAAGAAAGTCGTACGAAATCCCATACTCAGAATGCTTGCTTGACCAGCTAAAGAGGGTTATAAAAGGGGAGATAATTGGACCCCCCGTAGCGTGTGAACGAGCGAAAAGTACTAAGTCGTCTGTTGAGACAGGACAAAGCTTTTTTTGGAGGGGTGGAAAGATTTTCGTTATTTTTTTTTTAAAATACCAGTATGTTCTTTATACCAGTTTAAGCTGATGTTGCTTATTATAAAATCTTAGGCAGGGCGCCATTCACATGGTGCCATTTTGGGCGAAAATAGCCCCCCTGAAAAGCTATTGGGGGAAAACAAGAAAATAAATTAACAATTACGTATAATTGTAAAATAACTGTTAAAAAGCTAAAAATGGCGCCTTTTTGGGCGCCTGGCGGCGCCCAAAATGGCGCCCTTTGTAAAATTATTGGGGGGGGAGGCTCCCCCCCTTCCCCCCCTATAAGTTACGGCCCTGATGTCAAGGTTAATTCCTAGTTTCGGTATACGGCGACTTTTTATTTCTCGCCAAACTTGTTGGCGAGAAAACATCGCGTAGCCACGCGTGATTGGACGACGCTGACGCTACTCGGAAACCGCGAAGTCAAACAACTGTAAATCACGTGACGCTGCTCTGGAAGAGTTGTTTAGGGAAAAAAATGGCCGCCATTTTCAAAGCTCGTTACATGTGACAACAAAAATATCAAATGTAACGTTAACTTCAGCCACTTTACTATGATAATAGCATGCAAACTGCAGAAAAAGGTTTTTTTTTAACCAAGTCATCGCCTATTGTTAAAACATTCAAATACATTATTTTAAGAATAAATACCTATAATTATCGCATCGAATTTTCCAGTACACAACAAACGCGCGGCATAAATGCAATAAATCCAATGGGATGGAATCCGTCACCTTTTCCGTAGTTAATAAATGGTTTAAATTAAATTTATTATACATTTCGCATTTAAGAGCAATAATTGAGAAAATTTAAAATAAAATTCAGATGATTCAAGCATTTTAAACAACTAATAACCGAGCCGAGTAGCGTGCGTCTGGCTGCGTCATCTGAAAAACACCAACCGGACCGGAAATGGACGTTCACAACTAAACGAATCCCAAGAAAAAAAATCAAAAGTGACTCATCACATTGCGAATCCTCCGTCAGGTTTTAGGGTTGCCATACACTCGCGGGAGGAATTTCAGTACATGGTTGCCAGATTAGAATTATTTATCGCCCTTTTTTTGTCGCCAACATTCCGAAAAAGTCGCCGTATACCGAAACTAGGATTTAACCCAACAGTGTCAGACTTCTGACATGTTATTCGTCGTGCAGTTGATTATTTAATTTAAAAAGGAACTTAAAATTAGGTTGATTGATGCCTTTTTAAGCGTTTTTCAAATTAATCGGATTTGGGGATTTATTTTTAAAAATAGAAACTTTTGTTTTAATACAAAATATTTAACTTTAAGAATAGATTCTCTGGGTAGTTTCATGCCTCTCAATTATGTTTGAGTATACAAAATTGCATAACCAGCACACTCATATTTCATTTTAGTTGAACCTGGATTATCCAGCACGCTACATATCCTCTTGGTCAACAAGTCAACATTAATATTTGGTTGACCTAAAGTATTGTGGCTGGCAGGGCCGGATTTAAAGATTTGCCACCTGTAGGCCACGATTGGTTTGCTGCCCCTGTCATATTCTCCCCCATAGGGGGAAGGCAGTGGCGGCCCGTGGTCAAAAATGTTGGTGCAGCCAAAGCAACGCGAACCCCCCCCCCCTTCCCGCCCACCAAACTTCTGTCAGCTTAGCATAAATTGAAAAGCATATATAAGATTGTATAAAATAGAAAAACTTACTTTTAAAAAACATAGTGGATTACTTTAAATATATTCCATCAATAGCGGGTTGTTTTTATCATAAAGAACAAATAAAATATTAATACTAAGAAACAAAAGCATTCTGCACCGAAATTTAATAACCCTTTTGAGCGCTAGTCTATGGCTTAAGCGATGAAGAATAAGAAAAAAAATTCAATCTCTTGATTTCCCCACTTCCCCTTCATCACACATGTCCTAACACGTGTTTGGCGGCCACCAATCATATCAGTGAATTCCAACTGCTGCCGAAACAGATAAAATCGTTTTGGGCTGCACTCCGCGCCTTAATCCATTCAATTGAACGGGGATTAAGCAATGCATATTCTTCGTCGTCATGGCAACCCCGCTCGCGTCCTTCAGCCCTTCTCTCATTTCTCTAACCGGGCTGCAATTCAGTAGTATTGGATTATGGCATTATGGGCATGCAACTCATTCGACACCCAAATGGGTAACTTTTACCAATCCCACTATTTTAGTGGAATTTTGATTATTGGCTTGAAAGCGCTACATCAAAAAAATGCACTCCCTTGGCAAAATGTAATAACAAAAAAAAATATAAGAATATATGATTGGATTTGGGATTTTACTTTAACTGAATATTTAGGTACAGCCCGGCTGTACTTGCTGTATGCCACGAGCCGCCACTGGGGAAAGGTAGATGGTTAGCTGCAAAATAGGGTGGTATGTTGTGTTTAAAATAGATACACATATTACATTTATGTACCTTTACACACTAAATCGAAATAAGCGAATTTTTTTAAAACAGTTCCACTATTTTTCTTTCAACTTCGAAATCCGGAAGGAGGGGGTGCAATTACCCTCGCAGCAACCATGTTTGCTACGAAATGTTAGTAATATGTTAAGTTTAATTTATTTTTTCAAATAAATTCGTTTATAATATTATTCTATAATTGGCCGTAAAATTTACCGCCCCCAAAAACTTGCCGCTCTAGGCTACAGCCTACTTAGCCTATTTAGAAATCCGGTCCTGGTGGCCGGCAATTTCATGCCAAATCTGGTAACCCTGACATATTGGTATTCTGGCAACCTTTACAAAATTTTTAATCCAGTTAAATCCAAAATGCAAATAATTTATACTGAAGTTTTTTTTGTACCAATCTTTTATTAATTGTATGCTTAACGCTTTTAAAATTATTTACTTTTGTTGATCAATTTTTCAGCATTTAACGTTTTGGGCTAAATATTTATTGTTATTTTTCACTTTTTCAAGCCAATCCTGAAAGTACACTTACTTGTTTTCAGTTGGCCATTTTAAAATTAGGTATAGTATTTTTTGTCATTTCGAAATGGCAACCATCTCGGTAACTGCTGGGTTTGTTGTTAATTCGACTTGGCAAGATTTTTTAATAGCCACCAAATCCGGCCACAATTCTTAAGGTAATTCAATTTTTTTCCCCATTAAGGTTCTCAAATGAATCAGGAACTTTTTGGGTTAACCTAAAGGAGCAAGTCCTGCATTTTTTGCCTAATCTGGTAATTATGCCAAATTTTTTTTACGGTAACCACCCTTACAATTGAATTTCCTGTTTGCAGTTCTAAAACCAGTGTGAATTTTATCAGTTGGCAGATTTTAGGTTTAGAAACTTTTAGCCTTCCTCTCTATGGTTAGTTTTATTATTTAAGGAAAATTCTCTATTAGGGATTTTAGATTATCCAACCTTTTTTTCCGCTGGAATGGAAAATATTAGTTTTGGACAGAAAGAAACCAACCTTGAAATGTACTTACTTCAAAATTTCCCCTGACCTAGGATCGGACATATTCTGCAGTACTGTTGTCGCTGCATCTGCTCCTGAAAACTTCTTAAAACATCAGTCCCAGCTTCCATTATAGTACCAGGTAACTTATCATCATTGCTGACGAACAAATCATTTTTAGATGTGTACTCCTTCTTCCATTTCTTCTTACTTACCATTTCCCTCGATATCAGGAAATAAATTCATCGAACCAGAAATGCAATTTTATTTTTTTGCAATAATTGCCACCTATTCAGGGCCTGATCTTCCATAAGGCCCGGGCCTAGGGCCCCCACTTTTTCTTTTTATTAACCTAAATCAGGGTTGGCATGGTTTAAACCAAATGGTTTTTTTTCCAAAAAAACCAAAGATGTTTTTTTTTCCAAATTTTTTAGCAGAAGCAATAGAATTTGCAAAGCACAAATTCCCTAATAACTCTTTAATGTTACTCTTGTTATGAAATATTCTGCTAGAGCTTGTGGTGACTTTCAAAAATTTTCTTTTTGAGAGTGATTATGAAAAGAGATGTCTGCAATATATATTGGCGTATGCAAAGCAGAGTTGATATAAAAAAGTTTAACAGTAACGTTTTTAGTCTCATACTCACTGCTAAAACAACAACAGCTAATGTTGAGCTGAATTTTTCCTCTTTTGGTCTAGTGCAGTCTAAGAGCATGGGATCGAAAAAGCTGCAAAAATTTTTATTTAAAATGTTGAATTGTAGTGGTCCTTGATCATAATAAATTGTATCTAAAAAGTTTGGAATTATTACTTCATTATTACTTTAGTTATTTAAATTAAGGTTATAAAACTGAGAATGGTGAAATTGACATCCATTAAAAATTTTAACGGCTGTTATTTATGACGATGTAGAAATTGAAATAATTGTGGAGTATATCATGCCCAAAAATTAGTTTTATATTAATAAAATATCAAATTAAAAAAATATATTAGGCTCTTATTAGTGAAGTAAACCATAAAATTAAGTTTGAAATTAATATAAACATCATTAGAGTCCTTCAAATACACAAACTAGTAAAATACCAGAAAAGTTTTTGAAAAAACCTGGTTTAAACCAAAAAACCCGGGTTTTTTGTTTCTTTTTTGAAAAAAAAAAAACTTTTTTTCCCAACCCTGACCTAAATGCTGCAGACGCCCAAAATGTCTGTAAATTTCAAAATTTTCTACGACCCCACTTGGTTTTAAGCTTGACTGTGACTTAGACCTATCCTGATTGGTGCAATCAAAGTTGAAAGTCAGCCGATAAGATGGTAGATGAAATATGATATATCTGCCAACTAGTACCATTATTCTTTGCAAAAATCCTCGACTTTTCAGTAAATATTTCCCAAGTCATTTTTAATTGATCATTTGTTTTGTTTCAAAAATAGTGTATTATTTGTGATTATTGTTTTTGATTTTTCCTTATTGTTACAGGTTGCGTGCTTAAACAAAAAGAAAACAATGAATTTGGATTCGTATTACACCAGGTATTTACACTTTTAGTTGTTATACAAACACCAATTCTTTATAAAATCTTGTACTATGATTTCTTGTTGTTTTTAAGTTTAATTTTCTAATTATATTAGAATAACTGTGTAAGAAAATTGTGTATCTGTTTAAACAAAGTCATCACTAGCAAATAAATACCCGTTTTCCGCACGGACTAAAAAAAAAGTTGCTAGGATAGTTAGATAAGAAACTTATGTTATTACTTTTGCTCATTACAAAGTACAAAAATCCTGTTATTATACTACCTTAAAAATTAGAAAAAAACACTATAAAATGCGCTCATAAAAGTCATTGTAATTTCCCTCATGAACACATAAAATGCTGAGAATTGATGATGGTTATTATTCTCAACCGCCTTGTGATCTTTGTTTACTGCCTTTGTTCAACCGCCTTGTGATTTTTGTGATTCTTCTCATCTTTGGTTAACCGCCGAATGGCAACACTTTCTTGTTTTATCTTTTTGAGTTTTGATGTGTTTTTAGTAGCTAATAAAAATGCCTTGGTGAAACACGTTGTGTCTTCTCTTAGCCAATTTAAGTTGATGGCTTAGGGAACATTGAATGTTCTTATCTACATTAGAAACCTAGACAGAATTAGTTAATGTGCAATGTGTGACTTTGAGTGGTTTTCAAATTAATTTTATAGTAATAACGAGGTTGGTAATTTTTCGACAAACCTTTTAGCTCATTTGACGCGTTTTTGGTAAGAATTTGTCGAGAAAAAGAAGTATAGCTCCACAAACACTCTTATTATACAGCTCTAGCACAATAGCCTTCGAACAACAAACCATTGTAATTTTTTTAAATAAATGATAATTTGGCACGTTTAGATAAGAATTTGGCGAGTTATGCAACATATTTGGCAATAAAATTAATACAAAACCCTAATATATAGCTCTAGTACGATGGCCTTGAACAACCATCATAGTTATAATTTGTGGAAAGGACTTAAATATGCATATTTGCATTTAAAATAACCACCAATAACGTTAAATCATTACACATACCCACAATAAAATCCTGGAATGGGGACTGGGCGGAATTGCGTCTCTTGTGACATGTCAATTATTTTACAAATAACGAATTTAAGTTTCTGAAGGTAATGGCAACAGAATAAAATAAACATTTTAAATTTTATTATATTTGTTAAAAGTTTTATCTAATTTTTTTCAGCAGATGACATCAGGAAAGTATAAAAATGATCAGATTTGAGCCAAATTGCTGTATTTTTTCCCCGAAAATTTGAATTTTCTTTAAAAATAGAACATTTTGGAATCTGAAAGTTCAAAAATAATAATCTAAGTATGAACTACGCATTTGCACCAAGTTACTAGCCAAACAAAAGTCTAGTTTATGAGTCAAGACATACACACAAAACTTCATTTTTATTATTATAGACTAATGGTAAAAAGGGAGCAGTCATTATTTACACACAATGTTTTTTGTCTCCCAACCTAGTAAGATGTGTCAAGCTTTTACGCGACTCTTCCCCCTCCCCACATTCTTCTATAATAAAATTGTCAAAATTCATAACTTGCAGTAAATCAGGCGTTCGAGATGTGCGTCACTTGCAACAGTTACCTTTTTCAGGTAATGCTGAGTAACAGCAGTTAGATTTTTCCAAAAGTAACTAATTTTGTTACTTCTCCCACCGCTCTTTAAGGACATTTTCGGTTATTAATTTTCTCAAATTTGACTTATTATAATTGATGTAGTGTTACATAAAATATTTTGAAGAATTAATTAACTTAAAAAGTTCAAAATAAAATAATCTGCTGTTCTGCAGCTAAAGCTTAAACTTAAATTTTGTAGGTTATTGGTTCTCAGATTTATGTTTTATAAAATGTTTCAGGGGCAAAATTTGTTTGAAAATTTAGTTATTTTCATTCCCTAGCTTTTTTTCTTTACGCAATTAAAATTCCTAAAATATTTTTTTTTTCCTTTTAGGCTTATGTTATCTGCCTTTCCTCTACATGTCAGTGGCAAAATTCTAGCCACAGACATGCCACAGAAACAGACGCATAAAAACCCATCTAAATTGTCAAAAGCATCCAAATCATCACAAGAAAGACGCAACACTATTAAGAAATTTTTACTAACAAAGAAAATATCCAAAACTTATAACTTCAGAAATAAAAGTGCAAATAAATCTCCTAAAAATATATTCCGTAATGCTGACAATTTTGACCAAAAACCAATTTTGACCAATGAATCAGTCAGGGAGGAGGATCAAAAGTGTTATATAAAATATTTTAAAGGCAAAATTAATTAGAAAATGTAATTATTTTCTTTCCCTAGCTTTTTCTTTGTTTGTGGAATTAAAATTCTTAAAATACATATATTTTTCTTTTAGGCTTATGATATCTGCCTTTCCTCTACATATCAGTGGCAGAAAGCTAGCCACAGACATGCCACAGGGAGAGACTAAAAGATCTAAATCATCAGGAAAAAAAGAAAGAAAAGCAAGACCCTACATTATTGGGAAATACTTCAAAAACCAAAATGCAAAGAAATTGCCTAATCCTGACAATTTGGACCAAAAACACAATGAATCTGTCAGGGAAAGAGTCAGTAAGAATCAAAAGCCAGTAAAGGATCAAAAGTGTTCTTTCTGTGGAGCATTTAATCCCTATGTTGGCTCCACACGCACATGTTTCAGTTGTGGTTTAAAGTGTGAAGAGCAACGAACATCCACAAGTTTCACATCTAAGCCTCAGAATGAGCCTAAAGTTATTGATGCCTGTAGCAGGACAGAGGCTCTGCCGTTCAGCCACTGCAATTCTACCAAAAATATCCACCTTGCTAATGCCGTCCTGCGAAGGGAGATCGAAACAGAGATACAACTGATAAATAAAACTGTGATAGCAGAACCAAAATTAAACAAGTCATCGATAAATGAAACTGTTAAGCATGTATCAGAGATGTATGTTCCACCAAAACTTAATACCAAAAGCAGCACACCTGACTTCAGATCAATAGATGACTGTATCAATCAGAAGAGAGCTCCAGCTGTAGACCTCAGTACAAAAAAGAGTTTGCTTGAAAAGGACATTGAGCTTATTAATAAGAAGCAAGGATGTAGTAAGTTATTCGTCCCAGCTGATGTTTTGAAGGAAATAACGTATGATAATTCAGTTATAGAAGATGCCATAAATGCTGATAAGTCTTTTTCTGAAAATTGCGAAGAAATAATAGATGTGGAAAACATCGAAGATATTCCAGTTGTGAACTTCAAAAACTCAACTGAGAAGGTGTGTGCTGCAAAGATGACACATATTGATACAACTATGGGTCCTCCTGCCAAACGGACATCTAGTAGGTTCCAAATTAAAAACGGTAATGTCAAGCCAATAAGTACTACTTCAAAAGAGGAGAATGTAAGAGGTTCAAATGTTAGAAAAAGAAGACATTCAGACATAGAAGATCTTTGCGAAGCAGTTAGCATTTCTCCTGTTAAAAGGAGCATGGCATCACCGTATTCAGATAAAGTTTTGACTATAGCTGAACCGATGTATGAAGGAGAAGTTGAACTTCAACCAGTGGAATCCCCATCATGTGTTGATTCCAAAAGTCATTCAGACTCTGTTGAAGAAGAATTTTCTGACGACGAAGATTTTACAAGATTTTCTAGAGTCTTAAACAAAGGTACATGCGATGAATTTTCAGAAGATATAGATTCTTGTATGAAGGATATCGATAAATATATAAATGACACAACATTTAGTAAGATGTTGAACATTACAAGACACAGAACTGGTTTCTATACTACAGAGCCGCAATTTGGTGCACCTGGTATTCCGAACAAAAGAATGTTGGTTGAAACTTCGAATATTGCAGAAGTGTTAACCCATTCAGGGGGCAAATCTGAAGTGAGACTGGATGTATTGAGATCTGATACCAGCCTGGTTCCAATCACAACAAAATCAAATGCAACAGAGCAGTTTTTAAATTCAAATAATACTGATATCTTAGCAAAGAACAAATTATATCAACCCTTAGTAATGACAAAAGCTATAGATGCATTGCAAAATTCTTTGAACACAGGAGTCTCTTTAGCCATCATCGAATCTAATATAAGTTCCTGCTTAGAAACATTATCCTCAATTGTTGAAAGTGAAGATGAGCCCAAAAGCATAGTTGAGTTTGAATCAAATGCTGAAGGAAATAAATGCTCCACAGGTCCAGAAATCATTTTGAAAAATCTCGAAAGTCCAGAAATAGGTTTGAAAGATCTTGAAGTTTCAGAAAATTTCTTTCAAGATCCAGAACAAATAAAAACCTTGTTAGAAGATGACATTTTGACTCTGTTAAATATGAAGCATTCTGATTCCAATGCTACTGTAACTGCTGATTCTGAGGACTTAGTTTCAGAAGCGGTTGAAGATTTCCTCACACCTCCAGAGCCTATTCCTCCAAATACAGATAATTCGACATTTTCAATTAATTCTGATATTCCGATGATACAGAGCCAGGTGCCTTCCCAACCAATTCAAGACACCTTTTTTGAGACCCCCCTTCCCTCTCTTTCAGTTGAAGAGGTCACATTGCAAGAGGACTCTCAACACAATCTAAGCAAGCAAAACAATGCCTTTGCAAATAATTCAGCTGTTGTTTCTGAATCCGTACTTTCAAGTTGTTCAAACCAGAAATTTGGAGACATGGATTGCAAAAGGTTGGTTCATAAAGACGAGCCATCAACTTCTGGAGCAGTATCAGCTTGCTATGACCAGGAGCCATTAACTAACCGTGGGACATTGGCTGCTATATGTGTTTTCCTTTTAGGCTTATGTTATCTGCCTTTCCTCTACATGTCAGTGGCAGAAAGCTAGCCACAGAGATAGACATGTAAACACCACCCCAAATTGCTATCTGAAAGCATAGGCAAAGATGAAAGTTTAATAGGCAGCCCACAATTTCAAGATTTTTTTATGTCCAACAAACAATACACATCACAAGAAGAATGCCACACTGATATCTCTAGAAATCTCTCTAGTTTTACAAGAACTATTATGACCTATAAAGTGTTACCAGAAACTGGTAATGAATCCATTTTGATCAATAAAGAACCTCCAATTACATTGTCCATGTCTGATGAAGTGGAGCCATTGCCTGTTTCTGTAGAACTTACTGTAGAATACTATTTTAACAAGATGGGTTGTTCCCATGATGACAATTGAATATAGTTCTCTGATACTTTTGAAGTCACTGCTTTGATAATTTTCAATTGGACTCGCTCAATGACCATTTGTGTTCGGCACAACAAACCAGCAAATGTTGAAATCAAGGTGTATTATTTAAAAGGTGCAGAGGAATGTGATTAAGATTTGTTGTGTTAATTATTCTGTAAATATATATATATTTTTGCAATGAGAATGAATACATGCTTATTCCATATTGTTAATTTGTTTCCAACGTCTTTTCATTTATTATTAGTATTGCCTAATAACAAATTAAATTTGTTAGTAAAATGGTCCTTTTTGCTGCTAATATCAATTTATTTATAGCCTAAGAATTTCAAGCCCAGATGTAAAAACTTTTACTGCATTTTAAAAGTTTTATTATAATATAAATGCTTTATATTTCAAATTCATCCTTTTGGGAAAATGTTAAATTCTAGATTTATTTTAAATTTTTTAATGAAGTATTTGTGTAACATTGAGTGTAGAGTTTTCATAATTGTATTGAGTTGCCATTGCTCTTAAAAAGGCTATAAGCATTCAAGAAAAGTGTTACAAAAATATAGGAATAGAAGTTTTTTTTTATGGACTTAGTAGTTGTATGTATGTCATTTGGTGTATCATCGAGTGCAGTATTTGTTTTTATTGATGGACTTTTTAAAATATTTTTATTTAAAAGTTGCACATATCCATACCTTGCATATTTTAAAAGCGTACAACGCATACCCAGGCATTTTTTTAAAAAAAAATAGTTTGTCCCCATCTAAGCAAAAAAGTTGTTTATGCCATGAAAATAATGCTAGCAGAATTATTTAAAGAACCGATTATCAAAAATAACCATCACGAGGACCACTTGTTGTGTTCTTTGGTAAGGTTAAGTACAGTTTTTTTCAACTTATAACCCTATTATTGTGTGGTTAAAATTCCTAATCAAAGTATGTTTTTTTGCCTCTTTTGAATAGGAAGTTAGGGATGATGTAACGCTCTTGTTTAAGTTTTCTGCATGCTGTAATTTCATTGGTTGCTTCGGTTTCACCCTCAAAATGACCGATGTAGATGAAAAGAAAAACTCATTTTCGGATACGAAAACAAAAGTAATTCCAGATAACAAATGAAACATTCTCCCGGTCTCCATAAGCAAATTTTATGATAAAAACTTAATATTTTTATCCCTATTTTGGCAACGAAATATTTTTTGATTAGACAGAGGTGCCGATCCCCCCCAGAGCCAACGACGCACACCCCTAGAATTTTTTAAATCCCCCCCCCCCCCAAAAAAAAGGAAGCACATTTTTTATTTGCTTTTACAATACGGAATTACAACTTATCTTTAATTTTCCTTTAAATAGATTTTCTTTACAGTAAAAGTTAGCGGGAATCTAAATAATCGGTACAAATTCCACTCAAAATTTAATTTATGTAATTATATTATTTTTTAATCCATAAAAATAGCCGGACAAGTGATCCAATCAAAAACAGTTTCCAATTCCCTCAATTCTTAATGCATAAAAATGCTGTCTTCGCTTTTTATCTAACTAGCAGTATGGTTCCGCCTTACAGGTAACCCGTTAACTTCGCATTGCTTCCTTTTAGAGGCATGCTTTGCTTACTTGTGAAAATACACTCAATATCTAATGCGAATGGAGTCAAGCACCCATTTCAGCCCGGTCCATGTATTTTCAAGCCCTGTTATGGTCCCGCACTCCCACGTGGATGACCTTTTTTTTTTAAAACTAATTATATTAATTAAAAATCACAATCAAATATGAAAAAACTACGCCGCAGGTGCACACGTAGGTATTAAAAGGAATCTATATTTAAAATTTCGGATATTTTACAGCAGTCTAAGTAGGTCTTTTGCCATCCACAGACATACACACAGACAGACTCTTTCTTTTATTATTATAGATGCAATGCAACACAATCGATATCATTAAACAAATCACAATTATTTTATAATGTTTATAGATATAGTTTACAGATTTAGCTAAAAATAAGTTACTAATTATTAAATTACTACAATTAAAATGAAATATTAAACAGTCAAAATTCTTACCGTAAAACTCGGAACTGAACTACTTAACTAAATTCAATCACTCACATCATGCATGCTAAGCCAGAAATATTATCCGAAGCTCATTCATTCAAAGAAATGTTATACAAAATTCTGAATATTTATGATGCCTGCTTCAAATGCCATAACAATGATTAAGAAATGTTTATGTGAAATAATTGCCAGCACATGGCTTTCTTCGACGCCGGGACATATTGTTAAAGATTTTAGTTGCGATTAATGTAGTTAGAGCATTAAGTGCGTAATGTATGAAATTAAGGGTTTTATTCAGTTAAATAACTTTTAATGTGAGTTTAATTATTAAGAAGTGCAATTCTGTTATCATTGCAAAAATTTTCTAATAAAATCAACAATATAGGATCACTAATTAGGAGAAGGCCCCGTTCGTTCCTTGCGGTTTAAGTGGCTACGTCTTAAGACAGCATGAACCTCAACAAGTAATTTTATAGTATTCTCCAAATAAATATCTAGAAATTGATTATAAAAATTATTAATATCTCTAGGGCTTAATGAAGGGAAGGGGGTTAACATTTTCAAAATCTAATTTCTTGAAAGCTGTCATCTAGTTCTTGCAGATTTAGAGGTAAAACTGTTTAAAAAAATCCCGCCACTCTAAAATATTTTATGTAATTTCATGTCTTTAGTCGACTTTATTAAAAAAAAGCCACGTTAAGATTCAGGTGCATTTAAAAAAATAAGAAAACAATGTTTTCATTATAATAATTGATCAATATTTTTGGTGCCCATAAATGTTTGAAAGTGTAAAATTTGAAACTAAAATTATTGTAGTAATAATATCAAATATAATTAACTTCTCAGTATTTGTATGATTTAAAATTCTTTAGTATCCTTTCTTTATTTGCCTAATCTTCTGAAGGATACAGACGTATAAACCCGTCAAATGACTGATTTTCCAGCAACGCACATAATTTTAAAGTTTTATCAATTTAATAATTTTATTAAATTCCAAAATTTAAAGCATGGGGGAGTCATTTATAACCACCTACTACAGAAAAATAATTTTTAAATTGAGAAATTAAATTTTCAGTTAAAATTTTAAATCTCAAGCAGTGAAAACAAGTTTACATTTCAGCCAATTTGCTTTTTCAGAGGGTTAACACGATTAATATATTCAAATTATATAATTACGACGAAAATCTTACCGGAATCACTGCCATAACACTTCAAAATAAGCTCTTGGAGTATTTATAGTGCAGTGCATTTTAACTTCATGTAGTTTGAAATAGATCAAATAGGTGCATTTAATAAAGATATATCTTTGATGCTCCCTCCTCCGTTTCGAAATGAACAATCTACATCTACAAAAAAAAAAAAAAAAAAAAAAAAAACATTCTAACAACACTTCAAAGCAAGCGGGAAAATTGCACGAGTGTCATTGGTGAAAAGAAATATTCGGTAGTCATCATTTAATGAATCGAATTGTAAATGTTATACAGACAGAATGGCAGCTGCAAATGCTTTGTTTAAAGAAATGATGAGTTGTTTATGGGTAATAAATGCCAGAAAGATTCGTTAGGCCGACGCGATATTCGATTATCTATGATCTTCTTTCCGTAATGTTCTTGTGGATTTTGGTTACCATTTTTGATTCTTGAAGGTGGGGGGGGGGGGGGGGGCAGGTTAATGTCCCCTTCCCTTGGTGTCTGGGGGGGGGGGGGTGATGATTAGAAAGAACTAGAGATGTTATATTTATGCTCTTTTTGAAGAGCAGTTGCTCTCTGCTCCTGTTCTTTTAAAAAGAACAGTTCTTTAACCTGCTCTTTTGACAGAAGTTGCTTTATGTGAGGAAGAGTTTAGGGAAGTATTAATAAAATTTTGGACAAACTTAAAATATAAAATCCAACTGGAAATATATTTTGTTAAAATTTTTTATTAAAAATATTATACAGTTTTAATAAGAAATAGATAAATTTAAAACAACACTTTTTTTTTAATTTTTTGCATATGATATAAATTATCTGTAATGATTAAAGTATTAAAGATATTTACAAAGTAAATCATAAACAATACACAAATACTATAACACAAACGTAATGCAACATTTTTGAAGCAAAAAAATTAAACATTGCCAATTAAACATTTTAAGGCTTAATTAAATCACTAGCAAGAACAAGTTTGGCTACTTTTAAAATTTTTAATCAGCAGTGCGGTTCAAATATTAGCCAAAACCGCTGCATTTAGCCAATCTAACCAACCTGAACGCGGTTCTTCGCACTGGAAGGGCCGCGAAGTAACCCACCCACACATAAACAAAGTGGGGGAAAAGAAAGATTTGTTTACATTATACCGCTTCCCCCCTATTCACCCCATTCCTGTTTCAGTAATTTCCGGCTTCATCGTGTGTTTTTTCTGTAAGAAAGTGGCATTCTCAAGACATTTGAAATGAAGGAAAATAAAAGTTTCTGTTAATTGAAAAATTTAAAACTAAAACTTACATAAATCTAGTCTAGTAACCATTAGATACTGCAGTTTACCGCCCATGGCAGAGTAATTCAAATTATTAAAAAAAAAGCTTACATATGAGCCAGAAGGGGAAAAAAAATTAGTTAATTTTATGATTTTTTTCAACAACAAAAATATGTCTTAACATCTATTCTTGGGGGGCTATTATGACTAATGACGAATATCTGAATAAATCAAATAGTTTACAGAATAAAAAAATAAGTATTGTACTTTAGTTTTATAAACTACTTTTCTAGTTTTAAATTTTTTTAAAAAATAATTTGAAGTTTTACTTTTTAAAACTTTTTGCGACTATCCACAATTATTGAAGCTCAGGAAAGGAAACTATGCTTCTAGTTAAAATTAAAAAAAAAATAATAATTTGAAGTTTTACTTTTTAAAACTTTTTGCGTTTATCGACAATTATTGAAGCTCAGGAAAGGAAACTATGCCACTCAATACAATTAAAAAAATATATTAATTATTAATTAATATTACTTATTAAATGTATTGAAATGTATGCAATTTTTAAAAAAATGAAATTGCAAATTTTAAATCCAATGCTAACATTTCTCTAAAAAAACTTAATGCTGATCTAAATACTTAAAATGTAAAACAAATTAAAAAAAAAAATGAGTAAACAAAAAATATCACACGCACACATCCAAAAAATAAGTAAGATAATACCCAACCCTCCTATCTAAACGCATGAAAGAGCTCAAAACGAACACCGACTTTTCAGAACAATGCCAATGAGCTGCCAAAAAAGAACGTCTTCCAGAGCAATCTGTGAAAAAGAGCTACCCAGAGCAATCTGTGAAAAAGAGCTACCCAGAGCAATCTGCGAAAAAGAGCTACCCAGAACCATCTGTGAAAAAGAGCTACTCAGAACAATATGTGAGAAAGAGCCACTCAGAACAATCTGCTCCAGTTTGATAGTCCGCTAAAAAGAGCGGTCTGCTCCAAAAAAGAGCTACTGCGAAAAAAAGAACACATGTTCAGTGCTCTTTTTTCTTCATCGTAATCGTTTTGAAATCTGTTTCATTGCTGGAATAGTGGGTATAGCGTTTCGGGCATTCGTGACGTAAGATGAGATGAAGTCTTTTCGTCCAAACCCACTCACGAACTATGAGGAGAGGCTATTGCTCGTTTTGTTAGGAACTATGATTAATGATATACCTAGTAACGGATTAAGAATTAGAATATGGATGTGATTTTTTTTGTAAACGTAAGAATAAATTCTGATGAAAAATCGTTAATTACAGAAGAACAGGTTTTTTCAAAAGCAAAGAACATACTGCTCCTGTTCTTTTTTAAGAACATGTTCAAAAGAGCATGGTGTTCTTTTTTTTCACATCTCTAGAAAGAACTAGTATTTGTAACTTAGAAAAAAATAAACCATTTACAATGGAAATTTTCAAATTTTTTTCGTATGGCATGCCATGTGCTTAGGGCTTGCAATTTGCCTTATGGGATACTGGTTCACAAATGGCTTTACCTTTCCTCCTAGGGGGCAGATCTGCTACTTTTTAAATCTATGTTTTTTGGCTGGCTGAGGGAACGGTTGCTAGACATAGCACTCAACCGCATCTCACAAAATACGCATGCGCGAAAATAGAACCTGATCTTTTCCGATAACCAAGTTTCGTTGGACATCTTGGAGAGTTGGCGACAATTTGGATTTTATTACAAGGCCAGCTGCAACAACCAGCTGAATACTTTTCATTTTCAAAATTCAATCTAAAAGAATGGAGGGAGGGTTCTGTTTTTTTCTTTTTAAAGACATAAAGAAAACGAAAGTCAATAATTTTTGAAGAGAGTTAATAATTTTTGAAAAAAATTAATAATTTTTGAAAAAAATTAATAATTTTTGAAAAAAATTAATAATTTTTGAAAAAATTAATAATTTTTGAAGAAAATTAATAATTTTCTTTAAGAAAATAATTTTTTTTTCTTCTCTAAGAAAATTAATAATTTTTAAAGAAAATTAATACTTTTAAAGAAAATTAATAATTTTTGAAGAAAATTAATAATTTTTAAAGAAAATTAATTTTTTTTAAAGAAAATTAATAATTTTTAAGGAAAACTAATAATTTTTGAAGTTTATGAAAATTTCCTTTCATAGTAGAATATAGAGTTTTATAAAACAGCTGATAGGGCAATTTAACACCAAATTTGGCAAACCGCCGATGGTTGAGCACTTGATCAGAAGTGCTAAGCCAATGAATGTATAGATTAGGTTTTGACTCTAAACCTTGGGAAGGCTGAAAGGTGCTAAGTCTAATTCCAAGTAATGTTTTTTTTGGCCCGCTCGCTAATGTTATCAAAATCGTGTGAATCTGTAAGTTATTATTATGTATTTTGAAAACGCATTTTTTAAAAAAGGGTTTTAATAATGTCAAACTTTCATTGGCCTTATTTAAACGTTTATCGGAAAAGGTTTGATTGAGAGATTTCAAAGTTTCTGTTGGTAATATTCGAATTAGATACTTTTCTTTGTTAGCTTGGAAAACATAAATGCAAAACAAAATAGTTCATGACCCATCGAAATTAAACTGGGTGTCCTTGTCTTAAATATTCCTACCTCAATTTGATAAAAACTTTTCGGATAGCTTAGTTTACAATTAGTGCTGTTAGTGAATCAAAGTGCTGTTAGTGGTAGATCAAATCAAACAGTACGAAAAACATGTCAACATAACATGTCAGACTTCTGACATGTTATTCGTTGTGCAGTTGATTATTTAATTTTAAGGGAATTTACAATTTGGTTTATTGATGCCTTACATTTTTAGCGTTTTTCTAAGTAATGGGATTTATTTTTAAAAATATAAACTTTTGTTTCAATAAAAAATATTTAACATTTTGAATAGATTTTCTGGATTGTTTCATGCCTATCAGTTATGTTTGAGTAAAAAAATGCATAACCAGCTCACTCATATTCCATTTATAGTTGAACTTGGATTATCCAGAACTCTCTGTTAAAATATACCCTCTTGGCAGGGTTGAAAAAAAACATGGTTTAAAAAAAAACATGTTTTTTTTGTTTTACACATGTTTTTTTCTCAAAACAATTAAATTTTGGTTATTGAACAAGTTGTATGGGTTTAAAAAAAAACACGGTTATTTTTGCGTTTTGGTCTTCTATATTTACTTCCATCCCCAATACTTTAAGGCATATGCTTTACATCTTTCTTTGTCGAAGAATCATGGAATACAAGAAATCCTTCGATTATCTGGTGATTCGGTGTCTAATATATTGATCTAATAGAAGAATTTATAAACTAATAATGTAATAGTTTTGGTTTGCTATTATTTTAATTAACTAAAATGATGTACCACAATGATAGTTAGCATAAATCTCACAAATAGAGGCTATAATAAATTGTAACAAATGTCAATAGTATCCCATTTGGAACCTAAAGTATCACCATGTGATACTACAAGGTTTACCGTTTTATCAGGGTCTACTATTTATCACAATTTTAATCTTTAAGGTAATATAGCATGGTTATATATCCTAAACTAAAACCTATTTCCTTAAATGAACTGTATTTGGCCAATAAATAATTATAAAACATAATAATTAATAAAATTTTTTAAACATGTTTTTATTACTATGTTTTAAACATTTGTTTTAAACAAAATGTTTCAAACATAACAACCTTGCCTCTTGGTCAACATCAATATTTGGTTGATCTAAAGTATTGTGGCCGGCAATTTCATGCCAAATCTGGTAACCCTGACAAATTGGTTTATGGCAACTTGTGGCAAAATTAGCAATTGGCTTTGCGAAATTTCTAAATGTTAATTCAGAAAAATCTTAAATGCATATAATTTATACTGAAGGTTTTTTATACTAATCTTTTATTAATTGTATGCTTAACATTAAAAAAAAATATTTCCTTTTTTTTAAATCAATTTTTTAATATTTTAACGTTTTGTGCAAAATACTTTTTGATATTTTTCACTTTTTCAAGCCAATCCTGAAAGAACACTTTTTTGTTTTCAGTCGGCCATTTTAAAATGGGGTAGTATTTTTTCTCATTTCGAAATGGCAACCATCTCAGTAACTGCTGGGTTTGTTTTCAATTCGACTTGGCGAGATTTTTGAATCGTCACCAAATCTGGCCACAATTCTTTAGCTAAACCTCTAGACAATGCCCATGTTTTTTCAGAAAGGCCGATACAAATTTTCAACTTACTAGACCGACAGTCTAGCAAAAATTTTGAGAGCGAGCTCACCAATATTTTTGCCAAGTTTGCACTCTTTTATAACTATCGCCATCATTAAGCGATAAAGTTCTAAATGTGTCGCCAAATGACGCTCCAGAAATCAGTTTATTTGATCCCGAGCAAGCCTTTCAATTTTGGAAAAGTTATGTAAAAAGAACAAGAAGGCTAAACACAAAGCCATATTTATATAGGGGCGCTTTTGAATCTAACTGCGAGATTACTTCTGCATAAGAGTCAGACAACTGATTAATAAGTTGCTGTAAAAATTATTTGTTAATACATTAAATTTTAGATAGTAAAATTGACTTTTTATTTAATTTTTTTGGTCTAGCAAAAATTTTCAATGTCTAGTACTTTTAAGTTCCTACTAGACCTGTTGTCTAGTGTAAAATTTTCTTAATTTCGCACCCTGTTAAGGTTAACCCAGTATTTTTTCATTCAAGTTAAAGTTTCATAAGTTTCATTTCAAGTTAATGTTTCAAAGGTTCATTCTCGGTTGTTCACAAATGAACCATGAACTTTTTGGGCTAACCTTAAAGAGCAAGTTCTGCAAATTTTTTTGCCAAATCTGGTAACCCCTCCAAATTTGTATCATGGTAACCACTCTTACAAATGAATTTCACTGTTTGCATTTGCTTAACCAGTGCAAATTTCGGCAGTTGGTAGGTTTTAGGTTTAGAGACTTTTACCTTCCTCTCTAGTCTAGTTTAGTATTTAAAGAAAATTCTCTATTAAGTATTTTCGATTATCCGACCTTTATTTAAGCTGGGATGGAAAATATTAGTTTTGGCAGAAAGAAACCAGCTTTGAAATGTACTTACAAAATTTCCCCTGACCTAGGATCGGACATATTCTGCAGTACTGTTGTCGTTGCATCTGCGCCTGAGAACTTCTTTACCACATCAGTCCCAGCTTCCATTCTAGTACCAGGTAACTTATAATTGCTGACAAACAAATCATTTTTAGATGTGGGGGCTGGTAAGCCCAGTCGGTTCAGCACTCGCTTAGCATGCGGAAGGTCCCAGGTTCGGGTCTGGGCATCGCCAAAATAGTACAGGCCTCCCAACTGGTCCCTTTTTTCCCTAAAAGTCCTTTTTTGCATTCCAAGTCCCTAAAACTCCTTATTTCATGAACCTGGTCCCTATTTTCCCTTTTTTCACAATAAACAGGCAGATGTTTTCCCTGCTTATCAGAAGGAAAGAAAAAATCTGTTGACTGATAGGATTTCTTCCAAAGAGTTCTATAGTAGGGTAGAGGAACGGCTCTATTGAGCTGCCATCGTCAGCCATGGCTCATTACGGAGCCTGAAAAGAGTGGCAAAAGTGCTAGTTAATTTATAATTTTGATACTGAGAAAAGTGCACCCAGAGCAAAAGCGAGAATCGAACCCGCCCCCGTTACAGTGCACGGACTGCTAGCGTTATGGCCTGTGATCTAAACCACTTGGCCATTGGGCCCCACATGTTACCCTATATTGTCTCTGTGTTGGTCCATGGTGTGGATGGTAGGTTCAGTCTCTACCCTACTATAGAACTCTTTGATTTCTTCTTCCTACTACAATCGATATGGGATGTCATTGAAGATGTGACTTTGGTTTGGTGTAAGCAAGTTTCTGGCACAGCAGTAAACCAGCTACCCACTCACAACAATTTTTTTGGTCTTTGGTGGTTTGCACCATAGAGGTCGGAAGAATAGAGAGGTCCTTGTCCAGTAGGGCACAAATGAAGCAGGCTAGAGCGTTGCATCTTGGGATACCTCTTTGCTAGTATGGTATGCACAGTCGCTCGAAAAACCCCACAGCCCTGCTTCCATTAATCTTAATTGTAGGGCCCCTCTACAGAGCAGTGCATCTTGGATACCTCGGTGTCAGTATGTGTGCATTATCTAGAAAAACCTGACAGCCTTGCTTCAAATACACTCAACTGGACCAGGAGGACCTCTCTACACCTTCTTCTTACCTCTTCTATGGTTTGCATTGACAATCGAACCCGCTGCAAACGCTTGAGCAATGGGGCGCCATCAACGAAATGTAACAATGAAAGCCATGTTAAAGTTTCTACTTGAAAAAAACTAAATTTTCTGCCCTTGGTCTTCACTTTAAGGAGCCTGAAGACTAGCTAAAAATTTGACCCCATACGAAGAATACAAGATATCATTTAACTTGATATTTTTAGGTCCCTTTTTCCCCTTTTTTTTAAGATGCCGAGTCCCTTTTTTCCCTAGGGACAAATTGAAAATCTGTTGGGAGCCCTGAAATAGCTGCCGACCTATAAACTGCCCGTGCAGCCAAAAATGACCGACGAATATTACCCCGTGTAAGGGAGTGCACGTTAAATATCCTTCAAAGTCCCAACGCTGCGTAGGATGTTGCCCTTAACGGTTGCATTGGGTGCCTATTCAGGTGATGGCTTGTCACCTGACTGTGATTCTGAAATATGACGCCCGTCGCCAATAGCCCTCGAGTAGCTCTAGTGCGACGATAATTCAAACCTAACCTAACCATTTTTAGATGTGTTCTCCTTTTTCCATTACTTCTTATCTTACTTACAATTTCGCTAGCTATCAAGTAATGAAATTCATCGAACCAGAAATTGCAATTATATTTCTTTGCAAAAATTGCCACCTATTCAGAGCCTGATCCACCATAAGGGCCGGGCCTAGGGCCCCCACTTTTTACTTTTCATTTTAGTAACCTAAATGCTGTAGACACCCAAAATGTCTAAATTAAAAAAAAAAAATTCTGCGACCCCACTTGGTTTTAAGCTTCGGACATTGACCTAATATGATTATTATGATCGATGTTTAAAAAATTAAAAAAAAACATCGGAAAACTAGCACTATCATTACGAGTAAACATTCTCTTCATTTCTGCAATTGGGCTCCCAAACTTTTTTATCATTTGTTTTGTTTGTATTGTTTTGTGTCAAAAATAGTGTAGTGTTTTAGATTATTGTTTTTGATTTTTCCTTATTATTACAGATTGCATGCTCAAACAAAAATGAATTTGGACTCTTATTACACCAGGTATTTACACTATTAATTGGCATACAAACATTTGTTTATAAAATCTTGTTTTACGATTTAAAAAAAAAATAAGTCGATAATTATAGTAGAACAGCTGTGTAAGAAAATTCTGCATCTGCTTAAAAATATTCATCCATCATTAGTGAGCCATAATTCACAACCCTTATTTCTATTTAAAAAAACTCTTTCAAATCAACAAAAAGTTAAAATATTTACCAAAGGTGAGTGTTTGTAATGTGTATTAGTAAATATATATAATTGCTAAGGTTTGTCTAACTATAATGAAATAACTAATAAAACTACACCAAAACACACCTTAAGTTTGCAGCATTAAAAAGTTCTACGCGGAAAAATCGCACATGAACAAACGGAATTCTGCCCCTCTGATTGGTTGCTCCTACACGATACGTCTGCCCTGATATTCGTTCGCCTCTTACGTCAAAATCAAGGAAAAAATAGTTAATATTACACTCTAACTGAAGCAAAAACAAATAAAAATATGTCTTGAAATAACGAATAAAGCTATTCATTGAATGTGAAAAACCTTTTTTATTCGATTCTCGCTCTTGTAAGTTAGAACTATTTACCCTTTATCCCGTAGAATATTTCTATACTGCATACTTAAACTGTGGTGAGGTGTGTCAATACTATAATATTAACAATAATTGAAGAGCTTAGTCGAAGAACATGCTAAATGACAAAAAGGTGAGAAAATAAGCTGTAATGTTTTTAGTTTACGCTGAAATCTGTTAAAAATGGACGGTTTCCCCTGATTTAGGATCGGACATATTCTGCAGTACTCTTGCCTCTGCATCTGCTCCTGAGAACATTTTTACCACGTCAGTCCCAGCTTCCATTCTAGTAGAGGTAACTTATCATCGTTGATGACGAACAAATCTTTTTTGGTTGTGTTCTCCTTCTTCCCATCCATCCATTCCATTCCTTCTAAATTGCCTTTCCCCCCACAATTAAAAAAAAAATCACCGAACCAGAAATGCAGTTTTATTTTTTTGCAACAATTGCCACCTATTCAGGGCCTGATCCACTATAACGCCCGGGCCTAGGACCTCCAAATTTTACTTTTTATTAACCTAAATGTTGTAAACCCCCAAAATGTCAGTAAATTTCAAAATTTTCTGCGACCCTACTTGGTTTTAAGCTTGAATGTAACTCAGATATTCACCTACAGTGATTGGTATAATCAATCTTAAAAGGAAGTTGATAAAATAATCGCTGAAAATTATCGGAAAACTAGCACCATTCTTACAGGCAAACATCCTCTATATTTCTGTAAATGGGCCCCCAAATTTATTTTAAAACATCATTTGTTTTGTTTCAAAAATAGTGTATTATTTTTTTGATTATTTTTGATTTTTCCTTATTATTACAGATTGCATGCTTAAACAAAAAGAAACAAAATGAACTTGGACTCGTATTACACCAGGTATTTAAACTTTACAATACAAGCATCAATTGTTTATAAAATCTTATTTCTTGTTTTAGTTAAGTTGATAATTTCATCGAATAACTGCATAAGAAAATTGTGTATCTGCTTAAAAATATTTATCATTAATGGCACAAGGTTCATACGAGCAATAGTTCTTTTTATTTTTTACAAAAAAAACATACAAATCAACAAAGCGTTAAGATATTTATTAAAGGTGAGTTTTTGCTTCGAATGTTTCTAAGTAAATGTGTATCACTGCTATTCTAAGGTCTGTTTAGAATAAAACTATTTATCAGTACTATAATTATAAGATCTTGGTGGAAGAACGTGTTAAATGACAGAAATGTGAAAATGAGTTTTATGTTTGCGCTTAAATTTGTTAAAAACTATACTTCTAAACGTTATAAATACAGTAAACTCCTGATTATCCGCATAATTGGGTAACACAGCATCCACTGATGAGAGAATTCGCGGAAAATTCACAAAAGTAAAGAAAATACACGAAAATCTCAATCTTTTTAGAAATGTCACTTAACACATTCTTCCACTAAACACTTCAATTAGTTATTATTGTAACCTAATTTAAATTATAGTTTTCAATTAGTTTGCTAAACCTCTTGAATAGGTTTAAAATTATTATGTGTTTTTTAAATGAATATTTGCTAAATATAGAAGTGATCTTCAATTAACTAATTTCTACAAGTGTATTTTTTAGTTTTAAATATGTCCCAAGATAAAATTCTCACCTGTGTGTCCATTATATTTAAGTGTATAGAGCAGAGTATTTGCCACTAGTTAGGCTTTAAACAAAAGAAAATGCATCTCTTTATGACTTGTATCCCTTTAAGACCGGCTATCAGATGATGCTGATTTAAGTTTATGAGCCTAAATTTTCGAATTTTATCGAAAAAATGCTTTAAACCGCATCAATGCCAGCAACTCCTTTTAAAAAGTCATTTTTAAAATACAAATAGCGAATGGTTCAAGTCGGCTGCTTTGTTATCGATATTTTTGAAAAGCTTGAACATTCTCTTTTATACCCGCACAATCGTGATTGCTTGGTCTTAGAGGGCTATGGTTAAAAAACAAGAAGTTCTAAAAAAACTAAAATAGCCTACTTTCCTGTTACTTAAATACTTACTAAAATTATTATCTTGAAAAAACTAGGATCGTTACAGTAAGTGACATCAACAACCGTTTCTACATTAAACTTATATACAAAAGAATAAATTTCACTAAATACAGCATCCAGCTATAATTTCAACTTCGTAAAGCCATTATTTCCATTTATTTTCTATCGCCAATAAAATAAATATTACTTATCGTCCGCATGATTTATTTGCAGTAATAAATAGATATTTAATTTTTCGTAGAAAAAAAACCCATAAAACTATTCCAAAATACACTTAAAATAATAAATGTAAATAAACAAGTAGGTTTGTAACAGAATCTGTCACTTAACCTGCTTCCAAACAACAGTTGTGTTTAACAGGTAAAAAGGCGCCAAACACAGCATTAATTCTATATTAAACATTTACCAGCTAAATTCAGCTAGTTTCATTTATTTTATTTCGAGAATTAAATAATTATTACTTAAATCGTTTGTAAAAAATTATATTTCAAAGAATAAATATGTAATATTTTTCTCTTTTGAATAGAATGAAAACATTGCTTACCTACATACAGAATCTTGAAGTGAAATATATTTGACGTCATTTCAAACTGATAGATGTCGCAAAAATAAATTTATTTTAATTCATTGTCTAAAAGAATTAAAGTTTCTCGAGCGATTGTTGCCATGGCAATGGTGATTTATTTCTAATAAAATGGCTTCCTATGCTTTTTAAATGAGCATTAAATTTTGAAGTTTTTTAAATAATTGAAATACTTAGAATTCGAATTCTTTTCTGAAATTTGCAATATATTCTCATTTGAATACGCTGAATTTTTTAACGTATATCACTTGTCCGTAGCATTTGTAGTTAAATTCAGCGATTTAAATGACTCGAAATTGAATTTCAATGCTAATTCAATGGGAAATTCGTCGCCAAATAGTAGATTTATGTCCGTCCGATCGTACAGACAGACGGACAAAAAGTACGAAAGTCGGGTCTCTGAGGTCATAGCTTTCTAACAAAAAAAGAATTTTTAAGATCGGATGGATAGAACCGATTTTGGAAGGGGGGTACGGACAGACGGACGGACGGACAGACAGACGGACGGACGGACGGACATCGACCGCATGTCAATACCTACTTTTTTATTTTTTTTAATTCTTCGAATTAAAAAAAAAAGAAAAGTAGGCTAAAAAATCATTAATTAGAATTGGGTTCATTTTGCTCAAATAAATGCAATTTAATCCAAAAGTTTTTCAGGAAGTGAAGAAGAAGTTATGTATTACTTTCATAATTTTTACTTTTAAAAAGGAAGTAGCATCATTTACATCATTACAATTTCATTCCTATCAATTCATTGATTAGTTCTACTGTATTTACCATGCTGGGATTTTTAAATTATGAAACAAAAATCAAAATTTTTACTAGAATATAAAAGAAATTTTATTTTTTTCATCTGCTCAGCATATAATATTTTAATTACTTGTTAAATAACATTTACAATTTACTGCCTTACTGTTTTATTATTCACTAAACTAACTTTTGGCAAATATGGAGCCCGGCTGCGTCTAAACATGTGAAAATCAACCATGCTGCTTTGGAAAGATCAGATAGCCACTTTGAGTTTTGTAGTGTCAGATTCTACCATATTAATGTGAAGAAACACATAGACTTGAATGTAACTAAATATTACACTTTATATAGGGGGGAAAATACTTGATTACAGAGACCCTCCCCCCCTTCCCTGAACACCTGCCAATTGATTGATGTCACAAGTGTATTAAAATCATACAAATACAAAATCATTAGTAAATGCCAATTTAATTCTTAATTAAATATTTCTTATACATCTAGTTAAGTTTATTTGATGTCATTATTCTTAAATTTCTTTAATTATGCAGTTATTTTTTTATGTTTATAATTAGTTGTTGTTGACTTTTATACTGTTATTTTAGCAATAATTTATTGTATGTTCTAACCTCTTCAATTAACCATATTTTTCATATAATTATGTATTTCGAGTTCGAAATATGTATTGCAAGTAATTTTGATAATAAGAAAAATTGTAAAGTGAATTGTGCAAAGTATTTGTACCTATGTAAGGCGAAGAGGTTAATATTATATAATAAGTCTTAATTATTTTTAAAATAAATTGTGTTACTATTATTTTCAGTCTTAAGACATTAAGCCAATCCATTTAGTTAAGAAAATGTTGATAAATCTTCGTATAATCTATTTTATGAATGAGCATTTCTCCAAAATATTCGGTTTTATGACTAACAGTTTGCATTAAGGAGGTTTCATTTAACAGTTATTAATAGGTAAGAAAAGGTTGGAAGCAGAAAAAAATGGTACTGATACTTTTAAGACTGATCTCTATGCAGAAAACTTCATTTTCTTTAGGGTTTGTAAAGTCTTTAGGATAGTATGGCCTCATCAACGATAAGATACAGTATTTTCTGTGTGTTTCTTGTAACTATATTTAAAAAGGCTTAGATTTTGCAAAAGCCGTGCTTCATTTGAGATAAGTCATTTTTAATTTAGACATTGGTTGGATACTTTACTCCCAAACTCAGGGTTGCCATGGTATTTGAAAACCTTTAAAAGTGCTTGAAAAAAAAACCCATTGATTTCCAAGGTCTTGAAAGTGCTTGAAAAACATAATCCACCTTGAAAAGTCCGTAATTTTTGGGGCTAACGAATTTATCGTGAAGTGTTGTAAATATTTATTTTGGCTTTATTAAAAACATTTTTCAATGTGAATCTCCTCCTATTTTATTTTTTATGTATTGTAACAGGGTGGTAACAGAACCTGGAAATCAGGGAATTCTCAGGGAACTTTTTAATTCTGGAAATATCAGGGAATTCTCATGGAATTTTTCCAATTTTGTAAAATATCAGGGAATTTTTTCCATTTTGGACTATTTAAACAGCAGGTTTAAGTTCTTGTGATCACTACTAAAGGACACTCGATGAGAAAAAATATATATTCTGGTTGATCCGATTTTCCTGAAGCACCAATCTTGGATTAAGGATCATTCTCTCTCATGAATCTTGTGAAAAAATGATTTTCTGATCACATGCATGATTCCTCTAAACTTATTAAGATTTTCGGAAATTTAAAAAAGTTAAGTAGGTACCCCTTAATCCGGAATGTCTTAATTTCCGCAATGTCTGAAATAAATTTTCTGAAATAATGTTTCTTTTTTTATTAACTAAATGGTTATTTTTTAACATATATTTAAGTTCATTTGAAAGTTAAAGAGCTCTTGGTCGTTTTCTATTTAAATTTTTAAAAACTGTCGTGAAATTTAGGTTTGCCATGTTGGAATATACATTCCTTGATTTTTTTTAACCAAAAAGTGTGGCAACTCTGCTAAGTTATTCAGCCTAACTGTTTTTTTTTTTTGTATCAGACTTAATGTAAATGAACATATCACAAGGTTTGGTGATGTTGGTGCAAAGGGGTTAAGTCTCTTTAAAAAAATTTAGATTCGTTTATTAAATTATACTATAACTGGTTCCTTTCGCAAGCAGTGACAAATAGGAACACATAGTTGCTCTCTAATATAACTTATTTACCATACATGTAAATGTATGTTTTTCAAAAGTTATAACAAGTTTTAAAAGAGCTTAAAATTTATGGCAAAAAATGCATTTGAATTATTTGAGCAAGATAAAGATTTAATACAAATTCACTTAACTCATGTCATTTATAAAATTGATCATATTCTTAAAAAGAAATTTCCCTGTAAATTGTAAGTTTATTTTTCATAGCCTAATTTGAAAAACTATGTACAGCCAAGTATGGCATGTTGTTGTATAGGTCTGTTCCTTATAACAAAAAAAGCACACTAGAAAGCGAACAGCAAAGAAAGTGAATAATGAATTAAAAAGTACATTTTATGGTTTTTTTTAACACTTGTCTGTAAGAGTGGGAATAATATATCATAATGTAGTTTTCCTCATACAGTTTTATGTGAAAAAATTATTATTAAAAAAAATGCCTTTTACCTGATACCTGATGCCTCAGTGACTATTTATTACCTGATGCCTCAGTGACTATTTATTACCTGATGCAGGTTAAAAGTCCAACTTTTTATTTTAAAAATATTGTTAAATCTTAAATGTAATCACATGTTAATGTATACCAATGTATTCTTTTTAATTGGCCAAGCGGAAATAATCTACAAATGTCTTCATAATCACTCATTGTTTCAAGTATTATTAAGTATTACTACTAAAAATATAATTTATACTTTCAAATGTTGTGTTAATTATTATTACAGAGACCATACAAGCAGTTGAAAAATGTAGCTGAACAATTGAACTGATAATTACAACAAAACAAAAATGGCTACATTGGATTAATCCCAATTTCGCTTATTACTGCGAATTTAAAACTACCCCCCCCCTGTTTTGACACTTTTTGAGAGTGTGATATGTCTGAAAAGCCAAGGTGCTAACTTTGGCTTTTTTTTTATGCAAGTGTAATATTTCAAGTATTTTGATGGTGTCCTATAATCATTTTACTTTTTTAATTTGCATTTTGTACTGCAAAGTACAAAAAAATCCTATGGGCCACAATTTGTCCAAACCCTATATTAACACATTCATGCTGGTGAGTCACACTTAACTGTTCTGTGGGGCGGTGTGACCCACTTCTGGGTCACGCTTAACTATCCTGTGATGCGACATGTTAGCTCTGCATAATTATATTTCAAAATATCAAATTTCATATGGTTTTAAATTGATAACCACATTTTCTGATCGATGCAAGAAAAGTTTAAGACGCTAGAAGTTTACATTTTGTGTTTTTGCCAAATTTCACACAATTCCAAACAGTGGTTTCAATTTATTAGCCATATTTAATTGGAATTTTATATATACTGTTTTTTTTCTTCAAATTTGCTTCCACTAACCTAACCAAAAATGCAAATTCAACTTTTAGAAAAACGCTGGCTTCAAACGTACCCTAGTCGATGGTTCATCATGCATGGAGTTGAAGTAAAAGTATGTCCGTAGTTACAGAAACTCTTTTCTCTTGTCTTGGAGCAAGTCTTTTTATGAAATGTCATGCCTTTTTCTGAATTAGGTAAGCAGTAAGCAATAGAGGACTAAAAGAAAAGAAATGTAAAGAAGAGCTGGCTGATTTTTTGGCAGTTGGATTAAGCACACCCTACAATATGAGTAAGTTCAGCTTGTTTTAAACTCAGTGACTATTTATGCAACCTCAAACGCATTAGATGTGGTCCCCAACAGCATTAAATAACCACCCTAAATAAGAATAGTTTAAGAACCAGTCTAAAATACCTGTAAATTTGTACTTATCCCAGAAAAGGTCCAAATTTTATTCGTGTCAATTGAATCGCAAGTTATACTATTAAGAACATTAACTTCAGTTTATTTTTAATACGAAACTAAAGTCAAACAACACTTTAAAATACATAATTCTACAAGAAGTTATTTTTTCCCCATTAATATAAATTGCTACATCCAAAAGTCCACCGCCTACCTACATAATTCTCATCCATCCACCTACATAACTCTACCAGAAGTATTATTTTCCCATCAATGTAAATTACTACATCCAAAAGTAAAGTTTGAGCTGTCTCCTCGGCAATCACACTTCTTCACTTTGAATGTCTCTTTAGTTTACATAGTTAAAAAGAAGATGGGACGTATGGCGAGGAAACAGGAGAAGCTGTCGGGAAGTTATCAGACAACACTAGTAAGAAATTTTTTAACAAATACTATTCCTCGCATTCCTTCAATTCTAATGACACTTTATCAGTTTGTCTAATGAATTGATTATCTAGTAAACTGACTGACAGTTAATATTAACAAAAGGTCGTGAAATAAGTTAATATTGTCAAACTGAAATGATGTCATGTCCATGTCAAAAACAAAGTATAAGAATAAGTAATCAAGATAATTTTTTATTTTGGAAAGTGGCATAGAAAATGTTGTTTTTAAAAAAAGTGGTAAGTATTAAATCGCAGATCACAAAGAATTTTCTTTAACAGTTTCCATGAACAACTTAATTGCTGGCTATATTAAAAATGTATGTGATGCATTATTTTTTTAGTCCGACTTTGAAATTAAAAAATAAGTTATTTTAATTTCTTGCTAAGTTTGTTTTAAATTTCAGTAAAGTCAGCAAAATTGGACAGTCACAGGAACGATCTTTTTTACCTTTATTAAGGGGTTCCTTTGTTGGGAAGGGTTACCCGTTTTCAGTTTTGAAATAAACACATAGTTTATTGCAAAACTAAATGCTGTTATTAAAATTGTCAATTCTAATTGACATCAACAAGAATCGTTAATAAAATTTGTTGTCCATATACAAATTTTAATCTGCCTCTTCTTTATATAGTTTGCATAATACAATTAAAAAAATGTATTTTGTTAAGTTTCTGTTTTAAAAACCAAAATAAAATAACCATGATTAGTCTATGCCCAAGAAAGATGGAGAAAACCATGCTCTGGTATATGTGTGAGTGCAAGGACTCTTATTTAAAAACGAATAGCACCACATGTATTAATAAGATATTAAACACTATCCATCGCATCCCTTCAGTTTATTTTTAAAGCAAAAAAAAAAAATTAGTTATGAAAGTTCAGTTATGATATATTTATCAGTCAGATTGAAATATCAGTTTTGGCAAACTGAAAAGTGAAGTCATGTCGAAACCAATGTTGGATGAAAGAACAATGACGAATCAAAAAGTTATCCATTGGTGTAATTGAGACCATTTTAGAGCTACCCTCAAAGCGGGTAACTTTGGCTCAGGAGTGTAACTTTGTCCGAAGCGTCGGGAAAAGATTTGTTTCTTCTGTTCATGAAATATCTCATAGCAACTTGATTTATATTTTTGGGAAGGTGGAAACATTGCCTTCCATTTTATGTAAAAAAAATTATCATTCTAATTTCAGCAGTACCACAAATAACAATTGTTTCGAGCATTTAATGTAGGGATGCACCCAGGGCTGTATTGGTTGTATACGGTGTATACCCCATGTTTTTTAAGTAAAAGTATTCTCTGATTATTTTCTACAAATTAGCATAAACCCTTTAACTTTTTAATGAGTTTGACACAGTTTGACGGTTGTTTTGTTTTCAAAAAATAATAAGTTCAACCAAACCAAACACAAGCGGAGGTTAAAAGACCTTGTAGAAGATTCAATATTGATGAGGGGCAAGCAATCCAAGGTTTGCGAAATATCCCTGAAAATCCAAAATCTGTGCCAGACGATTTAAAACCTCTGCTAAGAACAATATCAACTTTGCCCTGGTCAACGGCTGAGTGTGAACGAGGTTTCAGCTTAATGAACATCATTATAACTGATTTGAGGCCACTTAACTGTTTTCTAATGTTTCAAGTTAAATGTTCATTAATGTGGTAATGGACCACCAGTTGATCTGTTTATACCACAGAGATATACGAGATTATGGTTGGTAAACCATCGGGCAGCGACTGATATCCAATCAAAAGCAGTATGGGGGCTAGAAAAAAAGGAATATCGCTCTGTTTTGGGATATTTTTTCGGAAAAATAAATAGTTTGTTTTCCACATTTTTATGTTAGTTACCTTTCTTTTCTTTCTAATTAGTTAAACCAAAAAAAATTGTAGTGTTTCTTATGAAAAGAGTCCTGAAACAGGTTTGAGCCCAAAACTATAGGATCCCAAACTCAAGCATTTAGTATCGGATTCTTTAAATTTTGATGGAAAGACATAAATAGGGTGAATTCTGTTGTGAGGTACAAAACCATTGCTGACTGTTAGCAAAGTAAAAAGTCACTGCACTGATACAAAAGTAGGTTGAGCATTTAATAAAGACATGTTACATTTACTGGCCTAGAGGTAGCATACCTATTTAAGAAATTAAGTTGAAAGTATAATTATGCCTTTTTGGTAAACATACTTTTTGCGACTGATGTCATCTTTGTGTCACATCATCCTGATTCACATACAGTGGTAGCCAAAAGTGTGGATATTTTTTTAAGTTTCATAAAGCTTTGTGTGCTTGTAAAATATATTAATTTTCACTTAAATACAAACGTTTATGCATTAAATTGAAGGTAATTTAATGTAGAATTTAGTAATAAAAATTGCCAAAAGTGAAAATTAATATATTCTACAAGCACACAATGTTGAAAAACATGAAACTTTCTAAAAGTGTCCACACTTTTGGCCACCACTGTAAGTACTATGCATAAAGGTGTTTTTGGAGAATCCACTCACAGTTAAAGAGAATAGTGAAAGAATGTGCTAAGTGACATTTTCAAAATAAACGAGATTCATGTGTCAATGAACATGTTATTCTCCCCTTTAAAAATAAAGACTCTCCCTTTTCATAAACGTTTAGTTAAGTACATTATTTTACCTGTTGTAAGTGCTATTTTTAACGTATGTAAGCACGAACAAACTCTTAAAGCTTATTTTCTTGTTTTCAACTTTTTGTCACTTAGCACGTTCTTTCGCTAAGCTCTTCAATTGAAGTTGGTAAGTAAGAAAATGGGCGTGAAATTTTTATAAGGCCACCTTTTAACGAACATTAAAAAATAAAAATTAAACAATTCAAATTTTAATTAATCATTTAATAAAATCAAAATCAATTTTGTAAGAATATTTGAAATACCACTGTCAAATGTGAGTGAATTTTACATGTGATAAATTCAAGATTCATTCATATCACAATAAAACATTTTTGAGATTGCATGCTGTTAATCTCATTAGATTACAAAGTGTATGTTATTTTTGTTAATTTAATCCCTTTGTTAGAATATCTGCACTATTATTTTCATAAAATGGCATCTTATGTCATTATGTTTTGTAAAACTGGGTTTTCACAAATATAACAGCAAATTGGTTTGGTTATCATACAAGATTTTAAATCAGTGACTTATGACAGTGAATGCACCCTTTAGAAGGGAAGAGCATAGGCTTTATAGCCCGCTACCCCACTCGCCAGAAGAGACAGTCACAAGAGACACACAAAGAATGACACCACAAACACATATACAAATAACAACATTTATTGACGAACACAAACATCCATGCCTTTACCGGGATTCGAATCTGAGCCCAGCAGCTCCAAAGGCTAGCACTCTAACCATTGCGCCGGCGGGCCGGCAAATCGGCGACTTAACTACAACAGGATTGTTATCATCAAGTAAATTTTTGTGATGAGTGGAATCCTTAGCACATTCAGATAATGCCTTCGATTCACTTTTGAGAATGGATAGTGCTACACTATATTGTTTCTTAAATTACCAGGTGATCCTGCAAACCTAATTGAAACCCTGACTGATTTTTTACAATATAGCATGTGCTTGTCTTGTGAACTTCCGAACTCGGGGTTGGGGATTGATTTTTTGATATAACAGGCAGTGTGAACTGTCTCGCTCCAAATATTTTTGCGTTGACCAGATTGGAAAAGCATACATTTTCCCCCTATCAGGGACAGGTTGACCCTCTCTGCTGTCCCATTGCTGAACGGAGAAACACAAGCTTTTTTTTTAAGTGTAATACTTTTGTGTTCCAAACACTTATCAACATCTACAGGGTGAGGCAAACAAAACCGGCCCCGATCTAGAGATGGGAATACGTAGAAATGCTTGGCGAGAAAAATCTTGAAGCCGCCTGAAACCTGTTTTTGCATTGGTTGGATCGGATTAGCTTCACATTAGAGCTACTCTTAGACTAGGGGTGAGTTCAGATCTTGGTTCGCATTGTTTGAAGACGTCCCATAATGCAAATTTTGTGTCTTGCAATCAATTTAGAATGTTTTGTATTACCAAAAACAAAAAGGTTGGATTCTCTAGGATAAATAACAACCGAAATAATCACAAGTGGGAACTTTTTTGATCAGCCCTACAAACCTTGTTTATATTCCATTTCAACTAGCTTTTCTAACCATAGCGTAGTTGCCGGCAAATAAGTCGCCAAGCGTTTGTTTGGGCTTAACATTGAAGCGATCAAAAGCTTCAGTTAGCAAACCTGTTTTTGTATTGGTTTTTGACTTGGCAATATTTCTATCGTATTCTTAACTCCACCTCGGGGCCGGTTTTGTTTGCCTCACCCTGTATATATTTTTCCATGCTAGTCTTTATGAAGAGCCCAAATTTGGTTCATTCTCATTTCTTTTCTCAATACTGCCTCTTACTTCAGGAAAAACTTTTGACCTCATTTTTAGCTTTAAAAAAAAAGACTTCAGCGTACTTAGATTTATCAAAGCATAAGTAAATGTTGCACAGTCGATCCACCTAGTGAAACTGGATCTACAGGTCTAACTAAATCTGAAAGAATTACACTTACAGCTTTCATACTACGAAATTTTGATTATTTGGGGTACCATGTAGTCAGAGGTGGATTTAGGCTTAGGCCTGTGAGGCCCAGGTCTATGGCGGCAAATTTTGAGTGGCGCTGAAAATTTTAAGATGATTAAAATGATTAATTATGTTTTTAAAAAATAAGTTTAATTTATACCTGAATTCGATTTCTTATTATTATCATTTTCATTATTTTTATTGCCCACATATATGTAGACATATATATATTTGTTACAAAAGGAGTGCATCATATCGTCTCGGGCCTTATCCGCGTCCTCAAACCTAAATTGGGTACTGCATGTAGTACATATTTTACCTTGCATGTATACTCAGTCATGCACTGTATCGGAAGTATCAAAATGTATTCCTTGTACCATCCCTTTTGCTTGCAACAATTTAAAATCCTTTTTATTCAATTGGGAACAAGTCTCTTTCTGGCGATGCTGATTCATTGTTTTCGAATGCATAATTAGAAACATATTGCTTTATGATTGCTAGGAAAATTCTTTAAGACTAAAAATAAGGTTGGAAATTGTTAGAGGAAAATTGTTTACTCATAATTATTTTTATTAATTACTCATTTTACCTCAAATTTGAATATTTACTGTTAATTCAAATACTAGCTATTATCTTTTCATTTGTATTAATTTTCTCAAATTTGACTTATTATATTTGATGTGGTAAGACAGTATTCTATAAAATATTTTGAAGAATTAAGGGCAAGTGCATTATTTAGTTAGAGGGGGGGCCGGAGGATTATAGGGGGGGGGGTCATGATTAAATTTTATCCTTGAAAGGGGGGGTCTGGTGTTAATATTCCAATTTTTTACCAGGGGGGGGGGGGTTAGAATTGTTATCAGGGATTGGAGTAACTTTCGTTACTTTTTCATTACTTTCTGAAAGCTGTCTGATGCCAATATGAAATTCCACTTCTAAAAAGGGAACATTTCGCTTTCCCGAAATACGAGCTTTTCTTGGAAGGGAAAAATAAAGCATAATCGAATTGTCCACTTTGGCAGCTGTTTCGGCGCCTTTTAGGCCAGCCAGAATTGTTAAAGTACGAATGTTTCTCCTTGTCTGTTTACCTTTCCAAGTGTCACATTATAGCCCCGTAATTACAGACATCTAGGGAAAAGAAGGGTTTTGAAATAAATCATGCTGACTGTCAAACAGGTTGGATGCCTATGTGTAAACGGTAAACCCCTTTGTGTTGCCTGAATAGGGCAGACAACAATGACCAACGACAAAGTCCATTTCCTGGAAGAACTGGGGAGGGTGGGGACAGAGAGTGGACGTTCATTCTTGAGCTACCCTTATTTCTGTCATGACCCAAACGAGAGTTTACTGGTGAACTTGTATGCTTGTATCGGATGATTATATCAAGGTAAAGGATTAAAATTAAATATAAATAATGTAAATTATAAATTCAGTGTTTCGTTTATCGTGGTTTTCTTAATGGTAAGATATATATGGCTAAATTTAAACTTTTCTTACCACTTGAAATTTTAAAAAGTAACTGTGATTCGTATTGCTTTTTGTAAAAGTAACTGTAACGCGTTTCTGTTCATATAAAGTAACTGTAACTGAGTTACTTTTTTACTCAAGTTACTTTTTAAAAGTACCTTTCCAATCCCTGAATTTATTTATTTATTTTTTTCGATAATGGGGCTGCAACATTGGCAGTCAAGCCTTTGCAGACTCGGCACATTCCCCAGAATTAGAGCCATTTTTTTGTGGCACCACCTAGGCGGACTTTCGCTACCAATTTTGACGCACAGATTACAATGAATCTGAGCTCTCTGTGGATGTTAAAGTATGCCGAGAGAACCCAGGCCAAATGGGCTTTCCAAGGGTCTTTTACATGCCACATAATCATATGACATGCGTGCCCAGAATTTTCCCATCCAGAAAATCCGACGACTCAGCCGGGGCTCGAACTCGCGATCTTGGGCTTACGAGGCGGACACGTTTAACCTCTCATCCACTGAGCCGCTGAATTTATTTTGATTAAGTTTTAATATCTTCAGAAAAAAAAATATATATATTACCGGAAGCATATAAAATTCATATCACACTAAATGTGTAAAATTGATGCCTTTCAAATTGAACTAAATAAGTTATAGTTATACAACAAATGCATAAAGTAAAACTTTTTTAAATTATATATCGTAATTACTGTGAGTTGCATCATTTTGATTAACTTATCAAGTCGACAAGTAGTTTAAAAAAAAATCTTAAACAAGTTTACTTACTTATATCATCCTAACATTTCAAATGGAAATTAAAATGTTTTGCTAAAAAAATCATTAAGAATAAAAGTTCACCATAAACAAAACTGTTTTTAGAATAATAAAGTAATATTATCTTTAATTTTTCGCACCTTAACAAATTTCGTACCTTAACTACGTAGACCCAACCTAGGACACAATTATGATATATGCTACTAATTACTAAACATTTTATTTGTGTAAATGTTATCAATCATCACAATCTGAAAAGCTTAGCCTCGTGATCAAAAACATTGCTTTCTAGAAGAACCAGCAATTTATCGGAGTCTGACGGTGTAAGTTTACTTATAAAAAATCAAAATTTATGATGGATGCTTGAAAACTGTTTTAAAAAAGAATATTTGTGATGTTTTATTTTTAAGATTTTTTTTTTTTTTTTTTGGGGGGGGGGTCATTTTATATTTCAGTTCCCAAGGGGGGGTCAGCCTTTTTATTTACAGATGTATTCCAAAATCCTCCGGCCCCCCCTCTAGTTAATTAATGCGCCTGCCCTAAATAAGTTAAAAAGTTTGAAATTAAATAATCTGCTGTTCTGTAGTTAAAGCTTAAATTTTGAAGTTATTGTTTCTTAGATACACATTTTATAAAATATTTTAAAGGCAAAATTTGTTTAAAAATGTAGTTATTTTCTTTCCCTATATTTTTTTTCTTTAGGAAGTTAATTTTTTTTTAATATATTGTTTTCCTTTTTAGGCTTATGTTATCTGCCTTTCCTCTACATGTCAGTGGCAGAAAGCTAGCCACAGACATGCCACAGAAACAGAAATGTAAAAAATTGCCAAAAAAATCCAAAACATCACATATAAAAACAAAAAACAACACTATTCAGGAACATTTACCGATAAAGAAAAATCCCCAAACTTCTTACAACTTCAGAAATAAAAATGCAAATGAATCTGTCGAGGAGAAGGATCAAAAGTGTTCTTTCTGTGGGGCATTTAATCCCTATGTCGGCTCCACACGCACATGTTTCAGTTGTGGTTTAAAGTGTGAAGAGCAACGAACATCCACAACTTTCACAACTAAGCCCCAGCATGAGCCCGAAGTTATTGATGCCTGTAGCAGGACAGAGGCTCTGCCGTTCAGCCACTGCAATTCTACCAAAGATGTCCACCTTACTAATACCGTCCTGCGTTCCAGCTTCACCAAATCCAGGCGAGTAAAAGCACCCGTCAAATATGGCCAAGAAAGCTCTCCTTTGAAAAGGATCAAACTGCGCAGGGAGATCGAAACAGACATACAGCTGATAAATAAAACTGTGATAGCAGAGCCAAAATTAAACGAGTCATCGATAAATGAAACAGGTACGCAAGTACCAAAAGTGAATGTTCCACCAAAACTTAATAGCAAAAGCTGCACACCTGACATCAGATCAATAAATGACCGTATCAATCACAAGAGAGCTCCAGCTGTAGACCTCTGTACAAAAAAGAGTGCTCTTGAAAAGGACATAGAGCTAATTAATAAGAAGCAAGGATGTAGTAGGTTATTCGTTCCAGCTGATGTTTTGAAGGAAATAACCTATGATAATTCAGTTAGAGAAGATGCGATAAATGCTGATAAGTCTTCGTCTGAAAATTCTGAAGAAATAATTGATTTGGAAAATATTGAAGATATTCCTGTTGTGAACATCAAAAACTCAAATGTGAAGGTGTGTGCTGCAAAGATGACCCATATTGATACAACTATTCTTCATCCTGTATCTAAGCGTCTTCCTGCCAAACAGACATCCTTTAATGGCCAGCAAATAAATACAAATTTTAGAAAAAGAAGACATTCAGACACAAATGGTCGTAGAGAAGCAGTTCCTCCTCCATCTTCCGAAGCAGTTCCTCCTCCATCTTCCGAAGCAGTTCCTGGAAGAAGAGTTCCCCAAATATCTTCTTTCATCAAAACAGCCCTTTCAAGAAATTCAACTGGTAGTCCTGAAGGAAAAAAAAGTACAAGTGTCGGAATTATGGATAATTTACGTCTCAATGTGGAGGGGAGTATTAAAAGATGTCGTCTTGGGGGATCTGTCATTATCGGCGCAAGTGGTAAACAGCTCAGCCTTCCACCATCAAACTCTTCTAAGAAGAAAGGTGGCAACCAAGCAACTAGTTTAGAACCAACAAAAAGCCAGGATTTCAAAAGTAACTGCAAAAATACAAACACTGAGAAGGTCTGTATTAAGATCATTGGTTTTAAGAAAAGTAGAAAGAGTCCCATAGATTGCACTAAAATAAAGAAGCCATCCCACTCTTCAACTAACAACAACAGCGGTTTGTCAGCAACTCAAACGTGTAGAAATTGCAAGGAAGTGCTACCGACCCCCCTGCCTCATCAAGTCGCACGTGAACGGGTCAATGGTGACTACCGCCACTTAACAGCTGTGGTTGTTTGTCCCTGCGGAACCAAACAGGCACTCCATTGGACTGATCCTCCAAACATGGGTATGAGGAAAGGTAAAACAAAATCCAGGGATATAAACATTGATCTTGATAAGTCTGCTAATCAGATATCTGAAACCCCGGTTGCTCAACCGGGTGTCACAACGAGGTCGACATCTTCCACTGCAAAAAATCAACGTTCGGCAGAAGTGTCCAAGAAGTGCACTAAACCCAGACCAGCTATTTTGAGAAGAAATGTTAAAAGACAGGAACCAATCAAAGGATGTGATTATACAGAGTCAGCTTCTGCCAAATCATCAAATTTCTCCCTTTCAAATGTGATATTAGAAACAGACAAAGCTACGAAGTCCATAAGTCCTTTGGAGGAAGCTCCAGTTACGCTTGAGATCAGTTGTGGAGAAGAGGATTCCAACGCTACTGTAACTGCTGATTCTGAGGACTTTTTATCGGACGTGGTTGAAGATTCCCTCACACCTCCAGAGCCCATTCCTCTAAATCCAGATGATGTGATTGTGACATTTTCAATTAATTCTGAAATTCCAAATATACAGAGCCAGGTGCCTTCCCAACCAATTCAAGCCAACCTTTTTGAGACCCCCCTTCCCTCTCCTTCAGTGGAAGAGGTCACATTGCAAGAGGACTCTCAACACAATCTAAGCAAGCAAAACAATGCCTTTGAAACAAATTCAGCTGTTTTTTCTGAATCTGTACTTTCAAGTTGCTCAAACCAGAAAGTTGAAGAAATATATAGCGTATCAACTTGCTATGACCAGGAGCCATCAACTAACCATGTGACTTTGGCTGCCAATAATAATAAGTCATCAACTCTCAATATCAAGTATGTACCAACTCTTGAACAAGAACATGAAGATAGTCTCATAATAGAGAATGATGCAGCTCTTGGTCCCGAGTCAGTACTTTCGAATCATTCAGAAGAGAGTACCAATGAAATTGAGATTAATTTGAATAAGCTTACGGAAGAAAAAGCTTTTCCTCAAATTGATTCCGATGAGACGATAAATAACATAACTGTTCCTTTGTGTGCTATCAGCAAAGTTGATTCAAAGTCCGTCAATGCAAAGGTTGGAGAAAAAGAAGAATGGTGTAGAAATGAAGAATTCCTTTGCTTGCTAAACACAGAATTCTCCACAGCAAATGTAAATGTATTGAGCGTGACATCACCTAATTCAGATAAAGTTTCGACTACAGCTGAACCGATGTATGAAAAAGTTGAACTTCAACCAGTAGAATCCCCATCATGTCTTGATTCCAAAAGTCAGGTCAGCAGTGAAGCGGATAAGAAAAGTTTGAATTTGAATGTTCACAGTGTAAATGTTTCAAAAAATGCTGAAGGCCATGGGACAATGAAAAGCATCATTGCTCTCCCTGCCATCAACCTGGTTGATTCAGACTCCATTGAAGAAGGAGAATGTTCTGCTGACGAAGATTTTGCAAGCTTTTCTAAAGTTTCAAACACAGATATGACTGATGAATTTTCAGGAGATTTAGATTCTTGTATGAAAGATATAGATAACTTTATAAATGACACTACATTTAATAAGATGTTGAAAAGACGCAGAACTGGTTTATATACTATAGAGCCGCAATTTGGTGCACCTCGTATTCCGAATAAAAGAATGTTGTCTGAAGTCAGACTAGATGTATTGAGATCTGATACTAACCTGGTTCCAATCACATCAAAATCAACAGAACAGTTTTTAAATTCAAATAATACTGATATCTTAGCAAAGAACGAAGTATTTAAACCCTTAGTAATGCCAAAAGCTTCTATAGATGCTTTGCAAAATTCTTTGAATACAGAAATTCCTTTAGCCATCATCGAACCTAAAATTAGTTCCTGCTTAGAAACACTATCCTCAGTTGTTGAAAATGAAGATGAGCCCAAAAGTATAGTTGAGTTTGAATCAAATGCTGAGGGAAGTAAATGCTCCAGAGGTCCAGAAATCCCCTTAGAAGATCTAAAAGAGCCCGAAACCTTCTTGAAAGATGTAGAAGGTCCAGAAATCATTTTGAAAAATCTGGAAAGTCCAGTACTAGGTTTGAAAGATTTTGAAGGTCCAGAAAATTTCTTGGATGATTTAGAAATAAAAACCTTGTTAAAAGTTGACATTTTGACTCTGTTGAATATGAAGCATTCTGTTATACAAAATACTTTACAGGAGTTAGGAGAACGAAACCTCAATAATAAGAGATGTCAAGAGACAAGTGACAAAGAGCTTGAGCCTTCTCCTACCACTTCATCCAACTATATTGAAAGTATCCAGCACTTCTCGGGTCAAAATAGTTCTCAAGCAATGGAAATGGATGGTTACTCAGACTGCACCCCAGACTCGCCTATTGCAACTGAAACTGTCAAGCCAACCTTTAAACAAAAGAACTTCCAACCTTCAGAAAAAGAATGTAATTTAAAATTGCAAGAACATATAAGTGAAGAATGCAATACAATTTCTCAACCTATTGTTGTAGAAAATATAGAGCTGAAGCTCAGTTCTGACAGACCAGAATTGAACGTCATTACTCCAGCATTGGGTAATGAGTACTCGGTCAAATTAAACAATGAAGCAGAGAAGAGTGGCCAAGGGCCAGATTTGAATGTCAACCTTCTTCCAACAATCAGTATTGGACATTCCTCCAGCTCAGGCAGTACATTGGAAAGCAGTGCTGAAAGCCCCGAGTCTAATCCTGTCACTCCAGCAGTCAGTATTGATTCTTCTTTCGTCCCTAACTTCAAATCGGAAACAGATGTAAAATTGTTAACAACAAATTCCATGATTGCAGTTGAAAGTACCAACCCTGACCTTGAAGAAGAATTATCAAAGGAAAGCAGTCCGCAGCAACAGGACTCGATGACAAAAGAACATCATGGAACCGAACCAATTGCTCTAAGTTCAGAAAGACAGAAATCAAGTGAATTCAGTTCTGAAGAACAGAATTCTAGTAGGAAAGAACATCACCAAACTTATCTGGACAGTGAAAGTGTAGAAAGTCAGGAATCTAGTTTAATTAGTCCACTTTTACTAGACGAAAGTACTTATTCTGAATTTGAGGAAGAGGCATCAAAAGAATGCACTCAACAACAAGAATATAGTTCAAGGGCTCCAGCAATTGTTTTTGAAAGTATTGCCCCTGACTTTGAAGAACAATGCAGCATTGAAGAACTGGATAATGGAAAAAATGTACATAATGGAACTCTGAGTCTTACGAGTTTAGAAAGTCAAGAACCTAGTTCGAGTAGTCGAGAGATTCTTATCAAAAATGTTGCTCTTGACTCTGGAAACGATGAATCAAGGGAATGCAGCGTTGATACCCAAAATTCTAGAAGGAAAGAACATCATCTAACTGATGGTAGTATTTCAAGCGTCGAAAATCGGGAATCTATTGTGAGGGATACAGATACCCTTATTGAAAGAAACGAGTCCGAATTAGAAGAGCCATCAAGGCATTGCATCCTCGAGAAACCGGAGATGAATATGAAAAAATGTTTAAACATTGAACCAAGTGTAGAAACTCAAGAATTCAGCTCAAGGGGGCCAGCCGTCATTGGGGAAAGCACAGAGATAGAGGATAACAGTCTTGCTGTACAAGAAGATTCAGATGCGGGTTTGGAAAAATTAAGCGACACACCATTGCACAGTGAAATAAACTTACCACAATCTTTGCTCCCAAATAAAAGTTCAGAAGAAGCATCGGTTGTTCTTGGAAAATGTTCATATGTCACAACTTCAAACTTTAAAGAAAAATGTGATAAGATACTCAATCAAGATACAGAGGTGTTAGGGTTGAAAGACTTGCACGTGGATATGGGTTGCAGTTCAACGCATGAACTTCAGACTGAAACAGTACCTGCCCTTGGAAAACGCCCACATGCTGAAATAGATGAAATGAATGGTGAAAGAGAAAAGCTGTGTAACAAGAAACAAAAACATGACATTGACAACCAAAGTTTTGATGCGAGTGCTTCCACCTCTAATGCAATTGTGCACAATGCCCAAAACCTTTCAACAGGCTTAGATTCAAAAGTGTCAGAAAAAGTGGACCAATTGGTGGAAATGAGCCCTTCTGAAGAAGAACCACTGCCCATTCAAATTGATAGTTATTGCAGCATGGAACAACCTTCGACGAGCATAAAGTTCCCTGAAGAAACATTTGTTCAGGTTACAAATCCTTCAACAAGTTCCGAATCGTCTTGCAATAACCTACAGACAGCTCATCATCGTTCAGACAGTGGAACGTTTCGTGTTCCCCACAGGCTTTTGGACCAATGCAGTGCTTCAGGCCAGCAAGAGCCTTTAAAAGGGCAGAACATTGGTGTGAAGAAAAGTAGAAAGAAGCCATACGATCACACTAAAACTAAGAAGCCTTCCCACTCTTCAACTAACAGCAGCGGTGGTTTGCCAGCAACTCAGACGTGTCGAAAGTGTCAGGAAGTGCTACCGACTCCTCTGCCCCATCAAGTCACATGCGAACGGGTCGATGGTAACTGCCGCCACCTAACCGCTGACGTTGTTTGTCCCTGCGGGGCCAAACAGGCACTCCATTGGACTGATCCTCCAAACATGGGCGGGAGGAAAGGTAAGACGAAACCCAGGGACTCAGTCACGGGGAAACAGCTGTTGCCACGCCCTTCCACCACCAACAGCAGCAGCAGCATCAGTGCCTTGTTCTGTGCTCAAAAGTGTCGGTGGTGTGGGGAGGAGTTGCCCGTCCCATTGCAGAACCAATTCGCGAACAGACAAGTCATGGGCGCCTGCTTGTACTTGACATCCCTGGTTGACTGCCAGTGCGGGGCTAAGCAGGCGCGCCACGATATCGTGTCTAAGAAAAGGCTGGCCGACCTAGCCGCGAGACAACACGAAGACAACTATAGACGGGAGAAGCAAATTGAGGCAAGGAGACTTAAGAAGGCGGAGCACAAAGTCAAAAATCTGTATCGCGCATATGGGATGGAGGATCCAGATGCACCGCTCGCCAACGTCGAGACTCATCGAGACCCTGATAGTTTGGAGGATTGGAACCATTCAAAAGTGCCTTGTAGAGATTCTAGCAGCCGCTGCAAGTCTCTGGCAGGCAGCGAAAGTTTCCCGGACGATTCTCCGACATGTGAAAGAACGTTAATCCCCCTTAACACCAGGTCTGTCAGCGTGCTTCACAGTCCCGATCATCCCCCTGACCGACCTGCTGTTGTTGAACTCGTCGAAGACATGTCCACAAACTTTGACCTCTTTGAGCGGGGGACAGACAGTTACAAGTGCGCTAGAGCAGATGGTGGACCTTGTGGCAGGCCAATGGCTAAAAAAGACATTGCCGCACATTTTTTTAGCGTTCACCACGAATCAAAGACTGCTTTTAATGTGCTTTTCCTTGATCCTACGTAACAATGACTTCTCTCCTATCTTTAGTGTTTTTAATTTATTCTTGCATAATCATCTTTTAAGGCAGTTTCCCTGCTCTTTTTCGAATCATGTACTATTACAAAGAAAATGTTTATTTTTAAAACGTAAGGATGTCAAATCCTATACATATTTTGTTTAGATTTTAAGTATATATTTATCAATAGTTCTCGTGATTAAAAAAAAAGCAAGAATGTTTTTTTTCATAAAAAAAAATACTTGTTTTTTTTATTTATAAATTAAAAAAAAATTGAAAAAGAGTGTCAATTTAAAACACAAACCAATATAAATTATAAACTAGAATAAAATCTAAATGTGTATTTCACTATTGGAAAAATACAAAATTTAAAATATTAATTTTCTTTCTAGTCGACTTTACAAAATGTGTAATTTAGCAAGCCTAATAAGTTTTGTTGTTGTTATGTTGTGTATAACTTTCTCAAAATTGTCAAAAAATTGAATTTCGTTGTTCCTGATGAACTAAAAAATTTCTTAAATTGTATTTCAAACTATGCATGACAATTTTTTTTTGTTTCTGTGGCATTTTTAAAACTATTGTGTCACTTTGAATGGTCATGCATAAATTTTAATCAAATTAAAATTGTTTTAAAATAATTTTTAATGTAAAACTGTTTTAAATGTTTTTAAAGCTATTTTGTATGTAATATATTTTATTTGTAAAATCCTATTTTATTTTATTTCATGTAAAAAAAGATTTTAAAGTGCCTTTGGCTTTCTAAATTGATGTAATTATTAAGTGAACTGAAATTTAACTCGTGTACTTTTGCATAATTTTTTTGTATCCTTGAATGTACCTTGTACTTTAAATATAAGTTATTTTATCTATGGCTGTTAAGCTGGTTTGTCTTGTATAGGTGAGTAAAAACAGTAATTGTAAGAAATGTATATATATTTTCATTCAAGGATTGTCTTCTATAATACATGTTGCACATGATTAAAGGTTTTCAATGGGGAACTGGCATGCATAATGAAATAGAGAGATATACTTTGTGAATTAGTCTCCGTGCGATTTAAAGAACATCAATGTAAATTATACCTCAATACGACCATTAGTTTATTTAGAATTAGTTATTAAAAGTTTGTGTCCCTTGAAAACGCTTCCTCTAACTCTCCTGCTGGTCATTATTAATTTTTTTTTTACTTTTACATCTCTAGGTTAAGCTCATAGTTTCCTTGCACAGAAGCCATGCCCATGGGGGGAGCTATAAAATGCGAGGAACAATCAGATGAAGACAAAATAAAACGGCTGAAATTTTTTCTTCATCTGATTGCTCCGCGTGTTTTATGGCTCCGCCCATGGTCGTGGCTTCTGTGCAAGGAAACTATGAGTTTAACTATAGGAGAATTACAACAAGTTGGTTCGTTACAGTAACTATCATCGAGAACAGCTTCAAGACATGAGATATAAAATTTCGGAACAAATATGCCCAACTTTTACCACTTTACACCTGGGCCAATTACACCTTAAATTTTTTTTAATGTGCATGTAATTTTTTTAAATATAAATTTAATTTGAATTTTTTAAATGAAATTTGGTTTAATTTCATTATTGATTTAGTTTATTTAATATCTGTACAACAAATCAAGTAATTTATATTATCTAAATATGTAGTTGAATGTTCAGTGAAGTTCTATTTATTGCATGTAATTTTTTAATATAAAAATAAAACATCAATTATCTGTTATTATTAAATAACACAAACATTAGTTATGTCAAATAATAACTAATGTTCGGTATTTACATTACAAACTTAATATTTTTTTGCATTAATAAATAATAATAATTCAAGTAATTTTAATGAAAATATTGTATAAACAAAATACCCCCCCCCCCCCCCCCAATAAAAAATTTGATAGCTTTAAAAAATAATTAAAAATAAACTAATGGTCGGATTGAGGTACACATTTATTTTGATGTTCTTTAAATCCCATGGAGATTATTTTAAAATAACTATAAAAAAATCATGTAAGTACCCCACTACAAAATGCCATTCCTTTGAGGAGTGTGACCCAAAATTGATCTCCCACTAGAAGGCATTTGAATTTAATATAATAATGTATGTATTTTTGTTAGTCAAGGAATTTAAAATAATGACAATATTTTTTTTCTTTGACATTTGTACTGAGGAAGTGTAAATAATTCCACATGAAAATGAATTTTTATTGTATGACTATCATTATATTTTGTCAGTTTAGTTATGATAAGTTGTTCTTTGACTTGGCTAATCTGCAAATTTGTTGTTTGATTTTCATTATTAAAAAACTTTTGATTCGTTTACCTAGCTATTTTTTTTGTCTATATTCTGGCATGAATTATTCAATAGCTCTAATTGTGTTAAATTATAAATACTCGCTTTCTTTTCGCCATATGTACCTTACTCTGCCTCCCTTTTGGTACTTATACAATACAGCTTGAGGCAAATAAAGTGACCCCAACGTAGAGATTAGAATACGACAGAAATGTAGCCAAGTCAAAACCAATACAAAAACAGGTTTGCTAATTGACGTTATTGATCGCTGCAATATTAAGCCCAAACACACGCTCGGCGACTTATTTGTCGACAAATACGCTATGGTTTGAGAAGCTAGTTGAAATGAAATATAAACAAGGTTTGTAGACCTAATCAAGAAAAGTTACCACTAGTGATTATTTCGGTCGTTATTTATCCTAGAGAATCGGACCTTTTTGTTTTTGTTAATACAAAACATTCTAAATTGATTGCAAGACACAAAATTTGCATTATGGGACGTCTTCATACAATGCGAACTAAGATCTGAATTCACCACTAGTCTATGAGTAGCTCTAATGTGAAGCTAATCCGATCCAACCAATGCAAAAACAGGTTTCAGGTCTCGCTAAGCATTTCAATGTGTTCCTCTCTCTAGACCGGGGCCACTTTTATTTGCCTCATCCTGTACTTTTAACCGGGGATTGGAGTCGCACATTACTTGAAACAGCTACTTTTTCTTTCGGTAACGCCGTTTAGATTTTTCAGAAAGTAACTTAGTTACTTTTAGCAGTAACAAGAAAAAAAAAATTTCATTACTTTTTCGTTACTTCTCACACAATTCTTCATGGATCTTTTCGGTAGAGTTCACCGTTTGTCTTGCACTTAACTATTTAAAATTTAATTTCTAATAACGTTGAAACGGTAATTTTTGAAAAATTGATTGTTAATTGAAAAAACGGTAATTTTTTTGCAAATTTTTTTTTATAACTTGAAATTTCTAAAAGTAACTGTAATCATCAGTAGCTATCTGATCCCTGCTTTTAAGGCAAGAGTAAAAAAAATATCACAAGTTGGAAAAATGATGCATATACGGGCTTACACTTTAAAACTTTATTAGCTTGGATTACGAAACAAAAACATAAATTACCATTCTTTATTGGCTACCAATTTTTTTTAATATTTATTATAAGATAGATTCCGTGCCAACCTAACTTGGGTAAAAATGCAGAGGGAAACGTGCGATTGGTCCGTTTGTTGGAAACTCTTGTAAGGTAATATTTACATACAAAATGATCTGAATTCATTTTCACCGAAGTACACTTTTCATTCTGATAAAATCGCCAAATTTTCTCAAATAATATTCAAATCTGTTAGACCTTAAACGAAATTAATGTTTTAAACATGTTTTCTGGATATTCACAAATAATTTATGGAACTATTTACATGCGCGGAAGGATCTTCTCCATAGCATATTTCTCTTACCCAACTTAGGTTGGCAAGGAGTGTAGAAGTGTGAGTATATAGACGCAGGAAGATGCACCCCCCCCCCCTTCACTTGTTATAGTGTATGAGTAGAATTTTTTATGCCGGTTTGGCCAAGCCAGCATTTATGTTTCTGGTCGTTGCCCTTTCCAGCTTCCTACACCAAAATCGAGCTTAAGTTTGCAGCAGAGAAATGTACTAGGCGGAGGAATCTGCGTAAACAACGCTGCTGGCGCAGAAATTTCGCCTGCTCCTCCGACCCTGATATTCGTGCGCCCTGTTACGTCAAAATCGAAGGAAAAAAATAATTAAAATAACACTAACTGAAGCTAAACTAATAAAAATAATAAATTTGTGTCTTGAAATAACAAATAAATTTGTTTATTGACTGTGCAAAAACTTTTTTGTATTCGATTCTGGCACTCAAAAATGAGAACTATTTACCCTTTTTCTCGTAGAACATTTGTATACTGCAAACTTAAGGTCGGTTTTGGTGTAGCATTTCTCGTGTAAAGGTTATAGAATTTGGGCCCACAATTTTTTAAATTTTGTCATAAGATAAAATTTAAGAAAACCTCGGTGAAAAACAAACACATCTCAGAAGAGTATCAAGAAAGTTTTAAAAGGTGCAGAAAATAAATTGAATAATTAGTTACTTAATTTTTTAAAAATAAAATAATGCACTTAAAAATTAAAGGATGCAATTGCTAATTACTCCTAAATTAAGATAAAATGTATAATGAGGATTTTTTAAATTACCAGCTACAGTATTTAAATACATACTTCTACAGTATTTAAATTTAAATATTTAGATAAAATTATTATATAGATTTCAGTACAATAATTTATTAATTATACAGGAAAAAAACAAGAGAACCTAAAGAAGAAAATAAAATATCTATGAAAATATAAACTAAAATTGTTGAGCAATACTTTTTTTTACATTGAATTTCAATAATTTTATCAAATTATTAAACAAACATATTAAGCTAGCAATCCACTAGCGTTGGAGCTGGGTGAAAGAATGATTTTGTGACACGAGAGCGCATGCGCGCGAGTTCAAAGCTGGATTTCTGAAGCTGCTTTTTCTAATCGCTTTCAAAGCGATATTGGAGCTGTAAATAACTTTTGAGCATGCACAGTTAGTTTCAAGAGAGAGATAACCTTTTCCCTCTCTCTTGAAAGGGTTGTATTTTTGGGTTATGAAATAATGCAGTTCTAGAATCGTCGTTATCAACCTATCCAAATTCAAAGCTGTTATTATTATTATTTTTTTTTTACAAATTTAAAAATACTTAATTCCACTATTCTTACAAAAAACACAACATTAAAACTTTAAATTGTAAAAAAAAATCGGAGAACGGCGAAATTGTGAGGTGTTTGCTTTACAAATTTCGGTAATTTTTTTTATAATTAACCTGATGTTAGAAAAGTAATTTTCTTCATCGAATTCAAATATATAATTTTTGTAACAACGCAGCGTTGATGTTTAAGTGAGAGGAGACATTTTTTAGTTCGGTTCAATTTTAATTATTGAAATAAACGCGCAATATTTTGGCATAAATTGATTTGGTGGCGACATCTATGGTTCTTAGGTAACATTAAAATTATATCACTAAAAGTTATCTTCAAAATGTTTAGTGCTGTCATCTACGTTCTAAAAAAGATACTACAAATTGACCCCTGTATAAAATTTAATATTAGTATTAACAGTCGCTTTTTATAATCGTGGTTTTAATATTTAGAAGATCGTTCTCAACTTTCAATATATGTGGAATACTTTAGCATATAATCAATATAGGGTGGCATGTGGGGCCCGATGCCCGAGTGGTTTGGATAGCAGGTCATAACGCTAGCAGTCCGCGCGCTGTAACGGGTGCGGGTTCGACTCCCGCCTTTGCCCTGGATGTACTTCCTTTCTCAGTATCAAAATTATAAATTAACTAGCATTTTTGCCACTCTATTCGGGCTCCGTAGTGAGCCATGGCTGCCTATGGCAGCTCAGTACGAGTCGTTCCTCTACCCTACTATACAGAACTCTTAGGAGTATATTTTAATTAATTACTCAATGCAGTGCTGGGTTGTGAGATAATGTAGTTTCAGTTAGGGTCATTATCAACCCAACCAATTCCAAATTGTAAGATGTTGTTTGGCAGTTTGAGTTATAGATTTTTGTAATAGTTTTTTAAGTTTTTTCTATTCAGCTTAAGAGGACTCCTTGGGAATTTCACATCTTGAAAATCGTAATGTTATTCCCATGGAGAATATTCGCAGGTCAATTACCGCCACAATTTTATTAAAAGGTTGCTAGTTTCTTGTATCATTGTAAAGAACAAAAGGAGTAGATTTCATAAAACTAATTTGTTTTGTAAAAATCACATATTTAGTATTTTTAATAATTTTTTGGAAATTAGAACTTAATGCGTTTTCCATTTTTTACTAACTTGCAAATATTATAAAAAAAATACTAAATATGTGATTTTCACAACACAAGTTAGTTTTATAAAATCTACTCTTTTTTTTCTTCTTTTCATTGATACCAAAAACTAGCAACCTTTTATTAAAATTTGGGCGGTAATTGACTTGCGAATGTTTTCCATAGGAATAACATTACGATTTCCAAGATGTGGAATTCCCAAGAGAGTCCTCTTAAGTTAGAATCTTGTTTTTAAAAATGTTTACATACGACATATATAAACTTTTATACTCGGCCTATTTATTACCATTCATCTCTGTTGGATGTCATGCTTAGAAATTTTTTCGGTCGGTATATAAAAAAAAATGCTAGGCATGACATCCTATAAAGACGAACTGTAAATTAGACCGGGTGGAATTTTTACTGGCATTCGAATAACCAGCACCGCGCCGATCCGGCGGCACAGCTGTCAAGACGTTGGCCTTTGGAGCTGCTGGGTCCGGGCTCGAATCCCGTTGAGGCATGGATGTTTGTGTTTGTCGAGTATATGCGGAGTACGTGCTCGTTAAATCTGCTGGGTCCGAAAGTCCTATGGGCGGTCATTGCGCAGTTTCCCACGGGTGCAAGTCCCTAGAGAAAATTTCCCTCCCCTTCAGGGACATGTCTAAATTGTGGAGGTGGCGACAGATGGCAGCATCTGTCGTTTCTGTATGTGTGCGTCCTGTGTTTTCCTACTTGACGATGGTTTATAAGCGGGTCCTTGCGACCAAGCACACAAGCCTGAAAACATATGTCTACCAACCAACCAACCAGCACCGCTTCGGACGTCTGGAGTTATACTGTATATTTTTTTAGAAAAATTTATAATTTTCGAGCAAATAATTTGTTATGCTTTTTTACTTTTTTATACAATTCTACATTATTAAACTCTGAAAAGTAAACTAAAAATGACGAGATTATTTTTGAAAAATATGGTATAACTCTTTCTCGGCCATCCGGCCCCCTGCGCCTTCCTTAATATCTAAATAATAGAGTAGACCTCGTCACTTGACCAGAGTTTTAAATTACGAGGTGTAACTTTCTGTGTTTAAGTTCTTCATGAAAGACTAGAAATGGACAACTGGAAAAAGACTATCTTCAAATTATTTATTTCTCAATTCAAATCGCGTATAAGCCAAAAAGTATATGTCTACCAACCAACCAAATCGCATGAAAAATTGAGTTTGTTAATACTCAGATAGAAGTATTTTAATCTATGAAAGTTTGTGTGATAAGGATTTTATGACTGAAGATTAAAGAGGAAATTATTTGGTAAGTTTTTTTAGTTCTTGAAGTGCTATAGTGATTTTTATAATTTGGTTCCTATTATTATTGTTGTCTTAATTGCAATTGTAGTTGAACGTGGAACAATATATAGGGAGAGGAATATAAAATTTTACCTCCGAATGATGTTTAATACAGTATTGCTGCCGTGGGAAGGTAAACTGCAGTATCTTCCATAATAACTCGGGCCATTGTTGCAAGCACTCAATTACTCTAACAATTAAGAAAACAAATTGGAATTCTTTTTTATTTCCGATCAAATTTGGTGCAACTCAATGGTTGCGATTACTGCAGTTTACCTGCCTACAGCAGTATAACCCGGTTTTATCATCATTCGATCAAAGGACCGCGATGTTTACAGAGCTCCCACCAAGTCACTATTCTCACTATGCCAAAACACGCCTTTAGTTTGCAGCATTGAAATGTTCTAGGCGGAGGAAACGGCGTAAACAACGCTGCTGGCGCCGACATTTTGCCTGCTCTGATTGGTCGCTCCTTTGCGATACGTCCACCCTAATATTCGTGCGCCCTGTTACGTAGAGATCGAAGGGAAAAAATAATATAACTGAAGCAAAACCTAATGCAAATAATAAAATATGTCTTGAAATAACGGATAAACTGGTATATTGATTGTGAAACACCTTTTTTTGTTCGATTCTTGCACTCGAAAATGAGAACTATTTACCCTTTTTCTCGAAGAACATTTCTATACTCTTCAAACTTAATATCAGTTTTACTGTAAAAGTCATGTTTTTTCTTTAGTCGCTTAAAGTCACAATTATTCAAATCTAGTAATTTTAGTCGCCACATATATTTTTTATTCTATTTTTTACATTCATAAATGTATTGATATTTCGCTTGTTTAAAAATATAAATAGAAAAAAAATAAGTAGTATGATTCAATGAATATGGTTTTAAATGAGTGAAATGTCTGTGAAATTACTGTCATTATTACAGTTTTGAAATTGTGAGCCTTTGTAAGTCTTCCTTCTGCATATTTTGAACTTATGCGTATCTTTGACTAGATCAAAGATGCTGTTGTGATCGTTTTTATGCTTGATTTAAAAGGTGAAGTGCGGAGCGATTAGGAATGCTGACAAATATTAATTGTTTTCTGATATTTGTTTTCTAATTGCCATAGAGTTTAAAAATTTCTTGTAATTTAACCTCTTAAAACCCGAGCAAAATCCTACATGTATATCCTTAATCTACACATACTTTTCACACAAATATATGCTAAAAAGTATGTTTTGCAAAGAACTTTAAAACAAAATTATGTTTAATAGTAGTTACTTAAGGACAAGCCTTAAACTCTAAAAATACAATTTTATTTTGCTATAACTGCATCAAAAAAGGCCGTAACACTTATTTGTAGTTAACAGATTATTTTAACTTTATTTTAATGCAAAATGGCTTTAAAACTAACTATTAAAAGAACTTTTTGAAAAGTTTGAATTTTTTTAAGAACTCTAATATCGTATTGAGCCTCGTTCAACTTCATATTTTATATGGAAATAAATGACTGATACCTGTAATCAAAGGCTGAAAACTGATATTTTGATCTTCTTCTATCGGACCAGGTCAATTTCGGAACTAATTAACGTGTTAATTGTTTGTGGGAAGGTTTAAAAAAAAATCCCCAAATGGGAACGCCAGGTCGCAGCAAGAGGTTAAGAAACAAAAAAATATTAAAAACATTTTAAGGAGGCAAAAATGTCAGAAAACTATTTAAATAAATAAAATTTTATTTTTTCCTATTAAAAGACTAGAGCTTATTTAACAAGTAACATCAGCATTCACACATGTTCAAGCAGTAGAAATATTATGAAATACATATATCACAATAACTTTTTTTTTACATTATATCAAAACATGAATGATTTTTTAAATAAGAAAAATAGCAAAATAAAACACAAAATTTTGATTCGTAAATATTGTAAATAAAAATGACTTAGTAAAAACAAATAATAATAAAACAACAAAATCATAATACATAATTTTTGACTAGTGCACTTAATTGCAATTCAATTCGATTTTCCTTTAAAAAAATATTCAGGTCAGATTGTTCACAAAAAAACTTTCTTGAAAACTTATAAAATTAGTTTTACTTTTATATTTTTATTAAATGCAAATTTTAAAGGCACACTTTTTTTGTATAACTCTTTGTTGCTTTTGCATAGTGATCAACCTATGGTGAGCTAACATAGTGATCAACCTATGGTGATCTACCATAGTGATCAACCTGTGGTGATCTACAATGGTGATAAACTTATTTTAATTAAATGCTACCAATTTCATATAGTTTTATATTAAAAATATATCTTGGAATGTAATGTTTTGGAGATGTTGTATTGTTTCTTATTTTTCTTGTGTAAAATACGTATCAAAATTATTTAATTTGTACAAAATATTTTTAGCAGATTGTTTATTTTTACACCGGTTCTGCAGGTGAAATTTTAATTTTTTTTTTCGTCTTTCAAAATTCAAAAGTTAATCCAGAATTTTACAAAAATAATTGTCTATATACACACGTCGATATATGTACAATATGTACATCAATAAAAATTTCATCTCCGTAATTATATGGATTGAACGCATTATCATGCGAGGACGGTTGTAAGATCTTCGCTAATTAGCTGACAGACAGTTTGAGAATGTCTCAAAGCAAATTCACAGGAACACTTTGACTTGTCAAGAGGGTTTGTCAGTCCCATAGAGCTAATGCATTAGTGTTGGAATCACAATCTTCCTCAGGAGTATTACTTTGACATAGCCTTCGCGTAGCTCTAGTGCGACGATAATTCAAAACTAAACTAAATTACTTTGATATGTGGTAGCCCTTTTTCCATTAGGTATAGGAATCAACATAAACCAAAATGAAACAAATTTGAAACTCTAACGGTATCTAGTTATTTAATTATATAATTTTGAACATTAAAAATGCAAAAAATATACAGCAGATGGCGACACTATTTTAAATTTAATCAATAAATAATATCAATTCATTTGCAAAAGTTGTTGAGACTGACAGTCCCTCTTAACCCTCTCCGGCCAAGCTATCACGGTCGTGTGGGAATAAAAGATAATGTTCAAGCTCTTCAGAAATATCGATCAGTTGACTTGTATCATTCGTTATTTGTAAAAAAAAAAAAAAAAAAAAAAAAAAACTTTGTTTTTATGGAGTTGCTAGCTTTAATGCTGTTTAACGCATTTTTTTCGATAAAACTCCAAATTTAGTCTCATAATTTTAAAACAGCCTCGAAGTAAACCTGCTTCGATTATTGTCGTTTTTATGTGACAAGGCGTAGGAAGGATAGCCTGACATGATATGCTAGTGATAGTGTGTACGGAACATATGTTTTTACAGTTGATATCTAGTGATAACCTGAATGGAGCGCAACATGTTTTTTTTTCAATCGATATGCTAGTGATAGTCCGAATGGAGCACATGTTTTTACAGTCAATAGTCAGTATGGAGCACAACATGTTTTTACAGTCTATATGCTAGTGATAGTCTGTATGGAGCACAACATGTTTTTACAGTCGATATGCTAGTGATTGTCTGTATGGAGCACATGTTTTTACAGTCAATATGCTAGTGATAGTCTGTATGGACCACAACATGTTTTTACAGTCGATATGCTAGTGATAGTCTGTAAGGGACACAACATGTTTTTACAGTCAATATGCTAGTTCAGCACCCCACGGCCTGTACGGTCTCCCTGTCGAGCCAGCATGCTGGTTGAATGCCCCCGCACTGCCATATCCACCGCTGGTTGCGAAACCGTGGTACTGGTTCGATCCCTGCGAAACCAGGGACGAAGAAGTGGGAGGAGACTGCTGCATGAGGCCCATTCCTGAATGGGGTGGGGCGGAGATAGGGGCGGGGTTTTCTTGCTGGTGGTGACCAATCGGTCTGACGGGTGGGTGTGTCCTGGTGTTGTACTGGCCAAAGGAGGAGGAGTTATCTTGGATCAGTCTCTCGGAACAGTTGTAGGCGGCATTCGATTGGAGGTGGTCTTGTGATTGGGCGGTGCTTGGGTATTGAGGTGTGATGGGGCCGAAGCCTAAGAAAATAACAAATCAAGATAAGTTTGGTGCACAATTATCAGAGAGGGTGTGATGACTTAGAATATATTAGAAGAATATTTCTCTATCAACTAATGATCGATAATCCAAATGCCATTGAGGTACACCGAAGCTTTTATTTAATATTTTATCTTCTAACTAGAGTGTCTAGTTTTAAATTTCGTGGTTGAGGAAAAGGAATCGAAGCAAACCATTCCTCACTCGGTAAACTAAATTTTTTAGCAAAAAATACTTCGGATTAGCGAGCGTGGAATCTATTTCGAATTTTTTTTTGGCCAGAGGCGTTTTTAACGTTTTTAATTAGAGGGGCATTGAGTTCGAATTTAATGAAAAAGTTTTGTGGAAGAACGTAGTATGTGAATATTTGAGATTTTTGTAACAATAAACGTTCCTTCCTTTAACGGTAGCATGTTTCCTTTTCTTTCAAAAACTCCAAGTACATTTATTAACTTTGGAGAGTATCGTTTAAGAGAGAAACTTAAACAAAATCAATCACAACCATTTATCAAAACTCCACAGTTAAAAATCACAAATTATCTACACTTACTCGCACTGGGGGCGGGGCCGAAGTTAGTGGGCGGGGCCGTGGGCGTCCATGGGGCGGGGCCTTTGAGAGACAACTCCCTCTGGGCGGAGTAACACTGGAGGTGGCTCATCAGGCGCACGCGCAGTGGGTCTTGGAGGTCGAGTCCTTCGATGGCCACCAGGTAGCGCGCCACCTCGCTGGCGCACTCGCGGAAACCTATGCTGTGGTAGTCCATGGCGAACTTGTGTGGGTCGAAAGTTAAGGCGTCGAATCCTGGAGGAAAATACAAGTTGATATTATAAATTGATGTTTTTTTTAGGTTACAAGTATTATAGGTTGTATTATTGTTGGTTAATGGTTTTATTGGTTATATTTTGATAGGTTACAAGATTTAATGGTACTCTTTTATGAGTTGCAAGTTTTAAGGTTACAATTTAATTTTTGTGATTTCTTCTTAGTTAGGTTATAAGCCAAAGTTTGAACATTTGTCGAGTCTTAAAACAAGTCATTAGCTGTCAACTTTTTTTTAACAATAAGCGTAATTTGTATTAAAAAAAATAAGTATATATATTTTTTAAAAAATTAAAGTATGCTTAAGTTAAAAAAAAAAAACATTTATGAGAGATAAGAGAAGCTGCAAGTGCAGTAAAATATACCTTTTGCATGTAGCATTTTTAAGTGGTCCACTGTTAGTTGTAGAATTTCAGCCTTTTCCAGTTTTGCCGAACCCTGAAATAAAAAATTATATTTAGTAACAAATAATTTTTTAACTCTTAGAGGATACAGACGTATAAACCTATCATCTGAATGTCAGGTTTTCCAGCAACACACAAAATTTAACTTAATGTTTAATGTTATGATAATTATTTAACATTCTTCTTATTTATTATTTAACATATTTTTCTTATTTAACATTATTATTATCTAACATTATTGTTATTCTACATTGTTATTATTATTCATTATTTAACATTATTATTGTCTAACATTATTGTTATTTAACATTATTATTGTCTAACATTATTGTTATTTAACATTATTATTGTCTTACATTATTGTTATTTAACATTGTTATTATTATTCATTATTTAACATTGTTTTTAGTATTCATTATTCAACATTGTTATTAGTATTCATTATTTAGCATTACATATTAAGATTGCAATTTTTTTTAAAAATTTGGAGTATGGGGGAGTCATTTACATCTCCAGCAGAAATATAAATTTCCCATTTTTTTTAAAAAAATTAAACTTTTTAGTTAACACTTCAACCAATTTGTTTATTCCTTATTATAGGGGGTCAAGTATCTTGCCTTTATTGTTTCAAATTATAAATGTGTCAAAGATCGATTAATGCATTCGACTTACCTGTTTTTCGAAAGCCGCTGGCACAAGCCTTCGGAGTTCGGATAAAGAGCTGTTGATTCTATCTCTTCTGCGTTTTTCGATAATCTGTGAACAAAATGACTAATTTTAATTTTTAAACTCTATGGATACAACAATTTTCTTTTATTTACCTATGTAAGCTATAGCAATATACTGATTTGTAAAATCTCTGTGAAATTTTAATAACTCTATGGATACAACAATTTTCCTTTATTTACCTATGTAAGCTATAGCAATATACAGATTTGTGAAATCTCCGTTAAATTTTAATAACTCTATGGATGCAACAATTTTCTTTTATTTACCTATGTAAGTTATAATATATAGATTTGTGAAATCTTTGTGAAATTCGGCATAGTAAAATCCACAATTTGGAAAATGTTAGTTGATAATTTTACTAAAATTAAAATGTTCTAATTTTGAATAGAATAAACCCAAAGCTTAAACTTGCACAATAATCACTGACAGAAAAAGCAGACTGTTTATTTTTTTTGCATATTGCATCGTTTAATTAATTCAGTTTTGTAATAAACTATTTTGATTTATTTAATTAAACATAGTCCATGAAATATTCATTGAAAATTAATTTCATAAAAAGCATTAATAATAGTAATTTTTTTTTAATGTTTAATTGATATAAACTCACCCCTCGTCTTCTTTTTCTATTATGCATCTGGCAACTGTCATTGCTCTGAGTTGGAGTTCTGCAAAGAAAAAAATATATAATTTACAAATCCATCTAAAAAAAATTATAAGGGTTACCTCAACATCACGTCAAATAAAAGTTGGTTGAAAAATAGCTTAAGAAATTTCCATACCGTTTACCAATAACGAATTACAAGTTATTTATATACCAAAGACAGCAAATATGGAATGTGAATGTTTCAAATGAGGTAAATCTTTTGTTTTCTTTTTTCGATTTTACGGCGAATTCATTAGTTGCTTCGGTTTCACTCTCAAAAGACCGATATAGATTAAAAGAAATCTCTTTCTATGTAAGGTTTCTTCAAGACATGCTTTGAACAACCAACAGTACAGCAAGAAGTTGATTTTTAAAAAAATTAATAAAATATTCTTAGAAAAACCACACACCGTTGGAGCTGTTGTAATCTACTACGTGAAATCCACTACGTACCATTATACGCGTTTACATGAGCAATCGAATCCATGGAGTGCCAAAATCCCTATTAGGGGAAAAAGTGGTCGAGCAGGATTTCTAACCCAAATGATAGTCTGTAGCAGAATCCATGGTATGAAACATCAAACCCTCCTTTATTAGAGGGTTTGCGAAACTCCCCAATGAGCCCTGCAATTCCAGTTCTGTCTGGGAGAAAATCCCCAAGAGGGAAAAATTGCTCAGTTTGCTCTTCAATCCGTGGATTCGATGGCTCATGTAAACGCGCTTACTATAAAGTGGGTAATTTAAAATTGGAGCTACATATAAAATCTAATTATTATTTTTTTAAAGAAATATTTTTTGTCGTATACTATGCATGAAAAATATAATAATAAATACTACGGTGAATTAGTAAATAATCAGCGAGACAGAAAATTAGCAAATGCTCACATAAAAAACTATTTATAAGAATAATGAGAAAACATAATATATAAGGTAAATATACGAATTTAGTTCATTTTCAATAGTAATTTAAAATGTCAAAACCCAATTATTCAACTTAATTTTCACTTCAACTATAGTAACATTTAAAAATTATTTTCAGCAATATGTGCCAAAGAAAATATTAAGATAAATATTATAATATAGTAAGATAAAAAAAAAAATTTGTGCATTAACTTGTATTTAGAAGTGTTTATGCATTTTTTATACTTTATTATTTTTGTTTCAATAGGAGAAAAATGTAAAAAGTTGTTTCCGCCCCAGCGGGAAAAAGACAGCGTATTTAGCGCTTCTGTAAAAGTACTTTCTTTACAAGAAGCTATATCTAACTAGGAAAACAACTTTAACACCGAGTTGCGAAAAGGCCAATAAAAATATTTGAAAGGGTTTTTGTTTTAAAAATCAACATCCGGTCAATCTCATTCATTTTAACGATAACAAATAATATTTTGAAATTTATATACCACAAATTATAAAATTAATTTTTGAATAATGGGCTTGTTTCAACGCTTTGTTCAAAAAACAAAACAACCACTGAAATCGCAGTATGAAGAGCGCGGCATCATAGGAAATATTTCCATTGTTTGGAATATTTTATAAATATTTTTTACAAAATTAAAACAATGTATGTTTTTCAAAAAATATTTTCATATATAGATTATACATAATTTTAATAGTTTTAAAATATTTGGATGTGAGTGAAGATACTACTAGAGTATTTTTTTTTTCTAATTTTACTTAATATGTTTTTACAAAATTCTTTTAAATATTATTCGAATTCAAACAATTTACATATGATTTTACTTCAAGAAACTAATAATTAATTTGCTTTTAAAAATTAGTAAATAACATAAATTTTCATTTCAATCACACGTGTTTTTATTCTATTCGATAATACAGAATTACATTTCTTTTAAACTTAATAATAGATAACTTTTGCAATTCGATTTTCAAAACAGCCTTAAATTCTGAAAATTGACAGCATGTAATTTAGATTTCTACACCAATTTTTTATCTTACAATATTAGGTCGATCAAACGATTATTCACAAATCACCATTTGTACAATATAACATCAAATAAAAAAGAATAATAATTTCACAAAAACAAAAAAAAGTTAACTCACCCTTTCGAGTCATCACCGAATACATCGTCGCAATCCGAATCCATATCACTGACGTTCCTCTTCATATTTAAGGAAGGAAAGACCCGAGAACACTGTCCGGTAAGAGATGAGGACTACAACACCTGAGCGCACGTTTAGCCAACGATCGGTCGCGTGTAGTGACTTCCGCTTCGTTTTGTGTCCGGACACACAGTGAGCTGGAGCGGCGTAGGAGCGTGGCTCTTCAATGGACAGGGTTGCTTGAAAGTGTGCCGGGGTGTTTGGCGGGGTTTGGGATAATGTCGCCAAGGTGTGGCTGGGAAGAGAACTTGTAGGGGCTTTCTGTGAGAATTAGAAGTGGGCAAAAAATGTATTGTTGTTTTCTCTGTATAAACTTAAAATGTAATAGTTTTTAAATAGTTTGAAAATAGGTTAAGTTTAAAAAAAAAATAGCTGGGAAATGGGTATTGAATTATTGCAAATAACTGAGAAATAAATTACTTTAAATAGTTTTAAAATATAATATATTTTTAAAAAAATTGCTTAGTAATAGGTAATTTTTTTTTATTTTATTTGTTCATTTACATTTTGTTCTCTAGCAATCAATTTTCATCTGTATTTCATTCCATTAGTATTTGAATATGATAATTACACATTAAATTTGTTGCTAAAAATGTTCTATATTCAAAATGTTTCTTTTTTTACTTTTAAAGGTAAAGAAAGTGAAATTCTCATGTTTTAACTTCAATAGCTTATTCAGTTAATTATAATTTATATTTTTATTTTTAGCAAAAAACACGTCATTATAATTAATATATATCTTTAATTCATATTTAAGGAATACATTAGGAATTAGAAACATTGCTAATGCGCATTAAAAAAATTTTTAAAATATATTTGTTGTAAACCTGGTTGAAAATATTCCTTTGGACAACTTTCTGTAAGGTATATGTTTATTTAATTTTATTTAGTGGACCAAATTATTTTTAAGTCTGGAATTCCTGTAAAATTACTTTCTTTTGAAAGTTAAATACTCATGTGCTTTAAATTCACAATGCCAATACGAAACAATATTGTGTGCGAATTAAATTGTATACGACACATATATTATTGTTAGTACTAAACTACTACTATTGTTAGTACTAATGAAAGAGGTAAAATATTTTTTACTTTAACGAATATTAAATTAATAAGTTAATCTCTCATATATTTTATTTAATTATCAGTTAAATTTTTCATTTAGGAGTTAATGATTATTTAAATGTACGTTATTTAGCCATAAATATTTTTATAACAATCACTAAAGCCTTACAATTATCATTGCGCAACCTCAAAATAATATTTTCCCTACTAAACTCGAAACTTTTGCCAACAGCGGCGATATTACTCATCTAATGGCACCCCTACACCTGTGAGAAAGTTTTCGTCAATGGGAGTCGAGGCGCGTGCTGTGATTGGCCGGGCGCGCGCCCAGATGCGGGGGATCGTGGGATTCTATCGCCGGACAAATTCCCCGTCTTTTTGATTGTCGGCTTTTTTATTCCCCGTAAGAGGGGTATTAAAGAAAAGAGTGCGATGTTTTTTTGTTACTTGTTTGTTTCTGTTTTAGTTCAGAAATGATAATTTGACCCACTAATGACGATTTAACCACTAACACCTACTTTTACGAATAAAAATGTAAACTTTATTTTTTTTAAAAAATAGCTTTTTTTGTGAAAATAAATCTGTTTTGCATACATAAACAAGATAAATCAAAATGCATCCAATGTTTATAGAAGTTTAAATTGAATTAAAATAAATGACAATTTAATTTTTTTTCGAAGTGTTTTCTTTTTAAATCAAGAAGTTTTCTCTTGTTTTGTTTTTGTGTCCCTCTCACTTTTTGTATTAATTTATTGTTATTATTTAGTAAATTCCTTATTAAAATATTTGAATAATAAAGTTTTTTCATAATTTTATTTTCAACTCTTAAGTTGTACATTTGTTATTATTACATTGCTTTCCAGCAGTTAATCAATCTGAACTGTAAGAGTTACAGAAAAAAATTTAGTGGAAAAAAAATACATAATTTTTTCTTCTTCATACTGCTGTAATTTTGAAAACATTTTGCAAAAAGTACGAAAATTATGTGAAATTGATCATGGTTTTATTATTATAACATTACAAAAAAAACCTACTCGTTATTCATCATTATTTGTCAAAAAAAAATTGACAAATAAACTTTTAAAATGAAATAAACGAAGAGAAAATACAAAAAATAAACAAAGACAAATAACAAAATAACAAACCAAGAGAAATAAGAAAAAACATAAACAAATTACAATTATACAAAATGGACCACCGATTTATTATTATAGCATCACAAAAAAAAAAAAAAAATACATTGATGTTCATCATTTTTTGGCAAATGAACATTTAAAATGAAAAAATTACAAAATAACATAAACTAAGAGAAATTAGAAAATAACATAAACAAATTACAAGTGTTCCTTTAAAAGTAACTGGTATTTCTTTGCCCCAGCGCGTAATCTGTTTTCGCATAATTTCACCAATTTTTCTCACGGTAGAAACACGCGCGTCAAAAGATGGTTGGATTTTACACCGATAAGGCACGTTGTTTTGAGAACTTCTTTTTGTATGTCTTTTATAATAGAGACCTCATTTTTGTTTGATAATTTTTTTTATTATTACATACGTTTCTTTTTATTATTACTTCACTCTTTTTGACAGGCGGCGAAATTTTTTATTGATGGCAGATTTTATTTGGTATTTTTCTGTAAACCTGCATATGGGTTTGATATTGTTGAATTGAAATATCGTCGCACTAGAGCTAGACGAGGGATTGGTGGAATCTACACAAGGTTTTGATTCTTTTCTTTATATTTTGACAGTAGGTGAAAGTTTGTATTGATGATAGACTTTGTTAATTATTTTCTGTAGACCTGCATATGGTTTGATTTTTATTAGTTGAAATATCGTTGTACTAGAGCTACACAAAGCTCCTGAACATCGCCCTTTACCTAAAAAAAATATTTTAAATTTTTTTTCAAACTTTTTAAAAAGTTCTTTTAGTAGTTAATTTTAAAGGTATTTTGCATTAAAAACAATGCTAAAATAATCTGTTAACTACAAATAAGCGATACGGCTTTTTTTTTTGTATTTATAGCACAAAAAATGTGTATTTTTAAAGTTTAAGGCGTGTCTCTAAGTAGCTATTAAACATAATTTTTTTTAAAAATATCTTTGTGCAAAACTTACTTTTTAACATCTATTTGTATGAAAAGTATGTTTAGATTATAAGAATATACGTGTAGGTTTTGCCCGATTTGTTAGTAACTTTCCAATCCATGCTATTTAGTCTTGGGAAACAAAAGCGGTTCTGTAAAACTACTTTCCTTACAAGGAGCTATTTGTGGCGAAGAAAACCGCTCTTCAGGATACCGTAGGAACTTATTTTCCCCTCTCTTTAACACTATTATTTTTTATGCACATGTTAAGGGTACTTGAAGAAGTTTCTATAAATTAAAATAAGTTTTAGAAAGTAACCGTCACTAGGAACCGCTTTTAAAGAAAAAATTCGCCTTCTCAAAGGCAAAATTCATAAAATAGGCCATTTTGGTTGAAAATTGAGTTGGTATTGAACAGTGGTTGTTATTGAAATTAATTGAACAAATTTTTAATTAATTAATTTATTTAATTTATTAAAATATCTACATTAATTTTCGATTATATATGTTACGATGTAGATGTTTTGAATTTTTTTTTTAATTCAAGAAGTTATTTTATTAACAAGATTACTTTAAAACCAAAAGTTCTTAAATAAGTTTTTGCTAATAGTTTTTTAATTAGTGGGAAGCTAACATTTTTTGTGTGTTTCATTTTAAAAATTAAGTTTCTAATGAAAAATAATATAAAATACTACAAAAATGCCTTCTATATTAGTTAAAATTTATTCGTTTGGAATATATGCACAATGCTGTTATATACGATTTGTGTGTGTGTGTGTGTGTGTGTGATATGTTAAACGATAGCAATATAAGAAATATACAATTGAACTTATATAATTTATAATATTTCCTTACTTATTGTTAAATTTTTTTGAATGAAAGTTGAAATGAAACCCTAGTGTTTAGAATTTTCCGTAGTATTTCGTAGTACAACACAAACTTTTATTTTTCAGTATGTAAAAATGATTGGAAAACAAGTCACACATTGACATATAATATGTCTTTAATTTTATAAATTATAAAAACTTCTTTTATTTCATTTACTATTTTCCCTTATTTTTAAAACATTTATAATATATAATGCAAAAAGTTTGGATTAAAACAACCATTATGATTTTTTTTTTAAATAACATTTACAATATATAATGCAAAACATGATGTTATAAATTGACCATTTAATGTTATAATTGTAATGCAAAGTTTGGAATCATAATATTGACAGTTATATTTGCGTGTACTTGTATTTTTTTTGTTATTTTTAATCTTTTATATAACATACAAAATAATTTTTTATAGAATAAAATATTTTTAAATATAATGAAATAATTTTTAGATATAATGAAATAAATTTGGAGACATAATAAAATAATTTTTAGATATAAAGAAAATAAATTTGTAGACATATTATACCATAATATTACCATAAAATATCGTTATAACTAAAATAATTAAAATTCCATAAGAATACTTTTCCCGCCTTTTCCGGAATTGCGCAACAGGTGACAGAGGCGTCACTGCGCACAGCAACTGCTGTCGTCACGCTCTACGTCATCCTGTGTGAACTGTCTGGGATGAGTTGTTTAATTACTTCTGGCAGCAGATGGGACAAGTGAATATTATTTCGTGCGCTATTTAGCTTCCAATCCTTCGATAAAATATCGAACGTTTTATAAATACGATTTATTCTTGATTCTTTTTTATTTCTTTCCTTTTGGCACTGGTATTCGCTAAAGGATAAAATAGTCTTAACTTGTATTTTCGAGTTTCTTTTCATTGTAAAAAATATTGATCGACTTATAAGGTTGTTTCAATCATTTTGATCTCCGATTTGCATTTTTGCTTTCCTTGCAATTTCATTGGTTGTTTCGATTTTACTCTCAAAATGAGCAGTTTTTTTGGCACTGTATGCATAAAAGGATAAAATAGTCTAAACTTGTACTTTCGAGATTCTTTTCATTGTAAAAAAATATTGATCGACTTATAAGGTTGTTTCAATCATGTAAATCTCCTATTTGCATTCACTGCGATTTCATTGTTTGTTTCGATTTTGCTCTCAAAATGAGCGTTTTTTTCGTATGCTTTTATTTCGAGAATCTTCTATTTTAAAGATATTTACGAGCAATTCGTTGTTATTCATGCTATTATTTAAACTTAATCGGTTTTTATTTGATTAATATAGAGTATTCAAAGAAATGTTGTTCAAATGTCACTCTAAAAAATGAATGCTCAAAAACGACGAAATTTTCCTTAATTTTGACGATTCCATTACTGGCAAATGCTCCGAGTTTTCGTTTCCTCAAAATGAGGAAATTTGAATCGTCATTTTTATAAGGATTTGAATGTCGTCTAATCTGAAGAAATATTTCGTCATTTTTGAGCATGTGAGTACAACAATGAGATTCTGTTTCCTCAAAATCAAGATACATAATCGTCAAATCACGATCGTAAAAGTGAGGATTCGCGTTTACTCAAAAGTCACGTGTTAGTTTGACGAAACAATCCTCAAAATTAACGAAATGAGGCTTGAGGATTCATGAATCGTCAAAAATGAAAGTGTTATTTCTTAGAGTGTTCAGATGATATTTTACCTTATGCGGAGAAATGCAGCGAAATTACAAGACACAAATTTGACGGCATTAAGTTAACAGAGAAAAGCTCCAGTTCAACTGAAAGATAATTTTGTACGCTACATTCATTTTAGCAAGGTAAAAAAAATATGGTTACATATAAATCCAATCCCAGAAGGCCAAAAAAAAAATGAAAACAATACTTGTGGAACTGTTGCTGCTTAACTTTGCTAATATAACTTTTAAACCAATCGATCAAATATAACATTAAGAGGGACCGGTGCCCCATTGACGCCCATGTTAAAATGGTCATTTTTATGTACCTTTTTCTCATGAACTACTTGTTGGATTAATTTTAAATTTTGTACAGTTAAAGTTCAAACACTTTTACGCTATGTGTCATATGCTTTAAGAAATAAACATAATAATTTTTTATTTATGAATTTTCGAAAATTTGTTCTGACATTTTCATAAAAAAATCAATAAAATTATTATTTTTTTAAAGTAATTGACATTTCTTCAAAAGCATATGTCAGTAAGTGTAAAAATATTTAATGTGTATGTAGAAAAAGAAAATCTAATCAAAATATTCAGTAGTTACTGAGAAAAAGGTACATTTTTCCTAAAATACGCATTTTGAGAAAAAGGCGTTTAAAGAAGAAAGCGAGAAGAAGAAGAGAAGAGTTTTAGAAGTCTTTTATGCAGAGAGTATTTTTTTTTTAAATAATTAAAATACTTCTAATTTACATATTGCCTACCAAATAATACCATTTGTAGGCAGCATTTGAAATATTATTCCACTCTACAAATCTAAAAATTTGTTTTTTTTTTGGAAAATTTTCTAGTCTGGTCCCCTGTTATATATATCTTAAATTTCGGAATCGGAATATTTGAGAAAGTTTAACTGTCCTATTTTTCATATACACACTTCTAATGCTATGTATTTAACATTATTTTCTAAATAACGGCATTTTTATAAACCAGAAGTAATTATTTTTACATTCTATGCGTTTATAAACTATATATTTAACTTATAAAAGAAGATTAGTGAAAGTTATTTATTTCGGCTTTTAAAAGTTTTTAAATTGCAACTAGATGCTTTGTTTGGCTATTTTTCCCCAATGTGTATATATCTTGTGTGGAAGCAGTCTAGATGACAATTACTATTACAAACTTGTTTTCTGAGTGGAATTTCAGTAAATATTTAAGTAAACATGAAGGTAGGCTATTTTTAGAATTTTTTGCTTTGCACTGTAGCTACACTCTTAAAAATGAATGCTCAAAAACGACGAAATTTTCCTTAATTTTGACGATTCCATTTTCTGGCAAATGCTCCGAGTTTTCGTTTCCTCAAAGTGAGGAAAATTGAATAATCATTTTTATGAGGATTTGAATGTCGTCTAATCTAAAGAAATATTTCGTCATTTTTGCGCATGTGAGTACAACAATGAGATTCAGTTTCCTCAAAATCAAGACACATCAGGATCGTCAAATCACGAGCATTAAAGTGAGGATTCGCGTTTACTCAAAAGTCACGTGATAGTTGGACGAAACAATCCTCATAATTAACGAAATGAGGCTTGAGGATTCATGAATCGTCAAAAATGAAAGTGCTATTTCTGAGAGTGTAAGGTAGTTTGAGCGATTACATTACGAAAAAACGCGACAGATTTTCTCCTTCACCGCATAGCACCACAGGGGGTCATTTCCACAATAAAAACTCTTAACAGTCTGTACCACAAGCAGCACACATATCCCACAAAAAAAAATATTAATCCACCTTAACACTCGAAAATATGGATCGTGGAGAAATATCCGTCTGTTTATTTGTACCAGTTTCTTTTTTATATAAACTACGACGCTTTGTTAACATAGAACATGTGTACAGTCAGAAAGTAAAAATATATCTTCTTCAAAACCAGCTTTTACAAAATATTAGATGTTTCAAACAGGTATTAGAAAGATACTTTAAATAAAAGATAGTCTGTTACAGCAACAGTTACTTTATAATACTTACAGTTACTTACAACTTACTTTTTTGAAAAGTTTGAATTTTTTAAAAAAATAACTCTAATATCGTATTGACCTTCGTTCAACTTCATTTTTTTTATAGAAATAAATGACTGATACCTGCAATCAAAGGCTGAAAACCGATACTTGGATCTTCTTTTATCCAGGTCAATTTTGGGGCTAATTTACGTGTTAATTGTTAGTGGGGAGGCTTAAAAAAATGTCCCCAAATGGGGACGCCAGGTCGCAAGAGGTTAAAGAAATAGTGAAAATCGGGAAAGGCCAAGAAGGAAATTTCAACGTTGTTTAAAAGTTAAATTTAAGCCCAATGAAAAATTGCTGGAAATATCCGTAAAGAGCGGCATGGGAAGTAAAGCATTTATTTTGGTTATTTAGTTACCGCTAAAAGCAACTAAGTTACAGAAGAATCTAACAGCTTCACCTGAAAAAGTAACTAAGCTACAGAAAAATCTAACAACGTTACCTGAAAAAGTAACTAAGCTACAGAAAAATCCAACAGCGTTACCTGAAAAAGTAACTAAGCTACAGAAGAATCTTACAGCTTCACCTGAAAAAAAAATTGCAATTAACGCGTTACTCCAATCTCTGGTTTCCAATGCAGAACCACAATAAGCATTGCGGCTTTCCTGCAGCACTCCAAAACACCCTCCTTGAGCGACGCGGAATAAAGCAACTCGAGAGCTCTTCAAAATCGGTGCACCCGGCAACGAGAGATGTCACCAGCTCTTTGAAAAAAGGAATCTCACAACGAATGGTGTAGTTTTAGAACAAATAAAGTTATTTCTGAATAACTTCTGTTCAAGAGACACGTTTAAAAACCCTAGGAGTGTGTAACAATACACGACTTACAATTAAACTTATAAAAGTACTACTAATTGTAATAACTACTCTTGTTTTTCTGGACAAATATCTAAAATAAAAGGCTGACTAAATGAAGTCACATTAAAATGTAATTAAAACCCCATAAAACAGAATTTCAAAACTTTAAAACCACTAAGTTCAATAGTAGCTACCCTTTGCGCATGCGTAATTTTCTCGAAAACTTTAGTGTGACGTCCGACAGGTACTGGGAAGTTGTGTACCAAATTCGAAGTCCTAAGCTCTTTTTAGTTTAGTATCAGTACTCTTTTAGTTTAGTATCAGTACTCTCCAAAATAAATAAAAAACAAAGTTTCCCTTTTGGATTTTCGACTTCATTTCGATATTTTCATTACGTTATATTTCCTCTTGGGAAATGGAAAGTAAAACAACAACATTTACACGCTACCTCGTTACATCACATAACGATATTAATAAATACCGTACAGCTCGAAACAAGAAGCTTTAGTATACGTCATTGACTCAACCAAACAAAAAGCTAGTGACAAAAACAACTAGTTATTCTCCTTCGCATCTTAGTCGAAGTTTTTACATGCTGTTGGGTCAAATGCAAGTTTTGCAACAATACATATTTATAAGTGGGCTATTGTGTTGCGAAACGGCCGTGGTTCGGTTGAAAAGGACGAAAAGGAAAATGTTAGTTTTTTAAATAGTTGAAAATTGAAATTAGTTGTCGAGAGGATATTTTGTTGGGAATGAATGACAAGGGGCTTGTGTCCCCTCTTCCCTAACTCATGCCACGCAGGACAATATCGCAGGTTCTGTCCTCGTTTAAGCCCTCCCATACACTCTTAAAACAAAAGAGTGAAATCCACTCCAGTTGGAGAAGTGCATTTTCGACACCGGAATGGATTGAATATTAACTCAGACTGAGCTAAAATCACTCGTTTGGAGTGATCCTGTCGATGGCTTAGTACTTAAAGAACCCACTCCTTCCGGGTAAGTGCATTTTTCAGACTGGAGGAGTGAAATTAACTCAGACTGAGTTAATATTCACTCCTTTCCAGCGTCGAAAATGCACTTCTCCTACAGGAGTGGATTTCACTCCTTTGTTTTAAGAGTGTATACACTCTTAAAACAAACGAGCGATTTTATCTCGGTCTGAGTTAATTTTCACTCCTTTCGGTGTCGAAAACGCATTTCCCCTATAGGGGAAGTTTTCACTCTTTTGTTTTGTTAAACCTCCAACAATCTTAACAACAAACGAGCAATTTTAAGGTGATTATAGGAGTGATTTAGGGCGATTGAGCATATTATTAGCGTAATGGTCTGCGATCAAACCATTTGTGTCCCTTTAATTTCATGAATGTTGTGCCCAAACTTTTTCCGTCTGCTCTTTTTATGTGCAACTTGTTTTCAATCTGTTTTTTTTTATTTAACAATTATAATTCGATAAAATGTCGACTATGCAAAGTATTTACACATTGGCAAAGCTGTTGGAAAGCTGGTTTAGATGATATTTTGTCTTGTGCGGTAGAAATAAAACGAAATTGTAACAATTTAACGTGGATTCATGAACGGAGACTAATAGAAAAGTTTGTACTTAACCTGAGGTTCAGTTAGGTAAGAAAATATTGCATTTTTTCAAAACAAATGTAATTCCAGAAGGACCAAAAATGAAAACAATACCGCTGTAAATGCTGCCACTCACGATGTAAAACCAGTGTTGGACATTAATCAATTAATTTGTCAATTTTCTTGTTAATTGACTAAAAAAGGAATTGCAATTAAAGTAACCACATTTAAATTAATCGCAATTGAAATTTTAACTGCACTTTGCAATTAAACTAATTCGATGAATGTATGTCAATTGTAACTCACAATTAAAATAATTACAATTAACTTTTTAGTTGTTTTATGAAACAATTAAAACTAACAATTAACTTTATATATTATAACGAAATGAGTAAAGATTCAGGAAAATTAAGTTGCAAGTCTCAGACTTAAGACGAAGAAAAACGTAGTAAATTGTTATTTTTAATTAAAATTAACAAAACAATTGAAAATTAATTAATAGTTTAATTGTTACTACTGCAGTTAACAATTAAATAATTGTTCTTTGTAATTTTCCAAAATTACAACTGATGAATTGTTAGTTGTTGTGGTTACATTTACCAATTAAGTGTAAATCTTTCATTGTATTTGCAATTAAATTTTGCCCAACACTGAATTCTAGAAGGACCAAAAATGAAAACAATACCGCTGTAACTGCTGCCACTCAAGACGTAAAGCATGCCCATACACGATTTTTCTGACTCTTAATAACAACAAAAAAATCAATACTCCTTCCCTAATACCTGCCGAATCAACTCTAAATCCCGACAATCAAAAAGAACCGCACTTATTAAAAATAGTCCCCATTCACCCCCCCCCCATACTATGACATCTTCCCACACTGTGAATGCACCCCCCCCCCCACCCCTTCTCTACGGTCGCATGCGCAAGCGCGTGTGTGAAAAATACGGGAAAGGCTTTCCCAGGATGCGTTATTATGTATTCGTCTGATGTTAAAGAAGTTATTAGTGAGTTACTGATGTACCTGTTTATTGATTATTACTTTCAATTGCCAAATATGAAATATAAGGTAATGATAGTGTTGCTCTGGAATCGTGAATTCGAAATGGAGATTTTGTGTTTTCTACTCGTTTCGGAGGGTGCTGATTATGAAAAAGTTGTTTGCAAAGATTGGTCCGTCTGCCTGAAACCAACTACATCTTGAACTTAAAGAGATAATGACTGTATATTTGATAACTTTTTTTGTTGTACCTCAGGAAGACTTATCGTTTGTTTGACTGAACGAGAGATCAAACGCGCGCCGATGTTTACAATTGCCTGCTAAAAAAGCTTTTGCGTTACATTTACAAATTATTAGCATAAATTAAATATATTATCTCTGAAAATTATATTGTATTTTTCTGTAACACCATCTGACACTTTTTTTTCTTTAAAAAGATTTTTTTACAGTGTACGTCAAACGTTGTCTTAAACCTTACAAACAAACCACCCGGCAGTTAATTCTTCTAAACTGGAACGGTCACGACTACAATTACGCTAAGCATATTGTCTTTTCCACAAACAAACCACGTTCAAATTCAGTATGTGCGTGGAGCAAAAAAAAAAAAATCCTTTAATTTTTTTACAAATAGCCCATTGTTAAATTTTAAGCAGCTTCAACCATTTCAATTAAAAGAAAACCGAAGTTATTCTTTATATTCCATAATTTTAATTCCTCAATTATAATTTGTAACTGTTCTTTGAAAATCACTAATTCTTCACATTATTTGACGTGTAGTATGGATATTGGCGTGGTGAAATGGTTTATAAGTGGGATTGTGGGGCACATTATTATCAGGTGGGTTCATAAGTGAATTGTTATTGTTTAATGGTAGGTGAAAAGCGCTTTTTTATATAAATTTTTATTTAAAAACTCTAAGATAATTTTACTTAACTCGTTTAACATCTGGAAAACTCTTATTATAAACTAGAGTGTTCAAGGTTTCCAAAAAAATATCGATGCTAAAGAAAATGATTTATTAACCCTTTCAGTCCCAGTGATGCCTTTTGGCATCATCATGTTTCTAATAATAATTTTTAAAAAAAATAATAGGGTGAATGACATTTATTGGGATAAAAAAATATCTTCTAATCGAAAAAAGTTTGAAGAATCAAATTATATGCTTTTTTTGATTTCATAAATGGCTATAGACGATCAGAAACAAAAATTCTAAAATGATAATGCCAAATTATCATTGGGACTGAAATTGTTAATTGCAATATGCCCGCAGTTTGGGCTATGAAATTTGGTGACGAACAGGCGGACTTAACGGTTATAACACCTTCCACTTTTTACATTAAACGGCTGCACGGGCCGTTTATGGGTCGGCTGTTATTTTGGCGATGACCGGACCCGAACCTGGGATCTTTCGCATGCTACACTCTTAAAACAAAAGAGTGAAATCCACTGCAGTTGGAGAAGTGCATTTTCGACACTGGAAAGGAGTGAATATTAACTCAGACTGAGTTAAAACTGAACGGTTATAACAACTTCCACTTTTTACATTACTAACGTAGTGTGGAAGTAAAATTAAGAGACATTTATTTTTGCGATGCAAATCAGTTTGAATGGACGTCAAAATATATTTCAAAATGAGATTCTTCCATTGTTCATATTTTTTTTTACAAAGAGGTGAAATTCGTTCTTTTTTTTACTTTAAGAAGCAGTTACACTATTTAGCAAGAGGTATTCCTTTTGTTTGATGGTTCCATGCCAATACGGCGTAAGTCACTATTAAGAAAAAAAATTTTAAATTTGAAAAGTAAATTAAATTAAATAAAACACTTTTCATTATTTAGTTGCAATAAGTATAGATCAACTATTTTGCTAATTTTTTTTCATGTAATGTTAAAAGTTGTAGCGATAATCACTTTTTATGAAATAGTTCTATAGTAGGGTGGAGACTGAACCTGGCAACAGCACCATGGACTAACCCGCCAAAAATATAGAGTGGCATGTTTTTGGCAACCTTTAAAATGACAACACATGTCATGATACAACATTTAAATGCTTAATATAAAATTAATACTACGTTTGGCGCATTTTTGCCTGTTCAAAACAAATGTGTGTGGATGCGTGCCAAGTGACAGATTTTGTTACATACCTACTTGTTTTATTTTCGAATTTGTTTCCACATTTCGAATTAAATTCACTCTATACTATATATAATCCACCCATATAATAAAACCTTCTCAAAATCTACTACATCCATTAACTCATTCGCAACAAATTTGAGCTCCATTGCCTGACGTCATCCTCTTTGTTGATGTCACGTGACTTGGGCCCATTAGCGGTCCCGTGATTGGACGAGCGAACGGCCATTACTTTTCATTTAGAGGGATTTTATAGCGGTTGACTCAGGCTCATTATACGCTCACCGACATGAAGCTTAATTTGATATTTGTTTTTAAGTGGGGCTCAGTGGCCGAGAGGTATTACGTGTCCACCTCTTAAGCCGAAGTTTGCGGATTCGAGCCCGTCATATTTTCTGGATGGGAAAATCCTGGGCACGCATGTCGTATGATTATGAGGCATGTCAAAGATCCCTGGAGTACGCATTGGGTTTGGGTTCTCCCGCCAATATTAAATATCGACTTACTTTAACATCCGCAGAGAGCTCGGATTCAGTGTAATTTGAGGTTCAAAATAAGTAGCGAGAGTCACCTAGATGGTGCCACAGAAAAATGGCTCTCAGTTCTGGGGAAAATGTCGAGTCTGCAAAGGCTTAGCCTCCAATAAAGCAGCCCCATTGGGAAAAAAATGTTTTGAAGGGCGAATGAGCTCCATTGACCACGGGTCCTATCCAAACCAAAGTGCCTATGTGCTCATCATATGGAAAAAAAACAATTTTCCAAGTAACATTTCTCTGGCTGTATTGAATATTTTTAAAGTTTTTTTTCTAATATGATAAATGTAGCTGACTTGCTGATCTCTTGCTGAGAATGGAATCATAAAAACCAGACTCGTCTCTTGACCAGGGTTCTAAGTAACGAGGCGTAATCGGTTGTGTTGGCCGTAAGTGGCCACAATTGGCTGCGCCTCATAATTTAGAACCCTGGAAGAGTAATTTAGAATTTTTAAATTAGAGTTTCGAAGATTTTTTATGATTCCATTATTTTCCCCAATTCTTGATTAGTAAGTGTCTCGATGTTTGTTGCATTCCGATTATTCATTCAAGCTACAGGAGCATTCCAGCGTTCCGTGTGTTACATTCGGACCACATTTCCAGTAGATTTGTTAAATTTTCGTTTTGAAAGCAGTATAAAACAAATAAGATGACAACTTATATCTTTTCTCAGATGTTTAATGATCTTATTAAGCTAATCGGAATCTTTTTAAACTAAAAAGTTACGCAGATATAATTTTTTCATTTCGCGTCACGTGTGTTTCCATTTAACAGGGTTATTTTCTTTTCTTCTTCTATTATTTGCATAATTCTGCGAATTATGCAAATACTCATGAAAATAAAAAATATCAATAGCAAGCTAAGTAAACAAGCTTTAAAAAAAGTGGCGTTGGAAATCTGAGTTATAAATAGTCAGACTACAATAAAATAAATAGCGCCGTCACGTGTGTTGCACTCAACGTTCCGTGTGTTACAGCGTGAGAATTGATTTGCAGTTCAGTTTTTAAAATCCTAATATTTTTAATGATAAACACTTCGGTTAGCAAATAAATAAATATAGGAGTTTAGTGACATATTTAAATACACAATTATTTATTATTTAACTTTGTAAAGCACATTTTTTGTTTAATTTTTTTATAATGAATATAAAAGTTCAATTAATAATTTTAAATATTACTCATAAATTTTTAACTGGTGAAAAATAATTCCTACCACATTGCAAGTTACACAACAATAACAAGCACAATTTTTATATAGCTGTATTGAACAGTTCAATGTTACTGCCAGAGTCACATTTAACTTGGTGAATTTTTCGTATTCCTGGTACCGGGACCGATGTCACCCGTGGGTTCATATCCGTTATTTTGGATGGTATGTCCGGTTGCGAAATATGAAGGATTTTGGTATTTGGCATTAAGTTTCGGACAATATCCGCAAGGTTCTTTGAAGACTGGACGATGGCCGACACATACCTTTTCTATAAGACGATGGTCACTAGGAAATACAAAATAACGTCTGAAGCACTCTATAATTCAGCTACTAATGATCTCCAATGTAAACATCTAACTCATCCTCAAATGTGTACTTCTGTCAGAGCAGGTGGTTGAAACTTTCATTGCGTAAAAGACCAAGACCGTTGAAAAAAACTCGGCTACAAAGAATAAACTTATAAAACTGAAAACAAAAATAATAAGTTATATGATAAATTTCTATTCAAGGTCTAAGTTTTGCGATTGCTTTTAATTTTTTTGTAAAGGATTTATTTGTTTTATGTTTTTTTTTACATATATACATGCATGCCTCTATGAGCACGCATTTTAATAAATGTATTTCTCAGGATAAATCTCCCTTTTTTATATTACACGTCAACTCCCACTCCAGTTTCCTTCATTGGTTGATTCCACGAAAATGCGCCATGGACATCATTTTTTAAATTTCAACTTTTTTATTTTAAACAAAATCTACTCGGCAAAAATTCTTGACACTTTATTTTCTCTTGTTATACCTCAAAATAAACAGTTCGTAAAAAATTCGAACATTATATTTTAAATTTGGGCTAAATATAGAACATTAAAACTTTGTCATGTCTGTCACATTTGTCATGTCAGTCACGCTAATAAATATTTATAATATTTTACTATTTATAAATTTCTTAATTTTTTCTTTCTGATTGGCACATTAGAATCTTATATTGATTAAAAAAAAATTCTGGACTTGAAATGCATACCAGTTAAGAGCAAATGGTAATAATATAAGGTCACTCAAAATCTGTGTCTCAATTTTGTCATGTCAGTCACAGCATGTTTTAACCCAATTAATTTTAAGTATTTTCTCTTGAATGAAAATTTCAGAGTTTCTTATAATTAAGACCTTTATTTGCATCACCCCATGGTAATTTTTTGACAGTCAATTAACATTTAGTACTTTTTAAGAGCCAAGAAAGTTGTCTTACGTCATGTCTGTCACGAATGGAATTTGCTTAATTGCCAAAATAGTTCCGTGTGTTTCAAGAAATAAATTGCCCAATTCTTGCTTAATTTTTGAAAATATGTTTTGAATTTTTTTTATATGTTTCTCATGTGTAACTAGCTTATAAATAATAAAATAAGCTTTGTTACTCGTTTTTTACAGTTTTTATAAAAAAAGTTATGAGTTTTCGTTCCGTGTGTTACATTGAGCATCAAGTAATTCATATTTAACCGAGTAATTTTTTTAAATAAAGCTTTGTATAAAATATATGCCTAAGATATTAAAAAAAGATGCATTTGCAACAATATGAGTAAAAAAAATCATGTTAAATTTTTTTATCCCTCAAAAGTTTATCATAAATCTGGCAATTATTTCGCTTAAAAGATCTATTTCTAAATCAGCCCAGTTTATTGCAATTTTTCACCCTAAAATTGAAATCAGATTTGAAAATCAGTGTGATTTATTTGAAATATAAACCTTTAACTACACGGGAAAGTTTTTTCATAATTTTATTTGCACTTTAATTTTTTGGCCCTCCAGGACCACTGTCCTTGGAATGCTCCTACAGAATACTCCAAATAGCGAGCGTTATCTTATCTTGCCTTTATCTTACCTTGTACATAAGGGGCAACGGAAAATAATTAAAATTAAATTGCAATTCAGTGCTTAAAAGGTCAAGGCCACCCCTTGCAACAAGTATTGTTTACCTGCGAAGCCAGACAACAAGCAACCTGACAATGATGTCATGCCTGATACGGGAACAGGAAGAAGGGGGGGGGGGGAGGGGGAGGCAGTAGAATCCATTAGCGCGGTCCTCCTTTGTCGCCAAGTTCCCCTGTTGGCACGCGCCGGACGCGTGTGGGAATGGATTTCGCCAACCGTGGGAAAGGTCTTCGATTTTTGCTGAGGCTCGGGTTTCGGTTTTTGGTGGAGTGTTGAACGTGCTTTTTGTGTTGTTGAAATGGTTTTAGGTGAAGGATCTTCTTTAGACGTGAATATATTTTTTCTCTAATGGTGATGAAACATTGGCCGTCAAGCTTTTGCAGACTCAGCATATTCTCCAGAACTCAGAGTCATATTTATGTGGCACCGTCTAGGCGAATTACGGTACTAATTTTGACGCGCAGATTATAATGAATTTGAGATATCTGTGAATGTTAAAGTGTGTCGAGATTTAACCGAGAGAACTCAAGCCAAAATGGGCCCTGCAGGGATCTTTTACATGCCAAATAATCATATGACATGCGTGCCCAAGGTTGTCCAATTAAGAAAATCCTACTAGACTCAGCCGGGGTTTCGAACTTAGGCTTACAAGGCGGACACGTATAACTTCTCAGCCACTAAGCCGCTTTAGACGTGAATATAAATTTACCCAACTTACGAAAGGAATAAGTGCATGAAAGTATTTTTCTCGTGCTATTTACATTTGCGTTAGTGTACTTTTTGCGTAACACTTTCAGGAAGGTTCCTGTCTTAAAAGGGAATGGGCACGCTGGACCGGGGGTCTCCGAACTCATGGGCCTCAATGTCAATCTAATGGGAAAAATTATTTTCTCTGCCACATTTCTCCGGCTGTATTGAATATTTTTGCAAGCTGTTTTTTTTTTAAATAATAAATGTAGATAACTTGCGGTCTCTATAATCCCACTTTTCAAATTACTTCGAATACTTCTTGTAAAATTATTTATTGAAAGTATAAACAAATATTCGAACCGATTTCAAAAAGTGGGATTGTCTGGACCTGCAAGTCAGCTACATTTATCAGATAACAAAATCCGATTGTAAAAATTTTCAATACAGCCGGAGAAATGAGGCAGAGAAAATATTTTTTTCTCCATTGGACTAACACTGATGCACTTTGCTTTAGAGACCCGCGATTCAGTGCGCCCTTTCCCCCTTAAGGCAGAATGATCAGCTAAATGCTGACTGCATACTAAAACTAATTAAAAAAAAACATATACTTCGGCTCTTGCGCAAAATATTTTAGAATTATGTATCTTTCTATGAACATAAAAAAAACAGTATTTTAGAAAATTATAGTAACTTGTGTTATTGACCATTAACCCACAAATCAACACTTCCTGCAAAAATTATATCAAATAAAGGAATTAAGACTTAATTATTAAATTAGTATAGATTAATAAAGAATCAATTACTAAATAGGGTTATTTGACAAATGTTTTTGTATTTAACTTTAAGGCATTAGTTCTTTAAAATTCTCTTTTATTTCAAATCTACAACTCTTTCGACAACATAGATAACAACAAAAATTACAAAATATTTAAGTTTAAAACCTACCTTTAACATTTAGTCCCAATGACAATTTGGCATCATCATTTTGGAAAACAATTTCTGATCGTCTATATACATTTATGATATCAAAAAGCAAAACATTAGATTCTTCAAACTTTTTCCTATTTAGAAAATATTTTTTATTAATCCCAATAGATGTCATCCCTATTATTTAAAAAAAATTATGATCAGAAAAATGATGATGCCAAATGGCATCACTGGGACTGAAAGGGTTAAAAATGCAAAATGCTTTTAAAATTAACTACTAAAAGAACCTTTTGAAAAGTTTAAAAAAAAAATAATTTTTTAAACTCTAATATCGTTTTGACCCTCGTTCATCTTCATTTTTTTTTATAGAAATAAGTGACTGATACCTGTAATCAAAGGATAAAAACTGATATTTGGATTGTCTTCTATTGAACCAGGTCAAATTCGGAACTAATTAGCGGGTGACTTGTTGGTGGGGTGGTTTTAAAAACTGTCCCCAAATGGGGACGACCGGTCGCAAGAGGTTAAAATTCTCTTGGATTTTAAATCTAACAACTCTTTCAACCACATAGATAATTTCATATTTTATAAATTACACTCTTAAAACAAAATAGTGAAATCCACTCCAGTGAGAGAAGTCCATTTTTGACACTGGATAGGAGTGAATATTAACTCAGACTGAGTTAAAATCACTCGTTTGGAGTGATCCTGTCGAAGGTTTAACACACAAAGGATCCACTACTTCCGGGTAAGTGCATTTTCAAGACTGGAGGTATGAAAATTAACTCAGACTGAGTTAAAATCGCTCGTTTGTTTTAAGAATGTACGTATATTAAAAAAATTACAAAATATTAAAGTTTAAAGCAAAAATCTTCTTTGATAAATTTAAATCTTGTGCGGTGAAATCCTAAGCACATTTTGTTATGATTCACAGCGAGAAAATATTTTCCCTGTCCCCCTTCACGTTTCTGTACAAGTTGTTTTTCTGCTAGGATACTCTTATTGAGAAAAGGCAACTTACAGGAGGGATGGTGAACTTGACTTCTCGCGTGCTTCTAACTGCAGGATTTTGAAAGTGACGCATTTTTAACCTCTCAAGACCCGAGGAAAATCCTACACGTATATTCTTAATTTAAACACACTTTAAATACAAATATATGCTGAAAAGTATGTTTTGCAAAGTATTTAAAAAAATATGTTTAACAGTTACTGAGAGACACGGCTTTAAGGTCTAAAAATACATTTTTTGTGCTATAAATGCAAAAAAGAGGCCGTATCACTTATTTGTAGTTAACAGATTATTATTATTATTTTTTTTTGCAAAATGCTTTAAAATTAACTAAAAAAAAGAGAGTTTGAGAAAAAAAGTTTAATTGACCCTCGTTCAACTTCATTTTTTATAGAACTGATACATGTATTCAAAGGCTGAAAATTGATATATAGATCTTTTTCTATCGAACCAGGTCAATTTCGGAACTAATTAAAGGGTTAATTGTTTGTGGGGAGTTTTTAAAAAATGTCCCTAAATGGAGACGTCAGGTCTCTAGAGGCTAAAGGCAAGCGCATCCATAAACTGAGAAATAAAACGAGGGCTAGAGCACATTAAATCTCTTCAAGATTACGCGTTAGTTTTTTTATTTTTGTTTTTTTTATAGTGCTTTACCGTTTTAAAGATTTGGGGAATAACTACATTGTAAACTCTATGGGGGATTATCAAATTGGCTGATGTGTAAATTTGTTTTCACTGCATGAGATCAAAATTTAAATTTTTAAATGAAATTTAATTTTTAATCATATTTTTGTAGTGAATGATTTTAAATGACTCTTCCATTCTTCAATTTTTTTTAATTAGAAAACCAATTTTAAAATTTATGTATGTTGCTGGAAAAAATGACAGTCAGGTGACGGGTTTATGTCTCTATCGATCCCTCAAAAGGTTAAAACTGTTATTCTTGGTTGCACCAAAATAATGGTTCCCAGTAGCTGCAACAGCTATGTGGTGAAATATTTCACCATATTTTAAAAGCAATTTTTTTAAGATTTTGTAAACTAAAACCTGGAAAATTTTCACCAAAAACCAAATTTTTTTAACAGAGTAATTTGCTTAAGAAAAAGCATGATTTATCCTGTTACAAGTAAAAGCTTCTTGAGACTACACATTAAATTAATTTAAACGCTTTTTTTTTCATAAAAAAAAAGTAGACTTGGAAACTTTACTTCACAACTAATCTGTTCTACCAGTGAACATCTCATATTATTCTATAGATTCACTTATACTCAAATAGCCGATGAGTTATCGGTTTTCAGAAAATAAGGCGAGTTATCGGTATCCCTGCCCCCCCCCCCCCCCCCCCCCGCCCCTCTTGTACATAGAAATCACTATCTATGCATGTATATGCAAAAATAGGAAAAAGTGCACCTCTTTCAACAAGCGTGCCTTACAGAGTAGGAGGTTAACATATGGCTTGGCGATATAGAACTGGAAACCTTCGCCAAATTGATCTCGTACTCCCAAACAGACCACACATTCTCATTACTATTTTGATATAAAGCGTCCCCCTTTATTTTGTAATATCGCTGATTAAAACTGGAAAAAGATTTTTGTTTTTTGTAGAGTGTGTGCTGGGAGGATTGAACCACATGCAAGTTCTAACATTTCTCTTCGTATACATGGTTTAAATGTTTACTTATTTAATTGTCCCATGCACTTTTATGGTAGGGGTAGGGTAGGTACATATATATTTTCCGGCTTGTGTGCATAATCAGAGACCCGCTTATAAGCCTTCGTCAAGTAAGACATTCACAGAAAGAATTTTTACTGACTGACTCAGAAAAGGAAAGTACACCCAGGGCGAAGGCGGGAATCGAACCCACACCTGTTACAGCGCACAAACTGCTAGCGAGCTAGCGTAATGGTCTGCGATCCAAACCACTCGGCCATCCGGGCCTCTTCTATACACCTCTACTTTGCGTACTAGTAATACGTTGTCAGCTGTCTGTTTCGTGCCTCCTAAAACAGAGATTTAACACAGACATTACACGATTCCGGAATTTAACACCTTAGTTGGTCAAGTGACGCTGTTGACACCCGAGTTCTTCAATTCGCCAAAACTGCGACTGTCATGTCTCTTCTTTTTGTACAAATCGATATTAGGTGACTCTAGCGTATCGCAGCTCGTTGGTCATAAATGCCAAAAAAGAGCCAGATGTATCGCCAAGAAGAATCATTTGGGCGTATTAGAAAAGCGATTTATGGCTTCATTGGCAAACCAATTTCTTATTATTTCCTATCCCAGACAGCATTTACATCTAACTCTAACTTCCATAGCCTGCCCCTCCACTACCCACCGGACATTTCACTCTTGCGAAGTAGTAATCGGATTAAATTGGCCTCTCTAATAATGGCGACGTTGGCGACGCGGACAATCGCCACGTGGCGGGCACTGGCCGCCGCCATTGCGAGACACGTGACCGGACGTCGCTCCCCATTGGCCCATTGTGGGGTGACGTGCGCCCGATGCGCGGATAGTGTTGCGCATATACGGGCACCTGCGGCGATTTACCCCTTATCGGGGAAATGTTGGGGATAATTTTAGGGAATTAAATTGGGGAAATTTATTGTTTTCGTCCATTTTGGTTTTTTAAATTAATGTGTGATAAGTAGATAAGTTATTGAGTGGTGGCTATGTTGCGTCAGTTTGGATAATTGTGGCAAGTGCCATTTGTATTAAAAAAAAAACTATTTAGGTTATGCTATCGAAAACAAAATTCAAGAGAAATTTCTTTTGATAAAATTTGCACTCAAAATTACTCGTCGTCATAATGGACAGGTTTCAGGAGTTGAGTCGCAACAAAAATGATGAATGAAAACAAATTCTTTTTCGAGCCTCAGTTGGTGACACAATGTCACGTGGAACACAGTACCAATCGAAGCACCGATGGAAGAAAAAAGTTAAGGGGACTTCATCTTCTAAAATAAGCCAATCACCTCAACTGACACTTTTTGAACCACAGAACATGTGCAGACTGAGTTGGCAAATTAATTCAACTATTTGTTGTAGTTTCAAGAACATGTAATGCGTGGCTTTAGAAAAAAAATTAAAAAAGAATTGTATATACATTATTTTTAAAAAGAATTATTAAAAAATGAATTGTGCGTATACATCAGGGGTGCCTACAGGGGGGGTCAACGACGCAGACTGCGTCATTGAAATTTTAGGGGGGGTCGAAAAAAATTAGAAAATTTACAGAGTAAATGGTTTATTTTTTTCTAAGTTACACACACTAGTTCTTTTTAATCATCACCCCCCCCCCCAAACACCAAGGTAAGGGGGCATTAACCTGCCCCCCCCCCCCCAACCTTCAAGAATCAAAAATGGTAACCAAAATCCACAAGAACATTACGGAAAGAAGATCATAGATAATCGAATATCGCGTCGGCCTAACGAATCTTTCTGGCATTTATTACCCATAAACAACTCATCATTTCTTTAAACAAAACATTTGGAGCTGCCATTCTGTCTGTATACAATTCGATTAAATGATGACTACAGAATATTTCTTTTTCACCAATGACACTCGTGCAATTTTCCCGCTCGCTTTGAAGTGTTGTTAGAAGGGTTTTTTTTTTTTTTGTAGATGTAGATTGTTCATTTTGAAACGGAGGAGGGAGCATCAAAGATATATCTTTATTAAATGCACCTATTTGATCTATTTTAAACTACATGTAGTTAAAATGCACTGCACTATAAATACTCCAAGAGCTTATTTTGAAGCGTTATGGCAGTGATTCCGGTAAGATTTTCGTCGTAATTATATAATTTGAATATATTAATCGTGTTAACCCTCTGAAAAAGCAAATTTACTGAAATGTAAACTTGTTTTCACTGCTTGAGATTTAAAATTTTAACTGAAAATTTAATTTCTTAATTAAAAAATTATTTTTCTGTAGTAGGTGGTTATAAATGACTCCCCCATGCTTTAAATTTTGGAATTTAATAAAATTATTAAATTGATAAAACTTTAAAATTATGTGCGTTGCTGGAAAATCAGTCATTTGACGGGTTTATACGTCTGTATCCTTCAGAAGGTTAGGCAAATAAAGAAAAGATACTAAAGAATTTTAAATCATACAAATACTGAAAAGTTAATTATATTTGATACTAGCAGTATGGTCCCGCCTTACTGGGAACCCGTTAACTTCGCATTGCTTCCTTTTAGAGGCACGCTTACTTGTGAAAATACACTCAAAATCAAAACAAAATTAAATTCGTGTTGGCGCATGCGAACTTAAAAAAGCAAACACTAATAGAGGATGAAGCAGCCTTAGGGAGAGCGCATATCTCAACCAAACTCAATCAATCAAACATAATAGAGGATGGCGGCAAGCCCCCGTTTCGGCCCGGTCCGTGTATTTTCAAGCCCTGTTATGGTCCCGCAATCCCACGTGGATGACGTTTTTTTGAAACTAATTATATTAATTAAAAATCACAATCAAATATGAAAAAACTAAGCCTCAGGTGCACATGTAGGTATTAAAAGGAATCTATATTAAAAGTTTCGAATTTTTTGGAGCAGTCTAAGTAGGTCTTTTGTGATCCACAGACATACAGACAGACGGACACACAGACAGACTCTTTCTTTTATTATTATAGATTATTACTACAATAATTTTAGTTTCAAATTTTACACTTTCAAACATTTATGGGCACCAAAAATATTGATCAATTATTATAATGAAAACATTGTTTTCTTATTTTTTTAAATGCACCTGAATCTTAACGTGGCTTTTTTTTTAATAAAGTCGACTAAAGACATGAAATTACATAAAATATTTTATGTAATTTTGGGCGGGATTTTTGAGTGGCGGGATTTTTTTAACAGTTTTAACGCACTTAATGCTCGAACTACATTAATCGCAACTAAAATCTTTAACAATATGTCCCGGCGTCGAAGAAAGCCATGAGCTGGCAATTATTCCACATAAACATTTCTTAATCATTGTTATAGCATTTGAAGCAGGCATTATAAATATTCAGAATTTTGTATAACATTTCTTTGAATGAATGAGCTTCGAATAATATTTCTGGCTTAGCATACATGCTTGGAGGGATTGAATTTAGTTAAGTAGTTCAGTTCCGAGTTCTACGGTAAGAATTTTGACTGTTTAATATTTCATTTTAATTGTAGTAATTTAATAATTAGTAACTTATTTTTAACTAAATCTGTAAACTATATCTGTAAACATTATAAAATAATTTTGATTTGTTTAATGATATCGATTGAGTTGCATTGCATCTATAATAATAAAAGAAAGAGTCTGTCTGTGTGTATGTCTGTGGATGGCAAAAGACCTACTTAGACTGCTGTAAAATATCCGAAATTTTTAATATAGATTCCTTTTAATACCTACGTGTGCACCTGAGGCGTAGTTTTTTCATATTTGATTGTGATTTTTAATTAATATAATTAGTTTTTAAAAAAAAGGTCATCCACGTGGGAGTGCGGGACCATAACAGGGCTTGAAAATACATGGACCGTGCCGAAATGGGTGCTTGACGCCTTTCGCATTAGATATTGAGTGTATTTTCATAAGTAAGCAAAGCATGCCTCTAAAAGGAAGCAATGCGAAGTTAACGGGTTACCTGTAAGGCGGGACCATACTGCTAGTTAGATAAAAAGCGAAGACAGCATTTTCATGCATTAAGAATTGAGTGAAGGAATTGGAAGCTGTTTTTGATTGGATCACGTGTCCGGCTATTTTTATTTATTAAAAAATAATATAATTACATAAATTAAATTTTGAGAGGAATTTGTACCGATTATTTAGATTCCCGCTAACTTTTACTGTAAACAAAATCTATTTAAAGGAAAATTAAAAAATAAGTTGTAATTCCGTATTGTAAAAGCAAATAAAAAATGTGCTTCCCTTTTCTTTTGGGGGGGGGGGATTTAACAAATTCTAGGGGGGGGGTGCGTCGTTGGCTCTGGGGGGGATCGGCACCTCTGTATACATTATTTAGGTAGCAGAACTTAATACATAGATGTCTGGCTTCCTGGAACCTGGGTTATAGCAATACGTTAATTTGAACAATCCAAAAATCAGTGGAGAAGGGGGAGAATCCCTAATTCTGGCCTCTATACCCTTTGTTTTCACCTATCGTAACAAAATCCCCAAAAACTCAGAGACTAGTCTCAGATAACCGGCCGAGATTAAATAATAGGAAAAAAGCAATTACATAGTCGGCAGGGGTGCTGGGGGCGTTATCTTTATTTTCCACCCCCCCCCCCCCTTTGGCATATATTTCCCGCCATTTCGCGGAGAGATGAACATAATTGGGAATGGTGTGACGCGTGTAAACGTCGCCGAAGGCAAAATTGAGGACGATAGCGATCATGGAAATTTTTCAAGGGGGATTGCTCCCGTTAGTTTGCACACTAGGATTTTCCCCCCTCGTCACTTGACCAAACAAAAATACGGGACCCGTCAGTGTAGCTCTAATGCAATGTACTTTTAAAATCCAAATCAATCGTATATTTTTTTTCCAAAGACGTTATACGTTTAGTACCGGGTGGTTATAAAATAACGCTCGCTATTCCCAGAGGAATGACATTAATCCGAATGAATAATCCAAATGCAACAAACACCGACACACTTACTAAACAAGAAGGGGGGAAAATAATGGAATCATAAAAAAAATTCTTAGTTAATTAATTATACTTTCATCCTTCGAAAAAATTTAAATAAAAATTGAAGAAAAAAATAAACTTTTTTTTCTCGATTTTATTTAGGAGTAACCGGATAAAGCTGCTTCGATTGTTATGGTAGTAAGTGTTTGAAATTATAAAATTGCTTTATTAGTTTAGTTACACTTTTAACTCAAATTATAATTGGACAAATTATAAAAATTAAAAGGGGGGCGATATCTGTTAGTCACCTTAAAGAAGGGGGCGATGTTACAGAAAAGGTTGGGAACCACTGTCCTAGCCAATGGGCTCTCTTTTTCTAATCACTCTAACGCTATCCGATTCTTTGTATATTTCATATATTTTGCCCGATTTGTTCTTATTCTCCATTATCACATACTACTCCAAAAACTCTTCTCAGTATCTTTCTTCCCCATACTCTCAACAATTCTGCGCATGGAAGATCTTAACCAATGATGACGTCACAAATACGTCAACCATTGTCTTCTCTCCTACATATTAAAGGCAAGAAATTAATTTTCTGTCTTCTCTTAAGGGTACAGGGAACATCTCGTAGAGAAAAAACACTAAAATTTATCAATCAATAAAACTAATATAACTTTTTTATTTTTTGACGAATTCAAAAAATTCTTATTAGGTTTAATTCATTGAACTATTATAAATACATATTTATAAAAATATTTAAGGAATTCTACTTTAATAGTTAAAAAAAACTAACATTTAAAAATGCTTGAAAATTTGAATTTATGAAACTACGTTTCTGCGGGTACATTTTTCTCTGAAAGTAATGTATGCAAGCTCAAATAATTTAATATATAAATAAAACAAGAAGTTCTAAAAGAACTAAAATAGCCTACTTTCATGTTACTTAAATACTTACTAAAATTCTTATCTTGAAAAAACAAGGTTCGTTACAGTAAGTGAAATCCACAACCGTTTCTACATTAAATTTATATACATTACAATAAATTTCACTAAACACAGCATCCAGCTATAATTTCAACTTCTCAATTATTTTCATTAACTTTTTATCGCCAATAAAATAAATATTACTTATCGTCCGCATAATTATTTGCAGTTATAAATAAATATTAAATTTTTCGCAAAACAAAAACCAAAAAACTACTTCAAAATTTACTTAAATTTGGGAATGTAAATTAACAAGTAGGTTTGTAACATAATCTGTCACTTAACCCGCTTCCACAGGTAAAAAGGCGCCAAACCCAGCATTAATTGCCGCCTCGGTGGCTGAATGGTTAGTGTACTAGCCTTTGGAGCTGCTGAGGTTGGGTTCGAATCCTGGTCAGGCATGGATGTTTGTGACAGTCAATAAATGTTGTTATTGTCTATGTGTTATTCATTTCTTCGTGACTGTAAAATTTCTTTCTGTGTCTGTCCCACTTGACGAAAGCTTATAAGCGGTTCTCCGAACAAGCACACAAGCTGGAATATATATGTATTATACCATACCATACCATACCAGCATTAATTCTATACTAAACATTTACCTGCTATAAATTCGGCTAATTTCATTTATTTTATTTCGAAAATTAAATAATTATTACTTAAATCGTTTGCAAAAATTTATATTTCAAAGAATAAATATGTAACAGTTCTTGCTTTTAAATAGAATGAAAACATTTCGTACCAACATACGGAATCTCGAAGTGAAATATATATTTGACGTCATTTCAAACTGATCGATGTCGCAAAAATAAATTTATTTTAATTCATTGTCTAAAAGAATTAAAGTTTCTCAAGCGATTGTTGCCATGGCAATGGTAATTTATTTCTAATAAAATGGCTTCCTATGCTTTTTAAATGAGCATTAAATGTTGAAGTTTTTTAAATAATTGAAGTACTTAGAATTCGAATTCTTTTCTGAAATTTTCGATATATTCTCATTTGGATACGCTGAATTTTTTGGCGTATATCACTTGTCCGTAGCATTTGTAGTTAAATTCAGCGATTTAAATGACTCGAAATTGAATTTCAATGCTAATTCAATGGGAAATTCATCGACAAATAGTAGATTTATGTCCGTCCGATCGTACAGACAGACGGACAAAAAGTATGAAAGTTGGGTGTCTGAGGTTGTACCTTTCTAATAAAAAAAGAATTTTTAAGATCGGATTGCTAGAACTGATTTTGGAAGGGGGGTACGGACGGACGGACAGACGGACGGACAGACGGACGGACGGACATCGACCGCATGTCAATACCTACTTTTTCATTTTTTTTTAATTCTTCGAATTAAAAAAAAAGAAAAGTAGGCTAAAAATGCTCAGTAAGTGTAATGAACCTCAAGTTTTAAGAATACCATAAATTAAAAAATTTTATTACCTTTTGCAAAATTGGTGCCCGATTTATGCACTTTTCCAGTTACAAAAAAAACCTATATATATATTTTAAATTATATATTTTTGCAATATTTTTGGTTCACTGTGTTAAACAGACATACAAAAAACATCATGTAAAATTTTAAGCATCGAATTAAAATACGATAGGAGAAAAGTGTACATACGTGCTTAAAATCTTTGTTTTGAAAAAATTGACCTTCAAAGTTAAACCTTTGTGACCTTAACTTTTTCGCTACGACGATTCTTTGCTTCCTCGTAATATTTGATAGGAATAACATTATCGAATCTTTAGTTGTTCGGGCGTTTCAGTAAGGAAAGTGTTAAACATAAAGTGACTTCCGCGATATCGCAAAAATATATTAATCCTAATGCACTGATTGTAAAGTCTTATATATCATTTTAAAGAGAAGAAACGGGGCTATTAGAAAATTTCAAAATCTCAAAATGGATTTTTTAATGAATATTATGTTCCCTGTTACCTTAAAAATTGTACACACATGACCGATTTTTAATGAGATTTAATACAATGGGAAACATGTATAGAGAGAAATTAAAATTTTTGCGATTTCCTATAAAGTTGATTTTCCGTCAATACAATTACTAACTTAAGAATTAATTTTCATTCCGCATTTCTGTTGCCACTCATGACCTGGAACATGCCCATTACAAGTTGATCTTTTGACGTATAAAGGTTGCCAACCACTGACATAGACTGTAGTACAATTTATGTGGAACATACTCGAAAAATGAATTTAAAAACTTAAATTTGGTCAAAATTAAGGATTTCTACGTAGGATATTGGCTTATTTTAATGTGTGTAGATGGAAAATTACAAGTTGTTGCCAATTGATCCTATATTTCCTCCATCAGTGGCCAAGTCATCCATTACGTCTGTCTCTGATTGGTCGAGGAGCGTGCCTTTGTTTGAATCCGAAAATCAGGTCGCGTGTCGTTTTGATATCAATGCCACGTGTTTTTGGGGAATATAATGGTTGCTTTTTGCATGTCTTGTAAATGCGAAATGTAATTTGATGTGATTATGATGAAGTGGGGATTTAGATGAAAAACGTGGGACCACAATGAAAAAGCTTTTTAGATTATTTTGCTCTTTCGTTTTTTAGTCGGCTGAATCCTAATAAGTTCGCGAAGTACGTGCTCGTAAAATCTGTTGGGTCAAAGTCCTGTGGTCGGTCATTGCGCAGTTCACCATGGGTACAGGTTCCTGGAGAAAATTTCCCTCCCCTTCAGGGACATGTCTAAATTGTGGAGGTGGCGACAGATGGCAACATCTGTCATATGTGTTTGTGTGTGTCTTGTGTTGTCCTACTTGACGATGGTTTATAAGCGGGTCCTTGCGACCAAGCACACAGGCCTGAAAATATATGTCAACCAACCAACCAACCAAGTTCACGAAAAAAAAAAGCACAATTTTTCTGGTATAGCTGGAGGAGCCCAGTCGGTAAGGCCTTGCATGCGAAAGGTCCCATGTTTGGGCCCGGGTCATTTAAAAAAATAACTGCACACCTTTAAAACTGCATGTACAGCTAAATGTCCGACAATTAATAACAGCCCGTGTAGAGGGAGTCGCGTTAAATATGTTCCAATGTCTCGATACTGCTACGATGTCGCCCTTAAAAGGTGGGTGGATGCTTATTCGGCAGTCGGCTCGCCCGCTCGCCACTTGACTGTGGTTCTAAATTCCGACGCCCGAAACAAATATCCCATGTGTAGTTCTAGTTTTAGTCCTACACAGGGGGACACTTTAACATGTTAATTAGTTCCGAAATTGACCTGGTCCAATAGAAAAAGATAGCACAAAAATGTGTATTTTTAGATGGTCTAATAGAAGAAGATTCAAATATCAGTTTTCAGCTTTTGATTACAGGTATCAGTCATTTATTTCTTTAAAAAAAGTTGAACGAGGTTCAATACAATATTAGAGTTCGTAAAAAGTAAATTAAAATTAGTATTTTTAAGTAGTAATTTAGTAGTATATTTTTATTCATTTCGATTGTTGCCATCCCAGAGATAGAAATATAAGGAAATTTGAGTGCCGTAAAAGAGTAGGTGCTAAATATAGATGTTACAATAAACTGTTAACTGCAAATAAGTGATACGGCCTTTTTTGGGGCGTTTATAGCACAAAAATGTGTATTTTTAGAGCTTAAGCGTGTCTCTTAGTAACTGTTAAACATAATTTAAAAAAAAAATACTTTGCAAAACATAATTTTCAGCATATATTTGTATGAAAAGTATGTTTAGATTAAGAATATACGTGTAGAATTTTGCTCGTGTCTTAAGAGGTTAAGTACGATATAGTACGCAGAGTCGGGGCTTTAAAGGCATATTTAACTTGCACTCCCTCTGCACCGGGCATAATTCGTCCTACTTTATGGTTGCACCCCAACGTTTACCAGCAAGTAATTTTGGCTCATGCTCGCACCCGAACTTGAAACCTTTTGCGTGCAAAGCAAGCGGCCTTGCCGACTGGTCTACCCAGCCCCTTAAAAAAATAAAAATTAAACCATAAGGCTCCCATACAAACTATTAAGCAGAGGTCGTCCCTTGCAGTTAGTAGCATATAGGGAGTCAATGGAGCAATCAGCAAACTTCGTAGAGAGGACGTCACTATGATGAACGACCTAGGCCACGCCCCCCTGTATTCACTGTATGAGCTTCGTTGGTGTGGAAAAGCGGTAACTGAAAAATCGACTCATTTTAACCTTAAGTGCGCCACAATGATCGTTGTTTAAATGGTAAAAGTTTATTTTTTGACGTATATACAGCAAACATTTATACAATTTATTGTTTCCCCTTTTGGTTTCTGTAAAGGTTGTTTCTTTGCTAGGGTACTGTTATTAGAAGAAACCAACTTGAGGGGGAAAGGGGTCCTCCATTGAAGCCCATGTTAAAATGGCCTTTTTATGTACCTTTTTCTCAAAATCTATTGGATAACATTTTAATAAAATTTTTACAAATCTTTAAAAGGATGTTCAACTATGTTTTACTGGAGGCCTTTTTTCTGAATTTTGTTTAGCTTTTATATTATAATTTTTAAGAGAAACAATTTAAACGGCTAAAAATTTATTACGAATCGTGTGCAGTGTCTGATTTAAAGACCCAATGCCCCTAGGCACTTGACATTTGGGGCCCCACTATTTCGAAGTTATTTTGGAAATTTAGCAAATTAAATACACTAGTATGGAACATATCTGCCGTGATAAGGTGAACTGCAGTAATCGCCACAATGAGTAACACCATTTTTGCTCTAAAAAAAAGTTCCAGTACGTTTTCTTACCGGTTAAAGTTATTGAGTGCTTGCAACAAAGGTCCAAGTCACTATGGAAGATACTGCAGTTTACCTTATCACGGCAGATATAATGTTTAATAGTCTTTAATAAACATCAGAATTATGCAGTATGTTGTAGAGAACTATAGTACTGTATAATTCTGTATCAGAATTATACAGTATACTATAGTTATTCTATAAACTTTATAATTTGATTTTGGCAATTTTTGAGGCCTTCATCAGGCGATAGGTTTTTCGAAATTTGGAGATTTTGAATTTTTTAGACGATTTTTTCGCGATTATATCTTTTTAAGGGCCCCCTTCCTGACTGGGCTTCTAGGCCCGGGTCTCGTAGGCCTTGAGCGAAATCCGGCACTGTTGATCATGTGCACTCAGCAGTCAGCGCTTTAAATCTTTTCAAACATAATTATTTTTTTTTGCTTCAAAAACACCAGTTACACTGTTCTCAAACAAGGACGTGAAAATCTGCAAAGGGCACGAATCCCAAACGGAATGGAAAGAGGGGGGAAGTCAACATTCGAATCCGAAATCGAATGAAATATTTCGTCCGTCCGTCCGCCCTCCTTTGCACAAAGGAAGGTGGCGAAGATAAATGTCCCATAATTCAATTTGATTCCCCGTTTATTCGGTCGTTTGGGGTGGGCGGGAGCCACTAATTCGAACAACATTCGAATGAGGAATGGTTCTTATGGGCTGGGAGTTAATTGGGGACGCGCAGCCCCCCCCCCCCCCCCTTATTCTGATACAAATAAGTATCCTTTTTTTAAGTACAGCCATCTATCTAAAATAACTAAGGAGAATGAGAATGAGGGTATTTTCTGTTTTAGTTTCAAAACTGACATCGTGGCCAGTTGCTAATAGCAAACTGATTATAACTAATAACTCCGAACTTTGAATTATGATTTTATGAACAAGAGAGAGAGAGAGAGAATCACTCTCACACAAGTTACTCGTAAGAAATGCCATCAAAAATAGCAGAGCTTGCCGGGAGATCAAAGGGTACTAGGTTTTTTTTTTATCCAATTCAAAAGTTTATTAAAGATTTATCCAGGCGTACCACCAGAAATTTGCCGGCGTACCACTAGTGATACTAGTACCGCCGGTTGGGAACTCCTGTTGTAGAAGAATAAGCACAAGGGCTATTGGCAATAGGCCTCGTTTGGAACCGTGGTCAAGTGACGAGTAGAATTTGAAAGGCATTATTTTAAAGGTTTTCTGAACAGAAAGAAAGTATTTTTATTCATTCTGATCACACGTCCACAACATTTATATAGTATAAATTAAAAATAAAAAGGTATATGTAAGATGCTAAATATTTTATTGTTATTTAATGCGATTCTGCCTTAGTTCAGTTCTTTTTAGATTTTACTTCTATCTATGCCATATGATTATATGGCATGTAAATGATCCCTTGAGTACCCATTTGGCTCGGGTTCTCTAGGCAAAACTTAATCTCGGCATACTTTAACATCCACAGAGAGCTCAGATTCAAGCCAATCTGAACGTCAAAATTGGCTGCGAGAGTCACCTAAATGGTGCCTAAAAATGGCTCTCAGTTCTGGGGAATATGCCGAGCCGAGTCTTCCAAAGCCTTAGCCGCTAATAAAACGGGAAACAAAATGTGCTTTTCCAATTTTACCCCAATTCTTGTGCCTACTCATTCAAAGTATTCAACTTTCTATTATGAATAATTTCGTTTTAACGCATGCGAATTTTTTTCATTAATCATCAGACAGCGGTTGATGTTTTGATATTTCCAATCCTGTGCTCACCCCCAGTTTCAATGTTCGCGAATTCAATATTTCCCCTATGCAAACCGTTTCCAAAACCATTAATTCTGAATATCACCACCGAAAAAAAAATCACACACAATTTTTTTTGAAACACTTGTTATACATAGTACATTGTGTATACACCCTCTCGAATATTTGGAAGAAAAAAGTTTATTTGAAGAAAAGAGGGGGGCTATACCTTGTGGCTTTGTGATACCCCATCTGTTGTAGGTTTGTTGCGTCACTGGTTTACTTAAAGGCTAATTCGGTTTGTGGTTCTTTTTTTACCAACGAATATTCTTTGTTTCTGTTATGTAATTACAAATTGACAGAAAAAAATTCATAGAAACAGTGTAAAGCAAAGTGAACCAAGTCTACTTTTTATAATTTTCGAGTTAGCAGAGCAATTGCATGTACTATGTATGTAGAATTTCATTTCAATAATGAAAAAATTCCTTGTTCAGTTAATATACGCTAGGCAACACCATTAAAAAATGTTTTTAATTGCTACGGCCTAGCGGCTTCAACTTTAAACGTCTACAAAGAAGCATTTTATGGACTTGCTTCACTTGTATTCTGAGTCCTCTAAACATAATTTTAGCTATTTTCTGCTTTTAAAAGAAAATTAAAATGTATATATATATATATATACATTTTAATATATATATATATATATATATATATAATATATATATATATATATATATATATATATATATATATATATATATATATATATATATATATATATATTATGTATATATGTATATATGTATATATATGTATATATGTATATATGTATATATGTATATATGTATATATGTATATGTATATATATATATGTATATATGTATATGTATATATATATATATATATATATATATATGTATATATGTATATATGTATATGTGTATATATGTATATGTGTGTGTGTGTGTGTGTAATAGTTACTGAGTGACGCGTCTTAAACTCTAAAGCTACACATTTTTTTGCTATAAATGCAAAAAAAAATTCCGTATCAATTATTTGTAGTTAAAATTTTATTTTTACATTGTTTTTAATGCAAAATGCCTTTAAAATTAACTACTAAGAATTTTTTGAAAAGTTTGAAAAAAGTTTTAATTAATTTTTTTAAGAGCTCTAATATTGTATTGGCCCTCGTTCAAATTTTTTTTATCGAAATGAATGACTGATATCTCTAATCAAATACTGAAAACAAATATTTGGATCTTCTTCTATCGGAACGGGTTTTTTCGGAACTAATTAACGTGTTAACTGTTTGTGGGGAGGTTTTAAAAATGTCCCCAGATGGGGACGCCAGGTCGCAAGAGGTTATAACCATATCCGAAAACTTTTGAAATAACCTTGTAATAATATCCGAAAACTTATAAAACAACCTTATAACGATATTCGAGAAATTTTAAGGTCATTTTTTGTAGAGCAGATAACAAATTGTAGAGCAGGTAACAAATAACATGTTACTTGTATCCTTCACGTCCCTAGAAGGGGTCCCACTGACACCAATGTCGCCAAACAAGACGGATTGGCGATAATCAATCACACAAGGCGATTGAGACATCCGTCAGCGGTGGTTGGTCGATGTCGGTTGCAATTTGCGCTCATTGAAAGATTTTTTTTTAAACTTTGATGTAATTGAATTTAGTGGACTTTTCTAAATCTGCAGTTTTAAGTGGTTTTTGATGGACGCTAAATTGAGTTGTAAACTGAGTTGATATAGAGGGAAAAAAAGCTGATTTTGGAAGTCGATAAACTTTTGGCCAAGCTGTTACAATATATATTTTTCGAAATTTTGCCTTTTTTTTTAATATGCTTTTTAAGGAGTACCCATAAATATGATTTGGATATTTTTGACTTTTAAAATTCATATTTAGGTATTTTTTAGAAATCACCATAATCAAACAAGTAGAAATAGAAAAAGTATATTTAAACAAGAATTTTCTCAAATTTTAAAACTTTTATGCTGTTAGACTTAGAGCTATAATATTTTCCCCTTGCATTGACTAAGTTTATTTTTTTTCCAAAAACCTAAAAAGGGTTAAATTATATACGAACTGAAAAAAATGAAGGTGAGATGTGTCAAGTTTAAGGAGGAATGTGCGAGCTGGACCGGGGATCTCCAAACTCAAGTTCCTCAATGTTAATCTAATGGGGAAAAAACTATTTTCTCTGCCACATTTCTAGGGCTGTATTGAATATTTCTGCAAGCTGTTTTTTTTTTAATAGTAAATGTAAATAACTTACAGGTCTCTATAATCCCACTTTTTAAAATTACTTCGAAAATTGAGACACTTGCTAATCAAGAATGTCTCAAAGTTTTTTGCATTTGGATTACACTGTTCGACAAAAAAAAAAGCAACTGTTTGTCCCGAAGCTACTTTGGCGATTTTTTGCTCCTTTGGAGGTCCAATAATCGAGAAATGACATTTTAAGCCCAAGTTTAATAGGGGGATTCATCAGAGATAAAAAAAAACTGATTTTTTAACGTTTTTTCATAAAAACGCCTTTTTCGACGTTTTTTTGGCTACAAACAACCTGCAACTGGTTCTTACCTCTATATATGTGTTAAGTGAGCACCGATGGGCCATTTTGAAAATCAAACACCGCTACAAAACTGTCTAAATTGGCGATTTCTGGCCCAAAACGCCATTTTTTAAATGGTATTTCATGTTTTTTCGCATGGCTACTTTTTTGGCTACAAACAACCTGTAAACCTTCCTGTAACTGGTTCAATTACATCTATGGGTGTTAAGTGAGTACCGATTGGCCATTTTGGAACTCTAACAACGCTCCAAAAGTGTCTAAATTAGCGATTTCTGGCCCAAAATGCAATTTTTAATGTCATTTCATGTTTTTTCGCGAAGGGAGCTATGATTACGTATCTATGTATGTGTTACGTATCTATATAAATGTTATCATTTTATTCGGTGTTCATAATTTAATTTTATTTATCTCGAAAGCAGATCCAGATACGTAATCATAGCTCCATACGCGAAAAAACATGAAATAACATTAAAAAAAAATGGCGTTTTGGGCCAGAAATCGCTAATTTAGACAGTTTTGGAGCGGTGTTTGAGTTCCAAAATGGCCCATTGGTACTCACTTAGCAGCCATAGAGGTAATTGAACCAGTTGTAAGAAGATTTACAGGTTGTTTGTAGCCAAAAAAGTAGCCATGCGAAAAAACATGAAATAAACATTAAAAAAATGGCGTTTTGGGCCAGAAATCGTTAATTTAGACAGTTTTGGAGCGGTGTTTGAGTTCCAAAATGGTCCATCGGTACTCACTTAACACCCATAGAGGTAATTGAACCAGTTGCAGGAAGGTTTACAGGTTGTTTGTAGCCAAAAAAGTAACCGCCCGAAAAAACATGAAATAACATAAAAAATGGCGTTTTGGTCCAGAAATCGCCAATTTAGACAGTTTTGTAGCTGTGTTTGAGTTCCAAAATGGCCCATCGGTACTCACTTAACACATATATAGAGGTAAGAATAAGTTGCAGGTTGTTTGTAGCCCAAAAAACGTCGAAAAAGGCGTTTTTTATGAAAAAAAAACGTTAAAAAATCAGTTTTTTGATCTCTGATTAATCCCCCTATTAAACTTGGGCTAAAAATGTCATTTCTCTATTATTGGACCACCAAAGGAGCAAAAAATCGCCAAAGTAGCTTCGGGACAAACACTTGCTTTTTTTTTTTTGTCGAACTGTGTTATTCATTCAAGCTACAGACCACTCCGAATAGGGAGCGTTATTTTATAACCACACTGTATACTAGAGACAATTTTAATAGACCCGTATTTTTAATTTTTTTGAAACAGAAAATGTTAAGGAGGGAATGTCCTGATATTTTAGGTCCTGAAAATTTTGGTCAAGTAGTTAATAAAGATTAAATGTTCAGTCGTCTTGAGTAGCAACAGTTCCAGTGGTATTGATTTCATTTTTAGTCCTGGTAGAATTTGTTTAAATTTTAAATATCATTTGCTTTAAATATTAAATTTTAATTTATAATAAAAGATCGTTTATAAGGATTGTAAAATCGCATTACTATTAAATATTTGGCTAAAACTTAATTATTTTATCCAAGTAGAGTATCGGATTAGGATGATATGGTATAGGGGAGAGTGTTGTACCTAGGGACAATTTTTACATTTTAATTTTTTTCTTCGATAATTATTGTCAAAATAAAAATTTCAAAGCAGCATTTCAACACACCAATATATTCCTCTATAATATATTTTTTTAAATTCTGGCAGCTTGAAATTAAAAAATTGCCACTCATTTAAAGTAGAGAGGATAAACTGTCCCAAGGTACAACATCATGCGTTGTACCTTGGGACATGCTTTATAATTCAGTCAATAGTCATACACTTGAACTAATTTGGGTCAGAAAACAAACTTTATTTCAAAATACATCAGAAAATGCGCTCTTTAGAACATTTCATCACACGGAAGGAAAAAAATTTATCAGGTGTTGCCAGAATTATATTTTCAAACTTCAATCATTATAAAATATATCCAAAACAAAGTTGAGTTATATTTTACATTGTTTGTGGAATTGCTCTTAAAATAAATAATAAAGATATTTTTATTTATCCAAATTATTAAGAATTTAATCAAATTATTAATACTGTCCCAAGGTACAACACACTACATCATGGTTTAAATAAAAGCAAGATAGTGGCCAATCCAAATGCATTATCATTATTTTCTCATAACCAAAATATTTTAAAATCTTCTCTTTTATGAAGAAAATAAAATGCAGTTGACCTTTTGTAAGAGTACTAAGGTAAAAAATTATATTAGAATGAGAAAAATATTTACTTTGGGGTAATGAAATATTATTTTTTGTCACCATTTCATCAATTCAATTATGCTAGTGTTAAATTTTATTATGATGGTGTCTGTTGGTTAAGGCTACTATAAGAAATAAACAATGTATGAATATTGCCAATAGATTCTTAGAAATAATCAGTGTCCCAAGGTACAAGCGTCCCAAGGTACAACACTCTCCCCTATAACTAAAATCACTATTCTCCCTGTCATACATGAGAGCTGACAATTTGTTTTAAATAATATAATTTAAAACAAACCGTCAGCGCTTATTGTAGAAAGTTCATTGAAGAAAGGGTAGTTTAGTTTCTGCCCAGAGGGTTTTGACCTTGTATGCTATCTTTTGTTTTTAGTTGATACGATACGCTTTGACTCTAACAACGTTACGAAACATATGTAACTGTGTTAAAGCTCTTCAAAGATAGTAGAAGTAAACAACCAAACGAATTTCTATATCAAACTAAGTAACGAAACAGAGCTAAACAGGGAGGAGGGAGGGGTAAGGAGGGGCCCCATAATACTAACGAAATGAAGCATTGTCGTCAGAATTTTCCGGGTTCTGCGCATAACAAAACCCAGTGCATTGTGGGATGCATCAGTTATAGAAAAGCTGTTTACTCTCTGTGCAGGTGTACTAATTCGATGGAGATATAGTGAGATGGAATTTCATTTTCAATGTTTTTAATAATTATTTTGCTTAAGTACCCTGTGTAGACCATGGATGTTTCAATAAACCTTCGAAGAAAATTGCTGGCATTCCATTGTACAGGTAAAAACATCTTCTTTTTAGTAAAATTAAACTTCGATTTTGCTACATGTGAAAGCATTTAGAAGTCTGCCATAATAAATCCTTCTGTTTTGTGATTGTTGATTTATGAAAGTCTATTATAATATGTTTGTAATACTGATACTAATTTTTTTAAAACTACGCTACATCTTTTTGTAATTATGTAGTTGCAGTAGTAGCATGATTGTTGTTTTTTCATTCAATTGTAATGTAATAACAACGTGATTATGATTGTTGTTTTTACATTCAATTGTGCATTGTGGTTTAATTTCTGGCTAATTCCATGTATCAGATAATAAAATAATGTTAATTAGGCCTTGAACTGACCTTTTGTGCGTTTGGTTTTCTTGGTTGTATATTTTTGGTTTTGGTATATTTTTACATGTATTTCTGATCGCTATATATATTATACTTTGTTTTTTGTTTATAGATAAAATCTAATGTCCTGTGCAGACTATGGATGTTGCAATAAATCTTCGAAGAAAATTCCTGGCATTTCATTCCACAGGTAAAAACATCTTCTCTTAGTAAAATTAAACTTGGCTTTTGCTACATGTGCAAGCATTTAGAAGTCTGTCCTAATAAATTCTTCTATTTTGTGATTGTTGATTAATGGAAGTCTGTTGTAATATGTTTGTAAAACTGATACTAATTTTTTAAAAACTACGCTACATCTGTTTGTAGTTATGTAGTTGCAGTAGTAGCATGATTGTAGTTTTTGCATTCAATTGTGCATTGTGGTTTAATTTTTGGCTAATTCCATGCTAAATCAGATAATAAAATAATGTTAATTAGGCCTTGTTTTGACCTCTCGCGTGTTTGGTTTTTTTTAGGTTGTATAGTTTTGGTTTTGGTATATTTTTACATGCATTTCTGATCTATATATATTATACTTTGGTTTTTGTTTATAGATAAAATCTAATGTCCTGTGCAGACTATGGATGTTATAATAAATCTTCAAAGATAATTGCTGGCATTTCAGTCTACAGGTAAAAACATCTTCTTTTAGTAAAATTAAACTTGGCTTTTGCTACATGTGCAAGCATTTAGAAGTCTGTCCTAAAAATCTTTCTGTTTTGTGATTTTTGATTAATGGAAGCCTATTATAATATGTTTGTAAAACTGATACTAATTTTTAAAAAATTACACTACATCTTTTTGTAGTTATGTAGTTGCAGTAGTAGCATGATTGTAGTTTTTACATTCAAGTGTGTATTGTGGGGTTATTCCATGTTAAATAAAATCATAAAATAATATTTTGGGCCTTGGCCTCTTGGATTTCAATAATGTTTGGTTTTAGGTTGTGTATTTTGGGTTTGGGTATATTATTTTGCATATATTTCATATAAATTTACTTTTGGTTTTGGTTTATAGGTAAAATCTAATGCCGAAATGTCATGTGTAGCCTTTGGACGACTCGCTTGACCAGACAGCATGCATCGAAGAAGTTCTGGAAACATTTGAAGCAAGCTCAATCAGAGGAGCGTCAACTCCATTAGACCCTGGGACTCGGCACTACCGCACTACAAAGTGGAAGATGCAGAATGGAATACCATTAAGGAGGAGGGTGAGAAGATACCATACAGGCAGGCCATTGGTAGTTTACTGTACCTTGCCTGTGGGACTTGACCAGATATAGCTCACAGTGCGCCCTACATGAGCTAATTCAACGAGAAACACTCTGAACTGCACTGGAGAAGTGTGAGACACCTCCTGCGCTATCGCAAGGAAACAAAACACCTGTGTCTTGACTTCAAGAAAAACGGCAAAGTGCTTGATGTGTTTTCTGATTCAGATTGGGGTTTTGACCGAGTGGATATAAAATGTTTTAGTGGTTATGTGGTTATCTTAGGTGGTGCAGCAGTGTCGGGGTCAGACAAGAAGTAGTATTGTACTGCGTTGTCATCTCCCGAAGCAGAATATGTTTCAATTGCTCACAGTATGAAGGAAGTGTTGTGGTTTAAGGGACTTTTACTAGAGTTGGGCATACAACAGCCAATAAGTGTGAAAGTTGACAACCAGGCAGCAATATTTATTGCTAATAATCCGACTACGTCTGAGCGTAGCAAGCATATAGATATCAGATACCATTTCATTCGTGATTACATTAAGCAAAATGTTGTCAAATTGGAATATGTGTCATCGAAAGACAATGTCGCAGATTTGTTTACTAAAACATTAGCAAATGGGTATGTACTTTTAAGCTTAAGAAAACATCTAGGTTTTAATGTTTGATACTAGTGTAATTAATATATAGTTGCTTTGATAATTTGCATGAAAATTTGTTGATTGTTCCAATTTTTGTGTTTCTTTCATATTTTTTTCTTGTGTTGAATTGTATGTGTAAGATATTTTGGCTGCGGTTCCCCACGGCGGCCGTTGGCAACCCTAGAGCACGCTTTCTACCACGCTTGGCGACTTGGCGGTACCTATGTTCCTATTTTGTGTGAAATTTGTCAAGGAGGTGTGTTGAAATTAAATGGGGGAGGGGGTCAAATTACTCTAATATAGAGCCACCTTGCAGGTCACAAATTTGTGTCTTGCCGATTAGCAACACACTTGTTATTTACGTATTCAACAATATGTGAAATAAAAGTTCTGTGTTCGTATGTTTTACGAGTCATCATTCAAAAAGCCAACAGTAAGAATTTATCTTCAAATTGACCCTGATCTAATGAATAAACAATCGTAAATTGTTTTCTTCTTAATCACAACACAAACCTCCTTAATGTTTAAAGGACTATAGATGAATTTTAAAAAATTGTGTAGTAAAATTATTTTTTGTATTAATAATTATGAATAATTTATGTTTATGATATTGTTAATAATCGTTCCAAATTTCTTTTTAAAAAGCTTTGTATGTTAATATGATTGATATTGTTGCATATATCTGAAACTATATATACCAGTTTTGAAAAATAATACTGAATCAACAGGGAACAAACAGTTTTTCTATGAGACATGTATCCCACACAGTGAACTGTTTTTTGCTATATGTATGTGCAGAACTTTGGACAATCCCGACGGCAATGCTTTATTTTGGTAATACAGTGAAACCTCTGAGAGCGACCATCCACCCGTTCCCTAATAAATCGGTCGTAAATGGAGGTTGGTCGCTCCTAGAGTACAAAAAGTGAATTAGCTAGAAAGTTAAAAAGTCATTTTACAACGTATTATTAACCATTACAAAAAAAAAGAACTATTTATCATTACATTTATTTATTATTTCAAAATTAATGTACACAAAATTATACGGACTTACTTTTGAACAAACTGTAGTATGTAAAAAAAATACTATACAATCTTATTTTAAGAAACTAGTGTGAACTAATTAAACCTTTTTAAAGTAAGAAGAAATTTCTGACTTTCATTCTTTTCCAATTTTCCCCAAATTACCTATTTTTTCTAATTAATTTTTTAAATCGGAAAAAGTCGTGTTAGAAAAAGATAGTTTTTCATGAATTGGGATTTGAAACCGGTCGTTTGGAGAGTGCAATCTGGTCTCTCCCAGAGTGGTTTTTAACATTGAACACATATTGAGAAAAATCGGTGCCTTGAAAAATTGGTCGTAAGCAGAGGTGGTCGTTTAATAGAGGTGGTCGGTCGCGGAGTTTTCACTGTATTATACGGCATACCTTGCAATTAAGACAAAGCATTTAATTTTACAGTTGTGTTTGAGCAAAACCCGCACATCAATGAATATGTGTTTTATATAATATAAATGGATTTTAATTTTAATGGGATAATTATTATAGATAAATTATATAAATTGAACAGTTATTAACTGTTTGAAATTACTTCTTTAGCAGTATTCGAAGTAATAATATTAGTACTAAATACAAATAATTGTTTTGAAAAAAATAATTATAGTTCAAGAGTGTTATTTTAAAATATATTTAGTAATTTTCTAATTATTCTTATCAAAATTAGAATTTTGAAGTTGGTTTTTACTACTATTTGTTCTTGTATAAATACTTTAATTTTGTTTCAATAGTAACTACTATTCATAAAACTAATTAAAGTGTTATTTTAAAATATATTTACCTAGTAGTTTTCGAATTATTCTTATCAAAATTGGAATTTTGAAGTTGTTTTTTATTACAATTTGTCTTGTATAAATACATTAATTTTGTTTTAATGGTAACTACTATTCATGAAAACAAATTTTTCTTTTAAGACAAAATCTAATTGTACTAAATATTAATACTATTTTTGTTATAAATGTTTTCATTAAAGATTTTTATACTCAAAACTATGCATACGAGCCCGCTGCAAATTATTATATTATAATAAAATAATCTATTAACTATTTTTAAGTATAATTCATTAGCAAAAAAAAAAGGTTCATTAGGTTAAGTGAAAAGGGTAATAATTTGTATGAAAATAAATATTACTACCCCACATATATGGCAATTTTAAAATTTTTAATTCCAATGCAGTTGATTAATGGATAATTAATTAGCTCCCATTAATTAAAATAGCTGAAAATAGGTCTTAGCTCCTCCAAAACCAATTTCTCGATCCGACAATTATTAACCAAGACGATCTGTCACACTCCATGCTTTCGACTTATTCGTCTGCATTACTGATCTCGAAATCCGAAACTCACGATGTATCCCAAGATGCAATGCGCCGTTGGCTTCTTTTGTGCGCTACTGCGCAGGTACTAGGGCTTCTCCATTCTTCTCTTTCCTCCATGGAGCTAAAGCAAATTTTCTCATGTGCCTACACAATCACATCACAATCAGTAATTATTGAAACGAGGAGTCATCGGATTATCTTCCGGAGGTCCACATTTTGTCTTGGTAAGGTAATATTTATGCGATTAGTACTCACAATTAAAGAAATTTAAAATTATGCTGTTGAAGAACGTACTTAAATATCTAAACGTGGTTGTAAATGTTAAATTACTATGTATTACTTTTATGGCCTGGCCTTAGACTCGTAGAATCAATTCCTCTTCAACACATAAAATAGAAGTATTTTTGTTATTATTATCAATTTGAAATCTGGGGCCCATATGGGTAGTGCCCACACAAACTAAGTGAACCCGTATAGATACCACGTTAGGGTGCTACCTGGATTTAAGATATTTTTTGTTGAAACGGTTTCAATGGGAAAGTATTTCAAAAGTGTGTCCTTAGTTTAAGAACTGATTGACTTCAAGAACTTACTTATAATTGTTGAAGAAAGAGCTTATATAATAATAAATGGCTCCATATACTTAACATCTTAACCTTACATTTATTTGCTTTGTTTATAAGTTCTGGATTCTTTTCATATATGTTTACAACCTAAACTTTTAAATTTTAGGTAAGAACAGCTACTGACTACTATCACTAAATATATATATTCAGCAAAATGGAAGTAGTCTTCTACGGTGCACTAACCTCACTATGGTGGATGTCTTCCATGTCCGTCCTTCTACCATTCCTCGTCCTCTTGAAATTCAGCAAGTTCTTCAGGGACAGGTGGTTCTCCTTCATCTTCGAGAGGATCCTGGGCCCCATATACAACCCCATCGGTCTACCGATGAGGAAGAAGACTTTCAGTATCCTCGAGAAGCACCTGAAAGGTCGAGACACGACTAAGGAACTGGAAGTCCTCGAGATTGGGATTGGTGGCGGGGCCAACCTCCAGTTTTACCCAGAAAATTCCAGACTGACGGCAGTGGACATGAACGAGTCGTTTAAGAAGTATTTTTTGGATAACCAAAAGAAGTATCCGCATGTTAAGTATGCGAGGACTGTTCTGGGGGCGGCAGAGGATATGAGAGAAGTCGAGGGGTCGTCGATGGATCTGGTTATTTGTGCTTATGTGCTTTGTTCGGTTGTGAATCTGGGCAAGGCTATCAAAGAAGTAAAGCGAGTATTGAAGCCTGTGAGTATAACTATAACAGGATTTTGTTAAAAAAAATCCTCTGAAGCCCAAAGGCCGGGTTTAAAGATTTGCCGCCCGTAGGCTGCGATCTATTATTTTCACATTATATTACTAAATAATGAATAACTATGATTATTAATATTAAATGATTATATTACTGTTTTATCACTAAATATTTTAGTAATACTTTTACTGTTTATAAAATAATGTAAATTATTTGTTTTCTTTCAAATATTGGTATCTTTATAATAATTTGTTCATGCATTTGGTCGTAAAATCGCCCACCCTTGAAAATTCACCGCTCTAGGCTACAGCCTACTCTGAAATCCGGCCCTGCAGAGGCCTATACATCAGGCAGCGAATTATCCAATTTCACTAACTGCGTAATGGATTCTAATCTTGTTTTTGTATTTTTCTGTGTTTCAGGATGGTAAATTCCTATTCCTCGAGCACGTGGCCTACCCGAAATCACAGTGGGGCAACACAGTACAGAGATTCGCCGCCCCTTTGTGGAAAATCTATTTCGGTGGTTGCATGCTCGAGCGAGACATAGCAGAGAAGATTAGAGCGGCCGGATTTGCCAATGTCGAGGTGGAAAGTGCCTGTCCTCCTGGCATGTTGTGGTTTGTGAGGCCACGGATTATGGGTATTGCCACAAAATAAAGTGTAAATAATTTTATTTGCACACTCCATTATACAGGGTGTTCTGATCGTAAAGAGACTATAATCGTCACATGATTTGGCGCCTATGTCAAATACAAAGAAAAAAAGAGACTCTAAACGAACCCTGCAATAGTCGTGTGACATGGTATCAAGTAATGTGACATGCACTTTCTTTTTGATCACCCTGTTAGAACTGTATACATATTTATATATTTAATTCTTTTTATAAAAGCTGTTATGGCATTGTTGAAGCCATTGTATAATGAATCTTGTATGTAAGTTTTGAATATTAAAAAAATTTGATTACACTCTCTGGGATCTTTAATTAAAGCATGTGAAACTTTGTTTAGATTTAAGAAAAATGAAGATATTTTTTTGTCAGTTTTGCAGTGAAGTTTTACAACACATTGCATGTTTTAGTTACTATTGTATGCTAAAAATCATAATTTGGCTTAGATTTTGTAATTTTTTTCAAATACAAGTCGGGCTGGGGAGCCCAGTCGGTTAAGCACTCGCTTAGCATGCGGAAGGTCCCAGGTTCGGGTCCGGGCATCGCCAAAATAGCTGCCGACCTATAAACGGCCCGTGCAGCCAAAAATGTCCGACGAATAATACCCCGTGTAAGGGAGTGCACGTTAAATATCCTTCAAAGTCCTAACGCTGCGTACGATGTCGCCCTTAACGGTTGCGTTGGGAGCCTATTCAGGTGTGGCTCGTCATCTGACTGTGGTTCTAAAATACGACGCCCGTCGCCAATAGCCCTCGTGTAGCTGTAGTGCGACGATAATTCAAACCAAACCAAATACAAGTCATTTATTTTCATTTGAGCTTTGTAGTATAATTAAAGTTGGAGTTTTCTGAGAAGGTAGTGATATTTAATATATATATTCGAGAGACTGATTAATATTAGGAAAACACTACCAATGTCAGATTCAGGAGACTGAGCATGCATATAAGGAATCCTGAAATGAAAGCGGGACTAAAGAACTCATTTTGCCATTTTTTATTGCTTTTGTTTGTCTTGAGTGGCAACAGGAATACTAATGAAAATGGGGGACATTCACAGCCATATCCAATTGAGCTTCAATTCCAAATAGCTGTGGAAAACAAGCGGTTAGGCAGGTTAGAGCATTACGATAACATTAGCACTTGGTTTGAGAGCTGTAAAGGATAACATTTGCCCGTGGCTCGAGAGCTGTAGGATAACTAACCGCGTGACATCACATGAATGTTCCCCACAAATTCATTCACGAGTGGTGAATTAATATCTCTTGGGAACACGGTTCGCAACTTATCTTTTCAGCTTGGATCAGTTTTGACAAATTCGCTAATCAACCAAACGAATGAGATCTAGATCACCTGCCTCTCCACAACAGTTTCAACCAAACCGAAACTTCCCTTCTCCGTAATAAAAACAAACCAAACCCATTTTCTATCAGCATGATTATTTAACTGCAACTATAACCGTTTCTATTATTTGTTTTTGTTTGTGCTAGTTTTTATTTCACTTTTGGTCAAACAACTAAAAGCCATTTTGACGTAATTTTCGGAGAAAAGATATATTGCAATGAACTTGAATCCTTGAAATGTTTCGCCATTCGCTGAATTATTGAAGTTACGATTCGGTTTATCGTTGCCGTAAACCTCGGCGTATCCGTTTCCGGCATCATTTTCGACCTGTTGCTTTGCCACAACTTTTGATAAAAGTATCGTACTAAGATGACGAGAGTTAGACGATCGGAAGATTATATTAGTTCTTGCACTAAATATTCACTGTTTTTCTTCAACTTGGTATTTTGGGTGAGTATTTTAGTTTTTATTAGTTAAGTTAGTTGTTGAAAGTAAAAGCTTGTATGTTCGCAACCAATACTTATGAATATCCAATCGGGGTCAGAAGAATCTATAACTTAAAATTTACCAAACATTGTTAATATATCAGCCATTGTTTATGTTAACCTAATAAGCAGGTTTTTCTTAGTAAGTTTTAATACATTTTAATGTTAATTATAATTACCCATCATTAGTTTAGTAGAGTATTTCTCAAATACGGTTGCTGTGACATATTTGTTTCTTTTTCCTGAATTTTCTGGAACTTGAAATTGAACCTAGTGTTGCTAAACCTATCAACTTGTATGAAATATGAAGTGGAATGTTCTTGTTGGATGTTTTCGTAGTTTGGCAAGATAACGTAAATCGTCAAATCAAGGCTGGCCCTCTAATCATAGCTGATCCTTCATAACATTCTATGGTAAACAACTGTATGGAAAAGCTATGATCTAATGGTCGATTTCAATGTGCATTATGTGGCCAAACAATAAAAATGCCCAAATGTGGTAAACATTCCACTTCATGCACCGCTACATTTTCAAACTCAAAAAAGTAAAAGCCGCCACTGACAGATAGGCCATGATATCATAGCTGTTCCGTTTTGGAATAATCTTAAAACAAACTAATATCCTAAAATAAAAATATAAAATTTTTCCATTTGTATAATTCTTATAGTGTTAGGCCCATCACAGATATTTGCCAATTTTCCAAGAAAAGGAAACTTTTATTTTTCAAAAACAGAATACATTAAGTGCCAAGGGGACCCTGGGCCCTTCCAGACAACACATAAAATTATACAATTGAAATCATCTAGGATAATTAAAAGCAAAATTTTCGATTATGCCCAAACAAAAGGGGAACAAAACAAAAAGAAAAAGTAACGCAACAAAATCTGGCAAATGATCTTCACACGAGATACACAAACATATTACTAATAAAAGTAAAGTAAGTAAAATACATAACTTCACTTTTGGTTTTAAAAAACAAATCACAATGTATAATTTAGTTGACAGGACATGATATAATTTATTTTTTTAATTATATCACAGATTGGAAAAGAATCTCAACATCAATATTTAAGATGTGACGCTTAACTTCTTTTTAAAAAGCGAATTAAATTTCAGTTTGCTCCATTCGAAGCTCTAATTTACTTTTTCAGCTGGTAGGGGGCTCTTTGATCGCCATCGGCGGCTGGTCCTTCTTTGAAGAATACCACTACAAGGGCCTGCCGGAAGTGAACAATGCATTTGAGTTGTTTGTGCACCTGTCGGTTGTCATCATGGTCGTGGGAGGAATTGTTTTCATCATCAGTTTTGCGGGGTGCCTCGGAGCCTTGAGAGAAAACACCTGCCTCCTCAAGTTTGTAAGTATTGTTGTTTGATTTTATTCTCATTATTCATTATGTAACATAATTTTTTTTCTCTTAATTGGGAAGAGTTTAGGGTATGTAGCCCGTTGCCCTGTACGCATAGAATGACAAATGTAAACTGTAAGCAAAAATATAAAATAATTGTTACTAGTCCATTTACTCAATTTTTGGGTCAATGATAGGTGATGTTGATATAGGGGTATCATGTGAATATTGCATGCCACTCCTCCATACATGATGAAAAGCGTAGTGGCAGATGAGCCACTATCTGTCACACTCCTCTGCAATTCCACTGGGCAGGATAACTTTGCTCTGCCACAGTGGACATTGTAGTTCTTAGGTTCTTATTCTGAAGAGGTGTCCTAAGGTAAGGTAAAATTAAACAATATTCAAATGAAAATTGTAAAAAGAGCTATGTAACATAAGGTAAGAAAATGACCCCTGTTAGAACTAAGCCCTACAGAAAGCCATAGGCACAATGTATCATTCAATGCAAATTAAGAGGCGAGGTATCTTGTCTAGTTTAAATACGCAATAAGCAGGGTTGGCACGTTATTTACCATAGAAGGTTTTTACCGGTATTTACCATGGTTTTTACCGCCTTGGTAAAAACATGTTTTTCCCATGGTTTTTACCACTCTTAATAAAAAACATGTTTTCCCAAATTTTCTGAAAATTACCAAATAAAAAAAAAGGATAAATCAATAATTTATGTTCTTGTTAATGATGATGAATTCTAGTTTTCTTTTTATTATGGCATTGATGTGGTTGAAGAACAAATATTCCACACAGATTACTAGATTTTTTTTTCTTTTTAAAAATATTCATACCACACTAGGAAGAAAAAAATTATAAACATTAAGAACAACACCTCTCCAATTATACGCACATTTGTGTCGACATATAATAAGCATAAATTATATACAGATTGTGAAATATTTGTTTTTCAGCATGGGAAGTAAAATGTTTTTTTCTGGTAAAAATCTGGTTTGTACCGGCAAATACCAAGTTTTTACCATGTCTTGGTAAAAACTAGTTTTCACCGGTAAAAACCCAACCCTGGCAATAAGACCAGATAGACCTATTTATGAGAGATTTTGATCTAAGCTCTTATAAAAGTTAACCCAAAAAACTCAGACCGAGGGAAAAGAAAAGTGGCGATAATTAAACTTGACTCCCTTTTTTCTCTCCAGTACTCCTGTTTCCTGCTTCTCCTGTTCCTTGGGGAGATGGGGCTGGTGGTGTTCGCTTTCGTCTTCCCCAACCGGTTTGTGGACATCCTCAAAGAAGGCCTCTCCAAGGAACTCATCCTCAAGTACCGGGATGACGCGAACCTGCAGAACGCCATCGACGCATTCCAGACAGAAGTGAGTGAGGAGGACATTTTGAAGAGAAAATTCCTATGTGTTTAATTTAAATTGAAAAAATTCTAACTAAATTCTCTGAAAACTTCCTGGAATTACTTGTGCGAAAAAACTAGTAGTAAAATCTTAAAAGCTAAGGCCTCAAATGGTGCTTTACTACACTCTGTGCCACCTTAACTTAGGTAAAAACAAAGTGTAAATAGGCAAAGAAAAAAGCATGATTGGTCTGTTAGTTGGAAACTCTTGTGTAAGGTAATATGTACATATAAAATGATCTGAATACTATTTAACAAATATACACTTTCATTCTGATAAAATTGCCAAATTTTCTCAAATAATATTGTAATATGTTAGACCTTAAACGAAATTAATGTTTTAAACAAGTTTTCTGGATGGATTCACAAATAATTTATGGAACTCTTTACATGCACAGAAGGATCTTCTCCACTACATATTTCTATTTTCTCAACTTAGGCTGGCAAGGAGTGTATCTTACAAAATTCACTATAGAAAAAGTTATGTAAATACACCTATTTTTGCGAGGTTTTGATCTCCACAATGTCATAGTAATCATAAATTTAAGTTTTGCAAAATGTTTTTTTACTGCCATAAATAATATTTTGCAAAAAATTTTTTTTTTGAGGAAACAAACTAAACAGTGTAGTTCCCATGTGCAGTTCCCCATGTGCAGACATTGGGGAACTACTCTGTTCAGTTCAGAGATTTGATTATATTAGGTACCATTGTGTCAATGTCTGGGATGTTGATATTGCATCAATTACTGAAATGCTCAAAACTCATCACTTATTTTTGCAATTTCACACTGTTTGTGTTTTCACAGAGCTGTTGTTACCTCAATGGAATTTAAACTTCATATAATGTTTCTTTTCCTGCCTCTAGTAATTATAAACTTTTCTAACTCGCTCTTTACTATTTTCTCAATACCTCTCTTTGAATACTATACAATTGTTTCTTGAGTATAAAATAATAATAAAACTATCGGAATTCTGCTTGCTTTTGCTTAAAATTTATTTTACTACCTTGACTGAAGCATTCTAAATTACCATATGTTCGGTTTAGTGTCTTATGATCTGTGCACAACCCAATAATCGGGTTGGGTAGAGATATTCCCTAGCTCGCAAGTTATTTTTCCTGTGGAATTAAATATCAATATAATGTGCACCATTTCAACAACATTATAAATTTTTCGAAACTTTTTAAGTCTTGAATATTTACACATGATGTTTCTAACCTGAATATTAGCAGCACAAGTGTAATAATCAAGAATGTTTCTCATTTATGAATCAAAGTGTTGTTTAAAAACAAGAAATGAATAACATTTGGTCTTTAAATGTCTTTAATTTCATATGATACTGTAAAAACGTTTTGGAATGCTATTAATATCTTTGATAACCTGTTAAAGTGTTAATTAGAACATTTAAATACCTAATGGTGACTATTTAATTTTGCTGTACTGACATTTCATTGCACAGAGGCTCAGTGGCTGAGAGGTTAAACGTGTCTGCCTCCTCAGCCGGGGTGCGGGTTCGAGCCCTGGCTCAGTTGTCGGATTTTCTGGATGGGAAAAGCTTGGGCACGCATGTCATCTGATTATGTTCCATGTAAAAGATCCCTGGAGGGTTTATTTGGCTTGGGGTCTCAAAATTAAATCTCGGCATACTCTTAAACATCCACTGAGAGCTCAGATTCATTGTAATCTGCACATCAAAATTGACAGCGAGAGTTGCCTAGATGGTGCCACAAAAATTGGCTCTTAGTTCTGGGGAATATGCCAAGTTTGCAAAGACGGCCACTGATGCAGCCCCATTAGGTAGAAAAAATATTTTATAAATATATGTTTCACTATTGCACGACTTGAATTAATGTATTGATCCCACCCAATAGTTCCAGTGTTGTGGCATATCAGACCAGGGCTACAAGGACTGGTCCAAAAACATGTACTTCAACTGCACCGTACAAAACCTGAGCCCTGAGAGATGCGCAGTGCCTTACTCCTGTTGCAGAAATCCACACGATCTCGAGGTAAGCTTAAGTTTTACAACAAGTTTTTGTATCATGTATAAATGTCAGGGTTGGTTTTTTTCCCATCTAAAACTAATATTTTCCTTCCTATCTGGAAAATATGGTAAGTACCTTGAAAAACTGGGAAATGCCTCTTTCTATCAGAAAAAAAACATGAAAATTCAATTTTTTCTCGGATATACCTTATCTAGGAAATTACTGTTAATTAAAAAGATTTATAAAAGTAAACATCAGTTTTTCTTTTTCTGTTTTCATCCTAATTTTTGTATTGTGGCTGTGATTGCAATTATGCCATTGTCTGAGTGGGTTCATTTTGTTTTGTTCCCTATCATCCCCATTGTAGTTTGCCAAATCCTAGTAAAGTCGTTTGATTTTTTTCTAGATTTAGTCGACATAACTTGATGATTATTTACCCTATACAATATTCTAATGAATATTTATCACACACAATATTCTAATAAATATATATGTCTATACACCTGGAAACACTGAATAATGAACATGTGTACATGATTATTATGTTATTAGATGTAAAATAACTAAGGGAGATATGCTATTTTTAAAAATATTAAGGCCATGATGAATCCTTATTGTCGTTTCAATTATTGAGTTTTTCCCAGTGGGGGAAAACATAAGTTTTCCCAGGATGGTAAATACCCGTTTTTTCCATGGTATTTTCCAAAGGTGGTAAAAACCATGCCAACCCTGATAAATGTAGATGAAGACATGGTTGTTTCTTGGATCGACTAGTTTTATTGTTTGAAAATTGTTGCAATATCTCTGTATTCTCTATTATATTTAAATTTTCCAGCTAGAGAAATTGATTTTTTTATAAACTTAAAATCTGCAATACCATTAATTCTTCTTCGATACTCAAATTTTCATAGATTTGGAAAAGCATATTAGCTATAAAATAATTAATTATTCTCCTCCCCAACACTTACCAACCTTAAATTCTCCCCCAAACCTATATCTATAGATTAAGAGCTAAGATTGTTTGTTTAATTTACATTAAAACCATCCAAATAAAAATAGTTTTGAGCAATGAAAATGTAAATGAATACTTTCTGAGCATAGAAAGGGCAAAACTTTATAGACCGATAATTAGACCGATTAAAAACTGAACTGAACTGCAATCTACAATACAATGAAAGCAAATACTGGGTGATAATAATGACAGTCATTTAATACTACATTGTATTCTGCAGATATCATTGTTTTTTGATCACCTTGTAGCTATTGCTATGCAAATTAATTTGCTTCTAAAATTTAAATTATTTAAGTTGTGTTTTTTCCTTCCTCAGAGTGGATTGATCAATGTGATGTGCGGATATCAAATGCAGAATGCGTCGGTGAGTTATTTTCTCTTTGACTTGTCTTTTGTTTCAAATATTTCAAGCGAGATTTTAAACCAGCCCTTAATTTTATTTAAGTTATAAATATATTTGATGCAACAAAGTATCAAATATCTGGCACTTAAATATCTAAAGTCCTTAAATAGCCTGGAAATTTTAATGTTTTTTGGCATATTTTCTAATTAATATATACAGCAAATATGTTTTGGCAAATAATTTTGAAAAAAAAAGAGCTACTATTTGCTAAGCTTCACCGCAATTTATTAGAATTCAAGGTTTTATGCCCTAAAATTTGTTTATAATTGCAAAAAACCTTTAAATTACTGATTTTTGCTAGCAAATTTGGCTTGAGCCTAATTGTTTAAACCAGGGGTTTCCTACCTTTTTGCCACCTGTGTACCACTTAACTTTTGAAGAAATTTCGGCATACCACATAGCCAAAATAATTTAATAATTACGTATAGTATTTAACCCTTCTAAAAGTTTTCAAAGGCTCTTTGATTTAAATTCCTGAGAAAACTTCATACTTAATGGTTAGATATTTATAACATGCTGTTAATGAAGGATAAATAAAAAAATTAAAATAGTATTAATTTACAGTGTTTTATTTATTTTCCGTATTTCTAACAACATACAAAAAAATATATAGTACAAACTAAAAGAAATATCATCATACCAAATATAATTTTAGAGTCTTTATTTCGAAACTTGTTGTTTGCCTGTGATTAAAATATCAACATTTGGACTAATATGACTTATTTTCACTCTTTAGTCCTCTTCAACACTTCTATGTTTATTTTTGAAGTTCAAGAGTTCAGAAAATCCAACTCTCACACAAGCAACTTGTAACAAATGCAATCAAAAATAGCAGAGCTTGCCGTAAGCTCAAAGGGTGCTAGGTTTTACTTCCGATCCAGATGTTGATTATTAAAGATTTCTTTTTAAAATAATGTTAATGTTTAAAATAATGAGTTATTTGTTATCTTGCTCACTGCTCATTCGTACAGAAAATATTTGTCATTGTTGCTCATTTGTATAGAATCATATTGCTCACATGACACACGCGTACCACATGAAATTTTACGGCATATCCCCAGTGGTACGCATACCATCAGTTGGGAACCCCTGATTTAAACAATTAAATTACTGATTCCTGCAATCAAAAGCTGGAGAGTAAAAATTTGAACACTGTTTCTCAAGTTAGTATTTTTAAAAAAAACCTGTCAAATAATGTTGTGAAGTTAATTCTACAAGGGCCCACGCATATGTACCTCTTTAGCAATGAGAATAACAGAGTTTGGCTCTTCCTAAAACTTACTCTTTAACTTTGACTTTTTACTGTAATAATTTTTTGTGAAAATAATTTTTGAAAATGTTGTGTTTATTTTTCAGTCTCAAACCAACACTGCCGAGATGATCTTTTCCCGGGGGTGTATCGAAGCCATGCAGGATTATGTCTCGAGCAACCTACACTTAGTCGCTGGTATTTTCCTGTGTGCATCATTCGTGCAAGTAAGTCTATCAATTACCGGTAATATTTTGTCTTTTGGTGGTTTTCCACTTTTTATTTATCATTTTGTGGCTCAATATATATGCAACAAACTATGGAATATAGTTTGTATTTATCGTAATAGAAATAAACTCTTATGAAATTTTACAGAAAAAATTGCAATTCAAGATTTAAGGAAATATTTCAAATTCCAAATTTTTCTAAAGATATCTCTTGTAAATTTTTTTTATCTGACTAAAAACGTTAATTCTTCTATGCTCAAATTTTCATAGCTGGTGACGCATAAATTATCTGACAATAATTTACCTAACAGTTTAATTAAATGTAAAAAATTTTACTAAAAAACTACTTTACTTAACCCTTTCAGTTCCAGTGATGCCATTTGGCATCATCATGTTTCTGATCATAATTAAAAAAGTAATAGGGCTGACACCTATTTTGATTAATAAAATTTTTTTATTTTTGAATTAAAAAAAGTTAGAAGAATTGAATGATGTGCTTTTTGATAGCACAAAGGGTTATAGACGATAGAACAAAATTTCTAAAATGTGATGCCAAATTGTCATCGGGACTGAAAGGGTTAAATAAAAGGCAATTTGAATTTGTTTTAATGAACCATGTGAAATTTTAATAAAGAAACTATGTTGTAAAGTTGCGACATACAGGGAATTTTAATGTTTTCCCTGTTGAGCCCTGATTAACTGTGTAGTGAATGCAGTTATTTGAAATTTTGTATTGTCCTATATATTTTTTCTCAAAAAATCTTATATATTCTTAAATTGTCATTTTGACCTCTGAATAAATGGTTTATTATTTAAAAAAATAGTTTAAAATAACTTTCAGGCATAATAGTAGCATAATTTCTTGTTAATTAAAACCTCTAACATAACATAATTTAAATAGATATAATTTAATAGAAATAACAAATGTAATTTGTTTCACTTGCAGGTTTTTGCAATGTACCTCTGCAAATCGTTACTCGCACAAATCAAAGCTCAACTATCGCAGTGGAGGTAACGTATTTCGAAGACATGAAGAAAAAATAACTTGGCATTCCTAGTCATTGCAGGACTTTTTCTTACATTTTTATCGTATTTTTAAAAACAAACATCTTTCTTAGACATGTGAAATTAATCAAACTTTGAAGAACTGCTGAATGGAACCTGACATGTTGAAACGAAGAGTTTTCCAAATCAATTTTGCTATTGAAAAGTTAAACTCTGTCCGAATCAACTAGCCTTAGAGGTGGTGCACATTGCTTTTTCTTCTGCCATTACTCTTGAAGTGCTTAGAATAGTAATTGTCAGGGCCGGATTTCTAAATGGGCTGTAGCCTACAGCAGCAAATTTGATGACCAAAAGCAGTATTTGTCATAAAAAAATTATAAAGATACTGATATTGTTAAGAAAGAAAACAAATACTTTCATTAAATAATGCATAAACCATAAACGTATATATATTACTAATATTTAGTAACAAACATGGCTGCTGCGAGGGCAAATGCATCCTTTCCTCGCGTATTTGGAAGTTGAAAGAAAAATTGTAAAATAGGTAAAAATATTTGCCTATTATTTCACTTTCGATTGAGAGTGTAAAGTTACATAGGTGATTCTAATATTTCAATAGAAAAGTCTAGAAACCTGTATCTGGTATATCTTACAACGGAAGTGGGGGAAGGAGAAACACCATTCAGACGCCAAACAATAAAAAACCACTAATAAATTAAATCATAGCCTACAGGCAGCAAATCTTTAAATCCGGCCCTGGTTATTGTCCATGCAAAGTGGCTAGTTCGACAATGTATTCCAAGTTACTTCCTGAGCAAGCTTATTGCTTATTTTTAAGGGGATCAATATACAGTTACTTGGTTACACAGCATTTTGTTTATAATGCCATAACGATAAGTCATTTGAACTGCCCATAGATAGCATTATAATATTTTGATTATAATGACAATTTGTAGAAAGTTATTTCCTATTTAATGTGTCTGGTTTCTTGACTGTCTACTTTTTGATACACATTTAAAAAAAAGAAAGAATAGTTATATATGCTTAATGACTTTTGATAATTTTCCTTTTGGGCATTGTTTAAAGTTTCGCAATTTTTGTATGTTGTAGAAAAATTTAAGAAATGTATATATTTTGATCTCGGAACACAGAATGGTGTAAATATGCTTAAATCAATTAAAATCGGAAAACATATTGGTTTTAGACACAGAAATCTGAAAATATTTTGCTTTTAAAATTTGCTTTGTTTTTTGTTTTCATAGAATTTAGGTTTGATAAATCACTTTTTTAAACCTGAAAATTTTATTTGCTTAAGAAAAATCACAAAAAGTATTATTTGTGTTAAAATGTGTGTAATAAATATTTTTATCAAGTTTTCTAATTTACTACATTTTTTCACAAGAAGGGAAATCTTCGTTCCCTTTTCATTTACTTCATAAACATTTAAAAAGTATTAGGTATAATTTGATAATTTGTATTTTATTTTAATGCGTCCTATGCCCTGAAATACTATACATTATTTGTTTAATAATGAAGAAAGATTGAACTTTTATTGCATCAAAGATAATGAAATGTTTTGATTGACAATCAGAATTATGAACAATGCTTGAAATGATATCTAGTAAATAAAACCTGACAAGTTTTTAATACATGATTGAATATTTGAAACATTTTCTGCACTTCGAAAAAGGAAGTCGTATTTTATAAATTAGTGTATTAAATTCAAAACACGCTAAATAGAAAGTCATTGGTACTTAATTGTTTGTGCAATATGTACTTATTTTAAGATAGTTAATGAAGTTACTTTTCTTACGTTTGTTAATCACTTCAATAAAAATATCTAAAACGATGCTTAATATCTTATAGACCTATACTGTAGATCAGGGGTTCCCAACCTTTTTACACCTGCGTACCACTTGACTTTTTGACTTGACACCAGACCTAAATATTTTAATCAATGATGATATTTACTCTTCTAAAAGTGCTCAAAGGTTTTTTGAGAAATTCCTGAGAAAACTTCATATTTTAATGGTGATATTTCTTTATTTATAACATGCTCTTAATAAAGGAGAAATAAAATATTAAAATGGCATTAATTTACAGTTTTGATTATTACCTCTAGGTCTAAAAAAATGCAAATAAAAAATAAATGATGTTGCTCACATCAACAAAAAATGATGTTGCTCACATCACTCACGTGTACCACCTGAAAGATTCCCGCATACCACTGGTTGGGAATCCCTGCTGTAGATGGTAAATAAGTTAATACTAGCTCCTTCCCCGTCGTTTTAATTGTTAGATGGAAAAAATATATACTACTCTACAATATAGGGTAAGGAAAAAAGGTTTCAACGCATAAATCTTGTGAATGTTTTTTTTTGTTTTATCGGTTCTGAATCTTTTATTACACTGCTATTCTATATATATCATGTACCTAATTTAGCTGCATATCTAAAAAGTTCTTAGAAGTAGTAGTACATTGTTAAAATTGTTCATTTTGGACAAAACTTTTGAAAGATGTTGTTCCTAGTTTTTGTGAATCATCAAAGAGATATCGTAAGCAGTATTATGCATTGCAAATGTGCAATATTATTGCCTTTTACATTTTTTACAATGCTGGCAATCATATTTTCATTAATGTGATCTGGTTTTGAAGATTTTAAACCATTAAAAATATATTTTTTATACTTTATCTTTGCATTCATAATCAGATTTTTTTTGCAATTTTATACTACTTGCTTTTTATACAAGTGAATTTTTATATGCATTTTCAAAGTGATGAAAAAAGCTTTTAAAAATCCTGTTTTATCATAATTTTAATACAATAAAACATGTTTGCTTATTAAGTCATATTTTTGGGTAAACATATTACTTGTCTTCGAAATACATATTTATTTGTGTAATGTTTATTAAATAATTAACATCATTAGGATTGTTAATAAGGAGGATAGGATTGTTCATTTAATGTACTTATCTCTTATGTTGGTATAAATGTATTTGTAATAGCTAGAAAACGTTTATTAAAAATGAAAGAATATTAGTGCTTACTAAATGATGTTTTAAGCATTATACTTTTTCTACTTTTGTAATTATATGTTCTTGGTTTTTAATAAATTTTTTTATTATGTAATAGTTTTTGTAATTGTTATTTAGTATTTTTTCTTGATACCATATAGCCTACCCATCTCTTCTCATGAAACTTATTCAGTTATTCACCAATATTAAAAAAAAAAACTCCAAATATTTGGCCTGGTATAATTTATTCAAGAAAGTTAGAAGACGTTGAAGTCTTGAACCTCTGCGAAATAAATCATGTGACTATTGTGCATGTTATCTGTAACATCCTGATTTGATCCACTTATAGTAGGCTATCTAGTGTGCGAGCCCCGAAAGCATTTTCTACCCTCATTCCCATATGCGGTTTTCTTTGAAACGGTGTGAGTGTTTTCCCCCCACCCTACTTGGGATCTAACTATTTGGATTGTCAACCTCTTAACATTTCCTAGAAAACCAAGCGAAGGGATGGGTGAAGAGAGTATTTTCGAGGCTTGCATAGTAAATAGACTATAGGCTCTGTAGTGATGGCTGTTTAAAATTCTGTACTTCAAAAATGAATTTAGATTAAATTTTTGTTTGCGTTTTAAAGATTTTCAATGTCAAATGTTTTGCAAAATGCAACTTTTTCTCCCATTTTGTGAAAAAGAACAATCCCGGCACAACTCAAACATAGTTTTAGTCATTCCGAATAAAAAGTATTTAGAGTGTTAGTTGTGTTAAAACATCGTAACTCAGATAGAATAACAAAAAATAAGTCAAAAGCTACTCAATTTTCAGTTTTTTTCTATCCTTTCAATATATTTGTTATGGGTATTCTGTTAATTAGTGGTGCAAAAAGTTTGTTTGAAAAAGATTCATTCAAATCAATCATTCAATTCATTCATTCAAATCACATTCATTTTCGTGATTGTCTAAATTTAACCCTCTAATGCATACTGTTACCGTTCGGTAACAAGTTACATAATCCACTTTATTCTATTCAAGTAGACCTCCCTCTCGACAAATTTGTGTTTTTTTCATCTATTACATTCCATTTTGAAGTTTTAGTTAATAATAACTCTCATAAATGACAGCAGTAAAAGTGTATTCAAAATTAAAAAGTGAAGTTTCTAACTGTGTAAAATTACGTTTTTGGCAGTATTCAAAGTATAATAGTATTAGTATACTAAATACATATAAATTGTTTTGAAAAAATAGTTATTGTTAAAAAGGGTTATTTTGAACTATATTAAGTAGTTTTCTAGTCACTATTATCAAAATTGGAATTTTGTAGTTGGTTTTTGTCACATGGAAATTTTTTTAAAAATTGAAATTATTTAAATTCTATTGCAGTTAAATTTTTTTCAGTATTTTTCCCATAATGTACGAGTAGTAAGGATACATATATACTTTTTGGGCATGAAAATAAAAATTCATGCATTAGAGGGTTAAACCTTGATAATATTTTTTGCTCCTTAAATAATGAATCCGAAAATGCAGCTTGTAAAACTAAATGTATATTACAGTATGAATACTTATCATTAACCCTCTCGCTATGAAGGATTTTTGCTTCCTGTTAATATTTGATAGGAATAACATTATCGAATTCTTTGTTCGGGCGTTTCAGTAAGGAAAGGTTTAAAAAAAATATAAGGCAAAAGTTCTGAGAAAAAAAATATTTAATAAACGTACATGATCTTATCACAAAAATAACAAATTTTATAGTATAAAGTTCAACAGAAGTAAAAATAATAATACAAGATTCACACAAAAAGAAACGCATTATACGTACATTAACGCATCTCTTCATGGACAACTCCACATAGCACACATTTTTTCAAGTCAAAATCCCAATGTATAGGCTTTTCTCTGTATTTACCTCTAATAGGGTACTTGACTGCATTGCTAAAATACCTTCCAATGTTATTTAAATTATAGTTGAAAGTAACAAACAAATGCACATATAATTTTTGCGAAATAAATCTTTAGATCATTAAAAAAATCGTTTAAAAAAAGCATTTTTTTTTCACTTGATCACAAACACGTCGGTTTGGCTGACGCCACTGTGAACTATAAACAAACCGGAATGATGTTTTTTCTTTTCTGATTAAAACTTGATTTAATCTAATTACTATTGAAATAATAAATATTGAGAAAATGTAGGGCTGTTTTACAGATGCATACATTTAAAATTTGCTTAAAATCGATTCCAATGTGGTGTTTCAAAGTTTGTTTATAGTTCATAGTGACATCACAGATACCACGTGACAGCCAGAAAGCGTTTTCAGGAGCGATTTTTCGTCCTAATTTTCAAATACATTTTTCTGCCTTTTTATGGGGGAAAAAATACGGGTCTAATATTTTTGGCATAAGAACATTTTTAGCCAATAAAAAAAAAAATAGTCAAGTACCCTATTTTACAGAAACTCCGAAAAATGGGTAGTACTTCCGGATAATTTTGTACAAGATTTTGCAGATTAGATGCCATCGCAGGTGTGGACCTCGTCTTTGACCACAATGAAATAAATTGTGTTTTGAACACGTGTGTGTTTATAGCCTTTTTTTTTTTAAATTTAAGAGTTAACAAATGTTAGGTTGGGTACTGACATCATGGAGATTTAAGCCTATGTGCTCGTACCTTCCTTTTAACTTCTGTTTTGACAGCCAAAATTTTAAAACTCTTTATTTATTGAAAGGTATGACATCTTTATTGTACTATATTGTACTTTAATTTTACAGTACTATAAGAATTTCTGTGAGCATTAAAGGCAACAGAAAACAAGTCGAAACTTAGATAAAATTAAGTCATTTTTATTTAAGAGTTAGCCATTGGGAGATTGGAGCCATTGGGGTGATTTTCAGAATTCTTTTTTAGGGAAGGATAGAAAGGTATATCCTTTATAATTTTCCCATATTATAAGAATTTCTGTAAGTAATGAGGCAACAGGAAGTTTAACTATTTGAGTTCAGAATTGAATTTAATAAGATTACTTCATAATATTTTGCTAGGAGATTTTGACAAAGCATGTCTTTGAGTTTTGCTTTCTGAGCTCACTGAGATCCAACTCCTTGTCACTGAGGAAGCTCCACCGGATGCCGTCACACAGGGGCTCTTCCACAAACGGAAACAGCAGATGCCACCAGGGTCTACAATAAAATAAGTGGAAATAAACCTCACACAAATAGGCTTTTGATTTGGTTTGGTTAAGTTAAGGTTACAGTAAAGTGGGCTAGTAGTTTGGTTTTTGAATTATCGTCGCACTAGAGCTACACGAGGGCTATTAAGTGGGCTAGTAGCGATGGTCCTTGTAAATTTGAACATCAGTCATGGGATGGTAAGTTGTATTTGAATTGTAATGAATTAATATAGCATATAAGGACAATTTACAAGGGCTAGATAATAAAGGACAAGGGCTTCCATAAGAAAAAAAAATCATTTTAATTTTTTGTATGGTTTTTGAAATAATGCCAAAAATTTTTAACTGTGGAACTGGAAAACAACAAAATAAATATATATTACCTAAAAACACTTCAAGTTATATATTTTAAGGTATCTAACCATATTATAAAAAAAAATTGAGCAATTTTTTTAAAACTGAAATAGTTTAAATTGTGTTTTAAATACGTGGAACTGAAGTGAACTTTTCAAAAATCAGGTGAAACGCTTGTTAGCTATTTTCTAAATAAAACAAATAGTAGTTCTGACTTTGATTGAGATTAACGTAAAATATCGTCTAATAGAACAAAGCGTGAAGAATCGAATGATGTGTGTTTGGATGTCATAACGGGGCATAAACATTTAGAAAAAAATATTGAAAATGATGATTGCGAATGGCATCACTGGGACTGAAAGGGTTAATTGTAAAAAGTGTTTAGCTACTCTTAATATAAAATAGTGTTTATTTTACCGATTATAGCCAATGCACAAGAACAGCTTCCAATTGTTCCCGAGACCAAAATCATATGGATTCTTATAAACCTAGAAGAAAAATTAAGAAGTAAATACTAGAGCAAAATACCAGTAAATAAAATATTTTATTTTTAAATTTCTTTAATAATGGAGATTTCTTCAATAATGGAGAAAAGGGTGATTCTTTTAAATGAAGAAGTGTAACAAACCTAAATCTCTGTATAAACCCAATTATCAAACATACATCATATAACTATGTTTTGTAAGTAATGTTGAAAAAAACTAATGTTTAGTATTTGCTATGGTGCACATCAATCTTATTAAACTTGTGGTCTTAAGTCTTAAAAATAAAAAAAATTTTGGCGATATGATTGCAAAATCAAGCTTTTTTAATTTCAAAATCACTGCCGTAAGTACTCTGAAATCAAGTGTATCCTCCTACAACTTCCTTCTTCATAGAAGGGTCATTCTCTGTAAAAGGGACAAATTGATGTCCCGGATACTTTTCTCTTTATTTTTAAATTATATATGCATGTTTGTGATTTGTTGGTGTAAACTGGCCCACAACCTAACTAGTCCCACTTAAAAAATTTAAAGTAATTATAATTTACTTACATAAAATTTCATTTAAATACCCGATTTGTCACTCCCTCACACTGTCCCTGCATGCTTTTACAACTTTTAACGTCCTAAAAAAAGCCATTTTAAATATATGATCCTTTTTGGCGGAACTAATTATGGTTAATTAGTTTCTGTAGTTTCCGAAAATGTGTCTGATGTTTTTCTACCATCAGTAGTTTTATGTAATTTTTTGAGTATGTATGTGTTGCTGGGTTATAGAGTCACTCCTACAACACTGCTTTAAAGTTCAATTTAAAACTTACTGGAAGACTAAGAAATCGAATTTAAATTGGCATATTATTCCTAAAGGATTGAGGCTTCTAAATCAGCCATCAGTTGTTTTAATCCATGAGTGATAACGTTTTTACAGTACTTTTAGTATTAAAAATATCATGGGAGTGTTTTACTGCCGTCACTCACTCAACCTCATTTACTGATTATATATAAGTGCGAGAATCTTTTTACTAGTCTCAAATTGTAGGCATTTAAATGTAGATCAACATACAGTCTCTTTATTTCATAAAAAATCTAAGAAAATGATGTTATTTGACTTTTCCTACGGAATCGTCACTCACTCACACGTCACTAACTCACAAATCAGCTTTGAAGGTCAGTCCAAATTGGATAACTTCATCTTAGATCATTTTTTCGAAGCGCATTCAATACCGATCGGTTGTTTCGCTTCAAGTGTAATTTTTTTTAAACGCATGCCCTTTAGATATTTTACGAGAGTGATTATTCATTTCTTCTTCTACGTTATAATCAAGAGTTGGGGTCAAATTTGCCGACCAGGCGGCGCAATGGTTAAGGTGCTAGCCTTTGGTGCTGCTGGGTTCTTGTTGAATTCCGGTATGGAAAGGATGTTTGTGTTTGTCAATAAATATTGTTATTTGTCTATAGGCGTGTTTACATGAGACATCGAATCCATAGATTGAAAAGCACACTCAGCAGTTTTTCCCTCTTGGGGATTTTCTCCCAGACAGAACCGGAATTACAGGGTTCATTAGGGTAGAGGGGTTCTCAAACTCTCCAATGAAGGAGGGTTTGATGTTTTATGACATGGATTCGGCCACAGACTATCATTTGGGTTAGAAATCCTGATCGTCCTCTTTTTCCCCTAATGGAGATTTTGGCATTTCATGAATTCGATGGCTCATGTAAACGCGCCTTATGTGTTTGTGTCGTCTTTCCTTGTGTGTCTCTTGTGACTGTCTCTTCTGGCTAGCGGGGTAAGGAGCTATTAAGCCTATGTTCTTCCTTTCTATAGGTCGCACTCACTGTCATTTGTAAGAGGGTCAAACTGTTAATTTACACTAGAGCTACACTTGGGCTATTGATGACGGGTATCGTAATTTAGAACCACAGTCGCGTTATCATCAAGGTATTTATGACGAATAACTAAAATAAAAATGCGGTGGCATTTTTTTAACCTGCTCTTCTCGATCAGGAGTCGTTTCCTCTAAACACATTATAAGCATATCAAACACTTCTTAAACACAATTTATTCCTTTGAAATTATACTTGACCATGACCAATATTCATGTATGGTCAGCGTCGGCTCGTCACCTGAGTGCTGTTCTAAATTACGACGTCCGTCGCCAAAAAGCCCTCATGTAGCTGTAGCGCGACGGTAATTCAAACTAACCTAACTTTCGCATTCGTATAGAGATGTATATCGTGTAATGTCTACTGTAGGTTTAGTTGCGTCTGTTATTCAACCAAGCCTAATCGACATAGACTTGAATCACACGTTTTTGAACTAAAACACAATACTTAGCACTTGAGGCAAGTCAAAGAGGCATGCAATGGTTTCGGTGCTGCATGAGCATACATTGTCTATTGCGCATGCTCAGCATCTAAAGAAGTTAACGATAGTTTTCAAATGTGAAAAAAAATATATTTGATTAAAAAAAATCATTGAAGGGATCTGAACCATTTTTTTTTTGCTATATATGAATATGTGAAACACATATAATAAAAATTATTCAATTAGAAAAATATTTTTTTCTCCAGTTTTTAAAAGTGCAATTTGTCCCATTTACAGAGAATGACCCAGAAATATACTTCTGATACTTGAAATCACAGTCTGAAAAATGATTTTAGGTCTCCTTAATTTGAACTGTTTCAGTACTTGAAGTTTAAAATGAATTTGCAGGTTTAGGTATGTAAAAAGCCCATCTATATAATAATACTCTTGCGTGGCTCCCAAATTTCCTTATATTTCTAACTCTTTCCTCTTTCTAAACTGGGTTGGTGAGAGATAGCAAGCAGGGGGAGTCCCTTCTAGTTTAAATAGATATCAGATCTCAAGAGATTAAACTAAAGAGCGTTTACAGATTTTTCAAAAACCTTACCTGTCCCTCCTTTGCAAGCCTTGCCGTCTCTTTCTTATTAATGTGTCCCTCAATGCTCGTTTCGCCCCTTGAAATGAGCCGGGCATGCCACGCCAAAAGTGCGCCAAGCACCACCAAAACGGAGACGCAGAGCAGGGCAGCGTACACTATGCAGGAGTGGTATGCGGTCTCCGGCCACTTCGACACAACGGTGGAGTTGGAAGGAGCAACAACGGAAGGAATATCGAGATTTTCTTTTTTCTGTGGAAATAAAATATAATAATCTTTATTATTACAAAACAAGTTGGTTTGTAACAGAATCTGTCACTTAACCCGCTTCCACACAACAGTTGTGTTTAACAAGTAAAAAGGCGTCAAACTCAGCATTTTTTCTATATCAAACATTTAAGGCTAAATTCAGCATGTTTAATTTATTTTACTTCAAAAATTAAATTATTATAACTTATGTATATCGCTTGCAAAAATTAATTTATATTTCAAAGAATAAATATGTAATATATCTTGCTTTTAAATAGAATGAAAACATTTCATATCAACATACAAAGAAACTTGTAGTGAAATATATTTGACGTCATTTCAAACTGATCGATGCCGCAAAAATAAATTTATTTCAATTTATTGTCTAAAAGAATTAAAGTTTCTTGAGTGATTGCTGCGATGGCAATTGTGATTAAATTCGAATAAAAATGGCTTCCTATACTTTTTAAATGAGCATTAAAGTTTTCAGTTTTTTTAATTAATTGAAGAAGAATTTAGAATTTGAATTGTTTTCTAAAATTTTCAATGCATTCTAATTTTGATGTGCTGAATTTTGATGTATCACACTTGTCCATAGCTTTTGTAGTTTGGGCTATGCAAGTGGGTGACGGACACACGAACTGAACGATTATAATACCTTCCACTTTTTACGTTATAAACATAGTGTGGAAGCTAAAACAATGTAAAAATATTATGGCAAAAAATCAAACAAAAACTGGAACAAATAAGATCGAGCATAATGTGGCAATCAGCTGGCATACAGATATGATTGAAATGCTTCAAATTATAGTGAATAATAGAGATCCAAGTCATTTATATTTTTAAAATTTGGTTTTAAGATGATGCCTATTAACAGATTGAATATCCACTCGAGTTAAGAGCAAATAGTGCTCCTAATACAGATAACGCTACAGATGAAAGGATTTTAAAATCAAATAATTTAATAACTTGTTTTGATTTAGATTTCATTAAAACCATCATAATCATACAGATACGTAAAATAAATTAGTATTGTTCATTTTCAAATCTGATTTCAAAAGATTTCTGAAAAAAAAAAGAGAACTCTAAAATCAAAATAGAAAAAACTTACTACTAAAAAGTACCTATGGACAGAAACGTATTTTGGAATGTTTCTTATAAAGTTGACCACAACTGGAGTTATGCTGTTGTGCTGAAATTACAATTTTTAAATATCAACTACATGCTAAAAAAATGTTTAATGGAGTTATGCTGTTGTGCTGAAATTACAATTTTTAAATATCAACTACATGCTAAAAAAATGTTTAAAAAACAAAGTTTATTCTTATTTAAATACTAATATAGTGTCAAAAAAAGAAAATGTTTCACAAATGTTCAGATACAGTTAATACTTGATAACTCCAAGTCCCAGGGGACCCCCAAAAATATTTGATTTATCGAAGTTACTTCTCATTCCTCTCTACTAGCAGTTAGGATAGGTCAACATGGTTTAAATGGTTTTTGATGTGTGCTACAACACTACAGTTGTAACGCATTTCAATTTGTTAATGACCCATGTAAACAACAAGAGAATAATGCAGGGTCAAAAGGTTAATTAAACTCAACTTATTACAAATTTGGCCTCATTACATATTGATTAGTATACATACTATGTAAATTTCACTTGAAAAAAGCAGTTATACTTGTCTGAAATGAACACAACAAGCCTTTGCCCAGTAATGGGCTGTTGCGCTGAAGAGTTTAGTTTTTAGTTACATACTTGTTGTTTGTATTTTTAAAAGGTTGTTGGCATTCACAAAGTTACCTAATCTTTTAAACACATCATTTAAATTCGAAGTTTTGAACAGAATTGTGTTTTTTATTGGGGAAATCTATCACAAAAACGAGATGTTCACTTCGAGTTATCGAGACAGTTTTTTAAAGAAAAGTATAGAAATGATTCAGGACACAACTAAAAGTTCGAGTTAGCGGATTATTAGACTTACAGGAAGTCGAGTTGTCAAGGTTAGACTGTATCATAAAAAATTTATAGATAATACTTTTTTAAACAAGAAAACTACAGAATTTTGAGTTCATATTAAGTGTCACTATATGTAAAGGGGTATCGGGTTATTCACATGATTTTTTTATTAAGCACCAGGTAAAACCTTAACAGGACAGAGGAAATGCTATCAGTTCAAAGATCAAGTTTCGCATTAACCCTCTAATGCATAGTGTTACCGTTCGGTAACAAGTTACATAATCCACTTTATTCTATTAAAGTAGACCTCAATCTCGACAAATTTGTATTTTTTTCATCTATTACATTCCATTCTGAAGTTTTAGTCAATAATAACCCTCATAAATGACAGTAGTAAAAGTGCATTCAAAATTAAAGAGTGAGGTTATTAACTGTTGTGAAATTACGTTTTCTGGCGTAAGTCAAAGTAGAATAATTTTAGTACTAAATACAAATAAATTGTTTTGAAAAATTATATATAGTTAAAAAGGGTTATTTTAAAATATATTTAGTAGTTTTCTAGTCATTATTATCAAAATTGGAATTTTTTAGTTGGTTTTTGTCGCATGGAAATTTTTTTTAAAATTGAAATTATTTAAAACCTAATGCAGTTAAATTTTTTTCAGTATTTTTCCCATAATGTATGAGTATTGAAGATACATATATATTTTTTTGGGATGAAAATAAAAAATCATGCATTAGAGGGTTAAATGGGTCTCCAAAAGTCTTCTCTCTGTGCTAATCCAAAGGGACAAAAAATAGCTTTCAAGGCATTATTACTCTTGCCGTATTTAATACTTTTACAAAACATTTTTTTATATGACAAATGTAGCTGGCTTCAGCGTCCTTATAATTTCACTTTTTGTAACAAGTTAAAATATTATATTGTAGAATTATGTTATTTTGTTATAATAATATTAATTTCAAAAAGTGGAAAAGACATTTAAACCAGCTATATTTATCATATAAAAATATCCATCTAAAAACTATTCAATATAATTTGGGTAAATTCTTAGAAATTTATCGTTTCCAACTGGAACAACACAGAGAGAAGATTTTGATTTTGAAGCCCTGGTACCCCTCTCATTTACCCCTTAAGCGAACTTTAAAAAAAGTTCCAATATACCACATAACAAAACTCACTTCGGCAACAAAAAAGTGATCATATGCGACCGGAATGCCAAATAAACAGATGAACACTACACCAACCCATGTGTAGACACCAAACATGAAAAAGTATCGATGATTAAAATGACCCACACAGTTATTCAGCCAAGCTAGTAGCGTTAAGGAAGCACAACATTTTAAATAAGTTTTACAAACAAGAAAATTAAACTTAAAAATGGTAATATTAAAACATGTCAGTTGTTGTTAGTTGTTTATAATTAGAAATATGTGCTCTATGACTAATATTTTTATTTTTCATTGATTACTTAATGAGGAAAAATTAAAACAGCATTACCAGTTGTGAAGATGAAAATAATGAATTTTGTTAACTGGTAAATTGCACACATTACAAAAAAAAAAAAAAAAAAACCTAATCTAAACTAAGCCCTTTTAAAATCAATTTTCAAACATTAAGATTTTTTCTAATAAATTCGGATTGCACGCATTGCATTTTTTTTAAAATAAATATTTTAAGGTCATAAATAAAAAAATTCACTTCTACACTCCCTGCCAATCTAAGTTGGGTAAATAGAAATATGTGGGAAGATCTTTCCGCAGAAATTATTTGTGAATCCATCCAAAAAACATGTTTAAAACTTTAATTTCGTTTGAGGTCTAACAGATTCGGATATTACTTGAAAAAAATTGGCAATTTTATCAGAATGAAAAGTGTATTTTGGTTAAATGTTATTCATATTATTTAGTATGTAAATATTACCTTTCAAGAGTTTGCAAATAACGGACCAATCGTGCTTTTCCCACCGCCTTTTTACTCTTTGTTTTTACCCAAGTTAGGTTGGCAGGTAGTGTAGATTAATTAAAAGAACAGAGTTCCCAACAAATTTTAATGGCAGCAAAAATCCTTGCAAAGGATACGACAATGGTGGTCCATTTTCAGTATGCAACGATTGCATACGCTACAGTGGTGAGTGCGGGGAGGTTTTGGTGCGATACAACGTTTGCAAATGGAGACTGCTTCGGTGATCATGGCTCCCTGGAGACACAAAATAAAATATGAATGAAAATTGAGAGCTGAAATACTAAATCAGTTTTCATTTCACCTTATTAAAATTAGTGCTTTTTAAAATGCGACTTGAAAAGTAGTTATAGAAGCATAATTGCAGTGAAAAACGTTAAGGTTAGTGAGCAACATTTCACATTATTTTATTGCTATCACTCACTAATAGTTCAATAAGTACACATAGTAAAACATTTGAGGTAGTGAATAACCTATAAAGTAATAGGGTATTTGACTACATTTTTTTTATTGGCTTAAAATATTCTTATGCCAAAAATATTAGACCCATATTTTTTCTTTTTCTCAAATACCCCATAAAAAAGACAAAAAAATAAATTAGGACAAAAATCACTCCCGAAAACGCTTTCTGGCTGTCACGTGGTATCTCTGACGTCACTAGTAACTATAAACAAACTTCGAAACACCATTTTGGAATCTACTTTAGCAAGTTTGACCTATCCGCTTTTGTAAAACCTCCTTCTATTATCTATATAATTCTTATTTTAATAGCAAATTATATTAAATCCAGTTTAATTGCAAGCAGAAAAACTTCTCACCGGTTTTTTTATACTGACTAGTGACGTCAGCCAAATCGACGTGTTTGTGACAATGTGACGTACAGATGAAAAATAAGCCATTTTAAAATTATTTTTATGATTTATTTAAAGATTTATTTTGCAAAGATATATATGTGTTTGTTATTTTTTTGTTCAAACTATAATTAATTTAATATTGGAAGGTATTTTAGGGATACAGTCAAGTACCCTATTAAAATAGCTTCAAAATCTAAAAATTTCTATGGCAGCTACTCTTTGAGCATGCACAAATTTCTCGAAAACATTAGTATGACATCCGACAGGTTGCAGGAACTCGTACACTAGTCCTTAGTTCTTTTAGAATTGGCACCCTCCAAAACAGATAAAAAACAAATATTTCAGAATATCTTATAGGTCCTTCAATACTGCCACAGGATTTATCATGCAAATTAAAACACATTTCCCTATTTCATATTAATTCTAAATATTTTAGTAAAAGAAATTCTGATTTGACATTTGTAACACAAGACTTTCGAAAATGGAATATTTTAAAATAATTTAATTTTAATAAAAACACAGAAAATGATGAAAAATCCCTTTCAACTGCACTAAAACATGCTAATTGACTGTATCATATGTCCAACACAAACTGTTACAAAAGTCAGGAATACCTTCTATTTTAACAATATTTTTCCTTACCTGGGGAGGGGAACCAGGCCCAGTGGTGAAAGCCATGTAGTAATAAAAAACAACGTTAACCAGCAGCCAGTGGCCAATGAGGAGTGCAGTCGACAGAACGTAGAAGTTCTGCTTCAGGTAAAATGGAAGACCGATGACGTAGGCGATTATTATCATGGAAAGAAACAGCACGATGACAGCTATGACACAGATCTGAAATAATAAAAGAACGGTTAAAATAAGGAATTGCGGCCAGCAATTTTACACCAAACTGGTAACCCCGAAATTTTTTTATTATGGCAACCTTTGGCGAAATTAGCAGTTGCATTGACAATTTTGAATTGTTAATCTATTTCAATCTAAAATGCATATAGTTTATTTTGAAGTGTTTTTATACTAATCTTTTATTAATTATATGGTTAATGATTTTAAAGAAATATTTACTTTTTTAAAATCAATTCTTCAACATTTTAACACTCCACTATTTTTATAGATCTGGTCTGCAATTTAATGAATTGTTCTGATGTTTTAAGCCAGCCATTTTTGAATTTACGTAGTATTTTTGGTCATTTTGAGATGCCAACCATCTCAACAAGTGCCGGGGTATGTTATCTTTCGAATTGGCGACATTTTTAAAAAGCCGCCAAATCTGGCCACAATTCTTAAGGTTAACCATAAGAACTTTTGGTTAAAGTATAAGAAATCACTCAAAACTACAGTAGACACCGTCTAAACTAGCTTAAATGGGACAAAGACAAGCCTGTTAAAAGAAAATTGCGAAACCAGAGAAGCAAAATGAATTAAACCTTGTTAAAAATTAAATAAGATTTACCAAGCACTAAACATAAAACTAATTCAAACTTAATGTATTCCAGACTCTATACTAGAGTTCAGCTGACAGAATCAACATTAACTAACACTTACCGGACCGAGGACTTTCGTAAAATGATCCACAAACCAGAACATGGGTTCCATACAGGTGTCCCCGATGTAATTGGCGTCGGCAAAGTCATTATAGAAAAGCGACTTCAGAGTCAGCTTTGTGAGGCTGTAGACCAGCCACAGCCAGCGCATGAACCGCTTGCACCACTCGAAGCGCAAGCAGCGAATCTGCACCATGACTAGGTAATGCAGATCTTGTGTGATGACATTGCCACTTCTAAAGGGGAAGCCCTGGCACCCTGCAAAAGAAAATTGGTTAGATTGGGTTAGCTCAACCAGGGATTGAAGTAATGGGTTAATTATAATGGTGGTACTTGTAACAGTTACTTTTTTAAGGTAAACACGGATAGATTTTTTTCGCAGAAAGTAACTGCAACGGTGTTTGGAGAATCGCCTACAACCACAAAGATAGAAGGAAAACGGCACAGAGGAAGACCCCCAACTAGATGGCTGGATGTGGTAGAAAGAGACCTCAAAGTGTTGGGAGTTAACACTGAATTGAACTGAAACTCTGGAAGGAGCATCACATGATAAGCTAGTGAAGCCTATTTTTGTGTCACTTGGCGACAGCTTTAGGGAGAATATATGCCACATTTGGCATGAATTCATCTATCATAGTTGACGCTTGACTTGACAGTTTGCATTGGATGTCGCCAATCGCTCGCCAAGAATAGTACTCCAAGGAATTTAAGTTTTAAAGATTGTACCCGCAACTCTATTTTTTTTTAAAAGTACATGTTTCCGAAACTTCATTATGTAAAAAACCTCATAAAGAAATAACCTATCAATTTTCTGCTTAAAAAAATCTTGAAAAAGTTGGTTTAAAATGCCTATTTTAACAGGTAAAGTATAGGATTGGCGGCAAAAGTTGGGTTGCTCTTACAGGGTTGCCAGGCTTCACCGACCCGTTTGACGAGTGTTTCGATACTCCTTCTAGAGTTTCAGTTCAGTTCAGTGGGAGTTAATCGATGGAGGGCCATTGTGAGAGATAGGGTCAGATGGAGGAGACAGCCTTGGCATGTAATAGGCTGCAGTGTCAGCGAAAAAGAAGAACCGCAACTTACTTTATAGTAGGTCTGTTCAGAATGCGAGCATCGAAAGCATTTTCCTCCCCTATCCCTGCATGTGGTTTTCTATGAAATGGCGTGAGGATGTGTTTCTCCCAAACCCTACTTGGGTTTGAACTGTTCAAATTGTTAACCTCACAACAGAACCTCAAACGCATTAGGTTTAGAAAAGCGGTGCGCCCCCCGTTTTCTTAAAAACAAGCGAAAGTATAGGGGAAGAAAGTCTTTTCGAGGCTGGCATAGGAAATAGACAGACTATAAGCAGTAACAAAGTAATGAAAAATAGGCTAATTTTTTGTTACTCCGCATGATGATCTTCAGATTGTTGTATGCCAATTTTGAAATGCAACTCTTTTTAAAATTTAAAAAAAAAAAAAATCTATTTGCAATGTTTTGTTTATGCTTGTGCTTTAAGAATCATGGTTCTATTTGAAAGATGGTAACATAGCAAAAATACAATTTTTCTTATTACTTTAAATTTCTAAAAGTAACTGTATTTAATTAGTTTTTGACTTCTTTCCATATTAAGTAACTCTAACGGAGTTACCTTTTAAAAGGTAATTCAGCATAACTCTAAGATACCTTAATATCTTTAATAATATTAAATTTTAGTGCATTTTCAACCAATGCGGATTGCCGATGTAGACGCTTGAAGTGGCATTCAAAAAATCCTTAATCCGACACAGTACACAAAAATCGCAGAGTCATAGTACCATAGACACATTTTTACTTATCCACACCGTGAAATTGTAAAATAGTTATTTTTGAGGTCCAATAAATGGACACAAATCTTAATATTTGACATTAAAAATGCCTCTAATAAAGTAATAACAATGCAGGACACTTAAAATTGCCGGTGAAACGCAGAAACACACCACGTTTCAAAATATTAATTCCGTTATAACTGAAGTAAAACAATGGACTTACATAGGAATGTGGGATACAATTCAGTAAAAATGCATCAAAGTTAGATTAATGACATGAGAAATACAATAAAAATTAGTGCAACTGGAAAAAACTTGTTTTTTTCATATTTTTAAGCAAAAACAAAATAACGAAACAAACCAAAACTCAAAGAACAGACACTTTGGCAGGTGTGCTGCCACTTCATTTCAGTATGATTAAATTAGTTTTGGTTTGGATCATCTTTACTTGATTAGGCTCAAACTACACTTTGCGTCCGAATTTTCTTAAAACAATGCGAATACAGAGCGAAGTTTCTAACAGGTTTAATTTTTCATCATGGTAAAAGCTGCAAACATATAATATCTTTGAATTGTTACTCGAGAATTCGAACTAGCACCCCATTTACTATTTGTCATTTCTGATATTGAATAAATGATTTTTTATGTTTAATGATTTTCGATGTTGTCTCATATATTTTCTCTCAAAATATTTAAAATATTGTGTACCCTCTAAATAGTCTATTCGAATGTTTAATAAAAGAAAAGGAAAACCGGTCAAACTCGTCCACCGGAAGCTCGAAACCAAATTCTTATCGCCGCATTTGTTCGCCACTCGACGGCAACAGTTGTTTTTGATGGCCGTACCAAATATTCCATCATGGCTGGCTGTGTGTAGCAGTCAGGAGGATGGAAATAAACACCGTCTCGACTTCCCGTAACTCGCCGCCGATAACCGCAGTTCGCAGCCATCATGCTCGGATGTCTGTCAGCGAGAGAGACGCGGGACTGAAACCATGGCGGAGCACGAGGACAGTGTCCACAAGGCGATAGAGGCATGCAACACCGCTCAAGCAATGATAGACATCAACGCCGAACATCTTGACGGGCTGAGGACTCAGTGCGCGACCAGTGCCGAGCTCACCCAGCACGAGATAAGAACGCTCGAGGTAATGTCCGGGTCCCGAGATCCGTGGCTCAAGACTACGAGCCCGTGTTCCCTTCCGAACGCACAACCGGTGGAACAGCTAGGATATGATGGTCGGTTTCAATTTGGCGATTTGGGTTAGGTTGCCAAGCAACGAAAGTGCTTAATTGTGGTAAACATTCTCTTTCACATTTCATTCGAATCAAAAAGTATAGCAACCTTGCGTTACATTTCCAAGCTTGCCAAATGTCGCCAATGGAATGAACGGTCCTTATATCCTAGCTGTACCACAAGCCTATTAGTATTCCGATTTTGGACTGCGTATCCTGAAACCTATCCCATGTCAAAAAGTAAACAAACTTGGAGTGCACTGTTTTCACCGAACCAGCCAACTGCAGCTGTTTGACGAGTTAAATTGAAGAGTACAGGGCAAAAACCTCTTCATTGCAAGTATCTGTGTGCATCAGGCCTCTTTGGCGTTGATAGCGAATAGCCAAATAAACTGTTATAAGGAAATCGGGTTCTCACTTGGTTCTTTCCTAGCAACCCTGATTCGGGCCGAGCACAAGTCCCATGTTTGTACCGTGAAAGAAGCAAGAGAAACAGGGTTCCTGTCACCAATGTACTCCAAACTGATATGATTAAGGGAAGATTCCTATGCATTCAAGGGGTTCTTCCCGTGTACTCTTCAATTGCGATTGATGTCTGGCTCAACTTAAAGTGTGTGCTCTTGGATGTAGCCACTATTTCGACCAACTTGAGACTCAACCTTAATTTTTGTGTGTGGCAATATTGCTCGGCTCTGAGGAAACACTGTTATAGGTCCACATCAGAAACAGCTTACAAAGCAGACTTGTGTTTATGTGTCGTTAAGGTTTCCAGGAACAGCTATGTAAAATGAGCGGTCCTGATTTGTCCATTTGTGTTGTTACCAAGCAATGAAAATATTCAAACGTGATAAACATACCACATCATATTTCATACAACACAATAAGTATAGCTCTGCATTGAAATTTCAAGCTGGTCATAAGCTGCTAATGAACTTCCCGGTCATTATATCATGGCTGGGTCATTTTCCAATATACTATTATATAATAGCTGTATCACTTTCTAGTATATAGTTATACGTGGTAGAACTGCCAGGCCATTATATCATAGCTGTGTCATTTTCCATATTAGTTTTATGTGGTGGTTATTTGGCAATATTGTGTGCTAACGGTTCAATATTTTGAACAGGCTGTATGATATAATGGGTTTTTGCGATTTGCATTACGTTGCCAAGCAACAAAAGTACCCAAATGTGATAAACATTCCACTTTATATTTCCTGTGACTCAATAAGCATGGCAGTCCTAAGTTAAATTTTCAAGTTTGCCAATGAACATACTGGTCATTTTATCATAACTGTGGTTTAATGTTTAGCAATAAGTAACCGTTTTTCCTACCTCTCTCCCACGAAAACTTATTGATTTTCTTCTGTATCGTTACTAGGTAATCCTATTTGGTAGAAGTGAGTTGGGTATATTTGAATGCAATAACCTTTAGCATACACACTTGCCAGTTTGAACCATGCAACATAATAGACCAGTGGTTCTCAACCGGTGGGTCGCGAAGGGATCCTAGGGGGTCGCAAAAGGTTTTTAAAAAATAAAAATGTATATTTAAGTAACGTTTTCTACAATAAGTTTACAACTAGAATGGAAGAAAAAAATCAGCACATATTATTTTACTTTATATCTTTTTTAATTTACATTTCCACCTTTTTATGTAGTTAATACATAATTTTAATTCTAGTACGTTTACATTGCAACAAGCTAATGAAAAACTTGTGCTTGTTTTGATTTAACAATTTTTTTTATTGTCTATTTCGATTCTTGTCACATACATAATCAAGTCATTTTCAAAGTCTAAAGAATTCTTGATTTAGTTTTTAAGTTCAACACGGTCGAGAAGCCAAGTCGCAAAGATAATGATAGGACATGGCAAAGGGTATGATAATCCTTCAGATACCAAACTATAGTACTCACGCCTTCTCAACAACCAAAATTTATGAATTTCTTCACTTGCGAACTCCAATTTTAAAATTCTGTCAGATGAAAGTTCCATCAATTTATCATGGAGTAGCAATGGATATGCCATTTGTCGTCATTAGTTATTACTTGTTAATGGTATTTGGTATTGAAAATTATACTATTGTTAATTTAATTGGTGGGGGGAGGTAATGTCTTCAAATAAAAAAAACCATTACCCAATTATAGTTAATAAGGAGTACAATATATGAATGATGGAGGGGAGGGTCACGAAATTATTTTGTGGCATTAGGGGGTCGCCACCTTCAAAAGGTTGAGAATCATTGTAATAGACTGATTCAATTAAACCAACAAATGGGTGCACATTGGAAGTAGCTCTGTTCAAACTCCTGAAGTTGCCTTTGCCTAAACACCTAAATATGTAGCCCCAGTTTGACGTTTATTTAAATAAACCAACAAACTGTTCATTGTTCTTTGTGTGACATCACATGTTTTATTAAAAAACCAATCATGAATCACAATTTTCTCACACTTTATTCTTTGGAAATATTTATTATATGACATAAAAAAAATTAGGTGGCCCCAAAAGTTGAGTCAGAACTCTGAATTCTATCAAGACTTCCTTTAAACTCAATCACTGACAGTTTAAATGTCTTTTTCGCAGAGCAAACTGATAAAGCTGTTCAGCCGCCAGCTGATAGCCAAGCAGAAATGTCCAGAGAGTGCCACTCTACCCGAGCTGATCCAGTACCCCCGCCTGCAGAAGTGGCTACAAGTGGTGGGATTATGCCAAAAGTCCATGGAAGTGAGTGGTGCACACTAAAATGTCCCGAGGAATCAGTTTTAGTTAAATGTTTAGATACAGTTTAAGTCTTGGTTTCTGTATGACAACACCCTTACAACTTATTGTTTAACAAAATTAGAGCATTACGTTTCAAGTTTTAACCTATTACAGGTCCTAACCTTGATTACAGGTATCAGTCATTAATTTCTGTAAAAAAATGAAGTTGGACGAGGGTCAATACAATTACAATATTAGTTATGAAAAATATTTTAAATTTTGTTTTTAAACTTAAAAGTTCTTTTAGTAGTTAATTTTAAAGGCATTTTGCATTAAAAACAAAGTTAAAATAATCTGTTAACTATAAGTGACACAACCTTTTTTGTTGCATTTATAGACAAAAAATGTGCATTTTTAGAGTTTAAGGTGTGCCCTTAGTAACTATTAAACTTAATTATTTTAAAATATCCTTGAAAAACATTTTTTATTTGAATGAAAATTATGTTTAGATTAATAATAAACACGTAGGATTTTGCTTGGGTCTTAAGAGGATAAGTCATGGTCTCTGTAAGACAACACCAGGGTTCGATATTTGAAGCCGTCAGTCACAAAATCAAAATGCTACAATTCTTCGATTTCAGATTTAATTTAGTCACGGTTATCACAACTAGTTTTTATCACTATCAACTTTTAAAAGTGGTTTCCAAAGATCTTGCCGAAATGAATCATTTTAAAATCGCAAAGTATTTTTTTTTTCATAAAATGCAATGCTCTGACGATCGCAGAATTTAAAAACTCATGTGTTCCTAAAATGTGGGAACTTCTGTTCTCTTATAATTATAAAACTCTAGTAATTCAATGTGAGCCTCTGCAAAGTTTGTGCACTAATTACTTGAAACTAGCACTAGGCACTTTTTGTCCGAATTTGTTCATCGAGTGAAGTACGTTCACAAATTGGTCCCTACTTTTAAAGTTCGTTTTACATTAAAATATTTTTTCTAAATTAAAAAAAAGTTGGATTCTTTACCCTCAAACGCATTTAAATAGCTTTTTGTTTAAAATACATTGAACTGGAAATTTCTTTTGTGAAAATACTGATAAAATATGTTTAATTATAAAATATATTATCAACTTGATTGAATTATCAAATATATATGCAACTTGATTTCTGCCCGTATCTAGTGTATAAAGTATAGTTGCCGGAAAGTTATTATTCCCTGCAGCCAAATTTATTCTTTAAAAGAGTCATGCTGAAACAAGAAAGTTCTGCTAATGAGGGAAAGACTATTCTTGGCAAATAAATATGAATTTTCTAATTTTATTAATTTTTTTGCAGAGCATCGGCACGAAAATCTCGACCATGGAGCTGCTGCTGAAACTCCCCGAGCAGGAAGTAAAAGATGTGATGCACACTTCAGAAGCCAAGGACGAAGAGAAGAGGAGGCTGCTCATTGCGCTGAGGAACCTCAAGGCGTACACTGGTAAGTCTCATTATAGGAATCGACTGTGTCTTTGAAATGACTGTGTTCCTAAAAAAGATAAAAATTAATTAAAAAAGTTGGTTTGTTACAGAATCTGACTCTTAAACCGCTTCCACTCGGTTTAAATTTGGCTTACAAAATAAACATGAATGGTTCCTCATCTTTTTTTTTTTGAAGTTGAAAAAATGTGAAGGATTTGGTTGCAGTTTGTCACTAGTGACAGTTTTGATACTATTTTGCGAATAAACATCTAGAGTAGAACCTCGCCTTTTTTCATTCCTCTTTTATCTGTAACTCTATGTTAAGGCGTTAACTAACTGTCCCTAAGTCAACTGAAAAAAAACCCCAACAAGGTTTTTCTTGGTTGTTTGCAGAAGTCTATGTCGATTCTAAAATGTGGAATCTCAAGTGATCTAAAATTGAAGTTACAGCGTTTTATGAAATTGTGAAACATTCTGAATTTTGATCTGCAGACTTTGGTCGCTCCTTTAATAGTATTACTTACTGTACATTTATACTTTTATATGAAAATTCTCAATTATCACGAATTTTTGATTATCCTACCAACCTCTGGTCTCAATTAAACTAACTCTTTGGTACTGCAGTCCATGCTAGACCTTGGCCTCTCTAACAATGCAACTCCAAAGTTGCCTGTTTCTGGTCTACGTTTTCCAGCTCTTAACTTCTATGGCCTTCAGATCTTTTTCTACGTCATCTATCCTTTTTCTAGGTTTTCTCTTCTCTTCATGCATTGCCCCTTGAAAATACAGTAGTACCTCAATACAGCGACCGCTTACGGGACCAACAACTTACGGTCGTTAAATCGAAAGGACGTTATAAAGAATTTTAATTTTAAAAAATCTAACAAACAGGGAAAAAACTTATACATACCTATAGAAATGTTTAATTTGTATTTACACTTCTTGGGTAGATAAAAATGAAGTAATTGAAGATTGTTTCAAAGTTAAAACATAGTTTTTAATGATGACATTTTCTATTTTTGTTATTATTTGTAGAAAATCATCGGCATTATTCACTCTCTCACAGTAGCGATGACTCATTACATTTCACATTGATCAGGCATGAAAGTTTTCCGCCTTTCGGCGGAATTCCGCCTTTTTTAATCTCATTTTGGGTGATCTTGAGATCGATGCAGAACCGTTGAGAAATTGTGACCCATATATATATATAGGGGGGGTCCTAAGATCAAACTAGGCGAGACAAAACAAGACATTATGAGGGGTCGATGTTTGGTTGACTGATCAGTCTTGAACTATAAAAATACCGAAATCTACTGCAATTTCGCCGCATATATGCTAGCAAAAATTACTAGGCATAGAGGTTTGGTTCACTGATCCTTGAACTATAAAAATAAGACACTGTGATTTTACTTTAGTTCAAATTAGGCACAAATTACGAGGACGAGGCGTTGAACTTTGATTGACAGGTCCCTTTGAACTAAAACTATAAAAATAGATAGTCACTAGTGTGGTTTCGCAGCGAGCTAGTACATATTACGATTCGTTGAAGTTTGGTTTAAAAATCCGTCTTGAACCACAACTATATTATAAAAATAGCTTGACATACATGCAATTAGGCTAAGAATTGGAAAATATTTCAAATGTGATCATCGTAACACGTCTGATTTTTTTTGTAAACAATTGTTTACTTTTTCTTCGCAACATAATTAGGTGAAACTAAACTAATATTTCAATAAACAATAAGTTTAAATAACAGATTCTTATAATGTAGATAAAAAATTTCATCAAAATGTGAAGATGAATTAAGATTAGATTATAGTAAGTTTTCTTTAATTATCGGCCAGCAAAAAATAGTTTCCTCCATTTTCGGTCTATATGAATAAAAACTAAACTGAAATTTCAATGAAGAACAAGTTTAAATAATAAATTCTAATTTTTAAGATAAACAATATTTTTAAAATTTGAAGATGAATTAAGATTGGGTCTTCAAATATCGGTAACTGCCATCTTTCATTGGAATCTCCCCACGAAATCTACCGATGACGTCACATTGCATCAGAATGATTGACAGTTCTTTATCTCTGTGATCGGAAGTGTCTTGTTACTTTTGTAGCTCCAGTTTAGGATAAGTCGAGCAACCAGAACATTTTCTTCTGATAGAGTGTCTGACTCACAGGTGTCCGTGAGTCATGATCACAAGAACAGCTGGAATGAAAAAAATACTTTTTGGGTTTACGTTTAAAACTTTTTTTTCTACTTCGGTCTATACTGGGGTTTCTCATTTTAGACAATTTTTAGTTTTAAAAAAATTGGAGCGCCCGCTTATACACGCTTTATATATTTAGGTAGTTAATGTTCTGTTCTGATTAACAAAAAAATTATCAATGTGTTGTTGGGCTACCTTGCTAATAAAATTAATCAAGTGCTACACAAAGATTGATTTGTGCTGCAGTTATTGCTATATTCCTCCCCGCTTAAATCCAACCTGGCTTGCAATGTAATGGGGTGATCTTAGCTCCTTAAATGGTACTTGTGTTATGATTTTATATTTTTCTAGTAGAAGAGTAATTCGTTAGTTATCAGGTTTTTTAAAAATTAAATACGATTTGATATGGCATGCATCGATATACAGATTTACAGTAAAGCTAAATTGTGCATTAGTTAAGCATAATTTTCTATATGTGCATTTAATAGAAACTAATATAGCTAAATTTTTAATTGGTCTGTACGTCGTTATGCCTATAGTGCAAAAAATGGAAATTCAGAGTTCAGCCTTTATGATTAGTTTGCACTTTCATGCCTGATTGATAGCGATTTGACTCCGCTTATTTTTAAGAGCCATTTTGTAGACATGCAAATTGTACGAGGTCTGTTAGTCCAATGGTCAAATGTGGTGGCTTATTTTCTACATCTATGTTTAGCAACCAATTATAGAAAGCGTGAAAAATTAATCTGACCTTGGCTTCATTTGCAACACTGGTCCCTGGCGAATTATCGGAATTCGTCCCTGCCCTATTCATCAATTGTTAGACCCCTTTCCGCGCTTGGAGAGGGGTTTCTTTATTGTGCTCAAACAAAAGCAAACAGGTTCTACTCACTCAAAAACTTCCACAAGTTGAAATTTTGAAGCAAATACAAAAATGTCTTCTGGTAGCAATATTTTTCTGAAATGACTAAGAAATATTCGGTCGCAATATCGAGGAACTGCTTGTTTTTCGGTCGCAAAAAAGAGGGTTTTTTTAACACTATTCCTATGGTAAAATGATTGGGACTTTCCGAAGCGGTCTTTATAAAGAAGGGGTCGTTAAAACGTGGGGTCGCAAAATCGAGGTTCTACTGTATTCTTTGTGCCTCTGCTATCCATTCTTTCCATTTGTCCCAGCCATTGAATTCTCTATTGCTCTTATGATGTTAATAATGTCTTTCTTTCCAAAAAGTCTACACTCCTTGCCAACTTAACTTGGGTAAGAACAAAGAATAAAAAGGCAGAGGGTAAAGCGCGGTAGGTCCATTAGTTGGAAACTCTTGTAAGGTAATATTTACGTACAAAATGGTCTGAATACAATTTCACCAACTTTTCATTCTGATAAAATTGCCACATTTTCTCAGATGATATTCAAATCTGTTAGACCTTTAGCAAAATTAATGTTTTAAACATGTTTTCTGGGTGGATTCGCACAAATAATTTATGGAACTCTTTACATCTGCGGAAGGATCTTCCCCATAGCATATTTCTATTTACACAACTTAGGTTGGCAAGGAGTTTAGCCACTTCAAAATTGTATCGTCTTCTCCAACCTCTGGTCCCAATGGGGAACATTCATGTGATGTCACGTGGTTTGTTATCCTACCCCTCTTGAAACACGTGCTAATGTTATCCTATACAGCTCTCAAACCATGTGCTAATGTTTTCCTACTGCTCTAACCTGTCTAACTGGTTTTTTTTACCACAGCGATTTTTAATTGAAGCTCGTGTGGATATAGCTGTGAATGTCCCCTATTGAGGTTCACTACTGTATTTCACCAACCACATTTCCTCCCTTAAGGGGGAATGGGCGTGCAGGACCGGGGGTCTCCAAACTCAAGTGCCTCAATGTTAATCCAATGGGGAAAAAAAACTATTTTCTTTGCCACATTTCTCCGGCTGTATTGAATATTTTTACAAGCGGATTTTTTTTATGTGATAAATGTAGCTGACGTACAGGTCCCGACAATCCCACTTTTTGAAATTAGTATGAATATTTTTTTAAATATTCAATAAATTCTTTTACACGAAATATTCGAAGCAATTTCAAAAAGTGGGATTATAGAGACCTGTAAGTCAGCTACATTTATCACATAAAAAAATCCGCTTGCAAAAATATTCAATACAGCCGGAGAAATGTGGCAAAGAAAATAATTTTTTCCCATTGGATTAATATTGAGGCACTTGAGTTTGGAGACCCCCGGTCCTGCACGCCCATTCCCCCTCAACATCCATTACTTTTTCCTGCAGAGCGTCAGATCCGCGGGGAGATGACGACCGCGGCCGACCTGGACCTGCACTGGGACTCGTGGGACTCGGCCGCCACCGCCTCCCCCCGCACCCACCACCAGCGGAGGGCGGCCCGCTCCTCCGTCCCCTCCGAGGAGCTCCTCCGCTCCACCCCCTCCGCCGCACACAACCCCCCACAGGTAGTGCTTATACAGTGCTGTACTATTAACATAACATAACTTGAATGCACCTTCTAGAAGGGAGAATCATATTCTTTATAGCCCGTTACACCACTCCCCAGAAGTGACACAGACTCGAGAGACAGGCACATAGAAAGGACGACACAAACATATTGACAAATAACAACATTTATCGACAAACACAAACATCCGTGCCTCAGGATTTGAACCCGAACCCAGGAGCTCCAAAGGCTAGCTCCCTAACCGTTGTGCTGCCGGGTCGGCCATATATATACTGCTCTAATATTCGTATGGGGTTCGCTTGTATGGGAATCGATAAGAATGACTTGGTGCAGAATCCTGACTAAGTTACAGAATACAGTTTTCACACATACCTGATGCAATTAGTATCGTGTAATAAACGTTTCACATGCAATGATTTTTATAGCAAAGAGTTTTATAGTAGGGTAGAAGAAGGACTCTTACTGAGCTGTCATTGGCAGCCATGGCTCACTACAGAGCCAAAATAGAGGGGCTGTTAAGCCTAATAGGATCTAGTTAATTTATAATTTTGATACTGAGAAAGGAAGTACACCCAAGGCAAATGCCAAAATCGAACCCGCACCTGTTACAACGCGCTGACTGCTAGGGTTATGGCCTGCGATCCAAACCACTCGGCCATCGGGGACAATATAGAGGGGCATTTGGGGCCCGTGTTGGTCCATGATGCGGTTGGTAGGTTCAGTCTCTACCATACTATAGAACTCTTGTTTTATAGACTACTAATGTGAAATTTAGGTGTTGCATGTTTGCATATAGTCTTTGATAATGAAGAAATATATCCCTGAATAGTCCTTTATCTTTTTTATTAAAAAGTGTGGCAACCCTGTGACTGTTATTACATTTTTGAATCTGATTCCATTTCAATGCAATTTGTTTCACTGTCCTTCCAGGTGATGAGTGCTTCTCTGCATGCCACCCACATCTCGGCTTCTTCGTCTGTCATCTCCCAGGGACCCTGGTCCCCCACTCCCCCTTCCCCTAGGACCCCTGGAAAGTCATCCTCAGGGTAAGGCATCTTTTTGATATGTAGTCGTTTTTCAAGTTAAATGGACAACAGCTTTTAATTCATACTGTAAAACATCACACAAACATCTACAGGGGAAGAATCGCTTGATTTCTTTAGAGTCTTTCTGTTTGTGTCCACTTTGGAGGACATTGGCTACTAGAAACCGTTTTTTTTTTCTTCGGTTCTTCATTTGCAGTACAAACGTGTGATTCGTAGCCACTGATATCTGGCGTGAATCAAGGTTGCAGCGGAAGATAAACAAAGCGAGTAACCGGTTTCTTTTCACCAGTTTAGCGGCAATTTCTCGCTATCATCCCCAAAGAGGCTATTAAGGAAAACCTTCACTGAAATAAAGCGGTTCTTCCCTTGAACTCTTCATATACAGACAATTTTAGGATTTTTTTTACATTAGTGATGTGATACTATGCAAATGTTCCTTAAACACAAACTTTAAAATAAGTATTGAAGTTTAAAACTAATTACATAATTAAGAGGTTTGTGTAAAATACTGTGATCAAAGTAGTAGCAAAACGAGTAGAGTGGGCATGTTCACACCTAGTACTTCTGTCAGTACCCGCCCGAGAGTTTACTGACGGACCCGTTGTTGGCTGATTAACATACAGGATTAAAATTAAATAAAAAAATTATTAATTATAATATCAGCGTTTTGTTTTTGCTTATGTTTCGGCATTCATGGTTTTCTTTAAAAATGGTAGGATGGCTAAATATCAATTTTTTCTTATAACTTGAAATTTCAAAAAGAAACTGTGAATTGTTACTTTTTGTATTAAGTTATTTACTTAGTTACTTAATACCTTCACCTTTTTGCGTTATAAATGTAGTATGGAAGCTAAAATTCATACAGTATAACTTGGTTAATTGTACTTTAAAATGATGCTTTTGATGTTTTGAACAAGGTTGTAATAGAGTTTGACTCGAAATGTGTTATCTCTTTCAGGAGGAGCGGTGGCGATGCGAACAAGCAGCGGTTCCCCACCACCCCTCCCCCTAGCAAGCGCCACCAAGCGAACCTGCTTCCGGAGATCTACCCCCTCACCAAGAGCAAGTCCCACGAGGAGCATTTGGCCAATAGGATCACAGAGACACAGGGCTCCAATGACGCCAGCACGCTGACCCAACGGTAAGGGCATCCAGGGTTGGCATGGTATTTACCACATAAGGTTTTTACCGGTATTTACCATGGTTTTTTTTACCGCCTTGGTAAAAACATGTTTTTCCCACCTTTTCTGAAATAACATATTTATTACCATATAAAAAAAATCAATAATTTATGTTCTTGTTGATAATGAGGAATTCTAGTTTTCTTTTTATTATGGCATTGATGAGTTTGAAGTACAAATATTCCATCAAACTACTATATATATATATATTTCAAAAATATTCATACCACAATAGAAAGAAAAAATATAAACATCAAAAACAACACATCCAATTATACACACATGTGTGTCTACATATAATAAACGTAATTTACATACAGATTGTGAAATATTTGTTTTTAAGCATAGGAAGTCAAATGGTTTTTACCGGTAAATGCCAAGTTTTTACCATGTGTTGGTAAAAACTAGCTTTTACCGGTAAAAACCCAACCATGGTAAGGGCATCTTACTTAGGAGGAAATTGGTGTGCTGGATCGCAGGTCTCCAAACTCACGTGCCTCTTAATCCAATGGGGGGAAAAAACATTTTCTTTACCATATTTCTCCAGTTGTATTAAATATTTTTACAAATGTTTTTTTAATATTAAATGTAGATAACTTACAGGTCTCTATAATCCCACTTTTTAAAATTGCTGCAAATACTTTCTTTAAAATAATTTATTGAAAACTAAAAAAAAAAATATTCGAACCAATTCATAAATGTGGAATGGTCGGGACTTGTAAGGTAGCTACATGCATCATATTAAAATAAGATTTGTTAGTAGAAATATTGAATTCAGCCGGAAAAAATGTGCCAAAGAAAATATTTGTTTTTTCATTGGATCTATACTGATGCACTTTGCTTAACACTGATGACCCGCTATCCAGCACACCCATTCCCCCTTAAGGGGGACGATACATGTAAAAATCGAATTACTTTTTATTTTATAAATAGTTAAAAATATAATCACAAAATTATACCTGATTTTTTTAATAGTTTAACAGAAGATGTAAGTTTTATGAAAATTTTTAAATACAAATTTTTGATTTTATTTTTGGAGTAGCTAGTTTGAAAGTTTGTAAGTAATTGTTGTTTCAGCTGTTTGGTTTTTCTCGGGACGGTAAATACTGGCTTTTACTATAGTATTTACTGGTGGTAAAAACCATGCCATCCCTGCCTAAAACTGCAATACAATAACTATTATATTGCTATATTTTCTATTAAAAATATTAATATTTATTAAGAAAAAAAAACGATCTTTCAAATGCTAATAATCTAAATACATAAAAGGTCTAACCCATGATCCAAAACTAGTGGGATATTTTAAAATGCAAACAAAATCTAGAGAATAATTACAGAATTAAATTATAAAAATAACTTATTTTGGATTAGGGTTGTTTACTATTTCTTGAATATTCAAAAAATGTTGTAAAAGTTTGAAAAACGTTCTTTGGGTCAAATCAGAGAATTATTGGATGTATATATTTAAATCTTGTTAAAGTTAATTAGTTAACATCAGTCATTATTTTCATCTTAAATTAGCGACGTGATGCTCTGAAACTGACCATCAGAATCGTATGTTTGTTAATTGTAGCAGTGGTTAAGTTTGGCGCAATCACTTCCATTTGAAGGGATCGGAATTTCATGGCAACGGCCATGTGGGAACGGCAAAAAAAAAATCAAAGTATCTTAGTAGTAAAAAGTTAAAAGGTAGTTGTTCAAAGCTTCAATACTGCAGCCTTTTTTCTACTGTGATGGGATTTTCCGAAATAGTAGGGGACCATTGTCGACGCCACGCTGATCCCCCTTCTACTGATAACATTCATTGCCTTTGTCTGAGAATGTGCAGAAAACATGTGCTTAAAACAAACATCGAATTGAAACTAATTTGGGTTTGCATTTTTTCCAAGCTATCAGTGCTCAGTAACTTTTAATTTCTGTATAAAGTACGATGTATTTTAGCTGTAAAGATGCCAATCTAATTAAGCAGCACGAGGGCAAAGGGGGCCATTAAATATTCTTTATGAAGAAACTGATTTTCCAGTATAATAACACATACAGTTTAAAGGTTCTTACGAATTATTTTCGTTTGCTAAGGTTGATTTTTTTTGTTAGTTTTTAAGCATTGATCATTGATTCGATTTGCACAAATTTTGATTTTAATAACCGCAGGTAAATTATGTTAGAAAACTATTAACTAATAAACTTTAAGGTATCAGGGGAGTGAATTAATATAAACTATTTAATAAAAGACTTGAAATCAGAACTATCAGCACTTAATTTAGAATCGCGATCAGGCGATTCAACCGCAAAGCGACGACTTGCCATCGATGTTTGGATCCTAACGAATTTGAGAAACTAGGCCAATTAACGTTTAATTATGTATATATTTTTCTTTCCTTTCCAGCCAAGTGGACAGCGTGCCCCGCCGTCGCCTAGCAACCGAGCCCGGCCTGGAGTCTTCTGGGTTCTATGGCCAAATCTCCCCCCTGGTCTCCTCCCCCAACCGGTCCCCCCCTTTCATGAGCCCAGACACGGGGGACGGGTGCTTCATCGACGACACGGCCTCACAAGGTAAGGCTGAAGTCACTAGATTATTTTTACAGAATTCAGGCTGGTAGCAGAACCTGGAAATCAGGGAATTCTCAAGGAACTTTTTAATTCTCATGGGAAATTTTCAAATTTTGCAAAATATATATAATTATCCAAAATAAAAAATACGAATAAATTTTTCCTATTAACTGATAGTGAATTAACACAATAGTTAGAATTAAAACAATGCTAATTGTATTTTTTTTGAAAATGTGACATATTTCCATGAAGCAGCATGTGTACTATAACTTATAAAACAATAAGTAATTTTTCTTTTACTAGATGCTACGCTCACAGCACCCAAGTCTCCTAGACCACATGGAATGGTCCATTCTATCCACCACAGGTAAATTAATTTTAATGAGTTATAGGAAATTTTAAGACTTATTTAATTTCAGAGCAGTTTTTCTTAAACCCTCTGATGGACATTGAACACATTGTAAACCTGTCACCTGAGTGTCAGGTTTGTGGAGCAACACACATAATAAGAGTTATAAATTTTATGATTTTGCAGTTTGTGTAAGTATGATGTAATTTATAATTATCTGCAACACAAATATAATTTAAAACAAATTTAATTCTCTGTTTGATTTAAATTTTTAACCTCATACAGTAACAAGGTTCGCATTTCAAAAAATTCCTTATTAATTATAAGGTTAAAAAGATAGGTGAAAAATAGTTACACATATAATCATTATATGTAACTTAATGTTTCTATGCTTCTCTTCAATTGCGATTGTTTTTTCTTTATTTATAAATTTAAATTGCCAATGTAATAATTTCAGAATCAAAATATCAAATATTATTGCGTATTTTCTGTCGTTATGAGTCCCTTTTTAAAGAAATTTGGCAGACTTCTCCAATAATGTCTTTTTTTAATAGGTTCACATCTTCTCTAAAAGTGACGACATGTCAATTCTGTGAAAAGCCCATGTTTTTTGGTTACAAGTGTAAGGAATGCAAGTGAGTAAAATTTTTTACCCCATGGAAGGTAGCCTAAAAATACAATAAACCTAGGAATAGTCATATTAATGGTTTGGTCGATACTATTCAGATTAGAGGGGCTGGGGTGCCCAGGTGGTAAGGCACTTGCCTTGAGTGTGACATCTCTGATTATAATAATCATGTATTCTTGTTTATTATTACTATTTAAGTGTTCTATTAGCATAAACAAATAATTATTCGAATATTGTCCGTGGTAAATATTCATTAAAATTTTATGTAGGGTAAATATTGAGTTGTCTGCTATATTCCGCATTGCTCTTTATTTACGTCGCAAGAGATATTTGTGAATTTAAGGATATAATCTTATCTATCCAAGAAGACCCCAAGAAATTTACATCATTCCTAAATATAATAAAGAAATCTTTAGAAATCATTTTTATTACTTAGCTCCTGAATTCTTTAATAGTTTACCAATCTCTATTCAAAATATTGACAAATACTCAACTTTTAAGTGCTCTCTTTAAATTTGTTATACTTATTGATGACATAGACATATATTTTTAATTTTGTATACACAAAGCATAAGTAACTTAAATAACCAGTCTCTTGCCAAATACTGTGATGCTGTAATTTATTATGTTTTATTATTATTTGTAATTTGTTAAAGCTTACTTAATTTAAATTTCTAGGCTGCTTGAACGGGAATGTTCCCCTAAGCAGCTAATATGATTTGTTTTTTGTATTTCATTTATAGTTTCTTGATTGATATTAATAAAGTTATTATTATTATTATTTAGAAATAATATCAAACAACTTCACTAGGCCTTGGCAAACTACAATGGCTATAGTGGGGATGAGAGGGAACAAATGTTAATATGTAAACAAAAAGAAAAACTGATTGTACTTTCATAAAACCTTTTATTTCAAAAGAATTTCCCAGAGAACGTATATCTGTGAAAGAATGGTTCAAATTTTTTTTTTCTGAAAGAAAGAGGTATTTTCCCAGTATGGTAGGCCCAGTTTTCTCGGTATTTACCTGTTTTCCCTGCTGCGATGGGAAATATTGGTTTGGGATGGGAAAACCCCTAACCCTGGTATAAATCGAAATGCCAATAGCCCTAGTAGTTCTAGTGCTGAGGAGGCTGGGGAGCCCAGTTGATAAGGCACTCGCCTAGCATGCGAAAGATCCCAGGTTGATCCCCAAAATAACTGCCGAACTATAAATGACCCTGCAGCCAAAAATGTCTGACAAATAATGCCCCGTGTAAGGGAGGGCACGTTAAATATCCTTCAAAGTCCCAACGCTGCATACGATGTTGCCCTTAACTGTTGCGTTGAGTGCCTACTCGGGTGCCGGCTCGTCAGCTGACTGTGGTTCTAAAATACGACGCCCGTCGCCAATAGCCCTCGTGTAGCTCTAGTGCGACGATAATTCAAACCTAACCTAATCTAGTGCTGAGACATTCAACTCAAATCAACGTAGAGGAAACTGGTGCATGTTTAATCTGTTGTGGGGGTCCAAAGTCTCTGACTTTTGTCCTGTGTTTTTTAGATTCCGATGCCACAGGGATTGCGTCGACAAAGTGCCTCCGTCTTGTGGGCTGCCCAATGAGCTGGAGAAGATTTTCGCCCAGACCATGAAGAACGATGGTATGTGTTGACGTATTTTACACTTGTGTTCAACAATTAAGAAGTTAATTCTTGAATTTTGATTTTTTTACAAAATAATGAGTGCCCATTAAATATTATATATTCGGTTATATTTGCACAGTGGAAAAAAAAAGCAAGCACAGTAATTCCAGAAAATCATCCTGTTTTCTAAGTACACAAATAAAATCATTGCATTTTATAAGAAATCACAAGTTTAAATATCACTGCTGATTGAAATAGATAGAATAACATAATAACACAGGGTGCATATGCGGTGTGGAAAACCTTGAAAGTGCTTGAATTTCAACTTTCGTTTTTGATGCCTTGAATAGTACGGAAAAATAAGTCAATAATACAAAAATCTGGAAAGACCTTGAATTTACAATTTATGAATGAAAAAACGATTTGTGTGTGGCGCAATTTTACCGCCTTGTCGGATCCTCTTCCTAAATAATAAAATAAGCTAATTCTAAAACGTAGGGATGATAAACCGAAACCGTTTTTTTTTACTTAGGTTGAACAGGTTTTTCGTTTGGTTAAAACTGGTTAAACTGCACCCGGTTTAACCCGCTTTTAGCATGAAAAACCAAAGTTTAAAAAAATAATTATGCCTAGCGTGCATCACATGATTCTGGTGCAATGAATCACCTCATTGTTCTAAATGAAGAGCCAATCACTGCCCTGTTAGGAGTAATGAAAAGAATAAGGCTGTGAGGTTTTGAAAATCATTTAATATTTTAACTGTTGTTCTTTCAGCGAAAAACGAATGCCGTTTTATTTTATTTCAAACACTTAATTACAACATGGAATATCTTTTTTTTTAAATTTCGTTTTTCAGCATTTAATATTCCTTCAAGAGTGGGATAAACAGCTTAACAATTTGTTGTTATATTAAGAACCAGTTTTTGGTTATCGCTGCAAAAAAAAAAACGGTTTTAAAAAATGGTAAAACTGTTTTCGATTTTTCCATCCTTAGTAAAATCAAATTTTTTTAAAAATGTTGCTTGAATTTTTTCGTTTAAGGCCTTGAATTTGAATGTAAAATGTCCTTGAAAGTGCTTGAATTTCACTTTCAAAATAGAGTATGTACCCTGATAACATCACAGTAAATAATGGTATTCAATGTTCAATCTATATGCTAATCACTTGAGTAAACAAACCCCCTTCCGTTCCACAGAGAACCGGTCCCCGATGCCCTCTCGCATCGCCAGCCCCGGCAACGCCATGAAGAGCGAGAGTGCAACACGCGAGCGCAGGTGGCGCCACCACCCGGCCCAGCTGGCCCCCTTCCCCGCCCCGGACTCCTCCTCCTCCTCTTGCAACTCCTCCACCCCCTCCTCCCCCGCCCTCCTCCCACCCTCCTCCGCCGCCGCGGTGGTGCAGACCCCCATGCAGGGGACCCCCTGCAGGAGTGCCTCTGGCGTGACGCACCAGTTCCAGTTCCCAGGTGAGTGTTTACTCTATACCACATCTATATGAAGAGTACATGGGAAGAACCGATTGATTTTTTAGGAGTCTTCCCGTAATTTTGTCTGCTTGGCGGACATCGGCGACAGGAAACAGGTTTATCTTCCGGTTCTTCATTTGCAGTACAAACATGTTAGGGGACGTACATAAATTACGTCACGCTCATAGGGGGGAGGGAGGGGTATGCGACAGCGTGACGGATCGTGACATGGAGGGGGGAGGGGTAATTGTTTGCGTGACGTAACGATTCAAAACTTCGAATTTTGCAAGGAAAATCTGTTTTACATAAGAACGTTGTTTAGAAAGAAATCTGAAATCTTTATTTTTATCATAAGATCATCATAAAAAACACTTAAACACACAAAGGGAAATATTAAAATCAACTTTTTTTTAAAAAAAAAGGGGGGGGGGGTCTGCGACAAACGTGACGTAATTTTAGGGGGAGGGGTTCGACCAAACGTGACGCAGCGTGACATAGGGGGAGGGAGGGGTCAAAAAAGTCAATATTTTGCGTGACGTAATTTATGTACGTCCCCTTACTTGTGTCTACTTATCTCTGGCGTTATCAGGGTTGCCGCGAAAGAAAAACAAAGCCAGTAACCTGTTTCATTACACCAGTTTAGGCGATCTTTCGCTATCATCCACTAAGAGGCTATTAAGGAAAGCCTTCTACGATATCAAGTGGTTCTTCCTGTGCATTCTTCACTCAAGATTCTTCTAGATTACTCAAAACTCTTTAATACAACTGACAACATACTTCTTTATTTCACAAAGTCAGGTTTACAACAGATAACAGAACATTTTTATAACCTTCTTGAAAAGCAACATTTTAAACGTTGCTAAAACATGAAAACAGGGTAGCAATATTTTTATGGACTTTAACCCAACATGGGTTTTCCTATGTCCTTAACTCAAGCACCATTCTTTAGAATTGTGCATTTTATTATCTTGATTATTTCTTAATCCGCAATCTGTTTGTGTTTATTTCAGATGTAGATACTACCAAAGAAATTACTTTGGAAACCAAGCCAATAGTTAATAATGAAATGGTTGAAACCCAAAAGTCGAACGATAGTGACAAGACAGTTGGTTCTGGAAGTGTAAGTGATAGTGTTCTATTTGTTTTGAAGTGTTATGCATTTTTTATCAACTTTCTCTTACAAAACATGAGATATAAATTGTAATGGGTTTTGGCTTCCACACTACGTTTTTAACATAAAAATTGGAAGGTAATATAATCGCGCAGTCTGTCTGTCATCCACTTTAATAGCCCTAACTACAAGTGCTACAGACAATTGTGATATCCCAAAAAATTCAGCGCTTTGAAATTAGAATACATTGAAAATTTCAGAAAAGAATTCGAATTAAAAGTACTTTAATTGTTTAAAAAACTGCAAAATTTAATGCTCATTTAAAAAGCATAGGATGCCATTTTTATTAGAATTTAATCAACATTGCCATTCGCAATAATCACTCGAGAAACTTTAATTCTTGACAATAAATTTATTTTTACGACATGTATTAGTTTGAAATGACGTCAAATATATTTCACTATAGGATTCTTTGTATATTGATAGGCAATGTTTTCATTCTTTTTAAAAGCGTGACATATTACATATTAATTTTTTGAAATATAAATAAATTTTTGCAAACGATAAATAATTATTGAAACGATGAATAATTATAAATAATTATTGTAATAATTATTGAATTTTCAAAATAAAGTAAATGAAACTAGCCAATATTAGCATGTAAATGTAGATTTAGTGCTGTTTTTGGCACCTTTTTACCTTTTAAATTCGACTGTTGTGTGGAAGCAGGTACAGTGACAGATTCTGTTACACAAACCTACTTTTTCCTTCTAAATAGGGTAATTTGAAAGATGCAAATTTCGCATTGCACTATAACCTAACAAATAAATAATGTTATTTTTTATATATAAGTTTAAAAGGTTATTTTTTAAAAAAGGTCTTCAAAGAATTATGCCTTACACTAAGACATTTGCTTTGATTTTTAAAATATATGGCTTACAAAATTAGTTATGGTAATTAATTCAAGTAGTTGATGTCAAAAAAGTACAGCTTTTTAGTCAGTTGAGCTTGATTTTTATAAAAAATAACCTATTCTGGTCAAATAGTTCAATACGCTTGTACTGGAATCAAATGAAACTTTGGACAAAATACTTATAGGAAATTTTTCTTATTCCATGAAAATGACCGTATTACACCATGAAACAAAATAATTCTCTGTTTAAATTTTAAAAAAATTATGTGTTGCTGGAAAACCTGTCAATCAGGTGACAGATTTATGTCTATCCCACAGAGGGTTAAAGAAAAGTTTTAAATTTCTGACTAAAAAGAACATGTTTTTTTTTTGTTGCCAGGTGTCATTTATTTATGTTGTATTAAGGAACATTTTAAGAATAAATTGTCCTCTACTTCTAAGATAATCACGACATCTTTCACAGTTTGTTAGTTTAAATTCAATTGCTGTTTTGAATTGGTCGTTCCTTAAAAATGTTCCTAATTTTTCTATAGTATGTACCATTCCAAATGAACTTCATTAATTGAATTACTATTGTATACACGTATTTACTACATCATAAAATTAGAATAATTTTTAAAGTTTATTTTTTTAGTAACTATGTATATGTATAAACTCTAATTGTCTTCAGACATACCTTTTCTTAATTGGAGATTTTACATTTCAGACGGATTCCGAAAAAACACTTGCCGGCCGAGTAGACTCCCAAGACAGTCAGGTGTCTGACGTAGACCCCAACGAACGGTCTTGGCCAAGACAAAACAGCGTAAGTAAAACTACAAAGAGGTTTCATTAATTAGTTAATCTTCATTTGTATTCCATTACTTAATATTAAGTTCATAACTTGATTGAAAGTCAAATGTTTAAACTCTTGCGACCTGGCGTCTTCATTTGGAGACATTTTTTAAAACCTCCACACAAACAATTAAAGTGTTAATTACTTTAGTTTCGGAAGTCAAGTATCAGTTTTCAGCCATTGATTAAAGGTGTCAGTCATTTATTTCTATAAAAAATGAAGTTGAATGAGCGTCAATACAATATTAGAGTTCTTAAAAAAATTATTTTAATTTTTTTTTCAAACTTTTCAAATTAAAAGTTCTTTTAGTAGTTCATTTTAAAGGCATTTTGCATAAAAAAAAAGTTAAAATAATCTGCTGACTACAAATAAGTGATACGACCTATTTGGTGCAACTATAGCACAAAAAATTTGTTTTTTAGACCTTAAGGCATGTCTCTAAATAACTATTAAACATAATTAAAAAAAAAATTAATTTGCTAAACATACTTTTCAAACAAATATATGCTAAAAATTATGTTTAGATTAAGATTATACATGTAGGATTTTGCTTGTGTCTTGCGAGGTTAAAAATCTGAATTGATTGGTACTAATAGTCTAACTTTTATATCAAGGCAATATCTTTTTAACAGCAGTTTAAGTGTTCCTTTATATTAGCAGTTTATGTTATCCTGTTAGCACTTTATTGTTGAAATTACCTGGAATATTACTACTTCTGGTAAATTAACTAGAGATAAATAATTTTGTAAGTTGAAAGATTCAATATGGTTTTATTGAGCGTTTTGATTAATTTGCTGTCGCTGGGTAATAAGATTTGGGGAAATACACCTTGCTAAATGCTCGAACTGAAGGTACCATAGAGTTTAAAAGAAAATAGATACTTGACACACACACACAAAAGTGAAGATCCAAAACAAACTGCTCACTCAATGTTAGTCTTGCTGCAGCGCATCATTTTATACTTTAAAAGATGTTAGTTAAAGTTCAGAAAATGATTTTGTACAGCTCTAGGCTTCAGCAAGAAGTCTGAATGTATTCAAGATGGTAGTAATTTCCTTCACCGGTGAGAAAAATTAGTTGTAATTGCAGTTTTTATCAGAAAGCCACTAAGTAGATGCAGTAAGCCTAAACAAGTTCCACTTAAGAATCATGCCGAATAATTTGCTGAGAGTGTATGTTTACGTTTCCTCCAAGGCGATCGATGACCTCACTTGGCAACCAGTTTTTGTGATGTTTTTTTCCCATTTTGCATCTCCATCTATTAATTATAACTTTAGAAGGTATATAGCAGCGCTTCCCAACCTGGGGGCAATTGCCCCAAGTGGACGATTTGTGTTATCAAGGGGACAAAAAATACTTGAGGGGCGATCAGGGGTATTCAAAGAGGGGGAATTAAAATAATATTGTACATTTGTACAGTAAAATATTTCTCCAACCATAACAAACCCCAGCCAATTTTTACATTCAACTCTCTTAAATTTTCTAGAAACAAGTGAAAGTATATTAGTTGAATATTTCACTTTTGTTTCTTTAAAAATACCTGTTTTATGTTTTTCTATTTTACTTAAAAGTGACTGGATAAAGCTTCTTGTTTTTTAAAAAAAAAACTGTATTAAGTGTTATAAAAGTGTTCTATAGTTACACTTTAATTCAAATCAAATTATGATTCGACATAACATGAAAATTAAGAGGGGCAATGAATTTTAATCAACCTAAAGAACATGGCGATGGTCCAAAAAAGTTTGGGAACCACTGGTATATTGGTATAACTCTTCTTTTGCAAGATAAAGTAATGTTTTGTCGATTTATTTCCATAAAATTATCTTTTTTTATCTGTAGCTTTCCCTGCGGGAGTGGGACATCCCTTTCGATGAGCTTGATATCAATGATCCAGTTGGGACTGGGCGTTTTGGAACAGTGTACAGGTAAGTTTATTTTAACCATCCGACAGTTTTAACTTACAATGGTACTAAATTAAAAAACTTTCAGTGTGTGGCTCATAAAAATTTTTTTTTTTTTTCTCTTCCACACTATGTTACAACGCAAAAAGTGCACGCTATATAATGGCAGTGTCGCTTTGTCTGACACTTTCACAGAATAAGCCACAATCTAGCAAAATATAGGATATGTTATAACAGAAGCAAAAAATCATTCAAGGCTATTACCCAAATTTCATTAATTTTTTTAATGAAATGTGAGCAATTGTGTTTCAACTAAAAAAGTTGTAATTAAGAAAGCAAGAGAGAACATTATCTTTTTTGCAATAATGTAAAGTTATATAATATTATGATAAGTTTTGCTTACATTTTCCTAACACATTATTCTTCTATTTTTAAACAGTTTAGCTAATGATTAAGACTATCAATTAAATTTGCAAAAGAAAATGAATGAAAATTATTAATTTTGCTGTTATTGCCTCTGACACTGTGAAATTGCCCTAATCATGTTTTAAATTGCAAGGCTTTTCACCAACGGCCTATAGGTAGCTATAGAGCTCTACCAAAGTAAACAAAAACAATAAGTTCTTAAAGATCTAAAATTGTCTACTTTCTTGTTACTTTATACTTCCTTTTATTTAAACAGTAAATATCGTCCGTTTCTACACTAGATTTACACAAATTTAAAAAAAATCGTTAAACACAGCATAAAGCTATAATTTATATTTCTAAAAGTTAAAATCAGCTATTTTCCTTAATATTCTTTCACAAATGAACTTAATATAACTTATCATCTGCTCGATTTATTTGCAGTTCAAAGAATAATTAAATATTTATTAATAAAAGTAATGAAACTATTCCAATCTGCACTTAAAAAAAATAAGAAATGTAAATTAAAACTAAGCATAATTAAATTATTTACAAAGAATATGCCTTGCCGCTTTCCGGAAAACAATTAATGAACAATCAAAGAATCACATTGTGCTACATTTTTATGACGTTATTCCAAACTGATTCATGAAAAAAAAAAATCTTCAAATATTTTCAAAAAAGTTTCTTGTGTCATTGTTGAGTTTGCAACAGTGATTTAAATGACTCAAATTTGAACTTCAACGCTAATTCAATGGGAAATTCGCGGACAGGTAGTAGATTTATGGCCTTCCAAATGCACAGACAGGCAGACAAAAAGTTTGAAAGTTGGGTCTGAGGTCATAGCTTTCTAACAAGCAAAAAATTATGGTAAGATCCGATGGATGAAACTGATTTTGATGGAGGGGTCACACAGACATTAGGACAGACACGTGGAGCGACAGACATCGGCCGCATGTTAATACCTACTTTTTAATTCTTTCGAATTAAAGAAAAAAGTTAGCAAAATGTATTCTGTTGTAGTTTGCAGTAATTATTTGTCCTTAATCCTATTTCTGGTCTCACCAGGGGCAACTGGCACGGGAGTGTGGCCATCAAAATGCTGGACATGGATCACGTGGATGACAAGAAAACCCTCGAGACATTTAAACAAGAAGTAAGTTTGGTTGCCATTCATCTGATCAGTGTTAGAAATTGGATTAAACATTTTATGAGCAATGTGTGCTACTAACTTAAAAACTAGGAGCAAATGAACATTTTAAAGAAAAATATTTTAAAAAAGTGCTTTTTTTTATGTATTTTTTCCACAAAATCTGCAGTGACTCCATATGATATTACAGAGTGGTAACAGAACCTGGAAATCAGGGAATTCTCATGGAATTTTGCAAAAATCAGGGAATTTTTTCCATTTTGGATAACTTGAGCAGCAGGTTTGGGTTCTTGTGATAACTACTAACGGACACTTGATTAAAAAAAGTCTGGTCGATCCAATTTGCCTGAAGGACCAATTTTGGAGGAAGGATCAATCTGTCTCACGAATCATGTTATAACAATATTATCTGATCACATGATTGCTTTAAACTCGGATTTTTAGAAATGTAGAAAAGTTAGATAGGCTAAACCATAATCCGGAAAGTCTTGCAGGCCTCGCAAATGGTCCCTTTTTTCCCTAAAAGTCCTTTTTTCAAAAAAAGTCCATAAAAGTCCGTTTTTGAAGTAAAATGTCCCTTTTCCCCCTATTTTTACTAATTGTTTACATTTGTGACGAGTGAGAGTGCTAACGAATCTCGGGAAGAACGAAAAATATTTGTCTCCGGCTAAATGGCGCAGCCCTGCTCACTGCAAAAAGTTACCTCATTTGTCGACGCATTTATATTTTTATCGCTAAACCTTGGTGAGAAAATGAGCACAAAATTGATTTAAAAAAAAAAGACTGATCACACAAGGTGGGTTGCCGTCGGGAAAATCTAAAATTGTACTTGAATTATTTTTAGCATCGGGAAAATCTGGAATTATGCTTGAAATTGTTGAAAAGAAAATTGATGTGTGTTGGGAAATTTGGCCACTTTCTGCAAATTCCGAATTTCTTAGTTATATGAAGATAAGCTTTTTGCACCGTTTATTTCAAGGTTAAGTAATCAGCTGATTAACAAAAAATCCCCCATTTTTAAATTGAGACTTGCTGATTTTCAAGAGTTCTTGACTTTTCTGTGAAATTTCAGATTCCTTTATAGTTGCGCAATTTTTGAATTCTGCCAGATTTTAAAAGTTTTTTGTTACGTAGGTTTTTAGGTTCGCAATTCGTTTGCTAATTTCTAAAGATTGTCGATTTCCGTATTTACTTATGTGGTTCTAAAATATGACGCTCGTCGCCAATAGCCCTTGTGTAGCTGTAGTGCGACGATAATTCAAAACCTAACCAGATTTACTTATTTTGCTGCCTAGTAATTTTCACGAAATTCACTGATACGATCACATTTCCACATAATGATTGACAGTTTATTTGCCGCTGATGCTTTATCAGCATAGCGCTTCGTTACTTTTGTAGCTCCGGTTCAGGCAAATCAGTCCAACCAGAATATTTTTCTTTGATCAAGTTTTGGTGTTGACCTTGTTATCGCAAGAACAGCTTGATTTTTTGTTTATATTTTCAAACTTTTTCGGCTTTCTTTTACTTCGGACTATACTGGGGTTTTTGATTTTTGACAGGTTAAGTTTTTTTTTTAATTGGAATATCGCCAAAATTTAAAAGTGTCTGGGGGGATTATGGGTGCCTGGATTAGCGGTTCTGTACTGTGTTAGCTAATTTCCGAAAATTCGCTAGTTCACTGATTTTTTAGTTTTGAGTATTTTAAGTTCTTAATTTATAAAATTTCAAGGAGTCGTTTATTGCAATTTTTAATAACAGATCTTCAGGGTTTCTAGAGATTTTTTTTTTTGTACTTAAATGGTTCGCGAAAAGCCGATTTTCAAAGTTCATGACTTGAAAACTTTTAGGAGATTCACTATTTACTGATTTCGAAAGCATCGCAATTCAACGACTTCCGAGAATTTGAAATTTTTCAGACTCCCCTAAAACTCGGGATTTACCAATCTTTGAGATTTTTTTTAATTATTATTTTTCAAAAATTTTCAATTTACCTATTTTGAAAGGCTCATGATTCACCAGTTTTTGAAGGTTTTCCTTCAATCATAATGTTTATTTCTGTCTTTTCACGTTAAAACTTAAGGAAATAATTCATTAAGCTAACAGATGTCAAATATTAATTTAAAGTTATAATTATAAAAATTATAATAAATGAAATATTACAAAAAATTAACATTCTAAAAGTATCACATAATCCTATGTTACGTGTTATTCTGTCATTAAAATTGAATATTGTGACTTTAAATATTAGCTTACTTTTAGCCTACAAAAAACCCACCCTTCTTTGAGTTTTTTTTAAAATGCTAATAATTTTGATGGTAAGCCTATTTTAAGTATAAAATAAAGGTTGATTTAATTAAATTATTGTTTAGTAACTTTTGTTAATTAACCAATAATTTTCAAGTACAAATTTGATAATGTTCTGGTATAATTGGTTATGCGAGAGCCCTTGAAAAAATTTAAAATATGCGTGAATTTTTGCTAGCAATTTTGCTGGACACCTTATCACAAATTTTTTTTTCTAAATAAAATCCCTAGAACCTTAACATTCGGACTCAGAAAGCAATAAAAGTATGATAACCTCTGTTTTTTTTTTTGCCTATATTTTGATCAAAATAGTTTATAGTTCTCTGCAGCAAACATAGTGTTGTTTTACTTAACTATTATTTTATGTGAAGGAGGAATATTTGAATTTATTTAATTAGCAAATATTTTACATTTAGGAGTTATGAGATTAGAATTTTTAAATTAATATGCTATAACATTACTATTGCATAATTTCTATAATAGGAAAAATTATACTTGTATCTTTGTTTTAAAATATCCTTAAAATTGTTGGTCCCTAAAAGTCCCTTTTTTTTAAGAAAAGGTCCCTTTTTTCCCTAGGGACAAAGTAAAATTTTGTTGCAAGGCCTGGTCTTGATTCCCTCGATGTCTGGATTAAATTTTCTGTATTGCAGTGAATTGTAGGGGAGAGGAGGGAGGATTGGGACGGTGGGAGGGGTGGGACAGCTGAAATTTCAGCAAAATAAATGACCTAATTTTATTTCCAGTCTCACCACCAGATAGCATATGTATAGCTTCTTGTTGTTACCTATTTCTAGTTTATCCAGATTCAACTTTCAGTTTACATTTGGAAAAAGTTTATTTTCACACCTCCAGAGAAAGGTTTTAATCTTTTTTTAGTTTTATTTCTTTACTCGTGTAATTTCTAAAACAAACGTAATATAGTGTAACAGTACTCTTAAAGATATAATGTATGCTTATGAGCAGTTTACTTAAGCCAAAAGTCAGCATGGTTTATGTGAGAAGTTATTTTTTAGAAGCATTATGTAGAGGGAGGCATGGGACACACTGAAAGAGGGAGGAATGGGACACGTCCATTCCTCCTCCTTCCAGTCCATTCTTCCTTCCTCGTGTCCATACGACCATTTTCTAAAGCAGAACCTAGGAATCAATTGAATAAAAGTAAAGGAAAAACGAACAAACAAGAATATTAACAGATATCCCTGAGAAAGAAATTGAAGCAGCAGAAGCTGCCAGACTAGGGGGAAAAGATGCCAACTAAAATATATATGTGCAAGCCTAAAATTTAAAAAAATTCAAAAGAAAATTACCGTTCAAAGATATGAATATTGAATGAAGTGATAGCGAAGGGTCAATATTTTCATTACATGACAGTTCAGATGATGACATGGAAATTGACTGTATAAAAGACAATCCTAACATAGGCAAATATGATTTTGTGTTTGTCAAATTCATCCCCAAACGGTCAATTGTTTTCTACATTGCAATGGTGAAGAGTATTGACAAAGCTGATTGTTACAATGTAAAATTTTAGAGAAGGGATACGAACAGAAATTCTTATTTTCCTCAACGGGATGACTATGTATAGTATAATAGAAAAAACGATATTATCATGAAATTGCTGCCGCCACAATTGATTGGTGGGACCAGTAGAGCGCAGTCTTGCTTTTCTTTTGATGTTAGCCTTTCTCATTATGATATTCGATAATTTTTCTTTAATTTTCAAATGTGTCCCATCCCTCCCATACTCGTGTCCCACTCCTCCCACCCAGGAGGGAGGAATGGGACGAAATTCTTGTAATTTGAATTTCCCAACAGTTATAAAAATTTTCAACATTTAAATGGGGTGTATTTTTTAAAAATAATAGAAAACATGTAAGTTTATTATTTAACCCTTTGAATCTATGAATAAGCAGGGGATAATGACTAAAAAAATATTTATGTGAAAATGTCCCAATCCTCCCTCCTCTCCCCTATGTATTACATGTTTTCTCGGTAATTGTAAAATCAGGGAATTTTTGTGAAAGTATCAGGGAAATCATGGAAATATCAGGGAACTTTTTTTCTAGGATTTTGTAACTACTCTGTATTAAGATAGCTGTAGTTGCGCACATATAGAATTTCCCAAGTTATGCAGTGCAATTTCTTAACTGCTAGAGTTCCAAAATTGTAAAAATCTACAATTGTTGGAACTAGTCACAATAATTTTATCTGGAAGTGCAAAATTGCAGGATTCGGTCCCATTTTGCGACTAGCGGCTGTTATTTTCGAACCCTGCATCTGATAGTGAAAAGCAATACATTTCATAATGGAACCTTCAAAACTTAGAACTAGTCTTTGCATGTTGAATTGTCTAAATTTTTTTTGTCCAGATTAGTATAAAACAATATTTAATTTTACAGATATATTATAGATTTTTTTTATTAATTTGATTTTCTCTCATTCAGGTTGCAACTTTTCGGAAAACCCGTCACGAAAATCTAGTGCTTTTCATGGGTGCCTGTATGAAACCTCCCAAACTGGCAATTGTTACAAGGTACACAATTATTTAAGATTTGAAAGATGTAATTGTAAAGTAGATATATTCCTGTATACTAATCCTTCAAATGAAAATTTTCTATCCATTATAAATTCTGACAATTTCCCCTTTTTTTTTTTTATTTTGTGGTAAGAATTATTGAAAGGTTCAGAATTATTTAATATCAGTTTTGAAATTGAATAATGATATCTACCAGAGATGTTAACCATTTCAGTTCCAGTGATGCCATTTAGCATCATCATGTTTCTGATCATAATTTAAAAAAAAAAAATAATAGGGCTGACATCTATTAAGATTGCTAAAAAATATTTTCTAATAGAAAAAAGTGAAGAATCAAATTATGTACTTTTCGAATGGCTATAGGCAATCAGAATTTTTTTTTTTTTAAATGATGCCAAATTGTCATTGGAACTGAAAGGGTTAAACTAATTTGTCTATAATAAAAAGAGTCTGTCTGTGGACCTGTGTAAGAGCTACTTATATTACCCTCAGAAGTTTGTAATTTAATTTTTAATATTGCTTTGATTCCTATTCCCTTTGATTCCTACATGTGGCCCTAAGACTTAGTTTTTTCATATTTGATTTTTTAATTAATATTAATATTTTCGAAACACATGGGCCTGGCCGAAACAGGAGCTTAACGCCATTCATTAACTGGAATGAATGAACATTACATATTTCTGCAAAATAGCGTAACTTTTTAAAAAGTTTGATAAGGATAAAAGCATGTTTTACATTTTCAAAAACGATAGTGAAATGTGGTATGAACTGACGTGTCAAGTACAAAAAGACAAACATGACATCATTTGTTATGCCAGGAGGTGGTTTAACCAAGGTTGGAAAAAAGCATGTTTAAAAGAAAAAAAAACTTTTGTTTGAAGCATGTTTTTTTTTGTTTAAAAGATGTTTTTCAAACAATAAAATTTTGGTTATTGATCAAGTTGTATGGGTTTAAAAAAAAAAAAAACACGGTTCTTTTTGCGTTTTGGTCTTCTGTATTTGCTTCCATCCCCAATAATTTTTGGCATATGCCTTGCATCTTCCTTTGTCGCAGAATCATAGAATGAATACAAGAAATCCTTCGATTATCTGGCGATTTGGTGTCTTCCTTTGATTAAACCAGATGAGCTAATAGAGGAATTTATAAACTAATGCAATAGTTTATGTTTGGTATGATTTTAATTAACTAAAATTATGTACCGCATTGGTAATTAGCAGAAATCTCACAAATAGGGGCTAAATAAATAGTGACTATTAATTTTTTTAAAAAACGAATTTCTTTTAAAAGCATACTTTTTATAATATATTTGTATGAAAAGTATGAAGAATATACATGTAGGATTCTGCTCGGGTCTTAAGAGGTTAAATATTAAAAATTGGATGTGTTCCAGCTTGTGCAAAGGCATGACCCTGTTCACGCACATCCACCTGAGGAAGGACAAGTTCAACCTGAACCGGACAATCATCATCGCTCAGCAGATATCGCAGGTGAGTCATTTGAAACGCGATTCATTCTTGTTGTTTCTTATCCTCTTTAACCCTTTCAGTCCCAAAAATTTACTACACTACAGAAACTTCTGATATTCACAAAATAAGCTTATTTTAGGTCAAATATACGAGTTCTATAAGAAAAAAAATTCATTTAAATTTTTTTATATGGTTTTTGTAATAATTCCAATTTTTTTTAACTGTGGAAAACAACAAAATAAAAATATATATATTACCTAAAAACACTTCGAGTTATATATTTTAAGGTATCTGACCATATTATTAAAAAAAAATTAATAATTATTTTAACAGAAGTACTTAAATTGTGTTTTAAATATGTGGAACTGAAGTGAACTTATCAAAAATCAGGTGAAACGCTTGTTGGCTATTTTCTGAATAAAAAAAATAGTAGTTCTGACTTCTATTGAGATTAATGTAAAATATTGTCTAATAGAACAAAGTATGAAGAATCGAATGATGTGCGTTTGGATGTCATAACGGGACATAAACATTTTGAAAAAAATATTGAAAGTGATGATGCCAAATGGCATCACTGGAACTGAAAGGGTTAATAGATCTGACCTACGTCAGATCAACTCCAAAAGGTTGTTGACAGACAGAAAATTGATTACAAGAAGGGGATCAGATGATTAGTTCTCATTGGTAAATCCAACACAGTAGTATGTGCTCTGGAAAGGCTGGATGGTCTCAGCACTTTTAGCAACTAGGATGGATTTTTCGGCCACTTTCAAAAGAAAGACATTTAAGGTGACCACTTTTAAGTCTGCCTGGTATGTTAGTGCACTTCAACATCTTAGAGACTGGTCCCCTGCTAATGATGAAACCAGCATCTCTTTTCTGCTCAAACTAAGAAGGATTTCTCAGTGAACGATTTGCATAGTCTTTGAGTGAAAAGAACACCTAACCTTTCATTAGTCAATGGGTTTAGCAGGGATTAGAAGGTTACTTTTAAAAAGTAACTCTGTAGTTACTTAATTTAAAAAGTAACTCTGTGATAGTTACTTAATATGAAAAGTGATTCCTCATAGTTACTTCATGCGAAAAGCAACATATCAGTAACATCACATCATTCTAAATTTTTTTTTTATTTTGAAATAGTTGCATTTTAAAATAGGCATCTGAACGACTCTGTCATAAATTTACGAATAACTAGATACATTTTTCATTATTTAGTAATATTGTGAAAGTGTTTTGCAAAATTTGAATGAAACTTAATATTAAGTTGATTACTTCCTCATGGAAAAATAAAACTTTGTAAATTTATTTAACTTTTCCTGTGCTAATTTTTCTTTTAATGTTTCAGGGAATGGGATACCTTCACGCACGGGACATAATCCACAAAGATCTTAAAACGAAAAATATTTTCTTCGAAAATGGCAAAGTGGTCATCACGGATTTCGGCCTATTTTCAGTCACGAAACTGTGTCATGGAAACAGGTGAGCATTTCCTAAAAACATTTTGTGAATGAATTTGAATATTTTGATCAGTTTATATTTAAAATGTGTTATTTGGTAATTTGAGTTAGTTCTAATTTGTAATGCAGCAACCCTTTGTTATATTGTGCTTCCCAGGAAACAAACAAAAAAATGCAATATAACTGAACGTGATATAACAGGCGACTTGATAATATTATACTTTCGATGTAATTATGCTCAAAACAAGTTTTTTTTTTAACTAAAGCAAAGTATGTATTTGAAATATATAACTGAATCTCTAAAAATAGAAGCAAAAATTTAGAATTACTATAATCATTACACATTACTGCACAGATAATACTATAATATTTCACTCATTTTCTAGTTTAAAAAATTCATCTTAAGTTAGCTGCTTTAATTTTTCTCATAAAACCTGCTTCCCGGAAAATATCTAATATCTCCCTTTTTATTAGAATTAACTTCAGAAATATTATACTCTCATGTGTAGTTGATGTTATTCTATTACATATACTATTTTTTTATTTGAATTTTATATAAATTAACTTGTATGTTCGGTTTGGCCAAATATTTTTGATGTGATAGTGTACAAGTATCCCTTGAACACTGCATTAGCAAGTTGCATTGTGCTAATGAAGAAAAGTCTATAGCATTTTGATGCCTGTCCTTTTAGAAAAGGAGAATGGCTGACCATCCCTAAAGGTTGGCTGTGCTACCTGGCGCCGGAAGTCATTCGCAGCTTGAGGGCAGGGAGCCAACAGGAAAACGACAACTTGCCATTCTCCAGGGCATCTGACATCTATGCCTTTGGGTAAGTGATATATAAAACCTCTTACAGGGTTCGTACGCCTCCTGAAATTCCTAAAAATCTCCTGAAATTTAATTTTTCTTTTAAGAACCCAACTCCTGAAATTTGTGTCTCATCTCCTGATATTTTATCCCCTCTCCTGAAAAAAATTACAGCATGAATCATTGTTATCCTTTCTTTGCTGTTTTTCTCTTGTACTTTATTGGGGTGTCTATATAGTGTCAAAAGAGTCATGAAATTAGGGCAAAGGTTAAAAAATCGCCAAAAAGGTTATTTTTTTCTCAATAAAGGGTTTTGGCTTTTATGCTGATGAAATTAATGTAGTCAAAAATTAAGGTAAGTCACTAGACCAATACAATAATAAACAAACGTTCAAATTTATTCCACCTTTGATGCCTCCTGAATTTACATAGCTGCACTCCTAAAAAAACTCCTTAGAAACTCCTAAATTTCCCTATCATAAACAAAGTACAAACAACCCTGCTCTTAAAAAAATGTGTGTAAGCAAGAAAAGCCCTTGGGAAAACTAAGAAAACCACAAATGGAATGAAGAAAAATTATTAATTTTTCCTGAAAAGTCGTGGAATTTAGAAAACTCAATTGTGAAGAGCTTAGTGGAAGAAAATGCTAATTGACAAAAAGGTGAAAATGAACTTTAAAGCTTTCAAATTTGCAGTCAGGTCTGTTAAAAACGGAATTTGCAAACCATAATATGTATACTAAACTTAAAGTTTAGGAAAAACAAGAAACTTATTATCGTTATAGAAGTTAGTAATATATGTTCATTAACTGAATTGTCTCAATTTTTTCAAAAATTTCAGTTAACATGTTCTTCCACTCAGCTCTTCAATAATTAGAAAACACTTTTATATTTGTTTAATAGGAATGTTACTTTGAATAAGGAATGAACTCCAATCAGTTATTTCCTTATTCAATAGTAGGAATATTTTCAAACCCAATTTAGCAGCCTTTTTTTCTATCTCACAATATGCGTATTCATGTAATGATAATTTTAAAGCATAAATAAATCTTTAGAAAGCATTTTTATTATTGAACTCCTAAATTCATATAGTTTACAAATTTCTATTTAAAATATTGATAGATTCTCAACTTTTAAGCTCTCTCTTTAAATTTATTGCAATTATTGACGACAGTCATTTATTTTTAGTTTTGTATGCATGAAGAATAAGTAATTTTTAAAAACACACTCTCTTGCCGAATACTGTGAGATGTTGTAATTTATTATTATTTGTCCTTTTTTAAAACTTATTTGATTTAAATTTCTCGGCTGCTTTAACAGGAAAGTTCCTCTAAACTGCTAATAGGATTTTTTTTCGTATTTATTCATATATTTTCATGGTTGATATTAATGAAGTTATTATTATTAAAATAAATGTCAAAATTTTTGAGTTATTAACTTATTCCATTGTAATCTTCTCTCGATCAGGACTGTGTGGTTTGAGTTACTGTGCGGCGAGTGGCCGTTCCACGGGCATCCTTCCGAAGCCATAATCTGGCAGGTGGGCAAAGGGGTCAAGCAGACATTAGCAAACATCCAAGCTTCCAGGGACGTCAAGGTGACATGTTTTTTTGTGTTTTGATCTTCCTTTGCCTGTACTGTGTAATTCCATATTTTTAAAACAATATTTAGCTTTAACAAACTGTGTTAATGTCCTATTTTACTTTTTGAATTATTGTTTATGTATCATCCAAGAGAGCAGATGATGTTAGATGGATTTTTTTTATTACTAAATGGTCATTTTTTAATACATATTTAGTTCATTTGAACGTTGGAGCTCTTATTGGTTTTCTAAATGAATTTTGGCTTCTACACTACGTTTATAACGTAAAAAGTGGAAGGTTTTATTATTGTTCTGTCCGTCCGTCGCCCACTTTAACAGAACAAACCGCAAGTCACATGAACAAGTGAGCTACGTCATTTTGAAGCAAAAAATCATTTTAGGCTACATTCCAAATTTCATTACAAAATTTTAATTAGAAGTTGATTACTAAAAATTTAATCTACATTGAAATAACAAACAAATTCCATTTTTATTCAAAATTTTCACTGTTGCCATTACATCAAACATAAGAGAAACTTATGTAAACTAACTATTAAAATAACTACTTAACTATTTAAAATAAAAATAAAATTCTTCAAAAAAAGTATAAATTTGCGCATGATTTAATTTGGATTGTTGTAATACCACATTAAAGTTATTTTGATGGTTCATTATATATGTATGAAGAAAGATGAAGATGCATAATTTTTTTTAAAAATTTGCATAAGAAATATGCAAATTTTTGTTTTTATTTTCAAAGCAACAATTTTACTATTTTATTTTTCAAAATGTAAACTTGTAACTGCAAAAAGATATTTATTAAAAAAATCCATAGTTATTCTTCAAAGTTAAAAAAACTAGCAAACGATAAAGATTAATTATCAAATCTGCAAAAGAATATTAAAGAAAATTATTAATTTTTGCTTTTATAAAAGTTTGAATTGGAACTAGCCATAGGCCCTGTTTGGCGAATTTCTTTTTGAGGTGTTAGTGTGTTTCCTGTTGAGCGTAAAATGTTGTGTGGAAGCGGTGTAAGTGACAGATTCTGTAACAAACCAACTTTTTCAGGACATCCTCATGACATGCTGGGCTTACAAGGACACCGAGCGCCCCGAATTCAGCAAGATCCTGATGATGCTGTCCCGACTTCCGCTGCTCCCCAAGAAGCGACTAGCCCGGTCCCCGTCCCACCCCATACACCTGTCCCGGTCGGCCGAGTCGGTCTTCTGACCGGGAAAAGTACTGTACATAGGTGTCTCTGTACAGATCCGGTACTGTACTTGTACATAGGTCTCTGCTGCTGTGTGGGATGAGGATCTAGAGACTGGTATCACATTGACAGGTTCGAGTAACCGGTAAAAGTCGGTCCACTGTACATAGGTGTCTCTGTACTGATTGGTCTTCTTACCGGTAAAAGTACTTGTACATAGGCGTCTCTGTTACAGATCGGTACTGTACTTGTTGTACATAGGTCTCTGCTTCTGTGAGAGTGTGTGTGGGACAAGGATCTAGAGACTGGTATGACATTGACAGTTTTGAGTAACCAGTAAAAGTTGGTCCACTGTACATAGGTGTCTCTGTACTGATTGGTCTTCTTACCGGTAAAAGTCGGTCCACTGTACAAATGTGTTTCTGTACTGATCAGTCTTCTTACTGGTAAAAGTCAGTCCACTGTACATAAGTGTCTCTGTACTGATCGGTCTTCTTACCGGTAAAAGTCGGTCCACTGTACATAGGTCTCTGATACTGTGAGTGTCTGTGTGTGACAGGATTCTGGACTAGTACTAAGATTGCAGGGTTGATACTACGACTTATTTATTGTTTTGTGGAGACTTACGTTTGAGCTTTGGTTTTAAAGTAGTGCGATGTTTTTTAAGGACTGTAAATATATTTATTTTCAAATGAAATACTAGTTCTTCATTGCTTCGGTGGATGAAGTTTAATTTTGCTAAGACGACATACACATTTGAAGAATACAGGGGAAAAAACCTCTTGATTTTATAGAAGGCTTTCCTCAATAGGCCTCTTTAGCGATGATAGCGAGAAATCGCCTAAACTGGTGTAATTAAACCGCAGGTTATTCGCTTTGTTTTTCTTTCCCGGAAACCCAGAGATCAGTGAACACAAGTCACGCTTGTGTACTGCTAATGAAGAACCAAAAAAAAAAAATGTTTTCCTGTCGACAATGTCCGCCAAGCAGACACAATTCCGGGAAGACTCCTTTTTAATGAAGCGGTTCTTCCCCCTACTCTTCATTTCTTTTGTGTATTTTACATTTTAACAACTGGACGACAGAAAACTCACAGTTGAGCTTTGGTTTTATGAAATACTTATGATTGCACTGCATATACTTCTATGTCGATTAGTAGTTTCACAGATTACAAGTGAAACTTTTTTTGAAATTTTCCATATTAAATATTGATAAGTGTTTAAGCTGAGCTAAGTTTCTTCAGTTTTCGTCTAAGTTCTCTAAAAGTTATTATTTTTAATAAGGTGAAATGTTCACGCAAGCTGAATTTAAGATATAAATAGAAATTTTTTTGTTTTTATCATAATGGTCTGAACACAGAAATCTTTTACCACTAATTTTTCTAAAATCTTTCAATTTAGTTATTTAATATCTATCAGAACATGTAATTATTTGTATTGGTACATCTTTTTATGAATGTTAGTTTAAAAAAATTGTTTGTATTTTCCCTTATTTTATAAAAAAGGAAAAAATGCGTTAAAATTGGTATCCGCCTAGTTGCCACAAAAAATTGCTCTCAGTTCTGGGGAATCTGCTGAGTCTGCAAAGGCTTGACCGCCAATATTGCAACCCTATTAAAGAAAAAATACAAAGGAAAAAGGTATAGAAGAACCCTGCAACTGTAGTATTAGTCCAGAACCAATTGTCCAACCTTTATTTTGGAGGAGTGTATGAACTATGTGTGGTTAAAAAAGAAATTATGTGATGACATATTGAGACTGCTTCCTTGTAATATTATTTTGTAAAAAACAAATCTTTTTTCAAAAGATGAAGGATCTTATTTCAACCACTGTTTTATTGTATATATGACAAGAGTGTTTTGCATGTTGGAAAATTATTTATTTTTACTTCACCCCCTTCCAACATACCTTTTTTTTTATTATCTTTGCGAATCTGACGTCTGAAAGTTTAATTTGTCATTCTTTTACTTTCGTTAAAAGGTTTTTAGGATCACTAAAATGTCTGCATTTTTTTCTATGACTCCAAAAGTTATTCACCTAGTATTAAATAACTTAAACATTTTCTTTTCGTCCTTTAAAATTAATATTAAAGTGATTAAAAAAAAACCGATGTTCTTCATTAGTTATTTCGTGGATCATTTGGCAATAACAGAAATATAAAAATGCATTTAAAAAAACAAGTTTTTGTCCCTTTTTTGTTTTGAACATGTTTTTATGTTGAATAGAAGATATATTATTCTAACGAATCAGCAACTGACAGATTAATTATTGCTCTATGGTACTTGTTTATTTGAGCTGAAAGTTATGTGAACCATCAATGTGTGTGAGGCTGCATAATGTCCCCTTTGTTGCAGAGTTTAAATTGGCTTATCACAAAAGCCATGTTAATTTTTGCTTATTATAAAAACCAGAAAAAAATCCACTTCATTATGGTAAACCCGTTGTGTTTGAAATTTCTGATATCGTCAGTCTCAAAAATTCCAAATATTGTCGTTTTAAGTTGCACTTGATTCAACTTAGTAGATAGTAGACTCATGGAAAAAAATATTGAAGTAACAAAGTTTAACACAATAAATAACCATGTTTTCTCCTTGTCCGTCAGGGCGTCATATGATTTTAAAATATTTGGCAATAGACTTTTCGGCTACTGCCTTAAAGTATTTTTTTTCTATACTAAAATACATTATTTCAAACTACATTATGATTATTTTATGTTATACATAATGGAGAAAACAAAATTCCTGTGAAATTTCCTCTTGTATCATTTCTATGGAATAACTTATATTGACTTATTCTAGTATCATTGTGGCCTAGGTAGCAATTCTGGCTTTACCTACTCTTATAGTTTTAAAATCTCGTTTGCAAAGGGTTCATTATGTCAGAAGTCCTGTATTTTACAGAGGTAGTTACTTTATGGAGCTTAAAATATAATTGATTCTTTCAATAAAAAAAGTAAAACTAAAATAAGGAACAGTCATTATACAACTTTCCTGAAATCAGCTTTTTTTTCATTATTAAAAGGGGTTATTTTACGCTTGAGTATTACCAAGTAATATAATTTGTAAAAACTTGGATATAAAAGACAGATTACTATACATATTTTTCTCACTCTTATTTATTTTACTTTTTAAATTAGTGTAATTATTATTGAAAACATTTATTTATACTGTTAAAGTAAAAATTCTTATAACTACTAAATATAGGTTGAATTGAGTATTACAAACAAGAAGTTAAAATTGATAATTGTACATGCAATTGCACTACAAAAAAAGCATTTTATTTAATCTTATATTTATACATGTAATAATATTTATGATGGTACACACTTTAGTTTTACATTTTATCTGTAAATTTTTGAAGTACCTAAATTTAAAAGGCATTACTTCAAATTAAAAAAAAATGCAAAAGAAAAACGATAGTTGGCTGCTCACACATTGTTAAATGTCAAATTTTAAAGGTGTCAACATTTGAATTGTGATTACTTGTGAACATATTTTATGCATTTTTAATATTTTGTATATATTAATAACGACAGTTACTCTGAAGTTTTCAGTCAGAGTAGCCTAGTTGATAATGCTCAGGCCTCTAAAGCCTGTGATTCGAGGGGGCATTGGATCAGCACTATCCAGGGTTGCCACGGTCCTTGAAAATCTTGAAAGAAACCTTAATTTTCAAGGTCTTAAAAGTGCTTGAAAAACATTATCAACCTTGAAAAGTCCTTAATTTTTGGGGGCCGATGAATTTATCTTGAAGTGAAATTTTTTTTCCCATGAATTGGAGTAAAGTTTTACTTGCAACAGTTACTTTTTTTCGGTAACGCCAAGTAATGCTGTTTCAGAAAGTAACCGTAATTGTACTCGTTTTTATTGGTAACGAAGAAACTTAAATTTTCGTTACTCTTCTTTTCCTCCTCATGCCGTTCTTCACGGATCTTTTCAAAAGCTGAATGCTTATTTTATAACACGTATTTAAGTTCATTTGAAAGTTAGAGAGCTCTTATTTATTTTCTAAGTTAATTTTTAAAAACTATCGTGGAATTTAGGTGCATTTTTGAATATACATTGAAAATGGAAAAAATATATAGATGAAGAGGTCCTTAAATAGTCCTTGATTTTTTTTTTTACCAAATAAGGTGGCAATCCTGACTTTTTAATAGTTAATGATTCTATGTTCTCTACAAGATTTTGTTAACATAGGGTCACTTTTATGGTTGCATCAGTTATCTTCTCATTTCAACCTCTTCACTTGACTGTGTTTCAAAATTATTTGCCAATATTCCTGTCTATAGCTATAGAGCGACTCTGATCCAACCACTTTGATGGGTTAGATCAAAAATTTAATTTTTAGCAGTGTGTGAGCAAGCTTGTTTTAAGTCCTTTTTTTAAAAAAGAAATTTAATTTAAATATGGAAAACAATTGTATGAATTACCAAAAAAAAAAGAGTATTTGTGTAAACCAAAGGTACTAGTCACTCAGTTGTAATATTTCTGCACTTTTAATTTTTGTATATATGTGTATTATATTTTACCCAATTTTCTGTACTCATCGATGTGCGATTCAAAAGGTGTCCAACATGAAGGTTTAATCAGCACATTGAGCTAGAAGGGAAGCTGGAGTGAGGTGTGCGATTCACTGAACAGGGCAGCAAGCGAGCCGGTCCAATAGGGAAACGCGGAGGAATACACAGCACTGCAGCAGAAGCGAACAGGGCAGAAAACCTAGAAACTTGCCTATTTCGCTATTGGCTTCACCTTCGCTGGCTCTTGGTTAGTGATCTACATGGTTATTTCTTAAAAAGTTGGAATTCAAGGCTAAAGCAAGTTAATTCTTATGAACTAAAAATTTAAAAATACATTTAGGAGCCCAAGTCAATATGATAGAGGGGTCTTTTACAAGTGCAGGAAAAATAGTCCTTTTCTGCCCTGTTCGCTAAAAAGAATGAGAGTGGGTTTTAGGCTCGCTGACACTTCATTCCAGTTTCCCTTCTAGCTCAATGAATCAGCATTATAAAGTAGGAAAAGACTTTGGTCTTCTTACCATCACCAAAATGCAGATTCGTAAACGCACTGCTCATTCTCATAAAAATTTATATTCGTTTATGTATACATCTGTGTATAATGTATTTATTCATTTCATAAATATGTGAAATATACTTGCAAGTTATATTTAAAAAAAAAAAACTATTTATATTTATGATTTAAAGATTTCAGTCATTTTTATTGATAGCAAAACAAAACTGCAAACTTAATTGCTGCAAAAATCTTGTGTTTTTACATTTGGTTTGTTTTAAAAAAAAATCTGCATTGCTTATGCTAATATTATCGCAAGAAATATAATTTTTTTAAAAAAAATCACTTTGGGCATCTTTAAAATAACTAGTACATTTAATTCGTTAATGTAATAGCAGTCATGTTCATTTTGAAAAATGCCTTCCTTACGTTTGCTGTGTTCAGTTAATTTAGATTTTATAATAAATTACTTTTTATTACTCAAATTCTTTAAAGCATTTGTAACATGGAATTATTACTCACTGCTAAAATTTAAAATCAGCTTCGATGATTTGATGGATACCAGTAAACTTTCTGTGGAGTTTTCCCTTCGAGGTTTATTGTATTGAGAAATCATTTTTCTAAAAATTTGCTGATAATGTAAGTCGCAGGGTTAAAATATGGGTTCATAATTGCCCATGTACTTGTTCTTATTAATATTTTGGTACTACAACTAAATAATTTTTTTTGACTACCTCCTATACCAAAATGTGTTGACAAAATGTATTCTTGTATGTTTAAAAAGCACCTTTCACCATATGTTATTTGTAAGCTACTGTCATTTAAGTTTTGAGAATTATTCCGGGATTGAAAAGTTACCTTTTAAAAGTAACTTTGTTATAGTTAGTTACTTCCAAGTTCTAAGGAAGATTTCGTGATTCCAAGTTCTGAGAAAAATTTCAATTTAACCTCTTAATGAGTTCCGAACTTGACCTGGCCCGATAGAAGAAGATCCAAATATCAGTTTCCAGCCTTTGATTACAGGCATCAGTCATTTATTTCTATAAAAAAATTATTTTAATTTTTTCTTCAAATTTTTCAAAAAGTTCTTTTAGTATATTTTAAAGGCATTTTGCATTAAAAACAATGTTAAAATAATCTGTTAACTGCAAATAAGTGATACAGCCTTTTTTGTTGCATTTATAGAACAAGGAATGCATATTTTTAGAGTTTAAAGCGCGTCCCTAAGTAACTATTAAACACAATTTCTTCTAAAAAAATTTTTTTGCAAAACATTTTTTAACATATATTTGTATGTAAGTATGTTTAGATTATATAAGAATGTCTGTAAGATTTTGCTTGGGTCTTAAGAAGTTAAGTTGGCGGGTAAAGCTAAAGTCAAAGTTTCGTTCGCTAAAAGTAACTAAGTTACTTCTGGAAAATCTAACGGAGTTATCTAAAAAATAAAGTAACTGTTACAAGTAACTCTGTTACTCCAATCCCGGGAATTCTCGTATCATTGTTTTTAAAAATCCCACAATTCCACCATTTGTTTTTAACATTTCATGCTGAATCTTATTTTGTATGTCAGGCTTGAAACTGGATCTGTCAAGATTTGATGAAAGAAAAAGATTGTTCTTTTTTGAAAGGGTGTAAATAGCTAAAATCACACTGTTAAATATTACACTAAAATCCAAAAACTGAATGATTGAAATAAAAACCTGAAAAAAGAAATGTGTGTGTTTGTTACTTTGTGTAACTGGGCCATTCGTAAAATAGTGTATATGAAACTTATTTTATATAGATTTGGTTCTTCTTACCCTTTCAGTCCCAATGACAATTTGGCATTTTAGAAATATTTTTCGTATCGTCTATAATAGTCATTTATGATATCAAACAGCACATCGTTCGTTTCTTCAAAAATAAAATATTTTTTATTAATCCCAATAGATATTAGCCCTATTATTTTTGTAAAATTATGATCATAAACATGATGATGCCAAATGGCATCACTGGGACTGAAAGGATTGATTAGCTTTCCACTAAAATCAATATTTCTAAAAATAAATCTTCCTCAATACATTTTTTCTCTTTAGGGCTGCTTTTTTTTTATAGGTCTTGCACAATATAAAGAAAGAATCTAACCGTCACTAAAAATATTGATTTTAGAAAACGTTTCGCATTGTTGCGCAATACGCACAACGTTGTGCAATAGGAAAGATATTTTTGTTGGTAATATTTTCCACAAGATTGTGTAATAATATATTTTCGAATACTTTTTATTCTACAAGTGAATTACAAAATACTACTGTATACTTCTGTAACCGAACACTTTTACTTCAGTAACAAACTATCTAGTTTCATTCTTTCGTGTAAAAGAAAAAAAAATTATGTAACATTTAAATTTCCGTAAATGTCGTTATTTGTGGGTAGTTTTCTTTGGCCTTTAAGGGGTATGGTACTTCGAAAACAGATAAATTACTCGTTTTCGTTTAATTGTATGAAAATGTATAGTACATGGTCTCAGCTAACAAAACTCATATTACCAAAGGAGATATCACTTTGGCTTAATATCTAATTATAATATTTCCGAACGAGATTTTCCGATTTTAAGCAAACAAAAAAGCCCATTATCAAAATTTAAAGTGCTTTTAAGCACATATTTCGCATGCACAACAAATCATGCAATATTTTTGCCTTTCATTTTATACAATGGTTCAAATTTAACAATTTCGGTGTTTTTGCTAATATTTTAAAAAACTGGAGAAAGTATATTAGGTTACATTTATCGTCGCACTAGAGCTACATGAGGACTATTGGCGACGCGAATCGTATTGTAAAACCACAGTCAAGTGACGAGCCGACACCTGAATAGCAGGGTGTCTACCAGATTTGTCAAATCTAATTCCTTGACCTTTTTCAGGATCACTTGCTTAAACAATCATGTTGAGATTTTCTTATATATATAGACACGATTTTGCAATAAGTAGAGCAAAATTTTAAATACTAACAAATTTTAAGGAAATTAACCTTTTTTGTTCAAAAATATTTGAGGTCATTTTGTGAAAATTGATCTTTTTTTGACTATTTTTAAAAAATTTCGGCCTTCTGTAATTTCACGACCGGTAGACACCCTGGAATGCAACCGTTAAGGGAGAGTAGAGTAGGAATTTGAAAATTCAATTCGAATTTTTTTTATAGATGTTGCTTTTGTGTAAAAGTTTAACTTTATGTAACTGTGGTGTGTCATATTTTAAAAACAGTTTTAAATTTGAAAAATTAAAGCTTGCTACATTACTTGGTTGTAATGGGAAAATATTAGCTAATTCACTAACTTGTTTCAATTCATCTACAAAGATAATCACACCTTGCACACAATACACTACCGAAAGGCTAATTTTTGCATGGAATTGGCAAAAAAAAACCCAGGGCAAGCGTAAAAATAAAGAAGCTGCAAGAGGTACTGCAACACTATTATAAATATATAAGAGGGATCCATTTGAGCCGTCTTATCCATCTTCATCTTAAATATTGCATAAGACTCATGCCAGCTATCCAAAATTTACATTACATGTGTTGCATCCTATCCGACAGTTTTAACCTCAGAATTCAAGAGAATCTATCAACTGGCAGATAAGTTTACATTGTGTATTATTGTCAGAACTTTTTTTTCTTAAATATTGAATGCAAAACCCTCTACTCAATTCTTAAAAAGCTAATGGCTATTGTGAAAACATACTCCTTTGCCACCCGCTAGAATAATGGAAGAACATACTTAGCCATTTTAAATAAAAAAATATAGATTCGTGTCAATTAACATATATCACTATGTTGTTTTGTACATTATTTTTATGATTTGTAAGCCCTATTCCCAACAGATCCGATTGCAATTTCAAACTTTAAAGCTTATCCTCTCTAAATCACTTAGCATGTTCTTCCTTAGATAAAACCCAAAGTCAGATAAACTATTGACACAAAGAAAAAAATAAACAGATTCAACACATGTACACTTTATTGTTGCTTTTTCCTAAACGAACATCCCTCTGTGAGTCTGGCTCTGCCGCCAGTGGGCTGACATAGAACGGTCGAGCATCCGACGCAAAGGACTACGGTCTGGGCGTGGCTGAATACGGTTGTGATCTTGTAGCAACCCGGGCACTTGACGTCCATGAAGAAGGAGTTCGGGTGCTGCACCAGGCGTTTTAGCTTGCACCTGCGGCGTTCATCTTCGGGGCTCGGGTGGAGAAGGTCCTTGGCTAAGGGCATCCTTGTAGAGAAGAGAAGAGTCTGGAAAAGAAGAAAGAAATACTTATGGTGCAACTCATTGTGGTGATTACTGCAGTTTACCTTATCACGGCAGTAAGGTAATCAACACTTACATATATAAGCTGACATATTATAACTTAACATATCAAAATCTTAGATTTTCAACCCCAATTAAACTTAATAGTGCTTTGACATGCCGACCACAACCTGGCAATGACAGTCCCCTAGATCAATAGTTCTCACAGAAACTTTGCCGAGTCATCTTGACGACCAATCTATCACCTACCAATGTCTAACTGTTAAATAAAAAATACTTAATACTCCAAAGTATCTCTGTTGACTTGTTGTACACATACGCTCCTGCCAACCACAAAGCAAATTTTGAAAACACATTCTACCCCTTCATGTGGTTTCCAGAAAACGGTGTGTCACTGCGTGGGGAGTGTCAAAGAGAAATATCTCAGAACACCAACTGTTTCAAGAACCGCACAGAATGAAAGTACTGTTTAGTAAATCAGAAAAAGCATAGTAATGACAATGAATATAATAATCTTCACCCCGTGTTATAACAATGACTATAAAATGCAAGAGGAAGCCTAAGGGGATTGGCCTAGCAGGACTAGGGATCTCCAAAACCAAGTGCCCCAATGTTAATACAATGGGAAAAAAACTATACGACTTGTTGTACACATACGCTCCTGCCAACCACAAAGCAAATTTTGAAAACACATTCTACCCCTTCATGTGGTTTCCAGAAAACGGTGTGTCACTGCGTGGGGAGTGTCAAACAGAAATATCTCAGAACACCAACTGTTTCAAGAACCGCACAGAATGAAAGTACTGTTTAGTAAATCAGAAAAAGCATAGTAATGACAATGAATATTATAATCTTCACCCCGTGTTATAACAATGACTATAAAATGCAAGAGGAAGCCTAAGGGGATTGGCCTAGCAGGACTAGGGATCTCCAAAACCAAGTGCCCCAATGTTAATACAATGGGAAAAAAACTATACGACTTGTTGTACACATACGCTCCTGCCAACCACAAAGCAAATTTTGAAAACACATTCTACCCCTTCATGTGGTTTCCAGAAAACGGTGTGTCACTGCGTGGGGAGTGTCAAACAGAAATATCTCAGAACACCAACTGTTTCAAGAACCGCACAGAATGAAAGTACTGTTTAGTAAATCAGAAAAAGCATAGTAATGACAATGAATATAATAATCTTCACCCCGTGTTATAACAATGACTATAAAATGCAAGAGGAAGCCTAAGGGGATTGGCCTAGCAGGACTAGGGATCTCCAAAACCAAGTGCCCCAATGTTAATACAATGGGAAAAAAACTATACAACTTGTTGTACACATACGCTCCTGCCAACCACAAAGCAAATTTTGAAAACACATTCTACCCCTTCATGTGGTTTCCAGAAAACGGTGTGTCACTGCGTGGGGAGTGTCAAACAGAAATATCTCAGAACACCAACTGTTTCAAGAACCGCACAGAATGAAAGTACTGTTTAGTAAATCAGAAAAAGCATAGTAATGACAATGAATATAATAATCTTCACCCCGTGTTATAACAATGACTATAAAATGCAAGAGGAAGCCTAAGGGGATTGGCCTAGCAGGACTAGGGATCTCCAAAACCAAGTGCCCCAATGTTAATACAATGGGAAAAAAACTATTTTCCCTGCCACATTTCTCCGTCTGTATTGAATATATTTGCAAACGTCTTCTTTTCAATATTAAATGTAGATAACTTATAGGGTCCTTATAACCCTACTGAAAATTGTTTGGAATAGCTTTTGCAAAATTATTCAAAATTCTAACCAATTTCAAAAAGTGGGCTTGTCGGAACCTGTAAGTACATTTATCACACAAAAAAACACTTGTAAAGATATTCAATACAGCTGGAGAAATATGGTAAAGAAAATAGTTCTTTCCCCATCGAAGACCCACGATGCAGCGAGGAGAATTAGGAAGGAATCTGGAGTTGAGAAAGCTATATAAAGAAATCGATAGTGTAGATTTAATAAAAAACAAAAGGCTTCTTCAATGGCTCGGACATCGAGCGAAAGAGTGAGGAGAGGAAAAACCATATAGAAAACCTTCACAGCAAAACCAGAGGGAACAAGGAGAGTTGGACTTCCCAGAAAGAAATGGCTAGATGAGGCGGAAGATCTAAGAAGGATAAAAGGTAAATTCGGAGAATCAAAGCCAAGGATAAGAAAAAGTTGTGCAGCGTGTTAAAGGAGGCCAAGGTCCTTCATGGACTGCAGTGTCCAGGAGTAAGCAAGATTTAGCACTCTTTGCCAGGAAGTAAAAACTAAAATTCGACACGAGCTACTGAAAAACCATCTCAGATTGGCAGATTTAAGGGTCAGCAGCCATTAGGCCACAGCTTTCGGCACTTCTTTACACCATTAGGTTTTTGTATTTAACAAAAACCTTTCTACCTTTCCAGACCAACCTCGTGTCCCAATTAAACTGGACAATCGAGGTGCTACTGTATTGGTAACACACATTGAAACTCCAAAAGCAATGCTTGCGATGGATAATTAATAAAAAACATGCCAGAAGACTAACATGGTTCTACTGAAGAACTTTGATATACACAACTTTAAAAACACTTACAAAAGACAAATAACTAGCAACCATCCCTACACCTCCCAAGGTAATTTAGTGAAGTATAAGGTTAAGCGTTAAGTTGATGCTCTAGCCAAGAACATGAAATGGATATGTACATTTTGAACTTAAAAAAAAACAGTAGCAATGCAAACAAGGTATCTAAAACAAACTGAGACTACTTGCAGGGCTGCCAGTGCCAGGAAGCTTTGAAAATAGTTGCTTTAGTAGTCCCAGATGTTAAAAAATAGTAGCCAAAATAGTATCCTCTTTTACCTAACTAAATAAGCAACTTTTAATTGCTAGATAACACAAATGTATTTTTTTTTTAAATATTTGCATTGAATGTTATCCGAAATTAAATAAAATTTCCAAAAAAGTGATAAATTAGTTTAATGTGCTTAGATGCAAACATTTAAAAACTAAAACTTAAAGACTTATAGCAGTGCAGATTTTAGAATTGCAGCACCAACACTCGGTTAAAAGGATTAATAAAACTGAAAATAGTTTTTCGGATGGTATTGCAAATTTGGATGTTTGCAACAGAAAATTTCATAATAAATTATTAAACCAATTTATATATAACTGTTAGAGAACATAAATTAGGAGAAAATATTTTAAATCTTCTTATTTGATTGGAACTTAATTAGCAATTGCATAAAAATTTTCAAAAAACAAAGACATTCCATTAAGGATTGGATAATAAACAGCCATAAAAGAGCCTTTTTTCATCCTTCAAAAATATATGTATGGCATATAAATTTATCTATTTTTAATTTTTGATTAGTTTTTAGCTAAAAAATCTAAGAAAAACCAACATTCATCTAGAAAAAGCCTGTCATTTCACAGAAGCAAGTAGGAAGAAGTTCAAATGCTAAATTGTGCAAAAAAATTTAAGACTACAACTTAAATTTACAAATTGCAACACCAACTTTCAAATGAAAGGATTGATTCTGCCGATAAAATTTACTTGAAAATAAATTTAATTAAAAAATATATTATAAAATAAAAACAAGTTTATTTAAATAGTTATCAGTTATTCAAGAAACATAAGGATCAATACTAATCCATGGAAATATGTTTCACTGAAATATCTCGCAGCTTTAAAATACAAGGACGGCTGAATTAAAAATATTAAATGTAAGTATTCTTATTTAACACGATCCAGAATCAATCATCGAAATTCACAAGTAAAATATAACTTTTTTAAATATTTAAAAAAAAAGTCTTTCGATACGATTCTTTTACATACCGCCAAATTACTTAATAAAAAAAATAAAAACTTCAAAATAAAGCAAACTTATAACAAACAGATGTCAATCCTATCACCAAATGTAGTTTTAAAAAATCTTCAACAAAGCATACAAAATCATAAGTCAAGTGCTATTTCAAAAACACATGGTTTTTATTTTGTGCAAAACCAAAGCAAAACTTGATGAGAACTTTTGATTTGAGAACCAAACAAAAACTATAGGCATCATCTGCACTTCATGTTTTGCGCATCGGAAGTATCCTGGTGGCGCCATCTACGGAAAAATTATATCTAAAAATAGTCGCCCAAAACTGAAAATAGTTGAAGGTTTTGCTTAAAATAGTCGTTTTAGACCATTTTTGGTCACAAAAAGTTGCCATAGTCGCCTAGACGCTAAAATAGTCGCTTTAGTAGTCTTTTAAGTCGCCACTGGCAGCCCTGTACTTGATAGTATTATTTACACCAGTGGTGTGGTTCCCAACCTCTTTTGGACCATCCCCTCGTTCTTTAGGTTGATTAACATCCATCGCTCCATTTTAATGTTCATGTTATGTAATCATAATTGGAGTTCAAGTATAACTATAACAGTTTTATAAGATAACACTTACAACCGTAAATAAAAACAACTGAAGAAGCTTTATAAGGTCACATATTTTTTTAATTAATTCACTTTTGTCTTTAAAAATGTTAACTAAATAATGTTACTTGTTTTCTAGGAAATTTAAGAGTTGAAAGTAAAAATTGGCTGGTTTGGTTACAGTTGGAGAAGATAGGTTTAACTGTATAAAGGTACATTATTTTACTTTCGCCCCCCCCCCCCCCACCTCTGAATATTCATCGCCCCAGGTTGAGAACGTTTTTTTTACACAAAGACTGCTCATATTTTTTCAAGAAAAACCCAAGCATCAAAAACAATTTAAAAAGTAAAGATAAAAGTTTAACAGGAAAAAGGTACAGATTTAACATAAGCAACACCCCAGGCATTCACCCAAACAATTCACCCAATTAAATTTTTTTTGTAGAAGTACAAACTAAAATGGTTATTTTAGTTTGTACTTCTACAAAAAAAATTTAATCCTAAAGTTCTTAAATTGGGCAGTTATAAATCACCAAATTAAAAATGTCTCGTTTGAATTAATGTCGCACTAGAGCAATTTTCAAAGGGTGTCGTAATTTAGAGCCAATGCGATTTCTTTATATGCTTCGTACCATGTATTAGCCGAGTCATATTTTAGTTAAACTGAATAAATTATTGTGTATTCTACTGACATCCTTATAAAATGATAGATACAGGGACCTCTTTGTGTTATACAACTTAATCTATATTAATTGTAATGAATATTATCAGCAAGTTATTGTAATTGCACCAAGATTATTCCGCAAATAGCAAATGAACTGTCCCCATTAACATTAATTTATCCCAACTGTCTAATGTTTGGACCTTCTTCTTTTACTATAGTCTGGCTATTTACTATGCAAGCCTTGAAAAGACTTTCTACCCTATCCTTTTGCTTGGTTTTCTAGGAAACAGGAAGGGCAACACTTTTCTAAACTTAACGCTCTTAAGGTTCTGATGTGAGGTTAACAATCAGAACAGTTCAAACCCAAGTAGGGTGGGAAAACACACTGTTGCGCCGTTTCAAACAAAACCACATACAGGGACCCCCGGGGGAGGAAAAAGCTTTCAAGGCTTGCATTCTAGATAGACAAGGTATAGTAGGTACAAATAAGAAACAACACCAAAGCCCAAGATATGATCAACAGGAAAATATGTTTAGGAAATAATAGAATGGCATATAAACACTTTAAAGGCCCATGACATAAGTCTTGCATGCAAAAAAAAAAACAATAGATTGCAAAGCTTAAAGAAACTGGCAAGCGTTTCTTGGAGTTAGTTACTACAAACACTTCATCAATTAATAAACAAATCACGCAATAAGTATCAATGGTAATTACAAATGCCGCTAATTCACCTAACAATTAAAATAGCTAATACAATTACACACTACCAACGGGATTTTAGAACATTGATGACATAATTACACTCAACATTATTCTTTTATGAATATATAGGATTGCCGACGAACCTGGAAATGTAAACAAACAAGGATTGAAGATCCCGATGAACATGTTAACATGAAATAACTCATACTTTACCCATAAAAATGATATCTACGTGAAACACTAAAAAACAAGAATCACTTTATCTAGCAGAATTGTCCACCATTCTTGCCGTACAGAGCAGGCGTGCTTATACATGTTTAGGCCTAATCTTAACACGACGCGAAATATAAAAGCTTGTAGTTTCAATATATAACAGCCGAATCGATGCGTAATTTTTCAAATAATATTATTAAGTAATGTTACTGTTAAGGAAATGACAATAATACACACTTCATTAATTTACGCACATCGACTCATGAAGGCAACCGAATTACGAAACTTACGATAAACAAAACTACAGGAAGAGAAACTTGTCAATTAAATTACAGAAAACAATAATTTAAAGAAGGTACTTACCGATTTCACAAAATAAAAGAATTATGTTAATAATTAGATGTAATTTCAGGGCATTCGCCGCCACGTGAATTGGTAAGCAGCAAGGCGAGAATACGGTTCGGAAAGAATTGCTAACTGTTGCCAAAAGTAGTTCAATACTCTGAAATTTAGTTGATTTGTTTCCGCCTTTTTAAGTGGCTTTGAAATAAATGAAGCCATAAATATTTAAGTTATTTCTATATCTATAAATATCCTGTTATTTAAATTGAATTGGCTTGTTTTCGATCTAAATTAATGCAAATAAATTTTTATCAACATAATTTATAATTTTCAACGCATTTTAAAAATATAATTTACAGTTAAGTTAAATTTTCAACAAAACACCAACGCCATTTTCTTTGTATTTGTATTTTTTTCGCTGATTAATGAATGTGCGTTCGTTGCTGATACAATTTTTCTGATTTTAAGGCGTTTCACTCATTAAGTAAGTATGAATCCTCTTTATTGGCTTTGCAGTATTATGAAATAACAAAAAATTGTGTCCTAATTATTGATATTCTTTCCAGATATCAAGCTAGAAATGTCCCGATTTCGCAGTTCCGGTCCCTTGGACTGCAAAGTCTATGTGGGCGAGCTCGGTAACAGCGGTACCCGGCACGAATTAGAAGATGCCTTTAGTTACTATGGACCTCTGAGAAATGTCTGGGTGGCGAGAAATCCACCGGGTTTTGCTTTTGTCGAGTTCGAAGATAACAGGGATGCTAGAGACGCTGTAAGAGCCTTGGATGGAAAGTGAGTATAAATGGCGTATAATTTTCAACATAAAAGCTGGAAAACTTTGTTTAAAGTAATCAAAGACAATTGAGTATTGCTTGGCTTTGGCCTAGTCGCCGGCCTGTTAACAAATTTCAAAAATTGGTGAGTTTGATATTTAAGTTTCTAGCAACCATGTAACTAATCCAAATAAAAAGAGTTTAAATTGATGTTGCAAGCATCCACGAAAAAATATGGAGACCAGTTTTAGGTTTACAGCTGAAAAAATGCATGTAAAGACAGAAGCATGTAAACAAAATGTGGTGGTTGCCACACACGCAGCCTTTTTATCATCTTCACTCTAGAGGGCTCAGATTTATCTCTGCGTTCCTACCACTATTCTAAATAACTACGAATGTAGAAGTATATAAGCCAAGGTAACTCATCTCCACAATGAAGATCCTTTTGGTAGACGATGGGTTACTCAGGCAGCTACAAGTATTTTCATGATGTCGCAAAGTTTGAATAGTTGCCGGGCCACTGACGATTAAGCTGTTATTTTTCCTAAAAATTTAACCCTGCAAATAAAATATCTGAAATAAACCCTTGCAAAACAGTTTACACATGGTCAAGTAGCCACAGGCATTTCTAATTCATTTTAGTAATACTTGAATTGGCAAGTTCTCTCTTCAGACCAGCTATGATACAATGGGCATTCTGCTCTTTGACGAGCTAAAAAATAAAACTCGGGTTTACTGTTCCCATTGAATAGTCTAGATTACCACGCCGGTAAATCTTTAGAATCCGGTGCTGCTTGGCGCTTGTCCAAAAACAACAAATAATTGGCGAAACTCGCGTGCTTCATCATTGCCAGATTCTTTCAAGCCAATGCAACCCTAGTTTCTTTCACTGATTTCTAGGGTTAATGGATCACAGACTTCGACGGAAGAGTTGAAAGTCATTTTTTCTCCCAGGACAACCCCAAATATCCAGTCGAATTGGAATAAATGTCGTATTACAGCTGCACGATTGGCAATCCACTTTGGTTTGAATTAATGCCGTACTTGAGCTACATGAGGGGCTATCCAGTACGCAGTTTAGTTTCATTTTAATTTTGGTCGCTTTAGAGCTACACTAGTGGCAATCCAGTACGCACCCGTTTGGGGCCTCGGGCAATTTTTTTTCTCTAAAAAACACCAGTATTCAACATCGGGCAGTATTGTAGGGCCCATTGAAAGCCTAAATACCCGTTTGGGACCCCGGGCAATTTTTTTTCTCTAAAAAAACATCTGTTTCCAACATCAGGCAATATTGAAGGGTCTATTGAAAGCATAAAATTTCGCTTGGGGTTCCCGGCAGCTAGAAGACCAGCCCTCTTCACATCGACAAAATATGCAGAATATAATAACCAAATACAGATATTCAGAGTTAACCGTAACCGCAATTCCGATGCGCGTGCAACATTATCCACAATTCATCGCTCGCAAGTATCAACAGCGTCGTCAATTGGACGAAAAAATAAATTAAGAACATTCCATTGCGCGCTCTCATCATCCGGGCTTCTTACCCACAATTCCACGCAAGTATTACCAGTGCCGACAATGGACGAAAAGATCTTTCGCAGTTTCACCAAATAAAATTGTTTATCGCTTCCTACAAAAATCTCCAAATCCCTTGGGGACAGAAGCACCGGATTCTAAAGATAAACCATGCCTTGTAGCTCTATTGTGACAATAATTAAAACTAATAACTATTTTGCACTTTCCAAAACCATGTCTAGCCAGAATGTAAGCTTCAAAAAGACTTTCTTTCCCCACTTTGCTTGGTTTTCCAGGAAAGGGGGGGGGGGGACATTGCTTTTCTAAACCAGCGCTTTTGAGGTTAACCATCAAAACAGTTAGTAGTAATCAAGTAGGGTGGGGAAAATACAAGCTTAAACGCCTTTTTGAAGAAAACCGCATGTGGGGATGGGGAGGAAAATGCTTTCGAAGCTTGCATACTGACTAGACAAGGTATAGTGGGTTAAAGCTTCTTGTAGTGTCTGATATTTTTAAAGAAATATTGAGAACAATAAGAGCTACTACTTTTAGAAACTAGGTGCAAATGTATATGTATACTTTAAGTGAATGGCGTGAGGCGATTAGTGTGTTTCATAAGTGAAGTGTTTCTTAATTTGTGATTTTTGTTTCTTTTTAAGTTTGTCTACCATTCTTTGATCTCAAAGTGAACATAATTCCAACTATCTTTTCCAGGGTGCTGTGTGGTCGTCGTGTTCGAGTAGAATTGTCCAGCGGGAAATCTCGCTCCTCTTATCGCCCCCCACCTCGTGGCAACCCCGATGAACGTTGCTACGAATGCGGCGAAAGGGGTCACTATGCCAGGGACTGCAAAGGGGGTGGAAGGCGAGGCAGATCCAGGTATGTGGGCCTTTTGTTTTGAATTCATTTTTCAGTTGTTCGCAGAAGATGTTTTTATTGTTGAAAGGGTTGTTTGTTTGGTTATAATTTAATGGTTTGACGTTGCATGGTTACTTGATTTTCTCTGTAATTATTTAATGTTATATTTTGCTTTTTTGAAGCTTATTTGGTTGGAGCAGGCTGTATGTTTGTACCTTAAGATATTTAAAACTGCTCAAGTGCTCATTAACTGAGCTTTAATCTATTACAAATTGCTACTTAATCTTATCTGTGTCCATATTTTTGTTTGCGGATTTTTATAATTGTACTAGTTCTACAATGTATCACCCTCTTTCCCGTAACTTAATTATCAATTAATTTTCTATCAGTTAATGAGTGTAACCATGCAATGTTTTACTAATGCGAAATATTAATTTTAGGATCTTTATTAAAATAGCAAATCTGGCTTAAACTGTTTGAAGGCTGCTGTTCCTTACGAAACAGCGGCCTTTGCAACTGTGTGTTGGTATGTGACATTAAAACTATTTAACTTTTATAGGCTAAACCAGCCTCAGTTGTGTAAAAATCAACTTTCTCCCACAAGCTGCATTGTTGTCATCCGCTTTCAACAATTGAGTCAACAATGAAGCTTTCACAATGAGTCGTCTGCATTGTAGTCAACTTTCAACATAAGTCGCTATCAACACTTCAACCGCTTTTAAAGAGCACCTCGACTTGTCAGCTCTCGACAATGAGTCTCCATTGTTGTCATCGCCTTTCAACAATGAGTCAACATAAGTCCCTATCAGCACGTCAGCTCTCGACAATGAATCTCCATTGTTGTCAACGCCTTTCAACAATGAGTCAGCATAAGTCCCTATCAACACGTCGCTTTAAACAACATCTCGACTCTTGGTTTACCCGGGTATCGACAATTCAACTGTTAGGTTGCTCAACGACGTCTACGCAAAATTCAGCCCTTCTACCTTAACAAAATCGACCTAAGTTGGGACAAACAGTTGTCCAGAGGTTTGTCTTTTCCTTTCTTTTTCTGTTATAGGTTGGGATTTGCAATTTTACAGAGTTTATTTAATTTTAAATAGTAAATATTTTATCTAAATATATTTTGTTAGTATCAACCATAAAATATATACTTTATATTGGTACTAGCAAAATAAAAAAAGGATAGATGTACTGTTATAACTCCTGTTATCTGCCCTTTTTTTTTATAAGAAACATAGTTTTTGATTGTCTCGCAACCTAACAAAACGTAAGTAATCTTAACTTTAAAATAAGTGATCTTTTCCAAAGCATAATACGACCTGCCAAACCATAAAGAAAAACCTTATTAGAGAAACTAATTTCATCCAAATAACGACAAACTCTGATCTGCAACGCACTTTTAACATCCTCCATAATATGATGACAGTTGTTTATAGGCCTGCATACCAGAGAGATCATGCTACTATTTTGTTTCCTCTGGTACGTTGGCTTCTTAAAAGAGGTAAGACGTCTAACACAACAGCACGCACATTCTATTAAAGTTGTCTGTTTGTCGAGATGAAAAGCTACTGACTTATTGGGAGAATAACTGTTGCAGCTTTGTGGCACTGAACTGAACTGAAACTCTGGAAGGAGCATCGAAACGCTGGCAAATCGGGTCGGTGAAGCCCGGCAACCCTGCAAGAGCAACCCAACTTTTGCCGCCAATCCTATACTTTACCCGTTAAAATAGGCATTTTAAACCAACTTTTTCATTAAATTTTTAAACGGTAAAATTGATAGGTTATTGCTTTAGGAGGTTCTTTATTTGTTGAGGTTTCGGAAACATATACTTTTAAAAAATAGAATTGCAGGAACAATCTTTGAAGCTTAAAATTCCTTGGAGTACTATTCTTGGCGAGCTATTTCGACATCCAATGCAAAGTGTTAATCGTGATCGGCTAATTCATGCCAAATGTGGCACATATTCGCCCAAAAGCTGTCGCCAAGTGGCCCATAAATGGGCTTCACCAGCTTATCATGTGATGCTCCTTCCAGAGTTTCAGTTCAGTGTTTGTGACACCGATTCGGCTTCGATAGTGATTCCTGTTTGATATATTTGTTTCCGCCTCGTTCAGGTCACGATCCAGGTCACCCCGACGCGGTAGGTCCCGCAGCCGTTCCAGGAGCCGCTCAGCCAGCCGCAGCCCTGCCAGGCCCGTCGACAGGTCAAGGAGCCGATCCAGATCGAGAAGCAGGTAGGATGTTTCTCTTGTATAGATGTCCCAAATAACTCGCTGTCAAACTAACTTTAGTTTGTAGTTATTCACTAACATCCAATAATAGATTTAGAAAGTAGCAGATATGCCCATCGATTGTGTGATGAATCCACATTTCGCCGTTTTCGCAATGCATCACGGGATACTGGTTCACAAAAAATGCTTTTGCCAAAGAGTTACATGCAATGAATTACTTTTATGAATATATAGTATATACCTCATGTCTGTCAGAAATTATCAATACATATCTAGCTATAAATTTATGCTAGCAAAACTGGTAAAAAGTTTTAATTAGTTAATATTAAATATATATAGTTTATTAGTCGAACTATCTCATGGAGCCATCTGGTGGCTTTATGGCATGCCATGGGCTTGCGAACTGCCTTATGGGATGCTGTTTCAAAATTGGCTTCACGTTTCCCCCTAGGGGCAGATATGCTACTTTCTAAATCTATGAAGTTTATTTTGTGAATGTTTTTATGTTTATTTTCCATGACCTTATCCCACAATTAACCAGCAAGACTCCTTGATTGAATGCAAACTTTTAAAATATCTTTAAATATTATAGGAAAGTTAAGTGAATATGTCACTTGTTAGAAAAGATTTTGAAGTTGACAGCTGGATAAACAAAAAGCATTACATTTTTACCACTTGTTCAAAAGTTAGAAAATTTAAATTAAGTAAGATTAATTTGAATTTTGTTTTTTAGGAACCACATTTTTTTTTATATGTTTGGAACGTTAAAACTGTTGAATACTGATTTTTTTATTATAAAATATTTCTTTGATTTTAAATGCTGCCATTAAGTTTTATTAATCCTGCTGTTTTAATAAAAATGTTTTTATTTATTCTAGGAATGGAAGAGGATCCTCCCCTGAATGAGTCATTCCACAGGTCGCAATTTTCAAGGAGTCCAATTTCTCACATTTGTGGTGTCATTAGTTTTGTCTCGAGCAATTCTCTTTTTAAATGTATTTGTTTGTCATTTAAATTGTCATGTGTGTGGTTGTAGAAGTCATCTGGACGCTCGTGGGAAGATTTCGCACTTCAATAAACGGTTTTTGTTTACATGCATTTGTTTTTCTATTTTCTTTTCTATCTTCTCATGACACATTTTTATGTAATAAATACATTAAACTTCATATAGCAGGGGTTCCCAACCTTTTTGCACCTGCGTACTACTTGAGTTTTTGATAATTTTTGGCGTACCACCAGACCCAAATATATTAGTAAACGTATAATATTAATTTTTATAAAGGTTTTCAAAGGTTTTTTTTAATAAGTTCATGACAAAAATTTACATTTATGATTAAGAAAAAATTAGAAAATTTTGTTGTTGCATGTGATTAAAATATCAACATTTTTAGTAGTGGAACTTTTATTCACTGTTAAGTTCTCATTATTCTGCTTCTGTATTCATTTTTTGAGTACAAGAGTTCAGAAAATCAACTCTTACACAAGTAACTCATGACAAATGGCAGCAAAATTAGAAGAGCCTTCTGGATGATCAAACGTTTTACATCCGATCCAGAAGTTAATTGAAGATTTCTCTTTAAAATGTTATTTTTTTTTTTAAATAATGAGTAATATGTTTGCTACTGTTCATATGTACAGAAGCTATTATGTAATTGCATTATGTTGCTTGCATCACTCACGCGTACCATATGAAATATTTCCTCGTACCACCGGTTGGGAACCTCTGTCAAATAGCATTGTCAGGGCCAGATTAAACAGTGTTGGGGCCTGTAGGCAGTGGATTTTGACTTGACCACCTTTATTCGAAACTGCACATTTATTCAGAACAAAATAAATTTATTGAAAATGGGCAATTATAGCGTCTAAAACTTGTTAATTAAGAAAAGTCAGTATTTACTCAACAGTTAGCTCATAATATTGTTATTGGTAATCAGTTAAAAATTACATTCTCGCTTATTTTTTTCTTAATTATATTAATTTCGAACTAAAAGTATTAGTTAAAATATTGAGGACTAAAAAACCCTGTAAAGTATTATCAGGAGGTAGTTGGAAGCTGCGGGGCTCTTAAAATGGAAGGGCTTTGCTTTGGCTACTACTTTGCCTGATTGTGTTAATACAGCAATGAACATTGTGTGCTGAAAAGTGCCCTAGTAAAGTCATCTAAAGTTTACTTTTTCCATTTCATTTATAGAAGAAAAAGGGTCTGCTAACTGTATCCCAAATATTCTATCAATCAAATTAATATTTTTTTTTCAATCGCTAGATACTTAAATTTCAAATATTTTAGCATTTACAACTTGGTCATTTATCCAATACATTTTCCTCTCTGGGGTGTGATATATTATTTAGGGCCTATTGTGTGATATCTTCTACAATAATTGTAACAAATAAAGAATTTAAATCATTTTATTCAAAGGTAAGGTTTCTACGTTTGCAATTACAAAAATGGCATCGAAATATAAAATGTTACTCATGAAGAATATAGTAAAACATTAATAAATAAGAAATAGTAGGTAATCAAGTCCACTTGCTGTGTGAAATCTTTTTAAACCACGGTAAACGAAAGCAGGTACATATATATATATATATTGATATAGTAAAAATCAGATGTGAAGTTCAGTTTAACAGATTAAGATTATCAGAAGAAATCTTTATTTGATAATTATTGGTAGTAATATTCCAGTTAGGAGTTCATTGAATTATTTTAGACTTGCCACATCTCGGCATTTTTCAAAGGGATTGCAATTCCATAAGACCTATGCCAACATTCTTTTTTCACCAAGTATGAAAATAGCAATAACAAAACAAATTAAAACCAAACAATTTCTAGCAAAATTTCTAAACTAATCAGTAACAGACATTCGTTCTATTACTAATAACCAAACAGAAAATATCACCTTGTGTAATTACAAAGTTCACAGGCAAATTTCAAGTAGTCTAAAACTTAAATTAACAAGCTAATACTCCCCTTCCAATTCATTTCAACAACATTGGTTTCATACCTGGCAATAAAAAAATGCTGAAACTTTGAAGCACCACTTTGAGACAGTTTGTTTTCAAGACACTAGCATCAGTATATTTGACTGACCATATCCTGTTAAACTTCAATTAACTAACATTCCTACAACCTATCTACTGCAGCTGTTCTTTAATTTCCATTTTATTCGCACTGTTAGAGCTGACTGGAGTGGAAACTAAGTCCAGCAGAGTTCCGCTGGCTTCTGTTAGGGTAAGGTCTTCTGTCGCTCCGAGAAAGCGAGCGCACAACTCTAGTTCGTTGACGCGAACCTTCACTTCGGCATTTCTCACGAACAGCCTGAAAAAGAAAGGATTGGGTTATTATCACAGCTACACTAGGGTTATAGGTGATGGGGTTCCATTTTTTAGGGTTGCCAAGGTCCTTGAAAAACATAATCAACATTGAAAAGTCCTTAATTTTTTAGGCTGATGAATTTATCTTCAAGTGACCGTTTTTTCCATGGATTGAAGTAACGTGTTACTTGCAACAGTTACTTTTTTTTGGTAACGCCAAGTAATGCTGTTAGATTTTTCAGAAAGTAACTAATCATAACTCAGTTACTTTCATTTGCAACGAAGTATTGAAAATTTTCGTTACTCCTCACGCCGTTCTACACGGATCATTTCGGTAGCTAAATGGTTATTTTATAACATGTATTGAAAGTTAGAGAGCTCATATTTGTTTTCTAAATCAAATTTTAAAAACTATCAAGGAATTTAGGTTCATTTTTGGATATACTACAGCCTTTGAAAACCGAGAAATATATTCTTGAAAAGTCCTTAAATAGTCCTTGATTTTTTTTTTACCAAATAGTGAGGCAACCCTGATTTTTGAACCGCAGTTAAGTGACGAGCCGACACCTCAGTATGCACTCTATACTACTTTTGAGGGTGACCTTGTCCACAGCCTTGGGATTTCAGAGCATATTAAATGAGCACCCCCCTTCACAGGTTATTTTTTTTCCAATTTTTTGGTTCCACAGTCCGTTCATAGGGTGGCAGTAGCTCAGAAACAGAACAGATAAAATATGTTCCGACTTTTCAAGATTTGTCCTGTCGAAGGGGGCATGGAATAAATCCTCACTTTAGTTGGTAGAAGGTAGCATGAAACTGTTCTTTTCGACTTGCATGTGGAGAGAACTTTGAAATAGCAGAAAAAATATGCTTATTACGAGATTGAAAATGAAACAACCAATGAAAACACAAGGAACAGCAAAAATAAAAACAGGAGGGTTCTGTCATATGAAAAAACCAATTGAAGTGGGCCATTCTATTGGGAGACAATTGAATATGTTGGTAAAGCATTGTATTAGTCTAAGGACTTCATTGCACTTAAAATGATGAAATCGAAGGGAAAAAATATTTTAAAGAGTTGCAGGGTACATTTTGGGACATAACTTATCACGATTGTCCAAACTCTAATTTTCTATTGTGTATGCTGTATGTATTATACTTTTCTACTGCGTATATGCATGGATTAGATAGTAGACTTGTTCATAAAATATGGGAGGAAAATGACAGAGAAAGGAGAAAAATAATTCCTGTCATCTATTTTTTTCAGAAGAGAGGAAAAAAATATTAGGCGATGAGACACAAATTTCAGGAGTTATAAGGGCTGTTAGGTTAGGTTTGAATTATCGTCGCACTAGAGCTACACAAGGGCTATTGGCAATGGGCGTCATATTTTAGAACCACAGTCAAGTGACGAGCCAACACCTGAATAGGCACCCAACGCAACCGTTAAGGGCGACATCGTACACAGTGTTAGGACTTTGAAGGATATTTAACGTGCACTCCCTTACACGGGGTATTATTCGTCTGACATAAGGGCCCTTAGGAAAATAAAGAAATTTCAGGTGTTTTTCAGGAACTTCAGGAGGCGAACGAATCCTGGCTGTCGCCTATGGAAGTCGAGGTTGAAGAAAGTATCTTCAATCTACATGACCTGGCTGATCCAACCTAGAATTTGAACCAATCATATCACTGCTATCATCACAGTGAGATACTATGTACAACTATAAAGCATGTTATAGAATTTGCCTACTATGCTGAGCAAATATAAATGTGCCAAAAATGAGGATAAAGTTATATTTATTGCTACCTAAAAATAGAGTATGCCAGAGTTTCATTCAACGCTTGGAACCATATGTACAACTTGGCATAGTCTAATTTGAGATAAAAGATGAAGATCCAGTAGCATTGAATGAATGAGCGTCCACATGATACGCCCGTTACGATTTCAACAAATGAAGGTTTAACTAAAAAAAATTGTGGCCAGCAATTTTATGCCAAATCTTTTAACCCCGAAAGATTGGTATTATGGCAACCTTTGGCAAAATTAGCAATTGCATTGACAATTTTGAATTGTTAATCTATTTAAATCAAAAATGCATCTAATTTATTCGGAAGTTTTCTTATAAAAAATCTTTTATAAATTATATGCTTAATGATTTTAAATAATTATTTACTTTTTTAAATCTGTTCTTCAGCATTTTAACGCTCCACTTTTTTATAAATTTGGTCTGGAATTGAATGAATTTTTCTGTTGTTTTAAGTAGGCCATTTTGAAATTATTCAGTATTTTTGGTCATATCGAGACGGCAACCATCTCAGCAAATGACGGTGTTTGTTATCATTTTCAAAAGACCGCCAAATCCGGCCACGATTCTTTAGTTTAAACCCGAATGAACATTAGCATAAAACGACATAGAACACTTGAACATATTTTTTGTACTCACTGGGCATTCCTCTTCGGTCTCCGACACACACAGTAGAACTTCCCGCCGAAATCGATGTACAAATCGGTGTTGACGACTTGAAAGATCTTGCCGATCAGCACTTTTCCCCGGGGGTCGCCCAGACGGACGAACTCCGAGTTCCTCAGCAAACTCAAAAAGCTCTGATCGTCTGCTTGGGGCGGCGGCCCTTCATCCTGGATTATTCTGCCCTGGGTGCGTTCTAATTCCCGGAATTTCCCGAGCGCTTTCGCCAGGCCCGAAGAAACGCTGGAACTGGCCTCAGGGGGCTGGTTAGTAGTTGTAGAGGAGTCTGAGGACGGTCGAATGGGGGAGGACAGGATTCTGAGGGAGTTGGGATGGAAGAGTCCAAGTTTATGAACTGACCGCAGCATTGCTGTAAAAAAGTTTAGTATTAATATAGAATTTGTTAAATGCAAATATTACACCTAAATTTTTAAATAAACACAAAATTTATTTTATATTAATGAATTTACTTGTGGTATTTTAAGACTTTACGATTCAATCTTGCTTGTTGTTTTTCAGTTTGTTTATGGTTTGATATGGTAGGTACATATATATTCTAGCTTGTATGCTTGTTCAGAGAACCACTTATAAGCTTTTTTGAGAGAGACAGACACAAAAAGAGTTTTTACAAGCACAAAAGATACACTTAGAAAGAACAACACAAACACATAGACAAATAATAACATTTATTGACCGTCATAAACATCTATGCCTAACTAGGATTTGAGCCCAACCCAGCAGCTCCAACGGTTAGCATCCTAACGATAGCACCACCGTAGCGGCTTCAGTTTGTTTATATTTTTCTTCCATGCGTTACAATTACTTCACTTCAGAGATTAAAAAAAAATGATTTTTTTTACTTTTTGCGTCAAAAAGAAATACACATGAATATATTTATTAGTAACATATTATAATATAGTGCCAAATTTCTAAAGTTATTATTAAATTAATTGATTTGTTCAAAGCTAAAAAGTAAAAACAGTCTGTGTTAAAACATAAAAAATAAAGACCAAAATAAACAGTTGACTTGTTTTTCATTTTTTCGTGCTGCCATCTAGGTACAGAAAAAGTAATAATACAATTTATAGAATTCGGGGATTCTGAATGTGTAGGACGGAAAAATCCGAGTTGAACTTTGGATAAATTTATGAGCGCGATTTTTAAAAAGGATTGCAGAGGAAGGATAATATTTATGTTTTTATTATGCTTTCTACTAAATATCACTTCATTTTCTTTAAGTATATTAGTCGTTACATGTCACTGTTTATTTTCCAATAAGTTTAATTTTTTACACAGAAGAAGCATTTTTATTGTAATTTATTTCCATACGATTGATATTTTTAAAAATAAATTTAATTGGCATTAAGAATTTATTTTTGAATTCCTAAACATGTATATTTGCCACTACTTTTATAATTTTGTTTTTATCAAATTGCCTAGTTATTATTAAATTTAAACGGAGTGCTATTCTTTCCATACCTTTCCAATTGACGCACACAATTGGTATATCGAGTTCAAAACTAATCTATTGACTAGTTATTTTCAAACGTTGGTTAGTTACTTTTCTCTATTTTATTGTTTTAAAATTGTAATTCAAAATCATCTATAAATAAACCATTTGCTTTGGAATCAATCATTATTTTTTGCCATGTTTTAAAACAATGATATTTTGTCTGTTTTGTATAACTGTTGCTGGTTGTTGAATGAATTTTTTTTTTCATAATGAAACGATGCGACTCGCTTGGGCGAAACCCGAAACGATTTTTTATAGTTGGAACCTAAATATTTTTATAACAATGCCCAAGTTTTTGTCGACCATGTCTTTGAGTGGGCTTTTTAAACCACTGAAAAAAAAACTCATTAAATTTGCTCTCCCGGAGACTTTTCCATAGATTTAGAAAGTAACAGATCTGCCCCTTAGGGAGAAAGGTAAAGCCATTTGTGAGCAAGTATCCGTATCCCACGAGGCAGTTCACAAGCCCTAGCACATAGCATGCCGTACACCACCAGATGGCACCATGAGATAATTCGACTAATAAAAAATATATATTTAATATTAACTAATTAAAACTTTTTACCAGTATTGCTAGCATAAATGTATAGCTGGATATGTATTGATAATTTCTGGCAGACATGAGGTATATATTCAGAAAAGAAGCATATTAAAAATGCAGTTTTTATTGCATGTAACTCCTCGGGAAAAGCATTTTTTGTGAACCAGTATCCCGGGAGGCATTGCGAAAACGACGAAATGTGGAATCATCCACACAATCGAGCGGTTTGTATTGCGTTATACGGGATTGCGCAATCGATGGGCATATTTGCTACTTTCTAAATCTATGGACTTTGCAATTGCATTTCAAAATATCCCTCCATCCTGACCACCGACCCCAGATGTACTTTTTGAAGGCTCTCCCAATTGATAATCCGGCCCTGAAGGCAATAAAAGAAAAACATAGTATTATTTAACACGTATAACTATCTAAAATTGTAAAAAGAAAGAGTCTGTATGTCTGTGGATCGTAAAAAACCTACTTAGACTGCTCTAAATTTTCAATATAGATTCCTTTTATTATCAACGTATGCACCTGAGGCTTAGTTTTTTCATATTTGTTTGATATTTAGAGAAAATTTGAATTTTCTGAAAAAAGCACACCACTTTTGCTCAAATTCGATAACTTTTTTCTCTTTCCAGTTGCCATCGGCTGAAAAAATTCAAATAAACTTTTACGAAAATAAATAAAATTAAAATATTATTTGTTTACTTGATAATTTCTTTATTGATGGTACCATTGACTGTATGTATGAGTATTAATAAGGCAATAAATGCATAGTTAAGCTATTACTGAACTATGATGGTTTTTAAAGGTCAGTCATCGCACTAGAGCTGCATATTAGGGTTTCATCTCTTCATTTTTTGCCAAATACTTTGCCAAACTAGCAAAGTTTTTTCAAAAAAGAGCCAATTGAGCAAAAAATATTTAAAAAATAATAAATTCTAAACTGGCTGGTTGTGTGAAGGTCATAGCACTAGAGCTGATTGTGTGTGTTTGTAGCTGTATCTTTTCCCTCGCAAAATAAGTAAAAACGCACTCACTGGTCAGTCTACCCTATAACGGATTAAATATTGTACATGCATATACTAGGATCGATTTGAATTTTACTGAATTTTTTTGAATACCGTACAAAGAAAGGGTATTTATTTGCTAGTCATAAATATTTAAGTACATACTTCAGCAATATTTTCTTCAATTATTTAGTTAATTGTGAGTAACTAATTATGTTAAATGTCACCATACCAATTTGAAATCCAGACGATAATCAGATGACTCCGCGTATCAATAATTACTGATACGGGGAGTCATCTGGTTATCTTCTGGATTAAATAATTATAATTATAATCATAATGATAATAATTATAATGATAATTATTATAATGAAAGTAGTAATTACAATTACTGATAGTGATATATGAGAAAATATGCTTTTGTTTTGGTTGGTTGGTTGGTATACATATATTTTCAGGCTTGCTTGCGCAGAGAGTCGCTTATAAACCGTTGTCAAGTAAGACAGTCAAACACACACACATAAGTGACAGATGCTGCCATCTATCACGCTCCACCTCCACAATTTAGACATGTCCCTGAAGGGGAGGGGAATATTCTCCAGGAACCTGTCCCCATGGGAAACTGCGCAATGACAGCCTACAGGACTTTCGGACCCAACAGATTTAACGAGCACGTACTTCACATATACTCGGTGAATTTTCAGCGACCAGGACTTGAACGTGGGACCTTTCGATCCGTAGATCGAGACACTGACCACAGGGCGCCTCACAACCCTTGCTTTTGTTTTGTATTGGTAATGTAATCGTTTCCGGCTGCCTATTTCTTGCCTCCTTTAGGAGCTGCAACACAGCCAATAACGCCTCGTAAATTAGAACCCTGGTCAAGTGACGAGGTCGACACCTGAGCGGGCACCCAATAGAACTTCGCGCGACATCGTACGCTGTCGCCGTCGGGACTTTGGACTCCACAGATTTAACGAGCAAGTCTGTCCCAGAGTACTCGGGACCCATCCGTCGCGAGTTGGATTTTTTTACTCTTTCCCACTACAGAGATCCGATTTATAGGATGACTGGAAGTAGGTGGGATTCGATACCCCAGCACTCCTGAGAATGTTGAATCCTGAGGTTAATGCCTTATCCACTCGGCCACGGACGGGCCTTTGTTTTGCTCATTGGTTCAATATAGAAATTCTTTTGGCTGTTTATTTCCATCTCTGAAGATCTTTAACACAGTTACATATGTTTCGCAAACTAACTAACTATGTTAGTGAAGAGCCGAAGCTTATCGTATAAATTAAAAAAATAAAAGATAACGTTCAAGGACGAAAACTCTTTGCGAAACCCTTAAACAGAAATTAAATTGATTTTCCTACAGTAAACGCTGACGCTTTGTTTTAAATTATATTAAAACAAATTGCCAGCAAATTCAAATTCATTAAAAAAAATAACTAATGTTATTTGTAAATGTAAACACTTAATGTTATTCTGAAATAATGATAAATAATTAATGAATAATGATTGTTATGATGAATAATTTAATGTTATTTATGAAACTGGAATTTCCTAATAAAAAGAAAATGCAAAATCATTATTTTTAATTTCGATTTTTATTTTAGTATCTGAGAGGAGTTCAGGGGTTGGTAGACATATATTTTTAGGCTTGTGTGCTTGGTCGCAAGGACCCGCTTATAAACCGTCGTCAAGTAGGACAACACAAGACACACACAAACACATATGACAGATGTTGCCATCTGTCGCCACTTGCGCAATTTTGACATGTCCCTGAAGGGGAAGTTCAGGGGTAATGGGGTAATGTAATCGATTCCGGCTGCCTATTTCTAGCCTCTTTTAGGAGCTTTAACACAGCCTATTACGCTTCGTAATTTAGAACCCTGGTCAAGTGACGAAACGGAGTTCAGGGAAAATGGCTTATTTTTTTTAAACCTTTTCAGTCCCAATCCTTTCAGTCCTAAAGCTATCGCCAAGTGACCCAAAAATAGGCTCCACCAGCTGGGATGCTCCTTCCAGAGTTTTATATAATTCAGTTAAGTGCTCACGATTTTAGAAGATTTGCATTTTTTCTCCTTAAAGAGATGGCAACACTGGCCTCATTGGGGTTCCTCTGGACAATATAGCGGCCTCCATGCTCGTCCCGTCGTTAGCATTGGAGTTCACGTGACCTCCACTATAATACTTTAACTATGATCTCTATGCCTGGCATCCTGGTTGCCTATCATGGCAACCAGGGTCGAAACGCCACTGGTTGCCACCAGGGCCAGATTTAAAGATTTGCCGCCTGTAGGCTAAGATCGATTTGCCGTCAGATATAGTTTTCTTCACTATTTTTTTTCTCAAAATCGAAATCAAGATAATAGGTGAATTTTTTAAACTGTTCTACTATTTATTTTTCAACTTTCATATCGGGAGGAAGAGTCTAACTGCCCTCGCAGCTACCATGTTTACTACAAAATATAAGTACTATATATACGTTTACGGTTTACACGGTAAAGGAAATTATTTGTTTCTTTCTTAAAAATATTGGTATCTTTATAATATTTTTTTATATTGAATGCCGCTTTGATTGTTCGTAAAATTTGCCGCCCCAAAAAATTCGCCGCTCTAGGCTACAGCCTACTTAGCCGATTTAGAAATCCGGCCCTGGTTGCCACGAGCCGCCACTGGTATCGTATCATCTAAAAGCAAAAGATAACATACGAGGTCAAAATCCTTAAACCGAATCCAAACTGCTCTTTCTTCAATGAACAATAAATGCTGACGCTTTGTTTTAAATTATGTTAATTTGTAAATTAAAACAAAGCAATCTTGTACGCAATTTGTCAGCAATCTTGTACGTTGAGGAAGGACACAGGGAAAACATTGTTTTTAATTTTAATAAATATATATCATCCGATACTCTATTTATATAAAATAAGAAACTTTTAGCCAAATATAAAGTAGTAACTATTAAGCAAATATTAAGTTTAAAACTCAAAACAAAAAATGTTACAGCTGTCAGACATAATTTTATTTTTCACCAAAACTACCAAGAATAGGTACAACATTACATGGTGGTAAGTATGCGAGTATGAGAAGTAACTTTACCCATATTACAAAAACCATTTAATAACCCAAAAAGTTGCAGCTGCAACCTTTGTGTAAATACCATATCGGCTATATATAAAGTGATTTCGCACTATATTTCTATACAAACTAAAAACTATCGAAGCCGCGGTGTCTGATTTTTTTGAGGATATGTACACTCTTAAAACAAAAGAGTGAAATCCACTCCAGTTGGAGAAGTGCATTTTCGACACTGGAAAGGAATGAATATTAACTCAGACTGAGTTAAAATCACTCGTTTGGAGTGATCCTGTCGGAGGTTTAACACACAAAGGATCCACTCCAAAAGGAGAAGTGCATTTTCCAGACTGGAGGAGTGAACATTTATCAGACTGAGTTAAAATCTCTCGTTCGTTTTAAGAGTGTATATAATTTAAATCTTTGAAGGTTTATTTTTTTTACAATAGTTTCAATTCTTTAGTTTCAAGAAGTTAACTGATATTAAGAGTATTCACTATTTTAGAAGTTTCACTAGCTTTCAGAAAACTGTTTTATTTTATAGTTTGGACTGTTTTTAATAAGCAAAGTTGTGAATTGCGAATTCTTGTATTATTTATTGTCTGCTTACACTTACTTACTTAGCCGTCTGTCACTCCATCACTGGAGCATAGGGCCTCCGTCAGATTCTTCCATCTTACTCTGTTGGTGGCCAGATGTTTCGCCTCCCGCCATGTTGTCCCCACGTCCCTCAGTTCTTTCTCTATCGTCCGTCTCCAAGTGTTTCTTGGTCTTCCCCTCTTTCGGTGCCCCTTTGGATTCCAGTCAAACGCCTGTCTTATCTTGAATTTTTCATTTTTTCCCCAAAACGTGACCAATCCACCGCCACTTTCGTTTCTTAATTTCAAATTTAATTAGTATATGATTTGCCCTCCCCACCCTTAGAACTTCATAATTATTAATTTTAAGGTACCACTTAATGCCAAGAATCCATCTAAGGCACTTATTTATGAAAAACCTGAAGCTTTCTCATGCTAGTTTTATTGCAGTGCCACGTTTCAGATCCATAGAGAAGGACAGACTTCACATTAGTGTTATAAACTCGTATCTTAATTGCGATAGAAATAGCCCTATTTTTCTAAAACTTGATTAACATTGCAAAGCTACCTCGTGCTTTATTTAGTTATTATTGTTTGATGGTGCTACCAAGATATGTAAAGCTGGTCGCGTTGTCTAGTTTTTGATTCTCAAGGAGCATATCATTTGCTTGTTTAGGGTTGATTTTTAAATTTTTGTTTTCTCATTTGATGTCTGCTTACACAAGCACCCCAATCTTTGAGCTAAAACCGCCCCTAGGGGTGTGTGAAAGGTGGCCATGCGCTGATTCAACATAATTATTAAAATTTTTACTGGCATTAACCTTCGGAGGCACAAGCGAATTGATTGAAACTTATAATTGACTGAAACTTATCCTCTTGCGGCCTGACGTCCCCATTTGGGGACATTTTTTTAAAACCTCCCCACAAAGAATTAACATGTTAATTAGTTTCTAAATTGATATGGTCCGATAGAAGAAGATCCAAATATCAGTTTTCAGCCTTTGATTACAGGTATCAGTCATTTATTTCTATAAAAAGTGAAGTTAACCAATACAATATTAGACATCTTAAAAAACAACATCATAACTTCTTAAACTTTTTTTTCAAACTTTTCAAAAAGTTCTTTTAGTAGATAGTTTTAAAGGCATTTCGCATTATTTTTTTTAAATAATCAGTCAACTACTAATAAGGGATACGGATTTTTTTGTTGCATTTGTAGCACAAAAACAATGTGTATTTTTAGAGTTTAAGGCGTGTCCCTAAGTAACTATTAAACCATTAAAAACAAAAAAAAATTCAAAACATACTAAGTAGACATACTTTCAAAAACATACTACTTAGGAATTTTCTCGGGTCTTAAGAGGTTATACTTGTTTTCACAGCATATTAAAATTTTAAATAAAACAAAATGAATTTATTAAAATTTTTTTAATTGAATTTCAGAAGCCGATGTTTGTAAATGACGCCTCTATGCTACACATTTTAAAATTAAGTGAAATTTATAATTATTTAAGTAGAGTCGGATGGTTCTGTCTTGCGCTTGTTAATTTTACTAACTTTAGGAACATTTTTCTCAGACACTATATGAGGTATCATTATGAATGTTTTTATGGTTTGTTCCTTACATAAAGCTCTTCGATTTAACCCTCTAATTCATGAATTTTTATTTTCATCCCAAAAAATATATATATATGTATCTTTAATACTCATATACATTATGGGAAAAATATAGAAAAAAATTTAACTGCATTAGAATTTAAATAATTTCAATTTTTAAAAAAATTTCCATGTGACAAAAATCAACTACAAAACTCCAATTTTGATAATAATGACTAGAAAACCAATTAAATTTCATAATAACCCTTTTAAAACAATTTAATTGTATTTAGTACTAATATTATTATACTTTGAATACTGCCAAAAACGTAATTTCGCAACTCATAATAACTCACTCTTTCATTTTGAATAAACTTTTTCTACTGTCATCTATGAGGATTATTAGTAACTAAAACTTCAAATTGGAATGCAATAGATGATAAAAAACGCAAATTTGTCGAGAGGGTGCTCGAATTTAATAGAATAAAGTGGATTATGTTACTTGTTGCCAAACGGCAACAGCATGCATTGGGGGGGTCAAACTGAGGATATTTCACAGTATAAGAAATACTCTTACAGTGATTTAAAAAAAATATATATATACAGTAGTGGCCAAAAGTGTGGACACATTTTGAAAGTTTCATATTTTTCAATTTTGTGTGATTACAGAATATATTAATTGTATATCAAATTAAACAATTGTCTATCTAATTAAAAGTAATTTAATCTTTATGAGGACCACTGTGTACAGATTGCTGAAGCCGTCTATGAGACCTTTGGTCCCATATAATCTATATCCATGGACACATCATCATCATCAAAGTAATTTCATGTAGAATTAAAAATAAATACAGTATTACAATATATGTATTACGAATAAGTTATGCAACTAATAGTATGATCTGTCTTAGCTTTGCAAGTCATTGAACCACCAACTTGTATTGCAATTTCAGCATAAGATAATCCATTGCTTGTGCTTGCTTGTTCAACTAAAATGAGCATAACTTTATTTGTAGTACATATACTTTAATTCTGTTTTTTTAGTGAAATTCTACATTAAATTACCTTCAATTTAATATTTAAATGTTTGTATTTAAGCGAAATTTAATAGATGCAAGAACACAATTAACAGTTGAAACACATGAAACTTTCAAAAAGTGTCCACACTTTTGGCCACCACTGTATGTAGTTAAAAAATGCCAAAAAAATCTGATTTGAAGTTATATAATTTCTCCTTCCGCAGAGATATTTAAAAATCCTCAGTTTAAATCACAGGCTATTAAAGGGGAAGAAATAATAAAACAAAACATGTTAATATCTTTCCTGTTTTTTTTATCGTTTCTGAGAAAAATGTTCCTAGTTGTTGAATAACCTTATATTTCAGGAAACACAAAAGAAAAGTGAGGCATAGGTAAGAACTGATATACAGAGTTCATGAAAAATGCTTATAAAAAGAAAAACACTCAACAGAAATCGATAATCTTGGTCTTGAATTAAAGCTATAGGATATGTAGATTAGTAATAAAAGGAAAACTGAAAATCAAAATTTTTTTACCCAAACTAAGCACTCTTCCGACTCCCCTTATAAATCTCGGAGTGATCCAAACTTCTCAAAAGGAGCTTCCCGAGAATGTCACCAGGCGGCAGCACCCTAAGCCCCGCCTCCTGACGTAATGATGCATATCCCTATATATTGGAGGCTCTCGCATATTCTCGCACAGTTGTGTGAAGTCCGTCATTTCAGGATTTAACTAGTCGAAATTTGTTGAACAACTATGTTGTATCGGGCGGTGTTGTGTGGAGTGTTGTCGTGTTGGGTTGTTTTCGTGTTGTCGGAGTCGGGGAGCAAGGACGATTCTTGGCAGTCTCGCAGTAAACAGTACGAAGTCAGCTACGACTGCGTGCACAAGCACATATGTAATTGCAGTAAGTATATGATTTGTTTGTTTGTTATGGTATGGTATGGTATGATACATATATATTCCAGCTTGTGTGCTTGTTCAGAGAACCGCTTGTAAGATTTCGTCAAGTGGCACACACACAGAAAGAAATTTTACAGTCACAAAGAAATGAATAACACATAGACAAATAACAACATTTATTGACTGTCACAAACATCCATGCCTGACAGGGATTCGAACCCGACCTCAGCAGCTCCAAAGGCTAGTACACTAACCATTCAGCCACCGAGGCGGCTTTTGTTTGTTACATGATATTTGTGTAGTGTAATCGTTTCCGGCTGCCTATTTCTAGCTTCCATTAGGAGCCACGGTCAATAAATGCCTCGTAATTTAGAGCCCTGGTTAAGTGACGAGGTCGACACCTGAGCGGGCACCCAACGGAACTTCGAGCGACATCGTATGCTGACGCCGTCGGGTTTTTGGACTCTGCAGATTTAACGAGCACGCCTGTCCCAGTGGACTCGGGGCCCATCCGTCACGAGTTGGATTTTCTACTCTTTCCCAGTTCTGATATCCGATTTATAGGATGACTGGCAGTAGGTGGGAATCGAACCCCCGCACTCCTGAAAAGGCTGAATCCTGAGGAGGATGCCTTTAAGCACTCAGCCACGGACGGGCCATATGATATTTCGTATGTACGTTCCTTAGTACTTCCTTAGTACGTACGTTGAAGCTGCCAGAAGACCTTATAGTACAGCGGTCTTTTAGCAGCTTCAAGTTTCTCTAATATCCGGAATTCTCTATATTATCCGACCTACCTCAGGTCCCAATTATATCGGATAATCGGGTATCTACTGTACATAGATAAAAATATACTTTTACTGCTTTATTGTAGTCAGTCAAATGACAAAACCACGAATGTGCAAATTCTAGGGATCGGCGGTTTTCCTAAACGGTAAGCTTAAATCAGTGTCTATTTTTCCCATCCCTGCGGTTTTGCACATTTGCGGTTTTGTCATTTGACCGACGAATATAGAATACTAGTACGTTTTGCTATGTTATTCGACATCTTTTATACTAAAAAATATTAAAATTTCGTTTACTTTCTTTTTTTTATAGGTTTCGAATATGAATACCAGAAATGCTTTAATAAATTACCCGGAACAGTAAGTATCACGCAGGGAATTTTAGGCACTAGTGTTTTTAGTCAAGAGCAAATATTTTTAATTAATTGGATTAAAACACGATGCGACAGACATGCTAAATGACAAAATGACTCACACATTTTGAGTGACCGTGTATTATTACCATTTGCTCTTAATTGGCATGCATGCCAAGTCTGGAACTTTTTGGGAATCAATATAAGATTCTGATATGCCAACCACAAAGAAAAATTAAGAAACTTATATATAGTAAAATATTATAAAATACTAGGGGGTAAAGCCCCCTGCTCGCCCCCCCCCCCCTCTTTGTTTTCTCCGCAAACAAACATGCAAAGCTAAGATATTTTAGTTAAAAGGTCCCAACCAGCGGGGAGAGTGCGCAAGACGAAAAAGGGAAGATGCATCGGCTTCGGCTGTTTTTACGATGCGTGGGCGGAAACTCAAGACCGATGCCAACAGTTGAAAAATAAGCTAGTTTCCGTGGGACTGCTCCAGGGCATCACGTAGCTCTAGCGCTAAGCAACGATCTCTGCCAAAGCCACGGGACGCAACCTGAAGCAGCCCCGTCACAAAACACACCGCCACACTTACTTTCAGCGTTTCTGACGTTTCTGATTGGCTGAAGCCGCGTAAGTCAAGTGGCTTTCAAGCGACCGACAATTACAATTTAATATTATATAGAGAAATACTTAAAACTTATTAAAATCTCTTGTAATATATTAATGTGGGAGCTGTAATACTTTCTAGTATTTGTTCCTTCTCATACCAGACTGTATGAGCTGTGAATTCGAAACTGGACATCCTTTTAATTTTAGTTAATACTAAATATTTTGTTCTGATTCCGTACGATTTCTGTTATCATTCCATGAAATACCTGATTGTGTAGCACGTTCACACATTTTACATTCATTTTGCAAAAAAGGTTGTTTTTAATACTAACTAACTAACTCCCCCGGCACTACAGTCCATGTTGGACCATGGCCTCTCTTACAATACGACTCCAAAGCCGTCTGACTTTGGTTTTCGCCTTCCAGTTCTTAATTTTCGTATCTTTTAGATCTTTTTCCACATCATCTATCCATCTTTTTCTCGGTCTTCCTTTTCTTCTCTCTCCTTGACATTGCCACTTGAAAATTTTCTTTGTGCCTCTGTTATCGTCCATTCTCTCCATATGTCCCAGCCATTGAATTCTTCTAGTTTTTATGATGTTAATTATGTCTTTCTCTCTCCAAATAGTTTAGCCACTTCAAAATTGTATCGTCTTCTCCAAACATCACCTTCTTTAATTGGTCCAAATATGACTATTAAAATCTTTCTCTCCCAAGTTATTAACATCTTCTCTTGCTTTTGATTCAAGGTCCAGGTCTCCGACCCATATATAACTGTTGGTCTTATTACAGTTTTATATATATGTAGTTTAGTTTTCCATGTAATTACTTTACAACGTATTAACTGTTTAAGTGAAAAGAAACTTCGATTCCCTGCATTTAGCCTTTGTTTAATTTCTGGCATAATATCATTATTTTCAGCGTTAATTGAACCTTAGTATTTAAATTCATTGACTATCTTCAAATTTTATTTCTTCATTTACTTTTAACTCCGTATCTGTATCAGTTCCCTTACAAACCATGCTCATATATTTAGTCTTCCATATTTATTTCCAGACCAAATTTATTGGCCTCAACCTATTGACGAGTTATAACCGTTGTCAACTTATTGACGAGTTAAATTAGTGCCGTTTTACTTCTTGATATCAAAACCACATCATCAGCAAAAGCTAAAACCTGGGTAGTTCTATTAAATATTGTACCACCTCTATTTGATATGATGTTACGCATCACTTTTTCAAGGAATACATTAAACAACAAAGTCGATAATACATCACCCTGTCTCAATCCGGTCACAACTTCAAATTCTCTAGAAAATTTGTTCTGAACTCTTACTTTTGCTTTCATTGAGGTTATTCGGTTATATTTGCGCAGTGGAATGAAATAAGCCAGAGTTCAAAAACTTTTAATTTATTGATCCAGAAAAATCAGCTCGTTTTTTCAAAGTATATAAAATATCATCACTAAACATTAACACGGCAGAAAGATTTAAAGTTATAATATTCAATCTTATATTTGACAGTAATAATCTGATAACCATCAAAGAATATTTCATAAACAGTCATCTCACAAGTTAACTAAAGATAAAGCTTATATATATAGTACTGGGTGCTACGTCAGCAACGCCCACTGCGACGCTGTCCGAATCAAATATAGTCCATGACATCATGGGCAGTGCCGCAGCGAGACAACGCAACACCTCGTAATTTGCATGACAACGGTTATGCCAACAATCGGCCCCCTCATGCAAATCCAAAAAAATCTTATAAATTTAAAATACATCAAAATAACATTAAAACATTGAAAATACATTTTAATGTTAATTATTCTTTAACAAATACGTGATTATAGAATTTCTCAATCTCGCCTTTTGATACAGGCTTCGTGAAAATATCAGCCAAATTATTTTTGCTGCTCACATGTGATAAATTAAACTGTTTATCAAAAATTAAATTTCGAAGAAAATGATAACGAATATCAATATGCTTAGTCCTGTAGTTTTCGATCGGCGAGTTTGAGAAGTCTATAGCAGCTTGGTTATCTGAAAATAGAAAACAATTCTTTAAAGATAATTGCTGCAAACCCAAGTTATAACACTCTTCAATTATATTTTTAAACCACATCAACTCTTTTGATGCTTCAGTCATCGTGACGTATTCGGCTTCCATGGTGGATAACGCTACGCATTTTTGTTTGAAAACTCTCCAGAAAATTGGAGCTCTATCTAGTAACAGAATTATTCCACCAATGGAAACCCTGTCGTCACGGTTTGCTGCAAAGTCCGAGTCGCTAAAACAGTTAATATCTAAATTTGACACACCAGATAAATCCAATTTTAAATTTTTAGTGTAACTTAAGTATCCCAAAAGTTTTAATAAAGTGTTCCAGTGAACTATTCCAGGATTTTCCTGAAATTGGGATAATAAATTCACGGCATATGCAATATCAGGTCTGGTACGATTTGAAACATATGATAAACAACCAATAATACTTCGGTAAGGTAAACGATTCATTTCCAGTATTTCGTCTTCAGTTGAAGGGCAGTCTCTTTTAGATAAGATAACACCTTTTGGAATGGGTAGAGACGAAATTGGACAATTAAATTCAGAAAATCTTTCTAACACTTTTTCGATGTATTCTTGCTGATGAATATACAATTTCCCATGTTCTTGAACAAAATCTACCCCCTAAAAGTCTTTTAGTTTTACCTAATATTTTTACATCAAATTTACTATTTATAAGAGATATCACAAAATCGAGCTTAGTTTGATTTTTACTGAAGATAATTACATCATCAACATATACAAGTAATATTATATCATTATCTAATATATAGGCACAATTACACCAATTTAAACGTTTAAAACATAAAGATTCCAATACACGGTCAAACTCAAAAAACCACTCACGGCCGCTTTGGTGCAAGCCGTAAATAGCCTTATTTAGACGACAAACATAGTCTTTTCTTACAGGATCAGAGAAACCTTGAGGTTGGTTCATAAATACCTCTTCTGTTAGCGGAGCATACAAATAAGCACACTTAATGTCCAATTGACAATGATACCAATTACACATACATACTAGAATAGCAAAAAACAATCTTATAACAGAAAAATTAACCACCGGGCTAAATACTTCGTCGTAGGATTCAAATTTTCTTTGGCTAAAGCCTTGTGCAACTAGGCGTGCTTTATACCTAACAATTTCGTTATTTTCGTTTTTCTTGACAGTATATACCCACTTAGATCCAAGAACCTTTTTATTTTTGGGAGGGGGGACTATACTCCAAACTTCTCGGTCTTTCATTACCTCTAACTCTTCCTCCATGGCCTTTTGCCATTGAAAGGATTCAGAAGAAGTTAAAGTTTCTTTGTAATTTTTAGGTATTTTTATTTCTACGTGATTCGCTTCAGGGTTAGAGTCGTTATTCGAATCAGAGCTATCGTCCGGTGTTTCGACAATAGTTTGGTCGGATGTGATTTTTCCCGACGAGCTATTCTTACAACTAAAATTAAACAGTTCTTTCTTAAAATTAATGTTCTTAGAACCACAATATTTTTCTATGTCATTGTACGACTTAAAACGAGTTCTCGTACCATCAATACTATAGTAAATATCATTTTTAGTTTTATCGGCCTTCCTACGTACACATCGAACCCATGGTATTTCTTCACATGGCGTTTGATTTTGGGTAACCTTTTCGGTATCTGATTCACTTGCAGAGGAGTAGCTTTTAAATGAGACGTAGTTTTTAGGAGCATTGACTTTTTGGCCCAGGACAGCTTCCACACCACTAACATTTTCATTAAACTTAACGTTAATAGTTTCAATTATCTTACATTCGTCTTGTAACCAAATACGATATCCCTTAGTGTTTTGGGCATATCCCATCATTATTCCCACTTTAGATCTCATGTCTAACTTTCTCCGCAGTGCTTTAGGAACACCGACGTAAGCTAAACTGCCAAAAGCTTTTAAATGGGACACGCTAGGTTTTCTACCAGAATAGAGTTCGAACGGGGTTTTATCTTTTGTTTTATGGCACACTCTGTTCCACGCGTAGGTGAAGCACATTAAAGCTTCTGTCCAAAACTTTTGGTCGAGATTACTATCATTTAACATACTTTTCACATTGTCAAGCGCTGTAAGGTTAAAACGCTCACATACCCCATTCTGTTCAGGAGAATATACGTTCGTTCTTTCGGCTTTTATGCCTTGTTTTTCCAGGAAATTATTAAATTCATTGTGGCAGAATTCAAGTCCATTATCAGTTCTAACACTTAGCACTTTTAAGTTTAGAAACCGTTCTGCCCTCGTAAGAAATCTAGTGAAAATATCATATACATCAGACTTATTTTTCATAGGATAAGTTACAACTTTCCGGGAAAAGTCGTCAGTTATTGACAGAAAATACCTTTTACCGTCATAGGAGGTAACCGGAAGAGGGCCACAGACATCCATATGCAATAGTTCAAGCGGTTTGTTTGACCTTATCTTAGAAATAGCCTTAAATGAAACTCTTTTCGACTTTGCCAATTTGCAATTAACGCACTCATCACTACAAGAATTCTTTAAATCTGGTAAACCATTTACACTTGAATTCTTACTAGTATGAGTGATGTAGTCGTTATTAATATGACAAAATCTTTTATGCCAAAGATTAAGATCGCTTTTATTAACACTTTTAGTTGAACAGTTATAAGCATTTTCACTAGATGCCTGTGGGTTCCCACTGGTTACATACCCATGAGGTCTGAAATAATATAAACCATTAATTCGTTTTGCAAAAAATAGCTTTTCACCAATTTTATTATAGACCCAAAGTTTTCCATTTTCCCCTACAAAAGAACCACCTGCCTTTTCCACAACAGAACCAGAAATTAAATTTCTCCTAAGTTTTGGGGAATACATTACATTATTCAGGGTTACCGTTTGGGTTTTATTGTTAAGCGTGACATAGAACTGGACTGTCCCGACACATTCAACGGGACTATCCATGTCACCTATAGCTAAAGACATTTTAACATCCTTTAAGGGTTCATAATCACAAAATAGATCGAGATTATTGCAAAAATGCGACGAGGCCGCAGTGTCAAAGACCCATGACTCGTTGTCCGAAGGTTCACTAACGTGACTAACTGATGCCTCAAGGTGAAAAGAATTATTAATTTTGCAAAAGTTATTAACTGGTTTCTTATAGTCATCATTAAACTTTGATTTTATAATTTTACAATCGGCCATTACGTGACCACGTTTATGACATCGAAAACAAGTCTTTTGAGTAGGTTTAGACTTAGATTTATTATTTACATTTTTAGTCACTGAATTATAAACACTAATAGCACTAGTATTATTTTCAAGATCATTTTTACATTGACTAAGTCGACTTTCTTCCGTAAGCAAGTCCGACAATATTTTGTCAAACTTAAAGTTTTTATCTTCCCAACGATAAATAGACTGCACAATATTTTGAAAGTTAGAAGGTAAGTACCTGATGAGTTGAAATCCTTGATACAAATCGTCAAGTGGATGTCCAACGTCCTTCAATTCCATCACAATCTTTTGAAGTCGCGCAGCAAATAGTCCGATGTCTTCACCGGGTTGAAATTTGCACGAGAAGAATGTATCTAGTAGGTTGATGACTCGAGCCCTTGAGTGCGGCTCGAAATGATCTTTCAGTTTCAGCCAGGCTTCTTTTCCGTCGGTAGTCGAAGAGATAAGGATCCGAAGATTAGGCTCCACAGACAAATATATCGTTGAAAATGCACGGTCTTTTCGAAGATTGAAGTCTAGCTTCTCCTTAGCTGTGGCAGACTCTTCCAAGGCTGGTTCGGTCCCGGATATAAATCCCCAAAGACCACGTTCCATCAGTAGAACTTTGGCGTCATCCCGCCAAGTCGACCAATTCTGGCCGTTCAATCTCTCAATGCGGTCGCAATGAGACTCCATGTTTACGTGACGCTGACTTTCACAGAACACAGTTCAAGCTGGATGTAGAAACACCGCGGATGCGGCCCCCATCGAAGAAAACGAGCAGCTTATTTCCACGTGGGCTTACGGCCCATAACCGATATTCGGTTATATTTGCGCAGTGGAATGAAATAAGCCAGAGTTCAAAAACTTTTAATTTATTGATCCAGAAAAATCAGCTCGTTTTTTCAAAGTATATAAAATATCATCACTAAACATTAACACGGCAGAAAGATTTAAAGTTATAATATTCAATCTTATATTTGACAGTAATAATCTGATAACCATCAAAGAATATTTCATAAACAGTCATCTCACAAGTTAACTAAAGATAAAGCTTATATATATAGTACTGGGTGCTACGTCAGCAACGCCCACTGCGACGCTGTCCGAATCAAATATAGTCCATGACATCATGGGCAGTGCCGCAGCGAGACAACGCAACACCTCGTAATTTGCATGACAACGGTTATGCCAACAGAGGTGATCGTCATTTTAATCAGTCTTATTAATTTTTTCGGGATATTAAACTCACATAACGTTTCTAACATCTTTTTTCTGTTTATCGAATCATATGCCTGTTTAAAATCTACATAGAGTTGATAGATATTTATATTCATTTCATGGCTTTTTTCTAGCATATTTCTTATTCTAAATATCTGATTTACAGTTGATCTATTCTGTCTGAATGCACATTGGTAGTCTCCTAATTCTTTCTCAATCAGTGGCCTAAGTCTATTAGCCAAAGTTTTTGTAAGAATTTTGTATGTCAAGTTAAGCAGTGAAATCCCACGGTAGTTGCTACATTCCAAGATGTTCCTCTTTTTTTAGTATGGGGCAAATTATTGCACTACTCCATTCGCTTGGCATCATTTCCTTTTCCCACACTTCATTCACCAAGTCATAGATCATTTTGTGTAATTTTTCACTACCATATTTTAGTAATTCAGGAGAAATCGAATCCTCTCTAGGTGCTTTCCCTTTGCGCAGCTTTTTAATTGCTTCTGTGACTTCCTCCATCTCCAATGTGTCACAATCATTATTCTGTGTCTCCAGCTATTTCCCCTCGATTTAATTCAAAATACTCTGCCCAAGTCTCTACGATATCATCTTCCCTTCCAACCAAATTGCCATCGTTTCCACGATAAAATGTTGTTTGTGGTTGGTACCCTCTTCTTATAGAAGTTAGCTTCGAATACATTCCACGGATGTCCCCTATCACAGATAGGTCCTCCACTCTTTGTATTCTTTCTTTTTCTAGTTCTCTTTTCTTGGCACGAATCTTCTTTTTGGCAACTCTTTTCTTTAGTCTATAGTTTTCTTCGTTGTCCCTTATTGTGTAACGAGCAATTAATTTTTCTCTTGCTTTATTCATTTCCTTGACCAGAATGTTTTTAATACATTTAACCTATATTAAAATTGAAAAGAGTACCTATTTTTAGCCCACTTTTTTTTAAATTCAAAAGAATTGACAAATGACATGCGCCCTCTGATTTCTATACTGAATTTTAGAATTAAATTTATTTTTTTGTAGCACTCTTTTTCTTAATGTGATGGCAACACTGGCAACTTGCCGACACATTAAGAAGAAGAAACTCGGAAAAATGAAATATAATTCTAAAATTACAAAAAAATATTACAAAAATACTAAAAAACCGTTTCAAGTTCTTTTAAAGTCACTAAAAATATTCCAAAATGCAGCAAGTATTTTTATGGTATTTTTTTTATATTTTAGAATAAAATTTTATTTTTCTTGGCACTTTTCTCCTTAAAAAATTGGCAACACTGGCCCCATACCCTACCAATTTTGCTCTCCATGCTCGTCCCGTCGTTAGCATTGGAGGTCACGTGATCCCCCACTCCAATACATTAACTATGATCTCAATGTTTGCAACAAAGACTTGTAGTAGGGTTTTCTTTGATTTGCTTGTAGGTGGTCGACCTCTTTGAGAAGAGGGCTCACAAAAAGTTCGCCGAAATCACGGACGTAAAGCAATCCCTGGATCAAGTCTGGAGCGTTCTATGCAAGGAACCCAAAGAAGTTTTTGTGAGTATGAGCACATTTTCTAAGCAATATATCGTCACTGAAGTGCCCACATGTGCTATCTCACTTTGCACAACGGATCAGATTTACTGTACGGTAACCCCTGGCACGAGGTTCTTTGATAAATGTCAGTCAGGTAACTTCACAAACCCATCTTTAATGGATGCCTTGCCTACAAAACCACATAATTAGAAACTTAAATGATGAGTTTAACTGTCACAGAAGAGCAGAATACAAACGAAACAAATTCGGCGTCCACCATTTTGGAAAATGGCGCCCTAAAAGACCCCTTCCAGAATATGGTGATGTGTAATCAAGTTTTTTTTCACTCTCCTATAGGCCCGTTTACATGAGCCATCGAACCCATGGACAAACTCCGCAATTTTTCCCTCTTGGGGATTTTCGCCCATGGCCGAATCGGAATTGCAGGGGTTTTCTTTTTTTTTTGGGGGGGGGGTCTCAAACCCTCAATCAAGAAGGGTTGGACGCTTCATCCATGGTTTCGACAATCCCATGAACTCCATCTTCAATAAACTTCGTAACCGACTCAACGGTTGTCACGAATTGATCGCTGCTTCGATTGAAATGACTAATGGTGTTCTTTTAGCAATGTCCAAGTTGGATCTAATGTAATTCCCCCCAACGAAGGAGGGTTTGATGTTTCATACATGGATTTGGCCACAGACTATCATTTGGGTTAGAAATCCTGCTAGACCTCTTTTTCCCCTAATGTGGATTTTGGCATTCCATGGATTAGATGGCTCATGTAAACGGGCCTCATCTCACTTACTTTACGGTAACCATTATCAAGTTACAGTACATTATCTCATTTACTGTACGGTAACCATTGGCACGATTTTTTCGGTTTTGGCAATAAATAATTTTTTTGCGACTACCTGTATGACCTTTGCCGTCTGATGATTCGAATTCTTTGACTTCGCAACGATGACGTTTTCCGGCAACCCTATCTGACCATTCTGTTGATTAGACTAATCAGAATGAAAAAATTTTCGGAACTCTATTACAGGGACTGTATATGGTTTGGGTGCCTGCTTAGGTGTCAACCTCGTCACTTGACCAGAGCTCTAAATTACGAGGCATAATTTGATTGCATGGAAGCCAGAAATAGATAGCCAGAAAACGCGAACAACCTAACCCTTTTTAAATTTTGTCTCTAATGAAAGTGAGGCTGTGAAGCGCCCTGTGGTCAGTGTAGCGATCTACGGATCTTAACACTTTAAAGACGAGCGTCGACTGACCCATAGACTAAGAATCTTCTAGACCAGTAACTTAATCTAATACCTAGCTCTCCTAACGTGTCGAAAGGAACTAATACACGATTACAGATTGGTTTGTTGATTAGCATAATTGTACTTTCCGATTCTAGCGCACTGTTTTTTCGGAATGTACAGCTGTGGAAAAAAATTTACCCACTAGTGATTATTTCGACCGTTAGTCATCCGATGAAATCGAACCTTTTTGACTATGTGAACAAATAACATTCTGAGTTAATTGCATGACACAAAATTTGCATAAGGGGCCGTTTTAATATTAAAAATTTTACAAACTTTAAAATTTTCAATAGCAACACCCAATTTTAATTACTTAGAAATGTGAAAAACCTTCGAAAACCCCTAAATCTAAGTTTTTGTTACATTTAGATGAATATTTGACGAGTTATTCAATCGAATCACTTGTGGACCTTTGGGGGACCATCTAAAATGACAAGCGTAGTTAGTCTGTAGGTTTATTAAAGGAGAAAAAAGAAGCACAAGGTCAAATATCTTGAGGATGGGCCTACGAGGGATATAAAAGTCAATGAGTAGCTGTACATATTCAAAAATAAAGTCGAAAATAAGTTGTCCGTCAAAAATAGATCCCTATCGTCACTTGATAAGAGTTCTAAATTACGAGGTGTAATTGGCTCTGTTAAAGCTCCTAAAGGTGGCTGCAAATAGGCAGCCAGAAACCATTACATTAGTTCCCTTAGACACAACGGGCGCGCTAGTTTCTATGTCAATTTCAATGCAGAAATTCTCCAATGAGAGTTTCAAACTTAGAGTGGTCTTAGTCTATTTGTCAGTCGACGCCCGTCTTTAAAGTGTTAAGGTCCCGCGATCGAAACCTGGTCGCTGAAAACTCACCGAGTATATGCGGAGTACGTGCTCGTTAAATCTGTTGGGTCCGAAAGTCCTGTAGGCGGTCATTGCGCAGTTTCCCATGGGTACAGGTCCCTGGAGAAAATTTCCCTCCCCTTCAGGGTCATGTCTAAATTGCGGAGGTGGCGACAGATGGCAACATCTGTCATATGTGTTTGTGTGTGTCTGGTGTTGTCCTACTTGACGATGGTTTATAAGCGGGTCCTTGCGACCAAACACACAAGCCTGAAAATATATGTCTACCAACCAACCAACTAATGAAAGTGACTGCGATTTGCTACCAGAAGTACAACTCTTCTTTTTTAATGCTTGTTTTTTTTTACAGTTTCCATTTTTCGCAGAAACATACAACGCCCTGAAAATATATGATGTAAGAGAGTACTTTATACATTATTAAAAATATAATTAACGCGATATTAATATAATCCTTTTAAATCTCTTTTTATTATTAAGTTTCTCATGTGATTGTTGTGAGTGACAATGGTGATTTAATTTGAATAAAAAATTGATTTCTTCTGCTTTTTAAAAGAGTAGTACATTTAGTAGGTGTTTTTTTTAAATTGAAGTACTTCGAATTCGATATTTTTTCTGAAATTTTCATTGTCTGATATTTTCAAGCTGAATATTTTTTTGACGTATCACACTTCCCTGTAGCATCTGTAGTTTAGGCTGTGAAAGTGTTTGACGAACGGACTGCACTAGTTTTTATAATACCTTGCATCTTTTACGTTATAAACGCAGCTAAAAATCTAAAAAAAAAACCATAGGAGGGCTCTCTTGGGAATGCCACATCTTTAAAATCGTAATGTTATTCCTATGGAAAACATTCGCAAGTCAATTACCGCCACAATTTTAATAAAAGTTTACTAGTTTTTTTTGTATCATTGTAAGGAACGAAATGTGTAAATTTCATAAAACTAATTTGTCTTGTGAAAATCACATATTTAGTATTTTAAATATTTTTTTGAAGTTAGTAAAGAATGGAGTTCGCATTTAGTCCTAACTAAAAAAATTATTAAAAATACTAAGTATGAGACTTTCACAAAACAAATTAGTTTTATGAAATCTACTCCTTTCGTTCTTCACAATGATACAGGAAACTAGTAACGTTTTAATAAAACTGTGGCGGTAATTGACTTGCGAATATTCTCCATGGGAATAACCTTACGATTTTCAAGATGTGAAATTCCCAAGAGAGTCCTCTTAAATTTAACGTTTTTATTCCGAAATGAATGTGTTAATATAGGTAAAAAAAAAGATTTTATTTCTGTTATAATTATTTTCAGAAAAGTCGCTTTAAAAATGCGAGCATCCCTGCAGAGGAAAAGAATAGCGAGAAACGTCAGTTGATGCAAGCGAAAGTGAGTCGCTTCCGAATAATCCCGGCCAGTAAAAACAGTAAAGCTTTGGTTTCCTCGGAGTCTGTTGCCAAAACAATGCGACCGCTATTATACGTGGATGACGTCACTCTACCGGCCACCGCCTCATCGGAACGTTACGTTGACATGAAACTGGAAACCTAGCGAACTCACTCAATTCAACTCTGCTGTTGTTTTGGTTTTCGTCTTTGCATGTCAAAAATGGAAAATTTAGGTTCTTCGTGATTTCTCACAAAATCAATTAGCATTTCTTCCTCGGCAAGCTTAAAACAATTCTCGCCATCCGTCATTTCCTCAAATTTTTAATTTTTGGCAGGCACACCACACAACTGACAACAGCAAAAAACGTTGTCATCAGGATTTCCCCAACGCACTCAACAGCAACTCAATCTGGCGGTCGTGTTGAGTTGTCCGGCAACGCTCCCGAGGAAACCACTCTAGCGTAATCAATGTCAGTAGTTTGTATGACGTCACTCACCGCACTTGTCCGACCTCTTAAATCTGTTGACGGACTCCGAGGAAACAGAGGCTTTAGTTCGTATTGTACGAAGTGTTGAATACGTATCATAATGCAAATTTTGTGTCTTGCAATCAGTTTAGAATGTTTTGTATTAACAAAAACAAAAAGGCCCCATTCTTTAGGATAAATAACGACCGAATAATCACTAGTGGGAACTTTTTTTGATCAGCTCTACAAACCTTGTTTATATTTCATTTAAACTAGCTTCTCAAACCATAGTGTAGTTGCCGTCTAATAAGTCTCCGAGCGTTTGTTTGGGCTTAATATTGAAGTGATCAATTGCTTCAGTTAGCAAACCTGTTTTTGTATTGGTTTTTGACTTGGCAACATTGCTGTCGTATTCTTACCTCTACATTGGGGCCACTTTTATTTGTCTTACCCTGTAAGTTAAACCATTATATAAAAATATACTATTATTTCAGAGCGAAAATGGTTCAGTTCACTGTTAAGGTTATTGCAGTTTATATGCCTTAATAATCAATGTTATTGCGAGTTTCAAAAATCTGTATTTTATATGAATATCAAGTGACTTCAATTTTAGCGAAATATTTTTGCATTTTATTTATTTCTAGTTGTGCGTGATGCCTTTGGTAGCCAGATGCATGGAGTCGGGTACCAATTGCTTCTGATGGGATGATGTCAGAAATAATATCCAATAAGCATTGAACAAATGTTTTGGTATTTTCGTCAGAAATAATACCCAATAAAGCATGAATAAAAGTTTTGGTATTTTCTTTGTGTTTCAACTTATTTAAGATCAACAACTTAGAAAAATTTAACTTATTATTATTATTATTATTATTATTTGAATATCATTAAGACAATTGGTAGAAAATTTTATAAGTTCTTACTTATTTATCGATTAAATATAGAAGCTAATAACTTACTCTCATAATCCAATCTTCTTATGAAATTTGATGCATAATATATGAGAAAAAGGCGCGAAAAACTCATTGTTGCTTTGATAATATAAGCTAACTCAAAAACTTAAAAATGAAACATTTACAAATATATATACCGTTAGATAGCACGTGTGGAATGTAATCAGCGCCACCCTCTAAATAAATAAAAATATAAAAATCATTAACGGAATTTTATTTGCACCGAATTTTGTGATTGGCTACTTTTCGTTAATTATTTTCTTTAACTTTGCGTAATATCGTAGAATTGACAGATATTAGTCTTTTGGATTATGGCGTCTTTCAGGATGTGAAATGTACGTTTTTCCACCAAAAACTATGAAAGAAAAAGAGTTCAATGGGAAGTTCAATGTTCTTATTAATGCTGAAACAATAATTTGAAATGCACTACATGGGTTTTCGAACCCATAACTTATACGACTCTTGGTTCCGTAGGCTGAAGCCTCAACACTGCTCCACAGAATTACGTCAATATGAAGATATTTAACAGTAATTAAAAGAGATTGGAGCAACGCGCCACTTGTAACAGTTACTTTTTACAGGTAACGCCATTTATTATTTCAGAAAGTAACTGTAACTTAGTTACTTTTAGCAGTAACGAAGTAGCGAACAAATTTTGATACTTTTTCATTACTTTATATGCCGCTCTTCACGTATATTTTCACCACAGTTTGGAGTTCGGCTTAGGGAATTAAGTGTTCGTTTGGGAGCATTGAAGTAGGACCGTTCTTGAATCATAAATAGTTGCGTATATAGTAGCTAGATGGCAGCACTACAAAATGTTTATTTATTTTTCGTTTGTACAGATGGCAGCACCAAAAATTCTCATTATATGCTTTTAAGGGGACCGGGGAGGCAAATTAATTTTTTTTTAAAATTACAGACCGAAATGTATGAAATTTTTTTTATATCTCAGGGATATAAAATTTAATGAAAATACAAAATAATAAAAGAAAAATATGCAATAGTTTTTTTATTAAAAAAATACTACATTTTTTAAACTTTTTTTAAAAATGCTCCTTGAGATTCAATTTTTTTCAAAAATGTCTAATTTTTTTATATAAGATATTTAAATATATGTTAACAAAACTGTGCATGGATTTTTTTTATTTGTCCCATTGTTTAATTAATTAAAATTAAAAATTTATGTTACTTGGAAATTTTTGATTTTTTTCGTGATACGCTAAAAGTAAAACTGAGAAAAATATTAAAAAATGTTATCAGATTTCTAAATCCATGCACAATTACGTTTGAAAGATTATCAATAACAGTTTTCCACAATTTCAAAGTAATACACAAATTTTTGAATCGCAAGGAACAATTCGAATGTACGACAAACCACTAAAAACACTTATGGAGAAAAAGGCAAGTAAAGAAAATAATAACTTTCACTTAACATACGATTTTCGGATTTCGGTGTTTACGAAAACTCCAACTGTATTTAGAATTCTTTTCGGATCGTTAAAAGTAAGATATGTTCTTAAAGATAAATGTTCAAGCTATAACTTTTGAATAAAATACCAAAATCGATATTTTTGACATTTTTTGCCTCCCCGGTCCCCTTAAAGAAGTATAAAATATTAATTACAAAATCCATAGATTTAGAAAGTGGCAGATCTGGCCCTAGGGGAGGAAGGAATTGTTCATTCTCAATTCCGTCTGGGTGAATAATATTTTAATTTGCCTCTATTTTTAGCTAAAATAGCACGAAGTTATATTTTAGTATTGGGCATCACTTTAAAATTCAATTATGTTTTCCGAATTGAATACCTTTTAGTTTAATATTTGAGAGGACTTTTATGTGAGTTTAGTAAAATTTTAAAATCCTTATTTTTTAATTCTTATGAATCTTTTGATAAAAACTCCTTCAGTAGTAAATCCAAAAATAAAACTTGTATTGAAGGGGGTATGGGACACTTTTAACTTTTTTCTTTAAGATTCTTTTTTCTTGCAGATATCATTATAATTTTTTTCTACCAATGAATACTAAATATACTAACACTTTAAAATAGTCAAAGGTTTAAAAAATTATTAATTATGTTTAAAAAAATAAAACGTGTCAAAAAGTGACGTTTCATATTTTTGTTATAAATCAAAAATTATTTACTCACAAACAAAAATTTAGCATTTTTATAATCAGGAAAATGTACTTAATAAACTGTCTTTACCGATTTATTTGTTTGTCAAAGTTTTTCTTTAAAAAATTATTGAAATTTTTAAAAATAATTTCACAGGTTCACTATTTTTCAAAAAACTAATAAATAATAAAAAAAAACAATTTATTCACAACTAATCCCTAAAGACAAATTTAAGATATGTCTTTGAAAAATATGTGTGGAAAAATTTAACACTGTATGGGCAGTCGATTTTGAGTTATATCAATTTAAAGTCATAAAATCATCGAAAACACGATCAAGGCGAAAACCAGCTTTGAAGTTTACAAACGTGGTTGGCCAACATAGATGTAACATGACACAAGAAACTACAAATCTCGCGTTCTATTATAGATATAAAAAAATCTTTGTTTTAAATTATTCCAAAATATTTGTGTTATTTTTTAAGATAATAATACTTTTTTGGATTTTTCTTGAAGATTTTGTGTCCTCTACCCCCTTAACTGCTACCTAGTCAATATAAACTACTATTTGTTTCCTTTGTTTCCAAATAACTCTCATTTATTCTTCCCATATTTTAATAGCATAATTAAGTTTTCCTTAGTTATTATCAAAAAATAATTTGCAATATAATTATTAACATTAATTAAACTTTTAATGATAATTTTTATGAATTTTATTATTGAAAAGTAACTTTTATGTGTACAATATAAACACAATAATCTAACTGACGTTAGATATCTAGTGCCTGTTATTCGTCATAATAAGGTTTTCGCAAAAAGTTACAAGTGGTGGCCGCTGTAGCACTTTTTTGGTTTTAAAGGTATTTCTGAAAACGGAACGAAATGCAGTCTTCAAATTCGTCACAAGTGTTCCCAGTACCTGGGTATTTGTTAACGTAGTTGCTGTTCTGTGTCGCTCAGTGGAAAAAATGCCGCCTAGTAATTGTCAAGTCACTGGGCGACAATGAAGAAAAATCCGCAATTTAAAAAAAAAAAAAAACGTCCGTTATATTCAGTATTTTGAAAAAGAATAATAATCACACATTTTGATTAGAAAATTTTCAAATTGTTTCCAATAGTTGTTCATCAGATAATGCACAGTTATTACAACTATGTGAACTCTAAGACCAAGTATACAAGGGGGTTCTCCAATGAGTAAATCACAAATTAAATTTCTCTTAAATAAAAACACAATTATTTACCTTGTTTTTCCAAGTGTCTGATAGTACAGGGTGAGGCAAATAAAAGTGGCCCCGGTCTAGAGATAGGAATACGTTGAAATGCTTGGCGAGAAAAACTCTTGAAGCTGCCTGAAACCTGTTTTTGCATTGGTTGGATCCGATTAGCTTCACATTAGAGCTACTCATAGACTGGTGGCGAGTTCGGATCTTGGTTCGTATTGTATGAAGACGTCCCATAATGCAAATTTTGTGTCTTGCAATCAATTTAGAATGTTTTGTATTACCAAAAACAAAAAGGTCCTATTCTCTAGGATAAATAGCGACCGAAATAATCACTAGTGGGAACTTTTTTTGATCAGCTCTACAAACCTTGTTTATATTTCATTTCAACTAGCTTCACACTATAGCGTAGTTGCCGGTAAATAAGTCGAAAAGCGTTTGTTTGGGCTTAATATTGAAGCGATTAATAGCTTCAGTTAGAAAACCTGTTTTTGTATTGGTTTTTGACTTAGCAACATTTCTGTCGTATTTTTATCTCTACGTTGGGGCCACTTTTATTTGCCTCACCATGTACACTCTTAAAACGAACAAGCGATTTTAACTCAGTCTGATTGATTTTCACTCCTCCAGTCTGGAAAATGCACTTCTCTTTTTGGAGTGGATCCTTTGTGTGAACGAGTGAAATCCACTCCAGTAGAAGAAGTGCATTTTCGACACTGGAAAGGAGTGAATATTGAATCAGACAGAGTTAATATCACTCGTTTGGAGTAATCCTGTCGGAGGTTTAACACACAAAGGATCCACTCCAAGAGGAGAAGTGCATTTTCCAGACTAGAGGAGTGAAAATTACTCAGACTGAGTTAAAATCGCTCGTTCGTTTTAAGAGTGTATAACTTCACAGTTACTTCACCCCTCTCAATGGTGGGGAATACACTCTTAAAACTAGAGAGTGGATTTGAACTCAGTCTGAGTTAATTTCACGCCTCCAGAGTGGAAAATGCACTTACCCGGAAGGAGTGGATTTTTTGTATGCTAAACCGCCGACAGGATCACTCCAAACGAGTGATTTTACCTCAGTCTGAGATAATATTCACCCCTTTCCAGTGTCGAAAAAGCACTTCTCCAACTGGAGTGGAATTCACTCATTTGTTTTTTAAGAGTGTAAATGAATGTATACCTAAAATTATAGCTGTAGTATATTTTTTTTAAGTCCTCCAAAAGTCACTTTTCCTGAAAATAAATATTACTTCCTATGGCGCGGGAGTCCAAACGCAAAGGTTGACCATCATTCCCTGTATTTAGCTTCCCTGCTACACTCTTAAAACGAACGAGTGAAATCCACTCCAGGTAGAAGAAGTGCATTTTCGACACTGGAAAGGAGTGAATATTGAATCAGACAGAGTTAATATCACTCGTTTGGAGTAATCCTGTCGGAGTGATCGGTCCTGTATCACTCCAAGAGGGAGAAGTGCATTTTCCAGACTGGAGGAGTGAAAATTACTCAGACTGAGTTATGGTATGGTATGGTATGGTATGATACATATATATTCCAGCTTGTGTGCTTGTTCAGAGAACCGCTTATAAGCTTTCGTCAAGTGGGACAGACACAGAAAGAAATTTACAGTCACAAAGAAATGAATAACACATAGACAAATAACAACATTTATTGACTGACACAAACATCCATGCCGGACCGGGATTCGAACCCGACCTCAGCAGCTCCAAAGGCTAGAACGCTAACCATTCAGCCACCGAGGCGGCCTCAGACTGAGTTAAAATCGCTCGTTCTTTTTTTTAAGAGTGTATACCTCGCAGTTACTTCACCCATCTCAATGGTGGGGAATAGGCAATAGCGGGTCTCCAAACTGAAGTGCCTCAATCTCAATCTAATGGGGAAAAAACTATTTTCTTTGCCACATTTCTCCGGCTGTATTGAACATATTTATAAACAGTTTTTTTTTTTAAATAATAAAGGAGAATAACTAACAAGTTTCTATCTTCCCACTTTTTGAAATTGCTTCGTGTACTGGGTGGTTATAAAATAACGCTCGCTACTCGGAGTGGTCTGCAGCTGGAATGAATAATCCAAATGAAAAAAACTTTGAGACACTTTCTAATCAAGAAAGGGGAAAAAGAATGGAATTATAAAAAAGACTGAACCCTAAAAAGTAATCATAAAAAAGAATAATCATAAAAAACAAACTAGTCTCTTGACCAGAATCTAAATTACGGGGCTTCGTCAATTATGGCCAATTACGGCCAACACAGCTAATTACGCCTCGTAATTTAGAACCCTGGTCAAGAGAAGAGTTTCTTTTTTATGAATCATAAGAAAAGAAACTCTTCTCTTGACCAAGGTTCTAATTACGAGCCGTAGCCAATTATGGCCAATTACGGTCAACACATCAATTACGCCTCGTAATTTAGAACCCTGGTAAAGAGACGAGTTTGTTTTTTATGATTCCATTCTCTCTCTCCCCCCCCCCCTTCTTGATTAGTAAGTGTTTCAATTTTTGATGCATGTGGATTATTCATTCAAGCTACAGACCACTCCGAGTAGCGAGCGTTATTTTAAAACCACCCTGTATTTTGCGTAAAATTAATTATGTTTTTTAAAATATACTTCGATTTAGATTAGGATACTTGACTTTATCGCTAAAATACCTTCCAATATTAAATTAATTATAGTTTTAGCAAAAAAAGTGACAAACATATGTATTTTTTGCAAAATAAATCTCTAAATAAACATAAAAAATCATTTTTATAACAACGTGCAAAAAAGTTCACTTTTTTATATCATATTCATTCATAAATCGTTTCGAAAATGACACTTTACGTGCTTACGTCACAGACACTGGCGAAAATGGGATTTTTCGGCACTAGTGCGGTAAAGTAAATAAGTGTTTCTAATTGGTAGAAAAACAAAATGATGCCATGAATATCTCCATGGAAACTAAATGGTCATGAAACTCACTGACCATGATTTAGCTGATCACTAGTATTTCTAAACATACCGGTGTGAAGTTGTTTTTTTTTTGCTTGCAATCAAACTGGATTTAATCCAATTTATTATTAAAATAAGAATTATATAGATAATGGAAGACGGTTTTACAGAAGCGGATTGTTCAAATGTGTTTAAGGTAGATTTCAAAATGTTGTTCCAAATTTTTTTTTATAGTTACCAGTGACGTCATACACTCTTAAAACAAAAACACTCCCAATTTACCTCAGTCTGAGTGGATTTCACTCCTCCAGACTGGAAAATGCATTTCTCCTTTTGGAGTGGATCCTTTGTGTGTTAAACCTCCGACAGGATCACTCCAAACGAGTGATTTTAACTCAGTCTGAGAAAATATGCATGCCTTTAGGGTGTCGAAAATGCACTTCTCCAACTGGAGTGGATTTCACTCTTTTGTTTTAAGAGTGTAAATACCATGTGACAGACAAAAAGCGTTTTCGGGCGTTATTTTTCGTCCTAATTTTAAAATTCACTTTCCATTTTTATGGGGTATTTGTAAAAAAAAAAAAAGAAAGAATACGGGTCTAATATTTTTGGCATATGAACATTTTAAGCCAATATTTTTTTTAGTCATACTCCCTATTTGAAATTGTTAATAATTATTAGAAAAAGTTGGTTTAGATAATTATTCCTTGTTTTATCAATGACTTTGGCATCGCCGAAACGTGATCTAAATTAAATAAATTTTAAATTGCTTCAATGGGCATGTCTCAGACCTTGAGTGGCTACAGAAATGCTGAGTGAAAATAAATTATTTCTCGATCGGCGAGTCAATACAATGTGGGAACACAGCACTAATCGGAAAACCGATCAAAGTAAAAGCAGGAATGAGCCGCCCCGGTGGCACAATCGTTAGGACTCTAGCCTTCGGAGTTGCTGGGGTCGGGATCGAATCCCGGTCAGGCATGGATGTTTGTGACCGTCAATAAATGTTGTTATTTGTCTATGGGTTATTCATTTCTTTGTGACTGTAAAAATTCTTTCTTTGTCTGTCCCACTTGACGAAAGCTTATAAGCGGTTCTCTGAACAAGCACACAAGCTGGAATATATATGTACCATACCATACCATACCATACCATACCATACCATACCATACCATGACAGGATTGAATTATGGATGGAACTACGAATTACGTCACCTGAAACAAGTTAATTCTTAATAATAATTAACAGAAAGTGTGTGTGTTTAAGTTTGGAGCATTTGGAGTATAGCTTTGAAAGTGGGAAAGGGATAGACAAACAATTTTCCTATACTGTTTTTTTGCGGGGTAAGCATAAAATGCAAGTTCCTAAATGCTTTCAAACTTCAAATGAGTTACAAACACAAAGAAAATAACAATACTTTTTATTCAATGCTTTATTTTGTATTATTTCTGACATCAACCCTTCAGAAGCAATTGGAGCCGGACTCCATGCACCTGGCTACCAAAGGCATAATACAAATCTAGAAAAAAACAAAATGCAAAAATATATCATTAAAATACTTCAAACTTCTTTTTGAGTTCAGAAGCTTATGTTATGTTTCTTATTTTATAGCATAATTAAATCCGTTATATTTCTGTTTATAATGCTCTAGACTGGGAATTTTTAATAGTAGCCAGTGGCTACGAGAGTAAAAAAAAATGGTAGCCACATATGGTTTTTTATTAGCCAGTTTTAAATTTATGTATATACGACAAAAAGAAAGTGCTATTTTCCACAAAACAAAATTGTATTGAAGAAAATTTTATATTAAACGATTGACAGCAAAAAAAAGGATCATACCAAGTATATAAGTATTACGTGATTGAAGAGAGAACATTATTTTTAAGTACATACAATTCATCTGCAGGGTGCCTAACGAAAGTTCATTATAAAAATTAGTCTTTCTTCCCGACAGAATCGAATTGAAGCGTTTTATTTTTATTATTTTAGAAATGCAGCTTCAGTATTAATTATTTGTTGAACAAAAAGGAAAAATTATGATGGCCACTTTTGGCGACTGGGATTCGATTTTTAGGTAGCCACTTTCAATGTAATAGTTGCCAGTTGGCGACTGGCGACCACTAATCTAGAGCTTTATCTGTTTATAACAACACTAGTTTTTAAGGATTTTCACCGACCCTATAAAATCACTAGAAGCTACTTGTAAATGGAACATTAGACAGCATTTTTTTTTTCAAAAATTAAAAAAATTAGTTTAGTTTGAATTATCGTTGAAATAGAGCTACACGAGGGTTAAAATAATAAATTGGAAAAAGCTCTTAACTAGTATTTATTTTCAAGTAACCACAAAATGTTACATACTTAAAATTGCATATATCTTGAATTTTCTCGTATATACTGTGAAAATTGGTGTAATGTTAGTCTGAAAAACTGGTGGCAGAATGTGCTGCCTCCAGGTTATGGAGTTGTATTTCATCAAATTTGTGGTACAGCTGGGAAAAAAAGTTCCACCCTTCGTTTCTCGGCTGCTATTGATCAAGGAATTTTGTGTAAGGTGTCAATTTTCAGGAAATAGCGTGAGGAATTGAGGACTGGCAACAAAAATTGTATAAGGGGTCATTTACAAATTGAAATGAGCACGAACTTTGAAAATTCTAATGGCAACACCCAATTTTTTTTACATAAAAATGTTCAGCATCTTCAAAATACCCCATGTTTAAAAAAGAATTATTCAATTTGCATTATTTGCTGAGATATTAAAGCTTTAACTCGTTTAGGGGGAAATCTCCTAAATGAAACATGAAATATTTTGGCTGTGTCTTTTCAAAACGGCAAGCTAAAAAAGGGTTAGCATACACTCTTAAAACGAACGAGCGATTTTAACTCAGTCTGAGTTAATTTTCACTCCTACAGTCTGGAAAATGCACTTCTCATAGAGGAGTGTGTATTAAACCTCCGACAGGATCACTCCAAATGAGTGATTTTAACTCAGTCTGAGTTAATATTCACTCCTTTTTAGTGTCGAAAATGCACTTCTCCTACTGGAGTGGATTTCCCTCCTTTCTCTTAAGAGTGTAATCTCGCCAACGGATGCTAGAATTTAAACCTTCTTCACTACACGCTTAAAACAAAAGAGTGAAATCCACTCCAGTAGGAGAAGTTCATTTTCGACACTGGAAAGGAGTGAATATTAACTTAGACTGAGTTAAAATCACTCGTTTGGAGTGATACTGTCGGAGGTTTAACACACAAAGGATCCACTCCTCTACGAGAAGTGCATTTTCTAGACTGGAGGAGTGAAAATAACTCAGACTGAGTCAAAATCGCTCGTTGGTTTTAAGAGTGTAATATTGGGATTTTTTAAAATAAATTTTGGATTTTTGGACTAAATTTACTAAAGTTCCCCCCTCCCCCAATCTCATTCTTTTAAGCAAATTTTGCGCCCCTTGTAAGGGAGGCTCGTGCGTTTCGACTGTGAGGCGCTAGGGCTGCGAGGCGCCCTGTGGTCAGTGTCTCGATCTACGGATCGGAAGGTCCTGCGATCGAGACCTGGTCGCTGAAAACTCACCGAGTATATGCGGAGTACGTGCTAGTTAAATCTGCTGGGACCGAAAGTCATGTGGGCGGTCATTGCGCAGGTACAGGTTCCTGGAGACTATTGGACATGTCTTAATTGTGGAGGTGGCGCGTGATAGATGGCAGCATCTGTCACGTATATGCGTGCATGTGAGTGTGTGTGTTGTGACTGTCTTACTTGACGAAGGTTTATAAGCGGCTCTCTGAGCAAGCGCAAGAGCCTGAAAATATATGTGTATACCAACCAGGGCCTGCTCTAGCAAATCTCAGACTATAGGCACAACCTATTTTGGGGGCCCCTTTACGGAAAATTTTATGTATGATTTCCAATAGTGATGGTGCTATATGACAAATGTATAAAATTTTGCTACAATTTTATAGGCTTCCATACAAACATCGATCAAATCAATAACGTTAGGTCAATTACTCTCTTAAAATTGAGCAAAAAACAAAGTGGAGTATCCAAATTTTTCTTAGTTTACTGATATTTTAGGGATTTACAGCATTTAGCATAATCGAAACTGAAATTTAGGGGCCCCTAAAATTTGAGGGTCCTAGGCCCGGGCCTAACAGGCCTGGGCCTAGAAGGCCTGGGAAGAGCAGGCCCTGATACCAACCAACCAATGTGAATCGACTTACTTTCGCGTTCTGTATCTGAAGAGTCTCATTATTTCTTTGCTCTGCAGAGAGTTCAGTACTTTTGGATACAAGTTTCTAAAAAAATAATTATAACAGTAAAATTTTTTAAAACCTATATTAATACCTTCATTTCGAAATAAAAACGTTAAATTTAGGGATCTTTTTTAGCTTTCAACTGCGTTTATAACGTAAAAGTTAGAACACTCTCGGAAATGAATACTCAAAAACGATGAAATTTTCCTTAATTTTGACGATCTGTTTACTGGCAAATGCTCCGAGTTTTTCTTTCCTCAAAGTGAGGAAATTCGATTCGTCATTTTTATGAGGATTCTAATAGCTTCTAATCTACAGAAATATTTCGTCATTTTTGAGCATGTGAGTACAGTAATGAGGTTCAATTTCCTCAAAATTAAGATACAGAATCGTCAAATCAAGATCGCTAAAGTGAGGATTCGCGTTTACTCAAAAGTCACGTGATAGTTTGACGAAATAATCCTTAAAATTAACGAAATGAGGTTTGAAGATTAATGAATCGTCAAAAATGAAATTGTTATTTCTGAGAGTGAAGGTAGTATGAAGACTAGTGCAGTTCTTTCGTCACACACTTTCACAGCCCAAACTACAAAAGCTGCAGGCAAGTGTGATACGTCAAAAAATTCAGCACATCGAAAATTGAAGACATAGAAAATTTCAAAAAAATCGAATTCGAAGAACTTCAATTATTGAAAAAAATACACCTTCGAAATGTTCTACTCATTCAAAAATCAGAATAGTTAAACTTTTTATTGAAATTAAATCACCATTGACACTTACAACAATCGCATGAGAATCATAATAATAAGAAGAGATTTAAAAGGATTATATTAATATCACGTCAATTATAATTTCAATAATATAAGGTTAAATGATACACTCTTAAAACGAAAGAGCGATTTTAACTCAGTCTGAGTTAATTTTCACTCCTTTCGGTGTCAAAAATGCACTTCCCCTATAGGAGTGGATTCCACTCTTTTATTTTGCTAAACTTCCAACAATCTTAACAACAAGCGAGTGATTTAAATCCAATTAGGATCGATTTAGGGCGATTACGAGTGATTTAGGAGTTAATCTACACTCCTTTTTAGTGTCGAAAATGCACTTCTCCTATAGGAGTGGATTTCACTCTTTTGTTTTAAAAGTGTATGCATAATATATAAAGTACTCTTTTACCGCATATAATCTCAGGTCGTCGTACGATTCTTCAAAAAGAGGAAACTGTTAGAAAAAAAAATTGCATTAAAAAAAGAAAAGTTTCACTCATGGCAGCAAAACGCAGTCACTTTCATTAATAAACAGAATATTAAAATAGTTAGGTTGCACGCGTTTTTAGCTACCATGCAGTCTACTTATTTCATGCAGTCTAATTATGCCTCGTAATTTAGAACTCTGGTTAAGAGACGAGGCCGACATCTGAGCGGGCACCCAAACCACATACAGTCCCTGTAAAAATTTTCGCTCAGATTGGTCTAATCAACACAATCGAGATAAGCACATATAGGAGAAGTAAAAAAAACTCGAGTGGACATCACCATTTATATTCTTTAAGGGGGTTCAACAATGTTGTATATCGGTAATGTTAAATTGGCCAATTGCAATGTACAGCTGCGGAAATAAAAAAAGTACCACTAGTGGTTATTTCTGCCGTTAGTCACCCTATAGAATAGAACCTTTTTGAAATTGTAATCAATTAACATTCTGAGTTAATTGCATGACACAAATTTCGCATAAGGGGTCATCTTCATATTAAAAATGTTACTAACTTTAAAATTTCCAATAGTAACACCCCTTTTTGAGTCAATATTTCAAATCTATGACCTATGTTAATACGAAATGCCAAATTTTGTTAGTTTTTAAGCATTATTAGGGGAGTTAGAGACGTGCAAAGTTTAGGTCCCATAATGTTAAATGAGTTGCACATAAAAAACTATCCCAATCTATAAATAATTAAGATAATGAAACGATTTTTTTACTGAAAAGAAATTATAATAACCCAAACAAAATGCATTCAATATTGGGGTATTTAAAACAATTTTTATATTTTTTAATAATTATTATATTAATTTTTTAAAAAAAATATGAACAGAAACCCCTTAATATTTTTACAGAAATAAATTCAAGACAGGAAGTTTAAGCGAAATCCCAATTTTTAGAAAATTTTATACATAATTTGCTGAGTAAATCCCAAAATATTTTTTAATTACCCTTTAGGGGACTGTGCATAAGATTACATGTGCAATTGATAAATAAAGAAGGACTTGTATGTATGCTTGCTTGTCATTTAGAGATGGTCCCCAAAAGATCCACAAGTGATTCGATTAAATAACTCATCTAATATTCATTCAAATGTAACAAAAACTTAGATTTAAGGGTTTTCGAGAGTGCTTAACATTTCTAAGTTATTAAAATTGGGTGTTGCTATTGGAAATTTCAAAGTTCGTAACATTTTTAATATGAAGACGGCCCCTTATGCAAATTTTGTGTCATGCAATTAACTCAGAACGTTAATTGTTCACAATCTCAAAAAGGTTCGATTCTATAGGGTGACTAATGGCTGAAATAATCACAAGTGGTACTTTTTTTATTTCCGCAGCTGTACCTTTTCACAATAACTACCGATAAGATCATCTTAAAATTTTCTGTGTGTGTTATACCAACCTTATATATTAATCTGAGGTTAAAAGTTTTTTAAAAAGATTTTTAAGATTTTTTAAAAATAAAATAAGTTTTAAAGTACCCAAAATATCATGAAATTTTTCACTTTTTTGCCTAATAAATTTTTTTTCACTTTTTTGCCTAATAAAATTTTTTTCACCTTAGTTTTATTAAAATTTATAACCTTAGATTACTATACTATGTATTACATCATATAAAAAAAAGTTTACGAGAAAACATAGCATAGTTTTTGAGAAAAGGTACAGCTGTGGAAATAAAAAAGTACCCACTTGAGGTTATTTCATCCGTTAGTCAGCCTATACAATCGGACCTTTTTGAGATTGTGTACAATTAACATTCTGAGTTAATTGCACGTTACAAAATTTGCATAAGGGGCCGTCTTCATATTAAAAATATTGCGATCTTTGAAATTTCCAATGGCAACACCCCTTTTTGAATCCATATTTCAAATCTCTGACCTATGTTAATACGAAATGCCAAATTTTGTTAGTTTTTAAGCATTATTAGAGGAGTTAGAGACGTGCAAAGTTTAGGTCCCATAATGTTAAATGAGTTGCACATAAAAAACTATCCCGATCTATAAATAATTAAGATAATGAAACGAATTTTTTACTGAAAAGAAATTATAATAACCCAAACAAAATGCATTCAATATTGGGGTAATTAAAACAATTTTTATATTTTTAAATAATTATTATATTAATTTTTAAAAAAAATATGAATAGAAACCCCTTAATATTTTTAAAGAAATAAATTTAAGACAAGAAGATTAAGCGAAATCCCAATTTAAAAATTTTTTTATTCATAATTTGCTGAGTAAATCACAAAATACTTTTTAATTACTCTTTAGGGGACTGTGTATAAGATTACGTGTGTAATTGATAAATAAAGACGGCTTTGCATGCATGCTTGCTTGTCATTTTAAAGATGGTCCCCAAAAGGTCCACAAGTGATTCGATTGAATAACTCGTCAAATATTCATCCAAATGTAACAAAAACTTAGATTTAAGGGTTTTCAAGAGTGCTTAACATTTCTAAGTTATTAAAATTGGGTGTTGCTATTGGAAATTTCAAAGATCGTAATATTTTTAATATGAAGACGGCCCCTTATGCAAATTTTGTATCGTGCAATTAACTCGGAATGTTAATTGTACACAATCTCAAAAAGGTTCGATTCTATAGGGTGACTAACGGATGAAATAACCTCAAGTGGGTACTTTTTTATTTCCACAGCTGTACGTCGAAGTTAAAAAAATCAAGTTCTGCGAAAAACGCGTTTAAAGTTTTTATTGTTAACCCATTTCCTTACGAAGGATTTTTGCTTCCTCGTAATATTTGATAGGAATATTTGATATCGAATCCTTAGTCGTTCGGCCGTTCTGGGCCGTTTCAGTAAGGAAAGGGTCAAATAAAATGGCTTTTAATGTCAAAAATATTTTTCCAATCGTCGTGATACTTTGGGACATTATTAATAAAGGTTGTAATAGTATTTTAAGCCAATAATTTTTTTTTTCAATTTTTTGGTACCCTTTTAAGGAGTTATTTTACGCCATTTTCCAAAATGTGGTCACCGAATTTGTTTTGTTTGTAATTCTGCTTCTGTGACAGTTATACTCATCATTTAGATATCTAATCATATGCTTTTGAAGGCAAGGCATCCATTAAGATAGTTTGTGAAGTTACCTGACTGATATTTATGAAAGAAAATAAGCTATTTGCAATATTTTAAACAAAATATCTGCACAAATGTGGCACACAAGCATATTATTTAAGTACAGGGTAGTTATAAAATAACGCTCGCTATTCGGAGTGGTCTGTAGCTTAAATGAATAATCCAAATGCTTAAAAAATTTAGACACTTGCTATTCAAGAAGGGGGGAAAAATAATGAAATCATAAAAAAGACAGAATCCTAAAAAATAATCATAAAACAAAATAATCACAAAAAACAAACTCGTCTCTTGGCCAGTGTTCTAAATTACGAGGCGTCGTCAATTATGGCCAATTACGGCCAATACAGGTAATTACGCCTCGTAATTTAGAGTCCTGGTCAAAAGACGAGTTAGTTTTTTATGGTTCCATTCTCTCCCCCCTCCTTCTTGATTAGTATGTGTCTCAATGTTTGATGCATTTGGATCATTCATTCAAGCTACAGACCACTCCGAATAGCGAGCGTTATTTTATAGCCACCCTGTATTTTCAAACTAGCAATATGCAACCATATCATTGCTATGTACAAAAACAATCCATCTGAATTCCCTGACGAAAATTCCATGACTGGTAACTTCGTTAAGCAAAATATTAGAAAGGTTTTTCAAATGGAGGAAGAAGTAACTAATTCCAAATATTTGGTGTAAAAAATAGCCAAATCAGTTATGAAAATGTTGAGTATAACTATCACAGAAGCAGAATAGCATACAAAACAAATTAGGCGTCCGCCATTTTGGAGGAAAATGGCTTCTAAAAAAACTCCTTCCAGAATATGGTGATGTCTACCCAAGTTTTCTTGTAGCCCTCGTGTAGCTCTAGTGCGATGATAATTCAAACCAAACCAAACCCAAGTTTTCTTGACTTCTCCTATATGAAGAGTACACGGGAAGAAGCGATTGATTTATTAGGCGGGTGCCCGCAATTGTCTGCTTGGCGGCATAAAACAGGTTTTTCTCTTTCTTCTTCGCTTGGTGATCGCCAATTGCCTGAATCTTGGCAGCTAGAAACCACAGAGATAGTAGTTGAAGTATTAGCGTGGCATATCACGTGACCTTCAACACTGACTTTATTGGGGCTCTTCTGGGAGCTCCTTGCGCGTCCCGTCGTTAGCATTGGTGGTCACTTGATCTGCCACTCTATTACTCTAACTGTGATATCTATGGTAGGAACTGGTTTCCTTACACAAGCTTAGGCGATCACTCGCTATCATCGCCAAAGTGGCCTGCTAAGTAAACTTCTCTGAAAAATCAATCGGTTTTTCCCGTGTACTCTTCATATGTGCTCGACTCGATTCTGTTGATTAGACAAATCAGAATGAAATATTTTTCGGGGCTTATTCATTACAGGGGACAGGAGTATGGTGCCACCGTGCGCTTGCTCGGGACTTTCGACTCCAAGATTTAAGGGGTCATAGGAGTCTTAAAAATGTGCAAAGAAGGTACTACAAAACATAGTTTGATCTTTCATGTCATTTTTGAACTACTCCATGTATAAGTATAATTTTTTTATGTGTAATTCTACAAGATTTTTTTATTATAAAACAAGTTTTAAAATGTATGAAACTTTAGCCAAAACTAAAATAAATGATATTAAACATGAAGCTATTTGAACACATTGGGATTAGGCTTGCGTGGCAAATTGTGAGGTCAAAATTGAAAAAATGACCAAGAAAATGACTTTATATTGTACAAATATGTACAAACTAGGACTTATACCTAAATTCTCAGCTCAATTTTAATCAGAAATTATTTTAAAAAAAATTTAAAATCAAAATTTTTAAATTTTTATTAATTTTTTTACTAAAAAGTTCTATAAAATAATTTCTAATTAAAATTGAGCTGAGAATTTAGGTATAAGTCTTTGTTTGTACATATTTGTACAATATAAAGACATTATCTTGGCCATTTTTTCAATTTTGACCTCACAATTTGCCGCGCAAGCCTAATCACAATGTGTTCAAATAGCTTCATGTTTAATATAATTTATTTTAGTTTTGGCTAAAGTTCATACATTTTAAAACTTGTTTTATAATAAATAAATCTTTTAGAATTACATATAAAAAAATTATACTCATTAATTGAGTAGTTAAAAAATTACATGAAAGATCAAACTATGCTTTGTAGTATCTTCTTTGCACAATTTTAAGACTCCTGTGACCCCTTAACGAGCGCGTATGTCGCAATGTATAGGGTGGCTATAAAATAACGCTCGCTATTCGGAGTGGTCTGTAGCTCGAATGAATAATCCAAATGCATCAAACATTGAGACACATACTAATCAAGAAGGGGGGAAAAGAATGGAAACATAAAAAAGATAGAATCCTAAAAAAAGAGTAATCATAAAAAAGAAACTCGTCTCTTGACCGAGGTTCTAAATAACGAGGCGTCGTCAATTACGGCCAACACAGCTAATTACACCCATAATTTAGAACCCTGGTCAAGAGACGAGTTTCTTTTTTAATGATTATATTCTTTTCCTCCCTTCTTGATTAGTAAGAGTCCCAAAGTTTTTTTGCATTTGGATTATTCATTAAAGCTACAGACCACTCCGAATAGCGAGCGTTATTTTATAACCACCTTGTATTCATGACCATATTCATGCCGGGATACGAACTTGGAATCTTCTGACTACCTGATCAGATTGCTGAACATTCGGTCGCCACAGTCGGCCTAATAAAAATTGATTGTTGACTAATAGGGTACTTGACTGTATCGCTAAAATACCTTCCAATGTTATTTAAATTATAGTTGAAAGTAAACAATTACAAATGCATATATAATTTTTGCGAAATAAATCTTTAAATCATTAAAAAAAGTCGTTTTAAAAAGGCATTTTTTTCACGTGATCATCATGTGATCACAAACACGTCGGTTTGGCTGACGTCACTATGAACTATAAACAAACCGGCGTGATGTTTTTTGTTTTCTGATTAAACTTGATTTAATAACTTGGTGAACTTTGCAAAATCGCGCCAAAAGTCCGTATTCTGGAGACTTTTGACGTCGCGCTCTCTATATTTCGCTATTAAGGGGGTTCAGTATGTTGTATATCGGTAATGTTAAATTGTCCCATTGCAATGTACCTTTTCACAATAACTACTGATAAGATCATCTTAAAATTTTCTGTGTGTGTTATACCAACCTTATATATATATTAATCTGAGGAAAAAAGTTTTTCTAAGTAACTGTTAGATTTTTTTAAATAAAATAAGTTTTAAAGTACCCAAAAAATCATGAAATTTTTCATTTTTTTGCCCCATAATTTTTTTTTCACTTTAGTTTTATTAAAATTTATAACCTCAGATTAATCTATACTATATATATCAGATTAATCATATAAAAAAAGTTTACGAGAAAACATAGCATAGTTTTTGAGAAAAGGTACATCGAAGTTCAAAAAATCAAGTTCTGAGAAAAACGCATTTAAAGTTTTTATTGTTAATAACCCATTTCCTTACGAAGCCATGACATTAAAAATACTTTTAATGTCAAAAATATTTTTCCAATCGTCTTGATACTTTGTGACGTTATTAATAAAGATTGTAATAGTATTTTAAGCCAATAATTTTTGTTTTGATTTTTTCACCGATTTTTGGGTATTGAACCCCCTTAATTAATTGTCTGGTAAGGTTGCCGGAAAACGTCATCGTTGCGAAGTCAAAGAATTCGAATAATCATACGAAGTTATACAGGTTGCCGCAAAAAATATTTATTGCCAAAACCGAAAAAATCGTGCCAGGGGTTACCGTACAGTAAATCTGATCCGTTGTGCAAAGTGGGATAGCGCATGTGGGAACTTAAGTGACGATATATTGCTTAAAAAATGTGCTCATACTCACAAAATCTTCGGGATCCCTACATAAAACTTTCCATACTTGACCCAGGGATTGTTTTACGTCCGTGATATCGGCGTACTTCTGGTGAGCCCTTTTCTCAAACCGGTCTTTTACCTACAACCAAATCAAATTAAGGGGTCATAGGAGTCTTAAAAATGTGCAAAGAAGGTACTACAAAACATAGTTTGATCTTTCATGTCATTTTTGAACTACTCAATGTATAAGTATAATTTTTATATGTAATTCTACAAGATTCATTTATTATAAAAAAAAGTTTTAAAATTTATGAAACTTTAGCCAAAACTAAAATAAATGATATTAAACATGAAGCTATTTGAACACATTGTGATTAGGCTTGCGCGGCAAATTGTGAGGTAAAAATTGAAAAAATGACCAAGAAAATGACTTTATATTGTACAAATATGTGCAAACAAAGACTTATACCTAAATTCTCAGCTTAATTTTAATTAGAAATTATTTTAAGAACTTTTTTCTAAAAAAATTAATAAAAATTTAAAAATTTTGATTTTATTTTTTTAAAATTAATTTCTAATTAAAATTGAACTGAGAATTTAGGTATAAGTCTTTGTTTGTACATATTTGTACAATATAAAGTCATTTTCTTGGTCATTTTTTCAATTTTTACCTCACAATTTGCCGCGCAAGCCTAATCACAATGTGTTCAAATAGCTTCATGTTTAATATCATTTATTTTAGTTTTGGCTAAAGTTTCAGAAATTTTAAAACTTGTTTTATAATAAATAAATCCTGTAGAATTACATATAAAAAAATTATACTCATTTATTGGGTAGTTAAAAAATGACATGAAAGATCAAACTATGCTTTGTAGTATCTTCTTTGCACATTTTTAAGACTCCTGTGACCCCTTAAACCCTGCAAGTTTTTGTTACAAACAATTTTATCCTGTGATAGGATAGACTTACCAGGGAATGAACGCTTTAGCACAATTTGTTTTAAGAAAATTCATACATTTTAAGAAAATATGGCTTGTAGGTTTATGACAATGTTAACACATTTGTCATTATATGTAAACTCTACAAAAAAAGGAGGTGACATCATATTGAATTGCTTTGGGTCTTTTGGGGGTCTAAATAAAAAGTGGTACCGCTGTGGAAATAAAAAAGTACCCACTTGAGGTTATTTCCTCCGTTAGTCATCCTATAGAATCGGACCTTTTTGACATTTTGAACAATTAACATTCTGAGTTAATTGCATGAACCAAAATTTGCATAAGGGGCCATCTTCATATTAAAAATGTTACTAACTTTAAAATTTCCAATAGTAACACCCCTTTTTGAGTCCATATTTCAAATCTATGACCTATGTTAATACGAAATGCCAAATTTTTTTAGTTTTTAAGCATTATTAGGGGAGTTAGAGACGTGCAAAGTTTAGGTCCCATAATGTTAAATGATTTGCACATAAAAAACTATCCCAATCTATAAATAATTAAGATAATAAAACGAATTTTTTACTGAAACGAAATTATAATAACCCAAACAAAATGCATTCAATATTGGGGTATTTAAAACAATTTTTATATTTTTAAATAATTATTATATTAATTTTTAAAAAAAATATGAATAGAAACCCCTTATTATTTTTAAAGAAATAAATTTAAGACAAGAAGTTTAAGCGAAATCCCAATTTTTTAAAATTTTTATTCATAATTTGCTGAGTAAATCACAAAATACCTTTTGATTACCCTTTAGGGGACTGTGTATAAGATTACGTGTGATTGATAAATAAAGACGACCTTGCATGCATACTTGCTTGTCATTTTAGAGATGGTCCCCAAAAGGTCCACAAGTGATTCGATTGAATAGCTCGTCAAATATTCATCCAAATGTAACAAAAACTTAGATTTAAGGGTTTTCAAGAGTGCTTAACATTTCTAAGTTATTAAAATTGGGCGTTGCCATTGGAAATTTCAAAGTTCGTAATATTTTTAATATGAAGACGGCCCCTTATGCAAATTTTGTATCGTGCAATTAAATCAGAATGTTAATTGTACACAATCTCAAAAAGGTCCGATTCTGGAGGGTGACTAACGGATGAAATAACCTCAAGTGGGTACTTTTTTATTTCCACAGCTGTACAAAAGCCAAGTGAATGAACAATACTTTTACCAGTGAATCAACACAAAAATGTCCAGTCAATAAACATGTTGGATTTTAATTAATGACCAGGACAACCAATCAGATGTCAGATAGCTTCCTACTAGATGAGAGGAAGTCAGTGTTGCCAATCCATCCAGTGGACGGATTTTTAATCCAAACTTTTTAAATGTACAGGGTGGTTAAAAAATAACGCTCGCTATTCGGAGTGGTCTGTAGCTTGAATGAATAATCCAAATGCAACAAACTATGAGACGCTTTCTAATCAAGAAGGGGGGGGGGGGGGGAATGGAATCATAAAAAACAAACTCGTCAAATGGCCAGGGTTCTAAATTACGAGGCTTATTGGATGTGTTGGCCGTAATAAGCCATAATTGGCTCTGCATCGTAATTTAGAACCTTGGTCAAAGGACGAGTTTCTGTTTTATGATTCCATTCTTTTTCGAAAAAAAAGGGACTTGTCTCTTGACCAGGGTTCTAAATTACGAGGCGTAATTAGCTGTGTTGGCCGTAATTGGCCATAATTGACGACGCCTCGTAATTTAGATCCCTGGTCAAGAGACGAGCTTGTTTTTTATGATTAATTCTTTTTCATGATTCTTTTTTAGGATTTTGTCTTTTTTTATGATTCCATTCTTTTTCCCCCTTCTTGATTAGTAAGTGCCTTAATTTTTGATGCATTTGGATTATTCATTGAAGCTGCAGACCACTATTACCACTAGCGTTATTTTATAACCACCCTGTATTTCAGAAATTTTCGGCAGCAATACAACTGTCACGTAAATCCGCAACCATACACATACAGTCTCGTTAACGCGAACTCACGCAACACGAAATTTCGCTTAAGATGAGCTAAAAGCATTTCACCGCCTATGAACCTTTGAACTTATGCCAGAAAAACTCCATTAACACGAAATCGGTTTAGGCGAAATTCCGCTTAACCCGAACAGAAATATGAGAATTTGACTTTTTTCCTTTTGCAATACAAAGTTTCTAAAAAAAAAAAAGGAAACAAAACATAAAGCAAGTAGGTTTGTAACAGAATCTGTCTCTTAACCCGCTTCCACAGAACAGTTGTGTTTAACAGGTAAAAAGGCGACAAACACAACATTAAATTCTATATTAAACATTTGCATGCTAATTTTCACTACTTTCGTTTTTTAGCTTCCACACTACGCTTATAAAGTTAAATGTGGAAGGTATTATTATCGTTCAGTCCGTCTGCCTGTCCATCCGTCACCCACTTTCATAGCCCAAACTACAATTGCTACCGACAAGTGTGATACGTCAAAAAATTCAGCGCATCGAAATTAGAATACATTGAAAATTTCAGAAAATAATTCGAATTCGAAGTACTTCAGTTATTTAAGAAACTGCAAAGTAATGCTCATTTAAAAAGCATAAAAAGCAATTTTTATTAGAATTAAATCACCATTAAATCAACAATCGCTCGAGAAACTTTAATTCTTTTAGACAATTTATTCAAATAAATTTGTTTTTGCGACATAGATCTGTTTGATCTGACGTCAATTATATTTCACTACGAGATTCTTTGTATGTTAAATTGCTAATTTAATATTTTTAATTGATGTTTCATTGAAAATCAGTGCTTAAAATTCACTCCGTGATACTTACTGCTTCGGAAAATTTATTAAAGCATTTCTGGTATTCGCTTCGAAAACCTATAAAAAAGAAAGTAAGCGAAATTTTAATATTTTTTAGTAGATAAGATGTCATATAACTTTGCAAAACGTACTAGTATTCTATATATCGTCGGTCAAATGACAAAACCGTGAATGTGCAAAACCACAGGGATGGGGACGTACATAAATTATGTCACGCTCAGAGGGAGAGGGAGGGGTATACCCCAACGTGACGGATCGTGACATGGAGGGGGGGTTAGGGTAATCACTTCCGTGACGTAACGATTCGAAAATTTCCAATTTTGCAAGGAAAATAAAATTTACCTTATAAGAGATTTTTGATAAATTTTACTCTTTTTTTTTTCCTTTCCAAGTTCATTTTTTTCAGTATAAAAATATGCATTTTTTTTTCAAATTTCAGAAACAAAGGGAAATATCAAAAGTAACTTTTCCTTAAGAGAGAGAGAGAGGGGGGGGTGTAACAACGTGACGTAATTTTAGGGGGAGGGGTTCGATCAAATGTGACGCATCGTGGCGTAGGGGGAGGGAGGGGTCAAAAAAGTCAAAATTTTGCGTGACGTAATTTATGTACGTTCCCGATGGAAAATTGGACGCTGAAAAGCTTACCGTTTGGGAAAAGCGCCAATCCCTAGAATAGGCACATTCGTGTTTTTTTCATCTTGCCGACTATAATAGAACAGTAAAAGTATATTTTTACCAATATACAGTAGATACCCGATAATCTGATATAATTGGATCCTGAGGTAGGTCGGATAATAGAAAAATTCGGATACTGGAGAGTTTTGAAGCTAATGGTAAAGCTTATAGTACAGCGAAGATGACAAGATGAAAATTAGCAAGATGAAGCAAAAATGACAAGATGAAAATTAACGTATTTTTTTCTTGTACACTCTAAAAAAATATCTGTAAGGTTACTAAGAATTCTCTAGGAAACTCAGCTTCCATAAGTTTTTTTAGTAGTGTTACATAAGAAATATGTGTATATATTACTAATTAAAGCTTAGTAAGTTATACTAAGAAAAATTAGTAGATTTTACAGGGGATTTTCTTGTATGTTTACAAAGAAACTGGTAGTAAACTGGTTACAAAAGTTTAAAACCAGAGGGCGCCACTAATTTTTCTGTTAGTCAGGTTTTATTTCGAACTTCCCGAGGACAGAACCCAAGATTATCGGGATCCGTGGAACAGCGCGTTAGTCCTCTCTGCTATCGGGGACTTGCATTTTGGTTGCGTGTAAATAAAGAGGTTAAAATCTTGATCGTTAAAGGCGTTTTATGTTATTGATTAAGAAATTTTAAGATTAATTTTTTTTTTCGGATATGAAGTTTTCGAAATAATTTAACGTAGTTTTTATATACTAAAATAAAAAAAAACACGTTTTTAGGTTTTTTATCGTTGCGATATCGATTCGTCATAATCTCTAGAAAAGATAGCCAGGGGGCGCTGTAAGCGTTACATCAATTTACTTAGTATTGTTTAGTATTACTACAGTAGTTTCTTTAGGTTACAGATGATTTTCTAGTAAATGGTGAAAACCTGTAAAGTTACTAAGTAATCGTTAGTAAATTCAAGCCAAATTTTTTACAGTGTAGTGAGCTTGCATGCCAGAAAAAGTTGCTATGGGGGAACTATTGAAGATACATCGTTACTTTTTTTTTCAAGCACTCAAAAAATCATGCAGATTATTCCACTTGCCCCATCATATCTCTACCGGTTATGTGGGAGGCCAACTTACCCCACCTTGCGGGGCAAGTGGGCCACTCGGATGACCAAAAAGAAAAACATATCTTTTAAAATTATTTTTGGCCAATTTGTGTTAAGGTTGTCATGGGTACAGTAATAACATACGGGAGAATGGACCACCAAAAAAAATAAGTTTTTAGGCCAATTGCATCCAGTGGTATGAGGGATCTAAAGTCGAATTATGCCAAAAAGGTGGCCCACTTACCCTATACATTATCGTTATTGAGATTTCTTTTTCTTTCAGTTAGTGTTCGTTAAATTAAAACAGGTTCAAAGCATAGAATGATGTAGAATTGATTAGAAGAAAATTGTTTTAGAAAAATTGTCAAAAATAAACCTTTAAAAATATAGAATTCTTGTGTTAATTTTTTATCGTTAAAATTAATTATAATTAATGTCATTGTTGTCAGAAGCAAATTGTTTGGAATAATTTGACTGTACCTTAGAAATAAGGATTGCCTATTTAAAAGAACTGCATTATGATATTAGAAAAAATAAATATATAGGAAGGCATTTGTTTTGGGCAGGTGCAGGGAAAAACGCTGAATGTCTGTAGTATTGCTGTCGTTATTTAGCAGTTTTCTGAAAAGGCTGCATCAAAAATACTCCGGAATTGCCACAATATTGCTGTTGTCATACAGCAGCATCCTGCTGGGGGGCTTACAAGAAAAGTGCTGGTATATTGCATTTCGTCATTTAAGTTCCCACAGGTTCTATCTAACTTTGCGAAACAGAAGACATTTACTGAAAGGTTACCCTTGGCGAACTTTCCAAAATCGCGCCAAAAGCAGGCCGATAGGATAGGTTAGGATAAGTTTGAAATATCGTCACATTAGAGCTACATGAGAGAACCGAAAAACGCGCTTGTTCATTTAACACCGTCTGTTCGGACTTTCTTGTTACATAATATCATCTACATAAAGTATTACTGAGATATGTAACAGGAAAGTCCGAACAGCCGGTGTTAAATAAACACGTTTTTCGACTAACCCTCGTGTAGCTCTAATGCGACGATAATTCAAACTTATCCTATAATTTCGGTAGGGTTTTCGGCCAACTTTTGGCGCGATTTTGGAAAGTTCGCCAAGGGTTACCCTTCAGTTCATTTCTACCATTTTGTAAAGTTAGATAGCACATGTGGGAACTTAAGAGACTATTTGCTGCTGTCCCGCTGCTAAATTGCAGCTGGGAAGCAGCAATAACTGTTGGGTAACTGCCGTTTCACTGCTGGAGAAAATGCAGCTGTCTGGAAATAAGTGATGGATCGCTGCTGGCCAGCACTGCTGGACAGTCACTTTTCCCTAGGACTCTTTACTGACTTTTAAGTACAGAGTGGTTATAAAATAAAGCTCGCTATTCGGAGTGGTCTGTAGCTTGAATGAATAATCCGATTGCATCAAGCATTGAGCCACTTACTAATCAAGAAGGGGGGAAAAGAATGGAATCATAAAAAAAAACACCTCGTCACTTGACCAGGGTTCTAAATTACGAGGTGTAATTGGATGTGTTAGTCGTAATGAGCTATGATAGACTATGCCTCGTAATTTAGAACCTTGGTCAAGAGACGAGTTTCTTTTTTATGATTCCATTCTTTTTGAAAAAAAGAAACTCGTCATTCGACCAGGGTTCTAAATTACGAGGCGTTATTAGCTGTGTTGGCCGTAATTGGCCATTAAATGACGAAGCCTTGTTATATAGAACCCCTGTCAAGCGACGAGTGTTTTCTATGATTATTCTTTTTAGGATTCTATATTTTTTATGATTCTATACTTTTCCCCCCTTCTTGATTAGTAAGTGTCTCAATTTTTGATGCATTTGGATTATTCATTCAAGCTACAGACCACACCGAATAGCGAGCGTTATTTGATAACCACCCTGTACACTATTCCCCGACATCGAATCAGTAGTTCGGCTGCTGGAGGACAGCAGCAGAGCAGAAGTTGCGATTTCCAAAAAGTACTACGCAACTGCCGACCTATAAACTGCCTGTGCAGCCAAAATTGTCCGACGAATAATTCACCGTGCAGTGGGAGTGAACGTAACCATACTTCAATGTTCCGAAGCCGCGTATCATATAGCTCTTGAAAGTTTCGTCGGGTGCCTACTCGGGTGTCAGCTCGTCACTTGATTGTGGTTCTAAATTACGAAGCCCGGGCATCACTATTGATACTTTGTTGTGGAAAAATTTCAATGATTGCGCTATCTCTAAACGTTAATATTTCTGTGACGTAATGCGAGTTGAATTAGGTCACATAGGCTTTAAGGGGTAGTAGTATAGTAGTAATCATAGGAGTCTGAAAAATGTGCAAAGAAGGTACTACAAAGCAAAGTTTGATCTTTCATGTAATTTTTTAACTACTCAATATATAAGTATAATTTTTTTATATGTAATTCCCTAAGACTTATTTAATATAAAACAAATTTTAAAATTTATGAAACTTTAGCCAAAACTAAAATAAATGATATTAAACATAAAGCTATTTGAACACATTGGGATTAGGCTTGCGCGGCAAATTTTGAGATCAAAATTGAAAAAATTACCAAGAAAATGACTATATACTGTACAAATATGTACAAACAAAGACTTATACCTAAATTCTGAGCTCAATTTTAATTTAAAAAAATTTTAAGAACTTTTTTATAAAAAAATAAATAAAAATTTTAAAATTTGGATTTAATTTTTTATTTCAAAAAACAATTTCTAATTAAAATTGAGCTGAGAATTTAGGTATAAGTGTTTGTTTGCACATATCTGTACAATATAAAGTCATTTTCCCGGTCATTGCTTCAATTTTGACCTCACAATTTGCCGCGCAAGCCTGATCACATTGTGTTCAAATAGCTTTATGTTTAATATTATTAATTTTAGTTTTGGCTAAAGTTCCATAAATTTTAAAATTTGTTTTATATTAAATAAATCTTGTAGAATTACATATAAAAAATTATACTTATATATTGAGTAGTTAAAAAATTACATGAAACATCAAACTATGCTTTGTAGTACCTTCTTTGCACATTTTTAAGACTCCTATGACCCTTAAATGACGATGAGAAAATTTCATTTTACAAACAAACAAAAAAAAAATCATATACTAACCGCAATCACAATTGTGCTTGCGAATGCACTCGAAGAGGGTTAGGTACGCAGCCTTCTTCCTTGCATCATCAGCTTTCACCTTTGACGCCGACAACACGAAAAGAAAACTCAACAACAATCCACACAACCCTGCCCGATACAACATAGTTGTTAACTACAAATTAAGACTAGCTAAATGCTGAAATGACTGACTTCACACAACTGTGCGAGAATATGCGAGAATACATGAGGGCCTCCAATTCAAGTTCAATTAGAAAGTGCCGACGCACTGTCGCCGGAGGCGACAAACCGTCCTGTATGGCTAAGTCTTTGAAGGCCTGGACGCGTAGAGTAGACATGATGGTGTGACTCTGCTATCCATGATTGCCGCCTAGGGGGCAATCATTTGAAGAAGGGCGGACATCTTATCCGCTTTGTTGGTGGTGGCTGCTAGATTGGTAGCGTTCTTGATAAATGTCGTTGTATCTCCAAATAGATCGATTATGGCAGATTGGACAACACGGAGGGCCTCCAAGAGCGAGGTGGCTTCCTCGTCATCAGGCTGGGGGCGGGACTTGGGCTGGTGCCGCCCTCTGGCGGCATTCACTGGCTCCTCCCATCTCCGTGGTCTTGGACGTTCGGGGCAGGCAGCTGAAGAGCTCCAGTGGTCGCCGCTGCAATTGGCACAGCGACGGCAAGTGGTGTCAGTCTTGGTGGGGCAGGTGCGCGAATCGTGGCCTAAGCCACAATATCTACATCTAGGGCCCATTGAGCAGTGCATGGCAGTGTGCCCGAAATGCTGACAGGCATAGCACTGCGGGATTCTTGAGATCTTTCGATAGGCCTCAAAATGGACCTTGGTGTCGAGCAGGCGGTCGATGTTGAAGGCCGCCTTGAAGCTCCCCGTCCTCACCACCGAAACTTGGAAGTATGGGAGGGGGGCCTTGGTTCTAGCTTGGGTCAACTGAACCACTCGGGAGACGATGAATCCGAGGGCGTTGACCGCTTCGGCAATCTGGTCAGTTGAAGTGTCGATCGGGAGACCCTTCACGACCAACTTCAAATTTTTATCCTTACGGTTGGAATGTCTGAAAAATCCTGTGTTGGTCTCTCTGAGGATATTCAGCACCAGCTCTTCCTCTGTCACCGAGCGAGGAAAGAGCTTTAGGAAGGAAAAGTATCGACGATACATAATATCCTTCCCACCAACCTCGGCAATCTTTTGGCAAATAGAATGGCCCAACTCTCCACCAGGGAAAAGAATGGGCAAGGGACAAGGGGCCTGGGATTGGGCATCAGGCGCGTCCTTTTCCGACGAGCCGACGGTTTTTGCCAATTCCGACGAGCCGACGGTTATTGCCGAATCCGACGAGCCGACGGATGATGCCGAGTCCGACGAGCCGACGGATAAAGCAGGTTCCGACGAGCCGACGGATAAAATGTCCAGGACTTGGTATTGGTTAGATACCGGGACATTGGGAACAATCATGACGTTAGTTTCCGCTGCTCTGAAGAGGAAGGAGTTCTTAACATCATCCACGAGGGAATCCTTCCAATCTAGGTTGGACTTATGGATCAGCATATTGATGAGGAAATTCTCTTGAAGGTATGGACAGCGCTCCATGATGCTTAGAAGGTTCCTACGCGCAGTTGGGTAGTCCTCAGAGTTATAGAATAATTTGCGGGTTGAACGGAACCAAACCAGGTTCGCGTCATACTCCTCCTTGGTCATCATCATCACATGCTTCTTGCTCGCCATCTTGTCGAGTGAAGTGACAATCAGTGATGATGAATGAATGAGAATATGACCTCCAATATATAGGGATACGCATCAACACGTCGGGAGGCGGGGCTTGGAGTGCTGCCGCCTGGTGGCACTCTCGGGAAGGTTCCGTGCTCAAAGCGGACAGTGTTCTGTGAGCGGATAGTCTTGGGAAAAGTAATTTGTCCCCAAAGGCTTCCCACTTTGACTTTTTTACAGCCATGTCTTCTTTCCCAAATTATGATTGTCTCGGGTAACCATGTTTGGTCACAAGTCATTTAAATTACTGAATGCAGGAAGAATTTTGGTCTCCCCTGTAAATATACATATGAATAGTTTCCAAATGCCTTTACAGGAGATTTTTGAAGGTCTAGTTATCACAATGTATCCTTTTAAAAAACTTAAAGAGACACAGTACCTAAAACCTATTTTTACCACTTGTGAACCAGTATCCCATGAGGCAGTTCGCAAGCCCTAGCACATGGCATGCCATACGCCACCAGATGACAGCATGAGATAATTCGACTAATAAAATATATATATTTTATATTAACTAATTAAGACTTTGTACCAGTTTTGCTAGCATAAGTTTATAGCTGATATGTATTGATAATTTCTGGCAGACATGAGGTATATATTCATAAAAGAAGCATATTAAATGCAGTTTTTATTGCATGTAACTCTCTGGCAAAAGCATTTTTTTTTGTGAACGAGTATCCCGTGATGCATTGCAAAAACGGCGAAATGTGGATTCATCAGACAATCGCTCGGTTTGCATTGCGTTGTACGGGATTGCGCAATCGATGGGCATATCTGCTACTTTCTAAATCTATGGTCCGACTAATACATAAAGTTCAAAATATAATTCTGATTTCATGATCATAATCAATACTACTGAATGTATTTGGAATTTCTGTCTAGTAGCAAATAAATTAGATAATAAGTTTATCCTACTATCCTGACTGACTATATTTTAAACAAAGCAGGTAATATTTCTTCAATGTTAATTAATTAGATACTTCATCTTCACAATTTAAATTACCCAATAGTTGAGCCATCAACAAAACCGTACCTCGAGGAAATGTATTTTTACGAAACGAACAGACGATCCTTATGACTCAAAATAAAATTAGCATAAAATTAGCGTTGTTTGCATTGTCTGTTATGATGTGCATTGCAATTGGATTTTTTTCTGTTATGTGCATCTGAAATAAATAAATAAATAAATAAATAAATAAATAAATAAATAAATACAGTAGGCGCCGCTTAATGTGATCACGGTTATTGTTATCAATCGTTTAATGCAATCAAAATCGCTTGGTCCCATCCTCTTATATCAAAATACATTGAAAAATCATCGCTTAATGTAATCAAATGTTCGTTTATTGTTATCAGTTTATATGTAAATTTCCCGAAAAACCCCGATATGAATGCTGATGATTTTGAAGCATGGATGGAGATGGACGAGAAGGTTGCGACTCTACTTCGTTAACTGCTGAGGACATTTGCGAAGCCGTATGTGTCAAAGATCAAGCTCCATCACAAGATTCTGATGCCAATGATGAACCCAAAAGTGCTATCGAGGGCAAAATTCCAACGCCTGCTCAGATTAGGGAGGCACTTCGAATCTGGCATCTAAGTGTGCAAAACGAAGCCGATGCGGAACCCTTTCATAAACATTATGGTTATGAGCTATTCGTAAATGACTTGCTTTAAAAGAACGCTAAACAATCGACAATTGATGATTTCTTTTTCTGTTAATAATTAATCTTTTGCATTTTGTATAGTTTTCTGCAGTTCATCATTAAATATGTAAATATACTCACTAGTAATTATTTTTCTTTAGTGTGCATTAATTTCTATTAAATACTATAGAGTTTTACAGCAACAACTCTTAATTTCAAATAACTTTTTAATTTAAGACGTGAGTAAAAAAAATCATTTTTTAGTTTAAACTTTTTTTTCGCGTATTGTAATCAATCGGTTATTGTTATCAAATCACGTTCGTCCCGATGTGATCACATTAAGCGGCGTCTACTGTAAATAAATAAATAAATAAATAAATAAATAAATAAATAAATAAATAAATAAATACAGTAGGCGCCGCTTAATGTGATCACGGTTATTGTTATCAATCGTTTAATGCAATCAAAATCGCTTGGTCCCATCCTCTTATATCAAAATACATTGAAAAATCATCGCTTAATGTAATCAAATGTTCGTTTATTGTTATCAGTTTATATGTAAATTTCCCGAAAAACCCCGATATGAATGCTGATGATTTTGAAGCATGGATGGAGATGGACGAGAAGGTTGCGACTCTACTTCGTTAACTGCTGAGGACATTTGCGAAGCCGTATGTGTCAAAGATCAAGCTCCATCACAAGATTCTGATGCCAATGATGAACCCAAAAGTGCTATCGAGGGCAAAATTCCAACGCCTGCTCAGATTAGGGAGGCACTTCGAATCTGGCATCTAAGTGTGCAAAACGAAGCCGATGCGGAACCCTTTCATAAACATTATGGTTATGAGCTATTCGTAAATGACTTGCTTTAAAAGAACGCTAAACAATCGACAATTGATGATTTCTTTTTCTGTTAATAATTAATCTTTTGCATTTTGTATAGTTTTCTGCAGTTCATCATTAAATATGTAAATATACTCACTAGTAATTATTTTTCTTTAGTGTGCATTAATTTCTATTAAATACTATAGAGTTTTACAGCAACAACTCTTAATTTCAAATAACTTATTAATTTAAGACGTGAGTAAAAAAAATCATTTTTTAGTTTAAACTTTTTTTTCGCGTATTGTAATCAATCGGTTATTGTTATCAAATCACGTTCGTCCCGATGTGATCACATTAAGCGGCGTCTACTGTAAATAAATAAATAAATAAATAAAAAAATAAATAAATAAATAAATAAATAAATAAATAAATAAATAAATAAATAAATAAATAAATAAATAAATAAATAAATAAATAAATAAATAAATAAATAAATAAATAAATAAATAAATAAATAAATAAATAAATAAATAAATAAATAAATAAATAAATAAATAAATAGTGGATGGATGGATGGATGGATGTGCATCTATGGATGGATGGATGGATAGATAGATAGATAGATAGACAGACAGACAGACAGACAGACAGACAGACAGACAGACAGACAGACAGATAGATAGACAGACAGACAGACAGACAGATAGATTAGATTTTTAAAAAGCAAAAAGGTACGTTAGAGTGCATCACATTTTTTTGAATTAAAAAAAGCCATTGTCAATTAATTGAAGCAAATACCCATTTGTGAATTGATTTTGTTTCTGCAATGCATACGGATTATATATTTTCCAGTTAATTTCATACGCTTCCATTTTTGGTACAAGGAATAAATGACCTCGAAAGTCGTGCAATTTTGTATTTTCGGCAAGTTTAAGGTCAAATATTTATGTAACCAAAAGTGCCATCGCCCATCATTTGCTATTTTTGGGTAGTTCTCTTTAGTATGTATTCATATACACTTTTAGTTCGCTGTTGGCACAAGAAAATATTAAAGGTTTCAGGAAAGAAAACATTATTTCGAATAACTTTGAATGGTCTTGGACCTTTGTGTCAAATGTCAAATTTAAGTTTTTATGTCCTAACATATACTATGGAACAAGTAGATCAGGAAAAAATTGTCACTGCTATTTTTAACTCTTGACACAAAAAGTATTGCCATATGGAAGTTGGTTCGTTTTTCTTCAAAAAACGGAAGATCTTCAACTTTGACCCCCCAAAACTCAAATCAAAAACTTTTTTAGCAAAAACAAAAATATACGTGTCTAATAGTTTTCCATAAAGGACATATTCTGTAATTTTCAGCCAAATTAATAATGTCAACTATCCAAGCCTGCCTGACTCTTAAAAACAACAATTAACAATCTTAAGCAATTTTTATTTAATTAAAAACAATTCAATTAGCCAATTGCTACCTATGACTTACGATTTTACGATTACGATTGCTGTGCGTTATAAGTGCAAAGTCTCTTTTCGACAAGCTTATTTCAAAATAGTGTGCGCTCAAAGCACCGAAAGACAACAAAAGTAGTGTTCGCTCTGAGCACGGCACCCTCGAAAAGCTCTTTTTTGGGAATTTTGGGTCAATCCGTATTTTTTAAGGTTAGTCTGATAGTTGTTTAGTTTAGTTCAAAAAATTTTGATTTTCTGTTTTTCTTTTATTTTTAATCGGCATATCTATAGCTTTTTAATTCAGAACCGAGATTATAAATTTCTCTTTAGGAGATGTTTCAAAGCCCCACAGCTGCGTACATTATAAGATGCGTTGCATTCCATTATAAGATGCGTTGGGTGTCTACTCATGTTTCGGCTCGTCACTCGACTGTGGTTGTAAAGTAACACTGAGATTCGCGTGTATAGTTTTGGTTCCCGAGTAGTTTTTGATTTACACTGCTATTAAAAAAAGCGATTAAGTAAATTTCCTTTTATAAAACGCTATAAATTATTTGCTGGTGGCCAGATGTTTCGCCGTCCACCTTGTTGTCCCCACGTCACTCACTTAGTGGACACTCCAGTGGGCACTTATCATTTTAAGGGGTCATAGGAGTCTTAAAAATGTGCAAAGAAGGAACTACAAAGTATTGTTTGATCTTTCATGTAATTTTTTAACTACTCAATATATAAGTATAATTTTTTTATATGTAATTCTGCAAGATTTATTTAATAATTTTTTTTTTAAATTTATGAAAATTTAGCCGAAACTAAAATAAATGATATTAAACATAAAGCTATTCGAACACATTGGGATTAGGCTTGCGCGGCAAATTTTGAGGTCAACATTGAAAAAATGACCAAGAAAATGACTTTATATTGTACAAATATGTACAAACAAAGACTTATACCTAAATTCTAAGCTCAATTTTAATTAGACATTATTTTTTTAAAAAATTAAAAAAAATTTACTATTTTTTTTAGAAAAAAAAGTTCTTAAAATAGTTTCTAATTAATGTGAGCTGAGAATTTAGGTATAAGTCTTTGTTTGTACATATTTGTACAATATAAAGTAATTTTCTTGGTAATTTTTTCAATTTTGACCTCAAAATTTACCGCGCAGGCCTAAGCCCAATGTGTTCAAATAGCTTTATGTTTAATACCATTTATTTTAGTTTTGGCTAAAGTTTCACAAATTTTTAAATTTGTTTAATATTTAATACCCATTTTGCAGAATTACACATAACAAAATTATACTTATATATATTGAGTAGTTAAAAAATTACATGAAAGATCAAACTATGCTTTGTGGTACCTTCTTTGCACAATTTTAAGACTCCTATGGCCCCTTAAATACTTAAAGTGGTAGCAATAAAATGTACTAAAAACCGAATTCCAATAATATTCTAGGGTATTTAATTTTTAATATTAAAACCACTTTTTGAAATTGCATTGGAAATAACATATTTAAAAAACATATAGTAACCGATATAATTTAATGTTAATTATACAAACAAAATACATTGTATGCACTTGAAATAAGAAAAGATTTTTTGACATTTGACTGGCATCAATATATATATATATATTTTCATTTTATTTGTCGAGTTATGAATAGAAGTTTGTGAAACTTCTTTAACATTATGAGCGTTCAACTTTAAATACTTATATCTCAGCAAATAAAGCAAAATAAATCATGCTTTTTAAAACATGGAGTATTAAGGTGCTAAACATTTTATGTAAAAAAAAATGGGTGTTGCCATTGGAATTTTCAAAGTTGGTACTCGTTTTCATATGTAGACGGCCCCTTATAAAATTTTGTTACCTGTTATCAATTCCTTACGCTATTCCTTGAAAATTGACACCTTACACAAAATTCCTTGATCAATAGCAGCCGAGAAACGAAGGTCTCTAAATCTCTCTCATCGTCTCCCCTCCCCCCCCCCCACCAGCTGTACATTATAACCTAGATAATAATGTTATTTTACGACATTTCACAGAACAATTGATGCCCAATTTTGCAGCTGTGTTTTACTAATGTAATGGGATCAATAAAACAAGAAGGATTTGTGAGCAGTAACCCTTGTGTGCGCATCTACCTTTTTTTTTCGGGGCAGTGTAGAAAGTTTGTAGTAAATTAAACAACGTTTACGGAAAGTAGGCAAATTATTTTTTATTTGATCTTTAAAATTAATATTTTTGTTGTTGTTAAAGTTTTTTTTGCGTATTGATTAAATTATTGTGTTAAATCTTCCTAATATTATAGATCAGAAAGCTCACTTAACAAGTACGAAAGGACTTTCGAAAAATTCCTTGTTCACTAGCTTTGATTAAATTACGTGTTAAATTGGATTCTATCAATACAAACAACCATAAACTTATCACTTTTGTCTCTAGAAAGTAGTTATATGATAATTCATTTAGTGCAAATTTAATAAACAGCCCTCTGTGAGAGTAAGGTGAACTGTAGTGAAGAGAGAAAGGATTTGACGGGGAACATAGATTTAAAAAGTAGCAGATATGACCATCAATTGCGCAATCCCGTACAATAGGGTGGGCCGAAAAAAACTTTTTATTTTATTTCGGATCACTATAGTGCGGAAAAGTTGCCATTGGTAAAGACATGAAAAATGCACTAATTATTATTTTTTTACGACCATATCTTCCGTTCGCGCAATGCCATCAAAGTTGGCAAAAATTGTCAAAATCCGTAATTTTTCATAAATTTTTTTTAAACCCGATGTATGATTTTAATTGCTTTCCTATATCATGTTGTATGATTAAAACGTACAAAAAGTCAAAACTTTGAAATTTAGCGAAAAATACTAATTTTCCTATTTTTATACTACGTTTTGAGTGGTCGGAAGATCTGACACAAGTATATAATAACTTATTATACTATATATCATAACATTTATTATTACTAAGTGCTATAATTTATGGATTTTAAATACTTTTAGTTTAATTCATGATATAGGAACGTAATTAAAAACATCTGCCGTGTTTAAAAAAAAATATGAAAATTTACGGTTTTTAACAATTTTTCGCCAACTTTGAAGGCATTGCGCGAACGGAAGATATGGTCGTAAAAAAATAATAATTAGTGCATTTTTCATGTCTTTACCAATGGCAACTTTTCCGCACTATAGCGATTCGAAATAAAATAAAAAGTGTTTTTCGGCCCACCCTACCGTACAATGCAATACAAACCGCGCGATTGTGTGATGAATCCACATTTCGCCGTTTTCGCAGTGCATCACGGGATACTGGTTCATAAGAAATGCTTTTGCCGAAGAGTCACATGCAATAAAAACTGCATTTTTAATATGCTTCTTTTATGAACCTCATGTCAACCAAAAATTATCAATACATTTCCAGCTATATATGTATGCTAGCAAAACTGGTAAAAAGTTTTAATTAGTTCATATTAAATATATATTTTTTATAAGTCGAATGATCTCATGGTGCCATCTGGTGGCGTGTGGCATGCCATGTGCTAGGGCTTACGAACTGCCTTATGGGATACTGGTTCACAAATGGCTTCACCTTTTTCCTCTAGGGGCAGATCTACTACTTTCCAAATCTATGCGGGGAAGCGTCGTTCGGGGAAGTTCGTAAGAAGATGTAGGGCAAAACCCTTTACTGTTAATAATTGAACTGTTTATTATATAATTAAGTGAATCCGGGACGTAATTAAAAAAACAACCTTAAATGCAGCAACGAGTCTTAATATTTTGATACTTAACGCTATCGATTCCGATGACAGTGTAGGTAGGCCAACCAATAGGCCTTGGATGCCCGGCCACACGACTGTGCGCCTACATTCTGGTTTTTGCAATATCTTTTAATTCTTAAAATATAAATGTAATATTGAAAACCAAGCGTATACTAGCCATAATTTCCATTCCATTGAAAGTAAAACTAACTTTTTGACCATTATGGTATGGTATGGTACATATATATTCCAGCTTGTGTGCTTGTTCAGAGAACCGCTTGTAAGCTTTCGTCAAGTGGGACAGACACAGAAAGAATTTTTACAGTCACAAAGAAAGGAATAACACATAGACAAATAACAACATTTTTTGACGGTCACAAACATCCATGCCTGACCGGGATTCGAATCCTACCCCAGCAGCTCAGAAGGCTGGAGTTCTAACGATTGCGTCAAATTTAAAACGTGATATAGACATAAAATCGATAATTCACGATTATTATTACAAAACTACTTGTTTAAAATAAGAGACCGAATTTGTTACTTAAGGTATCCGACTACGTTGAAATCGTATTTTTCGGCAAAAAACAGCCATTTTTTTATAATCTTAAAATAAAGCACTACTCTTTGAGATTCTAAAACTCTCTTTATTTTGTTTGTGCGGCAAATATTTTAGAACTCCATTGGTACTCCATTGATACTCCATTATGCGAAAACGGCATTCAAATCCTTTAGAAAAGACCACTAGTAGAAAATTGCGATCTACAAGAATAATTCAAAATATGAAACTTGAAGATGAAGAATGTCTTACATACCAAAAAGAAGTCTTTCCTGCTATTTGAATGTAACTTCAAACTTTGAATTGATTTTGTGCAAAATGAAAGTTTTGAACATTTTCTTCCAGACAAACCATATTTCACAAAAAGTACCTAACCGAATGTTGGCGTTAAAAAATCTTAAATATTTTTTTAGTTATAAGGTCTATCGTAAAGGCAAAAAACATCAAATTTACTTACAAAATCTTAAATTACACAAAATATATTTATTTAAAATAAAAATTGTGACTTATTATTATTATTATTATTATTAGTTGTGTTGGTGAACAAAAAAATACATAAAATACAAGTATTAAAATTTAATTAAAAAAATAAGTGTCAAACGTTAACCCACTTCCACACAACGCTTTTTTTTTTTTTTTTTTGTGACGAAGACATTGAAAAACTTGCCAAACACAGTACTAATTCTATATTAAACATTTACACCCTAAATTGTTCTTATTCAATTTTCTTTTTGCCAAATTCAATGATTATTTGTTACCGTTTGCTTAAAAAATTATGTTTCAAAGAATAAATTTTTAAATAGAAGGAAAAATTTCATATCAACATACAAACAAAAAATCTCTTAGTGAAATACATTTGTCGTCATTTCAAACTGACTGATGTAGCTAAAAGAAATTTCTCTTAATTTATTATTTAAAAGAATTAAAGTTTCTCTTGTGATTGTTGCAAATGGCAATAATGATTTAATTCTAATAAAAATGGCTTCTGATGCCTTTTAAATGAGCATTAAATTTTATATTTAAACAGAATTATAATATAACTACTTTCTAGAGACAAAAGTGATAAGTTTATGGTTGTTTGTATTGATAGAATCCAATTTTACATGTTCTTATTTAATCAAAGATAGAGAACAAGGAATTTTTCGAAAGTCCTTTCTTGATACGTGTACTTTCTTAATAAGTATAATACTTGTCAAGTAAGTGAGCTTTCTGATCTATAATATTAGGAAGATTTAACACAATAATTTAATCAATACGCAAAAAATAAATATTCAACAACCAACAAGAAAAATATTAGTTTTAAAGATCAAATAAAAATAATAATTTGCCTACTTTCCGTAAGCGCGTGTCAGAACAATAAAGTTATTGCAGCATTAAATTTTGATGTTTCAGCTGCCGTATAAAAATGAGTTTCGACTTAAAATATGTAGCAATTACATCTTTTATATGTAACTTAAGTTTATTTTTATGAAGTTCACTTCTATGAAAAGAAAATAATTTTAGTGTACAGTCGAAAAAAAAGTACATAAAACGTGCTTTAATAACATATATATTTGGAGCAAATATATTGTGAAATATAATTGACTTTTTATTCCTACTGCATTTCTTTTATTTTATTATTTAAAAGAAATAAAGTTTTTCTTTATGGTACATATATATTCCAGCTTGTGTGCTTGTTCAGAGAACCGCAGAAATAAAGTTTCTTGAGCGATTGTTGCGAAGATCAATAGTGATGTAATTCTGATAAGCCGATCCAGTGGCGTAGTGGTTAAGTCATTGGTTTCTGGAGCTGCTGGGTCCGGGTTCGAATCCCGTTCAGGCATGGATGTTTGTGTTTGTCGGGTATATGCGGAGTACGTGCTCGTAAAATCTGTTGCGTCCGAAAGTCCTGTGGGCGGTCATTGCGCAGTTCACCATCGGTACAGGTCCCTGGAGAAAATTTCCCTCCCCTTCAGGGACATGTCTAAATTGTGGAGGTGGCGACAGATGGCAATATCTGTCATATGTGTTTGTGTGTGTCTTGTGTTGTCCTACTTGACGATGGTTTACAAGCGGGTCCTTGCGACCAAGCACACAAGCCTGAAAATATATGTCTACCAACCAATTCTGATAAAAATGGCTTCTTATATTGTTTAAGCGAGCATCAAATATTTCAGATGTTTTTTTTTTAATAATTGGGTGCTGGGGAGCCCAGTCGGTTAAGCACTCGCTTAGCATGCGGAAGGTCCCAGGTTCGGGTCCGGGCATCGCCAAAATTGCAGCCGACCTAAAAACGGCCCCTGCAGCCAAAAATGTCCGCCGAATAATACCTCGTCCAAGGGAGTGCACGTTAAATATCCTTCAAAGTCCTGACGCTGCGTACGATGTCGCCCTTAACGGTTGCGTTGGGTGCCGATTCAGGTGTTGGCTCGTCACCTGACTGTGGTTCTAAAATACGACGCCCGTCGCCAATAGCCCTCGTGTGCTTTATTGCGACGATAATTCAAACCAAACCACATTTTTTTAATAATTAAAGTATTTCGACTTCGAATTTTTTTCTAAAATTTTCAATGTCTTCTAATTCAATGCGCTGAATTTTTTTTAACCTCTCACACTTGTCCGCAGCATTTGCAGTTTGGTTATGAAAGTGGTTGAAGTTAATTTTGACTATCGCGCACGGTGCAATGTATCATAGTATTTCCCAACTTTGTAACATAATGATGCCGCCCCGGTGGCTCAATCGTTAGGACGCTAGCCTTAGGAGCGGCTGGGGTCGGGTTCGAATCCCGGTCAGGCATTGATGTTTGTGAACGTCAATAAATGTTGTTACTTGTCTACGTGTTATTCCTTACTTTGTGACTGTTAATATTCTTTCTGAGTCTGTCCCACTTGACGAAAGCTTATAAGCGGTTCTCTGAACAAGCACACAAGCTGGAATATATATGTACCATACCATAATGATCGAAATGTTAGTTTTACTTTCAATGGAACGGAAAATTATGGCTAGTATCACGGCCTACTCAACTACTAAGGCCGAAGAAGCTTTCCCAAATACGCTCGGGGACGGAATTTTTGACGTCATAGTTCCGAGTGACGTTGTTCCGAAAGTGAAGATAACCGGTCTCGAAACCTTTTCGGAAACACTCGTTCACGGCTGACCACATTTTTAGGGTTCCGAATGCATCCGAACTAGTTTAGGGAAAGCTTCTCCGGCCTTGTTATTGAAGTTGGCCGTGCTATACCTCTCCCGACCTTAACACTTTGGCTGCGGCGATAACGATGGAAAATTTTTATCGATAGAGGCTGATGTGAAGTAGAAGAACATACTGTTTTTAAAACCAGTTCGTTATCATGGAAATAAACTAACTCTTCTTTATTTTCGAAAAAGTAAAAATCTTAGTTTGAGATCGCAAAATTACAAGGTTAGGTTGAATTAACGTCGCTAACTGAAGCTTCACGGCAGCTAGTCAAAAAAATACGAGGAAATGTTCCTGGACTTCTCCAACCAGATAATCACCTGTTACTAATTATTGAATTGAAAGCCAATAACCAGACTCGTTTCAATTATTATTTTTTTTGACTATGAAATATCAATAAATTTTCCGAATTCTTATTTTTTGGGTTTTTTTTAATTAAAAAATGTAATAGACTAGTTGCCTTTTTTGATAGCTAGATAGTTGAAGGGGGGAATTGCAAAAATTATCCTGTCAGTAGTGTAATTCGACGTTTGTAAAAAGTGATTATCACTACAACTTTTAACATTAAATGAAAAAAAATTGTGGAATAGTTGATCGACACCCATTATAACTAAATAATGTAATTTACTTGATTTAAATTGATTATTTTTTTAATTAAAAAAATCTTTTAATCTCCTCTTAAATCGTGACTTACACTACAGTTACGTGTGTAACCACTAGACCACCATGTTTACCAAGTAATCAAACGAACTTGAACTCTTAAGAACGGTTGGCGAAATAGCACTACGAATTTTATCAGAATGTGCTGTTATCGATGAATCGGAACCACCAGACGCGCTCGCGCGTCCTCAGCATCCGACGTGTTAAGTTTGCAGTATACAAATGTTCTACGAGAAAGAGGGTTAATAGCTCTCATTTTTGAGGGCGAGAATCGAATACAAAAAGGTATTTAACATTAAATAAACAAATTTATTTGTTATTTCAAGACATAAATTTATTATTTTTATTAGTTTAGCTTCAGTTAGAGTGTTATTTTAATTATTTTTTCCTTCGATTTTGACGTAACAGGGCACACGAATATCAGGGTCAAATTATCAACCAATCGGAGCAAGCGAAGCTTCGGCGTCAGCCGCGTTGTTTACGCAAATTCCTCCGCATAGTACATTTCTCTGCTGCAAACTTAAGGTCGGTTTTGATATACAGTAAAACCTCCGAATACCGGACACTCGCGGTGCCGGGCATTTTGTCCGTTATTTGGAGGTGTCCGTTATTGGGGGGGGGGGGGATAAATTTTTTTTTTTATTTTTGGGGAAAAAAACATCACCGAACGAAAGGTTAAAATTACTACTTAATCTAAAGGAAATAAATTTAATAGCTTTGATTTATAATATAAGTAAATAAGTACATTTTCATAGCCTTGTCCGGAAAGATGCCGTAAAAAAAACCAGTCTTATCACTATTAAAAAATTTTTCGATCCTCATACCCTTCAAACAATTGAATCGGTTCGGTGAGTGCAGAAACCACTTCAGTAAAAAAAATCCGAAAACCCGTTTTCAATGAAAATAAGCGTAGAAAGGCAAGATGCGTGTTGGGTGCAAAAAGTACATTAGTCTGTTGAGTTAAATAGTTCCGTAAAATACAGGACGTTTGTTTCGAGTGTTTAGTGCAGAAATAGTGGGGGAGTTATTACGTTATTTATACCTCCTGAAAAATTTGTGACTGACGTTGTTTCTGCACTCACCGATTCAATTGTTTAAGTTTTTTGATCCAGTCGGCAACTTGAGTGGGATCCACAGACTTTTATTCGCCGCTTACTGCTTTGAAAGAAATATCACGGCTTATCTGCGTTTTTCCAACTTTAAAACGTTCTGCAGTAGATCTCACACTTAGCTTTTCTTTTTCGGCAACATCCATTTTTTTTAGCGTTCAGGGCCCGATCAAGACTTTTGTGCAAGGGAAGCCTGCCTTTGATTTGGGGGCCCCCGAGGCAAATACGCAACTCAATTAATGGGCCAACATATGCAATGTGGCGACAACTTTTAATAAGTAAAAGGTTACGTTACCCATGGCCATGTAACTGTTGTTGGCATAGCAAATCTTTAAAATTAAACCTGTTGAACTCATGATGTTCATGACAAGGATTTTTCTATTATAATTCCTCCAAGCATCAGAAAGTTTCTGAGGAATTATAATAATGTTGGTGGGCCTCCTACAGAAACCTATCAAAACAACATAGTCGCACAACAAGAAGCTCCACTGCAGAAAATATAAAAATGTTTTGTATCTGTTGGTTCATGGTCTGGTTGTTCCAAGTTCCAAGCACGACTCAAACTCTTATTTGACATTCCAAAGCCATATAATAAATATAATTCACAAAAAAAATTAACATACACTTTGAAATACACTGTATTTATAAATTTATATTATGAACTTTATTTCTTTGTTTTGGGTATTTTATTTATACATGTATGTGTGAGAGATAGGAATTGGCAAATCTTCAATCTGCAGAACAAAATACTTAATCAAAATTTGTTGCAGAAACTTCTTTTATTTAACCAATACAATATAGCATCAAACAAAACTTAATATTTAATAGCTATGTCCCATTTGTGTCTTATGTCTGCATCACAACTTTTATTTTACAATGTTTTTTCAAAAACGGTATGAATATCCACATAATGTGAAAACAGAACTCCCTTACAATTGTTTTTTCCCATCCCATGAAATTATAGAAAAAATATCAAAAACTTGTTAAAAAATTACCCAAAATACAGCAGTACCACCACAAGCACAAGCTAAGATAAGATAACAAGGGCAAAAACAAAATATTCAATATAAAAGCATAATTATTTAAAATTAGAAATTTATTCGTAGTAGTATTAAGAATGGTTGAGGAGTTTATACGTTTATAGTTTGTTTGTTTGTGTAATTGGTGGGTTTTTGCTGGATTTATGCTGCAACAAAGAGGAGCTTAGTTCAACTCAATTCAAACATTAGTTTTTTATTTTGAAAATTAATATTTATAATATAATTGCGAGGTTGTATAATGGGATGATATATTTCTGTAATAGATCCAAATCAAACACAGTAAATGAATATTAGTTTTTAAATTTTTGAAGTAATTATGAATAGTCTGAATCGCATCACAGCAGGAGCACTGATTACTCAACTCTGCCAAGGTACTGATTTTTAATTGCAAACAAAAACAAACTTCTTATCAGCGGTCAGCTAAGCAATGGCTTAATTTATTTGTTTTCGTGGGTAAAGAAAAATATAATTTGCTGGAATTATACACGTTCGAAACTTTTCGGATTTAAATTTATATTTCGAAGTTGTATTTTCGTGATGGCCTGATGAGTGATGGCGAAGAAATGGAATGAGAACTCTGGGTCTGAAAAGCGGAAATTTAAATAGAAATGAGATGGTTCGCTTAAAAAGATATAATGTTCATCATACGATCAATCTTCTAATCGAAAAGCTTAGTGGAAGAACGTGCTGTGTGACAAAAAGGCGAAAACGAGATAATGAACATCAAAGTTTTTAGTTAGCACTAGGATACGTTAACAACTACACTTGCAAACGGTAAAAAATGCACTAAACTGAAAGGTTATGAAAAAGGTAAAACTTGCTATCTTTAAAGGATGAAATAACGTGTTCATAACACAGAAATCTCAATTTTTTCAAAAATGTCACATTACATGTTCTTCCACTAAGCTCTTCTATTTTTATAACAAACAAATGACTAATGAGCCCTCTCCAAAAAGGTAAACAGTTAGGGGAAGGGGTTCATGATATGTATTAAATGTGTGTGCGAGTCTATGCGTCCACAGGTACATGAAATATACGTATTTTAATTCTTCAAACAAATACAGATTCTTTCTGGGGGCCCCAAGGAAGTTTATACCCAGTGCCCTGATTTATCCTGATCGAAGACCCCTGCACATAAGAAAATCATATACTTAGTATTTTCACAATAAATTTAGTAAATTAATATTTTGCCTCTTGTGTTCTGAATTATAGTTTGTTTTAAGCAAGGCTCACACAGTCTGTTTTGCGAACTTAAAGTTCAGGGATACTTTGTGTATTATTTGCAAGTTAAATTCGAGGGTTTTTTAAAAGTCAGATGTTGTATGATGTGTATTACTGAAAATGCATCATTAGCTAACATTTTTTTAAATCTCAACAACAATGTAAAACAATTTTTTTCCTTTTTGACTTTAAAAAAAATCTTATAAAAAAAACAGGGCCTTTATAAATTTCCATTTATTTGGGATCAGGGATCTCATCTGTAAGTTGGACATGGGGGCCCCCAACAGTGGCTCAGTTTAAAAGTTTTAATGAATTTACTTTAAGTTTCCCAGATGGTGAATTTTATTTTGTTTTCCAGATATCCCGCATTATAAAATCGTTAGTTGAAGGGGCCCCCAAAAGTGGCTAAGAGCATATAAAGAATACTATACAAGTTTACAAAATGGGGAATTCTTTTTGTTGCCCAGACATCCCATATCCCAAACTCGTAAGTTGGAGGGGCCCCAAAAGTGGCTTAAAGTTGTAAAAAAATTCCATATGAAGTTCACAAATAGGGAATTCTTTTTGTTGCCCAGACATCCCATATCCCAAACTCGTAAGTTGGAGGGGCCCCAAAAGAGGTTTAAAGCTGTAAAAAAATTCCATATGAAGTTCACAAATAGGGAATTCTTTTTGTTGCCCAGACATCCCATATACCAAACTCGTAAGTTGGAGGGGCCCCAAAAGAGGTTTAAAGCTGTAAAAAAATTCCATATGAAGTTCACAAATAGGGAATTCTTTTTGTTGCCCAGACATCCCATATACCAAACTCGTGAGTTGGAGGGGCCCCAAAAGTGGCTTAAAGCTGTAAAAAAAATTCCATATGAAGTTCACAAACATTGAATTCTTTTTGTTGCCCAGACATCCCATATCCCAAACTCGTAAGTTGGAGGGGCCCCAAAAGTGGTTTAAAACTTTAAAAAGGAAACCATAAAAAGTTTATGCAATGGGGAACTTTGTTTTGTCGCACAGACTTCCTTAAAAGTGGCTTAACTTAAGCTTTAATGAGGAATACGATTAAAAAGTATTACAATTTTAAATTTTTTTGTTTCCAGATATCTCGTATCATAAACTCGTAAGTTGAAGGGGCCCCCAAAAGTGGCTTAAAGTTTTATAAAGAATACTATAAAAAGTTTACGTCATGGGGAATTTTATTTTGTTGCCCGCAGACAACCTATCCCAAACTTAAAATAAAATTTTTTTTCGGAACGTAAGTATTTGAAAATGTGGGAATTTTTATAACAGAATTAGTGTTTAAAAAAAAAAGGTGATTTGGGGGCCCCTTCAAATTTTGAGGAGGAAGCCCAGGCTTCCCCGGCCTATTCGGTGATCGGGCCCTGTTAGCGTTAACCTTTTTCTCTTTAAACACATTACATACTTAATCTAAATCAGCTCTCGTTACTTGTTAGCAAGCAACTCGACTTTTTAGGATTATGAGCAATTATAGAAATCGGACACAACTCCAGGCAAGCGGTCAAACAGGTTCGCGAAGAGGGGCGATTGCATTCACTCCCTCACAATTCTCGGAAAGAGGGTTTCGAGAATAATGGGGGAAATTGACATGGGGCGTGTAGAAACCATTGTAAAGCTAAAGCGGTAATTCTAAGGTTACTAGAAGGTCATAGAACAGTCACCAATACGTAGTTTGACGATAAGAAAATGAGGGTGCAAACATATTTTGATGCAAAAATGTGTTTTATTGGGATTGATAGCCGAATTAAATAAAAAAAATTAAAAAATGCGTCCGCTATTTAGAGGGTCCGTTATTTAGAGGGGATTAAATTGAGTAACCTATGTTAAGGGACTGGGACTTGAGAAAGTGTCCGTTATTTAGAGGTGTCCGCTTTTTAGAGGTGTCCGTTAGAGGAGGTAACACTGTAGTATACGTTTGGTTTTCAATATTACATTTATAATTTAAAAAGTAGAAGGCATTGTAAGCCAGAATGTAGGTGCACACAGGTCGTGTGGCCGGGCATTCAAGGCCTATTGGTTGGCCTACACTGTCATCGGAATCGATAGCGCTAAGTTTCAAAATATTAAAACTCGTTGCTGCATTTAAGGTTGTTTTTTTAATTACGTGCTGGATTCACTTAATTTTATAATAAACAGTTCAATTATTCACAGTAAAGTTTTTTACCCTAAATTTATTTTTGCGACATCAGTCAGTTTGAAATGACGTCAAATATATTTCACAATATTCAGGGTGTCCGTAAAATAATGTCCGAGTTTTAATGGCATATTGCGGGAATTTATTTTATACTTAATATAAAAAATCATACATGAAATTGAAGGAAAACTAACCTAGTTTTCCTATAAGTGCTCCTGTGTGCCTTTAGTAATATGGAACGCATCCAAACTACAGGAATTCTTCCCATACTGTAGGCCCGTCCGTGGCCGAGTGGTTAAAGGCATCCGCCTCAGGATTAAGCCTTCTCACGAGTGCGGGGGTTCAAATCCCACCTACTGCCAGTCATCCTATAAATCGGATATATGTACTGGGAAAGAGTAGAAAATCCAACTCGTGACGGATTGGCCTGAGTACACTGGGACAGACGTGCTCGTTAAATCTGTGGAGTCCAAAGTCCCGACGGCATCAGGTCCAAGTTCCCGACGATGTCGCTCGAAGTTCCGTTGGGAGCCCGCTCAGGTGTCAACCTCGTCACTTGACCAAGGGTTCTAAATTACGAGGCGTTATTGGCTGTGTTAAAGCTCCTAATGGAGTCTAGAAATAGGCAGGTGGAAACGATTACACTACACTATAAGTGCTCCTGTGTGCCTTTAGTGATGCGGCACACATCCAAACGAAAATGCAATTCTTCCCATACTGTCTGCAGCAAGTCCGGAGTAATATGGAAGGCAACAGCCTGTGCAGTTCTACCTTTTAGGGTTAGTAAATAGTGGGTAAGGGGTGGAACGTAAACCCGATCTCCTACGAAGTCCCCAGGGAAAAAAATCACAACTGTCGAACGACTGCAGCTGATACCGTTACTATTTGAATCTCGGACATTCTTTTACGGAGATCCTGTATTTGCGTCAAATATATTTGTTATTGAAACACGTTTTATGTACTTGCTTTCCGACTTTAAACTAAAAATATTTTCTTTTCATGGGAATTGAAATTCATTAAAACAAACTAAAGTCACATAAAAGATGTAATTGCTATATTTTTTTAAAGTCGAATCTTATTTTTTTATAGGCAGCTGAAGCATCAAAATTAATACTGCAACATCTTTATTGCCCTGACCATAGATTTAGAATGTAGCAGATCTGCCCCTAGGGGGAAAAGTGAAGCCACTTGTGAACCAGTATCCCATAAGGCAGTTCGCAAGCCCTAGCACATGGCATGCCATACGCCACCAGCATGAGATAATTCGACTAAAGTATATATTTAATGTTAACTAATTAAAACTTTTTACCAGTTTTGCTAGCATAAGTTTGTAGCTAGATATGTATTGATAATTTCTGGCAAACATGAGGTATATATTCATAAAAGAAGAATATTAAAATTGCAGTTTTTATTGCATGTAACCCTTCGGCAAAAGCATTTTTTTGTGAACCAGTATCCCGTGATGCATTGCAAAAACGGCTAAATGTGGATTCATCACACAATCGCGCCGTTTGTATTGTGTTGTACGCGATTGTGCTATCGATGAGCATATCTGCTACTTTCTGAATCTATGGACCTGACACGGACATTCCATTTTTTTCTCTGTAGCTGAACCATATTTTTAGTTTTCTCACTAAAGAGTGGAAGATATTATAATCGTTCAGCAAGTCTGTCTGTCCGTCACCCACTTTTATAGCACCAATACAAATGCTACAGGCAAGTGTGATATGTCAAAAAATTCAGCGCATCGAAATTAAAACACTTTAAAAATCTCAGAAAATTCGAATTCGAAGTACTTTAATTATTTAATAAAAAACTGCTTAATTTAAAGCTCATTTAAAAAGCATAAGAACAGTGACATAAATATTTGAGGGACTGCTCATTCAATTTGTTTGGTTAGAATTATCGTCGCACTAGAGCTACACGAGGGCTATTGGCGACGTGCGTCCTATTTTAGAACCACAGTCAGGTGACGAGCCAACACCTGAATAGGCACCCAACGCAACCTTTAAGGGCGACATCGTACGCAGCGTTAGGACTTTGAAGGATATTTAACGTGCACTCCCTTACACGGGGTATTATTCGTCGGACATTTTTGACTGCACGGGCCGTTATAGGCCGGCAGCTATTTTGGCGATGTCCGGACCCGAACCTGGGACTTTCCGCATGCTAAGCGGGTGCTTAACCGACTGGGCTCCCCAGCCCCGCTCATTCAATAGTCAAGCAGCTTCCAAAAACGTACCCGACATGAAAATTGCCAAGAAGAGAAAGTTCCTTCCATCTCATTCAAATGAATCTACACGACTTCGATAAAGGGTCAAACTGATTATAATGAGAATGTGAGGGGGCGAGCTATATACATTAGGGTGGGCCGAAAAACACTTTTTATTTTATTTCGAATCGCTATAGTGCGGAAAAGTTGCCATTGGTAAAGACATGAAAAATGCACTAATTATTATTTTTTTACGACCATATCTTCCGTTCGCGCAATGCCTTCAAAGTTGGCGAAAAATTGTTAAAAACCGTAAATTTTCATATTTTTTTTTAAACACGGCAGATGTTTTTAATTACGTTCCTATATCATGAATTAAACTAAAAGTATTTAAAATCCATAAATTATAGCACTTAGTAATAATAAATGTTATGATATATAGTATAATAAGTTATTATATACTTGTGTCAGATCTTCCGACCACTCAACGTAGTATAAAAATAGGAAAATTAGTATTTTTCGCTAAATTTCAAAGTTTTGACTTTTTGTACGTTTTAATCATACAACATGATATAGGAAAGCAATTAAAATCATACATCGGGTTTAAAAAAAATTTATGAAAAATTACGGATTTTGACAATTTTTGCCAACTTTGATGGCATTGCGCGAACGGAAGATATGGTCGTAAAAAAATAATAATTAGTGCATTTTTCATGTCTTTACCAATGGCAACTTTTCCGCACTATAGTGATCCGAAATAAAATAAAAAGTTTTTTTCGGCCCACCCTAATATACATTGTGATAGTGAAAGGCGTTTTATAGTCCATTGTCTCTATACTCTTAAAACAAACGAGTGAATTTTACTCAGTCTGAGTTAATTTTCACTCATTGCAGTGTCGAAAATGCACTTATCTTATTGGAGTGGATTTCACTCTTTTGTTGAGTTAAACCTCCGACAGGATCACTCCAAACGAGTGATTTTAAATCAGTCTGACTTAATTTTCACTCCTTTCCAGTGTCGAAAATGCACTTTCTCATATGAGTGGAATCCACTCTTTTGTTTTAAGTGTATAGACCATGTAAAGTGTCTTACTGAATTAATTCACATTATATATTTCAACTTCATAAACGGGAAAACGCAGGGACTGCCCCCTCGATATATAATGTGAGGGGTCGAGCAATCTACACTCTTAAAACAAAAGAGTGAAATCCACTCCAATTGGATAAGTGCATTTTCGACACTGAAAAGAGTGAAAATTAACTCAGACCGAGTTAAATTCACTCGTTTGTTTTAAGAGTGTATATTGTGATAGTGAAAAGTGCTTTATAGTCTATTGTCTCTGGAACATTTAGAGTGTCTTGCTAAATGATATCACTTTATACATAGTATTATGTATTTAGTATATACATATTAAGTAGTATTACATATTGAGTTTTGCACAAAAGTTTAGGCACAACACAAAGAGTTAGTTTTATACATAAGTATTGAGACACAAAAGTAAAAATCTTTATACGATTTATTCATCAGATCATAATCATAATTGATATTAAATACTGAGAAAAATAAACATGTGAAATGGTTTTGCACTAAAATGACAAAACCTGGGGGCCCGGACGGCCGAATGGTTAGCATCGCAGGCCAGCAGTCTGCGCGCTGTAACGGGAGCGGGTTCGATTCCCACCTTCTCCCTGGGCGTACTTCATTTCTTTGTGACACTAAGGCTCTTTCTGTGTCTGTCTTATTTGACGGAAGGCTTATAAGAGGGTCTCTGATCAAGCACACATGCCGGAATATAAATGTTAACTGCCCTACCCCTACCCTACAAAACCTGCGATTAAGTTAGGCACAATTTATAAAAACAATAACTTAATGATGGTATGGTATGGTGGTACATATATATTCCAGCCTGTGTGCCTGCTCAGAGAACCGCTTATAAGCTTTCGTCAGACACAGAAAGAATATTAATATTAACAAAGAAAGGAATAACACATAGACAAATAACTACATTTATTGACGGTCACAATCATCCATACCTGACCGGGATTCGAGCCCGACCCCAGCATCTCCAAAGGCTAGAGTCCTACCGATTGCGCCACCGGGGCGGCAAATGGAATTGTCTTAATTTTCAAACCAACTGGTGGGAATGGCTTCCTTAATATAAACTGCATTCAAGTGAGGAGCCAACTTTAGTTTAGTTCAGTTTGAATTATCGTCCCACTAGAGCTACACGAAGGCTATTGGGGTGAAGAGCCGACATCTGAGTAGGCAACCAATGCAACTTTTTAAGAACAACAATGTACGTGGTATCGTGGGTTGGGTTTGTACATATATATTCCGGTTTTAGTGCTTCATTAGAGACCCGCTTATAAATCTTCGTCAAGTACGTAGAGTTAGGAAGGAGGAGTAGAGGGGTCTATCAATTTAAATGGTTTGAAGCAGGGCTGTCAGGTTTTAAAAAAGCTACTGCGCATACTGAGGTATCCCAATATGCATCGCTTTAGCGGATTTTTTTAAGCTACTGCACATGACAGCTGGCACTGAGGTATCCCAGGATGCATCGCTCAAGCCTGCTTCTTTTGTGCGTTACTGCGCACATACATGGACCGCTCTATTCTCTTTCCTAACTCTATGAGTAAGACACAGACAAATTTTTTTACTGTCGCGGAGAGAGAAGGTACACCCAGGGCGAAGGCGGGAATCGAACTCGCTCCCACCACAGCGAACAGACGGCTAGCGCAATGGTCTGCGATCAGACCTACTAGGCCGGCCGGTCATCCTGTTGTTTGCAGAGAGAGCATTTGATAAGAGCTCATAAGTTAAGCGAGTGTGTTTCGTGTCAGATTTTGAATTATCGTCACACTAGAGCTACCTAACTAGTGGGAAGGGGAGTTGAAATACGGGACTGAACGGGAGTACCGATGAAAAAAAAAAGTCATTTTAAAATGATTTTTATGAATTATTTAAAGTTTGTTTTTCAAAAAAATGTATATATACGTAAGTTATTTTTTGGTTCAAACTATAATTCATTTAATATTGGAAGGTATTTTAGCAATACAGTCAAGGCCTTTTCACACGGTATTCCTTGTGCACGGAACTGATCGGACAGGGTTGTCCACCTGCCCAGATTCTGACGTCACACGTTTCTGGAGGGGTTGTTGTGAATGATACTTATCGCTAGTCTTGGCAAATTTTTTCAATTTTCAATAATTTTACAAATTTCTATCACGTGTAGGGGATTGGTTGGTTGGTTACATATATTTTCAGGGCGCAGTATGGCCTTAGATGCCCTTGCGCCATAAAACCCAAACATCCAATCCATCCTATATTTTCAGGCTTGTGTGCTTGGTCAAAGACCTGCTTATAAACCTTCGTCAAGTAAGACAGACACAACGCACAATCACACGCACACACACATACATGACAGATGCTGCCATCTATCACGCGCCACCTCCACAATTAAGAGAAGTTCCTAAAGGGGAGGGAAATAGTCTCCGGGGACCTGTACGTACCTGTGGGAAACTGCGCAATGACCACTCACAGGACTTTCGGTTCCAACAGATTTAACGAGCACGTTCTCCGCATATTCGGTGGGTCTTCAGTTTTACTGAGACTCGATCGCGAGACCTTACGCTGACGTGATCGAGATCTTAACCACAAGTCTCCCCACAGCCGATTAAACAAGGATTACTAACTTCAAAAATCAACATTGGCGAGCATCAAGTAGATAGTTCTCCATTCGGCAAACTCGATTTCGCCAACAAGACGTCAGAGCTATACTTGATGCTGATTGGCTACCTATATCTCTCCGCAAAACCGGTTTACCGATTTTCGTGTCGCCACGAAAAAATTCAATGAAAAATTCTCTACAGCGGTTCTCCATGTTATTCCTATGGAAGTTCCGTGATCAAGGTGCTCCGTGTGAAAAGGCCCTTAGAGAGCGTGCTTTGGTTGTGTTAAAAACTATTAGCAAAAAATCGGCAGCTGTAAGCTTCGCGGAAATACCATTTCAGCTATATATAAAGTAAGCGCTGTCACACAGTGTTTCTTTACAAACTAAATATCCCAAGAGGTGCGGTAAGTGTTGGATTTTTTTTCATTACTTTATTAAATTTAAATCTTTAAGTTAAGTTTATTTTAATATTAGTTTCAAGTACTTAGTTTTAACAGTTTATCTGGTACTAAACGTGTTCAGTAATTTGAAGTTTTCGGTGGCTCTTGGACTATTTTACTGCAGTTTCGACTGCTTTTAACCTCTTGGGACCTGGCGTCCCCATTTGGGGACATCTTTCAAAAACCTCACAACAAACAATTGACGCGTTAATTAGTTCCTAAATTGACCTGGTTCGATATAAGATCTAAATATCAGTCTACAACCTTTGGTTACAGGTATCTGTAATTTATTTCTATAAAAAATGAAGTTGAGCGAGGGTCAATACGATATTCGAGTTCTTAAAAAAATGTTGTAATTTTTTTTCAAGCTTTTCAAAGAATTCTCTTAGTAGTTAATTTTAAAGGCAGTTTGCATTAAAAACAGTGTTAAAATAATCTGTTAACTACGAATAAGTGATACGGTGATTTTTGTTGCATTTACAACACAAAAAAGTGTAATTTTAGAGTTGAGTATCCCTAAGTAACTATTAAACATAATTGTTTGAAAAATTTATTGCAAAACATACTTTTTAGCATATAATTTTATGAAAATTGTGAAGATTAAGAATATACGTGTAGGATTTTATTCGGGTCTTAAGAGGTTAATGTTAGGAATTCTGCAATTGCTTTTATTGTTTACTGTCCGCTTACGCAAACGTCTCATTCTTTGTACCAGAACCGCCCTCGTTGTTGTGGGAAAGGTAGCTTTAGGCTGATTCTTTATAATTGTATATTTTTCTTCTGGAATCAAACAATTTTAGTTTAGCGCTTGGTCAAACCTGACCAGTCAAATAGTTTCGGATTTATGCAATTCTTGCTGTTTACTAAATTTTCGTAAAAAAGGAAAATGTCTTGCATAATTTTATTAATCAAGTTAAATCTCTTTAAGGCACGCAACAAAGCATGGGAGTTTTTGGTGTTATTACAGTGCATAAAAATTAATCTGATAATTTTTAAATTTAATGTTTTTGATGGTTTTCTGTGTTAAAAATTCTATAGTATATTTATGATCGAAAAAATTTATATGTCCAAGCTTTAGGAGATAAACCTTGCGAGTCAATCTTGAACTGTTTTGAAAGTTTTAAATAGATTGCTTACCAGAGTTATAAACAAATAACTCAAACTATTTATTGTACATTTAGGCGATATTTCTTTGTTGACCTATCTAAAGTGCAATGGTTATAAATTAGGAAGCCCGTCGCCAATGGCCCTCGTGTAGCTTCAGTGCGACGATATTTCAAAACTACCCTAACCAAAGTTCAAACATAATTAATAAAGCTAATTGCAATTATAATGTCGCTAATTGCAATTTAATGACTGAATAAAAACTGTAATTGCAATTTAAATGACTGAATACCGTGCAAAAATTTACGTACACGGTCGTTTATTCATTGACTCTTTTGGTTAATGAATCTCGATTCAAATGTAAAACAATTCTATTTGAATTTGAAACATGTTTGATAGTTATAAATAAGTTTGATTAAGTTTTATGACGCTAAATACCTGTTATCTGTAAATCCGTCTCTTTAAAACCATAGCTCATATTAGATTGCTTAAATAATTTAAAAATATTAGTGAATTTTTTTATACACGTGGTATAACGTCGAATGAATATACGGAAACTACAAATATTGAAAAATATGGCTAATAAAGCAGAAATTCCGCGTTAGGTCAGCATCTATTTCAACTAGCTAATGGTTATATATAATTCAAGGATGATATTTTGAGTAGAAATATACCTAATATATGCATTCAAATTAACATTAAAACAGCTTAACTAGCTTGTTTTTGAAGTATTTTCTATAAGATGTCATTACTTATCATCTTTCTAGACATATATTGTATTGGGGCTTTGTTCCCATGTGACATCGATTCACCAATCCTTAAATCAAAAGAATTTATGCATTCGACATATGTTAACTCGCAACCTGAAACATGCCACATGTAATTGCCTAGTTGTTTATCCTACGAAATAAATTCGAAATAGTGTTTCCATATTTATTTAAAAATAATCAAGTCTTATTTGACCAGGGCTGGGTAGCCTAGTTCATTAAAGCGTTCTCTTTGCATACGAAACGTCCCAGGTTCGGGTCAGGGCAACGCCAAAATAACTGTCGACCTATAGACGTCCAGTGCAGCTAAAATTGTCCGACGAATAGAGGCGGTCTCCGTGGAGAGGAAGTGTACTTTAATATGGTCCAAAGTTCCGGCGCTTCATTCGATGTTGCCAAAAATGGTTGCGTTGGGTGCCTACTCAAGTGTGCCTCTAGTGCGACGATAATTCAAAGTAAACTAAAACTCGCGTTGACCACAGCTTTACAGCGCTTTCGTGAAACGGCTGTTTAAAATGTCAAGCCAAAAAGGTTATAATCACACGTTCTGTTTTCGTCTTAACAATCCGTGGTCAATTAGGGAAGCGATCGTTATTGACTGTGACACCCGCATTACGCCACAGAAATATTACCGTATAACAATTGCTTATTTATAGATATTTTTCCAAAGCACAGTATCGATCAAGACGCTACGATTACGACACTGAGGAAACCAAGCTTTCAGAAACTGATCGTACTGCACAAAAAGTCCATAAATGAACCTGCTTATACGAGAACGAGACTAAATCGCTTTAAATCTGCCATGCCCCTAAAATCCTGACTTCACTTCGAGTCTACGTTGGGTGCCATCACAAGGGTCAGTGTCGTAACTTCACCATGGTCAAAAACATGAAGGTAAACCACTAACAGCCTTTATGTTCTATTGCAACGTTGATTTAAACAATATCCCTCCCAACTCTATTCAGGTGTTGGCTCGTCACTTGACTGTGGTTCTGAAATATGACGCCCGTCGCCAATAGCCCTCGTGTAGCTCTAGTGCGACGATAATTCAAAACCTAACCTAACGCAACTCTGCAAAGGGAGCCTGGGAGCCCAGTCGGTTAGGCACTCGCCTAGCATGCAAAACTTCCGAGGTCCGGGTTCGCCAAAATAACTGCCGACCTATAAACGGCCCGTGCAGCCAAAAGTCCGACGAATAATACCCCGTAGAAGCCGGTGCACGTTAAATATCAAAGTCCTAGCGCTGCGTACGATTTCGCTCATTATTGGTTGCGTTGGGTGCCTATTCAGGCGGAGGTTCATCAATTGACCGTGGTTCTAAAATACGACGCCCGTCGTCAATAGCCCTCGTGTAGCTCTAGTGCGACGATAATTCAAACCAAACCACCCCAGTTTGAGTTTACGTTGGGTGCCATCGCAGGGCGGTCAGTATCGTCACTTGACCAAGGTCAACAAAACCTCAAGGCCAGTCGCAAATAGCTTTTGTGTTGCTCTAGTGCGACGTTGTTTAACCAACATTCCTCCCAACTTGCAGACGTTACGTGCAGTTTAACCGCTTCCTTGCATCTGTAAAAGCTTACTTGATGGTAACTCATTAATGCAGTGAAACTTACTTAAGGGGTAAAATTGCGACTCTTCAAATTCAAGCGTTGATAACATATTTTTATAAACCTCTTGAGATTTAGCGTCCCCATTTGGAGACATTTTTTAAAAAGTTTCCCACAAACAATTAACAAGTTAATTACTTCCGAAATTGACCTGGTGCAATAGAAGATTCAAATATCGGTTTTCAGCCTTTGATTGCAGGTATCGATCATTTCTACAAAAAATGGAGTTAAACGAGGGTCGATACGATATTAGAGTTCTAAAGAAAAATTATTTAATTTTTTTTCAATTTTTTCAAACAGTTCTTTTAGTAGTTCATTGTCAAGGCATATTTTACATTAAAAACCATGTTAAAATAATATTTTAACTACAAATAAGTAATACTGCCTTTTTTGTTGCGATTATAGCACAAAAATGTGTATTTTTAAAGTTTAAGGCATGTCCCTAGGTACTATTAAATTTTTTAAAAAAATTTCTTCGTCAAACATTTCTTATCGTATATTTGTATGAAGAGTAGGTTTAGATTAAGAATATACGTGTAGGATCATTCTCGGGTCCTAAGAGGTTAAAATCGTAAAAGAGCATTGGTGTTAAGATTTATTCACATAGTTTATTAACGTTGTTTCAGGAAAATTTAAATGTCTTTATGATAATGCTAAGTTACCTGAAATAGGCTTTAAGTAAAATAAAATTTAAAATGTTTTGTATTAAACCCAATAACTTTAGCGCCCATTAGCACTTTAATTCTGAAAGTGCTAATCTAATAGGTTTTTAAAATTAATTTTTCGCGTAACTTGATTTGTTCAGGATAATGGTCTTCATGAGTTTTTGATTTCGACAAACTTAAGCAAATAAAATCTCGTTTTCTCGTAGTATATTTTATTGCTAATTGTTTTTAATTGGTTAATAAAAACATTCATTTCATATGCTTTGAAAATATGTTAATAAGTTTTAAACATTTAACATTAAAATCTTTAAAATCACGAACGGTTTTATATTGTTACCTAAAACTTAACAAAGTTGCACCGGACCACCTTAAAATTGTCTTAAAATCCCACCTGTTATAGGCTGGGGTCCCCGTCGGTTAAGCACTCGCTTAGCATGCGGAAGGTCCCAGGTTCGGGTCCGGGCATCGCCAAAATAGCTGCCGACCTATAAACGGCCCGTGCAGCCAAAAATGTCCGACGAATAATACCCCGTATAAGGGAGTGCACGTTAAATATCCTTCAAAGTCCTAACGTTGCGTACGATGTCGCCCTTAACGGTTGCGTTGGGTGCTTATTCAGGTGTTGGCTCGTCACCTGACTGTAGTTCTAAAATACGACGCCCGTCGCCAATAGCCCTCGTGTAGCTCTAGTGCGACGATAATTCAAACTTAACCTAAACTAACCAAATCTAATGCTTGTTGTCTGTATTTTATACGATTTTAGTGTCTTGCCTTTGCTATGTAATTGGAAATTTTCTTTTCTGCATAGCAGTCAAATAAATGAATTAAAGAGCGTTGGTGTTGGGATTTATTTACGTATTTTTATTGTACCATGAAAATTTAAATTTATTTAAGATAATTCTGAGTTCCCTGAAGTAGGCTTCAAACCACGTACAATTCAAAGAATGTGTTATAATAAACCCAATAACAGCCACTTCAATAATGACCATTAGCACTTTAATTCTGAAAGTGCTAACCTATACAGTGGTGGCCAAAAGTGTGGACACTTTTTGAAAGTTTCATATTTTCAAACTTTTTGCGATTACAGAATATATTAATTGTATATCAAATTGAACAATCGTAATATCAAATTAAGAGTAATTTAATCTTTATGAGGACCACTGTGTGCAGATCGCTGAAGCCGTCTATGAGACCTTTGGTCCCATATAATCTATATCCATGGACACATCATCATCAACGTAGTTTCATGTCTAATTAAAAATAAATACAGCATTACAATATCTACGAATACGTATTACGAATAAGTTATGCAACTAATAGTATGATCCGTCTTAGTTTTGCAAGTAATTGAACCACCAATATGTTTTGCAATTTCAGCATAAGAGAATCCATTGATTGTGCTTGTTTGTTCAATTAAAATGAGCATAACTTTATTTGTAATACAGATACTTTAATTCTGTTTTTTAATGAAATTCTACATTAAATTACCTTCAACTTAATATTTAAATGTTTGTATTTAAGCGAAATTTAATAGAACAAGAACACATGTAACAGTTGAAACACGTGAAACTTTCAAAAAGTGTCCACACTTTTGGCCACCACTGTAAGTTTTTTTAATTAGATTTTAGCGTAACCTAATTTGTTCAGGACAATTGTCTTTGTTCATTTCGACAAACTTAAGCAAAAAAAATCCAATTTTCGCTCAGTATATTTTCTTATTAATCATCATCAATTGGTTAATGAAAAATTTCATTTTCTTATAAGCTTTGAAAATCTATTATTGAATTTTAAACATGTAACTTAAAAAAAAAATCTCTTTGAAATCACGAATGGCTTTATATATTTACCTGAAAGTTAACAAAACTGTACCGGACCACCTTAAAATGGTCTTTAACTCTTTCAGTCCCAGTGATGCCATTTGGCATCACTTTCAATATTTTTTTTCCAAATGTTTATGTCCCGTTACGACATCAAAACACACATCATTCGATTCTTCACATTTTGTTCTATTAGACAATATTTTACATTAATCTCAATAGAAGGCAGAACTATTTTTTTTTATTTAGAAAATGGCTAACAAGCGCTTCACCTCATTTTTGAAAGTTCACTTCAGTTCCACATATTAAAAACACAATTTAAACTATCTCGATTAAAATAATTACCAAAGTTTTTTTAATAATATGGTCAGATACCTTAAAATATATAACTCGTATAGTGTTTTTAGGTTTTACATATTTTTTTTATTTTGTTGTTTTTCACATTTAAAATTTTTTGGCATTATTTCAAAAACCATATTAAAAATTAAAATAATTTTTTGTTCTTATGGAATTCTTATCTTTGACCTAACATAAGCTTATTTTTTTAATATCAGATGTTTCTGTAGTGTAGTAAATTTTTGGGACTGAAAGGGTTAAATCTCACCTGTTCTATTTTTAGATGTCGTACCTGAAGAGTCTGTGGCTGTTGGCCAGCATAATGGCTGCATTTGGACAAGTGAGTGGTCGCAATTGTTTTTGTACATGCAAAACTTATTGATACTTATTGATCCGACCTACACACCGTGCCAACCTAACTTGGGTAAAACAAAGAGTAAAAAGGCATAGGGAAAAGCGCGATTGGTCCGTTACTTGGCAACTCTTGTAAGATAATATTCACATTCAAAATGATCTGAATACAATTTAGCCAAAATACACTTTTCATTCTGATAAAATTGCCCAATTTTCTCAAATATTTAAATCTGTTAGAACTTAAAAGAAATTAATGTTTTAAACATGTTTTCTGGATGGATTCCCAAGCTGTATGGAACTCTTTATATAAGCCGAAGGATCTTCTCCATAGCATATTTCTATTTACCCAACTTATGGTTGGCAAAGTGTATGTAGCTCTAGTGCTATGAATTTTCCTAAGTAATATTTAAAAATGCTCAGAATCTGTTCTTTATGTTTAAGCACTTTTTATTTGACATCTAAAGAGAAAAAAATATCTGGTTATTTTCAGATGTTAAAAAAAATTCTTCCTTTAATGTTTTGTTTAGTTACCGGATAGAGGTTCATCATTTTTGGAAAAATCTTTATAATTAACCCTTTCAGTCCCAGTGATGCCATTTGGCATCGTCATGCTTCTGATCATAATTAAAATAAATAATCGGGCTGACATCTATTGAGATTAATAAAAATATTCTCGAATAGAAAAAGTTGAAAGAATAGAATTATGAGCTTCGATATCTTACATAGCTATTTACGATCAGAAAAAGTATTCTAAAATGATGCCAAATTGTCATTGGGAATGGGTTAAAAACTTATTTCTAAGTTAATATCAGTTCAAAATATAAAACTTTAATTAAACTTTTCTGTTTCCTATATTTTAAATATGCATACAATCTATTTGTTTTTAAAGTCTTTGAATTCCAAACAATCTTATTTATTGATTTTTCAAGTCATTTGAATTCCAAACAATCTTTTCGAACCGAACTTAAAACATTTGTGATTTTCAGAATGAAGACGATATCCGCATGATGTTGGACGAAGCAGTGTACGATGTCCTAGGACAGCACTCGGACGAGATGTCGAGTTGGACACCGCCGCCGGACTTTAACCCTCCGGACGGCTTCATGCGATCTTTCGTGCCAGGGACCGGAGTCGGGAACAGGGAAGGTAAGGAAATACGATCTTCAACCTGAATCAATTGTTAAATATTTTATAAATTTATTAAATTGGTACTAGAAGGATTTCGTAGTTGCACTCTCAAAAATGAATGCTCAAAAACGAAGAAATTTTCCTTAATTTTGACGATTCCGTTACTGGCAAATGCTCAGAGTTTTCGTTTAATCAAAATTAAGAAATTTGTATCGTCATTTTTATGAGGATTTGAATGTCATCTAATCTAAAGAAATATTTCGTCATTTTTGAGCATGCGAGTACAACAATGATATTCAGTTTCCCCAAAATCATGATGCAGAATCGTCAAATCACGATCGTAAAAGTGAGGATTCGCGTTTACTCAAAAGTCACGTGATAGTTTGACGAAACGATCCTCAAAATTAATAAAATGAGGATTCATGAATCGTCAAAAATGAAAGTGTTATTTCTGAGAGTGTGAGGATTAACAAATTGGTTGAAAAGTGAACTTGTTTTAACTGCATGAATTATTAAAACTTAAATTTTTAACCGAAAATATAATTTTTGAGTTTTTAACTTATATACCGCAGCGCAGAAACTTTATAAATTACTCAATATTTGAAAATTCAGTACAATTTAAATATAACGGGTTTCCTGGGAAACCGGGTGTGGGTTTTGTGCGTCTTTATTTTTCAAAGGGTAAAACGGGGCTGGGGAGCGGAGTCGGTTAAGGTTCTCGAATTCCAGAGAAAGGTCAGAGGTTCGGATCCAGAAATGAGCCATCACTGTCCTTGATATAATTTTTGTATGGTTTAAAACTTATTTTAAAATTTACTTTCTCTTCCCCAGATCTCTCCATCGATGCCGTCCGTCCCCTCCGCGTCTTCCACGACACCAGCTTCACCACCAGATGGCAGCACAAGCGCTTCAACAACTCCGACTTCCTGCTCGGTGTCGGGCCACGTCGGGCGACTCTCCACAAGGTGGACAACTCCGCCGCGGACTACCTCGCCTTGTCCGCCGACGAGGCACTCTTCGATTACGAGACGGATTCCCTCAGTGAGTACTTCTCGGTTGCCCACATTGATATCTTATTAGATTTTAGACGCATTATCTGTATCGGAGCACTTTGGGTCATGTGTTTGTTATATACGTGGAGTTAAGATGGTCTGACGTCTCGTACGATGTAGTTGTAAAGATATCGTTGAAGGGAAGATCTGCTCGAACTCCTCTTCAACTATAGTCTGTGGTTCCAAATTACGACGCTCGTCATTAATATATAGCCCGCGCGTAGTTCTAGTTTGACGATATTGCAATCCAACCCAAGGGACTGGTGAGCCCAAACGATAAGGTGCGTGCCTTACACGCGAAAGGTCCCAGGTCCGTTAATAGCCAAAATAACTGCCGAACAATAAACGGTTTGTACAATCCTTCCTCTTCGACGAATCCGTCCCCGTGTAGAGGAGGATGTACGTTAAATAGAATTGAAGGACCAAAGCTCGTACTATGTCGTCCTTCTAAACTTGCGTTGGGTTTCGTGTCGGTCACTTGAGTCATCCCAAATTGTCCACAGTTTATCAAAGTCCCAGATCTCTGCATCGACACCAGCTTCACCACCAGATGGCAGCACAAGCGCTTCAACAACTCCGACTTCCTGCTCGGTGTCGGGCCACGTCGGGCGACTCTCCACAAGGTGGACAACTCCGCCGCGGATTACCTCGCCTTGTCCGCCGACGAGGCGCTCTTCGATTACGGGACGGATTCCCTCAGTGAGTACTTCTTGGTTGCCCACACTGATTTCTTATATACGGGAAATGCGTCTAAAATGTAATGAAAGTACTTGTATTACATTCTGGCATGTGTTAATTAGATACGTGGAGTTAAGGTCTGGCGCCTTGTACTAGCTCGGCTAGGGTGTCTTAATCTTCAGTTGACAGCTGTTCTAAATTAAGATGGCTTGTCATCAATATAGTCCTCGTGTAGCTCCAGGGCTACGTTTAATCAATCACCGAAGCCAAACTCTCGGTGATTAGTTCCTCAGAGACGCTTCCCAACTAAATGGTCGAAATTATTGCCACATTCATGGTTTAATGATATACTGTAGCAATGAAGCTTTCACGTGCGACAAGGGAAAATATAAAATCTTTGGTTCTTTCTTTGACTTAACATGCCACTTTGGATTTTGAGGAAACGGAAGTAAGGCAAAAATACAAGAACAGTTGTGTGTAAAACGCGCTTAGATGCTGTTCGTCCCATTTGTGTCTTCCACGACACCAGCTTCACCACCAGATGGCAGCACAAGCGATTCAACAACTCCGACTTCCTGCTCGGTGTCGGGCCACAGGGTGGACAACTCCGCCGCCGATTACCTCGCCTTGTCCGCCGACGAGGCGCTCTTCGATTACGAGACGGATTCCCTCAGTGAGTATCTCTCGGTTGTGCCAACACTGATTTCTTATAAACGAAGAATGAGTCTAAAGTCTAACTTGCGGTCGAGGGGCTGGGGAACCCAGCTGGTTAGGCACACGCCTAGCATGCGGAAGGTCCCAGGTTCGGGTCGGGCATCGCCAAAATAAGTGCCAACCTATAAACGGCCCAAAAATGTTCGAATAATACCCCGTGTGGTGGGAGCAGTGCACGTTAAATATCCTTCAAAGCCCTAACGCTGCGTACGATGTCGCCCTTAACGGTTGCGTTGGGTGCCTATTCAGGTGTTGACTCTTCCACCTGACTGTGGTTCTAAAATGCGACGCCGGTCACCAATAGCCCTCGTGTAGCTCAAGTGCGACGATAATTCAAACATAACCTAATATCACAAGTGAGTAATTACTTTGTGGCAGATGGTTTAGTACTGGTTTATCTCGCAAGATTTTAATCGATCAAAAACGCTCATGCCGTACCCCTAAACTATCAAAAGTACTCGGTGTTCGTTATACGGTTATATGCGTGGAGTTATGATGCTTCGTACGATGTCGCTTTGAAGATCGCGTTGAGTACTAGTTCGGCTTGGGTGCCGGAATCCTTAGTTTACAACGGTTCCAAATTAAGATCTCTCGTCATCAATATAGTCCTTGTGTAGCTAATGTGACAATTTAATTTAACCCAAGAGGCTGAGGAGCCCAGTCAATTAGCCACTTGCCTTGCATGCGAAAGGTCCCAAGTCCGGATAAAGCCGAAATAGGATCTATAAACGGCTTTTGCAGCCAAAACGTTCGACGAAAAATAGTAACTTGTAGTGGGTTAATTGTGTTCCAACACCGCGTAAGATAGTCACCCTTTTAAAGTTGCATTGGTTGCCAGCTTATTCATTCACTTGTCAGTGATTCCAAATTACGACGCTCGTCATCAATCTCTCTGGTTTCTTTCTTCTTCGCTGACACTACAGCCTGTTACAGGCCAAGGCCGTCTCTGCAAGTCTCCTCCATCTGACTCTGTCCCCCACAATGACCCTCCATCGGTTAACTCCTAACACCTTGAGGTCTCTTTCAACCACATCCAGCCATCTAGTTGGGGGTCTTCCTCTGCGCCGCTTTCCTTCCATCTTCGAGAAAGTTACTTTTTTAGTGGGGAAGCTGTCTTCGTATCGATATACCTCTGGTACCTTTAGTGCGATGATATAATTCAACCCTACAAAAACTTATAGCTCTGAAGTCTAAATTTTTTTAAAAACCTCTTCTCTTTCAGGCGTGGTGAAGGACGTCGCAATATTCGAGCGCTTCTCCAAGTTCTCCCCAGTGCTGTACGTGGCCATCTTGACAGAGAGCGCACGATCCAGCGTCGTCTACATCTACGAGATCATAGGACAGCGGGGAGCTCCGGTGAGTCATTCAATTAGAGCTACTATACCTTGTCTAGCCAGAATGTGAGCTTCGGAAGCATTTTCTTCCCCCACCCCGCTTGCGGTTCTCTTCGAGACGGGGTGAGCGTATTTTTACCCCGTCCTACTTTGATTTGAACTCTCAACCTCGCAACAGAACCTCAAACGCGTTGGGTTTAGAGAAACGACGCTCCCCCGTTTCCTAGAAAACCAAGTGAACGGATGGGGGAAGAAAGTGTTCGAGGCTCGCCTAGTAAATAGACAAGGTATAGATATTGGCACTATTAGCTAGAGTTAGTGACAACCTTGAGCTTGGGTTTCTCATGATACTCTTAAAACAGACAAACGAGCGATTTTAACTCGGTCTGAGTAAATATTCACTCCTTTCCAGTGTCGAAAATGCACTTCTCCTATAGGAGTGGATTTCACTCCTTTGTTTTAAGAGTGTTGGTGGGGGGTTGGGGAGCCTAGTCAAGGAGATGCTGACCTTGCAATACGAGCGGTCCAAAGTTCGGACCGGTCCTTGCCGTGCAGCCAAAAGTCTGACGAATACCGCGTGTGGAAGTTGCATGTTAAATATGCTTCAAAATTACGATATACCCCTTATTGGTTAGGTTGGGTGCCAACTCGGGTGTCGGCTCGTCGCCTCACTGGTTCTAAATTGCAACGCCCGTCGCCAATAGCCCTCGTGTAGCTCTAGTGCGACGATTATTCAAAATAGTTGATAACCTTAAGTTTAGTTTTTTTTATGGTAGGCAGTTGTGCAGGCATTAAGTCCAGCGAATAATACTCCTTGTATTGGAAGTACACGTTAAATATGCTTCAAGTTCCCGACGTTTCGCACGATGTCGCCCCTAAAAATTGCGTTGGGTGCCTACTCGGGTGTCGACTCGTCAATCAATTTTTAAGAGAATGCATCAATATGTTGCTGTCGTCGTTGACAATTTCAAAGAAATGCCGAAGGTTATTGGAATTTCTGTTGCAGTAGTTTCAATGAGTTTTTTACTCAACAAGAGATAATTTACCAAATATTAGATATTTACTAGAAAGTTTAATGTGTAACGTTAATACATTTATTTTTATGTTATTACATTACAGAAAACCCTTAGATACGACAGAAAACGCGCATTTTCTACGAGTGGGGCGTATTGATCTTGTAGGGTTATTTTCTATTTCTAGACAACAACAATAGATGGCAGCACCACAATTTTTGTCTACCAGTCAATTCTTAGGTTAGGTTTGAATTATCGTCGCACTAGAGCTACACGAGGGCTATTGGCGACGGGCGTCGTATTTTTTAGAACCACAGTCAAGTGACGAGCCAACACCTGAATAGGCACCCAACGCAACCGCCAGTCAATTCTTAATAAATTACTTTATTTACAAAAATAGTGTCTGAAATCTATCAAACTTTTGCCCGTTTGTACTTTGAGAGTTTCCGAATGTTAAAGTAACACGAGAAAGTAGATTTTGGCTTCTTTCATAACTTGTTTTTCCATTCAGGTTGGCGTGATCGATCTCGGCCTCTCTCCGGCTACGAGCTTGCTGTCTGCCAAGAAGCTCGCCTTCGTGCGCAGCGAGCGAGGCGAGTCGCTCGTGGTTCTCATCGACTCTCCCGACATCGTGCAAGTGGTGTACCAGCAAAGGGGTGAGTTTTAATTATTTACGCTCAATGACTGCATTTATATATTCATCAAAATCGTAGAAAAGCTGAACTTTGAGTGAATTATGGCAAATCGCACTTTAGGATATATTTAAATAACTTGTTGTGGCGGTACAAAGATATCCTCGATGAATTTCCGGATTTATTGCAGTTAAATGTTCACATACAAAATATCATTCTCACGCTAGAGGGAGCCGATTTATCCCCGAGTTGCTACCACTATTCTAAGTAACAACGAATGTGGTAGTATATAAGCAGAGGGCAGCTCGTCAAAGATTTTGGTAACTTATTTTATGTAGGTTGCAACTTCACTGCTCGAAATTCGATTGCACGATAAGTTCTTGATTAATACCCATCAGATACTTATCTATTTCATGCTTATTTTGCTTAAGTTTTATAATAAGTCCAAAAATAGGCAGTTTTAAAATAAAAATCTGAGTTTTAAAGTTACTTCGGCTCAAACTCGATGATATTTATGAGCTCATCGGCCGATTGCTATCCTAATCAATGAAATCGGTATAATCCGCAGCTTAAGCTATTGTCAAAAATTGCCTTCTGAACTGCCCGAAAGGTGGAGTCGTTTGTTTTTAGACTGCCCACACACCCAAGTTCAAAATGAACATTTATACTATTATGGTAGGCGAATACCCAAAATTCCAAAATTTTTACTATAACCTGAATCTTTTCTAAATTTGGAAGTGATTTCAAATATAATGAGCAATGCTTTTTAGGCAATTTTTTTTATTTAAATATAATTGATTTATTTTAAACAGTGTTTTTCACCTAAAAAAAGGGGATTGCGCCAACACTTCTAGTATAAAGTTTTACATTAATTTACCTGAAATTTTTTACAGATGCTATTTCAATATATATCTGTGCCATGAACCTCTAAAATCCGGTGTAAATATACAAGTTTTTTTTTGAATGTCCAATGTAAGTTAATCGAAAAAAATCCTTTTTTTGTGGTTAATTTATAACATTTTTCTTAATAACTTCTTTTCTTGTAATTTGTATGCAACTCTAGAGGGTCATTGCATACATCAGTTCAAAACGAAGAATTTAGCACATAATTCATGTTTATAGGATGAAAATTCAATGTGGTAGACTTGTTAGCGTAAACCTCCTTTTTTTAGTAGAAAAACAGTTTAAAATAAATTATATTTAAATTTAAAAAAATGCATAAATAGTAGTATTCATTATATTTGAAATCAGTATGCCAAATTTGGAAAAGATTAAAGCAATAGTAAAAATGTTAGTTTTGGGTATTCGCCTACCTTAACATTTATCGGGTAGGGATGATGCCTTAGGAGATGGAGAACTAAGAGTTTGATAATGTTTACTGAACTTGAGTAACTGAGGACTTGAGAACTAAGAATTTGATTCGTCTACCGATTTTGATTCTTATGAAATGTTACATGCCAACAAATATTTTACGCAACAGTGTTAAAGAGGCCATCGGTTTCATTTTAGGAAGTTACGAGCTCAACCACTACATCGAGGTGTACTACCCGTCCGCCGTCGACATAGAGGCTTTCACTGTCAACAGCCACGGCTACTTGGCGGTCGCCAATGCTTCGGTCTGCGACGTCATCCGACTCGACGAGTTCGCCAAGGGGCACGTGCTGTTCGACAGGATCCACATCCCGCTTGGCGACGCCGTCGACTTAGCGTCTTTCCGACTCGGTTTCCACCATTACTTGGCTGTTTCTGGAGGCAACGCTCAGTACCTCTATGTGCACCGCAGCGGAGAGTTCGCTCGACGACAGAACTTCGCTCAAAGGTATTGTTTAGGTCCTTAAGTAACCGTTTGAAGAGTGCAAGGGAAGAACCGCTTGATTTTTTAGTCCTTCCGCAATTGTGTCTGCTTGGAGGACATTGGCGACAAGAAACCGGTTTCTCTTTCGCTTGGTCCAAGAGTCGGAACCGTGCATCGCGCGAAACTGGGTAGGTAGAAAGTGGTTTTCTTGCAAGAGTGGGCGATTAATCGCTATCTCCGCCAAAGAGGCCGATGAGGAAAGTCTTCGACGAAATTGAGCAGTTTTTCCCCCAGTACTCTAAATTTGTTATAAAGTTAGAATTGAGTGCTGCGTTATCCTATACACCAAAAGGCCTTCATGCCTGCATTAGCGAAGAGTGGCTACACAAGTGTGTAACAGTCCACCACAAACGTAGGGGCTGGGGAGCCAAGTCGGTTAAGCACTTCCTCGGCATACAAAAGGTCCCAGGTTCGGGTCCGAGCTTATCCAAAATAACTTCCGACCTTATAAACTGCCTGTGCAGCCAAAAATGTCCGACGAATAATACCCCGTGTAAGGGAGTGCACGTTAAATATCCTTCAAAGTCCTAACGCTGCGTACGATGTCTCCCTTAACGGTTGCGTTGGGTGCCCATTCGGGTGTTGGCTCATCAACTGACTGTGGTTCTAAAATACGACGCCCGTCGCCAATAGCCCTCGTGTAGCTCTAGTGCGACGATCATTCAAAACCTATCCTATCCTTAACCATTTCAGTCCCAATGATAATTTGGAATCGTCATTTAAGATTTTTTTTCTAATCGCCTATATCCATTTGTGATACCAAGAAGCACATCAGTCGATTATTCAAACTTTTTTCTATTGGAAAATATTTTTTATTGATTCCAGTAGATATCAACCATATTTTTTTGCTAGTTATGATCAGAAACATTAGGATACCAAATGGCATCACTGGGACTGAAAGGGTTAAGTGATCATTTGTTACTAAGTTAAAATTAAGTGCTGCGTTATCCTATGGACCGAAAGGCCGTCGTGCCTGCATGAGCTTACCATGGCTACAAGAGTGTATAATAATCCGCTTTATACGTAGCGACAAATAAAATCAAACGCTAGATGGCGCTTTTTTACTATGTTACTACCAGTCATCTCTAGTGTAGTAAATATTGTAGAATATAAGACGTATATGAATTCATTCTTCACCTCCTACTGACGGTATCGTCATGTTTTTGGCTTTACTATACTATTACCTTACATTTTCAGATCTCCAATAGTTATTTTTTTTATTAACTTCCCCTTGTCGACCGAGGACGATTGTAGAATCATTTCGCGCCGCCAAATGTGTGGGACAGTCTGGACTTGCTAAAGACGTTTAAAGCGCCTGGGAAAAGTTTCGACCGAAAGTGTCTGGCAAATTATTAACTTTCAACATTATTTTCTAAAACATGCGTAAAAAATCAGCCTTGAGAAAATGACTAAAGTTAACTTATAATTTAACTACTCGATATCTGAAATATGTCTGAGAACCGAACCTAATCCGATACATTTCTTCCATGAGAAAATGATTTGGGTCTTGGGTCTGGGGACCCTGGGCTCTCGGTCTATAAGAGGTATTGGGTAGACTTTATCTAATGAGTAAACTTTTGTTTTCAGTGGTCTGGTTCGCGTCTATCCGGCTTCTCTACCGACGTGCCGAGACGACGTGGTCCTGTTCTTCATTAAGGACGACTTCTCCGTCGATGTGTTTGTTTTGGACGGACGGACAGAAACGTTTCTCCAGTCGCGCCTAAGTGAGTAACTTGCTTTACGGATTGTGTATATATTTAGTAAGGGAACACTATAATAAGGCAACTAAAACCCGGCTGCTACAAGACTGTTTCTACGCTTTATAGTTGTGTTGAATTTATATCTAATTACAAAAGAGGCATAAATAGTGTACAACTGTTTCCTTGTTGCATGTAGTGTACCTATCGGAGCCTAAGAAGCACGTGCTGTGACAAAACGGTGAAAATGAGCTTTAAAGCGTTTAGTTTGCACTTAGACCGTTAAAAAACGGCCCTTGCAAAATGTAAATCCCTTTCCATAAACTTTAAGTTAAAATTATCTTTAAAGAAGAGAAAAAACATGTTAATGGACAACCTATTTTTTCAAAAATGTCACCACGTTATTCTTAGCTCTTTAATTGTTCTCTGCAGTTACAAATTGTTTATGTTCCATCTAGTTGAAGTACCCGCCTTATATTACAACGCATTTAACAATATACCTCTTCGAACATGTTAAAATGTAGTTAATAGACACTCATCAATAAGTTATTTTTACTTTTCTTTTAGCCCTCCCTCCGAGTTTCCGTGTATCTCCCCATTCTGTGACTTCGTTCGTATTCCACCGCCAGGCGGCTCTGCTGTTTCTTGATCCCCAGGGCACTCTGTCGCTTTACTTATTAGAAACGAGTCTCAAGCCGGTTTCGAACCCCGTCGTGGAGGCTGGCAAGAGAATTGCTGATTACATGCGAGACATACAGGTTAGTAGGTTATTCTAGTTCCACTAGCTAACTACTGCAGCTTTTGAACAAGAATGTATGTATATGTAGGATACTATATAGAAAGGCCGTCAACAGATGGCGCTGCCAATTTCCTCTAGTAATCTAGTTAACTGTACAGTAGTACTAATTTTTACAGTAGTATAATAGCAGAATTAACTAATCTCTACCTTTTAGTAGACACCAGGGATTGCAAATGGCTAGTAATATATGCATTGGTTGGTTGGCTTGAATTTTGTCTTTCAAGTAGCAAGGCACCAGTAGTAGATATGCTCCAGCAGAAGTTTAACTTCTGCTTTAGGTAGATTATTTTCTGGGAAACTTTATCATAGTTTAAATATCCACTTTCCCACTTGTGTGTCTCTTAAGAGGGACTGTCAGTCCCAATAAGCTAATGCATTTCGTTTGGAAATCACAACCTTGGAAAAGAACTGCTATGCCATGTTATTACATTTTCACGAGGAATGGGAATCATCATAACATCAATTTAAAACAAAACTGAAAAAATAACAGCCGGTTATTTAATTAATTGATAAAGTTTTAAATTAATGTCGCCATCTGTTGGGAAGGCTCTGGGGCACTTTAAAACTACAAAAATATATAAATAACTGAATAGCATTTTCGTTTCAAATTTGTTTCATTTTGATGCTATGTTTTCCAAACCTGGGGAAAAAGATCTAACTCAAAGAGCAATACTTCTGCTGAAGTTGCGATTCCAAAGCTAATGAATAAGATCATGGGACTGACAATCCCTGATTTTTTTCATTTATTAATTTAATAACTAATCCATTGACCATAATCGTGATATACAATATTTTCCAGGACACCCTACAGGAGCAGTCAAAGCAGGTCCAGACCATCCGGGACAAGTTGCGCAGTGCCGTCCGCACCAGCGGCGATCAGCGCATCGCTGCTTTCCAGACTTTCACCAGACTGCACTCGCTAGAGGGCGCCGTGGTCACTCAAGTCCGCGATCCGGTCGAGATTGTGTGGGAGGACTCTGAACTGACCCTGGGGCAGTACAGAGAAGGTACTGGACACCTGGAGCAGAATATCAGGAGCCTGGAGGCCCTGGTTCAAGACATAGAGAGGATCATTCCTGGTGAGGGATATTTATCACTTGACTTCTGATTATATTTGAAAAGCCAATTTTGATAATCCAGGATTTTTTTTTCCAAATCGACGATATTTAACCTCTTGCTACCTGGCTTTCCGATTTGGGGACTTTTTTTTAAAACATTCCCACAAACAATAAAAATTTTAATTAGATCCAAAATCGGCCTGTTCAGATGGAAGAACATCCAAATATCACTTTTCAGCCCTTGATTACAGGTATCGGTCATTTATTTCTATAAAAAATGAAGTTGAACGAGGGTCAATACGAAATTCGATTATTACGTTCTTGAAAATATAAATAAAATTCTTTTCAAACTTTCAAAGTTTTTAGCACTTAATTTTAAAGGCATTTGGCATTAAAAGCAATGTTAAAATACACTTAACTACAAATTAATGATACGGGCTTGCACACAATCCCGTAATTGTAAAGGGGGCTGGCTTTGAGCAGCTGGGTTAAAACATGACATTGAAGATGCCTTTTGCGGTTGCGTCTTCGCATGGGAAGGTTTATGATTATGTTGGACAAAAAAAATCGCCTAAATAGGGTTAAATAGGGCTTCTTTAGTTTAACCCAACTGTAATATAAAACTATGCACTTTCAGATGTGGTCCGCACCCATGAGAAGACCGTCATCACCGGCTCGAAGCGGTTCGCAGGCGACGTTTCCGGCCCTTCCATCCTGGCCCTCTCGGTCAACTTGCAAAACGCTGCTGGCATCGACTTGCCCCAGCTCCAGAGGGACGTTTATCGACTGGACAGACCCCAGCGGGTCCAGGGATCGATTTCGTTCCCCAAGCCCCTGACGATCGTCGGAAATCTCGACGTCGGGACCACCGTAAACGGAGTAGACGTTAGTAGTGAAGTCATGACCACCGACACTGAACAGATCTCTGAAGGTAAGTCGGCTCTGTACACTTTTATTATTTGAAGAAGTTAGTGGCTGGAAGGAAGTGCTGAGTGACATTCTTGAAAAAATTGAGATTTTTGGGTCAATGAACAGATGATTCCACCCTTTAAATATGAAAAATTTCCCCTTTATCATCAATTTTAAATTTAAACATATATTTTACAGTTTGCAAGTTGCATTTTCAACGGATTTCAATGCAAACTAAAAACTTAAAAGCCAATTTTCTCGTTTTAACCTTTTTTCACAACACGTTATTCCACTAAGTTCTGCAGTTGTGAACACATGCAAATTATAAGGACTGATAATGGTTAATGAATCTGCCCATCAGTAGTTGCAAAAGTTTTCGCCTAGACTGGGATCGTAAAACTGTTTTAAGGGGTCTAAGGAGTCTTAAAAATGTGCAAAGAAGGAACTACAAAGCATAGTTTGATCTTTCATGTAGGGTAAGGTGGGGTAAGTGGGCCATTGGGGCAAGTGGGCCACCCCCCCCGGCATTTCCCGAATTATGGACGTAAAAAAAATCTGTTACAATATTTTTACGTATTTACCCCAATAGATGCAGGAAACATTATGGCATCATTTTCATTGAAGTATGTAACAAGGTACAGTCCTTTTTGTGAAATTTTTTAAAATTGCATCTTTTCGTAATTCATGCCATCATACTATTTTTTAATTTATTTCCAAACGGTTCGTGATACAAAACAAAATTTTATATGTTTTGAAAGTGTATAAAACATAGTATCTTTTTGCAGTGTCATGTACTTGTGATGCTGATAAGGTTAAAAGAAAATTGGGGTGGCCCAGTTGCCCCGCGTTTGGGGTAAGTGGGCCACCACAATGGCGGGGTAAGTGGGCCAGGGGTGGCCCACTTGCCCCAACTCTTTAATATACTTTAAAAAAAAGTCATATTCACTGATTCATAGGGTTAGTCATATTCACTATTCATAGTCCTATTCATTGACATAGGCCAGTTTAAAATCTGTAGCCCTAACATTTTTTTTACACTACATGCAAAAATGACAAGATGAAAATTAACGTATTTTTTCTTGTAGTAAGCTTGCATGCCAGAAAAAGTTGCTATTGGGGAACTATTAAAGATACATCATTACTTTTTTTTTTCAAACACTCAAAAAATCATGTAGATTATTCCACTTGCCCCACCATATCTCTACCAGTTATGTGTAAAAATATATTAGGGGGTGACCCACTTACCCCACCTTGCGGGGCAAGTGGGCCACTCGGATGACCAAAAAGAAAAACATATTTTTTAAATTTATTTTTTGCCAATTTGTGTTAAGGTTGTCATGGGTACACTAATAACATATGAGAGAATGGACCACACAAAAAAATAAGTTGTTAGGCCGATTACATCCAGAGGTATGAGGGTCTAAAGTCGAATTATGCCAAAAAGGTGGCCCACTTACCCCACCTTACCCTAATTTTTTAACTACTCAATATACAAGTATAATTTTTTTATATGTAGTTCTACAAGATTGTTCTTGATCAAGATCTATTTAATATGAAACAAATTTTAAAATTTATGAAACTTTAACCAAAACTAAAATAAGTGATATTAAACATAAAGCTATTTGAACACATTGTGATTAGGCTTGCGCGGCAAATTGTGAGGTCAAAATTGAAGACATGACCAAGAAAATGACTTTATATTGTACAAATATGTACAAACAAAGACTTATACCTAAATTCTCAGCTCAATTTGAATTAGAATTTATTTTAAGAACTTTTTTCTAAAAAAATTTATAAAAATTTTTGAATTTTGATTTACAAAACTTTTAAAAATTATTTCTAATTAAAATTGAGCTGAGAATTTAGGTATAAGTCTTTGTTTGTACATATTTGTACAATATAAAGTCATTTTCTTGGTCATGTCTTCAATTTTGACCTCACAATTTGCCGCGCAAGCCTAATCACAATGTGTTCAAATAGCTTTATGTTTAATATAATTTATTTTAGTTTTGGCTAAAGTTTCATAAATTTTAAAATTTGTTTCATATTAAATAAATCCTGTAGAATTACATATAAAAAAATTATACTTGTATATTGAGTAGTTAAAAAATGACATGAAAGATCAAACTATGCTTTGTAGTTCCTTCTTTGCACATTTTTAAGACTCCTTAGACCCCTTAAATGATTGTTTCATAAGGCTATATTGAAATCTTGCTAGTATTACGTCTCGTATAATCAACATTAAAGTAAAGCAATTATAGCATCGGAAATGCTGATATTGATTTGGCAACGTAAATAGTTTAACATAAACCTTATGTTGTGATTTCTTGAGATAATGCTGAAACAGGTAGAGCATACGGCATGAAGATAGAAATTTTTAGTGTTTTCGTTACATCTCCGGAAACTCTACACTTATTAATCCAAAAGATTGTCAATTCGAACTACTGTTATTAATTATAATTGCAATGTTCATATTGACGCTGTTCTACTGTATTTCCTTTCTATCCGTAGCCTCGATGGTGTTTCGAAGCAGACTGACCGTCCAAGGGGACCTTCACGTGTCCGGAAAGGTCAACGGCATGGACCTTGGCGAAGAAGTGGTGACCCTTGGCGGCGCCCACAACGTCACGGGCAGGAAAACCTTCCTCAACGGAGTCCGGGCAGACGGAGTCTTCACTGATCTTTTGGATGGAGTGGATATGGATCTTCTGTACCAGTCAGTCATGTCCAAGACCAGAGACCAGTTGGTAGGTGACTTGTATGAACCACTAAGGCTGGTGATCCCAGTCGTTAGGCACTCGCCTAGCATGCGAAAGGTCCCAGGTTCGGGTCCGGGCATCGCCAAAATATCTGCTGACCTAGAAACGGCCCGGGCGGCTAAAATGTCCGACGAATAATACCCCGTGTAAGGGAGTGCACGTTAAATATCCTTCAAAGTCCTAACGCTGCGTACGATGTCGCCCTTAGTGGTTGCGTTGGGTGCCTATTCAGGTGTCGGCTCATCACTTGACAGTGGTTCTAAAATACGACGCCCGTCGCCAATAGCTCTCGTGTAGCTGTAGTGCGACGATAATTCAAACCTAACCTAACCTTTAACCAAAAACGCTATGACGCTTGAAGACTGGCGGTCAGATGGCGCTGATTTAAAATTCTGAGGCTTAGTTTGGATTTTTATCGTAAAAATGCGCTAAACAGCATTAATGCCAGCAACTCCATAAAAAGTCATTTTTTATCCAAATAACGAATGGGCAAGTCGGCTGCTTCGGTATCTATATTTTTGAATAGCTTGAACATTCTCATTTTTTTTACCCGCATGACCGCGATAGCTCGGTCGGAAAGGGTTAAAAAAAATTATTTTCCTAATCCATTAACCTTGTTATTCCATCTGCATGTACATAGATGGTGCTTGTAAGCGCATTTTTGAAGTTGCCACTTTATTATTTTGTTAATTAGAAAGGATTGTGATTGAAGTAGTTTTATAATTAAGGAATGACTAAATATACTTTTTTTATCACATTAATTCACAAGCAATAACGCTTATATTTATTACGCTTCATACATAATAGATAGGTTAATTAGAAATTTGAAATTTCGCAGTATAAATAAACCAAATATTTTTGCTAAAAAATTCTCTTGATACTTGTATTGCATTAGGTTTTGCAGTTTATCCCATTACTTGCTTAGTCATAAGTATTATCTTTTTCTCTTGCAAGGTTCCGGGAACCAAGACTTTTAGCGGTGGCCTGCTGACAAATGACATTGTATTGCATGGATACCTCAATGGGTTCAACATCACCGAACTGGCTCAAGATATCGTCAGGGTAGACAGACCGGCCCACATTACAGGCAAGTAAAATAACATTGCTGAAATTTTAGTCCTCTATCGGGTAAAGTATTAGAAATTCGGATATTAGGCATAGTGAGATTAATGGTACTTGGTACAGACGTTCAAACTAGGAACTCTATCGGGCTTTTAGAGAGCCTGATGTTGTCAAGTTTATAAAAATTCAAAGAATTAAATGGGCTGGTCGCATCAGGCGAATGAACAGAGAGCGTTCGAAAACAGTCTTTTTGGTTCAGCCCATCGGATCATGGCCCAGAGGTCGACCAAAGCTGAGATGGGCCGACTGCTTGGAAAGATTTATCAGTGTTAAAGGTCTCAAATTGGAAGACCACTTCCAGGCAGAGGCAGGCCTGGAGGAAACTGATTGAGAAGGCCAGAGCCCACCCGGGGTTGTCGTGCCATTGAGGAAGGAAGGAAGGAAGATAAAAATAGTTATTAGAAATTAACAATAATCGACAACATTTTGAATGCTCAATGGCAGATTGATTCCGACAAGGGGCTGGGGAGCCCAGTCGGTTAAGCACTCGCTTAGCATGCGGAAGGACCCGGGTTCGGGTCCGGGCATCGCCAAAATAGCTGCCGACCTATAAACGGCCCGTGCAGCCAAAAATGTCCGACGAATAATACCCCGTGTAAGGGAGTGCACGTTAAATATCCTTCAAAGTCCTAACGCTGCGTGTGATGTCGCCCTTTAAAGGCTGCGTTGGGTGCCTATTCATGTGTCGACTAGTCACTTGACTGTGGTTCTAAAACGTCCCCAAAAGCCCTCGTGCAGCTCTAGTGCGACGATAATTGAAAAACCTAACCTACCAGGGACAGAACCAAACTTCAGTGTAAGAAAAACCAGCCTGTCATGGATTAAAAGTGTTATCTCCATTCGTTAAATTTTATAACTAATGGTGAATAAATATTTGTTGAACCGTACTATTATAAACCCAAATAAAAGAAACATTATTTTCATTTAATTGTAGTGTCAGAAAATTTTGACTGCGCTGTACCAAATTTTTAAGAGCCCCTTCAAACTTTGTAGAGCGGTCTTTGCTTTTATGGATCAGTTAGGCAATCGTCTAGCATGCGGAAAGTCCCAGGTTCGGGTCCTAGCATCGCTAACATAACTGCCGACCTATAAACGGCCCGTGTAGCCAAAAATGTCCGATGGATAATAGTGTAGATGAGTGTATGCTCCAAAGTCCCAACGCTGCGTACGCTGTCACCCTTAACTGTTGCGTTGGGTGCTTACCCAGGTGGCGGCTCGTCATTTGCCTGTGGCTCTAAATTACGACGCCCGTCGCCAATAGCCCTCGTGTAGCTCTAGTGCGATGATAATTTTTAAACCTACCTACCTCTGCCTTTATAGGCCATCTTGATTATTCTAATATTATCCATCTAGATTCGCCACTTTTGACTGTGTATAGCGCTTTATTTACCAAGGATGTACAAGAAACTGTCCATGGGTAGGTGAAATGCAGTAACCACAATAAACTGGATAATTTTTGAACTGAAATAATCAGTTTAATATTTTTACAGGCTTAAGTTATTGAGTTCTAACAATGGTGCAGATTCAGTAGTTTAGAAACTGCAGTTTACCTACTCACGGCAGCGCAGACTACATTCATTACAATTTACAACTACACTCTTAAAACAAACGAGTGAGTTTAACTTAGTCCTGAGTTATTGTCACTCCTTCAGTGTCTAAAATGTACTTTTCCTATAGGAGTGGATTTCACTCTTTTGCTTTAAGAGTGTAGAATGGAATCATTAATGGCACTGATTTCCCATTCAGTGATGGCTTGTATTGAGAAGATTGGGTTTGGTTTCTACAGATGCCGTTTAGTGCCGGAAAAATTTGTCAAGTGCAACAGTGAATGGCGGCCTGTAGCAGTTTCTTTTACACTCTTAAAACAAATGAGCGATTTTAACTCAGTCTGAGCTAATTTTCACTCCTTTCCAGTATCGAAAATGCACTTCTCCCATAGGAGTGGATTTCACTATTTTGTTTTAAGAGTGTATGGTAGACTAACCAGTGAATGAACGTTTAAGAAGTCACGTTCGCCAGTGAATGAACACTAGGATATAATGACCAGGACAACCACCCATTGTCAGATAGCTTTCTAGTACATGGGAGGAAGTCAGTGTTGCCAATCCGTACAGTGAAATGATTTTCAATCCTTATTTTCCTAATTATATTTACCAAATGTTCATTCACTGGGGCCTGTTCACTCACTGGTCAGTCTACCCTACACGCTAAATCTATTTTTCCAGGACACAAGGCCTTCCTGGACGACGTCTCAACACTGGACTCTCTGACCGTAGCAGGAACCGTCAACGGCCTTCGCATTCCAGACGACTTGTTCCTCACGGACGTCGAGCAGACCGTCCACGGGATCAAGCAATTCGACGGCCTCGTCACGGGTCACAACGTCATCGTGAACGGGACTGTTGACGACATCGTCATTCCTGATGACGTCATCACTCTGACAGGAGACGAGGAGGTGCATGGGGACGTCCACTTTACGTCTGGGATTGACGTCCGAAGCGATATTGTTGTCGAAGGGCACGTGGACGGAGTAGATATTTCTGAGGTGAGTGCATGTTAACCCTCTTATGCATGAATTTTTATTTTCATCCCAAAAAAATATATATGTATCTTTAACACTCTCGCATTGTGGTAAAAATACTAAAAAAATTAACTACATTAGAATTTGAATAATTTCAATTTTTAAAAAAATTTCTATATGACAAAAACCAACTGCAAAATTCCAATTTTGATAATGACTAGAAAACTACTAAAAATATTTCAAAATATCCCTTTTTAACAATGATTAATTTTTCAAAACAATTTATTAGTATTAGTATTAATATTCTTTGAATACTGCCAAAAACGTAATTTCACAAAAGTTAATAACCTCACTCTAATTTTGAATACACTTTTACTACTGTCATCTATGAGGATTATTAGTAACTTAAACTTTAAAATGAAATGTAGTAGATGAAAAAAAGTTTTGTCTAGGAGGAGCTCTAATTTAATAGAATAAAGTGGATAATGTTACTTGTTAACCAAACGATAACAGTATGCATTAGGGGGTTAAATTCACCTTTGAAAGTGATAGTAGTAACTCGTAAAAGTTATTAATGGTAGAAGTGTAGGTATTATGTAATGCTTGAGTCCCATATATATATATTGGTCTGATATAATAATTTATCATTTGAGGCCCAAACTAGTCTAAAAGGAAGTTGGAAAGAAGATTTGGTTAAGAACTTTTAGTTTATCATTAAATATTTGATCTCGGTAGTACATTCAAATGTTTCCTTTTCTGAATAGGAGCTTATTAAAAACAAATTTATTTTCCTCAAGCATAGAGGAAGCATTCATTTAGGAGATAAGTGGTCAAAATATTACTTGCGGCAAATTAACAAGTACAAAACAACAAATTGGTTTTTAATCTGACTAATAAAGATGCTATTGTGTTTTTTAAAAGTTAAGAAACCACTGGTGGAAACTGTTCTAAGTTACCGTAACTATCCACGGCCAACTTCAATAACAAGGACAGAGAAGCTTTCCCAAACATGAGCTAGACGGAATTTTTGACGTCACTATTTTGAGTGCCGAGGATTGAGAAACTAGTTCGGGTGCAATCGGAACCCTAAAAATGTGGTCAGCCGTAAACGAGTGTTTCCGAACAGGTTTCGAGACCGGTTATCTTCACTTTCGGAACAACGTCACTCGGAACTATGACGTCAAACATTCCGTCCCCGAGCGTGTTTAGGAGAGGTTCTTTGGCCTTAGTATTTGAGTAGGCCGTGAACTATCGTAATGTTATTTTGATGTCTATTTCTCTCCACCTTAACTTAGGTGGCCAGGGAGGCCCTCAAACTCAACGAGTCCCACGAGTTCAAGCACGGCGTTTTCTTCGGGCCTGTCACGATCACGGGAGACCTGACAGTTGGAGGGACTGTCAACAAAGTAAACTTGAAGGATGTCGTTGGAGACATTGTCTACAAAGACGACGAAAACGTCGTCGTGGAGTCGCAGAAGACGTTCAAGAAAGTCGTGGCCGAAGCTGTGCAGGTGAGTAAATAAAACTAGTTTCGATACACTCTTAAAACAAGAGTGAAATCCACTCCTATAGGAGAATTGCATTTTTGACACTGGAAAGGAGTGAAAATTAACTCAGACTGAGTTAAAATCGCTCGTTTGCTTTAGGAGTGTAGAATTTTTGCGGGTATTAACCTTTCGAAGTGGTTCTCAAAACTGAATCCAAAACCGAAAATGTTTATCTAAAGTTGTGCAGCAACTATACTCGAATATTTTTGTAACATTGTGTTTAAATGCCAGTAGTATCAATATTAGAATGCTTTGGGTCTTTGACTCTTTAACTTTTCAAAAAATATGTCGCTTAGCTCCAGTGCAACGATATTACCCCCTCCGCCTCCTAATACTTTGTATTCGGCTTAAACTATTTACTATGAGTTATGACCAAAGCTTTTCTTGTATTTAGCCAAAATCTTTTTTTTTTGCATAATGGATTCGCGTTCGTCATTAAAACTAAATATATTAAAGTTTTAGCTATTTCTTGGTTTCCTGTGCAGTATAGCCTACGTTTATAAACAAAATTTCAAATCGAAATTGTCTCCTCACATTAAGAGGCTGGGGAACCCAGTCGGTTAGGCACTCGCCTAGCATGCGAAAGGTCCCAGTTTCGGGTCCGGGCATTGCCAAAATAACTGCCAACCTATAAATGTCCGACATGCCCCGTGTAAGGGAGTGCACGTTAAATATCCTTCAGAGTCCTAAAGTTGCGTACGATGTTGCCCTTAACGGTTGCGTTGGAGGCCTATTCAGGTGCCGGCTCGTCACTTGAGTGTGGTTCTAAAATACGACGCACGTCGCCAATACTGCCGTAATAAGGTAAACTGCAGTAATCGCCACAATGAGTTGCACCATTTTTGCTCTTAAATAAAAAAAGTTCCAGTATGTTTTCTTGCCGGTTAAAGTAATTGAGTGCCTGCAACAAAGGTCCAAGTCACTATGGAAGATACTGCAGTTTACCTGCCTACGGGAGAATTGCCCTAGTGTAGCTCTAGTGCAACGGTAATTCAAACATAACCTAATACTCTCGCATTAAGGTACGTTGATCTCTAACAGGTGGAAGACGGACGGATCAACGGCTACAACCTGGACGTCGACTTCATGAACGTCCACGGGGACCAGGTCATCACCGGAACCAAGACCTTCAAGAAACCAGTCACTTTCAGCTCCCTCACCATCCAGGACGGCATGGTCGGGACCCTGAACATCAACAAGCTCTACGAGAGCCGGCTCACTCTCATCATAGACGACGAGGACGTCGAGAGCGAGGCCGAATTCGCCGACGAGGTAGTCGTGGAAGGCAACCTGGTCGTCAAGGGACTGGTTAACGGACTCAGAATTCCTGGCGACGTTGTGTTGAGGGGATCGACGGAGCCTGTCGCTAACAAAGCGTTCGTTGGCGTCGCCAAGGTGGAGAATTTGGTGGTTGGTGGGGATGCTACTGTTTCGGGCACCTTCGGGGGCGTTGATTTGGAGAAGCTGAATGCTGAAAGGTTAGTATGGTTTTGATAAGAGGACTCCCTTGGAATTCCACATCTTGAAAATCGTAATGTTATTCCTATGGAAAACATTCGCAAGTCAATTACCGCCACAATTTTAATAAAAGGTGACTAGTTTCTTGTATCTTTGTAAAGAACAAAAGGAGTAGATTCTGTAAAATTAATTTGTTTTGTGAAAATCACATAATTAGTATTTTTAATAATTTTTTGAAGTCAGTAAAAAATGGAGTTCGCATTAAGTTCTAACTTCAAAAAATTATTTAAAATACTAAGTACGTGATTTTCACAAAACAAATTAATTTTACAGAATCTACTCCTTCCGTTCTTTACAATGATACAAGAAACTAGTCGCCTTTTATTAAAATTGTGGCGGTAATTGACTTGCGAATGTTTTCCATAGGAATAACATTACGATTTTCAAGATGTGGAATTCCAAGGGAGTCCTCTTAATGGTGAAAATAGTAACATCGTTTTCTATTAGATAAACTAGTAAATCACAGTTGAAGAGCTTAGTGGAAGAACGTGCCAAGTGACATTTTTGAAAAATAAAATTAGTAATTATGTTCATTGACAAAAAAAAATCTAACTTAACGATGTAAAGTTTCTAATTTGTCAAACTTTAAGTTAGGTATATTTTTGTAGCACTACAATTTACGTTTTCAACGGATCTGAGTGCAAACGAAAACTTTAAAGCTCATCTTCGCGTTTTCACCTTTTTGTCACTTAGGAGGTTCTTCCACTAAGCTCTTCGGATAGATTTGAGAGAATTTAGTTTGAAAAGAAAGTATCCATATATTGGGTAAGGAATAATTGGTTTCTAGGCCAAGATGATAAGATTACGTTTGTCCTCTGATAAATGCCTCTAAAAAGTGATGTATGAAAAAAGTGATAAAAGTGATGTAAGGATAATGTGCCTCTAAAAAGTGCCGTTGAAATGTTAAACACATCAACTGCAGTCCTCTTGCCGAGATGCGAGTGGGCTGGGGAGCCCAGTCGGTTAGGCACTCGCTTAGCGCACGGAAGGTCCCAGGTTCAGGTCCGGGCATCGCCAAAATAGCTGCCGACCTATAAACGGCCCGTGCAGCCAAACATGTCTGACGAATAACACCTGTGTAAGGGAGTGCACGTTAAATATCCTTAAAAATCTATAATACTTAATTTCCATTTATATTGCTTTTTTCGAGTTTAAAACGTGAAACTACGATTTTTGTGGTTATTTTTAAGGAAGACAAGGTTTAATGTACATTAATGAGGCCAAGTGTCTTCGTAACAAAGAAATTGGATAGCTCTGGCAACTTGTTATAATGCACTGCTATTTATGGCATTGGAAGTGGACTTCCGTGAGAATCTTGTTACTGCATCAAGGCATCAAATTAGCATTTTGCCGTGCGTACATTTTGCACTTCACTTTTAAATACTATAATTTTCAGGAAACCTAAATTTGCAATTAATACAAAGTAGACGTTGTTGATAATTGAAAAAATTTTCCTTCACAGGATCTCTCTGGACCAAGATCAGGAGTTAGAAGGCGACTTGTGGCTGGGGAACAGCGTAGTTGAGAACCTAGAACTGGCCGGTCTGGTGAACGGCGTGGACTTGGAGGACTTCGCCAAGAACGTCATGTCCAAGACCAGAGACCAAGAGATCACGGGCGAGAAAGTGTTCAAGGGGACAACGATCGTCCAGGGCCCTGTCACCACAGTTGAAGGTGGGTCAATTATCGAACTTAAAAGGTAGAATAGTAAACCTATTAGATTAAAATATTAAACCTATTAGACCTACGATTTAAACAAGCGTAGCAAAGACAAACCACTGTTACGGACGGGTCAAACTTGGAAACAAACACCCGTTTTGAACGTTTCATTTTTTTTGTACACAAATAGACTAAACTTTTGTTTTATTAACTAAAATTAAATTATCAAGATTCACTTTGAAACCGTCTTAATATAGAAAAATATCAAAGAAAATATCCTGGTTTAACCCTTTCGCTACGAGGGATTTTTGTTTCCTCGTAATATGTGACAGGAATATCATTATCAAATCCTTAGTCAGCGACAGAAGTCGTGGGCCGTTTTAGTAGTGAAAAGGTAATGCATTCAATAAAAGTTCTGTAGCCAAATGATTCTATATCGCGTAACTGACATTCAGAAAACGAGTTTGTTTGCTCTCTTGCATCTCGAAAGCTTTCAAAAAAATTATATCATGCAATTTTCATTTTATCCAGGTATCAACGGCATCGACCTTAAATCGCTCAACGACCGCGCCTTCAAGCTGCACGGAGCGGACAACTACGTGACTTCCCCCCTGCAGTTCGACGACGCCTCCGCCAGAGACGTCAGGGTTGACGGCTTCGTCAGCGGCATCAACCTCACTCACTTAGCTCTTGACGGCCTCAAGAAGACGTCCGACGTCCCTCAGCACGTTCTCGGGACGGCCCTCTTCAAGGAGGGATTCGACGTCCAAGGAGACGTCGATGCTGATACCGTCAATGATTTAGTGTTGGCTGATGGAGTTTTGTTGAAGGACCGACCGCAGACCATCACGGGTGAGTTTCCAGAAGTTTTTGTGGTATTTTGAGCTTGTATTTCCCCCGTGCTGGTTTGGTAAAAGGCGATTTCACTAAATTAACCCATTAACCCTTTCAGTCCCAGTCATGCCATTTGGCATCATCACCTTCAATATTTTTTTCCAAATGTTTTTGATCCGTTATGACATCCAAACACGCATCATTCGATTCTTCACACTTTGTTCTATTCGACAATATTTTTATTAATCTTAATAGAAGTCAGAACTACTGTTTTTTTTGTTTTGAAAATAGCTAACAAGCGTTTCAAGAGATTTTTTAAAAGTTCACTTTCAGTTCCGCATATTTAAAACACAATTTAAACTATTTCGGTTAAAGTAATTACTAATTTTTTTTAGTAATATGGTCAGATGCCTTAAAATATATAACTCGAAGTGTTTTTACTCAATATATATATATTTATATTGTTTTCCAGAGTTAAAAATATTTACATTATTTCAAAAACCATATATAAATTTAAATGATTTTTTTTTCTTATGGAACTTTTATCTTTGACCTAAAGTAAGCTTATTTTGTGAATATCGGATGTTTCTGTAGTGTAGTAAATTTTTGGGACTGAAAGGGTTAATGACTCATTAGTTAAAACCATTAATAGTTACTAAATACGTTCACTTTTGTGAACCGACCACGGACCATCACGGGTGAGTTTCAAGAGGATTGGGGCTGGGGAGCCCAGTTGGTTAAGCACTCGCTTAGCATGCGGAAGGTCCCAGGTTCGGGCCCGGGCATCGCCAAAATAGCTGCCGACCTATAAACGGTCCGTGCAGTCAAAAATGTCCGACGAACAATACCCCGTGTAAGGGAGTGCACGTTAAATATCCTTCAAAGTCCTAACGCTGCGTACGATGTCGCCCTTAACGGTTGCGTTGGGTGCCTATTCAGGTGTGGCTCGTCACCTGACTGTGGTTCTAAAATACGACGCCCGTCGCCAATAGCCCTCGTGTAGCTCTAGTGCTACGATAATTCAAACCTAACCTAACTAGAGGGTTTTAGTTCGGTAATATACATGTGTAATTTTACTGATAGCTTCAATAAAACTATGGGTTTTATCAGAATTTGGTAATCGTCCTTTAACAGTCCTTTTGTGAGAACCATTAACATCATTGCTACCATTAACAAACTTCAAATTTATGACCATCAAATAACTTTCTAAAATTGTTAGGGCAAGAGTAAAGTAAAACTTTTCAGTCCGAGTTCAGTATTCAGACGACTGATAACTGGGGCTTAATATTGCTTAATACTTTCATAAAAACTTTTTAAACAATTCTCGGATTATATTGCTTTTTCATGATCGTTTACGATTCGGAGATTAATGTGGTTTCTGTAAAAGTTGTTACTTGACAATAGGGTTCATTGCACTGAAGCTGGAACTAGGTGTTAACTTTAAAAAAAATCTTGTTTGTTGCAGAGTGCTCTTGTTTTCGATTGCATAAATTGTGTTGGCTATTTAAAATTGAAGTTTAAATTAGTTATCAAGAAACTGCGAGCTGTTTAAATAATTTGCACATAAAATTCGGCAAGACTAGTACAACGCTAAAAATCCCAAGATTCATTATATAATCGATAAAAATTGTCGACTATATCCTAACATTAGGGCTGTTGACCGCTGCTACCATTGAAGAATCGGAGTACACTGGAGCATAAGTGAGCTAAACTTAAAGTCAAATATGCTGAAGCCTTGTACGAGGTGGGTATATTCTTACGCGAAGTGCCCCTTTGGATCGGCCCAAAATTAAGAGACCCGTCGCCAAAAGCCTTCATTTAACTACACTCCTTGCCAACCGAAGTTGGGTAAATAGAAATATGTTATGGAGATCCTTCCGCGCATGTAAAAGAGTTTCATAAATTATTTGTGAACCCATCCAGAAAACAAGTTTCAAACATTAATTTCGTTTAAGGTCTAACAGATTTGAATTTTATTTGAAAATTTGGCTATTTTATTAGAATGAAAAGTATTTTGGTTAAATTGTATCCAGATCATTTTGTTTGTAAATATTACTTTACAAGAGTTTCCTATTAACGGACCACTCGCGCTTTTTCCCTTTGCCTTTTTACTATTTGTTTTTACCCAAGTTAGGTTGGCACGGAGTGAAGGATGATGAAAATTCAACAAAACAATATAAAATTGATACAACTGTTTCCTTCTTCGCAGGTCAGTTCACCCTGGGTTCTCTTCACGTCTCGGGCGACCTGAACATAGACGGTCGAGTCAACGGTCTCGACCTCTCAGCAATCCAACCCGACCTGGCGCGGACGGACCAATCCGAAACAGTCATCGAGTCCGACGTTACGTTCACACGTGCGGTCCACGTGCGGCAGGATGTCCGCGTGTCCGGCCTGGTCAATGGCATCGACCTCAACAAGGTCCGGGAAACTCTCCTGGTGAGGGACGGCGACCAGTACGTGTCCGGGAGCAAGGTCATCCGCGGCACGGTGACGGTGAAGGGGGACGTGGAGGTTGAGAAGGTCAACGGTATGGATTGGAAGCAGTTTTTGGCTGATGTGGTCAGGACGGATATACCGCAGGTGAGAACACTGTTTTTGTTTTCTTTTGCCCTTTCTCTACGCAGGATTTTTGTTTTCTCGTAATGTGATGGGGATGTCATTATCGAATAATTAGTAGTACGGCCTTCTTGGCCGTTTTAGGATTGAAAAGGTTACGATTTCTGTAGTTTGTATAAAAGTTTGATAGGTAATAGCAGCTATCAGAAGCTTTCAACACTGAAGGACTCAAGGGGGAATGGGCGCGCAGGACCGGGGTCTCCAAACTCAAGTGCCTCAATGCTAATCCAATCGGGAAAAAACTATTTTCTTTGCCACATTTCTCCGGCTGTATTGAATATTTTTACAAGCAGATTTTCTTATGTGATAAATGTAGCTGACTTGCAGGTCCCTATCTTCCCACTTTTTGAAATTGCTTCGAATATTTTGTGTAAAATAATTTAGTAGGAATATTTTTTAATATTCAATAATTTCAAAAAGTGGATTGTCGGGACTTGTAAGTCAGCTACATTTATCACATAAAAAAATCCGCTTGTAAAAATATTCAATACAGCCGGAGAAATGTGGCAAAGAGAATAATTTTTTCCCATTGGATTAACATTGAGGCACTTGAGTTTGGAGAACCCCGGTCCTTCACGCCCATTCCCCCTTAATCCTTTGTTAAAATTCTGTTGTGACTGAAAAGAGCCAAGTTGATAGTCTTTAATTCGACCTCGGTAATTTGGTAAGGCACAGACTTCTGGAATCCTCTTTTCAAAAATTTAGATGATCGCCCGTAACGAACGTACTATAGTTCGTTATTTTTTTTTACCATTTCCATCATCTTTAGCTCATCGATCAGAACAATCACGTTAGGGCAAAGTGGTTTGACGGGATTTGTATGGGAAAATGAAGCCCTGCTTGATGAGACTGGCCAACACTTAAGTGGTCATAGGACACAAAATCTTCAAAAAAAAATTATCATAAAAAAAATAACAAATATTTTAGAATAATTTAAAACAAATTTTATTTATTTCTGCAGTAGAACGTGAGGTGTAGTTTTTTGTGTCATGACATCTGTGTTGGCCAACCACGTTTATAATCTTTGCTTCCTCGTAATATTAGATAGGAATAACGTTATCGAATCCTTAGTTGTTCGGTTGGTTTGGAGCGCTTCAGTATTGAAAGGGATAAACTCCAAAGCTGTTTTTCTCATTGATCGTGTTTTCGATGATTTTTTGACTTTAAATTGATACAACTCAAAATCTACTGCCCATAGTGTCAAAATTTTCCACTCGTATTTTTCAAACATATCTTTAATTTGTCTTTAGGGATTAGTTATAAATAGTTTATTTTTTAATTTTTATAAAAAAAAGTGAACCTGTGAAATTATTAAAAAAACTTCAATATTTTTTTTAAAAAAACTATGGCAAATAAGAAAAATCGGTAAAGACAGTTTGTTAAATACATTTTTCTGTTTACAAAAATGCTAAATATTTGTTTGCCAATAAATAAGTTTTTGACTTATAACAAAAATAAGATCACTTTTTGACACATTTTTTTAAAATAAATAATAATTTAAAACCTTTGACTGTGTAAGTTCTTTAGTATACATTTATGGAAAAAAAAGTTATATTGATATCTGCAATATTAAAAATGTTAAAAGTGTCCCATACCCCTTAACTGATTCTTTTTACAGGTTGTAAAATCTCCAAAGACATTCGTCGACGACGTCGAAGTGAACAGTTTTGTCGCTGATGCGGCGTCTGTTGGGTTGCTGAACGGTAGGCGATTGGAGGAAATAGTGGATGACGCCGTACTTGTCGACGTACCCACTACAATCACAGGTCCCAAGGTAAAAAATTGTCTAAGTCACTTCTAAAATGAATAACACCTGTCGCATTGCAGTTTGATCCAAAAAACAGATAAATCATTTATACGTTATGTCATAAAGAGTAGAAGAGTACAGGATAAGAACCGCTTGATTTATTAGGTCTTCCCGTAATTGTGTCAGCTTGGCGGAAATTGGCGACAGGGAACCGGTTTCTCTTTCGCTTGGTCAAAGCGTCAGAATCGTGCATCGCGTGAATCTCAGTAAAAAGTCTTGAAATTGGTTTCTTTACACCAGTTTAGGCGATTACTCGCTATCATCGCCAAAACTGCCCGACGAGGAAAGTTTTCTACGAAATTAAGCGGTTTTTCCCCTGTACTCTTTAGTTCTTCGTTGCATTTGTAGATAAAAACCATTCCGTTTTGACCCGTTTATACGTCAGATTTTCAATGTAAAGTATGTTGTGTTAATTTTATCCTAGTAGGCTTATTTCAATTAGCCAGTGATTCTCCAAGCGGCAACCACTGCTTTTAGTTTAGTGCTGATCGCCCTTCAATATTAGTTTTTAAATAATTTTATTTGGAATATCGATCATGACTGAGAAATGGCTATGCTGTGCCATACTAATTAAACTTTTAGTCACAATAAATTTGCCCAATATTTTAATTTGTTCGTAGATATATTTAGATACGCCAGCTCATTTGTTTTAGGAACTCGTATTCAGGCTAATTACAAAGTTTACTTAACTACAAAAGATGGTTCTGCCACCTACATTAATACAGTCCCCGCTCACTAATCTGAAGAGTCTTTAGTTATGATCTTAATTTTTTGGTTACATAATCCAAAAATCTAGAATATCAAGATCAACTACGAAGGAGCCAACCAAACCTCCTGGTTGTCCGTAGTATTTTCGTTGACAAATACTGCGGATTAATAAGCGTAGACTGTACTGCCATCTACCTCCGAAAAATGATACTAATATATTACAATATTTTACCCAAGGTGTTCCAGAGGAGCGTCGAGGTGAACGGTGACCTAAATGCGGAGCTCATCAATGGACTTCGGCTCAAGACTGACGTCATAACCCTGACCTGTAACCAGGAAGGTGGGTTATTCTCGAAACATGTGACAATGTTAACTCTGATAGTGTAGTTTAAAATGAAAGTATTTCAACTATGAAATTTCAATATTGTACACTCTTAAAACGAGCGAGCGATTTTAACTCGGTCTGAGTTAATTTTGACTCCTCCAGTCTAGAAAATGCACTTATCCTAGAGCAGTGGATCCTTTGTGTTAAACCTAAGACAGGATCACTCCAAACGAGTGATTTTAACTAGGTCTGAGTTAATATTCACTCCTTTCCAGTGTCGAAAATGCACTTCTCCTACTGGAGTGGATTTCACTCTTTTGTTTTAAGAGTGAATGTCACTGTACAGTTTACCAATATTTGATAACCAATTTTACTTGAGGGAATCTCTTACATCGGCCAAATTGGAATACCATTAGAGTGGGCAAATTAATTAATGTTGACCAATTCACTCTCGGGTTGAATTTCTCGTAAGAGCCTGTGTGTAGAGATCAATCTATCAAAGCTGTAGCTGTTTACTGAGTGGACGTTGTACGCTGTGTACGGCTTGTTTAATGATTAGATTGAGATGTCGTACATAGTGGTAGTGGAAGGGATTGGCCATAATAGAATGTTAACAAATTAGTAAGAATTCTTGAATTCACGACGCTTGCACTTTAAACCTAATCTCAAAGTTTATTTTAGTGTACTTTTCTTGAAGTGGCATTTTTGAAAGATTTGTAAAATGTCCCTTCCGATATCATTTCCTTTTATCAACTTTTAAATTAGGACACCTAATTTAGCTTATCTTTTGTAAGTCGCATTTATGTGCTTAAGATTATTGTAGGTAAGATCTTGTTGAGTTAAGTTCTCTAATTGGTAACATTTACCTAATTTATCTAAAATAAAAATTTATATTTCAAAGTTGAAATTTTTTTGGCCATGATTCAGGTCCCCAAGTTATCACCGGCCAGAAGACGTTTGAGAACGTGACATCGTTTGCCGATATTGAGGTAGGAGGAACCGTCAACGGTTACAAAATGTACGATCTCTTCAAGGACACGCTTCTTACAGAAGGCGACCAAACAATCACTGGAAAGAAGTACATGACGGTAAGATTTTTGCAGTTAAATTTTTTTTGAGCATTTTAAACCTTAGCATGTTGTCTACCTACCATATTTTAACTGTTGTAATTTAGTTGAAGTTTAATAATTTTAAACTTTAATAATTTAAATCCTCTTAATTCTTGCCTATTTTGAAAAGCATAGCAACAGAATAATTTGTTTCGACTGACCTTTCTCTCGCAAACGCATTCTTTTTATGTAACTATTTAAAAAACTCTAAAAGGATAATGCCAAATTGTCATTGGGACTGAATGGGTTAGTCTGTCTCAGAATCTGACGTGCCAAGATTTAAATCCGCATCATTTGTGTTTTGATTGCAACATACTTCAATTATTCATCTTTAGTATTACTGTGCTCATATGCTTCTAATCTGTGAGTGACTTCTGAACTCTCTGTTAACTCTTGGACGTCTTGAAACTAACAAGAGTCAATATATAACGTTATTGATGTGGTAGGAATCCATATACATCAACACCAAATTCATCATGGTCATTTAGCCATAATTTTTCTAATTTTTTCCCAGGGCGAAGTGACATTCTCGGCCGACGTTGTTCCAGAGACGGTGAACGGACTAAGACTACGAGACGAGCTGGTCACTTTGGACACAGATCAGGAACTGGAAGGTCCAGTTACATTCACCGAGGACGTTTTAGTTGGCAAGAATCTGTATGTTCACGGTAAGATATTATCATGTACTTTAAAACCATCAGATCTTATGTTTTGTGTCTGTCCGCCTGTGCTTTTTCCGTCGATATTGATCTGCTCTTCATAAAGACAGTGTTTTATAATTCTCATTCCAACTATTAGTTTTAAAAAATTTTAAAGGTAAGACCTCGTGTGTAACCGTTTAATTTTTTTAGTCTATCTATCCGTATTATAAGAATTAACGATGAGTATTAATCTTAATTTAGTGCCTAAAGAGTTGAACCTCTTGTGCTATAAATGCAACAAAAAGGGCCGTATCACTTATTTGTAGTTAACAGATTATTTTACATTGTTTTTAATGCAAAATGCCTTCAACATTAAATACTAAAAGAATTAAGAAAAATCAAATCGGAACTAATTAAAGTGTTAACTGTTTGAGGGGAGCTTTTAAAAAAAACATATGTCCCCAAATGGGGACGCCAGGTCGCAAGGGGTTAATTTTAATTTGCCGTTGTTTATTATAGATATCTTCAAGTAATAATGGTTACCGAAAAAAATAGTTGGTGCATAAAATGCACTCTGAATTTTTTTTTATATATAATACCTAAAATACTGACCTGCAATGTAATTTCAAAAAACATACAGCCTTTGCAGACTTTAAAGTTCTAAAACACTCATTTTAATCGAAGTTCCACCTTTCCCCACTTTCTCCTAATGAAAAGTAAAACCTTTGCCTTTATAATTGAATCTTGTAAGTACCGCCAGTAGATAAAGGGTTAAAGTAACAGAAAAGTAGGCTATTTTTTTAGAACTTATGAAATGTTCACCATGAATGGCTATTCAATTTTTAATTTAACTATTTAACAGGTCTTGTGAACGGCGTTGACGTGGCCGAGTTGGCCGACGAAGCTGTCTACCTGTCCACGGACGATATCGTCTCCGGGTCCTACCACTTCGAGTCTGCGTCCGTGGCCGGTGACGTGTCCGTGAGAGGGTTGGTCAACGGAGTGGACTTGCCAGCTTTCGATGTCAACGTGACCGACTTCTGGACGGACACGGAGACCTCCTTGGCGGCCATGGACAGACATTCCGGGGATAATTGCGAGCTGGTCAAGTTCATGCAAGGGGTGTTGTCGAGTGAGTCTCGTTTTTTAATGTTTTTTTTGTTTTTGTATGGAATTTTAAGGTTCTTGCAGTTGTAAATATATTTTTAAGGTAATTTGAAGGCTCTTTTCTCTCCTTGGAAGTGTTTATATTGAAAGTAAAATTATTTAGTTGATTAAACATTTTATAATAAGGTTCTCCTATGAATTATTTAGAATTTTTGTAAAAGCTTTTAATTTGTGCATCTGAAATAAGATTTCAGTGGTCGGGTTCAAAGCCATAAAAAAAACTGAATTGGGGGAACTGAACTAATGCTTGGTTGTAACGTAACTTTGTTCCAATAATATACAAGGGTCTTTAGTCATCGCCTAAGCCATCATCTGCACTATCCAGTCATGGAAAAAAATGTAAAGAGACGTTACACGTTTATTTTTCGTGGTAGATGGTCTTGGACTCCGCATACCGAAAAAAGCCTCGGTGCATCTCTAGTGCGATGTAAAATCAACCCAAATTCTAAGTATTGCTATAGCTGGAAGTCAACGGACTTTTCCATGAATTATCGAAAGCTAATACTAGCTGGTTAATTCTATTAATTTAAAAAGACATCATAAAATCCTTTAAAAAATGACCATAATTCGCCAATTTTTCTCGTTAATGTTTTTATATTGTTGGACTGAATAGAATACAGATTAATGAAGTTAGATGGAGTGCCGAATAAATTTTCTCTTTTACTTTAAAATTTCAATTATTCCCTAAATGTTAACTTTGTCTTCCAGAATCTTATTACATCCTGGACAGCTTCGTCACCCACCAAGTCTTTGGTATCCCGGCCAGCCACGTTCACGTTCTTTCCCCAACTGACGTCGCCCTCGTATTTCCTAATGACGAAGACGTATCCGCGAACGCTGTACTAGCCCAGTGGAACACAACGACGAGATCGTTCGTGACGAAGAATGAAGTGCTCAAGACTACGATTGCTGAGACGAAGATCTACAGGGTTGGCAAAGCGGAGCTTGCAGTGTATATCGGCATACAAGATAAAAGTGAGTACTTTGGGCTTTGTTTGATGATTCAGATGCAGTTAAAGTTCTCCTTAGACTTTTGTATAAAGATAATTGCTGGCAGGCATGCCAACTCTTCGTATTTCACCCGTTACTTTTGGATTTTTGGTAGTTTTTGAATTTCCGGAGAAACTAATTATTGACTTTAGAAAGGGAAGTATTAAACTTTCGGGGGCACATGGATATCAGGAAAGTAATTTTGAAAACCTATTGACTGGCTTCGGCATACAAGCTAACAGTGAGTATAAGCTTTCAGTCACAGTGATGCCATTTGGCATCATTTTTCCGATCATAATTTTAAAAATATAATAGAGTTGACAGCTATTGGGATTCATAAAAACATTTTCAAATGGAAAAGTTTAAAGAATCGAATGATGCGCTTTTTGACATCATAAATTGCTAAAGACGATAAAAAAATTCTAAATTGAAAATGCCAAATTGTCATGTAAATGAAAGGATTAAAATTCCCGTCGGAGCAATAGCTGACCTGGAAAATAAACATTTCATGCATTTGTTTTGGATTTTTAACTATTCTGTTGACTTCAGTGTATGTAATCGAATTCAAGAATGGGAGATATTAAACTTTCGCGGGTAGCACGGAAATCTGGAGCGTGGTTAAGAATCTAGTAAGTGGAACCAGATATTTAGAATCCTGAATTTCTTAACGCTATGATAGTGTAGAGAAAGCGATAAATGGCAATCTCCTAGATTTTATCATCTAACATTGTCTTATCCTCTTACCTTTCATCTCATGTTGCCATCTACATTCAACATTCGCAACTAAATACCTCAAAATACTCAAGTATTGTCCCCTTATCTTTCCATAGGTTCCTTTGTGCAGCTGAACGGCTCCCCTCTCCAGATCAACGACGGTTTCTCGTCGTCAGACGTCTTCATCCAGAGCCAGAGTTCGGCCCTAGTCGCACTCCTTTTCCCAAGACGAGGAACGTGTGAGGTGTTCAGGATATCCGGGCTGGACGGCCAGCAGCCCATTGTAGAACATTACGGAAATGCCACAGTTGGAAAAGGTGTGTATTTTTTTTTCGACCTAAGCTACAGATGAATAGGTGAGTGCAGAAACCACTTCATTCAAAAAATATCCGAAACTCGTTTTCAATGAAAATAAGCGTAGAAAGGCAAGATGCGTGTTGGGTGCAAAAACTACGTTAGTCTGTTGAGTAGTTCCGTAAATACAGGACGTTTGTTTCGAGTGTTTAGTGCAGAAATATAGGAGTTGTTACGTTTTTTCTCCCTCCTGAAAAATTTGAAATTTGTGACTGACGTTGTTTCTGCACTCGCCTATTGAAATAGTGCGGGTATTTAAATTTTTTTTCAAGATTTTCAAAAATATTGATACCGAAGCAGTTGACTTGCACCACTCGTTATTTGTATAAAAGTAAGGTGTGGACAAATCTCATTGTCGCCGTTAAAGTGACCTATTGGGAAAATATCACTTCAAGTTATAAATGCGAAAATATTAAAATTTAAATATCTAGTAATGAGAGCAAATGTTAAATTGATTGGTAGAATAGTAGGGATGCAGTTAGCATTCTTTTATTTTCTATAGTTAAATTCATTGGAGAAAAGAAGTCGGACATTTTTTTGTTACTAGCTTTTTGCCGTTAGACCATTTTTCCGCGGGCAGTGCTAAATGTATACGCTTTGAAATTCGACGTCACTTGGTCGTTAACACGTCGTGGTTTAAAATAAAGCTTGAAGCAAACAGTCTTCCCCTAGTTAGATTACGCAAAACAAACACTACTCACTTACAGCTTGGAAACGTCTTTGCCCTATTATGAATTAACTTTACAACGGGCATCCTAGTTTTTTAAATTCGTATTTGGCTCTGTATTCATCAATATATCTCGAACTAATTGCACATTAAAAATTTGGTAAATTAATTCACATACTGTGTGCAATTTTCCTAACCGATCACGACTTGTTGCACTTAATCATCCCAGTTTTTAATTTCGTATTTGGTTCTATGTTCATCAATATATCTCGAACTAATTGCACATTAAAAATTTGGTAAATTAATTCATATACTGTATACAATTTTCCTAACTGATCACGACTGATTTCACTTAATCGCGGCTAAAAAATTTCATAAACCAGTTTGCAATAGCCAAATGACGCTTAATGTGATACTAATCCAACCAATCAACATTCCAGGTTCCACGTCCGTCGCCGTGTTCGAGATAAATAACGCCCCCTACTTAGCAGTTTCCGGATCTTCCGAAGTTCCCCATTCCTCCACCAGAGGGCTCTTCAAGATACTCCAGCGGGATGAGACCGGTGGATGGCAACGAACCCAGCGCGTGGCTTCTGCGGCCAGCACTTACGTGAGGCACTTACTGTACCACGGATACCACTACTTGGTCATCAACGACGTTTCACCGGTACACGAGTCCAGAGAACCGAAGAGCATACAGGTGAGTGTAAAATGGCTAATACATGTAATTTTTTTGAGAAAAGGAATTGTTAAAATTTAATCTGTATTTAACTATGATTTCTGATGCAGTCGTTCTTAATAGTGGCGTCTTCAGTGTTACTCATTTAAAATTGACTGCTCAACTAAGGTTGGCAAGGAGTGTAAATAGAAATATGCTATGGAGAAGATCCTTGTAAAGAGTTCCTTGTAGGATGTAAAGAGTTCCATAAATTATTTGTGAATCCATCCAGAAAACATGTTTAAAACATTAATTTCATTTAAGGTCTAACTGATATGAATATTTGAGAAAAATTGGCAATTTCATCAGAATGAAGTGTATTTTGGCTAAATTGTATCAAGATAATTTTGTATGTAAATAGTATTACCTCTCACGAGTTTTCAACTAACGGACCAAATGCACTTTTCCCTCTACATTTTTACTCTTTGTTTTTACCCACGTTTGGTTGGCACGTAAGATTCTGATGCCATCTCTTTGCTGTCCAATAACATACGAGTTTAACTCAAGGCCAATGAAATTGCAACTGGCCTGGTACCATTAGTTAATTTAATGCTAAAATAAATTTAGTAAGAAAAGTTATTTTTAACTTTATTTCGCGATCAGATACTTAATTTGCAAAGTATGACAATTGTTTTTGTTTCGGTCACTTTTTGGTACTCTTTTTCCCAGCTAGCTTTGAATGGGTCTACTACTCGGTGACTACTTTTTCTAGGTTCTAGTGGTTTTTCAAGTAGGCTCATCGGTCTCGTCACCTGACCATGGTTTTAAAATTTGAGAGTCGTCTCCAATCACCCTCGTGTATACCTTGTCTATTTACTAGGCGAGCCCCGAAAATACTTTCTTCGACCATCCCTTCGCTTGGTTTTCTAGGAAACGGGGATCATTGCATTTATAAACCTAACGCGTTTGAGTTTCTGTTGTGAGGTTAACAATCCGAGCAATTAAACCAGAGTAGGGTGGGTAAGAAGCACGCTCACGCCGTCTCGAAGAAAACCAAATGCAGTGATGGGGAGGAAAAGGCTTTCGAGGCTCGCATTCTGGATAGACAAGGTATAGCCTCTAGAGAGCGACACTAATTCTATAAACAATGTGTAAACTAGTACAACCCCTTAATACTAATCTCCAACCTGATTGGCTCTTTCTCTCCGCCCAGATCTACCGCAACTCCGCCCCTCGCCCCGCCCACTTCGGCCTCTTTCAGAAGCTGCCGTTCGACGACTCCGCCGGAATCGAGTCGTTCCACTTCGCCTCGCAGCTCCATCTAGTGTCCTGGAACAGAACTTTAATCCAGGTCTGGAGACTGGACGGTGAAGCCGGCTTCAGACCGGTTTCGGCTTTGCGTGGAACGTGCGTGAAGGTCGTACGACCGTTGTTGGTCGGAGGGACCGTGTATCTGATGGTCGGACAGCATGATGTGGAAGGACATGTGGAGACTGCGTCGGTGCTGTATAAGGGGCTGACGAAAGGTGAGGATTTACGTTTATTTTGAGTAATGATTTGAAGGCTCAGAAAACAAGACCATAAAAAGCTTTGTGATACAGAGATCCAAGATTAAAGCTTTATATCAAAATTGCCTATTTACAATGGAAGAGCTTAGTGGGAGACCGTGATAAGTGAAAAAGAAAAATGAGATAAGTTGTAATTGTTTGCACTTAGATACGTTATAAACGGCACTTTAAAAATGTACTTACTGAAAACATGAAAATTAGAATCTTGCCTTGTTATCTTTAAAGGTGGGAGTGTAACATTTTCATAAACACAAATCTCATTTTTTCAAAAATTTCACTTAGCACGATCTTCTACTTAGATCAGTAATTATCTGAACTATTACTCTTCATGATTGCACTGAAACTATCCATAGTTTATGCAATGGTTCTGCTAACTCGTAAATGACAGTAAGAATTAGAACTGAAGAAAGTAGACGCACGTGGCTCGCTTGTATTATGAACCCTCCCAATTCGAAAAAACTTAACATTTTGAGAGGTGGGAGACTAAAAGAAGTCGGTCGCGATCACGGAGGTAGGAAAGATGGGTAGAGGAGACCTTCAATTGGAAACCTGGCAGCCCTGCTTCAAATCATTTCGAGATTCTTCGCATAGCACCGACACCCGACACCGAGGTATCCCCCGGTGCACCGCTCTAGAATGCTTCATTTGTGCGCTTCTGCGCATATACAGAGGCTTCTCTATTCTCCTTCCTACCTCTATGGCCGCGATCGAGCAAGATTATTTTTGAAAATCAGTCGCTTAATTATGTTTTAGACTATGAAGATCTTCGCCAATAGCTCTTGTGTAATTCTAGTGCGACGTCAATTCTCATTAACGCTTTGAAAAGCATAGTCTCCTAGTCGCAAAAATTGACTGGTATGTGGAAGAGCTTCTTTAGCATCGTCATAAATGAGTTTTTTAATTTTAAGTGTTGCATTGCTTGCCTCTATTTCAAATCAAATGGTGTTTCATTATTAGACTGTAGTAGTCTCAGTAACCCAGTCTACCAAAAGGATCCTCAAGGTGGAGATGAGTTACTTCGGCTTGTATACTACTATTAACGTTATAATCAGGAATAGTGGTAGGAACGTCGCTGTAAGTCAGCGCTATCTAGTTGTTGATGGCATATTGAGGTTGCGTGCGGTGCACCGCCACAAGTCTATCTGCAATCATAATACGTCATCCGATAACCTACAGTTATTTCAAAATTGGTAACGCGTCGGAATTATATCTGAAATATAGCCGAATACATTAATATTTACTAACGTGCATTAATTTTTTAAATTGTCTCTTTTCAGGTGTGAATTATATTCCCAAAGACCTCACTCATTGTTAAACCAGAACAAGATGGCGGGTCCATTTTTACAAGAAATTCTATTTGTTGATTTAAAGGACTAATTTTAAACATGTGTTATATACTAAACCAGTTAAGTTTTTAATAAATTTTATTCGTTTAAACTTTTGTCTCCATTATTTCTCGTTTACTTTATAGCATTCCAAATCGTAGGAAATGAGCAATGGTTGATAAAATGGCAAGTATAAGTGGATTACTGGCTTGGAGGTGAGACAGGAAATGCTAAGTCAATAAAGTTTATGCATAAACGTGTTTTCCCATGTGAAGTCATTGATTGCATCAATATTTAGCCCAAACAGATGCATGGCGAATTATTTGCCTGTTAACTATGACAACTTTTGTGCACTAAACTGATCATCAACGCAAACTTTCAGAGCTCTAGTTAAGATTATCTCGCCAATAGGTGATGTGCAGCTCTCTTCTACAGGGTAAGGCAAACAAAAGTGGCTCTGGTCTAGATATAGAAATACGTTGAAATGCTTGGCGAGAAAACTCCTGAAGCCGCCTGAAACATGTTTTTGCATTGGTTGGAACGGATTAGCTTCACATTAGAGCTACTCGTAGACTAGTGGCGAGTTCAGATATTGGTTTTTATTGCACGAAGACGTCCGATAATGCAAATTTTATGTCCTCCAATCAATTTAGAATGTTCTGTATTATCAAAAAGAAAAAGGCCCGATTCTCTAGGATAAATAGCGATCGAAACGATCAAATAATCACTAGTGGGAACTTCAAGCTCTACAAACCTTGTTTATATTTCATTTCAACTAGCTTCAAAAACCGTAGCGTAATTGCCGGCAAATTGAAGCGATCAATAGCTTCAGTTAGCAAACCTGTTTTCGTATTGGTTTTAGACTTGGCAACATTTCTGTCTTATTCTTATCTCTAGACCGGGGCCACTTTTGTTTGCCTCAGTAACAAAAGCCAATAAAACAAGTTGGCCAAGTGAAGTCATTGAACGATTGAATAGTTCATGAATTTGACTTGGAAGTTTTCGCGCGGCTTCAGATGTTTTTCTCGCCAAGCGTTTCCATACATTCATATCTCTATGTTGGAGACACTTTTATTTACTCCACTCTATACGTCCGACTGTTAAAGTTTAGGAAATTCGACTTTTTAAGCATTTTCAAATACATTTTTATATGGCAGTACTTCAAATAAATATGTGCAGTTTCGGCTCGCAAAATGACGCAATTGTTGCTAATTAGTCCTTCGACACGTTTTCAGAAAATGAGTCTTATTTAGACTAACGTCAGACATTGATTGGTCGTCATGGTTTGGTTGGTTAGATTTATGTAGGACTACAGCTACTTGAGGACTTGAGCCAAAATTCCTCTTGACTTCGTACAGTCGTCAAGTACTTGTATATTGTCACAGAGGTAAGTTGTAAAATAGTTCTAAAATGATCATAAAGCCGTTTATTTTAACATTATGTCATACAATTAAGAAAGAGAATAGAGCGGTTCATGCTTGTGCGCAGTAACGCATAAAAGAAGCAGGCTAAAGCGGAGCACCTCGGGATACATCAGTGCCATTATGTTATGCGCCGTAACTCGAAAAACCTGACGGCCCTGCTTCAAACCTTTTGAACTGATAGACCCCTCTACTCCTTCCTAACTCTGTGCTCTATGTTATAATTAATTTGCCAATACAAGTAACAAGGTTTATGTACATTTCAAGACGTGCGATACTGTTATTAATGTACAATTGTACATTCCATGGACAATTGCAACAGGACTTGGCCCTTTATTAGCTGTTGAGAGCATCCCCGAGTTGAATTAAAAACTAGAATTAAATTAATTTAAAATGTACGAAATTAAAAAAAAATTCCATGCGACTTGCTTATTTTTATCTAAACGAATAACAAAAGCGTAAAATAGTCACTTGCATTGAAAGCTTTCGTTATAGAATGTAAGAATGCTTACAATACAGGGAGTAAGCTTTTATTCAAGCAGATTTTTTTTAATTTTTTTTTATTAAATGTGCTTCAACAATAGAAAAAATATAACTTTCCCTTTGAAAATATTCTTAAGATGCTTGGCAAGAGTTTATTTTATTATAAAAATTTTATTTTCCAAATTTTTGGTTAGAACTAAAAAAATAATCTTTCAACTCCATTGAAACAAATAAAATTCATTAAAATTTTTGAGTATCTTTGCAATTATCCAAATCTAATCTTATTTTCAAGCTTTTCTAACTTTTAGTAAAGAAATTGTATTGAATATTTGTACAGACCCTCTGTTCCTAATGTAGTTGACTTAAACGTCCTTATAATAGCACGTATTGTAATTGGTTCGATTATTTTGTTGAAACGTTACACATTGAAAATCGAAAAATATATATTCGAACGAATTTCGAAAAGTGTTGTTATTAGGATGCTTAAGTAAAAACATAGGGTCTGGGGAGCACAGTCAGTTAGGAACTCGCCCAGCATGCGAAAGGTCCCAGGTTCGGGTCGGGGCATCGTCAAAATAATTGCCGAATAATATTAGCGAAAATGTCCGACGAATAATACCCCGTGTAGAGGCAGTGTAAGTTAAATATGCTTCAAAGTACTAACTCTGAGTACGATGTTGCCCTTAATGGTAATGGCCCACGTCAGATGTTGGGTCGTCACTTAACTGTGGTTCTAAAGTACGATGCCCGTCGTCAATAGCCTTCGTGTAGCTCTAGTGGAACGATAATTCAAACTAAACTAAAAAATATGTAAAAATATTCAGTACTGCTCGAGTAATTTGGCTTTGAAAATTATTTTAAAACTTTAGATATTAACATAGAGAGAAGAAATCGGGTTGAAAACCCGGCTACCTCTCTTATTATTAACCTCTTGTGACCTGGTCTCCCCATTAGGGGACATTTTTAAAAACCTCCCCACAATTAAAACGTTAATTAGTTCCGAAATTGACCCAAATATCAGTTTTTAGCTTTTGATTACAGGTATCGGTCATTTATTTCTATAAAAAAAATGAAGTTGAACGAGGGTCAATACGATATTAGATAGAGGCATGTATTCATTAGAGAGAAAAAAAAATATTTGAAAAAATTTCAAACTTTTCACAAAATTATTTTAGTAGTTAATTGTAAAGGCATTTTGCATAAAAAACAAAGTTACAATAATCTGTTAATTACAAATAAGTTATACGGCCTTTTTTGTTGCATTTATAGCACAAAAAATGTGTATTTTTAGAATTTAAGGCGTGTCCCTATAAGTTACTATTAAACACGATTTTTTAAAAAATTTCTTTGTGAAAAACATTACTTTTTAGCATATATTTGTATGAAAAGTATGTTTATATTAGGAATATACGTGTAGGATTTTGCTCGAGTCTTAAGAGATTATGTTTTTATTTTAAATTGTAACACATTTATTTCTTTTAAAAATAAATTTAATTCTACCCCCCCCCCCCCTAAAGATTTTTGAAAGGTTATTTCAACCAAAAGTCATATTAATGCAATTACAACAATGCTTACTTTATAGTAACCAGTAAAAGTCGAAGGAAATAATTTACATTGTTTTAAAATGCATCAATTCGCAACAATGAATCCAAATAATGTTAAACAATACTTTTTTTTCGATTAACTTCATTCCAGCTACAGATTTCACACTAAAAACGCCGTATAGGAATAGCTCTTTAAAAATATGGAGTTTTGGTGGATATTATATTCGGTGGATGTTAGTTGAAGTAACGTCGCACTAGAACGTCATGAGGCAACGCCGTGGACAATTTCATTTTCCGGCAATAGTAAGTCTGTTACAAATTTCTTAATTTCTCTTACTAAGGTATTATAAATGCGGTTATTATAAACTCAAAAGCTTCTTATGAAGACTTGCTTGACCACGCAATACTCTAAATTTTATATAAATCATTGAAATTGGTATATATATTCTTTTTAAATGCAACCGCACCTAAGACATAACGTTTATTTTTACTATTTAAAATGGGTTTAATTAAAGAATCATGGCTGCAAATTTCACGCCAAATCTGGTAAGCCGAAAAATTGGTATTATGGCAACCTTTGGCGAAATTAGCAATTGCATTGACAATTTCGAATTGTTAATCTATTTAAATCTAAAATGCATATAATTTATTCTGAAGTTTTCTTGTACTAATCTTTTATTAATTAACGACTTTAAATAACGATTTTTTAAACCAATTCTTCGGCATTTTAACGCTCCGCTTTTTTTTTTATAAATCTAGTTTGCAATTTAAGGAATGTTTCCGTTGAGGGTTTTAAGTCTGCCATTTTAAAATTAGGTAGTATTTTTGGTCATTTCGAGATGGCACTTGTCTCGGCAGGTGCCGGGGTTCGTTATCAATTCGAATTTTCGACATTTTCAAAAAGCCGCCAAATCCGGCCCCGATTCTTTAGTTTAACCTTAAAATGTACCTCAAACGTGTAATTATTACTTATAAAAAAGTTTAAGAAATGATTTTTTAAATATTTAAAAATATACTTAAACGTGAAATTAAAGTAGACTGTTGCAAAACAAAGTCATTTATTGTATTTGTGCACTTTTTATAAGATTTCAATTGCTCCTTCACATTAATAGCTAGTACGCTATGTACCAAAAAACATAGTTTTTATTAAGAATTCGTAGCCTACACTATTTTTTTTAAATTTTACAGAATTTAAATAGGGATTTCATTTTTTTTGGTTAAATAAAAAGCTTGTTAGTTTTATATTACACTCTTACAGCAAACGAGTGATTTTAACTCAGTCTGAGTTCACTTTCACTCCTCCAGTGTCGAAAATGCACAACCAATACAGGAGCGGATCCTTTGTACGTTGAATCGGCTATAAGATCACTCCAAACGAGTGATTTCAACTCAGTCTGAGTTAAAATTCACTCCTTTCCAGTGTCGAAACTGCACTTCTCCTACAGAAATGGATTCCACTCCTTTGTTTTAATAGTGTACATTTCTTTGTTTGTTAAAGCAATTTGGAGTTGTGTCACGTTATCTTATTCTACTAAATATTTTTTGAAAATATTAGGGTTTTCCAAATTTTTTATGTTGATATTTAGTTACGAATAAAAAGCTCGTGTCATTTAAAGCGTTGTTGGTGACATTTTTCGAACGTTCCAAATGACACTGAAACGGATACGATGATTTCACCCAATCAATTTTACTTAATTATTCTTCGAACTGCGAATAAACTCAAAAAATGATTAAGAAAATTAAGGAATATATTTACTTTGTAAGAAGTTTAATCAGACGGAACGGTCGTTCCGCCCGCCAATCTCAAAATGACGCCAAGGGCAAACGGCAGTTATGTATATATACAGGAAATATTTCGCTATGTTAACAGCGAAATCGATTTTATTTTTTACCAGCAAAACTAAACTTCCTAGAACAACTTAAAAAATACAGTAGAGAGGTTTCGTGGATTACTTTAAATAAAAAAAATTTGGTTATTCTAGAATAAAAAACATCGGAGAAAAAAATTATGGAAATTTTCGAAAATGAAATCTTTCGAGCAGTTTTAGTCAAATTTTGACCTAATTTTTGCTGAGACCTACAGCTATTACTAGACCATGAATCTCGAAGCGGTATTTACTAAACGATTAAGAATACCCCAATTCACATTCTGCGTAAGTTCGAAGTTTCAAAAATACTTCTTTCTATTTTTAATTAATTAAAATCTATATTACCTATGGCGGTATGGTTGCACGATAAACAAGCCATCCTTGCGGCCATGTATCTAATAAAACGTGCAAAGGTTTGCTATATTTTCGGCGAAGAGCAGTTAGTAGCGCCGTTAACTATTGGAGGGATTGTAACAGCTTGTAAAATATATGATTAACCAAATATCTAAATAAACATATTGAAAAAAATGTCTAATTAATAAACGAAATGCATCATTTAAACTTTTTGGCATTTTTATTAGAAAACTTAAGGTTAACGCGAGTTAATGAATGGATGGACTAATTGATTTATGAATGTAAACAATCATATTTGCCTATTTGGTTGCCATATTCAGTTTCCAATACCATTCAAAAAATTAATCTTTTTTTTTATATAACGGCTTAAGGTTTTATAAAGGTTAAAAAATTAGTTTTTTTTAAAGAATTGTACTTGGTTATTGTTTTTCGTTGAATAGGCTTTATATTTTTTTAGTTTTAATAAAAGAAAAATGAAATAAATATGCCTTCAAAAGTGTATGAAACAAGGTATAACAGATGGTTGCGGTAAACAAAAAATAAAAACTGCGATGTAAGCTCGAAATGTGTTGAAAACAATGATCGGGAAAAAAAAGTCATCTAAGCGGCTCAGTGAATGAGAAGTTAAACGCGTCCACCTCGTGATCGCGGGTTCGAGCCCCGGCTGAGTCGTCGGATTTTCTGGATGGGTAAATTCTGGTCGCGCACGTCAAATGCTTATGTGGCGTGTAAAAGATCCATGGAGGGCCCAGTTAGCCTGGGTTCTCTCGGAAAAACTAAATCTCGGCATCCACAGAGAGCACAGATTCATTGTAATCTGGGCGTCATTGGTAGCGAGAGTCGCCTAGATGGTGCCACAAAAAATGGCTTTCAGTTCTGGGGCAAAGGCTTGTACGCCAGCGTTTCAGCACCATTAGAGAAAAAAAAGTCATCTGGAAATTTATTTCTAGATGACGATGACGTTTTAATTTAATTTCATCGATGTGCAGTTCACTTTCACCATTTACAATATTGATGCTGAACCATTTTAGCTTCCCTTCGGCATTGTTCCCGGTGGTTATACAACTTTCCATAGACATTGAAATTATGTATTCTATTTTGCAGTCATATTGCCTTTGTATCCTTTGAACTAATTCATAAAACATGTTGGTAATCCTCCCTACACTCTTAAAAATGAATGCTCAAAAACGACGAAATTTTCCTTAATTTTGAGGATTCAGTTTCCTGGCAAATGCTCCGAGTTTTCCTTTCCTCAAAGTGAGGACATTTGAATCGTCATTTTTTTGAGGATTTGAATGTCGTCTAATCTAAAGAAATATTTCGTTATTTTTGAGCATGTGAATTTAGTTGTTTTGAGAGCTAGTTTCCTTAAATTGAGGATTGTTATTCTTAATTTGAGAGTTTGGCATCGTCATTTTTGAGCATGTGATTTTGTTTTTATAGTTCTGGTTACGTTAAATTGAGGATTGTTATACTTGATTTGAGAGTTTGGAATCGTTATTTTTGAGTATGTGATGCTGTTTTGATAGTTCCGGTTTCGTTAAATTGAGGATTATTATTGTTCATTTGAGAGTTTTGCATCGTCATTTTTGAGCATATATATTTATTGTTCGGGCAGCTCTATAGTTAAACTCATAGTTTCCTTGCACAGAAGCCACGACCATGGGCGGAGCTATAAAACGCGCGGGGCAATCAGATGAAGAGAAAATTTCAGTCGTGTTATTTTGTCTTCATCTAATTGTTCCGTGCGTTTTATAGCTCCTCCCATAGTCGTGGCTTCTGTGCAAGGAAACTATGAGTTTAACTAGAGTTACGTCGTATTCGGTCTAGTTTCATCATATTTGAGGAGATGCATTTTTCTAAAAAGTTTTTAGGATGCTTTATAGGATTTTACTACATCATTTTGTTATTGGTATTTTTCACCCAAATACAAAAAAAGCTATAATTATATTCCACATTTGTCTTTTTTACGGACACGAATCCATCTATGTACAGCTTCTGAAATATTGAAGGCATTTTGATACAAAATTGACTATTTGCATGTAAAACTATAATATATAATGTTTATAAAATATTAAAAAGATTCTCAATGTATTTCGGAACCAAAATTTGCTTTGAATATAAGTTATACAATCAGTTTATTACATTCCAAATCTAGAAAATCCACTTTTAAATTGTTCATTTATTTTTACAACAAAATAACATTTCACTTTATTTAAATCTGTATATTTATTTTATCAAAATAAACACAAGTTTCGAATTTTTTTATATACATATTGATTATATGATGACGGGCCAGTGGTCTGGGAACTGCTGGGCAGGCTGGCATTTTGTGTAGTACTTCACAAACTGCTGCTTCAATCATCAGTACTTCAGTCGTATCATTACAGCAGTTTTGTCTTCTAAAAAAATAGGAAGCATTTAGTATACTTTTCATAACCTAATTGGGCCAACCCTTATAAAGGCGAGTCTAAAAAAACAACAAATATAGCATTTGTTTAATTTACAAGTTTAAGTGGAATACTAACACATCAAATTTACTGAAATTAAAATTTTAGTATTTTTTTTTGGGGGGGGGAGGGATGAGACAGTTTTTTAGAAGTTAGGCATTTAAACAATAAAATAGTACACAAAATTTCAGGTGGATAATTTTCTCAAACAAAAATTACAGAAAGAACTTTTTTTTAAAAAATAATTCTTTTTAAAAAGTTAGGCTTAATTTGAATATTATAGCTTTACATTTAATCTTGTTTTTAATTATTTCTATTAGAGATCCAAATCCCTATTCCTGAAGCTTGGAATCAACATAGTCCATGGCACAAAACTAATATACTATATTAAATGAATTTTAGTTGCATCTTCGAGTCGAACCCAAAAGCATCTACCTAAAAAACAAGGCCGTTAAATATTATATTAAGAAAAAAAAACTTATTAATTACGGTATTTTATTAAATACTTTTTGCATTAAAAGTACCTTTAAAGAAAAAAAATTATGGAAATATAATGCATTCAGTGCACATAAAATTTTATCTTTCAGTGTGAAATATTTTTTAATTATAAAACCATAATTTAAAGACACAAATTATGCATCGTCAAAATAATACTTTTCACTTTTAATAAATATGCAGAATATAAATAAATTTTTTTTATTAATAGTTAACTAATAATTACTTTATACCATATTAGTTGAATGAAGAAAATAAACCATTTTTATTTTGACACAAAATGAAATGACTTAAACTTACCTTAATAAATATTGATAATAATCCAAATACTTTCCAACAACATAACCCCTTTTCTATATATTTTAACTTTTTTCCGTTTCTGCTTCACATATTTATAAAAAAAATCCTAGAGTATCGAAGTTCGAATTTAGCAATGGCACCTGGCGGTGATCACATCTGCTGTCCGAATAAAAAGCAGTTTATTATCATAGAAAGGCGAACTTCGAATTTCATGTTTAGAATTCGACACCTGTCGTTTTTTAACACATAACAAAGTGTAATGTCGTCTTCCTTTTTTCAGTTGGCTCAAAACTTTATGTGACTACTTTTTACTAATTCGTATATTCTATCGAGCTTCTAATTTCACCGAAAGAAAACGAAAAAAAAAAGAATTATTCTTTTTCAAAAAAGAAGAGTTGAGCAGTACCATGCAATCTTCAAAAGTTTTTCAAACGATTTACGAATATTTAAAGTTGCTTTAAAATATTATGTTTTATTATTTAATGTGTTCCGTTTATGCACTCATTATCTAATTATTTTTTTTTAAATACTGTTCTTAATTTTACTATGCAAGATTTATTAAATCGTTTGATGAAACCTCTGATTTGCAAAGCGTTCTTTAGCTGCGTTAAACTTGATTCAAGAGTGCAGTGTAAACTAACAGTTGAAAATCAGCATCAATAGTAAACAAAAGCTATAATTCCGTTCTATTTTTATAATACTTACATATTCTAATGAAGGCAAATAGTTTTATGTTTAGAAACATGCTACTTCTTGTTCTTTACTGTAAAATTTAATGTTCAAGCTGCTTGTATATATTACGAATTATTATGTTAGGCCTAACCAAACTTCAAGAAGCCGCCATTGTTTGAACCGCTAAGTTCCAATCCCAGAATGCAACGGTGCGAGTACAACGAGATTCAGTTTCCTCAAAATCAAGATACAGAATCGTCAAATCACGATCGTAAAAGTGAGGATTCGCGTTTACTCAAAAGTCACGTGATAGTTTGACGAAACAATCCTCAAAATTAACGAAATGAGGCTTGAGGATTCATGAATCGTCAAAAATGAAAGTGTTATTTTTAAGAGTGTACCTTAAAAAGAATCTCATAAAATAAATATAAAAAAAAAAACTACTGATATCCACAAAAAAAAAAAAAAAAACTTCGTAAAAGTAAACAAACGCCAATCTCAAAAAAAAAACACCCCTATTTTTAAAAAAGAGTCATTATGAGAATTGTGGCTAAAAAAGCCGTGATATAAAATGAATGCCAATCTCTTATGTAAAACTTCCTGGTCATAATAAATAGTATAATTTAAGTTTTGCTGCTATAAAAAAATGGCACTGTTTGAGGTTGGTGCCCATCTTAACCACCCTCTATACCTCTATATAAATGTATTGAGATCATACATTTGTCAAAGTTTTTTTTTAAAGTATCCTTCGTTATTCTGATTTAGTAATTCAAGTTCATTTGCGTGATTTAATTTTTTAGGGAGATTCAGATGGGCACCAACCTCAAACAGTGCAATTTTTTTATAGCAGCAAAACTTAAATTATACTATTTATTATGACCAGGAAGTTTTACACAAGAGATTGGCATTCATTTTATATCACGGCTTTTTTAGCCACAATTCTCATAATGACTCTTTTTTAAAAATAGAAGTGGTTTTTTTTTTTTTTTGAGATTGGCGTTTGTTTACTTTTACGAAGTTTTTTTTTTTATTTACTTTGTAAGAAGTTTAAATTACAATTGAATGCTGTGTTGGGCTATTTTTTTAAGGTGCATAAATAATGAAAAGGAAAGGTTGTAGTTCGTAGTTGTACAAATATACTTGTTTTTCCATAAGAATTTCAGTAAGTATTTAAGCAACATGAAAGTTCCCTATTTCAGTTCTTTTAGAACTTCTTGTTATAACATTTTGCCAAAAATGCGTACTAAAAATGTTTTTGTTCTTTTTTTTCCAATTTTTACAGCGAATAACTCTTTTCTCACTCATTTTCAAGAAAAGACTCTTTTAATACGTTAATAAGTATGCAAGTGTATTATTTAGCCCATTTATTTTGTGCAATTAATACATGTACTTCCATTTTTAATAAATGTTTGCTACAAAACTTGTCAGGTCAATGCTAACTTAAACCAAGATAACTTGTTTCTCTATTTACACCAAAGAGAAAAAAAATTCTGATTGAGGAAGCCAATAATTTTTCTTTTAAGTACATAATTCAAAACGAAATTGGGAAATTCGACCGAAATTTGTATTTTTTTTAGATATAAGGACACTTTAATTCAATATTTTTATGGGGCTCTCTCAAATCAATCAAACCATTCCGCTCATCAGTTTTCAAACCTTAGTTTAATGAAGACCACCCTGTACGTTTGTAATTTCCATATAAACGGTTGGTTTCAGATTAATTTGCTCGTGTAGCTCCAGTGCGATGATAATTCAAAACTAACCTAACATATTAATTTGATATTTAATTATTATGAAGAAAATTGGATGTGAAAATATGCCTAAGGTACATCGCATTCCTTATATTTAAAGCCTCAATCACAACACTTATATTAGTTGAAAATGTCAATTATTCCGAAAAAGTTAAAATAATTTTTATTTCTTATATAAGTAAAACATATATAACAAATTGTTTTAATTTATTACATGCGTTTAAATTGATATTTCAATGTATGTTGATGCATTTAAAACAATGATTTTAATCACTGTTCCATATAACAATGAAGTCACCAAATATGCATTTAAAACAATAGTATTTACGAAACACATTTAATTGTTAAATTTCATTTCTTCGCCATTTAAAGTAAAGTGCAGACGCGTTTTGAAACTAAATAAAAAAATACTTTTTTTATCATTTATATTTGTTGAAAGTTACTAATCCTTTAAGGTAAATATTCTTTTATGCAATATTACTGCAATCAAATTGTTTAAATGCTCCAGTTTGTACATTTATAGTTAATTAATTTCTTTCTGGTGAAAATTGAACGCATAAGTTTTCGCAGTAGTATTGATGCAAACTAACATTTTCAACATACATTTGTTACTTTGCAATGAAAAATAAACAATGCTCTAAAGAAATACCTAAACTTTCCAATTTTAAGTTTTGTAAGATCAAATGTAAAATGTTCCGCAATTTAAAATTAAGATATGTTTTAGCAATTGAAACTTTATTAATTTATGAGCTCTTCTTTAATAGGACTCAACAGTTATGGCGCCAATGGCGGAGCCAACATCGTAAAGACAGTTCACTTGGAATTTTGAATCATCTCTTCATCAACGGAGAAAGCAACTGCTCTAGGACATCAGAAAACAGGAGGTAAGCTCAAACCATACCTGCCAAATCAAACCAAAAGAACTTTACGTAAGGTGAATCTCAAAAAAGTGTTACAATTTTCAGTCTGTTACCGATAGTGTAATGAAATTAAGAGAATATTTCAACTTCAGCCTAAAAAAATATTTAATTTTATGTATGTTTAAAGCACTAGTATTTCTTGGTAAATTTTAGAAAAGCATCATGACATTTGTTAGCATGAGAATTTTAAATGTTCACTTGTTATTTTTAGTTAGTAGTAGTTAGGTGAGCAGTTCATAAGTTGATGAGCCAAATTTGTTACTCAAATGAGTGAAGTGTTGAATACGAGTTTATCATTCACATTTTAACCAATATGTTTTTTTAATGATATTATTAACAATTATTTATGAAAACAGAACATTGTTATGGTTTTTAATTTTTAATGAATTACAAAATAATGTTCTATTAGTTCACATATTTAAAGGAAATGGTTGTTTTAGAAAATTTGTCACCGAATTAACATAATTCCTGAATTAAGTACCAGATATCCATAAACTATATTTTAAATAAAAACAAGCCAAACTAAACTAAAGAAGTTGGTAAAGCAACTCTATCTCGACAAGTACTAAGTGCAAAAATGCCACTAAATGCAAAAATGCTATTAAATATACTAATGCTGCAAAATAGCCGCGGCAATTTAGTATTTTCGCCTCGGATAATTTAGTATTTTTGACACCAATCGAGTTCCACCATGCAGTCACCCACCAGGTACTAGAACTTTGGTGAATGAAGGTTGCTTTTTAGCTAGGGGTGTCCCAACTCCGTCTTTGTTAGTAGAGCCGATACCTAGGGATTCTAGTTTTAGTAGTAGGCAGGTATGGTTGTTTCAGAAAACCATCACTTCATCATCATCATCATCATCATCACCACCTTCGACTTCTTCGCTGTCAATCCTGTTCTTCGAAAGGGTAAGTGAACTATTTTCACTTTTTATACTTGTAAGGTTATATGGGTTGCTAAGGATTTATAGGATCTGTAAGGTTTTATAAGCCGTTTTTATTAGGTTGAATTAACGTAGAACTAGAGCTACACGATCCTTGTAATCGGGTCTCATTTAACATGAATTCAAACGGATAGGTTTAATTATCATCGCACTAGAGCTACTCTCGGGCTAATGGCGACGGGTGTCATGATGTAGAACCACAGTCAAATGACGATCCGACACCTGAGCAGGCACCCAAAGCAACTTTTAGTAGCATCATAGGGACCCTATACGGTGTATTATTTGTCGGACATTTTAGCTACACAGACCGTTTATAGGTCGACATTTATTTTGGAAATGGCTTGTCCGAATCTGCGTTCAATATAAGTTAAATAAAAAATATCTAAAAAAAGCTTAGTTCAAAGTAAAGGGGGGAAGGGGGGGGGGATGTTTAAACGGTCCAACTGAAATATCGTGCAAATGATGGAGTTGACAGCTTTAGAGGACAGTTCAATTGGGAATTTGGAACAACACTTCAGCAATGGAGAGCACAACTGTTTCAAGGCATCAGAAACCAGGAGGTAAGTTCAAACCATACCTGCCAAATAATTGAATAGTTTTTCTTTAAAATCTAGTTTAAAAACGAAACACTGACTTCATGTAGGTGAATCTCAAAAAACGTTGTAATTTTCAGTCTGTTACCGATAGTTTAGTGAATTTAAAATATATTTCACATTAGACTCAAAATATAAAATTAAGTACCCGACTTGTACTAATACTTAACAAAATAGTAACGGCAAGTATATGTAGTAGTTATGGCGAATTGTTTAACGCCTCCCGTCAGCGCTCGAGATAATTCAGTATCCTCGACAACAATCGAGTTCTGCCATGCGCGGTCACCAGGTACTTTAGCTAGGGGTGTCCCGACTGCGTCTTTGTTAGTAGAGCCGATATCTATAAGGATTCTAGTTTTAGTAGTAGGCAGGTATGGTTGTTTCAGAAAACCTCCAATTCTTCATCAACACCACCTTCGAATTCTTCGCTGTTAATTGTGCTCTTCGAAATGGTAAGTGAACTATTTCCACCTTTTTAACACTTGTAAGGCCGCTTTTATTAGGTTGAATTAAATTCGTGCTAGAGCTACACAAGCCTTGTTATCTGGCCTCATTTAAGATGAATTCAAAGGGTTAGGTTTAATTATCATTGCACTAGAGCTACTTGAGAGCCAATGGCGATGAGCTTCTTAATTAAGGACCACATTCAAATGACGAGGTGACAATTGAGCGGGCATCCAATGCCGCTTTTAGTCGCGGAATCGTACGCATCATCGGGCATCTATAAGGTGTATGTTTTATCGGACATTCCAGCTACACAGAACGTTTAAAGGCCGAGAGTTATTTTGGCAATGACCGAGTCCTAATCTGGGTTCAATATAAGATAAATGTAAAGCTTAGTTCAAAGTAAAGGGCAAAAAAAGAGTTCTAAAACAGTGGTGGACCGTGGAGCCATCACACCACCGGTGTGGATGAATATGCCGTGACAGGAAGAACGCGTAGTTTAGTGGAGTTGAGTTGTTTCCTATTTAAAGTTGAGTTGTTTTCCTGATGAAGGTTGAATTGTTTTATGCTGAAAGTTCACTTGTTTTTATGATGAAAGTCGAGTTGTTTTGATGCTGAGGATAAAACGTTGATAAAGTGTAACGTCACGAGTAATAGAGTGGAATTGTGTGACGTTAAGACATACGGTATGAAGTAATTCAGTTTTTATGGAATGGCAAGTGTAAGTTTTGATTTTAGGGAGTTGCATATAAATGCGGTATCAATGTTTGGAAATTTGTTATTTTATTATGATATGCGGAGTTGAGTGGATTTTAGTTTAGGAAAGAGTTACTACATTTAGCGATGCATTGCATTTGCTGGCGCATATTTCTTTATGGTTTAGAAATAATTTCTTAGTAATAAAATTTTCACAGAGATAATGGGTGCGCTCCGTACTCGAAACTAAACGTACTCGAAACGAAACGTACTCGAAAATAATATTAGCATTACACATTATAAACATTTTAAAAAGCATTTCACAAAATGTTACAAAGTTAAAACAAAACTATCACGCGATCACATTTAATCTTAATATTTACGGAGGATGGATGTCGGCATAGCTAAAAATAACGAAAATAATAGTTAAATCTTAAACAAACAATTAACACAGCTTAGCGTATTTCACACAAAAAAGAAAATTAAAAAAACAAATAACACACGAACAAACTCAAACTTGATATTAACGGAGGATGGTTGGTGGCATCGTTAGAAAAACAAAAAGTATTTTAGTACTTCAAGCACATAATTAAAATATTTTAAAGCGTTTTACAAACAAAAAAAGAAAAATAACGATCACTTGCCAATGAACCAAATTATATTTACAAATACACAATTCGAAAATTAACTAACGAACACAATAAAGTTTTCACAGAGATAATGGGTGGGCTCCGTAAACGTACTCGAAAATAATATTAGCATTGCACATTATAAACATATTTAAAAGCATTTCCCAAAATGTTACAAACTTAAAATATTTACGGAGGATGGATGTGGGCTTAGTTAAAAATAACGAAAATAATAGTTAAATATTAAACAAACAAATAACACAGCTTAGCGTATTTCACACAAAAAAGAGATATAAAAACCAATTATCACATTTAATCGTAATATAATAAAACACAAAAGAAATTAAAAAAACAAATAACACACGAACAAACTCAAACTTGATATTAACGGAGGATGGTTGGTGGCATCGTTAGAAAACAAAAGTATTTTAGTATTTCAATCACACAATTAAAATATTTGAAAGCGTTTAAAAAAAAAAAAGACAAATAACGATCACTTGCCCAATACACTTAATCTAACGATGTTTAAATGCACACAACATTAAATGACTAAGAGATACTCCAAAATTTAAAAAAAAAACCCCAATTAATTATCTGGATAATTTCTATCATTGGCTGCCATCTTTGCTTAAGTATATTCTCTATTTATGGACATGGGGACGGAGTACCATTTGGACTCAGCGTCTTGTACGTGGGAACATGGCACCAACTCTCATGTTTGTAAACATTGCATTCAAAAATTTAATTCTTTATGTTTCTTTTATTCCCCAAGTTTGTACATAACATTTCTCTATTCATAGACATGGTGATGGAGCAACCATTTGCACTCAGCGCCTTGTGCGTGGGTTCGTGGCGCCGACTACTGTGATGTGTGAATATTGAAATATTCCAATTTAAATCGTTAATAAAAATTAATGTAAAATTGTTATTTTAGCCAGAATAGACAAAACAACGAATAGGTTCTTAGCATAAAAAATCCCATTTGGCATGCAATGCTTAATCACACATCAAAAATCCAGCTCAGTGAATAAATCGGCAAACAAAATGATACTTACAAATACACAATTCGAAAATTAACTCACGAAAACAATAAAATTTTCACAGAGATAATGGGTGGGCTCCGTGAACGTACTCGAAAATAATATTAGCATTACACATTATAAAATTTTTTTAAAGCATTTCACAAAATGTTACAAAGTTAAAACAAAACTATCACGCGATCACATTTGATCTTAATATTAAAGGAGGATGGATGTGGGCTTAGTTAAAAATAACGAAAATATTAGTTGAATCTTAAACAAACAATTAACACAGCTTAGCGTATTTCACACTAAAAAGAAAATTAAAAAACAAATAACACACGAACAAACTCAAACTTGATATTAACGGAGGATGGTTGGTGGCATCGTTAGAAAAACAAAAAGTATTTTAGTATTTCAAGCAGACAATTAGAATATTTTAAAGCGTTTTACAAACAAAAAAAAAAGAAAAAGAACGATCACTTGCCAATGAACCAAATGATATTTACAAATACACAATTCGAAAATTAACTCACTAACACAATAAAATTTTCACAGGGATAATGGGTGGGCTCCGTAAACGTACTCGAAAATAATATTAGCATTACACATTATAAACATATTTAAAAGCATTTCACAAAATGTTACAAACTTAAAATATTTACGGAGGATGGATGTGGGCTTAGTTAAAAATAACGAAAATAATAGTTAATAATTAAACAAACAATTAACACAGCTTAGCGTATTTCACACAAAAAAGAGAATTAAAAACAATAACACACGAACAAACTCAAACTTGATATTAACGGAAGATGGTTGGTGGCATCATTAGAAAAACAAAACGTATTTTAGTATTTCAAGAACACAATTAAAATATTTTAAAGCGTTTTTCAAAAAAAAAAATAACGATCACTTGCCCAATACACATAATCTAAAGATGTTTGAATGCACACAACATTAAATGTTAAAGATACTCCAAAATTAAAAAAAAATCCATTATCTGGTTACCATTGGCTGCCATCTTTGCTTATGTATATTCTCTATTTATGGACATGGGGACGGAGTACCATTTGGACTCAGCGTCTTTGTACGGGGGAACATGGCACCAACTCTCATGTTTGTAAACATTGCATTCAAAAATTTAATTCTTTATGTTTCTTTTATTCCCCAAGTTTGCTCATAACATTTCTCTATTCATAGACATGGTGATGGAGCAACCATTTGCACTCAGCGCCTTGTGCGTGGGTTCGTGGCGCCGACCACTGTGATGTGTGAATATTGAAATATTCCAATTTAAATCGTTAATAAAAAATAATGTAAAATTTTTATTTTAGCCAGAATAGACAAAATAACGTATAGGTTCTTAGCACAAAAAATCCCTTTTGGCATGCAATGCTTAATCACTTATCAAAAATCCAGCTCAGTGAATAAATCGGCAAACAAAATGATACTTACAAATACACAATTCGAAAATTAACTCACGAACACAATAAATATTTCACAGAGATAATGGGTGGGCTAAGTAAACGTACTCGAAAATAATATTAGCATTACACATTATAAACATATTTAAAAGCATGTCACAAAATGTTACAAAGTTAAAACAAAACTATCACGCGATCACATTTGATCTTAATATTAACGGAGGATGGATGTGGGCTTAGTTAAAAATAACGAAAATATTAGTTGAATCTTAAACAAACAATTAACACAGCTTAGCGTATTTCACACAAAAAAGAAAATTAAAAAACAATTAACACACGAACAAACTCAAACTTGATATTAACGGAGGATGGTTGGTGGCATCGTTAGAAAAACAAAAAGTATTTTAGTATTTCAAGAGCACAATTAAAATATTCTAAAGCGTTTTACAAAAAAATAAAAGTAATAATAACGATCATTTGCCCAATACACATAATCTAAAGATGTTTGAATGCACACAACATTAAGTGATAAAGATACTCCAAAATTTTTAAAAAAAAATCCATTATCTGGTTATTTTTACCATTGGCTGCCATCTTTGCTTATGTATATTCTCTATTTATGGACATGGGGACGGAGTACCATTTGGACTCAGCGTCTTGTACGGGGGAACATGGCACCAACTCTCATGTTTGTAAACATTGCATTCAAAAATTTAATTCTTTATGTTTCTTTTATTCCCCAAGTTTGTACATAACATTTCTCTATTCATAGACATGGTGATGGAGCAACCATTTGCACTCAGCGCCTTGTGCGTGGGTTCGTGGCGCCGACTACTGTGATGTGTGAATATTGAAATATTCCAATTTAAATCGTGAATAAAAATTAATGTAAATTTTTTATTTTAGCCAGAATAGACAAAACAGCGAATAGGTTCTTAGCACAAAAAATCCCATTTGGCATGCAATGCTTAATCACACATCAAAAATCCAGCTCTGTGAATAAATCGGCAAACCAAATGATATTTACAAATATACAATTCGAAAATTAACTCACGAACACAATAAATATTTCACAGAGATAATGGGTGGGCTAAGTAAACGTACCCGAAAATAATATTAGCATTACACATTATAAACATATTTAAAAGCATTTCACAAAATGTTACAAACTTCAAATATTTACGGAGGGTGGATGTGGGCTTAGTTAAAAATAACGAAAATAATCGTTAAATCTTAAACAAACAATTAACACAACTTAGCGTATTTCACACAAAAAAGAGAATTAAAAAACAATAAACACACGAACAAACCCAAACTTGATATTAACGGAGGATGGTTGGTGGCATCGTTAGAAAAACAAAAAGTATTTTAGTATTTCAAGCAGACAATTAGAATATTCTAAAGCGTTTTACAAAAAAATAAAAATAATAATAACGATCATTTGCCCAATACACATAATCTAAAGATGTTTGAATGCACACAACATTAAGTGATAAAGATACTCCAAAATTTAAAAAAAAAAAATCCATTATCTGGTTATTTTTACCATTGGCTGCCATCTTTGCTTATGTATATTCTCTATTTATGGACATGGGGACGGAGTACTATTTGGACTCAGCGTCTTGTACGGGGGAACATGGCACCAACTCTCATGTTTGTAAACATTGCATTCAAAAATTTAATTCTTTATGTTTCTTTTATTCCCCAAGTTTGTACATAACATATCTCTATTCATAGACATGGTGATGGAGCAACCATTTGCACTCAGCGCCTTGTGCGTGGGTTCGTGGCGCCGACTACTGTGATGTGTGAATATTGAAATATTCCAATTTAAATCGTTAATAAAAATTAATGTAAAATTGTTATTTTAGCCAGAATAGACAAAACAACGAATAGGTTCTTAGCATAAAAAATCCCATTTGGCATGCAATGCTTAATCACACATCAAAAATCCAGCTCAGTGAATAAATCGGCAAACAAAATGATACTTACAAATACACAATTCGAAAATTAACTCACGAACACAATAAATATTTCGCAGAGATAATGGGTGGGCTAAGTAAACGTACTCGAAAATAATTTTAGTATTACACATTATAAACATATTTAAAAGCATTTCACAAAATGTTACAAAGTTAAAACAAAACTATCACGCGATCACATTTGATCTTAAAATTAACGGAGGATGGATGTGGGCTTAGTTAAAAATAACGAAAATATTAGTTGAATCTTAAACAAACAATTAACACAGCTTAGCGTATTTCACACAAAAAAGAAAATTAAAAAACAATTAACACACGAACAAACTCAAACTTGATATTAACGGAGGATGGTTGGTGGCATCGTTAGAAAAACAAAAAGTATTTTAGTATTTCAAGCAGACAATTAGAATATTCTAAAGCGTTTTACAAAAAAATAAAAATAATAATAACGGTCATTTGCCCAATACACATAATCTAAAGATGTTTGAATGCACACACCATTAAGTGATAAAGATACTCCAAAATTTTAAAAAAAAATCCATTATCTGGTTATTTTTACCATTGGCTGCCATCTTTGCTTATGTATATTCTCTATTTATGGACATGGGGACGGAGTACCATTTGGACTCAGCGTCTTGTACGGGGGAACATGGCACCAACTCTCATGTTTGTAAACATTGCATTCAAAAAATTAATTCTTTATGTTTCTTTTATTCCCCAAGTTTGTACATAACATTTCTCTATTCATAGACATGGTGATGGAGCAACCATTTGCACTCAGCGCCTTGTGCGTGGGTTCGTGGCGCCGACTACTGTGATGTGTGAATATTGAAATATTCCAATTTAAATCGTTAATAAAAAATAATGTGACATTTTTATTTTAGCCAGAATAGACAAAACAACGAATAGGTTCTTAGCCCAAAAAATTCCATTTGGCATGCAATGCTTAATCACACATCAAAAATCCAGCTCAGTGAATAAATCGGCAAACAAAGTGATACTTACAAATACACAATTCGAAAATTAACTAACGAACACAATAAATATTTCACAGAGATAATGGGTGGGCTAAGTAAACGTACTCGAAAATAATTTTAGTATTACACATTATAAACATATTTAAAAGCATTTCACAAAATGTTTCAAAGTTAAAACAAAAACTATCACGCGATCACATTTGATCTTAATATTAACGGAGGGTGGATGTGGGCTTAGTTAAAAATAACGAAAATATTAGTTGAATCTTAAACAAACAATTAACACAGCTTAGCGTATTTCACACAAAAAGGAGCGATATCCCATAAGGAGGCGTTGGATTTATAATGTATTGTGAAAATTGTTGTTATTTATGATGTATATTGCATTGCAAAAAATATTGTACTATAATGTTTTAATAAAGGAAATTTTAAATGTGTTGTCTATATTTTTGCAGAGTGTATTATAATATGCGTGTTGTGCTTTGTATTGTAAAGTGCTTTGCATATTGTGTTGTAAAATTTTTTGTATTTGATATTGTAGAAGGAATGTAAAAAGTATTGTAAAATTGTTGTGCACTATATTGTATACTGAATATTGTATTGTATTGTAAAACTCTTGTGCACTGTATTGTATAATGTTTTATATATTGTATTATTCATTGCATTGCGTGTGTGTGTAAGGTTTACAGGAAAGTTTGTTCCCGTACTCCAATGAAGAACACAGACCACCTTAACGAAGGACACAGACATGCCGGGACTAATTAGCGATATCCCTTCATGACGGGATGGAAGGCGGTGTGCATCAATGGATATCACTCCGCTTACCCCAAGGAAGGATACAGACAAGCCGGGACGAAAAAGCGATATCCCTTCATGACGGGATGGAAGGCGGTGTGCATCAATGGATATCACTCCGCTTATCCCAAGGAAGGATAATGACAAGCCGGGACGAAGGAGCGATATCCCTTCATGACGGGATGGAAGGCGGTGTGCATCAATGGATATCACTCCGATTACCCCAATTAAGGATACAGACAAGCCGGGACGCAGGAGCGATATCCCTTCATGACGGGATGGAAGGCGGTGTGCATCAATGGATATCACTCCGCTTACCCCAATGAAGGATACAGACAATCCGGGACGAATTAGCGATATCCCTTCATGACGGGATGGAAGGCGGTGTGCATCAATGGATATCACTCCGCTTACCCCAAGGAAGGACACAGACAAGCCGGAACGAAGGAGCGATATCCCTTAATGAAGCGTTGGATTTATAATGTATTGTGAAAATTGTTGTTATTTATGATGTATATTGTATTGAAAAAATTATTGTATACTGTTTTAATAAAGGAAATTTTAAATGTGTTGTCTATATTATTGCAGAGTGTATTATAATATGCTTGATGTACTTTGTATTGTAAAGTGCTTTGCATATTGTGTTGTAAAATTTTTTCTAAATTTTTTTTTGTTATTGTAGAAGGAATGTAAAAAGTATTGTAAAATTGTTGTGCGCTATATTGTATACTGAATATTGTATTGTATTGTAAAACTGTTGTGCACTGTATCTTATAATGTTTTATATATTGTATTATTAATTGCATTGTGTGTTTGCAAGGTTTACAGGAAAGTTTGTTCCCGTACTCCAATTAAGGACACAGACCACCTTGACGAAGGACACAGACAAGCCGGGACGAAGGAGCGATATCCCTTCATGACGGGATGGAAGGCGGTGTGCATCAATGGATATCACTCCGCTTACCCCAAGGAAGGACACAGACAAGCCGGGACGAAGGAGCGATATCCCTTATTGAAGCGTTGGATTTATAATGTATTGTGATAATTTTTGTTATTTATGATTTATATTGTATTTCAAAAAATTTTGTATACTGTTTTAATAAAGGAAATTTGAAATGTGTTGTCTATATTATTGCAGAGTGTATTATAATATGCGTGTTGAACATTGTATTGTAAAGTGCTCTGCATATTGTGTTGTAAAATGTTTTGTGTTGGATGTTGTAGAAAGAATGTAAAAAGTATTGTAAAATAATTGTGCACTATATTGCATACTGAATCTTGTATTGTATTGTAAAACTGTTGTGCACTGTATTGTATAATGTTTTATATATTGTATTATTAATTGCATTGTGTGTGTAAGGTTTACAGGAAAGTTTGTTCCCGTACTCCAACTAAGGACACAGACCACCTTGACGAAGGACACAGACAAGCAGGGACGAAGGAGCGATATCCCTTCATGACGGGATGGAAGGCGGTGTGCATCAATGGATATCACTCCGCTTACCCCAAGGAAGGACACAGACAAGCCAGGACGAAGGAGCGATATCCCTTAATGAAGCGTTGGATTTATAATGTATTGTGATAATTATTGTTATTTATGATGTATATTGTATTTCAAAAATTATTGTATACAGATTTAATAAAGGAAATTTTAAATGTGTTGTCTATATTATTGCAGAGTGTATTATAATATTCGTGTTGTACTTTGCATTGTAAAGTGCTTTGCATATTGTGTTGTAAAATTTCTTGTAAAATATTTTGTATTTGATATTGTAGAAGGAATGTAAAAAGTATTGTAAAATTGTTGTGCACTATATTGTATACTGAATATTGTATTGTATTGTAAAACTGTTGTGCACTGTATTGTATAATGTTTTATATATTGTATTATTAATTGCATTGTGTGTGTGTAAGGTTTACAGGAAAGTTTGTTCCCGTACTCCAATTAAGGACACAGACCACCTTGACGAAGGACACAGACAAGCCGGGACGAAGGAGCCATATCCCTTCATGACGGGATGGAAGGCGGTGTGCATCAATGGATATCACTCCGCTTACCCCAAGGAAGGATACAGACAACCCGGGACGAAGGAGCGATATCCCTTCATGACGGGAAAGAAGGCGGTGTGCATCAATGGATATCACTCCGCTTACCCCAAGGAAGGACACAGACAAGCCGGGACGAAGGAGCGATATCCCTTAATGAAGCGTTGGATTTATAATGTATTGTGAAAATTGTTGTTATTTATGATGTATATTGTATTGCCAAAAATATTGTATACTGTTTTAATAAAGGAAATTTTAAATGTGCTGTCTATATTATTGCAGATTGTATTATAATATGCGTCTTGTACTTTGTTTTGTAAAGTACTTTGCATATTGTGTTGTAAAAAATTTTGTAAAATGTTTTGCATTTGATATTGTAGAATAAATGTAAAAAGTATGGTAAAATTGTTGTGCACTATATTGTAAACTGAATATTGTATTGTATAGTAAAACTGTTGTGCACTATATTGTAAACTGAATATTGTATTGTATAGTAAAACTGTTGTGCACTGTATTGTATAATGTTTTATATATTGTATTATTAATTACATTGTGTGTTTGTGTAAGGTTTACAGGAAAGTTTTTTCCCGTACTCCAATTAAGGACACAGACCCCCTTGACGAAGGACACAGACAAGCCGGGACGAAGGAGCGATATCCCTTCATGACGGGATGGAAGGCGGTGTGCATCAATGGATATCACTCCGCTTACCCCAAGGAAGGACACAGACAAGCCGGGACGAAGGAGCGATATCCCTTATTGAAGCGTTGGATTTATAATGTATTGTGATAATATTTGTTATTTATGATTTATATTGTATTTCAAAAAATTTTGTATACTGTTTTAATAAAGGAAATTTGAAATGTGTTGTCTATATTATTGCAGAGTGTATTATAATATGCGTGTTGAACATTGTATTGTAAAGTGCTCTGCATATTGTGTTGTAAAATGTTTTGTGTTGGATGTTGTAGAAAGAATGTAAAAAGTATTGTAAAATAATTGTGCACTATATTGCATACTGAATCTTGTATTGTATTGTAAAACTGTTGTGCACTGTATTGTATAATGTTTTATATATTGTATTATTAATTGCATTGTGTGTGTAAGGTTTACAGGAAAGTTTGTTCCCGTACTCCAACTAAGGACACAGACCACCTTGACGAAGGACACAGACAAGCAGGGACGAAGGAGCGATATCCCTTCATGACGGGATGGAAGGCGGTGTGCATCAATGGATATCACTCCGCTTACCCCAAGGAAGGACACAGACAAGCCAGGACGAAGGAGCGATATCCCTTAATGAAGCGTTGGATTTATAATGTATTGTGATAATTGTTGTTATTTATGATGTATATTGTATTTCAAAAATTATTGTATACAGATTTAATAAAGGAAATTTTAAATGTGTTGTCTATATTATTGCAGAGTGTATTATAATATACGTGTTGTACTTTGCATTGTAAAGTGCTTTGCATATTGTGTAGTAAAATTTCTTGTAAAATATTTTGTATTTGATATTGTAGAAGGAATGTAAAAAGTATAGTAAAATTGTTGTGCACTATATTGTATACTGAATATTGTATTGTATTGTAAAACTGTTGTGCACTGTATTGTATAATGTTTTATATATTGTATTATTAATTGCATTGTGTGTGTGTGTAAGGTTTACAGGAAAGTTTGTTCCCGTACTCCAATTAAGGACACAGACCACCTTGACGAAGGACACAGACAAGCCGGGACGAAGGAGCGATATCCCTTCATGACGGGATGGAAGGCGATGTGCATCAATGGATATCACTCCGCTTACCCCAAGGAAGGATACAGACAAGCCGGGACGAAGGAGCGATATCCCTTCATGACGGGAAGGAAGGCGGTGTGCATCAATGGATATCACTCCGCTTACCCCAAGGAAGGACACAGACAAGCCGGGACGAAGGAGCGATATCCCTTAATGAAGCGTTGGATTTATAATGTATTGTGAAAATTGTTGTTATTTATGATGTATATTGTATTGCCAAAAATATTGTATACTGTTTTAATAAAGGAAATTTTAAATGTGCTGTCTATATTATTGCAGATTGTATTATAATATGCGTCTTGTACTTTGTTTTGTAAAGTACTTTGCATATTGTGTTGTAAAAAATTTTGTAAAATGTTTTGCATTTGATATTGTAGAATAAATGTAAAAAGTATGGTAAAATTGTTGTGCACTATATTGTAAACTGAATATTGTATTGTATAGTAAAACTGTTGTGCACTGTATTGTATAATGTTTTATATATTGTATTATTAATTACATTGTGTGTTTGTGTAAGGTTTACAGGAAAGTTTTTTCCCGTACTCCAATTAAGGACACAGACCCCCTTGACGAAGGACACAGACAAGCCGGGACGAAGGAGCGATATCCCTTCATGAAGGGATGGAAGGCGGTGTGCATCAATGGATATCACTCCGCTTACCCCAAGGAAGGATACAGACAAGCCGGGACGAAGGAGCGATATCCTTTCATGACGGGATGAGAAGCGGTGTGCATCAATGGGCATCACTCCGTTTACTCCAAGGAAGGACACAGACAACCCGTTACGAAGGAGCGATATCCCTTCATGACAGGATGGAAGGCGGTGTGCATCAATGGATATCACTCCGTTTACCCCAAGGAAGGACACAGACAAGCCGGGACGAAGGAGCGATATCCCTTAAGGAGGCGTTGGATTTATAATGCATTGCAAAAATTGTTGTTATTTTTTATGTATATTGTATTGCAAAAATTATTGTATACTGTTTTAATAAAGGAAATTTTAAATGTGTTGTCTATAGGGGAGACCGGGGCACAATGGACCACTTTTTCATTTTTTGCGCTATAAGTACGAAAATATTCATCCCACTTGTTTAGAAAAAGGTGTATATATTACATATATATCCTGGTTTAAAAATACATTACCTAAAAACTATACTTTAAAATACTTTTTTCTGAATTCAATTTTTTATTGCAAGTGAGAAAGTATTCCATTGTACCCCAGGTTCGGGGTACAATGGACCACATCACGGGGTACAATGGACCATGTTATTTTTTGCTGCAAAAAATTTATCTACCCTTTTTAAAGATTAAAATACATGTAAAATAAGTATTTTATTTGAATTTTAAGTATCCAATTGCATTAAAATTTCTTTTAGTGAGAAAATATACTATCAGTCAATATTGAAAAGATGAGGAAAACAAAAAAGTATTATCGAACATTAATATTTGCAAATGAAAAAAAAATTAGTAAAAGCATTAAATTTTATCTTCAAAATTATAAGATCACTTTAAAATTAAAACACTTGTTTTATTACTATACACAACAACACCAAAATTGTAGGGCCAAACTGTGGATCGAAGAATCTTCGTTTTTATGCGAGATTAATTTTTTAACCTTTTTAAAGTCTTCCCTTAATCAATGTGGTTGAATATTTTACTAAAAAAATTAAATGTGGTTGAAAACTTTACTAACAAAACTTCAATTTTGTGCATTTTACCAATTCTGAGAAAATTTGTTACTTAATTATTTATAACTACAACAAATAACTCAAATTTTTGTTAGTAAGAAAATCAACAGTAATCAAATATTAATTTAAAAATTTAGGATATTGTACTTCTGTTATGTAAATGTTGAAATTTATTTTACAACCAACTCAAATTTCTAAACTTCTTGTTTTAAATAATTTAACACTCTAGTATCACATTCGATTTTAAAAATACATTTCTCATTCAAAGCACTTATGTATTGTTTGAAGTCATAATACATGAACTAAAACATCTGTTCACCAATAATTTGTCACTTCTGGTTAAAAAAAAAAGGCACTACCTATTAGTAGATGGGGGAAAATCTATTACATTCAGAAGTGAATGTTAGGATATATATTAAAATATTTTACTATTATAGCAAATTTAACTTTTAATAATTAGGAAGGACTTGCATCAATATTTTTTTTTATTTTGAAACTAAAAGTATTTCTAAAGTTGCATGGGGTACAATGGACCATGGTCCACTGTACCCCAGATTTTGTGGTCCATAGTGCCCCATATCGTAGCTGAACGAAAAACAAAATTAAAATATGCTGTATTATAATTTCAGAAATTTATTTATAGATTATAAAGAAAGAAAAACATCTTGCCTTTCAACTAAGCTAAGCCACTTTGTCCAACTAATGTTACTTTAATGATGAGAAGATAATTTCTAGGAGCGAGCTTTTTTACTTTTACCTGGTTAATACACATCAGTAATAAAAAATGGCAAATGTGTGAGCTAACAACATGCTTTTTCTTAATAACTAGATCAAGACTGTTATGTCATCTTTTATTTATAATAAGAGCTAATTTGGAAAATATACAAAATAAATAATAAGGGGTGAGTCATTGTGCCCCTAGGTCCATTGTGCCCCGGTCTCCCCTATTATTGCAGAGTGTATTATAATATGCGTGTTGTATTTTGTATTGTAAAGTGCTCTGCATATTGTGTTGTAAAATGTTTTGTGAAATGTTTTGTATTTGATATTGTAGAAGGAATGTATAAAGTATTGTAAAATTGTTGTGCACTATATTGTATACTGAATATTGTATTGTATTGTAAAACTGTTGTGCACTGTATTGTATAATGTTTTATATATTGTATTATCAATTGCATTGTGTGTGTGTAAGGTTTACAGGAAAGTTTGTTCCCGTACTCCAATTAAGGACACAGACCACCTTGACGAAGGACACAGACAAGCCGGGACGAAGGAGCGATATCCCTTCATGACGGGATGGAAGGCGGTGTGCATCAATGGATATCACTCCGCTTACCCCAAGGAATTACACAGACAAGCCGCGACGAAGGAGCGATATCCCTTAATGAAGTGTTGGATTTATAATGTATTGTGAAAATTGTAGTTATTTATGATGTATATTGTATTGCAAAAATTGTTGTATACTGTTTTAATATAGGAAATTTTGAATGTGTTGTCTATATTATTGCAGAGTGTATTATAATATGCGTCTTGTACTTTGTATTGTAAAGTGCTTTGCATATTGTGTTGTAAAAATTTTTGTAAAATGTTTTGTATTTGATATTGCAGAATAAATGTAAAAAGTATTGTAAAATTGTTGTGCACTATATTGTATACTGAATATTGTATTGTAAAACTGTTGTGCACTGTATTGTATAATGTTTTATATATTGTATTATTAATGGCATTGTGTGTGCGTAAGGTTTACAGGAAAGTTTGTTCCCGTACTCCAATTAAGGACACAGACCACCTTGACGAAGGACACAGACAAGCTGGGACGAAGGAGCGATATCCCTTCATGACGGGATGGAAGGCGGTGTGCATCAATGGATATCACTCCGCTTACCCCAAGGAAGGACACAGACAAGCCTGGACGAAGGAGCGATATCCCTTAATGAAGCGTTGGATTTATAATGTATTGTGATAATTGTTGTTATTTATGATGTATATTGTATTGCAAAAATTATTGTGTACTGTTTAAAAAAAGGAAATTTTAAATTTGTTGTCTATATTATTGCAGAGTGTATTATAATATGCGTGTTGTACTTTGTATTGTAAAGTGCTTTGCATATTGTGTTGTAAAATTTTTTGTAAAATGTTTTGTATTTGATATTGTAGAATGAATGTAAAAAGTATTGTAAAATTGTTGGGCACTATATTGTATACTGAATATTGTATTGTATTGTAAAACTGTTGTGCACTGTATTGTATAATGTTTTATATATTGTATTATTAATGGTATTGTGTGTGCGTAAGGTTTACAGGAAAGTTTGTTCCCGTACTCCAATTAAGGACACAGACCACCTTGACGAAGGACACAGGCAATCCGGGACGAAGGAGCGATATCCCTTCATGACGGGATGGAAGGCGGTGTGCGTCAATGGATATCACTCCGCTTACCCCAAGGAAGGACACAGACAAGGCGGGACGAAGGAGCGATGTCCCTTAATGAGGCGATGGATTTATAATGTACTGTGAAAATTTTTGTTATTTAAAATGTATATTTTATTGCAAAAATTATTGTATACTTGTTTAATAAAGGAAATTTTAAAGTGTTGTCTATATTATTGCAAAGTGTATTACAATATTCGTGTTGTGCTCTATATTGTAAAGTGCATTGTATATTGTGTTGTAAAATTTTTTTGTAAAATGTTTTGTATTTGATATTGTAGAAGCAAGGTAAAATTGTTGTGCACTATATTGTATATTGAATAATGTATTGTATTTTAACACTGTCGTACGTTGCATTGTATAATGTATTAAATTTTTTATTATTAATTGCATTGCGTGTGTGTAAAGTATACTGGAAAGTTTGTTCCCTTACTCCAATTAAGGACACAGACCACCTTGACGAAGGACACAGACAAGCCGGGACGAAGGAGGGACTGTTCTGCAGTGGATGTTAGTGGCATTAATTGGAATCTGCCTATTTTTCAAGCCTAACCATATTTTAAATAAAATAAAATGGACATTAGGTCACAAATAATACTTTAAGAAAATCACAATTCCTGCTATCAATAGAAGTTTGGTAGCTTTAGTGCGGCTTTAATCTAGACAGCAAACCATCTATCATAAAATGATATTGTTGGCCGAGTGCCGATAGATAGGGTAGGCACATATTTATTCCGGCTTGTGTGCTTGATCAGAGACCCGCTTAAGGGGCCTGAATTTCCGAGTAGTTTGGACCATTACCCTAGCAGTTTGAACGCTTTAACGGGGCGGTTTCGATTCCTGCATTCGCCCTAGTTGTATAATCCTTTCTCTATGACTGTTAAAAAATTCTTTCGTATTTGTTTTACTTGACGAATCCTTTATAAGCGGGTCTTTGATCAAGCACATAAGCCAAAATATTTATGATCCTAAATCCCCCTCCTCTAAATTGCGATTCGCAATTGGCTGTGTTAAAGCTCCTAAAAGTATGCTAGAAATAGGCAACTGGAAATTTTTAAATTACCAAATATGGATTAAGCAATGGGTTTGTCCAGTCATATAAAGGGCTATGAGGCTTCCTGAGGCCAGTGTCTTGATCTACGGATCGGAAGGTCCCGCGATCGAGTCCTGGTCGCTGAAAACTCACCGAGTATATGCGTAGTACGTGCTCGTTAAATCTGCTGGGTCCGAAAGTCCTGTGGGCGGTCATTGCGCAGTTTCTCACAGGTACAGGTTCCCAGAGACTATTTCCCTCCCCTTCAGGGGTATGTCTAAATTGTGGAAGTGGCGCGTGATAGATATCAGCATCTGTCACGTATATGAGTGAGTGTTGTGACTGCCTTACTTGATGAAGCTTTATAAGCGGCTCTCTGAGCAAGCACACAAGCCTGAAAATATATGTATATCAAACAATCCAGTCATATAATTTACTCTTGGGGTACTTGATAGTCAGGACGGTAAGGTTTTAGATTGGCATTTCTAAGAGTGCGAGTTCGAGTACCGCTGCCTTCCGAAGTCCCCCGTGTATGCTAATGGTGACTTGAGCACGTTAAATCTGTCGACAAAGTCCTCTAAGTTCCCATACCAGATCAATTCCTCTGGGGCCTAATGAAGTCCATTCTGGGGATCCTCTAGTTGTTCTCTGTGTCTAATGAAGATCTAATGATAGATGATATGATAGATGTCGAATGATAATCTGTGTCTATGTCTAATGAATACCTCTGGGGTCTACTGAAGTCCATTCTGGGGATCCTCTAGTTGGCCTCTGTCTCTAAAAATTAGATGGATCCACTTATTTGTGTGTTGTGTCGGTCTTACTTGACGAAGGTTTACAAGCGGGTCTCTGACCAAGCACACAAACCTGAATATATATGTCTACCAACCAACCGACCGACCATCCAGTCATATAATTTACTCCTGTGCTGCAGATACAAGTTTTCTTCGAATACAGGGTGGTTATAAAATAACGCTCCCTATTCGGAGTGGTCTGTAGCTTGAATGAATAATCCAAATGCATCAAAAATTGAGACATTTACTATTCAAGAAGGGGGAAAAAGAATGGAATCATAAAAAAAGACATAATCCTAAAGAATAATCATAAAAAAGAATAATCATAAAAAACAAACTCGTCTTTTGACCAGAATCTAAATTACGAGGCGTCGTCAATTATGGCCAATTACTGCCAACACAGATAATTACGCCTCATAATTTAGAACCCTGGTCAAGAGACGAGTTTCTTTATTACGAAAAATAGTGGAATTATAACACAGAAACTCGTCTCTTGACCAAGCTTTTAATTACGACGAGTAGCCAATTATGGCTAATAACGGCCATCACATCCAATTACGCCTCGTAATTTAGAACCCTGGTCAAGAGACGAGTTTGTTTTTTATGATTCCATTCTTTTCCCCCCTTCTTGATTAGTAAGTGTCTCAAAGTTTTTTGCATTTGGATTATTCATTCAAGCTACAGACCACTCCGAATAGGGAGCGTTATTTTATAACCACCCTGTACTTAGTTTTAAAAAATCTGCATGTTATAACTAATCTTAATATACGAGATTGATTTCTATCGTTTGCGAGTTTTCAGGAATCTCTAAAAGAGATCCCAGGATTTCCTGAAGAACAGATACAAACCTTTTTATCATTACTATCTTAAAGCTTAATCTATCTCCTCCCGAAACCCAACATTAATTTAAATTGGAATTTTTTTAATATTTCATGTTGCTGCATAATTATTTTGTTTTAGAATTTCCCTCTTTCGACCTGGCGTTCCCATTTGGGGATTTTTTTTTAAACCTCGTCACAAACAACATGTTAATTAGTTCCGAAATTGAACTGGTCCGCTAGAAGAAGATCCAAATATCAGTTTTCAGCCTTTGATTACAGGTATGAGTCATTTATTTCTTTAAAAAATGAAGTCAATACGAAAAAAGAGTTCTTAAAAAATAATTTTTAAACTTTTTAGAAAATTCTTTAGTAGTTAATTTGCAAGGCAGTTTGCATTAAAAACAATGTTAAAATAATCTGTAAACTACAAGCAAATTATACGGCCTTTTTTGTTGCATTTATAGCACAGAAAATATGTATTTTTAGATTTTAAGGCGTGTCCCTAATTAACTATTAAACATTTTTTTTTTTAATTTCCTTGCAAAACATACTTTTTAGCCTATATTTGTATGAAAATTATGTTTATATTTATTATGTTTATGCTTATTATGTTATGTTTATGTTGTTATTTAAGTATTGTCTTTCATAAGATGTGGCTATATGGTTGCGCTGGATGTCAGTTCGGATTTTTTTACTGCAGATAATTATTAGCTATTTAGGATAAATATAGTCAAAACTTCATTAAAAGTCAACTTTATTTCTTGATAGCTCCAAGTATACAATACCTCTTAAATAAATTATTTTACAGAAAACATATTTATTGAATATTTTAAAATGATAAAAGCACACTTACAGGGTGGTTATGAAATAACGCTAGCTATTCGTAGTGGTCTGTAGCTTGAATGAATAATCCAAATGCATCAAACTTTGAGACACTTACTAATAAAGAAGGGGAGGGGGGAGAATGGAATCATAAAAAACAAACTCGTCACTTGACCAGGGTTCTAAATGACGAGGCGTAATTGGATGTGTTGGCCGTAATTAGCCATAATTGGCTATGCCTCGTCATTTAGAACCTTGGTCAAAGGACGAGTTTCTTTTTTATGATTCCATTCTTTTTCGAAAACAAACAAACTCGTCTCTTGACCAGGGTTCTAAATTACGAGGCGTAATTAGCTGTGTTCTCTGTAATTGGCCATAATTGACTACGCCTCGTAATTTAGAACCCTGGTCAAGAGACGAGTTTGTTTTTTATGCTTATTCTTTTTTATGATTCTATCTTTTTTATGATTCCATTCTTTTTTCCCCCTTCTTGATTGGTAAGTGTCTCAGTTTTTGATGCATTCGGATAATTCATTCAAGCTACAGAATTCTCCGAATAGCGAGCGTTATTTTATAACCACCCTGTATTTCAAGTAACACAAAGAGTAACTAGTACGGAAGTTTTGGTACCATAGTTGCACTAGAGTGTCTCATAATTACAAATCGGCGATTTTCCAGGGAATTGAGTGAACGTGGTTAGTCAAATAACAGTACATCAGGTCACCTCACTATGCTGGCCAACGTCCCATTGACCCCGTGCCAAGGCTCGAAAAAACTCGGAAATTTTACCCGTCCCAGAGGACGGCTTATCTAACAATTTGCCCGTCCTCCTTTAGAACTAACCCGTCACTCTAATTATATAAATATAAATTTTCTTATTTATTACAAACATTCATAGAAGTTGCACAATTTATTAGTAGTTACAGGAATTACATCATATACCGTAATAAAAGAAATACTAGATTGCTGCACTCTCAGAAATAACACTTTCATTTTTGACGATTCATGAATCCTCAAGCCTCATTTTGTTAATTTTGAGGATTGTTTCGTCAAACTATCACGTGACTTTTGAGTTAACGCGAATCCTCACTTTTACGATCGTGATTTGACGATTCAGTATCTTGATTTTGAGGAAACTGAATCTCATTGTTGTACTCACATGCTCAAGAATGACGAAATATTTCTTTAGATTAGACGACATTCAAATCCTCATAAAAATGACGATTCAAATTTCCTCACTTTGAGGAAAAGAAAACTCGGAGCATTTGCCAGTAACGGAATCGTCAAAATTAAGGAAAATTCGTCGTTTTTGAGCACTCATTTTTAAGAGTGTAATGGTAACCTAGCTAGTATTTCATTTACGAAATAATTAAATGGTAATGGCTAAGTTGTCTGGAAACGGGGAAATGGCCGTCCACGAGGACGTCGGATTCGAGAAATTCATTGTCCTCGGAGAATTTTCGACCACCAGGAGGAAGGGCGGATACAACCAGATAACTGTCAACTTGCCAGAATAACTGTCAAAGAACCGCTTAAAGTGTAAGCGTTTTATACCCCAAGTAGGAATATTACTACTGTTCACTATCGCTTAGTCTTATTATTTCGATTACGTGCCACAAAGGATTAACTAGTATCCAGTGTAGCAGCAGACCGACGACATTCTTGTTGAACTAGCGCCCTCTGACGAGTGTACCACTTTTCTGAACCAGTTTTGGAGTGCTGAAACACTACCCCTTTTAGCCAATATATGTCGATGGCCAACAATCGGATTCCAACACCAGTTCTACGGTTTCACCCCATGGCCAACTTCAATAACTAGACCATAGACGCTCTCCCAAACATGAAAGTAGACGGAATTTTCGACGTCACTGTTCCAAATGCCGAAGATCAAGAAACTAGTTCGGACGTATTCGGAACCCTAAAAATGTGGTCAGTCGCAAACGAGTGGTTCCGAACAGATTTCGAGACAGTTTGTCTTCATCTTCGGAACAACGCCACTCGGAACTATGACGTCAACATTTCCGTCACTGAGAGTGTTTGAGAGAGCTTCTTCGGCCTTAGTAGTTGAGTAGGCCGTGGTTTCACACACAGCTTTCAAATACTCTGTTAAGCATCGAAAAGACTGTTTCAGATGATGCCTCAAGGTCTAACGATTCGATTATGCTGTACACACTGTTAGTGTGACGTGTTGACAGATTGAGGCACGTAGATTGGACAACCTTGGCTCAGCTGATGTTAAAGCCAATTCAAGGTAATACAGAAAGCGCAACTGACATATCCTCCATCTTGTCCTCTAGCATAGAGTTCAAATGAGAGGTAGAGGGGTCTATGAATTCAAATGATTTGAAGCAGGGCTGTCACGTTTTTCGAACAACTGCGCATATCAATTCTGACACCGAGGTATCCCAAGATGCACCACCCTAGCCTGCTTCATTTGTGCGCTACTGCGCACAAGGACCTCTCTATTCTCTTTCCTACCTCTAAGTCCTCTAGTGCAAACGCGAAGTCACCACTAATAGCATTTATTTCTATGACATGTTATGCGCATAAAAAAATCTAGCTTGGTGAAAATGTTAATGTCTATGAAAATTATCATTGTCTTTATTATGCCCGACGTACTCAAAGGGTCTTGGAGTTCGATAACCTTGGAATCTGAACCTCCTTCCATTCTGGTGAGACACTGCAGATTCATTTTTGTGGGCATCGTCATTTGTCCAGGAACTCCTTGCTTGTGGCACAGTAAGTTCCGCACGTAACGGTACATCCTTCACAGAGCTGATTATCCTGGACTTTCTGCTGGGTTCTCTTTCAGGTAGAATCGATGGACCTGAAGACCCAGGTTGGTAAATTTTAGCAGAGTTTCGAAAAGGAATGTTGGAGGGCAATGGTGAATTCCGATTATGTGGTTGGTGACTTCCATAATGATAAGGTGTGTTAGGCACTAATGGATGTCGAAGATTCTGAGGTTGGGGAATTCTAGAGTAAGGATAAGGAGCGTTAGGCGCTAATGTAGGTTGCAGATTATGTGGATGGGGAATTCTAGAGTAATGATAAGGAGAGTTAGACGCTAATGTAGATAGAAGATTCTGAGGTTGTTGAATTCCTGGGTAAGGATAAGGAGCGTTAGGTGCTAATGTGGGGCGAAGATTTTGCGATTGGTGACTTCCAGAGTAATCATTAGGAGTCTCCGGGGCTAGAAGAGGTTGACGAATTTGAGGTTTATGACTTCCAGAGTAATGATAGGGAGTCTTATGCGCTACTGAAGGCCGCAGATTCTGTGGTTGGGGAATTCCAGGGTGTTCGTAAGGAGTGTTAGGCGTTAGTGGAGGTTGAACATTCTGAGGTAGGGGATCTTCAGAGTTACTATAAGGTGTTAATAGTGGTACAAGATTCTGAGGATGGTGACCTCCAGATTTACTATAAGGGTTAAATGGTGTTATTGGAGATCGAAGATTCTGCGGTCGGTGAACTTCAGAGCTTCTATAAATTGGTGATGGAGGTCGGGGATTCTTTGATTGTTGACTTGCAGTATTACCATAAGGATTGATAGGTTCTACTAGAGGTCCCGGATTCTCATGATGGTTACTTCTAGTGTTTCCATAATTAATGTAAGGTGCTAATGGAGTAGTAAGGATATACGGTGGTGGAATACTTCCAGAATATCCATAAGGAATGTAATGTGTGATTGGAGGATTCGGTGCTTTGTTGTTGCCAGAGTCTTCATAAGGTTTGTAAGGTGGCAATGGAGTTGGAATAATCTGTGCTTTGTGGCTTCCAGAGTTATCATAACGACTGTAAGATGGCAATGGAGTTGGAATATTCTGTGGTTTGTTGCTTCCAGAGTTATCATAAGGATTGTAAGGTGGCAATGAAGTTGGAATATTCTGTGCTTTGCTGTTGCCAGAGTCACCATAAGCATTGTAAGGTGGTAATGGAGTTGGAATAATCTGTGCTTTGTAGCTTCTAGAGTTATCATAAAGATTGTAAGATGGCAATGGAGTTGGAATATTCTGTGGTTCGTTGCCTCCAGAGTTATCATAAGGATTGTAAGGTGACAATGAAGTTGGAATATTCTGTGCGTTGCTGTTGCCAGAGTCCACATAATGATTGTAAGGTGGTAATGAAGTTGGAATAATCTGTGCTTTGTTGCTTCCAGAGTTATCATAAGGATTATGAGGTGACAAGGGAGTTGGAATATTCTGTGGTTTGTTGCCTCCAGAGTTATCATAAATATTATAAGGAGGTAATGGAGTTGGAATACTCGGTGCTTTGTTGCTTCCAGAGGTATAAGGAATATAAAGAGCTAATGGAGGTTGGAGATTCTGTGGTTTATTGCTTCCAGAGCTATCATAAGGGACATAAGTTCCTGATTGTTGCTGGAGGTTTTGCGGTAGGTGATCTCTAGAGTTAATATAAGTATTATTATTTGTTAGTGGAGAATCGATATTCTGTTGTTGGTGACTGTAAGGAATAGTAGATGCAAATGGAGGTTGAAGGTTGTGAGGTTGGTGACCTCCAGAGTAATTGGGATTGTAAGGTGCTAAAGGAGGTTCGATATTCTGAGGTTGGTGAATTTCAGAGTAATTAAAATGATTTTTAGGTTCCAGTTGAGTTCGTAGGTTCTGTGGTTGCTGACTTCCAGAGTAAATAGAAGAATTGTTAGGTGCCAATGAAGGTCTGAGAATCAGGGGTTGATCACCTTCAGAGTTACTGTAAGGTGACAATAGAGGTATGAGGTTCTGCGGTAGGTGGCCACCAGATTTACTATATGGATTGTATGCTGTAACAGGAGATTGAATATTCTGATGTTTTTGACGTTCAGGACTAGTATAAGGTATTGATGGAATCCGGAGATTCTGTATTTGCTGAACTTCAGAGTGACCATAATTAGGATTACTTGTTAATGAAGGTTGAAGATTATGAGGTCGGCGGTAGGGATTCATTTCATAAGGAATTTTTTCAACTTTTTGATGCTCCATTAAAGTCTTAGATGGAAAGGTGTAATTTGAAACAGTTGCTTTCATTTGCTGTTCGTTGTTCCGTTTTTCATCTATATCAGAATATGGAGTAAGCGTTGCCGATTTTTGAGTTGTTATTATTCTGTCTATCAAAGCTGCAGTTACCTCTGGACTGTTGTTTACCCTTGAAAACATGTAGCTGTAAATACTTGAAGGCTGTGTTACTAAAGGTAATTTTGTTCCATGGGTAGTTGACGAAATTGGATCTTGAGTTTTATGATAAACGGCCGGTTTGTTATTGCCATGGTACAACTTCCTGACAATATCGGAATTATCCGAATCATGTGTTTGCGTTTCTTGACTAACCTCGTGTTCAGAATTTTTGGAACATTCTGGGAGTAACAACTTATCAATTTTAGATGCGGCATCTTCATACAAAGGATCATGATCGTAATGTATACATACTCTCATTGGCTCTTTTTCCTTGGATACATCATTGGTCGAAGAATTGGAGGCATACTGATAATCGTCAATGTAGTCGTGTTCACTTAGCTCAAAATCGTCTTCGTTATTTGGTGTTACAGTAGACCATAGAAGTGGAGCTTGTGCAGCTTGAGAAAAAGTTATAGGGTCTTTCGTTGAAAAGCTATGTAAATTTGAGATATAAGTAGGATTTACTGAGCTTGCCTTATTTAATGTAGATTTGATACTTGGAGGTTTGGTACTATAAAATTTAATCTGAGAAGGCGATTCTTTAATTCTTTGATTCCTTGCACTTGGCTGAACAGCATAATCTGATATACGAGTAGACAAAGACAGAGTTGGCACTTTGTTGTAATACATGGGTCTATGGGAGGAGGTTGCGTAGCTGGAAGTCAAAAGAGAATTTTCAAGTGTTGCTTTTGCATAAGCCTCGGTTACGTAAGTCCTTTGATAAGGCTTAGGGCTTGCAGACTTATTAAGTAAAGGGGGCAGATAAAATAATTTAGAATTAGATAGCGTCGTACTAGACGTCGAATTGAGAGGCTTGTTTATTAAGCTACGATAATAAGAATACTCTGTTGTTCTTGTGACATTGGTTGAAGATACTTTGCTTAGTGAGATGGCAGATGGTGGACGTTCGTTTGCAGATATCGTTGAACTGGATGTCAAATTGAGGGGTTTATTTATTAAACTCCGGTAAAAAGAAAATGGCGTCGACCTCCTAAAAATTGCTGAGGATATTTTTGATGATGGGGCCGAGGTAGAAGGTAGACGATCATTTGCAGATACAGTTGTACTAGATGTCGATTTGAGGGGTTTGTTAATTAAGCTACGATAGAACGAAAATTGTGTTGATTTCGTAGGCAGTGTTGTACTGGATGTCAAATTAAGAGGTTTATTTATCAAACTACGATAAATAGAATGTTCTGCTGGTCTTGTAAGATTCGTTGAAGATACTTTGATTGGTGATATGTTAGACAAGGGATTATGATTAGAAAGTATAACTTTGTCCTCATCTCTGTCGTAGTACAAATTCCTAACAAAATTAGGATCTTGAGAATTAGAAGTGGATGGAAGAACTTGTTTAGGTTTTTCTAGTTGAGCAAATTCGTCAGAAGAAGGAAGTACAGTCGTTGATATAGTAGACTGAGCATCATAATAAATAATTGGCTTGACTTCATCTCTGTCATAGTACAATTTCCTCACGAAATCAGGATCTTCAGAGTCGACATTACTTGTTGTAAAATGCGGCTGAGGTTTATTGTCCTGCTTCACGAATTCTTTCAAGAATGATGGAATTGTGGTTGGGATGAAAGACTTAGTATAATGAGGAATAGTTGGTGTGTAATTGCTCTCAGTTGCGACGTAAAATAATTTTTTGACAAAATCAGAGCGTGGCGTACTGTGTAGCAGAATATTTTGAGGAGTCGTATTGAGATCTTTATAAAAAGGAGAGGGACTAGTTGTAAGGATGGTAGTCTGTTTATTTTGGATATTAGTTGCGAGATAATTGTCTTCAGTGTTTTTGTTCATTGGATATGGAGTTCCGTCAAAAGTTGTTGCACGATACATGCCTTTTAGATTTGCATGACTAGATGTCAAGTCAGAAGACTTGTATGATGGTATTGTATAAATAGAAGAAATTAAAGGGGATGATATGGTAGAAATGACGTTATTTGTATATGTCACGATATGTCTTGACGCCTCAGTTGGATGTTCTGGATCAGGCTTAAAATAATTAAGTGATTCTCTTGTGTAAATGGGAGAATGAGTTGGTCGCAAAGGACTGGACTGAGGAATGCCATGTGTTGGTTTCGTGTAGGGAAGAGTTCCATTAGAAGTTCTATAAGTATTTGATTGATACATAATCGTATTTTTTGTATTACCAGAAGACAAATTTGATTTCGGGTTTGTTTTTGGAATAGAATAAACAGAAGTTGACTCTGCATAAGTAGGAGTATAAACTTTTCTCCTTGATTCTGAAGTTTCGATGCTTGAATAATGAGTTTTGTAAGTTGTTTTTGATCCAGGATAAATGGAAGTTGATTTTAAGTAACTTGGATACGTAAGAGTATGCATTTTTTCTTTGTTTCCTGACTTAGAAGTAACGTAAGAAGTTTTTGACATTGGATAGACTGAATTCCTTCTTGTGTAACTGTGATGCAAAGTTTCGGGAATTGATTCACTGATTTTGGTTTGCTTGTAGGCAGTTTGTGATATTGGATAAAAGCTAGTAGTTGTTCTTGCGTAAATAGGATATAAAGCTTTTTGCTTTGATTCTGTAGATTTGGAAAGCAAATAAGGAGTTCTGTAATCCGTAGTTGATATCAACGGATACACGGAAGTTGTTCTTTCGTAACTAGTATAAGGCGTTTTTAGATTTGATTCTGTAAATTTAGTATTCAAGTAAGCAGTCGGTAAGGACATTGGATACATTATGGTTGATCTTGTAGTACTAGGATAAACTTTTTGTTTCCATTCTGTAAATTTATTATTCAAGTAATCAGCTGTTGATGACATTGGATACATGATGGTTGATCTTGTACTAGTAGGATAATAAGCTTTCTGTGGCGATTCTATAAATTTATTGTTAAAGTAAGGAATTCTGTAAGCGATCGTTATTGGCTTTAGATTATCGGAAGTTGAAGCTATGTAGCTAGGATAAGAATATTTTTGTTTCAACTCCGTAAATTTATTTTTTGAGTAGGTAGCTGTTGTTGAGAGCGGATACCTTGCGGTATTACGATAATGAGCTTCTGTAAATTTATCGTTCGAGTACACAACTGATGAAGACATGGGATACAATAAACTTGATATTGTTGCACTAGTGTAAGTGAATTTTTTAGTTGGTTCGATAACATTTTTATTAGAGTAAAGAGGTTGGTAAGCAGTTGTTGAAATTGGATACTTGGAGGTTGATCTTGAATAATTAGGATAAGAGGCGCTTTGCTGAGATTCTGTAAATTTAACATTCATGTAAGGATTTATGAGAGCAGCTTGTGATGATACTGGAAACATAGAGGTTGATCTTGCATAATTGGGATAAACAATTTTTTGCATTGATTCTGTAAATCCATTGTTAAAAATAGAAATTCTGTTATCACTAGCCATTGACTTTGGATACACGGATGTCTTATAGTCAGTGGGAGATGTTGATGCTGGTTTGGGGCTTGGATAAACGTTTGAACTACTAGGATAATATGCTTCCTCATTAGATTCTTTGTACATCGAATTAGAGTCAGAAGGTCTGTACACAATTGTTGTGAACTTGGGCGACATGAAGGGGTATTTACTATGACTAGGAGGTTCTGAAAATTCAGTGGTTGAGTAAGGTGATTTGTACGAGGCTTTTGTTGCACTTGTATAACTAAGATCGGATTCTTTTTGCATTGGCTCTTTATCTACAGTCTCATTCGGTACAGGCTTATATAATATTTCTGGCAAGTGTTGATAGGGCTCATTTTGACTAGGCTTGAAGGGCTCATTTGGTGTGGTCGTGTATTGCTTATACGGCACGGTATTGTATTGCTTATTGGATATGGGTTCAGTTTGCACAGGTTTGTACGGCTCACTGGGATTAGGCTTGTACGGCTCATTGGGATCAGACTTGTACGGTTCATTGGGACCAGGCTTGTATGGCTCATTGGTGTTATACTTGTATGGCTCATTTTGATCATTGTTGTATGGTTCAGTGGGTACGGCCTTATATGGCTCGGGATTGTAGGCATCTTTGAGTAAGGTTTTGTAATTAATTGTTGTTGACGTTGTATAGACGGGAGTTGATCTTGTAGAAATAAGATAAGGGAACGTATACGATACTGCTGTAGGCTGGTGTTGGGGGTAAGAAGTTCTGTTAGGGCTTGCCGTTGATGTTGAATAAGCTGAATGTTGAGAATCAGTTACATTCTTGAAACTTGAAGAACTGGAGTAAGGCAAATAAGGTATTTTTTCTTTGTTACTTTCTGGAAAGTAAGGATATATAGAAGCCATTGTTATTGGATTTTCATAAACTGAAGGCTCACGACGAGTTCCACTTGCCTTTATTGGGTAATTGAAAGAGGGAACTTTAGATGTCTGCCTTGAATTTGAATCTTCTGTATAAGCAGTTGTTGTTGGTAATGCATAAAGATTTAACTTCCTGTTATCAGCTGTTGTAAAGTAAGATGATACTTCATGGGGTCTTGTATAGCTAGTCAGAGGATAGGGCAATCTATAAGCTGTATTTGTGGAAGAGGTTGTTGAATAAAGAGATCTAGATGTTAACTTTGGATAAGGAGTCGTTGCGTATGAAGTTCTGTAGCTAATCTCCATACCAGTAGTTGTTTGATAAGGTAATCTATAAATTTCTCTGGTGGATGAAAATGTTATATAAGGTTTTCTAGACGTTGGAATTGCATAAGTTTTTCTAGACGTTGGCACTAAATAAATTTCTCTAGACGTTGGCATTGAATAAGGTTTTCTAGACGTTGACATTGTATAAGGAGTCATTACATATGAAGTTCGGTAATTTCTCTCCAAACCAGGAGTAGATGGATAAGGTAATCTATAAGCGGCACTGGTGGATGAAAATGTTGAATAAGGTTTTCTAGACATTGGCATTACATAAGGAGTTGTTACATAGGAAGTTTTGTAGGTTTCACTCATACCAGCAGGCAATCTATAAGCTTTAATTGGGGAAGAAGTTGTTGAATAAGGAGTTCTGTACGTTGTTTTTGTATAAGGAGACGTTATATATGAAGCACTGTAAGTTTTCTTTTTATCAGAACTCCGGAAGTTAGGAGTTGTGGAGGTTAACCTTGAGTAAAAATTTGTTAAATTTGGTGTTTTGTATGTAAGTGATACATAAGCTGGTTTAATGTAAGAAATTTGAGTCTTACTTGCATACGGAGAAGTTTCGTAAGAAGTTTTGTGAGAACTCTTTACATAAGGTGTCGTAAAATATGTTTTGGGTGTGTAAAAAGTTGTGACTTGTTTTCTAGTATAAGGAGTCGTTGGATAAGAAGTTAAGTGAGTCTTCCTACTATAAGGAGTTGTGAAATACGTTAGACGAGTTTTCCTTTCATATGGAGTTGTAAAGTGATATGCTTTTTGAGTCTTCCTCGAAATAGGATTCGTATAAGTAGTTCTGTGAGTTTTTCTTTCATAAGGAGTTGTTGTATAAAAAGTTAAGCTTGTCTTCCTTGCATAAGGTGTAGCAGTCGAAGTGGTTCTGTAAGTTTTTCTTGTATAAACAGTTTTAAAATTAGAAGAAATGGGAGCATCGCTTGAATATGATATTTTGGACATTAGTGGAGAAATATTTTCATAGGCTGGTTTTTTATATGCAATTGGTTTTGAAGTTGATACGATGGAAGGGGATTTTCGAGTTGATATTGTATATGAGTTCTGTAGAGAAGATGCTTTGTAAGACAGTCTTGTCCCAGATGAAGATAGATAAGGAGTTAGAGGTGTAGGTTTAATATAACTGGAAGTTCGTAAGTATTTTTGTCTTCTGGTGGTAGATTTTGTGTAACTAAAACTTTTCGTTGGTATAATATGAATACGAGCTCTATCAGTAGTTTTAATACTGGGACGTGCATAACTTGATGTAGTTTTTAGATTTACGTGATTGCTTAATTTAGGCGAATACTGCCTTTGTGAAGATTTACCTGTCAAATACTTCGTATAGCGTGCTTCGTAAATAGGTTTTGTGGAAGAAGTCAGATAGAAAGCAGCTTTGTTGTTTGGTGGTCGTGCATGGCTAATGCCATTAAAGGAGTTTGTTGTATGAGGTTTTGAATGAACCAAACGAGGTTTTGGGGTGGAGTAGGAAATATATTTCTGAATTTTTACTGAAGTTGCTTTAGTTGAAAAGGTTTGTAAGGAATATCTGTGCTTCGTTGCCTCTAAGATGTTTTTAAATTTGGTGGTACTGGTTGCATAAAAATAACGTCTATTCATAGGTCTCGAAGAAGCTGTAGTTTTGTATGGTGTTCCAACATATGACTTTGTTGTAGGCATATTAGGTGCGTAGTATGACCTATTGGGTACTTGCTTGTATGACTTATTTTGATCAGCCTTTTGCCTCTCATCGGGCAAATACTTGTAGGCCTCATCAGGAACTGGTTTGTATGTCTCATTGGGTACAGGCTTGTTTGGCTCTTTGTTCACGTACTGATAGGGCTCATTTTGAGCAGACTTGTCGGGTTTCTTGGGTATGGTCTTGGATTGATCATACGGCACGGGATTGTATTGCTCATTAGAAACGGGTTTGTATGGTTCATTTTGTACAGGTTTGTATGGTTCATTGTGATCAGGCTTGTATGGTTCGTTGGGTAAGGTCTTGTATGGCTCAATATGATCAGGCTTGTATGGTTCGTTGGGATTAGACTTGTATGGCTCATTGTTTTCATGCTTGTATGGCTCATTATGATCAGGCTTGTATGGCTCATTGGGTACGGTCTTGTATGGCTCATTATGATCAGGCTTGTATGGTTCGTTGGGATTAGACTTGTATGGCTCATTGTTTTCATGCTTGTATGGCTCATATGACTCGGGATTATAAGCATCATTGGGCAAGTTCCTTTGTGGTCCATTTTGCTCGGGCTGGTATGGCTTATTTTGAGTCGGCATGTATGGTTCATCTTGTGCAGATTCGTATGGCTCATTTTGAAAACGTTTGTATGGTTCATTGGGCTCGTAGCTTGATGACCTCGAGTCCCCAGGATACGCATCTGGTTGGTAACCTTGGTCATCTTTATCACGATCGAAGCGATGTGGATGTCCATAATTCTCGTCGTCACCATGGTCAGAGTCTGGAGATTGATCGCTATCGTAGTCCTCGCCATCTGAATCGTCCTCGTCTGCCGAGGGGTCATCGTAATGCTGTGAGTATGTCACGAGGGCAATGTTTAGAAGCAGAGTTGATGTCTGAAAATAGAGTGAGAACTTTTATAGAATTATTTCTCCCTTATAAAGCTCTAATGCATTTCTCTAGGGCATTAATTCAAATAATACAAAAAAACGAGTAATTTGTTAGTATTTTTCATCGTACGATAAACTAACTTCTTAAACGGGACCTGTCTATACGTCATGTCTTATGGGGGCTCTTACTTCAAAATTAGCGTACTCAAATGAAACTTTTATGTAAGGGCCATTTATTGATTACATTAGGCGATCGTAACGAATTTAAGATCGTAACGATACACATCAAGTTTTATTGAAGTTCAATTAGAATGTTTAATAAATTCATGCCTGTTGTTTTCGTTACTTGGCAACATATCTAGTCAGTTATGCAGTTAGAGACCTCATATAAGTAATTCCACTTGCGGAATGCTGAAAGCAGGGTCACATAAAGATAATTTTCAAATTTGGTTTCCGAAACCGGATTTTGCATTCGTAGACCACATGAAAAATTTACATAAAAAGTGTTTGACTAGGCGCACATGTTCGTACATTTTTGAAGACGTAACAATACTGTATGTTTCTTTCGGTTAATTTTCGAAGAGAGTATTTAATTTTTAAAAATTACTGTTTAAAATAATTTTTTAATGAGTCAATAATAGTTTTGGAAGCTATCTACAGTCATAAAAATATTCAGGTATAAATTAAAAGGCTTTGCAGCAGGGATAAAACTTATAAAATTATAAACTTCTGTGAAAGAATAAACTCACTCAGTTTTTTTAACCTTTTCCCATTTACGATAGTTGATTATAGTTTTGAAAGCTATCTACTATCATAAAAAATAATATATATTTACCCATAATAGCACAAGGAGCGTCCTCGATGGTAAGCACATGGTGGGAGGATGTTCGGACGCTTTCCATCAAGCCCATATCAATAAGAGTTTCTGTGAATATTTCAACATTGCCAGAGTCCTAAATACTTGAAAAATGAAGTAATCACTCACTAATAAGGTGGGCCGAAAAAAACTTTTTATTTTATTTCGGATCGCTATAGTGCGGAAAAGTTGCCATTGGTAAAGACATGAAAAATGCACTAATTATTATTATTTTTATTACTATATCTTCCGTTCGCGCAATGTCAAAAATGGCAAAAACTGTCAAAAAACGTAATTTTTCATAATTTTTTTTAAACACGATGTATGTTTTTAATTGCTTTCCTGTATCATGTTGTACGATTAAAATTTACAAATAGTTAAAATTTTGAAATTTAGCAAAAAATAAGAATTTTCCTAATTTTATACTACTTTGAGTGGCCGGAAGATCTGACACAAATGTATAATAACTTATTATACTAATATATTATAGCATTTATTATTAATAAGTGCTATTATATATGGATTTTACATACTTTTAGTAGTTAATTCATGACATAGGAACGTAATTAAAAACATCTACCTGTTACTTACATCTACCGAGCTTTAAAAAATTATAAAAAATTTCGGTTTTAACAATTTTTTGCCAGCTTTGATGGCATTGCGCGAACGGAAGATATGATAATAAAAAAAAAATAATTAGTGCATTTTTCATGTCTTTACCAATGACAACTTTTCCGCACTATAGCAATTCGAAGTAAAATAAAAAGTTTTTTTCGGCCCACTCTACTCACTAATATGATAATATACCAATATTACTCGATGTATCATAATATATAGAGAATATTCGCTGATATATATCAGGAGGTCAAACCGATGAGTTTATAATTTAATTGTGGACGTCAAGCAGTGGTAGTTAATAATTGTAATACTTTTATTGAAATAGTATGGCAACAGCAGTTGCGTTTTGTTGGAAAATAAATAAAATGGAGCAACTAAATATTAGTTTTGTTCTTTTAAGTAAAAACATAGAATACAGGAGACAGGAGAACAAACTGTTCTTTCTAAGACGCCTTATATGCTAACTCTTCACTCACACACTTAAATAAAAATATAATTGATATTGTGGTGAAATAAGTACAAGTTATCAAAATGAATTATTATAATGAAACCCCAGCATTGTAATATGTACTAAATTACAGTATAATAACTCACTCAATAACTAATATAACATGATCAGTTACTGACTATGTTTCATATTTTTATATCCAGTACAATGAAGTTGTGGCGAACGCCTTAACTGGAACTGTAATTACTTATCTGGACCTGTAACCTTAACTGTGTATTTTGTATAAATACAGCACGCGCTAATTCACTGGCGCTCACACCCCTTTTGGGTTATTTGTTATTATTTATTTCTGTAACTTCTGTTGTGCCGCGGTTAATTTCTAATATGATTTTATGTGTTCATCGAGTTTTATAAGTTAAGTTTATTGTTATTTGTTATTTAATAAATTTGTTATTGTTATAACTAGTACTTTGTTTACTTAACATGACTTGGTGAACCACAAAGTACTAAATGAAGATGCAACTGCACTCAAGAAAAACTTGTGTTGACTTTCAACACAAAAAAAAATGCTTTTCCCGTTAAGTACAAGTTGTGTTGAAGCAATGTACAAATATTGGATTGTAACTAAAAAATAATGGACAGTACCACAAAAATTGTGTTAAGCAATTATATATTATCCTTAAATGTAGTTCAGTATCTGCTCTTTGTTAAGTTTTTAGATAAATAGCCATACTAAAGCTTAAAAATATAGATTTAACTACTTTAAAATGAATGACTCAGAAAAACCTGTGCTGACTTTCAATACAAAAAATAAGCTTTTCCCATTAACTACAAGTTGTGTTGAAACAATGTACAATTATTGAATTGCAACTAAAAAAAAATAATGTATGGCTACCACAAAAATTGTGTTAAAGACGCAGCAATTATATATTCTTGCCAATACATCCAGTGGAATGATTTCAATATTTATTCTTTAATTATATTTACCAAATGTTCACGCACTGGTCAGTCTACACTACACGTTAAATAGTTACAAATTCCAAATGTCGCTTTCTTTAACCCTTTCGCTATGAAGGATTTTTGTTTCCGCGTAATATGTGATAGGAATATCATTATCGAATCCTTAGTAGAAAAGGGCTGTCGTGGACCGTTTCAGCAGTGAAAGGGTTAATTGATGTGGATGACCATTGAAGTACCAGAATCGTAGATCTAGAGCAACGTTATTTCAACCACTAACTAAACCAAAACACACAGCCAAAATATCTGAAAAATCACTTACCTGGCATACACAGTGTTTTTGACAACAATTGGGCATTTTTCGACGGTCAGACATTCGGTTTTTCGAGACCAGACTTTGACATTTGACAATTCGGTTGCGCTTTCAGTCCTACTCAGCGATTTTTTTTAAACAACAAACAATCGACACTTTTTAGAATTCCATTCATTTCAAATAGTGTTGCCAAACACGTATATTCGATTATCCCCTTTTCATTATTTCGACAAAGTTGTTGATGTTAATTTTTTTGGAAAAGGATTGTAACTGATTTCGGCTAAAAATATGTCTGTTGTCATTTGCACTTTTTGCAAAACAACGTTGCATGATGGCGTTTTCGGTATATAAAAACTCTTCATTGATTTGTATTGCACTGGATTACTAGAAAGTGGTAAAGCATCATAGCATTGAAGGAATTCTCTGCTTGAATATCAACATGGGACTTCTGGTAAGTGCAAAACTTTTTTGGCTTATTTTTTTTAAAGACAATTAATACTGATACCACTGTATTTAGCCTGACAAGATTTTTTTTTATGATTAACTTTTCAACTTTGAAATCATCATGATACTTCTATAATTCAGATTTTATTTTAGTTGCTTTTGTTTAAAACAACTATAAAAGAAATAAACGGCACTATTTGCACAATATTTTTTTAGCTAGATAGTTGAATGAGAAACTAAACATGGGGTACACTGCGAAACGCCGCACGTTTAGTCAGTCCCTAACTACACTGCTCAAAACAATCAGGGGTGCACTTTGCGTACTTTTGTTACCTTTCAGTCTCAACTTTTTATTTTTTATTCTAAAAATCTAAAATTTGTTAAATTTATTCATTATGCATCCAGAATGAAATGGTAAAAAAACAGGGAAAAAAATCTTATTTTTTTAAACTAAAATTTAAGAGAAAAAAGTTGGAATCTTAACTTTTGAATAAATTATGACAATACCTTTTTAAAAACTCTTCATAAAAATAGTCCAAATCAATTTTTAAACATCTAATACATGCAAGCATGAAGAATTTAGGGTCAACTAATTTGCTAAAATTGTTTCAGGGTGAATATTAATTGACAATGTTTTTCATACTTTCATATAATTGAAACTAACATTATTTAATTCTTCAAAAAACATGATTCTTCTATCTAACGATACATAAGTGTGAGCTTAACTTAGTCAGAAAAAAATTTACAGAAAAAAATGGATTAAACCATGGGCTCCCCTAATTGTTGCGAACAGTGTATATTCTATTTTTTAAGGAAAAGGTTTCTAGAATTACATTTTTAAAAACAGGGTTGTTTTTTACGTCGACGATGGCAACAGCTCCACCGGTTTGTTGTCATTTGTTGCCTAGAATTACTTATGTTTTAGTATTCGAAAATGAGTTTTCTGTATAATATTATTTTACTTATTAAATTTTTTAAATGCCTACTTCTTGCTGCGCTGTTAGTTGTTCGAGACATTAGCTAGAGAATGCTTGCATGGAAAAAAAATATTTTCATCTATATCGCTCATTTTGAGAGTGAAACCGAAGCCACCAATGAAGTCACTGTACGAATAAAAAAGAAAACAAGAGCTTTACATCATCTGAAACTTTACTCTATTGTTTAGATTCTTTTATTATTGATATATATATTTTCACAATAAAATATGGGCTTGTTTCACGTAGTTTTGAAAGAAAACAAAATAACCAATGCAATTGTAACCTGTAGAGCGTGACGTTTAAGAAACTAATGAATGGGCTTGTTTCAATACGGAAAGAAAACAACCAATGAAATCGCAGTATGGAGAACGTGATATCATAATAAACATCCCCTTTAATTTAATTTGTAAAAAAATAGAATTCGAGAGAGAGATTTGAAGAGTACAGGGGAAGAACCAATTGATTTATTAGGAGTCTTCCCATAATTGTGTCTGCTTGCCGGACATTGGCGACAGGAAACCCGTTTTTCTTTCGGTTCTTCATTCGTGGAGCAAACGTGTAACACGTGTCCACTGATCTCTGTAGTGAATCCGGTTGCTACGAAAAAAACAAAGCAACCGGTTTCTTTACAACAGTTTAGGTGATTTCTCGGTATCATCACCAAAGAGGCCTATTTAGGAAAGCCTTCTACTAAATCAAGGGGTTTTTCCCATGTACTCTTCATTTTTAAGTGTAAGTTGTGCTGACACACAATCTCTCTCTCCCTGCAGATCCGTGCCTCGTTAAAAATTAAATTAATTTTTTAAGAACTGTAATATCGTATCGACCCTCATTCAACTTCATTTTTTAATAAAAAAAATAAATGACTGATACTTGTAATCAGACGCTGAAAACTGATATTTGGATCTTCTTCTATCGGAAAAGGTCAATTTCGGAACTAATTATAATGCTAATTGTTTGTCTGCGGCAGGTCTCAACAGGTTAAGGGCGAATGAGCCCACTGGACCGCGAATCTATAACCCAAAGTATTACTCCAATGCGGAAAAAAAATATTAGTTATTCTTTATTCGTCACCTTCAACCACAACTGTCGAACGATTACAACTGATACTATTACAATTTGAAACTCGGACATTCTTTTACGGACACCCTGTATATTTTTACAATAATATTTTTAATCTGTTTCCTGCAGATCCGTGTCTCGGTCCTGCTGGTTGTTCTGTGTTCGACGTTCGAGTTCTCGTCTGCGCAGGCGAGCCTCGGGGGATTTGTCCCGGTCGGAACTTACTCGAGGAGAAGTTGGAACGGAGACAATGAGTTCATCTCGTCTGTCGGTGAGTAAACCTGACAGATAAATTGTCTGAGTTGTTGTATAATACTGCTGAATAGTTTTCATTTAGGCCGAGAAATGATTTTGTGATTGGGAAGAGTGGAACTCAGGACATTCTAAAAAAAAACTTACAAATTATAACATTCAAATTGTGTTGGCTCATACAGTGCTAGTGAGGTAGTTCGTGTCCGTCGCATAATATGACATATGATTATGTGGCATATAAAAGAAAAATCTGAGTACCCATTTGACTTGAATTCGCTCTTCTTGGATACTTTAACAGGCACAGGGAGCTCGATCTTATTGTTATCTTTAAGCAGCATCAAAATAAGTATAACCTATGTTAATAACAAACATTTACAATAGATGTCACCACCATAGATGTTATGTAATGTACCTGTGTATTGTCATTTTATCCCTCCTGAATAAATGATTAATTATGACGTAATTCTTCCTGAATATAATTGAGCATTAATAAAATTTAAAAGAATGATTTCACGTTAAAGTGGTTTGTGGCCAGTCCGAGCCCGAGTGGTTAAGGCATCAGCCTCAGGAATCAACCCTCTCAGGTTCGAATCACACCTACTGGCCAGTCATCCTACAAATCGGATCTCCACTGGGAAAGAGTAGAAAAATCCAACTCGTGGCGGATGGGACCGAGTACACTGGAACAAACGTGCTCGTTAAATCTGTGGAGTCCAAAGTCCCGACGGCGTCAGCGTACGATGTCGCTCGAAGTTCCGTTGGGTGCCCGCTCAGGTGTCGACCTCCGTCACTTGACCAGGGTTCTAAGTTACGAGGCATTAGTGGCTGTGATAAATCTCCGAAAGGAGGCTAGAAATAGGGAGCCGAAAGCGATTACATTACCATTACTAAAGTGGTTCGTGGGGCTGTAAGGAGCCTAGTGGTCACGATCTCGGACTCCAGATCGGAAGGTTGAGAGTTCGAGACCCGGTGCCACTGAAGACTTACCGAGTATATGCGGAGTACGTGCTCGTAAAATCTGTTGGGTCCGAAAGTCCTGTGGTCGGTCATTGCGCAGTTCACCATGGGTACAGGTTCCTGGAGAAAATTTCCCTCCCCTTCATTGACATTTCTAAATTGTGGAGGTGGCGACAGATGGCAACATCTGTCATATGTGTCTGTGTGTGTCTTGTGTTGTCCTACTTGACGATGGTTTATAAGCGGGTCCTTGCGACCAAGCACACAAGCCTGAAAATATATGTCAACCATTCCAAAGTGGTTTGTGTCTAATCCAGCCTCTTGCGTTTCAGGCAATGCCAAAGTGGCCGTCTACCGCAAGGAACACCGTCAACCACGCCCCCTAGCGGTGGTTCCCCTGCCCGTCCCCGTGGCCCGTCCGGTGCCTAGATATCCCCCCGTCGTCAAGAGACCCCCACCCGTGAAGCGACCCTACCCGCCAACCAAGAAGGGATACGGGCCCGGTGTAAGCGGGAGGAACGGTGGCGGGTTACTCGGCGGACTTACCGGTGGCGGGTTACTCGGTGGACTTGGTGGCGGGTTACTCAGCGGTCTGCTGGGTGGCAAGTGAAAAGGTGAGGATTGGTTTGTATACATAGTTCCACCAGGTACAGGACACCTTGGCTAAAAATGGCCTTGGACCAAAAATGGCCACTTTTCCGCCAAAAGACCTTACCGAAAGCATTTCGCTTTTCTTTGATCTTACGCCTTGTCTCTCCAGAATGCTTTTTCGAATGCCAGAATCATTTTTCGAACACAACTCTAATGCATTTTCCTTTCCTATCCCCGCATGAGGTTATACGCGAAACGGCGTGAGTGTTTTTTTCTCCACCCTACTTGGTTCGAATTGTTCGGATTGTTAACCTCCCACAACAGAACGTCAAACGCGCTTGGCTTAGAAAAGCGATGCTCCCCCTGTTTCCTAGAAAACCAAGCAAAATACGACGCCCGTCACCAATAGCCCTCGTGTAGCTCTAGTGCGACGATAATTCAAAACCTTACCTAACCAGAAAACCAAGCGAAGGGATGGGGGAAGAAAGTCTTTTCGAGGCTCGCATAGTCATTAGACAAGGTATACGAGGTGTCAAAACAATCACTGACGAGTGAGAATGCTTTCGGTAACGTCTAGGTGGAAGAGCTGCGAAGGTTCACGTGGTCTGTCACTCCGTGCACGCTTACACCTAAACCGACCTTAAGTTTGCAGTATACAAATGTTCTACGAGAAAAAGGGTAAATAGTTCCCATTTTCGAGTGCGAGAATCGAATAAAAAAAAGTGTTTCACATTCAATAAACAATTTTATTTGTTATTTCAAGACATAAATGTATTATTTTTATTAGTTTAGCTTCAGTTAGAGTGTTATTTTAATTATTTTTTCCTTCGATTTTGACGTAACAGGGCTCACGAATATCAGGGTCATAGGAGCAGCCAATGGAATCAAGCGAAATTTCGGCGCCAGCAGCGTTGTTTACGCAGTCTCCTCCGCCTAGTACATTTCTCTGCTGATTTTTTGCTTCAAATTGACGTATCACACATGTTTGTGAGACTTGCGGTTTGTTCTGTGAAAGTGGGTGACAGACAGGCGGACTGAACGATTATAAAATCTTCCACTTTTTAAGTTATAAACGTAGTTTGGAAGCTAAAGGTAGCGTTAGTTTAGTTTTGGCCTGTCCCCGAGGCCCGTCTTGTGCCTAGATATCCCCCCCCCCATTGTGAAGAGACCCCCGCCCATGAAAGAGGTCTGTTGGGTGGCAAATGAAAAAGTGAGGTTTGTATAGCATAAGAAGAGTACAGGGGAAAACCCCTTCATTGAATAGCCCTTTAAGACCCAGCCAGATGGCGCTGGTTTAAGTTTATGAGACTAAGAGTTTTATAGAAAAAGTTGCCTTAAACAGCATCGATGCCAGCACCTCCTTAAAAACCACGTCATTTTTTGGTATACAAATAACGAATGGTACAAGTAGGCTGCTTCGATATTGATATTTTTGAAAAGCTTGAATATTCGCTTTTATACCAGCCCAATCGTGATAGTTGTAGTTCGGAAAGGGGTTGTAATCTCTTTGAGTCAGGTCTGCTTGGCGAAGATAGCGAGTAGTCGCCTAAAGTGGTGTGCAGAAACCAGTATTGCCTTGGTTTATATGGATTATGTTAAGTCTTGGATTATGTTATGGTCTTGAATTATGTTATGGTCTTGGATTATGTTACTTGTTGCCAAAAGGCAACAGTTGCATTAGAGGGTTAATGAAACAAATACGGCGTGTATAGAAGAAGGTCGGATAATAGAGCGAAGACAGTAGATATGCTAGAATTTAGAGGTTTAAAATATTTGAAATATCACAAAAAAAAGTAAAATGACTTTAGGGAAACTGTGTCCGATTTCTGAGTAAAACTTTTATTATACATTCTAATACATACTAATGCTGTGGTTAATAAGCTTAAGAAATTTATGCTTAGATTATTTAAAGTATTTTATACCACTTTTTCAAAGTTGATATGCCTTATCTTTATGAATTTATAGCATTTTAAGTAGATTTTGAAAACATTGCAAATGTAACATAAATGTTTTTTTTTTTTTCAGATTTATTACGCAAGGTTATAGACGGAAACTAGAAGAAATATCCGGAAATCAACTATAGGAAGTACCATTTGGAGAATGCTCATAAACAATTCATCATTAGCAGGGAACACGATTTATTTAATTTCACATGTACAAATAAGAAAGATTATTCTATTAAAATTTCTTGTATCCCAACTCTCATTTGTCTTATTTAATTTTTACTATAATTGAACAATTTTGAAAACTATACCAATTATCGTTCCTTACTCGAGTTCTCTAATTTTTCTGAAGATTGAGCAATTATTAGTGGAAACGTAAAAATAGGAACACTTAAGTCATTCGCCGAACATGTGAAAGGTCCAAGGTTCGGGCATCGCCAAAGTAACTGCCGACTTATAAACGGCCCGTGCAGCCAAAAATGTCCGACGAATAACACCCATAGTAAGGGAGTGCACGTTAAATATCCTTCAAAGTCCTAACGCTGCTTACGATGTCGCTCTTAACGGTTGCATTGGGTGCCTATTCAGGTGTCGGCTCGTCACTTGACTGTGGTTTTGAAATACGACGTCTGTCGCCAATAGCCATAGCTCTATTGCGATGATAATTCAAACCTAACCTAACGTAAAATCTCTTAATATGGTTGACATTATCTTATAAAATGTCCTGACAGGTCTAATAGTATGTGCCTATAGCAAAATTAGATTAAAAAACTAATAATTAGATTCAAAACAATGATAATTTATTCAGATATTCAGCTGCGAAAGTCCGAAAAAAATCAAATGTTTTGGATTTTCACCGGTAACTTCAGATTATTTACCGTATGTTAGACATTTAACACAAACTATAATATGTGGTATCGGAACCAATTATACATTTGTTTTAATGTTATTACGCACATTACGAGAGCCGGATTTCTAAATAGACTAAGTATAGGCTGTGGCCTAGGGTAGTGAATTTTTTGGGAGCGACAAATTTTACAAAAAATTAAAGCGGCATTCGGCATTTCAAAAAAATTATAATAATGATACGAATATTCTTAAGAAAGAAAACCAACAATTTACAATCATGCGTAAACCGTGGCTGTGTTAAAGCTCCTAATGGAGGCTAGAAATGGGCAGCCGGAAACGATTACACTACACTACACGAAATGTGGTGTCAGCACCAAAATAGGCGTTGTCATTCACTCAAAATGGTTTTTATTTATACTTAGAAAAAAATCGGTGTTAACGTACACCAAGAATGGTATAACTAACCTTTTGGTATAACTAACCCGAATTCTGTGTACTGGGCGATCAAATATCTCTCTATTACTACTAAAACTCGGTGTATCAGATCGAAATTCGAGCCAAAATAAATACTTTCGCGGCTATACTTTCACTAAGTTCATCCATTGAAAACGCAAGGTAAGCGAAACAATTATATTTTAATTCTTTAAATAGATAAGTTACTTGCTACTGAATAATTTAATCGAAACCCTAAATTTTCAGATTAGTATAGTTTCATTTTAATTTGAGGATTTCAAAAATATTCTGGCTGTAACGGGAAAATTAGAGCAGCGTTGATAACTTATTCGTGATATGCATGGTTTGAGTCTTCGTTTTAAAATTGTAATAGATAGAAAACTTATTTCAGCGTGCATTTATTACTTTTAAATTATTGTCTGTATGTGTTTGCAGTTTGCACTCGGTTAACCCTAAATAACAGCTTGAGTAAGGTGTTTACGTACACCAAATCACTGGTGGCGTTTCATCACACCGAAAATGGTGGCAACAGAGTCGCCACCAAATGTGGTGTTTCTGCACACCAGTCAATTATCGGTGATTCAATACACAGATTTACTGGTGGTGTTTCCTTACACCACTTTTGGTGTGAAGTTACACCAAAGTTATTTACAGTGTAGCCTACAGGCGGCAAATCTTTAAGAGGGATTGTCAGTCCCATATAGCTAATTGTTTTATTTTTGGAATCACAACTTCCTCAGAAGTATTGCTTTGCCATGTTTGTTAGCCCTTTTTTCACCAGGTATGGGTATCAACAAAACATCGAAATGAATCAAATTTGAAAAGAAAATGTTATCTAGTTATTGAATTTCATATTTTTGAAGTTTTGAAATGCCAAAAATGTACAGCAGATGGCGACACTATTTATAAAACTGTATCAATTAATAATTAAACTACCGGATGCTATTTTCTTTACAAATTTGTTTTAATTGATGTTGTGATGATTCGCGTACCCGGAGAAAATAGGATAACATTGCAAAGGCAATTCATCTGCGGAAATTGTGATTGCAAAACTAATAAATTAGCTCTATGGAACTGACAGTCCCTTTTAAATCCGGTTCTGCACATTACCGGAAACACTGATATATGATCAACGACGCGTATTTTTTCTTGGCGAGTCGTGTCGAGTTTGTTGGGTTAGTATGCATTTTCAAACAATAGCAATAGATGGCAGCACCGCAATCAATATGTAAATGATCTTCAATTATAATGATTAAACTTCCGGTATTCAGTGTTTTCTGAAAAGGAATTACTATACATTTGGTATGGAAGCTATTGAAGACAAGGGGGTTCAAAAAAAGTTCCTTTCGATGATATTTGGTGCTACTGCTGTGTCTCCTAGCTTAAAATCACAATAAATAATATTAGAAAGATTGTAATTATTTCTAAAATTCCAGCTATAATATTGCTTTTAAGTTCAGGATTATGATAATGGGGAGGGGGGGAGGGGCTAATGGGACGATTGGCCAAATGGAACGAAAAAAATATTTTTCACAACTATGTCTATAGTATAGCATATTAACAGTTAGACTTCCTATTTTAACAAGCAAAGGGCAAAGATCAACCATTAAAAGCATGTGTTGAGGTTTAGAGATGCATTGTTGTTTTGGAGAATCCAAAGAAAGTTAAACTTTTATATTTTACTATACTTTTAAATAAATGAAAACCTGTTCTTTAATCAAAATGTAGTTTTTGGTGGAAAACATATCATAGGCAATCTGTCAAATACTATGGTAAAATACAAGTAGATCTCCCTTAAATCATTTATAAATAAGAACTCTGCGGGATCAAATGGGACACACCTTCGTATGCTTTTATTAAGAATCTATAATAAATCTTTAATACTTTATTTGACCAAGTTATCAAAAACTATTTAAAACATTTAATTTTAATTTTATCGATTTTCTTTTTATTAATATAAATAAGAAAAAATTGCGCTTTTAATTTTTTAAACTAGTTTTGACATTCCTTGGATTGGAATGGAAGCAATGCCGCCGAATATTCTGTTCTTAAAACGTAAAATTGATTTCTCCTTTTTAAAGGATACTCTTTTCCATATTGTTAAAAGCCTCTCTCTAAATTTCAGACTAATTTCTTGATTAGTTTATTCTACAGATAGATATCTTTGTACCTTCAGTTTAATTATGTAATGCATAATGAAATATTTATTAATATTAAAGTGTGATTACTATTGAACGAATATTATAAAAGATTTTTATTACTTAAATGACAAATATTTAATAAGTAAACAAAGCGTTTTTTACACTTTTTCATCTTCTACTTTTTTTTGGCTAAATATAATATTGAATGGAATATTATAGCAATTAAATTTTTCTAATAAAATTTTATAAAAATAATAATTTAATAAAAAAAAATTGTAGTTTTTGTTGTTTTGTTCTTCGTTAGCCCGCAAATATATTTTCCAGATCCCTCCAAAAAGGAGGGATCTGGATTTACTTTTTTAAAAAAAGATTATTTAAAGTAATTAACTGTTAGCTTATTTCACCTTGTTTTCAGAGCTATAATCATTGTTACTTGAATTTCTTTCGGCGAATATGACAACAATGGCATGGTTGGTTGGTAGACATATATTTTCAGGCTTGTGTGCTTGGTCAGAGACCCGCTTATAAACTTTCGTCAGGTAAGACAGACACAACGCACACATACATGACAGATGCTGCCATCTATAGCGGCCCCCGCAATTTAGACATGTCCCTAAAGGAGAGGGAAATATTCTCCAGGGACCTGTACACGTGGGAAACTGCGCAATTACCACCCACAGGACTTTTGGACCCAACACATTTAACGAGCATGTACTCCTCATATACTCGGTGGGTTTTCAGTGGTACATTTTTCGACCCCGAGATCGAGATCTTAACCACAAGGCTCCCCTAGGCCCCTTAAAACTGGCATATTTAGTGACCTCAGGATTCCATATTTATAATATAAATAACCAGGCTTCTATATTTTTAATATGGAAGATTGATTATTATTGAATGAAATTTTTAAAAATACTTTTATCCCTTAAATGGCTATACCTCTCCACAGTTTAAGTATGCAGCATACAAATGTTCTACGGGAAAAAGGGTAAACAGTTATAATTTCCGAGTGCGAGAATCGAATAAAAAAAAAGTTTTTCACACCTTCAATAAATCACTTTATTCGTTATTTCAGGACATATTTTTATTCGTTTTTGCTTCAGTTAGAGTGTAATATTAATTATTTTTTCCCTCGATTTTGACACTCCAGGGTGAACGAATATCATGGCGGACTTATCGCGTAGGAGCATTTTAATGCTGCAACTTAAATGTGTTTTGCTGTATAACTATGTAATAATTATCTGAAACGTTTTGGTATCTGTATACAACTTTTTCTGTTTCCGCGAAATAAGTGGCATCACTGGACTTTTGTTAAAAAATGGAATATTCGATAACCTCAGCACTTTTTTGACATTAAAAGGTGAACACGAAAAAGTGATCTTTAAAGTTTTTCGTTTGCACTCAGATCTGTTGAAAACGTAAAATGTAAAGCATAAAATATCTACTTAACTTACAGTTTGTGTAAAAGGAGAAACTTGTTATCGTTAAAGAATAGAATAATACACTGCTCAAAACAATTAGGGGAATGCATGGTTTAAACCATTTCGCCCCCAATGATTCCATTTGGTATCATCAGCTTCCGATTACTTTTCTCACTAAGTTGAACTCTTACTTATTTATCGTTAGATGGATGAATCATGTCTTTTGAAGAAATAATGTTTGTTTTAATTGAATGAAAATATGAAAAACATGGTAAAATAAAATTCACTCCCAAAAACTTTTATGAAATAGATTGATCCTAAATTATTCACGCTTGCATTCTTAGAAGTCTAAAATTTGATTTTACCTTTTTTTTTTACAATTAACATTTTGAAAAAATTATTGTTATAATATATTCAAAAGTTATGATTCCAATTTTTCCCCCTTAAATTTTAGTTTAAAAAATAAAATTTGTTTCCCTGTTTTTTACCATTTCAATTTGGATGCTTAAGGAATCTATTTCACACATTTTAGATTTTTATAATAAAAAAATAAAAAGTTGAAACTGGACGGGTAAGCAAAAGTACGCAAAGTGCTCCCCTAATTGTTTTGAGCAGTGTATGTTCATTGACGCAAAAATCTCAATTGTTTCAAAAATGTCACTAGCACGTTCTTCCACTAAGCTCTTCAATGGATTTCCGAAATTGCAATGGTTGCAGTTAATCCAATTCCACTGGAATGTATCGCATGTATGTCTGGTAGAGCTATTTTTTTCATGTCTGGAAATATTTCCAGTGTCGCTTGTCGAATTGTGTCTGACACATTAAAACTTTAATTGAAAGACCCATTACATTTATCTCTTTGATCAGACACAATGAATTCATTCGTAAGTATAATTTTTTTAAAAATTAAATGAAAATTTTGTAGCAAAGACTGTATACAGTCATCTTAAATCAAACATTATTTTTAAAAAATTGTTCATCTTGTAAAGGCAAAAAAAATCTGTGTTTAGTCGAGCTTAGAAAAATTTCATTTTGTTATTTTAAGTCTCTTTTAGATAAACAAGCAATTAGGAAAATTGAGAGCTTTGGTCTAGACCTAACTGCATTCCTATAAAAATCAGCGCATATTTTTCTCAATTACTTATCTCTCTCTTTTTTTAGTCTAAGTGGAGAATTCTTTTGTGTTATGATAAGTGTTATCATAAGTTTCGTTACTATTTTTTCAGCAAGCAATTTTACAAGAATACTTTTTCTTCGAACTACAAATTAATTTGTCAAACGATAAGTTCCTAAAGGTTTATACATTATGAGTGAAAGCGGTTCGATATAACATTAACTGTTACAAAAGCGTTATTTTTTCTGTTTCAGTTGACATTTGTGGCATCCTGCGAAAGAAAATTAACAAAATTATGACGACTAAAATTTTAAATTCGAACAAAAATGCTGTGTTTAGTTATTTTATTCCTAAAGGTTTATATATCATGTGTGGGAGCGATTCCACGTATCAGTTACTGTTCCAAACCTTGTTGTTTTTTCTGCTTCAGTTGACATTCGCGGCATCCCTGCTGGTCCTGCTGTCTTCTTGTGCTGTGCTGGACGCCCAGCTCGGATATGGAGTGGTTCCTGTCGGCACCATCTCTAGACTGAGTGCCAACGGGGAACGAGAGGTTATTTCCTCTGTGGGTGAGTGATTATTATTAGGTTTTTTTTCTTTCAAAAGTGTCCGGGATACAAAATGTTGCATGTGTGCATGTATTAGGTAAAGAAAATAATTCAATCATTTCTGAATAATATTCATAATGAAATACATTTCGATCTGCGATAGAACTTGAGGTGTTTAATTCCCTGTGTGATGACTAGGTTGTGTACCAAAAGAAAATCTCGGGGAAACTTTAGAAATTATTTAATGTAGTTAAACACAAAACGTACACAATACTAAATTACAACAACACAATTAAAGTTAAGTAGAATTAGATAAAAATGATATTAATAAACTGGACGGACAAAAGTTTGATGCCAGACCCTCTCTGATGACGCAAACACCAATTGGACATGACGTTGGTTCATGCCCAAACGGTGGCGCCCTCTTCAAGGTGCTAGGAGCACGTTATACCTGTATCATGAAAGAATATCTTGTAACTTGTTCATCTATTTTTCTTTAGTTTACCAAATGTACACTCGATTGTCGAGTAGTTCTGTTCCTGTTTTTAAATCTTTTTATGATATTTTAAATAATAATATTAGTTGTTCTATCTTTAGTACAATTTCCAAATGTTCATGCATCTTAACATTACCTGGATTAAAATTGTCTTAAGTAAAACATCTCATTTCATTGGCCTAGGCCCTAGTAAATAACTTGCCCTCTCATACCTATATCCTTTGATACTTTTTCTAAGCTAAAATGTGACATTATTTTCTACTTGTGTTGCATTCGTTTCGTTGTATTGGCATTGTATATGTTTTATGCTCTCTTTTGTTGGTGCTTCTTTTAATGACATATACACTCTTAAAACAAAAGAGTGAAATCCACTCCAATAGGAGAAGTGCATTTTCGACACTGGAAAGGAGTGAAAATTAACTCAGACTGAGTTAAAATCACTCGTTTGGAATGATCCTGTCGAATTTTTAACTAAACAAGAGAGTGAAATCCACTCCGATTGGATAAGTGCATTTTCGACACTGAAAAGAGTGAAAATTAACTCAGTCTGAGTTAAATTCACTCGTTTGTTTTAAGAGTGTAAGTTGATATTTTTCTGGGTGACAGTTTAAATAAATAAGTATAAATAAAATCATGATCTACTGTGAGCATTTTGGCATAAACCTCAAAGAATTATACCTCAATAGCCTTGTAAGTAATTTAAGCGAAATTGGTCAACTTCTCACTTATTTTTTTCTAGGTGGTGCTAAAGTAGGAATCTACCGCAAAGTGTACCCTCCTCAGCCGTTGTACGTGGTCCCGAGGTACCCGCCGCTCGTACCCCGACACCCCCCTGTTCCGGTGGTGAAGAAACCGTACCCGACCAAGAAACCCGGAGTGACTGGTCGAATTGTGGGAGGAGTTTTGGGGGGACTACTAGGGGGAATAGGTGGGGCATTAGGCGGAATCCTCGGCGGCAGATGAATAAGGTAAGGATTACACTAAATTGATCACTGAATTGAATTGAAATTTTGCACGCAAAAAAACTGTCTGGTTCGTACAAACGAAAATTGAGTTCTCCCAACCAAACTGTTCGGTTGCTATAGGACTGACAGGACTGTCTTAGTTGCAGGAACCAAACACGTTTGGTTAGAAGCGTTCAGCTGGCGCAAACGACTAGTTCGCTTGAGAGAACTACACTGATACCGCGCAGTTTAGTTCTCACACAGAGTTTAGTTGTCTCAACCGAACTCATTGAGGCAGTCTGGTTCCGTTGACTAAACTCGTTCAATCGAACGAGTATAGTTATGGTAACTAAACTGGTAGGATTGAAAGAAACCACCAGTTTGGCTGTGCCAATTAAACACCCGTCAACCGAACTACCGAACTTGGTTGAGTTGCAGGACCAGCATCATTTTTTTGCGTGTGGAAGGAGCATCGAAACGCTAGCCAATAGGGTCGGTGAAGCCCGGCAATGCAGTAAGAGCAACCCAACTTTTGCCGCCAATCTTATACTTTACCTGTTAAAATAGGCATTTTATACCAACTTTTTCAATAATTTTTTTAAACAGAAAATTTATGTTATTGCTTTAGGAGGTTCTTTATATAATGAAGTTTCGGAAACATGTACTTTTTAAAAAAATAGAATTGAAGAAACAATCTTTAAAACTTAAATTCCTTGGAGTACTATTCTTGGCGAGTTGCTGACAACATCCAATGCAAACTGTCAAGTCAAGTGTCAATTGTGATCGGCGAATTCATGCCAAATGTGGCACATATTTTCCCTAAAGCTGTCGCCAAGTGACCCAAAAATAGGCTTCACCAGCTTATCATGGGATGCTCCTTCCAGAGTTTCAGTTTAGTTCAGTGACTACACTCAGTGGTGGAGGTAGGAATTGCCCAACGGGGGGAGGGGGAAGGTTTTTTTTTTTTTTTTTTGTACAAATTCATTTATGAACTGGCCCAAAGATAAACAACAATCAACCTTAAACACTTTGCGCATTTATTATTGATAACCAAACAAAAAAAAACACTATCCTTCAAAACAATTTATAAATAAGTTAATGTGTATTTAAGTAATTAATGCATTAAATATGTTTGATTACTGGTATGAAACATTGAATGTCCCAATTACTAATGTTGAACTAAAGTGTAAAAACATCTTGCATTTATCAAAATCATTTTAATGGTGCTTTTTTAATTTTATTTAGGCATTGGAACTGTATTTTAGAAGAAGAGCTTCTGTAAGAGAAAGAGAAATCTCTGATACCTAAAATCAGATGTAGGAACTCAGTGGTACCAGACTTGTGGCATCTAAATTTTAACAAAATGGAAAAAGTTTAATTGTATTTTTTAATGCATTATTTTCTAATCGAAGTTATTTTTAAAAAATACATTTAAAGTAAGACATGTTTTATTTCAATTAATAAAAAACTATTTGAAAATTTATTGTTAGAGAAATTAACTCAAATATTTATTATGTAACTGTGAAAATGACAATTTTGTAATTGTGTTTTTTAGTTCAGCTATAACTTGTATTTCCTTAATAAAACTACAAGTTTGTACTGCATTTTTTATTAAAATTTTGTACAACACAGTTTGGTAATTTAAGCTTTAATTTTAAATTTAAACAAACAACTAATCCAAAAGATGTATATGCCTATAATTATATAAGTTTTGAAATGAGATCTAAGCAAAATAACTGATATAATTTATTTTATGGACTTTTTAATATTAAAATTTTATTTGATTTTTGAAAAAATTCTATAAACATGGCTTTGATACTATGTAATTCTTAAAATATTACGAGTTTTGCTTGAATCTCATTTCAAAACACGTAAGAAGGTCCAATGAATGACTCTGCCAAATAAGTTTAAGGAACAAATGAATTATTTTTTTACTTATGGTGTTTTGCGTAATTCTTATATTTAGGGAAAATTTGTTCAAAATGTCCATTTATTTAAAAAAATATATTAAAATGTTTTTGGAAAAAACATTCCATTTAACATTATTCATCATTATCACTAAAAAATAGAGAATTTTAAAGTATTTAAAAATTAGACCCCCTCGAGGTAGGGAGCTACTTTAAATTGTGACTTACACTAATGGAACATGGAATTAGCCATGGTACTTGTCGCTAGAGATTACGTTGAAATTTCAATTCTACCATGGCTCCATGAACAGAATAAAAAAATAATAATTCTATAAGCTGCTCTCTTTTTTTCTTTGCGAATTATTTAACCAAGTGACCCTAATCCTATCACCAAAAAAATCTGCCTTTTATATAAAATTCTGAACCTAATTACAGTTTCCGGCTTAAAAAAGAACTATCTATAAAATTGCGCCCCGAATGTTTAAAATAATAATAGTGGTAAACATCTACGCAAGTTCCTATGCTTTTGGGCTTTCTATGTAAAATACGCTTGTTTTAAAAATCTATCCAATGGAAAGGAAACCAGGATTATTTTTTTAAGTTGTTTTTAAAAGCCGCTTGTTTTTATTTCGAATTTATTTCAGTTGAGAAGCAATTTTAGTTTGAGAGGTGAAGTTAAAAGTATCAATTCAAAAAGGTAAAATTTATTTCTAATTAGATATAGCAGAAGTTATTTTGTTTTGAAAGCCAGTAATTGTTAAGTTGCGCAATTTACCAGCTAGGGGTGTTACATGACTTTCAGAAGGAAAAATGGGAAGGATTGGGCTGTTTTGAATATATTTGCAAACTGTTTTTTATGTGATAAATGTAGTTGACTTACAGCTCTCTATAATCTCACCTTTTGAAAAAAATTCGAATATTTTTTAACTTAAAAAAAAAAACAAAAATATTCAAACCCATTTCAAAAAGTGGGATTATAGCGAACTGTAAGTCAACTACATTTATCAGAGAAAAAAACAGTTTGAAAATTTTTTCAATACAGACGACGAAATATATGGCTTAGATGAAAATCTCATTGGACCAAAAATGTCCGACGAAGACGCCCGTCGCCAATAGCCCTCGTGTAGCTCAAGTGCGACGATAATTCAAACTAAAATAAAACTTGAAAAATAAATATGAGTGAGATCGTCGACTTACAGAGTTAAAAGGTTAAAAGTTACTAAACGGTGGTTTTACAGTATAATTTTCAAAATCAATATCGAGTTATTTTGTTCCCGTGTTTAATATCCCTATCAGATAGTATGAATACATGAAAGCTCCCCCCCCCCCCCCATTTCACTGGTCATTATTCCCCGACTTTTTGTCACAAACCACAATTGTGGGGCGCACCGGAAACCGGAAGTGGTAAGGATGTTACACCGGAATGACCGGAAGTGAGGTATAGGTAGCAATTCGTGTTTTTAGAGGGAATGTTTGGATTTGGTTCTAGATTTTAGATATAGTGTGGTTATCAGATGAGTTGGGGTTTGCAGGGTGTTTATTGTGAAGCTTGAATTATTGTTTGTAGTTGATGATTTTAGTTGATATTGATTGGTGATTCAATTAATTAGTAGTTGTTTGATTTGTTAGTAATTTATGTCAACAATGTGATTTAGCTTGTTGTGGAGTTTTCTTTGGAGAAGGTAAGATTATTTTAATTTTTGCCTCTTAATTAAATTTTAAAAATGACAATTTGGTCCTGATCTACCATAAGGCTTGCTAGACACGGGCTTGTACCCCTCAAGTTTTAGAGGCCTCTAAATTTTTGTATCTATTATGCCAAATGCTGTAGATCTACAAAATTTCAGTTAATTAAAAAAATATTGAGGTCCACCATAGTTTTTAACTTGACTGTAACTTAGATATTGACCTAACGTGATTGGTTTGGTCGATTTTATAAAATATCTGATAAAAATTCTACTTTTAAAACAAATAGAGAATGTACTAGAAGAGTGACTTTACAGAAACGCAAAAGCAATTTTTTGATGACCCCGATTTCTTTTACGATTGCTAGTTTGGAATCCAAAAACTGTGGTCATAAAAGCCAAACAAGTTGGTTTGTTACAGAATCTGTCACTTCCACACAACATTTACGCTCAACAGGAAACAAACCAACAACACCTCAGATCAGAAAGAAATTCGCCAAATAGGGCCTTTAGCTAGTTCTAATTCAAACTTTTATAAGCCAAAATTAATAATTTTCTTTAATCTTCTTTTGCAGATTTGATAATTAACCTTTATCGTTTGCGAATTTTTTTTTTAAGTTCGAAGAATAATAATTTTTTTTAATAAATATCTTTTTGCAGCCACAAGTTTACATTTCGAAAAATTTATTAGTAAAATTCTTGCTTTAAAAATAAAAGCGAAACTTTACATATTATACAAATTTATAATTTTTTTTATGCATCTTCTTCATACATATATAATGAACCATCAAAATAACTTTAACGTGCTATTACAACAATCCAAATTGAACTATATCATAAAAATAAATATTTTTTTCAAAAGTTTTATTTTTATTTTAAATAAAGTTTCTCGTACGTTTGATGCAATGGCAACAGTGAAAATATTGAGTAAAAATGGAATTGCATGTTATTTCAATGCAGATTAAATATATATTTATTTAAATTTTAAATATACTTCTAATTTAAATTTTTTAATGAAATTTAATATGTAGCCTTTACTGATTTTTTCCTTCAAAATGACTTATCCCACTTGTTTGTGAGACTTGCGGTTCGTTCTGTGAAAGTGGGTGACAGACAGACAGACAGACGGACTGAACGATTATAAAACCTTCCACTTTTTACGTTATAAACGTAGTATGGAAGCTAAAATTGGGAGATGGACAATATCTTTTTACCATAAATACAGTTGTTGCCGACTACCACTTGATGTTTATATCTTTTCCTATAATGTCAAAGTTTGAACTGCATGTTTAATTCGAATACAATAAAAGGTTAGTATTTTATTTAGGTTCCAAAATTTAGTTTTGCTGATTTACATCACGAAGTTCAGCTGATTGTAACGTTAAACAGCAAAACTAAATTTCGCTATTTAAATGGAATAGTCCTATTCAATGAAAGCTATTGCATTAGGGCATTTTTTTTTTTAATTTTGGACAGTTCCCCGGACGAGGAGTTTTAAATTTTGATTTAACTTATAATAACTTCATAAGGTAGGCGAAAGCTAATACCCAAAATTTCACAACATTCAAAAATCTTTACTATTACTTTAATATTTTCCAAATTTGGCATAGTGATTTCAAATTCAATGAATAATACTATTTAGGCATTTTTTTATTTAAATATAATTTATTTATTTAAACAGTGTTTTTCTACTAAAAAAAGAGGTTTACGCTAACAAGTCTACCACATTGAATTTTTACCCTATAAACATTAATTATGTGGTAAATTCTCCGTTTTGAACTGATGCATGCAATGACCCTCTAGAGTTACATACAAGTTACAAGAAAAGAAGTTATTAAGAAAAATGTTATAAATTAACCACACAAAAAAAGATTTTTTCGATTAACTTACACTTGGACATTTTGTAAAAAAAAAAACTTGCATATTTACACCAGATGTTAGAGGTTCATGGCACAGATATATATTGCAATAGCAACTGTAAAAAATTTCAGGTAAATTAATGTAAAACTTTTTATGCTAGAAGTGTTAGCGTAAACCCCTTTTTTTAGTTGAAAAACGCCGTTTAAAATAAATCAATTATATTTAAATAAAAAAAAATTGCCCCAAAAGCATTCTTCATTATATTTGAAATCACTATGCCAAATTTGGAAAAGATTAAGGTAATAGTACAAATTTTAGAATTTTGGGTACTCGCCTACCTTAAATTTGCCTTATATTGATGGGACGTTCACCATCAATATAAGACAAGTCAATTCACCAAAGAGATTAATAATTATATTCAAGACATGTCGCTCTTAACGGTTGGGTTGGGTGCCTATTCAGGTGCTGGCTCGTCACTAAACTGTGGTTCTAAAATACGACGCCCGTCGCCAATAGCCCTCGTGTAGCTCTAGTGTGACGATAATTCAAACCTAATCTTACGTGTATTTCTGTATTTGATTTCCTTTAGAGTAAGAGCTCATTGACTTGGTCAAGCCTGCTGCTGAGCAAGAGGAATAAGTCAACGACAAATTGTATTCTAGGGTAGACTAACCAGTGTATGAACGCTTAAAGTAGGCGAATACCCAAATACCATTGGTTTAATCTTTTCCAAACTTGGCATAGTGATTTCAAATATAATAAGAAATGCTTTTTGGGCAATTTTTTTTTATTTAAATGTAATTGATTTATTTTAAACGGTGTTTTTCTACTAAATAAAGTGGTTTACGCTAACACTTCTAGCATAAAAAGTTTTACATTCATTTACCTGAAATTTTTCAGAGATGCTATTTCAATATATATCTGTGCCATGAACCTCTAACATCTCATGTAAAGTAGTTTTTTTTTTAAATGTCCAAGTGTAAGTTAATCGAAAAAAATCCTTTTTTTGTGGTTAATTTATAAAATTTTTGTTAATAACTTCTTTTTTTGTAATTTGTATGTAACTCTAGAGGGTCATTGCATGCATTAGTTCAAAACGAATAATTTAACACATAATTAATGTTTATAGGATGAAAATTCAATGTGGTAGACTTGTTAGGAATTTGGAAAAGATTAAAGTAATAGTAAAAAATTTGGAATTTTGGGTATTCGCCTACCTTAAGCACAATTTGTTTTAAGAAAAATCATACATTTTAATAAAATAAAGCTTTTGTGGGTTTATGACAATATTAACACATCTGTCATTATATGTAAATTCTACAAAAAAATTTGACTTTATATTGCATTGCTTTGGGTCTTTTGGGGGATCCAAATAAAAAGTGGTACAAAAGCCAAATGTTTGAACAGTACTTTTACCAGTGAATAAAAAAAGGCCAGTCAAAAACATGTTTGATTTTAATTAATGACCAGGACAACCAATCATATGTCAGATAGCTTCCTACGAGATGAGAGGAAGTCAGTGTTGCCAATCCATCCAGTGGAATGATTTTTAATCCTTATTTTTAAATGTATTTACAAACTGTTCATTCACTGAGGCCTGTTCACTCACTGGTCAGTCTACCCTATTCTTTCCGAGCAATTATTAGTCATTAAATCCGTTATAAAAATAAAATTCTTCCGTCGAAGGCAAGCCAGACGTTAGAGTAGAAACCCGCTCGACCCAATTTTCCACTTTGTGCTAAAAGAACGGGACCGAAAGTGAAGTCAAACCTTAAACATGTTCACGGAATGCGGTGTCGAGAGGAGCTACTTTTTGAAGAGCAGTTCCTTGATCTTTGAATTGCCTACTAACTTGTTGCGTTACAACTGAAGTCAGGGCCGTGGTATGTTTTTTTTCCTCTGATGCAAATCATTAAAATGCCGCTCTTGATTTTTTAAAAAAAGTTTTCATACTAATTATATTTTAACTCAAAAACTGAAAATTTTTCTATCCATCACCCATATGAAAGCTGTTTTTAATCATTTTTACATTATTTAAAACTGTTCGGTAATACCACATATTTCGATTAGTTTTTTTTAAAGTTAAGTTAGTTAAATTATATTGTATTATATATTAATTTTACAATTGCCACGATTACAGAGAATCTCCAATTTAAAAGGAATATTTTGTAGTGTTGGGTTTGTATAATGACAGAAAATGTATTTTTTATAAATATAAAGTTAAAATTGATATTTTAATGAACATTTGTGATATTTGTAATCTTTCACTGCCAGCGCACAGTGAGGTCTTTCATCCGAATATTTGGTCAAAGTCACAAAATGTTTCTGAATAGAATTCGTAGATGTTCTTTTTCCCTCGGCTTAATTTTTTTTAATCAATAAATGTACTTATTAAGCTAGATGCTAAATATTAAGATATGCGTATCAGTTAGGCTCTCGCCTCATATGCGAAAACTCCCAGGTTCGGGTCCAGGCATCGCCAAAATCACTGCCGACCTATAAACGGCCCGTGAAGCCAAAAAATTCCGATGAATAATACTCCGGGTAGAGTGAATGCACGTTAAATATCCTTCAAAGCCTTAACGCTGCATACGATGTCGCCCTTAACGGTTGCGTTGGGTGCCTAATCGGGTGTCGGCTCGTTACTTGACTGTGGTTCTAAAATACGACGCCCGTCGCCAATAGCCCTCGTGTAGCTCTAGTGCGACTATAATTCAAACCAAACCAAACCCGAAATATTTTTCGATTTAAGAAGCGGAATCAAGCAGAAAAACAAAACTTCTCATTTCTCAATTTAGGGGCGTTTGGGGATTCCTAGGCATCAAAACCGAAGCAATTCCCCTATCTGGTTTCGACTACAACTTTTGGGCAGGTATTTAGTCACTCCGTTCAGAAAATACATATATAAAGGCTTTTCGGGAACATCTATGATTTGTACAGCTTTATGAGTGTCGCGTGGAAAGTTCGTGTTTTTGTTGATTCAGTTGTTCTGGCGAATTCGGGTCGAAATATGCGGGAATGGGGATCATTCGTGACAAACTGTTCCAATAAATGTCGAGGTCGGTTCCCAGGTGAATTTTTATCACATTGTGTCATCAGTTTTGTCGCTCTCAGACACAATAACCGCAGAATTAATTCATATTCCAGACACATGACACTAGTGCAACGATATTTTAAATCTAACCTAGCCAATTGAAATGTGCTTTTTATTTTACGTTCCGATGCAGTAAAGCCCTTGTGTATATACATATATAAAAGATTCTGAACAAAAGGCCATCTGAAAGAACAAGTGAAAACAAACAACTCGGTTCTTTCCTTAACATCTTACTTTCGCTCATACCAACCCACCCGCCTCCTCACCGGCTGAGAAACACGCTCAACTCTCCATCGAAGTGGGACGAGTTTAGTTGTGTTGTGCTTACCGCATGCATATTATCGTCTGTTTTATCTTTTTTCTCTTCTTTTTTGGAACGGTTTCTCTCTTATTCGGAATTTCACTTTCATCTTGAATTGTTTTTTGAGGTGGAAAAGAAAATGTGATAATTTCAATGGATTTTTTAAAAAAATTAAAGATAAGAAATTTGATGGAATAAGGATACTTTTGTGCGTTTGTTATCAGAAAATGGAACATTTTAATGTTGATTATCTGGACTTAAGGTATGTTTTTCTTTATCTATTTACTATATCAGTATTATGTTGTTGCTGTCCCATTATAATGCAAAGTTTTTATTTTTAAAAAATATCAACGTACGCATGTTACCTTTTAGATTTTTTTTTAAATATTTAAGAATATTCTAATACGTGAGACCATTAAAGGAAAATAAAATGTTGATGAAGCGTCTTTGACAAACTTCATTTTGTCTTCAATTATTTAACTTAAATATAAATATAATATGATTTATTTAAAATTTACCCTTTGTTTAATCTTGCTCGAAATAACACAAAAAATATTAAACGGAAACTAGAATTTTATTTCGAATCCTTCTGATAACTATTATGTTTACATTCCAAGCAATTATAAATTCTGAGTGATGAAAAGTTTTTTAATGAGCACGTTTCATATCTAGAGTGGCAACAGAATTGCTGAAAATGAAAATAAATTCTATCTCGATTTTCGATTAGTTAACCAATGTCACTTAGGAACAGAGCATCGCACCGTACGAAGCATTAACGGGAATGAAAACGTAAAAGAAATACGTCACCGTAACCAAGCCAATTTATATTTTCCCCGTGTAAAACCACAAATTTTCAGGTAAATTAACCGGTTTTCTGAAATAAGCTTCACCACCTATGTAGTTTTATCTATTTATAATTGGACAGGAACAGCTACCCACTTGTAGAAATGAGATATAATAACAGTAACTGTCGATTTTTCAAAAGAGATGGTAGCATAACTGGTTCCGATTCTTCAAAGAAAAAAAATACTGTTGTACAAAACAGTCTTCTCATTATACATACAAGAATATCTCCTTCATTTACAAAAAAACTGTTGTTATGTATGTTAAAAAAACAACAATAGGTTTTTCATTCCTAGTTGTTTTTAATAAAAACGAGCTATTCTCTATTAATTTTTTTCTAACTTTTTCCTAATGAATAAATTTATATATAATAAGTTATCTTTTCAAACATTTCTAGCAAAGTTTTCTCCCTGTGAAATTTATGGATATCATGCATTGAATTCTAAAAATACAGACCATTTAGGGATAACCTTACGAGATTCGGGGCTGGGGATTCCAGTAGATAAGGCGCTTGCCTTTCATTAAAAAGGTCCCAGGTACGGGCCCGAGGCATTACCAAAAAAAAAAAAAACTGCTGACCAATAAACCATTAGTTATCATGTTGCTCTAGTATTACGATAATTCAAACTAGCCTAACGAGATTCAAATGACAAATTTCCTTTAGTTTTAATATGAGACTAAACAAGATAATTAATCAATTCAAAATTTTGAATTTTTAAAAAATATTTGTAAAAATGTACTTCATGTTACACTTTTCGAAAAAGTAATTGCATAACAGAAATGCACAAAAACCTACTCTTTAAAAATAGTAATAACTCTATAATTCTCCGTTTCATTTTTGCTATTATATAATTTTTTTGTCTTATTGGTTTAGCCAATTAGCGCGCCCTTGAAAATGATTCAGAAAAAGTGCCTCATCATTACTTTACAATAGACGGCTATTGATGTCCATCGTTAGACGGGTTTTAGTTTCCATATTACTTTTATGAAGGGAAAAATGTGCGGAAGGCATTATGATGGTATTTGTCTGTCTCACCGTCTGTCCCCTATTTAAAATATTTTTTGTTTTATCTGACTTTTGACAGTCTGTTTTTACTTCCACTCTTAGCATCCCTTTTTTTCCAGATAGGTATGACATTAGCTAACCACCTTTTTACATTTTTGTCCATTTGCCCTGTGAATAATAGCAAAGTTTTGTGCCCTGTGAATAACAGTAATAAAAACACTTAAGGAAAAGTGTTTTAAGCAGCGCGCATCAAGAGTACATTTAAACCCTTCAGTATGTACATAAGGAGCTTAATAGCTCTCTGAGCTTTTCAGCTCAGGGAGAGCTGTACATATAAATAGCCTGTGTACACTAGGCTATTTTTTTAACCAAACTCCATTTTAAGATCGGTTTATGATTCGATTCTCCGCATTAACCGGTGTTTGTAATGCCTGAATACATTGAAGAAAAGGACGTATTTTTTCTATTGTACAATTATTCTAACCTCTTGCGACCTGGAGTCCCATTTGGGGACATTATTTAACACCTCCCCACAAACAATTGAAACGTTAATTATTTCCGGAATTGACTTGGTCCGATAGAAGACGATCCAAATATCAGTTTTCAGCTTCTTAGAGTTCTTAAAAAAATATTTTTAAAAAATTACAAACTTTTCAAAAAAGTCCTTTCATTAGTTACTTTTCAAGGCATTTTGGATTAAAACAATATTAAATAATCTGTTAACTACAAATATGTCACAAGGTCTTTTTTATTGCATTTTTAGCACAAACATGTGTATTTTTATAGAGTTGAAGGCGTGTCCCTAAGTAGCTATTAAAACATTTTTTTTTTTAATTTCTTTGACAAACATACTTTTTAGCATATATTTGTATGAAAAGTATGTTTAGATTATATAATAACTTTCGTGAAGGATTTTGCACGGGTCTTAAGAAGTTATAGCAAATATCATCATGGTAAGATATTCCAGTCGGTTCAGAACTTCTTTTCTTCATATTATGTAACCGTAAAAGAGGCAAAAATCTGACACTTTTACAATTTGGCCAAAGATTACATGACATTTCAGTGCTGTCCCGCTCTAATTTAAGCCTCATTTGGTACCGTTATTATGGCAACAACATAAAATTAATTGAACGAGTCCAAAATTATTTTCTTCGTTTTCTATATTTTAAGATCTTTCATACTAGTTCTTTTGATCTATCCTCATTTGATCTGAGTTACATTTTTAATATCTCGACCCTTAACTCTATTCGTATTATGTTTTTCCATAAATTTCTAAACAATAGAATTGATTCCAACTACATAACTAGTACTGTACATCTCTTTTCCCAATAGATTTACACGCAATCGTCGTATATTTTCTCATAGCTCTTCCCATTACAACTATATTCAAAATTTCTGCTTGTATAATTTTATTAAAAATTACAACAATTCTCACGACCTAGATATTTTTGCTATGTCTTTTCATGATTTATAAGCTAACTGCTTCCAACTTTTATCTGTGTAATGTGTTTGCCAGTTTTTAAACTCATTTATTTCGTGTTTGTTTTATTTCCTAACTGTTTTGTTCCATGTGCATTGTAATAAGATTTTTATCTGTAATGTGCATTTAAAACTGAATAAATAAAAAAAAATCTGAAGCTGCGTCAAATTGTTGACATTTTGTCTATCTCTCTGACTATTCGTACCAAAAGAATTCCAGTGAGTATTAAAGCAACACAAAAGTAGGCTATTTTAGTTCGTTCAGACCTTCTTGTCTACTTTATAAACTTAACCTTTTTTAACACCCGAGCAAAATCCTACACGTATATTCTTAATTTAAACATACTATTCTTACAAATATATGCTAAAAAGTATGTTTTGCAAAGAATTTCTTTTAATTATGTTTAATAGCTGATTGGGACACGCCTTAAACTCTAAAAATACACATTTTTGTGCTATAAATGCAACATAAAAGGCAGTATCACTTATTTGTAGTCAACAGATTATTTTACCATTGTTTTTCATGCAAAATGAATTTTAAATTAAACTTTTTGAAGAGTTCTTAAAATTTTTTTAATTATTTTTTAAGAGCTGTAATAGTTCATTGACCCTCGTTCAACTTCATTTTTTATAGAAATAAATAACTGATACTTATAATCAATGGCTGAAAACTGATATTTGGATCTTCTTCTATCGGACTAGCTCAATTTCGGAACTAAATAACGCAGTAATTGTTTGTAGGGAAGTTTAAAAAAATTTCCCAAATGGGGACGCCAGGTCGCAACAGGTTAAAATTGAAGCTAAAATCTGACACCCTTTTAAAAAAATTGACATGAAAATACAGGCATGCGACATTTTTCTAGCTCTGATGCGACAACTGTCTAGCCTTAATCCGCATCACAAAGTAATAAATAGTTTTCACTTAAGGAAAAGTGTTTTAAGCAGCGCGCTTCAAGGGTACATTTAAACCCTTCTATGTACATAAGAAGCTTAATAGCTCTCTAAGCTTCTCAGCTCAGGGCTTTAATAATCCTTTTGAAGTAACGCTTCATTCGTTATGGGATGGTATTTAAGAAAGTGATGCTATATAGCTTTTGGGTCTTGTTATTCTATCAAGTTGGAATCAATTTATTGGCATGGTTTGGGAAATATATGGAGTATGGACGTTTAGAGGTAAAACTGAACTTGAAAGTAAAATGAAAAATTGATACATCTTTCGAAAGCTCTCAATGGGGAATGGGCGCGCTTGGACTGGGGGTCTCCAAACTCAAGTGCCTTAATGTTAATCTAATGGGAAAAACTGTTTTCTCAGCAACATTTCTCCGGCTGTATCGAATATTTTTACGAATGTTTTTTTTTTAAATAATAAATGCAGATAACTTACAGGTATTTATAATCCCGCTTTTTAAAATTGCTCCGAATACTTTTTGTGGAATTATTTATTCATATTTAAAAAAAAAAATTCCGAACCAATTTCAAAAAGCGGGATTGTCGGGACCTGCAAATAAGTTACGTTTATCACATAAAAAAATCCTTCATTTGTAAGGTATTCAATACAGCCGGAGAAATATGGCAGAGAAAGTATTTTTTTTCACCATTGGATTAACACTGATGCACTTTGCTTTGGAGACCCGCGATCCAGCACACCCATTCCCCCCAAATATCTTTGCTACAGAGGTACACATACGTGAATTTTTGCAGAATATTTCACAACTTCAATTTTAAAGTTTTTCTTAATAATAACTGTTTTTATGACGTTGATGATGTCGTGTCCATAGTTAAAGATACACTGCTCAAAACAATTAGGGGAGCACATGTTTTAAACCCTTTCGCTCCCAATGATTCCATTGGGAGTCATCAGCTTGTGATTTTTTTCTGACTAAGTTAAATTCGCCACTTATGTATTGTTAGATCATCGCTAGATGGAAGAATAACGTATTTTGAAGAATTTAATTTTTTTTTTATATTAATGAAAATATGAAAAATATGGTAAAATAAATTTCACTTTAAAACAGTTTTAGAAAATAAATTGACCCTAAATTTTTCATGCTTGCATTTTTTAAATGTTTAAAAATATATTTCAACTATTTTTAACAAAAAAGTTTTGAAAAACTTATTGTTATAATTTATTAAAAAGTTATTATTCCATTTTCTCCCCTTTAAATTTAAGTATTAAAAACTTAAGATTTTTTTCTCCTGTTTTTTGCTATTTCATTTCGAATGCATAGTGAACCTATTTAACAAATTTTAGATTTATACGATAAAAATTAAAAAGTTTGGAGTGAAGTTAAAGTTGGAATTAAAAAATGCTCCCCTTATTGTTTTGAGCAGTGTAATATGGGACCAAAGGTCTCACTTCAGCGATCTGGAGACAGTGGTCTTAAAGGTCTTCGTAGGGCAAGTATTTGCTGCAATTTCGCCAGGATGGCTGGACAAGAGAAAAGATGTTTGGGATCCAGTTCCGAAGCGGGGGAGTTTCTGCAGCTGGAGTATTTCTTAGTTACATCTTTTTTAATTATAAATGAGAATGCTTTCCAAAAATACCGATGCTGAAGCACTTGGTTTATGTTTTAAGTTTTTTCAGCGGCTAACGATATTTTGGATAAAAACAAGAATTAGAATGGGCTATTAATCACAAAAAAAACTAACAGAACGTGATTGTTTATTCATAGCATTTTAAAATCGCATGCTTTTACCGCTCAAACCTGAAATTCTACAAAATTTATATGCCCCTCGGCAAATATAAAGCACTATTTTTTATTTTTCCTTTAAAAAAAATCTTTTGCAAAACATCTTAATATGTAACTGTTAGGAAAACATGTTTATAAAAAAAATCGGGGGGTTTTTTTCAGGAAGTAAAAATTATACGATTACTACACTTGTCTTCATACAGCCATTTTATAAGCAAATCATACAGAAGGGAACAAACGTTCAATAAACAATGGTATGCAATAGAAATGGCATATTTAATGTGCGATGGTCAAATATACTGACCCCGCGTACGTTGTCACTATATTGGTCCTTTTTTTAACTAACTAAACAATAAGACTAATTGGTTCTTTTTTAACCAACTAAACAATTTAACTAACTAAAACTAAGTTCTAAACAATAGTATTGATTCCAACTACATAACTAGTACTGTACATTTCTTTATTCCCAATAGATTTACACGTAATCGTCGAATATTTTCTCGCAGCTCTTCCTATTACAATTATATTCAAAATTTCTGTTTATGTAAGTTTTATAAAATTTACAATAGTTACTCTCACGACCTAGATATTTTTCACATGTCTTTTAATGATTTTAAAGCAAACTGTTTACAACTTTTACATGTGTAATGTGTTTGTCTGTTTTTAATGTGTTTTCTTGTTTGTTTTATCTCCTAGTTTTTTTTTTTCGATGTGCATTGTAATTAGATAGTATATCTATAATGTGCATTTTAAAATAAATAAATAAATATAACGCATATGTTTACTGACAGGTCCTTGCTTCATTTTAATTATATTCTTCACTTATTTCAGGCAACGTCTGATGCGGTACTAAAAAATCAGCGGAGATGGGGCTCTCGTGCGGAGCCAAATGCGCCAAGGGGTTTCTCATCACCTTCAACTTGGTGTTCTGGGTAAGTATTCGATATTCTTTAGTGCAGACAAACCTTATTACAACTCTTCATTCCAGTTCTAAGTTCCGCGTTTTATGTTCATTCATACATATTTTGATAACTGGTAAGGTAATGTAATCGCTTCCGGCTGCCTATTTCTAGCCTCCGTCAGGAGCTTTAACACAGCCAATAACGTCTCGTAATTTAGAACCCTGGTCAAGTGACGAGGTCGACACCTGAGCGGGCACCCAACGGAAACTTCGAGCGACATCGTACGCTGACGCCGTCGGGACTTTGGACTCCACAGATTTAACGAGCACGTCTGTCCCAGTGTACTCGGGCCCATCCGTCACGAGTTGGATTTTTTCTACTCTTTCCAGTACAGATATCCGATTTATGGGATGACTGGTAGTAAGTGGGATTCGAACCTGAGAAAGTTGGATCATGAGGCTCACGCCTTAACCACTCGGCCACGGAGAGGCCTTTTGATAACTTTTTACCCTCTAAAGCATAATGTTGCCGTTTGGCAACAAGTAACATAATCCACTTTATTCTACTAAAGTAGAGCTCCCTCTCGACAAATCTGTGTTGTTTTTTCATCTATTACATTCCATTTTAAAGTTTTAGTGACTAATAACCCTCATAGATGACAGTTGTAAAAGTGTATTCAAAATTAAAGAGTGAGGTTATTAACTGTTGTGAAATTACGTTTTTGGCAGTATTCAAAGTATAATTATATGAGTACTAAATACAAATAATTTGTTTTGAAAAATTAATTATAGTTAAAGAGGGTTGTTTTGAAATATATTTAGTAGTTTTCTAGTCATTATTATCAAAATAGGAATTTTGTAGGTGGCAATTTGGCAATTTTATCATAATGAAAAGTGTACTTTGGTTAAGTTGTATTCAGATCATTATGTATGTCAATCTTACCTTACAAGAGTTTCCAACTAACGGACCAATCGCGCTTTTCCCTCTTTGTTTTTACCCAAGTTAGGTTGGCACGGAGTGTAGTTTAAAAATAAAGATTTAAAATCTTCACGTGTCCCACAGAAAGCGATTATCCTCTATCGTGCTTAACTCATACGAGTCGGAGACATTGACATAACGTGGGCCGTGTTAACATTACGGTGGCCGGTTTTCTGTATTTGATCTACAAATTGCAAATATGTAGCGTGGGCAGTTTAAAGTCAATTGCCTCACATGCTTTCGGTCGTGTAACAAGTTATGAATTAGTGCCGTGGTCGTTATTTATCGTTACGTGTGACAAGAAGACACGTAAAACACCTTGACATAATTTCATGCAAAGAATTAGTTTTAATTTTTTATCCGTTTGTTAACTAGTTTCTTGGAGTAGAATAGACCTATTTTACTTAACTGGTATTGTTAGTATTCGTGTTATGGACATAACACTTTCACCGATTTATAAATAATTAAAATATCAGCTTTAAAATAATAAGTTAAGACATTTTTTTAAGTCGATGTTTCATTTTGTATGCATTTTTAGCTTGTTTTCCTTTTTTTTTAATTACAAATAATTTTTTAAAAAACAAAGTAGGTATTGACATGGTGGAGATATGTGCTTGTCTGTCCGTCCCTTACAAATACGGTTCTATCCGTTTGATTTTAAAAATTAGTAAGGTATGACATCAGAAACATGTATCTTTTACGCTGCTTGTCCATCTGTCTAAGTAAAAACGGACATCTGTCTACTGTCTGTCGATGAACTATCCATTTAATTAGCATTTAAATCTAATTTTTAGTCATTTAAATTGCTGTGGCAAATCAACAATAGCTTGAGAAACTTAATGTATTTAAAACGAGTATATAAAGGAAAATTAACCTTTGTCATATAAATCAGTTTGGAAATACAAAATATATAGCACAATGCGATTCTTTGGTGGTTCATTATTGGTTTACTAAGAAAACGGCAAGGAATTACATTTTATGCATCGTAAAAGAGATGTGTTACGTTGTTTTAAATAGTACAGGAATGCTCAACATTTTTTTTTAATCAGAAATGCATTTTTCCCTTGATTTTTTTATTGAGAGTAGTTATAGTACACATTAAAAAATATATATTTTAGCAAAGTTTCGAAATTAAAGTTTATTAATGATCTGTAAATCATTTATTTTAACATGTGTTAACCCTTTATAAGGCTACATGAAGTTTACTTCCCAGCAACGTCATCAATTTTGATTAGTGCTGCCATCTCCTGATAACTTCAGAAAACACAAACAAAATTATTAATGCAGGATTCCTATGGACGATACGTTTGAATAGCTCCAACGTTTGAATAACTCCCTTAATTTTAGGTCATGATCAAATGAATTTCTTTTTATAAATCAATCTCAATCCCAGAAATACTTCAACGTAAAATTACTAGAAAAAAATTGCCTTATAAAGGTTAAAAAAAAGTAGGCACTTGTTATTAATTTCTGTTGTGTCAGGTATCTAGAATGTGAGTTAATTTTGCGGTTATTGTGTCTGAGAGTGACAAAACTGTTGACACAATGCGAATGAAATTCTCCTCGAAACCGACCTCGACATTTATTGGAACAGTTTGTCACGAATGATCCCCATTCCCGCATTTTTCGACCCGAATTCGCCAGAACAACTGAATCAACAAAAACACGAACTTTCCACGCGACGCACCTGACTCATAAAACTGTACAAATCGTAGATGCTCCCGAAAAGCCTTTATATGTATTTTCTGAACGGAGTGACTAAATACCTGCCCAAAAGTTGTAGTCGAAACCAGATAGGGGGGTTGCTTTGGTTTTGATGCCAAATGCAGGAATCGGCAAACGTTCCTAAATTGGTTGGTTGGTTGGTTTGACATATATTTTCTGGCTTGTGTGCTTGGTCGCAAGGACCCGCTTATAAACCATCGTCAAGTAGGACAACACAAGACACACACATACACTAATGACAGATGCTGCTATCTGTCCCCACCTCCACAATTTAGACATGTCCCTGAAGGGGAGGGAAATTTTCTCCAGGCACCTGTACCCATGGTGAACTGCGCAATGACCGACCACAGGACTTTCGGACCCAACAGATTTTACGAGCACGTACTCCGCGTATACTCGGTAAGTCTTCAGTGGCAACCGGGTCTCGAACTCTCAACCTTCCGATCTCAAGTCCGGGGTCCGGACCACTAGGCTATTTACAGCCCCCTAAATTGGGAAATGAGCCGTTTGGTTTTTCTGCTTGATTCCGCTTCTTAAATCGAAAAAAATTTGGGTTTGGTTTGAATCATCGTCGCACTAGAGCTACACGAGGGCTATTGGCGACGGGCGTCGTATTTTAGAACCACAGTCAGGTGACGAGCCAACACCTGAATAGGCACCCAACGCAACGCGACATCGTAAGCAGCGTTAGGACTTTGAAGGATATTTAACGTGCACTCCCTTACACGGGGTATTATTTGTCGGACATTTTTGGCTGCACGGGCCGTTTATAGGTCGGCAGCTATTCTGGCGATGCCCGGACCCGAACCTGGGACCTTACGCATGCTAAGCGAATGCTTAACCAACTGGGCTCCCCAACCATTAAAAAAAATATTTCGGTCTGGGGTCTTCTATATTACATTTATAAATGCAATAATTAAATAATTTTAAACATAATTTATAAGGTGCAAGTGATTTGAATAGTATAGTGACATACTTACAGTTTTAAATAAACGAAATACGGTTACATCATAGGAGCGATTTGATCTTTACTGTTGTTTTTACAGTGCTGTGCTTGTAAATCGTGCAGAATTGCAGATATTTTAATAGTTTAAATAAATGTATTTTTTCAGACAAAATTTAAAGTCACATGCTCTTGAGAGAGCGTTGCAGTAGGAAATGAAATTTGAATAAATTATTTTAAAAGGTTTTTTTACATTTTAGTCTAGTGAAATTTTCTTGTATTCATGGGGGAAAAGGCTAAAGAGTATCCTAAAGAGAAACACCGAGGACTGAATGAAATGCTTTAAAAAAATTATTCAAAATTAATCACATGTTCAATTCAATCGAACTAGCGATAGATCGCCAATCCCTGCTGAATCGCTAGGGTCGACTGACCAGTGAGTGAACAGGCCCCAGTAAATGAACATTTGGTAAATATAATTAAAAAATAAGGATTGAAAATCATTCCACTAGATGGATTAGCAACACTGACTTCCTCCCATGTAGTAGAAAGCTATCTGACATATGGTTGGTTGCCCTGGTCATTATGTCCTGGTGTTCATTCACTGGTGAACGCAGCTCCTTAAACGTTCATTCACCGGTTGACAAATGGCAGTGATTGCGCCCTCTAGAAAGGAAGGGCGTAGGCTATATAGATCATTACCCCGCTCGCCAGAAGAGACAGTCACAAGAGACACTCAAAGAAGGACACCACAAACACATAGACAAATTACTACATTTATTGACGAACACAAACATTCTTGCCTTTACCGGGATTCGAACCCGAGCCCAGCAGCTCCAAAGGCTAGTACACTAACCATTGCGCCAGTGGACCGGCTCATTCACCGGTTAGTCTACCCTACATCGGAAAACTTTGGACGGGTTCTGGGCAGGTACTCAGCGTTTTCCGAATCATATTGCTCTAGTTCACGTCATAGTTTTGATGCAACTAAATATTTATATACGAGCCTCAATCCAGCATCTTCACGCCTTAAAAAACCTATATACAGATATTCTTTAGATAAACATATTTTTTAAACAATTATTCATTTAGAAGTATGTGTTGCAAGTAATTTTGGAGAAAAAAAATAGCGTGTATCATTTGATGAGAGGTCCATGAATTTAGTTTTGGAGCTATAGAAATACACATTTTTATGTGCAATAAATCTAGTTCTATCAGTTTCTTGCTGTTATAATTTATTCTCACTTTTATTTTCATGCAAACTGTTTCACAAATTTACCTCTGATAAACTTTTTTTTGCAAGACGAAAGTTTGACTACAAATTCAGTTGGACTTTCTTGCACATCATTTTTTTTGTACAATTAATCAACCAGCTGCTTTGGCATCGGTATTTTTGGAAATCTTTAATATTCCAGTCAGAATTGAGGGCCCGGATGGCTGAGTGGTTAGCATCGCAGGCCAGCAGTTTGCGCTCTGTAACGGGTGCGGGTTCGATTCCCGTCTTCGCCCTGGGTGCACTTTCCTTTCTCTGTGACAGTAAAAACTCTTCGGGTGTCAGTCTTACTTGACGATGGCTTATAAGCGGGTCTCTGATCAAGCACACACGCCAGATTATATATGTACCCTACCCTACCCTACCCTTGTTAGAATTGAGAATTGTTAAGGCTGCTCATCACCCCCATACCCCGTCCTCCTACAATCGGGCTTCCTAATGTTAAGTCTATGGGGAAAAAATGGTTTTTGTTTCAAAAAAGTCAAGAAATTATAGGAATATTTTGATGCGGTTTTTTTTAATTCATAAAAATCGAAAAAAGTAGTGCTTTTAGAGGTTATTTTTTTAAAAACGTTACTTGCCTTTTTTTAATAGAAAAAAATTAGATTAAAAAAAAGTAAATAACGTTTTTTAAACAATAATCTCTAAAAGCACTACTTTTTTGGATTTTTATGAATTAAAAAAAACGCATCAAAATATTCCTATAATTTCTTGACTTTTTTTGGAACAAAAACCATTTTTCCCCATAGACTTACCATTAGCGAAGGAGGACGGGGATGGGGGTGATGAGCAGCCTTAACTGCACAGTGTGCAGTTTGCGATGAATTCTTCGTACAAAGGTCCACGTACGTGTACCTCTGGAATGAGGAGGTCAAGTGGGAAAAGTAAATTTTTTTTTCAAATATTTAATTTAAGGTAGGCGAATACCCAAAATTCTAAAATTTTTACTATAACTTTAATCTTTTCCAAATTTGGCATAGTGATTTCAAATATAATGAGCAATGCTTTTGGGGCAATTTTTTCATTTAAATATAATTGATTTATTTTAAACGATGTTTTCTACTAAAAAAAGAGGTTTACGCCAACAAGTCTACCACATTGAATTTTCATCCTATGAACATTTATTATGTGTTAAATTCTTCGTTTTGAACTGATACATGCAATGACCCTCTAGAGTTACATACAAATTACAAGAAAAAAAGTTATTAAGAAAAATGTTATAAATTAACCATAAAAAAAAGGATTTTTTTCGATTAACTTACACTTGGACATTTTTTTAAAAAAAAAACTTGTATACTTACACCAGATGTTAGAGGTTCATGGCACAGATATATATTGAAATAGCATCTGTAAAAAATTTCAGGTCAATTAATGTAAAAAATTTCATGCTAGAACTGTTGGCGTAAACCCCTTTTTTTAGGTGAAAAACACCGTTTAACATAAATCAATTATATTTAAATGAAAAAAAATTGCCCCAAAAGCATTGTTCATTATATCTGAAATCACTATGCCAAATTTGGAAAAGATTAAAGTAATAGTAAAAATTTTAGAATTTTGGGTACTCGCCTACCTTAAATAAATGATGCTGATCGTCGACTTTATACTTTTCTCCTTTAAAATTATCTTTTCTACCTTTATCCTCCCTTAGATCTCGGGCTGCGCAGTGTTCGCCTCAGGAGTCTACCTCTTGGTGGACAAAGAGAAGTCCACCCTTTTCCGCCTGTTCGCCGATCCACACACACAGTACGCGCTACACCAGTGGCTGGCGTGGGCCCTGGTGGGAACCGGAGCCCTGGTGTTCTTCGGCGGATTCTGTGGGTGTTGCGGGGCTGTCAGGGAAAATAGGGCCCTGCTCATCACGGTGGGTGGTTTTAACTTTTTTTGACCCATTAACGACGATGTGTGTTTTTGCCCCATTAGCGAGGGTGGTGGTTAACCCATTAACGACGATGTGTGTTTTTGTCTAAATACCGACGGTGGTGGTTTAACCCAAACGACTGTTGTGTTCTAATCCATTTATGATGGTGTTGGTACCCATTAACGATGGTGGAATTGGGACCCTAACCATACCACACAGTACGCGCTACACCAGGCTAGCTTGGGCCCTGGTGTTTCTCGGCAGATTCTGCGGTTCTTGCAAAGCTGTCAGGGACCCTGGCCCGGGGGTCACAGTAAGTTGTGCTCATCACAGTAAGTTGTGTTTTAACACATTAACGACAGTTTGTTTTCAACCCATTATAACGACGATGTGTTTTAACCCATTAACGGCGGTGGATTTTTTTTTACCCATTATGACGACAGTTGTGTTTTCAACCCATTAACGACTGTAGTGTTTAAATCCCTTGACGACGGTGGGTGTTTAAAACTGATTAACGAGGGTGGTGTTCCAGTGGCTGGCGTGGTCCCTAGTGTTCCGAGGCAGATTCTACGTAGGGTAGACTGACCAGTGATTGAACAGGCCCCAGTGAATGAACATTTAGTAAATATAATTAAAAAATGAGGATTGAAAACCATTCCACTATATGGATTGGCAACACTGACTTCCTCCCATGTAGTAGGAAGCTATCTGACATATGGTTGGACATACGGTCATTATATCCTGGTGTTCATTCACTGGCGAACGTGACGTTTTAAGCGTTCATTCACTGGTTAGTCTACCCTACTTTAAATATCAAATCTATTGTTAAAAACTTACATTTTGCACCTGTGTATCTAAGAAATACGCGTAAATAGCTCTCATTCCCGATCATTGAAATTAAAGTACAGTGAAATTATTTCTGTTCAAACTAATTGTGTATTTTATATTCGTATTATTTTTCAGTACTTCATTTTTCTGTTCCTCATCATGTCATGCGAGCTTGCAGTAGGAATACTCAGTGTCATTTTTCAAAACAAGGTAAGTGCCTTCCAAATTCTTGTTTTATTTTAATGTTATTGCCAATCTCTTACCTGGTGACTTAAATTTTAAAGCTATACTTTTATTGGAAAATATTGTAATTTCACAATTAATGCATAAGATCTTTAGGACTTTCTTAAGGGGGAATGGGCGTCCTTTACAGCGGGTCTCCAAAGCAAAGTGCATCAGTTATTCCAATGAAGAGAAAAATTATTTTCTCTGTCGCATTTCTTCGGCTGTATTAAATATTTTTACTAACTTATTTTTTTATGTGATGCATGTAGCTGATATATACAGGTACCGACCATCCCACTTTTTGAAATGGGTTCGACTATTTTTTTATATTTTCAATAAATAATGTTACAAAATGTATTCGAAGCAATTTCAAAAAGTGGGATTATAGAGACCTGTAAGTTATCTACATTTATTATTTAAAAAAACTTATATATTCTATAAAAATCCAATAAAATATTCGATACAGCTGGAAAACTGTGACATAGAAAATCGTTTTTTTTTTTATTTGATTATCATTGAGGCACTTTGCTTTGGAGACCACGCCCATTCCTCTTAAATTTTATTACCATTCTCTTTCGGGTAGCCCAGTCGGTTAGGCATTCACCTAGCATGCAAAATTTCCCAGGTTCGGGTCCGGGCATCGCCAAAATAACTGCGGACCTGCCAAAATAACTGCAGCCAAAAATATCAGACGAATAATACTCCGTGTCGAGGTAGTGCACGTTAAATATCATTCAAACTCTTAACGCTGCGTACGATGTCGCCCTTAACGGTTGCGTTGGGTGCCTACTCGGGTGTTGGATCGCCATTTGACTGTGGTTCTACAATACGACGCCCGTCGTCAATAGCCCTCGTGTTGCTCTAGTGCGACTGTAATTCATTCTAAACTAAACCATTATCTTGCCTGGTGAATCGAATTGTTAAGCAATACTGTAATTTCACAATTAATGTATAAGATCTTTAAGGCTTTTTCTTAAGGGTGGATGGGCGTGCTGGACAGAAGGTCTCCAAAGCAAAGTGCATCAAAGTTTTTTTTTTCCTTTTGGATTAACGTTAATGCACTTGAGTTGGACACTTCTGGTCCAGCGCGCCCATTCTCCCTTAAGAATTCATTTTATTTCTATTTTGAATCTATTTTCTATTTTATTTCTATTTTGAATTGGCTTTCTGCGCGTGTAATTTCGGCTTTATACTACTATTTTCTTTAACGAGAATACTGGTAGTAATAAGCAGTGCCATGTACTGGCGATCTTTCTCTACGCGCGTCCCACAACACTCGCTACCTAAAAAAATTTCGGAATTAAAATTCGACACATTCAAAACCATGTTGGTCATCAATGCCATATTGCGCTGCCATATGCATTTGTAATTTCGCTATTAATGCACAATCTCTAGTTCTGACTTTCTTAACTATCTTAGTAGTGTTTGATATGAACTGAAAGTGCATATTTGCCATAGAAGACTAATGCTTGAGTCTATTGTGTTTTTTTCTTCCACAGACCATCGAGAAGCTGGAGGGTTTGTCGACCCTTCTGAAAGACGAGTACGGCATAGACGGAGCCACAACCGAAGCTTTCGACTACGCACAGACCAAGGTGGGGAATACTTTTAACCCTTTCAGTCCCAGTGATGCCATTTGGCATCATCACTTTCAATATTTTTTTCAAAATGTTTGTGTCCCGCTATGACATCCAAACACACATAATTCGATTCTTCACATTTTGTTCTATCAGACAAAATTTTACTTTTATCTCAATAGAAGTCAGAACTACTATTTTTTTTATTTAGGAAATAGTCAACAAGCGTTTCTCCTGATTTTTGATAAGTTCACTTCAATTCCACATATTTAAAACACAATTTTAAATATTTCGGTTAAAATATTTACTAAATTTTTTTTAATTATGTGGTCCGATACCTTAAAATATATAACTCGAAGTGTTTTTAGGTAATATATATATTTATTTTGTTGTTTTCCACAGTTAAAGAATTTTGGCATTGTTTCAAAAACCATATAAAAAATTTAAAGGGATTATTTTTTTCTTATGGAATTCGTATATTTGACCTAAAATAAGCTTATTTTGTGAATATCAGATGTTTCTGTTGTGTAGTAAATTTTTGGGACTGAAAGGGTTAACCTTTTCAGTCCCAGTGACAATTTGGCATTATTATTTTAGGGTTTTTTTTTTCTTATCGTCTATAACCATTTTTGATATCAAAAAGCACATCATTCGATTCCATCACTCTTTTCCTTAATGTGCTGGCAACACTGGCTCCTTGCCAGCACATTAAGGAAAAGAATACTACGAAAGAATAGCATTTAGTACTAAAATTACAAAAATATTATAAAAATGCTAGAAAAGCGTTTCAACTTTTTTTTAAAGTCACTAAAAATATTCCAAAACGCAGCTAGTATTTTCATGGGTTTTTTTGTAATTTTAGAAATAAATTTTTTTTTCTTAGCTTTTTTCTCCTTAAAATGTTGGCAACACTGGGCCCCATAGACTTCCAATTTTGCTCTCCATGCGCTTCCCGTCGTTAGCATTGTAGGTCACGTGATCTACAGGGTGAGGCAAACAAAACCGGCCCCGATCTAGAGATGGGAATACGTAGAAATGCTTGGCGAGAAAAAATCTTGAAGCCGCCTGAAACCTGTTTTTCCATTGGTTGGATCGGATTAGCTTCACATTAGGCTACTCATAGACTAGTGGTGAGTTCAGATCTTGGTTCGTATTGTATAAAGGCGTCCCATAATGCAAATTTTGTGTCTTGCAATCAATTTAAAATGTTTTGTATTACCAAAAACAAAAAGGTCCGATTCTCTAGGATAAATAAACAACCGAAAAAATCACAAGTGGGAACTTTTTTAATCAGCCCTACAAACCTTGTTTATATTTCATTTCAACTAGCTTTTCTAACCATAGCGTAGTTGCCGGCAAATAAGTCGCCAAGCGTTTGTTTGGGCTTAATATTGAAGCGATCAAAAGCTTCAGTTAGCAAACCCGTTTTTGTATTGGTTTTTGACTTGGCAACATTTCTGTCGTATTCTTATCTCCACCTCGGGGCCGGTTTTGTTTGCCTCACCCTGTATAACTCTAATACTTTAAGGTGGCCGATCACCTTTGACAGCAATTTTCTGAAAAAATCAATTCCAACCATGAAGTTGAGGGATTTTATTATTAGTTATGAATATAAAAATAGTTTTAAGAAAAAAAATCATTTAAAAAAAACATTTTTTTTTTCAGTATTTGTGGAAAATTATAGTAAACTATGCTTCAAAAATCACGCTTACGCAAAACATGGTATCTTTACAGTTTTTTTTCCATCGTTTAAATTTAAATATGCTTAACCAACGTTAATATAGGTCATGAACTAAAATCATTAAGATATCAGTTCCCAATTTTTTTTTTATAGGCAAAAGCTTGTAGCATTACATCGAAAGCACATTGAAACAAGAGAGTAAAAATTATATAAATAGTTTTAAAATATCCCATTCTTAATAGTTTTACACGATTCTAGTTCAAAAACTCCTTCATACTGTTACAAAACTACTGTAAAAATTTGGAAGCTATTGATAATAAAGAACTTCAGTTTTTATGTTTTGCGTAATGCGTTTTGAAAAAAATGCAAAAAACAAGCAAAAAAAATCTTTAAAGTGCTATAACTTCGGTTCTATTAAAAACTAGAAACTAAAATGAAACAGATTTAGAAAGCTGAACGTTTATTTTATATTAAAAGGCAAAAAACAAAGGTTTTATATGTAGTCAATTTTTACTGAAAAAAGGTGATCGGATACCTTAACTATGATCTCTATGAGTTTACCTGACCACGGCAGTGCGTGACCCACAGTTAAACTCATTGTCGCCTGATAAAAATTTCATGTTCTTGAAACAAAGATCTTGCCCTATTTTGAGCTCTTCGAAATTATTAGCCTTATGAGGCAGAAAATAACAAGAACCCTTAAAAACTATTTGCAGTTCAATTGTTGCGGCGTGTACGGTCCAGGAGACTACGATGACAGCACTTGGCGGTCGCAAGACCTCGGAAAAGGGGACTTGGTAGCCAAGACGTGCTGCGTGCTCGCCAACTCTAACCACCTGGATCCCAGGCCGACCAACGGGACGTTGTGCCAGTCGGCTGACAGCGCCACCTACCGGCATGAAGTGGTGAGTTGCTTATCTGAAACATTTAGTTTTGTTAACCTCGTTCATAGTTCATTTCCAATGAGCAGATATGCGTAGTTTCCAAATAAAGTTAGCGTTTTGAGTGGATAAATGGACAACTAGAACGGGCACGCTTCCGGTGACATCGCTGCTACTTCAAACATTGTCATCTACCCCACAAAAAAACTACAGAGTGGCGCAAATAAAAGTGACACCGACGAAGAGATAGGAATGCATTGAAATTCCGTTCCATTCTTTTTCCATTTCCATTCTTTTCCCCCCTTCTTGATTAGTAAGTGTCTTAATGTTTGATGCATTAGGATTATTCATTCAAGCTACAAACCACTCCGAATAGCTAGCGTCATTTTATAACCCCCCACCCCGTATTTATAAAGCGATTTTTGTGACACGTATGTCTCATAGTCTGAACTGCAGTATGGGGAAAAAATGTTTCTTATTATCGGACAAGGTTACATCAATTGTAGCGCAATCGACGGCAATAGCCTTAAATGAGCTTTTATTGAAGACACCGGAGTAAAGTTTATAACGTCCCACGCGATTTTCCCCCTTTCTTTTAACTTCGCACTCTGCTTAAGTCTTGCACTTTTTTAAGCACAGTAGAACTTAAACTTTGAAGTGTTGCTCATTGTCCGAATTTCAGAAACAATTCCACCCTGCTTATCTGTTAATGTTCGTCTTTATTAGATGTCAGGCCTAGTAAATTCTATGGGAACGACCAAAAAAGTGATGGGCATGATGTCCACCAGAGACGATCAGTAGCAAGTAGGCTTTGTATAAAAGCTTCTATTTCATGTGTACCCCCTCCTCTATTATTTATGTAAATCATAATTTAAATATATAGTGCAGTAAAGATCCAATATCTATTATTCATAATGCCATCCAAAAGTAACCAACACTCCATCTTTCCCTAGGGCTGGGGAGCCCAGTCGGTTAGGCACTCGCCCAGCATGAGAAAGGTCATAGGTTCGGGTCCGAGCATCGCCAAATTAACTGGCGCCCTATAAATGGCCCGTGCAGCCAATAATGTCCGACGAATATTACCCTGTGTAAGGGAGTGCACGTTAAATATACTTCAAAGTCCTAACGATGTCGCCCTTCACGGTTGTGTTGGGTGCTTATTCAGATGTCGGCTCGTCACTTGACTGTGGTCCAAGTAAAATACAATTGACTTATTTCAGATAACGATTTTCCTTCCGAGATTTTCATTCCTAGCTTTCCTTCGATTTGTTTTCCAACCCGTGCCCTATTCTTACGTAACATTGATTCACCAATCGAGGCTCAAAAAAAGATTTTTTATTTTCGTTCAGCATTTCTGTTGCCACTCAAGACGAGAAAACTTGCCGATTGTGTTAAATGCCAAATGTGTGACGTTCTTCTTCCCATAACCAAACCAAATCTCGACATGACGATTGAATAAGCTGTGAACTATGGAACCGAGCAGCAAACCATTTCCTCTAAAATCGGGAGGAAGAAAATACCTGGGGTTTGATTTAGCCTTATCATATCAACAATAGATGGCAGCACCAATATTATAATATTATTTAACATCAATTTTTCCACACGCGCAGGGCGTGTGGTGCTATGATGCAGAGAGGCGGCTGCATCAGGCGGCAATCGACAAGAGGCGGCATTTTTGGGTTTGATAAATCCCTTTAACACACACCTTTTCATTTTTTAAAGAGCGGTTACCATTTATTGAAGGTGCTTTACCACTTCGCATTTAAAGACCACTTCGCATTTACTAAATCTGTGGCAAACAAATGTTTCTAACTCTTCGAAATGAGGGGATCTTTTTTAAAGCGAAAATTCTGATAAAATTTTATAACAATTGATTTTTTTTTTCGTTTTTCATTTTTTAACGAGTTATAATATCATATCATCTAATCAATAAGTTAATTTCTAGCTTTTTCTGACAGTAACCTAAAAAAAAAAACGTAATCCGTACCAACTGAAATTTGTTGAATAATGACATTCACTTTATTGACCTGCATTAGAATTTGTAAAAAGTTGAAATTTTGGAGTTACTTCTGAATTTAATTTTTGCAAAAGGCGGCATTTGAAAGACTTGCATAATATGAAAAAAAATTACCACACAGCCCTGCACACGCGAAAGGTGTTAAATTAATGCGCAATGCCTAAATAACTGCCGAATTTTATAAGAATACAGGGTGGCTATAAAATAACGCTCGCTATTCGGAGTTATCTGTAGCTTGAATGAATAATCCGAATGCAACAAACTTTGAGACACTTACCAATTAAGAAGGGGGGGGGGGGGGGAGAATCATTAAAAAAAAAGAAACTCGTCTCTTGACCAGGGTTCTAAATTACGAGGCGTTATTGGTTGTGTTAAGCGTAATTGGCCATATTTGGCACAAGTTTCTTTGTTATGATTCCATTCTTTTTCCACCATCTTAATTAGTAAGTATCTCAAAGTTTGTTGCATTCGGATCATTCCTTCAATGTACAGACCACTGCGAATAGCTAGCGTTATTTTAGAACCACCCTGTATATGTGAAGCTAAAAGGAAGTCCGACTAATGATACCCCGTGTAGAGGAAGTGCATTTAAAGTATGCCTCAAAATTCCAACGCTACGTACGATGGTATTTCGCTTCTGAAAGTTGCGTTGGGTGTATTCTCAGGTATCGGCTCGTCACTCGACTGTAGTTCTAAATTACGGCGCCTATCGCCAATAGCCCTCGTGTAGCTCCTAGTGCGACGATAACTCAATGTAAACTTAATCCTTTCATTCGGTTTTTCTTCAAAAACTTGACACCCGCGTTCGGTAAGATATTGCATTAGATTCAAGCTCAAGCCTTGTCACTTTACCGCGATTTCTTATTACGAGGCCCAACACCAATAGCACTCTTGTAGCTTAAGTGCGACGTTATATCAACTGAAACCAACTTTTTTTTTACTGTTTAGGGTTGCTTGGAGAAGCTGGAAGACTTCATACGAGACACCACCATGCTGCTAGTGGCTATTGGATGTGGAGTCGCGTCATTGGAGGCAAGTTCTTTCATGAATACTAATAATTTCAGTATCCCAATGCTCAGCTACAGTAATCTTATAAATCCACTTTAAAAGATTAGCCATTACAGGAAAGTATAAACCTAAACAAAATCTGATTTTCTGCCGCAGAATTAATATTTAGCAGCAAACCAATTCATCTAAAGTCCAGAATAAAGAAAATACCTAGGGTTTGATTTAGCTTTTAAATATCAACAATAGATGGCAGCACCACACTTATTTAGCATCAATTTTTTTTTTCTCACGTAAGGTTTTAAGTTTATGCGCAATGCCAAAATAACAATGCCATAATATTTTAGGACATTAAAGAAATTTCCAGAATGTTTTCCGGATATTTTTTTCAATTCTTTCGAATTTAAAAAAAGAAAGTGTTCGAAACAAAGTATAATGGTCAAGTAAGCCCTCGTGTAGCTCAAGTGTGAAGATTATTCAAACTCAACAATAATAACTGTCTAATGCTACAATCTAATAAAATACACTAACCGTTATCTATGTTAATTAGTACTGATTAGTTAACAGTCATACTTCTTTTTTTAACCCTTTCAGTCCCAGTGATGCCATTTGGCATCATGTTTCTGATCATAATTTTAAAAAATAATAATAGGGCTGCATCTATTGGGATTAATAAAAAATATTTTCAAAAAGAAAAAAGTTTGAATTATCTAATAATGTGCTTTTTGATATCATAATTGGTTATAGACGATCAAAAAAAAAAATCTAAAATGATGATGCCAAATTGTCATTGGGACTGAAAGTGTTAATAGATATAAGAAAGGATCTTATCACAGGAGACAATAAATTTACATATAATACCAATTACAATCTAAACATTTTTTTATGTTAATAAATTGTACTTTTTTTGTGCTTTTAGATTTTTGGGATGATATTTGCCATGTGCCTGTGTAAAGAAGTGTGACGTGTTGCTCAACGCACCAAGTTATTTTATTGCTGCACCAGTCAATGCTCTTCAAATATATGTGATTTTTATTAATAAATCTTTTATTGCACAATTTGTGTCACAGCACTTTTGTTTATGAATAAATGTTGTATTTAATAAGTTTCGTTTACATTTCTTTAAACCCTGTAATGCATGATTTTTTTTTCGTCCCAAAAAAATATATTTGTATCTTTAATACTCATACATTATGGGAAAAATACTGAAAAAAATTAACTAAATTACTTAAAAATTAACATTGGAATTTGAATAATTTAAATTAAAAAAAAATTTGCCATTTGGCAAAAACCAACTTACAAAATTCCAATCTTGGTAAGAATGGCTAGAAATGTGACAAATGACACTGATTGCGCCCTCTAGAAGGGAAGAGTGTAGGCTTTATATAATGGCTTGAAAACTACTAAATATATTTTAAAATAACCCTCTTGAACGATAATTATTTTTTCTAAACAATTTATTTGTATTTCGTGTGTACTAATATTATTATACTTTGAATACTGCAAAAGACGTAATTTCACAACAGTTAATAACTTCACTCTTTAATTTTGAATACACAGTTACTATCGTCATCTGTGAGGGTTATTAGTAACTAAAACTTCAAAATGGAATGTGATAGATGAAAAAAATACAGTTTTATCAAGAGCGAGCTCTTTAATGAAATAAAGTGGATTGTGTTACTTGTTTCCATGTGGCAACACTATGCATTAGAGGGTTAACTAATAATACATAAGTACGAATAACAACGAAATTCTGAACGTGGCTGTGGATATGGGGAGCCCAGTCGGTCAGGTGCTTGCTTTGTATGCTGAAGGTATCAGGCAGGGCCGTGTGGTATGTTTTTTTCATATGATGCAAATGATTGAAATGCCGCTCTTGATTTTTTAAAATAAGTTTCCATACTAATTATATTGTAACCAGGGCCGTCGCTAACAAAAATCGGCTTGTGGGGGGGGGCGTGTAATAATTAAATATAATCATAATAAATTATTATAATTATGGGGTTAAACTAAAATTGCCTGGTTCGGCTTTATTATTCGTTGCGTGGAGGAAACATTCACACATTTTAACAAATTAAGGATATAAATTTTAAACTATGGAAAATACTTAATTTTTTTACAAAATATAAAAAAAGAAGTACTTTTTCAAAATATTTGCTTATGACAGAAATAAAATGCTTTTAAAGCAAAAACGTGCGTTAAAAAAAATGTTGCATTCTAAACATTTAATATTACATATGTTTACAAAGCAAGAGTAAGCAGTTCGAATTGAAAAATGTTTTATTTATTGACACGCAATTTAATTGTAAAATTTACATTGGTCATTTTTATTTTTAATTAAAAAAAATTATAGGTTTTTTTTTACAATTTAGATTATTTTTAAGTACAATTACATATATAAAAGATAATTTAGCTCCCTAAAATGATACAACAATGATACTTATATAATAAATTTTAAAAAAATAGTAATTTTTTTACCTTATTTAGAACGAAAAATCCAAGTTTCTTCTAATAATGATAAATCACACGTACGAGCATCAATGCATCGACGAAATAAAACAAAAAACACAATAGACACGGTACGTTTTTCTCTCAAACTCCGACTGTACAGTTAAAAAAAATAATAATAAAGGCAGAAGACTTCCCGAAATCACGTGACCTCCGCAAGTGGCCAGTCAAAGTATTGAAATTGAAAGACAAAATTAGCCAGCAGTTTAACAACAAAAAGCAACTACCCAATTGGAATCCAATGTTCGCCCCCTTATGTGACCTGACCCCCCTTGTCGCCATGTGTGGTCATCAGCTCATCAATACTTTTATTACTTAAAAGCACATGTCTGGACGTAAACTTATCCAACAAAAGGCTGAGATCTTGAGGTTCCGACAAAAGAAAACATTTTGAAAGCCTCATCTACGATCTACGGTTCCTTGAAAGTAATTTTACTTTCTCTTTTCCGAACAATCAATAGAAAATTTCGTGGGAAGCTATACAAATTCATGTTACATTGATCTTTTCCCACATAAAAGAGATAGAGAACAATTCTACAGTAACTCGTGACGCTTGTCTGGACTAGACACCTTTTGTGCCTTGGGAAACAGCGAAACACAACCCAGTATCCCAATGTTAAGGTTGTAAAATCATTAAGATAAGATATTCCTTCAGGGCCCTGGGTACCCTATGTATAGAAATACGAAGAGGCTTTTTCCTAGCTTTCTGGAAAGGGGAAAAAGGGGGATACAATCGGGGGGACAATCGGACCACCCACCCCTTGTCTGAGAAAACGTAACCCTAGAGAAAACGAGTAGTATTGTAAGCTTTTTGTGTGTTCCATGATCGATTTTTAGGTTTCTATCTGTGGGTACTATTTTGAAATTCCTTGGTTCAATCACGTTGGGCGTTAAGCTGTGCCATAAAGGTGGACAGTTAGTAAAATCTAGTTAAAAGTGTTTAATTTTGCAGTGCAGATCTAGGTTCATATTGCAATACATTTTTTAATTTCAAAACTTAGTGGTAAAATTATAACGTTAGGAATAAATCAGTTTCAATTAAAAATTAGATTTGCCAAGTATTTCATTTTCTTATTACACATTACTCATTCGTAAAATGGCTAAATCTTAATTTAAAAATATTCTTTAAGAAAAATACATTCATATATATCTGATACAAAATTACTGAATTTAATGAAATAGAAGTAAAATAATCAAACTCTTCTTTTTAAAACAGCTGTTATATAAAACATTTAACTGATTGTTTTATATAATATACACTCTTAAAACAAACAAGCGATTTCTAACTCAGTCTGAGTTAATATTCACTCCTTTCCAGTGTTGAAAATGCACTTCTCCTACTGGAGTGGATTTCACTCTTGTTTTAAGAGTCTCCTGTGCAACTCCTTTGAGAATATATTTGTAACACAAGTAAAAATTGTTGCTCAGGGACCAAGTTTAAACTCAGTTACTATTTTTTTAAAAGTAAAATGTCATAACACTTACTTTTACAGAAGAAATTAAAGTATATATCGAACTCTTGTAAGTGTTGTTAAATCTTAATGTAAATAAACTCACCATATTTTCCTTAAAAAAACATTCCCCTTAAAAAAAAACTGCTATGTAGTTCTCCATTGTCAGTTGTAAGAGAAGCAATTGTTTTAGAATGCTACTGTTTTAGAATTTCCCAGCACATGTGAACGCGCCTATAGTCACCAGTTTGGAACCCAAATAAAAACAAAGCATGCAAACATGTCTCCAAGCAGCGGCTTTTTTGCATCTTTCTATTTTTGAACATTTAGAAGTATTTATTTTACACAGATTTAGTAAATACTGAGTTAATTTTTTTGAAGCAGTATTTAAAAAAAATATGGTTAGAATCTCGAATTTTGCCGCCCCTACTCAATTGCCGCCTGATGCGGCCGCTTCTCTGCATCATAGCACCACACGGCCCTGGTATCAGGTTCGCGGGCATTGCGAAAGTAACTATCGACCTTTAAACGGTCTATGTCACCAAAACGTCCATACGATTCCGAACTTAATAATTGTGTTATTGGGTGCTTTGTTTATTCAGGTGTCTCCTCGTCACTGGAACACTGTTCTAAATTATGACGTCCGTCGCCAATTGCCCTTGGTAGCTCTAGTGCGACGATAATGTAACCTAACCTGAACCGGGCTTTCCACTTGATCACCTGAGAGAGTCGCTGTAGATGAAAAGTTTGTACCAGGTCAGATTTGACATGCTAGAGTCTTAGAAACACGACGCTATTAAATTTTTGGATTTTTTTTTCACACAAGTCAGTCCGTTTATGGAATGAGAAAGACGACGCTATATCTAGCCATACAAATTGGGATAAAATTCCGAAAGTCAAGAGTGAAAACATTACCACTGGAACTGTTGCCACTCAAAGCGCATTCCCATTAGTAGTTATAAAGGACAGTGTGCAAAGTGGCTATGGCATACGTAACAAAAGGTTCTGCCAAAATTCACGTCAGATTTAGATGATTAAAAAAAGTTGTTCACAAGGGTAACAGAAACCATTTTTAAGGGATGTTTGGTTTTAAAAAAAAACGTTTTTCGGTGTAACTGATTTAGCTTTGAAACCAGTGTTTTCCGGATTAACTGAAGCCAAAAACATGCTTTCAGTTTAACCGTTACTATAATCCCATCCCTAAACCTTCCCCTTTTTGAGAGGCACGCAGGAGAACAGCGATTGACACACTATTCTTTTTAACCATTATAGTAAAATGAAAATTCTAGTTGGCAACACTCGTATACCAAAATGGCGTTGTTTTGATTTTGAGAAGGTTGCTGAAGTCTGAAGTTGAAAAGTGAAATTAAAGTTTGTTGTTGAATTAAATGATTTTAGCTTTTTCTTTTCCGTAATAAAAACATATCTATGCTGCTCTAAGCATGTTTTAAGTAAGTTTTTACAATTTTTTTAATATTGTTTGTTAATTTTGCAATAGTTTTGACTAACTTCTTTTTAACTGTTTTTGTTTCTATGTGTTGAAGTATGAACTGACATCTGAATTTTAGCATTTAGATAATTGACGTCTTATTTAAAGGTACCAATGTGGGGTTATTAAGTTTGAAATTATGTTTCTATTTTTTTGCATGTATTTTAGTAAGTCACGTACATTAAACTCTAAGATCAACAGATTTCCAAGAAAAGATTTTTTTTTAGTTATGATATTAAGAGAGAGACTATATTTTTGCTTTCTTTTTAGTTTGTAATTTGATGATAAACTTTGATTTGACAATCTTTTAGTTACTGTGGCAAGTGTTGGATTAAAGAAATTTAGCAGCAACTTGAGCAAATGCGCATTTTCTAGGAACAATTTTGAGAAATATTACTTAAGAATTGCTTTTCTTGTTTACTCACAAAAAGGATGTCTATACCTCACCACAGTTTAAGTATGCAGTATACAAATGTTCTACGGGAAAAAGGATTTATAGTTCTAATTTTCGAGTGTGAGAATTGAATAAAAAAAGGTTTTTCACATTCAATAAATCACATTATTCGTTATTTTAAGATGTATTTTTATTTGTTTTGGCTTTAGTTAGAGTGTAATATTAATTATTTTTCCTTCGATTTTGACGTAACAGGGCTAGTGAATATCGGGGAGGACGTATGGGCGTAGGAGCAACCAATCAGAGAGCTAAAATTCCGTTTGTTTACACGTGTTTTCTCCGCTTAGAACATTTTAACGCTGCAAACTTAAGGTGTGTTTTGGTGTACTGTAGTTAAATCACCGTAATTTTTGTAATTATGAAATCAATGATTTTTCGTGATTGGTTGAAGTTTAATGTAATAGTAAAACCAGTTTTTATTATCACGCTATTTCTATAGTTGTGCTGTTATATTTCCATCAGAGTTTTGCAACTTTGGAGCGATGGTGTTTTCAAATTTTAGGAGTCGAAATTTATGATATTCAAGGATATTATGATAAGCATTTGAGTTTTTTTTCTTGGATCATTAAAGTTTCTAATTATTAAGATTGCCTCACTTTTGAGATTTTATAATTACAACCGGGTTTGAAATTAGTGGGTGCACCATGCACCTAAAAAAATGTGCACATAAGTTTACAACTTGGGTACACGAAAGTCGCGAAGCTACGGCAATCCGAAAGTTGCGGAACTCCAGCGATTACAGTGATTTCATGACAAAATTTACCCTATGCCCAAATTCATGACTTTTCATCTGTGCGGAAACCCTGCATTTAGTCAATTTTTACGAAAAATAGTTTTTTAACTTTTTATTTATTGTTTTATTTGTGCACATAATATATATTTGTGCACCTAACTATTATTTAGTGCACCCAAGTCGCAAGACTAGGGTGCACTCATGCACCTGGCATAAAAGGTTAATTTCGACCCCTGACCTAAGGGTTTAACACAGTTTATTATCGGTGAAAATTTGCAATTTCATGAAGATTATTTTTGTCAAAGTTATTGAAAACCACAATAAGAAAACCTGGTGCGTTTTGAAAAACTAGTCGCAAGTCGTCAGTTATTGAAGTTTTATTGTTGTCACAAAATTGAAGAACTGTAAGCCCTGCCTACAGTGTGCCTGGATTCATGTGAAGCTAACCAACCCAAAGTGACTTAGCCATAAACAAACCAAAATACTGTTTAACCAAACTGAATGAAAGTGTACAAGCATTTGACTTTTATGGCCAAAGTGGATGGATTCCGGGTTTTCACTGTAACAGTTTCTGGTTCAAAACACTGCAATTGGATTTCTTTTTGCGCTGGAAAAAAAATTTCATTAATCACTAGGGTGTAATGAAGGGACTGTGACGAGTGTAGGACTCGTGGAAGGATATTCATTGGAGAGGTTAAAAAAATCTGTTTATTAAGAACAAATTAAAAACATCATCCAATTACAATATCAATCTGACGCCTTCAGTTCTCTCTCCCGCTGATTCCAACCACCATATATTTATATAAGCTGGCAGATCCAGTTCAAGAGTTACGCCGCACAGGAGGTAGGTCTAGCGCAGGAGCAGACGGTGGCACCAAACTGCGAGGAACTGAAGCCTCACATGACTTTCTTATAAAAATAATATTTTTCGTAATGACTGACTTTCATAATTGAACTGTTAAGTTACTTGGAGAATGTTCAAAAATCATGGTTGCCTTGGCGACATATTTTTCAGAGCTTGATGAGCATGAGACTGTTTAACATCGTTTGTGCTAGATCTTACAGAATTTTACTGTTTTGACTTATGCGCTTGCGTTTGTGTTGTCATAAATAAATTGTCTCGTCCTAAGGGCAGTTCTTCAAACACAAAATAGTACAGTATAAAGGCATACTTTTTTTTAAGAATCTGTGAAGGCGAATAAAGAGCAGGAAGCTTTCAAATCAAACCATTTAGTCTCCATCTACTCACGTAGTAATATAACTGGAAACAGAACTTGTTATTGTTACCTAGCATGGTCATTATTGAGGTTGCCTATTTTTAATTTTTGTGAGAAGAGTGGATCAAGATCAGAAGTCAAAACACATTCTGCTGTGTCTGCAATTTCTCTGGGAAAGAATGTATTTACGCCCTTAAAAACGTGGGAACTGTTCAATGGATGGGCAAGACATCAATTGGAAGTTACTGAGAAAGAACTGAATATTAGAATATTATAGAGATTTATGTGGTTAATATTATTACTTTATAGAGATTCGTACGATATATCACATACACATAAGCAGCATCCTTACAACCTATCTTGTAAGTATAAGATTATCAATGATTTTCATCTGAGGTTCATTGAGATCTTAAAAATGAGCCTCAATAGTAGAAAAAACAATTCTTGCATGTTTTGAATTTTCTAGCATAAATAATACACTTAGGATATTATAATCATGCATACATAAATTTTTGATATATAAGAACATTGAAAAATATATGAAGAAATTGTGCAACTAACAGTGATTAATGTATTTTATAACGAAAATAGACTTTGATAATCATAAATAATTCTCCACTTGGTGATTATTTCATCCTCATCTAACCATTTTATAAGAAAGGATTTGTCAATACAAATTTTGAGCTCACATTTTGCTTTTATTTTGCAGAATGTTTGAAGTTTGGACAGTTTCACGAACCTTCAAGCGACCCTAAAGAAACTGCTTCTTCAGATTACAACAAAGCTATATTAATGAACAATTCTACAAGTAGTTTCAGTTGCTGGCAATAAACTTTCACACCCAGCTGCTGCTAATCAATACGTAACTCATTGCTTCAATAATTGAAAAAGTATGTATTTCTCTGGAGCAATTGTACTTTAGTAGCTATTCTACAAAGATACTGGTAAGTTATTGGGAAATATAACTTAAAACCTTGCTTCTGGAATTCTGACAATGTTGATGAAAGTAATATGCAAGAATGTTTGATCAAATTCAAGAACATTCTTAAAGAATCATAAAGTATCTGCTTCATATATTGTTTCTGCAAATTAAACAGCAAATATGGAATTATAGATATGCAAGTTGAAAATTAACTTTCACATCCAACTGCAAGTAGGCCATAAACTCCTTACTTGCCATACTCCTGTCACCTATAAATGTTTGATACAACTTTAATTCACTGATTTCCACAAAGCTACATATGAACTGCATGCAATTAACTTCAATATCTGATTGCAATTAGGCATTTACGTAAACTTGCAGCCATCAATTCAGACCATGCCTCATCCAAGTCGAAGGAAACATAGCTGCTGTTAGGCAGCCATCCTTGCACACAGCTTGAAATTTGCAGATTAGCACAAAGTTACTGTTTTACGAATAGTAAGTTGCTTGCTATCAACTTGCACATCGGACCACAATTAATTTTTTACGTATCTACTAGCCATCATTTACGACTGTGCCTTATCCATTTCGGAGAAAACATTGCTACCATTCGGCATCCATCCATAAACATTGCCGACAGCTTGGAATTCGCAGATAAACACATAGTTACAATTATTTAATTATTCAGTTACAATTCTACGAATAGTAAGTTGAGTGAAATTAACTTACTGCAACTAGACATTTACGTGACTTGCAGCCATCAATTGAGACCATGCCTCAACCAAGTAAAAAGCACCACTGCGTCGAGTGCAGCAAGTCCTTCAGCCAGCTGGCATCCCTGAGAAGGCACCTCACGCTTCACACGGGCGAGAAGCCCCACAAGTGCCAGCTCTGCGAGAAGGCCTTCAACGACGCGTCCAACCTGCGGAGGCACTTCAACCTGCACCACAACGGCAGGAGGTCCTTCATCTGCGGGGTCTGCACGAAGGCGTTCAAGAGCAAAGCCAACGTCAGGGAGCACCTACTGACGCACAGTAACAGGAAGCCCCACAAGTGCACAATATGCGCCAAAGCGTTCACCAACAAGTCGTACCTCTGCACGCACATGCTGATCCACACCGGTGAGAGGAGGTATGCCTGCCAGATGTGCGACAAGGCCTACGTGAGGAGCTCACACCTGAAGGACCACATGGCAACCCACAGTGAGGAGAGGCCTCACAAGTGTGAGGTTTGCGGGAAGACGTTCGCTCGGAAGGGAGATCTTGGCCATCATGTTCTTACGCACAGCGAAGAGAGGGAGTTTGTCTGCGATGTGTGTGAGAAGGCTTTCCGTAGCAGGATCTACCTTCGAAAGCACATCTTGACGCACACGGTGAAGTGTGAAGTTGAGAGGCCTTATAAACGTATCTTGGGGAAGAGTATTTTCGAAGATAGTTCTCTTTTCGTTTGAATGAAATGCTGGCCGTTTGATGATTAAAATAATTTCTTCCTCGATATATTGGAAAATTATCAAACCTCCTCACTTATTCTAAAAATGCATTTTTTTTCATAATTATTTTTAGCACCTAAAAATATATTGTATATACCTCTTGAAATTTTGGCAATTTTGGTGCTTTTCTGAAACTATATGATCCATAACAAACTGCAAATAACTCTGGCTTCAAAGGTGCTTCATCTGCGGGGTCTGCAGGAAGGCGTTCAAGAGCAAGGCCAACGTCAGGGAACACCTTCTGACGCACAGTAACAGAAAGCCCCATAAGTGCACGATATGTGCAAAGGCGTTCACCAACAAGTCGTACCTCTGCACGCACATGCTGATCCATACCGGTGAGAGGAGGTACGCCTGTGGGTTATGCGACAAGGCCTACGTGAGGAGCTCGCATCTGAAGGACCACATGGCAACCCACAGTGAGGAGAGGCCTCACAAGTGTGAGGTTTGCGGGAAGACGTTCGCTCGGAAGGGAGATCTTGGCCATCATGTCCTAACGCACAGCGAAGAGAGGGAGTTTGTATGTGAAGTGTGTGAGAAGGCGTTCCGTAGCAGGATATACCTTCGAAAGCACATCTTGACCCATACAGTGAAGCAAGAAGTTGAGAGGCCCTACAACCGTATCTTGGGGAAGAGTATTTTCGAGGATAGTTCTCTTTTCGTCCGAGTGAAATGTTTGTCGGTATGATGATTATGATTGAGATAATTTCTTCTTCAATGTATTGGAAAATTATCAAATCTCCTCATTTGTTTTAAAAATGCATTTTTTCTAATTATTTTTAGCACCTAAAAATGAATTGTATTCCTCTTGAAATATTTGCAATTTTGATGCTTTTCTGAAACTGTATGATCCGTAACAGACTGCAATTAACTCTGGCTTCCAATTGTTTTAGATTGGAACAAGCTTAACCTAAGCATATACAGGGTTGCCACGGTCTTTGAAAAGTTATAAAAAGCCATTGTTTTTGTTTTGAAAGTGTTTGAAAAAGAGAGATTTCGCATACGGTTAGGGGGAAACCGTAACGCTAACTCTAACCTTATTTTGTGTTTATTACGCATGCGCAAAGAATAAGGGATCCCTTGCAAAAATGCCTTTTTGCATAGCGTTAGCGTCTAACGAAAACCTTATCCTTATCTACGTAGAAATCGTGATATCGACTAAAAATTAAAAGGCAGTTGATGGTTTCGTTAAAGACTTTTCATTGCGGGCCACTAATGGAAATTGGAAGGCAAAAAACAAAGGTTACCAAACATATAAGTAAACAACACAGTTTTAGCGAATTTTACGATAGTTGTAGACTATTTCTAATTGAATGGTAACTTAACATATAAATTTTCAAATATAGATAATTCTGTGCAAAAACAAAAATTGTTGCAGTTATTGCCACCCAATTTAGCTCTTTTGGAGTCCCTTTGTAAAAACTATGATTACTAATTGATTGTATAAGATGTTGTTGATATTTCACAAGAAATAAAAGCTGTATACAATGCATAAGATTTAAAACGACACATAAATTTAGTTTTCAAGTATTCTGGGAAAGAAAATGTCAATAAAATGTTTAACCTAAAAATGTGTAACACAAAATAACAGATTTTATTGGCATCTTTATATATTTTCCAGTGGACAGTCAGGAATAATGTGTTTGGGTTGGTTAAAAAAATACTGAAACATGAAAGTGTGACACTCAGTTATAGATTGAACTAACTCATCTAGTAGAATTAATTGCAGTCAAGAATAGTTCCACTAAAGTTATTTGCCAGGTGCATTTTGTGAATATGCTATTTCGCTTAATGATAACGGTGAATCTAAAATTACAGTTTCTAATTTCAAAGTTAAATTCTAGAAAAGTTGGCTACCACACATATTATTTGAAAGCCCTCTGTATGTTAAATACAGTAATAAAAGATGAGGAGGAAATTTTCAAAGGGTTTAGGGTCCTGGTTTGATTTTTGCTTCTTGTCGACCATCTGAGGCAGTACTATGGGGGAGGGGGGGGGGGGGTACTCAAGTTCATTAAAATAATCAAACATGAATGTGTGAAACTTATCCATGTACAGAACTCATCTTGTAGAGTTGATAGCAGTCAATAACAATTCCACAAAAAGTATTTGTCAGGTGCATTTTGTGAATGTTATTCTGCTTAATGATAACAGTGAATCCAAAAATACAGTTTCTGATTTAAAAGTTAAATTCTAATCTAAAGTTGGCAACCACAACCATACATATTCTTTAAAATCCCTCTGTATGTTAAATACAGTAATAAAAGATTAGGAGGGAATTTTCAAAGGGTTTAGGGTCCTGGTTTGATTTTTGCTTCTTGACGATCATCTGATGCAGTAGTATTGGGGGTATCATCAGGTTTAAAAAAGTAACTAAACCTGTAAGTGTGACTCATCCATAAATAGACCTCAGCTAGTAGAATTAATTGCAGTAAAGAACAGTTCCATTAAAACTATTTGCCAAGTGCATTTTGTGAATGTTATTTTACTTAATGATAGCCGTGGATGCAAATATACAGTTTCTGATTTAAAAGTAGAATTCTAAGCTAAAGTTTGTAACTTTATATATTCTTTTTTAAGCTCTCTATGTTAAATGCACAAATGCAATAATAAAAAATAAGGTGAATCTTGCAAAAGAGTTTAGGGTCCTGGTTTGAATTTTGCTTCTTGTCGACCATCTGAGGCAGTACTATGGGGGGGGGGGGACCTTCAAGCTTAAAAAATAACTAAACATGAAAGTGTGACTGAAACATGAAAGTGTCGATGGATATAACTCATCTACTATAATTAATTGCTGTCAAGAACAGTTCCATTACAATTATTTACCAGGTGCATTTTGTTAATGATCCAAAAATACAGTTTCTGTTTTAAAAGTTAAATTCTAATAGAAAGTTGGCAACCATAGAAATTCTTTGGAAGCTATTTATTAATACAAATACAGTAATAAAAGAGGTGTGAGAAACTTTCAAAGGGTTTAGGGTCCTGCTAGCTTTTTGAGTCTTGTCGACCATCTGAGGCAGTACCAAAAATACAGTTTCTGATCTGAAAGTTACATTCTAGGCTACAGTTGGCAACTTTATATATTATTGAAATGCTTTGTGAATTTTAAATACAAATGTAGTGATAAAAAGATGAGAAAATATTTTCAAAGGGTAGTTTAGGGTTGTTTGGTTCTTCTTAGTGCTATGCGACTATCTAAGGCAGTATCATAGGGAGGGGTTGGGGTCTTAAAGTTTAAATAAATCACCATAACTTGAAAGTATGACACAACACTAGATAGAAGTTGCTTTTTAGAATTGATTGCAGTCACTAAAAGTGCAGTCAAAAATATTTATCATATGTATTTTGTGAATTTTGATTTGCTTAATCATAACAAGGAATGCCAAAATAAGTTTATGCCCTAAAATTTTTATTAAAAGCTAAATTTGAGCATCTTTATGATTCTTTAAAAGCTCTCTGCATATAAAATGAATATTTAGGATATAAAATAGAGAAAAATAAAGTACTTTTGCATATATTGTTTCTCTTTACTTGGCTATTTAAAAAGTCATGCTTGGGGGTGCCATGCTTAAAGTACTGTTAAACCATAGAGTTAGAATAAGAAGAGAGCTTACTAATGCAAATCTCCCATTCACTGCTTGATGATAACATTGAAGCCGTTCGACAGGCGTCACGTGCTTTAGGGCTGTGATATTTCGCGTTGATCCAAGGTCAATCACCAGATAGGTTTGCCGCTGTGGTGAAATTTCTCCCTTTTTGGCGCCTCTTGGTAATCGTAATTCTTTTACGTCTGTGACGTTTTTTTTTTATTGCAATCTGTTTGTAACAGTTGTTTTCCTTTTTTTCCCTTCTACATTTATATATACAAATAGGACTTATGAAACATGTGAGTTAAGAAAACTTACCAATATAATTGAGGGAACTATGATTATTTTAAACGGGTTCGGCTATCGTGCAAGTAAAAAAGAATATTAGTACTTTAGTTTAAAATAAATTATAAATTTAAATTTACACGGTGTTTGACGCATTAATTTTAACTATTTTTTTATGAATATATGAAAGAATAACAAAACGGAACAGTTGGAGAAGATTTTCGTGTCTCTTCCCTTACCCCTTTTTCAAATTTAGATCGAGCCATTCTATTTTTAAATTTTGTGTAAGGTAGAATGATTTTTTGGGACAAAATTATCCCTTCTCAGATTTTGACTCCATTGCTGCCGTCGCTCCACATCTTTAGGGAAGCTAAATATTTGGAGAGTTAACCTTATTTAATAATTTTACTTTACAAAAGCAAATAATAGCATTTGCAATTTACCTTGTTAGTTTATAGTATTAAAAATGAATTAACATGCAATGTTTTGAAACGATAAAGCTGATATTTGTTTATGGATTTTAGTTTCCAGAACACGTTTATAACGTAAAAAGTGGAAGGTATTATAATCGTTCAGTCCGTCCGTCTGTCACCCACTTTCACGGAACGAACTGTAAGTTAAACAAAGAAGTAGCATACGTCATTTTAAAGCAAAAATAAAGGTAGAACTTAAGTAAATGTTGTTCCTTGAAATATCGTTCCATAATTAATATCTTAAATAATTAACATTGGGTATGTTGGAAATCTAAATTACTAAAAAATCTTAAATTTTTACATCAGAGATATCGAAATTCAAATTTAAAAATATATATTCAAAACAGAAAGGAGTACATGTATGAAATTAAAAATAAATGTCCGATATACACATTGTAATTTTATAGTTGAAAATAAGATATGAATAAATATTGTGTTACTTAAATAACTTTTTAATTTAATAATAGCATTTAAATACTGATTTTGTAAATCGAAACTACCAACCGAAACAAAAATAGATCAAAATAAATAAAAATATATAATAAATCCATAAATTCTTATTTCAAAAATTTAATTTCATAAAAAATAAATGCAAGAAATATAAAGAAACATTGTAAAAACTGCAATTTAAAAACCGATTCTAACACACACTTATTTCAAAGATTATTAGTTTCGATTCCCAAAATAACGCCAATGGCCAATAGACCGCCAAGCGAATTCCGAAAAATGAAAGTCATGAAAAGCAAAAAAAAATACGCAATTAAGACTTTTTTTATTGATACCGATTATTAAACAAAGCATATATTTTTATTTTTACATGTAATTGATAAGAGCAAATCGTATTTAATAACATAATACATCGAATATTATTTTAAAAACCTTGATAAGCGATATACTTTTTGATTTTATTTATTAATTTATTTCTATTTCAATGATGAAAGTTTATAAAAATCTTACCAATTAAATGTAAAAGGTCCCCCTTTAAAAAATTTTTCTTTACAACCATATGCACAGCAATAATGTACCATTTTTACTGCATTTCGCTTGAGCAGACGACGAGTTCCCAGCAGTGGGCTATAGAAAAAAAGTTTCCGTTTTCTCCTCCAAGGTCCGGCGTCACGTGACCTAATGTTGCGCTCAGTCTCGCTCTTCGTTTTCGCCCTCTAGTTCTTATTCTAACTCTATGTGTTAAACCATGGTATATAGTGCAACACGTTCCATTAATTTAATTTTCACAAAAACATATATTTTAAGTGGAGGTGTTATTTTGATCAATTAACGAGATTTTCTATAAATCAATTTCTGTTCCGAAAATTTAATTTATCAACTAAATTAGAACTATTAATAAAATATTTTTATTTCTCTCTCTTTGAACCCATTTGAAATTAACAAACATGAATGAAAGTGTAGGTTGATTTTTAAGTAATGAGTATTCAACCCTGTTTCCTAGTAGTACTACAATTAAAAAAAAGAATTTGTACTTTTGGATATATATTTGAAAGTAAATAAATATACCCCAAACTGGAATAATAAGTTTTTTTTTAACATAAATATAAACTTTTTACAGAAAAATAACAGTATAGTATACAAAAATATGCACACGGAGAAATACAATTTACAATTTTATTGCAATACGAAGCGATTTTGAACCTTTTTAAACAAAACTTTTAAAATGTTTATCTTTCACATTTTCGACTATTACATTAGCGATATCAATCTGAAATGTTTTGTAATTTGCGAAAGTCCTTTTTTTTTTGACAAGTTACTTTTCAAAACAATCCGAGATTCAATGAGATAACCAATAAAACAACAACAAACTGCCCACGTGACTTTATGGTTTACGGTTAGGGGATAGCGTTAGGGTTACGGTAAATTTCCGAAATAAGGGAGCGATTCCCTTAACCTTATCTCTACGCGCATTCTGATTGGTCGAGAGGATAAGGTTTGGGTTAGCGTTAACGTTATGGTTCACCGAACGGTATGCAAAAGCTCTCTATTATCCGCCTTGAAAAGCCCTTAATTGTTTGGGCTCATGAATTTATCTTGAAGTGTTGCGAATGTTAATTTTGGCTTCATTAAAAACAATTTTTCAATGTGAATCAATTCCTATTTTATTTTTTGATTTTTCAATAACTAAATGGTTATTTTATAACACATATTTAAGTCTATTTTGAAAATTAGATAGCTCTTAGTCGAAAACTCTTGAAATTTAGATGTTGCATGTTCGAATATACAGTTCTTGAAAATGGAGAAATATATCCTTCAAAAGTCCTTAAATAGGCCTGTATTTTTTTTACCAAAAAAAGTGTGGCAACCCTGATATAGTATAACGGGACAATCTAAATATAAATGTGTAAAATGCTGTTAACAATGTTATCTTGGGGAAGAGTATTTTCGAAGAAAGTTCTCTTTTGTTATAATGAAATGTGTTGCTTGTTTAATAATTGTGGTTAACAATTTTTCTTCTTTAATATATTATAAAATAAATTGTTTCACTTATTTGGAAGATCATTTTTTTTTTCGAATTATTTTCATCACTTTAAAACATATTGTGCGCTTAATTATTCGTAATTTTTTAAATATGCTTTCTTAAACATTAAAATATCCAGAAACAAAAGTAATTCAGGCTTCTAATAATTAGTTTTGATTTAAAACACGAGTTTAACTAAAACATAGTACAATGTACTTATGAATAATAAATATGTAGATCAGATGTTTTGTGTGCAGGTTTTGAATCTGATTCTCGATTATTTTCTTGATTTCAAATAAAATGTTTAATTTTTGGCATGCATTAAAATTTGATTATTTTAGAATGAGACACTATAGTTTAACTCATAGTTTCCTTGCACAGAAGCCACGACAATGGGTGGAGCTATAAAACAGAACAATCAGATGGAGACAAAATAAAACGGCTGAAATTTTTTCTTCATCTAATTGCTCCACGTGTTTTATAGCTCCGCCTATGGTCGTGGCTTTTATGCAACTCATACAGCTTATTTGCAGTTTCAATACTTTCTTAAAAACAGTAATAAAAATATATAAATTTAACTCAAAGAGGTTGTATGAATCGTATTGTTTTTCATATTTTAATAGCATGAAAACTTCTCTTTCATAAAAAGGGACAAAGTGAACTTTCTTAATGGGTAAGCTGAAAAAAAAAGCAAATTCTGGAGTGCAAACACAATCAACAATTTTTAATAGGATTTGCAAAAAAATAATTTTAAAAAAAATAACAGTTAACACTAAGGGTTGCCTCATAGGGGTTGAAGTTTTAAAACTGCCAAAAAATCAACTCATTTCGTTTTCGAAATTGTTTTTTGACGAACTTTTCTAATATATACTGCTCACAAGAATTAGGGGAATGCGTGGTTTAAACTCTTTCACCTCCAATGATTCCATTTGGAATCATTAGCTTGCGAACTTTTTCTCATTACTTTTAGCTTGCACTTAATTATCCTAAGATGGAAGAATCACATGTCTTTTGAAGAATAAAATAATGTTTGATTTAATTAAATGAACATCTAAAAAACATGTTAAAATACAAAAAGTAATTATTGTGAAAGTTTATTCAAAAGTTATAATTCCAATTTCCTTCTTTAAATTTTAGTTAAACAATTGCCTAAGATTTTTTCCCCCGTCTCTTACCATTTCATTATGGTTGAATAATGAATCTATTTCACAAATTATAGATTCTTAGAATAAAAAATAAGAAGATGGAACTGAAAGGGTTAACAAAAGTACGAAAAGTGCCCCCCCCCCCCCTAATTGTTTTCAGCAGTGTAATATGCTAAATCTAAAGTATGATGCTCTTTCTCATTATTGCCTGCAAAAACATTAAAATCCTAATCCGCCAGGGTGGATTCTGCAAAAACACATAACTTGGGGATATATGTGGGTCCCACATTAGTTAGTGCTATAAACATCAATGTGTTTCACATTCATGATTTTTGGAGCACCTATTGCTGTGATAACACTGAGTGAAAGAGGTAGCCTCTTATTATTGTCAAGTTTTTTTTACTCTGCTATTTGTACGTTTTGTCACTAATACCACAAGGTAGTATATGAAGAGATCAAGTGCAAAACAAGTTAAATCACTTTTGGGGAAAAAAATGAGTCGGTTAGCTTTTCATACAGGTATTGTAGGAAGGGATCCACCAACATTTTGATTTGCACAAAAAAAAAGTTAAATCGTATGTATATATGCATACGATTATAATCACTCATAATCATCAATACGTATATAATCTGTATCAAAAGCTAACCAACTCAATTTTTTCCAAAAAAGTGATTTAACTTGCTTTGCACATAACGTCTTCATATACTTTTATGGTTCATAATTTGCTTTTTATTTTTATAACTTGAAAGACATGCCGAAAGTATTGAGTGAAAGAGAGAGCGAGAGGTTGTCGAGTTTTTTTTCTCTGCTATTTGTAAGTTTCTTACTAATATACCACAAGGTAATACTATATAGTACTTTTATGGTTCACGATTTCGCTTTTAATTCCATAATTAAAAGAAATATATGGGAAAATCTTTGCACGCATGTCGTCTGATTATGTGGCATGTAAAAGATCCCTGGAGGGCCTATTTGGCTTGGGTTCTTTCGGCATACTTTAACATCCACAAAGAACTCAGATTCATTGTCATCTGTGCGTCAAAATTGGTAGTGAGAATCGCCTAGATAGTGCCACAAAAAACGGCTCTCGGTTCTGGGAAATATGCTGAGTCTGCAAAGGCTTGACCGCCAATATTGCAGCCCCATTAGAGAAAAAAAAATTTAAGAAATCTGCCAAAAGTATTGTACCTTAAACATAAGCACCACTCAAACCAGATTTCTATATTTCAGACAGTTGGAGGAAGACTCGATAAATAAATCAATACTAACATTTTAAAAGAAACATGGAAAACAAGTCACCAAAATCAGCAGAGCAGATGGAAAAGGAGAAGCTGGAATGGATTCAAACCTTCGAGGATTTGCACAAGCAGCACATTGAAGACAAGAAAGGCATAAGATATAAAATGTTTCAAAAGATAAAAGACAACCCTTTTGTTCCAATAGGTCAGTTTAAGGTCAAATGAAGAGTACAAAGGGGGGAAAAACCCTTCAACGGCTGGGAATCTGTCCGTATTGTGATCGCGAGTTCAAGCCCCGGCTAAGTCGTCGGATTTTCTGGATGGGGAAATCATAAGCACCCGCGTCATATAATTATATGGCATGTAAAAGATCGCTAGTGGGCCCATTGGCTTTGGGTTCCCTCGGAAAAATTAAATATCGACATACTTTAACATCCACAGAAAGCTCAGATTCATTGTAATCTGTGCGTCAAAATTGGTAGCGAGAGTCGCCTAGATGGTGCAACAATAAATGGCTCTCACTTCTGGGGAATATGCCGAGTCTGAAAGGCTTGAACGCGCCAATGTTGCAGCCCCATTAGAAAAAAAAGGTCTGCTTAGCGAGTAGGGGCGATCGAAAACTGGCTTCTCCTCTGCTGTAGTTCTTCAGCTGTTCAAGCGTCAGACTAGTGTTTGGTGTGAATCTCGATCTTAGAGATAGTTAAACCCATGAGCCGCAAGATAAACCAGGTCAAAACTGGTTTCTTCACAGCAATTTGGCAGGGACTCGCTATCTTTGCCAAGCAGACCTGATGAAGACAGATTTCCAGGCGATGAAGGGGTTTTCCCCCCTGTACTCTTCAAATATTCCTGTATTATTTAGTCCCATAGCTAATTGCAATAGTTTTGGAATCACAACTTCCGCAGAAGTACTGCTTTGTCACGTTAGTCCTTTTCCCCCAGGTATGGGAATCAGCCCAACGTCGAATTGAAACGAAAATGTTATCTAGTTATTTAATTATATATTTTTGAAGTTTTAAAATGCCAAAAATATCGAGCAGGTGGCGACACTATTTTAAATCTTTAATAATTAAAAAAACCTAATGTTATTTTATTTTCAATTTTGTTTTACATTGATTTTATGATGCTTCCCTTCCCTTGTGAAAAAAGGGATAACATGGGAAAAAAAATTCTTTTGCAAAAGTTGTGATTTTAAAACTAATGCATTAGCTCTATGGGACTGACAGTCCTTTCTTAAGGACCATAGGTAGCTCAATAATAAAAAAAAATGTAACGCACAAAACTGTTTTAGGAATGCTCGCAACTGTAACTGCATTGGGTTTCGGACTTCACGCCATGAAGACTGGGAACAAGAAAAGGTCGCAACTTATGATGAGAACTCGTGTACTTTGTCAAGGCTTCACTGTTGCTGCACTGGTTTTGGGAATTTTTGTTGCATCGAAAACAAAGCCCGAAGAAAAATGATTTGTTAATGTTGGATATTCACCGAATATTTATAGAATATTACAGTTTCAGTGTATATAATAGAAAACTGATTAAAATTATTTCGAAACTTAAATATTTTTACTTTCCTTGATGATTGCACAATTTTTTTTTATGTTTCAATACTTGTTACATGACAAACTGAATATGGTTATAATATTTTAAATTTTTAATGCTGATACTACTTTATGGAGTCTCACAGACAACAATGAAATTTCAACTATCCTCTCAGATTTTAACGTCTTACTTAAAATTATAAAATCCGGAAGTAAAACAGCAAAAACTCATAATTCTTTTAAAATTGTTTTATGAAATAAAAATTGACATTCTTGAAATTTTACATTTGGTTTTCTGTTTTTATTCAATATATAATCAATATAATAATCAACTTATTCAATATTTAATTTGTATTTTTTGCATTCGTTTATTATGTCAGATTGCTACCAAACATTTCATAAGTAAAGGTTAAATCATTTAGATTTATTTATCCTTTGAATCTTTTATCCCTTATCAACTAACAAATTACCATATATTTTGCTGGAATTTTAGAAGGTAGTGGTTTTTTTTTTTTTTTTTTTTTTTTTGGGGGGGGGGAGGGTTGTATTGAAGAACTGCTTAAAAACGCTTCATTGGCTGTTAGGCTGTATTTATTGACAAGGTTATATCTGGTCTTTTTGTCACAGAAGTGCTAACACCAAATGACAAAAACCAACTTTTAAAAGCAGCTACCATTAAAGTCAGTTACTAAAAGGGATAGTTTTTTAACCGTCTATGTCTCCTTAGGTGAAAAGATTACTCAAACCGTAACAGGTTTAGGGATGGCACAGTATAAACAGTTAAACTTAAAAGCTGGTATACGGCTTCAGTTACACCGACAAACACGGTTCTAGGGCAAAGCCAGTTAAACTGAAAATCAGTTTATTTATAAAAACCGAACATCCCTCAAACGTGGTTGTCAAAATCACATTTATGGGATATACGTATAATTATAAAATTTGGTTCTAGCAAAGACAACTTAAAGAAACTTCCATCATAAGCTACACTTGGTTTACCTGCGTTTGCTCACAATTGCCATTGAACGCCATCTCCAGAGCTGACATAGCAAGTCGCTTTGAAACGTCCAATTGTTCTTATGAGCCCACAAGTGCTGCCGATGTCTAACAAAACCAAAAAAACTCAAATACTTTTTACAAACCAGAAAGTAAACCTCGTCCTAGACAAAATGGCGAGTCTGAAAAGCAATGGAATTTTATTTCTGAAACCTAATTCAAAATAGCGACTGTAAAGTTTTAAACAACATTATGTGTTTTAAAAATAGCACATATTATAAATTTTCTTTGCTACTAGCGACGTTTTTCTTTGTTGCTAATACGTTAAGCATTGACAAATTCAAATTGTGATGTATTCATATCTGCTTTAGTTTTGTTTTCATTGAACCAACGAATAGATAACATTTGGTGAGTTTTTATGTAAATTTCTTTCTTTTTTTTGCATTGTCTCATAAAGTTAGGCTTAGGAAAAGTACTTCTTAGATTTCAAAAGGTGCATTTAGTGAGTTTTAATCACGTCCTGAGTTTAATATGTTCTTTATTTTGTGTTAATTCCTAGTTTCGGTATACGGCGACTTTTTATTTCTCGCCAAACTTGTTGGCGAGGAAACATCGGCGTTTTATTTGTTCTTAGAAAACATCAGTATCCAACATGGAGCAGTATTGTAGGGCCCTTTGAAAGCTTAAATATTCGTTTGTAGCACCAGGCAATTTTGCTTCTGTTTGAATATGAACATTTTGTTTAGGTTTTTTTTTTTGGTGTGTGCTATAATCAAAACAAGCTTTTGGCAATTTTGGCCACAATGCATTTCGCTATGAAATAGTATGACCACAAAAAGTATTTTACGCCCTCTAGAAATCTGCCAAATCCTTGCTAATAGAAGCACACTTCGGATTATTTACCCAGAACTTCTTTTTTAACAAAATGGTTAGAAGTTATTGCTTTCTTGTCTTGTTACAATTATGTTTTGTTCTTTAAATTATGCATGATAGCACAGCACATGGAAGAATGTAAAAAAGTACAATAATATGTAAATTTAAAATTACACTTAACATTGAAAAAAAAAAATTCTGTTCCATCTTCTTCTTACTACCCATTAAATCATCCAACATCCTTTTTTAACTAATTTGCCAAATGTTTCTTTCAAATAAGTTTCTCTTGAGTAGATAATGTCGCAACAGCAGAATTCAATGATAAAAACAAAGATAGTGTAAACAGAGCGCACAGTTTACTATCTCCAAGAAACATGCTTGTTAAATTTTCTAGTTTGAGATTTTCATTAAGAATAGCATTTGACCCTGAAAATGTGTTGATGTGAGGGTGTCTTGGTGACTTTTGACCTTTATTCAAAACTTGCATTATATATCCCTAATAATACTAATTAATAGTTTTTATAATTTTAACTTTTTATCAGATTTGTAATTTTTTTAAATTCTACTTTCAATATGTTACTAAGCTGAATACATTGAGCCTGAAGAAAAGTGGAGTGAGGTGTGTTTATCACTGAACAGGGCATAAAACCAGCAGGTTAAATAACGAAACACAGAGGAATACACGGCCCTGCCGCAGAAACGAACATGGCAGAAAACCATGAAACTTGCCTATTTCGCTATTGGGTTCGTCTTTGCTGGTTCTTAGTTAGTGATCCACAGGGTTTATTTCTTAAAAAAAGTTGGAATTTAAAGTTAAAGATAGTTAACTTCTTCCAAACTAAAAATGTTAAAATACATTTAGGAGCCCAAGTCAATATGATAAAGGGGTCTCATACAAGCATTGCATACAAGGGTAGGGAAAATAGTCCTTTTCTGCCCTGTTCGCTCAAAGGGGTGCAAGTGGGTTTTCGGCTCGCTGACACTTCAAAGCAGTTTGCCTTCTAGCCCAGTGGCTGAATATGCTAGCTTAACTTTATTATTAAATGGAAGACATTGTCATTGTTATGCCATTGTTATTAATTTTATTATTTCAGCATATTCATTGGACTGGTAGATGGTTGAAGTGATCCCATAGTGTCAAAATACCCAAGCGTGCATCTGGAAAATGTTTTGTATGCTTCCTCTTCACAAGAAGACTACTACAGCTTCATGAACAAATCTGGGTATTATTGGTTTAAAATTTGCTTTTGAGAGAAGTTTAATATTTAACATAACTTTCTCGAACTCAATATAGTTACAGAATAGTTAGTGCAAGAAGAGCTTTTTTCATACAATATTTATATTTTGTGCAAACTTTCAACAAAATTTGATCTTTTCAAACTTTAATCTTAACACATGCATTCATGATGTTTATTCCAAGAATCATTACTATTTTGTGAAGAAAACATAGTTGTAAAAAAAACAATTACCGATTTGAGCATAACCCTAATAGCATGCTGTAACATGGGTATATTTCCTATATAATTCTGACATTTCAAATATTGAACCAAAGTACAATTGTGTGACTAGACATTTTGTTCAACGAACCGAACATGCCCAATTCAGAAAAAAAGCCACTCATCTGCGAGGTGTGCCAAAACGAATTCACGTGTCTCTCGCGTCTCAAAAGACACGTCTTGCGTCACACCGGCGAAAGGCCCCACTGCTGCGAAATCTGCAGCAAGACGTTCGGCCACAAATCGACCCTGAAAACCCACCTCTTGACCCACTCTGCCGAAAAACCCTATGCATGCAACGTGTGCGACAAGACGTTCAACCAAAGGATAAACCTCACCACCCATCTCATGGTACATTCAGGGGAAAGACCCTTTGGTTGCGAATGGTGCGATAAGACGTTTGCGAACAAGTCGAACCTGAACCAGCATGTTCGTGTTCATACCGGTGAGAGGCCCCATGTGTGCGAACAGTGTGGCAAGTCGTTCAATAAAAAAGGGCATCTCTACAAGCATGCCCTGCTTCATACCGGCATAAAGCCTTACCAGTGCGAACTGTGCAATAAGACGTTTACACAGAAGCCCCACCTGCAGTCCCATTTCTTGACCCATACCGGTGAGAAGCCCCATGTTTGTGATGTGTGTCACGAGGCGTATCGGGACAAGAGTACGCTCAAGAAGCATGTTTTGTCCCAACATTCTGAAGCCAAATGATTCTAAGATTGTCCTTTTGCTTATTTTCTATTTAGTCAGACTAATGGTACTTGAACCAGCATGTTCCCATTAATAAGAGTGTCAGGACCCATATGTGCCATCAGTGTGGTAAGCCCTTCAATAAAAAACATTATCTGCACAAACATACTCTGATTCATACCGGTGTGAAGCCTTACCAGTGTTAACTGTGCAATAAGACGTTTATACGCAGAAGCCCCACCTGCAGTCCCATTTCTTGACCAATACCTGTGAGAAGCCCCATGTGTGTGTCACGAGGCGTATCGGGCAAAGAGAACACTCAAGAAACACGTTTGGGCTCAGAATTCCGTGGCCAAATGATTCTAAAATTATAAAGTTTTCATTTTGTGTTATTTATTTGGTCAGTCCAAGCCATGAATGTAGGGAAACACTGATGGAAAACTGGAAATGGTCTTAGTTTTATCTTTAGTTAAACTGGTTCTTTTTTTTAACTGGTTAAAGCCAGAGCCTGTTTCTATGTCTGAAACCAAGCCAGGTTTTTTTTTTTGTAATTTCTCAAAGAACAGGGTTTTAGTGACAATTAAATTGCTAACGGTTAAAACTAACTACAAAAATACCCTTTTATGACAGAGGACAGTATACATATATATTTTTGAATCACACAATCTCGAAATATGTTACATACATGGTTTTGCCTTTGGATCAGCAAATTATTAGTCCATTCCAAATCTATGCCTCTGAGACTTGATGACCCTAAAGCTAGAGTCTTATTTAACAATTTTAGAAATTAACACATTTAGAAGCATCTTCAGAGGTTACTGCCGTTTGGCAGTAGATTACTGTGGGATACTTATTAGAAAACCCATAGTAGACCTGCCAACTGTGGCTTTAGTGCTATTTTAATTAAACCTATTATCCTCCCAAGTCACCAAATTTAACTCTTAACAACCATTTTTTCAAACTATGATAATTATGGTAAAATTTTATCGAAACGCAATGGGAGTTTCAGAACGTAGTTCAGAATCCAATATTGCCGTGTTAAAACCAGGAGTTAGCAGGTACGTTATAGGGTTCTTTCTCTTATTGGCACCGAAGTCATCTCTCAAAGTATGTGAAATTTCTTCAAATAAGTTAGGCAGGCCGCAGTGCCGGATTTAAAGTCCCAGGGCCCCCAGGCACTTGACATTTGGGACCCCCACTTGAAGCTCTTTTGGAAATTTAGTAAATCAAATTCACGTTTCTCCTCCCCCCCTCTCAGGGGAAACGGAGCAGGGCTGCCATGTCTGACATATTTTCGCAAATTTTGCAATTTTTGAGGCCGTCGGGCAATTGGTTTTTGGAGATTGGCTATTTAAAAACAAATTTTAGCCGTTTTTATCTATTTATAGCCCCTTTCCTGGCTGGACACCGACGCACGGGCCTTGTAGGCCTAGGCCGCAATCCGTCGCTTGGCAGGCCATGGTGTTAGAATGATTTGATGAGCTTAGTGGAAGAATCATGCTATTTGACATTTCGTGATAAAAAAGAATTTTATATCGATGAACAAAAGTTATAAATAAACATGTTATTTCTTATCTGAAAGATATTAACAAGTTTCCCCTTTTGCATAAACTAAGTTTTATCGTTTTTTAGCGATTGTAAGTGCAACCTAAAAACTCTAAAGGTCATTTCCTCGTTTTCACCTTTTTGTCACTTAGCACTTTCTTCCACTGAGATTTTCATTTGGTGTGTGATGGTGCAACAAGCATTTATCATAAATTAAATATGCAGTATTGATGTTTGTATTTCAGAGATGTATATTACAAATCAATTTGATTTGTATTTTTAACTGCCATTGGATACTCAAGTTGTAAAGATATTAGCTCAAATTGTTTTTGCAGTAACATTTATAATCGTTATATTTTGGGTGAAAAAAAAAACTCAAATGCTTTGCTTTTTTCAATCAGTTAAGTTTTATTTAAATATAAAATGCAGAAAAATAACATGAGAAGAATATACAGTACATTTATGAGATGCCATTCAACTTTTTTACAAGTTGTTACATGTAAATGCTGGAAAATAACATGCATTGATACTGAATGAAATATATAGCTGTAAGCTGGGCTTTTAACTATTTACAAAACATCAATGAGAAATTGTATATATTCCATATTTGCTTTAACATTGAGATATAGATTTCTATATTATAAATGCACATCAATATGGCAGAGTTTTGAGCTTTGTTGAATTCAATTTAATGTTTAGGGGGTCTTAGATTTCTCTCATTATTTCTCTCTGATTATAGTGAAATTGTTTAGAGAAATATACTTAAAGAAATAGTAATATAATTGTATATTCATATGATTGAAAAATATATTTCAAACTATGTTATTCATGATGAAATAATTTACTAAAAAAAGGAAAGCCTTTATTGAAGTTCTAAAATAATGAGATATCTAGAATTTATCCTAAGACAAACATGATTAGTATAAAAAAGTTAATGTTTATTAAATTGTGGCTTTATAATGTTTAATTATTTGTACTATTCAATAAATTTTTAAAAGGTTCACTCAATAAAAGTTGACTCTTCAGTAAAAGTACTATGGGTTCAAATATTATGTGCTAAGCATTTATTCAAAAATGCTTCATCAAAATTCAGGTTCTTCACTTAATAAACTTTTCTGAATTGGGCTGATGAATTTCCGAGTAAAATTTGTTCTTTTAATAAAATTTTAAGAAAAGAATTATGTTTGTACACTCATTTCTTCACTGTATTATTTAAACTAAAAAGATTAACAATTTAAAATTAACTTTTGATTAAAACTAGATCAATAATAATGACAATTGCTCTATATCATTTAATAGTTAATATTTTTTAAATTACGCTGATAGCTTACACTATCAAGATCTATGCTAATGAATATATATTATATTGAATATAACATTCTCTTAGTAAGGCACCATTAATATTTAGTAAAATATACTTAAATTTGAATAAATTGTGAGAAATTAGAATTCTTTTGCACATATACATTTTAGATAAATCACCACATATCAACCAAGTTTAAATGTGTATTATCATTTGTATGAAATGTGTCTATATTTACGCAAATTTCATTTACATAATTTTTTTTTAGTTTTCTATCTAAATCACTTAATCAGACTTTTAGATTAACCTCTTAATGCCAAAGTCAATTTTTATTACATTACCTTTTTGCTCTATCCAATTCCTTAATAAAAAATGTTGCACTAAATTAAGTTTTAAATAATATTATTAAATAAGTGTTCTATACTTTCTTTTAAAAGATTTGGCATTAAGAGGTTTTATTTTTAAAAAAATATTTGGCATTTGATCTGACACCCATTAAATAACTCAGTCTTCCAATTAAATGAGTAAAATATCAAAACATGAAGCTGCCAAACGGTTTTCAAATATCAGTCTCAAATGGAGAAAATGAAGCAAAAATTGTTACATTTGAGTTGTAAAATTAAAAATCAGATTCTAAAAACTACATGATTTAATGCAAAGTATGACATTACAATCTGGTACTTTTAAATTCCATTTTTTAAAATATTGTTATGTTATCTTTTAATTAATATTTAGTGATGATAAAATCGATTAAAAAATCATAGATTGATAACTTTTGCAATAGTAGAATAAATTAACTTTTAAATTAAAGTTAACAATCTTTTCACAAAGCATAAAGTTAAAAAGAAACACAATAATTTTTTTTGAATCTGATATAATTCTTCATACTTTAAAATCTTCAAAAATGAAATTTAAAAAAGTTACCAAACTGTATAATTGTCATTTAAAAGAAGCACAAAAAGGTTATACAAAAAAACGATCGCTTAATTAACTGTACAATTCCATTTAAAAATATGTTGTAGATTATAGTTAAATTGTTAACTACATATATAGAAATAATGTAACCTTTTCCCCATACATAAATACAGGAAACAAAACTGCTGCTTTCGTGAGATATTTACAGTTATTTCAGGAAATCTGGAGAATCGCTTTTCGAATGATTTAATATTCTCTTCCAGATACGTAGCAGCAAAGGACGAGGGAGAACACAAATCCAAAGATCTGAAAACAAAAACATAGAAATTATTAAAGTTTTTTTTATACAGGATTTGTACAGATTCCTTTCGGTGGTATTTTACACACTCAATTTCTATAAATCCAGGAGAATTGTCGCCACACTACTGCTACATGAGGGTTATTTGCGCCACGCGTCGTAATTTAGAACCGTAATAAAATGAGGAGCTGACACCTGAGTAGGCAACAAACGCAACTTTTCAGAGTGGCATTAGGACCTTGAAGTATATTTAATGTTCACTCCTTCTACAAAGGGTATTATTCAGCAGACTCAGGGCCGAATTTCTAAATAGGCTAAGTAGGCTGTAGCCTTGAGCGGCAAATTTTCCGAACTACTAAAGCAGCATTTGACATAAAAATGTTTCTAAAAATACCAATATTTTTAAAAAAGAAAAAATAATTTACATTAATGTATAAACTGTAAACGTATATATATATATATATATATATATATATATATATATATATATATATATATATATATATATATATATATATATATATATATATAGTACTAATATTTAGTAGGAAACATGGTAGCTGTGAGGGCAATTAGACTCTCCCCCTGATTTGGAAGTTGAAAGACAAATAGTAGAACAGTTAAAAAAAAATTCATATATGCTTTCGTTTCGTATACATATAGATGATTCTAATATGTAGAAAGAAAAAAATAGCGAAAAAGACTATATCTGACGGCAAATCAATCGTAACCTACAGGCGGCAAATCTTTAAATCTGGCCTTGAGCAGACTTTTTGGCTGTACAGACCGGTATGTTATAGGCTGGCCATGCCCAATGTAAAACTCTTGGACCTTTTGCATGTTAGGTCAGCCTTACCTACTAGACTGGGCTTCAAAAACTAAGAAAAAAAATAGAAAGGACTTATTTTTATTGTTATACCTTGAGTGATACTCAAACAGGTATTTGCTAACATTTTGTCTGTTCTTTGTATTTTAAAGGTCAAGAGTCACAACTTTTAGTCTCGATGTGTCAGACCATTTACCTTAGAGGGACATTCCATATTTAAAATTAAACTTACCAATCAAACAAAATCTAAAATTAGAGACTAATCAAGGAATTATGTTTTTTAAATGTTTCAAATTGAGTTATCAGCTCTCAATTTTTTTTAAATAAACTTTTCAGTTCATGCTAACCAGGATTCACAAAAATATAAAAGGTTAGTTTTAACTTTTATAGGTTGAGAAAATATTATCATTTCAACTTAACAGAGTTCAACTGTAATTTGGCACTAAAATAGAAATGATGTGCAAGTAATAATTTCTTGATGAGCTAAAGTTTTTTTAGAAATGTTAACAATACACTATTACACTCCGTGCCAAACTAACTTGGGTAAAAACAAAGAGGGAAAAGCGTGATTGGTCCATTAGTTGAAAACTCTTGTAAGGCAATATTTACATACAAAATTATCTTAAAACAGTTTAACCAAAATACACTTTTCATTTTGATAAAATTTCCAAATTTTTTCAAATAATATTGAAATCTGTTAGACATTAAACGAAATAAATGTTTTAAAAAAAATTTCTGGATGGATTCACAAATAATTTATGGAACTCTTTACATCCGCGGAAGGATCTTCTCCAGAGCATATTTCTATTTACCCAACTTAAGTTAACAAGGAGTGTAGACAGTGTGAATAAGACTTGTTACAAATGGACTTACTTAAGTTGGGGAAAAAGTGCAGTTACACAACATTTACATACAAATAAACACATATGAATACTCTAAGAAATCTCATTTATAAAATGACTTTTACCTGAATGACAGCAATGCTTATTCCAGCAACGATTATGGTGAACAAATGCTTCTCGATTTTGTCGGACATCTTGGTCAGGCAGCCCTGAAATTATAACAGAAAGTATTATTATTTAAAAGAAATGATTCAGATATTTATTTATTCAATCCAGATTGGAAAATGCCAAAAATAGTGGAACAGTATTTATTCCCTCTACAAGATGTATTAACTGATACGAAATAACACTTCGACATAAATTATTATTTTTTTGTCAAAAGCGTTTTTAAATCTAAGATAACATTTTGGTGTTTCTGCTATTGGGTTACTAGTTTACTAGAAACTTATAAACTATTACATTTCAATTTGGCTATCATATTTCAATACATTCGATGTTGTGTAAGCATGTAGTGCAAAATAGTTACTAATCTAGGCCATGCAAAAAACTATATGTGTGGAAAAAATATATGACTGATAGGAGTATGTTACTATTGAGTTAAGTTAAAGTAAAACTTGTTATCCCCTCACTTAAAAAAACACACAACAAAATAAAGATTTCCTAATATCATAGCTTAAAAGAAAGAAATTATGCAATCCAAATAACTATAGACCAATCCAAATTAAAATCCAAAAACAAAAATAAGGAGAAATTGTGTAATCCAAATAACTATAAACTTCCTGATATTCGATTCACATTTTAGACATTAATCAACCAAGAATCCTTCCAATATAATTTTGAAATGAAAAGCAGACACAAAGGTATTTTATTAACATTTGAGTAAGTACAAAAGTTTTATATACACATTCTTGTTGTTTTTAGTTAAATGTTTCCTTAAGTACAATTCTTTATAGACGCAAGCCAAAACCCCTTAACCCTATATATGACCAAAGACACATAGGAAGAATTAATATAATTGTTATGTAATACTAGATAAATCTAACAGTAAAACAGTTTCAACCCTTTCAGTCCCAAAGACAATTTGGCATCATCATTTTAGAAATTTTTTTCTGATCGTTTATAACCATTTATGGTATGAAAAAGCACATCATTCGATTCTTAAAACTTTTTTTTATTAGAAAATATTTTTTTCTGACTCCCAATAGATGTCAGCTATTAATTTTTTTGTAATTATGATCAGAAAAGTGATGATGTCAAATGGCATCACTGGGACTTAAAGGGTTATTAATCATAATAAATTGAGCTATATGCAATCAGTTAAATAAAAACATTTCCTTCACTCATTGTGACTATGAAACATAAAACCACATTTAGCCGCCCCGGTGGCACACTCGTTAGGATTCTAGCCTTTGGAGCTGCTGGGGTCGGGTTCGAATCCCGGTCAGGCATGGATGTTTGTGACTGTCAATAAATGTTGTTATTTGTCTATCTGTTTGTGTCGTCTCTTTCTTTGTGTGTCTCTTGTGCTTGTGTCATTTCTGGGGCTTAGTACAATAGACCTAAAGTCGCAGTGTTGGCGATCTTGCCCCCCACCAAGAAAGTCATAAGTCAGACTTATTAAATTTTTGTAATTATGATCAGAAACATGATGATGTCAAATGGCATCACTGGGACTGAAAGGGTTAATCATAATTAATTGAGCTATATGCAATCAGTTAGATAAAAGCATTGCCTTCACTCATTGTGACTATGATAACATAAAAATACTCACATCCGAAAACAGGCTGTTGGTGAACGTATTGGCAGCCGCGATGCTGGTAGCAGCATCGCAAGAGGTGCTATCCTTGTTGACGCAGCATGAGTTGGGGACCTTGTACGAGACCCCTTGGAGGAGAGCTAAGAGTCCGGACTCTCGGTTCTTGCTGTTGAAGCTGGAGTTGTCCCAGTCGCTGATGCCACTGGCTCCACAGCACTTGAGCTGGAAGGAGGTATAGAGAATAAATAATGGAGTGGAAAGTGGATATTATTTTTAAGTTAAAAACTGCTTTTGGAATATGAAAAAATAAATCAAATTAAATTAAGCATGTTATGTTATTTATTTGCAATAAGTGTAGGTCAGCCATTTTGTAAATTTTTTATTAGATCAATGTTAAAAGTTGTATTGATAATCTTTTTTTACATGCATGACCTACACTACAGAAATGGTAAATTTGCAAGGAATTAACCTTAGATAAATCAGATATGCAACTATATATTTCTATGGAGAAGCATTCTACACTGGGTTGCTAGATCAAGAACGGTTGTTTAACTAATTGAGGATAAAGAAAGACAGAGCTAAATGTTATAAATGCGTACAAATCATACATGTTAAAGTTACAGTCAGTTATTAAACAATAATTCATACTATAATTATAAATACAGTACTGTAATTCATTCACTAATCATCAAAAATATCTCTGATACTTCTGTAGCCAAAACAACTTTAATTGATTTAACATGGGGTTTTTTGTATTTGTAAATTAATAGCATCTACCTTTTAATGTTCACCAATAGGTCTTTGTGACCCTTGGTAATCTGAAAACATTATTATTTTTATTTTTCCTTCAAGGTCCTCGTCTGCATGTTTCTTTGCAATAAAATTATTGTTAATATTAAAAAATAACCCATAATAATGGCAGTCAGTTATCACTGAATAAATATTTATATCTGATTTATAATAATAATAATAATGGGATTAATAGTCGGCGCAATGACTGTACGAACTGTCAACGGCTGTGTTCAAACACCCACTTACCACTCTTGGAAAAAACATGTTTCTGCTATGGATTATACCACTCTATGTAAAAACATGTTTTCCCACCTTCTGAAATAACATTTATTCCCCCGCCCCCAAACAAAAAATGATATATCAATAATTTATGTTCTTGTTGATAATGATGAATTCTAGTTTTCTTCATATTATGGCACTGATGTGTTTTCAGAAATATCCCATACAAATTACTGTTTTCAAAAATATTCATACCACAATGGGAAGGAAAAAAGTTATAAACATCAAGAATAACACCTGCCTATTTTTTACATAGCATGTGTTCTCTAATTATTTGAAGGAAGTACAGTAAACTCCCGATTATCCGCGGGTGGATTATCCGCTTTGCGGATTATCCGCGGGTCACTTTTTCCCATTTTTCAGTTCAAATATAAAAATTAAAAAAAAATGCGATAAATGAATTTTAATTTGTTTCAAACCTTTTTGGAAGAATCCATTCCAAATACAACGAATTCCTTTCTAGAACGACAAATACATTTTACAAGAACAACGAATGGATTATGATTATAATAAGAATGACTAGGAAACCTGGTGTTCGGCCAGGTGCACATCACGAACAGGTTTTTGTCAAAAAGCGTCACTTGTAAAATAAACTGCCTGCTATTTAAATTGAATTGCTTTATGTGATTCTGATACTAGCGAAATGCGTGAGAAACTAGAAAAAAGATGTCTTGACAATTCAAGACGAACTACAACTCATTAAAAAGTTAAAAAACGGATCATCTAAAAATCAAATGTGCTTGCATAGTGTGGCATAGAAGAAACGACAGTAATAGAAATTTTTAAGTAAGTAAATTTGTACATGCTAGATACGATTACTGTAATTTACTTTTTAATGAAATCCTTAAAAAAAATTTGTTTATAGGCATTTTCTTTATTTTTGCGGATTATCCGCGAATTCGCTTATCCGCGGAAGCCGCGCCACCCAATTCCGTGGATAATCGGGAGTTTACTGTAGTTTTAATTCCAGAACATGGATCCAGCCTACTGATTAATTGTTACAGAATGCTGAATTCAAAAATGTGCAATGTTGTAAATTAAGGAACAAATAGCATTTTGCATTTAGGCAAATGTTTAAAGTGCATTTTTTGGGGGGAGGGGGCGGGCATCTTTAACCAACAAGGTCAAATGATAATTGGTATTTGCCTAAAACTTCAGGCAGGAAGGGAAAAAATTTGAAATTTTACCATAAATTAAGGTTTTAAAACTTTAAAATAAAAAAACCTTGCCCCCCCCCCCCAAGTCTTGGCCAAAAATGTAATCTTTTGATAACTATATAGAATAGCATTCTTATTTACAAGGAAACATGTAAAATTATACACACATGTGTGTCTATATAGGCTTGTGTATACATATAATAAGAGTAAATTGTATACATATTGTGGAATATTTGTTTTTAAGCATACGAAGTAAAATGGTTTTTACTGGTAAAAACCTGGTTTTTACCATGTCTTGGTAAAAGCTAGTTTTTACCGGTAAAAACCTATCCCTGCACTGAGTCGGCTAATTTACAGTATGGGAAAAACGCTGGTACACTAATCACATGATTATATGGCATGTAAAAGATCCCTTGAGGGTCCATTTGGCTTGGGTTCTCTCGGCATACTTTAACATCCACAGAGAGCTCAGATGCATTGTAATCTTAGCTCTCTGTGGTCCCAAACACAGTAGCAAGAGCCACCCAGATGGTGCCAAAAAAAATACCTCTCAGTTCTCGGGACTATGCACTTATGCAATGTCTGTAAAAGTACCAATCAATTAAAAAAACCCGGCCTGTTTAACAATAAATAAAATAATAGAATTTATCACTGCCACTGTAACATATACAATAAACATGCTTTTTTTGGCAATAGGTTTCAATATGCAATCCTATAAATGAATTACTTTGCATACATTCATTGAGTCAAGTTACCTTCTGTTGCATGGTATCAACTGCCAAAGTGACTGCGTCCTGAACACTGTACTCGTTTTTCACCATGTTGGTGACAGTCTTGGTGATGGCATCTTTCACCTAATTCACAATGAAAATAATTATACATTAAAATCCACAAGAAAACAGTACCAGTGGGATTACGAAAATGTAAGGTCAAAAGTAGGCATAATAATTAATGCAGGATAATTTATTAACAATTAATGCAGGATAATTTATTAACAATTAATGCAGAAAACTCGCTAGTCACATTTCTTTTAAAATCAAAATTCAGTTTAGTTTGTAAATTAATTCTGCTTACAAGCATACATTTTGTGGAGAAATCTTACAAAAGTACAATGATATTCAAAAACCCGGAAATCAGTCGAATACTGTGCTTTTGTTTTAATAAAATTTTTGAGGCAACAAAAATAAATTAAAAATACCGCTATTTAACTTTAAATAAACAATATCCCATTTAATAAACATTTTTTTTTCATTATTTTGGTCTAAATTTGCTTCAATACTAATATACTTAGCTACAAAATCCAGTACTATTTTTTTAACTTAAAAAACAATTTATTTTAATTAACAACTGTCAGGTTTTTACACTTATTTAAGATTGAAATCATGCATCCCATGGAGAATTTTTTTACTAAACATATCAGCAATTTTAAATGTTGGGTTACTATTAAAACATTTATAAATTTTCAAAACCTAGGGTTCATGGACATGTTGTTTTGCAAAAAAAAATAATAATAATAATGAGTGAAAAAATTTGATTTTCTTGAATTGTTAACGTTTTCTTTTTTTAGTTTTTATTTATCTCTATGTTATTTTTTACAATTAATAAACATGCATGTTATACATAGGTTTCAATTTTGCCTAAGGCCGTTTTCAACAAATTAAACGTACATTACACATTGTATGAAATTGTAATATGCAAAATAAAATATTGAAAAGCAATAAATTAATGCACTGTACAATCAGCTTTTTGTCACCTTTTCTTGCCCTTTCCAACTAGTATTGTACGGAAAAATCTTAAGAAATTTCTTTTAAAACAAAGCTATATAGTACAATTGAAAATAAGAAAATATATATAACCTCATCCTTGTGGGAGTAGCCATATACAGCTCCAGCAACTTCGGCCGCGAATATCAGAATGACAAACGTGGAAAACTGTAAGAAAAGTGTTATAATAAATATACATATTGAATGAATCCCTGCATGTATTTGTAAAATGCTACTAGTTTAAGCTGTTAAATAATATAATATAAATTATAAATCCCTTATTATCTATTTGAATAAATGAAGTTATTAAAATGATGTAGTATCCGGAAAAAAAACTATATTAATATACATAAACAAAAACAGCCATTTCTTATGATTTATAAAGCTAATGATTATAAAGCTTTATTTCGTATGATTTATAAAGCTTATTACTAAAATTATTGATTATGTTAAAAAAATAAATGCTTAATTTATACCTGAATTAGACATCTTTATTGATATAATTTTCATTATTTTATTATATTTATTATATACATATATTTTCATTATTTTATATAAGAAAAAGGGCGCCATATTGTCTCGGGTCTGAGGCGTCCTCAAACCTTAATCTGCCACTGGTTTAAGGTAACTGTTATAGCTCTCCCCTTTAAAACCCATTCAACTGTATATAAGGTGAAAAGAAATGAATGCCAAAAATAACATACGAGAGAAATAGCTCATGCTTTTGTCACAATAAATCTCCCGAGACTTATCCTTCAGATATCATTCAAACTTTAAATGGACATGACTATCCTCTAGGACTCCTACAATGAAATATTTTAATGCTATATCTAATAAATTTCTTTAGGAGCAAGTGGCAATGTATCTCACAGATGGTGATTATTATTGCTTGTTCCATTTAATTGACCAATTAGGTGCGAAGATCAAAGATGGGAAAGGTTGTAAGGTCCTTTTTAAAATATTTGCTAACTAAAAATTTTCTGTGGGACAGAGCAGAGCTCCTTCCTATAGATTCCTTTTGATACCTATGTGTGCACCTGAGGCTTAGTTTTTTCATATTTGATTGCAACTTTTAATTAATATAATTAGTTTTAAAAAAACGTCATCCACGTGGGATTGCGGGACCATAACAGGGCTTGAAAATACATGGACCGGGCCGAAACGGGGGTATGACGCCATCCTCTATTAATTTGATTGATTGAGTTTGGTTGAGATGTGCGCTCGCCCTAAGACTGCTTCATCCTCTGTTAGTGTTTGCTTTTTTTAAGTGCGCATGCGCCAACACGAATTTAATTTTGTTTTGATTTTGAGTGTATTTTCACAAGTAAGCATGCCTCTAAAAGGAAGCAATGCAAAGTTAGCGGGTTCCCAGTAAGGCAGGACCATACTGCTAGTATATCATATATAAAAAATATACTCACTGTGCCCAGCATGCACGAGCTTTCCTGCATGGCACCGCAGCACCCTAGGAAGCCCACCAGGGTCATCAGCGAACCAGCGGCCATCAGGATGTATATCGAGACAAAGAACTTGTCGTTGTGGTCGGTCACCAGATAGGCTGCCGTGTCCACGTACATCCAGATGGAGAGAGACAGCAGGGCTACACCGGCCAGCTAGAAAAGAGAATAGATATTTAGTTTTACATAAAACTAGTATTTTCTTATTTTGTGAGTCTATGATTGGTTTGGTTTAATGTAAAGTAGTACAGCTACACTCCTTGCCAACCTAAGTTGGGTAAATAGAAATATGCTATGGAGAAGATGCTTCCGCTGATGTAAAGGGTCCCATAAATTATTTGCGAATCCATCCAGGAAACATATTTAAAACTTTTAATTTCATTTAAGGTCTAACAGATTTTAATATTGTTTGAGAAAACTTTGCAATTTTATCGGAATGAAAAGTGTGTCTTGGTTAAATTGTCTTTAGATAATTTTGTATGCAAATATTATCTTACAAGAGTTTCTAACTAACAGTCCAATCGCGCTTTTCCCCTTGCCTTTTTACTATTTGTTTTTACTCAAGATACGTTGGCACTGAGTGTATAGGATTTTCTGCCAGGCACTACTTTTTAATTCATGTACATTTGGTTCAAGCGAGTTATCGTCCCACTTGAGCTACACGAGAACTCATTATTGAAAAGCTTAGTCGAAGAACTTGCCAAGTGACAAAAAGATTAAAATTGCGACACCCATAAGAAGCTTTAAAGTTTTCCGTTTGTATTTAGATAGGTTAAAAACGGCACTTACAAAAGGTAAAAAATGTGCTTAACTAAATGTTCAAGAAAAGAGGGAAACTTGTAATCTTTCAAGAAAGGACTATCATGCTCATTGTCACAAAAATTTCAATTTTTTCAAAAATGTCACTTGGCATGGTCTTCCACTAAGCTCTTCTACTTTTAGAACTCCAGTTTTACGACAAGCTGACACCAGAGTAAGCTCCCAAAGCAACTTAAAGACATCATACACAGTACTTTTGCACATACCGTCTATAGATCGACAATTGCTTTGGTAACACCCAGATCTGAACCTGGGATCTTCACTTACATGGCAAGGGACTGCCTCACCCACGTTTTGCTTGGTTTAGTTAAGTTCGCAGTACAGGTATGGGGTGCAACTTTTTGAGAGTGCACTATGACTTGAGTCATCTATGGTTGATGCAGTGCAATCAATTTTACAGTTTAGCTATAAACAACAATGCAGCTGCCCAGTTTGTAATTTTTGCAAGGGGTTTAGTAATTTTAAACTGTGGATACCTATACTTCAGACACTGTACTCACTAGTGTACTCAGCTTAGTTTTCAAATCTAAAACTTTGGAACAACTATGATTTAATGACAGCAGGTCTCGATTTGGCAATTTGTGTTACATTGATATGCTACAAAAAGGTCCAAATGTGGTAAACATTCCTCATTGTGTTTCCATACAACTCGATGAGCAAAGCAAGTTAAATTTTCAAGCATGCCAAAGAACAGAAACGCCATTTTATAATAGCTTTGAATATCACTACCAATAAGATCAATTGCTTATCCACATTTTTGAGAAGTTTACCCCGACCTTATAGAAAAAAAAAGCAAAAAAACATTTTGGTTTAGCATTCTTCACTTTCCTTAAGTTTAGTTTACAACACATTCCCGTTTTAACTTTCAGAAACCACAAGTGATTGGGAGTAGATCATGCAGAACTAAACTGCATTTACTAAAAATACTCACTACATGAAACACCAAAAACAAGATCATCCCGGCCAGCTGACCATTATCGTAATAATTGTGAAACTTCGTCAAAGACGAATAGTTCGCTTTGATAATCCCCATGTTGAAACGAAACTAAAACTAATCCCACATCTCGATATTCAGATCAATAATTTTGAAAACTTCTGCTTGACAGAACACCGCTTTTTCACGACCTTAGAACCGACTTTAGGTATCCTTCCACTGGTCCGTTGCAGTAAATAGATAATGTTCGAAAGCATTTGAATGGTGTAGAGAACATTGTGAGAATTAATTAAATATTTTATCCCGGTAACGTACTGTCTGTGACGCAATGGCGCGTCGCCAATGTTTGTAAACAAACGCGATTGCAGAGACGATACGAGTTGTTCCGTGCTGCTTTTCATTCGAAGCGAGAAAAAATAATTTTACGAGATGGGAGAAAGTGATAGTCAAACTTTAAAAAATGTATCTAATAATCCAGGAAGTATTTTATTCACACCAAGGTGAAATTGATTTCCTCATGAAGTAAATTCGAGAATGGTTTCACTTTTACATGCCGCGAAATGTTATGTGTTGCTGATGCGTGGGCGGTCCTTAAAGTAACGGGACTTTTTAGTGTTTAAAGTACTTTGGGGACAATAGTAAAATTTGTCTGAAGCAAAAAAAATGACAACACATGATTTAAATTTATATAAAATTTCTAAATAATAATAATAATGACAAAATTGATCGCACACCTTTGATGGCGAAACCGAAACTAACGTTACAGAATTATAGAACGAACCGATACTAGTTCACAATGTTTATTGAATATAACCCCTATGAAATGTAATATTTTTAATTTTCCTGTTTTAAGTAACGTATGTACTATTCTATCATTCTTGGATTTCACTGGGGTTTCGGTGATTGGTGGTTTGATACAATAATCTCCGCACACTACATTGATTACCCAACCGATCTTATTTTTAACCTTGATTAATTGTTGCCTCTTAATACGTGCAAACGCCTATTTTGAAGACAAAAAAAAAATTAAGATTTTTTTTAGTGAGTAATTATTTAAAGTATTTATTGTAAAAAGACAAGGCACATTTTATGCATGTGCATGATTGTTTCTAACTTTACATCTAATAAACTATTTGTATAGAAGCTCCCATATTTTTAAAAATTAAAAATGCTTTTTTATCTAAATCCAATAATATGATGATCTGTGTCAATTTGTAGAAGAACGTGAACGTAAAATAATCTTTAGAATTTGTTTCCTCTGCATTAATGGGTATAGCATGAATATAAGATTGGGGCACAGAAATTAAGCATGAATGTTAAGCTGTGCTTTCAAAGACTTCACTTTACGAAAAGATTTTAAAACGACTTTTTCAAACTAACACAATGCACAAAAACTTGTAGTGATTGTATTTTTGAATAGAAAGTGGAATTTATTTCAAGACAAATCTGAATACATTCAAATGGACTATCACATATTGATTGGTTCACGTTGATGCCACAAAGGCTGGCAAATAAATTTACAAAAAGAAAAAAAAACTTTATTCCACCACAAACTAAGGAAACGCCCCAAAAACATATTTTCAAATAATCTCATCCCATCACATTTCGATGCAACAAAACTAGAATTATATGGACATTTTGAAAAATCGAATGGCATCACGAGGAAAAAAAATCCCTTTTTGACAAATGGTTCTTGTTCCGTTCCTGTTTATTGGCCAAATTGGTTCATTCCAAAATCGATATAAAGCTATAAATATAATATGACTCTCTTCCGAAAGACCCCAAAGTTGAAGGTAAAAAGTAAAAACAAAACATCTGGCATATTGAGATCGAATGTAATTTTTCCTAGTACTATATATTATAAATATAATAAAAAACAAAGCTATAAAAAACCGTTTGGAAATAAAATTGACCAATAGGAAACGAATGGAACTTTCTTCAATGATTAATGCGGTCCTCAATCAAAATTTCGGTCAGTTACGGACACAGGTAGAGTGTGATGGTGGTTTTGTTTTTATCGTTATCAAGTCGGAATTAGAGTTTTTTTGCTTAAAAAAAGGAGAATGACCTCGTAATAAAGTAGCCCGTTACATATTCATGGTTATTCGATAAAGGGGGGGGGGGGGATTATATGAATAAAAATAAAAGTTCCGGATATATTTTATCAAAAATAATAATAAATGAATAAAAAATAAGAATGTCATGGAATACCCAACGAAACTTTTTTTTTGGAATTTCAGTGCATCGTTAAGAAAATAATTCTTAAAATTCTTTACTTTTCTGCAAAATCTGCAATTTGTTCTTGAATATAACATAGAAATTACGTTGCTTTTTTAAACAATATATTCAATATAGAAAACTCAAAAATTACAAGTATGTACAGATTAATCTGATATACCTCACAGTTAGTATTTTAAAGACCGTTTATTAAGATATGTAAGTTTTAGTTAAATTAGAAAATTCTGAAGTTAAAGAAGAAAATTTATTTGGCACTTAATGAATATTATACCAAGCATAAAAGTTCACAAGTACTTTTAACATTAAATTAAACCTTCAGCAATATTACAATATTACATTAATTATAAAAAGAATTTATTATTTGGTTATTACACCTTTTTTATTACACCAAAAAGCAAAATAAAAGGGTAACACACAAAAGACTTAACATTAAAAAAAAAACATTATCATTAGAAAATGTGCCGTTCATGAAAAATTCGGTTGTGAATTCGATAAATTATAAGGAATCAATTATTTAGTTACTAAACCGTTTTTATTATACCAAAGCACGGAAAATGGGTTACAAACACACGCAAAAAAAGACTTAACATAAAGATGCTTCACCACGAGATAACAAACTTTTCGTCATAATCTTAGAAATTATTCCATCGCATATAGAACAAGAAAATAGTGGAAAACAACCCAAAAATCACAATTCAGGAGGCACAAAATCAATATGAGGCTTAAGCTTTCTCGTGCTTTTTAACGAAGACAGCTGAACTAAGTAGGTCAGGAGTTTTCCGAGTTTTCTTCGAGATACTAAACAGCATCTTTCAGCCGTAAATTCGAATTTTCCGCACAAGGCTGAGAATAAAGAAGGTTAAAATTGTCGTTTGGCGTTCGTTCGATAAAACTGTCGGGCGCCAATTTGCAAAAGGCCAAATGGTCAAGCGGCTACAAACAAATTTTGTTTAGGATATTAAAGTTTATGCACTGTAAAAAAAAGTGTGTTATTTCTTCTGTAAAAACCTGTCAGTTGATGTGCTAGAAAAGTACCATATAATTTACAGAGATATTCTGTTTATTTTTAATATGAACAATTGGAAATTTTAAAGTAAAACCGTTTTTTTAAACAGACAAATTGCATTAAAAAAGTAAAATTTTGCCTAACCCGGTTTTCCCAGTGACATGTCTCACAACATTACTAACCAAGAAATCATAAGCTACCCAAAACCCGGGTTCGAACAACGGCTCTTTGGATCCCCAGTCCAATGCGTTACAGCGTAGTGATAAATAATATTAATATTTGTATTAATCCTATAATAAATCAGAATCTTAATTATTTTATAAAAGTTTTTCAATTTCGTATAACATTTTAAACAGTACGTAAAATACGAAAACAAACACAAATGAATACAAAAATTGTCCTTCACGAATTCTAAAATTTATTAGAACAAACAAAAAGTTACGAAATTGAGGAATTGAGAATTAATGGAGCGAATCTTCCCATCAGTGAATCATTGAATGATGACGGGACAGATGTCATAACTTTCCAGACGTGACAGATGAAAAGATTGCGTTCTGTCTGTCCGTCTACCTGTCTGCGAATGACGCCTACACTTTCGAAAAAATAAACAGTAGTGGAAAATGGCTGAATTCCGAAATTAACATGATTTCGAACGTTCGAGACTTTCTAAGAAACAATTTAATTTGCATTTTAATGGGAATGTATCAGATGGTCATTCTCGTTTTCATTTTTCTGGGTGCAGAAATTTAATTGGTTGCTTCGGTTTCACACTGAAAATGACCATCATAGATGAAAAGAAACTCCTCTTTCTATGCAGGCTTTCATTAACAAATATTTTGAACAACCCACACCATAGTTGGCATTTAAAAAAATGTAATAAGTCAAATATTCTTAGAAAACTCAATTTCGAATACCAAAATAACTAGACAACAAACCGTTAGAGTTGTTGCCACACACGAAGTGAAACAATCCCTATTAGATTGTTTGAGATTAAATTTTAAATAAATTCGCACTGCAGCTATACAGTATACACGGGCTGTAGGAGTAGAAAGCACTGCTAAAAATTTTGTGCTTATGGTTTCACCATACATATTTTCGGTATTCTTTTTAACCATTGCCCATGATTTGGAAACACTAACGGTTCAACCCAGAAGAGGTAGAGAGACCGAACCTACCAACTGCACCATGGACCAACACGGAGACAAATATAGGGTGGCATGTTGGGCCCAATATCCGAGTGGTTTGGAACGCAGGCTATAACGCTAGCAGTCCGCACTGCAACGGGTGCGGGTTCGATTTCCGCCTTTGCCCTGGGTATACTTCCTTTCCCAGTATCAAAATTATAAATTAACTAGCTCTTTTGCCACTCTATTCGGGCTCCGTAGTGAGCCATGGCTGCCGATCGCACGAGTAACGAGTCGTTCCTCTACCCTGCTATAGAAAGAACTCTTTGCCTAATACCGAAAATATGGTAAAACATTTCACCACACATCCGTTACAACTACTGTACCATATCTTTTGGTGAAACCAAGAGTCAAAATTTTAACAATGTGACAAAAACAACAAAAAGTCAACACAAAAATTAAACAAAAATAAGACCAATTGCAGATAAAAGTATAAAAACATTTTACTTATACTAAAAGCCTTTTTTAATGTATTGTCTATTTTGGTTTTAATTACGAAAAGCAATCAAGTCTTTTCCTTGAGGCGTTCTTCTTAAAAGGTTTAAGTTAGAAAATCTTTTTTTAACCTCGTTTTTCTTTGAATATTTAGAGCGGTACAGACTTATTTTAATTAAGATGTATCGCCAGTTTTTCGCTTTCCTAATGAATTTTAGTTGCTGGAGGGGAAAAAATATTAAGAGACTACATAATTACTAAAAGATAGAATTAGCTAGACATGCTTCTATACCTTTAGTTAATTATATTTTTAGTAATACTATAGCTAAATCAATAATTAATATAATTAAATAAATCACTGGGGATCATTGAATATGATTTTTTTTTCTAAAACTAAGCTAGCTTTGCTGGCTGTTACGGGGAGTTCGGTTTAATTTAGTTCGATTAAAGTCGCACTAAAACTATACTTTACTATTGTCGAAAATTAATTCGTTTTAGCAATCAACAAGAGGTCGGCACCTGATAGAGCAGAGTGCGAGGTAGACACTTTTAGGTACATTTTAAGGCTTTTGAAAAAATACATAACACCTTAAACGATTAATGGTATTTTTTTTAAATTGTAGTAAAACGATTTTAAATAAAATTTTTTTTAATGAAATTGCCTAAATCAATGTCACTTCCTTTACAACAAGTTATAAATGATATTCTTCTGGAGTAAACAGTGAACAATAAAAGAACAAAATGCCATTAAAAAAAAAGAAGAAAAAAACAAGCCCGTGTAATCTTCTTCTAAACATGCTTATTGCAGATGACACGCTGTGTCATGTTAGCGTGATTCGATGTTGCTATTTATACGGTGGATATAAGTTGAAAACAAAATTTTCCAATACGAATGCAAGTAATTAGCAAGCAAGATTGTTTAGACCATTTACATTAAATTTTTCCTCTTTTATTATATGTTCGACAACATAAGTCCCTTGAATTAAAAATACAAATATTATACTTTTATATAGCTTCTAAATCCAGCACAATACCAACTCATCTTTAAACCCAAGTCATTTCATACAATTTCCTCGAACAAGTTTTATTCCTCGTCGAAAGATGGGCACAGAATATTTAACGCGGCTTATCAACAAGAACAACATGTCAACAAATAATTTTTTTCTTTTTTTTCCGCCAAGAACAATAAGTCGTGTGCTTAGCCGGTGTATCAAAGGACTTCCTGACACAACTTACTTCACGTGACAACTATTTTTATACCTTGGCGACATTTCGTATGAGGATTGAGTCATCCGCGATTGTCTATTTCGAGAACCGATTGTCCTGTGGTTATAGCTACTCTTAAAACCTTAATGAAAAAATACAGTTATTTTTCACCGATACTTTAAATGACAAAGATGACTTTTAACGTTTTAACCTCTAATATTTAATAAAGGAAGTCACTTAATTAAAAAAAAACCATTTTAATCGTTTTTGTTAAAGTAAGTTCAATTTTTTTACTTCATTCTTGTATAATTTTTAAAGCAAACATTTGCAACCAATGACAACAGATGAAAATTTGATTTTTGAACTTTAACTGCACAACAAAAGACTAACGATTTTTCCACAACAAAGTTTTCTTTATTTCGGTTAAAAAAGTAATTAGAAGATATTGAAGAGAAACAAATCAGAATCTCTATAAACTCCCCCCCCCCCCCCTTCAGGGACATATCTAAATTGTGGAGGTGGCGATAGATGGCAGCATCTGTCACATATGTGTGTGTTGTGTCTATCTTACTTGACGAAGGTTTATAAGCGGGTCTCTGAGCAAGTACACAAATCTGAAAATATATGTCTACCAACCAATCTCTATAAAATAACAAAATCAAAAGCATATGTTCTCCAAAATTAACCCATTTTACCAATATTTTTTTTCACCTTGTGTTCTTTTTCTCAAAAACGAAACTGAAAGTGAGGTGAAGGTTACAGTTAAAACCCTCATCTAAAGGTTAAAAAGAAGAGGGCTTCTTTCTCCTTCCTACATTCTATGATTTTAATGGTTCTGCCTTCGAAGAGTGCAATCGAATTTAACCTTCTGAAAACATGGTTACTAACCTAGATTCGAAGGAGTCTGGGTGAATCGGAATTCGAAATATAGTGATGACTTCGAAGGGAGTTTCGAAATTTTACAAAATGTTTCAATGAAAATTGAAACGGTGTAAGGCAACATTGTAAACTGATATTTCCGAAGGTTATGAAACATCGAAATTCATGTTTAATTAAGTTGTTTTTGTCCATCATTTTGGAATGAGCTGCGACTACTAATTTAATAAGTTTTAGATTGGTTCTCCATAATAGAAAGAACTTATTCAGTATGCTTTGAAGTCCCGATATTACTTTAATATTTATTTTCGTTCGTAAAAAGTTATTGCGAAAATTGAAGCTTAACAGACAACCTTCAAAGTTAAATTTTCATTCTTAGTATCGCATATTATTAAAAACTGGAAAACCTACTCGATTCGACTTGACTTGACGAATTTGACAGACGATTTTGACAAGGACGGACATGTATGTTATTGTACACTCTCAAAACAAACACTCCCAATTTACCTCAGTCTGAGTGGATTTCACTCCTCCAGACTGGAAAATGCACTTCTCCTTTTGGAGTGGATCCTTTGTGTGTTAAACCTCCGACAGGATCACTCCAAACGAGTGATTTTAACTCAGTCTGAGAAAATATGCATGCCTTTAGGGTGTCGAAAATGCACTTCTCCAACTGGAGTGGATTTCACTCTTTTGTTTTAAGAGTGTAGTTGAAGTATTAAGATAATGCAAAGCAAAAGCTGTGCATAACATGAGTGTCTACAAAACACTATTCGACACTTTTTATCTTAAAAATTTAACTTAAAACAGTTGAAGCAACAAAAAATATAATAAAATCGCACGATGGTTTCACGGTTAAGGAAATTTCTAGACCACTGTAGGAGAGGGCAAAAAAAATCCTAATTTTTTGTTTTACGATTCACATAAAATTGTAAATGTAAATTGGGCTACCTCATCCGGTGCAAAGTAGAATTTAAGTATTTACTGAACTAAAAAGTAATTGTAAAATGAAATTTTACAGCAAATAAAACAGCACCAGAATAAAATTCCAACACCAAAAATGCTGTCTACCATCGATCTAACCATTTATTAAGAACACAAACAGGAAGGGGGGAGCACAACTGCGGTGGTGCTAAATGAATAAAATTTAATTCCGCCAATTCTCTCTTCTAGGAATTCCAATTTTAATTTAAAGGCCGAGAACAAACGAGAAAAAAAAACCTCGTTAATCAAACTGTCCTTTTGTTCTGCTCGGCAGTTGTTCTCCGATGCGGGCGATTTAGAAAGTGGGACTCGAATACACCCGATGAGGAGATTCGTTAATGCATATTAAAGTTGATAAATGAGCATGCACAGTACCCACTTAATGAAAAAAAAAATAATAGAGTGGAAACGCGTTAATTCGAATTATTGTGTTTCCCGTCTTGCCATATTTGCAAATAAAGTTTTTGGATAACGGAATTACGCTAACGGAATGTCGCGAACTAATTCTATAAGTTCCTTGAATTTCAAATTAACAACGTTTGACAAGTAAATGTTATCAAAATCAAGTAGTAATAATGGCATTGGCAATATAGAATTGCTTATCGCGTAAAATTGCTTTCTCTAAGAATTTTACTGCACTCAACAAACCATCAAAATAGCATTTAATTCTTAAACTTATTTCAATGCACAACTGAATATAAACCCTTGAATCCAAACAATTTTTAAAAATTCAGCGACATTTGTTGAGTTTTATGAAACCCCTTTACTTTCTGGAGAAGTAGAATTCCTTGAACTACAGAGCTCTGTAGCGGAAAAAAAGCATTGCTTGAAATTTTTTACCTATGAACAACGCGTATTCTTGCACTAACAACTTGAAACATTACAATATGAGTAATACATTAACAAGCAAGAGATAGCCTCGATTGAAAAAAAAAGAACCGCAACCATGACGTCACTTTTTTCCGAACGATCTATCCGAATAGTACATCACCATTTCAAAGAAAACACCTACTACTTCTCTGAATACAATACCATAGTGGATTTTTTTTAAAAAATGAAAAGAATAGAATGTGTGGAAGATGAAACAAAAATAAAAATCCTCGAAGCAGGACACCTGCAACTCAGCCAGCCTCAGATCCGGTGCCGTGACGTCACATTCGACCACGCCCACTTGCGCAACGGAGCTGGGCACGAAATTGTTATTGAGTGTTTAAGTGATGAATTAAATTGTTTTTAGTTGATATTCACAACAATGAGTGCTGTAAAAATGAGTTGTGTTGATGATGTCATTAAAATATATGTTTGCATGAGTTTAAGGATTGGGAATGGGTTTAGAATACGATTAAAAAAAAGCCAATTACAAAAAGTAAATAAATACAATTAACTTAAAATTAATTGGAAAGGGGGGAAATGATCATCTTTAAAGAAGTTAATAACATGTTCATTGACGCAAAAACAACTCTTTTTTTTTTTCAAAAATGTAACTTAGCACGTTCTTCCATTAAGCTCTTCAATTTACAAATCAATCCAGTTTTTTTTTTTTTTTTTTTGGTGAGGAACGTTGCACTTCAGTTTTAAAACGTTTTTTGGTATGTGTTTAAAAGCAGTACTTACGAAGTTTCAAATCGCTGAGAAAGTATTCCCGCGTATTTTCAAAATATCGAAAATGGGACGTACCTACTACATGAGCAAGTCCTAGTGAAATCAACTGAATAGGTTAGTTAGAAAAATATAAAATATCAGAATATATTGAATAAACATAAGAGAAAATTTGCAGTTGAGAACTCATCTGATGAGTGCTGTTTACTATAATCTTCATCCCTGATGGTCCGTTCAACTCTCGTCAAAAGGGAAATTGAGTCTCGCTCCGAAGATTTTTCTAGGAATCACTTAGTCGACAGCGTCAAACACAAGGGGGACATTTAGAGACAAACCAAGGGTAAAAAAAATGAAACCAATTAGTTATTTTTACATGTTCTTCCAAAATGTTTTGCTTCGAATGAAGTGACGAACCAACGCAACCTAATGGACATATATTCAGGTAAGCATCAACAATAACAGCGGCATCTTTTACAAGCGATGTTTTTCGTTCGAATTTGCTGTGCAATTGGTTTTTATAGCGTATACTGCGGCTGCAAGAAATACCATATCTGCAATTTTGTGTAATTGAACATCAATACACATAAAAAGGAATAATCTAGCTCATTATAACAAAAAATACCATACATAATTGAATCGGTGAGTGCAGAAACAACGTCAGTCACAAATTTCAAATTTTTCAGGAGGGAGAAAAAACGTAATAACTCCTCCATTATTTCTGCACTCAACACTCGAAACAAACGTCCTGTATTAACGGAACTACTCAACAGACTAACGTAGTTTTTGCACTCAACACGCATCTTGCCTTTCTACGCTTATTTTCATTGAAAACGAGTTTTCGGATTTTTTTTTACTGAAGTGGTTTCTGCACTCACCGATTCAATTAATAGGTAAATGCGCCATATTTAATCAAACTTATGAATTTTGTGAGCGCTAAATGAAAAAAAAATATTTTCTCCATTTTCTCAAAACTCAGTTTTTGCAGATACGGTGTATTCTATCTTATGCCTCTTGAAATCATCATGTCCGTTAGCCAACTCTTCACTGTAGAGTTGCTCCTGCCAGAATTTACTTCAGAACCACCATCAACTTTTTAGTATCCATCCCGGTAAAAAAAACAAGCAAGTGGCTAAAAAAAATAACCATAACCGAAATCAACAGTTGTCGTTAAAAAAAAGCCTAAAATGCCCCTTCTTTTACGCTCTGCTAGAACCTACGGCCCACGATGCATGAAAAACGAAAAAAAAAAAATTAAAATCCGTGTCAACTACTAAAAAACGACCTACAAACTTAGAAATAATAAAAAAAAATGAAGAAACTTTCTTTTCTTCTTTGTGGATCAAAGGGATGGATTAGCAAAAAACTTTCTCCCTTTCTTCTTTACACTTGGTTTGTAGAGTTAATTAGACCGGGACGCATATTTCTATTCCTTACATTCAAGCTACACCATGTCAGTGACGTCAGGCTGCTGGGCGGGAACGAAATAAATGTAACCAATCATTGTCCGTCTTGGTGCAATGGCGTTGCGTAAGAATTATTGTCATATAGAGTTCATCATTTTGAGATTTTAATTATTTACACAAAAAATACAAAAATTAACTAAAAAATATTGAATGGTGTTAATCTGTAAAAAATTGAAGTGATGATTATTATAGCTAGATAATTTTAGATGTTCTGAGAGCCAAATAACAGATTTTAGATCTCGAATTTTAGCGCTCGTGCTGCCACCTATATTAAAGTACAACAACTAAATCCTATATAATATAGTAATCATTAAAAAAAACATTCTTGAATTTTACTAAAATAGCTTTTAAAAAATACTCCTTTTTCTGAATACACCGGAAATAAATGAGAACTCGCCTCCTATTTTAATAAATGTTTTTATCTAATTTTTGAATGTGAATGTGCAATTAATATACAGATTGCAAGCTACAGATTGCTAATATACAGATTGCTAATATACAGATTGCTCTTTATTTTTACTCTACTAAAACAATAACATGCTCACAAATAATACACCGGATTCGAAATCGATACCTACATTCAAAATATTTTCCTATATATTTCAAAAGCCAGTGATAATGTAATTTCATTCCCTTAACTGGGGATTCAATAAATATTTTTTTAATAGAAATTATTTTGTGTGCAATATATTATTGATATTAAAAAAAAACTTTGTTTCTGATTCCCCTACTTAATGATTTAAAAATTACTGAATACATGTTTCTTTGAATTAGCTATATATGTGTCTATGAGATATAATAAATGTTCTGTTCTATTGGAACGGATAGTTAATAGTAGTCACGTTGTAAAAAGAATCAATACGAACCCTTACAAATTTTGTAGTCTTCTTTGTGTTGACAATCTCTAATTTAACATTTATGTAAATTTTCGCAGTGCAATCACAATTTTTTGATTGCCCGTTATTCTCTTCAGGAGACACTTTCATTAAGACTTTTCATTTCCCCGCCCAGTAGAATGACGTCACTGACATGGGGTCGCTTGAATGTAAGGAATAGAAATATGCGACCGGGACATGTCCGGCGGAGAGGGATTCGAACTTACAGATTGCACCATGTTCCCCAGCGTCCCACCACTTTACCATTTAGAAGAAGACCCTTGCACTCTAAAAAACGAATGCTCAAAAACGACGAAATTTTCCTTAATTTTGACGATTCCGTTACTGGCAAATGCTCCGAGTTTTCGTTTCCTCAAAGTGAGGACATTGGAATCGTCATTTTTATGAGGATTTGAATGTCGTCTAATCTAAAGAAATATTTTGTCATTTTTGAGCATGTGAGTACAACAATGAGATTCAGTTTCCTCAAAATCAAGATACAGAATCGTCACATCACGATCGTAAAAGTGAGGACTAGCGTTTACTCAAAAGTCACGTGATATACCCTGTGCTGCAAAAAAAACCCTGTAAATTTACTTTCCTTTTAATTTTTAAGTGCAACAGCCGTATTTGGTTGAAAACGGTTTGACCCACTAAATAAAGGGCCTTATCTCAAATCTCCGTATTTTTACAGTTTTTAACTGTTTATACCATCTTTAAGGGACATGACTGTTTGAAAAAACAAAAACAAAAACAAAACAAAAAAACAGGACATGACTGTTTTTTAACGGGGCATGACTGGTATCTTTGCTGCCGGTCCCTGCCCATTACTAATATTTTACGGGGAATTTTTTTTGTTTAAAAGTGTATAGGAAAGTGCGTTTTTTCTGGATTGTTTTTTTGATGACTGTCCTTTTCCGTACTTATATTTAAAACTTTTAATGCCGGAGTATTACTGATTAAAATCAGGTCAAATAAAAAAGTGTTTTCAGTATTGTCTGCCAAAAATTTAGAAATTATGTGTATTAAAATAACTGATTAAGCTATTAACTCCAACCAGGTTTCAGTATTTTAATACAAAATCTTGTTTAAAAATTAATTGTATTGATTACGGGTAAGATATAAATAAGAGTTTCAATACTTTTATTAACATAGAAAGCATTTTATCATCAACATATTTTACAGTGTCAAACTTTGAATTTCATTCATTTATGTGATTGAATTTTATTTTATCAAAATATTGAATGCGTCCTGCTTTAAATAAAAAAAATTAAGAAAAACTCAATACAATTCAATTCGATGTTTTACAACATACTTTTTCGAAGGATCACTTAAAAAAGAGATACCACGCCAATATGTTTGCTATTTTCCTTATGGCAACCTTTCCTTTGATCTTGGCCAAAAAACCGACAAAAGTTGGGTTGGCGGCCTTGAGATCCAACTTCAGTGAGCTTTCGAATAAATACGTATAAAGCGGTTACCTTGAGATTCTCAAGGTAACCGCTAGAGCAAATTGCTAAACGTATGTAACGCCGGTATTAGAGTGTGGCCTTTTAGAATTACAACAATGGCAACAGTTTTTTAAAACTACAATCCACTCTAGATATCAGTCTCTCTGCTCTTCTTGCCTCATTTAGTTTAGGTGGCTCTCACGTAACCGACATGCATTCATTCACGCATTCGAAATAGCAATTAGCTCCACAACAAGTTAACAATAAATCGGGAAAAAAAAAGCATTCATAAAAAAACCCTACAATTTCAATGAGAAAACCTATCATCATCGTTATATCAATCAATCGAAATCACATGGTCCTCAAACTAACGATCTAAGCAGGGTTATCCGGAGAGCTATTTGCCTTCTTCTCCAGCTTTGGCTCCTTTTAACCCTCTAATGCATACTGTTACCGTTTGGTAACAAGTAACATAATCCACTTTATTCTATTACATTAGAGCTCCTCCAGGGCAAATCTGTGTTTTTTTTCATCTATTACAATTCATTTTAAAGTTTTAGTTATTAATAATCTTCATAGATGAAAGTAATAAAAGTGCAGGGGTGAAAATAAAAATTCATGCATTAGAGGGTTAACCATTTAACTCTCCTTGCCGACCCGGTGGCGGCCTTTGGAGCTTCTAGGTCCGGTTTCGAATCCCGATGAAGCATGGATGTTTGTGTTTGTCCCGAGTATATAGCGGAGTGCGTGCTCGTTAAATCTGTTGGGTCCGAAAGTCCTGTGGGAGGTCATTGCGCAGTTTCCCAAGGATACAGGTCCCTGGAGACCATTTCCCTCCCCTTCAGGGACATGTCTAAATTGTGGAGGTGGAGCGCGATAGATGACAGCATATGTCGCGTATGTATGTATGTGTGTTGTGTCTGTCTTACTTGACGAAGGTTTATAAGCGGGTCCAAAAAGTTGTTGATCATATATAACCCCATACATTACTATTTAAAATGAAAAGTAAGGCTAACCTTGTGAATACAGAATTAGAACCATTTAGGTTTTTCTACCGACTTGAATATAATCTTTGAGAAAATTTGGCAATTTTATCATAATGAAAAATGTATTTTGGTTAAATTGTATTCAAATCATTTTGTATGTAAATATTACCTAACAAGAGTTTCCAACTAACGCACCAATCGCGCTTTTTACCCTTTGCTTTTACCCTAGTTAGGTTGGAACGGATTGTACCAAGCCCCATTGTTGCATTCCGATTACTTAGTTCTAGGCGGTATCTAGTTCAACGGATTTTTTTCAGTGAAAGACGTTTTTAGAGTTACGATTACAAATAAATCCTCTTTGTGTACGTTTTCTATTCTTGAAATGTCAACATAGCAATATAATCTGTCACCCGCTTCTACGAATATAAAAAAGTATTATTTCGGAAACGTAAAGTATCCAACGTTCCTTTTTTCGAGAGAAATTCAAAATATTCTAGATCTATTGTATGAAAAATCTATTCAATGAAAAAAAATCTCGAAATCAGATAAAAAAAACATCATAAAGAAAAAAGATCATAAATGAACAAAAGAGATTGGTGCCGGCGAACACATGAATATAAAAGTTTCCTTCGAATAAAATATCTTTTCAATGACAAAAGTCAGCAAAATGTCAACAATATTTTATGTATAAACTATAAAATGAACCAGCTTAATGTGACTTCTTTTTGGTAATTGGCCCCTTTTCAGCGAAGGTAGGGAAATTTCGTTTCCCAATATGATATACGCTTTTATTTCGTTTGAGTTCGCCGCCTAAAATATTTGGACGTTTTGGATTCTTTTCTGGAGTTTTAGTGCCCATCATATCAAATTAGCAAAGATTAAACTCGAAAACTTAAAAAGAAGACCCTAGTCCTTAACCATCGTTAAAAAAGATAGAAATAAAATCTACTATTTTTCGAAATAGCTAATTGGCCGAAGTGTCTACTTGTTTCACAGCATAAAATTAAAATTTTCCAATTGAAAATCAAATTTTTTAAATTTTTTAATAAATTATATTTCTGTGGAAGAAATGGCTATAAATGGCTCATTCATACTTTAAATTTTAAAATTTAATAAAATTACAGTAGGGTCCCGCTTATCCGAAAGGTAGGGGACCAAAATTGAGCAGCAAAAATAAAAAAATTACTGCATATTTTGAGAAATAAATCCAACTTTGTAAGTAAGTATTTGTTTTTTGTGTACATTTCATATATTTTAACAGAAAGGCTCGGGAATTTTTTTTGCTAAACCGATTTTCGGATAACGGGACTCTTACTGTATTAAAGTTAAATGTTTGAAAATTATGTGTTGCTGGAAATCTGACAGGTGACGGGTTTTTACGTTTGTATCCCTAATAAGAGTAAGGCACGGCACAAAACTGTCTGGATATCTAAACGTTTGCAATTTTTTACCATATTATTATTTTTTTTATCTTTCTGAATCTGAAATTTTCGGGTCAAATTCCATACTAATCGCCAACATGAATAATAACTAAAATGAACTGAATATAAGTCAATGAATCAAAGTCCCAATTAGAACACTTGCAAAATTCAAATTACAACAGAACATTCCAACAGATTTCCAAACAAAGAAACCTCATCAATCAGAGCATTTAATTAGCAACCTGTTATCGCGATTAAGAAGTAATCCAAAAATAAAAGTTTTCAATTTCATTTGATTCCCTCGATTGGTCAATTGAATGTTATCGATGCGTTTATTTGAAAATTCTGCTTCACAAGGTAAGTTCCGAGTCATTGCGCCATTTTTAGCCGCGAACAAGGTCAACTGTTTACACAGACGTAGTTTTCAAAAATATTCTGCAAGATTCTAGGAACTGCGTATGTAGGGAATTAAAATTCTCGAAATTTAATACAATGGCAGTTTCCAGGAAGTGTAGAAACAAAAGAGTAAGAATTTTTTCCAAGTAGTATATTCTGCCTTAAAATAAAGTTTCCTTGCGAAATTAAAATTTAAACTAAGTCGCGTATCCTATGTGTGAATTATTAAAAATACACAATACATGATCAAATACTATCTCAAAAATTATTATCAAGAAAAATTTGAGCAAAGTAATAGAGATTTTTTTGTGAAACACCGCCTGGGGGGGATGCCACAATCAGTTGTGGTTTTAACGGGTAACCGTAACAATCCTAATAATTGTAGCAAAGTAAATATTTAACCTGGACGATCGAATTTTTTTCTAGAAAACCCCGGTCAAAAAGTGCCAATCTTTTGTCCCAGAAAATTAAATTTAAAAAAAAATGAGAATGAATAATATATACATTTACAATTTTTCATTTTGTTTTTTTAGCTTAAACTTAAAAAAAACCTTGAAACAAAAAAAAATCTAACAAAACGGCCTTTTCGTCTGGCTACAAAGCCCGCCAAGCCGAATTTAACAAACCTTAACTTACTCTTAATTTGTCAAAGTACTACAGAAATCTTTGTAAAGAGTCCTTCTGTTACAACCGGTGTTTTTTAAAATTACTTCTGTATTAAAAAACTATGAAACAAAGTATTTAAAAAAAAAGAACAACATCAGATTACGTAATGCTACAACAAGCACAACTTAGCAATCCTCCATGTTCCACTACGTGATTGTAGAACGTGCCATATTTTAAACAGAAAAAAAAAAACAGAATCACGGGGATTTCAAGTTCAAGCCTTGACGTGGGTGAAGCAAAAAAAAAAAAAGTTTGAAACATAAAATAATAATAATGGTGGTCCCAAATTACCAACAGAACAGGTTCTCGGTTTCTAGTGCTAAGCCTAAGCCAAGCGTGACCGGCCCCAAGATGGGATTGAAAATTTCGGCCGCCATCTTGGTAAAAAAGAAGAGGTCAAGGCGATGGAAGAGAGAAGAAGGAATTCAGGCCTAATTCGGTGCTGGGCTGAAAGGGTGGAATACGGATACACAAGTCAACAAAAGACGTCTTAGAAACTCCATGGCCGTTTTCCGAGTTACCTGGACGTCAAATAAAATGATGATTCTTAAGCCATTCAGTCCCAGTGACAATTCGGCATCATCATTTTTGAAAAAAAAAAAAAAAAAATTCTGATCGTCTATAGCCATTTATGATATCAAAAAGCACATCATTCGATTCTTCAAACTTTTTTCGATTAGAAAATATTTTTTTATTAATCCCAATAGATTCCAGCCCTATATTATTCTTTTAAATTATGATCAAAACATGATGATGCCAAATGGCATCACTGGGACTGAAGAGTAAGTAAAGACAAATTTGAGGGAAAGGGGGGCTAACCTATTAGTTGAATAAATAACCCTATGAGTCTCGGTCTAAATTATCAAAAAAAATCAATTGGATACGTCTCCTCACAGTTAAAAATTTTTTGTTTCCAAAACCTGAAAAATATTTCAACGAAATACAATAGAAAAAATTCGCCATACAATAGGAGCCATTATTATGGTGAAACCAAAAGCACAACAATTGTAACAGTGTTGACAGTAATCCGAAATGAGGTCTCGTGCAAAATTAATGCAATTTTTTTTTTTTAATTTGATATCTACCTCTCGATGTAAGAAATAACACAAGTCCTATCTTATGCAGATAAATTTATCTTGAAGAAAAAAATTATATGAAATAGTCTGAGATGAGTAAAAATAATCTAACTCATACAGTAATATATAGTAGGATTCCATTCGTATGTACTCTGACTCAGATAAAACAAACTAGACATAAAAACGCAGGGCAAATATAAGTCGAAGGCTTATCAGATTTCGAAGAAAATTTAAGACACTTTACTAAAAAGACTCTTAAGATACGATAAAGTGTTATCCTTTTTATATGTATTGCAACGATGGCTTGAAAATAGTGTAATACACGAAACTCGGTATTACAACTCGAAAGGGAACCAGTGAAAACATTATCTGAATTTCATAACTCTATGGAATTTCATGTTATCTGTTGTATGCAAAATTTTGGCATTTTTCGTATAATGGACACAAATTAAAAAAAAAATTAAAAAATCAACTTCATTTTACAGTTTTTTTAATACTAATTTTATATTATAAGCTGCATTGTTCAAGCTTTCTAAAAGCATTGATATCGAAGCAGCTGATTAATTAATTGTACACAGAAAAATTACGTAGCTATAGTTGAACTCATAGTTTCCTTGCACGAAAGCCACGACCATGAGCGGAGCTATAAAACATATGGAGCAATCAGATGAAGACAAAATAAAATGGTTGAAATTTTCTCTTCATATGATTTCTCGGCGCATTTTATAGCTCCGCCTATGGTCGTGGCTTCTGTGCAAGGAAACTATGGGTTCAACTATAGAGGGTCGAGCAGATTTTGGAGAGCATGCCAAAAATATATAAATAGGTGGATTTATGAGAAATTTTAGAACGAAATAAGTCAAAATATATGTCTGTTAGAATTGTGTCCAATTACCACTACCAGGAAGTTTGAATTTTTTAAGAACATGTTGGATTCAAGTTTGAAATTTCAAGATATTTGAAGAGTACACGGGAAGAACCGATTGATTTCTTTAGAGTCTTTTCGTAATTGTCTCTGCTTGGCGGACATTGGCGACCGGAAACCGGTTTTTCTTGTGGATCTTCATTTGCGGTACAAACGTGTGACTCGTTCCACTCAACTCTGGCGTGAATCAGGGTTGCCACGAAAGATAAACAAAGCAAGTAACTGGCTTATTTACACAAGTTTAGGCGATTTCTCGCTATCATCCCCAAAGAGGCTATTAACCCTTTAACCTAACAAGCTAGGAGAATTTCTCATCCCCGAAATACGAGTTTTTCTAGGCAGGTAAAAAGCAAAATGGAATCGTCCTGTATCAAAAAATATCCAAGTGAGAGATTATTTCGGCCGTTAGTCGCATCCAATGGAATCGTACCTTTTTGACTTTGTGAATAAATAACATTCTAAGTTATTTGCATGAAACAAAATTTTCATAAGGGGAGGTCTTCATATCAAAAAGGTTAACAACTTTGAAATTTCCAATGGTAACACCCATATTTGATTATTTAAAAATGTTAAGCATCCTCGAAAACCCTTAAATCTAATTTTTTGTTACATTTGGATGAATATTTAACGAGTTAATCAATCGAATCACTTGATGTCCTATGGGGGACCATCTCAAGGTTGTTGGTTTCATGATGATTAGCTTAATTTCCAATGCCGTATTTGTTTATCAAGTTCATATATAATCTTATACACAGTCCCCTGAAGTGCAATTAAAAAGTATTTTGTGATTTACTCAGCAAATTATGGATAAAAGAAATCAAAAATTGGGATTTCGCTTAAACTTCCTGTCTTAAATATATTTCTGTAAAAATATTAGGGGGCTTCGATTCATAATTTTTTTAAAATTAAAAAATAATTATTTTAAAACATAATTTTTTTTTCAAATACCCCCAATAGTGTATGCATTTTGTTTGGGTCATTATAATTACTATTCAGTAAAAAATTCATTTCAATATCTTAATTATTTATAGATTGGGATAGTTTTTTATGTGCAACTCATTTAACATTAAGGCCCTTTAACTTTGCATGTCTTTAACTCCTCTAATAATGCTTAAAAACTAACAAAACTTGGTATTTCGAGTTGAAATATATCATTAATTTGAAATATGGACTCAAAAAGGAGTGTTGCTATTGAAAATTTTGAAGTTGGTTACATTTTTAATAACAATACGGCCCCTCATGCAAATTTTGTGTCATGCAAATAACTTAGAACATTATTTTTTTACAAAGTCAAAAAGGTTCGATTATGTATGATGACTAACGACCGAAATGATCGCTTGGTAAAATACTTTTTTTCCACAGCACGCTTAATTTTTAACATACCCAACAGCCCTATTTGTGAAACGAAACGGCCGAAAACGGCCTTCCCGATGTTTGCTGGTAGAGCCGTCCTGGGCCGGTTTCGAGGTTAAAGGGTTAAGGAAAGCCTTGTACGAAATCAATCGGTTCTTCCCCGTGTACTCTTCATTTGTTTTTGTTAAACATTGTTGCAGCAATAAATACCAATTTCCAAGTACTCATTTTCGGCCATTCCGTTTTAATAATAATGTAGTGACCGTAACTGAACCACAACAGCTAAAGACTAATACATTAGACATCTCCCCTTCAGGGACATGTCTAAATTGCGGAGGTGGCGACAGATGGCAACATCTGTCATATGTGTTTGTGTGTGTCTTGTGTTGTCCTACTTGACGATGGTTTATAAGCGGGTCCTTGCGACCAAGCACACAAGCCTGAAAATATATGTCTACCAACCAACCAACATTAGACATAAAGAGGTTGCATCTATACTAAGAAGCAAACCCATTTTAAACCCACGGAAAAAACAAATTCCAAAGGATGCTGGGTCCAATGGTGCATACCCACACCTAGCCCGAATTTCACAGTGGGTCAGTGCAACACCTGAGACGGAAAAAAAATCGAATAATCGGGGAAGCGTTGTGAGGAAATGGCATCACTCATCCGATAATGGTGGAATTAGAGATATCCTCTCGCGTAGGAAGGATGGTTTTAAACGATTCTAAATATATCTGCACTTTAGTAGAAAAAAGACCGATGTGAAATGAATGATGTTATAACGTTGATAGTTTTCCAGCTAAGGTAAAGATATTTACACTCCTCCTTGCCAACCTAAGTTGGATAAATAGAAATATGCTATGGAGAAGATCCTTCCGCGCATGTGAAGAGTTCCATAAATTATTTGTGAATCCATCCAGAAAACATGTTTAAAAACATTAATTTCGTTTAAGGTCTAACAGATTGGAATATTAATTGAGAAAATTTGGCAATTTTATCAGAATGAAAAGTGTATTTTGGTTAAATTTTATTCATATTAATTTGTATGTAAATAATCCAAATTAATAGTAACGCCCAAGTATTTTACCCAAGAGTTTTTAAAACTACGCCAAAAACAGTAATAATTCAATATTACACATTTACACCCTAAATCTGGCCCGTTTTTTTCTTATTGTTTGCTAAATTTAATCTTCTACCTATAATTTGACTTCGTCTCGCATTTAAATACATAAATAAATAAAATAAATAAATTTGTTTATAATTCGAACAATAAATATGAATCCTTTAAAACTTCAAACATAATTTTAAGACCTTCCCCATTTTCTTAGAGGCCCCCCCCCCCAAAAAAAAAAAAAAACTAAATTTGGCCCGTTTTTTTCTTATCGTTTGCTAAATTTAATCCTCTACCTGTAATTTGACTTCATCTATGCGGTAGTTGCATTAAATAAATAAATAAATAAAATAAATTTTTGTTTATATTTCGAAGAATAAATATGAACTATTCCTTTAAAACTTCAAAAATAATTTTAAGACCTTCCCCTCTTTTTTTAAAAAAAAGCTCTCCGAAACTAAGGTAAAGTAACGAAAAAATAACTTCTTTCCATCGACAACCAGAGAAGTATTTCCGAGAAACTTTCACGAACAGACGGAAAAGGGGAGGAGAGTTATTTATATTATTTCAAGGTTCCTTACTTTGAAAATAGTTTCCTTGCAAAAATAAATAGGTGAAAGGGCGCGTAAATATTTGAACTTTCAGGTAACAGTTGATTAAATTTAGGTGCCTCTTTTTTAAAACTTATTCAGAATCGAAACCAAAATTTAGGTATTCCGTTTGTATTTATAAAATTCGAAAGAAATGATGGCAACAATGAAAAAGTTTTTATGGTTCTCAGGATGGATTTAAAATATCGCTATTATTTTTTAATAGTCATTTAAGCAACTGGTGTCAAAAATAACACCTTATTAAGCGAGTGGCTTTTATATCACGAGACCGTAAGGTCGAGTGAAATAATGACAAGAGCTTAATAAAGTATTATTTAGCACGTGCTTGATTACAATATTTTTTATAATAACGTGCAAAACGTGAAATCTTGCGTTCATATTGTTGTCTTATTTAATTTCCTTTAATAATTTTTGTAGTACTTGTAGTTTCCATGGAGATATTAGAAAATGCAAAAGTAATGAACCAATAGATTTAAGTGAGTTTCATGACATCAATTAGTTTCCATGGAGATATTCATGACATCATTGTGTTTTTCTAACAATTAGATACTCTTATTTACTTTACCGCACTAGTGCCGAAAGTCCAACTTTCGGCACTGTCTGTGACATAAGCACATAAAATGTCATTTTCGCAACGATTGATAAATGAATACGATATAAAAAAACATAACTTTTTGGCACGTTGTTATAAAAAATTAATTTTTAAATATATTTTAAGTTTGAAATGAATTTTAAAATCGAACTTTGCTTCCAGTGCTAAGACGAGAAGAACGGAGAAGGGGAAAAAATTGCTCGGAAATTAAAAGCTTCCCAAATTTTCTACTTCTACGTTGTCCTCGGAAATTGCGGAATAAGCAGCAAGAGCAGAGATTAATTCATGCTTGTGAAGAAAATATCCAGAGAGCCCCATTGGGAAGAAAATAAAATTTTAAGAAATAAACGTAGTGTGGTTTGATTTTTGCTTGAATTATCGCCGCACTAGAGCTACACGAGGGCTATTTTCGACGGGCGTCGTATTTTAGAACCACAGTCAAGTGACGAGCCAACACCAATAGGTAATAGGCACCCAACGCAACCGTTAATAAGGGCCACATCGTGCGCAGCGCTAGGACTTTGAAGAATATTTAACGTGCATTTCCTTACACCACAGGGTTTATTCGTCGGACATTTTTGGCTGCACGATCCGTTTATAATATAAGTCGGCGGTTATTTTGGTGATGCCTGGGCTGGCTGGACCCGAACCTGGGACCTTCCGCATGCCAAAAGGACTGGGCTCCCCAACCCTTCCTTAATTCTTTTTTTTTTTAAATATTACACGGGGTATTATTCGTCGGACATGTTTGGCTGCACGGGCTAAACGTAGTGCGGAATGCTAAAACGGCATAGGTATCTCTTAACTACATTCCACAATGGGTTTAAAAGTAATAAAAACGTCTAAAAGCAGACGCAAAAAAGACGCCGAAGAGAACAGATAACGAACCGTTCGACAGAAAAAGAATGATGAGACAGAAATAGCGATGAGAACAACGGTTGGCAATGACCAACAAAGGGCGGAAATTTCCACTCAGGAAAGGCGGCCTTGGGGAGGAAACGTTTACACCTTTTATTTCAAAGTTTATGAGAAAAGTTGGAAAGAAGTTATTGAGGAAGGTAGATAGAAGTCGGATATCCATAGATATTGGATGGGTTGGAGCCAATTTGAGTCACTGAGTCCTTGGCTAAGTGGAAACTAGCGTTCACCAGGAGATTAACCTGGCTCAGAGGGCACTAAATTGGCTTCGAGAGTTCGCCAACTGAAGAACTGAGACTCGTCGGGACTTTCCTGATATATTGTAGACTGACCAGTGAGTGAACAGGCCCCAGTGAATGAACATTTGGTAAATACAATTAAAAAAATAAGGATTGAAAATCATTCCACTATAGATGGAGTGGCAACTCTGACTTCCTCCCATAGTAGGAGGCCATCATATGGTTGGTTGTCCTGGTCATTATGTCCTGGTGTTCATTCACTGACGAACGCAGCTCCTTAAACGTTCATTCACTGGTTAGTCTACCCTACGTATTGTATTTGTATAACATACTGGTCTGGTAAATATTGAGTTTTACTTGAATTCTACACAAGGTATTGGTAACGGGTCGCGTCAATTTGAACGGCTATCAAGTGACAAGGCCGAGTTGATAACCAACCTAAAATAATAGCGAAATCGGTAGAACTTTACAGACACAAATAAATATATTTTTTAATTTTTAATTAACAAGGCAATGAAAGGATTGCGAAAATCCAAAATGGAGGTTTTGAGTTTAAAAATACTCGATTTGGAGGGTGCTGATTTAAAAAAAAATGTTTTTGAACACTGGTTATCGTTCGTCTGCCTGAAACCAAAAGAGCTACTACGGCATTAGATTGGGCCTGTCGGAGGTCAAAATAATATTTTTTGAGAAAATCGCGAAAGCGCAAATGGTTATAGAACTACTTTACGAACTCATTTTCTCAAGTTTTTGAAATTCCCTTATAAGGCTTATAATTAACTTTAAATGCATTTTTTACTGAGTTTTAATTAAAAATCAGGTGTGGCACAACACGCCTTGTTTTCCAAAGTTGCGGTAGTAAAAACAGCAAAAATTTCAATTCATGATTTCACCTATATATTACACCCAAGAGACATTGGTCCAAACAGCTGTTGATCTCGCATGTGGGCAGCTGTAAACGAGTGTTCCACTCCATTAGACGAATGAGACAGTTCGTCTGCATGCCTTATTCGCCTATTCCCACAGCAATTAGCGCGCATTACAATAAGGACGCGAGTTATGCAGCGAGAGTTATGTTTAGATAACAGTTGTTATATGTTTCTGATATTTTAGGATGTAGTGATTGTTCTACAGTAAAACTCACAATAAGTTTGCAGTATAGAAATGTTCTACGAGAAAAACGGTAAATAGTTCTCATTTAGGAGTGCGAGAATAAAAAAAAATGGTATTTCACATTTAATAAACCAATTTATTCGTTATTTCAAGATAGATTTTTATTATTTTTGCTTTAGTTAGAATGTAATAGTAATCATTTTTTCCTTCGATTTTGACGTAACAGGGAGCACGAATATCAGGGTGAACGTATCGCAAAGGAGCGACCAATCAGAGCAGGCAAAATTTCGGCGCCAGCAGCGTTGTTTACGCCATTTCCTCCGCGTAGAACATTTCAAAGCAGCAAACTTAAGGTGTGTTTTGGTTTAGAATGCTCTCGGAGATTTACGAAAATCGGAATGGAAATTCAAAACAAATTATATTAACCACTTTTCTAAGGGCTCAAAATTCACTCATATTAAACAAATTCATATTTTGAAATAATTTTAAAAAAATAAAAGAAAAAACGGAATGTGGTGTAATACTATAGATATAGACAGTCTGGAAAAATTAAACAGATGCAGAATGTTTCATTAAAATTAAAATACAAAAAGCTTTGGATGTCAATTCTTTATTTTTGAAGTGACGTAGTTCATTCCTTGATTTTATTAATGGTAAGACACGCCAATAAGCTGTTTCAACACTTTTTCAAAGAAAACGAAACAACCAATGAAATCGCAGTATAGAGAGCGTGGCGTCAGAAGAAATATTCCCATCAATTTTATTATTATTTTTTTTAAAGTTTGGTCTGATAAAAAGAAGTATGACGAAAGTTTAGCTTTCACAGCTTATCAAATTTCAAAATTGATCCCTATTGTTTAATTATTGGATTATACCTTTTCTTTAATAAAAACGAATAAATAATAACAATGAGTTTATTACTATTTTTCATTCCTATTCTTAGAGCACTTTCAATTTGGCTGGCCCTAATGACATGGCACATTAACATGAGATGAGGGACCACATTGTTTATTAAAAGGTCAAAAAAAAATTCTGGTGGTAATTATACAAGGTCGACAGAATTACTTTTGAGAAATTCTTTTGGGACGTACTATTTCGTTTTGAAGTATATTTCTTTTATATTAGTTAAGTTAGTTTGAATTTGAATCATCGTCGCACTAGGGCTACACGAGGGCTATTGGTGACGAGCCTCACCTGACTAGGCAGCCAACGCAATCGTTAAGGGCGACATCGTACCCAGCGTAGGGACTTTGGAGCATATTTAACGTGCATTTCCTCTTCGCGGGGTATTATTCGTCGGACTTGCACATTTAATTAAGTTTGAAAATTTAAAAATAATTTAAGCGATAAATGTTAAATTAGATTTTAAAAGAATTTAAAAAATAATAATACAATAATTATAAAAATAAATATAAAAATTATAATAATAAAAATTAAAAAAATAAAAACTATTAACACTGAATCACTAACTATCGTTTTGATACAGGTTTGCGATTTTACCTAAAACACTTTGATTTAAAGTGTAAGGTTTTTTCTTTGTCAAATAAAAAGTTTAGTCCCAAAGAAATCTTCGTTGAATAATAAAAAAAAAAACATACTCCTATACTCTAATATCACATTTTCTTACCAAGATAATTCCTTTTTATGATGACCATATTGATTTTTAAAAAAAGTGCATTTTATAAAAGTGAAGTGTTTATTTTTTGATGGGCTGGTGTCCTATACATTTAAACTGATCTAAGTGTTAGGGTTTAAAACCATGATCATTAAACGAACCGTATACAGAGGTTGCGAGACCCTGTAGGTCATGAAATAACCTTGACCATCGATAGTGACGTAAAAGGGAAGGTCAGTTTTAAGGTCAAATAAATGTATCGTCACATCGAAAACACTAGAGAACATTTTAAAGATGGGAAAAATTTTGAAGAATTCAATCGGTTGTGCATACTAATTGATTTAGCAAGTTAAATGTTATTATATTCTCTAAAATCAACAATTAATTGCTATTTTTTATTTAAAAAAAAACGATTTCTTTCATTCATTTAATTTTCTTAACCTTCTAATGCATTATGTTGCCATGTAGCACCAAGTAACATATTGCCGTGGGCAGGTAAACTGCAGAAACTTCCATAATGACTTAGACCATTGTTGCAAATACTCAATTACTTAAACCGATAAGAAAATATACTGGAAAAAGCTTATTATTTCAGAGCAAAAATGGTACGACTCTCTGTTGCGATTACTGCAGTTTACCTGCCCACGGCAGCATAATCCACTTTATTCTATTGAAGTAGAGCTCCCTCTCGACACATCTGTGTTTTTTTCCCATCTATTACATTCCATTTAGAAGTTTCAGTTACTAATAACCCTCATAGATGACAGTAGTAAAAGTATATTCGAAATTAAATGTGAAGTTATTGACTGTTTCGAAAAACGTATTTGACAACGTATTTTAAGTATAATAATATTAGTACTAAATACAAATAAAATTTTTTGAAAAAATAATTATAGTTAAAGAGGGCTATTTTAAAATACATTTAGTAGTTTTCTCATCATTCTTATCTAAATTCGAATTTTGTAGTTGGTTTTTGCCAATGGCAAACAATTAAAAAATTGAATTTAAATTCCAATGCAGTTAATTTTTTTTCAGTATTTTTCCCATAATGTATGACCATCAAAGATAAAAATATATTTTTTCGGGGTGAAAAAAAAATTCGTGCATTGCAGGGTTGTTATTTCTTAAAGTTACACGAAGCCCCACTCACAAAATAAAATTGCACTTTTGGTACACTTTTAAACCCGGAAAAGTCAATAATGTGGCAATTTTTAAGTAAACCAAATACAAGTACAAAACTTAATGTACCGCATGTGTTTTTGATTAATGTTGCATTAATTCGGCGAACGGGCTGGATTTTGAGTAAAAATAAAAACTGGGTCAATTTGGAATGTATTTCCCTGGAAAAGATCCAAGCAGATGGCAACATTAAAACACCGTTTTCCCATTTCGATAATGAAATTCGAATTGTTTTAAATCGAATTATGTTGCCAGTTAATGTTGCAAGACCGTGAACCCGAATATTCACACAGTAAAAAATCGGCTCATTTCTTATGGGAGTTGAGTTGAATTATCGTGACATTGGGGCACGAGGCAAAGGGCGTAGTGAATTGAGTTGAGGAGAGTTGATCAGTGCTAATCTTACAAATTTAATGGATGATAAAAAAAACGAAATTCGACTCATTGTTGCATATATTTACTTTATTGCATTACTTTTTTTCTCCCATTCGCGGTAATTTTTGCATAGTTTCCGCAACAATATATTAAACATGCACGTAACGTATAGTTCCAAGAGGTGTAAAAAATGTACACACGGGTTGGGTTAAATTATTACCGCACTACAACTCCAAGAAGACTGTTGGCAGTCAGAACCACAATCAAGTGACGGAACGGCAACTGAGTACGCAGCGTCAAGACTTCAGATTATATTTAACGTGCGTCCCTTTACACTGGGTACTATTTGCAGAACTTTTTAGCTTCACAGACCGTTTATTGGTCAGCAATTATTTTGGCATTGTCCGTTCCCAAACTTACAGACTGGAATCTCCAGACCTCAATGGATATAAGAAAAATAATTCATGTTTGTTAGACTAGGATACACTCAGTCATGAATCAACGAAATAATTTTGAAATCTTGGTTTTCATTAGAGGTGTTTGTTCACTGTTCCTATTGGCAAAAGTTTTAGAAAATTTTCAGACTATTACATGGTGTGATCTGATACTGACATTTTTAAAAACATTGCACGGCAATAGAAAGTGTTAATTGCTGTGACTTGCAGAATTTTAATCTGACATTTGAAAGGTATGACATGGTACTAAATCCGATATTGATTTAAATTGGTTCAAATAAAGTTCCACATGAGGTAACATCGATTCGTAAAAAAAAAGTATCATCATTACAATCAATATCATTATTCCTTATGTAATATCAGTCAATGACTTTCATTCTTACATGCCATTTTATGAGTCAATGAACCATAGTAATAAGTGCTTTTACGGTGCTTAGGGAAAAAATTTTAGAAAAACAAACTCGGAAAAAAATTCTGTTAGAAGAAATTTTTTGTTTAAATTAAATTGTTTTATAAAACATTATCCTTTGGAGCTTTACTGTTTTTACTAAGTATAAATTAATGACGACGTTCTGTTATGGATGTCAAAATAAGGATTTCTTTAAATTCCATAATTTTTTTTCTAAAGATACGCTGAAAAGGTTTAAAATACCAAAAAGGACTTTGTATAAGACATTTATAAAACTAATAATAAACATATTTGGACTGAATTTTGAAAAAGGAAAAAACGAGTGACATATGTACATATGCATACTACCGTATGTACAACATAATATTATTCGAAAAAGAACTCATATTATGCGATTATAAGCATAACATGCAATATCGAATAAGAAGTTACACCCAAGCGATCGTTTAGATTGCATATAACCTGTTTCGCTAATGACCTACACACACGAACAGAAAAAAAATCCCACGCTTTTTCAACAAGTCAAACGATCTCCATCATCACACCCAAAAACATTCTAAAAAAAGAAAAAACTTACCCAAAACACGAAATTGACAATCAGCACCATATACTTGATACACGCCATACATCCTTTGACAGCCATTTTTCGATATTTGGTTGTGTTAAATTCGACAGAACGATATTAAAAAATGTGATGACAAACAATCAAAACAAATCCACGTGCAGAATTCGACTTGCTCTTTCGATTGCAGACGATCTCAAAATGGTTGTGTTTTGGAAAATGCTGATGACGCAAAAGACGCGGCAGTTTTTTGGCGGCGCGGTTTGTGTTGGGCTATCTGATTGGTCGGAAGAGATTACGTCGCAGTGGTGGGATTGGACTCGTGGCGCCATCTAGGTAGCATAGTGTGAAATAAAAGTAAATCAAATGTTTAATATTTTGATTTGTGAAATTCGCACTGGAATACCAGGGTCTAATTTAGAGGTGGGAGCCTGGGGAAAAACAATGATCAAACTAAAAAATTCGTTTTTTTTTAAAATAAATCTTACACAAAGCAAATATTTATTTAATATGGTTAAAACAACAAAAGAAGTTTTAAAAAGAATGTTTATGAAAAAAAATTTACTGTCAAAAATAAAATAAAAATTACTGTAAAATTAAAATAATTTTTTTTTCTGAATTTCGCACGATTTTTTTTATGATTTGTGCATAAAAACTGTACCAAAAACGTGCAATTACAATATAAAAGTTGTTGCAGATAAGTATGTTATAGATTTAAAATTAACAAAAGAAATATTACCAATTTTTAATGCTCAATAAAAAATTAACAAAAAACAACTAATAACTGTACCATCTATACTATTTTAAATGAAACTAATATCTTGTTAGTTGATTAAAAGAAAATATTTTTTTATCACTGGACATATTACAATGAGTTTCAAACGTTCAAAAATCCCTTTTTTAGAATCAGCACCCTCCATAACCTGAGAAAACACAAAATATCTATTTCGGATTTAGACCCCCATCACAATATTATTCATTACGTTATATTTGGTATTAGGTAATTGAAAGTAAAAACATACAGAATGGAAAAATTCACACACTTTAAAACAAATCACAATTCAAAGTATTCAAAACTCTTTATACACAACTACAGTATAATACATAATGCACAGCATATATGAAAATTGAAAAATACATAAAATTCAGCACATAAAAAAAAAACGTTTTAAATATGTATAACATATAATATTCATGGAACATGGTTCGTTATTATTTACATTTTTTAGTAAATAAATGCTGTCTGAATGGAAATTGTTAATTGTCTATTTATGCCTTACACAAATATAAATAATGAAACTAGTCATGAAAAATAGGTAGTTGTATACACATACTATACAATGCAATATAAACGTACAATTTTTTGGTTCGGTTAAATTTACATCACACTAGATTGGGTTGAATTGACATCACACTAGAGCTACACTTTGAAGTATACATGGTTTAGCACAAGAAAGGAATTAGATGTATGACCAAAACAATTTTTAAAAAAAAAAAATTACTAATTCAGTTACTTAATATAAAATTAGTAATTTATAAATGTTAATGGGTATCACATATAAAAATTTCTTGTTCCTACAAAATTAAGTTAAATTTTACACTAAATAAAAATGTATAATTTCACTAATGCCAATACGATTCTACATAGTATAAAAATACATTCAATTTGTCTATACATGTCATCTGTGTTATTGCTTATTTTATATATCATTTACAATGGCAATTGGTTTTTAGTTGTTGCGAAACTAAATGTGATTTCTACAATGCAGTCTAAAAATCATACAGAATAAATAAATATCTCTACTTAGGTAACAAATAATAAAAAAAAATATGACTAGATAACTAGACAAACAGCTTTTTATATAACAAATAAATAATATCGAAAGTAATAAATGCATTATAAAAAACATGTTTAAAAACCATATTATTTTACTTAATAAAAGAATTGCAACAAAGATTTTAGTTATAAAATCATATGAAAAGAAATCATCTGAAAGTCAAGTAATCGATTAATAACATATTTCTTATGCAAAACAGCTGGAGGTAAAAATATTTTAAGTAATTGAAGAAATAATCCATATAAACAGAGAGAATAGACACATGCATTGTTCTGATGTGATAACCATAGATTAAATTGCACAGCTAAATGTTAGTAATAATTAAACGATTAAATAAAGTAACTAATTATAATCAAGTTCATGCAAACAGAAAACATATTTAAATACAGGACCAGATTTCTAAATAGGCTGTAGCCTAGAGCGATGTTTTTTTGGAGGCAATATTACCACCAATTAAAGCGGTATTCGGTATCAAAAAAATATTTTAAAGATACTAATATTTTTTTTAAAGAAAACAAATAATTTACACTAATGTGTAAACCGTAAATGTATATATAGTACCAATATTTCATAGCAAACATGGTCGCTACGAGGGCAATTGCACCCCCTCCTCCCAGATTTTGAAGTTGAAAGACCAATAGAAGAACAGTTTAAAAAATTAGCTTATTTCGCTTTAGTGAGTAAAGGTACATAGATAATTTTAATATGCGCATCTATATTAAACAGCACATACCACCCTATTTTGCAGCTAACCAGCTACCTTTCTTCGAAGCGGGAGAATATTTGACTAGGGTGGCAAATCAAAGTCTACAGGCGGCAAATCTTTAAATCCGGCCCAGGTTAAATACTTTTTTTAATGAATGTACGCTGAAGTTGTAGAATAAATTATAGTAAAATAAATATAAATGATTCAAATACAGGATTATTGTTCCTCGGTACTACATTTGCAGTGAATGACATCACTGTTAACACCATGGTTGTACACAAAGCTATATGATTTAATCAACAGTTGTTTGAGCAACACGTATGTCTATTGTCCATGTTAAGATGGATTTTGAGGTACAATTATGAGCACCTTATAAAACCGACTTTTTCAATCAAATGATTTACAAACAGAGGCAGATCCCAAACCATTGATGTTTCCTAGTTATGATAGAATCATAAGACATACAAGGTGTGTTCGAAAAGTTCGGTGATTGGTCTTATAATTAAAAAGAATTAATAATTAAAGAGGACATTGCTCCGACCACGGCTCATCTTTGACAGCCTCCTTTCTGTCTGTAAAGTGTTGAAACCTCTCAGAAACACACTTTTTTACTCACTGCTTCCTGACCGTAAACTTTCACTTACGTGTCGTGTGTCTCCATCATCGTTTTGCCTAACTTGAAGCAGCTTTTTTAAACTTCTTAACTTTGCACTCTAATAAATAAAAGCCTTAGCAGAATGCTAACTGGTCTTGCACACTCTATTAAAGCCAACTTCACTTGACACATTCAGCAATCTCTTCAGAGTCGGTGTGACCAATTGATGAGACATGCAGAAGTACAAATGTCGGAAGAAAGGCCCCAGAAACGACTGACCAAACGATTCTGGGTGATCCTCCGAAGAAATAAAACAGGTTACATTATTTAGTTGCAATAAATCTCTTTATAACACTATTCTGCATGAAATTAGCCCTACCCAAAAACGATTTTAGATTTGCTTCTGTTTTTCCCTTTAATAAATAAAAAAAACTACAACAGAGGACGCTAACTGGTCTTGCCCACTCTGTTAAAGTCAACCTCACCCGACACATTCAGCAATCCCTTCAGTGTCGGTATGACCGACTGGTGAGAGGTGGAAAAGTACAAATGTCGGTAGAAAGGCCCTAAAAACAACTGGCTGACTATCGACAATTCTGGATCGTCCTCGGAAGACAATAAAACAAGGTTGCATTATTTAGTTGCAATAATTCCCTTTCCAACACTATTGTGTATGAAATTAGCCCTACTCCCATATGACTTAGAATCTGCTTCTGTTTGCACTGTTTAAATAAATAAAAACCTTAGGAGGATGCTAACTGGTCTTGCACACTCTATTAAAGCCAACTTCACTTGACACATTCAGCAATCCCTTCAGAGTCGGTGTGACCGATTGATGAGACATGCAGAAGTACAAATGTCGGAAGAAAGGCCCCACAAACGGCTGACCAAACGATTCTGGGTGGTCCTCGGAAGAAATAAAACAGGTTACATTATTTAGTTGCAATAAATCCTTTTGGTAACACTATTGAGCATGAAATTAGCCCTACTCCCTAATGACTTTGGATTAGCTTCTGTTTGCAATAAATAAACCACAAAAGAGGACGCTAACTGGTCTTGCCCACTCTGTTAAAGTCAACCTCACTCGACACATTCAGCAATCCCTTCAGAGTCGGTATGACCGACTGGTGAGATGTGGAAAAGTACAAATGCCGGTAGAAAGGCCCTAAAAACGACTGGCCGACTATCGACCATTCTGGATCGTCCTCGGAAGACAATAAAACAAGGCTACATTATTTAGTTGCAATAAATCCCTTTGGTAACACTATTTTGCATGGAATTAGCCCTACTCTCAAATGATTTTGGATTTGCTTCTGTTTGCATTACAGTAAATAAAAAACCACAACAGAGGATGCTAACTGGTCTTGCCCACTCTGTTAAAGTCAACCTCACTCGACACATTCAGCAGTCCCTTCAGAGTCGGTATGACCGACTGGTGAGAGGTAGAAAAGTACAAATGTCAATAGAAAGGTCCCAAAAACGACTGGCCGACTATTGACAATTTCGGGTTGTCTACAGAAGACAACATAACAATTTATATGATTTACTTGCCATAAATCCCTTTGGTAACACTATTTTGCATGGAAATTAGCCCTACCCCCAAATGACTTTGAATCTGCTTCTGTTTGCACTGTTTAAATAAATAAAAAACCACAACAGAGGGGGCTAACTGGTCTTTCCCACCCTGTTAAAGTCAACCTCACTCGACACATTCAGCAATCCCTTCAGAGTCGGTATGACCGACTGGTGAGAGGTGGAAAAGTACAAATGCCGGTAGAACGGCCCTAGAAACGACTGACCGACTATCGACGATTCTGGGTCGTCCTCGGAAGACAGAATGTCGTCACAAGGCAGTTGGCAGGATTCTCTCTTGACGACGGTCTCGATTTCCTCGGGGGGTAAGTTGGGTTCGGGGACAGGGCTGTGGTGTTGTTGGGGGGAGTCGGGTGGGGTGTTGGGGTCTGTTGGAGTGATGGGTGAGGTTCTGTTGACAAAAATATAAATTAATTAATTAAATATAATCTTATAATAATCTATATTTAGAGTTACCAGTTAGTAGTGAAATGAACAAATGTTAAATTTTTCTCTTTTGCATATTTCTAGTATATTTTGTTGGATAGGCTGCAGACTCTTTTTGAGCTTCGCTAACTTTAGTGCAGGGCAAACTTTTGGAATATATTCAGCCACTGGATACACAATTAACTACACTCAATCTATTGAATACTTGTTCATAATGTTACTCGTTTATGGCGTCATAATCATTGTGGTCTTTTGAACTTGTGGCTATAACTGTATTATACTGTATTTTTAACATCAATGTAGTACAGTGTTAAAAAAGCTATAATTAAAATAATAATTCCACAGCACCATGTTCATTTTATTGTATTTTTGTAGTTTCAGTCCTGTAATGGACTTGTCTGTAACAGACAGTTTAGAATGAATACAAGTTTAAAATAATTATTTAATAACTTTTTAGGTAACAATATGATGAAGCCCTTGCCTGCTACTTATGGGAGACAACTGATTTTTTGAAAGAATTAAAACCATATAAGGTCATAGTTCTCTCTCCTTATTCTGGTCTGATTCTGTTGGTTTATAATAATTGGTTTATGAATTGTCGACAACAAGTTTCTAGGTATCACTTTATAAAGGTTGATTTGAACTTTGAGGGCTGAAAGTCAATAAAAAAACCTCAATAAAATCATTTATGTATAAATTAAACCTATTTTCCAAGGAAATTTTAAATAAAAATACCCTCTTCTTATGAGGGCTGCATGTTAAAGTTAGTTAAACTGCTAGTTAAATTCAATAATAGGTAGGGGGAGTGGAAAGTTAAACTTGACTACATGAAATATTTTTACAAAATTAATATTTTTATTTTGTAGTTATCTTGTAAGAATGTAACAGTTACATCCCTGTAACATACGAATCATACGGATATTTAAGAACCTATTTTTTTTTCTAATCCAAAAATAAAAATTTCTTTTACTTTTCCAGGCATTCCAAATGGGTAGATACCTTGTCATAGGTTAAATTATCATGGCACTAGAAGCACACATTAGCCACAACTTTTTGAACCTTTAAACTAGGGATCGACCGATGGCGAATTTCGGCCGATGGGCCAATGCCGATTGTTCATAAGTTCCATCGGCCGATGGGCCAAAGTTTTCCGCGTTCCATCGACCAATGGAGGATGCCGATGGAAAAACCAAAATACAAAATTTCATTAAATCCATAAAAAAAGTGGTAAATATCACCGTGACTCTTCCGATTTCCATATTTTTAAAAAAACTGTATGTCTGGAGTTCCAAAAATCGCGAAACTCCGGGGATCCGAAATTCGCGGAAATCGGGGATCCGAAAGTCTCGAAACTCCGGGGAACCGAAAGTCTCGAAACTCCGTGGATCCGAAAGTCGCGAAACTCCGGGGATCTGAAAGTCGCAAAACTCCATGGATCCGAAAGTCGCGAAACTATGGCGATCCGAAAGTTGCGAAACTCCGTGGATCTGAAAGTCGCAAAACTCCGTGGATTTGAAAGTCGCGAAACTACGGCGATCTGAAAGTCGCGAAAAATGTGGGATTAAAAAAAAACAAAAAACATTGGCTTACATCGGTTGACCCATGTTTTTTAAGGCCGATGGCCGATTTTTTCCACTAAACTACCACCGGCCGCCGATGGTAAAATTTTCAAACAATCGGCGCCGATGCATCGGTCTATCCCTACTTTAAACCAGGTTCAAGTGACAACACCCTCAACATAAAGCACTTATTTAAACACCAATAGTACGTACCCAGTGGCGTTTGGATCTGCACAGTTGTGGAAGAAGTGGTCAGACTTGGCGAGGAAGGAGCGACCGCACCTGGTGCATGTGAAATTTGCCCGAGCCTGCTCGTGGCGTCGAAGATGCAGGCTGAGGTTCCGACGGTTGCCGAAGGTTTTCGAGCACATCGGGCACGCGAAACTCCGATCCTGAAATACAAGGATTTACTTAAGGATTGATTCATTGCTGAGATAATGACAAATGAAACAGGATAAATTTATGTAACTTATTTGTAGAAATATTAAGTTACACTCCGTGCCAGCCCAACTTGGGTAAAAACGATGACTAAAAAGGCAGAGGGAAAGCGTGGTTGGTCCGTTAGGTTGGAAACTTTTGTAAGGTAACATTTACACACAAAATTATCTGAGTATAATTTAACCCAAATACACTCTTCATTCTGATAAAATTGCGAAATTTTCTCAAATAATATTCAAATCTGTTAGACCTTAAACAAAATCAATGTTTTAAACATGTTTTCTGGATGGATTCACAAATAATTTATGGAACTCTTTACATGCGCGGAAGGATCTTCTCTATCTCATATTTTTATTTACCCAACTTAGGTTAGCAAAGAGTGTATCAAAATTAAATAATTTAAGTGCAGTTGTTTTTCGCCTTATTGGATTAAGCATAACTATTCAATCATATGCACCAACAAAAACTATTGAAGTTTCCTGTTGATGGCTTGTGAGATGTTGCCACAAATGTAAACTTTACATAAAAAATATATTGAGAAATTACATAAGCTCTGAAACATTATAAATAACGTAGAAGTAATTTTTAAGAAAACACCTTTTTGTATCTAGGATGCAAAGATATTGAAATATGCATCAACAAAAACTTAACACAATCAAAGTTACCTGTTTGTGGATTGTGAGATGCCTCCAAAAATTGAAAAAAAAATTAAACAATAAAAATACTAAGAAATTACATAATATAGAACACTATAAATAATGTAGAGGTAAATTTTAAAACAAAATACTCATTTGTTTCTAGGATGCAAAAAGATTGAAATATGTCAAAACAAAAACAAAACCTTATCAAATTATCTGTTGATGGGTTTCGAGCCGATGCCAAAAATGGAGAAATAAAATATAAAATATTGAACACTATATCTACACTCAACATCTACACTGGGTAAAAACAAAGCGTAAAAAGGCAGAGGGAAAAGCGCGGTTGGTCAGTTAGTTGGAAACTCTTGTAAGGTAATATTCACATACAAAATTATCTGAATACAATTTAAGCAAAATACTCTTTTCATTCTGATAAAATTGCCAAATTTTCTCAAATAATATTAAAATCTGTTAGACCTTAAACGAAATTAATGTTTTAAACAATGTTTTCTGGGAGGATTCACAAATAATTTATGGAACTCCTTACAACAACGGAAGGATCTTCTCCATAGCATATTTTTATTTACCCAACTTAGGTTGGCAAGGAGTGTCGAACATTTATAAATAATTTAGAAGTACATTTTAAAGAACCTACTCGTTTGTTTCTAGGATGCAAACAGACTGAAATATGCCCAAACAAAAAGTTACCTGTCGGTGAGTCGTAAGATGTTGTCTCAAGTTACTCTTCAACGTGAAGCTCTTCCCACAATGCTCGCAAGCATAAGGCTTCACTCCATTGTGACTGTCCAAATGCCTCGTTAAGTCACCTTTCAACGAGAACTCTTTCCTGCAGATGTTGCACAGATACCTGTTGAGAAATAAAGTTTTAGGTGATTATCTAATAGTACAATTTTCACATAACTTACTTTTCTCTATAGTTAAACTCATAGTTTCCTTTGCACAGAAGCCATGACCATGGGCGGAGCTATAAAACTCGCTGAGCAATCAGATAAAGAGAAAATTTCAGCCGTTTTATTTGGTCTTCAAGTGGTTGTTCGCATGTTTTATAGCTCCGCCCATAATCGTGGCTTCTGTGCAAAGGAAACTATGAGTTTAACTATAGATGTTTTGTAAGCATAAGTCATGTTTATTTTCACTTAAGCTCATGTTTGAATAAAATCGAAGCTGAACAGGTTTGGTTTATTTAAATATTTTTGATTATGATTAATCTAATTTATTTAAACTTTAATAATATAATTTTTAACATTTTTTTATTAAAATATTTTAGTTTTTGGTCATATTAATACGCAGTACTTAATTTGCAAAAAGAGATTGAATGTTTAATAATGCACTTGATAATATTTCCGTTTGTTATTTTTGAAAATTATGCATAATATGCATATAAGTCGAAGCAACTAAAGGGAAGTCTGATGGGTGTTTGTGTCAAAAATGCTGATTTTCTGTTTTTCTTTTATATTTAATCTGCATGTCTATAGCTTTAATTTAAGACCAAGATTATTGATTTCTGTTCAGTAGTTTTCTTTTTATAAGCATTTTTCAGAAAATCTGTATATCAGTTCTTACAATGTATCTTAAATTTCTTTTGTGCACTTTGGAATATAAGGTTTTTAACAGTTACAAACATTTTTATTGGGAACAGTAAAATATATCAACGTGTTTTGTTTTGTTGTTTCTTCCCCATTAACAGCTCTTTGATTTAAACTGAGGAATTTTAAATATCTCTGCTCAAAAAATAATAGATAACTTTAACACCGATTTTTTTTTTTGTTTTTCATTACAAATTTAAATAAATCATTGAAAAAGCATTTCTTAATATTTTGAAATATGTAAGGAACAAACTATAAAATAATATCTCATATAGCTCCCGAGAAAAATGTTTCTAAAGTTAGTAAAATGAATATAGGCAAGATAGAACAATCCGACTCCCCCCAAGGAATAAATTTTGAGTAGTAGTTTTAAGCTCTGCAAGTTTTATTAGGATTGATATTAGCTATACTGATTCTAGTTTATGGACTGATATTAGTTACGGACTGACTATTGATACAGACTGATATTAGCTTAGTTAGGAGTGATATATCAATACCGATTGGTGTTGAGCCGCGTTGATTGCTCATGTATGAGCCTGACATGAGAATGGAGAGCCTCAGGGGAGGGGAAGGTCTTGGAACATTCCGAGCAGAAGGATAGGCCTAAGGTTGAGTTGTTGTTGTCACCCTCGTTGTTGTTGTTTTCCAGAAGCGTAGCGTGCCTTGGCGGGGCCCTGTATAAAAAATTGTTTGGGGGCCCTTAGGAAGGGTAAAGATTTCTCACAAAGGAAAAAAAATGCAAAAAATTAAAAGAAATATTTGGGCAGTTTTACCATAATTTTTAATTTCAGGTATCAAAAAAAATTTAACATTTATTTTTTCAAAATCACTTTAAATGTTTGTCAAAAGGTTTATAAGGGTCCTATAAAAACGAAAAAAAGTTCAGCAAGGCTCATTTGTACAAAACAAAAAATAATGACAAGGGATGGCTGTTTTTTAAAAACACCGATGCCAAAGAAACTGGTTTAAACTGGCCTTACGAAAATAACTGTTTTTCAATGAAACCGAAATCACAAAAAAACGGTTAGTCTTAAAACTGGTTTCGCTTTTCCATCCCTAGATCATTACGATGGTAAGGACCGGGAAGTCAGGAACGGAAGGTAAGGACATACACGCTTTTTTATGTTGAAACTAACTACAGTTTTATAAAAATGGATCTTTTTACTCCTTGTACTCCGCTTAAACACATTTATAGTAAAAAAAAATTAATTATCAAGCAAAAATTAACCTTGCCTGGGAGACTATAAGCAAAGCAATAAAGCCTCGCAGCCAATTTTACTGAGTTTTTTTTTTATTTTGGGCTGGTTGGTGAATTTTAGCAAAAATATGTGGATACTAACTGAAAGGCGAATTTTCTGCAATACTGTTTTCATGGTTTAAGAATCACTGTAGCTCAATCCAGTGGCTCTCTTCACCACTTTAGGAATGAGGTCAGTGAATGTACCAAAACCCAGGGACATAGTGAGGAGACGAGAAAACACATTATAAATATTAAAAACCAAAATTTAATGGAATAAATTTGCTAAGTTACAGTATTAGTTCAATTTAAAATATAAATGAATGTAATTTTTAGCTCAGAAATATGTTGACTTGAGCCCTAAACTAAAAAAAATTGACATTTGGGACACACTACACGGTAAGGATTTTTCTGCATTTGTTCTGTGTCTCAGGATTTTTCTGCATTGTTGTTCTGTCACAATTTTTTGGAGTTTCTTTGCTTTAAAAAATTCCGTTTTGCAATTATATAAGGACCAGTCTTTTAGTATAATAAGAAATTTTTTTAAAAAAAATTTTTTTTTAAGGTTATTCCCAAGGGACATAAAATTAAAAATAATGGTAGAATGAAATTTTTCATCATAAAAAATATTTTTTAAGTTATTCCCAAACATTATGGGTACAAAAAAACCCAACACAACCCTAAAAAAAAATTAAAAATTTGGGAACACTCTTAACACTTGCATGACCATCTAACGGGAAGGATCTTTTTCGGCAAATTGTCACTTTCTGGTGTTCTCCAAAAAATCATTAAATAAAAAAAATTTTAATAGATGATGAATGGCTGAGTTGGATTTCTTTTGCCTAGTTAAAAAATATGCCCGTTTTCGGCCAACAGATGGCAGGTCTGACAGCGTTCCCTGTCCCACTCGAAATCTGCATATATCAAGGTACCAGAGCTCTTTTTTATAAAAGAATTGATGATGGCGTTTTTAAAAAAAATATTTTTTCTAAGCAGTTGTAAGTTTATTCCCAAGGACTGGAACGTCAAGAATAAAATGAAAAAGCATGCTGTTATTGCCTCGGGAAAACTGGATGTGCTCCTTTCGAAATTCTTATTATTGGTAGAATGCAAAAGTTTTTATAATTATCATTAATTATTAAAAGAGTTCTGTCACAATGGAAACTTTTTTTCAAGCAGTCTTTCAGTAAAAAAAATGTACTGGAAGCAAGTCAAGTAATAAAAGCATGCTCATTTTTTACACACTCTCCTGCTCGGTGAAAACTTTTTTCGGCAAATTGATTTAAAAAAGCAATAACTCAAAGTAAATCTTTACTGGTATAAGATGATATGAAGGCTTAGTTTTTGAATTTTTCGAAAGTCCTGAAGCGGTTAACCCTTATAAGGTCCCAAATGGAATTTAATACATTTAGAGCACTCGGCAGGGGTCTACAGGCGTTCCATCATCGCTTTAAATTCTTATTCTGTAAATTTTTTTTTTTTTTTTTTTTTTTTTTTTTTTTTTTTTTTTTTTTTTTTTTTTAAGCTTTTTTTAGGTCCAAAAGTTACCAGAATATTCAATTCTTGCCAAAAAAAAAACCTTAACTTCACTGTATAAACCTTTTATATCTTCAAAGCAGTCCCAAAGTTTTTACTACTGGAAGCGTCAATGAATAAAAAGCCATGCTTTTTAAACTTTGCCTCGTGGAAAATACTGGATGCAAGACTATATGAATTTTAGGGTCAACAGCAATATCTCACGAATTCCTTAATGGAAAAATTTTTTTCGATTATATCAGATTTTATGCAGGTTTATAGAGCATATTAATTCAGATCAAAAAAATTAGTAACTGAGAATTATTTTTTAACTGTAAAAACAGTTTAAAGCCGACACGTGCGTTGGCAAATACCTGAGCGTTAACCCTTTCCCACAGTCCCAAAAATTTTACTACAACTAACAGAAAACATCTGAGTATTCACAAAAATAAGCTATTTTATGGTCAATCGCTGCCATTTTCTACGAAATTACCATAAGAAAAAAAATAGTAGTTTCTCCGAACTTTTTCCATTTTAAGCCGGATTTTTGTAAAAATATTGATCTGGTTTTTAGAAACAAAGTTGCCAAAAATCGAATGATGTGTTTTTTATACTGTCATAACTGAAAAAAACATAGGTGAACAAAATAATAAAATAAAATATGAAAAAAAATATTGACATGATGATGCCTAAATGGCAACACTTTTCGAGTTAGAAAGGGTTTTAAGGTATCTGACTTCATGAATTATGAATAAAAAAAAAAAAAATTGTAAAAGATTTTTAACACCGAAATAGTTTAAATTGTCCTTTAAATAAGTGGAACTGTAGTGAACCCCTTTATCAATCTGAGATATGAGAAAAACGCTTGTGACTTTTTTTTTCCCCTTTCTTTTTCTCTCTAAAAAAAATAAAAAAAAAATATAGATCATTTTTTTTTTTTTTTTTTTTTTTTTTTTTTTTTTTTTTTTTTTTTTTTATGATGTGTTTTAATTTGGATGTGATTTCAATGGAAACATAACAATATTTTGAATAGAACAAAGTATGAATGATGTGGTTTGGGAGGTCATAAACAGAACATAAAAATTGTTTTGAAAAAAAATATTGATACAGTATTGGGGGATTGCACCAACATGGCACCAACTGGGACTGAAAGGCGTTAAATTATCTCTCTTCGTTTTGAAGGAGACACGACTTGATAGGGATAGGACACAGGAAGTTCTTATCGTTTCACCTCCGGGTTTAGTTGTAAACTTGTAATATTTTGAACATACTAACTCACAGAGTCGCAAAGGTATAAATTCTATCCCTCTCATCTGTTCGTTCCCCCCGCGTATAATCGAGAAATGTTCCCGCAAAGCCCCGCCCGCAAGCCCGAACAGCAAAAAATAACCAACCCAAAACTTCACAGACCGCCAACTTACGTCAAACACAAAAAACACATCCGATGTAGGGTGGTTTCACAAAACTTTTTTTGACTACGCACGCACAGCAAAATTTGTTTTTTTTTTTTTTTACTTTTGTCATTTGTGAAAAAAAATTGGAAGTTTTATTAATTTTTTAATTACGCACGTAAGGGCCCCCCCCGCGGCCCGGGGGCCCTGTATAATTGATACGGCTGATACGGCGGTAGCTACGCCCCTGTTGTTTTCGTTGTTTGTCTGGATGTAGGCTGGTGTTGTTGGGGTGTAGCTGATGGGGGATTCAGGAGATCTAGAGGGATGGTTAAAGGAAATTAGATTGGTTTGGAGTAAGTTAAGGTCACACTTGAAGATTACACGGGAAGAACCGCTTGATTTATTTAGAGTCTTAACGTAATTGTGTCTGCTTGGCGGACATTGACAAACGAAAACCGTTTTTTTTTCTTTCAGTTTTTCGTTCGCGGTACAAACGTGTGACTCGTGTTCATTGATCTCTGGCGTGAATTAGTGTTGCCGCAAATAGAAAAACAAAGCGAGTAACCGGTTTCTTTACACCAGTCTAGGCGATTTTTTTACTATCATCGCCAAAGAGGCCTATTGAGGAAAGCCTTTTACGAAATCAAGCGTTTTTCCCTTGTACTCTTCACTTTAGTTTAACATTGGTTACAAAAGAGACAATAGCAACAGATTCATGAATTTAAGAACACACTTAGATGACAAGGCTGGCACATGATTTGGCGCCCAATACAACCTAATGCTTAGGTTTTCTAAGGTAACGATCATTATTGATTGTTCCAATCACATAATGTGCTGAAATTATATACAGATTGCAATAGTGTATTAGTAAGTAGAAATTTTTCCGAATCAGCATGTAAATCGTGATGGACATATCGTCCGCTATGATTGCAAAGCTTAAAAAACCTAAGCATGGGGACGTTGTACACAGATTAAAGACACAGTAGTCGGATTAAATATGTACAGTTCTTCATATACACGTAGTTTTCACTAGTTTTCTTTCTTTGTCTTGCACTATCTCTTTCACGATACAGAATCTGCAAAAGGTATCCTATATACTGATTTAGGCTGGCCTCTACGAAATTAGAATTTCTATGAAATTAGATTTTTTATGAAATTAGAAACTATGAAAAATGAACATAAAGTCAGCAGATTATCTACTCGTGATGCATATCTATCTATTTAGAGTCATAGATTTTTGCCACCTGTAGTTTAAAGACCCTGCTTCTTGTTGTCAATTAAATTACTGAAAAGGGCTAAAAAATTTGAATGGATAAACTTGAATGCAGGATTTCATATTACATTAATAACAAGAATACACCTTTGACCTAGTATTAATCAACTACATTTTAGATACCTGACCATTAGTTTAAACTAGTAACCTTTAAATCAAAAGATAGAATTCAAGCACACTTTGGGTTGAGCTAAATTATTGTCACACAAGAGCCACACAAGGGCTATTAAAATGGGTCGCAACTTACAATCACAGTCAAGTAACAAGCCAACACCTTACAGGTATGGTATGTAAAATAACCTTTACTGACCTATCATCTTGTGGTGCCTGTTCATATGACTTCTGAGGATAGCTGAGGTCGCATATTAAGGGCTGGTCCTCCAAAGAGCCTTGGTTCTTATCGTCCGGTGGATCTGTGGTATCTGACTTGCGGATGTGTGTCCTTACGTGTTGTGTGAGGTTTCCTTTCAGCGCAAACTGCCTCCCGCAGTACTTGCACGCATGGGGTTTCACACCGGAATGGATGAGAACGTGACGGCTTAAGTCACCTGCAATATATATGAATATGTATATAAATATTATTTGAAGAAACACAGGCTTATTCCATGCAGGATTACCCTTTTTGTAATGTATGACTTATGACTTTCTGGTGGGGGGCAAGATCGCCAAGCACTGCGACTTTAAGTCTATTGTACTAAGCCCCAGAAATGACACAAGCACAAGAGACACACAAAGAAAGAGATGACACAAACACATAGACAAATAACAACATTTTAATGACGGTCACAAACATCCATGCCTGACCGGGATTCGAACACGACCCCCGCAGCTCCAAAGGCCAGAATCCTAACGAGTGTGCCACCGGGGTGGCTTTTGTAATGCAAGTCATGTGTGTTAAAATAGGATTCTCACCAATATCCACCTCAATTATCATCAATAGGAGCCTTAAAGACAAACATTTATAGTGTAAAAGTTGTTCAACACTTGCTGTAACTAAATAAGGTAACTTGTTTTAAAATTTGATTTTTTTTTCAAATTTAAAAAGATTTTTAAATTTATGACTTATAATACAAAACCTTTAGTTTCATGGTATAAGCCCACAACCGTCATGTTTAAATTCAAATGATGGAGCAAGTTCACAAGCTGATATTTTCTTCTTTGGGTAGGGAAGAAAAAGTTTTCGTTTGCTTGTTCAAGAAAGGAAATAGTATAGTTGGCTATTTAGGCTACACCATAGCTACTAGAACTCAATGAAACTCAGGTTTTCATTAAAAAAAAAATCTGTGTTTACAATGGGAATTTTTCTTTTCAAGATGGCTGCTTGAACAGACACAAGGATTTCTTCTCTACATATGCTTTACAGTTTCAGTGTTAAGTCAATGATAGGTTGCATAGACGGAGGAAGAGTTTGAAAAAAGAAGCTACAACAAAATTTGTGCTTGTGCAAGCACCTAAATGTAAATTGGGACATATGCCCTGCTAAAATGTCAAGACTTTAAAGAATTTCTGATAAATATTCAACTTTTTCTGAGAATTATTTTGATATTTATTTAATCAAACAAAAACTTATTGATAATACAAATAAAAAAATATCTCAAATATTATTCATAATTTATAAAAATCTATATATAATCGTTATATCCATAGTTTATTCTAGTCTAATGGAATAATAAGTAATTTTTACAATTTTTTTAACAGCAACTGTCTTCCTTTTTAAAATAAAAGTATTCCAAACTGTTTATCTTCTTTACTATTTTGCAAGAATGCTACTTGAATATGCACAAACTAACACTCGGTATAACAAATACTTGAGTCAGACAAAAACCAAAACAAAATGATTTACAAAAACAGATGGCCCTAATATTAGATCGAAGTGGTTGCAAAAAGCAATAGCATAACAAATCAAATATAAGTAACACATCTTCTACTTAAACTTTACATATATTGTTCACTAGCTAATAAATTTCATCTTCAATTTAGAAAAAGAGCACATAATAATTAAACTAATGTCTTCTATAATATATTAAAGCTTTAAAATTTATTAAATTTTAAGCAAAAAAAGTTAATTTAGACATTTAAAAAATGTCCATTTTATAAACGCCCAGCCCAAATCACTATGAATAACACAAAATAAATATAATTCCCCGCTTTACCTTTGAGTGTGAATCTCTTAGAGCATGTGGGGCATTCGAAGGGCCTCTCCCCAAAGTGGGCCCTTATGTGCCGATGCAGCGAATCCCTCTGTGCGTAGTTCTTCTCGCAAATGGTGCACGCAAACTGTTTCTCTGGAGCGTGGGTTCGAAAGTGCTGCATCAGGTTACCTGGGACATGAGAGAAATATTTAACGAAAAAAGTTACGTTTCCACATACACAAAAGAAAGTTTTCTATTCATGTTTTCTGTAAATGCAACATCTACTTTGCTCAGAGATTTGAATATAGAGGACATTGTTGTGTCAATACTTTAAATTTTTTTTAATGCAACAATGCAAAATACATAAAAAAGGCAAAGCACTTAAAAAAAAAAAAGGATCATACAATCTTCAATAGGTAAAAATTTTTAAAAAAATGCTTAACCCTTTAAGAACTAGTTGGCTAGGTATACATCATCATTAGGGACGAAAGAACTAGTTTTGAGTTGAGTTGTACAACCAAATGCTAATGGGAAAGTTAACTTTGAGTGTTTCGTTATGGGCATAGTCAAATTTTTAACCCCCTGAGATATACAGATTTTGAAACCTATCACTGACCCTCAGGTTAATTTAAATTTAAATAAATGTTGATGAATGGATTAATTATCTATAATCATCTGCTGCAGAAATGTAATTTAAAAACTATAAAGACATTAAAATTTTAACTAAAAATTTAAATATAACTTTCATGCATTGAAAAAAAAGTTTAACCCTCTAATGCATACTGTTACCGTTTGGTAACAAGTTACATAATCCACTTTATTCTATTAAAGTAGACCTCAATCTTGACAAATTTGTGTTTTTTTCATCTATTACATTCCATTCTGAAGTTTTAGTTAATAATAAAACTCATAAATGACAGTAGTAAAAGTGTATTCAAAATTAAAGAGGGAGGTTATTAACTGTTGTGAAATTACGTTTTCTGGCGTAAGTCAAAGTATAATAATTTTAGTACTAAATACAAATAAATTGTTTTGAAAAAATATATATAGTTAAAAAGGGTTATTTTAAAATATATTTAGTAGTTTTCTAGTCATTATTATCAAAATTGGAATTTTTTAGTTGGTTTTTGTCACATGGAAATTTTTTTTAAAATTGAAATTATTTAAAACCTAATGCAGTTAAATTTTTTTAAGTATTTTTCCCATAATGTATGAGCATTGAAGATACATATATATTTTTTTGGGATGAAAATAAAAATTCATGCATTAGAGAGTTAAAGTTCAATCAATTTTCTTATCCCACAGAGAGTTAAAGAGTTGATGTTGTACCTTTGAGGGTAAATCGACGTCCACAGACTTCACATGCGTAAGGACGCTCCCCACTGTGTATCCTCACATGTCGCGTGAGATCCCCGTTCAGAGTGAAGGACTTGGAACACACTGGGCAGCGGTACTGCCGCAAGTTGGAGTGCACCAGGGAGTGCCTCTGGAGGCTGCGGCTGTCACCAAACACCTGTGGGAAAAAAACTGTAAAGTTAGTTATAATCATAGAGATCATAGTTAAAGTATTAGAGTGGAGGATCACGTGACCTGCAATGCTAATGACGGGACGAGCATAGAAAAAATGGAAGGTTATGGGGCCAGTGTTGCCATATCTTTAAGGAGAAAAAATGCTACGAAAAAATAAAAATTTAATTCTAAAGTTACAAAAAAAAATATAAAAATACTTGAAAAACGTTTCAAGTTTTTTAAAAGCCACTAAAAATATTCCAAAATGCAGCTATTATTTTTATGGTATTTTTTAGTAATTTTAGAATTTTTTTCGTAGTATTTTTCCTCCTTAAAGAGATGGCAACACTGGTCCCATAACCTTCCAATTTTGCTCTCCTCTGGACAATATGGCGGCCTTCATGCTCGCCCCGTCATTAGCATTGGAGGTCACGTGATCCTCCACTCTAATATTTTAACTATGATCTTTATGGTTCAAATTTATTTATCTATTTAATTACAACTACCGTACAGATCTAGTCCAATTATAGGTAAAAGAAAAACTAATGACCTGTATTTTAATGATATTCATTTCATATGTTGCAAAAGTCTGCAGTCATGAATTGTTCATAGATTTTTTTTTAGTAGTTATAATACTGTGAATGTATAATTACTTTTGAGATTAACAAATTACTTATGATGTATAAAATAGTTTATTAATTAATTTCATATGCTTTTAAATTTCTTTTAGATTTCATATTTATAATAGAATGCTTTTAAAATAATATTTGATGTTTAAAAATAACTTATAACACCTAAAATGGTTTATTAGAATTAAAAAAAAAGTACAGGGACAACTTTTTCTCAGAACAGTTCTCAATGCAAGTTTTCCAATGACATTAGTATTAAAATAATTTATTTTTATTAGGATCAAATGAGTGATGCATTTTTATAATGTAAAGCTAACAAAAAATATTGTAATGCTAATAAATTTACCGATCTAGGCCCTTATTAACCTTAAAATTAATTTTCATTATGATAAGATGGATAATGTATTTTTATAAATTGAATCCGACACAAAAAATATTTAAATGCTATTGTATTTGATTTTGTGAATCATTTACCATCTTATAATCTTTGCTTCATAACAATTTCTTTCACTGGATCAATTCTGATATACAAGATATAAATTGTTCATAAATAACACTTATTTAACTCCATATGGATACTTACTTAAAATTAAGACGAAAACGTCCGAATCATTTTTGTTACTGGGCAATTAAAGATAGAACAAATATGAATCGTTTGTAGAAACACTGTTTTATCTCGCTATAGATACCAGTTTAACTTATAATTTAGAAGAAAATGTTAGACAAACCTTGGTGCAGTGTCCGCATGAGTAGGTGGTAGTAGTTTTAGCACCAGCTGCTTTAGTTCCAGCTTGAACCACTAGGTGGCGCTCCTGGTTGAGAGGAAGTAGAATATTTAAGTTAATACGAATGCAAGCCAGAAATCAAACAACTATTCGGCTAAAACAAGCAAATATGTTTGTTGTTTAAAAATGCTTAGAAAGCAAAACTTTTTTTCAATGGTTTGTACTTCACATTTTAAATTGAAAAAAAAATTCAAATGAAGACAATTTGAAATTTTAGCTATCAGAACATCTCAAAGCTTTAGCAATTAGGAAATTGCAAAACTCTTGTGGATCCCAATATTGCAAATCTAAAGCGATCTGAAAATCAAAGTTACTTTGGCGATCTGAGATACCTCAAAACTCAGTCAATCCCAAAATTTCCTCTTAAATTTTTCCATGTTTTATGGCTATTTTATGCTAAAACTTTTATGACTTTCCATGCATTTTTTTTGTCAAATATCAAAATTCATTGCTTTCCATGATTGGTTAAGTGGTAGCACCAGTCATCCACCATGTCCCTAAACCTTAGAGAAAGTAACAGACAACACATCACCTGCGTATACAGCTCCGGCTTTATACCATCGTGAACCACAGCCTGGCTTGATTCCTGCCCATCGTCAAAGCCCATCAATCCATCTCTGTGCTCTTCACTCCCTTTCAGCTCTGGGTCCTCATCCATCTGTTGGACATCATCGGTGACATCATCAGCTTGACATGAGACGTCGCGACGTTCGGGGATGAGGGACGTCAGTTTGGTGCAGTCTCCTGATAGGTCGATTGGCGGGATGTCTTGGTGAGGGGAGGGGTGATTGTTGTCTAGCAGGTGGGACCAGCCTGTAGAAGTACAAGTATAATGTTATTTAAGGGCAAATGAGACCAGAGTCCAAAACGAAGTTCCTCTGTGTTAATCCAATGGTAAAATTATTTATCCTACAGACATGGGCCGGATTTCTAAATAAGTAGGCTGTAGCCTAGAGCGGCAAATTTTCGGGGGTGGTAAATTTTAAGACCAATTAAAGCGGCATTCAGCATTAAACATTATTAGAACGATACGAATAATTTTAAGACAGAAAACAAGCAATTCACATGAATGCATAAGTCATAAACATATATTTAGTACTAATATTGTGCAGAAAACATGGTCATTGCGAGGGCAATTGCACCCCCTCCTCTCGGATTTCGATGTTGAAAGAAAATTAGAATTTTAAAAAAATTCACCTATTTCGCTTTCAAATTTAGTGTTTAAAAGTACATACGTAGATGATTCCAATATGTGTATTTATTTCAAACATTTCATACCACCCTATTTTGCAGCTAACCAGCTAACTTTCCCCCGAAGGAAAAGAAAATTGTGACAACGGCGGCAAATCAATCGTAGCCTGCAAGTGGCAAATCTTTAAATCTGGCCCTGCTACAGATATGCATTCTATTAACTGATTTGCGCAGCTAAAAGTTTTTATCCTTTATTTATCTTTAAAATAAATCCACAGTTAACCCCAGGACTTCCCGAGTATACACTTAACAAGCATGATTAAATATGGGAGTCTAAAGGCAAGATTCTTTTTTTCCGAAAACTAAATTTGAAGTCCGTAGCTCTTTGACCCTGGTAGCACAGCAGTATTGGCCAATCTAACTCATACCCATCGTCCAATGCATAATGGACTACATTTTACCGACGCTGGGCAATATCAGGGTGCAATATTAGTTTGAAAGTTATTTGGAAAAAATTTACAATCCAAAATTCTTGATTGAAAAATATTAAGAAACATAATATTTGCCTTTTAACACTTGCAAAATATTTTAATATTGCAGTAAAATTAAGTATTGCACTTTTCATAATTTCCTATATGAACCTCCAGAAACGGGGAAATCTGGTTCAAATCAGTAGAAAATGATCGACTTAATCCAATATTCTCCAAGTTTGGCCGATACCCATACGACATTGGCCAAAATTATTGCGCTACCTGGGGATCTCAAGTAGTAGAGTGGCTTTAGACACAGACCTATGTTACAAAACCCTTTTTTTAAAATTGGTTTCTTTCAATTGAGTAGAAAACACACAATCTAGCTTCTGGGAATTCGACCCCATTGTAATATTTTAATTAATCAAATATTTCATATTAGTTAATTGAAACATTCAGCCAGCAACAAGTTGAATTTATTTTTGCCTCACGTCTTTAATATTAAATATTTGCAGGAATTATGATAGAAAAATGATAATTGCATTAAAAATCTTGACAAAATTTTTTAAAAAAATCTTTTTTTGAACCCACCTTTGTCCTGGTCCATCACAACAACAGAATGACCCAGCTCTGTCGGTTCGAGGATGTGACTCCAGGCTTGGTTGTTGTCTCCGTTTGACAGGACTTTACCAATCTTCTCCTGCTTCACCAGGTGGCGCCAGCTCTCAGGGACACTGATGACTGTCACATGGGAGTCGTTCTTAGAAATCTTTTCGCTTTCAGGAATCACCTGGAAAGGAAAATGAAAAATAAAATAAGAACACCTTTATTAACACTACAGCTATGAAAAAAATAAAGCAAAATAAATGTGCCAAATTTCATTTGATCTTGTATGAAGCAGTTTTACTTTAAAATACAAAGAGATTTACTAGGTTGTAAATAGATTATCAGGTAAAAAGCATTATGTCCCGAATAACCATTACTGAATTAAATACACAGAGTTGGCAGTTTCGCATGTGTAACACTTAACTTCACATGCTGAATAAAAAGGAGGTTTTAAGAAGTTTTTATGGTTCTTAAGAATAATATTTTATAAATAAATTTTCTAAGAACTTGTACAGATTTCATGAATTCTGGATCCAAAAGATTACGCTCTAAAAACTCTGCAGATCCTAAAGATTACGCCCTGTGAATAATGTAGATCCTAAAGATAACATCCTATAAATCCTGGAGATCAGGGGTTCCCAACCGGTGGTACGTGTACCATGGTACACAGGAATATTTCATGTGGTATGTGTGAGTGATGTGAGCAACATGATGCTATAAATAGCTTCTGTAAGCATGTGCAGTGAGCACGTAAGCATATTACTAATAATCATTACAATAACATTATTTTAAGAAATAATCTTTAATTAACTTCTGGATCGGATATTGCTGAGTGTTGTACTATTTTTTACTTGCATGTTTTTAGACCTATAGTTAATAAACAAAACTGTAAATTAATACCATTTTAATCTTTTTATTTCTCCTTTATTATAAGCATGATATAAATAAACAAATATCCATAGCCATTAAATATGAAGTTTTCTCAGGAATTTACTCAGAAAATCGTTGAAGACTTTCAGAAGAGTAAATATTGTACGTTTATTATAATATTTATGCATGGTGGCACGCCAAAATTTCCCAAAAAGTCAAGTGGTACGCAGGTGCAAAAAGGTTGAGAACCCCTGCTGTAGATCCTAAAGATCACGGCCTAGGAACAATGTAGATCCTGAAGATATCTTATGAATCCTACAGATTTAAATATTCTAACCTGTTTCACAACATGTGTCCAGCTCTCCGGTACAGTGATCACAGACTTAGTTGGATGACGCAAAATTCCACTGCCGTCACTTATGACGCCGTCGTTCACAGGTTCCTCCATGTCCCATGATGTTGAATGTCTTTCTGGAGACGTCTCTCTGGTGCCGTGGTCTCGTAGGACGTGTCGCCAAGTCACTTCGTTGGAGTCCTTAAAAAATGTTTATGAATAGTTTATCGGCAATATTATTTTAACTAGAAATAAAATCATATTTTTAGAAACCTATTAACAAATTACAGTTTTAACAAACAGTACAACAAATACATAAGTACAAAATAGTGAACAGTATTAACAAATTTGATTTTTTTTTAAAAATTAATTATGCTCATAATGTCAGGATACATCGCACTGAACATGGAAAAGTGACCTGTTGCACAAATGGCTAATTTCATTCGTCATTGACAGACATGACATAAGACAACTTTTTTGGCTCTTAAAAAATACTAAACGTTAATTGACTGTTAAAAATTACCATGGGGTGATGCAAATAAAGGTCTTGATTATAAAACAATCTGAAATTTTCATTCAAGAGAAAATACTCAAAATTAATTGGGTTAAAGCATGCCGTGACTGACGTGACCAAAATTGAGACACAGATTTTGAGTGACCTTATATCTATAATAATAAAAGAAAGAGTCTGTCTGTCTGTGTGTATGTCTGTGGATCGCAAAATACCTACTTAGACAGCTCTAAAAAATTCGAAATTTTTAATATAGATTCCTTTTAATACCTACGTGTGCACCTGAGGCTTAGTTTTTTCATATTTGATTGTGATTTTTAATTAATATAATTAGTTTAAAAAAAACGTCATCCACGTGGGATTGCGGGACCTAAACAGGGCTTGAAAATACATTGACCGGGCCGAAACGGGGGCTTGACGCCATCCTCTATTAGTTTGATTGGTTGAGATATATGCACTCGCCCTAAGGCTGCTTACGCCTCTATTAGTTTTTGCCTTTTTTAAGTGCGCATGGGCCAACACGAATTTAATTTTGTTTTGGTTTTGAGTGTATTTTCACAAGTAAGCATGCCTCTAAAAGGAAGCTATACGAAGTTAACGGGTTCCCAGTAAGGCGGGACCATACTGCTAGTTATTAATATTTGCTCTTTAACTGGTATGCATTTCAAGTCTAGAATTTTTTTGGAATCAATATAAGATTCTGATGTGCCAACCAGAAAGAAAAAAAATTAAGAAATTTATAAATAGTAAAATATTATAGAATATTTATTAGCGTGACGGACGTGAGAAAGTTTGATGTTCTATATTTCACTCAAATTTTAAATTTAATTTTCGAATTTTTTACAAACTGTTTATTTTGAGGTATAAATAGAGAAAATAATGTGACAAGAATTTTTGCCAAGCAGATTTTGTTTAAAATTAAAAAAACGATGTCTATGGCACATTTTCGTGGAATCAACCAAATATGACTTTTCGAGTTGTAAATGCTATAATATACAAAATTTAAATATCTAGCTGTTAAAGCAAAAATTCAATAGATTGGTAGAACAGTTGGAATGCAGTAAGTAGAGTCTGGTTATGGAAACTTGAAGTCACAGTATAATACAGTAGAACCTCGATTTTGCGACCCCTTCGGTATAAAGACCACTTCGGAAAGTCCCGAACATTTTACCATAGGAATAGTGTTAAACACCCTCTTTTTTGCGACCGGAAAACGAGCAGTTCCTCGATATTGTGACCGAATATTTGTTAGAAATATCAGAAAAAAATTTGCTACAAGAAGCCATTTTCATATTTGCTTCAAAATTTCAACTTGTGGAAGTGTTTGAGTGAAGAACCTTTTTGCTTTTGCTTGAACACAATAAAGAAAGTCCTCTCTAAGCGAGGAAAGGGGTCGAACAATGGATGAATAGGTGAATAGGGCAGGGACCTATTCCGGGAATTCGCCGGGGACCAGTGTTGAAAAAGAAGCCAAGGTCAGCTCAATTTTACACGCATTCTGTAATTGGATGTTAAACATAGATGTAGAGAATACACCATAACATTTGACCATACTGACCTAGTACAATTTGCATGTCTACAAAATGACTCTTAAAAAGCCATAAACATAGCCCAAATTTCTGTCGATGTGAAATGTAATGTCCTCCTTAGTGTGAGAGGGAGAACAATGCCAAGGATTTTCGACAAAAAATAACTGAAATGGTTAATGCCGTAATTAAGAACTCAGTTAAAACTTTGAAACAATCTTCAATTACTTCATTTTTACCTGCCAATAAGTGTAAATACAAAAATAAAAGTTTCTACAGTTATGTATACGTTTTTTCGCAGTTTGTAAGGCTTTTTAGTTAAAATTCTTTATAACGTCCTTTCGATTTAACGACCGTAAGTTGTTGGTCCCGAGAGCGGTCGCTGTATCGAGGCTCTACTGTATAAATTATTAGACACATAACTTACATCTTTGGGAGAGTGTGGGTACCCCAGGTCACTGCTGGTCGACCTCAGCAGGGTGTGGTGAATCTCGTTGTTGGGGTTGGTCAGCTCAAACACTTCCTTGAGGTCGACGGGGAAAGCCGTGTGGCAGGATGGCATCACTCCCTCCTCCATATCACCCTGATGAGAGGAATAACAAATATAAATTAATCTTTTGTAATGAGAGAAATATAGTTGTAGAAATCTGTGAACTTTTTCACACTTACTATATACAGTGGTGGCCAAAATTGTGGACACTTTTTTAAAAATTCTTATTTTTCAACTTTGTGAGATTGCAGAATATATTAATTAAATTTTCAATTAAATACAAACAATTTTACATCAAATTAAAAGTAATTTAATCTTTATAAGGACCAATAAGGATGTACCGCTGTCTCCCTGGACCAGATCCGCTTGTGCTTCTCAGCATTGCACGGATGCGCGATCTGGTGTGCCCGAAATCTTACCACTGGACCGCATGTACTTCTCTGGTATGTACGGCTGCAGCCGTCCAGGGTGTCAGCTTCGTCCTGCTATTAGTTTAGCAAGAATATGTTCGGAGATTTCGTTAATTAGGAAACAACGCCATAATTGAAGGTAGTTTGTTTAATAGAAGTTTAGGTGATAATTTTAAAGTTACAGACATTTATAGAATATTTATGTAAATCAAAAGGCCAACATGGCCACTCCACCACATACTCCAAACTTAACTATCTCTTTTAAGAGTTCGTCACTTTCTGACCAAGTACCAGTGTTCACCTCTTTTGTCCGTGTCGCGGGCCAAGTCTGGCGCGCGCATTGCCCGATTTGGCGACCGGATCTTACTGGACCACTGTGTGCAGATTGCTCAAGCAGTCTATGAGACCTTTGGTCCCATATAATCTGTATCCATGGACACAACACCATCAAAGTAATTTAATGTAGAATTAACAATAAATACAGTATTACAATATCTGTATTACGAATAAGTTATGCACCTAATAGTATAATCTGTCTTTGTTTTGAAAGTCATTGAACCACCAACTTGTATTGCAATTTCAGCATAAGAGAATCCATTGATTGTGCTTGTTTGTTCAACAAAATGAGCATAACTTGATTTGTAATACAGATACTTTAATTCAGTTTTTTTAAATGAAATTCTACATTAAATTACCTTCAACTTAATAATTTAATGCGTGTATTTAAGCGAAATTTAATAAATGCAAGCTTACAGTAACAGTTCATTAAAACACATGAAACTTAAAAAAAATATCCACACTTTTGGCTAACCACTGTAAATCAAGGCTTAAAAAAACTGAGAAATATTACCTGTTCCCGAGGACGGCTTGTGCAATAATGAATGCATCCTATTTTGAAACTAACCCGTCCAACTCTAACTATATACATAGCTTATAAATTACTAAAAATTTCATTTTCTTGAATTTATTTCAAACATTTATATAAATTTGCACATTGAATTAGAAGTTACTTGGATTACATTATGTACAGAAATAAAAGAAATACTATAGGTTACTAAGAGTAATCTCTATTTTTTTTTGTAAAATTAAATTTTTGGTCTGAAAAAAGAACTAACAAGTTTTTTTAAAATTAGAGGTTTTTTTTTTTGCTTCACTCCCTTAAAAAAAATTGTATGTAGATATTCTTTAGATAAAAATATTCTTCATGCAATCGTATACTTAAAGTAAGTTTTGAAAGTTATTTTGGAAAGCTAACATTTTACATTTGCTGAGGGGTATGTCAATTCAGTAGAATACAAGTTTGAGAGGTAAAACTACAAAAAATTTTCGACTATTTATTGTCGAAATAACTTTTTGGCATATCAGAGAAAGGCCTGAAGGTTGCCTGCACAGAAGGAGATTGTTTACAGGTGGTCAGTAATTTTGGCAATGAGCCGACTAGAACCTTTCGCAGGCAAAGGCAAGCGTGAATTATCGTTGCACTAGAGCTGCACAAGGGCTATTCTAGCCTAGACAAAATAAAGCAGCAAATGTAAACAAAAGATAAATTACCTCGGAGAGGGACAGGGCCTTCTTTGGCAGGCTCAGGTCCTGGTAATCACATTCCGAGGACACATTTTCAGTGAGGAAACTCTCCTCCTTGTCTGGCATCGCTTCTCTCACTTCAGTTCACTTCTTTAGAAGATGGATTCTTCCTCTTCGATAAACATTTTGCTTGGAGTGAAAGCTAGGCCATGGTACTTTTTTGTATTTCATTTACCTGTTGAAGAAAGTATTATTCAGCTTTTGTTCACATTTTAAACTTTCTTTCTTTTTGCTTTGCAAACAATACAATATAATGATGATACAATGACAATACAAAAGGATAGAAAATTTGTAAATGTTGTTCTTATTATTATATTTTTGTTTGAAAGACACCACCAACCAATCTTTTATATAAATATACTGTCTATCTTCCAATACTCTGCTTTAACTTTTAGATTTCCAAAAATCTTATTATTAGGTTTTTTTCTTCTTTTGACTGCATAACATAAGAGACCTAACTTTTCGATATTTTCCTGTCCAATACGAATTTCAGTGAGCATTTAAAGAGTTAAATAACAAGTTTACCAGTAAAATAACAAGTCATTGATAAATATCACTTTTAAAAATTTAATATCAATCATTAGATCAGGGTAAATCATTGCTTAAATTATTTATAAAAATCAACTTAAAATATTGTTTACAAATAATTTTAAACTGAAATATGCTTAGAATAATAAGTAAAGGAAACTTACAATACATTAGCGCAAATTCCTCATCTTGCTTTTTTTGTGGAAATGGGATTCTCGTTTTTGATATATATATATATATATATATATATATATATATATATATATATATATATATATATATATATATATATATATATATATATATATATATATATATATATATATATATATAGAGAGAGAGAGAGAGAGAGAGAGAGAGAGATATTTGTAAAAATATAAAAATTATTTCTTAACAATAATAAATTTATCAGTAATGCAAAGACAAATATATACTTTTAACAACCGGACAACAACAGAAGCAAAGAAGATAAATTACTGGATTTATACAAGTCTTTGGATAATAGTTAATAAAGTTTCTTAATTTTTAAGTCTTAATTTAAAGACTTTTAATTAAATTTATAATTTAAAAAATGAAATACAAATCCAATTTTAGGTAGCTTCATCAACAACACCAAAACACAATGCTAAGAAAACAACATTACAGAACTAAAAGTTTGCAGCCAGAACCGAAAAGGGAAATATATTTGTAACGGGTTTGGTTTCTTTTTACTTCCAACTGTTTACTACTAGTGGTGACTGTGGGATTGATTAAAAGAGCTCGGGATGGACTTCGCAGGTGATACGGTTTTTTTCTCTAATTTTTTACTACTATTGTACTCTTCTGTTGTAAAGTAGCTATCCGATATGTGCATAGGCATTTTTTAAATAAGGACAGTTTTGCATGAACGGTGTAAAGTAACGAATGTATTTTTTGCCTCTTCACTGCCCTTTGCTTAACTTCATTACTTAAATCTTCAAGGCTTCCACTATCTAATTCTGATTTCGTTAGGTTGCATCAAAGTTATTTTTAATAGTCTTGCTTTGTTGAAGTTCATAGTAAAACCTTCCAGTTCATAATAAAATTTTAACCGACATCAAAGTCGACATCACAATGTAAATTTGCAATAACAAACAAACCAAACCCCTCGAATTTTGCATCGCTGCCAAGACGTCATTCGAACCGATCACACGAAAAAAAAAGTAATAAAGTGAAGTCATAGCAGGTAACAACAGACAGCACCACAACATTCACAATTCACACAGTGGCGAGATATGTGTGTTGTTGTTTTTCCTGACAAAATCTCCCGTTTCCCAAGATAACACTGGATAATTCGATTCCTTTTTGATGTCTGAGACATGGACGGTTACGACGAAGACCTAGAGGAGGACGCCTCGAGGATTATGAAGGACCTGAGCCTGTTCGAAGTGCCGACCCGGGAGAGCTACACCGCCAATTCCTCGCTGCGGAAATCGGAGACCTCGGCCGGCGAGGAGTTCGCCAAGAAGCGAGAACTGTACGCCAACCTCAACCTGGACCCGAACTCGGACCACAAGGTGTACCAGAACGTCTCGGCGGAGTCGTTCTACGGTAGGATTCGCGCCCCGGACTACAGGCACTGCGATATGATGAGGTCCCCAGGGGCCATAGAGAGTTTGGTGAAGATAAAGGACCCCCCTGCTTACCCCAAAGTGGACAGGGCCAGTGTCATCGCGGCCGCCAAGTTCCCGACGCCGAAGCAGCCTAACCACGTCCAACCGACGGCGGGGATTCAGACGAACGGACAAAATAAAGGGTATGTGGGCGCCAACTCGAACCACAGTCAGCTCAAGTATGTCAACAACGTCGCGAACAAGAACCTTGCCAGGAACTCTAATGTCAACGAGAGGTAAGTCGTGTATTTCTTTAACCGTCGTTTAATGCCTATGTAAATTTGAAGCCGATGATAATGTATAATGTTTGAAAAGATGTGATATTGGTCATTGAGATCGAATTTAGAGATAGGGAGAGATTTATATTGGACTTGGTAGGCACTTGCATTCCATGCAAAAGGTCCCTGGTTCGGTCCTGTGCATTAAAATAACTGCGGACCTGTAAATGGTCTGTGCTGCTTAATAGTCAAAAGGATAGTACCCTGTGTAAAGAGAGTACACGCTAAATATGCCCCAAAGTCCCAACACGTACTATGTTTCAATAAAGAAACTTACTTTGAGTGCTTGCTCAGTGTTAGCTCGTCACTTGGCTGTGGTTTTAAATTACAAAGCCAAGAGCCCTCATGTTTTTCTAATAAATTTACTGTACGGTTTCCGAAATTTCGCCATAAGTCCGTATTCTGGCGACTTTCCAGAACAGAAACTCAACCGAAATGAGCAAATAACGGTCAAATAGGGTTTCTGGAATACGTCATCGTTGCAAAGTCAATTTATTTGAATCATCAGTCGAAGTCACACAAAAAAATCCACAAAAAATTATTTATGGCCAAATCCGAAAAACCACGCCAATGGTTACCGTACAGTAAATCTGATCTGCTCTAGTGTGACAATTATTACATGTAACTTACCATGGTAGTGACATTGACAGTAGTACAAATTCAAATGAAATGGGTGTTCGAACATACTCTCCAACTGGATAATTAGAGTTATAGACCTGAACGAAAGATCGTGGTTGTAATGTTGCCCTCTAGAGGTCCAAACAAGGTAGCATGAACTACTCTTCAATGATTTAGAGTTGGTATACACATTGAACTAGAAGAAAAGGAGAGTTAGGTGTGTGATTCGCTGAACAGGGCAGCAAACAAGCCAGTTCAATAATGAAACGCGGAGGAATACACGGCACTGCAGCAGAAACAAACAGGGCAGAAAACCTAGAAGCTTGCCTCTTTCGCTTTTCGTCTTCGCTGGTTCTTAGTTAGTAGATCCACATGGTTATATCTTAAAAAAGTTAGAATTTAAAGTTAAAGAAAGTTAATTTCTTTCAAACTCACAATTTTAAAATACATTTAGGAGACCAAGTCAATATGATAGAGGGGTTTTATACAGGTATTGCATACGAGTGTAGGGAAAATAGTCCTTTTCTGCCCTGTTCGCTTAACTCATTCGCTGCCACTAAATCATCGATAGAGTCTTCATCGATAGAGGCTGATGAAGTAGAAAAACATCCTGTTTTTTAAACCTGTTCGTTACAATGGAAATAAACTAACTGTTCATTTTTGAACAAGTACAAATCTTAGTTCGAGATCGTAAAATAGCAAGGTTAGGTTGAATTAACGTCACTAACTAAAGCTACACGATAGCTACCTAGTCGTAAAAATACAAGGAAATGTTCCTGGCCTTTTCCAACGAGATAACTCATCACTAATAATTGAACCGAAAGCCAATTACCACATTTGCTTCAGTGATTAACTTTTCGACTAAGAGATCTTCATTAAATTTTCCTAATTCATATTTTTTGGGTAGTTTTTGTTTGAAAAAAATATGCAAAAAAAATGAAACAGACTATTTGCAATTTTTTTATAGCTAGATTGTTGAATAACAAACTGAATCACTTTTCAGAATGCGGTATATCTGGTGTCTGGTCGCCCTACACTTGAGACGAAGGATTTAATTTCCTCGTAATTTTAAATCGAATGCTCTCTTTCAAATCACCAAGTATTATTCCAAGCACAGAAGGATCGGTTGCAAAAGTTACAAACGAACTTGAACTCATAAGAACGGTTGGCGAAATGGTACTATGAATTTGATCCGAATGTGCTGTTATCGGTGAATCGGAACCATGCGACTCCTTTAGGAGTCAGTGGCATCCAACGTGTTAAAAGGGTGCAAGTGGGTTTTCGCCTCGCTGACACTTCACCCAAGTTTCCCTTCTACCTCAATGGGTAAAAAACATTCAATACATTAGTATTGCATATGTTTTAGCAGAGTTCATTCTAGAATTAAAAAAGGGCAGGGTGCTTCAAATATAAAAAGGGCACTTGCAAAAAGTTTAGGGCATCTAAAATGGGATAAAATAGTTTTTTAGGAATTTTAGAAAATAGAAAATACACTTGCATACCAAATTAAATATTTATTAGTTTTCTACTCCATCATTTTATGAAACATCTTTTCTAGTAAGTGAAGGAACATAATGAGGCACTTATGCCTAACAACGAGCCAGAACTGCAAACAGATCTCCTCGAGCGAAGTGGTGAAAATCATTAATGCTACTAATCAAACAAACATGGATTTTATTTGCATTCAGCTCTAGCATTTAAAATTAAAAGCATGGTTCATACACTTTTTCCAAGTTTAGCAGAACTCCAATTATTCAAAGAGGTGCTGACTATAAGAATACCAGAAAAATTAAACTTGGCCTACCTGTTACTGTTCCTCTTTATTCAATGTCATGTCTAGTAATTTTTTTTGTACCCACCAAAAATATTACTAAGAATGACATCCAACAGAGGCAAACAAAAAAAATAGGCCGAGTTTGTTATAAATCCCATAAAAAATTTAGTACACTTTTTCCAATATTCTAATATAAGTTGAAAGAAAAAAAAAACTTTTATAAAAAGATACAACTCAAACTGAAACAAAAGCTATAACCCAAACAACATCATAATTTGGATTTGGTTAAACCGAAATTAAAACTTCATTATCTCACAGCCCAACAATACATTGAGTAATTGATTACAATATATCGTTTCTCACATTAACTCTAATTATCCAAATTTACAATTATATGAGCGTGGTTAGGTTCCAATTCCAATTGCTTAGATAATTGGAGTTGTACTGCATACTTTTCAAGAATTTTTTCCAGAAAAATTCAAGAACTAGTAGTTACAAACAAAAATTTATTTATATATAGCGTGTATAAGCCAACACTCCATAAAAAAAACAACTAAAACCAATCTGAAACCCCAGTATAGGACAAAATAAAAAAAAGAGCCCAAGTTTCAAAAGTAATAAAAAATAACATTTCAGCTGCTCTTGTGATCACAAGGTCACGACTCAAAACGATAGATTAGAAGAAAGGATTCTGGTTGGTCCAATTAGTCCTGTACCAGAGCTACAAAAGTATTGCGACACTCTTCCCGATCACGCATCAAAGCCAGCGAACTGTCAATCATTAAGTATAGGCAATGTGACGTCATCAGTAGGTTTCTAAAAAATTACTAGGCCGCAAAATAATCAAATCAGGAAGCATGAACTGCATATTTTTAGTCCGGATGAAGATGATCCTCTTTCAATGGGGGATTGCACCCGTTGGTCAATATTTGAAGACATCTTATTGTTATACAATCCTAATTCATCCATTAAATTTTAATTAAAATTTTTACTTTTATTATTAAAATCTATTATTTAAACTTAGTATTTATCAAAATTTAAGTTTAGTTTTCATCGATATAGACCGAGAATGAAGGAAATAATTTTTTTAGGTTGGTGGGTGTTGCGAAAACCCTTTGTCACGGCATTATTTTTTAGGGATAGGATAGACCGATGGCGAATTTCGGCCGATGGGCCGATGCCGATTGTTCAAAAATTACATCGGCCGATGGGCCGATGTTTTCCGCCTTCCATCGGCCGATGCCGATGGAAAATAAACAAAATTCCGAGATTTCGGAGATCCGAAAGTCGCTTAACTCCGGGGATCCGAAAGTCGCGGAACTCCGGAGATCCGAAAGTCGCGAAACTACGGCGATTCGAAAGTCACGAAACTACGGGGATCCGAAAGTTTCAAAACTCCGGCGATCCGAAAGTCTCGAAACTCCGGGGATCCGAAAGTCTCGAAACTCCGGGGATCCGAAAATCGCGAAACTACGGCGATATGGATTTAAAAAAGAAAAAAACATCGGCTTACATCGGTTTGCCGATGTTTTTTTATGCCGATGGCCGATTTTTTTTCACTAACTTACCATCGGCCGCCGATGGTAAAATTTTCAAACAATCGACGCCGATGCATCGGTCTATCCCTATTATTTTTGCTCAAAATTCTCGATCGTCTATCTAATTCTAAAATCGATTATCTTAGGTATTTTTTAATAATTAAGTTTAGAAAAACGGGTTTAAAAGTATAATATAACATAACCTGGGTTAAATAAACTTTTGAAAAAGTAAGTTGGATAAGAAGAATTTTTGAAAAAACGCGGACATTTTTAAAAGAAAATCGGCAACGAGGGCGGGATTTATTTTGTAAAAAAGGGCAACGAGGGCGGGATTTATTTTGTAAAAAGGCATTTAGGGCGGGATTTATATTAAAAAAAGGCGGGCAGGGCGCCGCGCCCCGTGAAAAACGCCAGAATGATCTCTGGTTTTAGTCCCCGTAATACCCTCACCGCCCGACTTTGGACTAGCCACCAAAACAAACCTAACCAAATCTTTAATGTGGTTGTATGATGTGCCTACTCATTTGAAAGTGGTTTAAAATGGTGTAGTTCTAGTGCTGTATTATTTCAACAATACTAAATCCTGTTGTAGATGATTATGGCATTTCTGAAGTTGCTTAGAATGTGTTAGTCGCATTAAGTACAAGTATTGAAGAAAATTTTCGATATTCAAACAGTTTCATTAAGAAGCTTTCATTTAACAACTATTTTTAGATTCTTAGTGCACAATAAGTTCCGGAACACCTAGTGCATTCAGGCTGGAATGCTATTTGGCGACTTTTGGTGTTCATGAAAAAATAAACACGGGTTTGCTATAGTTAGTAGTATTTATTAAATATTTTTACATAATTTTTGTACACTATATTTTCAACTTGAACCAACTTAAAAATAAATTAGTTTGATAGTTTTTTTTAACAAGATTGGTGTAAACATCAAAGTTGAACTTGAATGCTTACCAAAAAAAGTATGTTTTCGCTACTTGGCCGCAAAAGTTGAGCTGTAAAATATATTTTTGAGTTATTCCGTAGCCCTAAACTTACACTTTCTTCCAGGCATTCCCACGACTCCTTACATTCCAGCCCCCGTAGCAGCCTCAGCAGCTCGAGTGGTAGCCGAGAATCGCAAAACTCTGGCTCCCCAAGAACCAGCTACACGGGCCCAATCTACGAGAACTTGGCCAACATCCGAGCCGCCACGGCTACTAACATACCAAAGAATGTTTCTGCTGTTGCCCATACAGGGTAAGTACTTCACTATCATTTTTAGTAAATTTTATTTAACGTCATGCAATGAACTATTCTATACTTTGTCTGACCAGAATGTGAGAGCTTCTTCCCCATCTCTTTGCTTTTTTTTCTTCTTCGAAACTGTGTTGTCGTGTTTTTACCCACCCTACTTGGGTTTGAACTGTACGTATTGTTAACCCCACGACACAAACTCGAGCACTTCAGGTTTATAAAAGTTTCCTGGAAATCCAGGCGAAGGGATGGGGCAAGAAAGTCTTTTCAAAGCTCCCATTCTAGCTAGACAAGGTATAAACGAGGTGTGGATATTGCATTTGGAGAGATTCAAACACAAATTAACTAAATTCAACATTTTATTTATTTTTTATTTTTTGGTCACAGGTTGAAGACATACATATGCAGCTTGTTTGGTTATGCTAATAGACCATTAAGTTTTGAGCTTGTGTACTATTTGAAGAAGCTAATTGGGGCCAAAAATTTCAGGTTCAAGCTTACTAGCCTCAAGAAATAGTTACTCGCCGCCAAAATTTCAAACTCTCTTTTCCCTATCCGATCCGAAGCGGTTGCCAACTGTACAGGAGTTGGATCCTCATTTCAATTTTTCACTGATTGCCCTGGGAAAAAAAGTTTTTCCCGCATCAAAAAGCGCTTTTTTTTTCTTTTTTACTGAAATTTTGTTAGTCGTCAGCCCAAAGTTTTCAGGTGACTTGGCGACTGGAAATTTTGTGCCCTGAGCTAATTTAATGAAGACTTGGGCTTCAAATTATTCGTTTCTCTCCAAATAAATCACTTAAGGCTTACAATTAGCTTCAGTTTGTAACTACTCGAGCCATTTCAGGTAAACCAACGTAGGAGAGACTTGTTGCCTTATAGATAAGATTTTTAATAAAATGGATCTAAATAGGAACTTGCTATTCTAGATTGACTCAAAAGTCTGCTTTTGACCCAAAGAAGAAATTATACTAGTGTTCTTGATCTGCAGTTTAGAAACATCACTGTAATTGTCCTCATTTTTTACCAGGAACCTGTACGAGCAATGCCACCCAGAAATTTCAAGGCCTAATAGTGTCTTAGAACAAATTTCAAGACCCAACAGTGTTTTAGAAAGAATTTCAAGGCCCGGCAGTGTTTTAGAAGTAATGTCAAGACCCAACAGCGTTTTAGAAGCAATGTCGAGGCCCGGCAGTGTCCTAGAAGCAAGGCCCTGCATTGGTCTTATCTCCAAGCCTCCTCCACCTTACCCCTACCCCACCATTGAGCCTGAAGACCCTATCTATGCCAACTTGCAAGAGCTTTCGCTTAACCCGAGGGTCCAAGGTGCGTATTTTTTAAGTTCTTAAGGTTCAACCACAAACTCCTACATGAGATGCCAGCTAATTTAAAAATAGAAAATACCTGGTTCATGATGATTGGCTGACAAATCAATTAGAGACACGTCAAATAAATAAATCGCCATCTTATGCAGAAGTTTTTTATGTATAATTTTATATATATTTGCAGTTACAGGCGTTATTACCCTATTCTGGAAAAATATAAATTATTCCTGTGGTATCCTTAATCAAATTCATTAATAGTCTCTCTACTAATTTCAATGACTTGCCAACTTTCATTTATGTAACAGAAGGATACCAGTGTCTTTAATTTATTATAAAATATATATATTTTATTTAACCCTTTCAGTCCCAGTGATGCCATTTGGCGTCATAATTTTTCTGATCCTATTTACAAAAAAATAATACGCCCATATATTGGGATTAATGAAAAATATTTTTTAACAGAAAAAGTTGAAAGAATCTAATGATGTGCTTTTTGATATCATAAATGGCTATAGACGATCAGAAATTTGTTTCTTACATGTTGATGCCAAATTGTCATTGGGACTGAAAGGATTTGAGTAAAGTTCACTAATTTGTAAGGTAAATTTAACTATATTTAATATTGCTTTGACCTATTTTTTCATTGCAGAAGCATGCACAAAACCAGCAGAATCCTCAGCCCAGAGCTATGGAAACATCTACAGCAATGTTCAGATGGTTCAGCACAAACCAGCTCCAAGCTACCCATATCCATCAAGAGGTGGTTCTGTCGTTTCAGTGGGCAGCAGGGACTACCCTCTGGTGTCAGCTGGGTACAGCTGCCAGCCTGTTAGCACAGCAAACATCTTCCAGGTACTTAAATTAAGCAAATCTTTTATCCAGAATCTTAATAACTAGATGTGAAGTAATACTAATTACTCTTTGGGGCTGGGGAGTTGAGTAGGTTATGCATTCACCTAGCATGCGAAAGATCCCAGGTTTGGGTCCGGACATCACCAAAATAACTGCCGACCTATAAATTGCTCGTGTTGCCAAAAATGTCGGATGAATAATACCCTGTGTAGAGGGAGTGCACATTAAATATCCTTCAAAGTCCTAACACTGCGTACAATGTCGCCCTTAACGGTAGTGTTGGGTGCCTATTAGGGTGTCGGCTTGTCACTTGAATATGGTTCTTAAATACGACCTGTCACGAATAGCCCTTGTGAAGCTCTAGTGCGCCGATAATTCTAAACTAAACTAAAAAATGACGATTTTGTGCTCCCTTTATCACAAAATCTGAGAATGCAACCCCTGAATTACTGACAAAAATGCTAAACTTTTATTTACTTTTGCCTTATCCGATCTTCCAGGTGGTGTCCAGCAGCAGCACTTCCCAGTTTCAGAACATCGCCGCACCTACTGCCAATCCTCCAAACTCATCCAAAAGTTACATGGTTGCCCAGCATCCAGACGTCTCCTTCACACCCATTCAGAACCAATCACTGTCAAGCAGCACGCAGAGTTTGATGTCGGACCATCGTCTTCAGACAATGAGTCCGTCACTTGTTGCCAGCACGCATAGCCAAATTCCAGGACAAAATCGAAGTGTGCATTCCTCAAGCCAGAATCTTCTTCCCAGCTACAGATCTGGCAGCACGCAGAGTCTTGTGTCTGGCGATCACAGCCGACCAACAGGAAGCATCTCCCAGAACACGCCCTCACATGGTCTGTCCGGTAGCCATGCCAGTTTGAACAACCTCCCTTCTCCCCAATCCAGCAATCTAAATCACTCTTCAATTCATAACCTCCAGTCTTCTCTGTCAAGCAATTTGAATGTGAACAAGTTGGCTTTATTGCACAATCTTCAGTCTTCACTGTCGAGCAACTTAAATTCTTCAATGCGTAACCTCCCAGCATCTTTGTCCAGCAATCCCAATATCAGCAACTTGCACAACCAGCAATCAGTGAGCCAGTCCTCAGAGAAAAACCTCCATAACATTCAGTCCTCCCTGACCAGCAATCCAAGCTTGTACTCCTTCCATAACCTGCAGTCGGCAGGTTCCAATAACTCTCCATTGATTCACAGCGTTTCCAGCCATCCCAACCTCAGCAGCCTATCTGCAATGCACAACCTCCAGTCTTCTCTGGCGAACAATCCCAACTTGCAGCACCTTCATTCTTCTTCCTTATCCAACAATCCCAACTTGCAGCATCTCCAGGCCAGCAATCCCAACTTGCCTCTTATGCAAAATTTGCAATCGCCATCCCATCAGTTGCACAACCTCCAGCCAAGCAACCATAGCTTACACAACCAAAGCTTGCATAATATCCAGTCCAGCAACCACAGCCTACACAACCTCCAGTCCAGCCACCAAAGCTTGCAGAATCTACTGTCCAGCAACAACGGCTTGCACAACCTCCAATCCAGCAACCACAATTTACACAACCTCCAGGGCTCCAGCAACAACTCGCATTCACCTTCCCAACCGGGAGCCTGTCATTCTCGAGAGCCCTCCGTCCTGGTGAAAATGCAGCTCCCGCTCCCGGCACACTCCAGGATAATGACCTCCACCTCCCGGAGGTCAATCGTTGCAGCCTCAACAGCCGGGGGGCAGCAGCCTCTTCCTCCCCCGCCCCCATATCCCGGCTCGGGTGGAGGAGCAGTTTCCAAACAGCTCAACTCGACCAAGAACCTCCTGCCGTACAATGTGACTCCGCCGAGGCAGAAGGGACCGACGGAGGCGGAGAAAAAGATCGAGGCCCTGACCAAGCAGATTGAGGACGAGATGGAGACCAATCCGGAGGGGGACTTTTTCGGTGAGTTTTCTTTATTATATATTTTTAATCATTATATTTACACCACTGATAACAAGTAATGTGGGCATACCAAAATAGACCTTGCCGCAGAGAAATTTACTGTGCGGAGGAAATTGGGTAAACAACGCAGCTGGCGCCGAAATTTCGCCTTCTCTGATTGGCTGCTCCTTTGACCCTGATATTCGTGCGCCCTGTTACGTCAAAATCTAAGTAAAAATTAATTAAAATTACACTCTAACGGAAGCTAAACTAATAAAAATAATAAATTTATGTCTTGAAATAACAAATAAAATTGTTTATTGAATGTGAAACACCTTTTTTATTCCATTCTCACACTCAAAAATGAAAACTATTTACCCTTTTTCTGGTAGAACATTTGTTTACTGCAAACTTAATGTCGGTTTTACTGTAGGTTCCTATTCTGGATAAAGTATAGATAACACATTTGTGGGGTTCTGAGTACAAGCAGAGAACCTTCTTGTTAAATCTGTGGGTCCGAAAGTCTATAATCGATTATAGTGCAGTTACTATGATTGGCTGGAGAGAATGCTCTAGGCTTTGTGCCAATAAGAATACTGCACTCATCCTGCCTTCCAAGCATTGCTCTGGAGGCACACAATAACAACATCATGTAGTGTTAATTATTATTTATTATGTTGATATCTTTCTGATACAAGCTTAATATTGAGTGCTGATTGGGAATATTTCAAGCTATTAAGAAGGAGTAATCGCTTCTGTTTCATATCTGCTTCACTGTTTTTATAGATTGTACAGTCACTAGTAAAATATCCTCAAGTTTGACAGCCCTGGTATCATACAGCATAATTTATATCGTTTTGACTTGCTACTGACATCAATCTCTCATAAGGATATCAAATGGACATCAGGTGTTGATTGTCTCATGCTGCTATTAAAGGAAATTAAACACTCCACTTTATCTAAACACATATTACTTGGAGAAAAATTCAGATAGTTTTAAATTTGAAAATCATTAAGGCATTGGGAAGATATAAGGTACTCAGTTATTTTAAGTTTATTATATTTTTGGTATTATAGATAGTAGTTTTTCTGCAAAAATTTTGGCCCAATAAATCGCTTTTTTTAACAATTTGATAAAATGCAATAAGCTAAAAGAGGTTATTCTAAATGTCATTTAAAAAAATTAATTATAGTAATTTACCAAATACTCATTCCAACAAAAAATTAAATTCGGTGAAAATTATCAAATATCAAACGTAAAATCCTATATAGCGGTTTAACGTACCTGGAATTTGAAATTTTTTTAAAAAAAATTTGGATTGTGGATGGATTTTTATTTTATTTTTTAATGTTTTTTTATTCAAAGAATATCACCTCTCTCGCGATCGTCAACACATAACATTAAAAATAATAATTACATCAAATAAATCTGGAGCAAAACATCCCAAAAAAGAACAAAGTTTTTTTTTTTTTTTTAATGTCTCTACATGATTCGAAACTATACAATAACAACAAAATAAACACTTTGCTCAGGTCACGCCCCCTGGCGGCCGTACCAAAAGCATCGATTTCAATATTGGCCCTCAAGAAAGGGTTTGACCCCAGTTTGCCCTCTCAACCGGTTGATTGCGACGACACTTTGCGGTCTGCATTGTTTTGGTAATGAAGCTTTCGTATTCGCCCGCTGATCGAATGTGGTTTACGACACTACCCACACGAATTGACGATTTTTCTAGCAAAAAAGGGGTTTGGGAGCCAAAACGGCCTTGCATGAGGAAGGTCCCAGGTTCGGATCCGGGCATTGCCAAAATATCTGCCGATAACGGTTTGTGCAGCCTAAGAAATACAAAATGCCTGTATAGAGCGGTGGCTCGCTATATATACTCGATATAGAACTTTTGATAAGTTTAAAAATAATTTTAATAATTTTTTTAAGAACTGTAATATCGTATTGACCCTCGTTCAGCTTCATTTTTTTATAGAAATAAATGACTAATATCTGTAATCAAAGGCTGAAAACTGATATTTGGATCTTTTATAGCATCAGGTCAATTTCGGAACTAATGAACGTGTTAATTGTTTATGGGGTGGTTTAAAAAATTCCCCAAATCTGGACGTCAGGTCCCAAGAGGTTATGAACCAAATAAAAAAATCGACCAAGACCATATTAAATTCTTTGTTTTACCCTGATATCCTATAAGGGGCAGGGTCTGAATACACTGGGCATGTTTCAGGCCTTGAGTGGCAACAGAAATCTCGAGCCTCGATTGGTGAATCAATGTTACGTGGGAACAGGATACCTATCGAAGGAAGTATATGAATAAAAGCTGGAATAAATTTGGTCACGTTTTGTTGTTAGCAAGGACTGTTTCATATCACGAATCGAAAGCGAAAGTCCGCTCCATTATTTAATGGCATCTGCTGTGGTTTCTTCTCCAACCAGCAGAAAATCACTCTACCGAGTAAATCGCTTTTTAATACTATTCTCACGGATGTGAAGTATAAAAGAAAGAACAACGCGTTGCTGTGATCTGTTCGAGGAATTCACGGTCCCACTTAACAATAAAGATTCTTCGCTGGTACTGTCATTTAACTATTGCACTAAACAAATCGAATTTTAAAAAATCCATCGAATTGCGTTTTGAAATGAAAGTTGGTGTTAGTTAAATCTGTAGAAGTATTTAAAAGTTATGACTCCGCTTGAGATGTCGCTATATTAAGGATGCGTTGGATGCCAACTCAGGTGTCGGCCTCGTTAGTTGATCGCGATTCAAAATGCCGTTGTCCGTAGTTCTACTGTGACGTTAATTCAAGCAAAACGTATGGGGGTGGGATACCGAAGGGGTTAAAGATTTAAGGATTAGGTTGAATGATCGTCGCACCTACTGTGCTACGGGGCTGGGGAGCCCAGTCGGTTAGGCATTCGCCTAGCATGCGGAAGGTCCCTGGTTCGGGTCCGGGCATCGCAAGACCTATAAACAGTCCGTGCAGCCAAAATATCCGACGAATAATACCCCGTGTAGAGGAAGTGCACATTAAATATGCTCAAGTCCCAACGCTGCGTACGCTGTCGCCCTTAACTGTTTCGTTGGGTGCCTATTCAGATGTCGGCTCGTCACTTGACTCTGGTTCTAAATTACAACGCCACACCCGTCGCCAATAGCCCTCGTGTAGCTCTAATGCGACGATAATTCAAATCTAACCTAACCTGCGTAGTGTCAGCAAATTTAACGTGGACACTTTTACCAACAAGTTGTATTATTCGTTGGACTTATTAACTGTACAGACCGTTTATATGTCAGCAATTTTTTTGACCTTTCCCTGACCCGATCCTGAGACCAATCGCATGCTAGGCATGTACCTTACCGACTCAGATCCTAAAGAAGACTAGAAAAGAGATCAACTATTCTTTGGAAAGAATCGTTGCTTCTGAAATTGTTCTCTTCTTATTCTTTCTTCTTATTTCATTTTTTCTGTAACTTTTGCATCTATTTTCACTCGGTTATGAAGAAAGTGTTGCTTTATTTTTTTTGAAGGCACACCTCATATTGCACGGTCTGTTGGTTTTAGGACCATCTTCTTCCATTTCCGAACAATCGCGATGAACTCTCGTGTATGGTCTTATTTGGTCGCGTGTTCACAACGCTGAAAAGGTGACAATGTGACTTGTGGTCATTAGATTTATCTTTTATATCGTCTTAATGCTTTGTTGACTGAGGGACGAGTAAAGTTTTCCTTTCGACACGTTTTTTCTCCGTTCGGTAGGTTTTATTGTAATGTAATAACAACCAGTTTTGCCAATAATAGCGTGATGGTATAAGTGCTGCCTTCACCCTGTGCTGTGAATTTGCACGTGAAAAATTTGTGTGGTATAGGCGAAAACTTTTGCTTCCATATTGGTGATTGGGAGCAACTGCCTCTGTTTAAATGCTAATATAATTTTTTGTACTTGTTTAAATTCGTTCAAGTCTAATAACAAAAAAAATCAAATTCGCGGGTACAAGCGATAAAGTCGCCAAAAATATACAAATGCCGCCAAACAGAATATTTTCGATGATAACGTTTAACCTTATGTACTGTGGTTCTTTAACTGTGTCTACTGTGTTTTGTCACTAAAGATTTTACTTGGCGGGATTCACGCCCGCGAATTTGAGAAGTTCCAACGAAATTTGCGATCTTATTTTGCGACAAAAGAAAATACTAAGAAAAAGAAATGTTCATCTGATTGCATTTGAGTAAGTTTCCTGTTTATCCGTCGCAGAAGGAAGTCTTGGAACTTGCGATAAACGGAATTTTTCCGAGGAATTTTGCATCTTTTTTTTTCCCTCGGTGATTGTTTCTTTGCTTCCAAGTTAAACTCGGCTTCTTCAAATGTTCCTCCTAAATTCGGATATCTAGAGATTTGCTGGCACATGCTTTATAGTCGCCAAAAATATACAACAGAAAATTGTGCCACCAAATGAAATATATCAAATACAAACCTTTAACTGTGTAGACTGTGGTTAGTGAACTGGGTATACTGTGTCCTTTGACTGTGTATACTGTGTTTTTTTCGTCATAAAACTAAGTTTGGTGCGCCTAATATTAAAAGGGCTGGGGATCCCAGTCGGTTAGGCATTCGCTTAGCATGCGTAAGGTCCCAGGTTCGGGTCCGGGCATCGTCAAAATAACTGCCGACCTATAAACGGCCCGTGCACCCAAAATGTCCGACGAAATACCCCGTGTGGAGGAAGTGCACGTTAAATATCCTTCAAAGTTCTAACGCTGCGTACGATGTCGCCCTTAACGGTTGCGTCGGGTGCCTACTCAAATGTCGGCTCGTCACTTGACTGTGGTTCTAAAATACGACACCCTTCGCCAATAGCCCTCGTGTAGCTCTAGTGCGACGATAATTCAAAACCGAAACTAAACTGTGATCCTTTGACTGTGTATATTGTGTTTTTTCGTCAAAAAAATACGTTTGGTAGCTTAATGTTTAATTGTATTGTATCTATGTGACTCGTGTTTCTAATTTATTCATCAAGTCTTCTACCTTCTAAATGCTTCAGATGGTGTAACGCTGTTGTTGTTTTCATTTTCCTACCTACTACGGTTTCATTGGTTGCTTCGGTTCCACTCTCAAAATGACTGATATGGATGAAAAGAACCTTTTCTTTCTTATGCAAGCTTTATTTAATGTTTTGAAAAACCAACTGCACAGCAAGAAGTTGTCATTTAAAAAAATTATAATTAGTAAAATATGCTTCCTAGATACTACTCCCTAGTTTTCAATTACTATTTTTCGAATAAGAAAGCAAAAGAAATTCCAGACACCAAATGTCGTCACTTGACTGTGGTTCTAAAATACGACGCCCGTCGCCAGTAGCTCTCGTGCGACGATAATTCAAATCTAACCAGACAACAAATGAAAACAAACCGTTGGAGCCGTTGCCAATCCACGACGTGAAACAACCCCATTGAAATAAAGTTTAATTTCACTTTCGGTTGCAGTGGACATTGTAAAGTTTTTATTTTTTTTATTTAAAGAATGACCTAATAGCTGAAGGACGCCAGTGTAAATGGTCACTTCATAAACGATTGTTTAACAATCTGTGGTTTGGGAAAATCTGCGCCCTTGGCCCACAATTTTATTCGTCGACACCCGGTAGTGTCGTTTACAGTGGTCACTACACAAACAGATTATGTTTTTAGCAATATGCAGAGATTATTACATATTTAAGATTAATTTTCCGGTTTTTGATACGAAGGTGTGTCGAAATTGGGACTAATGATTTGGAATTTACTTTATTTCATTCATTTTCATTGCTATATTTCATTTTTCGAAAAATAAAATCAGTTTCCGCTTATGTTTGTTTGAAATTCGTTTTTATGATGTATGTAAAATAAGTCGACAGGGAAACGTAGATAAAAGTTAGTATTAGTCTTTTTCATTTATCTGCTAGACCAGTGGTTCCCAACCTGGGGGCGATCGCCCCCTAGTTTGCGATTTGTGCTATAAAGGGGCACTAAATAGTTGGGGGTGATCGGGGGGGGGGGGGGCGATGAGTATTCAAAAATGAGAAATTTAAAATATTACTGTACAGTAGAACCATTCTCTAATCACACAACCAATAAATTTTTACTATCAATAACTCTTAAATTATCCAGAATTCAGTTTAAAGATCTCGATTATTTCACTTTTGTTCTTTAAAAAATCTGTTGAAAATATACATTTTATTCATTTTTTTTTTTAATTTAACAGTGACCATATGAAGATGCTTTGGTTGTTCTTATATATGGTGTAGTAAGTGTTTAAAATAATAAAACTGCTTTATTAGTTACATAATAGCTCAAATTATAATTCGACATAACATGAATTTTAAAAGGGGGGGGGGGGGGCGATGAGTGTTAGTCAACCTAAAGTGAGGGGCGATGGTTCAGAAAAGGTTGGGAACCAATGTGCTCGACATTGGTAAATGATAATTGGTCGTTTGAAGTCGACGGTAGATGGGGACGGAATGCCCAGCCCACGAAAATGGCGAGGAATGTCCACCGCTCCCTGACTGAGAAGTTAAGATTTTGTTTTTTTAGGTGGATGACTCATGAAAGTTCTGTGGGAACGATTGATTAAGCGACTGTTTGTAGCCGACAGGGTGCGGTTGGGATGTGATGTTAAAGTTCTTAATGATATTAATTATGTCTGACAAGGTAATTTAAAATTATTAAGTTTAATTGAGGTTAAGAATATAAGGTTTTGAGGGGTTAAATTTATATGTATATCGTTTTATCATAGAACTTTTTGAATGGCAAGATATCTGGCTTAGGGTTAGGTTGAGTTGTTGTCGCACTGGAGCTACACGAGTGCTATTGGGCATCATAATTTAGAACCACAGTTAACCCTTTCAGTCCCAAAAATTTAATACCCTAAGAAACATCCGATATTCACAAAATAAGCTTATTTTAGGTCAAAAATAAGAGTTCCATAAGAAAAAAAAATAAAATTCATTTATGTTTTTATATGGTTTTTGAAATAATGCCAAAATTTAATAACTGTGAAAAACAACAAAATACAAAAATATATATTATCTAAAAACACTTCGAGTTATATATTTTATGGTATCTGACCACATTATTAAAAAAAAAATTACTAATTATTTAAACCGAAATAGTTTAAATTGTGTTTTAAATATGTGGAACTGAAGTGAACTTTTCAAAAATCAGATGAAAAGCTTGTTAGCTACTTTCTAAATAAATAAAAAAAAATAGTAGTTCTGACTTCTATTGAGATTAATGTACAATATTGTCTAATAGAACAAAGTGTGAAGAATCGAATGATGTGTGTTTGGATGTCATAACGGGACATAAACATTTGGAAAAAAATATATTGAAAGTGATGATTCCAAATGGCATCACTGGGACTGAAAGGGTTAACCGACATATCTGGAGAAAAATCTCCACTCCTCCCTCGGCCGGTATCTCCATCGAGGCATGCCGTTGAGTTGTTTGGACCACTCGCCCGGTTGAGTCAACTCCTTCTGGACTGCTTCTTCTTGTGACTCATCGTCTGGGGGAAAGAAAGAAAAAAAATCATTTGTTTTGCTTTTGAAGAACAAGACGTGCAGCAAGGTCGGCAGGTATATGGAGGTTGAATGAGAGGGAGGATGCCGTGGAGCCGATAATGATGTGGAAAGTAGTTGGCGAGGTGAAGCCGGGATCGCTTTATTCTTCCACCCAAACCATCCCAAACAAGTTGAGCACTAACAAAATTCACCTAAATTACAATTGATCATCTAATATGAAATACCAGGTAAAATGAAAGTATTGCGGGGGTCGAAGATCCTAAATGTACATTTTGTGTTTTGGAGAACGCCGATTCTGAAAAAGTGGCTTTTGAACATTGGTCCGCCCCTGTCAGACTGTCTGAAACCACTCTACAGACCGAGCTAGAAGAGTTACGGACTTGATACAAGAGTTCCTATTGTACTTGTCGGTTTCATCATTCTTAAAACGAACGAGCGATTTTAACTCGGTCTGAATTAATATTCGTTCCTTTCCAGTGTCGAAAATGCGCTTCTCCAACTGGAGTGGATTTCACTCTTTTGTTTTAAGAGTGAAGAATATCGCGCATGGGCAAATCGTAGCTGTTATCGAACTTTTTACGTTTCAAAGGTATTGCTAAAAAACGAAAAGAGCTCCTGACTTTAAACTTGGAACACGAAGTTAATATTGCACGTCAGACGAACCATCAAGTCTTTGCATATGCAAAAAATTGCATATGCTGAATGAACATCCGAAACTAGTGCATAAGGCATATAATTGGTAATAGAACGTCGCGTTTTATTTCACTTTCACATGTCTACAGATTCTTCTTGTTTCCGTAAACTGTGCGCCATTAGTTCATCGTCATTTTTTTCTACTTGAAAAAAATTATTTTATCTTTGGAAAAAACCTCATAAATTTACTTTTTCTAACAAACCTCACTCTTTAAAATAACTTTTTGGTCATAAACCCCGAGCAGATAAATAATAAATAAAATCTTGCTCAGAAATCATCTTCCAAAATCACATTTAGGTAGGTAAACGTTAATTTTTCACTCTCGCACGATTCTGACCATGTAAGAACTGTAATTTCTGACCAACGCCGAAAGACAATGACCTCTGTAGGGGAAGGTGGCTGTTTTTCTTATGAAACAGTTGCGATCGATTTCCGTTATTTTGAATGAAAGTTTGTTGTCAAGAAGATTCATAAATTCAACGTCTGATCCGTAGATAATTGGCGCAAATATTTTATTTTTATTTATTGGTTACAGATTTCACGTGTTTCGGCGAGAATCAAAACACACGCCTTCTTCAGCAGAAAGACATCAACGCAAACCAATAGTCGACCGCCACTTATGTGTACTTAACAGATTATTTTAACATTGTTTTTAATTCAAAATGCCCTTAAAATTAATTACTAAAAGAACTTTCTGAAAAGTTTAAAAAAAATAATATAATTTTTTAAGAAGTCTAATATCGTATTGACCCTCGTTCAACTTCATTTTTTGTAGAAATAACTGACTGATACATGTAATCAAAGGGCGAAAACTGATATTTGGATCTACTTCTATCGGACCAGGTCCATTTCGGAACTAATTAACGTGTTAATTGCTGGGGATAGGTTTTTAAAAATGTTCCCAAATGGGGACGCCATGTCGCTCGAGGTTAAGAATATCAAGCTATGGAAGAAGTATCACTACTGATCGTACATTATACGATTTTGCCGCATTTTACTCTACGAAAGAGTGGAACCAGTTTTGTTTACCACACAATCATCTCAACCCTTGGGGGACTCGATGTTTACAATAATGATGCTATATCATCAATATGGACTTTTCTCGCTGTTTTATAGAGTCTTTAAAATTCTGAAGGGTTTCGGATTAAAAAAAGTTTTTTTTTCTTTTTTTAATTACCTAATTTGGAAATGTAAAGTAGCCATGAAAGCATTGCAATGGGGGGTCGAGCGCTATAATAAAGTTTTCGAGGAAATCACGAATGTGCATAAGGTAGCTGCCATATAACTTTTTTTTTTATGGTATTGAAATTAACTTATTGGGTTTGTAATTACCTTTTAAAAAAAATTAAAATGTAGGCGTTTTTTGATGAAAAATGATACAGGCTTCGAATTTAGTATCCGAGTTCAGAGTACCTGCCTGACGTCATAATAAAGTTTTTGGGAAAGTCACCCTAGCACAAATGGTATATCCTGCTGTAGAACTTCTTAGGTTCTAAAGTTATCGAAATTATCTTCTAGGATGCATAATTATATTCAATTGATTGATTGAGTGGTAACCGAAAGTCGTGACATGAAGCGTTTTACACCCCTAGGTTTTTTTTATTAAAATGCAGGATAAAATATAAACTAAGACCTTCGTTGTTGCGGATAGGATTTTTGGTATTTCAGCAACATTCAGTTCTGATCAAAAACTTTGTCGGACTTCTCCCGGTGTATTTCAAATCGACGTGAAATGCGGTTACGCGAGTGTGTAGGTGTTTAGACGTGGGACGTCGGATTGAAAGTTACGAGGCAATACAAATGGAAATGAAGAGATGGCTATCTATCAGGGTCCTAAATTGCATTTTTTCTAAATCTCGTGGCGAAAGCTAATGTTTTTAAAGCCCAAGGGCTCACGTCAAAGATTTATAATAATAGCCGACTGAGTATTGGATCACCTAAATGGTAGCAAACGTGACTACTTAAGTCACGTGGCTTTGGCGCAAATGACTTGGTGTGTTTTCGACACCGTTAATTGAAACTTTTTTTTTCTCTAATGTGGCTGCAATATTGGCGGTCAAGCCTTTGCAGACTCGGCATATTCTCCAAAACTGAGAGCCATTATCTTGTGGCACCATTTAGGCGACTGTCGCTAACACTTTTGACGCACAGATTACAATGATTTCGAGCTCTCTGTGGATGTTAAAGTATGCGGAGATTTAATTTTTCCAAGAGAACCCAGTTAATTGAAACTATCTTTACGTAAACCGACTGAAGAAAAATACAAAGGGATATGTTTTTTATAATAGATTTTTTTAAGGAATTAAAACCTAAAAAAATGGGAAAGCGAGGAGTGTTCGATTAATTTTTCACAGTACACTTGTTTTTAACTTGAAACAAGTCAATGTGAATATACGGTTACCTATGGGTATATTTCACATTTTGAGAGACAACAAGCTAACTAGAAATGAAAACAAAATCTAGATTGGTTATTCAAAGTAGTGGGCGGCGGAGCTTAGGATGTATCATAGCACCAATAGAAATCAGGAATATGAGCAGGAATAATTTACGTCACGTGAAACAAGCCTTTAGCCCTTTCAGTCCCAATGAAAATTTGGTATCATCATTTTAGAAATTTTTTGGATCGTCTATAGCCATTTATGATATCAAAAAGCACATCATTCGAATCTTCTAACTTTTTTCTATTAGAAAATATTTTTTAGTAATCCCAATAGATGTCAGCCCTATTATTTTTCTTAAAATTATGATCAGAAATATGATGCCAAATGGCATCACTGAGACTCAAATGGTTAAAAAATTATCCCAAAAAAATTTCTTGACATTACATTTATACGAAAGAAAGCTGAGATTTGAACTTTTTTTTTATCAGTTACAACATTGACTTTTCAATGAAATTAGTTTAGTCAAAGCTTGAATTATAACAGTTGCTTTTCAGGATCTCTTGTGTTGCTGAAGCAGTCTAAATCAAAAAAATAAACGCAATAAATGGACCATTATTTCGTATCTACTCTAATAATCTCCCCTCTTTCTCTTTTGAAAATTGAAATTAAGAGTTCCGCATTGCATCTTCTACGTGATACTGTGACCACAGAATGGTTATTCAATCATTTCTAAATCGACACTAGTTCTGTCACATGACACTGCCAAAAGTTTTTTTTTTTTTTAACTTTAGATTGACTTAGTCTTTTTTAAAGAAATAACGATTGATTCTTTCACACTTGTGATTTTAAAAAAATCCTTCGATTGGGTACTTAGTCCCTCGCATTTTACTCCTAATTTTTTACTTCACTAATATTTTTTTATAAAGTCAATTTAGTGTTGTATAACTGTTTGAAAAAAAGCTAATTTTTCAAAAACTGTTTTAAGAGCGAAGTAGAGAAAAGGTTGACAACAAAGTTTTTCATGGGAAATCTCATGCTAAGCTTTGATAGCACGGCAAAAGTATATATATTTTTAAAAAATTAGAATTTAAAATGTTTAAATACCCTTTCTTGGTAAGTTTGTGTACTTCATTTTTTTTTAAATCAGTGACTTCTCCCATAAAAATGCATTTTTATTCCTCCATCTATATTTTTTGTACGTTTAATTGTGAAACTGATTTTGAAGAGAGCTGTTCCTCAGAAAAACCCTCTCTTCGAAAATTACGTCAGTGGCTTAGAACAATGGGGTTAGTGACACGTGCTTTCTTTCACCTCGCGATGGTGCTTGCGACTCTTCTTACCAAGGGCTTATGACGCTTCTTTGTAATGTAAAAATTAATGTCTTTTATAGATCAAATGACGTATTTTAGCCCTTTCAGTCCTAATGACAATTTGGCATCATCATTTTAGAATTCTTTTTCTGATCGTCTGTAGCCATTTATGATACCAAAAAGAAGCACATCATTCGATTTTTAACTTTTTTCTATTGGAAAATAGATTTTATTAATCCCAATATATGTCAGCCGCATTATTATTCTTTTTTAATTATGATCAGAAACATGATGATGGCAAATAGTATCACTGGGACTGAAAGGGTTAAGTTATACCTTTTGGTCCTTATACCTTTGGTTTTACCTTGAAAGTCGAGGCCCTACACTCTTAAAACAAACGAGTGTCCACTCCAGTAGGAGAAGTGCATTTTCGACACTGGAAAGGAGTGAATATTAACTCAGACTGAGTTAAAATCACTCGTTTGGAGTGATCCTGTCGAAGGTTTAACACACAAAAAGGATCCACTCCTATAGGAGAAGTGAATTTTTGACTCCGCGGGAGCGAGGATTTACTCAGACTTATTTAAAATCACTCGTTTGTTTTATGAGTGTACTAGGCACATGATCCATTTGCGGAAATCAGGCTCTGCACTTGTGTGCGAGCCTAAGCTGTCCATTCTAGCGATCTAGTGTGAGGTATCTGTGACGTTAAACTTAACCAAACTAAATTGAATATCGTAAAAAAATCTCGGTTTTCCTCTTTCTAAAGAGACGAGACTGAAAAAATTAGCACCTGTCTGCGAGGGCGTTTGACAGTTCCGGCTCGGCTTTCACCTTTCACACACAGCACGTTCTTCTCGTGATTTTTGTTGTTATGAAACACCTTTTACATTTGCATTTGCCCTTGCATTTTTTGGGTTCCGTTTTAGGGCAATTCCCACCGTTAGGTCCATTCTATTTATGCAAACTAGTCTACCTTTCACACTATGTGTTTGTAATGTTAAGCAAGGAATTCCGAAAGAACTAAATAGTCTATTTTACCCAAGAGTTCGCAAAAATTCTTATCGGAGATAAAGATTGACTGGATGAAAGTATAAAATATAAAAGCTACACTCTAAAAAAGGAATGCTCATGAGCATTCATGAAATTTTCCTTAATTTTGACGATTCCGTTACTGGCAAATGCTCCGAGTTTTCGTTTCCTCAAAGTGAGGAAATTTGAATCGTCATTTTTGAGCATGCACATGCACATTTTTGAGCATGTTGTACTCACAACAATGAGATTCAGTTTCCTCAAAATCAAGATACAGAATCGTCAAACACGATCGCAAAAAAGAGGATTCGCGTTTACTCAAAAGTCACATGCTAGTTTGGCGAAACAATCCTCAAAATTAACGAAATGAGGCTTGAGGATTCATGAATCGTCAAAAATGAAAGTGTTATTTCTGAGAGTGTAGCACGGCTGTTAAAAATCCGGGTTTTTTTTATGAAAAACACAAACCACTTGGGTTTTAGTATTTTTTTTCAGGGGCTTAAGTTTTTTTCGGGTTTTAGGGCTTTAGTATTTTGCCAAGCAAAAAGAAGATCAGTATGAACTCAAATATCTTACATTCCTATTACTAAAAAAGTTACAGAAATCCTTATCGGAGAGAAAGACTAACAAAAGAACATATAAATTTTAAAAATATGTATCTATAGTTTCATGACCATAACTTTTTTTTTTAAATATTAAATTTTACTGTTTAAATTGAAAGGTGAGTACGGACACACAGTTGTAAGAATTCTTCATTAAAATTTATTATATCTGGATAGGTTTCTTTTTTTATTAGAATTAGAGCAAATACGACAAACTATGAGAATTTAATTGAAATAAAATTCATTTCGTACATCATAAGTCGAAAGAAAGAAAATATTGATTTAAACATGAATATATTTTCATTTCATCGTTTATCATATGGTTGAAGCAAATGACAATTAAAAAAACCCTATATACTCGATTCTGTACAGTTAATCTAAAATTAAATAAATGATAAAAATGTGCAAATAAAATTTAAAGTATTGATATGAAACCCGTGGGAAAATGAAACCACGCCGGCGTTATGTCAGTCGCGACTTTATTTACTGTCTGAGTTTTGCGGCACTTGTTAACAGGCGTTTATTTACACCCGCGAAATATGGAAGGGTTTTTGGGCAATTTAATCTCCCATTGATTGATAAGCGTGTTTTTATCCTTTATCTTCCTCATTGATACGCCCAGACAGGAATGTTGTTGATAACAAACACTTGCGATGAGATAAATTCTGGCAAACCTGAATGGGGTCGAACATGACTACCCCAAGTTGCGTGAGTTTGGCGTAAAGACGTGGCTAATACTGAACACCAAATACTTAAGGGGGAATGAGCGCGCTATACCGGGGGTCTCCAAACTCAAATGCCTCAATGTTAATCCAATGGGAAAAAAACTATTTTCTTTGCCACCTTTCTCCGGCTGTATTGAATATTTTTACAAGCGGATTTTTTTATGTGATAATTGTAGCTGACTTACAGGTCCCGACAATCCCACTTTTTGAAATTAGTACGAATATTTTTTAATATTCAATAAATTCTTTTACACAAAATATTCGAAGCAATTTCAAAAAGTGGGATTATAGAGACCTGTAAGTCAGCTACATTTATCACATAAAATATCCGCTTGTAAAAATATTCAATACAGCCGGAGAAAGGTGGCAAAGAAAATAGTTTTTTCCCATTGGATTAACATTGAGGCACTTGAGTTTGGAGACCCCCGGTACAGCGCGCCCATTCCCCCTTAAATAGAATAATTTCGTTAATTTCCCTTAAAACGGAATGAAACAGAATGAAATAAAATGCTATGTCATTCTAAAATATCCCCTTCATATGCTTAGTATTAAGTTTAAAAAAAAAAATTATAGGAAGAAAATTTGATGAGGAATTTAGTCTTTTTTTTTTCACTACTGGCTTCTGAACAATACATTCAAAATTTTACGTTTTTCTCAATCTAAAGTACAGAAACAAAATAAGACCTTTTTTTTTAAAAAAAAATCTTTGGTTACTCTTTTTAACATTCAAAATTGAAAAGTGTTATGGTTTACCTACGTATCCGATTTTACGGTACACTACATAATATCAGTGCTTTAGAGTCATTGTATTCTAATATTAAAAAATTATGCTTAAATCTGCTGATAACTTTATTTAAGAAAGAAAAAGAGGCGTTTTCATTTCACTTGGAAGGTGCCAAATACTGATATAAGTTGCCAAAAATAGGAATCCTCCTCGGCAATTCTGGGATTCATGTTGGTCCAACTCTACCGGTTTTCCCCACCATTTGATGCTCTTTCTGTTTCATTGAAGGCTTTGATTGATAACGGAGCATCGCTTGTCTGGTTACTACAACACGGAACAGAGCGATGTTTTGATCAATTGAAGTCATAACATGCAACAAAATAATACATTTGTCATTGCGAAGTTTTTTTCTTGTTTTGTTTAATTTCTTTCAAGTTTACTATTTGTCAACTAGACATTTAAATTTTTTTTTACAAAAATACCCTTTCAACCCCTTTTCAACCAAACAGCCTGACTTTAAAAAAAAATAGTTATGTTGAGATATAAAAACTTAACATGGAAATGCATTTCATTATTGTACAATTTCAGAATTGTAGTTATTTGTTTGTTAAGTATCAGTATTTTTATTTTTGGCAATTAATTAATTATAGAGTTTAAAATGTTTTTGGATAATTTGATGTCCGAAATTGATTTCGGTAAGAAAAATTAATGGTTTATATCCACTAACAAGTTTTGGGTTAGATGTTAATTAGTATGTGTAAGTTTTCTGTGTATCAAACGTCCGAATTAAAACTTCCAAAAATGTGAACTTTGGGAAATGTCACAAGATTACAGGGGGGAGGGGGTGACAAAATTGCATAACTTAACCCTTTCAGTCCCAATGACAATTTGGCATCATCATTTTAGAAAAAAAATTCGAATCACCTATAGCCATTTATGATATCAAAAAGCACATCATTCCATTCTTCAAACTTTTTTCTATTCGAACATATTTTTATTAATCCCAATATGTAATTATACCTATTATTTTTTTAAAAAAAATAATTATGATCTGTAGCATGATGCCAAATGGCATCACTGGGACTGAAAGGGTTAATTTATGGACTCCCTCTTGATTGAGACTGTGTGGTAGTAGTGCTACCCTCTACCATGTCACATGATTGTCAGTGTGTAGGGGAGCATGAGGTTTATACTGCACATTTTTTAATATGGTCAAGTGCATTAATTGATACCTTGTACTAAGTAAGCATTTCAACAAAATAATACATTTGTCATTGAGAAGGTTTTGTCTTGTTTTTTTAAATTTCTTTCAAGTTTACTATTTGTCTACTAGACATTTAAAATATAAAAAAATACCAATTAAAATTAAAAATTATACCAATACTTATTCTGTTTTTTTGCTTGATTCCAGGCATCTGCCATACCTGTGGCGAGAAGGTGACGGGAGCTGGTCAAGCGTGCCAGGCCATGGGCAATCTGTACCACACCAACTGCTTCATATGCTGCTCCTGTGGTAAGGCCATTGTTTATTAAGCTCTCTACACTTCTTGCCAACCTAAGTTGGGTCAATCGAAATATGCTATGGGGAAGATGTAAAGAGTTCCACAAATTATTTGTGAATCCTTTTGGAAAACGTGTTTAAAACATTAATTTCGTTTATGGTCTAACATATTTGAATATTATTTGAGAAAATTTGGCAATTTTATCAGAATGAAAAGTGTATTTTGGTTAAATTGAATTCTGGTCATTTTGTAAGTAAATATTACGGTGAAGGAGTTTCCAACAAATGGACAAACCAAGCTTTTCCCCCTGCCCTTTTACTCTTTGTTTTCACCCAAATTAGGTTGGGTTGGTAATTAGTGTAGAGAACCAGCGCTCAATCTGTGGTGGCTTTCCATAGATACAGGTTTTAGGTATGCTGTCATTTGAACGGCTTCAGGGTTCCCACGGGTCCTGGAAAGTCCTTAAGAAGTCCTTGATTTTTATTTTCAATTTCAAGGACCCTTTAATAGTCCTTGATTTTTACCAAAAATCGTTGAAAAGTCCTTAATTTTCATTTTTAATAAAAAAAAATACCCCTTAGTACTCCTTGATTTTGACTAACAATCGTGGAAAAGTCCTTGATTTTCTTAGTTCGCGACTTTCAAATTTCGAGAAGTCATTTCTTAACATTGCTAAAGTCGGCTCTAAATGACGCACATAGTACTTCGGCATTCAGTACAAAACGCTGCTTATATAAACACTTATATTTATGTTTGGTCGATTTAATCGGTATAGTAATCGACACATTTTGATTAAGGGTCCTTGAAAAAACTTTGGGAGTCCTTGAAAAGTCCTTAAAAACTCCTTGATTTTTATTTTAAAATGAGAGTGGGAACCCTGGGCTTCTAAAGGGCATATTGGCTATTGCTTGCTTCTTCATCCAACCCAACCCTCAACGCAACTCTTTCTTCAACTTTTATCTCAGTTTCAGCTTCTAAAGTTGGTTTATATGCGAGACTGCCAATGTTAAACGAACAGTTGCTTGCATATTCTATCTTCAGGTGGTTATTAATAAAAACTTCATATATCCTAATGTTTGGCACTAATTTAAATTTGCTATCAAAATTGGCTGATTTCTCTTTGCTAGAGAAATTAATAAAAGAAAAAATAAATTTAAGTAATCTTTGTACTTTAAATATACTAACTCAGCAATAATCAGAAATCCACGAAACTCATCTAAATACAAGAATTTAACCCTTTCAGTCCCAGTGATGCCATTTGGAATCATCACTTTCAATTTTTTTTCTCCAAATGTTTATGTCCCATTATGACATCCAAACACTCATTATTCGATTCTTCTCACTTTGTTCTATTAGACAATATTTTACATTAATCTCAATCGAAGTCAGAAATACTATTTTTTTATTTAGAAAATAGTTAACAAGCGTTTCACCTGATTTTAGAAAAGTTCACTTCAGTTTCACATATTTAAAACACAATTTAAACTATTTTGGTTAAAATAATAACTAATTTTTTTTAATAATCTGGTCAGATACCTTAAAATATATAACTCGAAGTGTTTTTAGGTAATATATATATTTTTTTATTTTGCTGTTTTCCACAGTTAAAGTTGGCATTATTTCACAAACCATATAAAAAATAACAATGATTTTTTTCTTATGGAACTCTTATGTTTGACCTAAAATAAGCTTATTTTGTGAATATCAGATGTTTCTGTAGTGTAGTTAATTTTTGGGACTGGAAGGGTTAACTCAAAGAATGTGTGTTAAGACCCAATGGATAGGATATCCCATGTGGATATTTTGTCCTCTAGTTACATTCTAGTTTCTATACTTGTATGTAACTAGATGTGATGGTTAAATATTTACATAGTACTCTACTAGCTACTACTTAGTATGCAATTATATTAATTTTCTTTTTAGGACGAGCGCTACGAGGCAAAGCATTTTATAATGTCCATGGGAAAGTTTATTGTGAGGAGGATTACTTGGTATGTTGGATGTTCTTGGATAACTTTTTCAACTAAAATATATTTAGTTCCTTATGTTTTTAAGATGCTAAGTCTGTTTATTTTTATGTAGGTCTTTACTATTTGGATTACAGGTACACTTCTTAAACTGCATGATATTTTTATGCTGTGCTTTTAAGCGTACAAAAAATGTTGTTAAATGCAATGTAGGATTCTGCTTGTGCTAGTTGTTAGTTTAAGTAATTAAAATTGTTTGTGTTAATTGTTAAAATTGTAATTTAAAGTTGTTAATTCTGAAGTTGTATGTTTTATTCACCCTAATATTTCACAGAATCCTATAATGTTTATTTTAGCTCTTTATCCTACTTAGAATTAATTCAATCTTTGCAGTCTGATTTGATGACTATGCAATATTTTAAACATTTATGAAAACATATTTGGGTATTTTTCTATTTTGCAAGCGCAAATCTCGTCAAACAAAATCTTCAGCCACAAACTGAACTTTTTGGGACAAATCAAATTCTACACAGTCAAGGGTATTAAGTTTTAGGTCAAGGTATACAAAGTTAACCCTGTAATGCATTTTCTTCTCGAAAAAATATATTTGTATCTTTAGTACTCATATACATCATGGGAAAAATACTTAAAAAAATAAATGGAAACTGCATTGAAATTTAAAGAATTTCAATTTTTAAAATTTTTGCAATGTGGCAAAAACCTACTACAAAATTTCAATTTTGATAAGAATGACTAGAAAACTGCTAAATATATTTTAGAATAACCCTCTTGAACTATAATTATTTTTTAAAAACAATTTATTAATATTTAGTACAAATAATATTATACTTTGAATACGACCAAAGACATAATTTCACAACAGTTAATAACATCACTCTTTAATTTTGAATACACTTTTACTACTGTCATCTATGAGGGTTATTAGTAACTAAAACTTCAAAAGGGAATGTAATAAATGAAAAAAATGCATATTTGTCCAGAGGGAGCTCTACTTTAATAGTATAAAGAAGATTGTGTTGCTTGTTGCCAAACAGCAACAGTATGCATTAGAGGGTTAAGGGTTACCTTTGGAAAAGCTCTGATTTTACATTTTTGGTGACTTTATCGTTGGCACCTGCAAAATGTAAACATACCAATAATTTTTAGGCTCTTCTTAAAAATGTAGTGTTGTGTCTTTTCTAATTGTATAATAATAATCATTTGTTTTAGTACTCTGGTTTTCAACAAACTGCGGAAAAGTGTGGAGTATGTGGCCATTTGATTATGGACATGGTACGTAACATTTTGTTTTTGACCATATGTTGACATGAAAAAAGAATAGTTTTATCCAAAAATGAGTTATTTATCAAGTAGGACTTTCATTATGAGTGAATAGTTTCAATAGTAACTTTATTTTTTTAAAAAAGGAAACCACAATGAAAAAAATATTAAGATTCCCATAAGTCCCAGTTAGAGGAGAGTCTTTTCGACTACACATTTTAAACTAGTGCCAAATTTGGGAAAGTATGGTATTAGCCTTCAAACCAAGACATTCATAAGAAGTCTTCTAATCTAATGTGTTTATGTTATGGGTAAAATAGAGTGTTAGACCTTGCTTTTTCCATATTTTATGCAATGGTTTAGAAATAAACATAAATTTCAAAATTTTATAATTAATGATTTTATTAATATTCTACCTTTTTACTTGGAAATGAAAATATTAAAATATGGTTTTTAGCACCAATTTACAAATGTACAAAAAAAATTGAAAACATTTAATTTAAACTATGGTTAGCACTAATTGATATAAGGACGATTGAGATCGAAAGCCGAGGCTGCTAACCGATATCTTCTGTTTCAATTAATCCTGTGAGAAAACTAATTTTATAAGTGATTTTTTTTAATAAATAAAGTTGGCTTACATGGATTTATATTGCATATTTTGAAATTGGTTCGAATATTTATTTATTGAAAATTAAAAAAAAATCAAATACTGGAATCATAAAGTTTTTTAAGCCAGCTATATTTTTAATTCTAAAAAGAATTTAGAAAGATTGATATTTAATGCAACCCAGAATAATTTAGCAGAGAAAATTATTCTTCTCCATTTGATTAACACAAAGGGAAAACCCAAGTTCTGAAACCTTGCTATCGCTACCATTCCACCTTAAATCTGGGGATGGGAACCCTAGTTGGTAAGGTACTTGTTTTCATACGAAAGGTCTCTCATTCAGGAAAGGGTATTGCTGAAATGACCTCTGACCTACAACCACCTAAACTGTCTGTATATCAAAAATCCGACGAATAATACTTCATGCAGATATGAGTGCACATTAAATATGCTCCATTGTCCTAATGTTGCTCCTAAAATTGCTTTAAATGCCTGCTCTGGCTCGTCACTTGACTGTCATTCTAAATTATGTCGCCAATAGCCCTCGTTTTACCTGTATTTCTTCTTTTCAGATACTGCAGGCCATGGGGAAGTCTTACCACCCAGGGTGTTTCCGCTGTTGCATCTGTAACGAATGTCTTGATGGGGTTCCTTTCACGATCGACATGGACAACAAAATATACTGCGTCAATGACTACCACAAGTAACTTTCATTTAAATTATTTGTTATTATGTTGACTTAATGCCTTCAGTAATGTATCATTAATGCTTTCAGTTCTGCATAAAAACGTTAACTTTAAGTTTTTAAAATTCGTTTTTTGTGTAACTGAATTTGCACTGCACAAGTTCAGTAGCACAATTTTGCTCTTGTATATGTATTTTTTATTATATCTGTCTTGTATTTCTTAATAAGTTAGTAAAAATCTCACTAAACATGAATGCCAATTATTCTACTAGAAGTTTATCAAGTACTTGATGTAACAATTAGTACTATTTTACAGAAATAATACTACAAACTACTAGAAATAGTCAGACTGTAAGAATATTATATAGATTACTATAAATAGTTTATTGACTATTAGTACTACACTGCTCAAAACAATTAGGGGAGCACTTTGCGTACTTTTGTTAACCCTTTAAGTTTCATCGCCTTGTTTTTCATTCTAAAAATCTAAAATTTGTGAAATAGATTCTTTATGCATCCAAAATGAAATGGTAAAAAACAGGCGGGAAAATATATATTTTTTTAACTAAAATTTAAGTGGGGAAAATTGGAATCAAAAATTAAGAATAAATTAAAACAATAATTTTTTCAAATTTTTATTTGCAAAAAAAGAGGTAAAATCAGTTTTTAAACATCTGAGAATGCAAGAGTGAAGAATTTAGAGTCAATTTATTACATAAAAATTTTTTACGAGTGAATTTTATTTTACCATGTTTTCATTTGATTAAAACAAACATTATTTACATCCTAGAAAGACTTGATTCTTCCATCTAACGATAAATTAGTGCAAATTCAACTTAGTGATAAAAGAAATTACAAGCTCATGATTCCAAATGGAAACTTTGGGGTTGAAAGAGTTTAAACCATGCGCTCCCCTAATTGTTGTGAGCAGTGTATTTCATAGAGACATAGAAATAGACTATTAGTACTATTTTATGGATTAATAGTTTACTTTTAATTATTTTATTAAAAAAATTCTTTATATATATTTTTTTTAGGATGTTTGCTCCTAAATGTGCAGCATGTGGTCAAGCCATCGCACCTGTGGAGGTAAAACAATGGTTTCTAATATTAAAATGCTTTGTAACTAAAATATGAAGCTCTGTCGCTTATTATTCCTAAAAATGAAGAAAGTATGGTTCGTAGATAATATTGCTCTGAAATAATCAGTCTTCCAGTATACTATTGTACAGGGTGAGGCAAACAAAAGTGGCCCCAGTCTAGAGATAAGAATACCACAGAAATGTTGCCAAGTCTAAAACCAATACAAAAACTAGTTTGCGAATTGAAACTATTGATCACTTCAATATTTGGTTGGTTGGTAGACATGTATTTTCAGGCTTGTGTGCTTGGTCGCAACACTTCAATATTAAGCCCAAACAAACGCTTGGCGACTTATTTGCCGGCAACTACGCTACGGTTTGAGAACCTAGTTGAAATTAAATAAATGCAAGGTTTGTAGAGCTGTTCAAGAAAAGTTCCACTAGTGATTATTTGATTGTTTCGGTCGTTATTTATCCTAGAGAATCGGGCCTTTTTGTTTTTGGTAATAAACATTCTAAATTGATTGCAAGACACAAAATTTGCATTATGGAACGTCTTCATACAATACAAACTAAGATCTGAACTCGCCACTAGTCTATGAGTAGCTCTAATGTGAAGCTAATCAGATCCAACCAATGCAAAAACAATTTTCAGGCGGCTTCAAGAGTTTTTATCGCCAAGCATTTCAACGTATTCCTATCTCTAGACTGGGGTCACTTTTGTTTGCCTGTATACCTGTTCTTTTGTTGACCCTGTATATGCAGGTTAATGAGTGCTTGCAACAATGGTACAAGTCATTAGTCTAGGTACTACAGTTTACCTACTCATGGCAGTACCGTACTTACACCCTGGCAGTACCGTACGTACCGTTGACAAGGACTATTTAAATGTTTTTGTAAGGTATTCTGAAACCAGTATTATTTTTTGAACAGTTTCATCATTTTAATAATTTTGTATTTTGTAGGGTACTGAAGAAACAGTTCGTGTTGTGTCGATGGATAGAGATTTTCATGTGGATTGCTATGTGTGCGAGGTAACTTTAGTTTTTTTGTCGTCTTTCTGAGAATTCATTTTGCAATGAATTTTTTTATGTTCAATCTTTTTTAATTATTCCTTTGATATTTAAAAAATATTAGCCGAATTAACTGCTAATCTATAAATTATCTGTGTAGCCAAAACAATTTGATGAATAATACCCTGTGTAGGTAGAGGGAATGAACATTAAATAAAGTCCGCACACTGTATACAACGTTGCTCCTAAAAGTTGCTTTGGGTTGGCCTACTCAAGTGTCGGCTCATCGCTTGACCGTGGTTCTAAATTACAAAACCCTCACCAATAACCCTCGTGTAGCTCTAGTGCGAGGATAACCCAACTGTACATAGCGAGACTCGTCTGCAATATGTCTAGTGTGACGTTAATTTGACTGAAAATATTGTTTGGTTGAATTTAAACCCTAGAAGATCTCAACCTTAGAGTACCTTGAAAATTGTTGATTGTCGTAAGTCTCTAAATTTAAATTTGTTCACGGGACTGTGGCTTCCAGCTAACGGACGAGCCTGACGAGAGATCACTTTAAAAGGACTTACTTTTTAAAGAACTTTCTAAGTTAGGGGCTGGGGAGCCCAGTCGGTTAGGCACTAGTCTAGTATGCGAAAGGTCTCGCGTTCGGGTCAGGGCATCGCCAAAATAACTGCCGACCTATAAACGGCCGGTCAAAAAACAAAAATGTGTCGGATAATACCCCGTGTAAGGGAGTGCAGAATAAATATCCTTTAAATCAAAGTCCCAACGCTGCGTACGATGTTGCTTTTAACGGTTGCGTTATGTGCCTATTTAGGTGTTGGCTCTTCACTTGACTGTGGTTCTAAAATACAAGGCCCATCGCCAATAGCTTTAGTGTAGCTCTATTGCGACAGTAATTCAAACCTAACCTAAATTCCTGACACTGTGTACTATGTCACCTTTAAAAGTTGCTTTGAGTGCTCATATATCGGCTTTTCACTCGACTGTGGTTCTAAAATATGACATCCATTGCTAATAGCCACCATGTAGTTCCAGTGTGGCAATAATTCCACTTGACTCAATTCTAAAGCCTGTGGCTTGTTTTCAATAGCTGCATTGCAAGATTAATTCAACCAAAACAAAATATTGTTTGGTTGAATGAATCCCTAGAATTCTCAACTTTAAATCCAAGGCCTTTAATTTAAAATATTGAGATTTCGTAACGATAAACATAAAAAATATTATAAATTTTGCAGAAATTTTGAAGTTTAGGCACAACTTGATAACTTTGAATCAAAAAAAGCAAAATGTAGCTCATCATACCCACAAGAATATTGAAATATGAAAAGTTTCTTTAAAACCTCAGTTCGACTAAATCTGGAAAAATAAAAAAATCATTCTAGAAAACTCGGGGAATTTTTTATGATTATGATTTAGTAGACACCTTGCTATAGTGGACACGCTGTTTAAATTATCAAAGGCCTCAAGCCTAACATTCATATCTGTTCCCAGGACTGTGGCCTTCAGCTGACGGACGAGCCAGACAAGCGATGCTATCCTCTGGACATCCATCTCCTCTGCCAGGATTGCCATGTGCAGCGTCTGGAGCTGATGAGCAACTCGAGCGTCTGCGAATCCTCCGTCTCGAAGATCATGTGAAGGCAACAGGACATATGTGCATAGTTTGGTGGGAACTTGAATGTGGCCTCACACCTTAGTTTATTGTCATACAGGGTGGTTATAAAACAGGGTTCGTTGATTTAAATCAACCTAATTTAAATCAATGGATTTTTTTAAAAAAAATTATAATTTAAATCAATGATTTTTTTTTTAAATTTAATTTAAACCAATTTTTAAGAATTATATTTTAATAACATTATGATAAAAAAAAGCTTATGAATTTATCTATATATGCATTCAATTTTTAACATGACAATGCCAGAATACCACTTATAAAACATAATATGCAACTAATCATTGCCATAGTATTTAAAATCCAGATTATTATTATTAGCATTTAATCTTGTTATTATTGCACGTGAATTCCATTTCCAAAGTTCTTTAAAAGTCCACTCTTAAGTTAATTAATCAAGTATTGTTTTAGTAATGTTTTGTTCGTGACATATTTTGTGCATCTGATTTGGATTTTTTTTTTTATTTCTTCAATGAACCTGCATTTGGAAATTTCGAATTTTTAGAATTGGTGTACATTTTTAATTTTTATATTATGGTATTATATATGTATAATTAGGCTTACATGTTAAGTAATTTCAGTAAAACAAATTGCCTAGTACTATGTATTTAAAATCCATTTAAAAATTAAACATTTGATTAAAATCCGATTTAAATAAAAAAAATCTGATTTAAATAAAGAAAATCCGATTAATTTGATTTTTAAAAAAAAAATAAAAAAAATCACGTACCTTGTTATAAAGTAACGCTCTCTATTCGTAGCGGTCTGTAGCTTGAATGAATAATCCGAATGCAATAAAAATTGAGACACTTACTCATCAAGAAGGGGGGAAAAGAATGGAATCATAAAAAAACATAGAATCATAAGAAATAATCATAAAAAACAAACTCGTCTCTTGACTAAGGTTCTAAATACAAGTCAATTATGACCAATTTCGGCCAACACAGCTAATTACGCCTCGCAATTTAGAACCCTGGTCAAGAGACGAGTTTCTGTTTTATGATTCCACTCTTTTTTTCCCCTTCTTGATTAGCAAGTGTCTTGATTTTTGTTGCATTTGGATTATTCATTCAAGCTACAGACCACTCTGAATAGCGAGCGTTATTTTATAACCACCCTGTACTTTTTGTATGATTCCAATTGAGGGAGGAAACTTAATCAGAATATTTGTGTAAGATATCCGTCTCAAGGGTCATGTGAAAACAGCGGAACATTTGTGCATTGGGGATTTTAATTTAATCTTCACACCTAACATTTCCTCAGTTTTCACATGATCCCATTCATGTTTTCACCACAACGGACTATGTAGGCAATATCCCTTGATGACTTTCATGTAACCTCACACCTAACATTTCCATAATAAGCTTTTTGTAAATATACCTACCCCTGATTCCAATTACTGGAGCAAACTTAATAGAATTATTGTTAGTGTCCTCCGTCTTAAAAATCATGTGAAAGCAACTGAATATCTGCACATAGTCCATCAGGGACTTTTATGTTACTTTCACCTCTTATGTGATTACCCTCCAAAGGATGCAGGCTATAAACATGTCACCTGACTGTCAGGAGTAGCACACATACTTAAAAAAAATATAAATTTAATAATTTCATTTAAACATAAAGCATAGATGAGTCATTTATGACTATCTGCTACAGATATAATTTTTTTAAAAAATTTAAGAAATTAAATTTTCAGTTAAATTTTTTAAAAATTTGTATCTAATGCAATGAAAACAAGTGTACACTTCAGCCAATTTGCTTATCCTTTCAGAGGCTTAATTTTTTGTGCATATTAATAGTATCATTTATTATGTTCCCAACTTTCCCTTATATTTTTTTATAAACTATTCTTTTGATACGATTCCAATTTATGGAACAAACTTAATCGAAATATTCTGTACGAGTCCTCTATCTCAAAGTAGATCATGTGAAAACGACTGATCTTGTACATTGTCTGGTGAAGATTTTCAAGTGATGTACACCTCTTAACATTTCCCCTAACTTTTTTTTTGTAAATGTGCTTACCATTATCTTTTGATATAATTCCAATTTTGCGGGAGCAAACTTATCAGAGTATTTTTGCATAGTGAACATTTGTATATAGTCCGCGGAGTCCATGGAGAAGTTTCATGTAACATTTCCTAATTTTGTAAATATACTATTTTTCGACAATTCCAATTGAGGGTAACTTAACAAGATTATTGTGGGTGAATCCTGAGTCTAGGAGATCATGTGAAAGCAACTGATCAGCAACTATGAACATTTGTACATAGTCTGGTAGTTACTTTCATCTGATGTCACGTTCTTAACTTTTTTTTTTTTGTAAATATACATGAGACTATCTTTTGATATAATTCAAGGCAAAATCAAACTTTAATAGGATGTACTTTCAGCTATTCCTCTGTCGAAGGTCATGTGAAAAAACGAACATTTGTACATAATCCATTGGGGACTTTATCATGTAACATCACACCTCTAATGTTTCCTTAGCTTTTGTGTAAATATATAGTATCTTAAGATTCAAATTGAGGAAGAAGCCAAATTATTTTGGCTGCATTGAATATTTTTTCAGGAGGGTTTTTTTTATGATAAATGTAGCTGGCTTAAACGCCCCTATATATCTCAATTTTGAAAAATCTGTTCCCCTTTTTTTTATTTTTTCAGTATATAGTTTTACATATTCATTCCAAAACTATAAGTATATCAAAATTTACCACAACCATTATTTGTAAAATGGGCTGTGATCTTTGTTTTGTAAATATACATACACTCTGATTTACTTGGTTTTTATCAATAAATGAAATTACGTATATATTTTATGATTCGTGTTGAATTAGCAAAAAAATGGGGTCTTCTATTTTATTTGCTGGTTTGTTGATTGAAAGCACTTGAGTGAATGTTTTTTTTTGCTAATGCTTTTAATTTAACTAAATCATTGCTGGAGGCCAATGTTGGAGCAATCTTTCTATCAACCCTGGACTAAAAATTCATTGTTAAATTTTATTTTCATTGCCTTTTCTCTTTAATCTTATTTATTTTTAGCATTTAACAAATTGAATTGAACTGTGTGTTGTTGTAAATAATAAATTTCAATGTAATCAAAAATAATAATTTCTATGTTACAATCAAAGTTTATTACAATTATATTTTTTAACTTAAAAAAATATGCATATCTCTCTCTTCTGAAATTTGTTTTGTATTTATTGAAAACAAAGCATTTAATTGGACATTCCTTTTTTACAGTTAACGCAATGCAATTGAATATCGTATTTTGTCAAGCCAAATCATGTTAACAGGTTTCCTACAATGTGCTGATGACCCTAACCTTTGAGATTTCTCTTTTTTTTTTTTTTTTTGTAATTTTATGAATCACATCATTAAAAAAAATTAAGCACCAAGTACCTTTCTAAAGAAAGTTGAACTTGTCCGATTTTTATTATTAGATCATTAAAGTTGGTTTTGATAATATTACTTTTGAAAAAATGTGTAATGCAAAATATATCTTACGGTTATTCTTTTAATATTTCTTTTCTGTTTGGAATGCTTCAGTTCTAAGCAACCAGAGTTACGGTTTTTCTTCAACCGACTTCAATTCGTGTTTGTAAATTAAATGAAACTGGCAAGTGATCAAGATAAAATAAATACTTTATATTGTTTTGCAACAATGTATAAGCATTTGTGATAAATTATTCATTCCATATTTTAATACATTTATTTCTAAATTTGTTATGAATGTTAACTTTAGGTTTGATAAAAATTTAAACCTTATTTTTAAGGGTTAACTTATTGGTCGAAACATTCCGATTAAGATTTTTTTTAATGAATTTTGCTTGTTAATGGCTATTTCTAGATCAGCGGTTCCCAACCTGGTGGTGATTTGTGTTATCAAGGGGGCAAAAAAATACTTGAGGGGCAATCAGGGGGCGTTGAGTATTCAAGGGAGGGGGGTAAAATAATGTTTACCTATTGTACAGTAAAACCATTTTCCAACCATAACCAAATCAGCCAATTTTTACTTTAAACTCGCTTACGTTTTCTAGAAACCAGTAAAAATATCTTAGTTAAATATTTCACTTTTTTTCTTTTAAAAATGTGTTTTCTATTTTATTTAAAAGTGACCAGATAAAGCTTCTTTGGTTGTTTTTATAAACGGTAGTAAGTGTTATTAAACTGTTTTATTGTTACACTTTTAACTCAAATTATGATTAGACATAACATGAAAATTAAAAGGGGGCGATGGATGTTAATCAACCTAAAGAACGAGGCGATGGACCAGAAAAGGTTGGGAACCACTGTTCTAGATTGTCAAAGATAACAGCTAAACTTGTTCTACAGTACAATGTGTCTATTTGTCTATGGAAGAAAATCAAAATTGTTCCAACGAAACTTAATATGGGTAACTGCCTAAGTACGAGGGTTATTTTTGTCATGGAAACCCACTTCATCCATATTGTGCAATAAACAAAAATATATACTTAATATCTATAATAACTATATAAGGGCTTTTAATATATATCATTCATACAGTATGTCTTTTTATTTGTATAAAGGAAATTTCACTATTTTGTGATTTATATAATACACTTTAATAACATCCATGGTTTAGAACTATTTATTCATTATTTTGAACGTATGCATAATCTTAAATGTATAGAATTTAAGGTGTTTTGTAAAAAAAACTGAATGTGATATCTATGGTTCAGTGTGTAAATAGTTTGTTGGGTGTTTTATACATCTTTTTTTTGTCAAGTCGCATTTTCTTATTGAGACTGTGTCAAATAAATACTTATTTCTATTAGTGTTTCCATTTATGCGTAAAATTAAGGTTCACATATTTAAACATCTATTCGTAAATGGTGTCTACAATTTAAATAATTTCAATTTTTAAAAAAATTTCCATAGTACAAAAACCAACTGCAAAATTCCAATTCTGATAATAATTTGACAATAATAAACCTCTTTAACTACAATTAATTTTTCAAAACAATTTATTTGTATTTTAGTGGTATTAATATTATTATACTTTGAATACTGCCAAAAACGTAATTTCGCAACAGTTAATAACCTCACTCTTTAATTTTGAATACACTTTAACTACTGTCATCTATGAGGGTTTTTATTAACTAAACTTCAAAATGGAATGTAATAGATGAAAAAAAACACAAATTTGTCGAGAGGGAGGTCTACTTTAATAATAAAGTGGATTATGTAACTTGTTACCAAACGGTAACAGTATGCATTAGAGGGTTAACTTTTGTCATAGTTAGTTGTAAAAACAATCCAATTTGCCAAACAGCATTTTCTAATCAGGATTTTGTAAAATCTAACTACTTATTTCTCGGGGATTGGAATAACTCTTTACATGTAACAGTTATTATTTTTTTTAGTTAACGCTGAGTAATGCCGTTACATTTTTCAGAAAGTAACTAACATGTCCGAGGAAGCATAACAATTTTGGTCAATGTCGCATGTGTATCGGCCAAACTTGGAGAATATTGGATGGAATCAATCATTTCTACCGAATTTCTCTTTGAAAAACTGTAAGATGGTTGAATTGCAACTTTTCGTATAACTTTGAAATTTCTAAAAGTAAGTGTAACACATTTACTTTTTAAAGGTAAATTTCCAATGCCTGCTATTTCTTATTTTGTTAATTATTGTTAGTAAAGTTCATGCATAATGAACTGAATTATGAAATGTGAATTGAGGAAACACTTTAGTATGTTTTAAGAAATAAATATTCCGGTTTTTTTTTTTTTTAAAGATAGATCCGTTATGTTGATTTTCTGTAAAAAACGAAAAATTTGTGCTTTTGCAGAAAAATTCATTACGTTCATTTTCCTTTAAAACACGAATATTTTAGGCATTTGAAAAAATAGTCCTTGTTTTTATTTTCAGTTCAAAAACGATTTTTTTAATGATATTTCAAGAAACTCGTTTTTTGTTTGCTTTTCCTTCTACAGTAAGGAATGTATCCGTTATTTAAAGAAATTTGTGTGGTTCTTGTAATATTTAAATTGCAAAGTAATTGTTTTATTATATAATATAAGGTAATAAGTATTGCAATACTCCTTACCTTATATTTCAGATTAGTTAATTGAAAGTAAAAAGACCGCATACTGATAAAAAAAAACGCTCTAGAAAACCTTACAGTTATTTATTCATTATGCAACGAGAAAGTAAAGTAAAACTATTTAGGTTATTTTAATTTATCCGAGTTTTAAACAGCTTACTTCACGTACAAGATGTATTTGTATACGCTTTTAACTCACTTTCCTCTTTTAATTTATTATTATTATTTTTTTTTGGAAAAGGGAAAAAATTAGTACTGGCATTGAGAAGATTTCAGTTCGTCTGTACCTCGATCAATTTCCGTTCTAACCGATTTTTAAAAAAATGTTTGAAAGGTATGACAGACTGCAAACTAAAGAGGTCCCTACAAAGGTTTTTAGATACCGCTTATATACAGTTTTGTGTGTGTTTTTAACTTTCAATTACCCAAAATGTATAAGATATATAGGGACTAAAAATCCGAAATGGAGTTTTGGTGTTTTCTATACACGTTTTGTGGAGGGTGCTGATTCCGAAAAAGCTTATCATCATTAATATTTATATTTTTTTTGTCTGTCCATCGTACTTTAGGACGGACGTCGGTCTACCTGCCCGTCCGCAGTCTGTTTCAATTAGTTCTTTCTTGTTTCTTAGAGCATAATCATTTTTTGCAAAATATATTTTTAACGAGTTTCATACACGATTTTAATGGAGGTCAATAATTTTCTAAACTTTTAAGTGTAATTTACCAAATTTTCAATTTAGTAGTACTTAGTAGGAAATTTTATTTTTCAAAAAATAAATTAATAATAATAATAATCCAACAGTTACTAGGGTTCCTGTATCAAATTAGAAGTGTATAGCCTTTTTAGTTTGTGCTGTAGAGTAATTTCAGAAAGTGTGAGAGACGGACCAATATTCCAATTTCCAAAGCCACTTTTTTTTAGAATCAGCATCCTCCAAAACATGTATAAATAACAAAATCTACTTTTCGGATTTTCTACCCCATCGCAATATTTCCATAGCCTTTTATATCATATTAGGTAAGTAAAAGTAAATAATAATAAAACAAAACCATTTGCTTTCCCAAACGATCCAATTTAGCTAAAACGTTTTAATGCCATCTCATCACCCCATTCAAGGAGAAAGTAGAACACACCCGCAAACCAAATAAAAATAATTATTCCACCCACCCCAAAAAGTTCATCCTAAAAACAACGGCGTCACATCCTCAACCGGAAGTGACAAAACACAAAAACTCTGTTTATTTTCCGCCTGAAGTTCCGCATCGCGTTCGTTCAACGACATCAAAGAAACAAATCGAGCATCCAGTAGTAAAAAGAAGCATTTTAATAGGACTATCATGAATCGAGAAGGGCTGCTATTTTTGGCAACTAATTTCAATGTTTAGCAGCCATTAAAAACTATTGCACAGTAATTTAAATTTATTTTTATTTACTTTCCCCAGTACTATGCATTGATTTTTGTATGTCCAATCAGTCCCATTGAAAACGAAAATTTTATGAAGAAATCAAAAATTGTTAGAAGTTCTTATAATGTCTGATCCTGAAAATTATGCCAAGATGTTTTGCCAAACTCATGTGACTAGGGTAATTTATTGTAACTATGTTTGCCCCCCGTTTACGTTTGCCACTTCCCAATCTATCCAAAACAAGTCTGTGGCTCTTTCGAAATGTTCTTTTTTATTTATTTATTTTTAAATCCGAAAAAATTCTTCTTCCAACTTATTCGAATCGCGCTCTCACTAACCGCAGTTCCTCAAAAGCTGTTCGTTTCGGAGTATTTTGGAGATGGATTAATCTCAGAAGAGTTTGTGACGAATCTTATAGCTTAGATGACAGAAAGGAGTGCATCAGAACAAGGAGTGGGCGTTCGAAATTCGAATTTGGAACTTTAGAATGCAGCATGCGGTGAAGGTGCCGGGATGTTGCGAGGGTTTGTGCAGCCAGTTGCCCGCTGTGCCGCTTGACTTGAATCTGCCCTTCTTGCAGAGCGTGCCGGGGATTTTCAAAATAGCACACACCGTGAGTTTATTTTTAAAATATTTTGCTGATTGATTTATTGGAAAACTACCAGTTGGTCTGTTTTTAGTTTCGATATAGAGCTTTAGCACAGCTACTCACGCCTCGTAATTTTAAATTCTGATAAGAGGTCCACACTTTATTTTAAATACTAATTGAACCTTTGTTGATTGATTTATTGGAAAACTTCCATTGTCAATTTTTAGTTTCGGTATTACACATTAGCTTTAACATAACTACGCACGAATAGCAGTTTCGAATTGCGGTTTAGTGGCGATGAGGTCCACACCTGAGCTGGCACCTAGCGCAACTTTCTTTGTTGCAAATTTTCGTAAGCTGCGTTGTATAAGAATTTTTGGATTACGCCTGATTTAGCAAACAGTATTCCCATATTAATTTATTAGACGATTTTTTTTTCCATAACTGTTCCGTGTATATAACCTCCAGGCTCCATTGGCAGTCCGCAAGCGGTCCTTTGACGATATTTTTTGGATCTTACTTTTCAAAAACAGCAAAAATTGTTAATTTTTAAAATTTAAGTGCAAAAGTTTTTCATGTAAGTTTGAGCTGTGATTTCGAAAACGCAAACAGTTTTTTTTTCTGTCGCATCCAGATTTTTCGCAAGTATTTCAAGAAATATATTCGGAAAGGCCGAAGTTCACCAATAAGTATGACAGACTTCAATAAAATAACTCATTCGACAAAAAATGAGTTTCATTTTTAAGAATTTTTTACCCAAAATATGTTTAAAAGTTTAATTTTCTAAGAAATTATATTTTAAAGCCTTTTGCTTTATTTATTTATTATTATTTTTTTGGGGGGTTTCTTTCCAAACTATAGTTCTTTTGCATTGGATTTTTAAATTCGGAGCGCTTTGGAACAGCAATAGCAAATAATTGTGATATCCAGTGTTGTGAGTGGATTTTTAAATTCCTTCGTATGCTAATGTTATTTGTGGCTCAATCGGTATTATTTATTTTGAAAAAAAAAAAAAAAAACCTCAGTACACTCTTCTTTTTTCTTATATAGGCAAGTATACGAAACCTTTTTTTTTCGTCTTTTGCAATCGATATTTCAAGCAACTTTTTTCTTGTTTTAAAATGTAAAAAAAATAACCCTTAATGAGCATTTAAAGTTAACTTTGTGTTTCACTTAAAAAAATTTCAGTTAAAAAACGAGTATTGTAACCTCATTCTCCTCTCCCCTCAAGATAATATTATTAATAATAATAACGTGTAAAAAAATACGTGCAGCTCGAAATGTCACCAAATTAAAAAAAATAATAATAACATTTTGGCCTTTTAAATAGTTAGGTTAGGTTAGTTACCGTCGCACTAGAGCTACACGAGGGCTATTGGCGACGGGCGTCGTTAACCCTTTCAGTCCCAAAAATTTACTACTCTGCAGAAACATCTGATATTCACAAAATAAGCTTATTTTTGGTCAAATATACGAATTCCATAAGAAAAAAAAATTCATTAAAATTTTTTATATGATTTTTGAAACAATGCCAAAATTATTTAACTGTGGTAAACAACAAAATAAAAAAATATATATTACCTAAAAACACTTCGAGTTATATATTTTAAGGTATCTGACCCTATTATTAAAAAAAATTTAGTAATTATTTTAACCGAAATAGTTTAAATTGTGTTTTAAATATGTGGAACTGAAGTGAACTTATCAAAAATCAGGAGAAACGCTTGTTGACTATTTTCTAAATAAAAAAAATAGCAGTTCTGACTTCTATTGAGATTAATGTAAAATATTGTCTGATAGAACAAAGTGTGAAGAATCGAATGATGTGTGTTTGGATGTCATAACGGGACATAAAAATTTTGAAAAAAATATTGAAAGTGATGATGCCAAATGGCATCACTGGGACTGAAAGGGTTAACCACAGCTAAGTGACGAGCCGATACCTGAATAGGCACCCAATGCAACCGTTAAGGACGACATCGTACGCAGCGTTAGGACGTTGAAGTATCTTTAACGTGCGGGTTAACACGGGGTATTATTCGTCGGACGTTTTTGGCTGCACGGGCGTTAATAGGTCGGCATTTATTTTGGCGATGCCTGGACCCGAACCTGGGACCTTTCGCATGCTAGGCGAGTGCTTAACCGACTGGGCTCCCCAGCCCCTCCTTTTAAATGGAAAAGGCTGCTGAGTGCCGACCACTGCTCTGGTACAGCATTAACACGTTGCGTGCCACTGACTCCTTAGGGAGTCGCGTGGTTCCGATTCATCGATAACAGCACATTCTAATGAAATTCATAGTGCAATTTTGCCAACAGTTCTTATGAGTCCAAGTTAGTTTGAAAACTTGATAAGCATGATGGTCTAGTGATTGCACAAACTACGTGATCTAGCTCTGTCATCGACCCTTTTGTGTGATATTTAATTGACACCTAGTAATGCGGGCCTCTGACCAAGCACACAAGCCTGAACATATTTATGTCCTACCAACCAACCGCCTAGTAATCCCAGATGTGACTGATGATTTTCCATACATATATTTTAATGTTCATGCAGTTTTTGTGTTATTGCGAAGGGTAATCTTTCGCCAGGAACACTTCCTCGTATTTTTAGGACTAGCTGTCGCGTAGCTTTAGTTAGCAACGTTAATTCAACCTAACCTTGCAATTTTATGACATCGAACTAGGATTTGTACTTGTTCGAAAACGAAGAATAGTTAATTCATTTCCATTGTAACGAACATGTTTTAAGGGGTCACAGGAGTCTTAAAAATGTGCAAAGAAGGTACTACAAAACATAGTTTGATCTTTCATGTCATTTTTGAACTACTTAATGTATAAGTATAATTTTTTTATATGTAATTCTACAAGATTTATTTATTATAAAACAAGTTTTAAAATTTATTAAACTTTAGCCAAAACTAAAATAAATGATATTAAACATGAAGGTACTTGAACACACTGTGATTAGGCTTGCGCGGCAAATTGTGAGGTCAAAATTGAAAAAATGACCAAGAAAATGACTTTATATTGTACAAATATGTACAAACAAAGACTTATACCTAAATTCTCAGCTCAATTTTAATTAGAAATTATTTTTTAAAACATTTAAAATCAAAATTTTTAAATTTTCATTAATTTTTTTAGAAAAAAGTTCTTAAAATAATTTCTAATTAAAATTGAGCTGAGAATTTAGGTATAAGTCCTAGTTTGTACATATTTGTACAATATAAAGTCATTTTCTTGGTCATTTTTTCAATTTTGACCTCACAATGTGCCGCGCAAGCCTAATCACAGTGTGTTCAAGTACCTTCATGTTTAATATCATTTATTTTAGTTTTGGCTAAAGTTTCAGAAATTTTAAAACTTGTTTTATAATAAATAAATCCTGTAGAATTACATATAAAAAAATTATACTCATTTAGTGAGTAGTTAAAAAATTACAATAGAGATCAAACTATGCTATGTAGTATCTTCTTTGCACATTTTTAAGACTCCTGTGACCCCTTAAAAAACAGGATTTTCTTCTACTTCATCAGCCTCTATCGATGAAGCCTCTATCGATGATATAGTGGCAGCGAATGTGTTAATGGGGTTGTTTCACTTCGTGAATGGAGGGCTGTGAGGCGCCCTGTGGTCAGTGTCTCTATCTACGGATCGGAAGGACCCGCGATCGAGTCCTGGTCGCTGAAAACTCACCGAGTATATGCGGAGTACGTGCTCGTTAAATCTGTTGGGTCCGAAAGTCCTGTGGGCGGTCATTGCGCAGTTTCCCACAGGTACAGGTTCCTGGAGACTATTTCCCTCCCCTTCAGGGACATGTCTAAATTGTGGAGGTGGCGCGCGATAGATAGCAGCCTCTGTCGCGTATGTATGTGTGTGTGTTGTGTCTGTCTTACTTGACGAAGTTTTTAAAGCGGGTCTCTGACCAAGCACACAAGCCTGAAAATATATGTATACCAACCAACGTCGTAAATGGCAACAGATCTACGGTATTGTTTTCATTTTTTTTCATCTGGAATTACTTTTCTAAGAATATTTTACTTATTTTTTTTTAAATGTCAATCTCTTGCTTTTGTGTTGGTTGTTCCAATCATGTGTTAAAGACAGCTTGCATATAATTTTTTTTCATCCATGACGGTTATTTTGAGAGGGAAACAGAAACAACCAATGAAATCGCAGGACAAGGAAAAATGAAAACAAAACGTTACATCATCTGAAACCTTCCCATTTGACCTCCAATTAGGGAAACCCAGTCGGTAAGGTGCTTGCCTTGCATGCGAAAGTACCCCTGTTCGAGCCCAGGCATGACCAAAATAACTGTTGGCCTATAAATGGTCTGTGTTCGACGAAATGATAGGTCAGTGTAGACCCCCTCGCCTGGAATTGAATCCAGGATCTCTAACATGTCAGTCCAATGGTTATGTTTCAGGTTTTGAGTGACAGCAGAAATGTTGAAGGAAAATAAATTCCTTCTCTAGCCTCGTAGAAATAGACAGCTAGAAAACGTACTAACCTAACATAATCTAGCCTTGATTGCTGAATCAATGTCACGTGAAAATAGAGCACCGATCGAAGGTAGGACAGAAATGAAAGCTGCATGAAACCAGAAATAAACCGTTTGTGCCCAAAGTATTTACTCTATCACCATTTGCTGATCAAAAAAATTGCTGACTGTCACATTTTCTTTCGACAGACCTTAGGCCTGATATGCCTGATCGTGATCGGCTGCTACGTCCAGTTCACCCACCCTCTCACCGGAAGTTCTCTGGGTCTGCTCTGCAGCAAGAGCGACGCCTACTTCCTGCTCGTCACATACGGGTGCTTCGTGACGTCATTCCTGCTTCTGGTCTGCAGCATCATCTCTTACTTCACGGCCTCTTTCCTGCCGAAAACTGCATTCGTAAGTAATGATTGAATTTATAAACCAATTAAACTCAAACTCTCCTCAATATAATGGATAACTGGAAAGGCCACGCCTATGGTGACGTCACAGACACGTCAAACATGGTTTTGCGGTTTGTTTGTGGGGTAGAAAACAATGTTTATCTGTAGTGATCGTGACATCACTTTTTTTTATACCCCTGCTAATTGACCCCTAATTGAGATATCAATGTTCTAGTAGTGCATCACAATCATTTACAATTGACTAATTGGCATTTTTAGCCTACTTTTCTTTTTTTAATTCAAAATGAAAAAGTAGGTATTGACATGCGGTCGATGTCCGTCCGTCCGTCTGTCTGTCCGTCCGTACCCCCCTTCCAAAATCAGTTCTAGCAATCCGATCTTAAAAATTCTTTTTTTTATTAGAAAGGTATAACCTCAGACACCCAACTTTCATACTTTTTGTCCGTCTGTCTGTACGATAGGACGGACATAAATCTACTATTTGACGACGAATTTCCCATTGAATTAGCATTGAATTTCAATTTCGAGTCATTTAAATCGCTGAATTTAACTACAAATGCTACGGACAAGTGAGATACGTCAAAAAATTCAGCGCATCGAAATTAGAATACATTGAAAATTTCAGAAAACAATTCGAATTCGAAGTACTTCAATTATTTTAAAAACATCAAAATTTAATGCTCATTTAAAAAGCATAGGAAGCCATTTTTATTAGAATTAAATCACCATTGCCATCGCAACTATTGCTTGAGAAACTTTAATTCTTTTAGACAATAAATTAAAATAAATTTATTTTTGAGACATCGATCAATTTAAGATGACGTCAAATATATATTTCACTACGAGATCTTTGTATGTTGATGATGTATTGATACATTATAAATTGTTTTCATTCTATTTTAAAAGCGAGGAATATTACATATTAATTCTTTGAAATACAAATTTTTGCAAACGATTTAAGTTATAATTATTTATTTTTCGAAATAAAATAAATGAAACTAGCCGATTTTAGCAAGTAAATGTTTATTGAGGAGTAGTTTTTTGGTTTTTGTTCTACGAAAAATTAAATATTTATTTATAACTTCAAATAAAGCTGTGTTTAGTGAAAGATGCTGTGTTTAGTTAGATGCTGCGTTTAGTGAAATTTATTTTAAATTTAATGTGGAAAAACGGTTGTGGATGTCACTTACTGTTACGAACCTAGTTTTTTTCAAGATAAAAATTTTAGTAAGTATTTAAGTAACAGGAAAGTAGGCTATTTTAGTTCTTTAAGAACTTCTTGTTTATTACTGATTTTTAAATGATAAAATGATACACACATTCACACACAGCTCAGCGGCAGATTTTATGTACTTACAAACCACGGGTTTATACCAAAACACACCTTAAGTTTGCAGCATTGAAATGTTCTAGGTGGGGGAAACGGCGTTAACAACTCTGCTTTAGCCGAAATTTTGCCTGCTCTAATTGGTCGCTCCTTTGCGATACGTTCACCCTGATATTCGTGAGCCCTGTTACGTCAAAATCGAAGGAAGAGATAATTAATATTTCATTCTAACTGAAGCAAAAACTAACAAAAATCTTAAAAATATATTGAATTGAAATAACGAATAAATTGGTTTATTGAATGTGAAGTACCTTTTTTTTATTCGATTCGCGCACTCGAAAATTATAACTATTTACCCTTTTTCTCGTAGAACATTTCTACACTGCAAACTTAATATGAGCTTTACTGTAGAGTTTGTGTACAAGTTATTATTTTTCTATGTGTTTCAGGAGTTCGTGTATCATCTCACGGCGTGCCTGATGTACCTAACTGCTAGCCTAACTCTTCTCTGTGTGCTGTTGGTGACCAACGCGGAAACCGGCGGATACAGAGAACCCGGGTTCGACGCCAAGGTCGCAGTGTCGGTGAGTAAACCCAATACCACCTAGATTAGAAGGCCGGCGAACTAAATGCTTGACGTCAAATTAGTGGACCGATTCTGTGGTTTTGACGAATGATGAGCATTCGTGACTAGATCTTGTATTTGAATAAATTTTTAAGATAAGATGAATCAAGATGCGACGTTATTGGTCAAAAAAATCGAAATTGGTCTAATAGTGTGACATTGTGTTGCTTAGTTCTTCGGCCTTTCTAATCTAGGTGGTATTGGTAAACCCCTTCAGCTCGTCACTTGAGAGCGGTTCTAAGTACTAGGTCCCTAGCCAATGGGCGTGTTTCAGGTCTTGAATGGCAACAGAAATGCTAAAAAATGAAAATTAATACTTTCTCGAGCCTCGATTGGTGAATCAGTGTCACGTGGTAATAGAGAACAAATCAGATTACCCATCGAAAGAAATGCGGTAATGAAAGCTGGAAGAAACTACGTCGCCTGAAACATGCCAATTGCCCCCTGGTTTTTCCTTTAGTTAAATAATAGAACCAAGGCTACACTTGGAATAAATATTCCTGACTTTTTTTTGCTGGAGCATGGGCGACACCATGGATATGGCGCACGCTATTTATGAGCGACACTGATATTATGGCTCGTGCGTCACTGTTACATGCCTATCTCGCCTTGTCTTGATGTATGACGCACGGTGATTTATCTGAATACACTTGCCACAAGGTGCCATGATCTAAATATCGACAGACAGATAATAAGAGGCAACTTTTTGATACAGGGTGAGGCAAATAAAAGTGGCCCCGGTCTAGAGAGAGACAGAAATACGATGAAATGCTTGGCAAGAAAAACTCTTGAAGCCGCCTGAAACCTGTTTTTGCATTGGTTGGATCGGATTAGCTTCACATTAGAGCTACTCGTAGACTAGTGGCGAGAAGATCCTAGTTCGTATTGTATGAAGACGTCCCATAATGCAAATTTTGTGTCTGGCATAGTTAATTTAGAATGTTTGTATTACAAAATCAAAAAGGTCCGATTCTCTAGGATAAATAACGACCGAAATAATCACTAGTGAGAACTTTTTTTTTTAATATTGAGCGATCACTAGCTTCAGTTAGCAAACCTGTTTTTGTATTGGTTTGTGACTTGGCAACATTTCTGCCGTATTCTTATATCTATGTTGGGACCACTTTTATTTGCCTCACCCAGGGCCGGATTACCAATTAGGCAACGTAGGCAATTGCCTACAGGCCCCGTACATTTAAGGGGCCCCGCAGTTTCCACTTCACTAGGGGCCCCCTTAGAATTTACGTTTTTACTCCCGGAAAGTTTTTTTTTTTTTTTTTTGGAAGTCAGGAATTTTTATCGCTCCAGCTGAAAAACAAACACAACACCTCAACACACAAGCCTAAAAGGGGGTAAAGGAAACAACTGTTTCCTAGACTAACAACCCACCCACAACACGTAGTAAAGGCCCAAGGGAAGTTTTCGTTATCTATTTCGCGGATACAATTACCGATGAATTCCGCGAAAGATGTTGGCTCTTTTTGATCAGGGTTGTAATCATCACCAAAAGCTATTAATAAATAGAACCTTTTTGGCTACTTCGCTCTAAAGGGGCCCCAAAAAGATATTTTTGATATTTTTTTTTTTTTTTTTGGTTGCTAAGTTTTGGTTTCACTAGAAGACATTGTGTAATTTTTAATGAAAAACAAGGTCTAGTAGGAATAATTCTAAATTAGTTTTCCGAAATATGCTATTTTTTATATTTATGAAATTGTATAAGTATTACACACGAATATTAGTACACCAAAAAAAGTAAAAAATTTTAATTATTTTTAATGTAATATATTTTATTTAAAAAATGACTGATTGTCTCAGTTGGCTAGAAATAATAACTGGACAAGCCGTTTATTTTTGTCCTGTCCTGTGAGACGGAGAAGAAAGATTTTATTTCCTTCATTTCCTGTTTTGGGGGTCTAGGGTGGAGGTCTGGTTGTCTTTGTCTCAGTCCTCTATCTCTTGGTCTCCCGTCCCGTCCCCACTTGTATTTATTGCTGGGGTGTCACTATGATTGTAAGTTCAATTCAATGCTTAGCCTCAGAATCTTTGGTGTTTGCCTGTTGGGCAGTTTAGTATTTGACCTTGTGAGGAATCAATGATTTTTTTCTGTTTGGATCGACTATTTGTGTCAGTCATAAGTGGCTAAAGGCCTGTATAAAGGTAAGATAATGATACAAATTTCATTTAATGTCAAAACTTAATATAATTGAGCTTTCGAAAAAATATAAATTTCGCTTTAATATGCACTATTTTTATATTTGTATGGACATTAAGACTACACTATTTTCGAGGCAATTTCATTTAAAAACGGTATTTATTAAGTATCCCTAAAGATATTTTTAACACTTATATACAGAAAAACCAAAGAAAAAAAAAATAAAATACAAACTCCTTTTTAATAAGTTTTTGGCTATTTTTTAGTTACATTAGGGAGTAAAACAACATTATTCAAAACCTGATTTCATAAAAACTACTTAAGATAACTAAATTTTCTTTTAGTATATTTCTGTGCTAACCCAACCCTGTTAAAGATAACGAACTAAAATCTTAGATAATAACTAAGATCAAATTACTAAGATATACATTGAAAAGGGGGAAAAAAAAGTTATTGTTTTTCGAAGCTCAATACTCAAGGCTTTCGTAAAAAATTGCATTTTTTTAAAAAAAAATTGTTCCTTTGATAAACAAAGCTATTAAAAACTAAATACATAAATACTAAATACAAAAATTACATATAAGATACCCTAAGATTCTAGTTCATTGCTTGTAAAACAGTTTGGTTCTGAAATAAGACTTCCGTTTGAATTCGACTACTTTTGTTAATTATTAAAATAAACATAACTTCGTTTCTAGATGACATAAATTAAACTTCTGGTAGTTTTTTGGAAACTAGGATATTTGGGCTATTCAGCTAATTAATAAAAAATAAATCTTGAAATCTATAAAAAAATATGTATTTTAACGTGGGCGGATACCTTCCTTAAGTGTTCTGTCCTGTGAGTAATTGTTTAAATTTACTGTCAATTGCGTATTTCTGTTCGAATTTAGATTCATTGGAATTTATAAATTAATTCCTATTTTACGATCATGGTAGTATACAAAATTACGGTGATTAGATACTTCTTGTAAAATTATAAAATTAAATTTACAATAAAAAATTGTTGCAGAATTAAATATTTGGATGCTATTGATTTTAGGTGTGCGAGCTTTGATGTTGTCCACTGAAAAAAATTGCTTAGCATTATACAGAAAAAAAGAGGGGGGGGGAGAGATCCAAGGGGGTCCCATCAAAATCAACTGCCTACAGGCCCCTACACTGCTTAACCCGGCCCTGGCCTCACCCTACAGGGTGAGGCCAATAAAACTAATCCAATACGAATTGTCTGCAGGAATGAGATAGATTGTGTTTTAGTTTTTTATTTATTTATTATTATTATTTTAATGTTGGGAGGATGCAAGCTGAATCACTGAATGGGTGTGAAAGGCTCCAGCTTTTCCCATAAATTAGCATTGTATATAAACTATTCGCGTAGAAAATGACTTCGTCCTTCTCTCTTTCAGGTACTGGGCATCATAAACAGCTTTCTCTACGGCGTCAGTACTTATTTTTCTCTCCAGTCATTCAGGCAGATGAGCTGAAGTTAAAACAGTTGAAAAGACATCATACAGTGTCGATCATCCTTGTAACAGTTTAGTTTTATTTTTTTAAAATTAGTATGACGTATTTTGGCAAATACCAAATTGGACGCCATAATTACGTCATAAACGTCGATTACAAAATTATGAGATGGAATATTTCACTGGAATTACGTTTTTTTTTTATTTTCGTTTGAACGACGTTGTTGTGACAATTATAGACGTAACGTCATAATTACGTCTTAAACGTCAATCGTAAAATGATGAAAGAGATTGGATGTTTCACCGGGAAATGATGTCTTTTATTTTTTCCGTTTAAACAACACTGTGACAAATATAAAATTTATCTGTAGCAACAACAAATTATGTCATCTTCATATCCGACGATTTATTTTTTGTTCTACGAAGACTAAATTGCGACGTTATTGAGCTTTTTACTACGTTTTGTAAAGTTTTTTTCTTTGCCAAGTTACTTAAAGTTAAGTTTTGTATTTTTAAACATATTTATTAATTGAGAATGCATGAGATTGCAAGCTTATTGTGATATTATTATAGATAAAAAAATTCACCTATGGTACTCGATAAGGATATAAACCTCGTTACTTTTTCAGGGTTAGAAATTTTGAGTCTACGTTAAAACTGTAAAGACGCTAGAAAAATGCACATAAAAAATTCAAAAATTGCTGTAAAAATTAGTCACAAAAATAAAAATTGCACAAAATAGTTTTTTTTTTAAAAAATCTATTGTATCATGGAAAAAAACAAAATTTTGTTGTCTTACGTAACGGTTACGTGTTTGCTAATGTACTTATTTTTGTGTAAATATTATTTCTTACTTGCCAAAAAAGAAAAACCTACTTCTATTTTCATTACAACAATAAATTATTTTAATATTTCTGTGCTTTGTATACTTAACATTTCTCTGTGCTTATTGTTATTAGTATTTAAAACTTTAACTGTTCTGATTGGGTGTCAAAGGTGTTAAAAAATATTTTATTTGAAAAATCGCTGTCTTTGAAGTAAGCACTTAGTATAGGTTACTCTTACAAATGAAGTTGTTACATGTTAAAGCTAGTAGTAACTAACTGTCAATGACTTCGTATAGCATTGCAATTTCCTAGCATTTGTACATAGAAAACCAGCTTAGCAAATTGAAAATGTAAGGTTTTTTTTCAATACATGATGAATAAAATTTACGCTAAGTCATTTTGCCTAAATCAATGAAATACACTGTTAAAAAGTTTGGTGTAAATTGCACCGGAAAACTTTAACCTTCTAGTTGGCCCAAAGATTTAGAGCGTTGATTTATCACTTTTGCAGTCTATTGTCATATGGGGGAATTATGGGTCAAAATATCACAACATCCTATTTTTTTCTAAAGTATGAAAGATAGAAAGATTTGATTTTGCATGAAGTAAGCTTAAATAATTTAGAATTTCTTTAAATAATTACTTTTCCTAAAATTTAATTATTATTACTTTTATTTTAATTATTGAGTGACCAGGAATTACCCCGGGTTTGGGCAATTATGGGTCACACATGGGGTAATTATGGGTCACCCAGTTTTTATAGTAATGCATGTCAAAAGTAAATTAATATTCCAAATTATATCATTTTAGCACATAAAAAGATTGTTTTAGCACATAAAAGTAATGAAAGCGAAACTTGGCATATTTTTTTATGCCAAGTTAGATTTCTCCATTCATCTTTCCTCATACATGTATAATGAACCATCAAAAGAACTCTATTTTGACAAAAAAAAATTCAGTGGACTCTATTACAGTAATCCAAACTGAATTATATCGCACAAATAAATATTCCTTCAAAAGTTTTTATTTTAAATATAGTTTCTCGTAAGTTTAACGCAATGGCAACAGTGAAAATATTGAATAAAAATAGAATTTACATGCTATTTCAATGTAGATTAATTTTTTTGCTATTTAAATTTTAAATAAACTTCTAATTTGAATTTTTTTAATGATATTTGGAATGCAGCCTAATCTGATTTTTTGCCTCAAAATGACGTACACCACTTAGCTAAAAAAAAAAACTAAAAAATCAAAAAATATCACTGACCCAGAATTACCCCAGTGACCAAGAATTACCGCAGTAAACTGGGGGAAAAATCACTATACCTTTAAAACTATTTTAAAAAATAATAATGAAAAAATTTGTATAGGAATGAAAAGTTTAGACCTTTTCCTATTGAAAAATAGCACCAACAAAATAGTTAGTTCAAATATGTTTCTCCAGTATGGATCATAAAAAAAATCATGTCATCAAGACGATGTTTTTGAAGATGTTTTTATAGTAGTGTAAAAAGTATTTTTTTTCTCTATTATTTGCTGTAGAGTTACATTGTTTTTGAACTTGATATAAGAAAATAGAATGTATAAGGATGACTTGGCATAATTTTTTTTCTTCTAAAAACCATTTTTAATCCTTAAAACCTAGTGACCGTTATTTACCCCGGAAAGAGAGTGACCCATAATTCCCCCATGTGACCCTATCAAATTTATGGTATTGCCTCAAAATTGGTAAAACCACTCTCCAAATATTGGTGGCAGCTAGAAAATTCCAGAAATCCCTATGCAATTTTGCACCAAACCTTTTAACAGTGTAGTGTACTGAGTTCCTTTCCCATTTATAGATTAAACTATGCATTTATAACCTGTTTAAATAATTTAAAAGTGCTCCTGCAGTTTATTTTTCTAAATTATTTGTGAGAGTTAAGAATCGTATCTAAGAATTAAAAATAAATAATGATAAATTGCTGTATAAAAATAAGATGCATTTTTATCGCACAATTATTTAACATTGTATTTTAAAGAGTATATTGATTGTAAAATAAATGTGTTATAAAAAGCTTGTTTAGTTTTATGGATATTGTTGCCAATTAGTCTAGTTTTTATTTTACTAAATCCAATGTAGTATTTTGACAAAAGCAAGTTTTTATATAGCCCTCTAATAAATAATAACACAATTGGTTTTTATTCTTGCATTTCCGGTCGATAACCTGTGCGTAGCGCTAGTGTGACGTTAAATCATCCGAGCCAATGGAAAGAGAAATGAAAAAAAATGACCACAGCTGATGAAGTGTACCATGTAATAGCCAAGGTCATCAAACAAACCAAATTCGGTCAAAATATCGGGAAAATTATTTAATTAACGCGAAAAGCGAAACTTCTTTTTTTTTATGTAATTAGTAACCAGTAAGCATGTTGGGTGTTGTTTTAGATTTAAAACGAATTGTTGTTTGGATAATTTAATTCGAATTGGAAAATGAAGACGAATTAAGTCGACGATTTGGATTGTATAAGAAAATAAGGTAAATAATATTGATCTTACATATTGTAGTTTTAGCATTTTTATTGAATCAAATGTCGGTACGTAAATTAAATTCGAATACCTTTAAGTTTCATTTTTTTGTTATTGCGATTTTGAAAAGATATATAAGATGGCGTCTTGACCATTTTGGATTGTTAAGATTTAAATATTTGCTAAACAAAGTTGGACTGTGATTTTTGTGCTACGATTGAATTAAAGGATTTATTTTATAAATTTTTTACGGTACAACTACGTTGTAAGGCCGGGCTGTTCATTGCTTAAAATTTTAGAGTTCTTGAAAATGGTTACGTAGGGTTGCTTACATCGCCAAATCGAAACCGGCCATCATAAACGGGAATTTAAAGAACTAGAGGTGTTAGACTTCCTCTTAAATTTATTAATAAAATTCGTCAATTCGAACAGTGATACCACCTCGACGAAAAAAACCCTAAAAACTAAGAAGAAGTCGGTAGAAGAGAAGTATAAGACATGAGTATTTCGCCAAAGACTTCCGAGGAAGAGGCGAAAAGTTCCGTCAAGGAGGAAACTGATGCAAGTTCTGTCAAGGAGGAACCTGATGCAAGTTCCGTCAAGGAGAAACCTGATGCAAGTTCCGTCAAGGAAGAACCTGATGCAAGTTCCGTCAAGGAGAAACTTGAAGCAGAGTTGGAAGAGGGAAAATCGGAGGTAAGATCATAGAAGGCACGTCTACCTGAGCCATCGAATCCAATGATTGAAGAGCAAACTCAGCAATTTTTCCCTTTTGGGGATTTTCTCCCAGACAGAACCGGAATTGCAGGGTTCATTTGGGGGTTTCACAAACCCTCAATGAAGGAGGGTTTGATGTTTCATACAATGGATTCGGCCACAGATTATCATTTGGGTTAGAAATCCAGCTCGACCTCTTTTTCCCCTAATGGGGTTTTTGGCATTCCATGGATTTGATGGCTCAATGTAAACGCCCCTAGAGATGGAATAGAAGTAGATTCGTAGTAACCCTATTCCGTGAGGGCTTAAAAAAAGGAATTTTTTCGGGTTGCAAATCACGTAAATTTTTTGAAAGACATTTGGCCATAGAGATAACGACATTTGGCTAGAAATAGCCAAATGCAAATAAACTAGAATATACCTCTATATCCTATACTCAACTTTTTCCCCCCAAAATATGTCAAACCGGATTTTGCAATGGTTTTGACTAAGTAAAGTCTCCCATAACAGTACGCTTTCTGTTTGTGACCAATATAAGGAAAATGAATACTAACGATATAAATTTGGAGAAATATCTTAAATAACTACGTATGTGAACGCACAAAGCGGACGGCAAATGAACGTTATAACCTACAGGGTGAGGCAAATAAAAGTGGTTTCAACGTAGAGATAAGAATACGACAGAAATGTTGCCAAGTAAAAAACTAATACAAAAACAGGTTTAATAACTGAAGCTATATTGATCGCTTCAAGATTAAGCCCAAACAAACGCTTGGCGCTTGGCGACTCATTTGCCGGCAACTACGCAATGGTTTGAGAAGCTAGTTGAAATGAAATCTAAACAAGGTTTGTAGTGCTGATCATCAGAAAAAGTTCCCACTAGTGATTATTTCGGTCGTTATTTATAGTAAAGAATCGGACCTTTTTGTTTTTTACAAAACATTTATTAACATTTTAACAATTGTTTTTACAAAACATTTTAAATTGATTGCAAGACACAAAATTTGCATTATGGGACGTCTTGATACAATACACTAAGATCTGAACTCGCCACTAGTCAATGAGTAGCTCTAATGTGAAGCTATTCGATCCAACCAATGCAAAAACAGGTTTCAGGCGGCTTGAAGAGTTTTTCTCGCCTAGCAATTCAATGTATTCATATCTCTGGCCGGGGTAGACTGCCAGTAGAACTTGGTGTACACTCTTAAAACAAAAGAGTGCAATCCACTTCTGTTGGAGAAGTGTATTTTCGACACTTGAAAGGAGTGAATATTAACTCAGACTGAGTTAAAATCACTCGTTTGGAGTGATTCTGTCTCACGTTTAACATACAAAGGATCCATTCCTATAGGGGAAGTGCATATTCGGCACTGAAGAAGTGAAAATTAACTCAGACTGAGTTAAAATCGCTCGTTTGTTTTGAGAGTGTAGCTCTAGTGCGACGATACTTCGACCTAACCACTCTTTTGCAGTTGGAAGAAGCGAAGGAGTCCGTGCGCAGCGTCAGCAGCCGATTCCTGAAGTGGACCTCGGAAGATGTGTTCGACTGGAACCCGGACTACGCGAGGACCGTCCGGGGCATTTTCACCCTGCTCCAAATAGTGAGTTGACCCCTTTACACCTTGCTTCTAGCGGTAGCGGCTTCGATAACCCATTGTCTGTCAAAAGGATCCTCGAGGCGGAGAAAATCGGAAATCGAAAAATAACTGACGAGCTTCGGCGCGAAGCGCCCTTTCTCCTTCATCGAAGACGTCCCATAAAGGGGTTAACTTGGACCGGGAATCAAACTGGACGTTGTCCTCGTTGTAGATCTCGATGCGGAATTGAGTTATCTCGGCTTATATACTACCATTAACGTTGTAATCTGGAATAGTGGTAGGAACATGGGCGGTTAATCAGCGCCACCTAGTTGTTGATTGAATATTGAGGTTGCGTGTGTGGTAACCGCCACATAGCTAATACTTTTTAAATTGTGAGTGGTTGCTAATGTTAGCATCATCCAGAATGACTTGGGCTTTGGTTTCCTCAGCATTTTAATTTTTGTGTCTGTCACGATCAACAAGCTGCTTTAAAACAAATCTGAATTTATAACTGTATAATTTTGGCAGCATTACGAATTTCGAGACTTATAGACAGCAACTGGTCGAGAAGTTTCCGATTTCTAAACCTGCTCTAATTTTTTAGACGATTATATATTGGCAAAAAAATCCCCTCAATCTTTTCTGGATGGGAAAGTAGGGGCCGTAGTGGGCACGCATGTGGTACGATTATGTGGCAAGTAAAAGGTAAATAGATGTTCCATTTGGTTTGGGTTTATCTCGGCAAAATTACGTCTCGGTAGACTTAAACGTCCACAGAGAGCTCAGATTCATTCATGGTAAAATGAGCGTCAAAATAGGTGGCGACAGTCACCTGGATGGTACCACAAAAAAAATTTCTATCAGTTCTGGAGAATATGCTGATCCTGAAAAGTTTTGCCGCCAATAAAAGCAGTCCATTGGAAAAAAAATATAAAGATTGACGTAAATATGTTACGTCAACGGTTGTGTTAAACAACACTCCTAAAACAAAATAGGGAAATCCACTCTTATACACTCTTAAAACAAACGAGTGAAATCCACTCCAGTAGGATAAGTGCATTTTCGACACTGGAAAGGAGTAAATAATAAATCAGACTGAGCTAAAATCACTCGTTTGGAGTGATCCTGTCGAAGGTTTAACACGCAAAGGATCCACTCCAAGAGGAAAAGTGCATTTTCCAGACCGGAGGAGTGAAAATTACTCAGACTGAGTTAAATCGCTCGTTCGTTTTAAGAGTGTAGTAGAAGTGCATTTTCGACACTGGAAAGGAGTGAAAATTAACTCAGACGGAATTAAAATCACTCGTTTGGAGTGAACCCGTCGTAGGTTTGACTGAACAAAGTCAAAAGAGTGAAATCTACTCCACTCGGGGAAGTGCATTTTCGACACTTGAATGAGTGAAAATTATAAATAAGACTGAGTTAAAATCGCTCGTTTGTTTCAAGAGTGAAAGTTGTCTTAAAGGTGTCGTCTCTGTAGACGTGGCCATTCCCAGTTTTCCTTTAATTGCCCTTTCATATCTCTTAGGTCATGAGTGCCCTGGTGATGATCATGGTGGGATCAGGTTGCAGCCAAGACAATTCTTTCGCCTGCCACGCGTCGGCTTCCTTCACGTTCGTCGTGGCCAGCTCGGCCCTGATCCAGTCTACGCTGCTCGTTCTCTGCTGCATTCTCTCGAAAAAGGGGGACGCCCTCTTGAAGGCATCCGCCCTGGTGAGTACATCCGAACTTTATTCCGTACACCGAAGGTTTTGGTTTAATTTAAAACTTGTGGGCTTGGCCTTTCATGTAGTGATACTCAATGAACTGTCATTGCAAATTCGTAACAAAAAAGTTATAATCGAACGTCGAATCATGGAATCTCTCACGGAATTCAGGATCATTAATACTGATGAAGAAATTGAAGAAGCAAACCATACTTGTATGGCCAGTTTAAAATGGTTCCATGGTTTTGGTTTAACGGCCAGGCTATGTCAGGGTAAAGTGGCATACTTCTAAACAATACATCCTAATCGTGGTATCATGATTAGCATGTTCAACACGGTATGTTCATGTTATAAACAAGACAGTTTTTTCGCCTGCCACTCGTCGGCAAGCTCCACGTTCGTGATGGCTAGCTCAGCCTTGATCAAGTCTACACTGCTGTAGTGCTCTGCAAAGTTGCGTAGGTGCCTAACGAGACGCGGCTCTTCACTTGACTGTGGCTCTAAATTACGACTCCCGTCTCTAATAGCCCTCGTGTAGCTCTGGTGCTATGGTATTCAAACTATACTAACCCCGTTTGTTTCAGGAGTTGATCTACTACGGGGTGTTTGCTATGTTCTACCTCATCGCGGGGCTTGTGCTGGAGACGAACCTGAGACACAACGACTACGGACACCACGCCATATTGGCCGGAGGAGTAAGTAAATTGAGTGTCCAGGCCAATGACCGAGAAACTGTCTGAATCAGGTCTGCTTGGTGGCTCTAGAGAGTCATCGCCAAAACTGGCGTGGGGAAACCCAGTTTTGCCTTGGTTCTAACAATACCACCTAGATTAGAAGGCCGAAGAACTAAACAGCACAACGTCACACTAGTGGACCGATTGAAGAATTTAAGATGACGTCGAATCTTGATTCATCTTATCTTAAAAATTTATACAAATACCAGATCTAGTCACGAATGATCATTGGTGAAAACCACAGAATCGGTCCACTAATTTGACGTCAAGCATTTAGTTCGCCGGCCTTCTAATCTAGGTGGTATTGGTTCTAATCACGCGGCTCACAGGTTTGCTATCTCTATGATCGAGATTCACGCTAGACACTAGTCTGACGCTTGAACCGCGGATGAAGAACCAAGATGGAAACCAGGTCTGATTCCACTAATCGCCAAGCAGGCCTCAATACGGAAAGATTCTGGGTCGATGGATGCTTTTTTTCCCGGTGGACTCATCATTTTCGTACACGGTGCAAAATACTGAAATTTTCAATTAATGCTTTTAAAGATAGGTATTATGACTTAAAAAATAAAAGTCAAGAGGCTTTTGATAACTTTAATAATAACAGTGTAACACTTTTTTTTAAAACCTCTTCACTTTTTAGCAAAATTCTACACGCGTCCTTTTTATCAACATATATTTTTTTAAAAAGCAAATATTTGTTGAAAAGTATGAGTTGTTAAACAGATTTTGAAAAATTAACTATTGATATTTTTACAATTTTATGAAGCATACCTGAATTTAATGGAATTTGAGGAACGGAACGGTTTATGGGTTAAGGAAAAGGGATTATCTCTATATATAATATAAAATTGTATTTGTCGAACGCTTGAAAACCACGTGACTTACGCGGCTTCAGAAAATCAGAAACGTTAGAAACGCTGAAAGTAAGTGTGGCGGTGCGCTTGTTTTGTGCCGGGACTGCTTCAGGTTGCGTCCCTTGGCTTTGGTAGAGATCATTGCTTAGCGCTAGAGCTACGTGATGCCCTGGAGCAGTCCGACGGAAGCTAGCCAGATTGTATAGATGAGCATTCCTGCATTGGCCGTATCCTTATATTAGTCTTGCATGTTTGTTTGCAGAGCAAACAAATAGGGTTGGTGAGCGGTAGCGAGCAGCGGGCTTTGTCCGCTAGTGATACATATTTAATTAAATATTATGCTTTATAAATTTATTAAGAGTTCAATATATCTTAAAACGTGAAAAAAAATGCAAATTGTTTACTATATGTTGCTGTTTTTAAGATTACCGTTAGAAGGAATAAAGTTGAAAACCGCAATGGCAATAATTTTTTCAGTTCTAGATTCAATGCTATAATTTTCCTCCCGATTTCATAGCAGTGGCTATTTCTGTCACTTACTTGTAGACACGGTATATATTTATATTTTTTTATGCATGTAGGCCGACAGTCTTTACCTCTAAATAAAATTTGCTGAGTGCGCGTACCATTTTACCACCGAATTTCGAGGTTTAACCCTTTCAGTCCCGACTTTTTTTTTATAAAATTCTAAAATATTTGAAACGATGATCAGAAAGGTTTTTAAGTTCAGCTTTAAAATGTGCTGACTTAACAGTTTCTGTGGGAACGACTACGTTGTGCGACTGACGCTGTTGTTAGGCGATGTTAAAGATAATTATAAATAATATTAAGGACATGTGGAAAAGATAGTTTAAATTATTAAGTTTAATTGGGTAATTGGGGTATAAAAATATTAGTTTTTGAGGGGTTTAAGTTAGGATACGTCATGCATAATGGTTATAGAAAGTCAAGCTCTGTTGTTGTTCTCGACAGATTTTCGCCCTCACCAACTGCGTCCTATACATCCTCAGCGCCATCTGGAGTTTCATCTATTTCAGGAAGCACTTCGGCGGACCCGATGACGAATAACGTTGGAGACAGAATTTGTGAGACGTCTTTCTTGCAAGATTACACTAGTAAAAGTTTTATTGAAGACCTATTTAAAAAAAAATACCGTCTAAAATATCAACAGAATCCACAAAAACTGACTTGAAACAAAGTATCCTACATAAAGTGTTGTTTATTTTGAAAATATGACAGTAGAAAAGACTTAACAAACTGTTCATAACGTCACAGTGGGCGCTTAAGGGAGAATGAGCACGATAGACCGTGGGTCTCCAAAGCAAGGCATCCAGGGGGAAAAAGTATTATTTAAGCCCCATTTCTCTGGCTGTATTGAATATTTTTCAAACTTTATTCCATATGATAAATGTTGCTGACTTACAAGTTCCTATAATCTCACGCTTTGATATAGGTTCGATTTTTTTTAAATTTTCAATAAATAATTTTGAACAAAACATTCGAACCCCTTTCAAATGGTGGGATTATAGAGATTTTTAAGTCGGCTACATTTATCACATACCTTTAGAAACAGTTTGGAAGACTATTCAACACATCCGCAGAAATGTAGCTTGGGAAATCATTTTCTCCCCATTGGACTAACACAATGGCACTCTTGATTGATGAGTCGCGGTCAATTGAGCTCATTCCCCGTTGAGAGCGCTAAATACCTATATCCAGAAAACTTATTTTGAAATAGTAAAAGTGCATTCGATAAATCTTACATCCTTTTAAGATTATGTTTAAGGATATATTTTAAATCTTTGTACAAAACTCGTTTTAATATGTTAAAGACCATTAACAAGTGCGTCGTTTTTTATGAATAGTCAATTTAAGGGGTCATAGGAGTCTTAAAAATGTGCAAAGAAGATACTACAAAGCATAGTTTGACCTTTCATGTCATTTCATAACTACTCAATAAATGAGTATAATTTTTTTATATGTAATTCTACAAGATTTATTTAATATAAAACAAGTTTTAAAATTTATTAAACTTTAGCCAAAACTAAAATAAATTACATTAAACATGGAGCTATTTGAACACATTGTGATTAGGCTTGCGCGGCAAATTGTGAGGTCAAAATTGAAAAAATGACTTTATATTGTACAAATATGTACAAACAAGGACTTATACCTAAATTCTCAGCTCAATTTTAATTAGAAATTATTTTAAGACCTTTTTTCTAAAAAAATTAATAAAAATTTAAAAATTTTGATTTTAATTTTTTTTAAAAATAATTTCTTATTAAAATTGAGCTGAGAATTTAGGTATCAGTCCTTGTTTGTACATATTTGTAGAATATAAAGTCTTTTTCTTGGTCATTTTTTCAATTTTGACTTCCCAATTTGCCGCGCAAGCCTAATCACAATGTGTTCAAATAGCTTCATGTTTAATATCATTTATTTTAGTTTTGGCTAAAGTTTAATAAATTTTAAAACTTGTTTTATAATAAATAAATCTTGTAGAATTACATATAAAAAAATTATACTTATACATTGAGTAGTTCAAAAATGACATGAAAGATCAAACTATGTTTTGTAGTACCTTCTTTGCACATTTTTAAGACTCCTGTGACCCCTTAAACTTTGGTTGGTAGTGAACTACGAGATGGTGTACCACGATCTATAAATCCTATGTCCAAAATTATCTTGTAAATATTTAGGTAGTTCGAATTTTATTTCTACAACTGTACAAGTTTTTATGGATATATATATTTGTTTTAAAGAGACGTGTATTTTTTAATGAATAGTGTTGTGTAGAGAGAGAAAAATGTTTACATTTTAAAATATTGTAAAAATAAAGATGTTTTTAGTTATGTATGTGTATGTATATTTATTGGTAATCATTTATTTCTAAACTTCACATTCGTGAGGGCGTCGCACAGTGTAGAAAAAGATAAATTTAAGTTACAGTCGCTCGATATGAATATCGAGTACCATGACGAGTCTAAAAAATAACTCTTTCTTGGAAACGACTCGAGTTTTATGATATTTTTTTTGTTTCAAAAATAAAACCGAAACATTCCGTGGGACTTTGTGACGCGAAAAATATAATGTTAAATTCTTAATTTGTTTTCAAATATTTTAATTTTTAAAGTTGATAAAACGACATAATATTTTGAAATTCAGAGAACAATATTTAGCCTAATACTTCAATTTTTTTGTTAGAAAGTTTCTTTTTTTTTTTAAAAAAAAAAAATAAAGGGAAGTGAAAATTCGAAGTAAATATATCCAAAAAAAAGGTAACGTTCAGTTCTTCCTTGTAGTTTGAATTACCGTCGCACGACAGCTACATGAAGACTTTTGGCGACGGAAGTCGTGATTTAAAACCGCAGTCAAGTGACGAGCCGACACTGACTATACAAGGTGGTTATAAAATAACGCTCCCTATTCGGAGTGGTCTGTAGCTTGAATGAATAATCCAAATGCAACAAAAATTGAGACACTTGCTAATCAAGAAGGGGGAAAAAGAATGGAATCATAAAAAAGACAAAGTCCTAAAAAAATAATCATCAAAACAAACTCGTCTTTTGACCGGAATCTAAACTACGAGGCAATCTCAATTATAGCCAATTACTGCCAACACAGCTAATTACGCCTCGTAATTTAGAACCCTGGTCAAGAGACGAGTTTCTTTATTACGAAAAATAATGGAATTATAACACAGAAACTCGTCTCTTGACCAAGGTTATAATTACGAGGAGAGTATGACTAATTACGGCCAACACATCCAATTACGCCTCGTAATTTAGAACCGCGGTCAAGAGACGAATTTGTTTTTTATGATTCCTTTCTTTTTCCCCCTTCTTGATTAGTAAGTCTCTCAAAGTTTTTTGCATTTGGACTATTCATTCAAGCTACTCCGAATAGGGAGCGTTATTTTATAACCGCCTTGTACTTGAATATTGGTCAAGTATAATTTCAATGGAATAAATTGTGTTTAAGAAGGGGAGAGGGGGTCTGATGTGCGTATGATGTGTTTAGAGGAAACGACGCCTGGTCGAGAAGAGCAGGTTAAAAAAAATTTTCATCGCATTTTATTTTATAGTTATTCGTCATAAATATCTTAATGATAACGCTACTGTGGGTCTGAATTACGATACCCGTCATTAATATCTCTAGTGTAAGAATAATTAAAAGTTTGATCCTATGACAAATGACAGTGAGTGCGCCCTCGAGAAAGGAAGAGCATATGCTTAATAGAACGATGCCTCGCTCGCCAGAAGAGACAGTCACAAGAGACACACAAAGACGACACAAACATATAGACAAATAACCATTACTTACCGGGATTCGATCCCGAACCCAGCAGCTCCAAAGGCTAGCACCCTAAACATTTCGCCGCCGGGTTAGCAAGTTTAAATCCAACTCTTGGTTAGAAGGAGATACGAATAATCACACTCGTGAAATATGTAAAGGGCATGCGTTTTTCAAAAATCTACACTTGAAGCGAAACAACCGATCGGTACTGAATGCGCTTGGAAAAAAAGATCCAAGAGTTCCGCCAAACAGGATTATATATTTAAAATGGCCTTTTTTAGGACGTTAAAAGTTGCAAAAACATGCAGGGACAATGTGAGGGAGTGACAAATCGGGTATTTAAATGAAATTTTATGTAAGTAAATTGTGAATGTTCATGATTAAATTAACGTTGTTAGAACACTAATTGTAATAAATATTTTGGGCCAAGTCAATTAAATGAATGGTCTGAACATTGGCAGCTTAGAAGTAGAATATTTTTTTTTACAATTTGGTCAAAACGAAACCTGTTTTTGCAATCGTTGTTTTTGAGTTATTTATATTTAAAAAGTAGAGCATTTATTGAATTTGGAATATGTTGATGTGTTTTAGAAAGTTGATTTATTCCAGGTGACATAAAGGAAGAAGCAATATTTCAAAATAGAACGAAAGTTATAGAGACGGCAGAAAATATTCACCATGTCAATACATCCTTTGCTCCTTTCCAAGCTTCTTTATCATAACATTAGATTGTCGGCCTCTGTGCTTTGCGCAAATGGTAAACTCGCCATAGATGCGAGCCAAACGCGACACAGTCGACTGTGTAAGTTAGATGTTTAGGACAGGTTTGCCAATGCGCACTCTATGTTATGTCTCTGATTTTTGTTGGTTGATTTTTTGCTACGCAATAGAAATTTCAATGTCATTTATTTAAACTTATTTTTACGACTGTAAAACCAACTCAAATTGTTGAGAATGAATGTTCTGAATTGCAATTCAAAGTTTGTGAAGCAACATTTCATAATTATGTCATATAGTTATGTAGTCATAATTTATGACCTTTTTATAGCGTTAAATTAAAATTTCAAATTATTCATGGACATTTTTAAAAATGTTAGGAATGTCACGGAATTTACAATAATTCCACACATTTCTGTTTTCTCAATTCCATACACATGTCATGCAATAGGAACAAAGAAGAACTCACCCAGTGGACGAGGAGTCGCAGTGGACGACGAGAACACGCCATCAACCCTCTTTCATGATGATGTCCCGACAAAAGGGACACCTGCTGACCGTGCATTCCGTCACCTCGATAGCGAATAATTGCAGAACGCAGGTTTGACACAACCAGTGTCCACACTCCATGCGATATTTGTCCGTGACGCACATGCCGAAACACACGCCACATTCTTCGGCGGACTGGCGATAGTTTGGCGGCCAATCGTAATTGTAGATGTGCTCTTTGATTTGGAACGCGATGCGTGCCACTTGTGCCGCCCGTCAGCTGCGTGGTGGGCCAGGACAACCCGCAACAGATCGTAGAGTCTGGGGAGGATGGACACTTCCCCAGAACCCACTGGCTGTGGGGTGTCCACGTAGGGTTGAACCAGCAAACCGGTGGTGGGGTATACGCTCGTCGGTGAAGGGTAACACTTCCAGGGAGATGAGAGTCGCAACATTTGCAGGCGTGGCACTAAAGTCGTTCAGAATGTCAATATTGGTTGGTATCAATCCCCGAGGCTTTGTTCTCGTGACTGTGCTGCCCTAGAGTCTGGTGCAATGTCTCTCCCTCTCCTCTTTCCCTCAAAATATTTATTATTATATATATATATATATATATATAATATTATTATAATATATATATTATATATATATATTATATATATATATATATATGTATTTTTTTTTTTTTTTTTTTTTCAAACTCTGTATGGGTGACAGCGACATGGGTGACACTCGCGCCGATTGAAGGGACGTACGACACACACCGGGGGGTCGTGGATGCGTCTCATGGTGATGGGTAGAGGTCGGCGAAGGGGGTCGTCCTCCCCCATCACGGGGTGGTGGACGTTGCGGGAGGCTTCGGATTGCGCAAGGGGAGGCAATATGGCGGGTGGTGATGACCTGGCGGTTGGACTGGCGGTGGGTGGAGAGGCGGGCGCAGAGCCGCTGGAATGGGATGTCTCGTAGAGGTGGGAGTACGTCGATGGTCCGGACATGTCCGAGTCTGATGTAGGTGACATAACTGTCGTTACCGAGCTCAACGACATCCAAGAGCTTAACGATGGCAGAGATGACCATGAATCGTCGTCCGCCTCTTCGGATCTCGTATTCCGCACAGACAAGGGTCCCGACGATAACGTGATCGTGGAAATGGATCTCGGCGATGTGGGTGCTGCACCAGACACGTTCGAATCGGCCGCCGGCGCACTGGGTTCACGGTCCTGCGCGTGGTGCGAGGTCCCTGACACGTCGGGGGGGGGTGAGCGGAGCGGAAAGTGATTCAGGTTCTGGCCCCCGGACGACCTCTCCAGCAGCATCGGGAGCCGTGAGACTGTCATACCAATGCCGGGAAACATCCAACAGCCAGTCGTCGATGAATGGCGAAGAGGTGGTGCTACGTGGCTGACTCATCTAGAGGCAACTTTATTCACAGGGGTCCAGCTACCCCTATAATCGTCTCTCCCTATCGTGACGGCTTCCGCGTGTTTTTCAACCACCACCTTGACTCGTGGCTGTATCACGTAAGGGAACGCTAGCGAGAGAGATGCTCATGCTGCCAGTCGTCTCGAACAAATGACCAGACTCCTTCTCTTATACCCGCAAGGGGCGTGACGTTTCAATCTTGGTTTTTTTTTTTTTTTTTTTTTTTTTTTTTTTATACTTCTTGTAGTCTGGTGCACTGTCTCACTCCCCTCTCTCATCTCAACTCTCTCCCCAGCTCATTTTAAGTCACAAAAAAAAAAAAAAAAAAAAATATATATATATATATATATATATATATATATATATATATATATATTTTTTTTTTTTTTTTTTTTTTGATTGATAAAGTGATATGAGTTGAGAGAGAGAGAGAGAGAGAGAGAGAGAGAGAGAGAGCTGAGAGAGGGGAGTGAAGTCTCAGATGATGCATCAAATTACAGATAATCGAAAAAAAAAAAAAAATTTTTTTTTTTTTTTTTTTTTTAATACAGATTTGTAGAGAGAGACATTTAGTGGGTAACTGAGTTCGTTTTTTTGATGTGGATTTTAGACTCTCGGGAGGTGTACAGACGGCATCCCACGGAGTCGGCGTCGCATATCCGGTCGGGAATGAATCTGGCGTTCCATGAATTCCTCAAAGGCTCCGGAGGCAGCTTCCATTATAGTGACACTTCGCTCGGGAAACTTGATCAGTTGCAGTTTGAGATAGAATGCATTGAGTAGAAGTATGGACTGTATCTTGTGTTCAGGGTACTGGGCCGCGTCAATATCGGCCGTGTGGTAAGCAAGCAGTCTCTTCACGTTCAGTTCACTCTGGCAGGGATCATCCCATTTCAGGTCGACGTTTAACCTGGGGTCTCCTCGAGTCCAATCCCCAATAGGTTTGTCGTTGTCGGTGGGTATTGCCTCTTCGTCGAGCAGGAAACGCCGAACCCATTCGACGATACGATGTGGCACCGCCAAATCTTTCAACGGAGGCAAGTACTGTAGAAACCACTCTCGCGAGAGGACGGGTTGCCCGGGTGACCGTTGTCGACTGTGCGAACTACCCATTCTTACTAGCGCGTCTCTCACAGCCTATAGAACTTTTATAGCTTGGTGTTACTTTTTTTTTTTTTTTTTTTTTTTTTTACATGTCTATTATACTGAGGAACAGGACACCAAACCGCACCATTTTCTGTCTCAGGGAGCGACGCCGCACTGCTCGAGCCGCGGCGGTCGTTAGTGCCGAGCGGCAGGTGGGGCAAGTCCTTGACTTGGACAACCATGCCGTGATGCAACTCAAATGAAAGCGATGATGGCACGGTAATTGGAAGACGTTGCCCGACATCATAGAGCTGGACAGACAAATGGAGCAGATCAAAGAGTTACAGCTAGTCGCCGGTTTATCCATTTCAGAGGAAGGACTGCAGATGGCATTATTCTCTTTGCGTTTGCTTTTTCCAGAGCAGGAACGCTTTCGTAAAAGCACATGTCCTTGACTGACACTTTTTGCAGGGATACAGGAGCTTGTGGAAAAGAGTCACTTCGTGGATGTTCATTGGGTCGAAAGCCGGATTGGACTGCGAGGTACTTTTCAATGGCATGCAGGAACCATGCGTAAAAATGTCCTGCACTTTGAAGTGCTTCAGGGCCGAAAGCACGTCGTGTTCCCAGCCAGGAGTATGGATGGATTGTTGAAACCATAAAGTATTCATGACAACGACGCAGACATTCTGGTCGATAGCCACGGCCGCAAAGTCACCGGGCCGCTTGCGAGAGAACACCTCCACACCAGGCAAGTGACGTATGGCTAACGCGTACGGCCACTGGTGCGAATCTATCCAATCGGTGTCAGACGAGTCTTGTGGTGGTGGTCGCGTAGTCCCGGAGTCAATGTCCATGGTTCCCCTTGCTTCTTGAACTTGTATTAAAAAAAAAAAAAAAAAAAAAAATTTTTTTTTTTTTTCATCTTTAGCATTCCATCATTTTGGCGAAGGCTGCCAGGTATGTCGCGTTCAACTGGGCTTCCTCTATGATTTTCAAGGCGGGAGCCTTGCACGCGTTGTAGGCTTCCCAGACCTTAGGCATGAGTCGCTTTCTCTCATCGATTCTATGTTCTTCAGCTGTGTCCTCGACATCTTTTTTGGCACGTTTAAACTCAGTTTCACAGTCTTTCAGGGTGACATTGGCATAATATTCGGCATTTTGGAGTGTCGTCGCTCTCGCCCAAACTCTCTCCGCTGCATCCTTTCGTTCGCTCACAAGTCTTTCTGCCTCTTCCAAGAAATCGTTCCATTCCTCTTGAGCCGCTCGCATCCGCGCCACCTCCTCTGGCGAAATTGTAGGTTCTTGCCAAACATCACGTAACTCTTCAACGTCTAGTGATGTGGTTGGAACGGCCGGGCCGGTGGCTACGGCGGCGGCCGCCACCCAAAAGCATACGAGAAGAGAAGAAGTCCAGAGAAAGTTGTGGTGCTCCATCTCGACGAACTGCCTCAAGTGCGCACAAACCCACAATACTTATTTAAAAAAAAAAAAAAAAAAAAAAAAAAAATTTTTTTTTTTTTTTTTTTTTTGGTCAAAAAATCGTGTTTACCTTTAGTCTGTCTCTCCTTTGTGGGCCCTCTTCTCTTCGTCCTGGGGGAGCTTGCCTTTCGTCGTCGTGCTGTGGGCGGCTTTCCGTTTGCGCTCCGGCCCGAGCATCCGGTGCACGGCGGTTGTCGCGAGGGCCAAGGGCGGGGGTTCGTCGTCCGCCGCCTGCGTCTCGTCGTCGTCGCTCGTCTCTTCCCTGCTCCTCTTCTTGCTGCGACCGCCGTCTTCGGTGGCGGGCCGCTTCTTTCTCTCCTTGTGCTGGTCGCTGCGCCAGTCGCCAATCTGTCGCACCGTGTCCCACCCGCCCACGATGCGCGTGTACGCGTCCCGCACCTCGTCCGACACGCCGGACGTGGTGGCGGCCGGTTTGTAGATCGCCTCCAGTGTGTCTCGCATCATGTCGGGCGTGTCGACCGCCGTCTGGTAGAGGAGCCGCACCGCGCGCACGTGTTTCCCGCGCCAGTCGTCCACCCCGTACTTCAGGTGGTCGACGTACCGTTTCGGGTCGTCGCCGAGGTAGCCGTCGACCCCGAAGAACGTCCACACGCGCTTCGGTTCGGAGGCGACGCGCATCAACGTGCCCGCCAGCTTCAGGAGATCGCTCTGGCGCACGTAGTCGCGACCCATGACGCGTTCGTAGCAGTTGTGCTCGTCCAGATTCACGTTGCGGTGGGCGCGCTGCTCCCAGATCTCGGCCAGCAGGCCGTGGAGGTCGGGGTCCAAGAGGGCGCAGCCTTGACGCGTGGTGTCGAGAATCGCGTCCCACGACGCCCGCAACACGACGCACATCTTGCGAAGCAGGCGAATGACGTGGGTCTCGTACAGCACGAGACCGCGGTGCGGGGGCGAACCCCCGTCCAGCATCACACTCTCCAGCAGCGAGCGAGCGAACGCCTCGAACGGCTGGGGGGGCAGCTCGACCAGCTGGTAGCGGCGCGGCAACGGCTCCCGTTGATCCATCCTCGAGACACCCCCTCTCCCCACCACAACTCCAAGACTATATATTGAAAAAAAAAAAAAAAAAAAAAAAAAAAAAAAAAAAGCTATGATATGCGCAGGCCTGAATACGCGGGACGGGGTGGCATTTTACCGCGCCACCCGCCAAGGCACTCTGGACGTGGTGGACGAGCGCCCCCGGGGCACCACACTCGTCAGGCCGTGTCGTCTGTGCGGACGAGCCACCGAAACTCTGGGACATGTCTTGAATCAGTGCCGGAGTCACGCGCGTTTGTGGCAGGGCCGCCACAACGACATCCAGGATCGGCTCGTGGCGGCGCTGTCGACTGCCACCGTGGTGTCGGTCAACAGACGCGTGCGAGGCGTCCCCTCCTCCCTGCGTCCCGACCTCGTGATCGAGACGCGGGAGCCGGATGGCAGGCCCTCGCGACTCCTGATCGACGTGACCGTTCCGGGCGAGCACGTCCGCGACGCGCGTCGCACGCAAGCCGGGTTCGACAGAGCGCGCCACTGGAAACGAAGGAAGTACGGCCCGATCGCTCGGCTCCTGGCGGTCACGACCCGGGTCGACGCCCTGATCGTCGGCTCGCTGGGCACGTGGGACCCTCACAACGATCCCATGCTCCGACGGCTGGGTCTCGGAGACGTGGCCGTGTCGCGGCTGCGACGCACGCTCTGCCTCCGCGCCCTCACCTGGTCGGCTTACATGTACGCCCGCCACGTGGCGAGCGGCAAGAAAAAGCGCGCCCACCTTGCGCGCCGTCCGGAACGCACACATGGAAACGGTGAAGGGATAGGAACGGAAAAAAAACGGTAAAGAAATAGGAACGAAAAAAAAAAAAAAAAAAAAAAAAATTTTTTTTTTTTTTTTTTTTCTGTTGTTCCTCTCCACTCTTCTCTCTAGTCCAAGTCAGACTGAGAGAGGGACAGATGAAGAATGAGACTTTGATTTTTTTTTTTTTTTTTTTTCTCTGTTCCCCCTCTCCAGTCTTCTCCTAGTCCAAGTCAAAGACTGAAGAGGGGGACAGTGTAGGAATGACTTGGAAAAAAAAAAAAATTTTTTTTTTTTTTTTTTTTTTTTTTTGCTTCCCTATAATGTTCAAGTCCACCGTTTCATTCCACTACAGGCATTCGGTGCGGTCCAGTGTGTCTCGGACTATCCCGAGGGCGCGGCCGCCTTGCTCCCGTAGTCGATGTTGCGGTCCTTGAACCTTTTCGCTTCGGCCTGCCAGATCGGGCACGCGCGATCGTGGAAAACGTGGTTGGTGGGCAGGAGCGGCTGGTCGCCCCGTCGTCGGTCGTTCCTCTCGTGGCAGTTGATGCAGCGCGCCGGCCAATCGCACGGGCGGCCGTCGTCGTCGTGCATGTCGGACGGGTAGCCGCAACGGCCGCAGCGCTTCTCGAGTCGGCAAAATTGGCCAAAGTGCCCGAAACGGCCGCACCGAAAGCACTGGCGGACCGTGTCGTATTCGGCCACGTTGTACATGGCCCAGTCGAGCGGGAGTTTGCCCTCGGCCATCACCCGGCGGAACGCGTCCCCGTCCAAAGACACCACGTAGTGGGTGTTGCCCCGCGCCGTCCGCTTCTTCTTGACGATGTGCGCTCGGCACTCGCCCCCCACCAGATCCGTGATCGCCGTCAGGAGGGCGTGCTCGTCGGCGTCCACCTCGAACACGATGACGCGCGGATCCAACTTGACGGGCACCCGGACGTCGTAGCGCTGCGCCACGACGGGGTGCGCACGGAACACGCGCACGAACGCGTCCACGTCCCCCTTCGAGTACAACTGCACCGCGAGGCCGCCGTTTCGAACGGGCCGCGTGTGCACCACCCGGATGGCGTGCGCCCGGACGTCGATGTGGGACCGGATGTCCGACAGGATGTCGCCAGTGGCTCTCGTCGCATGAGACGGGTAGATGAGCACCGCGAGTCGCTCGCCGATCGACCCGCGCCCCTCCTCCTTCTTCTTTTCCTCGGGGGCCGCCCGCTGGACGACGAGTGCCAGCAGACGGTCCAGCTCGTGGGCCATGACTCGCGGGTTTCCGCGGAGACTCCCTCTCGCCACCATGTCCAGGAGGGTGGTCAGGATCGTGGCCGAGAGCCTCAGGGCCGCGTCCACCACCGTCTTCACGCCCAAGTCGGGAGCAGCAGCAGCAGCAGGGGTGGGGTCCACGACGACGGCGGCGGCGACCGCAGCGTCCGACGACTCTCGCCTCCCGGCAACGTCCAGCATAGCGACGACGGCAATCCAACACACCAAAACAACGATCACTACTACCACCACCACTACCACCCAAACACTGAGGACCATGTCTGCCGAAAGGTTGCCGCGACACGACTATCATACTGAAAAAAAAAAAAAAAAAAAAAAAAATTTTTTTTTTTTTTCTGACTTGGACTTCAATGGGAATGACATCGTCCGGAAACTCCAAGTCCCAAAAACCGGGCGGTGTGCGCGGCCGACGAGCAGAGACACGATGACGACTCGACTCTTGTTGACCGCCAAACTGTTCGAACCAGGACTGACACGCCCGACATGTCACGCCCACCAAACAGCGGCGACGAAACTGCTGGCGGGAGAGGGGACACGAGGGAACCCTGTCGAAATCACTCACCTCTGCTGCGCCCGTCTGCATGTTCTTTATCCATCTGCAGTGTGGGCCCTTGAAAACCCTGATTTAAATTAAAAAAAAAAAAAAAAAAAAAGTTTTTTTTTTTTTTTTTTTTTTTCATTGTATATCCTCTCTATCCATATCCATACATGAACGTAGAAATTTATCGTGCATGCTTTTCGAGTTGACCAACATTCTCGTGTCACGTAGTATGAAGTAAAATTGCCATTCCTTAGAGACATCCACCCTACATGTTTTCGCCTTCAGTGTGAGTGAGTGGTTTCTAAAGTGAAATGTATACAAGTGCCTGGTAATAAAATCATAATTAAAAACCAGTACACATCCATTCTCTTCAAATAGGAGAGCGGAGGCAGATGGGCGGACGAGTCTATTGTTCCCTCTGTGCGTGACGTCGGTAGAGTTGACTTTTGTTGACACTCGCCTCCTCGCCGATCGCAAATAGTAAGCGTTCTTGTCGACATATACGGCTTGCTTCCTGTCTTGGAGGGATCGACACTTTCGCAAGAGACGCATGCCATTCGTTTTGTTGAAGCACATGCGTTTTCGATTGTTATTGGAATAAAAGTCGATGTGCAGTGCTCGCAGTTCGGGCACGAGGCTGACATCGTAACATTTTTTTTCGCTGGGAGAAAACCATGTGCCACACGGCAGGTACCTGTAGACGTGCCAGTAAAAGGACACGATGTCAGTGCCCAAAACTGTGTTCAAATCATCGTTTTGTAGAGACGCCAGTATCAGTTTGTCTTGGAAGGAAGTGAACTGCACGACGTGCGACACCATTTCTCGAGGTAACGCAAGCAGGGACATCACACGTGTGTCGCTGTCGCATTCCATAGTCCTTTCAAACATGACGCTCCCGCAGAATTTATACGACGACAATATTTATTAAAAAAAAAAAAAAAAAATTAATTTATTTTTTTTTTTTTTTTTTTTAATCCTTGCGTAGTGTAGTCCATTTGTCTATCCACTCAGACGATAGCATTATTTGAAACCATGTTTCCAAGTTAAACACATCTGGATAATCTGTCCATAAGTACATTTGATGTTGGTAATCGCTTATAACATGTTTAGGCACCAGTATTATATTCAATGCTCCTCGAAATATAACTTTTCTTTGCAATATTATCATGTAGTCTTCATCTAGATTCAGTTTGCTTAAAATTACATTGGCTGGACCCATTTCATCGATCAATTTTTGCAAATCACCTAGAGGTATTTTTACTTTTCCATTTGCCAATTCCAGTTGCAATGGAGTTTCAGTAAGAGACACATTTTTCCATTTACCAGTAACAAATAAAATAACATTCCGAGGGATGTCAAACACAAAAGAATTTAAAAAATCTCGGAACCGATGGTGAGGAATATGCATTGCCATATGCCCACTTTTAAGTAGATAAACTGGAATCAAAGACATATTTAGGGATTTAATTCATTTCAAACAATTCATTTCAAACAATTCAAATAAAATAACATTGAAAAAAAAAAAAAAAAAAAATTTTTTTTTTTTTTTCTGAATACATTTTTATACTTGAGTGACTAACAAAGAGTGCATCCAATGATCACATTGCTACACTCCCTTGCGGAGGTGGGTGTGGGCCCCGGAGGAAAAGAAGTAGTCACCTTGTTTCAGCTGGTCCAGAGCCATGGAATGGGGGCAGGTGTCGAAATCAAACACGCGAAACAGGGGGACGGTGACACAGTACGCGCACCAATTCACGGACGTATCCTGCAGCGTCCTCATCAGCAGGGTATCTCGGACCCTCCACACGTCGTGCTCCCTCTCGAAATCGAACCGGGTGTCCGAGTCGTGCTGCTCGAAACACTCTCGACAGAGGCGGACGAGAGGTGACGTGGGGCAAACCCTCACAAAGCGATCCGTGATCACGTGACACTCGTCGGTGGTCACGCCCAGAAAGGTGGGAAGGGTGTGGGGCGGGAATTGCATGAAGAAGGCGTACACGTCTCTGGGCAAGGGGCGGATGGATGTGGCGCTCCAGTCGATCGCTTCCAGATACGCGAGACGCTTCTTTTTCCAGAGCGATTCGTGCAACGGGACGCGGTTGTTGGCCCAGCTGCCGGGTGGCTGCAGCAGGGTCTCCCTGTATTTGGTGCCGCGCGTATTGTCGAAGGTGTAGAACAACGAAAGCTGGAGCGAGGGAGGCAACGGCAGCGCCTCCTGTCCCGTGATGCTCGTGAGAGCGGCCGCGATGCGGGAGAGACACGCACTCTGCAGCGACTCCGGAGAACGCGTCATGAGGAATAATGACCCGCGTGAGCCCCAGAGACCAATTTATAAACCCATTGAAAAAAAAAAAAAAAAAAAAAAAAATTTTTTTTTTTTTTTTTTCTATACATTTATTTACAGTCATGATTCGGTTTCTGGAACGATCGCTCGACAGGTGGGACACGTGGCACTTCTCTCCAGCCACTCTTGGATGCACGGCGCGTGGTACATGTGTCGACATGGGAGTGCTTTGGCTGGTGCGTGCAAGTTTTGAAGACACACGGTGCATTCCAGCCCGTCCCGAAAGATGTCGACGGAAGGCAAGCGGTGGATAGTTGCGGTCGAGAGGCCGAGCCGATAGGGGGTGACGTCGAAGAGATCTTCGAACCCCGGCCAGTCGGGCTCCTCGTCATTGGTGTGTGTGTTCCACTGGCGCAAGGCAAACTCCATTTGCTCAAAGTTGCATGGCACGCATCGGTGCACGTGTTGATATCCTGTCACTCGACCCCGACACGTGTAGACGTTGCGCTCGAAGAGCGTCTGGGTGCAAGTGCAGAGCGACCGCCCATCGCATTCGCGGAAGTGATAGAGGTAGTCATAGTGGTCGACGACCATGGAGGAGGTGTTGGGCCAGTCCAACGTGATGGGCCAGTCCAGCGTGATGGGCCAGTCCAACACGATACGATCAGAGCGACTCGGGGGCAGGGGGTTTTCGTCCCTGAGCCAATGCAGCTCCACTTTGAGGCGACTGTCGGTCTGCTCCTCCCCACCCGTCACCTGTCGATGTCCCACGTAAATGAGATAGGTTTTTCCCTCGTCCACCAGGACGAGGAGAAAGAAGGGGTCGCTGTCGATGTGTCGCCTGAGTTCGTCTCGACACTGGCAGCGAGAGGCGGGCGTCCACCGGCATGGATCGCAGGACATTCCATGCAACCGTTGAACGCGATCCCGCCAAACGAACATGTGCCGAGTTTGCCACATTTCGACCAACGGCGCCTCCACCTCCATATGGCACACGGAAACCTCCCTCCTCCGTGGGGAAGGCGGGGCAAATGGTCCACTGTCCTATGTATAGGGTTGGATAGATGTTCAGGGCTTCATCATCGAAAAATGAATTGTAACACTATCGGAAAAAAAAAAAAAAAAAAAAATTTTTTTTTTTTTTTTTTTTTTTCCTCGATATTTACAAGAAGTATACAAATACATGATCAGGGCTCGTCGGTCTCTGGTACGACCGCTCGACAGGTGGGACACGTGGTACTTCTCGCCAGCCACTCTTGGATGCACGGCGCGTGGTACATGTGCTGACATGGGAGTGCTTTGGCTGGTGTGCGTAAGCTTTGCAGACATACGGTACATTCCAGTCCGTCCTGAATGATGTCGACGGATGGCAAGCGTTGGATGGTTGCGGGTGAGAGGCCGAGCCGATAGGGGGGGAAGTCGAGGAGACTTTCGAACCACTCGAGCCAGTCGTGGTCCTCTTCCAAGGAGTGTGCGATCCACTGGCGCAAGGCAAACTCCATTTGTTCAAAGTTGCATGGCACGCATCGGTGCACGTGTTGATATCCTGTCACTTGACCCCAACACGTGTAGACATCGCGCTCGAAGAGCGTTTGGGTGCAAGTGCAGAGCGACCGCCCATCGCATTCGCGGAAATGAAAGAGGTAGTCATAGTGGTCGACGACCATGAAGGAGGTGATGGGCCAGTCGAACACGATATATTCAGAGTGGCTTGGAGGCAGGTCGTCTCCGAGCCCCCCCCCGCAGCCCCACTTTGAGGCGAGTGACGGCGGTCTGCTCGTCGGCCGTCACCGCCCGATATGCCACGTAAAAGAGGTATGTTTTCCCCTTGTCCAACAGGATGAGGAGAAAAAAGGGGTCTCTTTCGGTGTGTCGCCTGACTTTGTCCCGACACTGGCAGCGAAAGGCGGGCGTCCACTGGCATGGATCGCAGGACATCTCATGCAGCTGATTAGCGCGATCCCGCCGAACGAACATGTGTCGAGTTCCGGCCGCCGGCACCTCCATTTCTCACAGCGACGTTTCACGGGAGCTTCCTTCTCGGAGGGCAGGCGAGCAAATGAGGCAACTTAACGTAGAGGCGGCTTACGTAGTTATGCAAGCAGTGAGCAGTGAGACTCTATATATACCTATCAAAAAAAAAAAAAAAAAAAAAAAAATAATTTTTTTTTTTTTTTTTTCGATAGTTTTACAATTCATTTTTCCCATTTGCCCACCTACCCTCGCGAAGGGAGGTTCCGTGTGCCATGGAGGTGGAATTGAAACAAAAGAAAATGTGCAGCGTAATAAAACGTGTCCACTAACATGACGGACTATGATGGTAGTTTGTCACTCAACAGACGGTCCAGGAGCAAATCCCCTTTTTCCACTAGCTCGCTCACCAATTGACCCTGCACCATGAGGCGTTGGGTGGTCTTTTCGAGTTGTTCCTCGACAACAGCCAACCTGTAGTGAGTGGCGCAGACGGCACGGCGTCGCAGTTCGTTCAAGCGCTCCAGGTACTTGAGTTTCGCCTCCAACACTGGCATCGATGGTTCGTGCGACGCTGAATCCCGCGGCGTCGCTCCGATCCCGTCGTCGACCTCGTCGAAAGATCGACACGACAAGGGTATAAAGTCGGTGGTGGTGGTGGACGACTCTTTGAACCAAGACGTTCTATCCCGAAAGAGACACCGGTGTAAAGTGTCGGCAATGTCTGGCGACACGTTGCCTCCGGTGTTGAATCCGTGATGCAGAATCAGGCGAAAGAAGCACTGATGGCGATGACGGAGCAATGACAAAGTCGTGTCGACTGCCCGAAAGCGACCGTAGCAGTAGGCGCAAGAGTCCCTCGTCTCGAGAGCGTGTCGCTCGGCCAGGTGGACCGACAAATGGCTCACTCTGACCCTCTGTCCAGTGGGAAAGGGACACAGTTCGCACCGAACGGACAGCGTGCACCGCATCTGGAGTAATTGTTGCTCCCACTCGTAGCGCTGGACCTCGGCAGCCACCGCCGACGTGCGAGGCGATTCCATCGCGGAAAAATGTGGGGAAACGAGTCCCAAAACTCATCGAAGGAGGAATAATGAGTTTTATATGAGTAAGGCTCTATATATACCAATCAAGAAAAAAAAAAAAAAAATTTTTTTTTTTTTTTTTTTTTTGGTATATATTCTCACTCATATAAAACTTCAAATCAAAGATTCTCAGGGCTCCGAAAAAATCTCAGGGCTCCGAAAAAATCTCAGGGCTCCGAAAAAATCTCAGGGCTCCGAAAAAAATCTCAGGGCTCCGAAAAAAATCTCAGGGCTCCGAAAAAAATCTCAGGGCTCCGAAAAAATTCTCAGGGCTCCGAAAAAATTCTCAGGGCTCCGAAAAAATTCTCAGGGCTCCGAAAAAATTCTCAGGGCTCCGAAAAAATCTCAGGGCTCCGAAAAAATCTCAGGGCTCCGAAAAAAAAAAAAAAAAAAAAAAAATATATATATATATATATATATATATATATATATATATATATATATATATATATATATATATATATATATATATATATATATATATATATATATATATATATATATATATATATTTTTTTTTTTTTTTTTCTGAGCCCTGAGAATATTTCGAATATTTCTGAGCCCTGAGAATATTTCTGAGCCCTGAAAAATTTATGGTAAGACTTAGAAGAAGACTTATCCTCATCTGTCCCCTCTCCAGGCATTGAGTTGATCGCAAAAAAAAAAAAAAAAAAAAAAAAAAAATTTTTTTTTTTTTTTTCACCATTTTTTGACCATCCCCACCATTCCTCCAACTCCATCTCGTGTCAACGAAACACGTGCACCAGGACTGCCCTGCATGTGGGACAAAAGTCCCTTTTCTCCAGCCACTCCCGTATGCATGCCTCGTGGTACACGTGCTTGCACGGTAGTTCCGTGGCTGGCGTGTGTAGGCTGTGCAGGCACACCGCGCATTCCAACCCGACCGGAGGGATTGGGACAGAGTGCAAGTGTCGGATGGTTTCGGGCGAGAGGCCGCAGTCGAGATAGGGTTGCTCGTCCTCGTCCAGGACACCGCTGGCGAGACAGCGTCGCCAGGCCGGCTCCAACTGCTCGAACGCGTAGGGCACGCATCGAGGCGCTCGGGTCCCCGTGACACGCCCTCGAAAGCGGTAGAGTCTTTGCTCGATCAGCGTTCGAGTGCACGCGCAGCACGACTGCCCTTCGCACGCGGAGACGTGAAAGAGGTCGTGGAACCGGCCGATGCTCACGAAGGTGGAGCAGGACAGGTCCAACGGGACATGACAAGAGTGACTGGGCGAGCAGGGGTAGTCGCCCATACTCAGCGTCACAGTCATGCGCCACGTGCCGCCGCCGCCTCCCTCCATCACCGTTCGACAGCCCAGGTAGAGGAGATATGTTTTTCCCAGGTGCACGAGGACCAGAAGAAAGAAGGGGTCGAGGTCCGTGTGCCTCCGGATGTGTTCTCGACACTGGCAGAGCACCGCAGCTGTCCATCGGTAGGGATCACAGGACATCCCATGCAAATGATTCCGGGGGTCTCGCCAAACGTACATGGGGCGAATCTGCGACGCGTCCTCTGGCACGGACAACATGGCGGCGAGCCCGTAAGCCTCGGGCATTGATACAAACCCTGAAAAAAAAAAAAAAAAAAAATTTTTTTTTTTTTTTTTTTTTAATACATATTACTTCCTTCCTCTTGATAATCTGTCCTTTAAAGTGCTCGCCATGGATCCCCGGCCCCAATCTTCGGGAGACGCGGCAGATGGTTTCGAAAATCCTGTGGAGGATAATCGAGGCCATGACGAAGAGAGTCACGAAGAGAGTCGCATTGACATGCTCAGGACTCACGAAGAGAGTCGCATTGACATGCTCAGGACTCACGAAGAGAGTCGCATTGACATGCTCAGGACTCAACTACTGTTGGAACTTTTAGTGTTATCCGAATACATCGAGCCCCATCTTCACAACATTATTTCCGGGTCACTAGACATAATTCAACCATCGAGTCATTTAGGTTTGTCCGATAAACAAATTGACTTACTGAAATCAATGAAATTGTTACAAGACGATCTGGAGTGTTCAATTTGCATGCAGCATCTCGACCTCAATTGTGAGGTAAAACAAATACCGTGTAATCATGTCTTTCACGAACCTTGCCTTGTCGAATGGCTAAAGATTCGAGCCACGTGTCCAATATGTCGTAGTGCTGTTAAAGTTGGAGAAGAAGACAGCCAGAAGAGATACAAGTTCTTCCAATGGCAAGGATTCAGAGGATTCGCAGGATGTTAGGAAGGGAATAATTAATTAGTTTTTTTTTTTTTTTTTTTTTTTTTTTTTTGAACAGGCATAAAGGAAGCCTTTCCAGCATTTTTCAAGTAGATAGAGTTATGCCTAGTAGATAGGGTTAATTTTTTTCCTCCTAATGTATAGATAAACGAATAGATCGATCCCGAAGTCGGCAGTGTTCCCCGAAAAGACCTGCGATGCAGCAGGACGTGTCTTGGGCGGCGGTGCGTCCCATGTACGTTCGGCGGGATCCCGGGAATCGTCTGCATGCCGTGTCCTGCGATCCCGAAAGGTGGTCGTCTCCCTGCCAGTGCAGCGCCCGACTCCGGCGACACACGGAACGCGACCCCTTCTCTCTGCTGGTCTTGGTGCACCGGAGGAGAACCCATCTCCTGTACGTGGGGTGTCGAGCGGGCGAGGCGGGTGGCACGTGGCGCATGACCGTGTCACTGCGCGTGGGCGACCGCCCGATGCCGCCCTCTCACTGTCTCTATGTCCCGATGGACGCGTCGTGCTCCCACTTTGTCATCATGTGCCAGTTCGACGACCTCTTTCACGTCTCCGCGTGCGACGGACAGTCGTGCTGCGCGTGCACCCGAACGCTGATCGAGCGAGGATTCTACCACTTGCGAGGACATGTGACGGGGAGCCGAGCGCCGCTGCCGAAAATTCGAAATTTTTTTTTTTTTTTTTTTTTTTTTTCAGTCAGCTCAAGAAATCATCTCTTTAAGTCCGACTCAAAGACTGGAACTGGAGGGAGGGACAGATGAGAATGATTGAAAAAAAAAAAAAAAAAATTTTTTTTTTTTTTTTTTTAGCTGAGAATTTTTTGAGTCCACACTCAGCTCGAACAATCGAAAAGGACATATCATCAGCTCAGACAATCGAAAAGGAAATTACCAACGCCAGCATGCTATAAATTTACAAAAGCTAGCAGGAGGTAATTCACATTTCGCAACAGCTCACTTCGAGCAAGCGTCGCTTTGAACTAGCAGAATTATATAGAAAGAAATTGTCCTGCCAACTAGCAGCACGCAACAGATTTATTAAAAAAAAAAAAAAAATAAAAAAAAAAACTGCAATCGAGGTCATCTACACGCATATAAGCGGGACACACTCTCCCAACTCATTCATTTCATTTCTTTCCGCCATGTATCACTTACCTACGGATCGTCACAGGGATGCGGCCATTGCCATGCAGCGTCGCGCTACCACCTTGTTGCAGGAGGCGAGTGCTCTTTTGCATTCCGTTCAACCTCCCGACGATCTGGTGGAAGGGCGATTGAATTACGGCTACGAAATTCAATCGCTGTTGCGCACCATGTTCGGCCCCTCGGAAGATGTGAGCGACTACAACGCCGTCGCATTTTGGCAAGTGAACGCCAGGCTCGGGGACATTTTTCTGGATCGAGAGCTTGCCTACCATCCAGACAAATGTTTCAGGCACGCCATCTATCTCGAGGTGTGCGTCCCTCTGGTATACAACCTAGTGATACGAAAGTGGGAAAACCTCCAAACACCCCTGGCCCATTTTCGCCAGTTGGGTGAGTTGTTGATGAAAACTGTATACAGTTTTCATTTCCCGCCCACGTATTACCTGTTCCCCGTGCAATGTGACGGCGGTTGTGGCCGCTTAGTCTTCCTGAGGCGGAGGACGCACAACAGGTACGTGTATCATGTCAATTGCTTCTCACACCCTGATGACGAGGACTCGTACACCTACGTAGAGAGTGATAGTGAGTGAGAGAAAGAGGGGAAGAGATCAAATCCCCCGAAAAAAAATGGGACATACAGTTCTGCGTGTGGGTCAGTCACACCCCCCACACCCAGAACTGTATGTCCCATTTTTTTTTGGTCGCACATCTCTTTGAAAAAAAAAAAAAAAAAAAAAAAAATATATATATTTATATATATATATATATATATATATATATATATATATATATATATATATATATATATATATTTTTTTTTTTCATCTGTTCCCCTCCAGTCTTTGAGTTGGCCTAAGAGAAAAGACTGGAGTACATGCTGGCGAGACATTAGAAGAAAAAAAAAAAAAAAAAAAAAAAATTTTTTTTTTTTTTTTTTTTCCTCCTTAACTTCTGGCTCGACCCGACAAAGTCAACATCACCTGATTCGGCTATCTTCGAGAGACGCGATTTTCTGCCTATGAGCGGGGAGTCGCAAGGAGAGAGCACCACATGCCTTGTACAGTCGATGCAAAAAAGAGTACTGGTGTGGGGAGGGTGCTCTCCCTTTGCCAATTTTCTTCAGCGGTAACCTTCAACGTGGAAGGAGATTCGTGAAGGTGAGTTTTTATTCATTTTGCTTTTCACAAGACACCATTCACCTTGATCGTCAAAAAAAGTACAAGGGCAACTTGCAAGTTCCGGTTGTCGTTGCAACTGTAAGTGCTTAAACGGTATCGAGTCACATGACTTTTTCTACAATATTCCAAACTCCTCTCGAATGGAATAATCCATTTTTTTTAAAGAAGAAAGTGTCACTGTGGTTAAATGCTTCGTACCAATCTAACTGGTGTGCGTGTACCGTTTGGCCGTGAGTCTTTTTTTATCAAAGTGTTTCCATAACACGCGTGAGTCTTTTTTTTATCAATGTGTTTCCATAACACGCGTGAGTCTCTTTTATCAAAGTGTTTCATGAAACAGGAGTCTTTTTTTATCAAGGTGTTTCATGAAACAGGAGTCTTTTTTTTATCAAGGTGTTTCCATAAAACGCGTGAGTAATTTTAAACAAAGTGTTTCATGAAACAGGAATCTTTTTTTTATCATTGTGTTTCCATAAAACGCGTGAGTAATTTTAAACAAAGTGTTTCATGAAACAGGAATCTTTTTTTTATCATTGTGTTTCCATGAAACGCGTGAGTCTTTTTTATCAAAATGTTTCCATAACACGCGTGAGTCTTTTTTATCAAAGTGTTTCCATGAAACGCGTGTTTATCAAAGTGTTTCCATGAAACGCGTGTTTATCAAAGTGTTTCCATGAAACGCGTGTTTATCAAAGTGTTTCCATGAAACGCGTGTTTATCAAAGTGTTTCCATGAAACGCGTGTTTATCAAAGTGTTTCCATGAAACGCGTGTTTATCAAAGTGTTTCCATGAAACGCGTGTTTATCAAAGTGTTTCATGAAACAGGAATCTTTTTTTTATCAGGGTGTTTCATGAAACAGGAATCTTTTTTTTATCAGGGTGTTTCATGAAACAGGAATCTTTTTTTTATCAGGGTGTTTCATGAAACAGGAATCTTTTTTTTTATCAGGGTGTTTCATGAAACAGGAATCTTTTTTTTTATCAGGGTGTTTCATGAAACAGGAATCTTTTTTTTTTATCAGGGTGTTTCATGAAACATTTTGATAAAAGTGTTTCATGAAACAGGAGTATCTTTTTTTTATCAAAGTGTTTCATGAAACAGGAGTCTTTTTTTTATCAAAGTGTTTCATGAAACAGGAGTCTTTTTTTTTATCAAGGTGTTTCATGAAACAGGGGTCTCTCTTGTATCAAAGTGTTTCATGAAACAGGAGTCTCTTTTATCATTCATGAAACAGGAGTCTCTTTTATCAAGGTGTTTCATGAAACAGGAGTCTCTTTTACCAGGACCCTTTTTAACAGGAGTCACTTTCCACACAGAGGAGTTGAAGGGGGGGAGGGGAGGCGAGATGCTGTTCGGCGACGACGATGGTCTGTCGGTCGTGCTGACCCGCGAGCAGGAGCACCTCGACCGGTGGACGCTGTTTGTGCCCCCTCTGCTCCTGCACAAGTTTCTGGCAGAGTGTCTGCTGGTGCCGTTTCCGCCGGGCGTGGAGGCTCGCGTCGCGGTGGACACCACCTCGTGCTGCCCGTGGGCCAGAAGGTGGAAAGCGCGACACGCGTCGTGCTCGTGGTCGCGCTTCTCTCTCAGGGGCTCGTTCGGCTCCAGGAGAATGTGCCAGCGGTGGGCCGGCCGCTTCGACATCGACTCCTCCTACCGGGTGGTGGTGCGTGTCGCTTCGCGGCTGCGTCCCACCGACGACACCGTCCTCGAACTGCGACCGCGCCACGAGTGGCGCGACGGCGACTACTGGCAAAAGTTTTGTCCCCAGTTCGACGCGTTCCTGTCGTCGAGCAGCTGCCACTTTGTGAGCTTTGCGACGCTGAAACGGGCCCTGACACAGTATCGCCAGCAGTGGAGCGCTGACTTGATGCAGGGCGACAAAACCGTCCGGCCCCCGGTGACTTTTCATCGCGTGCTGGCGACCCTCTTCCGCCAGCTAACGGTGAGTCACTCTCGTAACGGGCGAAATGTACGGTTTTTGTAGCAGAAAAAAAAAAAAAAAAAAAAAAACATTTTTTTTTTTTTTTTTCCAGATGCAATAAAGTCTCATCCCTTGCCTCAGGTCGGCTGCTCTTGGTTGTCGGGGTAGTCCCACGCCCTAGTGATGGTCCCGCACTTCTTCCCGCAGTACCATCGCTTCTGGTGCAGATAGTTGGTGGTGTGCGGGCATTTCCGGGACGCGTACACACGAAACAGGGGAGTGGTGACACAGTGGCCACACCAACTGACCGACGTATCCTTCAATACGTTCATCAGGTTGGAGTCTCGGACATTGAATACCTCGTGCGTTCTTTCCACATCGAACGCGACGTCCTTTGGCCGGCTGCTGGGCGGTGCCTTTCGGAGGTCACCCTTCTCGCGTTCAAAGCACGTCCAGCACAGATGGACGAGGGGTGAGGTGGGACACAGCCTGACAAAGTATTCCGTGATCACGTGACATGCGCCTCTCACGCCGAGGAAAAATGGAGGACTGCTGGGAAATTGCATGAAAAAAGCGTAGATATCCCGCGGCAGGGGGGTCGTGGACTCGATGCTCCAGTCGAGCGATTTCAGGTACGCGAGTCGCGTCGCCTCCCAACGCGACTCTGGCAGGGGGACGTGGTTGTTCCAACACCAGGCCCACCTGCCTGGCGCCTCCAGCAGCGTCTCTCTGTATTTCGTCGCGCGCGTCCTGTCGAACGTCTCCAACAGAGACCGCTGCAGCGACGCCGGCAAGGGCGGCAGGGCGGACCGTTGCGTGACCCGCGTCAAACAGTCCGCGACGCGAGAGAGACAGAGAGCTTGCAGCGTATCCGGGCAACGACTCATCCTCGTGGGCCCCCAAGGCCACAAACAAATGCACATGTAATTAATTGGGAAAAAAAAAAAAAAAAATTTTTTTTTTTTTTTTTTTTTTCCTATGATCTCACTCTAGCGTCTCACCAGTGTTCTCTTAGTCCAACTCAAAGACTGGGGAACGGACAGATGAGAGTGAGACTTGGGACTAAGGAAGAAAAAAAAAAAAAAAAATTTTTTTTTTTTTTTTTTTTTCCTCCTAATAGTTAGTTACATGTACATTTGTTTCAATACAATGTTTCGCCAAGTGCTTGTCCGTTGCCATTCTCTTCTGGTGGTGCCCGAATGCATCCTGTCATAGTACCGTGGCATCGCACAATTCTGGGGGCACCTCCGGAAAGAGAACACACGAAACAGGGGGGTGGTGACGCAGTGGGCGCACCAATTCAGAGACGTGTCCTTCAATCTTTTCGGAAGGGTTGTGTCTCGGACATTCCATGTCTCGTGGGTTCTTTCCGCTGCGAACGTGACGTCCTCCGTGTCGTGCCCGGAGGACGCCTTTCGGGCCGTCTCGCGTTCAAAACACGTCCGACACAGATGGACGTGGGGTGAGGCGGGAAAGCGTTCCGTTATCACGTGACATTCACCTCTCACGCCAAGGAAAAATGGCGCGCTGGGAAATTGCATGAAAAAAGCGTAGATATCCCGTGGCAGAGGGGTCGTGAACTCGAAGCTCCAGTCGGTCGATTCCAGATACGCGAGACGAGCGCCTTCCCACCGCGTTGCAGGCAGCAGGACGCGCTTGTCCCAACCCCAGGACCATCGTCCAGGCGGTTCGAGCAGAGTCTCTCTGTACTTTGTGCCGCGTGTCGCGTCGAACGCCTCCAACAGGGACTGCTGCAGCGACGGAGGCAAGGGCGGCAGGGCGGACCGTTGCGTGACCCGCGTCAAACAGCCCGCGACGCGAGAGAGACAGAGAGCTTGCAGCGTATCCGGGCAACGACTCATCCTCGTGGGCTATCTTGTAAAGTTATATGTAAAAGTATGTACTCAGAGGTAGGAAAAAAAAAAAAAAAAAATTTTTTTTTTTTTTTTTTTTTCTCCTAAGGTCTCACTCTCAAGTCTCTCCAGTGTTCTCTTAGTCCAACTGAAAGACTGGGGAAGGGACAGATGAGAGTGAGACTTGGGACTTAGGGAAGACTGGTGACATTAAAGAGAGAGACAAAAAAAAAAAAAAAAAAAGTTTTTTTTTTTTTTTTTGTCTCTCTCTTTAATGTCACCAGCCTTCCCTTAGTCCAACTGAAAGACTGGGGAAGGGACAGATGAGAGTGAGACTTGGGACTAAGGGAAGACTGGTGACATAAAAAAAAAAAAAAAAAAATTTTTTTTTTTTTTTTTTTCGATTGGATTTCATCACTTTTTTGGGAGGTTATCGAAGGATATCATGATTGGACATTCATAGACAAGCCTATTCAGCAATCATTCGGCCACCCTATCAAGGTTGAATGCAACCCTTTCCAGTTAAATGTAACCCTATCGAGGTTGAATACGATCCTATCGAGGTTGAATGCAACCCTATCGAGGTTGGGAAATGTGGCATAATATCTGATGTAATCTCAGAGCAAATATAAAAGCGAGAAACCCAAACGCAAATCATTCATTCTCTCAGCATGTATCCGACGGATAGGCATAGAGACGCTGCCATTGCAAGTGAACCTAGCGCTGCCTGGTTATTAAACGAGGCATGCTCTATTTTGCATTGGATTCCCCCGCCTGAAAATGTGGTAGATGCTACCATCAATTATGGCCTACATATTCAAAAGTTGTTGAAGGCAATGTTTGGCTCCTCCAAGCAGGAAGACGTGCGCCGTTTCAATAAAATCGCATTTTGGCAAATCGAAGCCGTGCTGGAGGATAGGTACCTGGACGTGTTTCTGGCCTACCATCCGGACAAGTGTTTCAGGCATGCCATATACCTAGAGGTGTGTGTCCCTCTAGTGTATGAGCTCATAATAGAAAAGAGTGAAATGTTCAAGCCGCCTATGGTGGTATTTTGCATGTTAGGTAATCTGTTGATGCATTCCGTCTACAGTTATCCATTTCCACCTGTCTATTATGAGTCCCCAGTGATGTGCGATGGGGGTTGTGGGCGAACAGTCTTTCTGCAGAGGAGGACGCACGGCAGATTCGTCTACCACTTGACGGGGTGTTATTCTCATCCTGATGATGAGTTTTCTGATCCTGACGATAGCGACTGAGAGAGAGAGAGAGAGAGACTCGAGACGACTCTCTCCCAAAAAAAATGGGACATAAAGTCCCGTGGGTTGACAGGTGTCTTGTCCCATATAAGAAGACAAGACACCTGTCAACCCACGGGACTTTATGTCCCATTTTTTTTGGGAGAGAGGATTGACCAAGGTTGGCATAAACAATAGCCTCATTTGCTACAGATCCAAGGATGGTTGGAAAAGATGCTTGCGGATGTCATTCGAATCGAACGAGGTTGGTATATCACTTGCTGACCGAGGATGGTTGGAAAAGAGGCTTGCGGATGTAACTTGCAAATTTCGAATCGAACGAGGTTGGTATAAACAATAGCCTCAATGGCGAGGATGATTGGTAAAGATGCTGAAGTTTGCAAAAAAAAATGTAACAACCCAGATCACGTAGAAAAGGGCTTATTCGAGTTGGGAATCCGTCATAGATATCCTAGGAAGATGTTGTGTCTATTTCTTAAAAAAATATATTTTTTAAGGAATAGTCCCGCCACCACCCACAACACCAACCAATTTGTTTCGTGGATTTTTTTTTTTTTTTTTTTTTTTTTTTTTTTCGTGGACGATTTTTTGTGACCCACCTTTTTGTTTCGTGGACGATTTTTTTGTGACCCACCTTTTTGTTTCGTGGACGATTTTTTTGTGACCCACCTTTTTGTTTCGTGGACGATTTTTTTGTGATCCGCCTTTTTGTTTCGTGGCTGATTTTTTTTACCCCCACCTTGGATGATTTTTTTTAACACACACAAAGAGAGAACATGAATCATCAGTCAGTTATCACACGACCCACATCGCGACACATCAGCTTTGATGAAAACATGAATAAAAGTATGGTGAGAGTCCCAATCGATACACACAGAACGTGACGCGAACCGTCAGTCCGTTTCAGATGGGACGCGGATCCCATCTTCGATACATCAGTCTATGACACATGAATAAAAAAAATGATTATAGATTAAAATCGATACACACGTGGAGAGAACGTGAACCATCAGTCGGTTTTAAGGCGAGGACAAAGACATGACACAAGAATAAAAGTATAGAATAAGTCACATCGAACCACACGTGCATGAATCGTTTTCAGTTGTACGCGAATCCCATCTTCGAAACATCGACACATGAATAAAAGTGACAAGAGTCCGATACGCACAGAACGCGAAGTCGGTTTTGTAGATACACGGTATGGTTAGACATCGATACACACTTGGATACAACGCGACACAACCCCATCACAAGAGTCAAAACATTTTAAGAAAGTGACACACAGACACGAATTCAGAAACGTTTTATTGAAATAAAACATGAAATCACTTACCTTGGAAGAGATGAACAAGAAGAATCCGCTCTGGGAAGTACACAGAGCACACCATCTGCTTCGAAAATCACACAAGTTTAAAATAAAACCTCGCGTCGGGACACTCTAGATCGGATGCACCCGAAGAATCGAATACCTCGGTATTTACCCATCCGTAGCCAGGTCTCATCCGATCCTTTGCAGGTGGACCATAGGTCCCTCAACTTTCTCCGATGGAGCTTTTCCTGCCACAATGTTGCAACACATTTTTTTGGAACGACTTGCTTTTGGTATAGCTTCGCCCAGGTCGGCCCGCCTGACCCCCAACAAGAATGGTTGGTCGGCCACTGTGTTGCTGTGAGACCGATGACCAAATCCATATGGGGCATTCTCCTCAAAAAGAGAAAATCAAGGGACTTGTCAAAGCAAGAGCACGGACGGGAGATATCATTAAGCCGAAAGATGCAATACCTGTAACGGCACCCGTCTTTCTTGCAGCCCAGCAGCAAGCCGTTCTTCGCAGCCGAAAGAGTGACAGCTCCACCGTATGAGGAAAAACTGCCTCAGCACCTCCTTATATACTGAAAAAAAAAAAAAAAAAAAAAAAAAAGTCTAACTTGTAGCCCAGCAGCAAGCCGTTCTTCGCAGCCGAAAGAGAAGAGTGACAGATCCACCGTATGGGAAAAGACTACCTCAGCACCTTCCGTTATAAAAAAAAAAAAAAAAAAAAAAAAATTTTTTTTTTTTTTTTAGATGATTATTTAGATGACTATGTTTTTTTTTTTTTTTTTTTTTTTTTTTTTTGACTATGAGTGAGAGATGAGAGACTGGAAAGGGGCTTGTAATTATTTCATTTCTTGATCTGGAGGATGTGTCATAGTATGTCGTTTTAGAAGACATTTATCGGAAAATGACCTATGGCAAGAGTCACAGGTATAGGGTTTGATATTAGCATGTACAACTCTTATATGCTGGTTTAAATGACCTTTTCGTTTAAATGAGGTTAAACAAAAACAACAGACGTGAGGCCGTTCTTCTCTATGCACTAGATTGTGATTTTTCAGTGCACTTTTGGTGTTGAAAGAAGAATTGCACGCTTCGCATTTAAACATTTTTTGGTCGTGAGAAACCCGAACTTGTTCAAGACAAGTCAGACTGTGGCTTTTTAGTTCGTATTTGGTCACAAACTTTTTTTTACAAACTTCACACTCGTACAGTTTTAAATCGGTATGCATTCTTACTATGTGAAGATCTAAAATTTCTTTGAATTTAAACGATTTCGAACAAAAGCAACAGCAGAATGGTCTGTCTGCGTTATGAAATTTCTTATGTTGGTACAAGTGACCTAATTGAAAAAATGTTTTCTTGCAAACGTTACATTCAAAGGGTCGTTCGCCGGTATGCATTCGTAAGTGAGTTTTCAAGGTACCTGATTGAGAAAAAGTCTTCTTGCAAACATTACATTCAAAGGGTCGTTCGCCAGTATGCATTCGTAAGTGACTTTTCAAGTTACCTGGTGTACAAAAACTCTTCTTGCAAACGTTACATTCAAAGGGTCGTTCGCCAGTATGAGTTCGTAAGTGAGTTTTCAAGGTACCTGATTGAGGAAAAGTCTTCTTGCAAACATTACATTCAAAGGGTCGTTCGCCAGTATGCATTCGTAAGTGACTTTTCAAGTTACCTGGTGTACAAAAACTCTTCTTGCAAACGTTACATTCAAAGGGTCGTTCGCCAGTATGAGTTCGTAAGTGAGTTTTCAAGGTACCTGATTGAGGAAAAGTCTTCTTGCAAACATTACAATCAAAGGGTCGTTCGCCAGTATGCATTCGTAAGTGAATTTTCAAGGTACCTAATTGAGAATATGTTTTCTTGCAAACGTTACATTCGAAGGGCTTTTCGCCAGTTTGAATTCGTAAACGAATTTTCAATTGACTTGGGCTAGAACATGTTGTTTCAAGAGGTTTCATTCTGCGTAAATTAAAACAAAATCGCTCACCACACCCGATACGCTAACGGAGTACCGTTAATCCCTTGATTTTTCGTAATATCGAACGTTTGCAGGCGTCCCTTCCTGACTCTAGAGATTGTCGACTCATGCTCGCTAGCCCCAACGTCACTCAAAACCTCAAAAAAAAAAAAAAAAAAAAATTTTTTTTTTTTTTTTTTCTCAATTCATATATAAATTGTTCCCGAAGGCTTTTTTCAGGTCAGTCCTCAAGAGGGAGGCACTTTAGGAGTTTGAGGGAGAGTGCCTACCTGCATTTTTTTTTTTTTTTTTTTTTTTCCAAGACATTCTGCTACAAGAGTGAGCGTTCCCAGGCCGTTTTAGCTGGGAAGTCGGGGAGTTTTCCCTACACGCTTCAACGTAATGTTAAAAAGTGATGGAATTTAAGGAATGTTGCCATTATTTTAACGGTAGCCCCCCAAAATTTAATATATGGATTCGTGAGGGTCCCAAACGAACATAGGTGGTCCGTGACCTTGAAATTCGAAAAATGGGATTAAGCATGATAAACACGTGATTTTCACCGTTTCAGTTCGTAATTTCTCCGGCTCTCTGCAACTTGGCCCAGGCCGTTTTAGCTGGGATATTGGGGAGTTTTCCCTACACGCTTCAACGCCACGTTAAAAAGTGATGGAATTTAAGGAATGTTGCCATTATTTTAATGGTAGCCCCCCAAAATTTAATATATGGATTTATGAGGGTCCCAAACGAACATAGGTGGTCCGTGACCTTGAAATTCGAAAAGTGGGACTTACCAGCCGCACGCGTCCACACTAAATAAAACAGTTGGGTTTTTATCGGCAAAACAGTGCCTGACACCTGGGGGTCTCTCGTGCCGGTATCCTCGACCAGGGGTTTATTTCTCGTGACCCAGGTGCCAACCCCTCTTCCCTGGTCTCCGCTGGCACAGTCATGGACCCGATGCATACACAATAAAACACGGGAAAAATAAAACTCACCTTAATGCAGCAAGCCCAAGGGATTTCGTATGTGTCCGGGTCCTCGGCCGAGATGTCCTAAGAGTGTGTCGACTTCGGGATCAATCTCTGAGTTATTCCAGTCAGTGAGCTCGATATAGGTTTCGCACGAATCTCGGTAGATTCTCACCACATTACTGTACACACCAGACAGCATGAATCCGTACAGCTCGGAACACGACCACAAAAAGTTTTGCACCGTATCGAGCCGAGCAAAAAGTGAAACGAGATTGTTTTTCACCAAATAAAATTTTAAGTAATTATAATCCTCACAGTCTGTCACGATGAAAAGGGATGGGTTCTCTTGTATCAGGCGAAATTGTATTTCCGGGTGTTCTTCGTTTATATAGTCTATGTCGTTGACTGTCACCTCCAGCGTTGTGAAAAAATCGACATTGGGCAAAATAAAATCTCGAACTACGGACGGGAAGTGCTCGTGAGAAGGAGAAATGATGATCGTGGATTCATCTTGGTATACGGCGGTCATGCTTATGAAGCCAGAAGCCTTCGTCCCATCCAATGAGGAAGTAGTTGAAGACTCACCCTTTTATCCAAAAGATCCAAGAGTAGCCGGCGTGCAGTCACTGAAGAAGGTTTCCGAAAAAAAGTAGAACACGCGCAATGGTCCGTAGCACAGGAAGACAGACCGTCTACTAACTCTCAGCACCTCCTTATATACTTGGAAAGTGCATCCACAAGGTTGCAGGTGCTGCAAATACAAGGTTGAATACAAGGTTGAAAAAAAAAAAAAAAAAAAAAAAAAAATCTCACTCTGTTCTCTTCCCTCTCCAGTATCTAAGATGTATTTGGGCTTAGCGGAAGAGATGCGAGCGAGAGAATATATACTATTAAAAAAAAAAAAAAAAAAAAATTTTTTTTTTTTTTTTTTTTTTGAGAGAACTGAAAAAATATATATATATATATATATATATATATATATATATATATATATATATATATTTTTTTTTTTTTTTTTTTCAGTTCTCTCTCGTCTCCAGTCTTCCCTCAGCCCCAAGTCTCACTCTCAACTGTCCCTTCTCAAGTCTTTGAAAAAAAAAAAAAAAAAAATTTTTTTTTTTTTTTTCAAGACTCGTTCTCATGTGTTCCCTCTCCAGTCTCTGAGCTGGACTAAGAGAGGGGACGGATGAGAATAAGACATTAACAAAAAAAAAAAAAAAAAAAAAAAAAAATTTTTTTTTTTTTTTTTTTTTCTATAGTTTCTCATTGGACGGGACGACTGGGTGTAGGCTCTGGGTATTCCATTTTTGCACAGACACTAAATAAAACAGTCGGGTTTTTATCGGCAAAACAGTGCCTGACACCTGGGGGTCTCTCGTGCCGGTATCCTCGACCAGGGGTTTATTTCTCGTGACCCAGGTGCCAACCCCTCTTCCCTGGTCTCCGCTGGCACAGTCATGGACCCGATGCATACACAATAAAACACGGAATTGAAAAAAAAAGATATATCTCACCTTATCGCAGCAAGCCCAAGGGATTTCGTACGTGTCCGGGTCCTCGGCCGAGATGCGCGATCAGTGTCTCTGGATCGACGTCTCCGTCATCCCAATCGGTGAGCACAATCCGCTTGTCACATCCATCACGAGTAATGGTCACCAAGCTACTCTTCTCTTGCAGCATGATTCCGAAGAGTTCGTAATCTTGCCACAGATAGCACTCTACCTCGTCGCGTTGAGCCCGATTCGACACGAGATTGTTTTTCAGCATGTAATAGCGCAAGAATTCATAATCGTCGCAGGCTGTGACGGCAAAGAGGGACGGGCTCTCTTGAACGAGGCGAAATTCGATCTCGGTCTGTTGATCGACTCCATACTCTGTGTCGCCGGCTATCACCCACAGTTTTGTAAAGAAATCCAGATGGGGTAAGATAAAGTCCCGCACAACCGTCGGGTACCGTTCACGAGACGGGGAAATGTGAATTTCAGAGTCGTCCTGATATATAGCCGTGAGATGTGTCATGCTGGAGGAGTGGATGCCGAGAGACTGTCGCTGTTCGGACGCGTGAGGCGTGACTTATAGAGGAGAAGACGAGAGTAACTCTCAGCACCTCATTATATACTTGAAAAGGGTCTGCACCCACAAAAAAAAAAAAAAAAAATTTTTTTTTTTTTTTTTTTTTTTAATTGTTATGTATTCAAATTAAAGCAAGTCTTTTTGCAGACCAGCTTATGCACCCGCATTTACAGTAATTGACTGCTTTGCATCTCGAACATGTCACACCCCGAATAACACAATTGGGAATAGAAAAACATTTATTTTCGCAACAGTGAGTCTCGTTTCCTTGATATTCAACCACTTCAAATAATTCAAATTCTTTGATGCGAATTGTTTTGCTGTTTGGTAACATCATATCTTTTCGGTGCGTAAAGCATTGACATAAGCAAGCTCCCGGACATAATAAGCATAATCCAGGTCTCGGCTGGCAGCAAAATTTGGGGCAGCAGTGCGTATCATGCATATATTTCATGTACGTGACACAATCACACTTGCAGAACGAATATGCCCTACACTTTGCACACGCCAAGCCGTCCACGAGGTCGACACTCTTGAAAATCGGAAAGCATTGAAGCTCACAACAATAATATATGTCTTCTTCCAAATTTACTGGATTTATGAAGCGTTCAAAACTGATATTTATCAAGTCAATGTTGTATAAGAAGCGTGCTACTTCACTACTCCACTGACACCTCTCTTGGCGAGGCAAGCAAGCAATCGCTTCCCTTATGCGTTCCGCAGATGATTGTAGAATTAATCTTCCATTAGAAAAGTTGCATTCTTCTATAGGGTCCTGATTATTATCATCATTTTCCATACAATGGGCACCAAGTTTTGAAAGCATAGCATTCAAATTATTTTTCAAATTAGCCCAATTTTTTTTAAAAGTTTTAATTTCCCATTTCCAATAGGGATGTTGATCATGAATTTTCAAATCTAACAGGACACGGATAGAAAATGCCTGCATAATTGAAGCATGCACTTTTAATATTTCAAGTAATGAAGTTGTATCCATTGTAATGAACAGCAACTGCAAGGAATAAATATCCCCCGTTAAAAGCCAACAGATGCTATTAAAAAAAAAAAAAAAAAAAAAAATTTTTTTTTTTTTTTTTTTTTTCAATGCATATATAAATTGTTCCCGAAGGCTTTTTCAGGCTCAAGAGGGAGTGTGCAGCCGAGAGCATGGCTCTGTCCGTGAAGCTCGTCTTGTCGCGCCTGCGTTATTTGGTCCATATCCATCGTTCACAACAGGTCACGTGCCTCTTGTGCTCGGAGCGGTTGCAGTTTCGACAATTGCGGCTGCACGTGTTCGAAGAGCATCACCTGGCCAAGGGGGAAACGTGTCCGTTTTGCTTTGGAAAATCTGTCTGGCCTCGCTGCTTCGACCGCAAAATGGTGGCTGTGGCCTTTCACGAGCTTCGATGTGCCGAGGAATTATTGGCGCGCGAAGGTCACCTGGAGGCGAGCTGGTTTCACGATCAACATTACCGGTCTCTGCCTCCCGATCACTTGCTGGATGCCATTTGCCGACAGCCCACTCTACAACGGGAATGGAGACTGAGAGACTATCGCCTGTCGAAAGTCTGTGGACCTGCTCCCGAGACACCTGCACCGATGCCGTCTTCTGAAGTGGCCTCCGTCCTCCAACGCCCGACCTCTCCCCCGACAGAGTGTCCTCCGTCACGGGACGTGTTGCCCCGGACGAAGAAGCAGCAGAAAAAACTGAAGCGGAAGCTGAGGAGGAAAAAACAACATAGACGAATGACGAAGCTCACCGAGAACGAGTCCCACTTCTTTCTAAACATGTCCTGAAAAAAAAAAAAAAAAAAAAAAAATTTTTTTTTTTTTTTTTCAGGACATGTTTAGAAAGAAGTGGGACTCGTTCTCGGTGAGCTTCGTCATTCGTCTATGTTGTTTTTTCCTCCTAAAAAAAAAAAAAAAAAAATTTTTTTTTTTTTTTTTTTTTTTCACTATATGTATCTCCCTCTTGTTAATCTGTCCCCCTCTTCAGTTCTTTGACTTGGACTAAGACAGAAGACTGGAGAGGGACAGACGAAAGTGAGACTTGGAAAAAAAAAAAAAAAATTTTTTTTTTTTTTTTTTCACTATATATATAAGTGTGTGTGTGTCGTGTCCGGTCGTCATATTGTACACATTGAGAGTAGGATGGATGCGACTCCGGTGACAGAGGTCTCGTATCCGATCCCCTCGTCGGGGCCTTACCACCGGGTCGACTATGTGGTGATGATGCAGTTCCCGGAGGCCGATCCAACGAAGCCGCCGTTCATCGTGCACGTCATGCAGACGGACGCGAGCCGCAGAGAATTGGTCGTGACCACCTTGCCGCTCCCCGCCGCCGAGAGGGGAGTGAGTGCCATCGACGAGACGTACTACGTGCCCCCTTCTCAGCTCACGCATTTCCTCGCCCGGTACTTTTTTCCGGTCCTTCTGGGGGAGGACCGGGCGGCGTTCTTCGGCACCCACTGTCGCACCACCTACCACTTTCTGCGTCGCGTCGTCGAGCGGGCGGTGTGGATGGAGTTTGCGCTCGCCGCCCATTTCTCGAGCGAGTTGCACATCCTGACCATGTACTGCCGAGTGAGAAGGGACCGCGAACTGCATCGCGCGCACGAGGCGTGGCTGAAGAAGAAGGCGGCGGCGGCAGCGTCGGTCGAGACGCGCATCCTCCCGACCCGTGAGGACGTGGACTGGAGAAATGCGAAAGCGCCCCGCGTGTCGGCCCCGCCGCGACACGATGACGACGACGACGCCCATGACGAAGGCCCCCTGACCACGATTCGAGAGGAGGAAGAAGACATCCCACCCCAAGACGAGGGAGACAACAAAAAGTGAACGCACCTTCTATGTTGTTTAAATACAACATTTGAAGAAAAAAAAAAAAAAAAAATTTTTTTTTTTTTTTTTAACATGACATTAAAAAAAAAAAATATATATATATATATATATATATATATATATATATATATATATATATATATATATATATATATTTTTTTTTTTTTTTTTTTAATGTCATGTTAGATCAAATGCTTCACATAATTGTTCTTCATGGTCTTCTCACTGGACAAAGCAAGGCCCGTGCTGCAACGCGGGTTATTGCAAAATGAGTAAGGTACTTCCTGCGAGCATGTCGAATGTGAAATGTGTTGGCGGAGGTCTTGCTCTTTTTGCTTCACATGCGTTTATATCGGATAACGAGAAGCTTCCTCCTGCCATCGTGTGAAGCGGGACACAAGGTACGTGTTGTTTGTTATCATTTCATATGAATACGGGTTTCCATTTTCTTTTTAAACATATAGATTGATCAGTCTGTCTGTTCTACGATTCTTGCCTAATGGGTCGAAGAACATGTTAAACATCGCTTGTACTTTGGGTGCGGGGAGATTGTGAGCCAGTCAGTTGTTGGATGCTCCATTATTTCTTTTTCGCCTGCGTTATTCCTGGATGGGAGATTTCCAGAACACAGTCTTTCCGTCCAAAAGCATGAATGTGTTTTCATGCGTGTTTTTGTAGCGTCCACTCAACGTTACACTACGCTCGAATGGTCAGGGTTTATTAGGATTACTGGAATATCTGAGGATTGCGACATGAGGCTCTCACCTGATTGGCTGGAGCATAGGCCATGCTCCAGAGATACGGCGCTGTTATTTCCCCCCCCGGTCGTTACCCTGAACAGCACACAGTGTTTTGAAGGTACTCTAGGGTTTATCAAGCTTGCGTAGGGGGGGAGGTTTCAAGCTTGTTCATTTCCGGTGGCGAGCTTTTTGTGGTTCCAGGATTTTATCGCCAATATTGAAGCAAGGAGTCGCCTTTTTTTTCAAGGTTGTCGTACTTTTTGTGCCCAAAAAAAGAGGGGAAGAGGTGAGGGGGAGGGGGGGAGGGGGCAATGATCCTTTGCCCCCTCCCCCCCCTCCCCCTCACCTCTTCCCCTCTTTTTTTGGGGAGGTGGTCGAGGGAGCGGCCGCGTCGTTTACGCCCTGTCGAGGTCCCAGAAAATCACACCTCTGCAAAAGGGACACGAGTTGCGGCGCTCGTCCCTCAACCACCTCATCACGCATTCGTCACAGCCCCAGTGTCCGCACACCATTCGGTGTTTTTCGGTGATGCACACCCCCCTGCAGATCATGCACGTCTCGGCCGACTCGAAGAACGAATCGGGCCAAGCGCGCAGAAGGAGGGCATCTCTCATCTGGCCGGCCATCTCCGTCAATTGTGGGCGCGTCAATCGATCGCCAGGCCACGACAATCGCAACAAATTGTACACCTTGGGGAGGATGACTCCCTCCCACAACCACTGAATGGCGGGGGCACGGCTGCTGGCGTACTCCCTCGCGAAGACCTCGACGAGGTCCAAAGCAAGGTCCCCGAAGGGTCTCCAGACCAGGTCGTGATACGCGTGGAAATTTTCACGCGTCCACTGAATTTTGAGGAAGAAAATGTCGAAAAAATTGTCGACGGGCCGCGGCTCCACCAAGTCGGGACCGTCGTCAATGTTCACCGCTCGCAGGACTTCGGAACACATGATCATGTACTCCGTGAATCCGAACAAGTCGGCTCGCGATTGGAAAGAGTGGGCCAAAAGAGCCTGGTCGCGTAAGCGGTCGCAAACGAGTGCGCGAGAAGCATTCATTGTGTCCCAAGAGAATCACAACGAATCAAATGGCGCTCGACTCGGAATCCCTTCCTTTTATACCTTTTGGGGCTCCTCTAGGGACGCGAGAGGCCCCCAAGGTTGAGTGGGGACCCCGTCGACGTTGAATGGGAATCTTTTCAGGGATGGAATATCGCTGAAACGAAACCCGTTTTGGGCCCCCCGCGAGAGGCCCCCAAGGTTGGGAACCTGTCGACGGTCGAATGGGAATTTTTCAGGGATGGAATACGTCATCGCTGAAACGAGACCCGTTTCGGGATACAGGAACGTGACGCGATCAATATAACAAGTTTGAATAATCTTAAAAAAAAAAAAAAAAAAAAAAAAAAATTTTTTTTTTTTTTTTTTTTTTTTTTTTTTGTTAACAATAAAGCAGGGTTATCCATACCAGTCGTGACTCCCGGCCAAAGTCACTGTCTACTGAAATGGAGGCTATCAGACATACAACCCATAAAACATGTCTTGTGCTGGAATGCTTGAGAGCACATCTTTTCGAACGTTACATGTTTGAGAAGTGTAGCGTTCGTAAGGCGTCTATGAGGTGGAAGATACCTTTTCAACAGTGACATGATATTCGCTGGGGGAGGTCGAATTCTTGTCACAGTTGGAAGACCTATCCATAAAGTACCAAATAGCAAAAGAAGCATAGAGGAACACTTTGAGGGGTCGGTAGTCAGCGACAAACAGTACGTGGACCGACCAAGGAAAAGCGCGGCGCTCCCTCTTGTCTTCACAACTTCTATAGACCTCAAAAAAAAAAAAAAAAAAAAAAAACTTTTTTTTTTTTTTTTTTTTTTTGATGTTTGATCATGCCGGAACAGGCGACTCTTTCCCTGATCGCGCTTCATTCCTGTCATTCGTCCATGAGGAGGAATATTTTGAATAGCATGTCTTGGATAACAACCAAAGACATTACTCTCTTTTGGCCAGGGGGTGGTGGATTGTTTCGATGTCGTACGTATCCTCGACATCTGAATCGTCTATTCCCCAATACATTGGATTCTGGACGTGATCTTTTAAATATACATATTGTGGACAGTCCATTTCGCTGAAAATTTGAAAAAGGGGAGTGGTGACGCAATTCGAACACCAATTTGAAGAATCCAATATGTACGTGGCGTGTAGACCCATGACATACACTTCGTGGGTCCTCTCCAGCTCGTAACTCGCACCCTCGTAATATCTGTCCCGTATAAAGCACGACTCACACAAATGGATGCGTGAAAAGGTGGCGACAGATTTCACGAAACTGCGCTTCACAAAGTGACACGGATCGTCCAGCGGAAACATGTCGTAAATGGCTCGAATCGGTGATTGCATGATAAAGGCGTACATGTCTCGCGGCAAAGGTGTACACCGGGTCCAGTCGTGCTCTTCTACATACTGGATTCGCTTCTGGGTGAGACCCTCGTCCGGTGTATCGAACCCGTCGGGTGGGCCGCGGCAGAGTGTCTCTCTAAATTTCTCATTCCTGGCATTATGGAAAACATGCAAGAGCTGCGTTTGCAACGACTGCGGTAGCGCCAACCTGTACACGTCTTTGAGTTCCGACAAACTCTGGGATATGCGACGCAAACACAGAAGGGTCAACGGTGCACAACTCATGACAACGGTGCTAAGACTCCTGATGTCCGACCATCTCCTATAGCAATAGGGAGGAGAGAATCCCAGAGTCCTAAAGGCTGTCGTTTGACATGGGTGTAGTTGAAATGAGACATGGGTGTAACTGTATCCAGCATTCGGAGGAAAAAAAAAAAAAAAAAAAAATTTTTTTTTTTTTTTTTTTTAAGTTATGTTTCCGGGATGGTGTGAGTGATGTCTCCGGGGTAGTGTGAGTGATGTCTCCGGTGGTGCCTCTTCCATCTCGCCCGTCGTGTAAAAGTCCTGTCGCACGCGCTGCAAGGGATCGCAGCACCGGGTGGGCGATGCGTCGCGAGATGTTTCGTCCATCGGACTCTCTGCTTGAACGTCTTTTCGCACTGTCCGCAGGAAAAAGGATACACCGTTCCGTGCAGCCTTTCGTGGTCTTGCCAGTTCCTCTTTAGGCGAAACGACTTCTCGCACACGCGACATGAGTACGGTTTCTGATCGAGATGCACGGACCGGTGTTCCGAAAACCTGCGTCGACTCATGAACGGGCGGTCGCATATGTCACACACGAACGGCTTCGCCACGAGAAGAGTGCCTCCGACCTCTGGTACGAGGCAAGGGGTTCCCTCCTCCTCTGTCAGGTCCACCAAAGTGGGTCCCTCTTCTTCCTCCGTCAGATCGATCATGAGTGTGTGCTCCTCTGTCGGAGGATCAGTCCCAAGAGTCTGCTCCTCCGTCAAATCGATCACGAGGATCTGTTCCTCCGCCTCTTGCTCGCATTCCTCGGGTAGGTCCATGATCAATCTATCCTCATCCGAGTCTTCCGACACGCAAGACATGGTCGCCGATGAGGACGGGGGCACTCGGGGAGGGGAGTCTCTCATCGATGGATCGCAAAACACATCATGCTCCTGAAATCGGAACCTTGATCCGCGACATTCGCCGCAGATAACAAGCAACAGCCGCGGTGCTCATCTCCCCCTTCACTGTCGGAATCCACACCCGGAACTGAGACAGCTTTCACCTTGCACTTCATATATATGGGTGGTTTTTTTTTTTTTTTTTTTTTTTTTTTTTTTTTCTCCAACTCTTAGCACGCTAATCTTGGGGTGACTGCTGCCAGGAGTGTCGCATTTCGTTGGACTTCTTCCAAAATTTTCCTGGCTGGCTCCGTGCACGTGCCTTTAGCTTCAATGACACTCGTCATCAGTCGTAGATACTCCTTGCTTCTAGCATCTTCAGCTCTGTTTTCAGCTTCTTTTTCGGCGCGTTGAAACTGTGCTTCACAGTCTTTCAGGGCAATCTTGGCAACATGTTCGGCACCTTCAAGGTCAATCTCTATCCACCTCGCTCTCTTCGCTGCCTCCTTTCGCTCCCTCTCAAGTCGTTCCACCTCAGCCTGGAACTGGTTCCATTCTTCTTCAGATGCTCGTAACCGCGCCTGCTCCTCTGGTGAAACGGTAGGCTCGACAGCATAAAATGGTTCAGCCTCCAAGGTTGGAACGGCCCGGCCGGTGGCTATGAAGGCAGACGCAATACACAGACACCAGAGAAGAGAAGAAGGCAGGAGAGACTGGTGGTGCTCCATTTCAAGTAGTTGAGTGGGAAACACTGGTGCATCTCATGGCACAACCCACAAACTTATTGCAAAAAAAAAAAAAAAAAAAAATTTTTTTTTTTTTTTTTTTTCCAATAAGCCATTGCTTCCCGGATCACGTCGTCCATCCAGCCATTTCGTCCCCTCTAGGACTCATCAGGTGGGCTACTTCACCTCCCACGATGGCTTTCAAGCCCTTTATTTCAGAAACGTTACAAGACCATACCAATAAACATACAAGTGAAGAAGAAAAAAAATTCAGAGCACTGCATGCCGACCGGTTCCGTTCAGCGCTCCGTGGTGGGCAGCAGCGCGTACAGACTGCCGATCACGGGCGGCGGGTCGACGAGTCGCAGGTACCCGGACACGCTCGCTAGTTTCGCTCTCATCTCCGCTTCGAAGGCCTTGCCATCCCTGCACGACAAGAGACAGCTCGTCCCGAATCCGTTGCGAGAGAACATGACGGACGGCTGGCGTTCGCCGTGCCGCACGACGCCGTCGGCTTTGTGCACGATCAGGTCGCGCAGCTCCGTCTCGGTGAATTCCCTCTTCGCGAAGACGCCTTCGCGTTTCATGTAGAGTTCTCGCGTAAACTCCTTTTCGAGGTCGGGTTTCAGCACGAACCTTCCGCTCTCCAGGCGGCCCTGCCCGTACACGAATCGGCACGTGTCGTAACACGGCGGCGGATCATCTTGCATCGTCCACACGTTCCCTTTGCGGTGGAAGAGGGCGGACAGCTGCGGCTCGAAGCGCCACATCATTTCGAGGGAAGTGGCTGCCCGCTCGTCCAGCACGTATTTGTCCAACACCTCCGGATATCGCGTGGGACAACACACGTTGACGTAATACGCGTGCATCTCGCCGTCAAACTCGTAGAACACGGGAATCAAACTCATGTCTCTCGTGGTTGATGCCAAACTCCTGGAAAACTGTCGTAGCCGCTATCTTTTATAGGGTGTAGCTCTCCTTTATGGGGTGAGTTTTTTTTTTTTTTTTTTTTTTTTTCCGCTTCATGTGTTCCCTCTTCAGTCATCTCTCTTAGTCCAACTCAAAGGCTGGAGAGGGGCAGACGAGACATATAATTTGGAAAAAAAAAAAAAAAATTTTTTTTTTTTTTTTTTTTTTTTTTCGCTTCATGTGTTCCCTCTTCAGTCATCTCTCTTAGTCCAACTCAAAGGCTGGAGAGGGGCAGACGAGACATATAATTTGAAGAAAAAAAAAAAAATTTTTTTTTTTTTTTTTTTTTTTTTTAAATATAACATGTGCTTCCTTCTCCAGAGCCTGAAGACTTAGAAACTGAGGGGAACTGCAACATGCTGAAGACTTGGACACTACAGCAAACTGAAAAAAAAAAAAAAAAAAAAAAAAAAAAAAAAAAACCTCTCACCCTATAAAAGGAGCTGCTGTTAGTGTGTTTTCGTCAGTGGGTCTACCATCGTTACCTGCTTCTGCCTTGTTCACGTCAAGCTTGTAGTTGTTTGGATCCTCTTTTTTCAATCTTGATGGTCCTTGCCAGCCTGCTCACAACGCCTTCGAATGACCTGCTTCTTGCCATGTTCACGTCAAGCTTGTAGTTGTTTGGATCCTCTTTTTTCAATCTGGATGGTTCTTGACAGCCGGCGAGCCTGCTCACAACCTCGGAGACGTTGACACAACCTTGAAGATGTGGCATCAACGTTGATGGCGCTATCCTCTCTTCTCCCATATAAAGAACCGCTGTGAGTGTGCTCTCGTCAAGTGTTGGGCTACCGTCGTCGTCCTCCCGGGTGAGTGCTTCTGCCGTCGTCGTCCTCCGGGTGAGTGTTACTTTTTCTTAGCTTTTTGCTTAAATCTGTTACGCTTTCGAATGCGTATAACTAAATATAGTACAGTAGACGCCGCTTAATGTGATCACGGTTAATGTTATCAATCGTTTAATGTTATCAAAATCGCTTAGTCCCGGCCTCATTATATCAAAATACATTGAAAAATCATCGTTTATTGTAATCAAATGTTCGTTTATCGTTATCAGTTTATATTTAAATTTCTAGAAAAAAAAACACGAAATGAATGCTGAAAATTTTGAGACATGGATATAGATCGACAAGAAGGTTGCGACTTTTACTTCGTTCACTGGTGAGGACATTTGCGAAGCTGTATGTGTACACGATCAAGCTTCGTCACAAGATTCTGATGCCAATGATGAACCCAAAAGTGCTATTGAGGACAAAATTCTGGCACCTTCTCAGATGAGGGAGGCAAAATCAGGACAAAGCCGACGCGGAACAATTTTTAAAAACATTATGATTATGAGCGATTCGTAAATGACTTGCGTCAAAAGGATGCTAAACAATCGACAATTGATTATTTCTTTTTCTGTTAATAATTAACCTTTTGTATTTTTTTTTCTGCTGTTCATCATTGAATATGTAAGTAAACTCACTAGTAATTTTCTTATTTTAGTGTGTATGAATTTCTATTTAATACTATAGAGTTTTACAAAAACAACTCCAAATTAAAAATTAATTTTTATTTTAATACGCATGTAAAAAAATAATTTTTCAGTTTAAACTTTTTTTTTCGTGCATTGTTAGCAATCGGTTATTGTTGTATTAAGTATCCGCCTTATTGAGAATAATTTGAAAAAAAAAAAAAAAAAAAAAAATTCATGTCTTTTTTTCAGATGTTTCCCCCTCTCCCAAGCTAAACTTCCCCCCACCTTTGTGTGCCACAAAGTAGCATTTTCTCTCTCTCCCCCCCTCACATCATTCGGGTACAATGGATGGTCACATTGTAGACATATTCCCCCAAAGGTTGTCAGACACAACATATCCTTTGAGACGACTAGAGCGCCTCGATCAGAATGTGGACAGATGGAACGCATTGAATCCCCGTGCCTATGTGTCGTTCTGCATTCCTCCAGACGATAGAGTTTTTTTTAAGAGCGCCACTATCACTAAAAAAGACCATTTCGGTCGACTAGTGAAGAGTGCCCGAACCCGGAACCCCTCGCATAAGCGGTTGCAATACACCGATTATGTCAACATTGGCAGACGGCTCGCAAAAGAAACGGATAGGGCGAAAAAGAACGCCAACATCCGCACAATGTATAAATTAGATCACAACATTTTCTTGGTATGCAAGGGTTTCACGTTCGGCCTGTTTGAGGTGGCTGAACGCGAGAAGCATGTGTTCACCTCCAATGCCCCCATAGCTGTGTACCACCTGTCCAAAACCACACCGTTGGACAAGAAAAGGCCGCCCAAACTCCATCGACGCACATTTTGTGCGCAGGACTACGCGTACTTTGACGAGTACCTCATGAGGCCGAACGTGACCTATGTTTTCCCAGAGGGCACGCGGTATCTCATTGTGACCCTGAAAAAATGCTACTTTGTGGCAGACAGATTGGCGGTGAACGTGCCCGTCAGGGATGCGCATCTCTTCTCGGCGCACCGGGACATGGCCGATCCCTACGCCATCCCGCCTGCCACGCCCAGGGGTCCTTCTCTGATGCGGCCCGAGGAACGGCGGAAGAGAAAGGCGGCCGACCGGAGTGTGTCGAAGAAACCGCCGAAACGGGTCCGAGACGAGGACATCTCAGCACCTAGCACCTGTGAGTGATTCCTTCCCCCTCCCCTTCTGCACGTCAGGGGTAGTTTCAGTGTGACCCATTTTCTTCTTCTCTTTTGTTTTTAGCTTTCTGGCGTCCACCTGCCACCCCGCCGTCGTCAGGAGATGGCGACTCGGACACGAGCGACACAGAGTCCGACACCACCCCTAGGAAGGAGTCCTTCGCCCCTAGGAAGGAGTCCCACACCACCCTGAGGAAGGAGGCCTTCACCCCCAGGAAGGAGTCCCACACCCCCAGGGAGTCCCACACCTTCCAGAAGAAGGACATCTTCTTCACCAGGAAGGAGGAGTCCCACCCTAGGAAAGAGTTCCACACCAGAAAGGAGTCCCACCCTAGGAAGGACACCGGAAAGGAGTTCCACATCACCCCTAGGAAGCAGTTCCACACCAGAAAGCACCACACCACTCCTGGGAAGGAGTCCCACATCACCCCCAGGACCTCGAGGAAGGAGTCCCACACCCCTAGGAAGGTGTCGAGGGGAGAGGAGACACTCACCCCTAGGAAGGACGCTCCCAGGACATTCACCCCAGAGGCTCCTGAGACATTCACCCCAGAGATCCCTGAGACATTCACCCCAGAGGCTCCTGAGACATTCACCCCAGAGATCCCTGAGACATTCACCCCAGAGGCTCCTGAGACATTCACCCCAGAGATCCCTGAGACATTCACCCCAGAGATCCCTGAGACATTCACCCCAGAGATCCCTGAGACATTCACCCCTGCGAAGGAATCGGGGACATGCGCCCCTGTCACTGAACCGGAGGCACTTCCCAACCTTGTTCCAGACGCCATTCCCCACCACCAAGTGCCAGAGTCTTACGCCACTCCCGACCACGCCACCCCCCATCAAGTGCCGGCTCCCCACGACCTAGCTCCAGAGGCCTTCGCCACTTTCAACCTAGCTCCAGAGGCATTCGCCACTTTCAACCTAGTTCCAGAGGTATTCGCCACTTTCAACTTAGTTCCGGAGACCTTCGTCACTCCCCAAGGTCAGGACACCTCTGCCACTCCCCAAGGTCAGGACACCTCTGCCACTCCCCACCACCAAGATTCGGAAATGGGTGAGTTTCGCAGAAATTATTCGAAATGCCATGGACCCATGTCACCCGTTCCACTATTTTTGTTTACCTCTTTCAGGTGAATTTCAAAGTTTTTTTGAGCAATTACATGCGCTGAACCCCGTCTCCAATGCCGCCATTCCTGGAGAATCTTCATGGGCCCCGTCGACTCCGATCCCCGACACCCATGTAACGCAAGACATGCACCTTGCGGAATCTCGTAAGTTTCTTTGCACCTTTGTGCGGCGACACGCCCCCCAATCATGTTGAATGTTAATTTTTTTCCCCCCCTCTTTCAGCCTCCACTCCTGTCGCCCCCGACTGTCATATCATCTACGTTTCACCCCTCACGACGAAGGGGATCGACCCGCCCAAGGGTCTTCCTGTTCCGGAGGGCCAGTTTTTCAAAGATCATCGGAGGGCCATCGTCCAGGCGCACGTCACGGCCTGGATACATCGCAAGCGTCTCTGGGAGGATACGCGTCTCTGGGAGGATGGCCTTCTCACATTGGAACCTCCCCTCAAAAACGCCCTGACAGACACCCACTCCCCGGGTCCTCTGCAAGTGGAGGGACCCTACGAGAGCGACCCCCTAGATCTGTGCGTTCGGCGGTGCGCGGGAGCGTCCGAACCCATGGACCTCAGAGTGTCACACGGCTGCCGGCAGACAACCATGCACTCAAAAGTGACGGCGGACGTGCCTCAGTAAGTGGAGGGACCCCCCCCCCATAGATCTGTGCGTTCTCGGCGGTGCGTGGGGAGCGTCCTCAGACCCCATGGACCTCAGAGTCTCACAGGGACGCGGCTACCGGCAGACATGCACTCAAAAAAGGTGCAAGTGACGACGACGTGCCTTGTTGTCTCGCCTTTTCAGGAATGTGTTTTTATAATGTACAAAAAAAATGTAAATTATCAGGACTGTGTTTTTATAATGTAAAAAAAATGTAAAGAGAATTAAAATCATCTTTTACATCAAAATGTCTGATATGTATTCTTTTAAAAGTTTTAAATTCCATTCCTGAGAGATATGTGTTGGGAGGAAGAGTAGAAATTTAAAAAAAAAATGTCCCACGGGATGTGTAATGTTTGAGAAGGTCTTGGGGCCGTTTTCGAGAAAGCTCTTTTTTTGGCAGGCGTCACGGCGCTCGACATTCATGGCGAGCAACTGTAAATATCTTAATAGAGGCAATACTTGGTTACTAATTATATGTAGAATTCATATCTATGGTGACGATTTTCTGCTGAAAAAAAAAGTGTTTTTAGGAAGTTTGTCGTTTTGAGCCGAATTTTAAAAAAAAAAGGACAGCGAAGTTGCAAGGATTCGATTCCCGCCTTTGTCCTGAGTGTACTTCCTTTCTCAGTAGGGCAGACTGACCAGTGAATAAATAGTTGGTAAATACATTTAAAAAGTAAAGATTAAAAATCATTCCACTGGCTGGATTGGCAACACTGTCTTCCTCTCATCTAGTAGGAAGCCATTTGACATCTGATTGGTTGTCCTGGTCATCAATTAAAATCCAACATGCTTATTGACTGGACATTTTTTGTGTTCATTCACTGGTAAAAGTATTGTTCATCCACTTAGCTTTTGTACCACATTTTATTTGGACCCCCAAAAGACCCAAAGCAATGCAATATAAAGTCACCTTTTTTTGTAGAATTTACATATAATGACAGATGTGTTCACATTGTCATAAACCCACAAGCTATATTTTCTTAAAACAAATTGTGCTTAGGCGTTCATTCATTGGTTAGTCTACCCTATCAAAATTATAAAATAACAAGCACTTTTGCCACCCTATTCGGGCTCCGTAGTGAGCCATGGCAGCTCAGTACGAGTCATTCCTCTACCTACAAAAGAACTCATTGTTGTATACCTAATCGGGTTTCGGCTCTTCACTTGACTGTGGTTCTAAACTACGAAGGCCTTTGCCAATAGCCCTCGTGTAGCTCTAGTGCATACTTCACCTCTACCAACCAACCCGTTGATAATAGTGTGTCTCTAATTCAAAGCTAACGTTTATTAATCAAACCAAATATTTTTATCCATAATAAAAATAGCACGAGAAATATATTTTTATTTTTAACGAAAGCTGCGTGTGCGAATTTCAACTGCTTGTAAACAAATAAAGTTGATTTATATCAATATTATGATGCGTCGAATACTTTTTCTGTGATTTTACGCAAATAATATCTGAATTGGATTTCACTGAAAAGGATTAAATAAGGTAAGTATTTCTAAATGGTTTTTATTATATTCAGTATTGTATGTTAAGATAACATTAAATCAATGAAAAACTCGCCAGTAAATCTGTATCCAGATCGTATTTAAAAATTCTAAAGACTGATATTGTTACCGAACCAGTTTAGGTAATATGTATAGTAGGTTACAGCTTCTAATAAAATGATAAGAAAGCAATATTTTTAAAATCGATTTTTAAGAATTGATACAGCTTTAACGTGTACGCTACAGGTTTGGCTTAGAATGAATTATGATTTGTTACCAAATAGGGATAAACTAAAGAATCGTGGCTGGATTTGGCGACTATTTAAAAATGTCACCAAGACCAAATGACAACAAACCCTTGCACTTGCCGAGATGATTGTCATCTCGAAATGAATAAAAAAACTAATTTCAAAAGGGCCGACTTAAAACAACGGAAAAATTTCATTAAATTGCAGACCAAATTTATAAAAAAAAAAAGTTGAGCGTTAAAATGCTGAAGAATTGATTTTAAAAAAAGTAAATAAATATTTAAAATCATTAGGCATTTAAATAATAAAAGATTAGTATAAGAAAACTTCAGAATAAATTATATGCATTTAAGATTTAAACAGAATAAGCCATTTAGAAAATGCCAATGCAATTGCTAATTTCGCCAAAGGTTGACATATTATCAATTTATCGGGGTTACTAGATATGGTGTAAAATTGCCGGCCACGATTCTTTAGATTAACCCTTAGCTGTTCATTTTTTTAATTTAAAATTTGACCTAACCGAACTCTTCTTAGCCGCACCGCAGATGTCTGTAGACTCCGAACAGACCAAACTCGCATCCAGCAGTTCGAAAGAAGATGTAGAACAGGGTGCGGAAGAAAAGGAGAAGAACAAATCCTCTAGCAGACGATTATTGAACTGGGTTTCTAAGGATTTGTTCGATTGGAACCCGGCGTACGTGAAGACTGTGAGAGGAATCCTTCATTTGCTACACGTCGTGAGTAGTGACTGTTTTTACGTATTTTTAAGAATCTAGTGGAAAAACACTATAAAAATGTCGATTGTGTCGAGGTTTGCCCGCCATTGCAGCCCAAAGAGTTCTAGTAGAGACTGAACCTACCAACCGCTCCATGGAACAACACGGAGGGAATGGTGGCATGTGGGGCCCGATATGGCCGAGTAGTTTGAATCGCAGGCCATAACGCTAGCAGTCCGCGAGCTCTAAAGGGTGCTGGTTTGATTCCTGCCTTTGCCCTGGGTGTACCTCCCTTCTCAGCATCAAAATTGTAAATTAACTAGCATTTTTGCCACTCTGCCACTCTATTCGGGCTCCGTAGTGAGCCATGGCTGCCGATCGTCCTCTACCTACTATAGAACTCTTTGTTGCATCCCCATTAGAGAGAGAAAAAACGATTTTTTGTTCAAAAAATTCTTTTTAAAAAGCTAAATTTGCGTGTAGCCACTTATTTCGAAGTTGGTTAGTCCTTTTTAAATAGGTTATATTGCACTTAATTTTATTGATTACACAGTCGACACCAGAATATTCGAAGGCTCTTTTAGGAGCTGGGGAGCTCAGTCGGTTAGGCATTCGAAGTCGGTTAGAATGCGCAAGATTCGGGTCCGCCGATCGCCAAAATAACTGCCGAGCTGTAAAATGGCCCATGCAGCCAAATGTCCGACGAACAATACCGCGTGTGTGGAGGGAGTGCACGTTTAATATCCTTCAAAGTCCCAATGCTGTGTACGATGTCGCCCTAAGCGGTTGCTTTGGGTGCCTACTCAAGTGTCGGCTCGTCACTTGACGGTGGTTCCAAAATACGACGCCCATCGCCAATAGCCCTCGTGTAGCTCTAGTGCGACGTTAATTCAAACTAAACTATAAGAAGGCTCTTTTAGGGGCCAGTTGGTAAAGGCTTTCGCCTTGCCTATGGAAGATCCCAGGATCTGGTCAGGTCCTAGAATCGCCAAAATAACGGTCGACATTATAAACGGCCCGTGCAGCAAAAGAAAAATGTCCGACGAATAATACCCCATGTTGTGAGGGAGTGCATGCCAAATATGCTCCGGAGTCCCGACGCTGCGTACGATGTTGCCCTCAAAAGCTGCAGTGGGTGCCTGCTCAGGAGTCGGCTCATAACTTGACTATGGTTCTAAATTGAAGAGTACATGGGAAGAGTAGCTTGATTTCTTTAGGGTCTTTCCGTAATTGTGTCTGCTTGGCGGACATTGGTGAGCGGAAATCGGTTTTTCTTTCGGTTCTTCATTTACGGTACAAACGTGTGAATCATATCCACTGATCTCTGGCGTGAATCAGGGTTGCCTCGAACAATAAACAAAGCGAGTAACCAGTTCCTTTACTGCAGTTTAGGCGATTTCTCACTATCATCCCCAAAGAGGCCCATTAAGGAAAGCCTTCTACGAGATAAAGAGGTTCTTCTCCTATACTCTTCAATTACGATGCCCCTCGCCAATGGCTCTCGTGTAGCTCTTGTGCAATGATTTTCAAGCTAACCCTAACCCTTTTTTAAGTTAATTGGGCATGGAGCCACTTATATCGATGTTGAATAGATAACAATTTAAGGGGTCACAGGAGTCTTAAAAATGTGCAAAGAAGGTACTACAAAACATAGTTTGATCTTTCATATCATTTTTGAAATACTCAATGTATAAGTATAATATTTTTATATGTTATTCTACAAGATTTATTTATTATAAAACAAGTTTTAAAATGTATGAAACTTTAGTCAAAACTAAAATAAATGATATTAAACATGATGGTACTTGAACAGACTGTGATTAGGCTTGCGCGGCAAATTGTGGGGTCAAAATTGAAAAAATGACCAAGAAAATGACTTTATATTGTACAAATATGTACAAACTAGGACTTATACCTGAATTCTCAGCTCAATTTTAATTAGAAATAATTTTTTTAAAAATTTAAAATCAAAATTTTTAAATTTTTATTAATTTTTTTAGAAAAAAGTTCTTAAAATAATTTCTAATTAAAATTGAGCTGAGAATTTAGGTATAAGTCCTAGTTTGTACATATTTGTACAATATAAAGTCATTTTCTTGGTCATTTTTTCAATTTTGACCTCACAATTTGCCGCGCAAGCCTAATCACAGTGTGTTCAAGTACCTTCATGTTTAATATCATTTATTTTAGTTTTGACTAAAGTTTCATAAATTTTAAAACTTGTTTTATAATAAATAAATCTTGTAGAATTACATTAAAAAAAATTATACTCATTTATTGAGTAATTAAAAAATTACCAGAGAGATCAAACTCTGCTATGTAGTATCTTCTTTGCACATTTTTAAGACTCCTGTGACCCCTTAACCTCTTGCGACCAGGCGTCCCCATTTGGGGACATTTTTTAAAAGCTCCCCACAAACATTTAACATGTTAATTAGTTCCAAAAATGACCTAGTCTGATAGAAGAAAATCCAAATATCAGTTGGCGGCGCAGTGGTTAAGATGTTAGCCTTTGGAGCTACTGGGTCCGGGTTCGAATCCCGTTGATGCATGGATGTTTGTGCTTGTCGAGTATACGCGGAGTACGTGCTCGTTAAATCTGTTGGGTCCGAAAGTCCTGTCGGCGGTCATTGCGCAGTTTCCCACCGGTACATGTATCTGTAGACTATTTCCCTCCCCTTCAGGGACATGTCTAAATTGCCGAAGTGGCGACAGATGGCAACATCTGTCATATGTGTTTGTGTGTGTCTTGTGTTGTCCTACTTAACGATGGTTTACAAGCGGGTCCTTGCGACCACGCACACAAGCCTGAAAATATATGTCTACCAACCAACCAACCAAATATCAGTTTTCAGTCTTTGATTCAGGTATCAGTCATTTATTCCTATAAAAAATGAAGTTTTATGAGCGTCAATTCGATTGGAGTTCTTAGAAAAAATATTTATTTTGTTTCAAACTTTTCAAAAAGTTCTTTTAGTAGTTAATTTTCAAGTCATTTGCATAAAAAAAACAGTGTTAAAATAATCTGTTTACCACAAATAAGTGATACGGCTTATTTTTCTCTCTTTCAGTTCCTGAGCGCCCTTGTGATGGCTCTGGTGGGATCGGGCTGTGCACACCGTACGCATAAAGACAAATCCCACTTCAACTGTCATTCTGCGGCTGCCTTCTTGTTTGTAGTGGCCAGCGCGGCCATGATACAGTCGACTCTGTTGCTCGTCTGTCGCCTGCTGTCGAAGAGAGGGCTCGCCATCGTACACGCCACAGCTAATGTAAGTGGGGCCTGGTGCACGTTAACCCTCTAATACTACTGTTACCGTTTGGTAACAAGTAACATAATCCACGTTATTCTATAAAGTAGAGCTCCTCATGGACAAAACTGTGTTTTTTTTTTCATCTATTACATTTCATTTTAAAGTTTTAGTTACTAATAATCCTCATGGATGACAGTAGTAAAAGCGTATTCAAAATGAAAGAGTGAGGTTATTAACTGTTGTGAAATGACGTTTTTGGCAGTATTCAAAGAAGAATAATATTAGTACTAAATGCTAATAAATTGTTTTGAAAAATTAATCATAGTTAAAAAGGGTTATTTTGAAATAATTTTAGTAGTTTTCTAGTCATTATTATCAAAATTGGAATTTTGCAGTTGGTTTTTGTCATAGAGAAAAAATTTTAAAAATTGAAATTATTTAAATTCTAATGCAGTTAAATATTTTTTTGTATTTTTCCCATAATATGTGAGTATTAAAGAAACATATATATTTTTTGGGATGAAAATAAAAATTCATGCGTTGGAGGGTTAAATTAGCTCAGTTTCTCCTGGACAGGTAGAGGTGTTTATTTTAGGGAGGAGGGGCTAAGAAAGTTTTAAAATAAAATTTCATAAGTTATCGAAGTTATGTAAATGGTCACGCTTCAGGTGACGTCACGTCTACGACGAACGTTGGCTTATACCACACCAACAAAACGACCGGCAGTTAATTCATCCAAATTAGAGTTTTCTTTGGGTGCCAGCACAGGTTTCGATCTCGTCGCTTGATCAGCATTCTAAATTACGAGGTTCAATTTGGCTGTGTGCTCCCAGTAGGCTGGAAATAGACTGCTGGAAAACGTACAACCTAACCGAAATTGGCGATTTTTTTTACTACGACAACTGATGCTTTCTTCATCGGACAGCTGCTACAGAAACCATTTTCATTGCAGGAGTTGCTGTACTACGTGGTGTTTTTCCTGTTCTTCCTCATATCAGGCCTCAGTGTGGAATCGAACCTGGATCCAGAAGAGAGCGGTTACAATTCCATCATGGCCGGAGGGGTATGTACAAATCACTGTACAGTAATAGGTTATATTTGTGGCATACACTATATTTAAATATATTAATAATATTAAGGTAGCATTAACTTTCAAAAAAAAGTAATCGATAGTATTGTACTAGATTTATTGAGGGCGCGGTACTTAAGTCGGTTGAGCCTCGTGACTTGTTTATCGGCCTCATGACTTGAGCAACGTTCCAAAATACGAGGTGCAATTGGCTAATTTAAATCTCTTTATAAGAAAGGCTAGGAATAGACAGCCGTAAATGATGAATTACCCTCTGTGACCTTTGTTTACCACTGTTTATTCAACCACTTTCAACCACGGCATGCGTTAATAAATTGTGTCGTTAAGAAATGAGTACACTAATGTGACGTCATTGATCTTAGTTAACAAGTCTTCTAGGTCATATTGTTCTGACAAGTTTCAATATACCAGCCGCGTACGCAGCGTTTGCTGGCTGAGTTTTTTTGGAGTCGGACCTGAAAAAATCCGCCACATTTTTGCTGGTCGAAGGGCTGCTCCAATCGAAACGAAGTTTGTGATGTCACGTTTGTGTTCGTACCGCCTGATAAGGGCTTTAGCGTTCGATGACGTTCAAAGTTCCAGGGGGTTCCAGCTCAGATATCAACCCCGTTATTTGACATTGCTGCAAATCACTGTTTCATTTATGATTTATTATCACCCACAATGACTCACTCGCATTAAAACGATAGTCCTGGCAATAGCTCACGACTGTTCCAGCAACTGCTCTAGACAATATTATGACATTAGGCTGCCTATAGGCATTACTGTAGAAAAATCAACAACGACATATCCACTGACAGTTTCGTTGTTGTGCCCAACAGGTTTTTGGCATCACAAACTCCGTCCTGTTCCTCGTCAGCGCCGTCTGGTTTTTCACGTTCTTCTGCGCTCGGACGAGACGTCTAGTAACGAACGAAGGAGACAAGACAAACGAGAACGATAGAGACGCAACAAATGAACGAATCGTGGTGAACGACAGAGACAAGACGAAAGACAACGATAGAGGCGCAACAAATGAACGAATCGTGGTGAACGACAGAGACAAGACGAATGACGGAGTTAAAGCGGACAATAAATGACTGAGAAAAGATCGAACGACAAAGACGCGACGAACGAAAGAAACGTGACGAATGACAGAAACACTACAAATGACGGAGTTAATGTGAGCAACAAATGACAGAAACAAGACGAATGACAAATACAGAGACGAGACTAAGGCCTAATCTGCCTATTGCCAGGACCTAGGTTCCCTAAATATAAATCTCTATTATGCTAATGTTGTTGATTACTAGAATTTCTGTAGCTTTTTAAAAAATATCAAGACCCCAATTAGTTTTTAGATTGACTTTAACTCAGACATTCATCAAAAGTGATTGGTTTGATCGATTTTATAAGGAAAACTGATTAAATGCTAGCAAAAATAAGATATATATCAGGCAACTAGCACCATCATTACTGACAATCATGCATAATATTTTTAAAAAAGGAGCCACCAAAATTTTTTGTGCCTACTCTCTAAAGTCTAGATTTTCCTAGATAAGGCCCTGGACGTGACAGAGACAAAAACAAGACGAACGACAGAGAGAGAAAAGACGAACGAAGGAAACTCTATGAACGACAGAGACACGGCACACAGTTAAGACGTACAATAGATAACAGAGACAAGACGAGTGACAAATACAGAGACTCGACAGAAAAACTGCGACTCAGTGATAATTTCTTGGAATGCTTTGCGTCAAAAACTGTGCATTGACTGAAGAACTAGAATATTTAAAAGTTTACTTTTCTGATTTACAGAGCTTTATTTTTAATTTTTTGGGGATTACTGATTGGTATTTATTGTGATGAATTGCAGAGACGCTTAAGTTATCACATGTGCTATCTCATTGTTGCCCAAGATTCAGATTTACTGTAAGGTAACCCTTGGCGCGAATGTTTCGGATTTGTCGATATAATTTTTTGTGGCAACTGTCTGACTTCGACTGATGATTCGAATTCTCTGACTTCGCAACGAGGACGTTTTCTAGGGCAACCCTATCTGACCGTTATTTGCTCATTTCGGTTGTGTTTTCGGCCCACTTTTGGTGCGATTTCGGAAAGTTCGCCAAGGGTTATCGTTCATTAAATTTTTACCGTTGTGCAAAGAGAGATATCACATGTGGGAACTTAAGTGACGATTTACTGTGTAGTCCCACACACATAAGATACATATATATTTTAAAATGAAAAGATTTTGAGTCAGGTGCCTTTCGAACCAACAAAGTTACAAGCGAAGCGTCATACCAACTAGTCTACCGAATCCCTAGAAATTCAAAAATCAAAAGAGTAATTTTCTGAATTAAACACATCCCTAAAGTTACGCCATTGAGAACAAGTTTTGGAGAAAACAGTTCCAAACTGTAAACGATTTAAATCAGGTTTAAATTAAAACAGTTTAAGTTTAGTTTAACAGTAAGATACTGCTCCTAAAAGTTGAGTTGTGTGTGTATACGTGTCGGCTCGTCACTTGACTGTGATTCTAAATTACGACACTTGTCGCCAGTAGCCCTCGAGTAGCTCTAGCTCTGTAATTCAACTCAACTTCTCTTACCTCCACTGATTTAATACCCTTATTTGTAACCGCATAGTGACTTGGATGTCCCAACATTTGCTAATAATGATGACTTTTTTTTATATGTATTTGATTTATAAATAGAGATATACTTCAGTTATCTCATCAGTTATGTTCCTATAAATGTTTTGGGGAAAATATAGCTATAATCGATCGTAATAATGTCAAAAGAAAGGATTTATGTGATAAAAGACTATGTCGACTTCATTTCAGGGTCTTGAATGGTAAAAAAAAATTCTTATACAATTGGGTTGTTTCAGAAGATATAATTACCCAGTTTTCATTCCTGGTTTTCTGTGATTTCATTGGATGCTTTGGCGTCACTCTTTCTATTGCATTTAATTTTTGATATTCTGGGTTCCATTTTACATATCTTTTACTTGTAATTTTTTTATTCCTGCTATTTTTAAACTTTATCCGTTTTAATGGGGTTGTTTCACGAAGAATCTGGCAACAGCTTCACGTTCTTGTTTTCCTACTTTAGAAACTTTAGCAGTTCTAATGCGGTGTCACAGGCATGATTTGCACAGTCATGCGCGCGCATCGAATTAGGTGCGAACGCATGCCTTTACACATTGTGTATGCATGCGCGAGCAGGTGTTGTCGTTGATGTCTAAGTCAGGACACTGCTTCAGAATTTTGTTTTGTAAAATTGGTTGGTTGGTAGGCATATGTTCAGGTTAGTGTGCTTGGTCAGCACACAAACCAGATTATCTCTACCAACCATAACCAATTTTAACAAAACAAAAGAAATTCTAAAGTTTCTAAAAATTCTAAAGTAGGAAAACATGAACGCAAAGCTGTTTCCAGATTCTCCCTGAAGCAACCCCATTAAATTTAATTTTTGAAGTTCTACAAAGCATCACTAAAATCTTCAACGTTGTTAGAAAACTTCGATTTAGATGATTTACCGTCTCATGTGAGGAAATTAAGCGCAATTGTGGGACAACAATTTAAAATAATATTTTGATCAGAGAAAAACTTTGGTTCTTGTGAATGAAAAGTCAGTACGCCACTTCAGACATGAAGTATACACATTCTAGCATTTAAAGTTATTTTCTAAACAAAGTATGCGACAGTCACCAGTGGCAGCACTAAATCAAAATCTTATATAATAAAAATTTTAACGTATTTTAAATTTATAACTCTTTATAAATGTGACACTTTAAGTTCTAAATATGCGTTTTAGAACATTTTTATGAGTATCTGCAATATGCGTTATCTTTTAAGATAAAGCGAAGTTCTTTTTGTTTCGTATGGGCTCAGAAACTACGCGACCAGAAATTCATAAATTTTTTGTCAAAGATAGAGGAGAAATTACTATAAAACAGTTTTCTAGATTTCTTCATTCCATAATATATAAAAACATAGAAGTTTCGTTACAGAATCTGTCACTTAGCCTACTTCCTCACAACATTTGTGTTCAACAGTAAAAAGGGCACCTATCATAGTTTTAATTCTGTATTAAACATTTACAATTACACGCTGAATTTGGGTCGTTTCATTTATTTTCTCTCAAAAATTCCATAATAACTTCTTATCTTTTGCTAAGTTTATGTTTCAAAGAAAAATTATGTAATATTCCTCTATTTTAAATAGAAGCAAAACATTTCATATCAACAAAAAATCAAAGAATTTTATCTTTGAAATATATTTGACGTCATTTCAAACTGAGTCATGTCGCAAAAATATATTTATTTAAATTTATTATTTTAAAGAACTAAAAGTTTCTCAAGGCGATTGTTGTGAATGGCATTGGTTATTGAAGTTTAATAAGAATGGCTTCTCATGCTTTTTAAATAAGCATTACATTTTGCAGGGGGGGGGGGGGGGTAATAATTGAAGGGATTTGAATTTTTTTTTCTGAGATTTTCAATGTCTTCTAATTTCAATGAGATGAATTTTTTAAAGTATCATACTTTCCTGTAGCATTCGTAGTTTGAGCTATAAAAGTGGGTGACAGATAGACTTGTCATAAAAGGTAATTAGCATAGGTAAATGTCGCAACCACAAAATAATAATTTGCATTTTTTGTTTATTTCCTCTAGTTTTCATACTCCTCCTGAATTTAAATATTTTGTCTAACGACCCTTATAAATCCTATGAAATTTAGGGCTGGGGAGCCCTGCCGATTAGGCATTCCCCTAGCACGCGAAAGGTCCTAGGTTCGGGTCCGGGCATCGCCAAAATAACTGCCAACCTATAAAACGGCCTGTGCAGCCGAAACTGTCCGACGAATAAAAAACCCCGTCTAAGGGAGTGCACGTTAAATATTCTTCAAGTCCTAGCGCAGCGTACGATGTCGCCCTTAACGGTTGCATTGGGTGCCTATTCAGTAGTTGGCTCGTCACCTGACTGTGGTTCTAAAATACCCCGCCCGTCGCCAATAGCCCTCGTGTAGCTCTAGTGCGACGATGATTCAAACATAACCTAGCCTCCTGAATTTAAATAACATGTCTAACAACCCTTATAAATCCTATGAACTGCTGGGGAGCCCAGTCGGTTAGGTATTCCCCTAGCATGCGAAAGGTCCCAGGTTCGGATCCGGGCATCGCAAAAATAACTATAAAACAGCCTGTGCAGCCAAATATCCCCGATGAATAATACCCCGCGTAGAGGGACAGCACGTTAAATGTGCTCCTAAGTCCCAACGCTTTGTACGATGAGCCCTTCACGGTTTGCTTTGGGCTCCTACTTAGGTGTCGGCTCGTCACTTGACTGTGATTCTAAAATACGACGCCCGTTGCCAATAGCCCTCGTGTAGCTCTAAGTGCGATGATATTTCAAACTAAACTAAACCTATAAAATTTATATTAGGAAACCTATTTTAAACTTTTGTCTCCTGAAAAATTATCAACTTATAATAAGAAATAGTTTTCTGGAGATTAATAGGCGATTTTTTTTAAAAAAACTTGAGGTTTTGCATTCATTTTGGTTCAGCTAATTGCAAGTTCTTAAATTTTTGAGATTTTGCCTGTCTTAAAGTTCCATATTTTTTTTAAATGTTGCTGTTGACAAATAATTTGATTTTAAGGTTTATTGATCTTTAAGGTCCCGTAATTTGTTGATTTTGGATTTGTGTATGGTTTTACTTTAATTTCTTCTTTCTATTTCCTTCGAATTTTGTAATTTGTTGATGATCGCAATTTTGATTACACTAGGTTAAGATATACAAATAAATTATTGTTTACTTACGATAAAAGTGCATTTTAGAAGATAATTGCATTGCACATCAAATTTCATATAGGCTTCAATTGAAAATTTTCTTATTTTTGGTCTAATTCCTTAAGTCATGAAAATTGTTAATTTCAGTCATGAATTTGGGGCATTTCATTTTGGCAATGTATATGGTATGTATGGTATATGTATGGTATATGGTATATGTATATGGCCCTGTAAATGGTTCTTTAAACTGATATTTCGTGAAGCGATTCATGTTGTGGGAAAAAAAGAGACACCGCTTTTATATGATTAGAAACTTTTTTTAATTGACATTACAGATAAATTGGCGGCAAAGCAGGTCGCCAAAAACAAAGTCCATTGGCCACTGCTTCGCCAGCGTTTCTGGTAGTTCATTTTTCAAATAAGTACAGCTCTTCTCATTTTGCCTGTTCTTCTATTCACAATTACACCGAAGTTATCCATCTTTTATTATTGCACAAAACTATACAAGGAGACTTGCTTACTTTTTGACAACCATCAAAAACAACGGGGGTGAAATCAATAAGGGGCAGCCTATATTGTTCATTGCTCAGCCTGATCCAAACAATGAAGTCCGGGTTTTGGTCACGCTTCATTGTTTAGCCTCATTCTACAACAATGAAGTTTCTTTTTTTTTTGGTCACAATTTCCCAGCCTGCTCTATAACAATGAAGTATGTCTTATTAGATTTCCAACATCTTATTCGATTTCTAAGTTTATCTGTATGTTGAGGATATGCTCAGCATAAAAATCAGTCAGCCCATTTAACATAATTAGCATGTTGGGATGACAATTTTACTGTGATAGCACATGATGGTATTTGGTATCACTTTCCGGCTGCATTGACCTTTTTACAGAGCTTTAACGAAGCCAGTTTACGGAACGCATTGCAGAACAGGCTGGATGTGTAGTTGTAACCAATGGGTTATGGGAAGGGAAAGAGAGAATTCTTCTTTTTTCTTATGATTTACCTATATTATTCTCTTTTCGTTGCATCGTTTAACTAAAAGAGAGGTAATGGGGGAAAAACCGGTTAAATTAAAGAATCGTGGCCGGATATTTTATGCCAAATCTGAGAACCCCGACTTATTGGTATTATGGCAACCTTTGGCGAAATTAGCAATGGGAAAGTTTCTTATCATGCCACGTTCTCCATATTGCGGTCATTCATTGGTTGTTTCGGCACGAGCCGGGGTTTATTGTCATTCGACCTGGTGATATTTCCGAAAAGACGCCAAATCCGGCCACAATTTTTTAGTTTAACCAAAGAAACTAGAGGAGGAAACTTTTTCATGGTTTGAAAATGCAACTGATAATTAAAAACTTTGAAAATTATAAAAAAAAAACTAATGAAACAACAAGATTACACTTACTATGAGGTGAATGGCAACTAGCAAATGTGGAAATATGCCGTTTTGGTTTGCTTAATTGTGTTAGGGCTCCTGCCTTTGTTTTGGTTCTGCGCCGATCCCGATCAGACATAAGATATAAGTGAGAGAAAATACCTCAAATTGAGTGGGTAATATTTTGGGCTATTGTTTTTTTTTTCAAGTGAGATCTTTGACAAATAATCAGAACTATTTTCTGCAAAAAATATTACAGGTTTTGACTCATTGAGCATGGAATAGAATAAGTTTAGAAAGCACAACTTTGCTTAGTTGGGGAAAAAGTACAACTTTGAAACAAAAACAAACTCATAAGGTGCTAAGAGCTATTGCGTTAATCGCAATCAAATGTGACAGTATCGAATGCTAATAGCCTGTGTATTAGCCTAGAATCGGGATTGGACAAAACCAACAAGGGCAACGAAGGGCAAACCAGGAGCTTTTCTTTGGTTAACTATTACTCTTAGGTTTGCCATCAATAGTTTATGCACTCGAGTATTGCAAAGACTCGCATGTACACATTTTTATTATTCTAGATATACTAGTTATAATAATGAGCATTTGGGTTTCATAATGAGCTGTGAATATCTCGCAACAGTAACTATTAGTAAAAATGACAATCGAGTAACATAAATAGTTTTTAAAAAATTAAACTTTACCCAGAATTGCAGATAAACCAATTTTGATTTTTTTTAAAGTCGAAATCTTATTTTTAATACAACTAACAGCTGCCCTTTAAAAGTTCGAGTCAAAAAATTGTTACGTTTATTTTTGTGACCTAATGTATGAATGTTTTAAGGACTGAAGATATCAAAAATCATTAAAGCGCATGCCCCGAAATGTTTTGCTATAATGGGCCCTTTTGCAATCGTTGGCAAAGTACAATAAAAAAAACCCAATGAATTCTAATTATTTAAGGGTCTTGCCATAGTCATTAATATGTTTTCAGATATCATTAAAGTCTTTAATATCTCATTTTTATGCAAAGAATATCTATTTAAAATATGAAGAGGCAATTACTGGTTTATTAAATTATTATATCTCACCAATCTAGCAATGTCTTTGCAATTCGGGAAATATATGGGATGCTTTTGCGTGTTACAGGGAATTTTGATGGCCAACTGCAAATCTGGGACGAATTTTTAGCTTTTGGAATTAAAAAATTTCGAGACAAATTCGTTCGATAAAAAGGGGAAAGTTTTTACATCGGTTCTCCTCGGCGGTACTGCCTTTAAAGAACCAATTTTAATAAGGGAGTGTTTTTTTTTGGATATAGTTTAAAAACTGCAGATACTGCATACCAGAAAAACATAAAGTTGTGTACCGTGTTGAAATCTTGTGCCACTGTGTTCGATTGCTCAAAACCTATGCACTCTGGTTGAACGTTCAACGAGCAAAGCTTTGAGAGATTTGTTCTAAATGAAATCGAAAACTATACCAGTGAACACAGTTTTGAGAGCTGAAATCTAAAGCACCCAAATAAAAAGTACTGGTGCTTGGTTTAGATGTTACAAGCTGTAAATCCTTCCATTTACAGAGCAGTCACACTGACAAATAAAAGGAAAATTTTCAATGTTTTGAAGAAGAAATGAATTTTTTTACTGGATTGAATTCAGAGTATACGACTTTTTCTGATACTTCGTAAGAGGCCCGAAAAAAACAATGTTTGGGCTTTTTTTGCTTGCTCCAACGAGTGACGTCGGTAAATCGCTTAAATCCTTTTTTCATCGATGAGAAGTTAGTGGGACGATTGGTTACCTAGAAAACATTTCCCAAAATGTAGTTTTTTAGCTCTAAAGTCGTATTTTGTTGTTAGAATGACCCGTTTTACTAAAAACTACCCCATTACACGTCAGAATTTTTAATGACCTTGCAGAAATATCAGTCACAAGACGTGCCAGTAAATGACGTCTTAAATTACCATTGGCCAACTACAACTTCGGAAAATATTGTCTAGGTAAATCGAGTGATTTCTTTAAGTAAAAAACTTTCTAAATGAGCTTAAAGTGCATTTTGACTGTTATTTTAAGGCTATATCCACACTTAAATTCAAGCTTTGTGACTCTTTTCAACTCTGCATGCGAGACACCAAAAGTATGCAGCATGCGTCATCGATAACTTTCCGTGCTTTTCGGCTTGTCTCAATACATGACGCACGGTTTTGTAATTCAATAACGCATGCCGCAAGAGTCAGAAGCGGGAACCCAATTGTGGCATTAGGGTGAGAGGGGGACAAAGGTTTTATGAAGTGAAAACACATTGCTCGTAGAGGGAATGAAACCGTCAACACAAGTATTTGGATTTTGCAGAAGAATTTGTTTCCAAGTACTGCTTCCAACAATCCTCACCATCAACGGAGATAAAGTTTGAGAAACAAATAAATTAACCCTAGATCATGTTAACATGTCCTTGCTTACATGAATATAAAATAGGTATATTATTCAAAAGGACAACACATAGATATACGTGAATACGGCAACATGAACTTTTTTTGCTATTCAGTTCATTTTTATCTTGGTATTTCCTCTTTTTTTTTTTTAAATCTCACAAGTTCAGGACTGTTCTGAATCTGAAAGTGGTATCTGAATCGTAGATTCTCACTTTTCGAAGTAGAAGTGCGTTTCCCTTCTTTCTTCTTTGTTGTATTTATCTAACTAACATCACGTCGATGCTAGCGGAAAAAACATCAGCTTTTTTTGTTTGTATTCGCGTGTTGTAAGAGCAGAACATTTGCAGTCGCTATTTAATGTTCTAACATCTCTACACATTCGGATTTTTGTATTTCCTTTATTATTATCATATTTTTACAGAACACATTTGTTGAGAATAGAGTTCGTTCGTCCGTATGTCCAAACAGTGCGTGGGTGTGTTTATGCATTTTGCCAACAAGTATTTTCAGTCAAGTTTATCCATGCCAATTCCAAAGGCAAAACAAAAGTAACCGAAATCAAAACTGTTTGTGCCATCATTCTGGTCACGATACATCTACGGAAACTAGACATTCCGCATTAAATATTTATAATACACAATGCTTGAAGACCAATAAATAAATAAAAAAGATTAGAAACAAAGACAGTGCATATAGCCGATGAGAACAAAAACTACATCGCCACTATACATGAAATAGTTAAATCTGTAGTTATGTGCTTCGTAACAGCTCCTTTCTTTACATTTTCACAACAACCAGTCCGGATAGGCGTGCAAATAGTTGCAGCATTTTTCCGTTTCAGCCGTTTCCGTATCCAACATTTGCAGCCAATCTTTATTCGCCAACTCGTGCCACAAAAAGTCACACTACAGGTATGGGGCTCTACACCCGTAGCAGAGTCTTTTTGTCATTACCACATTCTTTTTTGCCTTTGCTTCTGTGTCGTTGACGTCGTTCTTTTTGAATGCAGTAGTCTCGGTAATCCGGATAGTGACCGCGGTTATCGGGAACAACTCTGGCTGCCTATTTCCATCCTCCCTTCAAAGGTTGAACACAACCAAGCAATATTCAGCTACGGTGAAATGACGAGGTAATCTAAAAACCACATTCTATTAAATTCTAAAATATCGGCATGTATTGGAAAAAGATTTATATCTTTTGTTGCTTTAAAATGGAGCTGCATTAATGTTTTAAATTGGACTTGTATTTTAAAATTAATCTGCAGACCTTTAAAACGGTATGTTGCCATCCGGATTAGAGAGGCAGTACTGAATATAATTTTTTCAATAATGCAACCTTTATGGTTTATCTGGTCGAAACAAAACCAGTTTCCTTTTGCAGTGCCTATCCACAATATTTTCTTATCAAACAACGCGAGAAAGAAGCTTTATATTATGCTCTTGAATAAGGGAGTGGTACTTCTGAAGATGTTTATTTTCAAAGAGCAATTCAGCCACAAAACACTTTTAATTGGCGAGTTACAGATACTGCCTTTCATTCATGTAAAATGAAGGGGCTTTTTTCGCCAATTTTGTTCTCTTCCACGACAATATTCATTTAACAACAATAAATTTGTATGCCAATCAATCAAGTTATAAAATTTCATGTGTTTCTGTGTTCGTAAATTGGGATCTGTGCAATAGTTATTCGTAAATGAAAAAGGAGAATATTAAGTATGAAAAGAATTTAAATTGTACTTTTGCGGGGATTGTTTATGTCACACACATACACTTCTACACTCCACTCTTTCAGCCGAGGGGTAACGATTAAGGATCCCAAGCATGAATAATCTGAAGCAACGCTGAATGCATAACTAAACCAAAAATGATAAAAAACGATACAGATGCTGGAAATACAAGATGTCATTGTAAAAAGAAAAACACTGAGCTGGTAATAGAGAGTAGAAATGAAGATGAATTCATTTACCGAAGTTTGATTTTCTTTGTCGGAAGAAAACATCGGAAAATATTTTGGGCGACACACACAAAAACAGAAAACTCTTCACTCTTGCACAAACAACCAAATACACTGAAACTCCAGTTCACACTGAATAAGAAAATGAACGAAATGTTCATGCATACGAGAGAATTCCGTGAAAGAAACACAACGCAAGATATCGCGCAGAAATGGTAAACAGCAGCACTGGTGTTGACGAAACAGAAGTACTCAGGGGCGGTGTTACAAGTGTGTGGAGGAGCTTATTTTTAAGAGCGTGATCTTCTTGCGCAGACCAAAGAAATTGGCCAAGCTGAGATTCTGGCACCAAAAAGGCGCGGTTTTGTTCTCTGGGCGGGACTATTTTACTTTTAGGGAAGGATGCAAATATCTGTTGCTGTATCTTCGAGATAAACTTCTTGGTTTTTATAATAGAGTACACGCCCATTGTGGTTGGTAATTACTTCCACACATACAAAATATGGCAGAGGTTTTTGTGGGAGGGGACCAAGAATAAAGGAGTTGCGTAGGAAGAGGAAGAAGCGTGTGTCATTGTAGAACACTTCTCTTGATTTTTTTTTCTTCAGAAGGAGATGCCACACTCCAGAAGGTGGGGCTCACGGTCCTAATTGATGCCACGCCTATTATAGAATGAGGAAAGAACCGAAAACACTTTCATGTAGGAATAGGGGCAAGCGAAAAGACTTTGAGGCGTGCGCGAATGAAGGCCCGGCCTATATTGAGATGGGATGTGGCACACAAAATAACGGCATAGGTTTGTCTTCTTTTCTGAAGGTGGGGGAATGGGCCAAGCGAAGGAGGAGGAGGTTTTTCAGTGGGAGGAGCTAGTAGAGGCCGCACCCCCTAAGGTTGTTGGCGATGATGACGTCTGTGACGGCGTCGAATACGAACTGGATGTTGGTGGTGTCGGTGGCGCAGGTCATGTGGCAGTAGATCTCCTTGGTGGTGGATTTGTTCTTCGCCTCGAACTGAGCCTGGATGTAGGCGGCCGCCTCGCCGTACTCCTGAGCACCTGTAAGAGTTTCAGTGAATCAGTTATGTTTGCAAACGAGCTCTTGGCATGGAACTTCAATTTTTTTTTTTTAAATTTCTCAGCTTGCCAGTCTGTCATTTTGGCTCCGGCTGACTTCGACGCATTCCAACGCTATGTCTTGGAGTGAACACTCGCACCTAATCAACTTGTGCTAACCTAATGTGATCAGATTGTCAGAATCAAAAGGCAGGACACTCCATCGTAAAAAAATCATAAAAATTCCCTACACATCAATTAAAAGTTTATCTTTGTAAGAAGAAGGGCCTTTAAAGCGTCTATGGACAGTTGAGTTTTTTCTGAAGTCCACAATTTCACTAAGGAGAAGGCACGTTCGACAGCAGCAGCAGTTCGACAACGATTATTCATAACAAAAAATGTAAAATCTATTTTGTTTACAGATTGCTCGTTTTTCGGGACATTGCGGGACTTAAGCAAAAAAGCGGGACATTTTGGCAGGACATGCGGGACAGCAAGACAAAAAGCAGGACTGTCCCTCTAGAAGCGGGACGTCTCGTCACATTACTAACCCCTAATTCCGTGACTATTAGTTGCATCCCTGGCCACAGCGATTTTAATGGAAACGAACTAACTTATATCACCGCAAAGAAAGCTTCACAGCTTGATTTAAGCGGTCCTGACCCCTTCAACCCCGTATCTTATCAGTCTATAAAGAATGATGCTATGAATTGGGTTAAGAAAAAACACGATCTTGCATAGCACTCCGATGATTGTGGACATACTACAATTGCTCTTAAATTGGTGGATCTAGAATGCAAACTCCTTCACCTCAACGGTGTAATTCGGCTACAGATAATACAGGGTGAGGCAAACAAAAGTGGCCCCGGTCTAGAGATAGGAATACGTTGAAATGCTTGGCGAGAAAAACTCTTGAAGCCGCATGAAACCTGTTTTTGCATTGGTTGGATCGGATTATCTTTTCATTAGAGCTACTCAAACTAGTGGCGAGTTCAGATCTTAGATCGTTTTGTATGAAGACGTCTCATAATGCAAATTTTGTGTCTTGCAATCAATTTAGCATGCTTTGTATTACCAAAAACAAAAAAGGTCCGATTCTCTAGGATAAATAACGACCGAAATAATCACTAGTGGGAACTTTTCTTAATCAGCTCTACAAACCTTGTTTATATTTCATTTCAACTAGCTTATAAAACCGTATACGTAGTTGCCATCAAGTAAGTCGCCAAGCGTTTCATTGGGCTTAATATTGAAGCAATCAATAGCTTCATTTAGCAAACCTGTTTTTGTATTGGTTTTAGACTTGGCAACATTTCTGCCGTATTCTTATCTCTAGACCGGGGCCACTTTTGTTTGCCTCACCCTGCACAAGTAGTTGCCGGTCAAGCCAACTTGGCAAAACATCTTAGTACTTGTGGTTGGTTATGTAGACTCTCACATCTGTCATGTTTGTGGAGAGGAGGATGAAACCCCCATACATTTTCTTGGAAAATGCCCAATTTTCTCTCCCAAACACGCTCGGGGGCGAAAAGTTTGACATCATAGTTTTGAGTGACGTTGTTCCGAAGATGAAGACAACCGATCTCGAAACCTGTTCGGAACCATTCACTCACGGCTGACCACATTTTTAAGGTTCCGAGTTCGTTCGAATTAGTTTCTCCACATCTTCGGAACTCAATACAGTGACGTCAAAACTTCCGTCCACGATCATGTTTATGTTTGGCCTTGTCTTCTCTGGCCTTGTCATTTGAGTCGGCCGTTGCCTTGAGTCTACCTAGGGTGGCGTTGCCACATACATACCTATGCATTCCCGGATCTCTTTATACGGGATAAATTTATTTAAATATTTTTGTCATTCGAAAATCATGAAACAAAATTTGACTCAACATTGACGTCATAGTAGGCCTAGCTTCAATCAAGGTGGCGCTGGTATATGTGTACTCTGGTATCCTTTTTAATATTATAGATACATTTATTCCAATCTTTAATCGATAGAGAATCAATAATCCTCAACATTCGACCCACAGGGACGTCACAGTGGGCCTCGTTTCACGGTCTAGCAATACCACCTAGTTTCGAAGGCCGGCGAACTAAATGCTTGACGTCATATAAGTGGACCGATTCTGTGATTTTGACCAATGATCATTCGTGACTAGATCTTGTATTTGAATACATTTTTAAGATAAGATGAATGAAGATGCGACGTCATCTTAAGATACGACGTTATTGGTCAACAAATCGAAATTAGGGTCCACTAGTGTGACGTTGTGTTGCTTAGTTTTCTTCGGCCTTCTAATCTAGGTGGTATTTGGTCTATAGGCGGTGTTGGTTGTTACCTGTGTATTCCGGGAAGCAGATGGTGAGGGGGGACTTGCGGATCTTCTCCTCGAACAGATCCTTCTTGTTGAGGAAGAGGATGATGGAGGTGTCCGTGAACCACTTGTTGTTGCAGATCGAGTCGAACAGCTTCAGCGACTCCTGCATGCGGTTCTGCAACACAATTCCAGGATAAGACATTACTTTATCTACTAAAGTTTGAAAGGTTCTTTGAAACTAACACTAAGCTAAATTAGTGTATAACGGACTTTCTAATAATATATTCATAACTACTAATCTAATCTGCTGTGAGCAGGTAAACTTGTAACTACCTTGCAGTAACTACCATACTGACTTAGACCACTGTTGCAAGCACTCAATTAGTCTAACAATTGAAGAGCTTAGTATAAGAACGTGCTAAGCGAAATTTTATTTATTAAAAAAAAGATTTTCGTGTCCAATGAACATATTATTCCATTCTTTAAAGAAACTAAGTTTCCCCTTTTTTTCTAAACTTCAAATTTATTTTTTTTACTGTTTGCAAGAACCGTTTTCAACAGATCTGAGTACAAGCTAAATACTTTAAGGCTAATTTTCTCATTTTCACTTTTTTGTCACTTAGCATGTCCTTCCACTAAGCTCTTCAATTAAGAAATCATTCTGGAAAAAAATTATATCAGATCAAAAATCGTACAACTCGTTGTTGCGATTACTGCAGTTTACCTGTCCACGGCAGTAATAAGATTAAGGGTTTTAAACTGGAGTTTTAGCGTAGTCCTACGACAGATCAGTCTCTGGCTATGTCCTGTGGTATACAATATGTACAGGCTCGTTATAAAACATTAAGGTCTTCTTATTCAACGACTGCAGCCGTAAAATCGGAATGAATTTAATGTTTTTTTTTTTTGTTGTTGTTCGCTTACAACATATTTATTTCCTCAACTAGAAAGAAATATGGCATACCTCCGACGTCTAACAAAGTGCGAAATTTTTAATTAAAGGGGAATGGGTGCGCTGGATCGGGGTTCTCCGAAGCAAAGTGCATCAGTGTTAATCCTATGGAGAAAAAACTATTTTCTCTGCCACACTTCTCCGGCTGTATTGAATATTTTTGCAAACGGATTTTTTACGTAATAAATGTAGCTGACTTACAGGTCCCGACAATCCCACTTTTTGAAATTGGTTCGAAATTTATTTCAAATTTTGAATAAATAATTTCACAAAAAGTATTTGGAGCAATTTAAAAAAAAGTGGGATTATAGAGACCTGTAAGTTATCTAAATTTGTTATTTAAAAAAAATCCGTTGGTAAAAATATTCAATACAGCCGGAGAAATGGGGCAGAGTTCGTTATAGAATAGATTTCGGCAGAATAGTTCCCCCCCCCCCCTGGATTAACATTGAGGCACTTGAGTTTGGAGACCCTCGGTCCAGCGCACCCCTTCGCTCTTAAGGAGTTATGGAAGCAGTAGACGTGCTTCAAAACCTCTTCTCTCTTTTTTTAATCCAACGTAATGATGAAAACTAATTTTAAAAGCCAATGACTCCTGCTGTATTGAATGTTTTTATAGACTGTTTTTATATGAAGAGTACAAGGGAAAAACCGATTGATTTTGCAGAGAAGTTTCCTTAGTAGGCCACTTTGGCGATGATAGCGAGTGATCACCTAAACTTGTGTAAGGAAACCAGTTCCTTCCACAGAGATCATAGTTAAAATAATAGAGTGGCAGATCACGTGACCTCCAATGCTAACGACGGGACCCTCAAGGAGCTCCCAGAAGAGCCCCAATGAAGTCAGTGTTGTGGGTCACGTGATATGCCACGCTAATACTTCAACTACCATCTCTGTGGTTCCTAGCTACCAAGATTCAGGCGATTGGCGATCCCAACGCTTGGACCAAGCGAAGAAGAAAGAGAGAAACCGGGTTTCTGCCTCCAAGCAAACAATTGCAGGCTTCCACCTAATAAATCAATCGGTTAATCCCGTCCCGTGTACTCTTCATATGTAAAATTAGCCGACTTAGGCATCCCTATAATAGCACTTTTTAAAATGAGTACAAAAATGTTGTAGTAAAATAATATCTTAAAGATGTAAAAAAAAGATTCTTACTAATTTCAAAAAGCAATATTTTAGGGAACTTTAAGCCAGCTGGCTTAACGTTGATATTACGTTTATCTACGTTTATCATATAAAAAAATCATCTGTAAAAATATGCAATACAGCCGAAATAATTTGGCTTAGACAATTATTTTTTCATTGGATGATACAGAGAGGAAGATTTCGGTTCTAAAACCCGGGATACCTCTCATTCCCCTCTAAAGAAAATGAAAGAATTTACGATTTTTGTTTTGGTCGAGCGTATGGCATATTACCTTTGTGAGACTTAAGGCATATAACATCACTCAAAAATTCGCCGATATGATAGACACCCAACCGTTAATATAGTATTAAGTTTTAAACGATAATATTATTGCTATAGAAACCAATTTAATTTGTTTAGCATGTTCCCAAAGCTATTACCAAGGCCGGATTTAAAGATTTGCCGCCTGCAGGCTACTATTGATTTGCCGCCCCTGTCTCAATAATCTACCCCTTGATGGAAAAGTAGCTGGTTAGTTGCAAAATAGAGTGGTATGTGCTGTTTAAAAAGATACACAGATTAGAATCATCCATGTACCTTTACACACTAAATCGAAAGCAAAATAGGCGAATTATTTTAACTGTTCTATTTTTCTGTCAATTTCTAATTCCGGGAGGAGGGTCGGATGTAATTGGGCACCATGTTTGCTGCAAAATATTAGTACTTATACGCATTAATGTACATTATTCGGTTTACGCATTAATGTAAATTATTTGGGTTTTTTTTCTTAAAAATATTCATATCTTTATAATAATTTTTTTATGCCGAATGCCGCTTTAATTGATCTCAAAATTTGCCGCTCCGAAAAATTCGCCGCTCTAGGCTGCAGCCTACTTAGCCTATTTAGAAATCCGGCCCTGGCTATTACCATCATGACAAATTTGGCCGCAGAAGTTGATGCTTTTGGATCGATGCTTGACTACAATAAAATGTCTCTCAGTTCTGGTGAATATGCTGAGGCTTGATCCGCAAAAAATCATCTTATTTTTAAACTTTAAATACAAGACTAATTTTTTTGTGATGCTCAAGCCTGATACTCTATTCAGTCTGGCTTTGACCCCTTTAAGGTAACAGGAACAAAACGACCACTCAAAATATCGAATTTTCATTTTAACTTCTTTAGTTACTGAATCGTGCTTTTACGAAAAAATTTCTATGATGCCCTTTTGAATTATGGGGCTGGAGTTTGTTAATTTGGTAGTTAATTTCAATATAACTTTGTTGTCAGCTTTAAATGCCATAATTCCGAAACACAAATTTTCAGCTTTAAGGTACTCTTTTCTTTTTCTATTTTACTAGAAGGGTTGAAATTTTCTGTGATGTCGTATACATGTCTATTTGACACAGTGAACCAAAAATATTCCAAAAAAATATTGAGTAAAAGTAAGACGATTTTTCTAATTCAAGAAATGCGCAAAATTTCTATTTAGGCTAATAACTTAAAATTATGAATGTATATCGTCAAACTTGAGGTCCAATGCGCTGAATGGACTTTTTTTTTATTTCTATAAAAAAAAAAACTATTTTCAGATACACGCAATAGCTGTTGTGGAAAGTGTACCTAAAAGCCGGTGTTTTAAAATAATGACAATGACATATGGAGCTGCAAACAAAGTTATATTGAAATTAACTACCAAATTTGCTAACTCCAACCCCATATTCAGATGCGTATTATAAAAAAAATTACATAATATTTTAGTGATTGAAAGTTAAAAGGAAAATTTAATATATTAAAACGTCGTTGTGTTCCTTGTCCCCTTAAGACTAATGGCCGGAACAGATATACACTGCTCAAAACAATTAGGGGAACACTTTTTAATTCCAACTTTAACTTCACTCCCAACTTTAAAATTTTTATCCTATAAATCTGAAATTTGTTAAATAGGTTCACTATGCATTCGAAATGAAATAGTAAAAAACAGGAGAAAAAATCTTAAGAGGAGGGGAAATGGAATAATAACTTTTTAATAAATTATAACAATAATTTTTCCAAAACTTTTTTTGTTAAAAATAGTTGAAATATATTTGTAAACATCTAAAAAATGCAAGCATGAAAAATTTAGGGTCAATTTATTTTCTAAAACTGTTTTAAAGTGAAATTTATTTTACCATATTTTTCATATTTTCATTAATATTTAAAAAAAAATATTAAATTCTTCAAAATACGTTATTCTTCCATATAATGATGTATCTAACGATACATAAGTTGCGAATTTAACTTAGTCGGAAAAAAACCACAAGCTGATGATTCCCAATGGAATCATTGGGAGCGGAAGGGTTTAAAACATGTGCTCCCCTAATTGTTACTCATATAGGAGAAGTGCATTTTCGACACTGGAAAGGAGTGAAAAATTATCTCAGACTGAGTTAAAATCCCTCGTTTGGAGTGATCCTGTCGGAGTTTCAACTAAACAAAAGAGTGAAATACACTCATATAGGATAAGTGCATTTTCAACTCTGAAAGGAGTGAAAATTAACTCAGACCGAGTTAAATTTACTCGTTTGCTCACGAACGAGCGATTTTAACTCAGTCTGATTGATTTTCACTCCTCCTGTCTGGAAAATGCACTTCCCCTACAGGTGTGGATCCTTTGTGTGTTAAACCTCCGACATGATCACTCCAAACGAGTGATTTTAACTCAGTCTGAGTTAATATTCACTCCTTTCCAGTGTCGAAAATGCACTTCTCCTACTGGAGTGGATTTCACTCGTTTGTTTTAAGAGTGTAGATATTAGTGTAATTAAAAAAATGGTTTCTCTCGCTCCATTAAGGGGGGCGGGAGTGTGTACCGTGGTCTCGTCCTCGTGCAGCACTTGGTCGTACTCGCTCATGGCGACGCAGAAGATGATGGCGGTCACGTCCTCGAAGCAGTGGATCCACTTCTTGCGCTCGGACCGCTGCCCGCCCACGTCGAACAACCTGGGATCGAATACGGGGTTAGAGGAAGATGATATGAATAGAAATATTTCGTATGGCTCTTTATTTGCGACGTAATAAAGACATTTGAAGAGTGCACGGGAAGAGGCGATTGATTTATTAGGCAGACGCCCGCAATTGTCTGCTTGGCGGCATAAAACCGGTTTCTCTCTTTCTTCTTCGCTTGGTCCAAGCGTCGGGATCGCCAATCGCCTGAATCGTGGTAGCTAGGAACCACAGAGATTGTCGTTAGAGTACTACACTGGCATATCACGTGACCTACAACACTGACTTCATTGCTTGCGCGTCCCGTCGTTATCATTGGATGTCACGTGATCAGCCACTATATTACTTTAACTATGACATCTATGGTAGGAACTGGTTTCCTTACACAAGTTTAGGCGATCACTCGCTATCATCGCCAAAGTGGCCTGCTAAGGAAACTTCTCTGAAAAATCAATAGGTTTTTCCCGTGTACTCTTCAGATATGATTACGTATTTCGTATTGCTTTTTATTTTAGACGTAATAAAGACATTTGTGAACTTAATGATATCATTTCTCCAGGAAGACCTCAAGAAATGTATACAATTCCTAATTTTAATAAAGAAATATTTGAAAACATTTTTATTATTTAGCTCATAAGTTCTTTTACAGTTTGCCATTTTTATTCAACATATATTAATAAATGTTCATCTTTTAAACACGGTCTCTTTAAATTTATTATAAATATTGACGACATAGACATTTGTTTTTAATATTGTGTACAGAAAGCATAAGTAATTAAAAAAACATGCAGCGTAGTCCCAAAACCTCAAGCAGCTAATATGATTTTTGCTGAACAATAAGCGGCATTGAACTATTATAAAAATGTTGTAAGCAATGATAATAAATGCATTTTTCTACTAAAAAATATATAATGGTCTAAAAAATACTGAAGTTTATTTATTATTAATAAGAAGTTTTATACCCAAATCTATGTACTCGTTTCTAAACTTATATTTAATTCGGAACCAAGTTTTAATTTTTTTCAAATAAAAAAATACTATTAATGTTGAATTCTGGTTGCTATTTTATACTATCAATTTAATACTGCAGTTAAAGAGCAAATATAACACTAATAACAGACTAAAATAATTATTTGAACCCAATGTGAGCTTTTTTTTTTCAGACTATGTGAAGAACGGTTATTAATTTGCCACTAGATAAATACATTTATTTTCACTTCTGACGGAATGATCCACAACAATTGCAAGGAATATCTAGCTCTCCTCCACTGACCAATTAAATTTAAGATTATTCGTGTGAAAGGTGCAAGTCTAAGATGACTCAGCAAAATTTCTGTGGGAACTATTGATCTAGGCGACTGGATGTAGTTGGAATGTTTCAGTACTGAGTGATAATAAGGACATGTGAAAAAGGCAATTTAAGTTATTAAGTTTAATTTGGGTTAAAACAGTAATTAAGTTTTGGGGTTAAAAATATAAGCTTTGGAGGGGATTAAGTTATAATATGTCATATATTTCACAGAACATTTTTAAAAAAATTGTGTAGATTTGTGCATGGGCAGGTTTTTCGGAGGGGCAGCAGAAATGCTAAAAGATGAAAGAAAAAAATTCTTTCCTAGCCTCGATTGGTGAATCAATGTCACGTGGGAAAAACACCGACCGAAGGTAGTCAATACGTTGCCTCAAAGAAGAAAATTATGTATCAAATAGCTATACTGTGATACATAAACATTAGGGGTTAATGAGAGCGCTGGATCGCAAGTCTCCAAAGCAAGGTGCATCAGTGTTACTTCAATGGAGAAAAGATATTTTCCTTGCCACATTTCTTCGGCTGTATTGATTTTTTTTACAAATGGATTTTTTTATATGATGTATGCATTGCCTAACGGGTCCTAACCATCCCCTTTTTTGAAATTGGTTCAAATATATCTATATATATTTTTAAGTTTTCAATAAATGATTTTACAAAAAGTATTCGAAGCAATTTTAAAACGTGGGAAGATAGTACCCGTAAGTTATCTACATTTATTATTAAAAAAAAAAAAAACGTTTGTAAAAATATTCAATACAGCTGCAAGCTACAGCAAAATGTTTTTTTCCCATTGGATTAACACTGAGGTACTTGAGTTTGGAGACCCGCAATCCAGTCCACCCATTCCTCCTTAACGGTTTAAAATCTGTCTCCAAAAATACCAATACCGAAGTAGCTAATTTATTAATTGTATTAAAAAAGTACCAAGATTGTCAAGCATATTTAGGAAGTCTTGCATGAACTAATTTTCTCAACGTTAATTTTATAGGGCATTTTGCATTAAAACAAATGTCAGAATCTACTATTAATGATAAAAAAAAACCTGACAACTTATTTGTTTATTCATAACGTACAAAAAGTTGTATTTTAAAGGTTTAAAACCCCAAATTCTACTAAACTGATGATCCCCTCAGCAAATATGAATCGTTATCATGTCTTTAATTACTTGGCAAAACATAGTTTTTAATAAAAAATTGTTTGTAATTGTTTCCATTAATACATTTATGTAAAAAATATATGCGTGTAAAAATAAGTCGTTAGGGAAACTTTGGAGTAGTTAAGTCTTTTTAGTTTAGCAGTTAGACATTGGAAGATGATAGATTGGTCGTCTTAGGGGTCTAAGGAGTCTTAAAAATGTGCAAAGAAGGTACTACAAAGCATAGTGTGATCTTTCATGTAATTTTTTAACTACTCAATGTATAAGCATAATTTTTTCATATGTAATTCTGCAAGTTTTATTTAATATAAAACAAATTTTAAAATTTATGAAACGTTAGAAAAAACTAAAATAAATGATATTAAACATAAAGCTATTTGAACACATTGGGATTAGGCTTGCGCGGCAAATTTTGAGGTCAAAATTGAAAAAAAATGACCAAGAAAATGACTTTATATTGTACAAATAAGTACAAACAAAAGACTTATACCTCTCAGCTCAATTTTAATTAGAAATTATTTTAAGAACTTTTTTCTAAAAAAATTAATAAAAAATTTAAAATTTTCATTTAAATGTTTTTTTAAAAATAATTTCTAATTAAAATTGAGCTGAGAATTTAGGTATAAGTCTTTGTTTGTACATACTTGTACAATACAAAGTCATTTTTTGGGTAACTTTTTCAATTTTGACCTCAAAATTTGCCGCGCAAGCCTAATCCCAATGTGTTCAAATAGCTTTATGTTTAATATCATTTATTTCAAATTTGGCTAAAGTTTCATAATTTTTAAAATTTGTTTTATATTAAATAAATCTTATAGAATTACATATAAAAAAATTATACTTATATATTGAGTAGTTGAAAAATTACATGAAAAATCAAACTATACTTTGTAGTACCTTCTTTGCACATTTTTAAGACTCCTATGACCCCTTAAGTCGACAAGAGAGTGTGCCGGTATGATCCACAAAAATTAGCGAGGAATGTCTAGCTCTCTACCACTAACCAATCAAATTTAAGATTATTCGTGTGAAAAGGTGTAAGGTCAAGATGACTCAACAAGTTTCTGTGGGAACTGTTGATTTGGGCGATTGTTTGTCGCCGACAGTGTGTGGTTTTAATGCTAAAGTACTAAGTGATATTAAGGATATGTGAAAAAGGTAATTTAAGTTTTTTTTATTTGGGGTTAAAAATATAAGATTTTGAGGGGTTAAGTTATAATATGTCATGTGTATGATATTTTGAGGGGGGGGGGGGATAATACCCTATCACTTGTGTGGTAAAAAACACTCACTTGAAATTTAAATTCTTGAATGAAAAATGAACTTCTACTATCCCTGTTGTTTTGACTCGCGTTCGTAGAATGTCTTGTTCGGTCGGCATGTAATCCTTCTTGCACAGGCGGTCCAGGTCGTCTAAGAAACTGAAAAAGAATATTTTTTATTTCTCAGAACCATACTTATTACTGCTATTCATGAAAATTAATTCTCAGAACCACACTTATTATTGCTATTCATGATAATTAATTCTCAGAACCATACTTATTATTGCTATTCATGAAAATTAATTCTCAGATCCATACTTATTATTGCTATTCATGAAAATCAATGCTCAGAACCATACGTATTATCGCTATTCATGAAAATAAGAATATTTCAGGACCATGTTATTTTCATGAAAGATCTATTCGTCTTCGACTAAGAAAATTGATTTTTTTTTCATCTAAAGACAAGGGTTCAAACATTCTACTAAATCCAAGGATATTAAAAGATCAATTTATATTAAATAAAAATAATTATTTCTTACTCTTCTAATATTTAAAACTTTTGCTTATAAGCTGAATAGACAATGAATTTAAAGTTGCTTAATTTTAGAGTAACGCCACTCTGATGGATTTGGTATGAAATAATAACTAAGAAGATAATTTTTCGTAGGGTAGACTAACCAGTGAGTGAACGCTTAAGCACAATTTGTTTAAGAAAATTCATACATTTAAAGAAAATATACTTTGTGGGTTTATGACAATGTGAACAGACCTGTCATTACATGTAAGTTCTACAAAAAAAAAAAAAGAGGTGACTTTATATTGCATTGCTTTGGGTCTTTTGGGGGTCCAAATAAAAAGTGGTACAAAAGCCAACTGAATGACCATTGCTTTTACCTGTGAATGAACACAAAAAATGTCCAGTCAATAAACATGTTTAATTTTAATTAATGACCAGGAAAACCAATCAGATGTCGGATGGCTTCCTACTAGATGAGGGGAAGTCAGTGTGGCCAATCCCTCCAGTGGAATGATTTTTAATCCTTACTTTTTAAATGTATTTACCAACTGTTCATTCACTAGGGCCTGTTCATTCACTAGTCAGTCTACCCAATGTCATATTTGTGAGAAGGGTAGACTAACCAGTGAATGAACGTTTAAGGCGCTGCGTTCGCCAGTGAATGAACACCAGGACATAATGACCAGGACAACCAACCATATGTCTGATGGCTTCCTACTAGATGAGGGGAAGTCAGTGTTGCCAATCCATCCTGTGGAATGATTTTTAATCCTTACTTTTTAAATGTATTTACCAATTGTTCATTCACTGGGGCCTGTTCACTCACTGGTCAGACAACCCTATATCTTTGTATCATGCAAAAAAAGAAGCCAAGTATTGGCGGGGTGGCGGTTACTATTTGGCGCTGTCGTTGAGCTGGTACTCGTTGGACCTGCCGCAGCACTCCTGGACCAATGAATTTAAAATTGCTTCATTTTAGAGTCATACCACTCTGATCGATATGGTATGAAATAGAAACTCTAAGAAGATAATTTTTCGTGTGCTGAAACTATTGAACAATGTCATATTTGTGAGTATCTTTTTGTGTCATGCAAAAAAAGGAAGCCAAATATTGGCGAGGTGGTTACTATTTGGCGAGTTTTAAACGATAACATTAAAACTATAAAAAACAATTTTAATTTTTTGATCATGTTCCCAAAGCTATCACCATCATGAAAAATTTGGCCGTAGAAGTTGATGACGTACTGCTTTTGGATAGAAGCTTGACTACAATATTATTTAAGGTAAGGTAATGTGCCACTCTGATGGATTTGGTATGAAATAGAAACTCTAAAAAGATAATCTTTCATGTAGGGTAGACTAACCAGTGAATGAACGCTTAAGCACAATTTGTTTTAAGAAAATTCATACATTTAAAGAAAATATACCTTGTGGGTTTATGACAATTTGAACACATCTGTCATTATATGTAAATTCTACAAAAAAAAGGTGACTTTATATTGCATTGCTTTGGGTCCTTTGGGGGTCCAAATAAAAGTGGTACAAAAGTTAAGTGGATGAACAATACTTTTACCAGTGAATGAACACAAACATATCCAGTCAATAAACATGTTGGATTTTAATCAATGACCAGGAAAACCAATCAGATGTCGGATAGCTTCCTATTAGATGAGAGGAAGTCAGTGCTGCCAATCCATCTAGTGGAATGATTTTCAATCCTTTTTTTTAAATTGTATTTACCAAATGTTCATTCACTGGGGCTTGTTCATTCACTGGTCAGACAACCCTATATCTTTGTATCATGCAAAAAAAGAAGCCAAGTATTGGCGGGGTGGCGGTTACTATTTGGCGCTGTCGTTGAGCTGGTACTCGTTGGACCTGCCGCAGCACTCCTGGACCAATGAATTTAAAATTGCTTCATTTTAGAGTCATACCACTCTGATCGATATGGTATGAAATAGAAACTCTAGAAGATAATTTTTCGTGTACTGAAACTGTTGAACAATGTCAAATTTGTGAGTATATGTTGATTGCTATGTCCACACTACGACAATAAAAATGACAAGAAATTGCGCTCGCATGGAAATGCATATACAATTTGAACCATTCGAGGAAGGTGCGCGCGCATGCCTGGCCAAATTGTATATGCATTTCCATGCGCGCGCAATATCTTGTAATTTTTATTGTAGTAGGACTGACTGACCAGTGAGTGAACAGGCCCCAGTGAATGAACATTTGGTAAATACAATTAAAAAATAATTATTGAAAATCATTCCACTAGATGGATTGGCAACTCTGACTTCCTCCCATCTAGTCGGGAGCCATCCGACATATGGTTGGTTGTCCTGGTCATTATATCCTGGTGTTTATTCACTGGTGAAAGCAGCTTCTTAAACGTTCATTCACTAGTTAGTCTACCCTACAGAAACTATCGAACTATGTCAAATTGTTGAGTATCTTTTTGTATCATGCTAAAAGAAAAGGTTCAGCCAAATATTAGCAAGATCGTTGTTTACTATTTGGCGCTGTCGTTGAGCTGGTACTCGTTGGACCTGCCGAAGCACTCCTGGACCCCCGTGTCGATCCAGAGCCGCTTCATCGCCAGGGTGAGCTCCTCCGAAAAAGGCTCCGTGTCCTCCATGCGGCTCACCACGTCAAACACCATCTTACCGTCAGCCTATGATAGAACACACAGGTCAGTGTATGGAGGATAACTCGTTGGTTTTTAACACATTAAAAGTGACACGCCTCATAGGCCCATATTTGCAGCCCAAGTTATACAGGGTGTCCGTAATAGAATGTCCGTGTTTCAAAATGTAATAGTGTCAGGTGAAATCATTCGACAGTTGAAGAGCTTAGTGGAAGAACGTGCTAAGGGACAAAAAGTTGAAAACGAGAAAATGAGCTTTAAGGTTTTTAGTTTGCACTCGGATCAGTTGTAAAGCGCAAAAAATATGCTAAATTTAAAGTTTATGAAAAAAGAGGAACTTGTTATAGTTAAAGAAGTTATTATTATGGTCAGTGACACAAAAATCACAATTTTTTCAAAAATGTCACTTAGCACGTTCTTCCACTAAGCTCTTCGGTTGTGGTTGAAGGTGACGAACAAAGAATAACCCCATCAGTTTCAGATAAGCGCATGCGCTTGTACCGCTACATCGTTTTCACAGTTGCATATGCTGTTACTTCCATTACTCCACACTTGGTGCAGACAGTATGGGAAAAATTGCATCGTTTGGATGTGTGCCGTATCACTAAAGGTGCCCACATTTAGCGCTTATAGGAAAACCAAGGTTGGTTTTCCTTCAATTTCATGCAAGATTTATATTAGTGTAAAATAAACTCCTGCAATTTACCATCAAATACCATGCCTAATAATAGATGGGGGGAAAACACAGGTCAGTATTGATAACTGATTTAACACATTAACCCTTTCAGTCCCAGTGATGAAATTTGGCATCATCACTTTCAATATTTTTTTTCTAAATGTTTATGTCCCGTTATGACATTCAAACACACATCACTCGATTCTTCACATTCTGTTCCATTAGACAATATTTTACATTAATCTCAATTGTAATCAGAACTACAATTTTCTTTATTCAGAAAATAGCTAACAAGCGTTTCACCTGATTTTTGAAAAGTTCACTTCAATTGCACATATTTAAACTGTTTCGGTTAAAATAATTATTAATTTTTTTAATAATATGGTCAGCTACCTTAAAATATATAACTCGAAGGGTTTTTAGGTAATATATATATTTTTTTATTTTATTGTTTTCCACAGTTAAAAATTTTTGGCATTATTTCAAAAACCATATAAAAAATTAAAATGAATTTTTTTTCTTATGGAAATCTTATTTTTGACCTAAAATAAGGTTATTTTGTTAATATCAAATGTTTCTGTAGTGTAGTTAATTTTTGGGACTGAAAGGGTTAAAAGTAGCACTTCTCATAAGCCTATATTTGCAGCCCAAGTTATATTTAATTTATGTAACTTGTATTGTGGTTAATATTTAATAAATGCAGGGTGATGCAAATAAAAGTGGCCCCAACGTGGAGATAAGAATACGACAGAAATGATGCCCCAAGTCAAAAACCAATACAAAAACAGGTTTGCTAACTGAAGCTATTGATCTCTTCAATATTAAGCCCAAAAAAACGCTTGGCGACTTAATTGCAGACAACTGCGCTATGGTTTGAGAAACTGGTTGAAATGAAATATAGACAAGGTTTTTAGAGCTGATCAAAACAAGTTCCCATTAGTGATTATTTCGGTCGTTATTTATCCAGTATAAAAAATAATTTCTGGGCAAAAAATGAATTCATCTATGCGAGTATTGAAGTTTATTCACCCATGGTAGAATTAGCTTTGAAATCCTAACTTTGGAGAAAATATTTCTTTACTATAAGCGGTTTTTTTTTACCAAACATAAAAATAATAAGAACAAGAGAGCAGAAATAAATTTGAAAGAAAACAAACATCCAGTTATTTTTTTATCAATTGACAAAGCTTAAAAATCGTGTCTAAAATCCGCCATTAACTATTTTTTTCTGTCATTTAAAACTTCAAAATTAATAAAATATTATTATTAATAAAAATTACAATAATAGCACTAATACTAATAAAAATAATAATTTTAATACAAATTATGACAATATTTACAATAATTATAATTATTATTTTAAAAAATCGTAATATTTCGAAAATAATGCATCAGGTCAATTGGACTGCTCCTCCCTCTTTCATCAGCTGGTTGTTTTCGCGGTGATCAGCATCTTATTGTAAAGAAATCGTTCTACAGGGGCAAATTTAATCGTTTTTTTCCTTAGTTGAACCTTTCCAAACCTGGGCTCAGTTCGGTAAAATTTGCTAAACGTGTTAAGTGTGAGATTATCGATAGAAAATTGCAATCGATAGAGGCTGATGTGAAATAGATTGCTGATGAATACTAGGCTGATTCGAAATAACGAATCTATGAAAAAAGGCAGAAATTTTTTCAAGTATTTTGCTCACGTTATGAACAATTTTTAAATTCTGTGATCATAGCCGTATCCTCTTACGACCTGACGTCCCCATTCGGGGACATTTTTTAAAACCTCCCCTCAAACAATTAACATGTTAATTAGTTCCGAAATTGACCTGAACCGATAGAAGAAGATCCAAATATCGGTTTTTAGTCTTTGATTACAGGTATCGATTATTTATTTCTATAAAAAAAATGAAGTCGAACCAGGGTCAATACGATATTAGAGTCCTTAAAAAAAATGAACAATGTTAAAATAATATGTTAACTACAAATAAATGATATGGTACTTTTTGTTGCATTTATAGCACGAAAAATGCGACTTTATACAAGACTTTAAGGTGTGTCTCTCAGTCACTATTAAAAAAATATTTTAAATTTCTTTAAGAAACATACTTTTTATCATGTATTTATATGAAAAGTATGTTTAGATTGTAAGAATATACGTGTCGGATTTTGCACCGGGCTTAAGAGGTTAAAACAGTTCTTTAAAATAAAAAGAAACTGGCTCTGCATTTTTGAGAAAATAAAGTTTAAAAATAAAGAATTATTATTTTTAAATAAAAAGAGATCTTATAGCTTTTGCGAAATGATATGCAAGAATTTTATCAGAATGTACTGATATCTATGAATCCAAAACCAGGACAAGAAAATATCTAGTCGCTGACCGCAAACGCGTACCTCCTGATATCCATTAAAATGATGTTTTGTTGTACGTTAATTAAGGATTGTCAGTCCCAATATAGTATCGAAATAAAACAATTTTGAAAAAAAAAATTCCAGTTATTTAATTATATATATTTGAAATTTTAAAATACCAAAAATATACAACAGATGGCAACACTATTTTAAAACTTTAACATTCGGTTATTTAATTATCCATTCATACTTTCTTTTCGATTTTGTTTTAAATTGATGTCATGAAGATTACCATGCCTAGTGCGAATTGGATAACATGGCAAAGCAATTCTTTTGCAAAACAACTAATGCATTGGCTCTACACTCTTAAAACAAAAGAGTGAAATCCACTCCAGTCGGAGAAGTGCATTTTCGACACTGGAAAGGAGTTAGTATTAACTCAGACTGAGTTAAAATCACTCGTTTGGAGTGATCCTGTCGGAGGTTTAACACACAAAGGATCCACTCTTAAAGGAGAAGTGCATTTTCCAGACTGGAGGAGTGAAAATTAATCAGACTGAGTTAAAATCGCTCGTTCGTTTTAAGAGTGTATGTGTAGGACAGACAGTCCCTCTTAACTGCATAATTTATTTGAAACTTAAGCACCGGAAAGGTTTGTTAGAAGATCTGAAAATCACTTTTCAGCCTTTGATTACAAGTATAAGAGTTCATTTCGTTGTGCGAGGTCAATAAGATTTCGGAGCTCTTGCAAAAAAAAGCAGTTTAGTTCCGAGTAATTTTTTAAGGTGAAAACTTTTAAGGCATTTTGCATTAAGGGGACAAGGAACAAAACGACCACTCAATATATCGAATTTTCATTTAAACTTACTAAAATGCCAGGTTACTGAATCGTGAATTTAAGAAAAAGCTTTTATGATGCACATATTGAATAAAAGGCTGGAGTTTAAAAATTTGGCAATTGATTTCAATCGATTTTGTTGCCAGCTTTAAATGTCATCATTCCAAAACACCAATTTTCAGCCATAAGGTACACTCCTTTTCTATTTTACACAGTAAACCTCAAGTTCAACGATAAAACATTCATAATTTTGAGTTATTAACCTAAACAGAAATTTTGCACATTTCTTAAATTAGAAATATTGTATTATTTTTACTCTCCTAATAATTTTTTGGGAATATTTTTGGTTCACTGTGTTAAATAGACATGTATATGACATCACAGAAAATTTCAACTCTTCTAGTAAAATAAAAAAGGAGGAAATTGTACCTTAAGGCTGAAAATCGGTGTTTAGGAATAATGATATTTAAAGCTGGCAACAAAGTTATATTGATATTAACTACCAAATTCTAGCCCCATATTCAAACGTGCATCATAAAAGTTGTTTCGTACAGGCACGATTCAGACACTAAAGTTTTAATGAATATTCGATATTTTGAGTGGTCATTTTGTTCCCTGTTACCTTAAAAGTAATGCTTTATTGATCTAGTTATTAATTAAAATAAAGCTAATACAGCTACTTTTTGCATTCATTGCCCCGAAAAGTGTGATTTCTATACTGTAATATTCTATAATTGTTACTACAAATGAATGTGCGGCAAAAATACCTCTCTTTCATTGTTTCCGAAGCCTATGCCTAGGTTGGGCATCGCCCGCAGTATGGCCACCATCGACTGTATTGTGTTACTATATACAACGGGCTTGTACTGCTTGAAGTCCTCTTGCGTGAAGCCACTGTCGTGAATAATTCTGGAAGAAAGAAAAGAATAAATAAATTATGAAGAGCTAAAAGTGATTAAAAAAACTAAACTCTCCGTCGCAACTAGCCTATTACTGAGCCAAGGCCTGCCGTGTACATTTCAGCTTTCGTGGCCTATGGCTCTGGAGTGCTTGGCATATGTCCCGGTAAGGTGGTCAGCCTCACGCAGAACCCCCAGTGTTTAGTTCCCAAGCATACTTGGTATCCATTTTATGGAACCACTCAAGGGATGAAAGGCTGGGTAAACCTCGTCTAGTCTGGGATTCGATACCCGTATCTGTGGCGTGGCAATGTGAAGCACTACCACTAGGCCACTGGGCCGAAAAAAAGCTAAAAGTGATTATTACAACTGAAATGGGTTCTTGTTTAGTTACACAAAATTATAATACTTCCACAATTACCACTCCGTGCATTTAAAGGTAATTTTATACCAAGGGTTTTTTTTCCTCTAACGAGGCTGCAACTTTGGTGGTCAAGCCTATTGCAGACTCGGATATTCCCCAGAACTGAGAGCCATTTTTTTGGGGCACCATCTAGGCGACTCTCGCTACCAATTTTGACGTAAATATATCAATGAATCTGAGCTGTCTGTGGATGTTAAAGTATGCCGAGATTTGCTGTTGTTGCTGTTGCTTATCTCCTTAGTTTAGCAGAGCTGAACCATGTCTATAATGTTTGTCACTCGTAAAAAGTCTAGGACCATGACTGGATTTTCATACTATCGTGTCTGGAAAGTCCCAGACAGTCCAGGATGTGGTCGGGTGCCGCCTGTTTGATGGAACACTTCGGATGCCGAGATTTAATTTATCCTAGAGAACTCAAGCCAAATGGGCCCTCCAGGGATTTTTTACATGTCACATAATCATACGACATGCGTGCCCAAAAGTGTCCCATCCAGAAAATCCGACGACTCAGCTGAGACTCGAACACGCGATCTTCGGCTCACGAGGCGGACAGTTTTACCCTCTCAGCCACTGAACCGATAATTTGTGAACTGTTTAACGTTCGACTTTCAAGCTTTCTATTAAAAATTATATGCTCTGTACTAGTGTATTGAAGAGTTATCCGGTCAAAAAAGAGAAAAATGTGTGTGTGTGGGGGGGGGGGGGTTCTCCAAAATTACAGACTTTCAAGAGCGGATATCTCGTGAAAACTATGCAAGATATTAAAACACTTGACTAGTGCAGCTTGTAGCAAATTTAATCAGCTTTCATTTTGTAAATTACAATTATATCTCTAGAACGCATAGTTTTCGAGATATTAGCAAAAAAACGAAAAATGGGACAGTCCCCTCCCCTCCCCCCCTTCAGCACAGGGGCTAGGGGAGGGGACTTTTGATATGTTTACCTCCTAACTAGTCTAAACAAAGTTATGAAGTCAAAAATTGTGTTCCAAAACTTTGCCTCTATAACTCTTCGTTGCCTGGACTATTAACCATACTGGGTGGTTATAAAATAACGCTCGCTATGGTGGTCTGTAGCTTTAATGAATAATCCAAATGCAAAAAAACTTTGAGACACTTACTAATCAAGAAAGGGGGGAAATAATGGAATCATAAAAAACAAACTCGTAACTTGACCAGGGTTCTAAATTACGAGGCGTAATTGGATGTGTTGGCCGTAATTAGCCATAATTGACTATGCCTCGTAATTTGAACCTTGGTCAAGAGACGAGTTTCTTTTTTATGATTCCATTCTTTGTCGAAAAAAGGAAACTTGTATCTTGACCAGGGTTCTAAATTACGAGGCGTAATTAGCTGTGTTGGCCGTAATTGGCCATAATTGACGACGCCTCGTAGTTTAGAACCCTGGTCAAGAGACGAGGTTTTTTCTATGATTATTCTTTATGATTATTTTTTTCGGATTTCATTATTTTCCCCCCTTCTTGATTAGTAAGTGTCTCAATTTTTGATGCATTTGATGCATTATTCATTATAGCTACAGACCACTCCGAATAGCCAGTGTTATTTTGTAACCACCCTGTATTTCCAAAATAGCTTCGAGATGGTGGGGGGCCCCAAATGTCAAATGCCTAAGGGGTCTTTAAATCCGGCACTGCACCCATTAGAATATCTTATTATCCTATCTGCGCTATTACACAGTTCCTAAAAAGACAACAACACCAGTTCCTTCTGCAGAAGACAAAGAGGATCAAGCCATCGGGTTATTTATAGCAGTTTCCAAATATCCTCCCCTCGTGCGTCTTCATTAGCATACGCCAATTAATACCAAAGGTGAAGAGAATTAAAGGGGCCGTGACGTCACCCGTTACGTCACTAGGGGCTCGGCGGGGGAGAGAAACTGTCGTAGTTTTAGCACCTTATGGTCGGACGTGGATTTGAATTTTGGGCTGTTTATTAATACTAAAAGAGATAATTGAATTTTTTTTCTCTTATGGGCCTGCAACTTTGGAGGTCAAGCCTTTTCCAGACTCGGCATATTCCCCAGAACTGAGAGCCATTTTTATGGCACCAGCTAGGCGACTCTCGCTACCAATTTAGACGCGCAGATTACAATGAATCTGAGCTCCCTGCGGAAGTTAAAGTATGCCGAGATTTAAATTTTCCGAGATAATCCACGCCAAATGAGCCCTCCAAGGATCTTTGACATGCTACATAATCCTATGACATACGTGCCCAAGATTTTCCCATCCAGAAAATCCGACGACACAGCCAGTACTCGAACCCGCGATCTTGGGCTTACGATGTGGACACGTTTATCCTCACAGACTCTGAGCCGCAGATAAGTGGATTGTGAAAGGGGTAAATTTTGTTTCATTGCATGGGGTTTAAATTTAAAAAAAAAATTATCTCATCAATTTTTTTTTTAATAAATAATTTTAAGACTGAATTTATATGTGGTTTCTAAAAATGTGGTAATTAGTTCGATTTAAAGACATCAAAAACGTGTATTAAGAATTAAGAATAGATTTGGTTTTACTGATAAGTTTTATGCATATTTATTGTATTTTATATGCCTTTAGTCAATATTTTACTAGTTTCATTGTAGGCATAATCTATTTATTTCGGCTTTTTTTTCTAATCTATGTATTGTATTGCAGATAAGTATAAGCCATTTATTTTATTTTTAGACTTTTAATTTATCAAAACTTCTGAGAAACTTTTGAAATTTCCGAAAATGAGTTTTCTAAGAATATTTTACTTATTTAATATTTTTATTGCCAACATCTCGCTGTGCTGTTAGTTGTTCAACCCATTTGTTAAAGAAAGCTTGCATCGCTAGAAAAAGTTTCTTTTCATATATATCAGTCTTTTGGAGAGTGAAACCGAAGCAGCCAATGAAATACGTGGGAAAAAGAAAACAAGATCGTTACACCATTTGAATTTTCTCATTGTCCATTTAAAGTTTTAAAAAAAGAAAGTAGACAAAAAGTAGAAGTGGTACGGCTTGCAACGTCTCAAAACCTTCCCAAAACATGTTGGAGGTTAGAGCTACTACTATGCAACTACAATATCAGAAGAAAAAAAATGACAAGCAAAACAGTTTTGGAACAAAACAGAAGAAGAACATTTGTTATTGGCACAGTCAGGGTTTGTATCATAGAGTTATCATACTTAAATTTACATAAAATCTGTATATATAAAGCGGTTAAAGTTAAACCTTCTTGACCGACTCAAATCAAACAGGCAAAATTATTTGGCAGGAATTTTGGCTCCAACAAAACCAACAACATTTGAGCCACTTATTAACAAAAGTGTCCAACCTTATAGACAGACACCCTGTGTGGGCCAAGTTGATAATGGGAAATATCCTTTATCTCCCGTTGACACATCCCTGACACGAGACGAACTGTCGACCTTTTAGAATTCGCACTCTCAATAACGTATAGAAAACACAAAGAGTTCATTTTCGGATTTTCGACCCATATCGTCGAAATAGTTTCATTACCTTATATCATATTAGGTCATGGACAAATGGATGGGCCACGCCTACGGAGACGTCGAAGTTACCGTTATCTTAGGGGCTGGGGAGCCAAATCGGTTAGGCATTCGCCTTGCATGCGGAAGGTTCCAGGTCCGGGTCCGGGCATCGCCAAAATACTGCTGACCTATAAACGGCCCGTGCAGCCAAAAATGTCCGACGAATAATACCCCGTGCAAGGGAGTGCACGTTAAATATCCTTCAAAGTCCCAACGCTGCGTACGATGTCGCCCTTAACGGTTGCGTTGGGTGCCTATTCAGGTGTTGGCTTGTCACCTGACTGTGGTTCTAAAATACTACGCCCGTCGCCAATAGCCCTCGTGAAGCTCTAGTGCGACGATAATTCAAACCCTATCTAACCTAACATTTAATATGCTCCAAAGTCACTTGATTGTGGTTCTAAAATATGACGGCCGTCGCCAATAGTATAGCCCTCATGTAGCTCTAGTGCGACGATAATTCGAACTAAACCTAAATTTCAAAACCTTCCCAAAAATCCGCCCATTTATTAACAAAAACAAAAGTATCCAACACCCTAGAGTGGGGCAAGTTGATAATGGGAAATATCTTTTATCTCCCCGTTTGACACATCCCTGACACGAGACGCCCTGTCTGCCGCCATTTTGGAGACATGCCAGAAAGGTGTTGCGCGGGGAAGCCACTCTTACCTGTCAACCTAGGTTTTTTTATTACCATATCAATCATTGCCCCAATTCAGCGGATCACGCTCAGACCATTGGGCGAATGACCTACAAAAGAGGGATTGTCAGTCCCATAGAGCTTATAATGCATTAGTTTTGGAATCGCAACTCCCGCAGAAGTATTGCTTTGCCATGTTAGCCCTTTTTACCCAAGGGATGGGAATCAACATAACATTGGGATGAAATAAATTTGAAACAAAAATGTTATCTAGTTGTTTAATTATATATTTTTGAAGTTTTAAAATGCAAAAAATATACAGAGGATGGCGACACTATTTTAAAATTTTATCAATTTATAATTAAATACCCGGACGTCATTCTATTTTAAATATTGTTTTAAATTGATGTTATGGTGATTCTCGTACCTGGTGAAAATAATGGGATAACATGGAAAGGTAATTCTTTTGCAAAAGTTGTGGTTCCAAAACTAATTCATTAGCTCTATGGGACTGACAGTCCCTCTTAACGTCGAATGAGCTCGATCAGTCGCGGGTCTCCAAACTAAAGTGCCACTGTTCAAATCCAATGGGGGGAAATTATTTTTTAAGCGACATTTCTCCGACTGTATTGAATATTTTTACAGTTTTATTTTTAAAAAAATGTAGATAACTTACAGCCCTCTAGAATCCCACTTTTTGAAATTGCTTCGAATTTTGTGTAAAAATCTTTATTGAAAATTTTTTTAAACAAATATTCGAACAAGTTTCAAAAAGTGGTAGTGTTGGACCTGTAAGTCAGTAATATTTATCACACAATACTCACTCTTCACTAAACCAAAACCGACCTTAAGTTTGCAGTATACAAATGTTCTACGAGAAAAAGGGTAAATAGTTCTCATTTTTGAGTGCGAGAATCGAATACAAAAAGGTATTTCACATTCAATAAACAAATTGATTTGTTATTTCAAGACATAAATTTATTATTTTTATTAGTTAAGCTTCAGTTAGAGTGTTGTTTTAATTATTTTTTTCCTTCGATTTTGACGTAACAGGGCGCACGAATATCAGGGTCGAAAGGAGCAGCCAATCAGAGAACGCGAAATTGCGGTGCCAGCCGGGTTGTTTACCCAGTTTCCTCCGCTCAGTACATTTCTCTGCTGCAAACTTAAGCTCGGTTTTGGTATAATAGTACAAACCCGTTTTAAAAAAAATCGGAATTATTCATAATAACCAGTTATTTGTAATAGCATAACTAATTGTTTAAACCATTGGTCATTAATAGTTAAGAATATATCACGTTAACATATCACATATGTTCGGGAGAAAGTGATAAATTCGGCTATTTTTTATAGCTACCGGAAATAATTAATAAACTATGATTACTTTAAGTAGTGGACTTGCATTATTAATAAAAAGCATCGGTTTTATCAATAATGGAAACCATTGCCATTATTAATGCCAATAATCATCATGGTCATTATTACTAAAAACTATCGGTTGTTATTAATAGCAACATATAACTATCAAAAGTAATCGATGATTAACACTAAATAAACATTAACGTATATAATGCACTCAAATAACATTATCAGCCATTTGTTTCCCGGTGATTAATATCTTATTGTTGAGAAATCGTTTTACAGGGGCAAATTTAATCATGTTTTATGCTATACTATCTTAAGATCCATGCAAAATCCTACACGTATATTTTTAATCTAAACATACTTTTCATACAAATATACGCTAAAAAGTATGTTTTTCAAAGAAATTAAAAAAAATTATGTTTAATTGCTACTTAGGGACAAGCCTTAAACTCTAAAAATGCACATTTTTTTGCTATAAATGCAACTCAAAAATTCCGTATTACTTATTTATAGTTAACCGATTATTTTACATTTTTTAATGCAAATTGCCTTTAAAATGAACTACTAAAAAACTTCTTGAAAGTTTGAAACAAAAAGTTAATTTTTTTTCCAAAACTCTAATATCGTATTGACCCTTGTTCAATTTCATTTTTGTATAGAAATAAAGGACTGGTACAGCTGTGGAAATAAAAAAGTACCCACTTGAGGTTATTTCATCCGTTAGTCACCCTATAGAATCGGACCTTTTTGAGATTGTGTACAAATAACATTCTGAGTTAATTGCACGATACAAAATTTGCATAAGGGGCCGTCTTCATATTAAAAATATTACGATCTTTGAAATTTCCAATAGCAACACCCAATTTTAATAACTTAGAAATGTTAAGCACTCTTGAAAACCCTTAAATCTAAGTTTGTGTTACATTTGGATGAATATTTGACGAGTTATTCAATCGAATCACTTGTGGGCCTTTTGGGGACCATCTCTAAAATGACAAGCAAGCATGCATGCAAAGCCGTCTTTATTTATCAATTACACACGTTATCTTATACACTGTCCCCTAAAGGGTAATTAAAAAGTATTTTGTGATTTACTCAGCAAATTATGGATAAAAAATTTTAAAAATTGGGATTTCGCTTAAACTTCGTGTCTTAAATTTATTTCTTTAAAAATATTAAGGGGTTTCCATTCATATTTTTTTTAAAAATCAATATAATAATTATTTAAAAATATAAAAATTGTTTTAAATACCCCAATATTGAATGCATTTTGTTTGGGTTATTTTAATTTCTTTTCAGTAAAAAATTCGTTTCATTATCTTAATTATTTATAGATCGGGATAGTTTTTTATGTGCAACTCATTTAACATTATGGGACCTAAACTTTGCACGTCTCTAACTCCTCTAATAATGCTTAAAAACTAACAAAATTTGGCATTTCGTATTAACATAGGTCAGAGATTTGAAATATGGATTCAAAAAGGGGTGTTGCTATTGGAAATTTTAAAGTTAGTAACATTTTTAATATGAAGATGGCCCCTTATGCAAATTTTGTGTCATGCAATTAACTCAGAATGTTAATTGTTCACAATGTCAAAAAGGTCCGATTCTTTAGGATGAATAACGGAGGAAATAACCTCAAGTGGGTACTTTTTTATTTCCACAGCTGTACCTGTAATCAAAGGCTGAAAACTTATATTCGGATCTTCTTCTATCGGATCAGGACAATTTCGGAACTAATTTACGTGTTAATTGTTTGTGGGTAGGTTTTAAAAAATGTCCCCAAATCGGGACGTGAGGTCGTAAGATAATACGGCTATGATCGCATAATCTAAAAATTGTTCATAATGTGAACAAAATATTTGAAAAAAAGTATGTCTTTTTTTGATAGATTCGTCATTTCAAAAAGCATATTCATTAGTTTAGGAACATTGCATTTTTCATTCATTTGCAAACGGTATTAGCATTCGCTTAGAAATAGGATTTTTAGTTCATTTATCAATAGTATTATTTAAATTCATTAATAATTTTAAATCGCTTATAAATATTATCGTATTTAAATATGTTTCCATACATATTTTTTAGTTAGTAATCCTACCATGGTTTATGAATTACATATCTTTAGCGTATGGATGAAAATAACAATGGTCTGTAAATAATATTTTTCGTTATCACAATAATATTACTTTATGAAAAAGTTTCTGTATACATTGAAATGGTTTATTTAATAAAATTTTCTATAATTGATAATATTTTTTAGTTTGAATAGACTTCCATAAATTTATGAAATGATTTAGTATGTTAATAATGCTATGATGAGTTTCTGAATTGTATTATATTCTTATTATTTTACTTACGAATAAAAATTTCGCAAGTTTGTAAAAATATTTTGTATCTAGGTGATAGCATCACTATCAATTTGTTAAAATATTATCAAAAGGTTATATGAACAGTATTTTTAATAACTATTCAAATAGTTAAAAATTTGAAAATACTATATCCATTAGTTTTTTTTAATAAAGAATTTCTATGTTTTTTTGTAACTAGTACTTTTATTATTTTTCAAATAGGAAAATGGTATTAACATTAATTTGTCAAAACCATTATTAATAGTTTAAGAATAAAGTTTTTCTCATAGTAACTGAATAGTTAATTAACATATAAACAGTATTATCATTAATTTGTGAATGCAAAATAATATCTATCATAATTTTGGAATTGTATAGAGTACTATTGAATGACACTTTAATTTACGTAAAACAATGCAATTGGTTTACAAATAAAGTTTTCAGTAGTTAATGAATGATTTTTTTCACCACTCTATGAATTAATAGATATTGGTAAATTATGAAAAGGCTTTTTCACTAATTTACGACAAGTTTTCATTAGTTAGAGAATAAAATTATGTCTATAGTTTATAGCTGTTTTCATTGGTGTAAATTAAATTATCACTGGGATTAAAATTATCACTTATTTATATAAGAAATTTCATTAGTGTGTTTATAATAAAGTTATCACTAGTTTACAAGAACAATTTTCAATATTTACAACTATTTTCATTTGTTAAAGAGTAACATTATCACTAGCTTAAACAATATTTTTTCTTTAGTTTGTGAATAAAATTTTCACTCTGTTTAAAACTACTATTTTTATTAGTTAATGATCAAAACTTTTAATAGTTTATAACGAATGTTTTCATTAGTTTAAACTCTATTAGCTTATGTGAGTAGCATTATTACTAGCTTAATCTCTTAAGACCCGAGCAAAATCCTTCACGTATATTCTTATAATCTAAACATACTTTTTATACAAATATATGCTAAAAAGTATGTTTTGCAAAAACATTTTAAAAAAATTTATGTTTATAGTTACTTAGGAATAAGCCTTGCGCTCTAAAAATGCACATTTTTGGTGCTATAAATGCAACAAAAAAGGCTTTATTGCTTTTCAATGCAAAATGTCTTTAAAATTAACTACTAAAAGAACTTTTTGAAAAGTTTGAAAAACGAATTAAAATAATTTTTTGAAGAACTCTAATATCGTATTAACCCTCGTTCAACTTCACTTTTTTATAGAAATAAATGACTGATAGTTGTCATCAAAGGCTGAAAACTGATATTTGGATCTTCTTCTATCGGACAGGTCAGTTTCGGAACTAATTAACTTGTAAATTGTTTGTTTGGAGGTTTTAGAAAATGTCCCCAAATGGGGACGCCAGGTGGCAAGAGGTTAAACATGTATTAATGTTCATTAGTTTATGAATGAAATTTTCACTTTTTTTTTATAATTTCTATTTTCATTAATTTGTGAATAAAACTACCACTAATATCTGCCAACTATTTTCATTGGTTCACGAATGATTCCACTCCATAACGTGCCCATACTTTAAAACCTTAGTTGGAACTCTATTAGTTTATGAGTAGCATGATCACTAGCTTAAACATGCAATAATGTTCATGAGTTAATGAATAAAATTCACTTTTTTAAATTTCTATTTTCATCAGTTTGTGAATAAAAATTTCACGTGTTTATAACAACTGTTTTCATTAATTTAAGAGTAGCATTGTCACTAGCTTTAACATGCATTATTGTTCATTAGTTTATGAATAAAAATTTCACCACTTTTTTTTTTTAATTTCTATTTTCATTAGTTTGTGGTTAAAATCATCACTAATTTCCAAAAATAATTTCATTAGTTTGAGAATAAAATTTTCACTAATCTACAACAACTATTTTCAATAGTTTAAGAGTAAGACTTTCTAATACATAGTTTATATCCATTACTTTGGGAGTAGTATTATCACTAGCTTCAACAATTATGTTCATTAGTTTGTAAATAAAACTACCACTAATATATGAAAACTATTTTCATTCGTGTCACCTGACTGTGGTTCTAAAATACGACGCCCGTCGCCAATAGCCCTCGTGTAGCTCTAGTGTGACGATAATTCAAACCTAACCTATTTTCATTAGTTAGTGAATAAAATTATCACTAGTCTATAACAACTGTTTTCAATTTAAGAATAAGGCTTTCAATAGTTTATATCCATTACGTTGTGAGTAGCATTATCACTTGCTCAAACAATTATGTTCATTAGTTTATGAATAAAACTATTACTCTAATATCTGACAACTATTTTCATTAGTTCATGAATGATTCCACTCCATAACGTGTCACCATACTTTGAAACCTACAAGTATTTCCCATCGGTTTGGATGCTTGCCAGCAAGGTGTTGCTGCGGTATAAAGAAGACACTTTAACCTGTCGACAGTTTTACTGTTTTTTATTCTATCAATCATCTTAATGCTCTTTGGAGCGCCTGACGAGTTTCGCATGATATGTGATAGGAATAAAATCTGATAAATGGTGAAATATTCGTGGGAATTCATTTACTGGAGTTTGCGTAGAAGATAAACACGGGAAAATACAAATGGACTCCAACTGTCACAAATTCAGGAAATAGTCATAATATTGTGGTTAAGTTTGGGCTAAGGTTAAACTATAGTCTCAACATTATAGTTCAGTACGTGGGTTGGTACGAATATGAAAAACTTAAAAAAAAAAAAAAAACGTAAGTTTTAATTCTTAAATAGTAATGGTTACTCCCTAATGAGTTTTAAAAGCTCGAGTATTTAATTTGATAGAATAGCATCTTAACTGGAATTTACCGTATTAAATATAAAAAAGTTTTTGTATATTTTACGTTTTTTTCTTCCGGTAAATCAGTTGCTGGATTAAAACCGTAAATTTAAAGAGATTTTTTTTCCCAAAGTCACTCCTTTTGCCCTTGAATAAAAAGTAAATGGAATAAAAAAAACACCAAACACTCTAAATATGAGCTTCATACTTAAATACGTAAGTTCTTAATGTGACAAAATTGCATTTTAACTGGAATTTACCGTATTAAATACAGAAAGTCCCTTTGTCTTAAAAAAAAAATTCTGTCACCTCAATTGCTACTTTGAAACCGTACATGTGAAGTGATATTTTCCCAGCAATGTCACTCCCTTTGCCCTTCACCCGGCGATTTCTCTTAACTTGAAAATAAAGGAGTGAGGGGGTGAGGGGGTAATAGGGTCGGTCGATGTCGCTCTCCCAAACGATTGTTTATTTAAATAAATATAAGAGAAATAGTGCTGAACAATGTATGAGGAAAAATTAAGTCATACGAAAAATGAATTTAAAATGTTAAATTTTAATTCTGTAAAATTTATGGTATTCCCAAATGGGTTTTAAAACCACGAGTATTTTACGGGATGATATCGTATTTTAATCGCAATTTAAAGGTTAAGTTTTTATTGAATTATCGTCGCACTAGAGCTACAAGAGATATATTGTCGACAGGCATCGTATTTTAGAACCACAGTCACGTGACGAGCCGACACCTGAATAGGCACCCAACGCTACTTTATAAGGGCAGAGTCGGGTCAGCAAATCTCATGTGAACACCCCCGCAACACGGGGTATTATTCGAAATAACCCGAAATTTAAAGCATTCAATACAGAAAAAAAGCTTGTATATTTTTACATTTTTTCCCAGGAAACTTAGTTGCTACTTTGAAACCTATATTTAAAGAGTATTTTTTCCCAGCAATGTCACTCCCTTTGCCCTTCACCCGGCGATTTCTCTTAACTTGAAAATAAAGGAGTGAGGGGGAGGGGGGGGGGTGATAGGGTCGGTCGATGCCGCCCTCTCAAAAACGATCGATGGCAATCAATGGCCATGTGCATCTCGCCTGCCCCCACGAGAAGGCGAGAGATGGCAATAGAAAGGTAGGCTGAAGAAAAAGAATTATCCTCTGGGATGGGGAGTATTGTGGATAGGGTGCTTGGCACGCGTGCGACAGGTCACAGGTTTGGGTCCGGGCAATGCCGACCTATAAAACGTCTGGTGCAGCTAAGGAGTCTGACGAATAATGTGCTTCAGATAACGCACTGCCAAAAATTTTGTTCTTACTTTCACCGTAATAATGGGTTTCTTACATAAAAACCGACCTTAAGTTTGCAGAAGAGAAATGTACTACGCGGAGGAAACTGCGTAAACAACGCTGCTGCCGCCGAAATTTCGCCTGCTCTGATTGGTTGCTCCCATGACCCTGATATTCGTGCGCCCTGTTACGTCAAAATCGCAGGAAAAAATAATTAAAATTACACTCTAACTGAAGCTAAACTAATAAAAATAATAAATATATGTCTTGAAATAACAAATAAATTTGTTTATTGAATGTGAAGTACCTTTTTGTATTCGATTCTCGCCCTCGAAAATGAGAACAATTTACCCATTTTCTCGTAGAACATTTGTATACTGCAAACTTAATATCGGTTTTACTGTAGTAGCTGCAACGGCTGTGTGGTGAAGTGTTTCACCATATATTCGGTATTGGGTTGAACCGTTTCTCAGGTTTTTGTTTCCATACCTTGAAAAGTGGTTCGACTAAATATGGTGAAACATTTCACGACACAGCCATTGCAGCTACTAAGAACCATTATTATGGTGAAAGCAAGTACACAATTTTTAACAGTGTAATAATGGTACTATGATAACTCGTCAGGTACTTTGAGTTCCAAAGAACATTAAGATGATTGATAGAATATAAAAAAATAGTTAAACTCTCGACAGGTTAAAGTGTCTTTTTTACGAGAGCGCAACACCTTGCTGGTAGGTATCCAAACCGAAGGGAAATACTTGTAGGTTTTAAAGTATGGGGGCGAGTTATGAAGTGCAATCAATCATAAATTAATGAAAATAGTTGATACAAACTAGTGATAATTTTAGTCGTAAACTAATGAACATAAGAGTTTAAGATAGCGATTATGCTGCTCGTAAATTTATGAAAATAGTCGCTAGTGATATTTGATTCTCTTACTTAGAAAAAGAGTATATATAAAATAGCGAAAGTTTTACAGTGTTTTCATGGAAAGGAGTGTACGTTAAATATGCTCTATGTCGCTCCTATGTCGTTACCTACTCAGGTGTAGACTAGCACTTGACTGTGGTTTTAAATTAACCATGTTCAATTGTATTGGTTACTTTTATGGCTCTTTCAAAAAAATCTTAGAATCATTGCGTTGTCAATTTAAACTGTCCTTCAGAAATTAATTTAACCCTTCATATATTTAAGAGCCATTGATGTTGCCTTCTGGGATTCTGTCCTCTCCTTAACCATTCTATTTATTTACTTATCTATTTACTACTACCATACAGAACAGAACATATCGATTTACAGGCGTAGAGGACAAAAACAAGACCTATCACAAATAGAAAAAAAAAACTAAAAGGCATCAAAAGAAAAACGAGGAATAAAAATATTAAAACACAAAAAGCCAGTAAGGTCAATTATAAAAATATGGATAAAACAGAGAAGGCATCAAAAGTACTTACGATTTTATATTAATAGCCCTCGCGCGTGTAGCTCTAGCGCGACGATAATTCAAAACCTAACCTACGATTTTATATTCAAATAGAGAAATGATAAAGTCTGGCATAGACAGTGTACGGCAGCAAAATTTACAACACTTCCAATTCACTTCACCTTTTTAAGCGCATTTTACCAACTAGCAAATATTTGAGTTGCAGAAGTTAAATGATATCCATTGCAGCATATACTGAGTAATTGGAACACATCGGGACAGAAGAGTTTGTAAAATTAAAGGAAATAGAAACAATGGATGTCGGGGAAAATAAGGCACCCGACTAATATGGCAATACACTCCTTGCCAACCTAAGTTGGGTAAATAGAAATATGCTATGGAGAAGATCCTTCCGCGCATGAAAGAAGTTCCATACATTATTTGTGAATCCACCCAGAAAACATGTTTAAAACATTCATTTCGTTTAGGTCTATCAGATTTCAATATTATTTGAGGAAATTTGGCAATTTTATCAGAATGAAAAGTGTATTTTGGTAAAATTTTATTCAGATCATTTTGAATGTAAATATTACCTTCCAAGAGTTTCTAACTAATGGACAAACCACGTTTTCCCTTTGCCTTTTTACTCTTTATTTTTACCCAATTTAGGGTGGCACGGAGTGTAGTTGCTAACGTAAAGTGGTTGTCCAAACCGATGTAATAAACTCAGTAAAAATTTGTTTCGAAACATATTAGCAAATTAAAATGTTAAGCAATATCAGCGTATAACTTTTTTGTATAATGACTATATGTATTTATATTTTTTTTTTATAGTTTAATTCTATAAAACTTAAAGCAGTTCGTTATTTTAAACCTTCTCCTTCTTACTTCCTCTGGGAAAAAAGAAACAAAAAATCAATCTGCAGAGTTTTCCATTTCAAATTGACTTTGCAACGCATTAATAATATATTTTAAATGTTTCAAAAATACATTAATATTAAAAAAACGATTTTTAAATGTCGGTTGAAAAAAGTCGTAAATGTTTCTCAATATTTGTAAAATACGGTAACTTTCAGTATTAAATACGGTAAATTCCAAATAATATACGGTATTCCCCATTTAATAATGGTGCTTTTAAATATAGGGTGCATTAAAGTTTTTTTTTTTTTTTTTGTATAATAAAAGGGTTTTGTGTCAGGTACTCGATTTTACAACCATTGAGTTAAAAATGTAGAGTCATACCAACTAAGCCACCGAATCTCTTGACTGATAGAAGTTACAAGAAGCTATGTTGCTGACGTTAACTTGTCTTCAATCAAAGTGACGTTGTTGATAACCTGTTTTGGAGGAAACTGTTTTAAACTGTGAATGAGTTTTTTTTTTTAAATCTGTTAAACACTGTAATAAAGGTAATGGGTTTGAATTGTCGAAAGAGCGGGAATTTTTGGTAAAAATTGCAGGTGTGTTTGGAGTTTTGTTTGTTGAAAAAAGCTCTCATATCAGATATTTAAATAATCATCAATTAGCAAATGCACTTAAATTTTTATGATGATATACAAAAATATGCAAATCATTTATCTCTCATTCTTTTGTATTGTTGATTAGCCGGATTTTTAAATTTATGGTTTTTAACGTGGGTTTAGTAATGGTAATAGAACTTCAGTAAAAAAAATTTGTATTTTAGCGATGTTTTTTCATTGTGTTACAATTGTTAGCTGTTAAATCAAATGTACACGGATATTGGTTTTCGGATAAGGGCCCCTATATGGCCGAGTTGGTTGGACCCCGGCGAGAAGGTATCTGGTTCGAAGCACATCCATACTATAAATGTATTCGAGATAGGAATAAATAAAACAAGTTGATCTCGGAGTACACTGAAAAAAAAGCGCTCGTAAAATTGGCGAGTCACACGGTTAGCGTATGACGTTTACGTTGGGTGCCAGCTGAGGGGTAAACCTCGACACTTGACCATTTTTTTTTGAAGTTACAAAAAGTACTTGGCTGTGTTAAAGTTCCTCGTAGAGACTAGGAATAGATAGTCCGAAACGTTCAAACCAGTACAAGTCAATGACCCCAGTTAGAATTGTACAAATTGGAAAACAACAATGATAACACTCGACAATTTCAAAATTGATACTTAGTTTTCTGATGCCGCAAACGTTAACAATTATATTTTCTAGACGAAAAAAACAACAACCTAGTTTTGAAATACGAGATGATATCGTCAGGTGTGGGAGGATGTTCAAAAAGAAGGGCCAAGAGAACTCTTTTGAAAGAACAACTGATTGTTTATTTCTGTTCCGTCTGTTTATTTCTATTTTTTTTTTTTCAAAAATAACTCTTCTAAAATTGCTTAACACCTGCAATTTAGTCTTATATGACAAAATAGTACACGAGGAAAAGTAGTTAGTAAATTAAATATAGATAATTAATTTAAACATAATTTTTTTATTGGCTTAAAATATTCTTATACCAAAAATACTAAACCCATATTTTTTACTTTTTTTTCTAATACCCCATAAAAAGGGAAAAAAAGAATTTTAAAATTAGGACGAAAAATCACGCCCGACAACGCTTTCCAGCAGGCACGTAGTATTTATGACGTCACTAGTAACTATAAACAAACACTGAAATACCCTTTTGGAATCTATTTTAAGCAAATTTGATTTATCCGCTTCTGTAAAACCTCCTTCCATTATCTATATAATTGTTATTTTAATAGTGCATTAGATTAAATCAAGTTCAATTACAAAATAAAGAAAAAAAACTTCACGCCGATTTGTTTATAGTTACTAGTGACGTCAGCCAAATCGACGTGTTTGTGATCAAGTGACGTACCGATGAAAAAATAACCATTTTAAAATGATTTGTATTAATTATTTAAGAGGACTCTCTTTGGATTCCACATCTTGAAAATCGTAATGTTATTCCTATGGAAAACATTCGCAAGTCAATTACCGCCACAATTTTATTTAAAGGTTACTAGTTTCTTGTATCATTGTAAAGAACGAAAGGAACAAAAAGGATAAAACTAATTTGTTTTGTGAAAATCACATATTTAGTATTTTTAATAATTTTTTTAATTAGAACTTAATGCTTACTCCATTTTTTACTAACTTCAAAAAAATATTGAAAATACTAAATATGTGATTTTCACAAAACAAATTAGTTTTACCCTTTTAGTTCCTTTCGTTCTTTACAATGATACAAGAAACTAGTAACCTTTTAATAAAATTGTGGCGGTAATTGACTTGCGAATGTTTTCCATAGGAATAACATTACGATTTTCAAGATGTGGAATCCAAAGAGAGTCCTCTTAAGGAATTATTTTGCAAAAAAAAGTATATACATATGTTATTTTTAGGTTCAAACTATAATTAATTTAATATTGGAAGGTATTTTAGCGATATACAGTCAAGTACCCTTTTCCTGACCTGAAATGAAAACAAGGCCGCTGGAGCTGTTGCCATCCACGACGTAGAAAACACCCATTAAAAATTCAAAAAACGCAACATTTTGATTCCAATGTTACAATTTCAGAAATAAATTTCCCATTCCGGAAACAAATATCCTGAAACAATGCTGTTAAATGCTGCAAAATTTAAATCTTTTCAACCCTCTAATGCATACTGCTGCCATATGGCAACAGGTAACATATTCCACTTTATTCTTTTAAAGTAGAGCTTCCTCTCGACAAATCTGCGTTTTTTCGTCTATTACATTCCATTTTGAAGTTTTAGTTACTAATAACCCTCATAGATGACAGTAGTAAAAGCGTATTCAAATTTAAAGAGTGAAGTTATTAACTGTTGTGAAATTACGTCCTTGGCAGTATTCAAATTTTATAATACTAGTACTAAATACAAATAAATTGTCTTGAAAACTACTTATAGTTCAAGAGGGTTATTTTAAAATATATATGGTAGTTTTCAAGTCATTCTTATCAAAATTGGAATTTTGTAGTTGGTTTTTGCCATATGGCAAAAATTTAAAAAATTGAAATTATTTAAATTCCAATGCAGTTAATTTTTGTTCAGTATTTTTCCCATAATGTATGAGTATTAAAGATACAAATATATTTTTCGGGATGAAAAATAAATTCATGCATTACAGAGTTAAATTACTTTTAAGTAAGAGTTTTAACAGCAAGTTATTTTATTCTACGCGTCGCATCCTCCCCGCCTTGAGAGTGTTTTCTGTTGCCAGATATCGATCGAGGAGATTCTTTTTAGAACGAATTCCGGAAACGATTCCCTTCCTCCCCTTCTCTCTCTCGAAAGTCCTAGTTTTGTTCGAAATTCGAATGGGGAGAAATAAATGTGAGAGAAGAAGTAATGGTGTAAATCAACAATAGAATCGTTGCGACAACACAATAAATATTCACCATGGCAACAGATTTGTCAGATATTTTGTTTTCATGTTCCCATTATTTTTAACTAATATTATACTTATTATATATTAGGTACCTAATCAAGTACGGCTGTATGGTGAAATTTTTCACCATATTTTCGGTATTCAGTTTAAAAAAAAATTTAGATGTTGGAGACAAAAACTTGAGATATGGTTCAACCGGAAATATGGTGAAATATTTCACCATATTTCCGGGTGTTGTGGGTTGAAATTTTTCACCATAGTTTCGGTATACAGTTTTAAAAAATTTTAGGTATTGGAGACAAAAACTTGAGAAATGGTTCAACTGGTTATATGGTGAAATATTTCACCACACAGCCTTTGCAGCTACAAGGAACCAGATTTTTGGGGAAACCAATCGCTAAAGTTTTAACAGTGTACGCATGCTGTTATTTTTACGGCTTCTAAAAGAGTACGGGATTCAAAAAATTTGCTCAATTTACATAAGTACGTATATTTTACAGGACAAAACATTATTTTAAATGGAATTTACCGTATTTAATACAAAATCTTCCGTTTTTTTACGGGTTTTTTCTGGCAGAAAGAGGGTTTCTGGCTTTCTAGAATTTTTCTTAGTCTCTTGTGAGAAAAATAACGTTGCTTTTTATTTGAGGTTTGACCTGTACAAAAAGCCTTCCCCCTTTCTATACTTAGAGTAAGTTGTGATCTCCTACATGCTTAACGTTCATATTTTCAAAAGAATTTGTTATTTCAGGTTTTGTTCTGTGTTAATAACTTATTTTCAACACGCTACAAACTCGTGGCTTTTGACGCTTAACATTGCCTTGCAGTAAGATACAATATAAAAAAAAATCCTGATCTAACGAACACTTATCGAATTTCCTGGACATGAGCAAACATTTATGGTTATTTTCGCTGCATAAATTTTAAGTTTGTTTATATTTCGAATAATAAATATCCAAAAATTCCTCGCTCCTAAATAGAAGCAAAATATTTCATATCAACACACAACAACATTAAAACAATATATCACCTTCAAAATTTAACTACACCGAATATGATCATTAAATACCTTTTAAATAAAACAAAAAGCAACAAAAAAGCTCTTATCAAAAAGAATAAATAGCATTAAAACAGTTATGTTAGTTATTAAAACGGTTCATCATTCATTAATAAATACTGAAATATAAATTTTAAACAATAAGTTTTCTTTTAAAATAAAAAAAAATTCAAAGAATGTTATTTTGATACGTAGTATTAAAAACCGTGACTTATATTACAAAAATATACTTTCCTTTTTTCATTTTAAATAAATAAAATGTCTTGTACGATGATTGAGTGACAATGGTGACTTAAAAGAATTAGAAATTTTCCTTCTTACGCTTTTTAAATGGGTATTACATTTTGCAGTTTTTTTAATAATTGAAGTACTTAGAATTCGTTTTTTTCTTCGGATATTTCCAATGACTTCTAGTTTTGTTTCCCAGAATTTTTTGACGCATCGCACTTGTCTCGAGCATTTGTAGTTTGGGCTATGAAAATGGATAATGGACGGACAGACAGACGGACATAGCCTTTACGAGTGACATAAATAGAATGGATTGATAATTCAATACTAAAGCAGGTAAATTTTTTCCAGGTTTTTCACTCGAAGATGAAAATGTCCCCGACTTTTCCGGGGCAATAATTTTCCCAGCTACTCCGGAAGGGGCACCATTGGGTAACGCCGGCTTTTAGTAAAAGAAGACGGACAAACTTTCTCCTATATTGTACATGTATAGGTTCTAATTATTTCTTAAATTTCAATGAAAAGATTTTTTTTATATTTAACGTAACATATCAAGGACTTCATGTTCTAAGATCAACATGGGGCAGTTTGCACAAACCATAAAGCATTTAATGAGCTACACTCAGAAATAACACTTTCATTTTTGACGATTCATGAATCCTCAAGCCTCATTTCGTTAATTTTGAGGATTGTTTCGTCAAACTATCACGTGACTTTTGAGTAAACGCGAATCCTCACTTTTACGATCGTGATTTGACGATTCTGTATTTTGATTGTGAAGAAACAGAATCTCATTGTTGTACTCACATGCTCAAAAATGACGAAATATTTCTTTAGATTAGACGACATTCAGATCTTCATAAAAATGACGATTCATATTTCCTCACTTGGAGGAAACGAAAACAAGGAGCATTTGCCAGTGATGGAATCGTCAAAATTAAGGAAATTTCGTCGTTTTTGAGCATTCTTTTTTTAGAGTGTACCCATGTATAATCTTCGCTCCAGAGGTACACGTACGTGGTCCTTCGTATGTTTAATTGTAGAGAGAGAGAGAGAGAGAGAGAGAGAGAGAGAGAAGAGATTATATGTTTAAAATTTTTTAACATTAATCTTTTTAATTATTACAAACACTTATAAACTAGGACGTTCAAAAATTTTAAAAATACTGGTACAGGGACAACTGATTACTAATCAATTTGATTTTTTAAAAAATGAATGTAGCAAGAGATTTCGGAGGTCTTGCTAAAAACTGCAAAAAAAAGTTTTTTTTAGCCATAAATTTATAAAACAGCTTTAAATTTTCTTTTTATATTTAGAGTTAACCAGTTAATAACAGAAAACTGATACACCTTGTTTTTTTTAATTCATAGCACCAAAAAAAAAAAAAAAACGTTAAATTTTCCTAGCTCTAAACTTCAAAATACTATAATTATACTTTTATAGTATTTTTTGTAATTTTGGAATTATATTGTATTTTTTCGTTGCGCTTTTCTCCTTAAAGCGGTGGCAACACACACTAGCCCCATATCCATCCAATTTTGCTCTCCATGCGCGTCCTTTCGTTAGCATTGGAGGTCACCTGATCTGCCAATCTAATACACTCTCAGAAATAACACTTTCTTTTTTGACGATTCATGAATCCTCAAGCCTCATTTCGTTAATTTTGAGGATTGTTTCGTCAAAATATCACGTGACCTTTGAGTAAACGCGAATCCTCAATTTTACGATCGTGAGTTGACGATTCCGTATCTTGATTTTGAGGAAACTGAATCTCATTGTTGTACTCAATGCTCAAAACTGACGAAAAATTTCTTTAGATTAGACGACATTCAATTCCTCATAAAAATGACGATTCAAATTTCCTCACTTTGAGGAAACGAAAACTCGGAGCATTTGCTAGTAAACGAATTGTCAAAATTAAAGAAAATTTCGTCGTTTTTGAGCATTCATTTTTAAGAGTGTACCTTAACTATGATTATCTATACCTTGCACCAAATTTTTTTAACAGAGTATTTTGTTTTTGTTTTCTTTTACAGATCCAAACAGTTCGAAACTCAGAAGTTACATTTTGGGCTTCCCGCATCACTGTTTGGGTGCGCGGGTTCGGGAGCCGATTTGTTTGTTTGACCGTGGTGCATATCGGGTCCAGAAACCCAAGGTTTTATTTTTAGGCTGTGTTTATGAGTTGCGAGAGGGGGAGAAAAGATCAATGAAAGTAGAAGAGGTACACGCTCGGGTTAAAAGCAAGCTCATTTATTCGTTCCAAAACAAGCTCTGAGTCACTACGTGCACAATACCGTGCGCATACATTTGTACATTTTTATTTAACCCTGTAAAGCATGAACTTTTTTCAACCCGAAAATATATTTTAAACCCGCTACAAACTCTTGGACCCGGGGCAGAATGTAAATAATACAACATAACAGAAATATAGAAAATATATTTGTATCTTTAATACTCACATTATGGGGAAAATACTGAAAAAAAATTAGCTTAATTGGAATTGAAATAATTTCAATTTTTTAAATTTTTGCCATATGGCAAAAACCAACTACAAAATTCCAATTTTGATAAGAATGTCTAGAAAACTACTGAATAGATTTTAAAATAACCTTTTTGGACTATAATTATTCTTCGAAACAATTTATTTGTATTTAGTACTTATATTATTATACTTTGAATACTGCCAAGGACTTAATTTCACAACAGTTAATAAATCCGCTCCTTAATTTTTAATATAATTTTACTACTGTCATCTATGAAGGTTATTAGTAACTAAAACTTCAAAATAGAATGTAATAGATGAAAAAATAAAGATTTGTAGAGATGGAGCTCTACTTTAATAGAATAAGTGGATTATGTTACTTGTTGCCATATGGCAACAGTATGCATTAGAGGATTAATGTATAGTTAGGAAAGAGTATTTTTGTTCTAAATAGGCTAACTATGCGAAAATGGAAAATTGGCTATGATCATAATTAAATACTTTTCTACTTTTAAATCTTTCGAATTGCCTGATAATAGGAAAAATGTAGGGTTGTTTTCCCTGCATAAATATTAAAATTTATTTATGAAAAATCCCATATTCATTTAGAAAATCAGAATTGGGTTTATTTTTGAAAACATGATTTCAAAATCTTCTTTCTAAAATAAAATAAAACGTGGAATGCCAATAAAAATTAAATTTATGTTTATTGCTAGAAAAATTGGTGCATAAAATGCGATGTAGTCGGGTCTAACGCTCAAAAGGTATGGGGCAAAGATATTTGTATTATACATAGATAATTTAAAACTAACTAAGATTCAGGATAACGAATACATTGAGAGATGTTACTATTTTAAATTTACACTCTGCACCATTTCTTACAGCAGGAGTTTCTGAAAATTTAATTTGTCTATCTTTGTAATTGATTATCTAAAGCAGGGGTTCCCAACCGGTGGTACGCGTACCACTGATGGTGGAACATTTCAGGTGGTACTCTTGAGTGATGCGAGCAGCATGCTATAAATAGCTTCTGTACGCATATTTAGCACGCAAATATATAACTCATTATTTTAAAATTTAACATTATATTAAAGAGGAAATCTTTAATTAACTTCTGGATCGGATTTTGCCGAGTTGGTACTATTTTGTATTTGCATGATTTCATCCCTATAGGTAATAAACAAAACTGTAAATTAATACCATTTTAATCTTTCTATTTATCCTTTATTATAAGCAAGTCATAAATAAATATCTAATCATTAAATACAAGGTTTTTTTAGGAATTTTTCTCAAAATCCCTTTGAACACTTTTAGAAGAGTAAATATTATACGTTTATTAAAATATTGAGGTCTGGTGGTACGTCAAAAATTTTCAAAAAGTCAAGTGGTACGCAGGTGCAAAAAGGTTGGGAACCCCTGATCTAAAGCAACATATTATGCACCACATATAGCACAAACACTTTTTATTAATAAGGTTTTCATAGATAGGTATTTATAAGAGATTTTATTTTATCAGGATCAAAAAGATTTTTAATTTTTTACAATTAAATATAAATCTTCAAATAAAAAAAATCCTTCAAAATAGGATTATTTCTATTCATTCTCATTAGTATTTATTACGAAAGTTTTTCAAAGGTAATGTATAATGTGATTATATAATATTTTTTATGGCATTAATTCCAGTTCACAGACTATACTAAGTTAGAATCTATACATTTTTGTAATAAAATTTACTAAACGTTACGTTTTTTTTAGCACAATTTCATCTAGTTTTTAAATTTTTAGGTCATCGGGAAGACAAACTGTGAAAAGCCTTTTCTAAAGAAAATTAAAAAAAATATTTTTACTGGGCCTGTTGTTTATTTATTTTGGTAAACACAATTAATATTTACATTTTAAATAAACTTATCTTTTACTGCAACAATAATATATAATTTGTGTACATTAATGCAGATAAAAACTTGTAATTTTAAGCTTATAACGATGAAAAGGCAAGAGATACTTTTTTTGATCATAAATTCATCTATAATAATAAAAGAAAGAGTCTGTCTGTCGGTCTGTCTGTCTGTGTGTATGTCTGTGGATCGCAAAAGACCTACTTAGACAGCTCTAAAAAATTCGAAATTTTTAATATAGATTCCTTTTAATACCTACGTGTGCACCTGAGGCTTAGTTTTTTCATATTTGATTGTGATTTTTAATTAATATAATTAGTTTAAAAAAAACGTCATCCACGTGGGATTGCGGGACCTAAACAGGGCTTGAAAATACATTGACCGGGCCGAAACGGGGGCTTGACGCCATCCTCTATTAGTTTGATTGGTTGAGATATATGCACTCGCCCTAAGGCTGCTTCATCCTCTATTAGTTTTTGCTTTTTTTAAGTGCGCATGGGCCAACACGAATTTAATTTTGTTTTGGTTTTTAATGTATTTTCACAAGTAAGCATGTCTCTAAAAGGAAGCTATACGAAGTTAACGGGTTCCCAGTAAGGCGGGACCATACTGCTAGTTCAATAATAAAACAAACACGTGCCCTCGCACACGGCCTCGCGTTTTTAAAGAGGTTTTGCTCTGACTTAAAATGAAAAAAAAAACAAAAAAACATTGAAAATAATTTTAAAGAATTTTGTTTGTAAAAGTTTATTTTAAATGGTACCATTAATTTAAACGATTTGTTCACCCAATAAAATAGTTCTCATTCAAAACCAGATGATATAACAATTTATAGCGACTTAAAACTCCTTTGAATCTATTTACTCCTTTTTGGCAAAATATGAACTTTTTATTATATAAAAAGTGCAAATTTAAAAAAAAAAGTGCGCACTTAGAATTATGAATTAAAATCACGATCATATATTGACAGTCACGCTAATTTCGTAAAGATTAAGTTGGGTCGTCTTTAGTTAATAAAACAAATGTTAAAAATTTCAAAATAGCTTTCTTTCATACAATACCAAAAGAGCACCGATTTTTACCCTTTCAGTCTAAACTTTAAAAAAAAATTGAAAATTTGTTAAATATACCCATTACGCATCTAGAATGAAAAGGTAAAAAGCAGGGGGGGGGGGAACTTAATTTTTAACTAAAATGCAAGGTAAAAAAAATTGGAATCTTAACTTTTGAACAAATTATAACAATAATCATTCAAAACTTTATTTTTAAAAATAGTTTAAGTTCAATTTTTAAACATTTAAAAATACAATCATAGGTAATTTAGGGCCAATTTATTTTTTAAAAAAAATTACAGAATGAATTTGATTTTTACTATGTTTTTCATATTTTCATTTAATTGCAACAAACATGATTTAATCATTTAAAAGACACGATTTTTCTATCGAACGATACAAAAAAAATATTATTTAAATTTATAGAAAATTTAATAATGTTTATTTGAAATAAGAGCTAGTTCAACTTAGTAAGGGAAAAAAATCGTAAATTTGATAATTCCAAATGGAATCATTGGGAGGGAAAGGAACATAAATATCTATCCCGTAACATCTGTCAAAAATATCTAAAATCTTTCGACAACAACAGGTAAACAAAAATCAGCTTGTTATCATTTACCGGCATCTGAGTCCTGCGGACAACGCAGGAAAGCGCGCATGCGCACGCCTGCCACACCCTTCTGCGGTGAGCGCAGTGGACTCGTCCCCCTGGTCGGTCTATAAAGGGAGCAACTACCTTCCATCCCCCCACGTTAGAGAAGGAGTGAAAATGATGTCTTAAAATACCAGAGTATTGTAAATAGGATGGAACAGAGTTAAGCTTTTTTTTTTTTTTTGTAATATTTATATTAGTGGGTAGTGTATTTTATAAGACGAAACATGATGGGGAAACGATGAAATAAATATGCTTAGATATTTAAGGTGTATTTACACGAAGGACCGGTATTTTCGTAATCATTGATTTTTGTTTTCAGGTAATTGACATTCAACTACCAAAGCGACAAGTTTCTTTTCAGTTTTCTATTTCAAAAACTGGAACTGTATAATGCGTTCTGTCGGGGGGAAAAATACATGTTTTAGTTTAAGTTCAGAAAAAATTAGAATAAGGTAAAAATGATACATAAATATTTTTACGAATAATTTCTTCAAACATGTAGCACTTACCCTGGGATAGGACCCTGATTCGGTTTATATTAATTAAATAAAGGTCTTACAAGAGCTACACATGGACAATATATATTATTAATTGTTATTTAATGAATGCTAATTTATTATTTTTCACTTTTTTGCTGTTAATGTTTATGAATTGCTGAGTATTTTTTTCCTAGAGTGTTTCTTATTTTCTCGGGAAAGTCTTGCACCGTAAATCGATTTTCTCTAAAATGTTGCCCGTACTTCAGACACCGAAGAAGTTGGGACCCTGAATTGGCTTTTGTGTTCATTGAAGTAAATTCTCACAAGAAATAGCCTCTTGCGACCTTTCGTCCCCGTTTGGGGACATTTTTTAAAACCTCCCCACAAACAATTAACACTTAAATTAGTGCCGAAAATGACCTGGTCCGATAGAAGAAGATCCAAATATCAGTTTGCAGCCTTTGATTACAGGTATCAGTCATTTATTTCTATAAAAAATTAAGTTGAACGAGGGTCAATACGATATAAGAGGTTTTTTTTTTTTTTAATATTTTAAGGCAATTTGAAAATTGGGCATTTTGAAAAAAGGCAAAAAGGCATTTTGAAATAAAAACCATGATAAATAATCTGTTAACTACAAATAAACGATACCTTTTTTTCTTGCATTTTTAGCACAAAATATCTATATTTTTAGAGTTTAAGGCGTGTCTCTCAGTAACTATGAAGCATAATTTCTTTAAAAATTTCTTTGCAAAACGTACTTTTTAGCTTATATTTTTCTGAAAAGTATGTTATGATTAAGAATATGTGTAGGATTTTGCTCGGGTCTTACTTATCAATGTTACATTTTAATTATTTGTTGTGAATTTAAAGAATTTTTGTATTAATTATAGTTTTCTAAATTGTTTTCTTATTTTCTCCGGAAAACGTTGCACGTAAATCGATTTTCTCGAAAATGTTGCAATGTATACAAGTTTAGGACCCTCAGTCAGTAGGGTGGGCCGAAAAAAACTTTTTATTTTATTTCGGATCGCTATAGTGCGGAAAAGTTGCCATAGGTAAAGACACGAAAAATGCACTAATTATTATTTTTTTCTTCCGTTCGCGCAATGCCTTCAAAGTTGGCGAAAAATTGTTAAAAACCGTAATTCATTATATTTTTTTTTTAAACAAGGCAGATGTTTTTAATTACGTTCCCATACCATGAATTAACTACTAAAAGTATGTAAAATCCAAATATTATAGAACTTATCAATAATAAATGCTATAATATATAGTATAATAAGTTATTATACATTTGAGTCAGATCTACCGACCACTCAACGTAGTATAAAATTAGGAAAATTCGTATTTTTTGCTAAATTTTAAAGTTTTAACTTTTTGTAAATTTTAATCATACAACATGATATAGGAAAGCAATTAAAATCATATATCGGGTTTAAAAAAATTATGAAAAATTACGGTTTTTGACAATTTTTGACAACTTTGATGGCATTGCGCGAACGGAAGATATAGTCATAAAAAAAGAATAATTCGTGCATTTTTCATGTCTTTACCAATGGAAACTTTTCCGCACTATAACGATCCGAAATAAAATAAAAAGTTTTTTTCGGCCCACCCTATCAGTCAGCTTGCATTCATTGTATTAAAGTTTCACTAAAGAGAGACATAAGCTATAAGAGATAATTATTCAATAAATGCAAACTTATCAATGATCAATTTTAATTAGTTGTTGTTAATGCTAATTTATGGTTTATTAATGGTAGTTTTCTAAAGTGTTTCCTGATTTTCTCTGGAAAATGTTGGACGCAAATCGATTTTCTTAGAATAATAAACAACCTTTAGATACCGGACAAGCTGAGACTATTTTTTTAAATCTTACTAAAGCTAGACATGGGCTATGAGAGATTATTATCCAATCAATACTACCTATTACTGTTAATTTTTAATCAATTAGTGTTAATACAGTCGAACCCAATTAACGCGAACTCGAAGGGAGCACCAAAACATATCGTGTTAACCGAATTTCTTGGTAACATCAAGATTTTCGCTTTTTGAACCAGTGAATAAATTTTTTAAAAGTTTCTTCTAAAAACTATTCTTATTTTATAATGTAGTACAATAGTAATACTTGTATACAATTAGCAACTCAATTAATAATGTTCTTTTTGGAGTAGACTGTAGACAAATTAGGAATTTTTTTTTTTAGGAACATATATATTATTACATTTTATATATTTGAAATAGTGATTTTAGCTACACCATATTTAAACGCAATGTCATCTTTTTAAAAAATATATATATTTGAACAGCAAATCAAAACATCTTAATTCAATTTCAGTCAAAAAAGTGTCTGAAGCGGATGTCACTATATCCATACCCTAAATCGCGCCTAAAAGTTTAAGACACTTGGTATGTCTTAAATAGCTCCGTTTCAGACACTTGTTGTGACTTATATGGAGCCTCTTTTCAGACACTTCTGATGTGTGAATTATCCAACTATCGCCATTGTTTACAAAACCCACCAAAATCAGCTTTTGGCTGACAATTGAGACTTGAACATGTACGAAATTTATTTTCAATTTAAATTTACTACAAAACACACAGAATAGGTATTTTTAAGAGGATTTCCAATCAAATACAGCTTAAGTTAGGGTAACCAGTGAATGAACGCTTAAGCACAATTTGTTTTAAGAAAATTCATACATTTTAAGAAAATATAGCTTGTGGGTTTATGACAATGTGAACACGTCTGTAATTATATGTAAATTCTACAAAAAAAAGGAGGTGACTTTATATTCCAAATAAAAAGTGGTACAAAAGCCAAGTGAATGAACAGTACTTTTACCAGTGAATGAGCACAAAAATGCCCAGTCAATAAACACATGTTGGGTTTTAATTAATGACCAGGACAACCAATCAGATATCAGATAGCTTCCTACTAGATGAGGGGAAGTCAGTGTTGCCAATCTTTCCAGTGGAATGATTTTTAATAATTACTTTTTAAATGTATGTACCAACTGTTCATTCACTGGTACCTATTTAACCACAATAATAATTTGTTTTTAAATTATTATTTGTGTATTACTTGTTTGTCCCTAAAGTAACATCGGTCGCCGATGGATCGATGAGGCCTATGCATCGGTCTATCCAGATCCTAAAAGCCAGTTATAATTTATATGAATTTTAACAAATAAAGGAACATTTGACATCAACATATCATTACCCTATTTAAAAAAAAAACGATTTATTTTCAATGTCTTTTAATTGTTTTGATACTCTCAGAACCGAAAGTACAGGGTTAGGCAAACAAATGTGGCCCCGGTCTTGAGATAGGAATACGCTGAAATGCTTGGCGAGAAAAACTCTTGAAGCCGCCTGAAACCTGATTTTGCATTGGTTGGATCAGATTAGCTTCACATTAGAGCTACTCATAGACTAGTGGCGGGTTCAGATCTTAGTTCGTATTGTATGAAGACGTCCCATAATGCAAATTTTGTGTTTTGCAATCAATTTAGAATTAGCAAAAAACAAAAAGGTCCAATTCTCTAGGATAAATAACGACCAAAATAATCACTAGTGGAAACTTTTCTTGATCAGCTCTACAAACCTTGTTTATATTTCATTTCAACTAGCTTCTCAAACCACAGTGTTTTGAGGATAATGGCCCCTTATAACAATAGCATAGTTTCCGGCAAATAAGTCGCCAAGCATTTGTTTGGGCTAAATATTGAAGCGATCAATAGCTTCAGTTAGCAAACCTGTTTTTGTATAGGTATGACTTGGCAACATTTCTGTCGTAGTCTTATCTCCACTCTGGGGCCACTTTTGTTTGCCTCACCCTGTAGAAGACCATTTATTTTTAGAATGTTCATTGACGTTTTCATTTTTAGTTTTGTTTCATTTGTTATTCGAAATTTTGAATTACTAGGGGGAAAAAAGTTTTTTGTTCGGGTTAAGCGGAATTTCGCCTGAAGCGATTTCGCGTTAAGAGTTTTTTTAGCATTAGCTCAAAGCTTTTTGTGTCGGGGAAATGCTTCCAGTTCATATTCAGCGAAATTCCGTGTTAACACGGCCAACTTCAATAACAAGGCCATGAAGCTCTTCCAATATGAGCTCAGGCGGGAATTTTTGACGTCACTGCTCCGAGAGCCGAAGATTGAGAAACTAGTTCGGACGCATTCGGAAACGTTAAATTGTAGTTAGCCGTGAAAGAGTGATTCCGAACAGATTTCGAGACAAGTTGTCTTCATCTTCGGAACAAAGTCACTCGGAACTATGACGTCAAAATTTCCGTCCCCGTACGTGTTTGGGAGAGCTTCTTTGGCCTTAGTAGTTGAGTAGGCCGTGGATCGCGTTAACGAGGTTCGACAGTACTAATAAATTATTTATAAATCATATTTTTCTTAAGTGCTTCCTTATTTTTTTCTGTTGGCCCATGAAAAATACAATACTGTCGCATGCGTTGCATAAATCAGGCAGAGAATCGATCCAATGGTATGCGTAAAAGTAAAAAATTGCGAATAAATTATTAATTTTCCCCAATGTGTTTTACACAATAATCTGCGATCTTTATTAATAAAAAATAGATACTTTGGGAGGAGTTTTTATGACTGTACCTGCTGCACCAGTTATTCTAAATATTTTTTTATGGAATGAGCAATACAATTTGCAACTAGGGAAATTGTAGGTAACTTCACTATCTGGTATTTCATCAATAAGGACACTTTTATGGTATTTGAAACAAAGTCATTAAAAAAATATGGATATCTAATTAATAATAACAAAAATGAGTTATGCATTCTATGAAATAAGCGGAGTAGTTACGACTTAATATAACACTAAAGGGAGAAGTCCTGACTGCCTGAATCACTCACACATATATTAGATGCACAGAAACAAAATTTAAGGTTAAAAAATATATATATATAGCTAAAGACGGTATTGTTCAGCGAGTTGACCAAGTGCTTAAGGAAACTCAAAGGTTTCACCATAAGGGAATTATGGACTAGCAGTGACTTGGAGGACAGAAAAAATTGACGTGAAGCTTTCAAATTTACTTTTTTTTTAAATGAAACAGTTACAACTCTTTCCCAACCATTGGAGGCTATATTTTATGAACAGAAGTTTGTTACAGGTATGAAATTTTTTTTTGCGAAAAATCTTCATTTTTTTTTTTGTATTTTGAGACGTCTTTTTGTTACAGCCCATCGGAGGTTGAAAAAAAAATAGCCCTCGTAATATTTTGATGGTGTTGACCAGTGAAGAGGGGAACGATTGGCATAAAGTAAAAATTTACATAATATATAAGTCATACATTATTAAGGGTACTCCCGAGCAACTCCGAGTTTATTAAGCAAGTGGATTATAAGCTGATTAAAAGGTTATCACGTAAAAAAATTTCAGCACTTACTTCATCTGTTTTACAATGGTGCTCTTCCCAGATTCACCAGCGCCTGAAAAAAAAAGAAAATATATAAAAACATTAATATCAAATCCCTCTCTTGCCCCACAGGCACTAACACTTAGAACAATTTCAAAGGAATTTATATGGACAATGATGGACAATGAGGATTAGAGGAAAATTATTTTCATTACAAATGAAAAAAAAAACATTTAAAAGGCAAGGAGAGCCTAATTTAAGAAGCAAAATATAATTTTATTAGAGTGCTAAAGCTTCAAATTATGAAATATATAAGCAATACAAAAATGCAACAGTGAATATCAAAACACTCTGTTCATGAGATTGTTTGATGATTGCAAAAGTGGCAGCTGCTTACGAGCATGTGAGGGGTAAGAGAGAGAGAGAGAGAGAGAGAGAGAGACTCGTTTAGAAGATGTGAAAGACGTGTCTCTTCTAGGGGGCAGGTAGAAAGGTAGGTTTTAATTATTGTTGCACTAGAGCTACACGAGGGCCATTGGCAACGGTCATCGTAATTTAGAACCACAGTCAAGTGACGAGCCGACACCTGAATAGGCATCCAACGCAACCGTTAAAGACGACATCGTACGCAGCGTTGGAGCTTTGGAGCATATTTTACGTGAACTCCATCTACACGGGGTATTATTCGTCGGACATTTTTGGGATGCACGGGCCGTTTATCGGTCGGCAGTTATTTTGGCGATGCCCAAACCCGAACCCGGGATCTTTAGCGTGCAAGGCGAATGCCTCACCGACTGGGTTGCCCAGCCCCAGCTGTATACTAGAGTCAAAACTAAGAAATATAGTTTTTGCTTTATATTTAAAGTTCAAAACCGTCGTTACATACGACAAACAGAAGGGAACGATCTTAGTGAATTCTTTTAGTCACCGTCACTGTTCAGCGATGAGGAGAGGGGTTCACAAACCATGGTATGCAAAAGCCACGATTTTCATTATTTTCTATCTATGTGCATCTGACGCGGTTAAAAGTCCAAGCACCGATGAATAAATGATTTTTTTTTCACTAATGGGGCTGCAATATTGGCGGTCAAGCCTTTGAAGACTCATTCCCTAGAACTTTTAGAACCAGAGTTTTTAGTTTTAGTTTGAATTACCGTCGAGAGCTACACGATGGCTATTGCCGACGGGCATCGTATTTTAGAACCACAGTCAAGTGACGAGCCGACACCTGAGTAGGCACCCAACGCATCCCCTGAACTGAGAGCCATTTTCTTGTGGCACTATCTAGGCGACTCTCGCTATTCATTTTGACGCGCAGATTACAATGAATCTGAGCTCTCTATAGAGTTAAATAAAAGTATGCTCGAGTAATTGTGGGCCCATCTTTTAAATTTTCGTTAACACCCTACTATATTTCAGAAAATACAACATTTTAATCACTCACCTCTTTTAAAAAGTGTGATTGAAATGAAGTAGAATATTTAAAAATAATAATTAATTTATACATATACGTTTATTTCAGCTGCACAGGAAAATATTCTCAAACCTCTTAAAATATTCCGTAAATACTTATATACTTATATAACGTAAATAACAGTATATTTAAGAAAATAACTGTCACGTATAACTGCTATCATACACAAGTTTAAACATCTTCAAAACAAAGTTCATGAAAACGTTTTATTTGAATGAAGGAATTTACACCAAATCGACTTTTTTTTTCTGTTTTAAGTTTTACTTAGTTACATGGAATGTTATTAATAGGTACAATTCTATTAGTGAAAAAAGAAAATAATAATAATAGATTCTGCATTACTATTTTTGGGTATAAATTTATGATGTTTTTAATATTATTTAGGTTACATAATTGAATCGGTGAGTGCAGAAACCACTTCAGTCAAAAAAATCCGAAAACTCGTTTTCAATGAAAATAAGCGTAGAAAGGCAAGATGCGTGTTGGGTGCAAAAACTACGATAGTCTGTTGAGTAGTTCCGTAAATACAGGACGTTTGTTGAAATAGAGGAGGAGTCATTACGTTTTTTCTCTCTCCTGAAAAATTTGAAATTTGTGACTGACGTTGTTTCTGCACTCACTCACCGATTCCATTGGTTAAATGATTAGGTGTTTTTTTAAAACAAGAAGTTCTGAATGAATTACAACATCCTATGCAATTAAATTGCTTTAAAACTTTAAAAATAAATTGTAGCAAGATGCTTGAATTTATATTAATCCGGGCAGGTTAGACAAAAATAGATCGAATCTTGCAAAATTTGTTGTAGAGCTGTAAATTGGCATTCCTTTCATATTTCATAAGCTGAATAACATACTAAAATCCCTTAGCAAAGAATTGAAAAAACGAAAAAATTCGACACTTGGGTGCCCTATAAAAGGGATTTAATGGGGTGACGATCCCCGGAAGATTTTTCTTAAGGTGGCCGATCACCTTTGACAGCAAGTTTCTGAAAATTCCATTCAAATCATGACGTTGAGCAATTTTATTATTAGTTTTGAATATAAAAATAGTTTTAAGAAAGTGAATCATAAAAAAAAAACAATTTTTTTTCAGTATTTGTGGAAAATTATAGTAAAATATGCTTCAAAAATCACGCTTACGCAAAACATGATATCTTTACAAATTTTAATTTTTTTCCATCGTTTAAATTTAAATATGCTTAACAAACATTAATATAGGACATGAACTAAAATCATTAAGATATCAGTGCCCAATTTTTTATAAGCGAAAGTTTGTAGCATTATATCGAAAACAAGAGAGTAAAAAGCATATAAATAGTTTTAAAATGTCCAATTCTTAATAGTTTTGCACGATTCTAGTTCAAAACCTTCTTCATACTGTTACAAAAATTTGGAAATTTGGAAGCAATTGATAATAAAGAAATTCAGTTTTTATGTTTTGCGTAATGCGTTTTGACAAAAATGCAAAAACAACCAAAAAAAGCTTTAAAGTGCTATAACTTCAGTTCGATTAAAAGCTAGAAACTAAAATGAAACAGATTTAGAAAGCTAAACGTTTACTTTACATTAAAATTCAAAAAACAAATGTTTGATATTTAGTCGATTGTTGCTGAAAAAAGGTGATCGGATACCTTGAGGGTCCCCAGAGAGTTAAACTACGGAATTGAAATTCGAACATAGGCATACTATTTAACACTTAAAATAACATACCAAGAGTCTCACTAATTCTCTTTTCGTTAAATAAGTTTTAAAAGGAAGAGATCACAAGGAGCTTTTTTTTTAATTGCAAAGTGAAAATCGGTACACAGATGCTTCTTTATGTCCTTGACAGACATAAATCTTTCAGTCCCAATGACAATTTGGCCTTACAAGTTTAGAAAAAAAATTCTAATGGTCTATAGTCATTTATGATATCAAAAAGCACATCATTCGATTCTTCAAACTTGTTTATTAATCGTAATAGATGTCAGCCCTATTATTTTTTAAATAATGATAAGAATAATGATGAGGACTGAAAAGGTGGACACTGGGACTCAAAGAGTTAAAAGTAGAGGAAGGTGTTTTTCCTTTGACTACTTCACACATTTTATTTTTTTAAAACTTGAATATTAAAGCTTACATCAATTTTCTTATTTTAATCCAATTTGTATCTTATTTTTTATCATATTTAATTGTTTGAAGCTTTTAGTTTTAATTTAATTATTATTTATTGCATTTTTAAAAAGTAATGTAACTGTGGTCAAAGGTACAACATAGTGTTGTACCTTTGACCCGTTTCAATATCATTTAAAAATTCAGGGAATATATTTCCAAAGAGGGAAGATAAGTAATAGCAGGATAGTTTTGGTTTACAAAATTCTAATTATTTAACTTTATTCACATTTTTAAATATTTATTCATATTCTCGTATTTATTCATTTTTCCAATAGAAAAAGAATAAAAAATATTTTTTTAGAATGGAAAATCGGCCAGAGGAACAACACCATGACAATACAAATTAAAAAGCTGCTGCAGTTAAAGGGCTAAAATTACGATATTCAAAAGTTCCACAATATTTTCTGAAGTGTTTAGCTACTATGTCAAATGATTTCCATCAACAAAAAAATAACACACAAATTTTTATTAGGCAAAACCTATGAACAAAATAGTTAAATTTTTAGGTTAGAAATGGATTTTTATATTTAACACGAATCCCCTTTGCCTTGAATAATCCCTATTAGGATACATAAGCCCTCCAGTGGAATAACTATATACTAAATAGACTAATTTTTTTATACAATATTGCTACAAGGGCAGGGCCCAAAAGCCTAGGTGGTCAGAGGAACAATATGGTCAAAAAGGTACAACACCTTCCCCTACAATATAATTTAGCTTGGTGTTTTGCTATAGCAAGTGATGCACTAAAACGAATATTGGGGACTTTTAATATATTATTTAGGTTATTAAATAGCATGAGCTTGAATTTCGTGGTACTTTTTTTAAAGGTCCCAGAGCATTAAAATCCCTAGGGAACTAACTTTTATAATTATATTAGGACATGAGAAGAATGTGTATACCAACATTCAACACATTTTTAAAAAAAATTAAAACCTCCATGGGGTGTCTTTAACAAAAAGAAGAGAAACGGGTATTTGGGGAGGTAGATTCTTTTTATGTTATTCAGCTCATCAAAAACACGTATGCTAATTTCCATCTCCACACCATTTTTGCAATCCATTTTTTAAAAAAATGCCTAACCTTGCCTCTTAAACTCTGACTTGCCTGGACTATATCCGAATAGGAATTAGCAATCAAACAAAGCCTATCCAATTTTGTCGTCAACGTTTTTTTAAATACATAAAATATTACTTTTAAAACAGTTAAACAACGTTATAGAAAAAGCAGAATCAAAACGGATTGTTCTTTAAAATGATGCCAAGCTAGAAAAAATTCATGTACCAACTCTGCAGTGGATTGACATTCAGTAGATTGCAATCTAGAGAAAAGCTTCCGGCTGAGAAAAGAAAATTTGACGAAATGCTGGTAAATATAGAAAAAGAGTTATTTGCAGCACTGTAAAAAAGCCTGTTGTTTTCACAGAAAAACTTTCAGCTAATATACCTTATAATTTACAGAGAAAATATTTTTTATACGAACACACAATTTGTAATTTTAAAATAAACTTTTGCACATTTTTAACCCTATGAGTCCCAGTGATGACATTTGGCATCATGTTTCTGATCATAATTTTAAAAAATAATATGGTTGTCATGTATTGGGATTAATAAAAAATATTTTCTAATAGAGAAAAGTTTGAAGAATCGAATGATGTGCTTTTTAATATCATAAATATGGCTATAGACGATCAGGACATTTTTTTCTTAAATGACGATTCTGAATTGCCATTGGGACTGAAAGGGTTAACATTGTTTTTAGTCAAATATCATAAAATTATCAATATTTTGTGGGCAGTAGCCTAAATACCCCTGTATGACTCTTAAAATATATATTTAAAAATCTTATGCATCCTAAGGAGTATAAAAGGGTGATTTTCATAAAACGTTAACTTTTGTGTCCCTGATCAATTTTTTTCATTAAAAATGTTTATTTGTATTACTTAATGATATTTTTTTTATCTCAAACACTAGCAATAAATAAAAATATGGAAAAACATTTTTCACAGAAAGTGGCAACAATATATTTAATCAATTGTATGAGTAATTTGTAGCCAAAATGTTTACCTACATTACCCACTTTTAACATTTCAAATATCTTCAAACCAAAAAAAAAAAAAAAAAAATTTTAAAGCGCCAAACTGTGCCAACTAACCCCGGCCTCCCCTACTTTCTAATGAACAAGAAGTATCTACCTTCAGCACCATTATAACTTAGTTATTCAATAATTTCTTTCACTGCTTGCTAGAATTTATTGAAATCAGAAATTCAATGCTTGATTTAACTGATTGTAACTTCTATTCCCCTAAATATTTTCAAGGATATTGAATATAGTGGAATTTTTTTGTTTTGTATATATTGTAGTTATTTACATTTGAAGAGTACACGGGAAGAACCAATTGATTTCGTACAAGGCTTTCCTTAATAGCCTCTTTGGGGATGATAGCGAGAAATCGCCTAAACTGGTGTAAAGAAGCCAGTTACTCGCTTTGTTTATCTTTCGCGGCAACCCTAATTCACGCCAGAGTTGAGTGGAACGAGTCACACGTTTGTACTGCAAATGAAGAACCATAAGAAAACCGGTTTCCGGTCACCAATGTCTGCCAAGCAGAGACAATTACGGAAATACTATAAAGAAATCAATCGGTTCTTCCCGTGTACTCTTCATTTATGAACTATGAATAACAATAAAAAATATATAATAATTTTAATGGATATTTGTAGTGTTATTAGATAAAAATTAATTTCATTTATAGATAAAATCGACGGTTTTACAATATATATCCCAGTCTTTACTACTGTGTGTACTAAAACTTGTTATTTAACGGGAAAGTTAATGGCATTTCACTCATTTGATGATATTTTTTTTACTTCATATACTCATAGATCTAAAAAACATATCCACCCATCACATGATAGTGATTAAATTGTATTTAACCCTTTCGGTCCCAGTGATGCCATTTGGCATCGTCATGTTTCTGATCATAATTTTAAAATAATAACAATAATAATAATAACAGGGCTGACATCTAATAGGAATTAACAAACATATTTTATTTTATAATAGAAAAAAGTTTGAAGAATCGAATGATGTTCTTTTTGATATCATAAACGGCTATAGGGGTTCAGAAAAAAAAAATTAAAGTGATAGTGCCAAATTGTCATTGGGACTGAAAGGGTTAACACAAAATAATACAAAAGTAGGTAAAATGTAGTATCTGTCATATATTTATCCCATGCTTTTTTTAATGTAGAAATTTAAAATTGGCATTAAATTGTTTTCTGTTGAAGTTTTATCATTGCGCTTCAATAATTGAATACTTAGATATTTTGTATAGTTGTAATAAATAAAACTTTTGGTGAAATTGAAATATAAAGATGAAATTTTCACAATTTCAGCTGGAAAATGTAAACATAATGAAAAAATAGCCCAATTTTTTTTAAATTACGTAATACATTGATATTTTGCATTGTTTTTCATCTGTTTAGTGTTTATTTAATTTAAATAACGTTTAACAAACTCAAATAACTCGTAATTTAATTTAAATTATACAACTATTTCTGTCTGTTGGTCCTAGCAGATACAAACATTTTATTAAATTCACATAAATAGATTGTTTTTATCATCCCATGCCAAAAGTTTTATTTATTCAAATACATTTTTTTTTTGACTTGATGATAAAAAAAAAATACGAATTGGGGACACAGAAAAATTACACTTTTAAACTTTGGCAAATAATTGGCTAACTTTAAAACGTTATAATCTTGCATGCAGCGTAAAAACATTTTTTCTCCCATGGTTATGAAAAAATCAGTGCATTAAAAAAAATCGAGCATTACTTTATTTTAAAAACTCGAGGAAATTATTTAAATCGGTTGAGCATTGCTCGTCAAATTAACAGATGGGGCTGTTTCACATCGTATCTGGCAACAACTTCGTGGTCTTGTTTTCATTTCTTTTTTCGAATTACTTTTGTTTTGGTATTCGAAAGTGAGTTTTCTAAGAATATTTAGTTATTTTTTAAAATATCAACTTATTGTTGTACTGTTGTTTGTTTTAATCATTTATTAAAGAAAACTTGCATAAGAATGAAAAGTCTTTTTTCATCTATTTCCGCATTCTGATCGTGAATTGAAACCGAAACAACCAATGAAATCGTAGCACGGAAAGAAAATGAAACAACCAATGAAATCGCAGTACGGTGAGCATGACATCCATAAGAAACATTCCCCTCCTTTCAAAAACTTTCACTTTACACACTAGCACTTTTTCCATAAATAACTATTCGTTTTATTTTGGAATCTTTTTTGTGTATAATTATAAAACACGAAAAATTATTATTTAAAAATTCAATGTCAATAAATACAATTGATAATTTTTTATATTTCAAATATTTTTAGGAATAATTTTATGCAAATTTAGTTAAGTTTGCATTTAAATACTTATTTCTCTTCAACATATCAGTGTTCAAAATAATTTTTTTGTTTACTTGAAATTTTTACGTGCCATAAATTTTATTTTTAGACAAATTCGCTGCTAAAAAACTGCTGGGATTACTGGGATTACTAAAATCCAGGATCTTTAGCAAGTTAGAAAATTTATAAAAATTTATTTCATGGTTTCGGATAATCTAAACTTTGATATTTTTTTTTCTGATTTACCGCATACTTCCCAAGTGACAGGCGGATAATAAATGAACAAAAAGTATCAAAAACAAATATCTGTTTGGAAAATCAGAAGATTATAAAAGAAATTAAAATTCTGAGTACAGATGGACACAGACAAACGGACGGAAGTCTAAACCAATTAAAAAAAATTCTTTAGAATTTATAAAAAGTAGCATAAAAATTAAAGTCTCACGCGCGAAAAAAGAGGGATAAAATGCGGATGTAAATTTTCTGAAAATGTCTATACTGCATATACCGTATATATTTAGCAATGCTGCCATTTCCCATAATCTTGATTGTGTAGTTGTATAAACATCACTTTAAATGGATGACGGGTTAAAATTCTTTAAATATTAGCAAATTATAACTTACTATCGTCGCTTACTATGATTTATTATTGGAAATATACTATTTCGTAAATTCGTTATTTTTGTAGTGTTAAAGCGTTCAACCTAATGTAACGTTAAAAAAGCACTGTTTCTTGATATCATAGTTAAAGTATGCAGATCACGTGATAGGCAGATCACGTGACTTCCAATGCTAACGAAGGGACGCGCATTTAGACTGAAATTGGTAGGGCATGGGGCCAGTGTTGCCATCTCTTTAAGGAGGAAAGGGCAACGAAAAAATAAATTTTAATTCTAAAACTTCAAAAAAAAACCCATAAAAATACTAGCTGCATTTTGACATAATTTTAGCGACTTTAAATAAACTTAAAAAGCTTTTCTAGTATTTTTATATATTTTTTTTTGTAATTTTAGAATAAAATGGTATTTTTTCGTAATATTCTTCTTCTTAACTTGGTGGAAATACTGGCCCCTTTCCAATACATTAAAAAGAATACTACGAAAAAATACCATTTAGTTCTAAAATAACAAAAAATTAAAAAATTATAAAAAGTACTAGAAAAGAATTTCAAGGTTTTTTTTTATTTCACCATGGTTATAAAAATATAATTTTACAAATATTTTTGTTACTTATTTCATTATCTAAAATACGCGCACAAAGCAAAACTATTAGTCTCTAATATTAGCTTAAAAAATAAAACTAATTTAAAAGCAAAAAGTTCGTACTAAAGTTCGTAAGTAATTCAGTAAATTCCCAGGAATATTGATTTTTTATGTTTTTGTGTTAATATCGATTGTGGGAAACTTTTTTTTCCGCAAATTTCACCAGGGGGAAATATAACTACTTGTAAATATTTTTTTTTTAATACTTGTTTCTGATTTTAAAGGGAATTCGCCCAAAAATGTTAAAAGGAAACGCGGTGTGGAGGCCAGACGTTCATTCGACATCAAAAATAATGTACTGAATATTAATTTAATAAATAATTAATAACTATATTAATTTAATTTAATAATATAAACTATTAATTTAATATTTCAAAATTTTTAGATATTAGTTAAAATAAAAAATACTTGTATAAAACAGTTATTATTTCAGACGTAAACTGATTAGTTCTTAAATCTGAGTTTAATTTATTAAAATTAACTAGCATAATAAAAATGTTTTTACAATTTTCCAAGGTTACTCATTTACACAAAAAAAACCACCAAAAATTTCTAGTTTAAAGCTATGCATAATAAACAATAACATTGTAAAGAAACTTAAAGACAATAACTTTTATTGAAGATAAATTATTTTTTATAACTAATTTACGGAATACTTTTTTTTATCTTACCTAACATAAAGTTTTATTTGAAAATATTTATGCATGCTAAAAATATCAAGAATAAACTATTGCAAAAGTTTTAATAGCATAAATATGCACATTACAATGCTTTAATTTTGTGTTTTAAATCATTCGAACAGAAATAATATATAATTTTCACAAAAAGTATTGCCCCTGTCAAACTGTTTCACGACGGTAAGACGCTACGCACAGGGAAAAAAAACCAAATGAAGAAAGTGGGTGGAAATGTGTTTTTGATCGATTAGAATTCGATTAAACAATGATATAGGCCTCAAACTCTTGTTATTAATCTTGCACCCTTGAGTTGTATGAATAAATACATTAACTATTGGTATAACTTACACAGGTATTTTATATTCTTAAAACTCTATACTATTATAACTACTGTTATACATTTTATAAGACTTCTTAAGTTGAAATGATATATTTCTATGAAAATGATTTTTAACATAAATTTAGCGCATTGTAGTGTGAGCATTTATATCAAGAAAATATAACCCATAAACTTTACCATCAATAGTGTAACTATGTAGGTAAATTACAATAAGCTAATTTTGTGTTTCAAATCATTTGAAAACAATAATTGGCGCATTGTAATTTACGCATTTATATCAAAAAATATAAACCAGAAACTTCAACTTTCGATAGTATAAATATGTAGGTAAGTTATAATACGCTTATTTTAATTAAAATAATTTAAAAACAGAAATAATATATCATTTCCTCATAAGACATCAAACAATAAGCATTGCCCCTGTCAAACTGTTTCACGACATTAAGACGCTACGCACAGGAAAAACAACCGCATGAAGAAAGTGGGCGGAAATGCGTTGAGCAAGGGGTGGATTGCTAAACAGTAGTAGACTGCGAACTCTTGCAACTAATGTGTTGCCTGTTCTGCTCACTCGTGATTAGTTTATATGAAAACATTATAATATAGCAATTTAAAATTTATTTTATCGAAATGTTATTGATATTTCGAAACGAATTTTATGAATTATTGCTTTGGACAAAAAAAAAGTTTTTTGTTTACTTTTGATTTTAGACATAAAATACCCGTTTCATGAACTGTTGTTTTGGACACAAAATACTGATTTTATAACTTGATCTTAGATGTAAGATGTGCTACCCACTAAATGAAATTCTGTTTTGGACTTTTGGACCTAAAGTACAGATTTTTTTTAACTAGTATTATCAGACACAGGATACTCATTTTATAAACTTTTGTTTTGGACACTGAGTACAGATTTTTTTTTATTCTTGAACTTTTGATTTTAGACATAACATACCCATTTTATTAAGTTTTGTTTTGGACATAAAGAACAGATTTTTGAAACATTTATATTAGACGTAAGATGTAATTGTAAATTAATTTTGGTGTGTATTTCTGCATTATTTACTACTCAACTATATAGAAGAACTTATAAACGGCAGATATGATCTGCTTTGTCAACATGCTCTAAAGGTTCAAGTTAATAGCCAAGAACAGTTTGAATTCCTAAATTTATTAACAGTCTTACAAGCTGGTGCATTTTTCACTATGCTATACACGTCACTACGTCGTATGCTAATTTTTTACTAAAAAAAATGGCTCGCTAAACTATCTGGATGAGGAACAAAACCGTTCTTCAAAAGAAAATGATAATGTTATTTTAACTTGTTTTCAACTTTGAACCAAAAAATCCTAGTGTTTGCTTAAAACTGCGCAGAAAACAGGCATAATAAATAAGTGATTTAGAGGTCACAGTTTGAGAGGCAAATATTTAAAAGAAAAACCAATTTAGGAGTTAAACTGACATAAAAAGGTAACAAAATTAATGTTTTAGACATTTTGTAAAAAAAAACATAGCAAAATGGTGCTTTGAAAAAATGAAATGAATTTATGAAAAAACAGCCAAATAATGCTTCGATAGCCTTAACTTAATGGTCAAAAAATACTTTGGAAGTTATACTCTCATAAAAAATTAAAATATACTCAATAATGCAAAATAATACTTTGTTGGTTACCCTTATAAAAGATAGTCAAAACAATGATTTGGAGGAGGTAATACTTCTATCTGCTCAAAATGCTAGTTAAGAAGGTTAAACTCACATAAAATATTGGAAAAACAATTTTTTGAGTCAAATGTTTATGTGGCCGAAATAACACTTTTTGGTTACTCTTGTACGTGGTCAAAATATTAAAGGGTATCATAGACTTATCTTATAGAATATAATCAAAATTATCTCTGGTAATTATGATGGCTTTAGTAACTGCGAAAAACTTTTTTAATGGATAGCCAAAATAATACGTTGGGTTACACTCTTGTAAGATAAGTCAGTTGCTTCAAAGCGTCTTAACCCTTTCAGTCCCAATGACGAATTGGCATCATCATTTTAAAATTCTTTTATCTGATCACCTATAGCCATTTATGATATCAAAAAGCACATTATTCGATTCTTCAAACTTCTTTCTATTAGAACATATTTTTTATTAATCCCAATAGATGCCAGCCCCGTTAATTTTTAAAAATTATGATCAGAAACACAATGATGCTAAATGACATCACTGGGACTGAAAGGGCTAAAAGATAACTAAAATAATACTTTAGTGTTTGCTCACTTTGGACAGGTACAGGGAACTGGTATACAAAATTTGAAGTCCGTGGTTGTTTCAGTTTGAGCTGTAGATTGGACAGACCAGGTGGAGCAATGTTCAAGAATCATTTTAAGGATTTTATTTTAATATTTGTCTGTTTATAACAGCTTTTTTGCTGGAAATACATATATGAGGATAAAATAATGCTTAGGAGGTCACGGTTTAGATCACCAAAAGAAATTTGGGGGGTTCTACTCTCACCAAAGATAGCTAAGATAATCCTTTAGGTAGCACTCTCATAATGAATGGGCTAAACAATAGTTTGGGGGTCACACTGTCGCACTTTTTTAGTTTTTTTGGTTCATGTAAACATTTTGGGGTAAAGGGTTCCACTTTTACAAGCCCTGAACTTTCCTTGGGACTACAAGGTTCCTAGGGTCTATGACTTTAAAGGACCTCAAAATTGGCTGTAAACCTTGAAGTATGTTTCGCACCTCATAATTTTACTTGTTTTGAGTTTTCTATTACTATATATAATAATCACCCGATTTTTTATATGTTTGATGATTAGATCTTACTTTCCAAGGTCATAACTTTACAGCATAGATATTAAGTAACTATAAATTTCGGGTTAGGGCTAAATCATGGCTCCTGGAATCAGGCCCCAACTTTCCATGGTCTCTTGCCTTACACATTTTTAAAAGGTACCAAAAAAACAAATAATTCTTCGAGTAATATTCTCATAAAGATAGTCCAAATAATATTCGGGTCACATTTTTATTTTGCCAAGTTAATACTTTAGGATTGGGGCTGCACTTTTATAGAAGATAGTCAAAACAAAATGATTCTTCGAGCAACAATCTCATAAAGGGACAACTTTGGAGGTTACACCCTATTAAAAGATATTCAAAATAATGTTTCGGAGATCACACATTTAGTTCCGTAAATAATGCTTTGTGCGTTAAATTTTCATAAAATATAGGAAAAACAATTTTTGGGGCAACACATATATTTGGTCAAACATTATACTTGGGAGTCACTCCTATATGTGTCCAGAATAGTGTTAAGGGGTTACTATCGAGTTATCTCTTAAAATATAGCCAAAATTATCTTTGGTAATTATGATACTTCGAATAAAAATGTAACACTCTAGTAATGGATGGCTTAAACAATACTTTGGGGTTAAAGAAAGTGCCCGACAGAAAGTTATTGAAATATTGCTTGGAAGCCACAATTATTTTGAATCATAATACTAATCTCCCTGCACATAAAACAGGGAGACGTGGAGGGCTTAGGTTTTACCTTAAATAGCCGGACCAGAAGACATGGTCATAATTTGAATAAATCATGCTTTAGAAGTTAGGTAAGGAAACATTTTTTTTTTTTTTTTTTTACAATAGAGTCGTCAATGAGAGGAATGCTTAATCAGACTACGTAGTGTATTCGAAGAGAGTGGAAGATTTTAAGAAGAATCTCGATAGCTACTGGTAACTGGTAAGGAATTGGATATATTTTGGACCAACCTTGCTGGGCCTCTCGCCTATTGTTGGTCAAAAAATTTTGTTTTTGTATTTACAGGTTACTCTTATAGTTGGCCTAGTAAATGTTTTGGGGTTTTGGGTTACACTTTTGAGTCCAAAACAAATTGATTCTTCGAATAACTTTCACATAAAAGGAAAGCCAAAATAATACTTTCACTGTAAAAAAAAACCTGTTGTTTTTACAGTTAACAACTGTCAACTTTGACGCCAGTTAATAACTGTCTTTTTCACAGTTTAAAACTGTATTTTTTACCTGGAAAACTGTATTTTTTAACAGGAAAACAGTAATTTTAACAGGGAGAAACTGTTGGTTTAGCGGAGAGAAACTGTTTAATTAGACGTGCAACTAGTAACAAGATTGAGATCATCGTTAAGCACAAATTCCCAATACTAATCCTCGCGACCGAGTAATTACTTTGTCGCAGACGGTTCAGCTTGAGCTCGCACACAAGAGGTTCCTGGATCAAAACCTGGCCCGGTCCTTACCTAACCTTTTGCTGCGATCCCAATACTGAACCGTCTGCGACAAAGTAATTACTCGATCGCGAGGGCTAGTATCGGGTATTTTATTTAGCAGGGAGAAACTTTTGAATTAACATTTTTTCCCTGTTAAATTAACAGTTTCTCCATGTTAAAATTAGTTTTCCTGTAAAAAAAATCACAGTTTTAAACTGTAAAAAAACTGGCTGTAAACTGTAAAAAAATTAACTGGCGTCAAAGTTGACAGTTTTTACCTGTTAAAAACAAAAGGTTTTTTACAGTGTTTGTGTAACACTCTAATGAACACGAAGCCATGCAAGGCAGGTACTGGGTTCGAACTTACCCAGGAGCAGCAGTTTGATATCCTTGGCCGCCTGGATCCCGTCCTCCTTCAGATTCTTCTCAATCTGCTTGCTCCTGGCCAGCGCGGCCCGCTCCTCGGCGCTCATCGCACAACCCATGGTGATCACACACTCACACACCCCGCACTACAAAAAAACAACACTCCCTTCAGCAGACCATCGAGATTCACGCGAGACCCCCTGTAAACGTCGCTTTGAAGGTACACCACCCTGCGATGTCGGCCTGGCTCCGAAGCACCAAGGGAGAGTCGAAAGTACAGGGGCTGGCTTATCGGGGAAGGGCGGCAGTTCCTGGAACCGCCCTTTAGCGAACAATTAGAACAATTTTTGGAATTATTTTCTTCCACTGGAAACCTTTTTGCGAGGTTTTAAGTTATCTTGTTTTATCTTCACACGGTTTTAAAGAGGTTAAAAATCCAGTTCGCTCTTCGTCTTTTTCTTCGAGCACACACCTGCGCGAGTTTTTCCCTGTCCGTCTTTTCCAACCCGGGGATCTCTCGTTCTTCCTCTCACCCCTTCCGTGGAAATGGGCGAGCTCGAGAATGGGGGGGAGCGGCCAATGGCTGTGCGCGCCACGGGGATGTTCAGGAAAAGTTAGCAGAGTTATCTTGTACCTGTTATTTTGACATGCGGAAATGGATGAAGGATTATTGATGAAGTACTTTTTTTAATGGTTTCAATTTTTTCATAAAGCATGCAAGTTTTGTGGATATTATCGTGACGTAATTGATAACCTTAATAATAATTACTTTTTAGATGAGTTTTAAGCATGCATAGAAATTAAAGTTAGATAAAACTGAAAGAAAAGTAACACTTTTAATTAAAACGAGATATTTATAATTATTGAAATTTATAAATCCTATTTAAGAAAGAGACTATTATTCAAATTATATTTTTAAGATGAATCAATAAAAACCACCGAAGAAGAAAAACAATCAAAAATATAATATAAACAACAAACACAATACTTTAAAAAATCACCAATAACAATCTTCAACAAAAACAACACAAACCCATCACAACAGCTATTCGAAACTAACGTGTCTTTGTCCCCACCCCTACCCCCCTTTTGTATCGGTAACCATGACAACCCGCATCATCGTCGGGAGTCGGGGTATGACGTCAAGAGACGCCATCTTGGCTGCGGACGGGGAAGGGGGGGGAAGAGGGGAGAGTGTTGAAAAAAAATCGATGATAATTCGCCGGTCGTCTGCAATATCGTTTTGTGTGTATATATCGAAAGCACTACTCGGCCGGGGTTGATGCACAGAGAGAGTTATCGTCGCACGAGAGCTACACGGCCGCAAAACGACGGTTAGGTTATGTTTGAATTATCTTCGCACTAGAGCTACACGAGGGCTATTGGCGACGGGCGTCGTATTTTAGAACCACATTCAAGTGACGGGCCGACACCTGAATAGGCACCCAACGCAATCGTTAAGGGCGACATCGTTCGCAGCGTTAGGACTTTGAAGGATATTTAACGTGCACTCCCTAACACAGGGTATTGTTCGTTGGACATTTTTGGCTGCACGGGCTAGGTCGGCATTTATTTTGGCGATGCCCGGACTCGAACCTGGGACCTTTCGCATGCTAGGCGAGTGCCTAACCGACTGGGCTCCCCAGCTATGCGACGGGCGTCGTTATTTAGAACCAAGTCAAGTGACAGACTACCGCAAAGTTTAGTTTATTTGTGCTGCACTGTAAAACGTTACTACAGCTTCATATAGTAACGAAACAACAGTATTTAACGTTACACAAATAAAGAGTTTACCCCTTAAAATCGGTGGCAGCTAGTGCTGACTCCAGTTTTACGGATAAACGGCCAAGATGGCACAACGGAAAAAATGTCCGACGAATATAGAGAAAGTGCACGTTAAATGTGCTCCAAAGTCCCAACGCTGCTTGCGAAGTCGCTCTTAAAGGTTGAGCTGGGTGCCTATTCAAGTGTCGGCTCGTCACTTGACTGGTTACGGGCCGTCGCCAATAATCATCGTTTAGCTCTAGTACGACGATAATTCAAGCTAACCTAACCAGTTTAAAAGTCCAGAAGTGTCGTTACACTGCAAAATATGAATAAACTTCTATTGTGTGACGTTACTCCCTGAATATCAGGTAAAGTTACTCCATAAAACTGAAGACAGCTAGGCTTGCACCAATTTTATGGAGTAATATTATGTATCACCAGTTTTACAGTGTGGGACTTAAAGTAACCTACTCCATAAATGTGGGGTAAAGTTACTCCATAAAACTTGCACCAGTTTTGTGGGGTAAGATTATGCATCACCAGTTTTACAGTGTGGGACCTAAAGTAACCTACTCCATAAATGTGGGGTAAAGTTACTCCATAAAACTTGCACCAGTTTTGTGGGGTAAGATTATGCATCACCAGTTTTACAGTGTGGGACCTAAAGTAACCTACTCCATAAATGTGGGGTAAACTTACTCCATAAAACTTGCACCAGTTTTATGGGTAAGATTATGCATCACCAGTTTTACAGTGTGGGACCTAAAGTAACCTACTCCATAAATGTGGGGTAAAGTTACTCCATAAAACTTGCACCAGTTTTATGGGGTAAAATTATGCATCACCAGTTTTACAGTGTTGGGACCTAAAGTAACCTACTCCATAAATGTGGGGTAAAGTTACTCCATAAAACTTGCACCAGTCTTATGGGGTAAGATTATGCATCACCAGTTTTACAGTGTGGGACCTAAAGAAACCTACTCCAAAAATGTGGTGCAAAGTTACTCCATAAAACTGAAGGCAGCTAGGTTTGCACCAGTTTTATGAGGTAAGGTTGTGCATCCCCAGTTTTACAGTGTGGGACCTAAAGAAACCTACTCCAAAAATGTGGTGCAAAGTTACTCCATAAAACTGAAGGCAGCTAGGCTTGCACCAGTTTTATGGAGAACCTAAAGCAATCCTTAGCATGTGCCCTTTACTGATTTTCCATCTCAAACTATATTCGTGTGTATTTGTGTAGTGGTAACCTTGTAAATTACGCCTTTAAAAACAACCGCTAGGACTAAAAAGGGATCAGGTCCATGGGAGAATTTTTCTCCACTTGTTTTTACTTGCAAAAATTTAGTGAAAGAAGCATACATTGGAAATTTATACGAGGTCATAATCTCTTTTTACATGTAGCAATTCAAATTATAGAAATTATATTTACGGGAAATTTGTTTATTTTTGATCCAACATTGTTGATTGATAAAAAAAAAATTCTTTCAGAACTTATATATGTTTGCACAGTTACTGCGACGCCCTGAGCGAAGTTATCTCTCACCTAACCTTGAGGAAGATACACAAATTGGTCGAAGTGTTAACTTAATTTCACTGAATAAAAATAAAATTTTATCAATGAAAAAATAATTTCTAAAATTTTTTTGTTGGATTTCTGTAGCATAAGAGCATGAATTATTCTTTCATATTTCAAATTTTGAAATTAAGTAAGCATTAACACAACGCAGAAAAAATTATGTGTTATTACGGGAAAGTCTGTCTTTCGACAGGTGATGGTCTACCTTAAAGGGTTAAAATAAATTTTTCTAAAACTACGCTATTATATATTTCAAAATGACTGTGGTTTGAACAAATGTAAGTACTCAATTTTCGCTAATCGTTAAGAAATAGCAAATTAACAAACTCTTAAATTTGAAATTTTAAAAGAAAATTTGCAACGTCGACCCATCGAGGCTTTGTGAGAGGCTCAATAAAATAAAATACGGCCAGTTAAAGACATTTTAAGTTGATGTGGAAGCTTAAACAAGTGTTTACTGCGTACTAACCATGTAAAGTTTCTCTAATTTTCTAAGAAAAACTTTCTTCACCATTAATATAATTTCATAATTTAATTTTTTAACTAACTTGTACTATAAAATGCTTTTAAAAATTACCTTTTCCTATCAAGAATGAAGAGTAAAACAAAAGCCTTTACTTAACGCTCTAATGCATGAATTTTTATTTTCATCCCAAAAAATATATATGTTTCTTTAATACTCACACATTATGGGAAAAATACTTTAAAAAATTTAACTGCATTAGAATTCAAATAATTTCAATTTTTAAAATTTTTTCCATACGACAAAAACCAACTGCAAAATTCCAATTTTGATAATAATGACTAGAAAACTACTGAAAATATTTCAAAATAACCCTTTTTAACTATGATTAATTTTTCAAAACAATTTATTTGTATTTAGTACTAAATATTATTATTCTTTGAATACTGTCAAAAACGCAATTTCACAAAAGTTAATAACCTCACTCTTTAATTTTGAATACATCTTACTACTATCATCTATGAGGATTATTAGTAACTAAAACTTCAAAATGGAATGTAATGGATGAAAAAAACACAGATTTGTCTAGGAGGAGCTCTAATTTATTGAATAAAGTGGATTGTGTTACTTGTTACCAAACGGTAACAGTATGCATTAGAGGGTTAATCGTAGAATTTTAAATTCCAATTTTCAACCCTTTTTTAAAATAAAATGTGTAAATCAGAGCTATAGTCAGCTTTAAAATCAACTTATAACCTTTAAAATATATCTTTCTCTGCCACACGGTATACTTTGAGCTACATTTCAATGGCATGCACTTCGCAGCATTCAAGTGGTGGCTTCACGGTGGATAGCGTGTTATAGTAAGGAAAACGTTTTACAGAGGGGAAACATCGAATGTTAGGGGAAAAGTGTAGTTTTAACAGCGTACGTTATCCAACATGGAGAATATGGGTAAAAAATACTATTTAATTATTATTCAGGAAATTTGCTAAACATAAAACATCAGGAAACTAATAAAATATTTTAGAGGGAATGGGAGCTTAGTCGATCTCCAAAGCGAAGTCTTCTCTCCGTGTTAATCAAATGGGAGAAAAAAAGTTTTCTTAGCCACATTGCTTCGCTGTATTTAATATTTTTGTACAGACGTTTTTTCACATGATGAATGCAGCTGGCTTAAATGTCCTTATAATTTCCTTTTCTAAAATTGCTTCCTGACCTTTTTTTTTTTTAACCTGAATGGTTTCAGACGAATTTATTGGCACAAACTTGCAGTTAGTTAAATGAAAAATAAACAAAAATTTGAAAATTGCAAAGTCTTACCAAATGGTCAAGGTTGTTGGAAAACATCAATCTCGAAAACTAAACCAAACGTAAAAGTAATTTCAGAAGAATGAAAAAATACCTATGGAACTGTTGCCACTAACAAAGTGAAACGTACCCATAAAAATAAGGGAATCCCCGCGGAAAAACTGGTAAATACCGGAATAAACTGGGAAATTCATTTTTTTCAGTTGTATACCTTATCTAGGAAATTCCTTGATTTAATTATTAAAAATTAAGTCCTTGATTAAAATTAAATTCCGTAATTAATTTTTTTAAAATAGATGTCAGTTTACTTTTTTTTGTTAACCACAACAAAGCTAACTAGAAGACAAAGATTGGGATGTAATGTTATAGTATGCCAAAGCCTGGTAAAGTCGTTTGATTTTATTTCGAAATTTAGTAGGCATAACTCAATATTTATCCTATTCAATATTTGAATTTGAATGAATATTTAATACAAGCATATTTTAATAAGTATTTATGGTTATGCAGATGGGGTTATTTAAATTATAAACAAAAGTACATGACTATTATATTATTACCATACATCTATATAATAAGGAGATTTGTCAATTTTTAAAAATATTAAGTTCTAGATGAATGTTTATTAAAATAAAAAATTAAAATCATTTTAATTAATTTCATTAAAAATATAGCATTTAGTAATTAATTGTTTCAATAATGTTTTTCCCAGGACGGCAAATACAGGTTTTTACCATGGTATTTACCGTTGGTGATAAAAACCATGCCAACGTTGATTGAAATACCTTTCTAATTTTTTTGTTTATTAACAGAATATGGAAACTAAATGTGATTAGTATTGTTTAAAAATAAAAAGTTTTCAAAAATGAGAAAAGCATTTTTTAATGTATTAAATTCTTTTGTACAGAACCAGAAATTTGAAGATGAGAACATAACAAGTGGGCACACAAACATAAGGCAGACAATCTTTTGCGATGAGACGGAAGAAACCTAAGGAAAAGAATAAGAGAAAGTCGAGTTAGTATAATTAAGCAATAATAAGACCAAAGTAGTAGTTATTAATTAACAGAGTATGTAGTATGGTTATGAAGTTTAATTTACCTCTGTATCAATACTCTATTTTTTTCTTTCAATTGCCTAATATGAAGAATATGCAGGGCCGGATTTCTAATTAGGCTAAGTAGGCTGTAGCCTAGAGCGGCAAATTTTTGGGGGCGGCAAATTTTACGACCAATTAAGGTGGCATAAAAAAATTATTATAAAGATACTAATATAAATATTTTTAAGAAAGAAAACAACTAATTTACAATTTTGCGTAAATCGTAAACGTATATATTGTATTAATATTTAGTAGTAAATATGGTAATTACAAGGGCACAGTCTCACATTGATCCGGAACTTGAAAGAAAAATAGTAGAACAGTTTAAAAAATGTGCCAAAATTTCACTTTCGATTTAGAGTGCAAAGGTACGTAAATAATTCCAATATGTAGAAAGAAAAAAATAATCAAGAAAATTATATTGGGTCATATTATATGCGCGGCAAATTGATCGTAGCCTACAGGCGGCAAATCTTTAAATCTGTCCCTGAGAATACGGTAATGAAAGTATTGCAATGTGGTACAAAATCCAAAATGAAAATTTTGTGTTTTCTAGGAGGGTGTGGATTTGAAAAAGATGGTTTCCGAACATTCCTGTCTGCCTGTCCGAAACCACTCTACAGCTGGAACTAAAAGAGCTATGGACTTCAAATTTGGTGCACAAGTTCCCAGCAACAGTAGGAGGTCATAATATCCCTTCTTTAAACAGGTTTAAAAATTCTTTATTTAAATTTATATTGTCAATCGACAATATTGATATATTTGTTTAATTTACAGGAGCAAAATGGTTATATATATATTTCCCACTGACCAGAATTTTAGCCATTTGTTGTGATTGTATAGCATTAGCATTGAAACATTTATATTTTTCTTTTGTGTATATTTATGTATTTAAATTTATGATTTTTTTAGGGTTTTTTATTAACTTATAATGTGTCTTATTAATTAGAATTATGATTATTCAGTCGCATATATGGTTTTTTGTAACCCCTTGTGACAAACAAAAATTATTCTTCTGTAATGTTGTTTTGTGTTAATAAAGTGTTTGTTTGTTTAAAAAGGTTTTCCAGAAAAATATGGAAACACAAAGTTTAGCTGCCATAAAACTTTTTAGGTTTTAAAGCAATTTTGAATAATCTTATAATTGAAATTTATCTCTAAATGTACTGATTTATTAAGTGTTATTGCTGTGTAGTACTTACTTTGTACCTTACTAATATGTACACAAAAATTAAATTATGAAATTATGTACACAAAAAAAATTTATTTGAAACTGTGTGTAAAAGTTATTTTTTGGCACCATAATGTTTAAAACTTAACAAAAATAAAAATATATAAAAGAAATTAACGTGTCAGCATGGAAAAATGCAACAAAAAAACTAAAAATTCTGAATTTAAATGATAAGAGTTATCAAACCTGCAGACAAATTAGCAACTAATTGCTGATAAATTACACATTCATATTAAAACTTTACCGACCAGCTGTCGATTATCGACTTTTGATCTTTCCGTTAGATTTGAATAGGTTCAGTCTACGCCTCGATCCAAGACCGATCCGTCTGAAGTTGTCCAGTACTGTGGATCCCTCCAAACCAGAAGCGTTCAGTGGATTAGATCGATCAGATCGAGTCAGGATCACAGTGCCTGAGTTTAGTTTAGTTTGAATTAGCGTCGCACTAGAGCTACACGAAGGCTATTAAGAAACAGAAGCGGTGTCTCAGACAACCTGCGGCTGAGCGGGCAATGAAAGGGAATAGTATGTTCGAACCGCAAACGGTGGGTAAAGTGTTAAAATTTCATAAATTTTATTATTATACAACTAAGCAACAAAAAACTATTTTCAACCTAAAAAGAATCCAAAAAACCTACCTGTTACTCTGGCTCCAGGTTGATGTTATTGCCAAACTTGGCGTAGAGCTGCACCTTCAGATCAGACATCATCTGCTTGATGTTGTCCTGCTTTTCCCTCAGTCCTTTCGTTTCCGTGGCAACGTTGGCTTTCTTCTCCTCAATCATTTCTTGGGCCTCGTCCAGAGTAACGAAGATGAAGACGTCTCCGATGCGGTATGTGGTCACAGTTAAGGAAAGTTAGGTTAGGTTTTGAATTATTGTCGCACTAGAGGGCTATAGGCCACGGGCGTCATATTTTAGAACCACAGTCAAGTGACGAGCCGCGCCTGAATAGGCACCCAACGCAACCGTTAAGGGCGACATCGTACGCAGCGTTGGGACTTTGGAGCATATTTTACGTACACTCCCCACACGGGGTATTATTCGTCGGACATTTTTGGGCTGCACGGGCCGCTTATAGGTCGTCAGTTTTCTTGGGGATGCCCTTTCGCATGCTAGGCGAGTGCCTAACCGACTGGGCTCCCCAGCCCCACAGATAAGGAAAGCGACTGGGCAGCATTACAGATTTTACTTTCTCTAATGGGGCTGCAACATTGGCAGTCAAGCCTTTTGCAGACCCGGCACATTGATTCCCCAGAACTGAGAGCCATTTTTTTGTGGCACCACCTAGGCGACTCTCGCTACCAATTTTGATGCTCAGATTACAAAAAATTTGAGCTCTGTGGATGTTAAAGTTTGACGAGAGAAACCCAAGTCAAATGGGCCCTCCAAGATCTTTTACATGCCACATAATCATATGACATGCATGCTAAAGATATTCCCATCCAGAACATTTGACGGCTCAGCCGGGGCTTGAACCCGCGATCATGGGCTTACAAGTTGACAGGTGTAATCTCTCAGCCACTGAGCAGATTATTACAGATTGTATTTAACATTTTTAATCGAAACTGTAGCCTTCATAAATTAATATTCAGTAGATCCAATGCAGCTGTAAGGGCCTTAGCTGCCCATCAAGGTGTCTTATTTTGTAAAGCTTTTTCATTGTATACCAATAAATTATTATTATTATATTTTGCAGAATTATTTGCTGTTTGAAGAATAATTATGTGCACATAATTATTCTTCCAGTGGGTGTGATGGTAAGTATATACACCAAAATGCAGAAATTATTTGAAGTTAGAAGAATAATTATGTGCACATTTTTGCATAGCATCTGTTTTGGCAATATTTGGTTAGCTTGGAAAATGTAAAAAACGCCGAAAATGACACACCCTTCTCATAAATATCAACATGGAAATCGGTAAAACCTGATATTTTTGAAATATTTTAAAATAAACAGCAACTTAAGACTAAAAATTAAATCTAAATACTTATTCCAAGGGTAATTGGTTAACAGACCGTAGCCAAATGTCTGTCGAAACGAACAAACAGACGAACAAAAAGTATGAAAGATAGAATTATTAAGGTTTGATGGATAGAACTGAATTTAGGAGGGGGTACAGAGGGAAAAACATCTTCAATGCCTATTTTTGTTTTATAATCATTACAAATTTTTAAAAGAGTAGCCTAAAAATGCTTCGTCATTTTTAAAAATAATTATTAAGAGGGCAAGTCAGGAAATTGATGTTACTGTTCCAGATCTACTAATTTTAGCCCTTTCAGCCATTTGGCATCATCATGTTTTTGATCATAATTTTAAAAAATAATAAGGCTGACATCTGTTTGGATTAATCAAAAATATTTTCTAATGGTAAAAAGTTTGAAGAATCGAATGTTTTGCTTTTTGATATCATAAATGGCTATAGACGATCCCAAATTTTTTCTAAAATGATGCTGCTAAATTGTCAATGGGACCGAAAGGGTTAATTATCATTTTCTAACTCGTAGTCAGCATTATATACCACTAGTTAGCCTGTGTGCGATGCCATTCAACTAATTTTTACTATTAATTACTGCATGAATTTTCATCATGACTTTTTGAAGGAGTGGGTTGCGATAGTAAATGTATAAAAAAAAATTTTAACATTGAGCACAAACAAAAGGATATGACACCTTGTCTTTCTCCATTGAAAGTAAGAGGTCGGATTCCGCATCTTCAAGGGCTTGCAGTTCATTCTGAAAATAAAATTTACTTTAAAACTTTAACCAAGGTCAAACCATGAATAAAATAGTACAAAAATACTAAAATAAATTTACTATTTAATAAAGTCATAAAAATCAGGGCTAAAAAAAACTCATTAATTTTACCATGATAAAAATTATTTGACCCTGTTTTTCGAAGACGACATTTGAAGACTTCTGTTTATGTTTAATGACACAGTTAACGAAAACACAATCAAGTTATCTCTAAGCACAAGAGTAATGCGTACGAAATTAGTGACGTCATCGGAAGGGAGAAAGGAAAAAAGGTCACTTCGAGAAAAATTTGCCAGCCCAAAAAATTTAAGGACTTTTCAAGGCTGATAATGTTTTTCAAGCACTTTCAAGACCTTGAAAATCAATGCTTATTTTTCAAGCACTTTCAAGACCTTGAAAATCAATGCTTATTTTTTAAGCACTTTTCAAGGTTTTCAAGGACCCTGTGATTACTTTAACCTATTTTTTTTTTTGTTAACACTCTTTCAAATCCAACGTATCTCTCTCCATATACTAAGCTTCCAAACAGCAATCAATTCTGACTAACAGTCATAATTCAACAAGTGGAGCATGAATATTTTATTAATTTCTGAAATCTGTTTCTTGCCATAATAAAACAGATCAGAACTCGAATCTAGTAAGAGTAACTCACCTCTTTGGCTTTGAGCTCATCCATGATGTCTTCTAACCTGGCATTATGCCTTGCAAACTTGTTGATCTTCTGCTGGTCCTCGAAAGACACCTGCATCTCAGTTTCCTAAATTATGAGGGGGAAATGAGGGATTTATCGATTCTTTTTAGGGATTTTTTCATAGCAGGATAGACACTTAAATCCCTGGACATCATCATTATCTAATATAAAATATTCATTGACTTTAAACATCAGTGAATTACAGATGTTTATAAAAAATCACTTCTTTTCCATTAAACAGGCACAATTAACTCAAAATCGTCATGAATTGGATAGATGAATAGTACAGGGGAAAAACCGTTTAATTTCCTAGAGAACTTTCCTCAGAAAGCCACTTTGGCGATGATAGCGAGTAAATGCCTAAACTGGTGTAAGGAAACCAGTTTCTACCTACCGAGATTCACGGGATGCATGATCCCGACGCTCGGACCAAGCGATGAAGAAAGAGATAAACGGGTTTTCTGATGCCAATGTCCGCCAAGCAGACACAATTATGGGATGACTCCAATGGAATCAAGCGGTTCTTCTCCTATACTCTTCAAATGACAAATTTATGGTAATAAAGGCTATTGGTGACGGTTGTAATTTAGAATCACAAGTCAAGTGTCAGGCCATAACCTAAGTAGGCACACAAGGTCCAACACAACCTTTTCAGGGGGCAACATTGCCCAGTAAAAAACATATATTGATTTCGACAAGGATGCTTCAAACATTTACAACTTTCAGGCAAATTTATGTAATTTTAAACAGAACAATCAGGGTTTGAAATTAATAGTCATTTGTAGTAAAATACAACCAAATCCGACAGTTTTCCAACTTTAAAAAAACTTATTCACTACCATCGCAAAAAAAATCAATATCAACTTTCTATAGTGGTATATCGTCTCTTAAGTTCCCACATGTGCTATCTAACTTTGCAAAACAGTAGAAATTTACTGAAAGGTAACCCTTGGAGAACTTTCCAAAATTGCGCCAAAAATCGGCCGACAACCCAACCGAAATGATAGGACAGGTTAGGATAGGTTTGAATTATCGTCGCATTAGAGCTACAAGAGGGAGAACCGAAAAACGTGTTTGTTCATTTAACACAGGCTGTTCGGACTTTCTTGTTGCATAATACGGTCTACATAATGTAATGCTGAGATATGTAACAAGAAAGTCGGAACAGCCGGTTTTAATTAAGCATGTTTTTTCGGCTCTCCCTCGCGTAGCTCTAATGCGACGATAATTCAAACCTATCCTAAAAAATCCTTTCATTTCGGTTGGGTTATCGGCTGACTCTTGGCGCGATTTTGAAAAGTTCGCCAAGGGTTACCTTTCAGTAAATTTCTACCGTTTTGAAAAGTTAGATAGCACATGTGGGAACTTAAGAGACGATATGCTCTTTGACAAATAGTAAAAATTTCGAATTTTATCGCCAACCAATGAACTAGGATTTTAAGTTAAGCTGATATGACTGGTCTGTTCATTGGCGACATTTAACGAGCCCGAAGATTTAAATGTCTGGTCTTCATACATATCAAGTTGAATGCAAAATTTGAAGTGCAATGTTTACAACATTCAAGCATTTTCGTTGTTTTGTAACCAGTATCCCAAAATCGGGACCTATTATTGTAACTCAGCTGTTCCGCATTTTATTGTGTTTTTTAAGGGCATATCGCACTGATTTAGTGACTTTTAAGCAGCTTCACTTATTTCAAATGTGAAGAATCTATATTTTCTCTGGGACTTCCGTATATATTCATAGAGACATAAAAACATTTAGAAATCACGATAATTAACCTTAAAACAAGAAATTTTTCATTCGTTAAATTTCACTATTAAAGTAAGATGGAAAAACAGATGCTTTGCCGAAAGTTTAAATCCAACTTGTAATATCTTATATCTACAATAAAAATAAGTCCTAACATGCTATATAATGAAATCAAAAAATAAACAATTGGCATTACTCACACTTTTTGCTGACATTTGAGTGACAGTATTTTATTTATAGCAAAAAATATCAATAAAAACGATATTTTGGAGATTTACTGTTTGGGTTGGTTGGTTGGTAGACATTTATTTTCAGGCCTGTGTGCTTGGTCGCAAGGACCCGCTTATAAACCATCGTCAAGTAGGATAACACAAGACACACACAAACACATATGACAGATGTTGCTATCTGTCGCCACATCCGCAATTTAATCCCGTGGAAGGGAAATTTTCTCCAGGGACCTGTACCCATGAGAAACTGCGCAATAACCGCCCACAGGACTTTCGGACCCAAGAGATTTTACGAGCACGTACTCCGCATATGCTCGACAAACACAAACATCTATGCCTGAACGGGATTCGAGCCCGGACCCAGCAGCTCCAGATGCCAATGCCTTAACCACTACGCCGCCGGATCAACTACTGTTTGGCTGGAGAGTTTTGTAGCTGGTTTACTGCTTCAGTGCTTCCCGGAACACGTTGTGAATCCTCGGCTATGACTTTTTACATTTAACGATTAAAAAATACTTTTATTAAAGCAATGCAGTATACTAATATTTTTGAATTGTAAATGATTATACCGTTGAAAAGAATCCAAAAGTTAAAAAAACTGTATCTTCTTTCTTGTTTTTAATCGCGCTTTAATAAAAAGCTGTTAGACTTAGCATCCCTCAGCCCCACTAAATTACAATTTGCGCGTGCGCGTATTTTGACCCTAAACGAATCTTTTCCAGTAACCCTGGACAATCTTCGCCAGTTGGCGATCGTTTAGATTTTATTAGGAATTAACAAGCAGCAACGAAAGCACAAACAGTGATTAAATTAAATATGAATACTTATTCAGACATAAATAATGTTTTAATGGATTTATTACGAGAAAAAATTTCAATTAAAATTTTGTTAAATTCCTAAAATAGCCAATGCAGCAATACTTTGCTAAACTTAGCAAACCATCCCATCCCCTGGCTTGTCACGTGATAAAAATAAACCAATCAATTTGTAAAATTGATTTATACTCTAAACGGATAAGAGAGATGTGCTAAGTCTAGGTGCTGATTTTTTATATTAAACAAAGATCCAAACCAGAAAGTGAAAATCTTCAAACAAACAAGAACTTTTCTAATATTTCGTTTAATATGATTTCATTGTAAAAATTACTTATGGGTCGTATATTTTGTTAAGAATTAAATATTTACTCGTGTTAATTGTTAATTTCACTTGTTCAACAATAAAGCTTAACTTCCCAGTTGGTGGGGCTTTTATAATTTAAATTATTGCATGTAACCGTATAAAGTAGTTAGTAATTTTTCGAGACTGTTAGATTGATTTTCACTCGTTAGATTGACATTTTCGGGTTAAAATTTAGTTTTCTGGTGCGATATTACCTAACAAGATTATACCATTCAATGTTATTTTAAATAGTATAAAATTAATGCTCCTATACTTAAAACTCGTATATTTAAAAATAAGGTAGAAATTTACTGTACGGTAACCATTGGCGAACTTTCCAAAATCGTGCCAAAAGTCCGTATTCTGGCGACTTTCGACGTCATGCTCTCTTCGCAACGAACGTTTTTCGGCAACCCTATCTGACCGTTATGGGTTTCGTTCGAAGTCAGACAGGTTCCCACAAAAAACTATTTATCGCCAAATCTGAAAATCGCGCCAATAGTTACCGTACAGTAAAGGGTAACCAAAAATAAATGTAGCAAAAAAGGATTTTTTTTATCGGAAACACAACTAATAAAAAATACCAAACAAAATATTCCATTGTTTATCCTTTAGTATTTCTTTAATTTTACTTTTCAGCCATGTTCCCGCCTCTGGAAATGAAGCAGAACACAAAGCTTTTGGGATGGAGTTCCAAATACATCAGTACATTTCAAGGAATACTGAATGTCTGTCAAATCGTAAGCACTAAAAGTTCTTTAGCCTCGGATTCATTTCAATCTAGAGTTAGTTTTGCTAACCAGTAAATGTGTTGATGGTGAGGAATTGCATAGTTATTTATTAAAATAAAATTCAAAAATACAGTTGTAGGACAATTGGATAATCTCTTGTCTACTATCACTATTACTTCCAAAGGTAGCAATTCCTCATTTAATTTCATATTGATGCCAATTGTTTAAAATGTCGGATGTTCACACATATAATTTTAATGGAAAAAATTTAATATGCATTACATAACTGCCATGCATGTATTTTTTTTTTTTCAAAAGTCTTGTGTATTTATTATCTATATGTTCCAATTTGTATAGTCTGTTATGTTGCTTGCAGCTAATTATGAAAGCCAAGTTCCATTATTATCTTTTAAATATTGTTTTAATGTATTAAAATCTATTTATTATTTTAGAAGCCCTAATTTTTACAAGGTTTGCATCTCTTTGTCAAGCTTGTCAGGTCAGAGTAAATACAATACAATCAAGGGTGTAGCCAGTTTTTTTTTTTTTTTTTAAGGTTAAATAATAACAAAAAAATCCCCAATAAATATCCAAAGCTGTGGTAATAGAAATAATTTAATGCTGGTTTTTTGCTCATATGACTTTGTAGTCCAGTACATATATTTAAAGTTAAAACATCAATTTGAATACGAAACCTCATGTAGCCTCTTAGAAGCATTATTTGGAGACTTTGACCAGTTGACTACCTATGTGTGTAAAAATATATTTTACCCATGGAAGTGTTTCTAATTTTTTACTGTATTCTAGGATGATCTTATTTTTTTTAATGTCGAATCCAGTCTAGCTAGTTGCATACCTGCCAACATTCTTCATAGCCCTGTCCGTAGTGTTTGTAGTCACTAAGAAAGAAATATAACCCTGATCCCACGACAATTAAGCTGCCAATTAGTAAATATTATGAGGAGTTGTGGTTTCATTGAAAAATTTTTTAAAAAAGAAAACTTAAAAAAAACTGAGACCTTATGTGATTACGCCTACAACTAGCAAATATTGCTGGGTGCTGAGGCTGGTTGATAAATCTGATCATAGCTAGAACTATAAAAAGAACTCTAACCTACTGTGATTACTCCTCTAACAAGCAAATATAACTGGATGTTGAGGCTGGTTGGCAAATCTGATCTGATCATACAATTGTGGTTAGTTAAGTTTATTTTGCACATGAATATAAAACCAGCTTTGATCCGCATTTGAACCTTTTATTTCCACAAATGAAATATGTCGATAAAATGTTTGGATTCTAAAGAAAATCCTATGAAAACCCTCAGCATTATCTTTCATGGCCGATAAATTACTTTAGTAAGTGCAATAGGTCACTGATACCAAGGCAAAAAATCTCAAAAATACATTTTTATGAAAAAAAGTGAAGATTATCCGTAGTTTAAACTGTGTTTCCATAACTCCCAGTTTAATACTCTTCTGCAGAAACTATGGACAATCCATAGTAGTTGGCAGGTATGTAGTTGACACCTATTTCGAAGCACACATGCCTGAAAACATATGTCTACCAACCAACCACCTATTTCTAAAATAATACTGTTAAAAATTAAAATCTTAGTTGCATGAAAACTTTTAAAAAAATGCTTTTTGTTTATTTGGCCCGTTTTTTTCCTATATAAGTGAGATTAAGCACTTATTTACTGAAATAATAAAGCTTCCATCGATAACTAACCAGATTTTCCACTAAATAAAGTCTATGACATCCACAGGTACTTTCCTGCGTCAGCATCCACCTTCTAAGAGACACCTGCCGGCCAGCCTACTCCTCTTCTTCTGGTGGCTTTGTGGGTAGCGCACACGAGACCTACTTCTACCTCTGCAGTTTCGCCTCGCTCGTGATCACCTGCGTTCTGCTTTTCTCTTTCTCTGTGTCGCACATGTCGTTTATGCTGGCGGAGAAAACTATAGTGGTAAATGGGATTAGTTTTGTCTGTTTTTTGTTGTAAGAGTCAAACTGCATTTAGGCCAACATGATTAGTTCAAAATATTGTTTATTTGAACTATATTGAAGTGCCCCATCTTATTTAAAAATATGACTTGGGATAGGACAAAATGCACCTAAATGGGAAGGGGAGCAGATGCTGAGTCTCCCAACCAATTTTTCTTTGTGTTATTCTAATGGTAAAAATTATATTCTAAGCCAAATTACTGAGACTGTATTGAATATTTTTACAAACGGTTTTTATATGATAAATGTAGCTAACAAAGCTCTATAACACCACTTTTTGAAATGAGCTCTAAATTATTTTTTCAGCAAATAATTTTACAACAAAATATTCAAACTAATCAAACCCTGTGAGCCACCTACATTTTTCTTATAAATAAGTATTCGTAAAAATATTTAATACAGCTAATTATTTGACTGAGAAATATTTTTGTTCACATTAGAATTAAATCAAATGGAAGGCTTTGATTTGGAAACTGGGCTCCCACATTCTTACCCTTATGATTAACTAATTATATCGGTACCTTGTGTCCTCTTTTTTTAAAGTAAATATTACTGATCTTATTTTTGTAGAACCGTGTTGTTTTGCAGAATGTCCTATGTTTGAATTCTTTATTTTTGTGAATCTCTAGAAAACGCTTAAAATCTTCATTAGTACAACTGAAACTTGCAGTTCAAAAATCTATTAGAATATTGCCATTTATGTGTGTTAATATAAAAGACAATTCATGTCTATCAAGGTTAATTGCAATAAAAATTCTAGTCGAACATTATTAATTCAAATAACAATTTCAATCTAACAAGATTAATTATAATAAAAATTCTTTAATATATCATGGTTTATTAAAATAAAACTATTCATATCTGTCATGATCCAAATAAATTGTAGAGTAATTTAAGATCATAGTTAAAAGATCTGCCAACTCTCCGGATCTGACAATACTGAATTTTTGACTACTTTTTTGAATTTATGTCTCAATTGCCAGAAGTGGGGAAACATTAAACTTTTTCTTGGCGCCCACAATAAGGTAAATGGTTATTAATAAGTTAAATATTTAGTTGCCCGGTTGATTGCGAAATGTCGTACTAAAGCAGCTCTGTGTTTATGAAATACCTAATTAGCATTCCCCCCCTTTGTTTAGTGTGTTGTGTTGTGGTCTACGTGTTGTCTCTTGTCTTTCCTGACGAGCCTGGTCTTGTTCCTGTACGTGAATGCCGCCAACGCACTGGAGGTCTTTGGATATTCGCACAAAATTGCTGCAGCTGTAAGAAAACATATCTATACTTCACTCAATAAAACTGAAGAGTCCAGGGGAAGGGCCCCTTAATTGACTAGGAACCTTCTGTACTCAAGTCTGCTTGGCAGACATTGGTGACAAGAAACCAGTTTCTCTCTTGGTTCTTCTCAAAGTACAAGTGCCATATTTGTGCCTCATGTGAATCACGGTTGCCGGGAGGGAAGAATCATGCGAGAAACTGATTTCCTTACACCAATTTAGGCAATGACTCGCTACTGTCGCCAAAGAAGCTTGATACAGACAGGTACCCTGTTGATGAAGGAGTTTTTCTCCTGGACTCTTCAAATATGGTCCACCTATTAAGAATCTCAGTAGCAAGGTGTGATTTGCATAGGTTAGAGAACCATAAGTTTTACCAAGCCATCAATATGTGGCATCAGAATGCGAAAGATGACTTATGATATAAGCGCGGGCCAACTGGACTGAACAGAAACTCTGGAAGGAGCATCGAAACGCTCGCCAATAGGGTCGGTGAAGCCCGGCAACCCTGGAAGAGCAACCCAATTTTTGCCGCCTATCCTACACTTTACCTGGTAAAATAGGCATTTTAAACCAACTTTTTCAATAATTTTTTTAAACAGAAAATTGATATGTTATTGCTTTAGGAGGTTCTTCATATAATGAAGTTTCGAAAATATGTTCTTTTAAAAAAATAGAATTGCAGGAACAATCTTTGAAACTTAAATTCCTTGGAGTACTATTCTTGGAGAGTGATTTTTACATCCAATGCAAAGTGTCAATTGTAATCGGCGAATTCATACCAAATGTGGCACATATTCTCCCTAAAGCTGTTGCCAAGTGACCCAAATGTAGGCTTTACCAACTTATCATGGGAAGCTCCTTTCAGAGTTTCAGTTCAGTGGGCGGGCCACTGGTGGCAACTCCTTTCGATGAGACAATCTAGCACGGGCCACTGGTGACAAAACACTGTGATTTTTGCTTTTTTGAGTTTCTTAAAAATTCTTGAAAAGTTTAACTTGATATTTACTCCTACAAATAACTATTACATGAAAAATTACATTTTTCCTAAATCTTAGTTCAATTAAGACTAATTTTGGTTCCACGTAAAAAAAAAGCAATATGCCCGATTTTGTTAACTTTACTTAGCATGGATCATGAAATCTGAAATACTAAAAGCAACTAAATATTTAATTTGAAATAAGTTGTAAGAAAAAATTTGACTAGATTATTTCTTTTCAGATATTAGGATTTATAAATTCAGGGCTCTACCTCATTAATGCATTAAAGACTTATAGGTCATGCAAGAGTAGCTGGTCTTACCTGTGTAAGCATATGGTTTCTTTCTCTCTCTCTCATCTTATATAGATCGTATTCAAGATTTAGTTTTCTCTAAAAACATCCGGGACTGAAGCTGGTCATCTTGATCTAAGTTAACACATTTAACCTCTTAAGACCCCAGCAAAATCCTACACTTATTCTTCATCTAAACATACTTTTTCCTGCAAATATATGCTAACAAGTATGTTTTGCAAAGAAATTGTTTAAAAAAAATGTTTTTAGTTACTGCGAGTCACGCCTTACATTCTAAAAATAAAAATACACATTTCTGTGCTATAAATGCAACAAAAAAAGCGGTATCACTTATTTGTAATTATCAGATTATTTTAACATTGTTTTTAATGCAAAATGTCGTTAGAATTAACTACTAAAACAACTTTTTGAAAAGTTTGAAAAAAAATTAATATTTTTTTTTTTTAAACTCAAAAATCGTATTGACCCTCGTTTAACTTCATTTCTTATGGAAATAAATGGCTGATATCTGCAATCAGAGGCAAAAAACTGATATTTGAATCTTCTTGTAACAGATCAGGTTAATTTCAGAACTAATTAACGTGTTAATTGTTTCTGGGAAGTTTTTAAAAAATATTCTCAAGGGACGTCAGGTCACAAGAGGTTAAGAGTCAGTTTCATATAGCTACTGCATTAGTTTTGAAATTCAAACTTCTGCAAAAGTATTTTATTGCTATGTAAGCATATTTTTTACATATATGATAATCACCATAACAGCAAAACAAATTTAAAATGAAGGTATCATGTAGAATGAAATCTGGTTATGTAATTATTAATTAATAAAATGTATGTGATCATGATTGTGACATTAAAAATAGTGTCACAATCTTCAGAATATTTTGGGGCATCCTTGAACTTTATTAATTAAGAAACAGGAATAATATCTTTACTTCAAATTTTTTTTATTGCTTTTATAACGATTCTTATACCAAGTGAAAGGGGGCTGCTTGAAATACTTAAGGCTGCTCATCACCCCCATACCCCGTCCTCCTTCGATCGGGCTTGCTAATGTTAAGTCTATGGGGAAAAATGGTTTTTGTTCCCAAAAAAGTCAAGAACTTATAGTAATATTTTGATGCGGTTTTTTTAAATTCATAAAACTCCAATAAAGTGGTGCTTTTAGAGGTTATTTTTTTTTAAAAACTATACTTTCCTTTTTTTAATAGAAAAAAATTTAGTTAAAAAAAAGTAAATAACATTTAAAAAAAAATAACCTCTAAAAGCACTACTTTATTGGATTTTTATGAATTTAAAAAAAACGCATCAAAATATTGCTATAATTTCTTGACTTTTTTGGGAACAAAAACCATTTTTTCCCCATAGACCTAACATTAGCAAGCCCGATCGAAGGAGGACGGGGTATGGGGGTGATGAGCAGCCTTAATTAATATACACCTTCCAACATCGTAAGTACAGCTCAAAATAAGTCAAAAGAGTTTAATTAATAAATGTACTTAAATTTAAATTTCAGGAACACAAGATTGGAGAAGCACAAAATTTAGTTCCAGATCTGATATACTCACCAAACAAGCTTATTTTTGGTGAAAGACTGCATCTTAAGAATGTCATACAAGCTTTATTTGTGGCAACTAACACATACTGAAAATCCTATGCAAGTTATCTTATTTTATGTACTTATAATCTTATTTTTGTATGAGGTGATACGTCATTATCAAAGTGATTTATGGCAACAACGTTATTTGTGGCAACTAACAAATACAGTAACCCTTCGCAAAATCATTCCTCTTTACATTGCACATTCGGATATATCTTGTCTCCCTTGTATCGTGTCTCCCAATTTTTTTCCCCAATACATATGAAGGGTACGCAGGAATAACCGATTGATTTATTAGGCGGAAGCCCGCAATTGTCTGCTTGGCGGCAGAAAACCTGTTTCTCGCTTTCTTCTTCGCTTGGTCCAAGCGTTGGGATCGCCAATCGCCTGAATCTCGGTAGCTAGGAACCACAGAGATGGTAGTTTAAGTATTAGCGTGGCATATCACGTGACCTACAACACTGACTACATTGGGGCTCTTCTGGGAGCTCCTTGCGCGTCCCGTCGTTAGCATGGGAGGTCACGTGATCTGCCACTCTATTACTTTAACTACGATCTCTGTGGTAGAAACTGGTTTCCTTACACAAGTTTAGGCGATCACTCGCTATCATCGTCAAAGTGGTCTGCTAAGGAAATTTCTCTGCAAAATCAATCGGTTTTTCCCATGTACTCTTCATATGTACTGTCTTAAAATCCACAAAAGACACAAGGTCAAGATAGGCGACAGGTCTAGATATAGGAGAGAAAAATCAAAACATATAACTTTCGATTGATATTTTCCTAGAAAATGAGTGAAATATGCATATTATTACCTGTGCATTTATGTGTAATGTTTATACTAATTAATAATAATAATTCCTTTCTGATTTTTTTAGAGGAGTTATAGTATTTAATATGATTTCGTATTATCTTTTAAATACATACTGAGCTTTAGTTTAAAAACTTTGTTGAGAGTATAAGAAAAATCTAAAATATAGTATTTATCAAATCGCTCGCTATTTCACAGATTCGGTCATCTGTCGGCTTTATTTTATTGCATGTATTCGATGTTTATTACAAGGCCACATCTTATATTATTAATGTGTTATAAAAACGTCATTTGTTGCAACCAACATTTACCCAAAAATATCTATGCAAGTTATTTTTTTTTTATTTTATGTATTCTATGTTTGTATAAGGTGACACCTTCCTTATATAATTAAGGCACTATAAACACGCAATTTGGTGCAACTGCTAACATTTATATGAGAATCTCTATGCAAGTTATTTTTTATTGTATTCTATATCAAAGTTAATAAAATACTACAGCAATAATTTATTGTCTTAATTTTTTTGATGTCTACTTAGGGATGTAAAATATATTTGTTCTGCTGTACACAAGAATCAGTATAAAAAAAAAGTTGAGCCACATAATATACTATTCCTAAAAACATTGATAATTGAATCCGCAGTTTAAAGAAAAGTGCACTGTTTTTATTATATGAAGGGTAAGCCTCTTTAAATGAATAATGAATCCATTAATGATTGGCAAGAAGTTTTGACATGCATAAAAATGATCTTTCTGTTTGTTTAGTTTGAATTATCATCGCACAAGAGCTGCACGAGGGCTATGGTGACGGGCGTCATATATTAGAACCACAGTCAAGTGATGAACCGAAACCCGAGTAGGCACCCAACGCAACCATTAAGGGGGACATCTTACGCAGTGTTATAACTTAAAAGGATATTTAAAGTGCACTCCCACCACACAGGGTATTATTCGTCGGACATTTTTGGCTGCACAGGCCGTTTATAGATAGGCAGTTATTTTGACGATGCCTGGACCCGAACCTGTGACCTTCCGTATGAATGGCGAATGCCTAATTGACTGGGCTCCCTAGCCCCTGAGCTTTCTCTTTAAATAAACCTAAGTAAACTTATGAGACAAAGGAAGTGCTGAACAATCTATATAAGACAGATTACAAGAAAAAAAAATTTAAAAACTTTAAGTTAATGATTTCATTAAAAAAATTGATGTGTTAATGGTACTCACCAAGTCTTGGATAATCTGTAAAATATGTATGCTTAAAAATGTGATTTTAATTTGGAATTTTTTTTAATATATGCTTTGAAAATAATGTTCTTTGACTTGAAAAAAAAATTGTATTTTGAAAAATAATGGTTACTGGTTAGTAAAATGAGTTAGTTTAAAAAAAAAACATAGTTTAATTCAAATGTATTAAATTACCGAAACATAAAATACTTAAGTTTTTCATGTGACTTTTAAATTGCACAAAAACATGTGTTAGTTGAAATCATTAAAACCACAAAAATAAAACTATTAATTCACATTTTATTTAGTATTGACATGTTATAATTAAAAATCACTAAATCACTCTACAATATTTACACTGTGCTAGAAGGGGAAAAGTTTCCCATTCTAGCTTGATTGCCATTTTTTTAATATATATCAAGTACATTTATGGTTAGGAGAGCTCCAAGTATAGGGTGATCTTATATTACATTGCCACCTCTTCAGAAAAGTGGCAGATATAGGTATAGTTAAGTGGATATGTGCCTATAAAATACCACCTAATGGCAAGATCCGGGATAAGACTTCGGGTTTTTTTATTAACTGTAAGAAATCGAAAAAAACACAATAATTAAGTTTTTTTAGGGTTGGGTTGATTGATGTCGAACTAGAGCTACACATGGGCGATTGGCTAACTTCTACAACCACATTTTTGTCGGATTATAAATATACTGCAAACAGGCTCATAAAAATGCTAAAATATACCTTTAAAGCATATATGATTTAAATAACATTTATATTCTTAAGAAGATTTTTTAAAGAAAGAATACTTTTTGGGGAAGTAAACATGCTTTAGCCTTAAGCATGCGATGAGGCAATGTAAAAAGTTAGCACTCTACACTTGGAAAATAATTTCATAAAATTTATCACAAATAAATTTAGGGATAATGTTGACATGTTTGCACAGTTGATAAATCGATAAAAGACAACGAAAAAGAGAAAAGTTAAACATAAATAAAATCATAATTTGACTACAGGTCAGATACATGTACACATGTCACATACAGTTGCATTTAAATGATTTAAAATAAATATTCAGAATTATAGTTTAACGCAAAGTTTCCTTGCAAGGAAGCCATGACCACGGGCGGAGCAATCAGATGAAGACAAAATAAAACGGCTGACATTTTCTCTTCATTTGATCGCTGTGCATGTTATATACAGTGGTGGCCAAAAGTGTGGACACTTTTGAAAGTTTCATATTTTTCACTTTTGTGTGATTACAGAATATATTAATTGTATATCAAATTAAAAGTAATTTAATCTACAGTATTACAATATCTGTATTACGAATAAGTTATGCAACTAATAGTATGATCTGTCTTAGTTTTGCAAGTCATTGAACCACCAACTTGGATTGTAATTTCAGCATAAGAGAATCCATTGATTGTGCTTCTTTGTTCAACTAAAATGAACATAACTTTATTTGTTATACAGATACTTTAATTCTGTGTTTTTAATGAAATTCTACATTAAATTACCTTCAACTTAATATTTAAATGTTTGTATTTAGCGAAATTTAATCAATGCAAGAGCACAGGTAACAGTTGAAGCACGTGAAACTTTTAAAAAAATTCCACACTTTTGGCCACCACTGTAACTCTGCCTGAAGGCATGGCTGCCGTGCAAGGAAACTTTGCAGTTAACTATAGGTAAAATCTAACGAAAAAGGGTAAACATACAATAGAGAAGCATTTAACACAACTATTATCTACACAAAATGCAAGAAATTGGTGGTTTTAAAACAGATCTAATAAATAAGGACCCATGAAAGTAATGAAAAGATCATGTATGCAAACGAAACTCCACTCATCCTATAGTTTCTCATTCTATTCTCGGGAAATCTTTATAGGGTAGACTGACCAGTGAGTGAACAGGCCCCAGTGAATGAACAATTGGTGAATACATTTAAAAATAAGGATTGAAAATCATTCAACTTTATGGATTTGCAACACTGACTTCATCCCATCTAGTAAGAAACTATCTGACATATGATTAGTTGTCCTGGTCATTATGTCCTGGTGTTTATTCACTGGAGAACGCAGCGCCTTAAACGTTAATTCACTGGTTAGTCTACCCTATTTCACATTTGAAATTCCAATATTATTAAATTAAGCTTCTTTAGGTGGTGTACTATGACATTTTTGTTTCAAAACATAAGAACATACAAGTTTCTCTTATGCTTTTATGCACCGATTATTAATTCAGTATTTATAGTAAAACTTTTATATACGCCCTACCTCAGTTAACCACCCATCTTCCAAGGCACCAAGTTTCTTTCCTATCTACTTAATGCTAAGAAGGTCCTCTGAAGAGATTATCACTCTTTCGACTAGCTCTGCAACAATTTGACTGACAATTTTCATCAAATGAATTCCCTTTATAGATCAAAGTGATCAATTGTTTTTCACATATGTATTTATCCTTATATGCTGTAAATTGAACCTTTTTTTTTTAAAAAAAAACAACAACTTCTAAGCTTTTAGTTGATACAGGTAAGTCACTTAGAGTAATTCTGTTAAATAGAAATTTCTAATTTGTAAAGGATATCATCGAATTTTAAGAGAAATAAAAACTATCATCTTTTAAAATAGCGACCTCCTTCCATCTAATTTTAAAATATATTTCACTGATTATTTTTACAAAATTATACATTTTCATTCAATATTATTGTTTTATAAAACAACTGAAGGTGCACAAGAAAATATTTTATACTTAGATTATTGCATTTGGAAGTAAAACAAACTTAAAATGCTTAACAATTCAATAAAAACAGAATTGAAAAGGCAAGGCAATTTTAGGTAGTAGGTAGTAAATTTTGTTTCAGGTTGAAAAAAGTTGTGTCCTTTGTAAATAATCCAACTACAATAATAGCAAATTAATATTTAATTTTAAAAAAATCCAAAATAATTATAGTAATAGGTGTGCCTTCATGTGTTTTGATAAATTCTTCATTATTTGAAGGGGATATATTCAAAATATCTTTTAATTAAGTTACAAAAACAGGATAAAAAATGAAACAATAAAAAATCAGAATTATTTGTCTAGGAACTTATAAGCCAGTAAAATTTACAAAAAAAACTTTGTTTTTGATATGATCTTCATGGCCAACAAAAAATGGTGTCTATGAAGTCAGTTAGGCAAACCTAAATACTATCTCTCAACATAAAGGTAAAGTCTTTTTAAAAAACGGGACAGAGCACCCCAGGGTCCATGGTCATGTACGCTGAAATGGGCACTGCAGGCCATGGCCCACTAACGGGCTGTTGCGATGAGGAGTTGGTACTTCTATTGTTTTTTAAGTTGTATGCCAAAAACAGCTAAGTTAATGGTTCTAGTCTCAAGTAGTTAATAAACAAAGGTTATTTCAAATCGGTTTTCTACATAAAGAACATAAATAAAAAAATCTATATAATTTTTAAATGAAAGATTTAGTTACAAAACTCACATTATACAGTCTTCTTGTTAGGGAAAGTGAGTTTTGCAACTAAATCCTTCAGATGAAAAGGAACTTTTTTATAGTTTCACAGTAAACCCTTATCATACAACTATCTTCAAGAAAACAAAATGCATAATACAGGGTGAGGCGAATAAAAGCTTCCCCAACATGGATCTAAGAATACGATAGAAATGTTTCCAAGTCAAAACACAATACAAAAACGGTCTTGCCAACTGAAGCTATTGATTGCTTCAATATTAAGACCAAACAAACCCTTGGCGACTTATTTGTCCGCAACTACGCTATGGTTTGAGAAGCTAATTTAAATGAAATCTAAACAAGGTTTCAAGAGCTGATAAAAAAAAGTTCCCACTAGTGATTATTTCGGTTGTTATTTATCCTAGAGAATCGGACCTTTTTGTTTTTGGTAATACAAAAAATTCTAAATTGATTGCAAGACACAAAATTTTGCATTATGGGACATTCATACAATACGAACTAAGATCTGAACTCTCCACTTGTCTATGAGTAGCTCTAATGTGAAGCTAATTCCATCTAACCAATGCACAAACAGGTTTCAGGCGTCTTCAAGAGTTTTTCTTGCCAAGCATTTCAACATATTCTTATCGCTAGACCAGGGCCGCTTTTATTTACCTCACCCTGCATATCTGATTGGGAGTGTAATATGAAAGATCTCATACAATCATTTGAGATCTATATACGTTGTATGTAGCCAAATAAAATGGTCGTACAATATTCTAATGATAGACAAGAATAACCACTTAGAAAATTTATAATGTTCATCAAAATATCGAAAACTATTTGTAGGATATTTTACTGTAATGTAATAATCCTCGTAAGTCATATACTTTGGCTTTATCTAGTTTAAGTGAAAAGAAAGCAACTATTGAAAGTTTCTTTCATTACGATTTTCACAGTAAAATTTAAAAAAAAAAGGTAAACATTCTGAAAGAAGAAGTCGTAAAGAATGGTAAAAGCGGTAGCTGTTAACTTGAAAGCATAATATAACAAGGGTTACTGTATAATAAATCAGAACTGGCACTGCTTCAATATTTTAGTTTATAAGTGACTAGCCACATGCACTTTGCGTAACTTCACAATGCAAAATCGAATTTGTTGAATTGAGATAACAGAGGAATAAATCGGCAAGCTCTTTCAAATCTCGCAAAAGAAAAACACAAATAAGCCATAGTAATGGAATAAATAGTAAGATAACAATTTTTTTTAATATATGATTGTCCTATTGTTACATAAAACTATATTATCATAACATACTTTGAAAGAAAAAGACAATATAGAAGAAAAAACCTAGCTTATGGCATTTAGAGAAAATTCTATCATTAAATGCTTTGTTGAAGTAATGTGATGGACAAACAGAAAATGTGTTTGTTTTTTTAATCCTGCAGAATAGGATACTGCAACACCTTTTCTATGTATGAATACATATTATAATTTATATTATGAGTTTTCCTAAAATAAGGTTTCTTTACTTTCTGCATTTCACACACATCAGCCAAAACTTGCAGTCCATTTGTTTTTAAAGCCACTATTACCATGGCAAGAAAGGCAATCTCCCCCCCCCCCCTCCCCAAAGTCAACAAAATTTATTAAAATTGCATTAAAAATATATATTTAAGTTTCCACGAATTTAAATAACTTTATCTTAACTTTACTTAAATATAAGTTATACATGGACTCAATAAAGAAAATTTGATGTTTTCAATTACTTCAAGTAAAATATTAGTCTAAATGAGTAAAAACCAATGCCTTTTTTCCAAAAGTATAAAAGTTAATAATCTTTTAAGGGTTCCAAAGTCATTAATAGCTTAAAAAAAATACATTATTACAGCCTTTTGAGTACTGAAGAATGAAAATAAAGAATACCGAAAACGATCAAAGTCAATATTTTTCAAAGAACAGCAAATAAAAATATAGTAAATCTTCATGCAACTTTAATGGTTAATGATACTCTTCGAAGCTATTTTACTCATTATATCACATTCCCAGCACGATAGCAAGGCTTTTTACAAACTTGACTGATAGGCCAAACAGGAAGGTACAAGAGAAGAAAAAAGACTGAAGCACTGAGAAAATTTTTATAAAGGAATTAGTAGAACCCACCAGAAACAGAATGATGTCTTTCCCCACAGAATTTCATTTTGAATAGTTTACATCATTAAAAAAATCCGTTTAAAAAAAAATTCTTTAATGAACAGAATAAACTGAAGTGTTTGGTTATAATGCATTAAAATTATTTTTAAAATTTAGATTGAAAACAAAATGAAAGGTTACTTATGTAACAAAACAAAATAAAACTTGCTTCCACTTGAAAACAAAGAACTCGATGAGGAACAGATGATTTTCCTCAAAAGCTGAGCCATTTTTTTCAGTATTGTCATATGGAAAAAACACACATCTGAACAAGCAATATCGATGCACAGAACTTGTCAGGAACAAATATCCTCCACAGTAAAAGCTATTTAGAAGACAAGTTAGCTTTGCTCTCTGTATATGTAAACAATGCTTGGAGAAAACAAATTTTAAAATTAAATTATTTTATTACTTAAATGAATACTTTTAATGTCTTTCCCATTTAAAGTAGGAAAGAATCAAATAATTTAAAGGTCCAACTATTTTGCAATCTAAACGCGAAAAAAAAAATAACCAAATAAACATTGCATCAAAGCCTGGCAGTGTGATACGTTTGGCCCATGAGTCCAGACTAGCCCAGCACAATTAAATCCGGCAAATTCGAAAACTCTTGCATTTAGAAAATAAGTATTTAATAAAAATAAATTCTTTAAAAGTTTTGTTGCCTCTTCTTTTTGGCGTCCATGGCGTCTAGAATGGGTTGCCGCTTGGCTTGGTAGCGGCGTCGCAGCTCCTCGATCTCCCCCTCCATTTCGGTGTCTAGGCTGGACATGCGTTGACTTAGATCGTCGAAGCTGAGAAATCTCAACTGGAAATACGGAGAGAAGAGTTAGATGTTTATGATAAACAGGCAGTTTCGTGAAATAAATGAAGGAGAAAAATTATTGATGTTTTAATAAATGTAAAGGTCCTAGGGCAACATTTAAAAAAAAAAAAAGAAGCTGAATGATATACAAATAAAAATGATTAACCAGTAATTCAGGGTTTGCGAACTGCCCACCAACGCAAAAGAACCTGGTCAGCCAAAAAGTTAGGTTTAAGGTAGGATGGGCAAAAGGGTGTGTTTTTTATATTAAAAAAACCCAGAATGTTAGAAAATTTTTATATCATTTTCAAAGAGAAATATGTAATTTTTATTTAATAATTATTTCCTCTTTCAAATTGATAATTAAAAAAAAAACAGTTGTAAATTAAGATTATTTTTTTAAACAACCAAATTTAGCATGGTTTTTATTTATTGTTTATTATAGGTTTTTTTATAAATAAAAAACTACCTAAAACAACAATAAAAAACCTGGCCCAAAAAGAAAAAATTACTATTTAACAAAAATTGTTTAAAAATACATACAGAGGACGCCGCTTAATGTGATCCCGGTTAATGTTATCAATCGTTTAATGTTATCAAAATCGCTTAGTCCTATCCGCTTATATCAAGATACATTGAAAAATCATCGTTTATTATAATCAAACATTCGTTTATTGTTATCAGTTTGTATGTAAATTTTAATTTCCAGAAATCAATAAAAACAGGAAGGAAAACTTTTTTTGTTTAAAGTATTTCCTGAAACGTACCAAAAGTCTGAACGGAGCTTGTATTTGTAGTATCTTTTAAACACGTGTTAGAGGGGGGGGGGGGGATATTGCCATTTTCGGTCAAGCTTTGTAAAATTCCATAACATTGTGAATACGACACATACTGAACACAATACCTGCCTACCTTAACAAGGTAGGGCCATTATGCCAGTAGACTTTCTATCCTCTGGCGTAGGGAATGAATGACTTTTCTTTACTGCATGTACATCCCTATATATCGGGCAATTTTGTGCTCGGTGAAGTCAGAACACAAAGCCCCTTCTCTTTTTGAACACACCTTTCTTTTCTTTAGTGTGCATTAATTTCTATTAAATACTATAGAGTTTTACAGCAACATTTCCTAATTTAAAATTGATTTTTATTTTAATATGCATGTAAAAAAATCATTTTTTAGTTTAAACTTTTTTTCGTGTATTGTAATCATTCGGTTATTGTTATCAAATCATGTGCGTCCCGATGTGATCACATTAAACGGCGTCTACTGTATTTCTCTTAATATAATAGTTTTACTATAAAAGGATTGCAAATGTTGCAGAATTTAAAAAAGAAACCACACAGGTTTTATATTGTATTTTTGGAGTTTTATCTAAAATAACAATCCAGTTTAATTCAAAAGTAAGAGAAATATTTAAAAAAAATAAAACAAATAACTATCAGATTCAAAATAATTTTGACCAAAATTATTAAACCAAACAAAGCCAATTTTTTTAAAAAAAATCAAACTTAAAAGCCAAATAAAAAAAATAGGTTAAGTTTTTTTTTAATATAAAAAGTGAGGTTTCAAATCCTGCCAGTAATCAAGCTAAGAAGATGTATCTCTCGGATAAATAAACTTCTGCTATAATATAAATATACTTAGCCTCAATTTCTAAAAAATTTCTGGATCCACTGATGATTTAAATTAAAATTACTTAATAACTTTTAAAAAATGGACTCACGAAGTCAAAGTCATTTTCCGTAAACGACCGCTGAGGCTTCGTCGGCTCCTGGACCGCAGCCTCGGCACAGCTAATCTCGTTGAGTTGTCTCTGCAGCTGACTGGAGAACCTCTTGTCGGGAACCTTCTGGGAGCTGTTCGCGACGCTGTTCTCCTGGAAGTAACTGGGGTGGGGGGTTTCGTTGTGAGGCACACTGGCAAGCTCGTTTCCCTGCTTCTTCTGCTCCTTCTGATCGAAGTGATCCAGGAAGTATGGACGGTAGTTTTCTTTCTTCTCTCCCGGCGGATGCCCTGAGATGACAGAAGTTAAGTTAGGTTTTAGAATTATCATCACACTAGAGCTACACGAGGGCTATTGGCGACAGGCGTTGTATTTTAGAAGCACAGTCAGGTGACGAGCCAACACCTGAATAGGCACCCAATGCAACAGCTAAGGGCAACATCGTATGCAGGGTTAGGACTTTGAAGGATATTTAACGTGCACTCCCTTATACAGGGATCATTTGTTGGACATTTTTGGCTGCATAGGCCTTTATATGTCAGCAGGTTTTTTTGGAGGTGCCCGGACCGGAACCTGGGTCCTTTGGCCTACTATGAGAGTGTCTAACCGACTGGGCTCCCCAGTCCCACAAAAATTAGGAAGATATGTGCTACAACATGGCTTTAGCTACTTAGGTTCACTGAATCATTAACTTATGACACATAAATAAAACTAATTGGGAGTAATTCGAGTTTGACAAATGTACTCTTAAAAAATATGCTTAGGTCCATGAAGAAACAATGTTGATTCTTAACGCAATAAAACTATTTACAGAAAAAATCAACATAATTTTCTTCATACAAAAAATATGGATATTATCTTAATAGTTTCGGTTCTTTCAAATGTTTATGTAATGTTGTCAAATTTGTTTACTCCGGGATGTAACAAATTAATAATGAAGTTTTACATGTTCCTCAATCACTTTAGAAGTTCTACAATCACACTTTAAACATTTTAACCCTGCTTATAGGGGGTAAAATTGAACCTTCAAAAGTTTAAAGTTTTCCTAAGGAATAGCAACTGTAAACTTCAATATCCTATATTTGTTCACTTACAGCTTCAAAGGCTAGAAAAATAAAATAAAAGCTAATTTAAATTCGCAATTATTATAATCAAGATTCTTAATTATTATAATCGAGAAAGGTTCCACTTTGCAACACATTGTAGATAATCCAATATTTTTTCTGAACTGGATCTTAAAAAATTTTAAGTTCTCCAAGCAAAAGTATAAATATCTCAAAAGTAAAACCTACTTTTCATGGTGGCATCTTCATTCTCTCTGTCGCTGTTAATAACGAGAGTCCCGAGGTCCGACTCTATATCACTGCTGGCCACGAGCGTACTGTGTACCGTGTGGCTGTCATTGTACAGAGTATCTACAGAGTATCGTCTCCTGAGTCGTCTTTACCAGGACCAGGGTACCTGGGTCGACCATGGCCCCAAGCATTAGTATGATGTTCTATTTTATTTATGACTGCCCGAAAATATATTATGTGAGCAACCGTTCATTCAAGGAAGGAACCTCTAGGTCAAGCTTTAAGAAGTGACAAAAGTTGAGGATCGAGCTGCGTTGAATGAATGAGCATCCATGTGATATGCCTTTTTCTTACGATCTAACTTTAGATTTTTTTGTTGAGGGCTAGGTTGAATGAACAAGTGATAAGCCCTTCAGCTAGTTTTCTTCCCAATCAAAATCTAGATTTTGCGTTGAGGATTGGGTTGAATGAGCGTCCGTGTGATATGCTCTTCATGTAGGATTTTTTCTGATCCAAATCTTGATTTTGTGTTGAAGGTTCGGTTGAATGAGCGTCCATGTGATATGCCCTTTAACTAGGTTTTTACCCAATCTCGATCTTTAAAAAAATTAAGGAATCTTACAAAAGCCAAACCTACTTTTCATGGTGGCATCTTCATCCTCTCTGTCGCTATTAATAACGAGAGTCCCGAGGTCTGACTCTATATCACTGCTGGCCACGAGCGTACTGTGTACCGTGTGGCTGTCATTGTACAGAGTATCATCCCCTGAGTCGTCTTTACCAGGGACCAGGGTACCCGGGTCGGCCATGAATTCGACCATGGTGTTGGAGTCAACTTCATCGTCCTGCAAAGGAAATGGTTTTAACATAGGTTTTGTAGGCATTTCAATTCATGAAAAATAAGGACTTATTAAAGCATATCAGAGCCTAATTGGCTCTATTTCTAGTTTAAAATTAAAGAAATTGTGTGAATTTTTCAGGAATAATTTTAATCTTATTTTAGTTATGATCCAAATAAAAAAAATTACACATTAAATTATGAATATATTCTTAGAATGAAAAAACCAATTCATTTTAAAGATTAAATGTTTTCTCTCTGATCTGAAGTGTAGTATTTTAAATGATTTGTGTGAATAATATGATTTTCCTAAAAACTTTTTTTCACATTTTAAGTACTAGAAGATGCCTGAAGTGACAAACTCAAAATAGATTCCGATGTCTTCCATTACTAAAAATGTTAAGGACCATATGAGCCATATAATATTTACACAATGTAAAAATCTTTATTTCAAGCCATAGAATCTTTTAATTCTATAATATGACATAGCCTTTAATGAGATAACTTTGAATTTGACTCTTAATGATTGTAAATTTTTCTTGTGGTATATAATTTAATCATTGATCTAAATTGTTTAATTTTACTGCAAAAAAAAACAATATTAAAGACTTGAGGGTGATTAAAAGAACTTTCAGTAAAATTATAACTAAAAATACTTGTATTTAAATAAATTGTTTTTTTAGACATTTTAGTAAACAACTGTACAAATAAGTGAAAACAAAGGCCCAACACAATAACAATAAAAACTACTTTATGGGTAATAGACCATATTATGATTATTTTATGCTACTAGTAAAGTGCTTTTGTTACTTTAAATTATTAAACTCTTCTCTACAATCTGGACAATTATGTCCAATGTGGACATGGACAATGTTATAACAATATGGACAAATGTTAAATGAAAATTTCAAGTATTTTACAATTGCAAACAATATTTGAGGTACTGTTCGGTCTACTAATGCTCCATCAAAAGAATAGGTTAAACAGGGTGTCTACCAGATTTGTCAAATCTAATTTCTTGACCTTTCCAGAAACTTTTGCAGCAGTTTTAAATGCGCTACTTTGGACCGAAATTTCTCTACATATACACAAGTATATGTATTTATTAATTACTACCAGTGACGCGTTTATGGATGATGGGGCCATAGGCGGCTTCAGAATTTGCCCCCCCCCCACCAAAAAAAAAACCAAACAGAAATTAGAATTTAAAAAATCTTAATACTTGTACAAATAATAAAGCATGATGAAGGATGAACCAGTTTGTAAATTGGGATTCCCCCCTTTTTGGAGCATGAAATGCTAGTGACGCAATCGGGGCTGAAAAAAAGAAATGGTAGGCTAAATATTACAAGAGACAAGACAGGGTTGCCACAGAAGTTTGAAAACCAAATTCCCTGACTTTTCCAGGTTTTCCAGAGAATTTTTGGAAAATTCCAGGTTTTATCGGCACGAAATAAAAATACAATATTAAACTTTTATAACTAAAGAAAACTGGTATAACATGTGCCAGAGTAACAAGGTCTATTATTCGTTTCTTAAATGGACTAGTGATACCTTGAAAACTTTTTTTAATTTCTAAGAAATTTAAAATTTAATTTTGAAAAGATACCTAAGCCAAGGTTGAAATTGTTTTCTTGTTGCTCTAATAAATTCATACATAACTTAAGAAAAATATAAATTATTTATTAACAACTTTTTAATGTTTTTTATAAAATATATTAGTAAGACATTAAGGTAATTTCTAACTAAATAAACAACAACTAACAAGGATTACAGTTACTATTTTAAGTCAAAATCTTCAATTTTAATGAAAAACACCAAATAACATAGGATTCTCTTTTATATGAGATACTTTTTAGAATATTGAATTGAAGTCGGATGGTTCTCTCGTCCATGTTAATTTTACTAACTTTTTTTTAATGCATACTATCTTTTTTTAATTTGACTTAATTTTAACATTTTTCTCAATAACTATTTGAGATATCAAATTATGAATTTTTTTATAGTTCATTCCTTACTTATGGCTTTTTGTTTTAAACGGAGGATATTTCAAAGTATAAAAAAATACTTGTATACTGATTTTAAAATATGTATTAACAAACTACAAAGAAATCCGATTTAAAGTTGTATAAATTTTTTGGAACAGAGATATTTAAAATTCCTCAGTTTAAACCAAAAAACTATTTATGGGGAAGAAATAATAAAACAAAACATGTTGATATCTTTTATAGTTCCTGAGAAAAATGTTTCTAGTTGTTAAAAAAACCTTATATTTCAGGAAATGCAAAAGAAAATGAAGGTATAGGTAAGAACTGATGTACAGAGTTTCTGAAAAATGCTTATATTAAGAAAAACTACTAAACAGAAAACATAATATAGGTCTAAAATTAAAGCTACAGTAATGGATATTAAAATTGAAGAACAGAAAATTGACATTTTTTACCCAAACATCTATCCGACTCCCCTTAAAAAATTTATTAAAAAAAGATTTCATTCATTACATTATAATTTTTAAAAATACTAACTTTAATTTACTACTTTACATATGTTAGCTTAATGAGCTATTTCCTTAAGTTTTAACCAAGATTTGAACATTTCGATTGATAAACCTTCAAAAATCGGTGGTTCAAGAACCTTTCAAAATCAGTAAATCGAATTTTTTGAAAATTAATTATTCACAAAATCTCAAAGATCAGTAATTCCCGAATTTCAGAAAGTTTAGAAAACTGCAAATTCTCAGAAATCATTGAAATGCGATCCTTCTGAAATCGGTAAATTGCGAATACCCTAAAAGTCGTCAAATCATGAACTTCATAAATCGGAATTTCGCGAACCATTTAAGCACGAAAAAACCTCATAAACTCTGAAGATCCATCATCACAAATTGCAATTAACGACACGTTGAAAATCCGTAAATTCCGAAATTATAAAATATAAAACTAAAAATAAGTAAAATAGCAAATTTGGCACTGTAAAGAACCACTATAATCAAGACACCCTCAATCCGAACAATTTTAAATTTCAGTCGATAGTCCGATTTTTTTAAAACTTAAACCTGTCTAAAATAAAAATTAAAAAAAAAAACCAGAAAGGCCAAAGTAGAAAAAACGTCGAAATAAAGTTTCAAACAATGTTTATAAGCAGGGACTGAAAGCACACCAAGCCTGAAAATATATGTCTATAAACCAAGTTTCAAACGTAAACCAAGAAAAAAAAATCAAACTATTCTTGTGATAACAAACACGATAATCACGAACACTGATGAAAGGAAAATATTCTGGTTGGTCCGATTGGCCTGAACCGGAGCTACAAAAGTAACGCGGCGATCTCTTCCGATCTGTCTACCATCCAAGTTTCAAACGTTAAAAAAAAATCAAACTATTCCTGTGATAACTAAGTCACGATAATTACGAACACTGATGAAAGGAAAATATTCTGCTTGGTCCCATTGGCCTGAACCGGAGCTACAAAAGTAACGAGGCGATCTCTTCCGATCAAGCAGTGACAAAACACAAACACTGTTAATCAGTAGATTGCGCGAAAATAATTACTAGGCAGCAAAATAAGTAAATCAGGAAGCATTATTGGATTATACTAGCCGGTAACTGATATTCGAAACATCTTAGAGTCATCAAATCGAAATTAGTCTTCAAATTATAACTGAATTTGTTTATATTTATTATTAAAATTTATTATTTAGACTTATTATTTTGTACTGCAGATCAAAACTTCGTCGTCGACAAATTGACCCTTACAAAAAAAAAGACAAATTGGAACATATCTCGAAAATCAATTAGCCGTAAAACCATCAATATCGGCAAATCAAAAAATAAGTATATAATAACATATAAAATCGTCAAATATCAGTAAAAACGACGAAATCGAAAATACGAAATATTTAAATCGAGAAACTGAAAATGTGTACATCGGGCATCTTCAAAAATTGGAAAATTTAAGTATCTTGAAAATAAGCGAACTGAAAAATTAGCATACCACTTAACCTTAAATTCCGCCCAAATAATAAATCAAGGCTAACTTCAAAACAACGGAAAATCGAGAAACCAGCAAACGAATCGCGAACCTTAAAAAGCTATTAACAAATAACTTTGAAAGACGAAATACTAACGAAATTTCAACTGACGAAATTCTAAATAAAATTTTTTTTAAAAAAGATCAATCGCCTAGGAATTGGACATCCTCAGAAAAATCGAGAACTCTTAACAATCAACTAGGTGGTCAGCCTAATGATTTATTTATGGCAAAACGTAATGTCGTAATCTTTCGATTTTATTTAACGCCAAGTAATTTTTTGCATGATTTCATCTTTCTTCTCCCCAGTAGCGTTTAAGTACTACCCATAAATCTTCTTAATCAATTTCATAAATAACTTTTAAAACGCAACGAAAGAGAAGTAAAAAACATTGGGAACAAAAAAAAATAACAACCACTCTAAGAACGGGTGGTTCGTATTGGCACGAGAGCGATGATCTTGTGAGGGAATAGGCGGGGGGATAAGAGGGTAAGCGAGTGTTTTCGTAGAACAGGTAATTGTAAGAAAACACTCTGGCGGTTTCTGGCGTATTTCGCGCGAAAAATCGGAATAAAGTCCGCAAAAACTCGAATAAATAAGTTGGAAAAATGTAGAAAATCCATGGAAAAGAAAAATTCCCTGACTTTTCCAGAAAATCGGAAGATTTTGGTTTTTCCCTGACTTTACCCTGACCTTTAGAAGCCGTTTTCATTTTCCCTGACAATTCCAGGTTTTCCATATTTTCCCGGTGCGTGGCAACCCTGCAAGAATTTCACTTAAACTTTTAATGCCCTTACCATTTACATACTTATTTTTCATTTACAACTTTATCTTTCTGCAAATTCGTTTATCACCTCGTCGAACAGTTGCATTGTTAAACGGAATTGTTAGATACATATACAACAGCGTTTCCACTCTTGGAAATGTCGATTTACAAAAATTGATATCTATTGTCTAAAATATCCCGTCAAAAACAGATTTTGTAATTTTTATTACAATAAAAGTGTTTTTTTTTTTTTTTTTGGTTTACAAACAAATCGGGGGCCAACAAATCGACAAACAGTACATAAATATTTGAAAGAATTAGGATTACTTGGAACATTTTATTATACGTAGTATTAAGACATTTTGAAATTTGGGGGCCCTCACAATCTTGGGGCCACAGGCGGCCGCCTCTAACGCCTATTGGTAAACGCGCCGCTGATTACTACGTATGTATATAAAGATGGGTTTGAAAATATCATGATATTACGCAAACGAGTGAAAGGTCGCGCTCCCTAGGCTTTCAAGATTACTTGCTTCAACAATGATGTTGAGAATTTTTTATATATATGATCGGATTTTGCAATAAATAGAACGAAATTTTAAATACAAATTTTAAGGATTTGAGCAAATTAACTTTTTTGCTCATAAATATTTGGGTACATTTTGGGGAAAATTCATCTTTTTTGATGATCGTTTAAATTTTCTTGACCTTTGGTCCAATTTCATGACTTTTGGGGGACTTTCTTGACCGTTTTTCGATTTCATGACTTTTTCTTAACTTTTTGACTGGTAGACACCCTGGTAAAGCATAACTTCAAGTTTGGTTTGTTTTCAGAAAAAGAAGGAACCTAACATAGCACACACACAAAATTCTTATTTAGTGCTTACAAAATCTAAATTATTCAGGCGATCCCTTTGACAAGATTCACTCTCCTGGATAGTTTCCGCTATCATCTGCTGCAGAATCGTCACAGGTTTGGCATTTCTAATAAACTCGTGCTGAAACAAACACACATTTTCCAATAAGTATAGCATTTTAAAGCAATAAATTATCAGGTTTCCTTTCATTGAGTATATTTTAAGAGTGATTTTAAAAATATCAGTAAAACAGGTTTTTGTACAGCTTTTGAAAAACGGTTCTTAAAAAAACTTTTAGCAGTAACAAAGAAACAAAAAAAAATGTTGCTTTCTCTTAATTTACAAAGGCTGTTGGATGCCAATTTTGAAATGCAACTCCTTTCAAACTTTAAAAAATAGGTTAATTTTTTTGAAATTGCAGTGTTTTGTTTGTGCTTATGTTTTTTTAACCTTGGTTCTCTATGAAAAAATAGTAAGATGGTTAAATTGCAATTTTTATTTATAACTTGAATTTTCTAAAACTAACTAATTTGTTACCATTTGCCTTAAGTAACTGTAACAACTTGTTACTTTTCATAATAAGTAACTAAGTATAAATTAGTTACTTTTTAAAAATAAATTTCCCGTACCTGGTTTTATGCTTGGACTAAAGTTACCCCATTAACAATTGAAGAGTACACAGGAAGAAGCGATTGATTTATTAGGCCGACGCCCGCAACTGTCTGCTTGGCGACATAAAACCGGTTTCTCTCTTTCTTCTTCGCTTGGTCCAAGCGTCGGGAGAGCCAATCGCCTGAACTTGGTAGCTAGGAACCACAGAGATAGTAGTTAAAGTACTACAGTGGCTTATCACGTCACCTACAAACACTGACTTCATTGGGGCTCTTCTGGGAGCTCCTTTGCGCGTCCCGTCGTTAGCATTGGATGTCACGTGATCTGCCACTCTATTACTCTAACTATGATCTCTGTGGTAGGAACTGGTTTCCTTACACAAGTTTAGGCGATCACTCGCTATCATCGCCAAAGTGGCCTGCTAAGGAAACTTCTCTGAAAAATCAATCGGTTTTTCCCGTGTACTCTTCAATTATTGTTAGGTTACCCCATAATATAGTTATTTTTTTTCTAGAAGTCCCCAACTTCTATTAGATCAAACATAACCACTTTCCTAGAAGCATACCAACCCAGAAAAAGTTCCAAATACATGTCCCCTAAGGACTGTTAGTTTTTATAATACAACATATAATTTAATTAATATAAACTCTTTAATTTCATTTAGGTGGTTGATCACCTATGACAGCAAGTTTCTGAAAATTCTATTCCAACCATGACGTTGAGCGATTTTATAAATAGTCATGAATATAAAAATAGTTTTAAGAAAGTAAATCTTAAAAAACAATTTATTTTTCAGTATTTGTGGAAAATTATAGTAAAATATGCTTCAGAAATCATGGTTATGCAAAACATGATATCTTTACAAATTTTTATTTTTTTCCATCGATTGAATTTAAATATGCTTAGCAAACATTAATATAGGTCATGAACTAAAATCATTAAGATATCAGTGCCCAAATTTTTTTTATAGGCAAAAGTTTGTAGCATTATATTGAAAACACATAGAAACAAGAGAGTAGCAAGCATATAAATAGTTTTAAACTATGCCATTCTTAATAATTTTACACGATTCTAGTTCAAAACCTTCTTCATACTGTTACAAAACTACTGTAAAAATTTAGAAGTAATTAATAATAAAGAACTTCAGTTTTTATGTTTTGCGTAATGTGTAATGCTTTTTAAAAAATAGGAAAAACAAGCAAAAAAGCTTTAAAGTGCTATAACTTCGGTTCTATTAAAAACTAGAAGCCAAAATGAAACAGATTTAGAAAGCTAAACGTTTATTTTATATTAAAATGCAAAAAAAGTGCTTGATATTCAGCCAATTTTTGCCGGAAAAAAAGGTGATCTTAAAAAAAAAGTTTAAAGTCTTGAGGCAAATTTAAAAAAAATTCTACAGAAAATATGACAAAAATCTTTTGTAACCAGTTGCAAACCTATATTTAACAAATATATATTTATATAACTCCTCAAGTTTGTCAAACAACCCGAAAATAGCTGTACATCGCAAGATTATAAGGAATATTTTACTTTAAAATATTTTTTAAAATATAAGAATATATTTCACCTGTAGCAACTCAGCAGCCGTAGCGCGTTCGTCCGGATTTTTGACTAAGCATCTGGACACGAAATCTATAAATTCGGGAGTGTACCGATCGGGGTCTCGGAAGGAGGGAGGGGGTTTGGCAGGAATCATGAAGATGGCCTTGAAAGGAAAAAATTATTAAGAACAAAGTGAAAATTTATTGTAAGTTTGTAAACAATTACTTTTAAAACACTTTCAATATTTTTTTTTCACATTGTACAATAAAATAGAAAGAGAATCTATAAATGTTTTGTATTTGATCAGATTAAAAGAAAAATTTCTATGCTTGGAATGGCATCAACTTTCTAAGTTTGCTTAAGGCTTAAGATAAAGTCAATAGGAAAATTGATAATTTGTGAATAAATTTTGAATTTTAAAATCATTTAACTTAGTTCAATGCATATTTTGTCAAACTAAAAAAGATTAAAAATATCATTTTAAATATAGACAGAATAAAAATATAGCTATGGGATAGATTTATAGGAAGAATTTTGTTTATACAATCAATTGATCACTTATATTAAATGCTATTTTTTAAGAGATAGTAAAAAAGGGCTCTTTGACTCATTGCACTAATATCTTTAATTTTTATTGAAACAATATTTCCTATACATGTATTGCTATAGCAGTATGGTCTCCCCTTACTGGGAACCCGTTAACTTTGCATTGCTTCCTTTTAGAGGCATGCTTACTTGTGAAAATACACTCAAAATCAAAACAAAATTAAATTCGTATTGGCGCACGCACGCTTAAAGAAGCAAACACTAATAGATGATGAAGCAGCCATAGAGCGAGCGCATATCTCAACCAAACTCAATCAATCAAACTAATAGAGGATGGCGTCAAGCCCCCGTTTCGGCCCGGTCCATGTATTTTCAAGCCCTGTTATGGTACCGCAATCCCACGTGGATGACGTTTTTTGAAACTAATTATATTAATTAAAAACCACAATCAAATATGAAAAAACTAAGAATCAGTTGCACATGTAAGTATTAAAAGGAATCTATATTAAAAATTTCAAATTTTTTATAGCAGTCTAAGTAGGTCTTTTGCGATCCACAGACATACACACAGACAGGCTCTTTCTTTTATTATTATAGATATATACTGAGGTTAAATATATTTTTAAGAAATACATATTTGCCAGTTACAATGGATTGATATTGTCTGTTCTTTTCAACAATAAAGTAATTAATATTTAATTTTATTTGCTAAAAAAATAAATATGCATAGAATGATAGCATGAAATTAAAAATTAATCATATTTGAGCAATTTTTCAACTTTTGGCAACTTACATAAAAACAATTAATATTTTTACTTTGAGTGAATAAACTAACTACTAATATTTGTATTACAAATAAGAACATTTTTGTTATCGTACCCTCATAGGATGAATATCTCCATAAGGGGGCTTGCCTTCAGCAATTTCTAAAGCAGTTATTCCAAGGGACCAAATATCAGCAACACAATCGTATCTGTCAAAACGCATAGGTTTACATGAGGGAAATAGTTTCAGGAAAAAAAAACAGAAAGATAAAATATTTATGATACAATGAGATACTTTAAGATGGTGCAATTTAACCCAATTGAATATTTTTTAGAAAAAAGTTCATTTAAAAAGATAAAATAAGTCCAATAAAACCTTTAAAAATGTCACAAAAACAATTTGGGTAAAGCAATACAATATGTTGATTTAAAAAAATTTGGAACTTTAAAATTATATTTTGACTTTTTTATATAAAATTTGGGCAAGATGATCTTAAAATAATGGAGGGTAAGAAAATTATATGCAGTCTTTTTCCACAAATCTCACTAATTAAATAAAACTAATTGAAACACAACAACCTTTTTAACCTAACTAACTGTTATCTATATACTTATTATTCAATTTAATCTGTCGATCTAACTTGATTTCCTTCCTGAGGAAATAAATTATCACTTTGTTTGTAAAAAATTATCTAAACGACTTAAGAGTTCTAGGAGTCTAAAAATACTTATTTTGCCAGAAAAAAAACCATTTCTTAACCTACTGCGACCTGGCCTCTCCATTTGGGGACATTTTTTTTAAACCTTCCCACTTAATATTAACGCCCTAATTAGCCCAAGTCCAATAGAAGACGATCCAAATTAATATCAGTTTTCAGCCTTTGATTACAGGTGTCAACTATTTATTTGTATACAAAAATGAAGTTGAACGAGTGCCAATACAATATTAGAATTCCTTAAAAAATTATTTAATTTTTTTTTCAAACTTTTCAAAAAGTTATTTTAGTAGTTAACTTTAAATGCATTATGAAATAAAAACAATGATAAAATAATATGTTAACTACAAATAAGTAACACAGCCTTTTTCGTTGCATTTATAGCAAAAAAAATGTGTATTTTTAGAGTTTAAGGCGTGTCCCTAAGTAACAATTAAACACATTTTTTTAAATATACTTTTTAGCATATATCTGTATGAAAAGTGCGTTTAGATTAAGAATATATGTGTAGGATTTTGCTTGGGTCTTTCGAGGTTAATGTATGAGCAAAACTTGCTTACCCAATTTCTTGAATAACCTCTGGAGCCATCCAGAAAGGAGTGCCTATAACTGTATTGCGTTTGGCCATGGTGTCCTAGAAAGAAACACCACTCATTAGAAATTTATTTTCCCATAAATGGCAAGATAAAAAAAAAATTGACAGCGTAATTATTTAAGGAATATGTCACAATTATTTTAATTATTCATTATTTCAATTAAAATATAAATATTAATATCAGGAAATCAGGGCTCCCAACAGATTTTCAACTTGTCCCTAGAGAAAAAAGGGACTCAGCATCTTAAAAAAAGGTAAAAAAGGGACCTCAAAATAACAAGATATGTGATATCTTGTATTCTTCGTAGAAGGTAGGGGGGCACATTTTTAGGACTAAATAAATCAACTCATTAGTAATTGGAACCAAATGAGGTTTATTCTCATACTGTAGTGCTCATAAGTATTTTGACAAAACAGTTTTCGTCATTCGAGAGCACAGTCTTGTAAAGATCCGTAACATTTCAGTCTTGTGAGCAAAGCGCAGCAGTTGACATCTAACCACCGGTGAAGAATGCTGCCAAGGTAAGCACAGGTAGAGAAACCATATTTTTTAGAAAACACTGGGTTCAAAAATATTTTGACAAGTGTGTGTTTTTGCTACCCAGTTAAATTAACAGCCATTTTATTGTGTTTCCAGTGTGGTTTACATTTGTATTGACATCCCAGAATGTAAATAAAACATGTCCAAGGTGAGAGAATACTCTACTGATCTTAAAGAGGCTGCAATTACGGCATTACAAGATGGTCAGTCACAAGCAAGTGTAGCCAGAGACTTTAATCTCTCAAGACAACTTGTGAGTGTATGGAAGAGTCAATTTGAATCCCGAGACACAGTTAATAGTAAACAAAGGTCAGGCAGGCTTTAAAAAACAACAGAGAGGGTTGATAGGCTTGTTGGACGGAGATCAGTTGCAAATCTATGCCTTACTGCTGCCGATATAACGCATGATCACGTGGTGTAGATGTTCATATATCCACCGTGAAACACACGCCCCAGCAGGAAACAAAACCATTAATTTTAGTGAAGAAACGAAAGGCCAGACTTGCATTTTCCGAAAAGCACAAGTTTTGGACCAAGAAGGATTGGGCAAAAGTTCGTCACCAAGTACCCACTGTAAAGTACGATGGAGGCAATGTTATGGTCTGGGATTGCTTTTCATGGGCAGGTGTTGGTCCTTTGGTCAACATTGAAGACATCATGGACCGCTTCAAATATGCTCAGATTCTAGGTAAAACCATGCTGAAGAAGTTTTTGAAGGTGGATGGCGACAATAACCCAAAACCTGCCTCCAAACATGTTAAAGACTCTTGCTCAAAATAATGTTCTCGTGTTGGATTTTCCAAGTCAAAGTTCTGGTGACTTTAAATCCAATTGAACACCGGGTGAAGTCAGTTGGACAAGAGGATAAGGCGATGTAAAATCACCAGCAAAGCAGCCTTCCTTCAAGCACTGCTTGAGGAATGGGCCCAAATCCTCTCAGAGCCATTGAAAACTGATTGACTCCATGCCAAGCTGTCTAAGGGCTATGCAACCAAGTATTAGATACACAGGTTACAAGGAGTAACAATTTATTTTGTCAAAGTTTTACTAAAGAAAATGGGTTTTACCCTCGTTTATAGAAGTGTCAAATTACTTTTGAGCGCAATAAGTTCCAATAAAATTCATTTTGTATGTTTGATACCAAAAGATCTTTGTGTATTTTTTTCTAGCACACTATTTAACGTCCCTTCACCCATTATCTAACAGACTTAAAAACTGTTAAAAACTGACTGACTGAAAAACTTTGTGATATTAGCAAATTGCTTTATTAAAACAAGATAATTGAGTTTGTCAAAATACTTATGAGAGCTACTGTATGTTTGTAGCCAATTGAAGCTTCTCAAAACTCTGAAAAAAAGAACGTCCTTTTCAAGAATATAGTTCCAGGCTGCAGTGTAATTTTTCAAAAACATTTGGTTGAAAAAGGGAAAATAGGGACCTGGTTCATGAAATAAGGAGTTTTAGGGACTTGGGATGTAAAAAAGGACTTTTAGGGAAAAAAGGGACCAGTTGGGAGGCCTGGGAAATCAAAGTTTCTATGTTTTACCCTAGGCTGTTCAGAATATAAAACTGAGGGTTTAAAAAAAAGTAAATATTTGTTAGTAAGTTTAGTTTGTCAATTGTTAGTTTTTTCAATCTGCTTTTTACTATTTATTTACTTCCAGTATTAGAATTTTTATGATGATAAGAGTTATCTTTGCCTTCTTATGTGTACCACCTAAGAGGAACATATACATAGACTTTGGTAAAACTCTTACTTCACAACTACAATCAACAAAATTTTCTTATTTTAACTTTTTCTATTATTGAACTAGAATGTTCAAGTATTTTTAAAATACTAATACTTAAGCAACTGATTTATCAATTCTATAAAAAAAAATAACCACAGAAAATTTTGAACATTAACTCTTGAAAAATTACTTGCAAAACATACTTTTAAATCCATAATTGTTCGAATAAAATATATGTTTACATAATGTAGATTTTGATTAGAAAGAAGGAAAAGGACAAAGGTTAAGTTTAGTTCTAACATCCTATTTGTAAATACAATAGGATAGAGATCACAAAGCTTAAATTATTAATCATGATCAGATTATTACAGTACAACTAATGCAATTTTGAACAAAATAATTAAGTATAATAAAGTGTGGGGAAATATTAGCAATAATTCTTACAGTCAGTTGTCCTGCAACCCCAAAATCTGCCAGCTTTGCGTTCCCCTCTGTGTTGAGAAGAATGTTTCCAGCTTTGATGTCCCGATGTATTTTTCTACGGCAGTGCAGATATTCCAAACCTTTTAGTGTATCACTGAGGATGGTAGCTATTTCTTCTTCCCCTAGCTGAAAATAGAAATTTTATTTTTAAAAAAAAACATTTCCTAGGCCACAAAGTGGGGAAACATGCATTTGGTGAGGTTGTCAAACTCCCGCGGAACCTCCAGTGATTAGTTCCCAATCATGCTTGGTCCTCCATTATTTAAAAAATACAGTTAAAATTTTAATTTGTTGAGAAATACCCACTAAATAATTTATTATTATACTTTTATGTAAAATAAAAGCAGTGATCATAGTCAATAAACATAAAATATTAAACTTATTGAGCATAACAGCAAAAAGTCTTATTTTATAACAGAAAATTTTAATTCATAGGGTGCACACAACAAATAAAATGTTGGTGATACAAACTCTTAATGACAAATTATACATTAGACTGTAAATCTATTTTATATAACTAATTTAACATAAACTAAAATATGTATATAAAAAGGTAAAGACTCTAACCAAGAAATATATCTACACTCAACTAAAAAAATATATATTAATACCAACCGTTTTTTTCCTAAGCCTCATTATGTCAGAAACACTTCCACCTCCACAATATTCCATTACAATCTAGCAACATTGAAAAATAATCAATACAATTACAGTCAACACTTTATAAAATTTACTCATCCAGTTATTATGAGGTAATCTAAAAATATATTCAACCGAAACTTTACTGCAGTAATGTATGATCAATACAAAAGTAACCAGAATTGTACTATCATAGGTTAGATACATTTTACAAATAATATTTTCTAATGAATGCACAAATATGCTATCTTTTATTTTGCTAATTTTTTTTTTAAGTTAAGTAGCTAAAGTGGATTTTAAAAACAAAAGACATTTGAAGCCTTGAAATTTTCGATACACCAATTTTTTTTTTTACAAATATGCATAAGCAGTAGCAGCTAGCTTAAGAAAGGGTAATTAAAAGAAATCGCCTGAATAGTTTTAATCCATTCTGGTAAGCAACTTAAAACAAATAAGAAATCACTGGGACTTTAATCTTGCCAGAAACCAACAAATGGACAAAATAAAACTATTTTCTTTGTATGATTTTTTTTCACTAATTGCTTGGTTGAGTCAGTAGTTATTTTTTAAAGAAACTAATCATTTTTCCCAACAACAAAAAATTGGAAGCAAAAAAAAATTACTAAAAGAATTTTTAAATACTTAATGAACAATTTTATGAGAAATCTGAAACAAACAGCAAACAGAAGTTTAAATCATAGCAGCAAACTAAACCATAAAACAATTTTGTTCAGATATGCCTTACCCACAGATCCGTATTCTTGAAGTAGCTACCGTAATATTTGACAACGTACGGACTGTCGCATTGTTGCATGATGGAGATTTCCTTGATAATCTCCTGCAAGTCTGTGTCCACAGGAACTTGTTTGATGGCCAAAACTTGCCCCGACTCTTTGTGAAGGGCCTTATATACAGATCCATAGCTCCTAGAAAGGGAATTATTGAATGGCATACAATATATAACTTACTGGTACAAAGTTTGTACACTAGTCAAATTAAGAACTATTAAGGAAATTGTTTTAAATGATAAGGGTGTTTTCAGGTCAAATACCATTGAATCTTAACATATTTTTTTGTTGCTGTTGCACAATTAAACCCAAAAAAATTTTTTTTAAGAAAATACAGTGAATGGATTTTACTAGGGTATGCACCGAATATCCGGTTACTATTCAGTGTTCGGCCACTTCAGTTGAATATTCGGTTAAGCCGAATAGCTTTACTATTCGGCCGAATAGTCAGACGAATAGTGAAATTTAAATTTCTTCAAAAATCTTCTAAAACAGCAAAAAAATTCCCAAAAAGGACTTGCTTTCTTTTTTGAAAGACTCAAATTCTTAAATTTTTGCTATTTATAATAGTAAATCAAAGTTTACTCAAGTTGCATTACATAACATGTCTCTTTAAGGAAACAGCAACAGTGAGTGGGCATTAAAAAAAAACAATAATTGTTATATAGATCACAATTGTAGTTTTTTCACTATAAGATTTCAAAAAATATTTTGTAAATGTATAACAATATTGTAAGCCATGATTTTCCCCCCTAATTTTCATTCTATATCGAATCCACCTACTTCTGTTTTTCTTTTCATACTTCCTGTTTTCGTGTTGTAATTTAAGCAAGTTTCAAACACTTTCTAAAAGATTTGTTTCAATAACAAACGAGTACTTCTTTATTGTGTGTTGCTTGAACTAAAAATTTAATAGCTATATTGTATTAAAATTATTGTGCGATTGTGTACTTATATGTTTATGTTGAATTAAAATTGATGAATAATAAATACAACTTACTTAGATCTGACAAAAAAATAAAATTTGGTATAGATAGGCTGAATATTCGGTATTCGGCCAAATTTGGTATTCGGTGCATCCCTAGATTTTACATTTATATTATGAATAGATGTATACAACCAATTATGCAGAGATTTCATAATATAAAGACATTTATAAAAAGTTCTGTTTGTTTAATCCAGTGCTTAAAATGTTACTAACTTTTTTTAAGAATGTTTTTGCTCTAGTTTTGTTATCTGTGCAACATTAAACTTTGCAAAAGTAGTGCTTAGGAAAAAAAATGCTTGTAAAAAGTAATAAATTATAAATAAACACATTTAAAGTAAAAATTAAAACCTGAATATGTATCTTCCCTAGAGAAAAATGTACATTTTAGTCATGTTCATAAAATGTATAACTAAAACAAAATTATAGCTAATTTAAATCTTAGAAATATGCCATATAAAATATTGTAAAAAGACTTTAAGAGCCAAATGTATACTAAATTAGTTAACAAAAAAGAAATTATAAAATAAAGCTTTTAAAACGACTTGAGCATTGATACTCAGAAGTTTGTTTATATACTTTTTTTTTCACTAACCCATAATATGTTTATTTATTTCTTACAGAAAAAAATCTTTTTAATTATGAATGTTTAACATATTTGTCTTTTCAATTAAAGTGGTACTTGGTGTTTCTTAAAAGCCATTTACTCACCCTTCTCCAAGTTTTGAAATTATATCAAAAACTTCTTCTGGCTGGCGGGTTAAACTTTCTTCACTTAATTTCTTTAATTCACTGAAAAAACAATAATAATAGTTAGTACATTATGAGAGAAGTTGTGATTCTTTTTTACAAACACTTAGTTAAAAATAATTAATTTATCTTTTGGTTTATCCCTTAGCTTTTACAATGTCATCTATGTATATACTGCTAAGGACGAGTAATTTCAAGTAAACATAGCAATGGATTGGGCCATTTTTGCTCTGAAATAATGAACTTTTCATTATACTTTCTTACAGGTCAGAGTAAATGAGTGCTAGTAACAATAGTCCAAGACATTAGGCCAAATACTAGTTTACCTGCCTACAGCAGTATATACACATCAAGCACAGTTTATCAGAGTCACTGGGGAAAAATCAATACAATTGATATTAAATTCAAAATCATGCACTTGAAACTTTTTCAAAATGATACATTTTATGCTAATTATTGATGCAAACACCTATTCAAAACATATTTAAACTCTCTGAGCAGAATAATAAAAGCTGCATTGGGATTCACAATTTACAAAGTGAAAAAAAAAATGCAAGTAACTTTTTTTTTATTCAGAACATCTGGACTAAAGAACGAATATACAGAGGTGTGAAAATTATGAAAAGTATTAATTTTCAGCAAAAGAAATTTCAATTTGATGATCCATAAAAAAAGGGATACTTTAAAGCAAGAATTAAACCTGTTCAACACAGCAAGGAAAATGAAAAGAAACATTTAAAATTTAGTTTTTCAAAATCTATTAAAATATTGGGAAGAAAATTTTATTTGATAATTGGATATGCAAACCACGATTTTAAAAACTTTAATTTAATTGGTTGTGTGTTTTAATGCCATGTTCAAATTCCCTTAAAATAGCAATATCTTATTATTGGAATTTTACTTAAATAATAAATAGGCAGTAGAAAAATATTTTCTATAACACTGTAGGTAACCAAGAGAGAGGAGAAACTAAGTCAGAATTGCAAAATAGTTTTGGGTTTGTAGCATAATAAACTAAAAATTAACTCTATACTAATTTTACACAAAAGATGTTATGAAATCAGTGCAGGTGGCATTGCCGATTATGAGAAAGGAATTGTGGCCTCATCACAGACAATTGAAAATGAGATTTTAGGTAGTATGAAATAAAAACTACAATTGTGGCATTTGGCCCTTTTTTATGAAAAAAATATTTTATCACAGAACTAAACATAACAGTGGTTGGTGGAGCCATTGTTGTTCCAAAGCAAGAAATGTGTTTGAAAAGTGTCACCGAACTAGGTCAATAGTAGTTGAAATTGTTTACACACTCGAACACTACAATTCATATTAAGGGAACTTGACGACATATAGAATATTCTGTAGACAAAACTCAGTATACCCAGTTAAACTAGGACTACAGCATGCACAGTTAAAGGTAACCATGGAAATATTGTGTTTAACAGCGACATTGTGCATTTTTGGCGACTTAGTTGTGCTACAGGCTGACTTCAGAACATCTGGCTACTGACAAATATTATTATGATGCCAAGTATCCCCTTCTACAGATGAAAATAATATTACCTTGATACAACAGGGCTCGAAAAATTTCAGAAACTTTACCTGTCCCAAAGACGGCTTATCCAACAATTTATCCGTCCTCCTTTGCGATTAACTATCAAACTTTAATTATATATAAGTAGCTTATAAATAAAAAATAGTTTTTAATTCCTTCGTTGTTTACAAGTCTAAAAGCACATGCACTGAGCAATTTGTTTTTGTTTACAGATTATATGACCCTAAGGTGACCCTAAGCATTCGCATTTGGTCTGATGAAGGAATTAACAGGTTTTCTAGATTAAAATGTCATTTCGAAAGTGAGATCTAGACTCTTGTAAGGTAACCAAAATTTAAAATTTGAGTATTTTGTTGGAGAATTTTGGACTGTCAAGAACGGGCAGTTTTTCGAGCCCTTCCTTAATATCAGACATAATCATCAAGAAATATGCCAAAGGCATTTCAAATCAAACTTAACACACAAAAAAATCAAACACAAGGGGAAAAAAACATAAAAAATCTAACAAAAACACACAGTTTTTCAAACTCATGTCATAATTTTCACACCTCTGTACTTACGTCATTATTTTAACATTTGGATGACATCCCCTTCCGAAGAAGACTGTCTTAAGACGCCTCGGTCACTTGTTTAAAAGAACTACTTGAGAACTCTTCTCAAGGCCTAACAGAAACAGAGACAGGTTAAATAGTACTCTTAATTAATATCCGAGTCAAACCAGTTTAAAGCTGGTGAAATTGTATAGTTATGACTTAAGAAATCGAATATTTACTTTACTGGTACATAGTGACATTAATCTAACTTTTGCTTTTTAATAATTTAGGTACAGCTATGATACTACTTGAGTAGATTCCGAAGTCTACTCTTAAGGTCTAACAAAAACAGATACAGGTTAAATAATACTCTTACTTAAAATAGTCATATCAGTTTAAACCTGGTGAAACTATGAAGTTTGGATTTAAGAAATTGAATATTTTAATTGATGGCACTAATTAACAACTAGCACTAATAAAATTTACTTTACTGGTAGGTATATAGTGACATTAGGTGGGGATTAAGATAACTTGTTTTTTAATAATTCAGGTACAGCTATATACTACTTGAGTAGATTCCGAAGTCTTTTCAAGGATCCTAACAGATACAGGTTAAATAGTATCCTTAATTAATATCCGAGTCATATCAGTCTAAAGCTGATGGTTTTAGATGTTTGTGACTTTATACAGTTTGGAATTTGGATCAATGAAACTTAATATTTGGTTTATAAAGTGTTAATTAAATTTATTTTATTAGAAGATAGGGATATCAAGCGGCTACTAAGTTAATTTTTGTATTTAATTATTCCTAATCAGTAGTTTAATAGGTCAAAAACAGCAAGAATATAAAAAAAAACTTTTCATAACACATACATTGATTGTAGCCAAGATAATATCAAACTAATGAAAATTTTGACAGACAACTTGTATTATATGCTAAAATTTTAGTTAAATAGTTTAACTTAGAACTTGCCATAATTCAAAGATATAATGCGAAACAAGTCATCAAAGAAAAAAAAATTCCTCTAGTGAAGAAAAGGAATTTAATGCATTATCTTAGTTGTCTCTTATTGGCGCTGGATTTCAAGACAAATATTTTACTTACTGGACACTTAAGAAATTAGAGAAGCTAAAATTACATTTAAAAAATTGACGTATTTTGTGCTAATTGTAAACTAATTCATCATTGTCTTTCAACTTCGAAAACATCTCAAAACTTCCCCAAAACCCAAACTTAACACAATATTACTCAAAACTACATTTGATTTTTCGCACTTTTTGTGAAATTCCACAACAATTAACGATATTTCGTTGACAAACAAAAAGTAATTAAAATTTTACACAGGATTCCCCATCTCGTTTGCCGGAAGTGTTTTTTCCTCGTCAATTCTGAGGCAGTTCTTGACGTCGATTAGCAGAAAAAGGGAATAACTACATCTGCAATTATTTATACGTTAAAAAGACACTATTTATGCGAAAGGCATCCTTTAAATTGATATTAGTTAGTGTCGTAAAGAGTTAACAAATTCGCACTTGTTAGTTGGTAAAAATATCTGTTTAGGGTAGGGTATTTTACATATATATTCCGACTTGTGTGCTTGCTCAGTGAGCCGCTTATAAAATATCTGTTTACATTTAGAACTTTAGAAGTTTTAGGTTACAGTTAACTGTAATTTTACAAAAGTACCGGTCACAGTTAATAAGCCCAAGTTGCTCTAAATTAAAAAAAAAAAAAAACAGGGAGTTTGATTGCATTTCATTTTATTGGGTTCAATGAACAATATAAATTATGGGCGGAGCGGGGATTGTTTGTGGATTAGTAAGCAAAGCTTGACGCAACTGAGGCGTCACTTAAGGGTGGTTAACCTAGTTTAAACGAATTAGTTGTCGGGTGGTTGGTTCATGGAGTAAGACAATGTTTGACGTACTTTGACGTCTTGAAGGCGTGGCTGTTCAACTCGTCCATTTAACCTTGCTCATTAAATTGTTTTTTTTTTGGTTTCAGTTGGGTTGAAATAACTTATCGTCGCACTAGAGGTACATGAGATCAATGAATATGCTTCGCATCTTTAATGGAAACTGAATGAAAAATAAGGTCTTAATTTAAAAAAAAAAAGCCTTGCGATTCATCTTTCAAATTGGAACATAACAAACCTTACTGTTGCACTATTTTTGCCAAGAATTAACCTTGAAATATAATTGTTAAAAAAAGTTTCAGAATTTAATAATTTTTAGATAGGCTGACTAGACTTACCACCTTTTCGCTGTACTGTTTAGGTTTTTACTCAACGAGCTTTAGAAGTATTGCAAACAGTCATTTTTTATTTTTAGTTTATCAAATTAAAAAAAAAAAAAACTAAATGAAATAGGATAAATGAAAATTTAATGATATTAAATTGATGAAAATTTAATGATGATTTGAACAGTCAAAGTGTCAATCGCAGAAACAAATCTGGTCAAGCTTGTTTAAGAAGTTTTTTTTTTTAAATATTTAAATCTATTGATGGTCATCCCCATTGATACATTCAATGTGTCAAGGTTTCAGATGCAACACAAAAATTCTGTTTGTTTTATTTTAGTTGTTTTATATTGTTAAGGTGACATTTAAAGAAATAACATAAGTGGGGTTTTTTTAATCAAATTTAGCAAAACCTTAGTGTGTCTTGCCTTGTCAACCACTATAAATTAATAATTAAGACTAGACAGGCATTATAATGCTAATAAGACAAGTTTAATGAACAGAACCCTGTAAGTTATCCTATGTGGCATACTCAAATTAACCCCCTATAACACATTTGTTAAAAAAAAAGACTATTAAATAATCAACGCCAAAATTTAGTTTAAAAATAAACTGTATCCCCTCTTTAAAGGTTTGCTTTAGAAAACTACATTTTTTTTGTTACATGAAGGATGAAGGCTTGGGTTCCTTAAGCATTAAATCGAAACCTCCATCACTATCAACATACTGCTTTGAAACAAATTGCTATGTAATATGTATGTTCATGTGGATTGGATAATGCTTCAGTGATGTGTGACTGTCAATAGCGACAGCTACCTTCAAAGCCGACCAACCATAAAAAGTTTATATTGAATTCAACTGCTTATGTCGGTGTGTGCCTCCAGGGCATAGCATGGAAGGCAGAAGGGGTGCAGTAGCTTCCATTTTCCCAAGGCCTTGAGCACCAGTTGGAAGTCTGACTTTTGCTCCAAAATGGTGTTATCTCAATTTAGGCACGTCATTTTGAGGGGAGGGGCATTATTCTCCAGACAATCTGCAACAAAAGAAACTGTGCTATGACCGCTCACAGGATTTTAAGACCCACAGATTTAACGAGCACATTATCTGCATGTACTCAGTACAGTATAAATATCCCTGCCTAATCCAGTATTCGAGACCAGGTAGACTCACATGTGATATTATTGCATAGCAGGCTTTCAATCTGCGCCAAATCACAAAAGAGACGCTAATATAGTGGACTTCCCTTTCTGTTTATGAATGTTATGCTACGCACCGTCTCTTCATTTTTCATACTCACAGTTGTCTTAAGTATCCACCGTCGGTGCTTCTCACTCAGATTTCCAGCAGTGGTTTGCACTTTGAAACAAAAGCACAAATTTTCCACCAGAAAAAAATCATTTTATAGGATAGCATGCAGATGGCGAGATTTGAAGTTTCATTCACATTCTCTAGAAACATTTTCTTATTCCTCAAGCATCAAATAAATATTCTAAAGCTATCTCGAAAACTAAATCAAATGAAACGAACTCTTTCTAACTCGAAACTAAATCAAGTACATGAATCTCTTCTTTTTAGATAAGTTACACTGTAGTTCAACTTTATTTTAGCCAACCAACAAAACTAAGCATGACTACGTCAAATACCTGTTTTAAATAAGCCAAAGTTCTTACTAATGATACAGCATTAACTGTTAGCCGACTTTTGGGCAACCCTGTATATAAATATGTGGTTCTAGAAGAGGTTAAGTGTGTTACAAATAAATTCTGTATCGATTTTTAGTACACAACAAACAATATGATCGAAACATACTGTTTTAGAAGGCAATACATCGTTTGGCATGTTAAGAAATAAAGATTCAAATCGCCAAAAAGGTTTTAAACATTTGGGTACGACTAAAAACTTTCTTACACCTTTCCAACAGTTGTTTTTAGAAACAAAAAGCAACTGTTTTCAAACAGAACAATACACAAGAGTTGTTAAAAAAAACACAGTTTCTGAACATATACGAAGAACTTTACTATTAGGATTGTTTCTATGTATAGTGCTGGAAATCTTAATTTTATTGGTCAGCATTTGACAAAATTGCTGTCAATTTCTAATCTTTTTATATATTCAACCAGCAATAACAAATCATTTTGAATACCTTGCATTTAAGATAGCAAAACAGGTAAGTACCACTCAGAAATTAAAAAAAAAGTGTCATCCATCTTATTGAAAGTGAGACACGTAAGTAGGATTCAATCACAGAAAAGTTTATTTTGAATTATTGCTAGCTATACGAGGGCTATTGGCGACGGGCATCGTATTTTTGATCTGCAATTAAGTGACGAGCCGACACTTGAGTAGGCGCCCAACACAACCCTTAAGGGGCGACATCGTAAACAGCATTGGGACTTTGGAGCATATTTAACGTGCACTCCCTGACATGGGGTATTATTGGTAGGACATTTTTGGATGCACGGGACTTTTGCAGGTCGTCAGTTATTTTGGCGATGCTGGACCTGAACCTGGGACCTTTCGCATGCTAGGCAAATGCCTAACCAACCGAGCTCCCCAGCCACATGACATAAGTAACTTGCATCAAATATGGAATACCAACTGTACTGGTTTAGATGCATTATCATATAGCTATTCTTGGGACTAGCTTTACATTTAGTCAGCTAGGTCAACTCATAACAGTTAGGTTTATCGGCTGATATATCGACGATTGTTTATTTCTATTATTGACGACCTCTTAAGAAAAATGGCCAATTGCTCGATATTTAAAGGAAGAGTGACCGTAAACTAGAAATTAGAACTTAATTGTATTAGAACACAAATTGCATTAGAACTTAAAGCTACTTAATGAAAGATACGCCAATTACATTCAATCTAATTTATTTAAAACACTATTGCGTTCCAACATATATCAGCAATACCATACTACACTTCCAAATAAACAGTCCTCAGTGGGTCTTGGCCCACACCTTCTTCTCCTTGTTCTCTTTGCTGACCTCCTCGATGTACGGCTCCAGGTATCGGTTGTTGAGGTCGTCCTCGAACTTGGTCCACTGCTCAGGTGGAAGAATGGTGTGGGTGAGGGTCAGCTGCTGGGCCCGGAGTAGCCGGTAAATCCGGGCGTCGTTAATTTCCCGGGGGAGTCGTCTCACGGCCTCCTGGATATCGGGCATACGTTCGTCGAATAGGTCGTTGTAGTAGAGGCCGTACTTGTTGTAGCCCATTCGCTTGAAGAACCAGTGCTTGACGCCCTTTGTGGCGATGGTCTTCTGGATGAAGGCTTTGACAGACATTTTTTTGTCGTCTGAAACGGAGAAAAGAAGTAGATTTATCTGCAAAATACTCAGAAGTAATTGTTTACAAATTTTTTTGCAAGGACATGGACAAAAGTCACAAGATGAGTTGAGTTGTAGAAGCGATCTCGAGCATGGTTAAATGTTTGTGGCTTAAATATAGCGTAAGATATTTGTTTATTATATTGAATTCCTGTGCCATATTGATCTATACTACTTTATAATATTTGGTTATTATTTAGATATTGCGGTTATGTTTAAAAAATTACAGAAGAGCAAATGTAAATTGTTAACTAGATAATTTTTGATAAAGTTCAAAACCAGAAAGTAGTATAAATAAACAAACAAGAAAGTAACTTCTATTTTGAGTTTTATGTTTTAGAGTTTCGGTATTATAAAGAATCAAATCACGATTCCTTTCGTTATTCTATGAAAAATAAAATTATTTTAACCTAAAACCATGCGTAATGTAGTTTGACATTGTTAGAACTTGAATATATAACAATTTAATAAACTAATTATATTTCTTATAACTGGCTGAGAAGTGACTTCATAGTTCGCTGAATTTTGTTAGTTCACGTTTTTGATTCACAAAGCCCAATTTGTCAAGATTTGATGAGGATACCAAAATCTTGAAATATCTTCAAAATTCAACTGTAATATTTCTCGTGTGTTACTAAACTCAATATTCAGCCGATATGAACACGCCAAAATAGAGCTTAAACAGTTTCTAGTTTTTTTTTTTTTTTTAATTTAGATTGCTTTTAGAGTAGTGTTTTAATATGTTGTAAAGATAGTGAAAAATTCTTTTCAAAAAAGTTGTGCAGTCTTCCCTTCTCAATGCTTTGATCATGAAAAAAAAATAACAATTTTATTCAGTTATGAGCCCAGCATGCTTCCGCTGCTCTAATAAATAGGAATTTTCCTCTAATTTTTTCATTATTTAATGTATGCAAAATATTTTGTATTATGCAAAATATGTTTTGCAATCTCTTGTTGACATTGCTCATGATATTCTACAGTGAAAAAATAATTATATCTATAGTGACCAGACGTACTACATTTTGCAGTACAGTTTAATTTGTTATTTAGCTATCTAATAACAATAAAAATCTTTATTATTACAAAAACAAAAAAATGACAAGAAAAAACAATAGAAAAAGCTATGGCGCTCCAAGGGGAAACATACATAGTTAAAATTGAGCAAAAAAAAACACACACACACACACACACACAGAAACAAATATGATCGAACATAATGTGATGTGGCAAACGATGGCATATACAGACCTGATTAACGTGCTTCAAATTAGAGTGAAAATAAAGATCGAAGTCGTCGATATTTATAAAAAAATAGATCAAAAAGTTGTTTTTTAAAGACAAAAAATTTATTTGTATTTGTTAGTAAATAGGCAGTTTATTGGGCAAGATAGAAATTTTTTTCAAAAATATAGTTTTGGAAAATGTTGGAATTTGAAAAATGTGCCACTTGATCTGGTATTATATAAGTTTTCAACAAGTTCACAAAGTGATTTATTGCGATAAATATGCAGGCAAATACGAAAAGTATTGTAGCGTACAGGGAGTAAATCAAGCTCTCGAAAAATAGGGCCGTTTAGTGATTGGTATTTTATTGGTTTCTATCTAACTATAAAAATTCTGCAACTCATCTCTGTTTTATTTTTTCTATGGTGTTTTCATGCAAAAACAATAAAAATAAACTTAAACTCTAATAATACACATTTTTTGTGCAATAAATGCAACAAAAAAGGCCGTATAACTTATTTGTTGTTGACAAATTATTTTAACATTGTTTTTAAATGCAAAATAGCTTTAAAATGAACTATTAAAACATTTTTTTTGTTTGTTTGTTTTTTTGAATTTTTTTTTAAGAACTCTAATATCGTATTGACCCTTGTTCAACTTCAATTTTTATAGAAATAAAGGACTGATACCTGTAACCAAAGGCTGAAACTAATATTTTAATCTTCTTCAATCGGAACAGGTCAGTTCTGAAACTAATTAACATGTTAATTGTTTGTGGGGTGGTTTTAAAAAGTTTCCCCAAATGGCCCAATGGGGACACCAGGTCGCAAGAGGACACAATACTCTTTAATAAAAAAATATTACAACACAATTTCGGAAGCATAAGTGCATGATGGAAATAAATTAAATCTTATGTCCGACTATGTATTTCCATTTTTAAACATCCTAGCACAATTGAATCAAGTTGAGTTTGATGAGTTCATATAAATATACTAAAACTTCTCAAATAATAAGTCAGTTTACAATCTTACCAATTGACTTCAAATATTTATTTATACTTAATTTTCATTTATTATTTCTCATGGCAAGAAAGTTCAATATCGTTCTGTGTTAAGTCGATTAAATTTTTATTTTGAAAAAAAAAAAAAAAAAAAACTAATCTTCGAACAAAAGAATGCAGAAACTTTTAAAGTAGAGGAATGACTGCCGAATAATAGAAAAATATAAATTCAATAGTTTTCTGCATGAGAAACACATATTTCATCTAATTTGTTTTTCATATCCTATCTGAGGCTTCTTGAAGTTGGTTGGTTGGTTGATATACATATATTTTCAGGCTTGTGTGCTTGCTCAGAGAGCCGCTTATAAACCTTCGTCAAGTAAGACAGTCACAACACACACACTCACACTCACATGCACACATATACGCGACAGATGCCGCCATCTATCACGCGCCACCTCCACAATTTAGACATGTCCCTGAAGGGGAGGGAAATGTTCTCCAGGGACCTGTACCCATGGTAAACTGCGCAATGACCGACCACAGGACTTTCGGACCCAACAGATTTTACGAGCACGTTCTCCGCATATACTCGGTAGGTCTTCAGTGGCGACCGGGTCTCGAACTCTCAACCTTCCGATCTCGAGTTCCGAGATCCTTGACCACTAGGCTCCCTACAGCCTTTCTTGAAGTTTGATAACAGCGGACCAGTTCTGTAAAACCCGTTTCACTGCTAATGTCGATTGTGTGCAAAGTAAACAATTTAAGGAGAAGTAAAACATCACATGTTTGGTAGGTAGGTTTGAATTATAGTCGCACTAGAGATGCACGAGGGCTATTGGCTTGGCGTCGGGCGTTATAATTTAGAACCACAGTCAAATGACGAGCCGAGACACCTGAGTAGGCATCCAAAGAACCTATAGGGCGATATCGTACGCAGCGTTGGGAGTTTGAGGATATTTAACTTGCACTCCCTGCCTCTATACTGGGTATTATTCATCGAACATTTTGGCTGCACGGGCCGTTTATAGATCAGCAGTTGTTATTTTGGCGATGCCTGGAGCCGAACATGGGACTTCTCGCATGCTAGGCGGATGCCTAACCGACTGGGCTCCCCAGCCCCACATCACATGCTTTTCCCATGTTATGTCTGTGATGCAATTGAGGGGGAAAACGATCCTCCCCTCGTTTCTCGGCTGCTATTGGTCAAGGAATTTTGTAAAAGGTGTCATTTTTTTAGGAAATAGCGTAAGGAATTGAGAATTGACAACAATAATTGTATAAGGGGTCGTCTACGCATTAAAATGAGTACTAATTTAAAAAAAAAAATGTTTATCATCTTCATAAAACCCCAGTTCCAAAAGAAAATTAATCTGCATTATTTATTGAGACATAAGCATTCGCAGTGGACACCCATAATGTTAAAAAAAAGTTTCATAAAATTCGAATTTTTTTCATTATATACTTCTCAATCTTTCAAAAACAAATCACACAAGTTTTTTCGACAATTTTTCATTTTTACTATTTTTTTTATTTAAATTAAAATAAAAAAATAAAACATAAATAGCAACCTCCATTTTTTAAAAACATAAATCGATAAAGTAGATTAAGTAGAACCGAAATCTCGAATTTTCTTAATTCAACAACAATTATTTGCCGAATTATTGCAAAAAAAAAAAAAAAAAACTGGAAAAAAAAAAGAATTTTAGGGACCGTGTAAAAAATTACTAGGAAAATTTGATCCTAACTTGCCTTATCGTTTGGTGGTTGAAAAGCGTTTGTTGGTAAATGTATATTTAAATTATTGATGTCTGTTAAATGCCTAAAAATCTTTTCTTGTTTTATGTGCATACAATGTATTTTGTTCGACAGACAGCAAAAAGTTGGCATTTAAAAAAATTAATCAGTAAAATATACATAGATAACAAGATAACTATTTTTCGAATACCAAAACAAAAGTGATTCCGGACAAAAAATGAAAACAAGCCGTTGGATCCGTTGCCATTCACAACATTAAACAACCCCATTTATAAAAATTAATAATTAATATTTTAATATTATAAATATTCAAAGTTTAAAAAAACGTATCTGAACGGAACGTGATCTCGCGAGAGTTAATTTTGTCTCATGATTCTATCCGTTACATTTTCTTTCGCATTTCGAAACCATTTAAACAATTTCTAATTCCAATTTCAAAAAAAGTTTTAACTGGAAGCTATTTTATAATATGCAAAGCATTTAAAAAATTTAATACGGCAGTGTTTTCTCTATGATAATATCAAAATAAGTCAACCATAAAAATTTAATTTTACTGAGGGAAAAACGTTTAAGAAAAAACCGTGACAGAAAGATCAATAGTTTTAGCCCAATTTTCTTCAGACATATGATGATTGAAGTAAGAAAGTTGATTGATATACTTTAAATAGAAATAAGTTGTGCATATGCATTAGAATATTAAATAATGCTAAATTTTAAAATATTTATACATTTTAATTAATAATTGTAGAAAAAATGTATGTGTTTCGATAAATTTGTGCAATTCAAACCATTCGTCTTTTAAGAAAAATGTCGACGTATAGCATTCCTAAAACTTAATAATTACTAGCAGTATGGTCCCGCCTTGCTGGGAACCCGTTAACTTAATGGAAAATGGGTGTCGTAAAGAATATTGAAAAGTTGTTCTCTGCTTCAATAAGATTGACTACCTGAAATTTAGCAAAACCAGTGGTTTGTCAGATTCGAACATTAATGTAGAAGAACTTGAGGATACAAAATGTTTGCACTCCTTCCGTCATTCTGATAACATATTTGGCGCAAAAATGAAGATTCAACAGTCTTTGATAGTTTGGTACAGCTCTAGAACACGATGACTTGGTAACAGCCAGAATAAAAACCAAAAAAAAAAAAAACTCTTAGGTCAGTGGCACATTTTTGGCAATGCATTTGGCGAAAAAATGAAGACATTAAATAATCATAAACAGACCTACCGCGATATCCTTGAATAAATTATTTTTTAAATAAATAATGTAGTTTCTAAATATAATGGCAAAAGAATAAAATAAACATTTCAAATTTGAATTATTTTGAGCGAGCTTAATTTAATTTCTTAAGCCAATGACAACGCGAAAAAAAAAAACTATCGGATTTGAGCGAAAGTGGTGTATTTTTTTCCAGTTATTTCGAATTTTCTCTAAAAATAGAACAAATATTAAAAAACTAAGCCTCAGGTGCACACGTAGGTATTAAAAGGAATCTATATTAAAAATTTCGAATTTTTTAGAGCATTCTAAGTAGGTGTTTTGCGATCCACAGACATACATACATACACACAGACAGACTCTTTCTTTTATTATTATAGATATGGAAACTGAGTTTAACGTTGTCAGGAATATATTACTGTGTACTGAACATATTACTGAATTATATACTAAACTATTGGCTAAACATAAATAAAAAAGTAGAAAAAAGCGAATAGGAAGTTAAATTGGAATAACGGTTGTGAAATAGGATTCGATTCGCTCAATGGCGACTTTTGGCCAAATTTTGTGTCCGTTTTTTTTTTTCACTATCGAGCTTCAAAAGCTTTTAGCTTTCTGGATTTTCAGCTTCTGGCGAGCTTGTAAATTTAATGTAGGGTTGCTACATTTATCCAGTTTTTTTAAATATAAAGTAGAATGTTTGCCACATTTGGGCATTTTCATTGCTTTGCAATGTAACGTAAATTGCCAAAGCGAGAACTACCATTATATCGAAACTTTTAACTTACATCTTACATATCATCTCTTAAGTTCCCACATGTGCTATCTAACTTTGCAAAACAGTAGAAATTTACTGAAAGGTAACCCTTTGCGAACTTTCCAAAATAGCGGCAAAAGTCGGCTAAAAACCCAACCGAAATTATAGGGTAGGTTAGGATAGATTTGAACTATCGTCGCATTTGAGCTACACGAGGGAGAGCCGAAAAACGTGTTTATTTAACACCGGCTGTTCGGACTATCTTGTTACATATCTCAGCATTACATTATGTAGACCGATATTGTGTAACAAGAAAGTCCGAACAGCCGGTCAAAATCGATAACGAGTTAATAATGTTAAATGAACAAACACGTTTTTCGGTTCTCCCTCGTGTAGCTCTAATGCGGCGATAATTCAAACCTATCCTATCATTTCGGTTGGGTTATCGGCCGACTTTTGGCGCGATTTTGGAAAGGGGTTACCTTTCAGTAAATTTCTACTGTTTTGAGAAGTTAGATAGCACATGTGGGAACTTGAGTGACGATATCAGCCCTTTTTTTCCCTATACCTCTAGCTCAAGTTCCGCAAGCTGTTCGTCGGCGGCATCGACCAGTGCCTCTCCGAACAGGACTTAGAAGAGTACTTCTCTCAGTTCGGCCCCCTCAGCAGCTGCACCATCCATCGCAACCGCGAGACCGGCAGGTCCAGGGGGTTCGGATTCGTGACCTTCAAGGACCAGGCAGCTGTGGAAGCTGCGCAGAAGAAAAGACCGCATTGCGTGCAGGGATGCGAGGTCAGTTGCTACTGTTTTCTTTGGTTAGCTACCCGGGGAGCCCAGTCGGTTAAGGCGTTTCTCGCATGTGAAAGGTCACAGACTCGGGTCCGGGCATTGCCAAAATAACTGGCTGACTTATAAACGGTCCATTCAACCAAAAAATGTAATGTGAATAATACCCCGTGTCGAGGGAGTGAAGGGTAGACTTACCAGTGAATGAACGCTTAAGGAACTGCGTTCGCCAGTGAATAAACACCAGGATATAATGACCAGGACAACCAACCAACCATATATCAGATAGCTTCCTACTACATGGGAGGAAGTCAGTGTTGCCAATACATCTAGTGAAATAATTTTCAATCTTTTTTTTTAAATTATATTTACCAAATGTTCATTCACTGGGGCCTGTTCACTCACTGGTCAGTCTACCCTACATTGAATTTGCTTCACAGTCCTAACGCTACTTACGATGTCGCCCTTAATGGTTCCGTTGGGTGCCTACTCAGGTGTCGCCTCGTCACTTGACTGTGGTTCTAAATAAAGACGACCATTTCCAACAGCCCTTGTGTTGTGTAGATCTAGTGGGACTATAATTCAAACTAACCTAATCTTGTTTGCTAGATTAGGTAGCAAGATTTAACGTAATTACGAACCAGAGACATAACATAGAGTGGACTGCGCATTCATAGTAAAGCAGCTTAGGGATGGAAAACCAAAACCGGTTTTCAAAAAACCGGTGGTCCTGGTTTTGATTGAAAACCGGTTTTTTTGTATGAGGCCCTACGGTACCAAAAACCGGTTTTTTAGGGAAAAACCGATGGAAAATGGAAAACCAGTTTTTTCTAAAAGAACCGCTATCCCTTGCAGATTAGCATTATGTCCTAAACATCATAAATCGCCAAGAGGGGAAAGGTTGCTACATATGGCAACTTAACGCTACCGTTTCGTTACGAACTATTCCAAATTGTCGCAAGACCTGAATATCAGCTAGCAAACCGAAGTGGAGACTACCATCAATATCCATGTCACGTGGGTTTCTACCAATCACGGCAGCTTGAATTTTTTTTTAATGTTTTTGCAGTCGATTTTTTGAGCATTGTTGGAATTTTTCTCTTTTGGCTTATAATAAATATTTAATTACATTCTTTTAATCTCTGAGCATGTTAACAATCGTGAATGTCGTACTCTTAATTCAGTAACGTTTTGTGCAAGATGCCAAATGCTTGTGAATTCCTAATTGTAAAGAGGGGTATAAAAAAGGATTAGTCACACTTTCACGGGCAAAATTTATTTAGTTCTGCATACTTTTAGTAATTGTGTGTTCGTCATAAACTAGAATTTCTATCGAGGGAATTTATTCTAAAAGCTCTTTTATACTGAAGAATCATATTCATGATTAAATCAACGTTGTTAGAACTCTAATTATAATAAATATTTTGGGCCAAGTCAATTAAATTAATATTCTGAACATTGACAGCTTAGAAGTAGAATATTTTTTTTACAATTTGGTCAAAACGAAACCTGTTTTTGCAATCATAGTTTTTGAGTTATTTATATTTAAAAAGTAGAGCATTTGTTGAATTTGGAATATGTTGATGTGTTTTAGAAAGTTGATTTATTCCAGGTGAAATAAAGGAAGAAGCAATATTTCAATATATATATATATATATTCGATTTTTTTAAAATAAAGGAAGAAGTAATATTTCAAAAAATATATATATTTGATTTTTTTTTTTTGAAAAATCGGACCGTTAGAACGAAAGTTATAGAGACGGCAGAAAATATTCACCATGTCAATACCAACTTATATTACAGCAACACTCTACATAAACCCACTAATGTTCTTTTAAATTAATCTATAATAATAAAAGAAAGAGTCTGTCTGTGTGTATGTATGTCTGTGGATCGCAAAACACCTACTTAGAATGCTCTAAAAAATTCGAAATTTTTAATATAGATTCCTTTTAATACCTACGTGTGCACCTGAGGCTTAGTTTTTTCATATTTGTTCTATTTTTAGAGAAAATTCGAAATAACTGGAAAAAAATACACCACTTTCGCTCAAATCCGATAGCTTTTTTTCTTTCGCGTTGTCATTGGCTTAAGAAATTAAATTAAGCTCAAAATAATTCAAAATTGAAATGTTTATTTTATTCTTTTGCCATTATATTTAGAAACTACATTATTTATTTAAAAAATAATTTATTCAAGGATATCGCGGTAGGTCTGTTTATGATTATTTAATGTCTTCATTTTTTCGCCAAATGCATTGCCAAACTTGCTAAAATGTTTCCTAAAAAAGCGCCAGATGGGTAAAATTTATTTTGTTTAAATATTTATTTTGTTTAAATGATTAATCTGGTTGGTTTCTCCAAGATCATCGTGATTGACCTGAAAATGTCAGGGTTTGTAGCTATATCGATATTTTCTCGCCAAATTATTACCAAAAATGTGCTACTGACCTAAGAGTTTTTTTTTTTTTTTTGGTTTTTTTTTCTGGCTGTTACCAAGTCATCGTGTTCTAGAGCTGTACCAAACTATCAAAGACTGTTGAATCTTCATTTTTGCGCCAAATATTTATCAGAATGACGGAAGGAGTGCAAACATTTTGTATCCTCAAGTTCTTCTACATTAATGTTCGAATCTGACAAACCACTGGTTTTGCTAAATTTCAGGTAGTCAATCTTATTGAAGCAGAGAACAACTTTTCAATATTCTTTACGACACCCATTTTCCATTAAGTTAACGGGTTCCCAGCAAGGCGGGACCATACTGCTAGTTTTCAATAAAGAGTCCACATTCAATTGTTCAAGTAATCTTAAATAGACGCACAAAATCAAAGAAATAATCTTAAGAGGATCTTAAAACATCGATTCATCCTTGCTCCTTTCCAAGCTTCTTTATCATAGCATTAGATTGTCGGCCTCTGTGTTCAGGTCGTTGTGGAAAAACTCGCCAAATGGTAAACTCGCCATGGATGCGAGCCAAACGCGACACAGTCATGTGACTGTGTAAGTTAGATGTTTAGGACACTTTAGGTTTGCCAATGCGCAGTCCACTCTATGTTATGTCTCTGTTACGAACAAGTAGTTTTGTAACAGAAACTCACACTAAGAACTGCTTCCACAAAAAAAAATAAAAAAAAGCATAGCATTTAGTTCGATATTAAATTTTTTAAAACGTCAGAATTAAGAAAAGTATATTTCATCAAAAATTCTGCTATTATTATTAGTTAGCGTTTGCTAAATTTATTTGCATTTCGAAGAATGATTTTCAAACACAATTTTTTAAAAAACATGAAATTTCTATTTGCGTGTGCTGTTTAAAGACACTTAAAAATTTTCTAATTTTAAAACTTTTAAGTTTCTGTTAACTGCTGTTTAAATAAAAACATTCGGTATTAAAACAACACCATTACATATTTTTAACCGGAAATAAGTTTTGTTATCATTACTACTTTTTAGTTACGTCGCACTAGAGCTCATTTTCATATTTTGTACTACTCTTCACTATCTTGTTGTCCCCATTACTGATTCCTAAGTTCCGCATGACAAAATTTTAATTGTTATCTCAATCATAATCCAATAAATTAAGGAGTATTTTACCTAACCTATCTCTGTTAATTTATCCAATTGAAAATAAACCATTCACCTTTTAAATAGCAGTCTAAAGCATAAGTCATCGTTCAAATGTTTAAACTTAAAAAAAAAAGTATAAGAGGGAGCTCAATAACTGTTTTTACATCTGCGGATTCTGGAAAACAAAATATCCTTTTTCCCCTGCAATGTAGTTTCTCTGCAATAAATGTCCTAGCGTAGGAAAACAACTTCTACAGGCTCCAACTTGTAGCACTGTTGAGCTAGTCTAAATGTACTTTTTTCTTCGTTTCTTTCGTTATTGGATATATTTTAGGCCGCAGCAGATAGCTAAACTGAGACTATTGATTATGGACCTCGTTATTTATAACCACGGTAAAGTGACGAAGCTTTAATCGGGCGGAGTTCAACGTAATCGGAATTGATATTAACTCGTTCGGTATACTTTTACATTTCAAAAAGCGCAGGAGAAAAAATTGCCAAAATATACAACCACCGACAAGAGGAATATTTCCAATGTTATTTTTAACTGTGTATGCTGTGATCTTTCAACTGTGTATGCAGCGTTTATTCACACAAAAAAAAACTGTTTGTCGCCAAATATTTTGTTTTATTAAGTGTTGATCAGCTATTACGCCAATTTGTTTTCAATAAATGTTAAAAGTTGTAGTGATAATCATTTTTTAAAAACTTGACTTACACAACAGAAAGGATAATTTTGAATGGAATTAGACTAGAGTAAAAGAAATATATAGCGAATCTAGTCTACATTAATCCCCTCCCCCTAAACACCTCCTAAAACGGCCCAAGCGGCCAAACAACTAAGGATTGTGTTAAACCAAATCTTTTTAATCTAAAAACAGGTGACCACCAAACGAGCCGTTCCCCGTGAGCTTTTCCAGGCCTTCGACGGCATTCTCACCGTCACGAAAGCGTTCGTCGGTGGTCTCACCCAGGACATCCGCGAGCACGAGCTGCACGAGTACTTCTCGACGTTCGGTAACGTCCGTCGAGTCGACATCATGATCGACAGGAACACGAACGCGAGCCGGGGGTTCGGATTCGTCGAGTTCGACGACTACGATCCAGTCGACAAGGCGGTGCTGCAGTCTGCGCATGTCATCAAGGGAAAAGACGTCACTGTCAGAAAAGGTGAGGATTATTTTCCACGTATTTGATATAATTCTTCAACTTTTCTAAAAATTATAGACGTTATTTAATTTTGTAAATACGATATTGTTTTTGCTTTATCTCTGAATCTAGCTGAGAGATATAAATCCATAGATATTAGAAAAAAAGCATCCTCAAACAATTCATATACTTTAAAAGTACTGTATCAATACCACAAACAAAACATCCGGCAGCTAATTCTTGAAACTATAACAGTCACGCCTACAGTGACGAGTGACGACACAGTTACGTCAAGCATTTGTCTACTTTCTCACAAAAAAGCTCTTCCCATCCCCGTTCGAGTCGTCCATTTCCATAGACACTCAAGGAGAAATTTCGACCTTGAAGAACATTTGTCTGTTAAAAATAATATCATCATCTCTTTTTCAGCTAAATCTCGTCTGGAAATGGAATTGATCCGCAAACAAGCACTTCCGCCCCGACACGTTAGCCGGCCCACCCAAATAAGGAGGAGGAGCTTAGAAGAACCGTCAATCATCTATGATCGCTATGACCCGCCTACAAGAGGCTATGCATGCTCTTCATTGGACAGCTTTGATTTCAGTACCACCTACAACCACGCCTATCCCTCCTTTAACCACGCCTACCCTTTCGGCCAAGGCAGAGGGCGGTTCATATGGTAGTGTGGTAACGCCCCTTTTGCAATAATTATTTTGGACTCAAAATTGACTGTAACACGATGCGCAATGGATCACGGATTATAGCATTTAGATGTTTATAAAGAGTATTTTCAATGGATTTGTATGATTTTCTATTGATAACACATTTACATGGGCATCATGTAAGAGATACATTTTTGGGGTGTGTTTGTTACAGATTTATAGTCTTTGCCATTAGAATGCAAGCCTGCTTTCCCTACCCCTCATTGGTTTTCCAGGAAACGACGAGAGTAGCGGTCTTTTCTTTTCTCTCCACACCCTATTTAGATGTGGGGAGTTGCGATTAACCTCACAGCAGAGCCTAAGGCAAGGTAGGTTTAGAACACTAAGGTCAGGTCTTTTTTTGGAGAACTATACAAAATGGTGGGGAAGTCAAGCTTGCGTTACAATCGTGCAAACTATAACTATCGTTCAAATATAAAATGAGAACTTACATATCAATACATCTTTCAATACAAATAAGAAGATAAACAGACGGTATTAAAAATAGGTGTGTCCACTGTGTTCTCTCCGAAGATATTCGAAAATTGAAAGGATATGCTTCTAACACGGTGTTTGGATTGGATTGATTTACATATATTTTCAGGTTTGTGTGGCTGGTCGCAAGGACCCCCTTATAAACCATCGTCAAGTAGGACAAACACAAGACACACACAAACACATATGACTGATGCTGCCATCTGTCGACAGATGGCAACATCTGTCACCACCTCCACAATTTAGACATGTCCCTGAAGGGGAGGGAAATTTTCTCCAGGAACCTGTACCCATGGTGAACTGCGCAATGACCGACCACAGTACTTTCGGACCCAACAGATTTTACGAGCACGTACTCCGCGTATACTCGGTAAGTCTTCAGTGGCAACCGGGGCCCGAACTCTCAACCTTTCGATTTCAAGCCCGGGGTCCGGACCACTAGGCTCCCTACAGCCCCAAACACGGTGTTTAAATGTTTGTAAATAAATAAATATTAAACAATGTTGCCAAATTCATAAAAAGTATTTCTTAAAATACTTTTATGAATTTGGCATGCTTTAGACACCAAAAACAATGGACCTGGGCTCAGACATTGTCTACTTGGCCAAATTTAAATCTATTTTCAAATACGATTGATAAAGGGCAAGTCTCGTAAGAATATCACTTCAAGTTCTGCGGTAGGCAATATTTTTTAATAATATAATTTATAGAAGCAAGGTATTAAAATTATTAGATTTTTAAATAAGAAACAAAATCCCAAAACTCTTAGTTGAGAAAATATTATAGATGATTCGAACTATGCATAGCGTAATCCGTTTTTGAGATAGAAGACAATCTTGAAGTATCTACGGCTTCACGATAGGCGTGGCCTTTCTAGTTCGTCAACAATTAGATGCCAAATTATATAAATTCTTAAATATAATTCTGAGATTGTATAGCAATATTATAATTATTTTTTGTCATAATTATATGCATGTAAGCTTTTTCAGGCACCAGCAAAAAAAAAAAAAAATGACAGCTTCTAAATTTTGATTAAAAACAAATTTATTTACACAACAAAAGCAAACAGCAACAGTCTTTGTATTATAGAAGATTCAAAACCAGATGTATTAAAGCTTTGCATTCAAGCCACTCTAAAATAAATATTTCCCAGGCAATTGTCTATAATATACACAAATATTCTATAAGAGGATCCAGAAGGGAGGTCAATTGGCCTGATATACGTAAAAAATAATTCCAATTCAATATCTATGATTTGAGCACTACACTCCTTGCCAACCTAAGTTGGGTAAGTAGAAAAATGCTACGGAGGAGATCCTTCCAAGGATGTAAAGAGTTCCATAAATTATTTGTGAATCCATTTAGAAGAAAACATGTTTACAACATAATTTTCATTTAAGGTCTAACAGATTTGAATATTTGAGAAAATTTTGCAATTTTATCAGAATGAAAAGTTTATTTTGGTTAAATTGTATTAAGATCATTTTGTATGTAAACCTCCTCCCTAATGCCTCCCTGTTACTCTGGATCCACCAATTGAAATAAATAGGCATTTAAAAGAAGAAATAATCTCAAAGATATCAAATGCTAAAAGATATCGGAAAAAAAATAAAATATTTAGTTCTTACATATCTTTGTAAGACTGAATTGAATATTCACCTCAAAAGCTAGACTGAAAGACTAGAAAAATATTATAACAATATTCATGAAATATATGAAGAACTATGCATGAAATACGAATATACAGAAATATATAGTAATAAATTCAATAACTTTTAACTAAATAAATTGTTAGTTCAAGGATAAATAGTCCTCTAGAGTTTCTTATTAGAACTACTTGTTTATAAAAAAATAAATTAAAACCAACCAAATGCCCTTTTTGAATAGGGGAGGACAAACATAATTAAAAATTCTAGGTATCACTAATATTTCTGATACCTTACAGCAGTACGACTGATTTAAAGATTGTTTGTTAAAATGCTGCAGCGAACATTTTATTTGGCTTGTACGACATATTTCAGTTAAACAATAATTGATTAATATATATTGGTTTGTTAATCAATTGATTGATTAACAAACCAAGAAATACAATGATAAGCATTAAAGAATATAGCAAAAAAGGCACTTTTGTTTGAACTATGGTTTGTATATTTGAAAACATTGAAAGAACTTTTTGTTTTTCCAATATAAATTATCGATATGAAAAACATATCCACTGGTTTTAGTGCTAACACTGTAGCGTCAAATGATTTTACATCATATGAACTAGCTAATCATATAGTGATTTATAAATATTTTAAACAAGCAAAATAATTAGAGTTCAAAACGAATTTTTACTTGAAAAATAACGAAACCGTTCGTATACATAATAATCTTCACAAGATACACATTTAAACAGAAAGCAAAGTATTAAGAAAATCATGCTAATTTAAACCAGCATAAATAAAATGAATATTATTAAATTGAAACAAAATAATAAATGAATATTATATAATAACTATTTAAAGCAAATTTTTTTTTAATTTTCAAAATAACATTTAAACAAAAATAACATAGCGTGTGATCTATCACACATATAAATAGAGCAACTGAAATATTGAGTATAACAAAACAAAGGGTTACCTGAACCCGAAAGTCTATAAACCAAATGTAGTAACAAAAATAATTTTTTATAGTTTATTGAAACCAGCCCCATTGCACCACGGGTTATAACTATTAGTACATAAATTCTATGATATTTATAAACTTTTACCACAAAATTGTTAGAGTTAAACTCTTAGTTTCCTTGCACAGAAGCCATGACCATGGACAGAGCTATAAAATGCTTGGAGCAATCAGATGAAGAGAACATTTCAGGTGTTTTACTTTGTCTTCATCTGATTGTTCCGTGTGTTTTATAGCTCTGCCTATGATTGTTGCTTCTATGCAAAGAAACTATGAGTTCAACAATAATGTAAACCTAAGATTTAAATAGATATTTATGCAACTAGTGCGAAAAGTAATGCTTTTTAAAACAAGTGGATTTTATTTCACGAGCGAGGTACGAGCGAGTGAAATAAAGACACGTGTTTTAAAAAGTTTACTTTTCGCACGTGTTTCATACACTATTTTTTATAATTGCGTGAAAAAAATCAAATCTCATTGGTTCAAAAATAATTCACGTGCTAATTAGACTAAAATAGACTAAGAGATGTCAAGGAAAACAACCAATAAACTCGCAGTTCGGAGCGCGTGACGCTATAAAAAACCAATAAGCGTGTTTCAACATTTTTTCAAAGAAAGCAACCAATGAACTCGCAGTTCGAAGGGCGTGACTTAAGAAATATTCCCATCGCGAGAAAAAAAATTCATTTATTCAAAAATAATTCACGCGCATAATATTTTTAAATACAGCAGATCGATAAATCTTTGGATTTTATGAGTATTATCAAATCGAAATTTTACTTGAAATGTTGGCATCTTATAAAAAGAGTGCGACAAAGTCTTTTTTTCACTGCTTTTGGGTGAAAAAAAGTACTTTTTTTCACTGTTTCAAAAAGTCTAGCTTTGTGCACGCGTCTGATATTGAAATTATAATGTAAAAGTCGGCTTTTTTTCACGCAATTATAAAAAGATAATTTGCATCTTACGTCTTAAGAGTAAAGAATCTGTTTTGAACGTCGTTGACGCAAAGTACAAAAAAGTTTACGTAGAAGCTTACAAACTCTGTTCTAGGTACAAGACCTGAAGACATAATAGTTAAACACAAAAAAAACTATTTTTTTTTAATTTAGTGGTATTCAAATTAAATATTTCAGCACTAAGACCAGCTTATGGATTGAGAGATGGTGTTATCATAAATTTAATCAAAGAGAACATAATACAAGTGTCTGAAATCAAAAGATATCTCTGTCTAAGACCATTTCACATTTTGCAGTCTAGTCCTGGGGAAAAATAATAAAATTTATGTACAGTTTTAACGGTTAGTTTACGAATAGTGCTAGTTCACATGAACTGGTGGTAAGGGGTCTGTGGGTATTAGCGAAGAGAAGAAAGCTGTGATCAGGGTGAAAATAGTTGCGGGCACCGATGTCGTAGGTTCGGCAGGTGGGGTCGAGTTTTCAGGAGAATCGGGGGTCGTCTCTGTGTTTTCTGTGGCCTGAAAATGATTTAAGAATTCGTAAGTAAGCATCTAACAGTATTCTGTATACAATCTGTAGTTCATCTAACAGTATTTCTGTATACAATCTTAAGCCAAATCAATAGCTTAAGGGGGAAGGGGCATGCTGGACCGGGGGTATCCAAAGCAAAGTGCATCAGTATTAATCCGATGGAGAAAAAAATATTTTCCCTGCCACATTTATACGGCTGTATTGAATATTTTTACAAACAGATTTTTTTTATGTGATAAATGTAGATGACTTACAGGTCCCAACAATCCCACTTTTTAAAATTGGTTCAATTTTTTTTTAAATTTTGAATAAATAGTTTCACAAAAACTATTCAAAGCAATTTTTTAAAAAAGTGGGATTATGGAGACCTGTAAGTTATCTGGATTTATTATTCATATAAAAAAAACAGCTTGCAAAAATATTTAATACAGCTGGAGAAATGTGGCAGAGAAAATAGTTTTTTCCCCATTGGATTAACATTGAGACACTTGAGTTTGGAGACCCATGGTTCAGCACACCCATTTACCTTTAAAGATGTAATGTAGACTTTTAATTTTACTCTTACAGCAGGAGGAGCTTGCAATTGAGTCAATTATGTAAACATTTAAAGAGCTACCTCTATACTACACTTTTAACTTGAGTAAAGTAGTTTTTTTAAGGGAATAAAAAAAAGCCACCAAAAATAGGATTTTGTTGCATTCCTAAAATAAAATTCCCACAGAGTCAATAAGTAGGAAATAATCTAAAATAAACTGCAGACTTATTTATTAAATACCTGGGAAAAATAAACAAATAAAATTGTGCTTCAAGAGATTCATAAGCAAAAGTTAGTTTTTTTTTTCAGAATTAGGTATAAAATTAAGTTTCTTTTTCATTAGGTTAGTTTCTTCTCCATATATAAATTCCAAACGGTGTCATTTAATGACCTAGGTGACAACTTTAAAAAATAATTAAAGAAAACTTACTTGGTTATTTTCAGCCACAGGTGCATCTTCAGATGGTCGTTCAGCTGCAGCCTCAGCATTTCGCCTTTCCCTTGCTTGCAATTGTTGCTGCTGCTGGTGTCGATTGATTCGGGCAAATCTGCAATACAAAAACAAGTGATTGTAGTCTTGTCACTCAAACCCGATAAGAAAAACTGAAGGGTTGGAAAATTGTTGCCAAAATAATCCTAGGAGACTGAGCAAAATAGCTTGCTGTTTCAAAAGAAAATAAAATTATCAATCTGCAAAAATTATGATTGAAACAGGACAGACATGAAGACAACTACAAATCCCTGATGACTTCTTCAAAAAAAAGGAACAAACAAATATCTCACTTTTTGACTATTTTATAGGGTTCAGTCATGGGTTTCTCCCATTTTTTTTTTTTTTTTTTGCACTTAAAGCTACAATTTTCCGATCTTTCTCCATCAAATAGGGCAAATATTCTATTTTTAATAGTGAAATTAAATTCAAGATACATGATATAACAAAAATAAAAGTATTAAAGGGACAATATGTCTCATGAAATAGTACAAAAAAAAAATACAAGATCAACAAATAAAAAATGTGAAACTAAGATAGGCAAAATCTAAAAAATTACTTGACAATTTCTAAACAAAAATCAGTGAAAAATCTCATGTTTTTTTAAAAACTGGATCCTTCAAATCCCCTGACAACTATTTTTTTTTATTTATAAATAGATCATTTTTCAGGGAAACTATACTTTAAATAATTATTTCTAATATAAATTTCAGGATTTATAAGGGCACTTAGACAAAATATTTGAAATTCAAGAGATTCTTAGAATTTTCAGGAGGAGTACGAACCCTGATTAAATGAATAAACGGATATTTCGCTCACTAACTAGTGTGTACTTCATCCTAATAACCTTAACACTTTACCTACGGGCGTCGACTGACCCGTAGACTAAAAATCTTCTAGACCAGCAACTCAATCTAATGCCTAGCTCTTCTAACGTGTCGAAAGCAACTAAAACACTATTAAAGGTTGATTTGTTGATTGGCATAATTGTACTTTCAATTGTAGGGCTACTGTTTCTTCGGAATGTTCTTTGTTAAAAAAAAGTTACCCACTAGTGATTATTTCAACCGTTAGTCATCCTTTTACATCGAACCTTTTTGACTATGTGAACAAATAACATTTTGAGTGAATTGCATGACACAAAATTTGCATAATGGTCCGTCTTAATATTAAAAATGTTACGAACTTTAAAATTTTCAATAGCAACACCCAATTTTAATTACTTAGAAATGTGAAAAACCCTCGAAAACTCCAAAATCTAAGTTTTTGTTACATTTGGATGAATATTTGACGAGTTATTCAATCGAATCACTTGTGGATCTTTGGGGGACCATGTCTAAAATGACAAGCATAGTCAGTCTGTAGGTTTATTAATGGAGAAAAAGAAGCACAAGGTCAAATATCTTGAGGATGGGCGTACGAAGGATATAAAAGTCAATGAGTAGCTGTATATATTCAAAAATAAAGTCGAAAATAAGTTGTAGTAAAAAATAGATCCCTATCGTCACTTGATAAGGGTTCCAAATTACGAGATGTCATTGGCTCTGTTAAATCTCCTAAAGGTGACTGCAAATAAGCAGCCAGAAACCATTACATTAGTTCCCTTAGACACAAAGGGGGCGCGCTAGTTTCTATGTCAATTTCAATGTAGAAATTCTCCAATGAGAGTTTGAAACTTAGAGTGTTCTTAGTCTATGGGTCAGTCGACGCCCGTAGGTAAAGTGTTAACAAAATACCCCTAAAACTATTTTTTTACTCCATTATTTTTTACTTAAGTATTCCCTACGACTAAGTAAAAAGACCATGGTGCACACCGCCATCATTCTACTGAGGACCGAGTGGAACAACTGATTGTCATGGGTTTCTCCCACTTTTTTCACTTACAACTACAATTTGAAATCTTTTTCCATCAAATGGATGAACAAAACTTTCACTTTCTGACTAATTTCTACCTCATCCTAACAACCTTAACTAACAAAATACCCTGTTATTTCTTACACAGAACCTTTCAATTTTTTTTGCACATATTACTTACAGACTAAGTAGAAAGACCATGGTGAAGACTGCCATCACTCTACTGAGGGACGAGTAGAACAGCAGCATGGCGAGGAAAAGGGCAGCGAGACTGAATATGTAGAGGTAGTCAATGTAGTCATGGATTTCTCCCATTTAAAGCTATAATTTTTCAATCTTTCTCCATCCAAAGAATAAACGAATATTTCGCTTTCTGAATACTTTCTACCTCATCTTAACAACCTTAACTAACAAAATACCCCATTATTTCTTGCATTTGTTAGAATTTTTACATTTTGTGTGGATCAATAGTAATAGCATGAGGAACAAGGCAACTCCACCGAACATGTAGAGGTTGTCAACATAGTCATGGATTTCTCTTACTTAAAGCTACGATTTTCCAATCTTTCTCCATCAAATGAATAAATGACAATTTCACTTTCTGACGACGTTCTACCTAATTCTAAGAATCCTAACTACTAAACTACTCCATTATTTTTTTAAAACCAATATATGACTTACAGACTAAGAAGAAAGACCATGGCTCAGACAACCATCACTCTGCTGAGGGACGAGTAGAACAGAAGCATGGCAAGGAACAGCGCAGCGCCACCGAACATGTAGAGGTTGTCTAAGTACCCATGGATTACTCCTACTTAAAGCTACGATTTTCCAATCTTTCTCCATCCAAAGAATAAATGAATATTTCATATTCTGAATACTTTCTACCTCATCCTAACAACCTTAACTAACACAATACCCCATTATTTCTTGCATTTGTTAGAATTTTTACATTTTGTGTGGATCAATAGTAATAGCAAGGCGAGGAACAGGGCAACTCCACCGAACATGTAGAGGTTGTCAACATAGTCATGGATTTCTCCTACTTAAAGCTACGATTTTCCAATCTTTCTCCATCAAATGAATAAATGACAATTTCACTTTCCGACGACGTTCTACCTCATCTAAGAATCCTAACTACTAAACTACTCCATTATTTTTCTTTTTACAAATACATGACTTACAGACTAAGAAAGACCATAGGGCAGACAGCCATCACTCTGCTGAGGGACGAGTAGAACAGCAGCATGCCAAGGAACAGGGCAGCACGACTGTACATGTAGAGGTTGTCTAAGTACTCTTGGATTACTCCTACTTAAAGCTATGATTTTCCAATCTTTCTCCATCCAAAGAATAAAGGAATATTTCCCTTTCTGAATACTTTCTACCTCATCCTAACAACCTTTACTAACAAAATACCCCATTATTTTTAACATTTACTTACAGACTAAGAAGAAAGACCATGGCGCAGACAGCCATCACTCTGCTGAGGGACGAGTAGAACAGCAGCATGGCGAGGAACAGGGCGGCGCGACTGAACATGTAGAGGTAGTCAATGTAGTCGTGGGCTTCCCCTTCTTGTTCAGCCTGGTGCTGGACAGGGGCTGGGTTTTGCCTAGGTGGCGCCGCTTGTTCAGGTTGCTGGACAGGGTTGGTCTGTGGGGCGTAGGGTATGGCGCCATTGTACCTGTTCGGAAAGAGAAATGAATTGGATAATGTGTTTAAAAGAGGTATAGAGATTGCTATGCTGTCGTGAGAGGGGAAACTGCAGTAATATTGACTAATAACTTAAACCATAGTTGCATGCCCTCAACAACTCGAGCCTATAAGAAAGTACACTCCTTGCCAACATAAGTCGGGAAAATAGAAATATGTCAGAGGAAAGATTCTTCGGTGGATGTAAAGAGTGCCATAAATTATTTGTGAATCCATCCAGAAAACATGTTCAAAACATTAATTTCGTTTAAGGTCTAACAGATTTGAATATTATGAGAAAATTTTGCAATTTTATCCGAATGAAAAGTGTATTGTGTGGTTAAACTGTATTCAGATCATTTTGTATGCAAATATTAACTTACAAGAGTTTCCAACTAACTGACCAAATCAGGCTTTTCCCCCTCCCTTTTTACTATTTGTTTTTACCCAAGTTAGGTTGGCATGGAGTGTTGGCCAAAAAGATTGATCATTTCAGAACAAAAAGAGTAGAATTCGCTGTTATGGTTACTGCAGTTGCCCACAATAGTATTACTATTATTATATGCACATCTAATGTTATGTAAATTCACGTTTTAAATCCTTATTCTCTTTTCAAAGGTAGGACCAAAGATATTGATACAGAAGATTTGACAGGTTTTATTCATCCATTAAAATACTTTTACAAAAAAAATGCTCGACAAAAAAACATTGCTACACTAATTTGGGAAATATTTATTTTTCTGTTATAGAAACTGAAGGAAAAAATTATTTTAGACAATCAGTTAAAGAATATACTTATGTGGAACATAAGTAAAATACTCAGATAAAATTGCATTAGTTTCAAATAGCAATTAAAATAATCTTTTAAACGTTTAAAATGTGTGCCAAATCCCATGTCATGCATCTTGCATGTCAAGCCAAGAAAGATTACACACAAAAGAATACAAGTTAGGGAGTTAAAGGAAACAGGACAATGGGCTATGCTATGCAAACAATATGTTGTAATAGGATATAACAAAAAAACTTTTCTTGTAGATATTTGAGCAACAAAAGTAAATACTACAAATTCACTTACTGTGCAAAGTACTGTGTCATCAGTTGTGTATACATCTGTTGCATTGCCATGTATTGCTGTGCAACATCCGGGGTTGCATAAGGCATAGCGTTCACCACTCCAGGAATTCCACTGTTTTTAAAAATAAAAATAAATTTTAGACAGCAATTATAAGATGCATTAATTTAAGCATTATAATTTTTTTTAAAAATGTTTTGTAATTATCAAATACAGGTAAGCATTTTATTAAAAATTATTGAATGATCTATCAGTAAGATATTTAAAAGAGAAATTATAATTACAATTGAAATGCCCCATGTCATGATGGGACAGAAGAAATTTTAGATTTTTTAAGTCTACTTTAATACTAATTCGGATTGCATTATTGATATAATTGTGAAAATTTTTCAAAATAGCTTTTTTAAAAAACATTTCAATGTATTAATTTTGTTCTTAAAAAGTGAAAGTTATAAGCTAAATATTTATTTGCACTAAGTTTGACTAAATCAAATAAAATTGGAACCAAGTTATTCAATTACTTTTTAAAGCTTAGTAAGGACTAATTAGGGCTTTACCAAACATAGAGATAAAATTAAAGACTTTTTAAGGTATTTTAAAGGGAAATATTCGACAATAAATTTTAAAAAAACTTAAGGGTTTTTAATCAATAAGGTTTATAGAAGCGTGTGATAAAGAATATAAAACCTAACACAGCAGACACAATATAGGGCTAATCTCCCACATTTGGACAATTTAAACTAAACAATAATTATTAAAAAAAAATATAAGGTAATCAATCCTCATCATATTCTAGACGTTGTAGAATTATTGAAGACAAAGAATTTTTCTCCAAAATGTGTGTGTTTTTTACAACATTGCCACAAAACTAAGATTCTGTTATCCTCATATAATATTTATAAGTGACATCTAAAAAAAAGTATAGTACCTTGCCAAGCCAGGTGTCAGAATCTGTGTATTAACTTGAGGGTAGATACCACTTGGGTTTGGGGGAGGGGAGGCAGTGCACATGGGAGGGGCAGGCACCTAGAAAACACACATTTAATTACTTAATAAGGTCACTAAAAAATTTTACAATTTAAAATGTACTACTTCTAAGATAAACATTTCATAAATACAGTAAACTCCCTATTATCCGCGGAATTGGGTGGCGCGGCTTCCGCGGATAAGCGAATTCGCGGATAATCCGCAAAAATGAAGAAAATGCCTATAAACAAAATTTCTTCAGGGTTTTATTAAAGTAAATTACAGTAATAGAATATAGAATGTACAAATTTACTTACTTCAAAATGTCTATTACTGTCGTTTCTTCTACTTTTTAATGAGTTGTAGTTCGTCTTGAATTGTCAAGACAACTTTTTTTTTTAGTTTCTCACGCATTTGGCTAGTATCAAAATCACATAATGCAATTCAATTAAAATAGCGGGCAGTATATTTTTATGTGACGCTTTTTGACAAAAACCTGTTCGTGATGTGCACCTGGCCGAACACCAGGTTTCCTATGTGCACTCGTTGTTCTTGTTAAATGTATTCGTCGTTCTAGAAAGGAATTTGTTGTTCTTGGAATGCATTCTTCCAAAAAACTTTGAAACAAATTCAAATTCATTTATCGCGGGTTTTTTTTATTTTATTTAAACTGAAAAATGGGAAAATGTGTCTCGCGGATAATCCGCAAAGTGGATAATCCACCCGCGGATATTCGGGAGTTTACTGTATATATATTCCATTGCAAATTGATTTGAAGGACTTCTAAACACTTTAAATTTAAATATTGGTACAATCTCCAGAATACTTTATTTGGGCAATATGATACTTTTATGTTAAAAGGCGACAAAACGCATATTAGATACTCTAAATATAAACTATTAACGAAACATCCAGATTTAGGACAATTGACAAACAATATATACTAGAGCTGTTCTAATGATAAAATTATAATGGTGATGAAATTATAAATTATGTATTAAAATTTCATTGCATAAATTTTTTATAAATAATGTTTAAAAAAAATGAGTGTATAATTAAAGCGGACATCAGTGTCTGTATAAAAATAAAATGTTCAAATAAATTACAATTCACACAATGAATTAATAATGAATGCAAAATTTTTAGAATGTCTAATGCTAAGACATAATATACTGAATTACTATAAAAGTTTAAAAACCAAATATGTTAGTAAAAGTATAAGGGTTAGTTTTTAAAATTTTTGGAAAGAGATATTGACACTTTTAGATAAAAAGTGTTGTGGCAAACAAGCTATTCTTATTTTAAAATCTAAGTATAGAAAGCATATAATAAACTTTTGTATAAGATGTGTCTGTACCCTCTGAGAAAACAAGCCTATGTTATTAAGTATTTAAATTTCATAATTGATAATAACTCAATTTTATAAAACAATATTTCAAATCTAGGCATAAGTTTACCTTGGTGTTCACAGCAGATCTTTGAGGTTTTGGCACATAAGTAAAGGGACAAACAATATGTAATATGTGGACATCTTGCATCTGAAATGAAACACGAAGTCAGTATACTAGAAACCAGCAAATGCTTGATTTAAATTTACGCATTACGTTAATAATAATTATTTTTGGTAATAAAATATTGTAATTTTAAAAAATGGATTGAATTTGTAGAAAGATAAGTTAGTATGATAGGTAGTTCCGTAGAAATTGAGCATTAAACTGAAAAATAAGAATTTAAATAAAAGTTTATTTAAATTTATTTTTTAGGCACAAAAACAAAGTTACAGCAATAAAAATAGTGTCAGTTTTAACCCTTTCAGTCCCAAAAATTTACTACACTACAGAAACATCTGATATTCACAAAATATGCTTAGTTTAGGTCAAATATATGAATTCCATAAGAAAAAAAAATTCATTTGAATTTTTTATATGGTTTTTGAAACAATGCCAATTTTTTTTAACTGTGGAAAACAACAAAATAAAAATATATATATTACCTAAAAACACTTCGAGTTATATATTTTAAGGTATCTGACCATATTATTAAAAAAAATTAGTAATTATTTTAACCGAAATAGTTTAAATTGTGTTTTAAATATGTGGAACTGAAGTGAACTGATCAAAAATCAGAAGAAATGCTTGTTGGCTATTTTCTAAATAAAAAAAATAATAGTTCTGACTTCTATTGAAATTAATGTAAAATATTGTCTGATAGAACAAAGTGTGAAGAATCGAATGATGTGTGTTTGGATGTCATAAGGGGACATAAAAATTTTGAAAAAAATATTGAAAGTGATGATGCCAAATGGCATCACTGGGACCGAAAGGGTTAACAAAAGGCACTAAAGCAAACGTAAACCATTCTAATATTACACTAGTGGTATATATGAGCCAGACTATAGATAAAAAGAATTCCATCTAAATCACCTAAAAACAGGATAAAAGTATTTTTATAAATAGTACTTGTTCCTGCATTAAAAAAAACCTTAAATAGGCATAAAAATAACAATTGGTTTATCAATAACTAACCTTGTTCAAAACAGCTTGTAGTGTTAGGTGATCTGGCAGTAGCTTTCCACCATATATCAGTTTTTGGTGTTCCCTTTTCTAAATAATTATAAAATGCAACTGTTAACGCATAAAAGAAACTTTATATTATTGTACATTGGTTTTCAATAATTTAGAATGGTTTTTAAAGTAAGTAGGATATAACTAGAAAGAGAACTAATAATAATAGATCATTATTATGTGTGTATGTTCAAGTAAATCATAGTGTCATTTTAAAAAGACTTTTTTTCAATTAGTCTTTTGCCTATCCTACATAGTAATTTGTCTTCATTGTACTTAACTTCCTGGGCTTTTTGCCCAGGGAGGCTCTTGGTTCTGTCCTAGCCATACTACAGGGTGGCGCCCAAAAGTAGCCCAACAGTTAATGATGTACCATTGGTAAGAACAGGTATTGGTAAGATTGGGTTATTTAGAACAGGTATTTGACATATTCGTGCTTAGAATTGTTGGTTGGCTAAAATAAAGTCACACTACAGGGTATCTTATCCAAAGAGTAGAGATTTATGGACTTTGTTTGGTTAGGATTCGAGATAGCTTTGGAATATCTATTTGATGCTTGAGGAACAAAAAAATAAGGTTTCCAGAGTATGAAACTTCAATCTCGCCATCTGCCAGCTATCCTATAAAATGGTCTGTGCTGTTGGAAAATTTGTTCTTTTGTTTTTAAGTGTAAACCACTGCTGTGAATGTGAATCTGAGTGAGAAGCACCCACTGTGTAGCGTTAAGACCATCTGAAAGTATGAAAATGCAGAAACAGTGTGTATTCATAAACATAAAAAGAAGTCCACTCAACAATTGTCTCAGGAGCTGAACATCCCTAGCTCAACCTTAAGACGCCTGATATACCAGCTGAGCCTTAAATGGTACCTCTCAGTTACGAGGAATTCTTGTTGACGATCCTAATTACGGTTCTGTGAGATAATGCGCAACTGACGGAACAACCAGACATGCTTTCGAAAATTAACTGTTGCAATGTATAAATAACTGTATACCTAACTAACTGTAAGGCTACTTTTGGGCCACCCTGTATATATGTATTCAAACTAGGCAAAAGTGCCCCAGTAATCACTTGGGGTGTACATACCAACTTAGTGGTCCATGTACTACTATGAGTAAATAATTTAATTAGATGTTATTAATAACAACTAGGGTAATTAATTTTTCTAAAAAAAATCACTCAAAATTGGTTGTAATAGATGACTGATACGCAACTGGTAAAATTAACATATTATTTGGTGTTACAAAATGCTTAATACACATTGAAAAAAAGTTGATATATTTTGCGAGACACCTGTTATGACAAATAGATAAGTAGTGCAAGTGCAGCTTAGTAAGTGGATAAGATAGAAAGATAAAAACCTATAGATTAACTGAGGCTTTGGAGAAACATGATAAAGCTAGCTATTGATAAGTAAAAGAAAGCACCAAAACAGATGTTGTAATCTTATTTGATTATCACAACTATACACGGAAAGGTGATGCTTCTCCCATAGCACAAATGTTAAAGGCCATTAACCAGTTAAGAATATAAATTTTATTGTAAGTTTTTTTAAGAAACAATTTTAAAAACATTCCAAATAAAATTAATTAATAAAAAATTACTTTAGTTTGCATTATATAATTTAATAATGATGCCAAATACTATTTATTTCAATTTAATCACAAAGAAATTGAATAATTTCTGCTGAAAAATTTTATTAGAATACTCACTGAAAACAAGATCTTGGAAGTTTAGAGGAATTTTTGTTGAGTAATTTAATTTATAACATAATTGTATGTCGAGGACTTAAGATATAAATCATAAATCTGAACATTTTAGCCTTACAATCTATCCTTAAGGTTTTTTTTTAAAATCTCATCACAAAAATTATATTTCAGAGAATAAAGTCAGATTGTTGCTCGATTGAATGATAAAAGATGTAATATTATAACTGCATTAAAATAAGTGGAAAATTCTTAAAAACCATCAGATATAATTGTTTCAGTAAAAGATTTACCTACCGGTTTTGTGGGATACAAGGTGCTGATTTGATCTTTGACTTGTGCTATGGTCCAGGACATTTCACAGTCCAGGGTAAAATCCTCTACTGTCTGAGCAGCAGATTTTATTATTACTTGGACTGGCATATTTTGAAAATGTGAACCTAAAACACAACAAACATGATTTGAATGTTAAAAATAACACAACAATTTAAAATTAAAAGAATTTTTTTTTATTACAATATGCTTTATGTGTAGATTACATGAAGAACTTTAGATTAAAAGTAGAACTAATCAATGTTGTTGTCGTGGCCATGAAATGTGCAAAGAAAGAAAGAGTACAATTGCTCCGAAGCTGTCGTAGACAGCCTCAGCGACTTCTACTGCTTTGTCGAAATAAATGAGGATTTCTGGGTCTTCATCTAACTAATAAATACATTTAAAATTTACTTACTCCAAAACCTCATTGACACATTTTGTGTTTAATTGATATTTTTTTATGCAAGATCATTCAGAAAATTGTAGCAGAATCCCTGTTTTTGCTAAGATGTGGTTCAAAACTCAACAACAAAAAAAAAGTATTACAACTTTTAATACCTTTGTAGGACTATAGCATTAACGAATAACTTAAAATTGCAAGTCAGTCAATTGTTTAATGATTGCAAATCCACTAAGTTCAGTACCATAAACAGATCAATATTGGAATTATAAACTTAAATTCTAAAACTATCTTAATAAAAAAGTGCATATTAGTTTAGTTACTAGTTATAGTTAGAAAATCATAACTATTTTCTCGATCGGCAAACTTACTTCAGTAACTGCAAGAGACAATTTAACACTACATTAATACAAGTATTTCAGTACATAAAAAGAAATTGAATTAATTTGCAACGAAAAACTTTAAAACACACCGATTTGAAAGTATAATGCAGTAGAAGTAACAATCATTTGACCCTGACCGCTGATTACGAAAAAAGTAGGTGTGTAAAATGAAAGTGAAAACTTACCTCAAGCAATCTCTATTTAAAATTTTTATTTTGACGAATCAACTCAAAACCGATCACAAATTATTTCAACAGCAAACTCTAAGCTCTTACTGCAAAATTTCAATCTTGATTCCCAAATGTAAACAAAAATATATTGGCTGCGCTTCCGCTGATGAGCCGTTTGGCTTTATATTGGCGACAGATAAGAAATGGCGCCAAGTAAAAGAGCGATAAATAGTATTTATATAGAAACAGCTCGTTTAAAGGGGAAACTTGGGGAAATTTTAAGTTAAGCAGTAGAAACAGGAAATATCTTCATACGAGTTACTGACATGGCTATTGAACAGTAGTTCTTTTGTTTTTATTTAATTTATAGGCATATCGAAATGTTTAATTTTATTTTTGTTACGTTAATGTTTTGTTAATGTTTAATGTGGTTTAGGAATAATTTTGTGTTTGTGCTAGGTTTGTGGTTGTGGAAATGTTAGTTAATGTTCAATAAATTATTTTATATGTTCATTAAAAATAGTAAATACTGTTATTACGCTAGTTAAATAATATCTGTTTGACAATTGGGAAAAATTGATGTTATTCCTTACACGGGGTATTATTCGTTGGACATTTTTGATTGCAGTTAGGTTCGCGATTCATTTTTCGAAGATACTCGATTATCCGTGGTTTTGCAGTTAGCGTAGATTTATATTTGGGTGAAATTAAAAGATATGTGATTCCCGTTAATTTTTTTTCCCTCTTCGTTTATTTTCAAGAGTCTTCGGCCAATTTCGCATTTTTGAAGATGCACGATTTACACATTTTCATTTTCGCGACTCAAATATTCCGGATTTGCGAGTTCGTTGTTTTTATTGATATTTGATGGGGTTTTTTTTATTTGCCGAATTTCAGGGTTTCACGATAAAGCGATCTTTGAGTTTTGTTGTAATTGGTCTATTTGTAAGGATCAGTGAATCGTCGACTCCTGTTTTTGAATTACAGTATAAAACAGCAAGTTCCAAATAATAAATTTTGATAATAAATATAAAAAATTCTGTTAAAATGTGAAGATTAATTTAGATTTGATTACACTAAGATGTATTTGAATAGTAGTTACCGGCCAGCATAATACAATGATGCTTCTTGATTTACTTATTTTGCTGCCTAGTAATTTTCACGAAATCCAGCGATAAGGTCGCATTGTCTCATAGTGATTGACAGTTTTTTTTTGCCTCTGCATAATCGGAGGAGCGTCTCGTTACTTTTGGAGCTCCGGTTCAGGCCATTCGGACCAACCAGAATAATTTCTTTTGATCATTAGTATCTCTCTTTTTATTAGGTTAAGTTTGAATTATCGTCGCACTAGAGCTGCACGAGGGCTATTGGTGACGGGCGTCGTATTTTAGAACCACAGTCAAGTGACGAGCCGACACCTGAGTAGGCACCCAACGCAACTATTGAGGGCGACATCGTACGCAGGACTTTAAAGGATATCTAACGTGTACTCCCTTGCACGGGGTATTATTCGTTGGTCATTTGGCTGCACGGGCCGTTTATAGGTCGGCAGTTTTTTTGGCGATGCCCCGACCCGAACCCGGGCCCTTTGGCATAATAGACTGAGTGCCTAACCGACTGGGCTCCCCAGCCCTCTTGTTACTACAAGAATTGTTTGATTTTTTGTTTACGTTTCAAACTTACTTTTTCGGCATTTGTTCTACTTCGGCTTATTCTGGAGTTTTTGATTTGAGACATTTTTTTTTATCGGACTATCCCCGAAATTTATAAGTGTTCGGATTATGAATGTCTGGATTAACGATTCTGTACTGATTAGCCCATTTCCGAAAATCTGCCATTTCCGCTATTTTACTGATTTTTAATTTTACGTTTCATAATTTCGGAATTTATGGATTTTCAAGGAGTCGTTAGTTGTAAAGTCTGTTGATAGATCTTCGGGATTTTTGTGCTTGAATTAAATGGTTCGCAAAACGCCGATTTTTGAAGTTTATGATTTGACGACTTTTAGGGAATTCGCAACAGTGAATTTTTTTTAAGAACTTTTCACTGGACGACATAGCTTTGATTTGGGGAGGGGAGGTGTTGCGTAATATTAATAGGGTGGTTTATTTCAGGGTAATCGACTAGTGAAATTTTAAACTCTCATTTATTTAGGGAATGGCCCTATCTTTTTCTTATAGGGTAGACTAACCAGTGAATGAACGCTTAAGCACAATTTGTTTTAAGAAAATTCATACATTTTAAGAAAATATAGCTTGTGGGTTTATAACAATGTGAACACATATGTCATTATATGTAAATTCTACAAAAAAAAAGGTGGTGACTTTATATTGCCTTGCTTTGGTCTTTTGGGGGGTCCGAATAAAAAGTGGTACAAAAGCCAAGTGAATGTACAGTACTTTTACCAGTTAATAAACATGTTGGATTTTAATTAATGACCAGGACAACCAATCAGATGTCATATAGCTTCCTACTAGATGAGAGGAAGTCAGTGTTGACAATCCAACCAGCGGAATGATTTTTAATCCTTACTTTTTAAATGTATTTACCAACTGTTCATTCACTGGTCAGTCAACCCTTACACAAATGTATTACAAATCATTTTTAATAAATATTGTCTGATTCATAAGGGTCAATTCATATGAAGAGTACACGGGAAGAACCGATTGATTTATTAGGCGGACGCCCGCAATTGTCTACTTGGCGGACGTTGGCGGCAGAAAACCGGTTTCTCTCTTTCTTCTTCGCTTGGTCCAATCGCCGGGATCGTCAATCGCCGAATCTTGGGAGCTAGGAACCACAGAGATACTAGTTAAAGTATTAGAGTGGCAGATCACGTGACCTACAACACTGGCTTCATTAACTGCGCGTCCCGTCGTTAGCATTGGAGGTCACGTGATCTGCCACTCTATTACTTTAACTATGATCTCTGTGGCATTAACTGGTTTCCTTACACAAGTTTATGCGATCACTCGCTATCATCGCCAAAGTAGCCTGCTAAGGAAACTTCTCTACAAAATCAATCGGTTTTTCCCGTGTACTCTTCATATCTGATCGGTCTAAACCTTGACACCTAAAAAGGGATATTTTTTTGGTTATATTAGTGCATTTGAGTATTTTTTAGTCAAATCAAAATACAAATAATATAAATTAAAACGACTTTACTATTACTTGTTTTAGTAATTGACTTTAAAAATTAAGTTGACTGTGTAAAAAAGTTTTTGGTGGGCAAAAGTAAAAAAAAAATCTTGTCTGCCTCTGTTTTTTTTTTAAGTTGATATTTAAAAAAATTAACTCTTTCATTTGCAAAATTATACAACAGAATTGATTTTTTCAAATCTACGGATGATGCACTCAAAAACAGTAGATGACTTTAGTGAATCAACAGAAGTTTAATATTTAGTTTTTTATATGTATAAAAGCATTACTTTTGAAAACATACCTATTTTTGCTTTTGCAATAATAATAAATGTAAATGCAGTATTATACAATTGTCTTACAACTTAAAAAAAATATTTAAAATGCGTTTATTTAAGTAAATGGTAAATAAAGTTTCATATAAATTCCATAAACTAATATTTTTTGTTAATTTATCGGAATAATGCATGCAGATTTAACGCATTAGTCACCTAAAATGGTGATTACGGATAATATACATATTTTTAAATATATTTCGTTGATTATGAGTAAATTAATCTTGATGGTGAAACAAAAAATGGCTCTCAGTTCCAGTGGCGTAGCTAGGTAACCAAGGGCCCTGGGGCAAATTAAAAAAAATGGGGCCCCACTGCTATGTGAACTGATTAGGTTTTATCAAATAAGAATCTGAAATATACAGCATATATTTTAAAAATGCTAAGCTACTTAAGCTGTTTCTGTGCACTGCAGGGCAGGTAATAAAAATATTAAACAGTAATAACATAAATTACAAATAGTACTTGGTGTAAGTTTGGCTACTCAAACGAAATAGAAAAAAAGATTCAAGGGTTTATTATATAAAGGTTGGGCCTAACCGTCTAAATAACAATTATATATTTACAATTTTTTTCTTGGCTTTAGTTTTCCCAAAAGTATCAATGACTGCGTTTAAATCCAGGCTAGAAGAGGTTTTATTTTTAATTGCTTTTAGCAATAAATATCGGAGTTGAGTTTGGCCCACATTATTTCCAAAATAATGTTTTCTTATATTTAATTAGCTAAATGACCGTTCAGCTGCTTTAGAAGTGACAGGAATTGTAAAAAATAATAGCATTACTGTAAATACTTCCGATAGGACGCATTCTAGCACTTCATAATTTTTCATTATTTCCTTATACATAATTGGTAAACAGTCCATGCTTGAATTTGCTGAGGTAATACTAGGTGGTAAATATTTATAAATTGAAGTGAAAAACTGGGGCCTATTGTATCTGAATATTTTCTTTGGAATTCGTCACACATTTGTAATAAAGTTGCTTCATCAACACAAGTAATAAAAATGGTGGTGTTAGAAAATCGAATACATGACCGACTGCACTTTTACCAATAAAAAGTGTATCTAATTGAGATATAACTGTGTCTAGTACATTATTGAAAATCTTAATTTTAAATACTTTTTCTCGGTTTGGATATCGGTGATCAGCAGCTAATTCATCACAATGTTTTTTAACTTTTCTTCGACTTTTTTCTTGAAAATGGGTATCAATACCATACTTTCTTGCAGTTTCACTGGCTTTGCACTTGAATAATTCGAAATTATTTCTATAAATTTGCAACTTAGCTTTCTTCTCTGGTAAAACATATTTCGCCTTGCTTAAATTGATGTAGCATATTCGTAAAGTTTTGGATGCATAATTGATGTCGTTCAATACACTGCGCATGAATTCGCAAATGATCGCTATCAATAGAAATATTTTTGACAGATGTACTACGAATTTCGATCAAGGTTCCTGTTCGTTGTTGTGAAATGGAATTTTGGCTAAAAGAGTTCGAAAATTTTAATTAAAAAAACTTTTGTAAATTTAAATTCTAACTCAACAAATAAGGCCAAATCGAGGGCCCCCTGAGCTTGAGGGCCCCGGGGCACTGCCCCTCCTAGCCCCTATGTAGCTACGCCACTGCTCAGTTCTGGTTAATATGCTGAGTCTGAAAGAGCACTATTTTAATAAAGCAGCTCCGCCGGAAAAAAAAAATTAATCCTGATTGATGAAAACCACAATTGCTTTTTTGATTTTTACTTATTGAATAGTTAAAAGTAGATTTAGTGTATCTTTTGACATTTTCAACTTATTTTTGAAAGTCTTGTGTTTTCCCTATTTGATTTTTTAGCTTATATAATAGTTCCAATAGGAACTAATAATTGTTCTTATGATACCCGTTTAATGTTCATAAGTTACAAATTTCAAATCAGCTCAGTCGCAGATTAAAGAGTATCAGAAATAATCCATCCCTGTATTTTACAGAACTGTAATTTGTGGAATAATATCTTAAATAAAATGTTCGGGTTTAACTTCTTAACGATTGTTTTTTAGCCTACTTTTCTTTTTTTTTAATTCAAAGAATTAAAAAAAATGAAAAAGTAGGTTGACCTGCTGTCGATGTCTGTCCGTACCCCCCTTCCAAAATCGGTTCTATCAATCCATCTTAAAAATTCTTTTTTTATTAGAAGGGTATAACCTCAGGGGGACACCCAACTTTCATACTTTTTGTCCGTCTGTCTGTACGATCGGACGGACGTAAATCTACTATTTGTCGACGAATTTCCCATTGAACTAGCATTGAAATTCAATTTCGAGTCATTTAAATCGCTGTTGCAAACTACGAATGCTACGGACAAGCAGGGTGTAAACAGGGCCGGATTTAAAGATTTGTCGCCTGCAGCGTGTAAAATAAGCGGTATCGCATCGCGAAACGCGACACCAAAATGAAAACTTGCGATAGCGATTTAGTTTTGTATCGCATTTAGTTGCGATACAAAGCTAAATCGAAAGTCGCGGATCGCCGTAGTTTCGCGACTTTCAGATCCCCGGAGTCGCCACTTTCGGATCCCTGGAATTCCGCAATATTTGAATACCCGGAGTTCTGCAACTTTCGGATCGCCGGAATTTCGCGACTTTTGTATCCCCGGAATTTCGCGACTTTTGGATCCCCGGATTTTGCAACTTTCGGATCCCCTTAGTTCCGCGACTTTCGGATCCCCGGAATTCCACGACTTTCGGTTCACCGTAATTTCGCGACTTCCGGATCCCCGAAGTTTCGCGATTTTTGGATTCCCGAAGCTTTGCGATTTTCGGATTCCTCAAATTTCGCGATTTTCGGATCCTTAAATTTTTTTCAAAAGTGCTATGCATTAATTAAAAATTGCTACACATAAATACTTTGGTGTAGCAAAACTGCTATACACACAAAAAAAAGTATTTTACACGCTGGTCGCCTGTAGGCTAATATCAATTTGCCGCCAGATATTGTTTTCATGACTATTTTATTTTTCTTTCTACATATTAGAATCATCTATGTGCATTCTAAAGCAAAAACTAAATAATAGGCGAATTTTTTTAATTGTTCTATTTTTCCTTCAACTTCCAAATCCGGGGGTGAGAGTGCAATTGTCCTTACAGCTACCATGTTCACTACTAAATATTATGTAGTACTATATATTCGTTTACTATTAATGTAAACTATTCGTATTTTTTTTCACACAAATTATTGTAAAGATACTAATATTCTTATGCCGAATGCCTCTTTCGTTTGGACGTAAAATTTGCCTCCCCAAAAAATTTGCCGCTCTAGGCTACAGCCTACTTAGCCTATTTATAAATACGGCCCTGCGTGTAAAATAAGCGGTATCGCATCGCGAAACGCGACACCAAAATGAAAACTTGCGATAGCGATTTAGCTTTGTATCGCATTTAGTTGCGATACAAAGCTACATTTTAAAACTTGTTTAAATCGTTTTAGAACTACGGCGATAGGAAAGTCGCAGATAGCTGCAGGTGCGGATCCAGAGTTCCTCCATAGGGAGGATAATCCAGATTTTTTTTTTGGGGGGGTGGGTGGGTGGGGGGGGAATTTTTTTAAAAAATGATTTTTAATAAATATGAGTAACAATTGCGATTACGAATACTATTAATATTCTGACAACACCTAGTTTAAAATTCCAATTCTGTATGTGCTTTGTATAAATAAAAATCAAGAATAAAGTGCAAAGAACTGCATATGTAATTTATCGACACGCATGAAACAGCTTTGAAAGATTTACTTTGTGTGATTATTAATTGGAAAAAAGGTTTATAATTTTGACTGTTTTAAAAATAAACGAAATCTGTAACACATTATTAGAATTTGCTTCAACTATTTATGGTCAAAGTTAGCTATCAGAGACGCATCATTTGTAGTTTGGGCTATGAAAGTGGGTGACGGACGGACTTAACGATTATAATATCTTCCACTTTTTCCGCAATAAACGTAGTGCGGAAGCTAAAACAAGTTTTCCCCCTAAACGCGTTAATCTAAACATAATTTTCATACAAATATATGCTAAAAAGTATTTTTGCAAAGAAATTTAAAAAAAAAAAATGTTTAACAATTACTAGGGACAAGCCTTAAACTCTAAAAATACAAATTTTATTGTGCTATAAATGCAACAAAAAACGCAGTGTCTCTTATTTGTAGTTAACAGATTACTTCAACATTGTTTTTAACCCTTTCAGTCCCAGTGATGCCATTTGGCATCATCACTTTCAATATTTTTTTCAAAATGTTTATGTACCGTTATGACATCCAAACACACATCATTCGATTCTTCACACTTTGTTCTATTAGACAAAATTTTACTTTAATCTCAATAGAAGTCAGAACTATTTTTTTTATTTAGAAAATAGTCAACAAGCGTTTCTCCTGATTTTTGATAAGTTCACTTCAGTTCCACATATTTAAAACACAATTTAAACTATTTTGGTTAAAATATTTACTAAATTTTTTTTAATAATATGGTCAGATACCTTGAAATATATAACTCGAAGTGTTTTTTAGGTAATATATATTTTTTATTTTGTTGTTTTCCACAGTTAGAGAATTTTGGCATTGTTTCAAAAACCATATAACAAATTTAAATGAATTTTTTTTTCTTATGGAATTCTTATATTTGACCTAAAATAAGCTTATTTTATGAATATCGGATGTTTCTGTAGGGTAGTAAATTTTTGGGACTGAAAGGGTTAAATAAAAATGCCTTTAAAATTACCTACTAAAAGAACTGTTTTAAAAGTTTGATTTTTTTTTTAAAGAACTCTAGTATCGTATTGACCCTCGTCCAACTTCATTTTTTATGGAAATGAATGACTGATACCAGTAATCAAAGGCTGAAAACTAAAACTAATATTTGGATCTTCTTCTATCGGACCACGTCCATTTCGGAACTAATTAACGTGTTATTGTTTGTGGAATTGATAGAATAAATATTAAAAACATTTTATTTCTTTAATATAGAAAGAAATTCAATTGCCTATCAAATGTTATTGTAATTTATTTTATTTTTAAGCCAACTAAACAACTTTTTTATTGCCAACATTTATAGCACAATTAAAACAGCAACTAAAGCTTGATTATAAAAAATAATATTCATTATTATATAAGAGAAATTTTTATTAAAATTTGAGATAGTCCAGTTTTACAATTTAAAATAAAATTAGTTTAAGCGGTGTAATCTGCCCCTCCCTACTACTACCAGATTATTAATACTTTGATACAGTGATCGGATTGTTTATTTGAAATGTCAGAATCCTCCTCCGGTAGACGCCATAGAAGGAAATTTATAGCCTCTTTTTTCGAAAGCGCTACTTGAATTTGGAGACACGGAGGCGCCCAATGCTTCTTGCCTCATTTTTTTATTGTTTTTTTGATGTCTCATTTAAAACCAATTATATCTACAGGCATGACTGAAATAAATCAAGTACATTTTTGTACCAGACTTTCAAGATTTATAAATAAAACATTTCTTAAACCTTCAGGAATCTCATTTTTAAGAAATGTTCAAAAAATTTATTTTTTTTAAAGTAAAATTTGGTATACCTATCAGACGTCATAATGCAGTTTTCAAGGGAATTGCGTAAAGAGTAGCTGTCATAGAACTTTTTTGGTTTTAAAGGTATTGTCGAAAATCTAAAAGCTATACAGACTTCAAATTTGGTACACGTATTCCCAGTACTTCTTGGTTATCAATTTTTCAATGAATAAATTGCGCATGTGCCATGGGTAGGCTGCCACAGAACATTTTGGTTTTAAAGCGTTACACACCCCTAGTTTACTTCAATTTTGGATAGTAATAAAGCTTTAAGTGTTTTCTATTCTAAAGTTCCGTTTCATTAAATTTCTGCTTTTCCCTTTTTTTTTTAAATACATATAAAGTTAGAGTTGTTTAAGGGGCCATAGGAGTCTTAAAAATGTGCAAAGAAGGTACTACAAAGCATAGTTTGATCTTTCATGTAATTTTTTAACTACTCAATAAAAAGTATAATTTTTTTATATGTAATTCTACAAGATTTATTTAATATAAAACAAATTTTAAAATTTATGAAACTTTAGCCAAAACTAAAATAAATGATATTAAACACAAAGCTACTTGAACACATTGGGATTAGGCTTGCGCGGCAAATTTTGTGGTCAAAATTGAAAAAATAACCAAGAAAATGACTTTATATTGCACAAATATGTACAGACAGTGACTTATACCTAAATTCTCAGCTCAATTTTAATAAGAAATTATTTTAAGAACTTTTTTTGTAAAAAAATTAATAAAAATTTTAAAATTTTGATTTAAAATTTTTAAAAATAATTTCTAATTAAAATTGAGCTGAGAATTTAGGTACAAGTCTTTGTCAGTACATATTTGTACAATATAAAGTCATTTTTGTGGTCAGTTTTTCAATTTTGACCTCAAAATTTGCCGCGCAAGCCTAATCCCAATGTTTAATATTATTTATTTTAGTTTTGGCTAAAGTTTCATAAATTTTAAAATTTGTTTTATATTAAATAAATCTTATAGAATTACATGTAAAAACATTAAACTTATATATTGAGTAGTTAAAAAATTACATGAAAGATCAAACTATGCTTTGTAGTACCTTCTTTGCACATTTTTAAGACTCCTATGACCCCTTAACAAGATCACAATACTCACGAATACTTGATTAAAGCTAAATATTCTGGTTGGGCCGATTGACCTGAACTCGAGCTACTAAAGAAACAATTCCCTCTCCCGATCACGCAAAGACAAAAAAAAAATCAATCATTTTCAGGCAATGTGACCTCATCGACGGTTTTCGTGAAAATTACTAGGCAGCTAAATAAGTAGATCTGATCAGGTAGTATTATTGGATTGCACTGGCCACACACACAGTTACCGATATTCGAACACATCTTAGACTAAGCTTAATTCATCTTCAAATTTCAATTTAATTTTTTTTATTTAAAACTATTAAAATTTAAGGGCTGGGGGAGCCCAGTCGGTTAGGTACTCGCCTAGCATGCGAAAGGTCCCAGGTTCGGGTCCGGGCAACGCCAAAATAGCTGCCGACCTATAAGCGGCCTGTGTAGCCAAAAGTGTTCGACGATATCCCGTGTAAGGGATAGTGCACGTAGTTAAATGTTCTTCAAAGTCCTAACGCTGCGTACAATGTCGCACTTAATGGTTGCGTTGGATGCCTACTCAGATGTTGGCTTGTCACTTGACTGTGGTTCTAAAATACGACTCCCGTCGTCAATAGTCCTCGTGTAGCTCTAGTGCCACGATAATTCAAACTAAACCAAACAAGATAATTGTGCAACAGCTCTAGTTCTCTTCTAAGGGGGCTGGGGAGCCCAGTCGGTTAAGCACTCGTTTAGCACGCGGAAAGTAACAGGTTCGGGTCCGGGCATCGCCAAAATAGCTGCCGACCTATAAGCGGCCTGTGTAGCCAAAAGTGTTCGACGATATCCCGTGTAAGGGATAGTGCACGTAGTTAAATGTTCTTCAAAGTCCTAACGCTGCGTACAATGTCGCACTTAATGGTTGCGTTGGATGCCTACTCAGATGTTGGCTTGTCACTTGACTGTGGTTCTAAAATACGACTCCCGTCGTCAATAGTCCTCGTGTAGCTCTAGTGCCACGATAATTCAAACTAAACCAAACAAGATAATTGTGCAACAGCTCTAGTTCTCTTCTAAGGGGGCTGGGGAGCCCAGTCGGTTAAGCACTCGTTTAGCACGCGGAAAGTAACAGGTTCGGGTCCGGGCATCGCCAAAATAGCTGCCGACCTATAAGCGGCCTGTGTAGCCAAAAGTGTTCGACGAATAATACCGTGTAAGGGATAGTGCAAGTTAAATATCCTTCAAAGTCCTAACTCTGCGTACGATGTCGCCCTTAACGGTTGCGTTGGGTGCCTATTCAGATGTTGGCTCGTCACCTGACTGTGGTTCTAAAATACAACGCCCGTCGATAATAGCCCTCGTGTAGCTCTAGTGCGACGATAATTCAAACCTAACCTAGATCACTTCTAAACTAATTCATAATATAAATACTTCATTTATTTTATCTTATGGCTCCAAGTGAAAAAAGGATGCCGAATATGCACTAAAATATTGTAACATGACTTTGTACGAGCTAAAGATTAAGGCGTCATAGGAGTCTTAAAAATGTGCTAAGAAGGTACTACAAAACATAGTTTGATCTTTCATGTCATTTTTGAACTACTCAATGTATAAGTATAATTTTTTCATATGTAATTCTACAAGATTTATTTATTATAAAACAAGTTTTAAAATTTATGAAACTTTAGGCAAAACCAAAACTAAAATAAATGATATTAAACATGAAGCTATTTGAACACATTGCGATTAGGCTTGCGCGGCAAATTGTGAGGTCGAAATTGAAAAAATTACCAAGAAAATGACTTTATATTGTACAAATATGTACAAACTATGACTTATACCTAAATTCTCAGCTCAATTTTAATTAGAAATTATTTTATGAACTTTTTTCTAAAAAAATTAATAAAAATTTAAAAGTTTTGATTTAAAATATTTTTAAAAATAATTTCTAATTAAAATTGAGCTGAGAATTTAGGTATAAGTCTTTGTTTGTACATATTTGTACAATATAAAGTTAAAGTCATTTTCTTGGTCATTTTTTCAATTTTGACCTCACAATTTGCCGCGCAAGCCTAATCACAATGTGTTCAAATAGCTTCATGTTTAATATCATTTATTTTAGTTTTGGCTTAAGTTTCATAAATTTTAAAACTTGTTTTATAATAAATTAATCTTGTAGAATTACATATAAAAAAAATATATTCATTTATTGAGTAGTTAAAAAATGAGATGAAAGATCAAACTATGCTTTGTAGTATCTTCTTTGCACATTTTTAAGACTCCTGTGACCCCTTAAATTGCAATTTTTTAAGGGGGAGGGGGGGGGTAAGTACAGGGTGGTTATAAAATAACGCTCGCTGTTCGGAGTGGTCTGTAGCTTCAAGGAATAATCCAAATGCAACGAACTTTGAGATAACTTACTAATCAAGAAGGGGGAAAAGAATGGAATCATAAAAAATATACTCGTCTTTTGACCAAGGTTCTAAATTACGAGACATAATTGGCTGTGTTGGCCATAATTGGGTTCACCATCGTATTTAGAACCCTGGTCAAGAGACGAGTTTCTGTTTTATGATTTGCTTCTTTTTCGAAAAAAAAAAAAGGAAACTCGTCTCTTGACCAGTGTTCTAAATTACGAGGCGTAATTAGCTGTGTTGGCCGAAATGGGACATGGTTGACTACGCTTCGTATATAGAACCGTGGTAAGAGCCGAGGTTTTTTTTTCTGATTATTCTTTTTTATGATTCTATGTTTTTTATGATTCCACTATTTCCCCCCCTCGCTCCGAATAGCGAGCGTTATTTTATAACAACCCTGTACTGTACATGCACCCAAATTATAGGTGTCCCCCCCCCCCCCCCCACTTTACCGCTTTTTTACTTCTTTTTTAATCGCAGCTACCCCTTTCAACTTCGCAGTTTTCTCGAAAACCTTATAATGACGTACACGACACGTACAGGTAATTCGTGGACCAATTTTGAAGTGTGTAGCTTTTTTCGTTTTTCAGCAATACCTTTAAAACCAAAAAAGTTATACGGCAGGGCAGCCTACCCCATGACCGAGGTTGAAAAACACATTTAAAAAATCAGCACCGCGCCCTTTCAAAACGTGTAAAAAACGCAGTTTGACGCCACCAGAACACTAAACAGAGTTTAAATGACATTTTGATCCAATAAAACGGCTATAAAAGTGATCACGGAAAACAACGAAGACACCACAGACAGACGTGTCAAAATTTTTACCCCCTTACCTAATCTACCATCCTACACCTAGCCAAATATTAGAAGAAAAGAAAACTGTTAGGAAAGCTAAATACCCGACAACATTCAACAATTAAGAAAAGGAAAAATCTTCATTATTTTCGCATCTTTAGGGAAACTACCGAACGTGATTCTCCCTCTCTCATATCCAGAAAGGGAAAAACCAACGGTCGCTCTGCCGAAGTCGAAAAATGTCGCCAAGCGTGGTAGAAAGCGTGCTATAGGGTTGCCAACGGTTGGTCTGCGGAAGCGCAGCCAATGGTTGATGCAATATTTTTTTCTCGTTGTTTCTTTCGGACTTATTTTATTTGGCAAATTTTCATTGGCCGTGCGATTCCGGGACATTGTCACGTGAGTGTGCCAAGTCGGTCTTTTGGAACTCGCCAAGCTCCCTTCAATAATGCCAATATTGTCGCCAATTTCAATCCAATGTCCTCACTTGGGTTCTGCCTCCTGTTGCAGTTGCATGCGTTATTGGGCTAGAATACTGTGCGTCATCCAGTTCATAGAAGGGCATGCAATGTTGTCGGTAACGCATGCCATATATTTTTAGTGTTTGGAAGCAAATGAAAAAGTAATAATCCAGACTTCAAGTGTGAATAATACATTGATTGATATTTCAAGCATAAATTTTTGCAATGACTGATGATTCATTAATACATTATTGCTTGACTTGTTTCACATGATGCTCCCCTTCAAGCTTACATTCCTGCATTTCCTTCGATCGGTGCTCACCATGTGAAATTGATTCCCCAAAATAATTTATTTTCATTCGTCATCTCTATTGCCACTCAATACTTGAAACATACCATCGTCAAAATACCAAAATATGAGCAAAATAAAAATCGAAAAAATGATTCATTTTTCACAAAAAATTCCCCAATAGGCGATAACGTTACAAATCTAGCACTCTATATTAAAGTCGAGTAAGCTGTCGATTTGCTGAATATCTTTTTGCTTTGCTGATTTCGAAAGCACAGTTTCTGTCATCATTGTTTCTTTTCTTTTTCAAGTTTCCTTTTCACTGCCACGGACCGTCGTAAAATTATAATTTGCGTTGACAGTATCATTGTAGTTCGAATTGCGTTTTTGAAACGGATCTTTTTTTACTAGAAAATGGAATAAAACTTTTGTTGACATGGCGAGAGCACGGTTTTTGATTGAATTATTTTCTAGGGCGAATAAAAATCACATCGATTGAGTAAACTAGAAGAATGGTTCGTCGGGATTATGACATAGCAACGAATAAAATATTTACAACAGGAATTGGAAATGGTCGAATAAGCTTTTGGAGTAGAATATTTTTTTCTGTTTTTTTTTTCCTGTACGTCCGATGAATTTTATTAAAAGCTTAAAACTTTTATACTTTATAATTTTACATATAGAGGAGTTTTCTGAAGCAAACTTGAAATAATTAAGTAAAGGGAATGAAATTGGGATCACAATATCCAATAAACTACATTAAAAATTGTTTTAGCGAGTACAGCAAGGTGTTCACTGTTCATTTCTCAGTCTTAAACTTCGTTACTTCATAATAAATTTGAAAGTATTTTGAGTCAAAGTTTTTGACTCCTTCCAAATTAATTTTTTTTGTACTGAATAAATTTCCAATTGTGAACCTCCTTCGGTTTTTTTTTTTAAGTTAATTTTTTCCTAATTATAGAAATGAAATTGTAAAGTTAAATATTTTTTACCTGTTATTTTCCAAAGAAATAAAAATGTAAACATTTTTTTATTTATCTCCATTTCATTTTCTAAATCGAAAGAAATTCAACGTAAACGTTCTTTCCCGTTATAATAATGAAGCAGCTTTATTGCGTCATGAATCTTCATCGTAGACATCCTTAAAATATTAATAATCATTTCCGTGTATAGTTGCGACGACACTAACGAAGTTGATTTGAAGGTCAAGACTAGAGAAGAAAGTTTCAAGTTTTGCTTTTGACTTTTGAGGGTTAAATTTGGCCGTTGACCTTTCTAGTTTTTAGAACTTTTCTTTTTGTTAATTAATTCGTAGCTCGCATGACATCCGTCCCGCACGCGTTATTAAAAACAATGATTTTCCTTACTTTTTAAAATTGTCGCAAACCAGTGTTCAGTTTTTCTCGTTTCGCGACGTCATATCATTTTTTTGTGAAGTACGTGCAAGTTATGGAAGAATAGGAAATCATAAGTCACGTTTAAATGATTTAGCTTGTCTATGTTAAAAAAAAATTGCGTATTATACAAGCCATGAAGCAACGTATGCGGTGTGTTTTAAAAGTTATTTTTAAAAACATTAAATAGCTTCTTAAAAACAAGTTGTTGTTAAAGAATAGTCTACTTTCATGTTATTTTAATACTCTTAAAAAGTATTGAAGTTACAATTTATTTTTAAAGGAAATGTTTTAGAACTAAAATAAACGTCATAGAGCAGACCAACGAAAATGCGTACAGAGATTAGGTTAGGTTTGAATTGTCGTCGCACTCGAGGGCTATTGACGACGGGCGTCGTATTTTAGAACCAGTCAAGTTACGAGCCTGCACCTGAATAGGCACCCAACGCAACCGTATGCGTACAAAGAGAAGGGCCAAAAGTAGAAAAGACAAGTATCTGATGTCATACGCTTTCTTAAAAAAAATCGGGCGGATAGGACTTAAATTATAACAGACTGTTTTGAAATTGACAGATGGACAAAAAGTATAAAATATTAGTATCATACCTTTCATAAAAAATCATACCTTTCTTTAAAAAAAATCCTTTAAATACAGGGTGGTTATAAAATAACGCTCCCTATTCGGAATGGTCTGTAGCTTGAATGAATAATCCAAATGCATCAAAAATTGAGATACTTTACTAATCGAGAAGGGGGGAAAAGAATGGAATCATAAAAAAAGACAAAATCCTAAAGAATAATCATAAAAAACAAACTCGTCTTTTGACCAAAATCTAAATTACGAGGCGTCGTCAATTATGGCCAATTACTGCCAACACAGCTAATTACGCCTCGTAATTTAGAACCCTGGTCAAGAGACGAGTTTCTTTATTACGAAAAAGAATGGAATTATAACACAGAAACTCGTCTCTTGACCAAGGTTATAATTACGATGAGTAGCCAATTATGGCTAATAACGGCCAGCACATCCAATTACGCCTCGTAATTTAGAACCCTGGTCAAGAGACGAATTTGTTTTTTTATGATTCCATTCTTTTTCCCCCTTCTTGATTAGTAAGTATCTCAAAGTTTTTTGCATTTGGATTATTCATTCAAGCTACAGACCACTCTGAATAGGGAGCGTTATTTTATAAACACCCTGTATTAGAAAAGGATTAATTAAGAGGATTAAAGGACAATTAAAAAAGGATTTGAAAGGGAGGTACGGACAGATGGACGGACGGAAATAACCTCGATATCAATACATTCCATTTTTTTTAAAAAAATTACTCATAAAAACTAGTTATTTGCACATAAATTCATTGACTTTTTTTTAAACTTTGGTTAATTACTTTTCAAGTAAATTCTAATCCCATCTTTTATTGGTCCATAATAATGGTGAATATATCCTAATACCAGAGTTTAAAAATTTGTAGGATATTAAAATTATGTTTTGGAAAAAAAAGTTACATAGTAGGGTTTGAAAATTTTTTTTCTGAAAAAATAAGATTTAAAATTAATTGTTTTTTCAAAGAATCAAAGACACTTTATAAAAGAAAAAAACAAAACTACACCAAAAGATAGCAGAGTTTATTGATTGATTTATTGAAGCTTTACAATGACAAAAAATACAATTGAATAATTCATATTGGCAAAAGCAATTTTACAGCAAATTTAATAAATATCTTTTACACAACTAAACTTATAAGAGCAACTTTGATTGCATAGTTAATTTTGAATTTCCAAAAACATATTTAAAAAACAGTGTGGTTTAGTTTAACTCCTTACAGCAGATTCAATAAATACCTTTAATATGAAAAAACTTTTAAGCAAGAGCAACTTTGATATATTTAACTTTAAATTTTCAATTACATCTTTAAAACAGTGTTGTAGTCTCTTTACAGCAGATTCATTAGATACCTTTAACACAACTGAGCTTTTAAGCATGATCAACTTTGATTACATTAATTTTAAATTTCCAATTACTAAAAAACAGTGTCGTGTAGCTTAACTCTTTATTGGTCCATAATGTTTTTCAAATTAAACAAGATTGCATGTGCTAACTCAACTTCACTTGGGCAAATTGTTTGGCTAATTCTATCGCTTCGTCGACAGAGTTGGCGTTGGATCCGGTGGCTTGCGCCGACTCTGCTTTTCCACCGCCCTTGCCGCCGATGAGTGTGCTCACTTGCTGTACCCATTCGTTAGCCTTGAGTCCTTTGGAAGTTGCTTTCTGAAATAGCATAAAACAAAACTTAGGTATGACTTATGACTTGAGTGGGGGGCCCGTTAGGGCCAAGCACCGCGACCACTGGTCTATTGTACTAACCCCATCGTTTAACCTTGAAATAGGCCAATAGCTGAGATGAACCTCAGAATTTCCCTGATTGGTAAGTTATCAACTTCCCAGGCATCGATACAATGGTACCCAAGATACTCAAATCTTTGTGCAGAGTAGTTGCCTCAACCTGTTGACATGCCCTACAGAGAGGGTCATCTTTTACACCCATAATATTCAGATGTCTATTGAGAGCACAGTGACCTGTTAGTAGCCCAATAGCTACACGAATCTCTTTCCTGCTAAGGCTAAGTAATTCCTTGGCTCTCCTCCATGGAGCACTCTGGTTGAGCTCCCTAGCCTGCCTTTGATCGGCTAAACTTAGGTAACTTTCTGATGGTTTAGGAAATATTGCGAGCATAATTTTTTTTATTGGTAAGAAAATACTTTTCAATAGTTATTTAAGCAACTAGTGGCAAAAAAGAATACTTTATTAAGCGAGAGGCTTTTATTTCACGAGCGAGTGAAATAATGACAAGAGCTTAATAAAGTACTATTTGGCACATGCTTGCTTACAATATTTTTTTATAATAACGTGCAAAAGCGTGAAATTTGTGTCCTTACTTTTGTCTTATATAATTTCCTTTAATAATTTATGTAGTACTTGTAGTTTCCATGGAGATATTAGAAAATGCAAAAGTAATGAACGGATTGAAATATAAGTGAGTTTCATGACATCATTTAGTTTCCATGGAGATATTCATGACATTTTGTTTTTCTACCAATCAGATACTCTTTTATTTTATTTTACCGCACTAGTGCCGAAAATCGAATTTTCGCCAATGTCTGTGACGTAAGCACTTAAAGTGTCACTTTCGCAACAATTTATGAATAAATATGATACAAAAAAGTGAACTTTTTTTGCATGTTGTTATAAAACAAAATTTTTAAACCCTGTTTTTAAGTCTTCTGCAGAAAAGTACAGCATTAAGTAAACATTTTTTTAACCCTCTTATCACAAACTTTTTTTTGTATCCGAAAAGTTCCACAGCTTGAATTATTGAGAAACATCAAATAAAATTATTCACAGCACTTTTTACTTATAATAACGAAAAAATAAATACAAATAATGAATGTAACATTAGTTCCACGTCATTTTCATGAAATTATCCATATTTTTAAAATTACATTTCAAAGTCATAGTGCCACTGAAAAGGGCGTTTAGGAAACTCATTGATGATTTATTATATTAGAAGCATAATTTTAACTTTTTTTCCACGTTTTATTTTTAGGAATTGCATAGGGTAGACTAACCAGTGAATGAACGTTTAAGGCGCTGCGTTTACCAGTGAATAAACACCAGGAGGAAGTCAGTGTTGCCAATCCATCTAGTGGAATGATTTTCAATCCTTATTTCTTAATTATATTTACCAAACGTTCATTCACTGGGGCCTGTTCACTCACTGATCAGTCCACCTTAACATGATTTTGCATAGCATGACAAGTAAATTTTTACACTAGACTTGCTAACCTATTTTAATTCAATTTGACAAACATTTATTTTTAGAAACTTAATTTGGATCAACTTAATAAATAGACAAAAATTGTAAACTTAGTTATCACTGAAAATAACAAAACCAAATTGGAAATTACCTGAGGTACGGAACTCATACACAGAATCTTTTGGTTTTCGATGTCCTTAGTGAAAAGCATGACAGCAGTGTCAGGGGTCAGCAGTTTGGCTTGTTTCAGGGCTGCATCTAAAGCCTGGAAGCAAGAAAAATATATTGTATTTCTTTTGCTGCATGTTTCATAAATTTAATGGGAATTGTAGTTTATCATTTGTTGATTAAGAGAGTTGATTTATACCTTCAAACGTGTCAAAACATTAGTTTTTACTTTTAACTACTTAATATGAAATATAAGGAAATAAAAGTATTGCAATGGGGTGAAGAAAACAAAAAGGAGATTTTGTGTTTTTGCATGTTTGGGTGCTGATTAAAAAAATGGTGTTTGAACACTGGGTCTATCTGTTTGACAACGGAAGCTTGAATTTCAAGATCTCCAAACTGCAACTTTGGTACAGAGTTTGTAGGTAAGTTCAGACACCATATTAAGGCTTTAGAGAAAACTGTGCATGCGCAAGGGGTTGCTGCTATTTTTTTTGTTATAATGGTATTCCTAGTACCTGTTGGATGTTCAAATAAGCAGGGTTGCCACACCTTTTGGTAAAATAAGATCAATGACTAATTAAGGACTTTTCAAGCACTGTATATTCGAACATGCAACACCTAAATTTCACGATAGTTTTTAAAAATTCATTTAGAAAACGACCAAGAGCCCTCTAACTTTCAAATGAACTTAAATATATGATATATAAAATAACCATTTAGTTATTAAAAAAGTAACCTTAAGTCACTTGCTCTGCCTTCATGGATTAAGCAAACAATAAATAAAAAAATAAAATAGGAACTGATTCACATTAAAAAAATGTTTTTAATGAAGCCAAAAATAACGTTTGAAAACACTTTAAGATCGTCAGCCCAAAAAATTAAGGAATTTTCAAGGTGGAATGGTTTTCAAGCACTTTTCAAGGTTTTCAAGGACCCTGGCAACCCTGAATAAGATTTCAAGAGCAAGCAGAAAGAGAAGCAGCCATAAAACTTTTTTGAGTTTCAAGTCATTGAAATAACCTTTAAATGTATTAATTTATCGAGTGGCAAAAATTTAGTCCAGTAGCGTTACACAACAATAGTAATTTATTAGCTTATAAATAATAACACCTCGAATTTTGTAATTATATTTGTTTCAGTCAGCAATACAGTACTTGTTTTTGCCACTATTTTCTTTGGAACAATTGCTGTTTGCTTATAGTAGTTAGACAAAGTGAATAAGTACATTTTAATTTCTAACATCCATGCAATATGCAGATTTCAAAATACCATGGACCACTACTTTAAAACTATGTCCTAACACAGTTATCATTACATATAAAATCAGATTCAACAGCAGAAATAAATTAAAACATCACTTACCTTAGCATTGAAGCCAGCTTCAAATTCATGAACAATGAACTCGGCATTGTTACTCTCGGAATGCTCTTGGAACAATTTCTTTGCTTCTTCCGTGATCTGAAAAATAAAATTTTTTTAACAAATATTTCTTTTATAATGTTCACAGTATCCAAATTATCCTTAGGTTAGTAGAAAACAGCAAAGCTATGATATTGTTTCCAGTAACACATTATCTGAGTTTTAAAAAGATAAATTTAACATATTTGGGGATTTCTCTGCAAACACAAGGTATTTTCTAAATGTGCAAAATCTTTCTTTGGCAATGCCCCGAGTAATTTTGGCAATGCCTGAACTCGAACCTGGAACCTTTTGCAAGCATGGTAAGCAATTTATCAACTAGGGTCCCCAGCCCTACTTATGCTTTTAAGCATAGATTTAGAAAGTAGCAGATCTGCCCCAAGGGGGAAAGGTGAAGCCATTTGTGAACCAGTATCCCATAATTCAGTTCACAAGCCCTAGCACATGGCATGCCATACGCCAACAGATGGCACCCTAAGATAATTCTACTAATAAAAAATATATATTTAATATTAACTAATTAAAACTTTTTACCAGTTTTGCCAGCATAAGTTTATAGCTGGATATGTATTGATCATTTCTGGCAGAAATGAGGTATATATTCATAAAAGAAGCAGATTAAAAATGCAGTTTTTATTGCAAGTAACTCTTGGGCAAAAGCATTTTTTTGTGAACCAGTGCCCCATGATGCATTGCGAAAACAGCGAAATGTGGATTCATCACACAATTGCGCGGTTTGTATTGCGTTGTACGGGATTGCGCAATCGATGGGCATATCTGCTACTTTCTAAATCTATGTGTTTAAGGTTCAGGTTGATGACATGACAAAGGGGTCTTTAAATTTTTTTCTTCAGATATTAAAAAAACCAAACTTACTGTTTGGACTATGGCTGCCTTGTTGGCACGATCCAAGTCGTCTAACTTTTTCTTGAGGTTTTTCAAATTGTTTCTCATTTCATCCTTCTTCCAGTAGGATATATTTGATTGAGAAATTTCCTAAAATATAAGAATTTTTTGCTATTAGCCAGCATAGAAAAGACAGGAGTATTAAAATATGTATATAAAAAAGTTTTTTTTAAATTATTAAACACAAAACACTTAGCCCGGTGGCTAGGACATATTGAAAGGATGGAGTCGAACCCAAAGACTCCTGAAAGAAAACCCTACAAGAAGACCAAGAATCAGATGGACCAAGTGGAAGAAGATCTTAGGTTAGTCAGGTTTGAATTATCATCGCACTAGGGCTACACGAGGGCTATTGGCGACGGGCGTCGTATTTTAGAACCACAGTCAGGTGACTAGCCAACACCTGGATAGGCACCCAACACAACCGTTAAGGGCGACATCGTACGCAGCTTTAGGACTTCGAAGGATATTTAACATGCACTCCCTTACAGGGGGTATTATTCGTCGGACATTTTTGGCTGCACGGGCCGTTTATAGGTCGGCAGCTATTTTGGCGATACCCGGACCCGAACCTGAGACCTTCCGCATGCTGAAGCGAGTGCTTAACCGACTGGGCTCCCCAGCCCCGAAGAAGATCTTAGGACTTGGGGAATTATCAACTGTAAGCAAAAGTAGTCTAACAAGGTAGAATGGAGAAAAACCTTAAAAGAGGCCAGGGTCTGTAGAGCTAATGATGATGATGACACAAAGCAATTAAATCTATCACATGTGCTTGAAATTTTATTTCATTAAAACATAAAAAGAACCTAAAAGCATATGATACGTTTCAGTTTTATATTTCATGTAAAATTAGTTATATTTAGAGTGAATTTAGAAGATACGAAAAAGTTTTTACAAATGTGAATACATGGTTAACTGGATAAACTGAATTTTAGATTAGCTATAAAAAGTAAAACAATGCAATATTAGTTTAATATATTTCTAGATATTTTTATTTTTTTTTTTTTGGGGGGGGGGGGGGGGTCGGGGAGTACTGAGAGAAATAAATAACATACTTCTGTTAGTTCGACAATCTTTTTCACAATTTCTTTTTCAGTGATGTTTCTATTTTTATTGTCTACAATATTTTTTAGATTTTCAACTTCGTTGTGGAACAATTCAGATCGCTTAATCGCCTGTAAGAAAAATAAATAAAACAACTTATAATGGGAATGCAAACGTCCATGTTTTTCGCAATGCAAAAATAGTGAAAGTTATAGTTGATTAGTTCTAGTAATAAAAAAAAAACTTTTTGAAAGTAATGAATACAAAGAGTTATTTTAAAAATATACTATTAATTTTGGTTTTAAAATATTGGTCTACATGAAAGCATAAACTTTAATATCTTTTTACGAACTAAATCTACAAAACTTACGGCAAATCCTGACATTTTGAATTCTCAAACTGAATTAAGTTTTCTCAAATTTTTCAAATAGTTCAGATATGTAAATGATTCAGACATTAAAAAAAAAATCTTAATCATATAAAAAAGAAAATGTAAACTTCAAAAGGGCTTTAATTAGATACTTATAGAAATATTTTTTTTACAAAAGTTTAGTACCTTAGTAGCCTCTGGTCCAGTTAAAGCAACAATACGACGGATTCCTTTTGCAATGGCTTCTTCTGATGCAATCACAAAATCACCAATGTGGCCAGATCTTCTTAAATGTCTGTAATATTAAAAAAATCATGTTCTTTAATGAAAAAATTCTAATGTAAAAAGGTAACTTGAGAAATGATTTAAAAAATTTGAATGCCACAAATATCATGGATATATAAGAAAACCATTACTGGTTGTAATTAAAAATTGTATACAAATTTTTAACCATCTATAATGTGAATTTTTTTATTTTTTTTTATTTACATTTTTTAAAAACTTTCTTGAAACATACTGAAATTTTATTAAACAGACAAATTTAAAACAGCATAGTTCTTTTATAATATCAAATATAATCTAACATGCTGACATTATCCAATTTTTTGTTATGTAGTTGTAAATGTGAAAATTATCTATATGTATTCATCAATAAGATATTCCGATTGCTAGAATAATATGCATAAATACAGTTTTTAGAAGGAAAATATTCCAATGTCTAAAGGATGCTGAGTGATTAAAATTCGAATTTTGCTATTGCGATCTGCTGGATTACCAGAAAAACATTGTCACTTGCTTCACAAAAGAAATTTAAACAAACACTATACAGCTGGGATGCACCAATACTGGCAGATACTGCTGTCAACCAGGGTGTCTACCAGATTTGCCAAATCTAATTTCTTGACTTTTTCAGAACCTTTCTTAACATTTTCAGAAACTTATACAAGCGTATATATGATTCATCTGCTAGTTTAAGGACAAAAAAATACTAACCATTTAAAATCTGGGGAAAATTCGCCTTTTTTGACAATATTGAAAATTTTCGTGACCTTCGATCAAATTGCATGACTTTTTGGGGACTTTCTTACTTTTTTCTTGACCGGTAGACACCCTGTCACTGCTTTTGAAGCTATCTAGACTTTTCAGCACAATATTATCTGTTTAGTTCATGGACATGAGAACAACAACAACAAGAAACAAATACTAACGTTCCTCCGCAGAATTCGACAGAGGTGACAGTTCCCCCAGGACCCGAAGGGTCTGACAGAAGATCTTCCACAGGAATGCCAATGGAAACCACTCGGACAGGATCTGGATAGACCTATGGAGAAATTTATAAATTAAAGTTGACCAAAATATAGTTAGAGGAAAAGTACTTTCAGGATAGATTAGATTTATGCTTACTTTAAGATTAGTAACTGAAAAAAATATATTATTTATTTAGATAACTAAAAAAATAATATAAAAGTTTTATTTATAATAGTACTCTAAAATAAAATAGTATTTTTATAGTGTAAAATAAAATTATTTTGTTAATAACCAGTAGAAGCTACCATTTTAGTAGTTTAAAAGTAAACAAATGTATGAGCACCAATTACTAAATAAGTAGACCATATTCAATCGAAGTACAGATAACTTAAAACAATTTCTAACCTCCCCAAACACAGCTCTCAAACCCTGCACTGCTTTGGCGTTTGGTAGAGGAGCATCTTTGGCGTACACTTCTTCATTCTTGGAGATCACTTTGTTGGCCTCCTGCTCGGCTTGCTTCACTTGGGCAACAGTCATGGCACCCTTTCAAAAATAATAAACGCAGAAATTAGTTAATACAATTAAGGAGTGTGAAAAATCTAATTAGGAAGAAAAATTGCACTGAATTCAAAACTTTGCAGCTATTAAGTTATGAAGACAACGGTTTAAATAACCGGAATAGCTATAGGGTAGACTGACCAGTGAGTGAACAGACCCCAGTGAATGAACATTTGGTAAATATAATTAAAAAATAAGGATGGAAAATCATTCCACTAAATGGATAGGCAACACTGACTTCCTCCCATGTAGTAGAAAGCTATCTGACAATGGTTGGTTGTGTCTTGGTCATTATATCCTGGTGTTCATTCACTGGCAAACGTGACGCCTTAAACGTTCATTCACTGGTTAGTCTACCCTATCTTAGTAAATTGGAATAAACATTTTCAGGGTGTCTACCCCAAAACAATCTCAAACTTTCTTGACTTTTTTAAGTTACCCAACTAAAAACAAAAATGTCAAACTTTAGTTTTTTTCCGAGTTTCAAAGGTTGGTTTCTGTCACTCTAAAGTCATTCGAAGCAACAACTAAGAAGTTCCTAGTGGTAAAAGTTTAATTACCATATTTTTAATTAAATACCACTACAAACATTCATGCCCAGATTCTAGTCTTTTTATGAAAGGTATTTTAAATAATTTTTTTTTTACAAGGGCTGTAACTTTAATTTGATGAAATAGATCGAGAGAAAGAAAGGTAAAATGGACATACTTATCGTACTTATATATTTTTTTTTGCAAAACTAACATGTTAACAGAAGACTTTTAATAATTACACCCATATAACCTAAAGAACAGATGAATATCATAAAACCCAAAACTGTTCAAAAGTTTTCAATACAAAAATGAAAATTCCCCAACCTTTTTCCTAATTAGATTTGCATTCACCTGATTATATTGTCAATATGAATTATTTTTAAAACAAGTTATCACATTGGGCTATCAAATTTTACACTATATTATTCTAAATATAAACCAAACAATCTATATTGTCACCTTATTTGTGAAGTCAAACCTCAATCGATCAGGGGCGACCATGGATCCCTTTTGGTCGCACTCTGTGGCCAGAGCCTGCCTGAGGGCGTAATTCAAGATATGGGTTCCAGTGTGATTATTCATTATGAGCTTTCGCCTTTCCTGAAAAAATGAGAGTAATAAAATAATTAAAACAGTATTAAAATGTTAGGTTAATAGTTAGGTTGAATATCCACATACTAAAGCTACAAGAGGGGGAAAAGACAGACGTTGTAATTTAGAACCACAGTCGAATGACAAGCCAACAAATCAGTAGGCTCAAGCAACTTTCAAGTTAGGTTTGAATTATCGTCGCACTAGAGCTACACCAGGGCTATTGGCGCTGGGCATTCTACTTTAGAACCACAGTCAAGTGACAAGCCAACACCTGAATAGGCACCCAACACAACCGTCAAGGGCAACATCGTACGTAGCGATAGGACTTTGAAGGATATTTAACCTGTACTCCCTTACACGGGGTATTATTCGTCTGACATTTTTGACTGCACGGGTCATTTATAGGTACGCAGCTATTTTGGCAATGCTTGGGCCCAAACCTGGGACCTTTCGCATGCTAGGAGAGTGCCTAACTGACTGGGCTCCCCAGCCCAAAAGCAACTTTCAAAGGCAACATTGTGCGACACTACAACCTTGTCTTGTGAGGAGGACTTTTTGGCTGCACAGACCAATTTATATGTCAACAGTTATTTTTTTTGTTTATGCTCTGGCCTGAACCTGAGACCTTACGCATGCAAGGAAAGCACCTTATCAACTGGGCATTCCAGCACTAATAACCTAACAAGTTTCGGAAATTTAAAAAAGTTTTTAAACATTCTATACACATAAATACCTCATTAAACATTAAAGTCTAGATCAATAGTTGATTTTAAGGTTCAGAAACAGTAACGAAAATCATACTAAGATAACTGGTATTTAGAAGAAACAAGTCTGATGTTATACGAAATTGTTTAAAAGAGATTTTAACTATTGTAACTCTAAGATTATAGCTATAAATGAATAAAGAAGGTACCTCATCAATAAGCAGCTTCATTTTGTCACCCACTTTGAGGGTTCCGACAAGCGTTCCAATGTGCACTGCGTATCCTCCTTGAAGTTGAACTTCTTTCACAGAAAACTCTGTCTCCTAAAAAGTAATGGGAACATCAGAAAAGGAAATTAAAACTTTGTCGAAGAGCACAATAGACAAGTCCCTCTGGTTAAATGGGACCAAGGACAAGCCGGCTAAGTAAACATTTGGTTAAACCAGGGAAGTGAAATAAATAATGTTTGGATGTACATTTGATTATATATTTATTCATTTAAGATATTGGCTTTATAAATAAATACACAATTAAAGTAAATTTCATTTAATGTATTCAAGCATTACAAGTTGCATACTATGAAAATATATGCAACTTATTTTCGTTGAAGACTAGAAAGTACAAAATTTGACACACAGTTTTATCATCTTTTATGTATTGATGGACATATTGATGGAAGATTGAAAACGAAATAAGTAATTTTAAGGCAATTAAATTAGTAGTAATTTAATTTCAATGCAACACTTGTAAGAGTTCATCTTTTCATGTAACAGTAACTGTGATTAATTTCTTTTCCTATTGAGTAACTGTAATTCGCTACTTTTCCAAGAGAAATTTTCCAATCCCTGAGTTTAACGATAAAAAAATTCAGTTAACCCTTTTAGTCCCAAAAATTTACTACACTACAGAGACTTCTGATATTCATAAAATAAGCTTATTTTAGGTCAAAAATAAGAGTTCCATAAGAAAAAAAAAACATTTTTATTTTTGATATGGTTTTTGAAGCAATGCCAAAATTTTTTAACTGCAGAAAATAAAAAATATATATATAACCTAAAAACACTTCGAGTTATATATTTTAAGGTATCTGACCATATCATTAAAAAAAAATAGTAATTATTTTAACCAAATAGTTTAAATTGTGTTTTAATTATGTGGAACTGAAGTGAACTTTCCAAAAATCAGGTGAAAAGCTTGTTAGCTTTTTTCTAAATAAAAAAAATAGTAGTTCTGACTTCTATGGAGATTAATGTAAAACATTGTCCAATAGAACAAAGTGTGAAGAATCGAATGATGTGTGCTTGGATGTCATAACGGGACATAAACATTTTGAAAAAAAATATTGAAAGTGACGATTCTAAATGGCATCACTGGGACTGAAAGGGTTAAGAGGGAGCCTTCTGTAATGTTTATTGTTCTCTTGAGAAATTAAAATGTTGCTTACTTCATCATCTTCCTTCACCATGAATCCTTGGTCATAAATCTGACCACCAGACTCGGCGTAAAACGAAGTTCGGTCGAGAATGACCCCACATTCTTGACCGTTTTCTACCTGGTCCGTAAATGATTTGTGGACTCGGAGGGCAAGGATCGTGCCAGAGCAGGGTTCAAATTCTGAAACGTCAAAAAAAGTTATTACAATGCAAGCATTTTGAATGATAACTAGAACATAACAGGCATTATTAACCATCTGAGGGATTGATACAGACTTATAAATCCGCCACCCGACTCAGGCTTTCTGTTAACTCACATAATTTTGAAACATTTATATATTTAATAATTAAAACGAAAGAATGAAGCTCTTCATAACCATCTACACCTAATATATATATAGTGAAATATTTTGATAGATATAATTTTAAAATGTAGAGAAATTAAATTTTAAGTTAAAAATTTTAATATAAAACTTTATGTACTGAAAACTTCAGCCCAATTTGCTTATCCCTGATCGGTAGGTGAAGTTCTGACAGTTCGGTGTGGAAATTTATGTATACAGACAAGGACATTTGTTTATTTTGAATTTCTAATTTGATGAGGATAATATAAAAACAATAGATTTTGGGCAGTTTGAAAAATAACTAGATATCATAAACATACACAAAAATTGACTTACTTCTGTGAGAAGAAAGTTTGGACAAATATTTTGGGGAAAAATACAAATATTCTCCAATGAAAAAAAATAATTGCACTAAGTTTTTATTGGTAAAGTAATAGTGACAATAAATTACCATATTTGGCATCTGGTTCGTTGCTGACACTCCGATAGGCGTATTTAGCTAAGTCATCGGTAGCCGGAACGTTCTTCCCTTGTAGTTCTGAGATTGCATGCACATCGAGTTTAATCTCGTCTGCGGAACCATCGCCTTTGGCTTGGGACATGAGCTAAAATTTAATAAATGATTGAATTATGAGTGAAAAAATAAAACATTTTTGAATTTGAATGAATATTTACTGAACAAAAATTCAAGCTCATTTTTAAATAGCTGGAATTTAAACGGAGTAAATAATATGTTTTGATAATTTAATTCTTTTGTTCTAACTTAAAGACAGATAAGAGTAACTTATAAGAATATTACATTATTTTATGAATTGTTTATTTATAAAAATATTAAAAACTGTAATTTGTACAGTCTTTAGTTACAGGGTTGGAACGAGGAAAAAAAGTCATATAAAGGTAGATATAAAATCTTAACTAGTTTTCTTGCATGTGCAAAAAAGCTTTTAGTAGAAGTTTAAATTTAAAATTTGGAAACTGAATTTTCAGCAGAATTTCTCAAAGTTTTTATTTCATTGATGAAAATTTATTGATGTATTTTACTAATTTTTTTAAAAGATAATTTTAGGAATATACAGTACTTATTCTTGCCAAACACAATATTATCACCTGACCTATCAATAATATGTAAATGGTTATTATTATTTGTTTATTATTGTGATGCGATACAATTTATAGCCAATGTTTTTAAGTTTCTTTTATTTCAAAATGTTTAATATAAAAACTAGCACCAAAGGATTTGGTGAGAGTTTGCAGGTCAACAGGATAATCCCAAACTACCAAATATACTAATCGTTTAAAAAAATTATAATTTAATTGAACTATAATTAATAAGTTAATTAAAATATCTAACCTGGGCTTCTTTCTTAGCTTCTTCGTACCTAGCCATATCGATCTCTAGACCTTTTTCTTCAACCATCAGTTGTGTCAGATCGACCGGAAAGCCATAAGTATCATACAACCTCCATGCAACATCACCTGGGGAATAGAAGCAAGAATTAAAATAAATTAAATGTTGTTTGCAACAAATATCACAAAAAGGATTTTTTTTTTAATTTTCTAATGACTATACCTAAACCGGCCTTAAGTTTGCAGTATACAAATGTTCTACGAGAAAAAGGGTAAATAGTTCTCATTTTTGAGTGCGAGAATCGAATACAAAAAGGTATTTCACATTCAATAAACAAATGTATTTGTTATTTCAAGACATAAATTTATTATTTTTATTAGTTAAGCTTCAGTTAGAGTGTTATTTTAATTTTTTTTCCCTTCGATTTTGACGTAACAGGGCGCACGAATATCAGGGTCGAAAGGAGCAGCCAATCAGAGTACGCGATTTTGAGGCACCAGCCGGGTTGTTTACCAAGTTTCCTCCGCTCAGTACATTTCTCTGCTGCAAACTTAAGCTCGGTTTTGGTATATAAGAGTATATTATTTTGATACAAAGTGGTACTTATTTATAACAAGTTAGCTGTGCATTTTCAGACTTAACTATATTGCTTTGCATATTATACATGCACATACTACATTGATTTGCTTTAACCTTATTTTAAAATTAATATTGTCAATCAATACCACCTATTTTGTAATTTATGTTTGTTTATTAAAACCAATAAATTAAATATACAGATCCTTAAAATATGAAGGATATATTTTTTAAAAGCAGATTTTTTTAAATATGCATGTGAGCATATTTTTGGTTTTCAAGAAGATACAGAATTATTCAATAGTTAGAAGTTAATTTTATTTAAAATTAATTTAAAAATATTATTTAAAATATTAAAACAGGGTGCGTACACTATTTTAAAAGTGAAATTCAAGCACTTTTAAGCACTTTCAAGGACATTTTACAATTAAATTCAAGGCCTTAAACGAAAAAAATTAAAGCAATTTGACAATTAAAATATTTTTGAAATTATATCTATTAACATTACTTAATATTTATTTCTTACCTCTGATTAATAAACTTCAACTTAGAAACAGCTTTTTTGTTTACATCTAAATAGATTGCTTGGTTGCATTTATTATTACAGAAAAAAATATTGTAGGACAACAAGTCAACAGTCCATTTTTTACAAGTCATGTTTTTGTTTTCAGCACTCTAAGATTAAAAATTTTAATCAACTGCAAAAATGTTTTCACCTAAATATAATTTTTATTTTCGCAAGTTATTCTCTAACCCCTACAAATTCAATCATCATCAACTATATATTCAATTAGTATTTTTGGCTATCACTAACTTCTTTTCAATATCTTTTTCAAAGTCTCTTAGAGTGTTCTGCTTTTCTGCTGCAGTTTTTCTAAAGCTATTAGATTTTACAATTAGAGTGAAATTTCTAGTATTTTCTGCTTCAACCGCCAGATCATTTGCAGATGTTATTAAAGCAGAAATTTCATTTTCCATGCATTTGTTCTTCTTTTCCATGTCTTCAATTTCATCAAACAACATCTTCCTCTTTTTTCGCAACTCATTTTTAACTTTATTTGCTTTCTGATCTTCAAGATAGGACACATATTTTTTTCTAGCAGCACTGACACTTTGCAAAAGGCTTTTTGTCATTTCCACTTTTTCAATGCCACCTACATGTGATACATGGTCATGTATTAGCCTTTGGGCTACAATGGAGTCCTCTTTAAGGTTCTCAACAATTAACTGCTTGTTTATAGAGAACCCTCTCTCTACAAATGCTTGTCCATGAGAAATAAGCAACAGTTTTTGAACGACTTTCCAAAGTTCCTTGAATGCGCTGTTTGATGACATGCTGTCTACAAAGAGAACGTCCACTCTAGATTTTGATGCATCATAATGTATGAACTTTGAATTGACTTTTGCAATAGTAGAGACAAATTCTTTAAATTCTCTTAAGAGAGAATCTACCTTTTCAGCCTTTAGCTGATTGGCAGTAACTAATGAAGACAATACATTTTTAAAATATTCAGTAACTGTTTCTACATCTAATGTCACCATCAACTTAGGATTAAGACACTTCATGTTTCTGATAATCGAATATCGTACAGGATTTTTTTCAAACAGCTTCTGTAGCAGATTCTGTATGAAAGTTCTGCATTCTACTCTGAACTCTAAAATACTTCTTTCGTTGACTTTAGGTTTCTTCTTAAGAACAGCTTCGGCTTGGAATCCAATGTTAACTTTATTATAGTCACACAAGATATCTTTGTTTGTGATGTCTATATTTACAAGTTTAAGAGCAGTGTCTGCTTCATTGATTGTGTCTTGCTTTATAATTCTGGAAAGCAAACTTCTTAAAATCTTTTCAATTTCTGTAGCTATGAATGGAACCATAGGCTTCTCTGTTTGGAAATTGGCCAAAAACGGGACTAATTCCTGCACAACAGAGTTAAAGAAATGTAACTTTGGGAGTGCTAGTGGGTCTTTGACCCATCTCCTGACAACATCATAAGAAATATTATTGGGATGGGTTACTACTTTCTTTGTTACAGCCTCTACATACTTTATCATTGAGGGCCAAATTTTTATCGCTCTTTCACAGACTGGATAATTTTCCAACCACCTATGGGAGCAGAATTTCAAAGGCATTTTTGTATTTGGACATAATTTATTTAAATCTTCTCTCCTTGCCGGTGAATCTTTAAAAAGACGATGCAGACTTGTGAGAAGATTATGTATGTCAAAGTTTGATGCTGCAACTGCATGCTTAAAGGCATTGTGAAGAATATGAAGTCCACAACTTCCTGCATTTAATAACTGAACACCAGCATCTGCATCCAACAATTCCTGGAACAACTTATAAACTTTCCAATTTACATTCGGGCCATCCATTGATAGCTGAAGGACATTTTTGATTTGCAATGTCCCAATACCATCTTTAATTTTTTGTAGAATATCTTCAGCGGTAGAATGTCCTAAGAATACAGATGACAAATACCTGGTAACTACTTCCCCATTTTGCCACATTCGTAAATGTAAATCCATTTGCTTTGTTTGAGTGCACTTATTTAAACTCTCATCAAACAACAAAACGTAATTTTCATTTCTGTCATTCACATCTTTAATTAGCATACCCTGGAAATGGGGTGCTAAACCAAAACAAGCAATGTAAGCACATTTCTTTTCTCCACACGCAAAATTCGCCGCAATTGCGCTATCTTCAAACATAAGCTTGAAAATTTTTTAGATTCCAATACAGGATTTATAAGAATAATGACTGGTTATCACTTTTAAAGCCCACAAAATTTCGGCTTTCAATGTTTCATTTTTGGACACTGTTAAAGTAGATTGGATGTTAGTTTCGTTTTCAACAGTTGCACTGGAGCCATTTTCTTTCAATTGCGAATCTGGTAATTTTCGTTCAAAAAGGGCAGCCACAGAGACGTTTTGGTTTTGACTGGTAACACGCTCTTTATGTTTATCCGAGTTTAAGTGACTCTTTAGAGCCGCTTCGCCCATACTTGCAATGTTTAAGTTCTTCATGCACAATTTGCATCTTACAGAATGCAAGTCTTTGGGATTCTTCGCTATCCATTTACTATAAGCAGGATTTTGAAGCCACAAATCATTAAAAACGCATTTACCCATAGTATAAAAGTAAAATAATCCAACAAAAACTCTTCAGGGTCATTCCGTGTGAAATCACCCAAATTTAAGAAAATTTGTTGCCGACTAGTCACCGATTTTTTTCAAAAAATTACCACTTAATCTTGTTGTGGAGAAACCCTCAAATGTCGATTTTTAGCGCATTTTGTCGATTATTTGCTGAGATACGGACTTTTGAAAAATGATCATTTTTGACGAATTTTGGCCATCTTGGATTTAACACTATCCACTAAAACTTCAATAACTTGAGAATTAATTGGTCAAATTTAACAATTTTGGTGTCCATTTGAAGCTATTTATATAAGAAACATAAATCTAGCGTTTAAAAGAAGTTTTAAATTTTTTTTACTAAAGTTTTAGAAGGAAAATTAAAAAAATCAGTGTTAAAATTTAAAAAATTTCAATAGGCTGTAAAAAAAATAGGTATATTTTTTTTTCTTCGAAACTTGGTGAAAACATTAATCAATATGTGTTATTTAAGTACAAAAAAAAATTGGAGAGGTAAAATTTCTTAAAAGTTGGAAAAGAATTTTTTTGTAACCCGTGATATTGAGCGCTACGGCTGCAATAAATTGAGAAATAATTCTTCAAATTTCACAATTTTTGTGTCGTTTTGAAGCTAATTATATGAGAAATATAAATCCAGTGTTTAAAAAAGGTTAAAAAATGTTTTATTGTAATTTTAGAAGGAAATTGTTAAAAAAAACTCAAATTTTTCTAAATTCTATATGCTTAAAAAATATATACCCATTTTTTTCCACCTGAAAATTGGTGAAAACATTAATCAATATGTGTACTTTAAGTACAAACAAAATCAGAAAGGTAAAATTTCTTAAAAACTAGAAAAGAATTTTTTTGTAACCCATGATATTGAGTTACAAAACTCACAGATGTAGGAATATATGACACTGAAAAGTTTCCAAAAAATAATTTTTAGTACTGGCAAATGAGATCTAGCTACATACCATTTTTTAAATTGAGAAGAAATAATTTATTCCTCCCTGAAGTTTTCAACCAAGTGTTCAATTGACTTGGTTTCATCAGGGGTGATATTGTATGTTCTCAACATTTAACAATCTAACAAAGGAGAGCTAAATAATAGTGTGTAATATAGCTTCAGAATTTTCACAGTTGGCAAAGCAGCTTAGTGAAACATAGTATATCAAAAGAGTTAGAAGTGCCTCTTAGAAAAAAAAACTTCAATTCTGCATTACTTAATATAAACAATCCCTGCACCTTTTGCCTATGGATTGTTTTTTTTTTATTATACTGAAAAATGACATGGTTTAGTGATGACTTGTTTTGATTTTTGAGGTTTTGTTGAATGATTTAATTTCCTGTGGTCATAGGTTTTGAAAAAATTAGGCAGGTGTTCAAAGCTTTTTCCTTATTAACTTACCATGTGGATTAAAGACTTTATTCTACTTTATGCAAGACACAGTGTTTAAGGGTAATGAAAACTTATAGGACAGGAATGTGAGATTCAATTTATATAAAATTATTAGATCGAATTACACTTTTAGTATTATAAAAACCTTTTTAGTGCTTAAAATCAAGTTAACTTAACATGATAATGAAAATTTTACTTTTTAGAAACATTTTCATTGGCATATTCCTACATCTGTGAGTTTTGTAACTCAATATCATGGGTTACAAAAAAATTCTTTTCTAGTTTTTAAGAAATTTTACCTCTCTGATTTTTTTTGTACTTAAAGTACACATATTAATTAATGTTTTCACCAATTTTCAGGTGGAAAAAAATGGATACCTATATATTTTTTAAGCATATTGAATTTAGAAAAAATTGAGTTTTTTTTAACAATTTCCTTCTTCAATTACAATAAAACATTTTTTAACCTTTTTTAAACACTGGATTTATATTTCTTATATAATTAGCTTCAAAACAACACAAAAATTGTGAAATTTGAAGAATTATTTCTCAATTTATTGCAGCCGTAGCGCTCAATATCACGGGTTACAAAAAAATTCTTTTCCAACTTTTAAGAAATTTTACCTCTCCAATTTTTTTTTGTACTTAAATAACACATATTGATTAATGTTTTCACCAAGTTTCGAAGAAAAAAAAATATACCTATTTTTTTTACAGCCTATTGAAATTTTTTAAATTTTAACAATGATTTTTTTAATTTTCCTTCTAAAACTTTAGTAAAAAATTCTTAAAACTTCTTTTAAACGCTAGATTTATGTTTCTTATATAAATACAGTAAACTCCCGATTATCCGCGGGTGGATTATCCGCTTTGCGGATTATCCGCGGGTCACTTTTTCCCATTTTTCTGTTAAAATATAAAAATTATAAAAAAAACCGTGATAAATGAATTTTAATTTGTTTCAAAACTTTTTGGAAGAATGCATTCCAAGAATAACGGATTCCTTTCTAGAACGACAAATGCATTTAACAAGAACAACGAATGCATTATGATTATAATAAGAAAGACGATAGGAAACCTGGTGTTCGGCTAGGTGCACATCACGAACAGATTTTTGTCAAAAAGCATCACTTGAAAAATAATTGAATTGATATTTAATTTGAATTGCTTTATATGATTTTGATACTAGCGAAATGAGTGAGAAGCTAAAAAAAAGTTGTCTTGACAATTCAAGACGAACTACTACTCATTAAAAAGTTAGAAAATGGATCCTCTAAAAATCAAAGGTGCTTGCAGTGTGGCATAGAAGAAACGACAGTAATAGACATTTTGAAGTAAGTAAATTTGTACATGCTGTATACGATTACTGTAATTTACATTTTAATGAAATCTAGAAGAAATTTTGTTTATAGGTATTTTCTTCATTTTTGCGGATTATCCGCGAATTCGCTTATCCGCGGAAGCTGCGCCACCCAATTCCGCGGATAATCGGGAGTTTACTGTAGCTTCAAATGGACACCAAAATTGTTAAATTTGACCAATTAATTCTCAAGTTATTGAAGTTTTAGTGGATAGTGTTAAATCCAAGATGGCCGAAATTCGTCAAAAATGATCATTTTTCAAAAGCCCGTATCTCAGCAAATAATCGACAAAATGCGCTAAAAATTGATATTTGAGGGTTTCTCCACAACAAGTTTAAGTGGTAATTTTTTGAAAAAAATCGCTGACTAGTGGGCAACACTCATTGGGTGATTTCAGGTGGAATGACCCTTCACTGAAAACAATATTCACTTCTCACTTTAAAAACAAGCTAGCGCGGCGGTTTCGAAACATTTTTGATTTACTAAAGAGAAAATCGAAACCGGTATAACCGATTATAACCGGTTAAACCGGTATAACCGCTGAATAAAAACCGGTTTAACTGGTTTTTTGCGGGCGATAAACAAAAACCAGATGTTACAATAATAACAAATTGGTTGTCAAGCAGTTTTTCTTCATGAAAGAACATATAAAAAGCTGAAAAAGAAATTTAGAAAAAAAAATTATATTCTGCGTTTCAATTAAGTTTTTGTTTGAAATAAAATAAAACTAAACCGACATTCGTTTTTCAGTGAAGGAACACCGGTTAAAATATTAAATAATTTTCTAAACCACACAGCCCTATTCTTTTTCTTTCTTTGAGTCACGTGATGCACACTAGGCATAAGCGGTTTTTCTAACTATGGTTTCCATGCTAAAAGCCGGTTAAACTGAATCCAGTTTAACCGGTTTTAACCGAAGCATCAGTTTAACCGAACAAAAACCGGTTTCGGTTTATCATCGCTACGTTTTAAAAAATTTGTTTATTTATTATTATTTATGCCGAGGATCCGACAAGGCGGTAAAATTGCGCAGCACAAAAATCGTTTTTTTTCACAATTTGGAAATTCAAGGACTTTCCAGACTTTTTGTATGATTGGCTTATTTTTCCATACTTTTCAAGGCCTTGAAAACGAAAGTTGAAATTCAAGCACTTTCAAGGTTTTCCAAACCGCGTACGCACCCTGTTAAAAGGAGCGTAAAAAATAGTAACTGTCGTTAATTAAAATTTTTGAAATAAATAACGAGGGACATATAGTTTAATAGAAATTCAAGGAGATCTACTTTAAAGTTTACCAGGCAAAATCTTGGAGTCCAACTTCTTTATGGCTCTTTCTAAGAGTAGTCGCCCACGATTCAAAGTTTTGAGGAACTGTGTTTCTTCGTCATTTATTATATCCATGATCTGAAAATATTAGGATTATTCCAAAGAGAGCAACGTTAAAAAAAATATGAAAGTTTAAGGAGTAAAAAACATTGCATGGGTCGGTTGGATAGATTTAAAATGGTGTTAAAGATTATTTATTAATCTATCTGGAAGCAATATTTTAAAAAAGTATTTTATATTTTCTCAAATAAAAAAAATGGAATGTGGCTAGACAAATAATTACCAAGAAATTTGTTGCAATCTAATTTATTTACATCCTAAAATCATGGATACACTTTGCTAATAAACTATGATATGTAAATGTTTTTATTATAGTCATACAATCTAATTATTAAAAACCCAGTGGCATTTAGATATATTATTTATTATGTGTATATTTTTTCTACTTTTGAAGCTTTTACTGCATATTCTAACAAATTTAAAAAACTTTTTTTAACAAAGCTTAACAGAACATAGACACATAGAACAAAGAGCTCATGGTAAAAAGAAAATATTAAATAATAATACATAAAAAACACATAAGGACTTACTGTTTGTGGGTCTTTTTTAAGCTCAGGAAAAATATCTCCCTAAAGATGAAAATTTTGAGATTTCTTTAACATGCAAAAATGAATTTTAAGTCAAGTAGACTAAGTTAATAGCAACTATAAGTAGTTTTAAGAGTAATTATAAGTTAAGTTTTCCTAGTATATATTTCACATGACACATTTCAATTTTTTAAAATACTTTCTTAGTTATTAAAAAGATTTTCAATAATTCTTTGTTATTAAAAAAGTTTTTAAGAAAAAGAAATCACTCCTTAGCTTTTTTTGGTATGATTGAGTTTATAATTTTAACTACATATTGTTAATTTCACAAAGAAAATATTTTCGAGAATTTTAAACAGGAGAAAATAATGAGAAAAAGTTAGATACTAAATATATTTACCAGAATATTGATTACAACTGGCACTAAGTTAGCAAATACACCAGGCTTAGCACCTAACTTTTCGGAGGCATATCGTACTGCTCGTCTTAGAATTCGCCTTAACACATACCTAAAAGGCAGAAATAATAATTAAATAAGCAAATAATTTTGCTTTACTAATAAATAATAATATGTTTAAAGTTATAACATATATTTCATCTGAATTCTGATTAAGGCTGGACTAATAGAATATTTGTATAAGAATTTTTGACGGAAGAAATTTCGTTTAGAATTCGGTACCTAACAGAACTTTGAGACAAATTAAATAATGTTTAGGGGCATTCTAATGGCGTTTCAAAGATTACTTGGGTTGTATTAGCAGATTAATTTTTAGTTACTTTTTACATTAGTATCTGTGTAAATATTTTATATTCTTAACAAATAAAAATTTATAGAAATCTTTAAACTAATTAAAGCATATATCAAACAATTATCCAAAGTTAAAGAAATGAAGACATTTCCTGTAGCTAAATATGAGAATAAGTGCTTTTTCAAAGGCCATTCAAATATTTAATGAATTAAAACCACCTAACTATCGTAATGTTAACTTATGGGAAAAATACATAGATATCAGAGTTAAAGTATTAGACTGGCAGATCACGTGACCTCCAATGCTAACGACAGGATGCGCATGGAGACCAGAATGTGAGCGTAATGGGGCTAGTGTTGCCATCTCTTTAATGAGAAAACTACTATGGCGTCATCAAAAAAAATATCAAATTATAAAATTTCAAAAAAGTATTATAAAAATACTAGAAAAGACGTATTTTTTTTTAAAAGTCAAGTTTTAGAATTTGATGGTAATTTTTGATGAAGCCACAATATTTTTCTCCTTAATGTGGTGGCAACACTGACCCCATTGCCCTCACATTCTGGTCTCCCTGCGCGTCCCGTCGTTAGCATTGGAGGTTATGTGATCTGCCAATCTAATACTTTAACTATGATATCTATGGCGATATCGGATAGAGTGTGTCATAAGTAGCATCCATAATTATCTATCTATTGCTTCTGAACTTGTTGAAATGCTTAGGAATTGATATACAGAATGTTTGTTAACCTTAGGTTAATCAAACAAAATTTTATAAGATTACAAGAAGAACAATGCTTTAAAACAGCAAATTAAAAAAATTTCAAAAACATTATCAAGGATTTTACTACATATAAATGTAGGGTTTATCAATACTTAAGCATACCAACAAGTTTGGAATCAGTAGGTAAAAAAAATGTTAATACTAGTCAAGAAAAACTCTCCTTTCTACATTAGTTAAATTGGGGCTTTATTTTTGTTTTCGGAAATTATGTCTCCTTAAAGCATTTAATAATTTGGGGCTTTTGTCATTGGAAACTTTTAACACTGAAAAATAAGTTCACCAACCCTCTTCCTGTATTATCAGGTCTGCCTCCATCAGCTAAGGCTACAGTTAGCGTGCGGGCATGATCAGCTAGCACACGATAAGCCATGTCGATGCCTGTGACATCATCAGCACCAACTTTACCGGAGTAGGTAGGGGCCCCAGTAGACTGGAAAAGTTCATTTATGTTAATAGACATAAAATAATATAAACTACTACATGACTTTCAATCACTACTTAATAAACATTAACAGGTAATTATATACCCTGAAGATTATCTAAATACAAAAAAGTTCTGTGGCAGCCTACCATTTGCCCCATTGCTGTTAGGTTATGTTAGAATTATCGTCGCACTAGAGCTACACGAGGGCTATTGGCGACGGGCGTCGTATTTTAGCCACAGTCAGGTGACGATCCAGCACCTGAATAGGCACCCAACGCAACCGTTAAGGGCGACATCGTACGCAGCGTTAGGACTTTGAAGGATATTTAACGTGCACTCCCTTACACAGGGTATTATTGGTAGGACATTTTTGGCTGCACGGGCCGATTATAGGTCGGCAGCTATTTTGGCGATGCCCGGACCCGGGACCTTAAGCGAGTGCTTAACCGACTGGGCTCCCCAGCCCCAGTGCGATTTTCTCAAAAACCTTATAGTGATGTCCGATACGTACTGGGAACTCGTTAACCAAATTTAAAGACCATAGCTCCTTCAGCTCGAGCTGTAGAAATTTCAGACAGACGGACCAAATTTTCAAAAAAAATGTTTAAGAATCAGCACCTTCCATAACAAGCGGAAAACACAAAATATCCATTTTGGATTTACGACCACATCACAATACTTTCATTACATTATATTCATTAAATAATTATTAGGTTATTGAAAGTAAGAAGTATAATGTAAAATAGAATTCATAAGGTAATTTTGTATGCTTATATTTTAGCACAGCTTGACTAGAAAAAAATATAATATAAGGTTTTTAGGAATAAGTTTATTGGGTTAAAAAAAAAGCCCAACTTAAAGGTTAGGAATTGAAGAAAAAAATTAAACTAAAACCCTAAGATAAAGTTTTGAAAAGAGAAACTAAAATAGAAGTCTTTATGCCATGAAATATTTATAAAAAAAAGTGTTTGATTACAACTTTGAAGGTAAATATATGTTACTCAAATTTGGAATCGAAAGGACTTAAAAATTAAAGTAAAATTGCTCCAAATCATTAATGGTCTACTACATTATATTCATTATAATTATAAGGTTATTGAAAGTAAAAAGTATAATGTCTTATCTATAATAGAAGTCTTTATGCTATGAAATATTTATAAAAAAAAGTGTTTCATTATAATTTTGAAGGTAAATACATTTTACTCAAATTTGGAATCGAAAGGACTTAAAAATGTAAGTAAAATTGCTCAAAATCATTAATGGTCTACTCACACTTTGAATGCCTTCAAATATGGGCATAAAGAGATCGGTGTCATAATTTGACGACTTGTCTTGGATTACCGAGACTAGTCGCTCCAAGCCCATTCCAGTGTCGACATGCTGCTTTGGAAGTAGTTTGAGGCTGCTATCGCTCTCTCTACAAAAGACACAGGATAAAAGTCTATGGAAAGGTAAAAAGTAACAAATGCATTGAATAGTCTTGGAAACTTACGAGCTACATGGTTTATAATTATTTAAAAGTACAGCAACCCTTCATTATATAGCTCTTCCTGGGAGACAAGCAAAAAAAAGCGATATAATGAGCAACTTGATAAATATTGTACTTTAATGTAAGAAATCCACTTAAAGTAAGAAGGCCATTTTAAAGTAAGTACTATTTGAAGCTTCCAAATTGAATAAAATTTTGGAATTTTACTGCGTGCTACAGAAATAGCCTAGCCTCACCTATCCCTACGATGTGTCTCAAGCCAATTTTAAGGAAAGTACACATTGAAAAAAAAAAGATATTTGAAAATTGGGCAAAATGATACAAGCCGTGATACAGCAAGGCGGTTACGTTACTACAAAATGCTAAGATTCAGTAATTGTTCCGGCTTTTCCTTCTTTACTTCACTTTGAACATCAAAAAAGGAATTCCTTCATATTATAAATCTCCATAATTAATGAACAAATTGTCCCCAAAAAATAAACTTAATATGAATTTTGAAATGAAGTTCTGATCTTTTAAATTACAGCAGACATTTTGTAAACCCCCTCCCAAATAATTTTTTGAAGCCTAGGAAATTGTAAATTTGCCACAATTTTGACATTTTTTTATTGTATCACAAAGATGGGAGGTAAATGAAACAAGTCATTTCCAGCTAACTTCGACAATTCAATTATATATATTTTTAATGATTCGTCAGGGAAAATTAGAGAACCGATTAAACAGAGTATGGATAATTGTGAGGCTGCTGAACTGTAGCTTATCTGTCCCTGGTAGAGTAAAGAAACATTTCTACTTTCAAATTGAATTACATTTATCAGAGTAACGCATGTACTTTTCACCACATTAACTACACAACTTGCCTGTTGAACTGGATAAACACAAGGTTCCATATCTCCAAAACATCGGGAACATCTGCATTTACGAGAGAACTGGCATCCCTCCCTCCGATTCGGTCGTAGTGAATTTCGGAGCATGGTCCACAGGGCCCCGTTTCACCCATCTCCCAAAAGTTGTCCTTCATGCTACCGGGAAGGATCCTCTCATCTGGTAGCCTGAAATAAAAAGTAAAAAGGATTTAGGAAAAATATGTGTTATACGAGTTATTTTATAAGTGGTTAAGATAGATTTTTATGTGTCTTTAGGGATAATTGCTTAGTTGGGGATAGGAATAAATTGATTATTTGATAAATTGATTAATTATTGGACGGAGAAAGATTGGATGAATCCCCCCAGGAGATGTACTTCATGATATCGAGGAGCTAGAAATAAAGCTAGATTCTTTACATAAAAGTAATGATTTTCGAAAATAAGGAATTATTTTGTAAGTATGTGTTGTTAAAACAGCATTGTAGTTAATTTTAGGAGAAAATGATTATGCAATTATAAGATGGAGAAAGATTTAAAAAAGGGTCTTCCAGGAGAAAGATTTAAAAAAGGGTCTTTCAGAACTCAAACTTCATACTGCTAGGTAGTATTAGCTTTTCTGGTAGCCAGCAATGTTAGCAAGAAAAAAAATAAAAGCAACTTATGGTTTCTATAAAATGAAAGAAAAGATAACAAATCTACACAATAAAATTTGATATATATGATTTGATATTAAGTTATAAGATACTATTTAACGTACCCAACTTCTTTCCAGATTGCTTTACATTCGTCATCTGGTTCCAGACCAGCTTCAGCATTTCCCCCGAAGTAAGTGACGTACAGGCGATCCTCCGGAAGCTTGAAGACTTTGGTCAAAAGCTCCCAGGACCATTGGCAGATCTCCCTCTGAAATTGCATTGTGTGCTTAATATCACCATAGGCACGTTAACATGAGCTGGGAAATAGCCGGCGTTTAGCTGGCTATTTTGTGAAGACTTATAACCCCGTTCACATGAAAACGCCGACTTCGTGGAAGTCATGTCGTGGTGTTAGCTGCTCTTTCCGCCGTTTTAGGCAATTATATTTAAAAAAACATTTGTCTTTAAAAATCATTAATGCTTACAAATAGGATTAGCTTTAGATCTACAGAATCAACTTCATAATTACAATGATAACCAAAAATATAGTAATGAATTAAATTTTTGTTTAAATGAGATTAATAGTTTTTTTTTGTTTTAACCAAAAATTCTGAAGATAAAGAATTAATAATAAAATAAACTCCTGCCAAAGGCATCTTAAGAATAAATATTTTCAAAGGAATGATTAAAATGTGTAGTAATATGAAAACATAATATAATGAAAATTAACATAACCGTAGTAAATAAAAGCATATTCTCTGCTTTATATGTATTTTTTTAGCATTCTAAAACCATTGCTTCTATTACAACTGACAATTTTATGCACGAAACTGACGCCAAATATTCCGTTCATAATCGAAACAAAATAAATGCCAGACGCGGAGTGAAAACGTTACTACCTACGATGCGGGCACATTTTCGCACCAGCAATTTTCCCTAGAGAGGGATTTTTTTCCTGATAGTCGGCGAATCACCGGCGTTTGCTATGCATGAGAACAGGCCCTATTATTAGCGTATTTCATTTGTACAGTTATAACTTCATTCAAGAGACTGTGATGCTTATGACATTCTAAACGAGTAACGTTATAAACAAAGTTGAATAGTTAAGTGATCGCGGGTTCAAGCCGCAATCTTGGTTCCGCCAAAAGTTATTGGATTTTCTGGATGGGAAAATCTTGGGCACACATGTTATATGATATTATGTGGCATGTAAGAGATCCCTTTAATACCCATTTGGCTTAGGTTATCTCGGCAAAATTAAATATTGGCATACTTTAACATCTGCGCCATAATTGAAATCGCTTAGAGGGTGCTTTATAAAAATGGCTCTCAGTTCTGGGGAATATGCCAAGTTTGCTAAGGTTTGACCGCCAATATTGCTGCCCCAATAGAGAGAAAAAAGTGTGGGAAAACTTTTAAAATATGTAGTGTTTACTCATATTAGTAATCAGAGGTATAAAATGATATCCTTTGAATAAATTTTAACCTTATATGCTTTTAATAATTCAATCAAACATTTTGTTACTAGTAATACTAAATAAATATAAAAGACATTGCGTACAGAGTATCGCTTTTGCCATTTTAAAAGTTATGGCATTGGAAATTTAAATGAATAATTTCACGTTTGGAAGCAAAACCAATGAATCAAACTATGAAAAACTTAATTTTAGACAATTATGAAACCTGCTATATCTCAACAAATATTTTAATGAACTATTTTCTCAATAAAAAATATTCAAGAAAAAATAATTCCTTCCGGTCATCTTCCCAATAAAAACAATAGCTCAATTGCAAAATAATGTCCAAGATTGAAAAGACCATCAGCGGATAATAGGACATAAAAATTTCGACACCTATTCTATGAGCTTTGTAAAAATCTTTTAATAAATACATAAAAATTTCACATTAGAAAACTAATTATAAGTTACCTTGAAAAAATCTCCAAAGGACCAGTTCCCCAACATCTCGAAGAAAGTGTGGTGATAGACATCTTTGCCAACATCATCAAGGTCGTTATGTTTGCCGCCAGCTCGGATACACTTTTGGGTGTTGACCGTTCTCTTATACTTGGCCTGGTCGCTACTGGGATCGACTGTGCCAAGGAAGATAGGTTTGTACTGAAAAAATAAGGTGGTTAGGTTCTTTAATTTTTGAAGATGTCATTGGTTTTCACAGATATAATTTATTTTATCTATAGTCATACAGGAAAAAGAAATTTCAGATCAGATTTACTATACCTACGATCACCCTTGGCGAGATGTTTTAACATTTGGCTATAAATTATATTTTCTGGCAGTCATTCTCCGAGTTAGCGCAATTAGGATCAAAGGTATTGTTTTGTTTTTCATTTTGTACAATTTTTTGTATTTTTTTAATTCATATTCTAACCAGTCAAATTTTCCAAAAATTCTTTTAACAAATCTTGGTTGTCAAAAAGTCACCAAGATACCGACTTTTGGCGAGATTGTGAAAAACTTGCCAAGGGTGAACTTACAGTAAATTTTAATTCATTTACATGACAGCTGACAAATAATACAAAAATTACATTAAAAATAAACCTTTGGTCAATTAAACATAAGTACAATACACATTTTACAATATTTAAATATATTTAGAGGATATAATTCACAATATTGATATCAATTACACGAAAATGTATTTTGAGCAAAATTAGATATTGACTAAACTTATTTTATGATATTGGAAGTTGCCATATTTTTTTTTATTCCAACCAAGATTCGATAGCGAGTGCTATTAAAGCCCAGTTGCAGTGTAGTATCGCTAGGTAAAACCATGCCCAGGTCAGAATCCTGGACTCAATAAGGTTTATTGAGTTTTCCATTTCTTTAATTTAAAAGAATTATTTTCTGTGCCACATTTCCAGCCCCAAAAATTTAACCTGCCATGTATATTGTTCATGTTCACGGAAAAAATACTAAAACTTCGCAACTCCATTCGGTGGGATCAGTTACTGTACGGTCACATTTGGCGCAATTTTTGCATATTTGGCGATATATTTTTTTCGGACAACCATTCTCTGAGTTGGCACAATTAGGATAAAGGTATTGTTTATTTTTCTTTATTTATTATTTCAGGTATTTTTTTTATTCATCTTTTCATCCACTCATTTTTTCCAATACGCTGTTTTCTTCCAATTGGGATCCTTAAAAAAGTTGACCAAGTACCAACTTTGGCGATATTTTGGAAAATTCGCCAAGAGTGACTGTACAGTAAATTTTGACCCATTTGGTGTACTTTTAAATTTGCAATTTCTTAAAAACTCCTCAAGCCACCCCCAGAAACAGCATCGTAATCCCCTTACAGTGACACTCCAATACATATATGACATTCAAATAATTCTGCGACTGTTATAGCAGTCGACAAAAATTTAAAAAGCAACGTATAAGCAAATGAAAATATTAAATTTTTTCACCTGATTCATCCCAGCATTGGCAAACAAGAGCGTCGGGTCATCGTGGGGAATAACGGGCGATGAGTGAACATACTTATGCTCGTATTTCTGGATGAAAAAATCTAGAAACTGCTGCCTGATTTCTTTTGAAGTGAGATTGGTATTCATTTTGAGCTAGAAAAGAATAAAAAAAGGTTATGTCATAGAAAAACGATTTTTATGTTGATACCAAAAGAAGTAGTAGAAAAAAATTAGTAAATAAATGACAAAATTTCGAAAACACAACGGCTGTCAAATCAAGAGATGATGCAACTGAGAAGCAATATTAGAATATTACTTTTAATTCTTACAGCGTAAAAAGCAATCAGGGTTTTTACTGATAGAGATATTGGTGTACTTAAACGACAAAAGTGCAAATGATCACACTTGTACACGTAAATTATATTTCAAAATGTATTCAGGTCAGAATTTGTGTTGACATAAAACGGGAGCACGTTTGCTTGCAGAAGAGAAAGCGAAACATGCGGCATAAAGTTGAGAAGCAAGCAGCTGAAGAAACAAATAGATTTCGGAAGTATCTAAAAGCGCAACCAGTGGAATTTTTCTATTGGTTAATAATAGATTAGTTCCCGCCCAACTAAAAATTTACTACCAGATTTGGCTATAAATAACCTACTTTGGCAAATTCAAATCTAAAATGGGAAATTTTGGGCCCGATAGGCTTTTCAAAACTGCAGATAAAATTTTAGAACCGCTTAAAAATAATGATATTATACTAGAATATTCAATTCACAACTGATTTTTCTGAAAAAATAATGAAAATAACAATAATCTTTGTTTCTTGGCTATCAAAGTATCTCGCCAAATATGTGTAACCTTTAAATTAACCAATAGAAAAATTCAACTGGTCATGAAGCTAAACGTTGAACAATTATCTCCCTTATGATTGGATGCGCAAAATGAAGCACAAAGAGAAATATCTTTCAGCTCGATGTATATTTTTATGGCAATGTAATGACATATACTGATTTTTCTGTATAAATCTCAGTTTTAAAAGTTAAATGACTGAAACATTTTTCATTATGGTGGTCTAGGAAGAAAAACAACAAAAGAAATTATTGTAATGTTTCTGGGGACGTATCCCTTCGAGCTTTCATTCTTAAATTTAATTGGATTGGTGCTTTGTTCCTACGGGCCATTGATTCTATAAGTTCGGGAATGTGGCTACTTATTATTTTTTTTAAAGTATCAAATTATTATTTCATTGTACGCGTTTTTGATTGATGATCTTATTTGCATAATCTGATAACGCCCGTCTAGTCATAAACTGGAATGGCAACACGGCTCTTCATCATGTTTTTTTCAACTCTGAGCATAGGCAACCCTAAACGGGACAAGCATGACTACCTTAACCACATGACTTTGGCATAACAATTTGGAAATTTACCATGCTCTGCATACCAAAAAAAGCTGTAATTTTTGTCATTAACGTTGCGATTGAATTTTTTTTGCATTGAAATTTAAGATAAATTTCTATTGGTATACTATTCCTAAAAATTTATCATAGAAAATTTCCGATTTTACGTTAGAGTTCAATATAGTTGGGCCAAATTTGGTGATAAACTGCCAAAAACATAAAACTTCCTTTAAAATACAATGTTTGATCTTTTGCAATCCAGTCGGTTCTTTTTCGATGCAAGATACCTGATCTACCTCAACTAATAGGTCGTTGATTTCAGCGCGTTGTTGTGTTTGTAGTTTTGTATTTATTTTCTTTTTTTAGCGTAAAAAATTGAATCCCAACGGAAATGTACCTTTATTTATAACTGCCTAATTTGGGGCTATTTTAACGTATCTAATTTTAGAAATAACAATGTTATAGCATTTTTCAATTTAAAATATTAATAAACTTATTTATTTTCTTAAAAAATTCATTTTTTTCCATTTGAATTGTGTACGTAAAGGGCTTTTCCAACCGGAATGTCTAGAAGTAAGTATTTTATGTTACTTTTTAAATTTTTTTAATATTTTTCTTTGATATTGAAGATTCCATGTTTATTTTAATGGATATGTTGTTTTGTTTTGTTATTTTCAACGTGTCATAATAGCACGCCGTTAATTCAACGAGCTAGGTATTTAACGGTTTTGTTCGTGCCACTGAGTTAAAAGTTCGTTACTGTCATAATTTTGTCTTTTCGTATTTTTATATAATTTATTGTTGGATAAAAGCACTGACCACAAGCACAATTTTCTTCCACTACTTTTAAAATTTTATACACTTCTGAGAAAAACTTTAAATTTATAATAGGTTGATTTGAGTACCTAAAAGTGCAGCACTATTTTTTTTTTTAAAGTTTCTGTGTATTGTATTCCCTATATATCACAGCCAAGGAACTCAGTGGCACAGCAGCTCATAGTGGGCCAAGTTCTGTTGTGCCCATTTCAGGTTTTCTGACCAAGTACTCTATAGTAGTGTTCTAAGCTTATGTCCAGGTCAGCCTAATGCAAAGCCACCAGTGTTTAATCCTCAAGCATGCTTGGTCCTCATTTTTATAATCCTACTTATGTACGAAAGGCTCTTAGTTAACCTTGCCTAATCTGGGATTCAGACCTGAGCCATGACAATGAAGCTCTACCACTTGAGCTATAAGGCTTCCTGTATACATCTGGATCTCATTGTTTAAAAAATTTTGGGATTTGAAATTAATGGTCACTTATCACAAAATGCACACAAATCTTATAATTTTGAAACTTCTATCTATAGCATCTTTTATAATTAGAGTTCCACCATGGGTGAAAGTACTCCGTATTTATACGGATTTCCGTATTTTTTTTATTTTTAAAAACGGAAACATGACGGAAGTATTTTTCCAGAAAGCTCTGCACCTGTATCAAATATACACTTTCCACAATCAAAAACTTGTTGGCTATTTTTTAATACAAAATATTTATTTCTGTGATCGGAAAGGTGATGTCACTTTTCGTTTCTGCGGGATGTTACTGTTGTTTTTCTTCGGACGGCGTGGCGCTCCTCTCATTATTGCATCACAACTACGCATGGGCAATGATGTTTTCGGTTTAGCTGCAAAATTGTTTATTTAAATAGAGAAAATGATTCAGTTTTGTTTTGTCTATTGTTAGACTTTTTAACTCGCTTTATGGTATCAAGTTATTTTGTTTGTGATACATGAAGAACGTTGTTAGAATAAGCGGTGGCTGATTTTCGTCATGTTCCTAATCCGGAGTTGTTTTTCTTAGTTGGTTTTTACATCATATTTTTGAATTTATACAAGGAACGATGTATTGATAATGATATTGGTCCCGAGCTTAAATTAAGTGAGGTAGTAATTACGCTTATTTTGAAATTGTCATTAGTTTAGAATGAAATGGTTCTTGAAATATGGAATTTTTACTGATGGAGAAGTTTTATAAGTTAAAGAACCGGGAATAAGAAATCAATGGATATTTGCTTGTTTGGATGAAAATATGTCCAAAATAGCGAAATTCGTTCGTGGTACGAAATTCAGACGGTTTTACATAGATTGTTTATTTTTTTCCTCGCTCCCCCCCCCCCCATCCTCTTAGTGAAGTTTTCAGTATTTGGAACTTCACATTCACCTTACTTTCACCCATGAGTTCCACTTTGAAATGGTTATAAAAATAAAACTACCCGACCAAATGTCATCAAACTTGGTAAATGTCTATAAAAGGTCATGGGATTTTAGTTCCAGCAAAAAAAAAAAAAGTTTCAAAATTCACCACCAGCAGAGAATAGCAAGTACGTAATAGTGTTAAAATGCAATAGCGTTCATTTACTTTCAGAAAATGGCGGATTCCACATTGAGCATGCTATGTAGCAGAACAATAAAAATGTTTGCCATTGATGTTTTCCTCTGTTGTTCCTCTGACCCAGGCAACAGACGAAAAAGAGAAAAAATACAGAGTAGCAGAAACAAATAAATATATTGCGATTACGTAATATTAATATTCTGACAGACAGTACAACTACGATAATCCAGCGATCTTAGATTCCTAAAATTTTTTTTATCTCTAGTAGCTGAGAAATTGCGAAACTTGAGTGATTCTGTATACAGGTGCTTCTAGGGCTATTTTAAAATCATGCAGAGTCATTGCAGACTTCCAGATTTTGTGGATAAATTAATAAGAATTTAATTTTTTCAATAATTCTTTTTCATTGAATCTCTGACACTGTATGTAACATTCTATTCAATATATTAACAATTAATATTTTATTCCAAAAGTGACTCGCAGAAAGAACACAAGAAAAGTGACGGAGCCGTCCAAAATACCCGAGAAATCGACGAAAACTACTCATCAGACCGACATTTCTGTATTCTTTGCCAAAAAGGAAGAAGATGGGCCAACAGAGACTGCGGGGTTGCCGGAAGGTTCTCTGCCTTCCCCTGACGATGCAGCTTTGCCGTGTTCCACCACTCTGGGTTTGGAGTTAATCAAAAACCAAAAGGGTACATTAAATTTTGTGGTAAACATTTACTGTATGGTCGCCCTTGGCAAATTTTCTAATATGTCACTTAGGGGTTCACTATGTTGTTTTTCGGTAATGTTAAATTGGCCAATTGCAATGTACCTTTTCACAATAACTACTCATCTTAAAATTTTCTGTGTGTGTTATACCAACCTTATATATTAGTTAGTTAGATTTTTTTAAAATAAAATAAGTTTTTAAGTACCCAAAAAATCATGAAATTTTTCACTTTTTTGCCCCATAAATTTTTTTTCACTTTAGTTTTATTAAAATTTATAACCTCAGATTAATCTAAACAATGTATTACATCATATAAAAAAAGTTAACGAGAAAACATAGCATAGTTTTTGAGAAAAGGTACATTGAAGTTCAAAAAATCAAGTTCTGAGAAAAACGCATTTAAAGTTTTTATTGTTAACCCATTTCCTTACAAAGCCATGGCATTAAAATGGCTTTTAATGTCAAAAATATTTTTCCAATCGTCTTGATACTTTGTGGCATTATTAATAAAGGTTGTAATAGTACTTTAAGCTAATAATTTTTGTTTTGATTTTTTCACCGATTTTCGGGTATTGAACCCCCTTAAAGTCAGTATTTTGGCGACTTTTTGACAACCACAATTTAAAAAAAAAGGATATTTTGAAAAAATTGACTGGCAAGAAAATGAATAAAAAAATCCCTGAAATCGTACATAATGAAAAAAAAAAACAATACCTTTAATCCTAATTGTGCTAACTTGGAGAATAAGCTGCCAGAAAAAATTATTTATTTAAAAATCGCTCTAAGCGTGACCCTACTGTAAATCTGAACAAAATTTTGGTACTTTTCTATTTCAACTATGCAAGCGATGAAGTGGCCTAAAATGTACAACTGCTGTCAAATGGAACATTTTCAATTTTAATTGTGTATACCTTGGTCCTTTAACTGTTTATGCTATGTTTTGATGTACCGAAGATGCTCTGAAATAGGAAAAAAAACCCCAAAAATTTCCTTGTTATTTTATTGCTCTTAATTTGTTTTATAAAGACAAATTTAAACATAGATTTTGCAATAATAAAATAGTTACTATTCAAAATTACTCAAGTTTTAACACTGTTTAAAAATAGCTATGAATGTTCACAAAATGTATTTAAAATTTAGGAAATCATAATTAAGCAATTTTTTTAAAGAAGGTTCTCATACCCATTAAACATGCATATTGTACATAATAGTATGCTTTGTTAGCCCTTTCAGTCCCAGTGATACCATTTGGCATCATGTTTCTGATCATAATCGAAGAGTACACGGAAAGAACCAGTTGATATTTTAGGAGTCTTACCTTATCTGTCTGCTTGGCGGACATTGGCAACAGGAAACCGGTTTTTCTTTCGGTTCTTCAATCGCGGTACAAACCTGCTACTGATCTCTTACGTGAATCAGGGTAGCCGCGAAAGATAAACAAAACAAGTAACCGGCTTTTTTTTACACCAGTTTAGACGATTTCTCGCTATCATCCCCAAGGAGGCTATTAAGGAAAGCCTTCTACGAAATAAAGCGGTTCTTCCCGTGTACTCCTCAATTAAAAATAATAATACGACTGTTATCTATTGGGATTAATAAAAAATATTTTCTAATAGAAGAAAGTTTGAAGAATCGAAAGATGTGCTTTTCGATATCATAAAGGCTATAGAGGATCATAAAAAAATTTCAAAATGATGCCAAATCGTCATTGGGACCGAAAGGGGTAACTTATAAATAATTATTGCTATTGTTGTATGTGTTACAGGGTTGCCACGGTCCTTAAAAAGTGCTAGAAAAACATTACCAACCTTGAAAAGTACCCTTAATTTTTTGACTTTAACACTTTCAAAGTGAATCAGTTCCTATTTCACTTTTGATTCATTGTTTATGTATAATTCAAGAAGGCAATGCATGTGATTTTGATGGTATTTTTAATAGCTAAAAGGTTGTTTAAAACACATTTAAGTTCATTTGAAAGTTAGAGAGCTATTATTTGTTTAATAAATGAATTTTAAAAACTATCGTGAAATTTAGGTGTTGCATGTTTGAATATACATTCCTTGAAAATGGAAGTATATCCTTGAAAAGTCCTTGAATTTTTTTACCAAAAAGTGTGGCAACCATGTGTTATTATAAATATTGCTAATTATAATTTTTATAAACTAAACAATCATATAACATGTTAGAACGAATACATAAATACAGGTAGTTTTAACTCTAGTTATTCTTTGAATAGATGTGAAAGGTTTAGTAGCTGAAGATATCAAAGAACCAATTGTGCCTGTCGAGAAAACTCAAAAGATTTCTGACATGACCAACAAAGTTTTAAAAGAAGTTTCCAAGAAAAGAAGAAAGAAGTATGCTTACTTTCTTAGAAGATTTAATTTGTGCTTTCATTTTCAGATTTTTTAAAAAAAATGTATTGCTTCTATTAATCCTGTAAAGTTTTTTTCTTTTCTAAAGGGGCTGCAACATTGGCGGTCAAGCCTTTGCAGACTCAGCACATTCCTCAGAAATGAGAGCCTTTTTTTTGTGGCACCATCTTGGCGACTCTTGCTACCAATTTTGACGCGTGCACAGATTACAATGAATCTAAGCTCTCTGTGGATGTTAAAAGTACGTCGAGCAGGGTGGCTACAGGATCAGGGAATCATGGAAAAGTCAGGGAATTTAATCAATCTGGAAAAATCAGGGAAAAGTCAGGGAAATTGGTGATTTTTGTTAATTATCAGGGAAAATTTCCCAAACTGCCATTTTAACCAGTAAAAGAAAGGATAAAAAAAAGTTTAATCCGGAAAACGCTTTCACCTAAGTGGTTGAGTTGCTGCTCAAAGTCTTATCATAACTAAAAAAATTATTATATGGGCTTTAACGCTTGCTTTTTTTTATAGATTTGTTTTAAAAAGATCATTGTATATTCATTAAATAATTTTTAAAAAAATCTTTTTTAATGTTAAATATACTAGAAAGTGGTTTTCCAAATACCGGAAGGAAACCAGCATGCTAATATAGTTCATTGCCGCTAATCAGGGAAATTTTTTACATTCTGCCTGGAAAATCAGGGAAAAGTCAGGGAATTTGTTTTCACAGATTCTGTAGCCACCCTGTCGAGGTTTTAATTTTGCCAAGAGAACCCAGGCCAAATGGGCCCCGCCAGGGATCTTTTACATGCCACTTAGTCGTACGATATGCGTGCCCAGAATTTTCCCATCCAGAAAATAAGACAACTCAGCCGGGGCTTGAACCCGTGATTTTGGACTTACGAGGCAAACACCTTTAACCTCTCGGCCACTGAGCCGCTAAAAGTAATTGTATTTCATTGGAACTTTGTTTCAGTGATTTTTTTTGTCTTATTGCACGAAGTTTTCAATAAAATTAGGAAAACAAAATGGGTCTTTTAAACGTTGATGATTCTTAAGGGATAAAATAACAGTTTGGAACATTGAGTAGTGTAAGCAACCTCTACATTTGACATCATTCAAATTAATACGTTTTACAAAATCACTAATTTATATAAAATAAACTGCAAGATTATTATTCATTGGGTCCTGAAGGCAGTTAAATATTTTAAAGAGAAGTAAAAGAAATAATTACGGTTGACAAGATTGAAATAGTTTGAATCTTATTTCAAAAATACCTGTACACTTTTAGAAAAAAATAACTAATAAGCTGTAGAAATATTACTTTCAACTGCGCCACAGGTTGCTTGCATTAAACTAAATATTAATCTTAATTGGATGTTGTAGTTATAATTATTGCAAAAGCTTAATTTCTTTATTAAAATACTTAATTTTTAAAACTACCGTATATACTCGTGTATAACCCGAGAAATTTTGGTCAAATTTAGGGCCGTAAAAAACGGGGTCGACTTATACACGAGACATCAAATTTGCGAGGGGGAAAAATCCTTAACTAAAGCTAAATTTCAATCAAACTTAAGGTTTAACTACTAACTATTGAAAATAAAGACTCAAAAACAGTTAAATTCTAAAGATGAAATAATATTGGTATCTTTCACAATCTCTACCATAAACGTGCTTAATTGTTAGTTCTCGGCGTGATGCGTATTTGCACGTGTAGGTTTGGCACAGGGCAGTTCAGTCAACCAGTCTTCAAGAGGCGTAAAGAAACGTTGTCAGTCCGTGACCTTGGCAGCGGGGTCTTCACGCTTCACTAAACATAGTTTAAAATTAGCTTCTCCATTCAGGGTCAGCAATGTCAAGGACATCAAAGCGAAACCTGTTTTTGTGTGATGCATATTTGCACGTGTAGGCTCTGGCACATGGCAGTTCAGTCAACCAGTCTTCAAGAAACGTTGTCAATCAGTGACCTTGGCAGCATGGCAGCGAGGTCTTTACGCTTCACTGAACATAGTTTAAACCTAGCTTCTCCATTCAGGGTCAGCAATGTCAAGGACAAAGAGGAAACCTGTTTTTGTTGGGGTTGAAATTTTGCTTGCAAGTAAAAAAAAAAATTACGGTCCCGTCATGAGCCGGTTTCTTCTAATATTTTTTTCAGAAGGCTCTAGCTTATTTCCTACCTCGACTTATACACGGGTTACCGATTTTGGAAGGATATCTGGTTAAAAAAAGGGGGGTCGGGTTATACACGGAGTCGGGTTATACACGAGTATATACGGTATTTGCAAATATTTTTTTATTCCATTATAAATAAATTATATACTAGCTTAATATTTTATATGTTAATTAAATGTTATGTTTTTTTATTAATATTTAGTTTTTATATTATATTGCATTGACACAAGTTATTTTTTAGAAAACCGGTGCAGCAACAAAGAAATAGCCAAGTAACAGACTTTTTCCCTGTTCGAAGAAGTAATAGAAAGCCATTACCTTTTGTCAAGGTAAGATTCATTATTTTATCAAGATTCTATTTCAAAATTTAATTTCAAAATTCCAAAAAACGTGGTCAACACTTTAGTACAATTTTATCACGTGTTAAAAAAATTTAAGATTGTAATTATTTTTACAACATGAAAAAACAAAGGGTTGGTTTTATGCATGAGAACAGTCTTTGTAAATCAACCACTTTCACAGCTCAAACTGTAAATCTTACCATCAATTGTTGATACTTTAAATTGAATCTTATTATAAAATAAAATCTGAATTTCCTTTTAAAAATTCCCAACAGAAGTGCAGTTAAATATGAATAATTTGAAAGACCTAATTTAAAATATAATTGAAAAGCTAAGTCGAGGAACATGCGAAGTGGCATTTTATATATTAAAAAAATTATTATGAGATTTTTCTGTCAATGAACATATAATTAACTTCTTTACAGATAACAAGTTTTTCCACTTTTTCATGATCTTTAAGTTTGGTATCCTTTTTAAGGTTTGCAATTCCCGTTTTTAACCAATTTGAGTCAAACTCAGGTCCGGATCTAAAGATTTGCCACCTGTAGGCTACGATCAATTTGCCGCCATATACAGTTTTCGGGACTATTTTTTTCTTTCTACATATTAAAAATCATCTATGTACGCTCTAAATCAAAAAAAGAAACTATATTCGAATTTTTTAAATTGGTCTACTCGTTTTCTTTCAACTTTCAAATCTGTGGGAGAATCTGCAATTGTCCTTTCAACTACCATGCTCACTACTAAATCCATACTAGTACTATATGTTTACAATTTACACATTAATGTAAATTATTTGTTTTTTCTTTAAAAAAGATTATTTTAAAGATACTCGTACTTTTATGTCCAAAGCCGCTTTTATTAGACGCAAAATTTGCCGCCCCAAAAAATTTGCAGTTGGATGTTAGATAATTTTAACTACATTTGAAGTCCAATTCCATAGGTTTATTAAGTTTCTAGTTATGTAGCTTTGACTACATTTAATAAACGAAAAACCTGGAATTTGAGATGCCACTATTTAAGCTTAGAAGTTTCTATTACTTTTTATTTACTGTTGTAAATATTTATTTGCATGGTTCTCATGAGTTAAAAAAAAAACTTTATGTTTATTGTTTTGTCATTTTAAATTTCAGAAAGAAAAGCAGAAAACTATTGAAGAAGCCATTTTATCTGGGAAAGAAGAAGGATTTGAGGTAAGGAAGATGACTGTTTGTATGCACTGATTGATTAAACTGATAAATATTGAAACTGATAAGAGAAAAACCAACAAAATTTACAAAATCAAGTTCTATTTTTGTGATGTTAAGAAGTAATAATTTAATTTATTTGTTTTTTTACAAAATAAAATAGGTTCAAAATGGTATTCTTTGAAACTGGCTATTGATCATATTAGAATTGATCCCTAATTTATGCCTACATATTTTCCTTCTTGATTTAACAAGATGCACATGCATAAGATACACTACAGTATGCAAAAGCTTTGCTTCCAAAATGTGTTGTTGAGTTAGAAGTTTAATGAACTTATATGAACTAAGATTTATCACAGTAAGTTATTGTTTGGTTGATGTTGTATTCTCTATTGAGTTATAGCATATGGTGTGTTTAAATAAAAGTTTCTTGTAACTTTGTGTGCTTGTAAAATATATTAATTTTCACTTAAATACAAACATTTATGCATTAAATTGAAGGTAATTTAATGTAGAAATTAGTAATGCAAATTACTAAAAGTGAAAATTAATAGATTCTACAAGCACACAATGTTAAAAAACATGAAACTTAAAAAAAAAAGTCCACACTTTTGGCCACCACTGTATAGACTGTAGGTCAGTCAAAAACATGATAAGGTGTAACCTCTACATCGGGACAGTTGACAGTATATTAATAACTTTTTAAATAGTATTTACCATTTTAAAAATTTAAATTTTGCCATCTTACCGTTTTGCAAAGAGAACCAAGACAAATAGGGACAATCAGAAAAAGCTGAAAACGAAAATTCAGTATTGATAAAAGTTAAATTTTAAATAATTAAATTTGATCTGAACGCCAAACTGTGCAGAAAATATCTGTAAAGAGCAAGCGTGAGAAGAGCAATAGATAGCAGTAGAAATTTTCAAAGCCCTTTCAACAATGCTTGTCATTTATTTTTTACAGATAAAAGAATTCCCAGAGAAAGGTCGAGGGGTGATCACCACCCGAGACTTCCAGCCAGGGGATTTCGTCATTGAGTACCATGGCGAACTTATCGACAATACTGAGGCAGCCAAAAGGGAGACTGAGTATGCAGCGAAAGAGAACACAGGCTGTTACATGTACTACTTTAAGTGCAACGACAAGAGATACTGGTATGTAATACTTTTTTTATAGTTATGTTAAAGCAATTTCTTAACTTCCTATAAGGGCAGGTCAGTAAGACTCATGCTTTGTATGTGAAAGATCTCAGGACTAGGTATTCCAAAGGTAGGCCAAAGTCATTGCCGACATGTACATAAATAGTCTGTGCAGCTCAATTGTCTGACGAAGATCAGGGTTGCCACGGTCCTTGAAAACCTTGAAAAGTGCTTGAAAAACATTATCAACCTTGAAAAGTCCTTAATTTTTAGGGCCGATGAATTTATCTTGAAGTTACTGTTTTTTTCATGAATTGGAGTATTACAACAGTTACATTTTTCGGTAATGCCAAGTAATGCTGTTAGATTTTTCAATAAGTAACTGTAATTGTAACTCAGTTGGTTTTATTGGTAACAAAGTAATGAAACTTTTCGGTACTTTTCCGTTACTCTTCACAAAGTTCTTCACGGATCTTTTTGGTAGCTAAATGGTTATTTATAACACATATTTAAGTTCATTTGAAAGTTGGAGAGCTCTCATTTGTTTTCTAAATTATTTTTTTTAAACTATCTGAAAATTTAGGTGTATTTTTGAATATACAGTCCTTGTAAATGGAGAAATATATCCTTGAAAAGTCCTTAAATAGTAGTCCTTGATTTTTTTTACCAAATAGTGTGGCAACCCTGTTAAATAATATGTGAAAAAGGTGCACATGCTCTTAAACTTATAAAGTCGCCCTTAAAAGTTATACCTATTCAAGTGTTGGCTAGTCACTTAACTATGGTTCTAACTTCCGATGCCCGTTGCCAATAGCCCTCATATAGCCATCCTGTCCCACAGCTGTTGCAATGGATTCCCAATGCAAACTACTGACCTGAATTTTAGGGTCCTTGTATATCCAAACCTTGACAGGGCTGTTTGGGCAATTACAGGAAATATACATTGATATATAGAAAAGAATAAAATAATACTACTCAAAATATAGGGGAAGGTGCTGAGGTTTGGGACAGATTTAGATTTTTAATTTTAATATTTTTTTTATAAACCAATTAGTTAAAAGTTTTTAAGTATTCTCCTTTAACAAAATCTTGCCTATACTAAGGTATTTTTTAAAGATTTTTTTCTATAATATTTAACCCCACAGGTACGATGTCTCCAGGTACATCCACTGTCCACAGGTACAACTTCAGTGATGTATCTGGGGACAAGGCAAGATGTACCTAGGGACATTGTTTCAAATTGGCTAAAACACAATTCTGTCGTACAAATAAGAAGTCGAATACCTTTTTGGACTTTGTATAGAATGACATCTTTACATTTTTCTAAAAAAAAATATCGAACTGTTCCTTTTTCTTAATTTCAAATGTATTTCTAAATACGTTTTATATACAATTCATGAATACGCTTCCCAAATGCTTTTTTATTTATAAAAAACTAATAAATGTAATCCTCGAGACTTGGAAATAGAGTAAGTTTGTTGAAATTTTAAATAGTAGCTTTATTTTTCAGTGACATAATTTGCAAATTTGCAAGATAACTAATAAACCAAATTAATAATAATAATGATAATTAAATCTACCCAAGAATATAACCATCAAAAATAAGTAGGAAAAGAACTGCTGTCCTCTGCTTTTGGCTTGGCTAACAACATTTGGTGCTGGAAGTTTTGGAATTGTATCACCTCTATCGAGTTCAAATTTTTCAGTATAGTTTTCAGTTTTAGTTAATTTATTCGAATTTTCAATATTTTTTAAGTATTCTATATAAAATTATTTACCCTGTACTTCAATAATATTGGCCAAGTTATTTATGACAGTTGTTTTCCCCAGAAACCTCACTAAAACAAAGTCCCCTACTTGAAGTTCATCATTATTTGTTGATTAATTATGCAAATTCAGTGTCAAATCATTTTCAAATATTTATGTTTGAATTAAGAGTTGAGTTCCATCCTTCCATTCAACATCCTTCAAACGTATATTTGCTTTTTTTTTACTTGGAGCAGACTTTTTGCTTTTGGTCGTTTTCTGTTTAATTTCTGTATTATCGGTTAAAATGAGATTTTCCTTTCTGCCTCTCTTGGTGCTTTGAAAGTGGTCAAATTTCTTCGAGATATACAGAAGAGCAGGTCTGTGGCCTCTAACCGGAACTTAAGGACATTTGAAAAATCAGAGAAACAGTAATAGGCTCAGTACACAACAATTTACAGTGCAGCAGAAAAATTGGTTGTACCTACGGACGTCCCCAGGTACAACCTAAATACTGTCCCAAGGAACAGCACATCGGGTATTTTTTTAAAACGCATTGTAATAAGAAATTGTTAAGTTTTGAATAACACAAATATTATTAAAAATTATTTCAAACATGGCTTATTAAGTAGTACTAAGAAGAGCCTACAAGAAGATTTAACCGACACGTAATACAAAATATAAAATGATAGTAAAAGTTACTCGAGATGTGTGAAATCAATAAATCCTGTTTATTATGCCCCCATTAGCTTTCGGCGACCCTTCTTTAACAAGAGAAGATAAAGTTTTGTTAGTAGTGTCGCCACTAAAAATACAGGATTTTTTCGATTTTCCTAAAACGAGTTATTCCCCATGTCCCCAGGTACAACTGTCCCAAAGCTGAGCACTTTCCCCTACCTTGTAATCAATGGCAACCTTTATGTTTTGCAAAGATTTATAAGCATTTGACCAATAGAAATCAATCAACGAATTGAAATCTATTACATCTTAACTTTTCATCCACAGCATCGACGCCACTAAAGAATCCGACCGCCTTGGCCGCCTTATCAACCACAGCAAACTCCAGGGCAACCTCAGAACCCAGCCCCTTCTGGTGGACTGCAAACCAAGACTAGCCTTTTTCGCCAGACGCACCATCAACGCCGGAGAAGAACTTTTGTACGACTACGGAGACCGAAGCAAAGATTCGCTGGAATCACACCCGTGGCTCAAGTTATAACGGGGACAATAGATACTTTGAAGTGCCAAAGAAAGCGATTATTGCTCTAGTGTGCAGTCTGTTGGTTTTTTTTAGGGTTGCATTTTCTGACCAGGGTTCCCGCGTGCCTTAGGAGAACGTAAATTTGTGACTCGTGTTTGGGGTCCCCAAAAGATTTGCACCGTAAAGGCCCTATCCCCGAGGAAATCTAAACATCTCAAGTTTGAGCTTTGTACTTAATTCATATTTTTGAACGATTTCAAATTAAAATTTTTTCATTGGGAAGTTATGAATAGGGATTTGAAATTAATTTAGTAGCCTAAAGGATTTGTATGCAAATAATATTTTTCCTGTACTTTTTTCTTCTTTAAAAAAAGCAAAACCTTTATAGAACAAATAAGAATAATGCATTTACTATATCCTAGACTAAGTTTATGTTACAATAATGGTCCGTTTAAGAAAATGTCCTATTAAGAATCAAAAAACCTTGGAATTGGCCCTGAAAAAGCTCCTCCCTCTTTTGTTGCCTTTCAAGTGGTCCTGAAAAAGTTTCTAAAGTTTCCTGGTCCTGAAAAGTCCTAACCCTGATATCATTGTTATTTATTTCATCCATCAACACATACATTTTTGGAGCAGTTCTAAGGAACACTGTTTTGGAAAAACTTTGCAAAAATTTGTTTTAAATAAGCTGCCAGACCAAATAATCAGATATTACATTCTACGCTGTATATCAAGGAGTATTTTGAAAATTTTATTGCTGAAAAACTACAAGATGTTGATTTTTGCAATTTGTTGAAAATTTAAATCTCTGTAGTGAATGCATACTCTTCACAGAGTTAACATCACAAGTAAGTTGTCAAGAAAACCATATTTATTTACCCTTACTGTTCAAAGATAATGTTAATTAGATAAAAAACAAATTCTTTAAAAGGGACTGTCAGTCCTATAGAGCTATTGCATTGTCAGTCCTATAAAGCAATGCAGTTTTTGAATCACAACTTCCCCAGAAGTATTGTTTTGCCATGTTATCCCATTTTCACCAGGTATGGGAATCATTATAACAGCAATTAAAATTGAGAAGAAATTAATATCCGATTATTTAATTATTAAATGATAAAGTGTTTAAATAAAGTCACCATCTGCTGTATATTTTTGGCAGTTTAAAACTTCACGAATATATAATTTAATAACTAGGTAACATTTTCGTTTGAAATGTATTTCATTTTGATGTTATGTCGATTCTCATACCTGGGTAAAAAAGGGCTAACATGGCAAAGCAATACTTCTGTGGAAGTTGCGATTTCAAAACTAATGCATTAGCAGTATGGGACTGACATTCCCTCTTAAATGGGGTTTAAACCTACATTTATCGCAACTCCACTAACCTAAGGACTGGTTGACCGTACGCTAGAGCAATGCCAAAGACTCCTTTGCATTTTCTGTAAATAACTCACACTCATTTTCATACATGCATTTGTTGTGTACTGCCACTCACTTTTAACAAAATAAAACAAATGATCACTTTTCTTATAACTGTAGTTGTTTTTTTAATCCATGGAATACGATATATTATATTGCAAAACTTCCTTGAATCCTTCCTTTTTAATGTATGGTTTTATTTTTTAATTGCAGAAATCTCATTACAAAGAAATCTTATAATTACTTTTGAATAGTCCTCGTGTAGCTCTAGTGTGACGATAATTCAAACCTAACCATAGTGGAAGAACATGCTAAGTGACTTTTTTGAATTTAGATTTTTGTTTCAATGAATGCATCTTTTAATTAAATATAACATAACTTCCCTTTTCATAAACTTTATGTTTATTATATTTTTTACATTTTACAAGTACCATTTTCAATGTATCCAAGTGGAAACTAAAAAGCTTGAAAGCTCATTTCCTTGGTTTCACCTCTTTGTTACTTAGCATGTTGTTAAACTAATATCTTCAATTTTAATGCATGTTTACAGTGGTGGCCAAAGTGAGGAATTTTTTTTAAAGCTTCACGTAACTTTGTGTGCTTGTAAAATATATTAATTTTCACTTAAATATAAACGTTTTTACATTAAATTAGATGTAATTTAATGTAGAATTTAGTAATAAAAATTGCCAAAAGTGAAAATTAATGTATTCTGCAAGCACACAAAGTCGAAAAATAATGTAACTTTCAAAAAAATGTCCACACTTTTGACCACCACTGTATGTTATTTTCATATTATAAGAAAGGATAATTTGTATTGATAAGTATCCTTTAGGCTCACTAAATCAAGGATTTGATTAAAAATTAGTTAGTTTTAAAAAAATTAAAAGTAAATTAAAAAAAATATGTATCTTTCAGGGTGCATTATGACCCTTTTCCTTTTTCTATTTTTCTCATAAACACTTATTCTAAGAAGAAAGAAAAGGTTGCTTAAGATTTTTTTCTCATGAACCAAGAATGAGAATTCTGCAAAATAGAATTCCACAATTTGTTTCCTGGCTAAAATATAACTTAATATTTATTATTTTGTTGTGGTCCATTTTGCTGTAACAATTACTCTTATTTCTGCTCAAATACCGTTAAATTTTGTTGCTGCAATTTCTATAGTTTCTGCTAACAAAGTTAGTTTGTGCTGGTTGATCGAAATGGACAACAAACTGGAACAACAACTACTCCAAAACCGACCTTAAGTTTGCAGTATACAAATGTTCTACGAGAAAAAGGGTAAATAGTTCTCATTTTTGAGTGCGAGAATCGAATACAAAAAGGTATTTTACATTCAATAAACAAATTTATTTGTTATTTCAAGACATAAATTTATTATTTTTATTAGTTTAGCTTCAGTTAGAGTGTTATTTTAATTATTTTTTCCTTCGATTTTGACGTAACAGGGCGCACGAATATCAGGGTCGAAGGAGCAGGCGAAATTAGACTCATCGATGACCCCTCTTGCAGGGGCTGTAGGGACAAGGACGAAACGGTCACCCACATTATCTGCGAATATGAAAACTTTGCAGCGCACAGATTTGAGCACCTAGGGCAACATTTGCTTGAGCCCTGGGAACTTAAGGATATTCCAATCAGATCCTTGCTGAATTTTGCTTCGGCAACGGGGCTCTTCTTATAGGGGAGAGGGATTTATTTCTTATGGGGGCGGTACAATAGAGAGACCCCTGGTCGCAGTGCTTGGCTCTAACAGAGCCCCCTCCAAGGTCGTCGTAACCCTTTGACTATGAATTTTAGAAAATAATTTTATTCTACTACTGGGATACATTACAATGAGTTTTTAAGTGCTTGTCATCCCATTAGTATTTTTTAAATATTTGTTAAGACAAATAAAAGAGATTCTCATGGATTCTTTCCTCAAGAAATCCTTGATTTTTATATTCAATTTCAAGAACCCTTTTATGCTCATTGATTTTTACCACAAAATCGTCAAAAAGTCTTTGATTTTCGATTTCAAGTCCTCCTTAATTTTGACAATCGTTGAAAAGTCCTTGATTTTCTTTGTTCCCGACATTCAAATTTCAGGAAGTCATTTCCTAAAACAATGCCGAGTCGGCACTAAATGGTACATATAGCACTTCGATTCTCCGATCTAGGCTGGAAAAGAACTTGTTTTCATTCAGCATTTCTGTAACCACTCAAGTTCGAATTCATGCTCATTCAGTGATAATTTTTCCTGAACCCGTATCCGTTTCAACTTAACCCTTTTTTTTTTGTTCCTGGATTTCAATGTTAGTTTCTTTGGCTGGAGACGGTAAGATCCACCCACATCGCCAATAGAGACCGCATTTTCATTTCTGTGGAACTGTTGCTACCTAAGGCGTTAAACATGCCCAGTTCCTAGAGTGTAAATTTAACCCAAAAACTAGCCCTTGTACTGCTCTAGTGCCTTTATTATGACATTCGTTCGCCTTGTATTCGAAAGGTCTCAGGTTCGGGTCCGGATATCGCCGAAATAACTGCTGACCTATAAACGACGCATGAAACCAAAAATATCCGACGAATAATATCACTTGTAGAGGGAGTGCACGTTAAATATGCTTCAAAGTCCCAAGGCTGCGTACGAAAGTCACTCTTAACGGTTGTGTTGGGTGCCTATTGTGTCGGCTCGTCACTTGACTGTGGTTCTAAAATACGGTGCCCGTCTGCAATAGCCCTCGTGTAGCTCTAGTGCGACGATATTTCAAACCTAGCCTAACCTTGACTGTGGTTCTAAATTACATTCTTAAAACAAACGAGCGATTTTAACTCAGTCTGAGTTAATTTTCACTCATTTCCAGTGTCGAAAATGCACCTCCCCTATAGGAGTGGACTTCACTCTTTTGTTTTGTTAAACCTCCGACAGGATCACTCCAAACTAGTGATTTTAACTCTGTCTGAGTTAATTTTCACTACTTTCCATTGTGAAAATGCACTTATCCTATCGGAGTGTATTTCACTCTTTTGTTTTAAGACTACTGAAAATGCACTTATCCTATCGGTGTACGACTTCCGTCACCAATGGACCTCGTGCAGCTCTAGTGCGTCGATATTCAAAATAATTTAACTTCAACTTAGGTCAAATGATGAGGATAACACAAGCTGTCGCAATTCACTATCAATTTGTTTGGTAGGTAGGTTGGTACATGTGTTGATCCAAAGAGTTCTATAGTAGGGTAGAGAAACGAATCGTACTATGAGCTGCCATTGGCAGCCATGGCTCACTACGGAGCCCGAATAGAGTGGCAAAAGTGCTAGTTAATTTATTTAATTTTGATACTGAGAAAGGAAGTACACCCAGAACAAAGGCGGGGATCGAACCCGCACCCGTTACAGCACGCGGACTGCTAGCGTTATGGCCTGCGATCCAACCAATCGGCCATCTGGCCCCACGTGCCACTATATTGTCTCCGTGTTGGCCCATGGTGCTGTTGGTAGGTTCAGTTAGGTTTGAATTATCGTCGCACTAGAGCTACACGAGGGCTATTGGCGACGGGCGTCGTATTTTAGAATCACAGTCAAGTGACGAGCCGACAGCTGAATAGGCACCCAACGCGACCGTTAAGGGCGACATCGTACGCAGCGTTAGGACTTTGAAGGATATTTAACGTGCACTCCCTTACACGGGGTATTATTCGTCGGACATTTTTGGCTGCATGGGCCGTTTATAGGTCGGAAGTTATTTTGGCATTGCCCGGACCCGATGGGACCTTTCGCATGCTAGGCGAGTGCCTAACCGACTGGGCTCCCCGCTCCCCATCCCGTTAGGTTCAGTCTTTACTCTACTATAGAACTCCTTGGTCTGATCATAAACCTTCTAGTTTGTCGGACGCACACACGTGCGCCAAAGCCGTGTGACTCAGTGCTAGGAAACTCTTCATTTCTTTCCGTAGATGTTTCCCCCCTCCCCTCCCCTCCTTGATGTTTCTTGAAGTCGAGCCCAGTCTAAGTATAAACCCACGTCTCCTTCGTGCTTTCGAAGGTGTCCGAAAATAGGTTCTTCTTCCCCGATTTCTTATACTTCTTCTGTGGTTGCTGAATTGCACAAAGAATCCCTTTCCTTTAGTCTAGTCGCGGGGATAAAGCTGTTAGGAAGAAGTAGCCACATTTCGAACATTCCTATCAAGTCAAAGGTCAAGCAAAAAGAAAAATGAAATATTAGCCAAATCTGGCAATCAAGTTCAAAAGGATCAAGGTGTTTTGGAATCAAAATATTTATAGCTTCTTATGGAATTCTGAACCGGCGATCACATATCTCAACACTTGTTCAATTTAATTCTTATGGAATTTTCAAGATTAGCGGCTACGATGAAGAAATTAAGTCAGTGGTCAAGAAGTCAAGCTGGTGGAGGCGATCGTACTTGCTGATCAGGTCAAAGGTCAAGTAAAAAAAAAGAGAATACTATCAGTCAAATTTGGTAAAAATTTCCAAGAACCTCGTTTTGGAACTAAAATATTGATTACTTCGAACAGATTTTTGTACAAACCTCAAAAGAAGATCAAGAAATAGAGTTGGGAAAAATAAAATTACTTGTTGATCAGGTCAAAAGTCAAGAAATGAAAGTACAGAAAGTCATCTTGACAGTTTGCAACTTAATAAGTTAGAAACTAATCAAATCGAAGTTCCCAATATTAAGAAGAATGAAGCGAATTTTCGCAAAGATGTAACAATTCCTTCTCAAGATCCTATTTTACCTGTAATTCAAATAGGACATAATATTGAAACGTACAAATAAGTGACAGATTTAACATCAAGATTCGTTTGAATTTTCGAATTGTGAATATATTAGAAACGTGTAATATTTTATAAATTGTGTGTGATGTTCTATGTGGATACTTCTGCCTACATAGCCAGGACGTACTGTTGAAACAACTTTATGAACTTATTGGATTGCTTCGTGTAACATTTCCCCTGGTTTGATTTTTGAGTTCCTGCAAGCCTTAAAAGGTAAGTCGTTTAAAATATTTCGATATGCACTACATTTTGATATATACTACATGATCAGGCAACCAACAAGAAATAATAAATTTTAAATTGTAGTGCCCAATATGTTGTGTTTCCAATACGAGATTGAAATTATATTAATATCTTTTTGTACACTAAAAGCTAGTATCATAAAAATAACTCCTAAATACTAAGTCAATTTTTTTATTGTAATATAAAGTAAATTAAGTTAAAGCTACTGTGTGTGTGATATTAATATTGGTAATAAGTTAAATACTAATTGTTGTACGAATTTAATTACTTCATCTTAACATTCATCCCCTAAAATTAACCTTATATCCGTTTTTTTCCTCCTCGCATTGCTAATCTTCAACAATTGCCCTTCTTCAACAATTTCAAAACTAAAACCGTTTCGATTACTGTCCTGTTACTAAAACGATCCTGAATATCTATGAGTTCCAATACTCGTCTTCTAACATTAGCATTCTTTACATTGATTGGCAATGAAAATATAAAACATTAAATGATATGAAAAGTTATGCAAGCAAAATCCGTCGCGGTTGCATATCTCCCTCTCAAGATTAAAAAAAACAGAAAAAAAAACCCTATGAAAGTACTATGCTACCATGTCTAAGAAGCCTTCTGTCCTAACTGTAAAATGTTCCAAAGTAAAAGTATTTTTTATAGATAATTGAAGTGGCCCCCCTCCCTTCTAAACCCAGCTGATCATAAACCCAGCTCCAGCAGATCCCAGATCTCCACTGTGGATCTGCTGGAGCTGGGTTTATTCAATCTAGCTGTGCATCTCGAAAATTAATTCCTTGTTTAAGGGTCTTGTATGGTAACAGATCTCTATACAATTCCAATGGAGACACTTTGGACCCTTTTTTTAAGCGAAGTATACGACATGTACTTACGAAAACTTATCAAAAAATACAGAAGAAAGTTATTTTGCCATTAAAATAATTAGGTATAGTTTAAAGATATTAATTAGTTATAAATGAAAAAAATTGTTTAGATAAATGCTTGCCGTTAGTGCTGCCTTCTGTAGTTTGTGAGTAATTATTAAAATTTTGTTTTATTAAAACTAATTCATATCTTTAAAATTATATTTATTAATTATCTTAGTGGCAAAAAAACTTTCTTCTGTATTTTTTGGTAAGTTTTCGTAAGTACAATAATACTGTCGTATACTTTATTTAAGAACAGGGTCAAAAGTTTCCCCGATTGGAATTGATCTGTTACCATACACTCTTAAAACAAAAGGGTGAAATCCACTCCAGCATTTTCGACACTGGAAAGAAGTGAATATCAACTCAGACTCAGGGCCGTCTTAAACTAGGGTGGGGCCCTTGGGCACACAATAATTTGAGGCCCTTTTGGAAAGTAAAAAAAAGCGAATTGTAATAAAAAATTTTACTGAGCTTGACCATTTATTACAGGTATTCAAGTACAGTATGATATAATATGAAGAGTACAGGGAAAGTACCGCTTCATTTCGTAGAAGGCTTTCCTTAATAGCCTCTTTGGGGATTATAGCGAGAAATCGTTTAAACTGGTGTAAAGAAACCGGTTACTCGCTTTGTTTATCTTTCGAGGCAACCCTGATTCACGACAGAGATCAGTGTTTACGAGTCACAGGTTTGTACCGTGAATTAAGAACCGGTAAAAACAGGTTTCCGGTTTCCAATGTCCGCCAAGCAGACACAATTACGGAAAGACTCTAAAGAAATCAAGCGGTTCTTCCCCTGTACTCTTCATAAGTCATTAATGATATTAGAATGCTGCTGGGTTTTTTGGTTATGATTACGGTTTTTTCCCCGATTTCTGTTATTATATCATCAAAGTCAATTTTTTTAAGGATATCACTTTCTATGCACATAATTGACAAATTACTCAGCCGCTCTTGTAGCATTGTTGTTTGCAATTCATTTTTATTCTCTTAAGCTGCGAAAATGACCGCTCTCCACTACAATTTGGTAGCTATTATACCATTTCTAGCCAGAGTGTAAGCTTCGAAAAGACTCTCTTCCCCCCATCCCTTCACTGGGTTTTCTAGGAAAATGGGGGAACATCGCTTAACTAATCCTAGCGCGATTGAGGTTTACAATCAAAACAGTTAGTATATCCTCATGTAGGGTGGGGAAAAAACCGAAACAGCTATAAATCCCCCCCCATTTCCAAGAAAATCGCATTCGTGGATGGGAGAGGAAATGCTTTCCAAGCTTACATTCTAAATAGACCTACTATAGGCAAAGGAATATTGCTGTAGCAATTTCTACGTTTGGAATTTTTTTTTTTCGAATTTATCTGATTGTATTAGTTTAGTAAGGCTGAGATATTAAAATCCGCTGATTACTTTGTGTGTGTGATATGTTTTTTTAAATATTAGCTTAACTGAAAACATTTTGTTTTGATCTCATCTGCATTAATGTCTTCATGATAAGACTCTGCAAATTCTTTGAATTTTTGTGGTCAACTCGCCAGATTCGATTGTTGTTAACTGACAAACAACTGAAATTAAATCGACTATCAATTTCTTGGTATGCTGCCGAACGTTCTTTTAGGTAAATGTGCATTTAAATGCGTCAAATTTTAAATTGATTGGCTGAATTGCTCAAAATTCCCCCTTTTTTTTGCTAGGCTTTGGGCTTCCTTTCTAGTGACTCCTGGTTGATTGAACGATGTCACTTGCAATTTAAAGACAATGCTTCAGAAATATCTAAATTACCATTTTGAAAAGCATTAATAGTATTGGCGCTTGCAGACAATCTAGTTTCCTAAAGAGACTTCAGGACTCTATTTGCACCTAAATGCTGTCAAAACTTTCCATCGTTTCGTCGAAGCTGAGAAAAAAATTATACAATTCAACCATAAACAATGTCGACATTTATGTTGGTTCTTGTTTCGACGGTGCAACTTGACTTTGGAAACGAAGGGATTGCGGAGGGACTGGAGCGCAACTAGAAAAAAATCCTGGGGGGGGGTTTCAATTTTTTAATTTTACTTTCCAATTATAATTATTTTTAATTAAATTTAAGTGTAATTAAATTTAAGTGTAATTAAATTTAAGTGTAATAAAATTATAGTGTAATTAAATTTAATTGTTATTAAAATTAATTGTAATTAAAATTAATTGTAATTAAAATTAATTGTAATTAAAGTTAGTTTTAATTAAAATTATTCTCAATTAAAATTACTTTTTCTAAAAATTACTTTTTTTCAATCCAAACTATTTGAATTAAAATTGATTTTTAATTTAAGTTACTTTTGTTTTAATGCAGTTTTTGTGGTATTAATTTAGTATTATTAGTTACTATTTATGAACATTAGTTTTTATTAAACGAAACTCATTTGTATTTAATAGTTAATTAATGTTTTATTTTTTTAAATAAAAATTAAGTGTAATAAATAACAAATTATTGTATGTCTTTATTTATAATTTAACTAATTAGATAATTTAAATCACCGTATTTGTATTATCTAATTAGTTAAATTATTATTTTTAAATTACTATTTTTATTATAAAAGGAGGTAAAAGTAAAGATAAATTGAACATTTATTTAAATTTAAACAAATTAAAAGTTAAAAATATTCTATAATTACAAAACTAATTGGACAATTTTGTTTGAAGAAATTAGTGTAAATGTTACGGTCACAGCCGAATTCGGCCACTTCGCGAATTGGCCGGGCAAATCGCGAAGTATCTAAGGACGCAGTGAATTGGCATTTAATAAAACAAAACAATCGGATAATTTTTATAAGCACGTCGCGTTTTGGCCGATAACTAACTAATAAATTTGATAGAAATCGGACATATTTAAAGAGAAAAAACAACAACAATTAAATGATTTAATGTTTCAAACTTCAACAAAGCAAAGCAATTCATATTGTTAAGTGTACTTTTGGCGTCATACAGGACAGGCGAATCTCCGATGTAAAATAATTATAAAAAAATGTTATGCATTTATGCCGTAAAAATAGCAATTAATTATTAAAAAACGTGCTTTAAATATGAAACATTCATTTAAATGTAATGAAAACAGAACTGACTGAGCAGAATCCAGATTTTAGAATAGAATACGATAAAAAGACGCGCAAAAACTCCTTACGTGTAGTACACTGATTTTACTTGTATGTATAATAAGCAAGCTAAAAATACACGATGGAAAAAAAAGCCAATTTCAAATAAATCAGTCAATATTTTATTTTTATGGGGTTTTTTTATACTTCCTTCGACTATATCAATGTTCATCATGATCTCGCCAGTCTTTATTCGAAAAAAAAAATAGAGAAATTTATTACGCCAGTTGCAAATGTTTAGACTTTTTAAGAACGATTAGAATTGTTTATGGGTAATGCAATTCATAATATCAGGCTTGTTGGCGCCAAGCTCAGTCGTTAATAGTATAATAGACTACTAGTCCAGGCAACGAAGAGTTCTAGAGGGAAAGTTTTGGAACACAATTTTTGACTTCATAACTTTGTTTAGACTAGTTAGGAGGTAAACATATCAAAAGTCCCCGCCCCTAGCCCCTGTGCTAAAGGGGGGAGGGGGGGTTGAATGTCCCATTTTTCGGTTTTTCGCTTATATCTCGAAAACTATGAGTTCTAGCTATATAATTGTATTACAGAAAATGAAAGCTGATTAAATTTGCTACAAGCTGCACCCCTTAAGTGTTTTAATATCTTGTATAGTTTTCGAGATATCCGCTCTTGAAAGTCAGTAATTTTGGAGAAAACACTTCTCCCTCCACATTTTCCCTCTTTTTTGACCGGATAACTCTTCAATAATGCACCGAAACACTAAATTTTGGCCCTAGATTGGTAGAGAATTTAATTCTTTTCAATAATACATTTTATTTTACTACTTTATCTATTTTCCTTCAAATTTTAAAGCGGTTTCAGTATTGAGTGAAGATTGTACTGAAAGTCCCATAGAGCTAATGCATAAGTTTTGAAATCGCAACTTTTGGAAAACAATTTATTTGCCATGTTATTCCATTTTCACGAGGTATTAGAATCATCATAGCATCAATTTAACACAAAATTGAAAAGAAAATAACATCCGGTTATTTAATTATTAATTAATAAAGTTTTAAAATAGTGGCGCCATCTGCTGTATATGTTTGAAACTTTAAAACTTCAAAAATATATAATTAAATAACTAGATAATATTTTTGTTTCAAATTTGTTTCATTTCGATGTTATGTTGATTCCCGTACCTGGATAAAAAGGGCTAACATGGCAAAGCAATACATCTGTGGAAGTTGTTATTCCAAAACTAATGCATTAGCTCTATCGGACTGACAACCCCTCTTATGTGCACTTATTCTATACTGAACGTCTAAATAACACTGATACTCATTTTGTAGGCACGTTGTTACTTGATGATCTCCCTGTTCTTCTTCATCTTCGGAGTCAACTTGAGAGACCCTTTTGAGACTAGTCCCCTGGGAATTTTGGCATTCTGAGGAACATTTGAGACTTGATTTTTTACAGCTACCAGTTTGAGCTGGCACAGACTTTTATGTTTCTACAGAAAATTATTTTCATAATATTGTCAGGTGCTGCTGCTAACTCACTATGCACTTTGACCATCAGGCAGTTATTCTCAATCTTCCAATCATACACAAGAGGAGGCAGGTCATTTCCCATCCACAGCTCATCTTGGTGTAATATTCAGAGGAAATACTGTTTTACTGCTTCCTCGGTGGGAAGAAGACGATATATCAGGCTTGATGGCGGCTCCGGATTTCAAGAGTGAATTATACCTGTGGCATTGGGGAAGGCCTCTTTCGTTGGAGCCCCATAACACCTCAAGATGCAGGTATTGCCTGCCTTTTGTACCTGATATGTGGTTAAGGAAGGGTATGAAAAGACCGCTGCTGCTTTCTGGACTTCTGACGACTTCGTACACAACTTCACAAATGCGATCCCGCTTTTTCGAAATGTGAAAGATGTTGTGTCGCATCCAGCTATTGTGTTTGCAAAAATAGCACGTCCTAAACCCAGTTGCTGTAACTCTTGGGATGAGAATAAAAAATCCTTTGTCTTCCCACGTCCGGGCTTTATGAAACCGATGTCCTTATGCACATCAGCTGTAGCCATCAAGAGGACTGTAAGGTCGACACAAAATATTAAAGTATAACAACGTGCCAGCAAAATAAGTATATGTGTCATTTCCGACATTATCACAGCCGTATGCCGTATCCACTATCAGAACGTCCACATCCCTTTCTGCTCGAAGGGTCCTACATTCAATTGTCCTCAAGCTACACCTTAAGTATGTTGATGAGACCATTTTATTTAAATTGTTCGACAGAAAATCATCTTGTTTGTCGTTTATCTTGGTGTCTTCAGTGAGAAGGATATCAACCGACTGTGACTTCTTGAGTCGATAGCTCTTCTGCTGGTCCCAGTGCACAGTGAGTTAGCAGCAGCACCTGACGATGTTCTGAAAATTATGTTCGGATGATGTAAGAAAGACTGTGCCAGCTCAAGTGTAGCAGCAAAAATAGCAAGCCTCAAAGGTCCTAGAGCATGCCAAACTTACCATTGGAACAGCATCAATGGGGTCCCTCAAACTGACTCCGAAGATGAAGAACATGAATAGCATCTGACAGTTTTCCCACTGGTGTTTGACAAATGAAATAAAATAGATAAAATAATAAAGTAACAACGTGCCTACAAAATGAGTATTAGCGTTATTTAGACGTTCAGTACAGAATAAGCGCACATAAGAGGGGTTGTCAGTCCGATAGAGCTAATGCATTAGTTTTGGAATAACAACTTCCACAGATGTATTGCTTTGCCATGTTAGCCCTTTTTGTCCAGGTACGGGAATCAACATAACATCGAAATGAAACAAATTTGAAACAAAAATATTATCTAGTTATTTAATTATATATTTTTGAAGTTTTAAAATTTCAAACATATACAGCAGATGGCGCCACTATTTTAAAACTTTATTAATTAATAATTAAATAACCGGATGTTATTTTCTTTTCAATTTTGTGTTAAATTGATGTTATAATGATTCTAATACCGTGTGAAAATGGAATAACATGGCAAATAAATTGTTTTCCAAAAGTTGCGATTTCAAAACTTATGCATTAGCTCTATGGGACTTTCAGTACAATCTTCACTCAACACTGAAACCGCTTTAAAATTTGAAGGAAATTGGATAAAATAAGATATATTGCTGAAAAGAATTAAATTCTCTACCAATCTATGGTCAAAATTTAGTGTTTCGGTGCATTATTGAAGAGTTATCCGGTCAAAAAAGAGGGAAAATGTGGGGGGAGAAGTGTTTTCTCCAAAATTACTGACTTTCAAGAGCGGATATCTCGAAAACTATACAAGATATTAAAACACTTAAGGGGTGCAGCTTGCAGCAAATTTAATCAGCTTTCATTTTGTGTATTACAATTATATAGCTAGAACTCATAGTTTTCGAGATATAAGCGAAAAACCGAAAAATGGGACATTCAACCCCCCCTCCCCCCTTTAGCACAGGGGCTAGGGGCGGGGACTTTTGATATGTTTACCTCCTAACTAGTCTAAACAAAGTTATGAAGCCAAAAATTGTGTTCCAAAACTTTCCCTCTAGACCCTTTTTTCAGCCTTCGTTTCCTGGACTATACTTGATTTTTGAATTTCATGTTTTCCCTTGGCGTTCGTTTGCTTTATTTTCTTGATATTGTTTTTGTGATAATAAAAGTTGTTGCTATAATTTTAGTTCAGATTTGAATGATCGTCGCACTAGAGCAAAACGATAGCAATTGGCGACGGGCGTCGTAATTTAGAATCATAGTCAGGTGACGAGCCGTCGTACCTCTGAGTAGGCACCCAACGCAACCGTTAAGGGTGACATCGTACGCAGCGTCAGGACTTTTTAGCATATTTAACGTACACTTCCTCTACAAAGGATTGCTTTATTAAGTATACTAACTATAACTAAGATTTCGGCTAACCCTTTTTTATACCTTTTTGGTCAAAACATATATTATTTTCGGGCAATGTTCCAAACTTCAACGATGTTACTTATATCTATAACTACATTTAAGACGTCGTGAAGACGAATCGCCGATGCGGAATAATTAAAAAATTCTATGTATTTATGTCGTTATATAACAATATCTATAAAATGATATAAAACATGTTTTAAATGTAAAAAAGCAATTGAAATGCAATGAAAACAGAACTTAACAGCCATCCTTAGATTTATATTAAGCATTCAGACAAAACAGTAAAAGAGAGAAAAAAAAGCGCCTTTCCCTACAACATACTCACATCCTTCAGGTACTTTACCAGTAGAAATTACATAGAAAAGGCGCGATATAAAAACCTTAAAAATAAAACGGTGAAAAAAGTACAGTAATCCAAAGATAACGCGTATTATTGGTTTAAAATAGTATCCGAGGAAGGGGGGGGGGGCAGTTTCTGTATCTTAATCATTGCGTAGTACCGTGACCTTTACTGATTTTTTGAATGCACAATATTAGAGCAACTCATAAAAAACGACAAAAAATGAATACATTTGGCAAGACATGTATCTTTATCAGAGCTGGCGCTTTTTTCAAACCCCCCCCCCCCCCGTCCCCCTCACATAAGAAAAGAGTTTCGTTTGAAATATTTTGTTTTACACAGATTTATACTTCCCGCCACCCATATTTGAAACACTTTAGGGATGGAAAACAGAAACCGGTTTTTCCCTCGGTTTCGACCAAAAAACCGGTTTTTTCATAAGGCCAGCCTTAAGGTTCAGTAAAACCGAAAAGCCGGTTTTTGAAACATCGTTTTTTTCTGAAAACCGCCATCCCTACAGTTTCTTATTTTGTTGGCGGCGAGCGAAATAGTGTTTCTCCATGGAATTTTTTTTCATCACTTTCGATTTTTTTATTGTTAACAAAATAAAATTTGACTATAATATGGATTCTGGGGGGGGTTCTGACCCTAGAAACCCCCCCCCCCGTGGTTGCGCGCCTGCGGAGGGATCGCTGAATGTGTACTTAGTAAATAGGTAGGATACGTTTGGAAATATTATTAATTAGTACAGAAGGAAAGGCGCAGTCAATCGATATAATGGCGTAGTATGGCCTTGTAAATAAATACCTTCTGATAAATTACTGATTTGTGAAAAAAGTGTAATGTTCCCGACTAATATGTTTTGAGAATAAATGAGTGATAGAAATCGTCGGTGCTTCGGGGCCCCCTGAGAATGGGGGCCCTGGGCACGGGCCCCGTGTGCCCTTATGGTAAAGACGGCATTGCTCAGACTGAGTTAAAATCACTCGTTTGGTGTGATCCCGTCTGAGGTTTAACACACAAAGGATCCACTCCTTTCGGGGAAGTGCATTTTCAAGACTGGAGGTGTAAAAATTAACTCAGACTGAGTTAAAATAGCTTGTTTGTTTTAAGAGTGTACATGACCCTTAAATGCAAAATCTGATATCATCGAGAAAGATCCCAGGAAATAAATGTTAAACCGTACGAATTTTTTATTCAAATGAATTAACGTATTTTGCGTAATAAACGTTCATGAAGATAACTTAATATCAAATTAAATTCATTTTAATTACTTTATATCAAATAAAGGATTGCGTTGCTGGCCGAAAATACAAAAAGGGGATTTTTGTGTTAATTTTCTTTTTTTGGGGGTGGTGGGGGGTGCTGATTCCGTGAAAGTGGTACTTCAACATTTAAACATTGGTCCGTTTGGCATTCAGTCGGTCTGAAACATCTCTACAGCTCGAACTAAAAAAAGCTACAAGGACTTCAAATTCAGTACAAGAATTTCCATTAGCTGTTTGTCGTGGTCATATCATATTTGAAAAAATCGTACTTGTGCAAAGGGTAGAGTCACACCATACATTTTTTTTTATTTTGAAAGGTATTTATTATTAAAGGGATTTTGTAATTTTTTTTTTTTGCTTTTTAGTTTCAAGGTAAAGAACGAAATCCTTCTTGTGCAAATCTTTAACCAAATTATACAGTGTTAAATATCTGTTATTGAGTGTGAATTGAAAGTCGTGTGGTGTTTCACCCCCCTAGTTTTTAATGTGAAACTATGACGATTTAAATGTAGAGTATTTATGTTTATTTGTACCTTTCAAGACCACAAATCATTTTTTAAAAAACCTATCGGCCTTGTAGTTTTGGAATAATTTACTTCGAAAAAGAAAAAAAAAAGGATTAATTTAGCAACACTTTGAGGACTTTAACCGATGTATATAGAACGAAAACTATTTGACGGTATGAAATTGGTGGCATTTTCATTCTTTATTTATCATGTTTACTTTGATATTAATCAGGTTTATGTTTTTTTTTAATTTATTACATGTCAAACAAAGCTTTAAAAATCTTAAAGTAATTCGGTAATTTTTGTATTTTTAAAGTTTTTTTTTATTTTAAGCTCTTTTCAACACTAAAAACAGTTTTGATAGGAAAAATCGCAGTTGAACTTTTTTTCAATTTTTTCAAAAAGTTCTTTAAGTCATTAATTTTAAAGGCATTTTGCATTAAAACAATATTAAAATAAACTGTTAACTACACATAAGTAATAAGGCCTTTTTTGCATTTATAGCACAAACAAGAAGTTCTAAAAGAACTAAAATAGCCTACTTTCTGTTACTTAAATACTTACTAAAATTTGTACTGGGAAACAACGAGGTTCGTAACAAGTGTCATCTACAACCGTTTCTACATTAAATTTTTACACATTAGGAATAAATTTCACTAAATACAGCCTCCAGCTATAATTTAAACTTCTTTAAGCCAAAATAAATTATTTTCGTTAATTTTCTATCGCAAGTAAAATAAATATTACTTATCGTCTGCATGATTTATTTGCAGTTATAAGTAAATATATAATTATTCGTAGAGCAAAAATCATAAAACTACTCCAAGATGCACTTAAAATAGGAAATGCAAATTAAAACTAATCAGGATTATACGCAAAAAATGTCTTGCAACTTACTTAGTAATCAAATAATAAACAATCAAATAATAACATTGACGACGTCCTTCTAAACTGGTTTATAACCAAAATAAATTTTACTTCAAATAATATTATTTTTAAATGAATAAAGTTTCTCATGCTATTGTTGGGTTGGCAACAGCGATTTAAATGACTCGAAATTGAATTTCAATGCTAATCCAACGGTAAATTCGTCGACAAAGATTTATGTCCGTCCTATCGTACAGACAAGACGGACAAAAAGTATGAAAGTTGGGTCTCTGAGGTTATACGTTTCTAACAAAAAAAAAAAAAAAAGAATTTTTAAGATCGGATTGATGGCACCGATTTTGGAAGGGGGGTACAGACGGACATCGACCGCATGTCAATACCTACTTTTAATTTTTTTTTAATTCTTTCGAATTAAAAAAAGAATAAGTAGGCTAAAAATATGTATTTTAGAACTAAAGGCGTGTCTCTCAGTAACTATCACTTAGGTTTGGTGGGTAAAATCAGAGACAGTTATCATCACCAAACTCCACGAAGACAGAACACTATTTAAGTTGTAGATAGCATTCTTTAATAATGATAAATTTTACAGGGATGTTTAAAGATAATCAATTAATTAAAGCTTTTCATAGATTTAAGAATATAATTATTATACACTGCCATAATAGTAGATTAAGTTATTGTTCTGGGCATAACAGCCCCTTCTCCAACACCACACAGTTCCACTTCCAATCCAAGTCAGTTCTTATCTGAAAACGAACATTCCAGTCTTTGGCGCGTATCTTTGCAGTCCACACTTGGCGCGCTCAGCGCCCATTTGGTGACCGAATCTTACACGTCCCCCCTAAAAAAGCGCATACGTCACCTTAGTGACTATGCCGCTAAAAAGTCAATGTTCAGTTACACATAATCAGTAACATAAATGAAAGTAAGGAAGGGAAGTGAGAGCTCAAAATGAAAAAGAAAAACACATTTAAGGCACTAGGTTATGCATGTACTTCCAAAATAGAAATTAATATATAAATATAACTTTAAGATTCATATAGGTATATAAATTAAATACAATTTTAAGGCATGTTTGCACATATATAAAAAGAACTACACTTTCTCCTATTTTAGTTTCGTACACAAAATATATAAATTTTCCCTTTCCTAGAACTTTCCTACACCTCAATTTTAGATTAAATTCGTCATCTACTCTCACCGGTCCCTTTGGGGTAACACCTTATATGTGTAAGGGCTAAGTGTTCATCTTTCTAAGTCACTTTCACAATACTGTAATTCTGCTTAATGACACTATAAAACACTTTGTGTAGTTGGACGTAAACCGTTCGTGCACATTTTTTTTTCTAACGCGGTTTCGAAACGCACTTAATTCGTCTCTGTACATTTTATGATAGTTCTCGTCAATCAGTATGTCGATTGACTTACCAGATTCTCTTAAGACACAAATTTCAGTCTCGTTTGGTCTCTTCTTAGTCACTTCTTCCGCATCCAACTGATCGCTCAGGGTCTCTTGTTCTGATTCGAGCTGGCGTAAGCGAGGTTGAAGAGCCAACTTCTGGAGCATTTCTTCGACTAGTAAGTTTTGGGATTCTGCCAGCTGGGACTCCAGCGCACCAGCTTTCCTGATGTCGGCATCGGCTCCGGTCTCAAGCTCTTCAGGCTGGGCTGATTTTAAGTCGAGCTCAATCTGTAGTTTCTGAGCTATTTCAGCAATATCAGTTTTGGCCTTATCCAAATCAGATAATTTAGCAGCCATGTCTTGCAACTGCAGCTCTAACTGCTCTCTCTTCCTTTCAGAATCTTGCCTGGATGTAGACAAGGCGGTCACTTCATTGGCTAACTCAGACTTTTCAACTTCCAGTTTAGAATTAGCTTTTTCTAGAGCAGTTTTATTCTTTTCTAATAAATCTAATTGTTCGTTAAGGTTTTCTATTTCAGTATTATGCTTTTGCCTTAAGTCACATAATTGGGTTTCATGTGAAGAGGTTTCGTCTTTCAAAGTCTTTTTGAGCATGGCCAATTCTTGTTCTCTGTTGGTCAGGAGGTCTTCCTGTGCTTCTCTGCTTTTTTCCGAATCCAGCAACTTCTTTTTAAGTGCCTCAAGTTCTTCGTTTAAATCTCTCCTCTGCTTCTCGGCTTTGGCTCTAGCTTGCTTCTCAGAATCTAATTCTTCTTGTAACTCTGAAAGTTGACTTTCTATTTCACGCAAGCTCTTCTGCGCCAATGCTTTTCCAGCAGCTTCCTCTTCAACTTCAGCTTTCCCTTGAGTCAACCTACTGCCAAACATGTTTGCATTCATAGCCTCAAATGCTGGCCCACTCACCGATGGTCCTTCTTGACCATTTTTGTCAAGAGGCAAATTTTCCATGTCTGATGGCATCTCTTGTATTGGTAACTGAACAACAAATACACTGTGTTTCACTTCGTGTGTAACTTCTTCCACGTCTTCGCAAAAGAGATTTTCAAGACAGGGTTCCGTCTCTACATCTGCTTCGTATCTCTTCAATATTCTAGATTCATTTTGATGACAGATAACACATCGTCCTTCTTGATTAGCAGTGTCGTGCCTGTTGTCCGGGAACTGGCTATCGTCTAAGTTTATATCTGTCTGAACTCTTGTCACTGTGCTCACCACTTCAATCCTTTTCTCTTCAAAGCCTCTCAAGATGACTTCAGAACTCGCATCTTCTAACTTCACGAAGTTATCCTCCAAGGACGCACATTCATTGGCATCCATGTAAACTTTCTTGTTTTTGTACGGGCAGAATTTTTTCAGGTGATTTCCAGCACAGCGGTAACATCGAATCTTTTGATTTCTCCTTTTCTTCACCCAGTGGTCCGTCTGACCACTGTCTACATCTTTGGACACCTGCAGCTGTGTTCCATAAACACCAGAACGGTAACTTGTTTTCTGAGAAGACATTTTGCTCGTCTGTCTTGCGTTCCGCATCCTCTGGTATCGCTCTATATCCAAATAGAGTAATCTAAGTTCTTCCTTCTCATTTTCTTCAGCTTCCTTGCGTGATTTTTCCTGCTCTAACGCTAACCGCATGTTATTTAGAATCATTCCATGCTCTATCCGTTTCTTCTCATTTTCTTCACGCTCTCTCCTTTTCTTTTCTTCACGCTCCCTCCTTTTGAAGTCTTCTGCGATCATATCTAAAGCATCCTGCGCCCTTGCTTCGATTATTTCTTCCTCGCAATATTCACTGCTCTTAATAGCTTCTTTTAGCTCACTAATAGTCGAAATTGATGTCACTTCTATCTCTAACTCATAAGCGACATTCAACAATACATCATAAGAATACTTATCCAAGAACGCCATTTTCAAATACTTAAGTATAACACAAAACTACGAGGGACAAAATTATTCAAACCAAAATTTTAAATGAACGTGGTAAAAACTGTTCCCACTTAAAAAATAAAATACCCTGTTATGATCTGAAAATCTAATGACCTTTCTACCTATTTTATTTTTTTTTTCATCAAACATAATATTATAGTAAATTTTACTTTTCCCAAAATAGTTATAGCTGAGAAAATCCACATACCAGCAGTACAATAAATCAAACATAAACTCATCAAATACTTAATTTCAAGTCAATTATTATTTCACTTAGAATATCAATTATTAACACTCAATAAAGGTTCTTATGACTAAATATAAATAAATGTCTACACTGGTATTTATAACTTCAAATACAATATCATAAGTATATGTACGGAAACGAAAATTAACATAAATGAGTTTACAATAAATTCCAAATTTTCTAAGATTTTGTCAATCAAAATTACTTTTAGACCCATAAAATACACTCAAAATCAAATAAACACCTCATTAATAACCAAACAACTCTCTCAGCAAAAATGCAAAATGTTCTTGCATTAAAAAAAACTAATTAATCTTTTTAGTAATTAGTTAAATTTGTAACAGTTTCATGTCTGATTTTCTTATAAAACTTAATTTCACACGTAAATTGACTTCACTCAATTAGATACAAAGTACTCAATAAGTTAATATTTCTAATTTAACTAATTACATGCTTTTCATATCTTTAAACTTCACTAGAGTAATCTCAAAACATTACAGAATCACACACACAATCTAAATACGACATTATTTTCAATTTGAATAACAATTTTGTACTCGCAACAAAAAATAAAATAGACCACAAGGTTTGAAATAGATTATCGAAAGCAAGACTTTTTACCAAGAACAATTGTTAATGTTTACCAGGTATTTCTCTAATACATCAAAATACAAAAATAACTACAGCAATTTGTTATAGCTGCTCTTCAAAGAATAACGTTTCAGTTGCATAAAGAAAAACATTCATAAAACACCTGCATCACAAATATTACGATTCTTTCAAAGCCACATTATAAACTCAGTCAGAACTGTAGAAGGGTAAATCTAAAAATAACTTTTTCCCCTTCGAACCTACTGAATGGCTAATTTTTTTATTATTTATTACTGATACACGGGTTCGATTATTTGAACTCGGCAACCCTACAAACAAAGGTACAAACTTCCAACTGAAAGAATATATTTCAAGGATTTCTTTTTTTTTTACACCTTAAAATTCGTACACGTGTGTTCTTATGAATTACTTTTAGACATTTTCATCGCCATTTTGAGGCAAAACAAAACTAACAGTTTCTACAATAGAAAATTCTTAACGAAATTTTTTTCGTTATTACCGCATTGGGTTTTACAAAAACTAACACATAGTTTTAAAACAGAATACAACTTATTCTTAATGTATTTTTTTCCAATACACTTATTACTTTTTATATTTGTAATATTTATTACACAACAGTTATTTTTACCGTAATTTTCCCGCTTTTATGGGGACCAGAAAAAACGAAGCTTATTTTCGTTTTCCTTAATGAACTAGTGTTAAAACTGCATACTACATATATGCTTTACACTATGCAACTTTTAACAATGCGGCATCACTAGCCACCAATTAATACACTTTACTGCATTAATTAAAATACCAATTACCATCGCAAGGTAGTTAAATTTTTTTCATCAACTACTGTTAATTTCTAAACAGTAAATATCAAGTTCTCAAATCAACAAGGCCTCGCTAGCCTTACAATTAATACTATTTTATGTATTAATTAAAATATATAACTTAATTGTGCTTTTCATTAAGTTAATTTTTGTTCCAAATTAGCCTCGCTAGCTAATGAACCATTAATACAATTTTCTGTATTAACAAAAGTACCAAACTTAATTTTGTTGTCATTAAGTTTACAAGTTAATAGAATACAATAAATCAACTTCCAGTTTCAATTGGTAAGTTCAAACTTTTTCAACAGAAAAGCCTAAAAAATGATATACTTCTGTTTCCTGGGTAAAACGAAACCATGCAAGTTTTTATTGCCAACCGGTTCTTAAACAAATTTTTGAAAACAACCCACCGGAAACACCGAAGTAAAATCAAAAACAAAACAACATTACCAATTAAAACGGAGTTCAAGCATTAACTTAATAATCATTTTAAGGGAAGTACACGCTTAATTAATTTTAAAAGAGCTCCCACTAACCTGTACAGATGAGAACCCCGTTGCACCATCGACGGTAAATGGGAACTTGAACCAAATGCACCAGTGCTCCACGGTACTCATGAGGTACAGTACCGGAGACTTCTCGACCAAGGGAATGGTCAGATGATCGGGTCTTCACCCACCCAGTCCACGGTACTTAAGGACAAAGTACCGGACACTCCACTGGATGGGGAAACTTCTTGCCGCTGGTTGGGCACGCACAGTCCACGGTACTTAGAGGTAAAGTACCGGACACTTCACCGGATGGTGAAACTTCTCGCCGCTTGGTGGGCGCTGGGTCATCACCGGGTCGTGGAACATCTCGTCGCCGGTTGGTGGAACTTCTAGCCGCTAGTTGGGCGCTGGGTCGTCACCGGATGATGGGACTTCCCGCAGCAAAATCACTATCCAAAAACGACTGCGCCACTTAGGTTTGGTGGGTAAAATCAGAGACAGTTATCATCACCAAACTCCACGAAGACAGAACACTATTTAAGTTGTAGATAGCATTCTTTAATAATGATAAATTTTACAGGGATGTTTAAAGATAATCAATTAATTAAAGCTTTTCATAGATTTAAGAATATAATTATTATACACTGCCATAATAGTAGATTAAGTTATTGTTCTGGGCATAACAGCCCCTTCTCCAACACCACACAGTTCCACTTCCAAGTCAGTTCTTATCTGAAAACGAACATTCCAGTCTTTGGCGCGTATCTTTGCAGTCCACACTTGGCGCGCTCAGCGCCCATTTGGTGACCGAATCTTACACTATCTATAATAATAAAAGAAAGAGTCTGTCTGTCGGTCTGTCTGTCTGTCTGTCTGTCTGTGTGTATGTCTGTGGATCACAAAAGACCTACCTAGACTGCTCTAAAAAATTCGAAATTTTTAATATAGATTCCTTTTAATACCTACGTGTGCACCTGAGGCATAGTTTTTTTTATATTTGATTGTGATTTTTAATTAATATAATTAGTTTCAAAAAAACGTCATCCACGTGGGATTGAGGGACCATAACAGGGCTTGAAAATACATTGACCGGGCCGAAACGGGAGCTTGCAACCATCCTCTATTAGTTTGATTGAATAAGTTTGGTTGAGATATGCGCTCGCCCTAAGGCTGCTTCATCCTCTATTAGTGTTTGCTTTTTTAAGTTCGCATGCGCCAACACGAATTTAATTTTGTTTTGATTTTGAGTGTATTTTCACAAGTAAGCATGCCTCTAAAAGGAAGCAATGCGAATTTAACGGGTTCCCAGTAAGGCGGGACCATACTGCTAGTTATACATAATTTTTTAAAAAATTTTTTGCAAAACATTCTTTTTAGGATTGTATGAAAAGTATGTTTAGATTATGTAAGAATATACGTGTAGGATTTTGCTTGGGTCTTAAGAGGTTCAGGTTAAACAAATCTCTGTTCGATACGTTTTTTCAACTGTCTCCATCAAAAATTCTCACTATCTCTTGAACAAAACTATACCGCACAAAGAGATAAAAAAAATCTGAAATAAAAAGTTGTCGGCGGGGTACAATAATCTAAGAATGACTTCCTAAAAATATCACTTCTCAACGTGGGGCGAAAAGTCTTTCTGTTGTGAAGAGAGACAAGAGAGTGAAAAAAAAAGTTGAGACAAAACTCGAAAGTTGATCTGTCTCGAAGAGGGCGTTTAACCCCCCACACATCAATGGTTTCTGCAATGTCTTTGAACTCGGAAGTTTAGTCGCACTAGAACTACAGAAAGGCTGGTGACGGGCGTCGTAGTTTAGAACCACTGTCGAGGGACGAGCCGACATCTGAGTAGGTACCCAACGCATCCGTTAGGAGAGATATTATACGCAGCATCGGGTCTTTGAAGAGTATTAACGTGCATTCCCTCTATACGGGGTATTATTCGACGGACTTTTTTGGCTGCACAAATTATTTGCAATTATTTTGGCGATGACCGGACCCGAACTTGGGACCTTTCTCATGCAAGGTAAGCGCCTTGGCAATCAGGCTCCCCAGCAACCTGGAGTTTAGTGTTTGGTTGGCACAACACTCAGGGGCCGGTATGTATCTTTAGTGCCCAGACCTAAGTGAATGTATCCTGCATTAAATAAACAAAATTTCGATGAATACATGCATAATAAACAGATTTTAATTAAAACGGATAATTAATAGGTTTTTAATAACTATGATGGATAGTTAATAGATTTTAAATAACTAAAATGGATAACTAATATATTATAAATAACTTTGAGGGATAATTAATAGATTTTTAATAACTATGATGGATAATTTATAAATTTTAATGGGAACTTACTTAACGATTAGTTATAAGCATTCATAGCAATTACTCTTTTTCTGCGTATGTTTCTGCGAATTCTAATATCGTATGGATATATATCAACTTCATTTTTTTATGCAAATAAATGACTGATACCTTAATCAAAGGCTGAAAACTGGTATTTGGATCTACTTTTATCGGACCAGGTCAATTTCGGAACTAATTAACGTGTTAATTGTTTGTGGGGACGTTTTAAAAACTGTCCCCAAATGGGTCATTTAGGTAGGGTCGCAAGAGGTTAAGAAAAAGTAAAAGAAATTCACGATTTTTTTTTTTCGATTTAAGTAACAAATCAAATACGTACAGCACCTTGAACCTATTTTTGTAGCTGAGCTTTTGCCTTTTTATTTTTCACTCTTCACTTGACAGGGGGATGGATAGCATAATCGGTAAGGCGCATGCCTTGCTTGCGCAAGGTCCCATTTTCTGGTCCGGGCATCGCCAATATAACTGGTATTGGCCCGGACTATAACCTCTATATGCTATAACCTCTTGCAACCTGGCGTCCCCATTTGGGAACATTTTTAAAAACCTCCCCACAAACAATTAACACGTTAATTAGTTCCGAAATTGACCTGGACCGAGGGTCAATACGATATTAGAGTTCCTTAAAAATTATTTAAATTTGTTTTCAAACTTTTCAAAGACTTTTTTAGTAGTTCATTTCAAGGGCATTTTGCATTAAAAAGTGTTAAAATAATCTGTTAACTATAAATAAGTGATACGGCCTTTTTTGTTGCATTTATAGCACACAAGAAATTGTATTTTTAGAGTTTAAGGAGTGTCCCTAAGTAACTGTTAAACATAGTTATTTTAATTACTTTGCAAAATATACTTTTCAGCATATATTTCTATGAAAAGTATTTTAGATAAGAATATACGTGTAAGATTTTGGTCAGGTCTTAAGAGGATAAAAAGTCTCTGCAGCCAAAACGTCCGACAAATAATATCCCGGGTTCAGCGAGAGTATACGTTAAATATGCTCCGAAGTCCCAACGTTCCTAAATTTGATGTGTACTACGGAATCGCTCCAAAAAGTTGTGTTAGGTATCAGCTCTTCACTTGACTATGGTTCTAAATTACAACACCCGTAGCCAATAGCCCTCGTTAAGCACTAGTGCTACCATAATCCAACTCTACAACTATGAAGTTCGTCGTAGATAGTCCATTGGATAGCTTTTCTATGCAGGGACTGCTCTAGGAAATCTCAAACTATAGGCACAACCTATTTTGGGGCCCCTTTACGAAAATTTTATGTATGATTTTTAGTAACGATGGTGCTATATGACCTATGTATCAAATTGCAACAATTTTTACTACAATTTTATTGGCTTCCTTATAAACATCGACCAAAACAATCACGTTAGGTCAATTTCTTAGACAAAATTAAGCAAAAAACAAAGTGGAGTATCAGAATTATTTTTAGTTTACTTATATATTGGGGATTTACAGCATTTAGCATAAAAGGAACTGAAATTTAGAGGCCCCTAAAATTTGGGGGCCCTAGGCCTGGGCCTTATGGAAGAGCAGGCCCTGCTTGTGTGCGTTAAAAATGCGTTTCCTATTATCCAGAAGTCCGGTTTATTTCCGATAAGACTGTCTTTAAAAATATTTTCTTATGAATGAAGTTTCCCTTTTAAACTCTTTGGCCTTGAATAACGGTATTGACAGTGTGTGTGGGAGTTCTATAAATAACCCCTGAAGGTAAATTTTGAATGGAGAAAGAGTTTATTATTGGAATACGCGGAAACTTTTTTCATAATTGTATAATTTTTCTATTTAACCATTTGCCAGTGTTGCCTTATCACTTAAACGATGTCAAGTCAATTACTTTTCTATTGCACTGACTTGTGTTAGTTGCTACTTGCGTTTTTCTTTTTAATTTCAACACTGTTTTTAACGTTAAAATTACAGGCTTTTATAAATGTTCTGCTAGTTCTTTCGTTACCCACTTTCATAGCCGAAACTACAAATGCTACAGATAGGTGTGATACGTCAAAAAAAAAAAAAAAAACATCAGGGCATTTTCCGACAGAAATCCGGAAATCTCCGATAACCGAAACCGAAAGGGACGAAAATCTGACAAATTAATAAATTAATGCCATTATGCTTAATTAAGGCCAATTTAATTACTTAACCGTTAAATTTTTGCATCAATATTTTTGCATTTGGAGGAGGAATTATTCTTCTAATGTTATGTAGACAATGCTTTTGGCTCTACAGGGTTCGTACGCCTCCTGAAAAACTCCTAAATTTCATCCCCCCCTAACGGCTCCTGAAATTTGTATCTCATCTCCTTATATTTTCTCCCTTCTCCTGAAAAATTGACGAGACGAATCGTTTTTCTTTTTTCTCTGCTGTTTTCAGCCCGTACTTTACTCAGAATTAGTTTACAGCTCATTCACTGTAAAAACACTGAGTTAGTGATACTGGTTAATGTCCCTGAAGGTTCATAACTCTTTAAGTGAAGGTTTTTTTCCCCTTCTGTTTCATCATTTGAAGTGCAACGAAGTCACTAGACTAATACAATAATAAACAAACATATTCAATTTTATTCCTCGTTACCTCCTGAATTTTCATTGTTGCACTCCTGAAAAACTCTCGAATTTTACTGTATCATAGAGTATGAATCCTGTTCTAAAATTTGTATTGTAATAGAAATCCGTTTTTATACGAAAATCACATTAATCGGAGTATTTTTAATAGCCCTTTGTTTATGTTTTTTGTGTTCTCGTTTTATAATTTAGACTTATTTATTATGGTGTCTGGTCTCAATGGACATAATTTTTCTTATAGTACAGGTAATGTAGTAATTTCATGTTTTTTTTTGCACTGAGCTCAAATATTTAATTGTGCACAACACTTTTTTTAACAACAAAAAACTTATACATTATTTAATGTAAACATTCAAAATTCGAAAAAATTGTAGACATAGAAAAAAAAAGTATTTCTAGAGTCGTGTTCTTTGGCCCTACCAGATAAGTTTATGGCGTATATATAAATATGGGTGCTTTTTTTAAATAAAATTCTTTAATTAAAATGGTACAAATATTTTAAGAATCACGATCACTAGAAGTTTTGTCGCACTGAAGACCGCATCTTTTTACTACCAGGGCTCCAATTTGCTTATAAACGTATCAATTATCACTCACTAATTTAAATGAGAAGTTATAGATTACAACTATTGAAATTTTTAATTCATTTCTTGCAACTGTTTGAAAAATGTAAAACAGCAATCTATACCCTCAATGTTTCAGCTTGTTTTAAATGTTGCACAGGATTCATTGAAAGCGTGCCAAGACTCTTTTGGCAAATGGCGGTTCTGTGTCCTCGTTACCATTGTTATTTATCCGGAAGACCTTAAATATTTTTCTTTAATCAGTTACTAGTTTTCGTCCTGTAAAATCTGCTAATTAGGTTCGCGGCAACTACCCGTTGCCTTGGTAATGTTGAAAAAACTAAAGCTTCTTTGTAGTAACTGGTTTATTTAGATGAAGCACACACACAACATAAAATATTCTAGAGCGCTGCATGCAAGCAGCCTACTTCTAAGAAGACTAAATTGATTCTAACAAGAGACAAAGAAGATACAAGAGAAATATTAATGAATCATGCTACTGCGCATGTGCACAAATCGGTAATTCCCCTTAAATAGGGGATTCCCCGTTCAAACGGTATTTTCCCCGTTTGAAAGGGGACTTCCCCGAATAACACCTGTCGAGTTTCTAACACGTCCTAATCCCTTTTAGTGTCCTTGGGACCGGTGTAGCGTAAAATCGTTTTTCACAAACTAAATTAAAATGTTACATAATTCCAGTTACATGATGGCTGAGATTTGAACTCGGGCCTTCTCGACAAGAGTTCGGATGTCATTCACCGTGCATTAAACCTTAGTACTGACTTTCTCTGAATATTGTTCTTACTCGTATATCAAGGCGGTGTTGACACTGATTTTTTAAAGAGTATTCAATGAGAAGGTTATTAATTTGAAAAGGTTAGGCCGAAGTTACCCTTTGCGACGGCAATAGTTTAAAATAAAAGATAATTTTTTTTATTGTATTAAAGTAATTATAATAAAAGTAACAGTCGATGTTATCTAAAAGAAAACAAATTCATTGCTAATTTGGATTCATATTGAATCAGCGCATTATGGCGGGGAAAAATTATTGCCGTTTACATTCCGTAATTGAAGAAAACAGAGAAATAATGTTTTTTCTCCGGTTACGGTGGGGTACCATATATTTAACGGTTATTTTTCTGTTTTGACAATCGGGCCCGGGCATCGCCAAAATAACTGCCGACCTATAAACGGCCAGTGCAGTCAAAAATGTCCGGCGTCCCCTTGTAGAGGAAGTGCACGCTAAATGTCCTTCAAAATGTCCTAAAGCTGCGAAAGATATCGACCTTAAATGTTGCGTTGGGTGCCTACTCTGGTGTCGGCTCGTCACTTGACCGTGCTTCTAAAATACGACGCCCGTCGGCAATAGCCCTCGTGTAGCTCTAGTGCGACGATAATTCAAACTAAACAAATATGGTTCCGCGTGAGGCTGACCACCTGAACGGGAAATATGCCTAACACCCGAGTGGCCTAGGCTACTCGGGTGTAGCTACGAAAACTGAAATGGGCACGGCAGGTCTTGGCACACTAATGGCTGTTGCGCCGAAGAGCTTTGCTTTATTTGGCTGTTTTTGACAAACATAGTAAAATAACAGTAAAACAAATGGGTATTTAACAATATAATCACGAAATTTTTTAATAGTATTGGCGAAATATTATAGTATTTGTATAGAACTTCCAAATAAAAACCGTTTTTTACTTAATTTTTTTTTTGGTTTAACGACATTTAGACTCGTTAAAAATAGTTGGTTATAATTTTTTTTATATTTAACTTCAAATAATTTTACCTTGTGAACAAAAATAGGTTAGGGCTGCGACTTTATTTATTAACTAGGCACAGAGTACTGCGAAAAACACCATTACATGTTTTGGTTTGAAACAAGGTAAAACCATTGCCAGTGTATTTTTTTTAGGAGTCTTACACCAATAAATCTAACTTTTGAACATTAGCCAACAGCTGAGAGGGAAATTTACGGTAGAATTTTTTTTGTTGAGGGGCGAAACTTCCTCCCTAAACACAACACTAAAAAAAGTTTTATTTAATTAACCAACCCAAATATTTATAATTTTAGTCAGTGATTTTTTTTGGCATCATTTATTTTAGTATTAGATTTATTAATTAAATAAATAGTATTTGAAGTTATGTCTGAGCTTACTTACCCATTTTTTATTAAATATTCGAATTCTCTTTTTTAAAAAACCCGGAAAAGTATGTATTGATTTACTGGCGATATACGTCCGTATGTCTGTGATGTTTTGTACCCCCCCCCCCCCTTTCAAATCCATCGGATCTTAAAAAATCTATTTTGTTAGAAAGGCGTGACATGATACACCTAGCTTTCATACTTTTTGTCCGTCTGTCTCCATGTCCGGACGGACATATGTCGACTAACTACCCCTTTTAATTTCAATTTTTAGTCATTTCACTGTCGCCGCATCAACAATATTGAACGAAACTTCATTTATTAAAAATTAATATTTGAAGAAGAATTTATATTCATCTTATGAGAAAGTTTTTAATGAAGTCATAAAATATAGCGCAATGTAATTCAATGATTGTTCATTATTTGTTTGCTCAGAAACCGACAGGGCGTTCTTTTTTTCATTAAAAGCTGGTTAGTTTTAATTTACATTTCTTCATTTATTAATGCAATTTGGAGGCCATTGTTTTGTTATTACTAAATATTTTTAAATTATAGTTTTAATTTTTTTATGTTGTACATTTCAAAATATTTGCATGCAATTATTTCAAACTGCAAATGAATTTAGTAAACGATAAAGAATATTAATTTATTTTGCGAAAGAAAATGAATGAAAATAGCTAATTTTGACTTTAAATAGTTTTAATTGCATTTAAATGGATGTTTTTCACGATTTTTTCTAAGGTGTATAGATTTTGTTTTAATATTTTATTTTTCATTAAAAGATTAAAGGACTACTGCGTTCATTTATTTAAAAAAATCAAAAGGTTGCGTTTTGCTACATTTAAGAAAAGTAGACTCGACAATACCGGTTAATGGATCATTTAGATGAAAAATTAGAGTAAATTGAAAGTTGTATTTAGTGCCTTTCAAATATTACATACTTATTCTTCGGAATACAAATAAAATTAGCAATTAAGTAATAGATATTAAATTTCTTATGAAAACTATTTGAATTTTGAACTTTAAAAGATAAATATTGAAATATTTGCTGTGTATGGTGATTTTATTTAGAAGCATGAATTTTGTGTGGAAGCAGTTGCAAATGACAGTTTTTCTTACAAACCTAATTGTTTTTTTTTCTAGGAGTGGTTTTGCCGGAAACAGTTTAAATGGATACAATGATGCTTGCAAAAACTGAGGGCAGACGTAAGTAAATTTAATATATTTTGTAATTAATACTGAAAAAAATTGTTATTAATGTGTAGTCACAATGAAATACATTTGTAATCTTTATCTAAAACTTCCACACACTTAACATTTTTAATTCAAACCTAGGGCTTTGAAGGTTGTTGTGTAACTATTACTCATTTTGTATTATTTATTTCGATAACTTATAAATTAGTGTGAAAATGTATTAAAACTCCCCATAGTTAACGAACCGTGATAGTATATATAAATTCGCAAATAGACAGCACATTACCCAATATTTTTTTTATTAAGGGCGAATGAGATTAAATGACAGCATGTCTCTAAAACCAAAGCGCCTTTGCGAATCCGTCGGTAATTTTTTTTTCTGAGCCACATATCTCCGGCTGTATGGAATATTTTTACTACTCTTCTTTTATCCTAATGTTAACTATCTTAAATGTTTTTTGATTTGCAGGTCTCTATAATCCCACTTTTTTCAAATTGGTTCAAATATATATCTATTTTAATTTTTCAATAAATACTAGCCAATTTTAAAGTGGTATTACAGAGACCTAGATAGAAATGTAGCAAGTCAGATACATTTATAATACAAAAATAAACCTTGTTTAAAAATATTCAATGTAGCTGGATACATGGCTTAAGCCTCGGCTTCCTCGGAGTCTGTCAACAGATTTAAGCGGTCGGACAAGTGCGGTGAGTGACGTCATACAAACTACTGACATTGATTACGCTAGAGTGGTTTTGTTCGGGAGCGTTGCTGGACAACTGAACACGACCGCCAGATTAAGTTGCTGTTGAGTGCGTTGGGGAAATCCTAATGAGGAAATGATGGAAGGCAAGAGTTGTTTTACGCTTGCCGAGGAAGAAATGCTAATTGAATATGTGAGAAATCACGAAGAACCTAAATTTTCCATTTTTGATATGCAAAGACGAAAACCAAAACAACAACACAATTATTTGAGTGAGTTCGCTAGGTTTCCAGTTTCGTCTCAACGTAACGTTCCGATGAAGCGGTGGCCGGTTGACTGACGTCATCCACGTATTATAGCGGTCGCATTTTTCTGGACTCCGAGGAAACAAAGGCTTCAGAAAATACTTTTTTTCCTTTGGAGATAAATAAAGAGGCAGTTTGGTTTGGAGAACCGTTATTCAAAATTTGGAGAGTCGTTCAAAAAAACTCATTCGCCGTTAAAAGACAATATTAAACGGCAAACACACCACATAGACTTTATTCCTCCCCCTAGTCGGAGTCCCCAGAGACGGCAGGCACTGCGACCTATGCGGCTGTTCCCAGCCCGCCGTGCGATGCGATAAATGCGGCCGCCAGATTTTCTGCCTATCCTGTGACGACATGTACCACCGCCACCCGAAGAGGCGTTTCCATTTGCGGAAAGCTGTCGACACGACTACGCCCACTTCCATGGCACGCCCCGCCCTCCCTGCGAAAAGCCACGCCTTCGGGGGTGACCCGTCCAAGATGCCCCTCCCACCGCCCAGGAAGAAAAAGCCGGGCAGGGCGGAATCTTTTTTCAGTACTTTCAGAAGGAGGAGTCCATCTGCTGAGGTATTATATTATGCATCCGTTTTATGTATGTTCATTAATGTTATTGCATGGGTTTAAGCAGGGCTCGAAAAATCTCAGAAATTTTACCCGTCCCCAAGAACAGCTTGTCCAACAATGTACCCGTCCTTCTTTGAAACTAACCCGTCAAACTTTAATTGTATATAAATAGCGTTTAAATAAATAAAAATACAATTTTGTCTTATTTATCACATAAACATTTATATAAAATGCACAATGTATTAGTAGCTACTAGAATTACCTTATACATTAATAAAAGAAATACTAGGTTACTATAACAGCAACCTCATATTTATTTTAGGAATATTATAATTAAAATGACAAAGTTCAAGTTCGATGGAATGTCAATTTACCGAGGTTCCTACATTTTTTTTTAAAATGGCGTTTGTCATCTCCACAATCAAGGCAATGATTTACAGAGGTTTCTGCATTGAAATGTCAAATGTTTTTTTTTTTCAGTTAGGCAGATGTTCATTAGTGGGTTTAATGCTCCTTGTTTAAGACCAGTGCATAATGTGTTTTGTACGTAATTGTTAATTCCTTCGTTGGTACAAAAAGCACATGCACTAAGCAACTTTTTTTTTGTTTACTGATTACGGGAGCATGCGTGTCTGGATTTCTATATTAACAGGTCATTTTAGAAGTGAGATCTAGACTCTTGTAAGATAACAAAAATTTAAAATGTGCGTATCACAAACATTAATGGGAAAATGGCCGTCCACAAGAACGTAGGAATCGAGTAATTAGTTGTCCTCGGGGAATTTTCGATCGCCGAGGACGGGCGGTTTTTCAAGCCCTGGGTTTAAGTATGTTTATAATGGAATGTTACTTGCTTATTTTGTTGTAGTTTTAGTTCCGTAATTGAAAAAAAATAGTTTCATTAGTTAGAAGGCATTTAAAAAAGTTTAGAACATTGGTATACCTAAACAGACAATGAATATAATGGTGATAAATTAGTATGTAATGTGTTCCCGCCAAGTTCAATGATTGCTCCTCCCTCACTTTCAAAAGACACGCCCTCAACTATCCAATAATCTTTTCATCAAAGAAAAAAAATAGCGCACCCACTAAATGGAAAAGTACCATAATTCGCATAGCTCTTTTTAGCAATTCGCCTGTGTAGGAGCAAAAACTGATTAGTTCAAATGATTTCAAACAACAAAACTTGGAAACATTTTGTTAATATTCATTGTTTATACTAGTTGTTCTGACACTCCCAATTAAGTTAATGCATTCTCTTTTACAGGGTGGAAATAGTCCCCCACTCCCAAAGAAGGAATACTCATGGACAGACCGATTCGGAAACATTAAAAAATTCATGAGCAACCGCCCCTTGCCCCCACTTCCCCCTCAAGAAGCCAATGGAGAGGAGTCGCCACAAGGTGCACCATCTCCCTCCACTAAACACGATCTCTCGTTCATTCATAAAAAAGGTAAGTCTCGCATGTAGGTATTTGTAGTCCGCTGCATACGCAACGTCAAATTCATTGAACACTCGGGTTGGTTTTAGATTTAAAAGTTTGGCAATAGATGGCAGCACCATATACTGATTTTATTGTATACAGACATCTGACGTTGGAGGTTTGTCCATTGAAGAGCTTAGTGGAAGAACGTGCTAAGTGACAAAGAGGTGAAAACGACAAAAAAAGCTTGACCGTTTTTAGTTTGCACTTAAATCCGTTACTTTCAAACTGTTTTAAGTATAATTAACTTTAAGTTTATGGAAAAGGGAAAACTTTTTATCGTTTTATAAAGGATGGAATTGTATGTTCTTTGACACAAAAAAAGTCTTTTTTTTTTTTTTAAAAAAGTCCTTTAGGACGTTCTTCAACTTAGCTCTTTAACTGTCCATCGAAGTTGAGTGATGAATGATGAATTAATGATGAACGTTCACTTAATGATTTAGCATTAAGTGAACGTTGTTGAAACATATTTATAAAACTTTCTATACAACCATTGAATAGTTTCAAATAATTTTGCACCTTCTTGATAAAAGAACACTGTTGTTGAATTTTAACTAGCTCAATCATTACTCATCATTAATTAAAACTTCTCACTTTAAATTAATGTAGCGGTTCGCTATGAGCGCAACCTCAAAATATCATCCTCGCCAGATGGCGCTGATTTACTACTGATTTTTACGTGGCATCTAGATTATAACATATGAAGAGTACAGGGAAAGAACCACTTGATTTCTTTAGAGTCTTTTCGTTATTGTGTCTGCTTGGCGGACATTGGCGACCGGAAATCTGTTTTTCTTTCTGTTCTTCATTCGCGGTACAAACGTGTAACTCGTATCCACTGATCTCTGACGTGAATGAGGGTTGCCGCGAAAGAAAGCGAAGAAAAAAGCGAGTTACCGGTTTCTTTACACCAGTTTAGGCGATTTCTCGCTATCATCCCCGAAGAGGCTATTAAGGAAAGCCTTTTACGAAGTAAAGTGTTTTTTCCCCTGTACTCTTCATATATTGTAGTATATAAGTTGGAGCAACTTTTTTCTTTGAACACATACTTTTAATTTGACGGATACTTTTAAAAAGGATATTAAATAAGGTTAATATGAGAATAAGGCAAAAAAAAAAAAACTTTACATTTTAAAAGTACTTAAAAAGATTTTAGCTCAAATTAGTTGGTAGTTTATGCTAACACACTGCGCTAAAACGTATTTGCTAACTTCCAGTTCTAATTGAGTTTCAAGAAAATTCAGCACCCTAAGATTTGGACCCGAAATTTTAGCGATTTTCACGTCCTGAAACTTCAGTCAAATTAATAATCTGTAAAGTAATAGTTAAGGAAGATCATACCCTGGATTACAGTTGTATATATTTTAAATGTATATGGATACACTATGATAGGTGAAAAATCGAAACAAATCCCGATAACTACAAAATTTTGGTGTTTTATTTTTTGTGCTTGATTCCAGTTGATGAGCGACCGCCTCAGCTGCCCCAGAGATCTCTGAAACCGAACGAGCTGACGAGAGAGAACCAACAGACCAACGGCGTGAGAGACGTGAGTGGATGTCTATACTATTATTGGCTAATCTGTAGTGTAAGTCACGGGTGTAAAAAGTGATTACAGCAACCCCTCGTTATATCGCGCTTCATGGGGGACAAGAAAAAAAAAACGCGATATTACGGAATGCGCGATATCGCGAGCGACTTGATAAATACTATACTTTTGATTTATTTAATCTTTCAACAAAGTTAGAAAAATTTTGTTGTACAAACTGAAGCACAATATGTATTTGAAAGATAAAACTAAATAATATTAAATAACTACTTTAAAAAGGAAACAAAATTTAGAAGAACTTATTAATTGCTATAAACATTACACATTATTGCACAGATATTGCCATACTATAATATTTCACTCATTTTCTTGTGGAAAAATTCATTTTAAAATAGCTGCTTTGATTTTTATCGTAAAACTTGTTTTCTGTCAAATACGTATCAAGGAATGAAAATTTATTAACTGCATCTCACCAATGTTAGATGGGTGTAGCCACCAATATAAGAACTGATTTTAATTAAAGTAGATATTGAAAAAAAACCGGGGGAAAAAATTGGGAGACATTATACAAGGCGCGATATATCAGAATGCGCGATGTAACGAGGCGCGATATAGAGAAGGAAACCTAATAACATTTCATTTCTAGGTGAGGAACGGCACTCTGAACCACACGAACCGAAACAACGGTTTCGGAGAGGAAAACCAATGGAACAGTGGACCTCCACCAGTGCAACCTCACCCGAACACGCTGATGCGACAGCAAGGATACATGTACCCTGGAAGGTGTGTTGATGAAATACTTTTCTCTAGGTACCGATCATAGAGTTATGAAGGAGGAGTAGATGGGTCTATCAGTTCAAATGGTTTGAAGCAGGGCTGTCAGGTTTTTCGAGCTACTGCGCTTATGAGGTATCCCAAGATGCATCGCTTTAGCGGATTTTTGAGCTACTGCACATGACAACTGGCACTGAGATGTCCCAAGATGCATCGCTCTAGCCTGCTTCTTTTGTGCGTTACTGCACACATACCTGGGCCTCTCTATTCTCTTTCCTAACTCTATGGTACCGATGAGTAAGGGCGTCATTTCACGAAGGAGATGTTCGCAAGTTATGTCGTTGACTTAGTCATTCTGTAAAAGGATAGTGCTGGAAAAAGGCATACTCAACTACCGAGGCCGAAGAAGCTCTCGAAAACACGCTCGGAGACGGAAATTTTGACGTAATAGTTACTAGTGACTTTGTTCTGAAAATTTAGATAACCTGCCTTGAAACCTGTTCGGAACCACTTGTTTACGGCTGGCCACATTTTTAGTGTTCCGAATGAGTCCGAACTAGTTTTCGGCACTAGTTTCGTCAAAAGTTCCGTCTACGCTTGTGTTTGAAAAAGCTTCTCTGGCCTTGTTATTGAAGTTGGCCGTGGTTGGACAAAAACTTCTGCTAATAAGTAATGTCGTATATTTTACGACTGCTGAACGTTAAATGTGTCATGGTGCAAGTTCTCCTGCTATGTATGATGTCTATATTAGGCAGGATCATTAAAGAATTTAAGAATATGTCGCTTACAGGCTAGCGTTCTCAAACGGTCCCATTTTTTAGTTCAGATTCTCTTTAGTTCATAATACATTTGTTTTATTCAATAAAATAACCGAGATATTGTTTGTCTTTGAAGGGTGTTTATGGGAATAAGGCTTCTTTGTTTATGAGCATTTTGTACCAACCCCGAATTTCTGAAGTGATGAGGTGGTAGGAGCCATAACTCCGTGAGGGTGAAAGTCTGAAATATGTTCCGAGTATGCGCCACCTTTTCAATTCAGGCACGTCGCTGGAGGGGCATTCTCCAGGCAACCAGCAGCCATGGTAACTGCGCTATAACCCACTACAGAACTTTCAAATTCACAGTATTATACTTCTTAACTTTTTCAGCATGATGTTTTGGACAACTCAATAAATATACAAGCCATATTTGAACCCGGACTCCACTCGCTTGTTCAGAACCACCCTACTGGTTGGGTAACTTCAGATCCTGATCTGTACTGACAATGTAAATGTTACTAAATTTGACTATATAAATGTTACTAAATTTGACGATATAAGAGTCACTAAATTTGACGATATAAATGTTACTAAATTTGACGATATAAAAGTCACTAAATTTGACGATATAAATGTTACTAAATTTGACGATATAAATGTTACTAAATTTGACGATATAAGTGTTACTAAATTTGACGATATAAGTGTTACTAAATTTGACGATATAAGTGTTACTAAATTTGACGATATAAATACTACTAAATTTGACGATATAAATACTACTAAATTTGACGATATAAAAGTCACTAAATTTGACGATATAAATGTTACTAAATTCTGATCCACATTCCAACCATTTTCAGCCAAGGCTACCCGGGAGCCATGAGCGCCAGCGCCACCGACCTCCACTCCATGGAGCAGCCCCCGATGTACCCCCACTTCCCCCCAGGGTACCCCCCTCACTACCCGATGTACCCCCCTGGGTTCCCGGGGTACTTCGGTAGCTCCTTCGCCGACTTGTCCAGTCATCCGACAACCACTACAGATCAGGACCACAGCGACGATCAGTCGACCGATGGTAGTCGGCCACCGCCCTCTGGCGGGGGAAAGAGGTACCAATTCAGGAAAAGGGCCAAGAGGAGTCAGAGTGTGATGATGGACAGGATGGCATATCCAGGTGAGTTTGGGTTGTATATTTGTGTTGACTAGTTGAAGCGGTGTCAAAATGTGTAGCAAAATGTGCTGAGACTAGTTTTCTGACTTAGTTTTCAATTTCATATAATTTTTTAACTACTCAATATATAAGTATAATTTTTTTTATATGTAATTCTATAAGATTTATTTATTATAAAACAAATTTTTCAGTTTATACAAAACTTAAGCCAAAACAAAAATAAATGGTACCAAACATAAAACTATTTAGAAAATTTTGAAAACATTGGGATTAGGCTTCCGCGCCACATTCTGAGGTCAAAATTGAAGAAATGACCAACAAAATGACTTTATATTACTTGTTATACAAATATGTACAAACAAAGACATACCTAAAATTTAAGCTTAATTTTAATTTGAAAATATTAAAAAAAAAGTTTCAAATCAAAATTTTAATTTTTTTATTAATTTTATTAAAAAAAATCCTATGATTTGGTTGAAAAGAATATACTGACTTATTTGGGAAAAGTTCGATCAATGGTTTTGAAAAAAATGTAACGAAACTTTCAAAAAGAAACAAAACGAAAAAATCAATCCACACGTTTGAAAAATAAAATGGATGATGTAAAAAAAGTTTTTTGATTCAAAAATATTTATGAATTTTCCCAGATATCTTTCAAACAAAATCTTCTTCATTCCAGGCCAATTCTTCCCCTTCGGTCCCTTCCCCCCCGGTTATCCCGGTCCTTGGGGCGTTCCCCCGTTCGACCCAAACCACCCGCCCCCTTCTCCCACGCCCAATCGCGTGAGGACAAGGCGTGTCAAAAAGACGACGAGCGAAGATGACTCCTCCCCCCTCAGCCGACCTTCGTCATCTTCCGGGAGACAGAATAGACGTCCGCCCGTCGTCACTTCGTCATCTTCTGAAGATGAAGAAGCAGAAAGGAACCAAAGGGTGAGTTGTTTTGTTGTTGTTTGTGAATGATTGGGGCGGATTGTTTGTAGATTAACTATGTTCTTTGGTAGAGCAAATAAAAAAATGGCCTCTTTGTTTTGAGCGAAGATCAAGAATTTTTCTGCACTAGGATTGGCAACTTAAAAACGTATTTGATGAGCTTCAACATTCTTTTTTAGAAATATCACTCCTTGTAAAATCGATAATGAATTTATGGCACACTTCTCAAAAACAAATATAAGCCCTAAATAGCTCACCTTATCCAAAGTAGTTTTCTTCCTGGAACTAGAAATCTTCCTGGAACTAAAATCTTATTACTTCAGGTTATATAACTACAATATTTGTTATAAATCTGGAGAACTTTTAGTAATGCATTAATAAATCAGCGCCATGTAGTGTGAAGGTTATTAGAGGTACTAGTTGGTGCGGCTTACTGCTATAACAATGTACAGGGATATTAATTTTGCTCCATTTGCTCCAGAGAGGGGTAAAACTGGTATCCTTCACTAATTATTACTTAAAATGTATTAATTTGTGTTCAGTTTTGCTGTTACAATTTTTCTTCTGCTTCAAAAGTTAAATTGGTACTTTTCATTTCGCTGGCACAAGCGTTAAGACCGGCTACGACATGCGTGACATCACAAAATTAAAAGCAGTATTATAGCGGTGTTGAAGGAGGAGGTACAAGGAGGAGGCTGGGCCATGACGTCACGACTGAACTTCGTGTTTGATTGGAGCAATCTTTCGATCAGCAAAAATGTAGCGGATATTTTCAGGTTGACTCGAAAAACTCAGCCAGCAAAAGCTGCTCAAATAACCGGTTTTTGATACAGCGTATGGACGTCGCTGAATGAACGAGCTCCCGTGTGATAAGGCCTTAACTACGTATACTGTACTTTGTCGTCAGATTTATCGCCTTTTCTACTTTTCACCAAAGATTGTGTCGAGATTTGCGTCTGCAAAATTGAAAAATATTGTTACATTTTGCTGCTCCGAAAGTTGCTCTGAAGTGGATCGACACTCCTAACTTGGGTGGCAACCTAACTTGGGTAAAAACAAAGAGTAAAGAGGCAGAGGGAAGAGGTCCGTTAGTTGGAAACTCTTGTAAGGTAGTATTTACATACAAAATGATCTGAATACAATTTAACCAAAATACACTTTTCATCCCGATAAATTTGCCAAGATTTCTCAAATAATATTCTAATCTGTTAGACTTTAAACGAAATTAATGTTTTGAACATGTTTTTTGGGTGGATTCACTAATTTATTTATGAAACTCTTTGCATACGATGAAGGATCTTCTCCGTAGCATATTTCTATTTACCCAACTTAGGTTGGCAAGGAGTGTAGCAAAATTCCACCCCTGAATGTGCAACTTCAATGCGATATTAATCCAACTAAAATAACAATCCCCATTTTAGCTTCCACACTACGTTTATAACGTAAAAAGTGGAAGGTTTTATAATCGTTCTGTCTGTCTGTCTGTCCGTCACCCACTTTCAGAGAACGAACCGCAAGTCTCACAAACAAGTGGGATACGTCATTTTGAAGCAAAAAATCAGTTTAGGCTATATTCCAAATTTCATTAAAAAATTTTAATTAGAAGTTTATTTAAAATTTAAATAACTAAAAATTTAATCTAATTTCGCTTTTATTTTAAAGCAACAATTTCACAAATTCATTTTTCGAAATGTAAACTTGTGGCTACAAAAAAGTAGTTATTTATAAAAGATATCATTATCCTTTGAACTTCAAAAAAAAAAAAAAAAAAAAAAAGCAAACGATAAAGATTAATTATCAAATCTGCAGAAGAAGATTAAAGAAAATTATTAATTTTGACTTATGAAAGTTTGAATTAGAACTAGCTTAAGGCCCTGCTTGGCGAATTTGTTTCTGAGGTGTTGTTAGCGTCTTTCCTGTTGTGCGTAAATGTTGTGTGGAAGCGGTGTAAGTGACAGATCTTGTAACAAACCAACTTGTTTATTTTTACTTCAGGTCCACAGAAGAGACTCCGACTCTAAGAAATCGCCAATAACTCGGAGCCCCCAGGTGCAACACAAAAAGACATCCCAGAAGCACAAAAAAATGGACAACTTCAGAAGCTCGGATGCAGAGGACGCCAACAAACATAATGTCGCCAAGATTGACAAGCGGTCGCCAACTCCATCGCCGCCAAAAGACGTCAAGCCAGGTGAGGATCAACTATTGTTAGGGGAGAGTGTTGTGCCTTGGGACAATTTTTACATTTTAATTTTTTTCTTCGATAATTATAGTCAAAATAAAAATTTAAAAGCAGCATTTCAACACACCTATATATTCCTCTTTAATATATATTTTTTAAGTTCTGGCAGCTTGAAATTAAAAAATTGCCACTCATTTAAAGTAGAGAGGATAAACTGTCCCAAGGTACAATATGATGTTGTACCTAGGGACATACTTTATGATTCAGTCAATAGTCATACACTTGAACTAATTTGTGTCAGAAAACAAACTTTATTGTTTTTTCAAGGAAATACACAAATAAAGCTTCATAATTCAAGAATAATTTAAATTATGCAACAAAATTGCAAGTCCAAAGCATTTAACATTATATGATGATACAATATGCTTTACTGTCCCAAGGTACAATACACTACATGGTTTAAATAAAAGCAAGATAGTGGCCAATCTAAATGCGTTATCATTATTTTCTCATAACCAAAATATTTTGAAATCTTCTCTTTTAGAAGAAAACAAAATGCAGTTGACTTTTTGTAAAAATACAAAGGTAAAAAATTATATTAGAATGAGAAAAATATTTACTTTGGGGTAACGAAATATTATTTTTTTGTCACCAATTCATTAATTCAATGATGCTAGTGTTAAATTTCATTTTGATGTCTGTTGGTTAAGGCTACTATTAGAAATAAACAATGCATGAATATTGCCAATAGATTCTTAGAAATTGCCAGTGTCCCAAGGTACAAGCGTCCCAAGGTACAACACTTTCCCCTATTAGACGTTTTCTTTTCTAAGGTAGGAGGAGTAGCTGCAACCTTGGAGAAATAGCGACCTGCGTTCACTAAGATTTTGGCCCCCCGGTGGCCGAGAGATGTAAGCGACGAGCCTCACACCGAGAAGGTTCTTGGTTCAGTCCTTGTCTTAGCCATACTATAGACGCATTCGTGATGGTGGAAAAAACTCTCAAAAATTCACCGGGTAGCCCGAGTACACTACGATATGCGTGCTCGTTAAATCAGTGGAGTCGAAAGTCCTGACGGCGTTAGCGTACGATGTCGCTCGAAGTTCCGTTGGGTGCCCGCTCAGGTGTCGACTTCGTCACTTGTCCAGGGTTCTAAATTACGAAGCGTAATTGGCTATGTTAAAATTCCTAAAGGAGGCTAGAAATAGGCAGCCGGAATCGATTACATTACCCATTACCTAAGATTTTTACCTAGCGAACCACACAACTGATCATTATTAGCATGTCCTTTACGATTGTACCTTATTATTACGTCCGGCAAGTACTAGAAACTTGTTCACTAAATAATCTGATTTAAGTCAGATATACATATTATAATGATCTAATTAAATTAATAATTTATGTTTGTAAAACTCCTCGATCAATGCAATTTATTTTTACACATGCCAAACCAAACATGTTATATAGATTTCAATGTGTAAACATTGTATGAAATATTTAAAGAAAATATATATGAATATTTTAATAACAAGTACTATACTACTCTTTACTACTTATAGAGTGACTAGCTGTATGGTCCCGCCTTACTGGGAACCCGTTAACTTCGCATTGCTTCCTTTTAGAGGCATGCTTACTTGTGAAAATACACTCAAAATCAAAACAAAATTAAATTCGTGTTGGCGCATGCGCACTTAAAAAAGCAAACACCAATAGAGGAGGAAGCAGCCTTCGGGCGAGAGCATATCTCAATCAAACTAATAGAAGATGGCGTCAAGCCCCCGTTTCGTCCCGGTCCATGTATTTTCAAGCCCTGTTATGGTGCCGCGATCCCACGTGGATGACGTTTTTTTAAAAACTTATTATATTAATTAAAAATTACAATCAAATATGAAAAACCAAGCCTCAGGTGCACACGTAGGTATTAAAAGGAATCCATATTAAAAATTTCGAATTTTTTAGAGCAGTCTAAGTAGGTCTTTTGCGATCCACAGACATACACACAGACAGACTCTTTCTTTTATTATTATAGATAAATAAAAAAAAATATTACATCACTACATTTTGAATAAGTAGAACTAAAGATATAAAAAATGCCCCTGAATGTTTGCTTTGCGACAATAGGACTATCCTAAAGGAAGAACAACTTTGCCGGCACAGTAGTCAATGCATATATGATATTCTAAATTACCAGTGTCTGCCAATTTTAATTGAATTTCATGAAATTGTAATCAATTGAATTTTTTGTGTGGGGGTTAATAAGCAATTTTTGAATTTACACTTTGTTTGGAAATTAGTTTAATATATTGACTATAGAAAATGCTTTAACAGTAAAGAATTTGCATGGGTCTAGAAAACGGAATATTTCAGTTATTTCTAGGAAATTGATGGCCCCTCTTGCTCGAATCGGTCATGAAAATTAGCGATATTAATTAATTTTCAATAGAAAATTACAATTAAACAAGAAGGCTTGTAACAGAATCTGTCACTTTGCCCGCTTCCACACAACATTTTTGTTCAATCAGAAAAAACGCACTAAAAAAAGTATTACTTCTATATTAAACATTTACACGCTACATTATGGCTAGTTTTACTTAGTAAAAGTTATTATTTTGAGTCTTTTTGACGATTTCATTTCACAAATGGAGATTTTGTCTTTTTTCACACTTATTAGAGGACGTTTTTAATTAAAAACGTTTTCTGAGCATTGGTCGGTCGGTCTAAAACTACTCTTCAGTTGGAACTAAAAAAACTATGGTCTTCAAATCTGGCACACAATTTTCCTAGTACCTGTGGAACGTTATAATAAAGCTTTCGAGAAAATTGCCCTTGCGCAAGGGTAGCTGACATATAACATTATGTTTTAAAGTTATTGAAATTACTTCATAAGGCATAACCTTTCAGTCCTAATGACAATTTGGCATCATAGAAATTTTTTCTGATTGTCTATACCATTTATGATATCAAAAAGCACATCATTCGATTCTTCAATCTTTTTTCTATTAGAAAATATTTTTTATTAATCCCAATAGATATCAGCCCTATTATATTTTTCTAAATTACGATCAGAAACATGATGATGCCAAATGACATCACTGTGACTGAAAGGGTTAAATGTGTGTATTTATTTAATGATCGGTAATTCAAAGTCGTATAGTGTTAAGGTAGGCGAATACCCAAAATTCTAAAATTTTTACTATTACTTTAATCTTTTCCAAATTTGGCATAGTGATTTCAAATATAATGAATAATGCTTTTTGGGCAATTTTTTTTATTTAAATATAATTGATTTATTTTAAACGGTGTTTTTCAACTTAAAAAAGGGGTTTACGCCAACACTTCTAGCATAAAAAGTTTTACATTAATTTACCTGAAATTTTTTACACATGTTATTTCAATATATATCTGTGCCATGAACCTCTAACATCTGGTGTAAGTATACAAGTTTTTTTTAAAAAATGTCTAAGTGTAAGTTAATCGAAAAAAATCCTTTTTTTGTGATTAATTTATAACATTTTTCTTAATAACTTTTTTTCTTGTAATTTGTATGTAACTCTAGAGGGGCATTGCATGTATCAGTTCAAAACGAAGAATTTAACACATAATAAATGTTCATAGAATGAAAATTCAATGTGACAGACTTGTTGGCTTAAACCTCTTTTTTTTAGTAGAAAAACACCGTTTAAAATAAATAAATTATATTTAAATAAAAACAAAGTCCTAAATAGTATTGTTCATTATATTTGAAATCACTATGCCAAATTTGGAAAAGATTAAAGCAATAGTAAAAATTTTAGAATTTTGGGAAATTTTGTGTATTCGCCTACCTTAAACCTCCCTATTTTTTTAAACTTCAGATCTCCTTCTTAACAATATGCATTTCACTCCTGCAGGTCCATCCATCGACACCCCTGCCGAATCTACGCGTCCATGGACCCCTCCGGACACGTGGGAATGCGCCCACTGCACTTACGTCAACCCGGCCGGAAACCGCATTTGCCAGGTTTGCTGCAAGACGGCCACGACATCTGATGCACAACCAACGGTCCAGGGTTCGTATTTCCTATTGCATACACTCTTAAAACAAACGAGTGAATTTAACTCAGTCTGAGTTAATTTTCAGTGTCGAAAATGCACTTATCCTATTGGAGTGGATTTCACTCTTTTGTTTAGTTAAAACTCCGACAGGATCACTCCAAACGAGTGAATTTAACTAAGTCTGAGTTAATTTTCACTCTTTTCAGTGTCGAAAATACACTTCTCCTATATGAGTGGATTTCACTCTTACGATTTAAGAGTGTACTCTTGCCGTTTGGCAATGAATTTTTTTTAAAAAACATTTTTTTATTGAAAAACGGTTAATTCCGATTAAAGTATTGTTTTGCACCATTATATTAATACCAAGATTGGGCTTTTCCAAAATAACTGCCTGCCTATAAACGGCCTGTGCAGCCAAAAAGTCGGACGAATAATGCCCCTTTTAGAGATAGTGCACAGTATACATGCTTCAAAGTCCTGACTTTGTGTACAATAGACCCTTAAAAGTTGCGTTAGGTTCCTACTAAAGCTATCAGCTCGTCCCATGCTTGTGATTCCAAAACTATATTGCCCGTCGCCAATAAACCTCATGTAGCTCCATTGCGACTATAATTCAACCTAAACCTAACCCCTAAGTGATGTCAATGAAAACAAGTTTTGAAGAAAACGTTTGGAGTCTATAAACGAGCTTAAGACCGTAATTATGTAAGAGAAACATTTTTAAACAGTTGAAAGTATGGGGCATTTTCGTAAAAGTGGCGAGTTTTTAGCTTCTACATTAAGTTTATGGTGTAAAGAGTGCGTCCATCTTTCGTAACTCACATTCTTTTCACAGCTCTAACTATTAATACTACAGCCAAGTGTGCCATCCGCAATGTTCCGCAAAGGATCCTTATCTTGAATAAGCTCTTATTTTAGGGAATCATTGCTTGTAATTATTACAAAAGTAGTTAACATATTGCCCTTAGAGATTTTCGAAATGTCATATTCTTGTCCTCAAGAGGTCCTTACTTTGAAAAGCCCTTGACGATGATAAGTCTTTATTTTAAAGAATCATTGCTTTATAAATTCTTATTCTAGCTAATTGTAGTCAGTAATGATCTTTGAGAGGCCTTTATATTTATTATTTTTCCCTTAACGATTCTAAAGAAAGTCCTTATTTCAACGATTCTCAAAATGTTCTTATTCTTCATAAAAAGAACCGATCAAGGCTCCTGCAGTATCAGTCACACCGCAACCAGCAGATAGCAGGCCCGCAACGCGAGCATCCAATGTGAGTTGTCCGTCTCCCGAGAAGAAGAAATTGGAGGAAGAGGAATTGGAGGAAGAGGAGGGGAAGAGGAGGGACATGGCTGTGCTCAACTCGGCTTTGGACGAAGCCGAGAAGGTGAGGACATTAAGTAGAATATTAAGATTGATCGTTGACAGCCCTATATTGTCAAAAATGAATCAAAAATAGTAAATGACATGAACATGAATAACAGGAATAACATGAATAACAGGACTGGTCACACATACAGTGACGTCACATCTACGTAAGACGTTGCCTTATGCTAGGGCGCTAGGCATACATGGAGGGACAGGAGATATGAACCTTCACCATTAAGCGTTGCCATTCTGCCTCCAAGACGTAACCGAAACCATTTTCACTCATCTGTGATTGATTAGTAATGTAGCGGCCTCAGTACCCACAGTCTACCAAAAGGACCCTCAAGATGGAGATGAGTTACTTCGGGTTATATACTACTACATTCGTTGTTATTAAGAATAGTGGTAGGAACGCAGTGCTAAATCTGCGTTCTCTTCTACCGTGAGTAATAAAAATATTATTAAAATTAAATTGTGTTTTGTGCTTTAAATAGGTCGGTATTAAAAAACTATCAACAAAAAAAATTCTTTAAAAAATTCGAAACGGGAATACGTAGTTGATTTGTTGACGATTAAAAAAAATACACACGTTTTCGTCAAGTTTTACTTGAAAATAATTCTGTAATAAATATCCTTTCTTGTTCAGGAGATCAGCCGTGGCCTCGAGGAACTCCTGAAGCTCAAAGAGGACTTCCCCCCGACCAAATCGACTCCGACACCCCCGCAGTCAAGAGCCGAGTCCTCGAGACCCCCTCAGACTCCACCTCCAGCCAGCAAACCGGTCTACAAGTCGAGTGGAAAGATGCGAAACGCCAACCCAAAGTTCATCGACAAGATCACCAATGGTGAGTACGAATTTGTTGTTACTAATGCCACTTGGGTATTCCAAGCTCATCGCGCGAAGCGGGTGCGGTTCCTGAGGCGAGATGCCCATGCATGGCTATATACGGCTATATACGGAGACTATACGGTAGAAATCCGATTTGGCGCTGACAGATGCTGCCGTCTATCGCCAGCTCCGCAATTTAGACATGTCCCTGAAGGGGAAGGAAATAGTCTCCAGAGACCTGTACCCGTGGTAAACTGAGCCATGACCGACCACAGGACTTTCGGACACACAGATTTAGCGAGAGCGTTCTCCGTATGTCTCAGGACAACACAAATGAAGAGTACACGGGAAGAAGCGATTGATTCATTAGGCGGTCTCGCCCGCAACTGTCTGCTTGGCGGCATAAAACTGGTTTCTCTCTTTCTTCTTCGCTTGGTCCAAGCGTCGGGATCGCCAATCGCCTGAACTTGGTAGCTAGGAACCACAGATATAGTAGTTAAAGTACTACATTGGCATATCACGTGATCTACAACACTGACTTCATTGCTTGGGCGTCCCGTCGTTAGCATTGGAGGTCACGTGATCTGCCGCTATATTACTCTAACTATGATATCTGTGGTAGGAACTGGTTTCCTTACACAAGTTTAGGCGATCACTCGCTATCATCGCCAAAGTGGCCTGCTAAGGAAACTTCTCTGAAAAATCAATCGGTTTTTCCCGTGTACTCTTCAAATATCTTTGCCTTATCGGGATTCGAACCCGTGCCCACTAGCTTGGCAAGCGAGGGTCGAAACCACTATACTAGCTTGGTGACGAGTACGAATTCGGTTGTGGTTGTAATATAGCACACCCTAACCATATTGAACCAGTTGAAACTATCAGAATGAATGTCTATTAAAATGTAGAACGATTTGAAGCACATTAAGATTCGGCAGTTCACATCGAAGAATATTTGGAGAAATAATTATTGGTTAGCTATAGAAATGAAAAATATCTTGTTGCTGTTATATTGGTCGATTACTATTTAATAAGTGAGTACGATTCAATCATTTCTATTCGCGAGTGGAATACTTAAAAAAGTTTTGTAGTGTATGCATTTGCAATTATATGTTATTTGCAATTATAGCATAATTTATGAAGAATATAATAAAAAGCATAATTATTAAGAATTTCAGACATGAAAGATCCTTAAAAATGCAATGACACTAGATTCCTCAAATGATCCTCAAGAAGTAAATTAACGATTTTTAAGAAAGTCCTTATCTGTGAAGTTCAATAACGATAATGAATTGCTAGACAATCATAAAAGCCAATACACGTAAATAAAACGAAAATCGCTACCACCCTAACTAGATTAAAGACACTCACTTTAAAGGGATGGAAATCCAAAAAGATGGAACTAGGAAATACTCCAGCTTCAGAAACTGCCCCGACTCGGAACTGGATTAAAAACACCTTTTCTCTTGTCCAGCCATCCTGGGAACATTGCAACGAATCCCCTACTCGCCTTACGAAGACCTTTATGAGGACCACTGTCTGCAGAACCAATACCACCTAGATTAGAAGGCCGGCGGACTAAATCCTTGACGTCATATTCGTGGACCAATTCTGTGGTTTTGACCAATGATCTTTCGTGACTAGATCTTGCATTTGAATACATTTTTAAGATAAGATGAATCAAGATGCGACGTCATCTTAAGATACGACGTTATTGGTCAACAAATCGAAATTGGTCTACTAGTGTGACGTTGTGTTGCTTAGTTCTTTGGCCTTCTAATCTAGGTGGTATTGGCAGAACTCTGAAGCAGTCTATGAGACCTTTGGCCCCATATAATCTCAATCCATGGACACATCATCATCATCAAAACGAAAATCATTAACGTTCATTTGTGAAAGAATCCGTTTCTACTTTGAATACAGCATAACTAGATTGATAATCCAGGCTGTTTCACCAAAACAATTTACACCAAATGTTAATTGTTACCACAAATGAAGAGTACACGGGGAAAACCGATTGATTTTGTAGAGTAGTTTCCTTAGCAGGCCACTTCGGCGATGATAGAGAGTGATCGCCTAAACTTGTGTAAGGAAACCCTTTCCTACCACAGAGATCATAGCTAAAGTATTAGAGTGGCTGATCACATGACCACCAATGCTAACAACGGGACGCGCAAGGAGCTCCCAGAAGACCCGCAATGAAGCCAGCGTTGTGGGTCACGTGATCTACCCCTCTAATACTTTAACTACTATCTCTGTGGTTCCTAGTTACCAAGATTCAGACGATTGACGATCCCGGCGCTTAGACCAAGCGAAGAAGAAAGAGAGAAGCCGGTTTTCTGCCGCCAATGTCAGCCAAGCAGATAATTGTGGGCGTCCGCCTAATAAATCAATCGGTTCTTTCCGTGTACTCTTCAAATGTTAATTAACAAAATGTTAATTGTTACCACAAATGTTAATTAACAAAATGTTAATTGTTACCACAAATGTTAATTGTTACCACAAATGTTAATTAACAAAATGTTAATTGTTACCACAAATGTTAATTAACAAAATGTTAATTGTTACCACAAATGTTAATTAACAAAATGCCAATTGTTACCAATTAAAATTTTCAGGTCCACCTCCCAGCAGCAGATGCATCGAGACCCAGACTTCCACCTCTGATGACATCAGACGTGGTTCGACGTCTTCAACTGCTTCCGACGCTTACAACTCGCCCGTGGCCCAGAGCCCGGTGATGGAAAGGGCCGCTGGTAACGCCTTCTGGAGGAACACCAGGTCAGCCCAGAGCCCGGACTACGAAAGGAGGTCATTTGGGACGTCGCCTAGCCCGGAAATGGAGAGAAGGGGGTCTGGACCGCAAAGGAAAGGTGAGACACAGCTCATTTCGAAATATTATAATGAAAATTATCTTGGTTGGAAGAAAGGTACTTAAAGATATAAGAACCGCAGTATGGATAATTCGAACGGAGGGAAGCGTTATTTGATGGGTATAGGCAATGGTTGAAGTATCTGTGACGTCACTATAGGCGTGGTCGTTCTAGTTTTAACTAGTAAGATGCTGGGTGGTTTGTTTGTAGGGTATAAAATAACTTTTAAAGGTATTTCTGAGGGCACTGTAGATGGCGGCCATCCTAGTCGTCAATTACCCTGTATTGCAACACACCTAGCTTTGGGCATTTAGCATAAATTCACCATACAGCGTATGTGAGTTTACCACGCTACATACTCAGCGAATTTTTGACTTAAGTCTCCAATAGTCCTTATGTAGGTCTATGTAGAACGATGTTAATTCAACGAATAAGTCAAGACATCAGATTTCCTTGGAATAAGATGCGGGGTCGAGTCCCACTGCTTCGCTGGTTATATGGTTGTATGAATCTATCTATAGAATCACAGTGGTCATTTGATACGACTCTTGAAGGATAATTGGGCTATGCAGACTCCGTACTACGAAAGGAGAATACTTGTGACATTCAGGGTCCTAAAATTGAAAGAAAGTGATTTCTTACTAAAACTTTTCGCCAACATCTATCATTTAGTGTAGAACAAGAAAATCCCCATTGATAATGTTCATAATCAATCTACACATTTATGCTCGTTACAATCTTTTCATTCATTATATCTCCTCCATTTCAGGATCTAGGGGTCCTCGCCGGACCACATCCATCCACCCAGACGACTATAGGACGAGGGGCAATGACGACCCTGGTTACTTCGGAGGTCGCTCCGGTTACCTGTCGCCCTTCGAGAGGTCCTACCATCCCCCGATGCAGAGGTCCCATTCGAGAGCTTCCCTCTTCTCAGGGAGGATGACCGATCTGGACTATGGGGGTCCCATGTATAGGAGTGTGAGTCGGGGGTCGCTTACAGGGGACTATCCGGTAAGCTTTCAATTTTAAGTGACTACCATTAAACGGAGCACCTTTGATCCTTAATCGTTATATTCATCTGATTAGAATACCTGCAACCAATATTTTTGAGGAGAATAATAACGCTTCCTTTTACTGCCTAAGGCGCTTTAGTACCAGATGAGAACGCTCTGGACCAAAAGGATCCACCTTGTACTCACCAATCTTGTGACCCCGGTTGCTACTCTGATAAAGTAGTCGCGATTCTGCCCACGTTAGTAGAACCAATATCTAAGGAGTCTATATCCAAGCTTCTATCTATAATAATTCTTTTTGAAGTACTCATATAAGATTTTTAAGGCTTTCTACCTAATTGGTTGCGTTTAATGGGTCAAAAATTTTCAGTCGCTACACATTCCTAAGAGAAAAATTGCATTTAAAATGTGTTTTGTCGGACACAAAAACTTTTCTATTAATTAATAATCGTATTGAATTGACCGTATAATTTTTATTCTTTCACAGGATAATGGTTTCGGCGACTTCCACAACTTGAGGAAGCCGGCTTACTACTTGAGCATGGAGGAACTGGTCGAGCGTCGTCGGCAGGAAACCATCCGAGCTCAAGGGCTGGAACTTGTTCGTATGATCAGAGTAAGTTGGATGGCTGACTTTAACACGGCATAATTCACATAGGGTCTGATTTTACACCCATAGCAGCTTTTTTAGAACTAATGGAACATAAGGGAACTAATGGATAACTAATGGAACAAGCCCTTGTTGCCCTTGTTAAATTTATGTTGATAAATGTGGTGCAACTACTTTTGACTTGGCATCAATGCATTGATTTATGAGTAACTACCTTAACTTTGCTTTGATGTGAATGCACTTGTTTCTTTTCTTCTTGCAACTGCTCTTGATCTTGTATCGATGCAATATCACGTTTAGCAACTAACTACATCTTACTCTTAGCATTAAATTTGTTGCGTCATGGCAGGTAGGTATACATTATATTATAAATAGTATATATTATATTTATATAATCACATAAGGTGCATACACCTCTCCACCTAACATTGATGCAACTCATGTTTAGTGATACCCTATTGAAACCGCATTGCTGCATTACTAACCTGAAGCAAATCCAATTTAACTTTTATTGATGTTGCATCATTATAAGGTCCATTATTTCTCAGAATATGACGTTATATCAATACAAGATAACGAGTATTCGCATCAAATATGACGTTGCATCAACGTAACAACACTTAACCTTCCATTTCTTCCTTCAAACATAGGAGGCCGAACAACAAGGTTTCACCGCCGACGACATCCAGGTGGCGCTACAGAACTGTGCCAACCACCAGACCCCCGTCGAGTGGCTCCAGGAAAATTGGCGCCCCCTAGCGGCCGAAGTAGTGTCCCTGTGTGCAACTTACGCGCGTGACAAACGTGAGGACGACGTCGGTAGAATCAGCGACGCTGAGGCGAGGGAGGCGCTGAGGTTGCATAAAGGGGATGTGTGGCCGGCTGTTACAGAGTGCGTCGAAAGTAGACAGAGAAAGGTTTGGCATAGTATTTTAAATCTCAGTTTTTACTGAAATAGCGTCACACTAAAGCTACGAGAGGAGAATCGGTTTAGAAACAGTGGTTAAGGTGACCCAGATGTATCTTATTGACTAGAATTGTTTAAGTGATTAATTTTTTGACTACTAAATTGTTATTAAATTATTCATAAATCATATTTTATTTACGTTTAAGTTTGAAAAATCCATAAAAAATAAAATGGAGACGTTTTTCACAGTTTTTATATCTCGATAGTTGAACAACAAACTAAACTTTACTGCGAAATACAGTAGTCTGGTCACCCTACCCCCAGTTAGATTCATTCTTAAATGGTAAGGTGTTTATCACCTGAAGTGGAATTTCCAAGATTAAGGGCTTGAATACGCCCTCTAGCAAAAAATAACAGCCACATGTTCAATCCGTAGAGGTCGAATAATCGGTTCATACATCGCAGAGAAAGCATGTATAATTATTAAGTATAAGTATTATACTTAATTATACATGCATGTATAATTAAGTATAATTAAGATGCCGGTCTCGTCACACGACGGCTGCTAAAAATTATAAAGCCAACGCCAACAGTTCACGTGTAGCTCTAGCTCACTGTTATTTCAACTATTTCCAGTAACATGTTAACAATATAACAGCAAATTAACAACTTCAATACGATTTTGTCGTTTTTTAAATATCTATTGTTAATGTCATTTATTTCTTTGTTTAGTTTCTGGAACTCAAAGCTCGTGGTAAATTCAGCACGAAAGACATCACAGACGCTCTCTCCGCGAACCAGGGTGACGTGGAACTGGCATACGCCAAGCTCACCACCAAATCATCCGCCAAGCCATTCCTGATGCGGATCTGGGGAGCGGGAGAAGGGGCCCAGAACCTAGACGTCCCGCCAAAGCCGACAACTTCTTCAAAAGGACATCAAGACAACAATTACTATTCAAAAGACGATGTTTTGAGCGACGAAACGTGGGAAGACGATGAGGTGGAATGGGACGAGGAGGAAGATAATGAAGACGATGAGGAACAGCAAGGGGACATCGACGATCTTCACACGTGTCACGAAGACATTGGGATCAAGACACCAGACAGCGATCCGAGCGAATACTGCGATGCGTATGGATCCAACACTCTAGAACGAAACGTTTCATTATCAACGCCTCCTGAGAGAAATGCCTCAGTATCAACGCCTTCTGAACCAGAAGTGAAACTGAAAAGGCGAGGAAGCTTCCTCAGCAAGTTGGCGGGACTTAAAAAGAATGATCCTAAGAGATTGCCGTCGCCAACTACTAGCATCGATTCTTTGGATTCTCCAACTAAAGCAGATGAAGATAGTTCTTCGGATCAGGCCAAGTCGTACAATCCGATCAGCGTCATCAAAAATACAATTTCAGCTATTCGAGACACAGTGGGTGGTGGGTCGAAAACTGATAAAAAGGTGCCGTGCATCTCTCCTGAGCGCAGAACTATAGTTGTCAAAGGACAAATACCTCAAGAATCACAGAGTGTGGCAAGTGGGGTTGACAATGGTATAACACTTACTTCTGTAAAGCCTTTGAAAGACAGTGAATTTATCACAGGAATATCACAGGAAGTCAAAGATAAAGATTTACCCGAACCAACTTCGACTAGTCCAAACTTGAAGCAAATGTCGACTTCATCGTCTTCAAATTTGAAGTCTGAAAACGGTCAATCAAATTTAACAGGAGATATTACTGAAACATCTCACAAATCTGACACTCATAAGATAGGAACTAAACCTTTCGCAAACTCGCAAGAAACGTCTATCAAAAATAAAACTTCGTTAGACGAAGAACAGAAACCAAAATCATCCACTAATGAAAACATAATTCAGAAATCAAAAGCAAAAGCTGATGACAACATAATGCAGAAGCCTAAAGAAAGTTCACCCTATCAAACTAAAAGCCCCAAACAAAACGTAAAAGATCCTAAAGAAAATATTACAAAAGAAATCAAACTAAGTACTTTCCTTGAGTCTAATATGAAGTCTAAGAAATTGGCATTGAAGACTAAGAATGAGGACAACAAAGAAAAGTTTGAAGACAACTTAACAAAAGAGACTAAACAATCACCTAAAAGCCAAATACTTTCTGATGAAATTAGTAGTACAAGTTCAAGCTCTTCTAAAGTTTCTACACAAGAAGACACTTTTCCAATTCTACAAACTCAATCGGAACTTAACGAAAATAGAAAAAATAATAGTATTGAAACAAAAGATGTAGTTTTCCAAAAATCTGTCAAAGATTCAGATAAAAAGGTAAAAGAAGTAGCTTCAAAGGCTAGTGGTTCAAAACCCAAAACTGACGCTTCAAATAAAATAATTTCTGATACTAGAACTGAGCATATTGATGAAACACAGGTCGCTATTCTGAAAAGTAAAGCTACATCAAACTTAGAAATAAATGAAAAGCTATCTTTAAAAAATCATGAAACTTCTTCGGTTTCTAATCCAACTATAACAAAAACAGAAAAAATTATAGCAGAGTCTGTTATCGTCCATGAAAAAGATGCACTGTCCCCGAAAGAAGAAATACCATTGATAGACGATGATCACGATACCATGGAAGCCAGTCCAAAACATCATGAAGTTAGAGATAATGATTCTCCTACTTTCGAATCAATGGAACCAATTCATTCAGCTACATTTAAAAGAAGTACATCAAGTAATAGCAAGGAATCTAAAATGGATGCTCAAAAGGTTTCGGAAAAAGATGCGATAGAATCAAACGAATGCCGTCAAAAGACAATAATTTTTAAAGAAGTTTCACAGAAAAACATAATAAATGCAATTCAGGCATCAGAATTTACAGAATTAGATCAATCTACTTCAAGTGGAGGTACAGATTCTCAAAAAAGTGTGAAGAAAAACAAAGAGCTTCATTCCGAGGCTTGTATTGAAAAAGAAGATACAGTAGAACCTAACTCATCATCGACCAGCGTTCCTTTAATTCTGCCCACTGCAATACTAAAAGAAACTGTTATTAATGATACTCCTACTCTTGTTCCTAACGCTTTTGCTGCTTCATCTACTGATTCCTCTTTGATTTCTTTGCCTAATGCTTCAATCTCTTCCATTGCTTCTGAGACTAACATCTCTGCTGCAGACACACCGGATTCTTCTCTTCCAACTTTTGGTTCTGATGCTTCTATATCTATTGTTCCTTGTTCTACTGATGCTTTGACTTCCTCTATCGCTTCTATGCATGATATTAACCTTTCAAATGTTTCAATTTCCTCTGAAGATGCTTTAACTTCTACGTCTTCCTGTTCTAGTTATGTGGCTGCTAACAATACTACTTCTTCAACCACTATTTCTGAGTATTCTGTTAACGCTACAGCTGCTACACCAACTTCTAACGTCTCTACTGCTAATGTTTCTGATTCAGTTACTGCCTCTGTATGCATGGCTTCTTCTATATCACCTGAACTTACTAATACAACTTTAACAACTTCCAATACCATAGAACTTACCAGCAGCAACGCTTCTGCGCCAAATGCTTCAAAATCTTTTCCAGCTACTTCCACAACTGTTGTATCTATTCCTTCACCTGGTGATATTTCTCCACTAACTACTACTGAATTGCCTATCTCCAAAGATTCTATACCAGATTCTTCAGTTACTAATGCTTCTGAAACTGTCTCATCTTCTTCAAATGATTCTACAATCGTTTTCAGCTCTGATTCAATGGCTGCACTAACTTCAGCTTCCGTTTCCGCAACCTCTACTTCTAAACAATCTGCAGATAATTCTTTGACATCCTTTAATTCTTCCCAACTAGACTCATCGCTACTACCTATTTCTCTAACACCTACCACTCTTACAACTTCTCTGCCTGTTTCAGAAACCGCTCTAGTTTCAACTGAAACAACTACAAAAGCTCTTTCATCTTCTCGTATAGCTGATTCTCTTTCTTCCAAAGTTTTATCGGAAGTAACTGCTGTTAATTCTAATACCACTACTACTGCTATTTCAACTACTTCTACAACTAAAACTCCTCTTTCACCTGCTATGACAGAGACAACTTCATTAACATCTAACAAATTAGCCTCAAATAACGATACATCAGCTTCCGTAAAAGAATCTACTTCATTACTGACAACAAGTATTTCCCCAATAATAGAAGATAAACCAGTCCCTGAATCAGAGACGGCTTCACTACCAACAAACACATCTACCTCAATCAAAGATACAACAGCCACTGCATCAGAAACAGCTTCACTACCACCAAGCACATCTACCTCAATCAAAGACACAACATTGGAAACTGCTTCACTGTCAACGAACGTATCTACCTCAATCAACAACACATCAACAACTGCACCGGAAACAGGCTCGCTACCAACTACGACATCAACCCCAATAAAAGACGCATCAATCACTGAATCAGAAACCGCTTCAATACCAACCAACCTCACCACACCAACCAACAATGCACCAGCTACATCTTCAAATATATCTACCCCAAACAACAATGCACAAGAATCAGCTTCAATACCTGCCAACATTCGTACACAAGTCAGTCAATCTGACGAGCAGTCTTCTTCCGAATCTGACGACGATTCCTCCTCAGCCATGGTTCCTCCGAGTCCAGTCGATGCCCTGAGGCACAGATTCGAGGGCCTGGCCTCAGTCGAGGTTGGAGGTCCGGTGAGGCCCGCCAGCCCCTTCCGCCGCATGTCCTTCAGGTCCAGGAAGGAAGTCATAGCCCTGGAGAGGACTAGGGACACGAGTGTCGAGAAACCGTGGTTCACGCAGAAGCCGAAAGTGGTCGAGGCGAAGAAACCGCCGCCGAAGCGGAGCCTCAAGCAGCAGATGGAGACAGAGGTGGGTAACCATAACAGTCCGGGTTTGCTTATAATGAACCGGGACAGGCATTAGTTTTGTTTGAAATAACTATGTAGATCAGACACATTTTTGCATTGTTTTTTCGGGTATTGTTTTAGGATAGGAAATGTTTTGTTTCGTAATCAATTATAGTTATACGAGGGATGTGGCAAGCAGTGGGAAATAGCCACAACTGACCGACGTCAGCAGTATAGTAAATTTATAACAAAGCTCTTAACGTGTTTCATTATAACAAATCTAGAGTATTTAACATGTTTTTAATTATAATGGACAATTCCATTATGTGTAATTCTTGAAATGCAATTGATTATATTTTTCATCTGATCATATAAGATTCAAAAGAGTAAATATCACACCAAGTAAGCGTAAAAGATATATGAAGGATCTCGTTGAAATTCTACCTAGTTACTGTGCGCAATTGCGCTGCTAACACGAAAATGGCAAAAAGTGGAAATGACTTCACTTAGTATTCTAAACCTTCCATACATTTCAGACTTTTAAGGTTGTTTGTATACATCGCAAAACTGAACTTTTTCTCACAATCTTTCCAGCGACGAGTCCGCCAGCTGGTGACGGATCGCAAAGTCAGGACCTACCGCAAGGCCGAAATAGTAGTACAGCTAGAAGAAGCTGGTTTCAGCCAGGAAGAGGCTGTACAGGCAGCGAACGAGTGCTCCAACTTCGAGATGGCACTCTCGTATCTACAGCAGGAGTGTCTGTTGTGTGCGGGTCACTTCCCCGTGTCGCATGTAAGTTACTCTAGTACTGCTTATATGTAGTATTGTTGACATTGGCGATTGAATCCAATTGAATTTACTATCGTCAAAGGTCGCAGATAATTGGACCAGACCTTATATATTATTTCTTAGAATTGGACTGCGAGTTTTGTAACTAGATCATTCATTATGAAATCACTTCCTATAATAAAGATATCGCTCTTAACTAGTGGGAATTTAATCAAACATGTTTCTCGCAGATCTCCTGGAATATTTTCAAATCCAATTCCACTGAAAATAAAAATATGGATAACTAAACAATCGGTTTTATAAAATAAAATTTTATAGCCTTCTCTAGTTTTTAGTCACTTCTATCCTCTTTTATAAAACTAGTCATGTGACCATCAGATGACAAGTTCGGATGGACTATTTCAGATTGCGCTTGCAGTTGCATTTAGCTAAGGAAGCCATGTCGAATGTTCATGGCGGAATGTTGCATATTATTTTAAACATGCTACCTTATCTACTTTCGGCAAATATCACGGCCTACACTCTTAAAACCAACGAGCGATTTTAACTCAGTCTGAGTTAATTTTACTCCTCCAGTCTAGAAAATGCACTTCCCCGAAAGGAGTGGATCCTTTGTGTGTTAAACCTCCGACAGGATCACTCCAAACGAATGATTTTAACTCAGTCTGAGTTAATATTCAATCCTTTCCAGTGTCGAAAATGCACTTCTCCAACTGGAGTGGATTTCACTCTTTTGTTTTAAGAGTTTACTAAACTACTACGGCCGAAGAAGCTTTCCCAAACAAGCTTGGGGACGGAAATTTTGGACGTCATAGTCCCGAGTGACGTTGTTCCGAAAATGAAGAGAACCTGTCTCGGAAACCTGTTCGGAAGCGCTGACCCCATTTTTAGTGTTCGAAAAAGTTTCTCGATCTTCGGCACTGGGAACAGTAACGTCAAAATTTTCGTCTACACTCATGTTTGGGAGAGCTTATCTGGCCTTGTTATTGAAGTTGGATGTGCAAATCTTCAAATCTAATTTTTATTTTTCACTACATCGCAGTCTAAAATAATGCACTTCAGAGTTAATATTATTTTACACAAAGGGCTATACCTATCTGTCACCGTTTCGAAGTCATAACAAACTGCACCTCTAGCCCTGTAATGCATGAATTTTTTCATACCGAAAAAATATATTTGTATCTTTAATACTCAAACATTATGGGGAAAATACTGAAAAAGATTTAACTGCATTGGAATTTAAATAATTTAAATTTTTAAAAATAACCAACTACAAAATTCCAATTTTGATAAGAATGACTAGAAAACTACTAAGTATTTTTGAGAAAAAAAACCTCTTGAACTATAATTATTCTTTCAAAACATTTTATTTGTATTTAGTACTAATATTATTATACTTTGAATACTGCCAAAGACATCATTTCAAAGCAGTGAATAACTTCACTCTTTAATTTTGAATACACTTTTACTACTGTCATCTATGAGGGTTATTAGTAACTAAAACTTCTAAATGGAATGTAATAGATGAAAAAACACAGATTTATCGAGACTATCTACTTTATTGGAATAAAGTGGATTACGTTCCGTGTTTCCATATGGCAACGTAAGGAATTAGAGAGTTAAATAAGCTCCTTTTACACTCTTAAAACAAAAGAGTGAAGTCCACTCCAGTTGGAGAAGTGCATTTTCGACACTAGAAAGGAGTGCATATTAACTCAGACTGAGTTAAATCACTCGTTTGGAGTGATCCTGTCGGAGGTTTAACGCACAAAGGATCCACTCCCTTCGGGGAGTTGCATTTTCTAGACTGGGGGAGTGAAAATTAACTCAGACTGAGTTAAAATCGCTCGTTCGTTTTAAGAGCGTAAGTATTTAAGGTAGGCGAATACCCAAAATTTCCCAAAATTCTAAAAATTTTACTATTGCTTTAATCTTTTCCAAATTTGGCATAGTGATTTCAAATATAATGAATAATACGATTTAGGCTTTTGTTTTTATTTAAATATAATTTATTTATTTTAAACGGTGTTTTTCTACTTAAAAAAGAGGTTTACGCCAACAAGTCTACCACATTGAATTTTCATCCTATGAACATTTATTATGTGTTAAATTCTTCGTTTTGAACTGATACATGCAATGACCCTCTAGAGTTACATACAAATTACAAGAAAAAAAAGTTATTAAGAAAAATGTTATAAATTAACCCCAAAAAAGGATTTTTTCGATTAACTTACACTTGGACATTTTTTTAAAAAAAACTTGTATACTTACACCAGTGTTAGAGATTCATGGCACAGATATATATTAAAATAGCATCTGTGAAAAATTTCAGGTAAATTAATGTAAAACTTTTTATGCTAGAAGTGTTGGCGTAAACCCCTTTTTTTAGTTGAAAAACACCGTTTAAAATAAATCAATTATATTTAAATTAAAAAAAAATTGCCTAAAAAGCATTGCTCATTATATTTGAAATCACTATGCCAAATTTGGAAAAGATTAAAGTAATAGTAAAATTTTTAGAATTTTGGGTATTCGCCTACCCTAAAAGGCTTCATGTTCTTTTTTCCATTGTGCAGATCGTGTCGATGGTGCACTGCCCGCACATGGCGTGCCGCGACTGCATCCGCGCCTACTTCACGGTGCAGATCCGCGACCGCAACATCATGGAGCTGCTCTGCCCCTTCTGCAACGAGCCCGACATCACCGACGACGACGTGGCGCAGGACTACTTCAACCACCTCGACATGATGGTGGGTATATCGGGGATCCGAAAGTTACTCTTGAAAAGTAACTCCGTTATACTTAATATGAAGAGTACCTCTGTTACCGTTACTTATCAAGAAAAGTAACTAGTTACATTTACTTAGCATAAAGAGCAACTAGTTTCAGTTACTTAATATAAAAAGTAACTATTACAATTACTTAGTTAAAGTATTTCCGTTAAAGTTAATTAAAAAAGTGTTTATGTTACAGTTAATTAAAAAAAGTAACTCTATTTAAGTTACTTAAACCTTTATAAGGCTATGGGAAGTATACTTCCCAGCAACTTCATCAATTTTGATTAGTGCTGCCATCTCCTGATAACTTCAGAAAACACAAACAAAATTACTAATGCAGGATTCCTATGTACGATACGTTTGAATAGCTCCCAGCGGGTGATGGGAAACATACTTCCCACTGAAATAAAATGGTCTTAATAATCAAAATTATTTTTAGGTAATGAGCTAAATGAATTTCTGTTTATAAATCAATCTCAATCCCAGAAATACTCTAACGTAACATTACTTTAAAAAAAATGGCCTTATAAAGAGTTAAGAGAAAAAGTATCTAGTTATAGTTACTTAATTAAAAACTAACTAGTTACAGTTACTTAATTGAAAGAGTAACTCTGTTACATTTACTTAATTAAAAATAGAAACTCTGTTACAGTTACAATGGAACTCCGATTATCCGTGTAATTTATGAGACCTAACCATATTCGTCTAATCAGAATTTCGGGTAATTGAAATTCATAGGAGAAAATGTATATTTTCATCAACTAATTAACGTATTGTGGGGCTGTGAGATAATGGGCTAGTCAGCCCATTATCGAATTAATATAATAATTTATATAATACCCATTAAAAAATAAGGCAAAAAAAAAAAAGCTTGCACGGAAAGAAGTTTCTTTTCCTCTACATATATCAGTCATTTCGAGAGTGAAACCGAAGCTCCCAATAAAATCTCAATACACAGAATAATGAAAACAAGAGAGTTACATCATCATGAGCCTACACTCTTCCCTAATTGGGCGCTAATACTTGCTATGTTGCATCATCATAAACATTCCCATTGCGTAGACAAACGACTTTGATTATAAGCGCCTTCTGGTATTTGGGAACAAGAATGCGTGCTCTCCTATATATCTTTTAGTCACTATATACTGATGTGTAATGTGTATTTCTTGCAGTTAAAGAAACTTGTGGATCCGGACATCCACGATCTCTTCCAGAGGAAGTTGCGAGACAGGGTCCTCATGAGAGATCCGAGCTTCAGGTGGTGCTCGCAGGTAAAAAAAATCTTATGTCATCTTTTTTAGAATTATTATTTGTCTTTTGGAACGGAATCTACAAAATCTAGTAATACTTACTTCAATGGATAATTCGTGGGGTAGAAGATACAGTGGAAGAATATTTGTGGGGTAGAAGATACAGTGGTGGCCAAATTGTGGACATTTTCGAAAGTTTCATGTGTTTCAACTGCTGTTACCTGTGTGCTTGCATCTATTAAATTTCGCTCAAATACAAACATTTCAATATTAAGTTGAAGGTAATTTAATGTAGAATTTCATTAAAAAACAGAATTAAAGTATCTGTACTGCAAATAAAGTTATGCTCATTTTAGTTGAACAAACAAGCACAATCAATGGATTCTCTTATGCTGAAATTGCAATGCAAGCTGGTGGTTCAATGACTTGCAAAAATTAAAATTAAATTTCATTGCGGAGTTTGGGTTAGAAATCCTGCTCGACCATTCCCCCCCCCCCCCCAAAGATATTTTGTGGATTTGATGGCTCATGTAAACGCGCCTTGTAAGTACTAATACAGGGTGAGGCAAACAAAAGTGGACCCGGTCTAGAGATGAATATACGACAGAAATGTTGCCAAGTTTTAAACCAATACAAAAACAGGTTTGCTAACTAAAGCCATTGATCGCTTCAATATTAAGCCCAAACAAACGCTTGGCAACTTATTTGCCGGCAACTACGCTAGTTGAAATGAAATATAAACTAGGTTTGTAGATCTGATCAAGAAAAGTTCCCACTAGTGATTATTTCGGTAGTTATTTATCCTAGAGAATCAGACCTATTTGTTTTTGGTAATACAAAGTATTCTTAATCGATTGCAAGACACAAAATTTGCATTATGGGACGTCTTCAAACAATCTGAACTACGATCTGAACTCACTACTAGTCTATGAGTAGCTCTAATGTGAAACTCATCCGATCCAACCAATGCAAAAACAGGTTTCAGGCGTCTTCAAGAGTTTTTCTTGCCAAGCATTTCGACGTATTCCTATCCCTAGACCGGGGCCACTTTTGTTTGCCTCACCCTGTACAAGTCAATGTCGAGTGTCTCTAAACCTGGTTTTATCTTGTGTCCAGTGCTCTTCCGGTTTCCTGGCTATGGAGAACGTGAAGCGCCTCGTGTGTCCCGACTGCAACGCCGTCACCTGTTCTTCTTGCAGACGACCGGTGAGTGCATCAGCAAACATATTTTGCAAGTGCAAATTTTTTTAAACATATTTTGCAAGTGTTGCATATTTTATTTTATGAAGTTTATTTAAACTTTAACCCTTTCGCTACGAAGGATTTTTGCTTCCTTGTAGTATTTGATAGGAATAACATTATCGAATCCTTAGTTGTTCGGGCGTTTTGGGGCGCTTCAGTAATTAAAGGGTAAAGGGGAATGGGCACGCTGGATCGGGGGTCTCCAAACTCAAGTGCCTCAATGTTAATCCAATAGGACAAAAAACTATTTTCTCTGCCACATTTCTCCGGCTGTATTGAATATTTTTGCAAACTGATTTTTTTAAATGATTAATGCAGATTGCTTACAGGTCACTATAATCCCACTTTTTAAAATTGCTTGGAATATTTTTTGTAAAATTATTTATTCAAAATTTAAAAAAAGAGATTCCAACCAATATCATAAAGTGGGAATGTCGGGACCTGTAAGTCAGCTTCATTTATCACATAAAGTAATCCGGTTGTAAAAAAAAAATTCAATACAGCCGGAGAAATGTGGCAGATAAAATATTTTTTTCTCATTGGATTAACACTGAGGCACTTGGGTTTGGAGACAACCTGTCTAGCGCTCCCATTCCCCCCTAAAGGGGCATTTTTAGGAGAAATCGCCTATATCATTTGACGACAGTAGTTGACGGCGTAATTTCCAGAAAATTTCTAATCATTTTTTGAAAATTTTTTAATCAATTTCTATTTTTTTTTGTAAATTTTTAGATGGATATTCGGAATCTGGGGCTTCTAATCTAACAGAAAAAATATTAAAATATTGCATTATGCGTTTCATGCAACTTGTCCATTAGCGATCGGTTTCGTAATTGAGAAGGGCCAAATGGGTTGAGGCGTAGGATGACTTGCAGATTCTGTCATAGTTACAACCAATAAATAACTCTAAATAATTTACTGGACAAGAAGTGCATGTAAAGCCCTGACGCCACATTACAATTGGTTAGCTTTTCATTCCTGCAAGAATTCATGATATTTGTAATGAAATATGAAGAGTACACGGGAAAAACCGATTGATTTTTCAGAGAAGTTTCCTTAGCAGGCCACTTTGGCGATGATAGCGAGTGTTCGCCTAAACTTGTGTAAGGAAACCAGTTCCTACCATAGATATCATAGTTAAAGTAATGTAGTGGTAAATCACGTGACCTCCAATGCTAACGACGAGACGCGCAAGCAATGAAGTCAGTGTTGTAGGTCACGTGAAATGCCAGTGACGTACTTTAACTACTATCTCTGTGGTTCCTAGCTACCAAGTTCAGGCGATTGGCGATCCCGACGCTTGGACCAAGCGAAGAATGAAGAGAGAAACCGGTTTTATGCCGCCAAGCAGACAGTTGCGGGCGTCCGCCTAATAAATCAATCGCTTCTTCTCGTGTACTCTTCATATGTGATACTTACTAATGTGGTATCTCCATTGTGAATTATATGCAACGGGCTCAAACGCAATAACTAAATATTATTTTTTAAAGAATATTTGTGTTAATAAACTGTAAACTCATTATTACTCAAGTAAGGAACTTCAGGTAATCTATTATATAACGACCGATCTGTTCATTGGAAACTTTTGGCGAGCTTGAAATTTAACTTAGGTTGCTGTATCTATCCAGTAGTATGAAATACGACGTGGTATCTGGCCAACATTTGAGCAAATCAAGACCAGCTTTATATCATAAATGTTACAGATTTCAAATTAAACTTAAATTGATCCACAACCTAAAACATCAAAATAAGTTTTTCTTTAATGTGTGTTTGCAGTGGGAGAAGGAGCACCAGGGGATATCTTGCGAGGCCTTCGCCGCCCTCAAGGACGGGAACGACCCCGAGGCACAGGCGGTCAGTCTGGCCAAAATGCTCACCGAAAACGGGATAGGTGAGTAAGAGCTTCTACCAATACCCCCTGATAATTGGTTTCACCCATAGAGATCATGATAGTTAAAGTATTAAAGTGGAGGATCACGTGACCTCCAATGCTAACGACGGGACGCGCATGAAGACCCCAGACCCAATCGGGCCAGTGTTACTAACACTCTAAGGAGAAAATTTCTATGAAAAAATGAAATTTAATTATGAAATTACAAAAAATACCATATCGATGCTAGCTGCATTTTGGAATATTTTTAGTGACTGTTAGAAAACTTGAAACGCTTTTCTAGTATTTTTTTTATAAAAAAAATTAATTTTAGAATTAAATTTTATTTTTTCGTAATATTCTTCTTTTTAATGTGGCGGCAAGTTAACAGTGTTGGCATCACATTAAGAAAAAAATATAATAAAATAAAATACGACAAATAAAATTTAATTCTAAAATTTAAAAAAAAAATATTAAAAAAATACTAGAAAAGCCTTCAAGTTCTTTTTTAAAGTCGCTAAAATATTCCAAAATGCAGCTAGTATTGATAATTTTTTTGTAACTTTAGAATTAAATTTTATTTTTTCGTAGCACTTTTCTCCTTGAAGTGTTGGCAACATTGGCCCCATACCCTACCAATTTTGCTCTCCATGCGCATCCCGTCGTTAGCATTGGAGGTCACGTGATCCTCCACTCTAATACTTCAACTATGATCTCTATGGTTCCACCTAAGAACCAGTGTTTTATGTACCGTTTGTCATCGATTTCCGAAAAGGAGCCACTAAGGTGAGCTGAGGTCACGAGCGGCAAATTTAGAAGGGTGGAAATTCGGACAACTATTTAAACCCCTTCGATCGGATTGTTGTCCGTATCAGGAATCGGAATCTTTGGGGACGATAGCGAGCCCTAGCATAAATTGGTGTAAGGAAAGCGGTTTCTCACTTGGTTCTTCTCACGCTGCAAACCTGATTCACGCTAGACACCAGTCCGACGTTTGCACTGCGAGAGAAGAACCGGAGGAAAAACTTATTTCCTGTCACCAATTTCCAGCAAACAAACCTAAATACGGGAATAGTCCTAACCAATCAAGAGGTGTTTCCCCTTGACTTCTCCCAAGTATTGCAAAAACGAACAATAGATAGTGCTCAAAGGAATGATTTGCCTAGACTACAATACTCTTATATTCGACTCTACCTACTCAACTACTAAGGCAGAAGAAGCTCTTCTAATCACGATTGGGGACGGAAATTTCGACGTCATAGTTCCGAGTGACGTCGTTACGAAGATGAAGACAACCTGTCTCGAAATCTGTTCGGAACCCCTCGTTCACGGCTGACCACATTTTTTGGGTTTCGCGTGCGTCCGAACAGGTTTCCCGTACTTCGGCACTCGGAACAGTGACGTCAAAATTTTCGTCTGCACTGTTAAAAGTAATAGTTCAAGGTTGAACCAAAATACTGTTCAAATTTGCTGCAACCATGATTTGGTAGACTGTTGAACCATAAAACGGTATTTTCAAATTGCGTAACTATGGTGAGCGGTTGAACCATATGCGGGATTTTCCCAATACGTAACTATAATGAAAGGTTGAACCATAAAAAGGTTCTCCCAATGCATAACAATAGTGAAATTTGAAAAAAAAAACGGTATTCCTTACATCGTAAGCTAACGCCGTCTTGACTCTGGACCCCACAGATTTAAAGAGCAAGTCTGTCCTAGTGTACTCGGCCCATCCGTGATGAATTGAGGATTTTTTCTACTATATTCAGTAAGATCCGATTTATAGGATGACTGGCAGTAAGTGGGATTCGAACCCGTGCTCTCCTGAGATGGTTGAATCTCTAGGCTGATGTCATAACCACCAAGTCACGGACGGGCCAATTCTCAAGCAGAAGCAGCACTACTGATGGCTCCCGCGTTTGAGTAGTTAAATTGTCGCTTGCAGTTAGTAGAAGTCGAACTAATTTTTCGTGAAAGCAGGTCTATTTCCAGGATGGGATATTCGGTTGAACCATTTTATGGTGTATTTGTTAGAAGTTCTTAATTTTTCACCAATATTTGGTTCAACGTTGAACAGAAATTTTTAACAGCGTACGCTCATGTTTGGGTTAGGTTAGGTTTGAATTATCGTCGCACTAGAGCTACACGAGGGCTATTGGCGACGGGCGTCGTATTTTAGAACCACAGTCAGGTGACGAGCCAACACCTGAATAGGCACCCAACGCAACCGTTAAGGGCGACATCGTACGCAGCGTTAGGACTTTGAAAGATATTTAACGTGCACTCCCTTACACGGGGTATTATTCGTCGGACATTTTTGGCTGCACGGGCCGTTTATAGGTCGGCAGCTATTTTGGCGATGCCCGGACCCGAACCTGGGACCTTCCGCATGCTACGCTCATGTTTGGAAAAGCTTCTCTTTACTTGTTATTAAAGTTGGCCGTGGCTCTGCTGATTCTCCTCCTTCTTCTCTTCTAGATTGTCCCCGCTGCCACTTCCGGTACCAGCTCGCCAAGGGCGGGTGCATGCACTTCCGCTGCACCCAGTGCCAGCACGACTTCTGCAGCGGGTGCTCGCGGCCCTTCAAGATGGGCCAGAAGTGCGGCGTCTCCAACTTCTGCGCCAAGCTCGGCCTGCACGCCCACCACCCGAGGAACTGTCTCTTCTACCTCAGGGATAAAGATCCGGAGGATTTGCAGAGATTGCTGGACGTGAGCTGACTAGTTTTTTTTACATTAAGCACTGGTTTGTAAGAACGCGAAATCGGCTGCTAAAGCCTTGGTTTCCTCGGAGTCTGTCGCCAGAAAAATGCGACCGCTATTATACGTGGATGACGTAACCCTACCGGCCACCGCTTCATCGGAACGTTACGGTGACATGAAACTGGAAACCTAGCGAACTCACTCAACTAACTCTGTTGTTGTTTTGGTTTTTTGTCTTTGCATGTCAAAAATGGAAAATTTAGGTACTTCGTGATTTCTCACAAAATTAATTAGCCTTTCTTCCTCGGCAAGCGTAAAACAACTCTCGCCTTCCGTCATTTCCTCACATTTTGAATTTTTGGCAAGCACACCACGCAACAGACAACAGCAAAAAACGTTGTCATTAGGATTTCCCCAACGCACTTAACAGCAACTCAATCTGGCGGTCGTGTTGAGTTGTCTGGCAACGCTCCCGAGGAAACCATACTAGCGTAATCAATGACAGTAGTTTGTGTGACGTCACTCACCGCACTTAAATCTGTTGACGGAAACCGAGGCTTAAGTTGTGCGTTTGAACCCCCGCTTTCTCATCGGTATTATTTTTGTCACTACGTCATAATAACGCTGATCTCGGCGTTCGTAAAACTTGAATCAGTTGTAGTTTGATTAAACTCTTGCGACCTAGAGTCCCCATTTGGGGACATTTTTTAAAACCTCCCCACTAAACAATTAACAAATTAAGTAGTTCCGAAATCGACCAAGTCCGATACAAGAAGATCCAAATATCAGTTTTCAGACTTTGAGTACAGGTATCAGTCATTTATTTCGATAAAAAATGAAGTTGAACGCGAGGGTCAATACGATATTAGATTTTTAAAAAAAATCAAACTTTTCAAAAAGTTCTTTTCGTAGTCAGTTATAAAGGCATTTTGAAATAAAAACAATGATAAATTAATCTGTTAACTACAAATAAGTGATACGACCATTTGTTTTGCATTTATAGTAGTTTGTGTGCGTACTGCGCCATGTCAATTTTTATTCGTTAACTATATTTTTTCCAATTTTGTATGACATAGACATTGCATCTGATAATGAAGATGTTTCTTTATTCTAGTTGAGTGATGTTCCGTACGACCGAGACCCCCCTGAGGGGGAGGGGGGCAGCACCGTGTGTCAAGTGATGGAGCAGAAGGAGACAGCGGACGGAATGCAGGACGACTGCTGTGGAAAAGAGGTCGAACAAGGGTTCGCTGGGCTCTGCAGGTAAGTTTGAACCACCCTACTTTGGAGAACCGACTTTCTCAGGAGTACCAAAAGTCAATTTTTGTTACTGAACTTGTTCAAAAGTTTGAAACTTTCTAGCTTATAAATTTCTTTAACAAAAATATCATTGGCAAAATGACTAACTTTCGATTCTTGCACTGTTACAAACTTTTATATAATAAGTTTTTTTTGTCAATAAATACGAATAATTCATTTAATTAATTTATGAATGAGCCTTTAAAGTATTGAAGCCCATTCGAGGAATTGGGAACCAAGTTGGTTAAGCATTAGCCTTTACATACTCCGGTTGAATTCAGTCATTGACGATGCCTTCTCTATTTTTTAAAAAAATCAAACAAAATATGTCCGAGATCATACTTGTTTCAATGTTGACGCAGCACGATGTCGCTCTTAAAAGATGCGTTGGGTGCCATTTCAATTGTTGTGATCATCACTAAAAAATTATAAGGCACGTCACCAGTAGCAAATAAGTTACTTAAGTGTAATTCTATCCAACTATAACAACAATACAAAACTTATTAATAGCCCTCGTGTAGCTCTAGTGCGACGATAATTCAAACCTAACCTAACGAAACTTATTATAATTTTGATGGCTTTGGGGGTGCCAAGTCTTATTATATCAAAGCTGGCTATGATGGCAACGTTTGTATAAGATGATTTATACAAACGTTGGAAAACCTTACTACATACCACAAAAATCCAGACGGCATTAGCATACACTCTTAAAACGAACTAGCGATTTTAACTCAGTCTGATTGATTTTCACTCCTCCAGTCTGGAAAATGCACTTCTCCTTTTGGAGTGGATCCTTTGTGTGTCAAATCTCCGACAGGATCACTCCAAACGAGTGATTTTAACTCAGTCTGAGTTAATATTTACTCCTTTCCAGTGTCGCAAATGCACTTCTCCTACTGGAGTGGATTCCACTCTTTTGTTTCAAGAGTGTATAATGTCTATGTTGCATTGGGTGCTGACTAAGAAGTCAACCTCGTCACTTGATCACGGTTGAAATTTTCGTGGTTTACGTGGATGCGGTGAAGTTCCACTTGGTAGAAAAAAAATCTAAAAACGTTTAATCTAACTTAAATCTTAAATGTTTTAAAAGCTAACCCTACAGTTAAGCACAAGCGGACGAACAGATTATAAAGTATGTAAAATAGTTCAGCCATAGAAATCTTACCATTCCCAATCTTAAACATTACAAATCATTTATTAGCTGTGTTGAAACCGAAACGTTTCCTTCCACAGATTGCACTACGTGGAGTACCTTGGCCAGCTGGAATGATTAACCCTCTAATGCATACTGTTACCGTTTGGTAACAAGTTACATAATCCACTTTATTCTATTAAAGTAGACCTCAATCTTGACAAATTTGTGTTTTTTTCATCTATTACATTCCATTCTGAAGTTTTAGTTAATAATAAAACTCATAAATGACAGTAGTAAAAGTGTATTCAAAATTAAAGAGGGAGGTTATTAACTGTTGTGAAATTACGTTTTCTGGCGTAAGTCAAAGTATAATAATTTTAGTACTAAATACAAATAAATTGTTTTGAAAAAATATATATAGTTAAAAAGGGTTATTTTAAAATATATTTAGTAGTTTTCTAGTCATTATTATCAAAATTGGAATTTTTTAGTTGGTTTTTGTCACATGGAAATTTTTTTTTTAAATTGAAATTATTTAAAACCTAATGCAGTTAAATTTTTTTCAGTATTTTTCCCATAATGTATGAGCATTGAAGATACATATATATATTTTTGGGATGAAAATAAAAATTCATGCATTAGAGGGTTAAGTGTGAACGATTAAACGATTATAGTTTAGCCAAATAAACCCTCCCATTCCCTACCCTAGACATTACGAATAAATTATTAGCTGTGTTAAAACCAAAACCTTTTCTTCCTTAGATTGCACTACGTGGAGTACCTCGGCCAGCTGGTGAACAAGCACAAGGTGGACCCGATCCAAATCTTCGAAAATGACGATTTGGAACTGGTGTTGCGACGCGCCAATATTCGGCTGCCCCCGCGGCGGTACAGGGAACCGGATGACTCGTACAGGACAAAGCTGGTCGACGTGAGTATTCGATAAAAACATTTGTTTTGAATTATTTGTGTTTATAAACGAATAGATTATAAAATGAATTAAAAAAAAACTCGGGTTGGCTTTAAGTTATTAGTTAAAATAATAGATGGCAGCACTTTACATTTATATGTGGAACTTTGTTAGCATGATATTTCGCTTTTAAAAAAAATTAAGGCATTTTGTTAGCCTGTGAATGTATGAAACCATTAATCAATTTGATTTACGTGAAATAGCTTTGCATGTCTATATCGTAAATATTTTTGATGAAATTGTAAATGAACTATTGGTAAAATAAGTAATTCTCTTTTGCCTTTTCTCATTTGTGTTTTATGTATTGTTTTCAACATTGCATTGTTGCTTCTTATTTCTGTGATGTATACTGTATAGTATTTTACTATAAGCCCAAGTTTCCCTGGGCAAAATAAATTGTCTCTCAAAATATGCAAACAAATTATTATTTGTTACAGATTTCAACTGTTAACTTATTGAAGGTCAAAATTTTTCTGTCGGTTTTCATGAAATTCGGTTGACGTGAAATATTCGAGTGATTCTTTCAAGATTAAGATAACTTAGTTCGATTTCTACTGCAAAATTATCTAAACACTCGGGTTGGTTTTAGGTTTTAAATTTCGATCATAGATGGCAGCACTACAAATTGATTTCGTAAACAAAGTCATATGGTAAAAGAGACTTGTCAACTGACAACCGAAGTTGTGTACCCTTGGCATAATAATTTGAATGAACATTGTTAATACGTATTTAGAAAAGCTTAAATACAACTTCTGAGTAGTTTTGAAATATTTTGTCATTTATATTTTGATAAATAAACGTTGGTATTGGGAATTTGACTTACTCAATATTTACTTATTAATAACTACTTGGTAAAATCCGTATTTTAAATTCTTAAGTTTAAAAAACAATTGAAACGTATGAATTGAATGCTGGAGTTGTCCGTCTGTCTGTACGTCCTTCCTAAATCGTGTTTTATTCAGTTGGCTCAAAAAATCCTTATTTTTCTGTAAGAAAGGTAAACACCAGAGTCTTATCTTTTACACTTTTTGTCGGTTTGTTTGTACGTACAAATTGACATATGAAGAGTACACGGGAAGAACCGATTGATTTATTAGATGGACGCCCGCAATTGTCTGCTTGGCGGACATTGGCGGCAGAAAACCGGTGTCTCTCTTTTTCTTCTTCGCTTGGTCCAAGCGCCGGGATCGTCAATCGCCTGAATCTCGGTAGCTAGGAACCACAGAGATAGTAGTTAAAGTATTCGAGGGGGAGATCACGTGACCTACAACACTGGCTTAATTGGGGATCTTCTGGGAGAAGCTAGCGCGTCCCGTCGTTAGCATTGGAGGTCACGTGATCTTCCACTCTATTACTTTAACTATGATCTCTGTAGTAGGAACGGATTTCCTTACACAAGTTTAGGCGATCACTCGCTATCATCGCCAAAGTGGCCTGCTAAGGAAACTTCTCTGCTAAATCAATCGGTTTTCCCCCTGTACTCTTCATATGTGTACCTATCTGTTGAAAAATTATGAATTTAATTATCACTGAAATTTATATTTTTGCTATTTAAATCGCTGTTCCCTAATCAGTAATAGCATGATAAACATTACATAGTTAAAAACAAGATTTAAAATATATATTTTGCTATTTAAATCAGCATAGAACGGCACATAAAGTGCAAAGCAATGTAATTCCCTTGATTAGATTTCTTCTTTCTCCAAATCAAGGTTTTACTATTTTTTTTAAATCGTGACTGCATTATAATGTGTCAACTATTCTGCACTAAAGTGGTTAAGAAATCAAGTATTAATTATTGGGTTTATACTCGGGCCAAAATCAGTACTAAGAGTGAAGCTTAGCCGTTTCACAATTTAATAAACGATAAAAAACAAACTAATATATATATTTAATTTTAGCTAATCCATGAAGAGCTGCCCTTAGACAAGATGGATGGTAGCTGATTCATTTTCATCAGTCCTCCAATTTCATCATATATTTGACGAACCACCCACAAAGCGAAAAAATACAGAGAAGATCAAGCAAGTCATTTCATTAATTCTATTTCTGTGGTGCATTACGCGGCAGAAAAAAATTGCCCTACGCAAGCTTGTCAATAATCTCTCAATATTAGTCACAATATCCCACGCAGCAAGCCTAATCGGAGAATGGTTGGCCAATCATCGATTTCGTCGGCAAGTGATCGGAAGTTTTTTTACGAGGTCGGGAAGACGTCGCGCCAATTTATCACTCCGACGTCTACAAAAGCCGGTCACTTTGAGAGATTAAATCGATCGATAACCGACTATTGGGGTCGCAAAAAGGGTGATAACTGGTTGTGTTTTGTACATCGGCCCCATGTGCTGCCGATTGCCAATTTCGATCTCTTGCCGACTACCAAAAAGCTTCGGTAAGTGGTCGCACATGATTGGCAAATAGTCGCTTGCCAAGGACGAAACGCAGCCGCTGCGATGGACATCGCCAATCCCTTTCCGACGCGTCGGCTCGATGTCGCAGTACTTTTTTGCGACGTTTGGCCGATGCTCGATGACCGATTATTTGCTGCTAGGGATATTGGTTCTACTGAACAATTCGAACTAGACAGAGAGTGTTTTGTTTGTGGGAAAGAAGACGATGCCTGCCACAGCGGTGACATCAACATAAGAGTGGCTGCTGTAGTTAGGGCGAATTAGCTGCCGGTATGAGAAAATGTTTGATGCAGTTGTGACGTCATCGCAGGTGTGGCCGTTTCAATCGTCCAATAAGTAGACAGTCTCGGGACAGCCTCGAAGATATGTCATCTCGCGAGCCTGGTGCACGCAAGGTATGGGAGCTGAGGCCTTTAAATTGCCCTGGGTGGTGAACGGAAGCTTTTTATAACTGGTCAAAACTACGACTTGATAAATGCCTTTTGTATGTAATGTTACAAATTGAGGGTAAGTGACTCTCTTATAAATATATTAATACCATGAATCTAAAAACATAAAAACTTTTTGTAGCCCTCTGATCTTAAGAAATCCATAAAGATTAGTCCTTTATAAAGAAGTATTTACTAAAACAAGAGCGAGCTCAAACTCTTCAAAACGAATGTAGACTATTCGATGTGAGTGTTTATACATAATAACAATACAAGTAACAATATTTAACAATATAAGTTGCATCAGATTGATTAGAGATAACAATATAAGTTGATTTGATCTCGAGTCTTAATCGATTAGCAGAATGTCCTGCAAAAATTTTAGAAATATTTTATACATGCACAGAAAATGAGCAATTATTGGTAATAGTCGCTATTTCTTTTAATCAATTTTTTTGCGCCAACATTTGTACGAAATATATTATATTCAGTTTGCCAAGTGATGATAATTTTTCATTGATTTCTTTGAATGCTCATGCCTTTAAATAATTGATAAGTTATTAGCAGTGTTGGGCATTAATCAATTAATTTGTCAACTACTTTTTTTAGTCAGTTAACTACATTAATTACCATTAAATTAATCGCGCTTGAACTCTTGATTGCACCTTGCAATTAACTTTTTTGTTAGTTTTATTTATTTCATAAAATAATTAAGTTTATGTATTGAAACGAAATGAGTAAAGATTCAGGAAAATTAAGCTGGAAGTCTTAGATTTAAGACGGGTAAAAAAATTATAATTATTATATTATTTTTAATTAAAATTAACAAAACAATTGAAAATTAACTGTTAATTGTTACTACAGCAGTTAATAATTAAATAATTGTTGTTTGTAAGTATCCACAATTACAATTGATGAATTGTTAGTTGTTGTGGTTGCATTTACCAATTAATTGTTAATCTTTAATTCTTCTTGCATTTATTTGCCCAACACTGGTTAGTACTTAAAAATTTTAGCTTTTATGAGGAAAATATTTTTTTAACAATCTTTTTTTTTAAATGGATGTTTAAAATCAGAGTGCAAACTTTGTTTCTTTGGATTCATTCTGCTTACCATAAAGCTTTTACTTTGAAAACTATAGCTTCTTGTGAACAAATTAACCCTTATGTAACTAAATGTAGACCTCGAAATTAAATTACAATGTAAAATATCTGGGAATATTGAATATTCACAAGCAAAAGAGCAAGTAAAAAAAGAGTTATAGTAGAACAAGTGATATTTTGTAATTTTATTGTAAATCAGTGTTTTTACTCAATATAGATTGTGATGAAATGTTATTTTATTGGAAACGTGTATAAATTATAGTATAGTAAAGTTTGTTCATGTTTACTAGAGTATTTTGTTACTTTATTAATACAAAAAAGATTCAACACTAATATTTTAGTTATTATTAATAAACAAGAACTTTTAAACTAAAATATACAGAAATATGTAGTTTATAACAAGTTTTAAATTAAGTTTTTATTCAAGTCAAGTATAACAAACGATTTTATCGAAAAGTGTTACCCTTTTTAGAAAAAATATAAATTTATATCAGCAATCATAAACATGTAAGTCAATGATTTATAAGAAACCAATCCAAATAAAATTATAGACAAATTTTATTGAGCTTATATCATAGAAATTACATAAATCGAACATCTAGTTTCATCTGAAAATATATAACTTTGATACATATGTATTAAATCACCGGTAGCTCCTTCATTTTGACAAACACTCAAAAATTCTCTCTTCCGATATAATGAATAAATATATATATTCTTTCATTTAAATGCATAAGCCAATAAAACACTTATATGCACGATGCCCCTTTTTTATACATCTATTAATAAAAAACATTTCAAATAGCACAATATATCAGTAATATTCTTCAAATATAAAACTCAAACAAAAATCAAAATTTTCCAAAATACCTCCACACCATTTCTGTACAGACCAACACACAGAGAGAAATAGAAAAAAAGTAAATAAGAACATCTAAGCTGGTTACACACGCTAAGATTCCGGTAATTTTCGCCGCACTTATGAAGAATGATCATAGTAGTAAAGTTAAGTCAATTAGCCCTTCACATACAAAATAAACGAAAACAGCACTTGCGTTTTTCAATTAAATAGTGACAATGGAAGACAGAAAACTTTTCCACACTTCAAATGCACCATCATTACTTTATTGAAAACCGCAGGTAAAAACGTGAGTGCGGTTTATCTGCCGTCGCATGTGAAAGGCTAATTGACTTAACATTACTACTGTAATCGTTCCGAACCGTAAATGCGGCAAAATTACCGGAACAATTACGTGTGAAAAGAGCCTTATGAGTTTGTTAAACAAGGTTAGTTTTATTTGAAGAAGGCAGAGCAAAACCAGACGAGTTCAAATTACATTTGATACTGACTCAAGAAACACATGAAAAGCCATGACTATGTGGCCGATTCGTAACTGATTGGTCCATGTTTATACCTGAGCAATCAGTACTTATTGTTTTTTTTTTACAACTTCTGAATATGATGCCTTATGAAAGTATATAAAAACGCAGTAAACGTGTTAGCAAACGTGCAGTAATAATAAAAAAATGGTCCTAAATCCCAGCAGAGGAATTATTTGTTCATTATAAAGTGAAAAATTAAAAACGAAACAAGGTTTTTATACTGGAATGCTATAAAAACACAAGGGTTAACGAGGAACAATTTTCATTTCAATTGAGGAGTTTAATTTGAATAAGTAAAAAAAATAAATTTGTTCATTTTTTCCTACATTTCCAATAAAGTGAGATCAATGTAAAAAAAGTGAACCAATTGAAAAGGCAATTAAGATAAGGTAGATATCATTGACATACTACTTGAAAAGGATATCTAAAAAAATTCACTTGTTAAAAGATTGAGTGAAATTTGAAAAAAAAAATTGATTTTAAATATTTCTTAAATTACAATTAGAATTAAGAGGCTTGATCTATTTTAAAGGGAGTTAGAGAAGTTTATTAAAAAAAACCTTCATTTCAGAAACAACATTATTACATGAACCTAACAAAGTGACAGCACCAAAAGGTTTACAAAAAGAGCCTCTCAATTCCAACAAAATTAATAGAGATAATTTTGTAAAAATGAACAATGAAAAAAAGATGGTATTATTCCCTGAGATTTGCAGATCTATCTATATGATTGATTTGTTTTGATTAAGTTATTCGAGTGAGCAATGGACTTACTACATGCAAGTAAATGATACCAAGATCTTAAGTTTATATAAAATCAAATTAAAAAAAATAAGTACTATATGTCTGAAGAATGAATATCCATTAGTAAAGTGCAAGAAATTTAGAAAACTTCAATTATAATCAAGAAATATTGCCAGGAAGTCATCTATATGATGGATTTGGCAAATTGAAAATGGGTTGTTATTACAAATGTCTTCAGAGTTGTTTCTATTTTATAACATATCGTTTGAGGGATATTTTATCATCAAAGAGAATATTAAATATTTAATAAAAAAAATTATTAAAAATGTAAACATATTTGGAATGAAATATTGAATGAGACATTGTTTACTTGTACAAATAAAAACTTGTCAATATAAAAATAAATTTGTGGAATACAGTGTATATAAAATTAAAATCTTACAAATTTTTAAAATAAATCCTGAGACCACATCATCACAGACCAAAAATTTCGAGAATTTTTTTAAGTAAAAAAAATCTAGATACAACTTTTTTATATAGTTAAACACAAGGTTTCCTTTTACGAAAGTCATGACCACGGGTTGAGCTATAAAATGCGTGTAGCAATCAGATGAAGACACAATAAAACGGCTGAAATTTTCTCTTCATCCAATTGCTTTGCACGTTTTATAGCTCCGCCCGTGGTCGTGGCTTCCATGCAAGGAAACTTTGCGTTTACCTATAGTAAAGCAATTTCTCAACAAAAAACATATCTGTAGTAGGCAGGTAAACCACAGTAACCAGAAATAATTTGTGTTTCAGTATAATTTCTTGCGGGTTAACCCTTTCAGTCCCAAAAATTTACTACACTACAGAAACATCTGATATTCACAAAATAAGCTAATTTTAGGTCAAAAATAAGTGTTCCAAAGAAAAAAAAATCATTTTAATTTTTTATATGGTTTTTGAAATAATGCCAAAATTTTTTAACTGTGGAAAACAACAAAATAAAAAATATATATATATAACCTAAAAGCACTTCAAGTTACATATTTTAAGGTATCTGACCACATTATTAAAACAATTTTAGTAATTATTTCAACCGAAATAGTTTAAATTGGGTTTTAAATATATGGAACTGAAAGTGAACTTTTCAAAAATCAGGTGAAACGCTTGTTAGCTATTTTCTAAATAAAAATAAATAGTAGTTCTGACTTCTATTGAGATCAATGAAAAATATTGTAGAATAGAACAAAGTGTGAAGAATCGAATGATGTGTGTTTGGATGTCATACGGGACATAAACATTTGGGGAAAAAATATAGAAAGTGATGATTCCAAATGGCATCACTGGGACTGAAAGGGTTAAAGTAATTGAGTTCCTACAACAAAAGTACAAGTCATTAGTCTGGATACAGCAGTTTACCCGCTCACAGTAAATATAGCATAAGTACTTATGTTATTATAAATTATGAAGGCAATACAAAATGTTACCTTTAGTTATTCCTACTCTGCTACAAATATTTTTACATTGATTCTATTGATACTCGTTAATTAACATCAAAGCTTTTTCTCATTTCTTTTCGAATATAGTTTACTCTATAACTTAAAAACAACAAAATACATATAATTTGTGTATGAAAAATAACATGGTTAAATAATAATTTAGAGAATTGCACTAATTTAGAAAAAAAATCTTTCATAAGGCACAGTGTTACAATTATTCTTTTTTTGAAATTGAAATTCCAATAAAAAATTGTTATTTCTCTTTTGAACTATCACCATTCAAAATTTATGACTATAATTTTTCCTAAAAATTAAACTAACACTTTTAAAAAATAGTTAGAATATCAAAAGTGTTTTTAATACTACTTGTAACCACTGTGTAAAAAAAATAAAACAACATCCCTCAATAAAGTAAAAAAAATATAAATATTAATTAAATGAAACTATTTTTATAGCAATTTTTTCCGAAAATTGCTATTTGTAGTTTAAACCAGCACAATCTAGTGACAACACTTAAATGTCAATTTTTACCAAACTAAAAAATTATTCAAAAGAACAAAATAAGTTTTGATCCTAGTTTAAACTAGAAAGAAGTTGTGAAAAAGAATGATACATAAAAAAATTCTCAAAAACAAGTTTACCAAATTTTTTCTTAGGTGCTCTTAAAGTAATGGTGTGCATTTTGATGCAATATTTGTGATGATTGTCATATTACAAAAAGTTCAGTCATTTGTTACATAAAATAGAAATCTATAAAAAGCATTTAACATAAAAAAGAAGTACACAAGTCCTTGCACTTTAACCCATTGTTGTCCAAACGCAAATAAACTCAAACTAGGTTCCATCACCAGCGTTATTAGTTGTCGGTAAAATGGAAAAACTATGATATAATTGCCAGTCTTGATTTGCATTAGGTTGCCGATTATTGAAAATGCCCAAAATGTAGTAAGATTTCCCCTTTATATTCAAAATAAAGAAGTTTTCCCCCTTCATATTCAAAATGAAGGAGTTTTCCCCCTTCATATTCAAAATAAAGTTTTCTTCCTTCATATTCAAAGTAAAGGGGTTTTCCCACTTCATATTCAAAATAAAGGAGTTTTCCCACTTCATATTCAAAGTAAAGGAGTTTTCCCCTTCATATTCAAAGTGAAGGAACCTTTAGAATGGAATCCAATAGGCAAAAGAAAAAGAAGGAAGCCAAACACAAGCTGGCGTAGAACAATCAACAAAGAAGTAAAAGAGCTTAATAAGTCATGGGGAGATTGAGACTGTTGAGACATGAGATTGAGACTGTTGCTGCCAACAGGGTGAGGTGGCAGACCATGACGGAGGCCCTATGCTCCATGCTGGAGTGAAAGAGGTATAAGTAAGTAATAGGTATAGTAACCCTAACTTAAATTTTCAAGCTCGCCAATGAACAGACCGGCCATTATATCATAGCTGTACTGGTAAAATCTTCAAACTCAACTCAAAATCCATTTCTTTCACACTAGGACCAACTCAGTCAAGTGGACCTTAAAGGGATAATTATGAATGTAAACCAAAATGCTGAAATAACAATACTCTTCCAATAAAAAAAATGTCTTGATTTAAATAATGAACACATTCTGTTACTTTATAATATATCTATAAATATCAATATTTCTAAATTCTTTCAGCATGACTTGTTTTCATATCACAATGTTGAAAATATACATCTTTCTGATATTATAAACATTAAATGTTTCCAAGAAGGGTAGGCTGGTTAAAAATGTACATAGCATTTTTGATAAGAATTGGTTGAAACATTCATGCTTTTGATATTTGGTTTTAAGTTTTGATTTAAAAGTTATAAAAATTAGTGAAGTTATTTCGACAGGTTTAAAAATAAACTATTAATAAAATGGTACCTATATGAAAACAGCAAATTTTTGCTGTCGGAATGTGGCAAACTAATTGATGAATGATATGTTTAGAAGATTACAAAGTTGTGCAAATTGGAATGTACATAACTTTCTTTTAAATATTGTAACATGTAATGAGACAGCATGCGTCTCGTAATGTCTTGCTCTAAAATCGATTACATACTTTTCATACAAATATATGCTAAAAAGTATGTTTTGCAAAGTAATTTTTTTTTTAAATTATGTTTTATTGTTACTGAGAGACACGCCTTAGGCGCTAAATATACACATTTTTGTGCTATAAATGCTAAACAAAAGGCCCTATCAATTATTTGTAAGTTACATTTCATTTTAACATTGTTTTTAATGCAAAATGCCTTTAAATTAACTATTAAAACAACTTTTTGAAAAGTTTGGAAAAAAATTCAATAATTTAGTTAAGAACTCTAATATCGTATTGACCCTCAATCAACTTCATTTTTTATAGAAATAAATGACTGACACCTGCAATCAAAGGCTGAGAACTGATATTTGAATCTTCTTCTATTAGACCAGGTCAATTTCGTAACTAATTAAATTGTTAATTTTTTTGTGGGAAGGTTTAAAAAATTCCTCAAATGAGGACGCCAGGTCGCAAGAGGATAAATAAAGAAATTCCTACTTTGTAATCGGACACAGTACCTAGATAAAGCCTACCCTTCCATTTTGCATAATAAAATTTCTCAATCATTCATAAAAATTGATGAAATATGCATTGGCTTAGGTGATGTTAACCACTTGAGTATCATCCACATACTTTTGATGTATTTAGGTTAAATATCTAAAAAAATGTTTTTCAGATTAAACAATTATCCTCAAACAATGTACCAATCAATGGCTTGTTAGAGATTGGCGCAATTTTCACCAATACAATGCATTTTGAAACATAACGTTTTAATGGTTGGACCGAAAACACGAAATATCAAGTCACATATTCAGTTTCACCAGAACAAATGAACAAACTGTTAAAAGGTACAACCTTTCATGAAAAACGATGCCCGAATAATTCCTTGAATGTTCCCAAACAACTTGAAACTAAATACAATGGATTCCTAAATACATCAAGATTTCAACCAACATATGTGGTTTCACCAGAATAAAACATCGAAGCAATACATTGATAAGCATATCAAAAACCCTCCAGAATTTTGCCTCAACAAAGGTATCAAAAACATTCTTACAACATACTGAAACTCCACCAAACTATGCTTCAATACACAAAAGCTTTTGGAAATTTTTCCACCAAATATTACGGAACATTTATAAAACCCATCATGAAGTGTTCCGACACATAAAAAAAAGGCTTACGTAATTTTACGACTCATCCTATTGATTCTCATGTACGCTCCTCCTATGCAACAGAACTTGATACTCCTGCCTGAACCGTAAACTACAAAGATGGCACCTGAATCTCGTGGCATGGTGGCACCAGAACAGGTGCCGAATGTAACTGGCACCAGACCTGAAGGCGATGGGTGTTCCGTGACCCATGAGGCAGCAGCGCCCTCTAGCGGGAGGTACTTTGAGCAATTTGACGTTCCTGATGGATGTGATTGTATCACAGATAGAGTCTTTCTTCTTCTTCATATTTCTGCAGTTTGATTGGCTACTTCTGGTGACGATCTGTCTTTGTTTGGGGAGGCTTCTACCTTGGCGTAATTGTTTGGGGAAAATTTTACCTTGGCCTAAATGTTTGGGGAAGCTTTTACCTTGGCGCAAGTGCTTGGCGAAGCTTTCACCTTGGTGCAAGAGCTTGGGGAAGTTTATGCCTTGGCGTAAATCTTGACGAATATTTTTTCTCGCCTTTGTGGTTCTTCTTTTGGCTCTTTTCTTCGCCTTTAATTTTGATGGCATCGGTTCCTTGTCCGACTTCGGGTTCAGAAGCTTCCTTGGCTTCGTTTGCTTTCGAGGGTTCTTGTTGAATCTTGTCGAGTTCTCGTTGGCGAGGTTTAGCTCCTCTTCGACGGTCTTCTGCAGCGATGGGGCGATGGCTATGGCAACCTTGGACATGGCGGAATGGCAGTGGGAGTAGGGGCCAATGGCGTTGGATCGCCTTGAGTAGGGGTTGTGGTGGAGATAGGGAAGCACTGCAAAGCAGGAAAAAATCACTTTAAAAATAAAATCTACATAAAAATAATAAAATATGTCATGTGAAAATTTCAAATTGCACTAAATTGTTTGGATATCGAAATGAAATAAATTGGATGCCAAAATGACTAAGAATTTAAATATGACTAAAATATCAATAAAACAGCATTACAAAATACATCAAAAATGCATTTCAGTTAATAAATTAAAATGAATAAACAATAATCATCTCAGAAACATAAACCCAATGGGGTTATTACCTCTTGGTGGTTCATGTCGTAGATGGCAACAGTTTAAATGGTTTGTTTTCCTTTGTTGTCATAAATTTTGTTTTAGTATTCGAAAAAGAGTTTTCTTTTAATGTGTCTCTTATTATATTTTTTAAATGCCAACTTCATGCTGTGCTGCTGATTGTTCAAATCATTTGTTAAATACAAGTTTGCATAAAAAGAAAAGTATTTTTTTCATCCATGACGACCATTTTGAGGGTGAAAGCGAAGCAATTAATGAAATTGCAGGATCTTCAAAAATGAAAACAAGAGCGTAATTTCATCAGAAACACTGCCATTGTCTCACCTTCTGCCTCCCCAGTAGTCTTACTGGTCTCCAGCAGCAAGTTGAGTTGTTCGTTGGTGGTCTGCAGTTTGGGGTCGAGGCTACGCTTGATCACACGACACCTGCTGCAAGACTTGGAGTGGTGGTACTTTCGGTAGTGGCGGATGAAAGGCACCTGTAAAAATTTCCATAATGCCTTTTATTTTGTAACATTTTATAAAGTACAATATTTAAGGGGATCGGACACCCCCATTCCCTGTCCTACCTCGAGCGGGCTGGCTAATGCTAAGTCTATGGGGAAAAAATGGTTTTGTTCCAAAAAAAAGCAAAGAAATTATAGGAATATTTTGATGTGGTTTTTTTTAAATTCATAAAACTCCAATAAAGGTGTGCTTTTAGATGTTATTTTTTTAAAAACAATATTTACTTTTTTTAATCGAAATAAATTTAGATGAACTTAGAAGATTTAGAATTTAGATTTTTAGACAATGTTTAAACAATCTGTTTGAATTACTAATAAAAAAATATTTTGTAAAATGTTATTCGAAACAAAATTCTGAAAAAATATATAAACTCAAATATTGAAAATGTAAAACAATAAAAAAAAGAGTGTTATACTTGATATTTTCCTTTTCTCATTTATTATTTTTTTTTAACTTTTTATATTAATCTTTTAAACTGAAGATATCTATTGGGGACAATTTAATTTAACTTAATTTTTTTCTTTTACAAACAATTGGTGCAATTTCTTACTGTTCTCAGTTTGAAAACTAGCTTTATATCTATTTTTTGTGCTACCACCTATTTACAAAATCAAAAACTTAAATTGAACCTGTGATTGCAATTCAATTTTATCTTGTTATTTTTTTAAAAAAATTATATATCAGCTAACTGAAGATGCAAATGAAGCAAATCTGTCACATTATTAAGATAACAGATTCTGGGAGAGCATTTCCAGATAAAGTAAAAAAAAGTACCATATAAGCTACCATTATCAACAACAAAATAACAAACCTTTTGCTGGCAGAGGAACCCACAATGCGGACATCTTCTTTCCCCGTCGCTGTGTTTCTCAGCCACATGCTCTTCCAATGTGGAATCGCATACAGACGTGAAATCGCACACTCCACACCGCAAAACCTCTCCAGTGTGAAATCGCATGTGCTCGAGTATGGCGCGTTGGCGATCGCTGCCAAAGTTGCATAAGGCACACGAGAAGCGAGGTTTCTTAGTTGGCTTCGTCTTTTTATGTGTTGACTGCACCTTTATTGAGAAAAGAAAAATAGTTTTAATATAATTCTAATTTTAATACTGATTGATTGAAAGAATATATCTTAGTTCTCTCACTTTATTCTGGTTGGATTAAGAGTTGTCAACAAAGAAAATGTTTGATGCTCATGGTTCTAATGGAGAAATTTTAAGAAAGACAGCGCAAGACATTTTGCAGAAAAAATCCAAAAAACAAGGACATTTGACATATTTTAGAACTCGATTACGTTTGGACCTTAGCAATGGCACTATTACCAAATACTGTTGTTAACAATGTGTATATTTCTGCGACATAGACACGTGGGAAAAGTTTTTCCTAAACAGGCACTGCTCTTAAGTTAAAGTCTTAGTAATTAATTGCTGTGCTTTTCAGCCACATCATGCTTTTCCAACGTGGAATCACATACTCCACACCGCAATTAACTTCTCCTGTGTGAAATCACATGTGCTCGAGTATGGGGCACTGGCGATCACTGCCAAAGTTGCATAAGGCACACGAGAAGCAAGGTTTTATAGTTGGTTTTGTCTTTCTCTGGGTGGATTGTACCTTGCTTAGAAATAAAAATAGCTAACTATTACCAAATACTGTTGTTAACAATGTGTATATTTCTGCGACATAGACACGTGGGAAAAGTTTTTCCTAAACAGGCACTGCTCTTAAGTTAAAGTCTTAGTAATTAATTGCTGTGCTTTTCAGCCACATCATGCTTTTCCAACGTGGAATCACATACTCCACACCGCAATTAACTTCTCCTGTGTGAAATCACATGTGCTCGAGTATGGGGCACTGGCGATCACTGCCAAAGTTGCATAAGGCACACGAGAAGCAAGGTTTTATAGTTGGTTTTGTCTTTCTCTGGGTGGATTGTACCTTGCTTAGAAATAAAAATAGTTTTAATATAATTCTTATACTGATTAATTGACAAAATTGAACTAATACATACTTAGTTTTATCACTTTATTCAGGTTGGATTAAGAGTTGTTGACTAAGAAAATGTTATGCTAATGGTTCTAATGAAGAAATTTGAATAATCAAACAAAACGCAAGATATTTTGCAGTAAAAATCCAAAAATAGGACATTTGATATAGTTTATTAGGAGAATAGATTATTAGGACATAGTTTATTATAATTTGATATAGTTTATTAGATTTATAAGGACTTGTTCAGTACGTTTGGACCTTATCAATGGCTCTATTAGATACCATTGTTAACAATGTGTATACTTCTGAAACACAGACACATGGGAGAAGTTTTTCCTAAACAGGCAGGTAGGTTTGCTCCTACGTCTGTCGTTAATTGATATCTTGACACCACAAAATAGTACACGGCTCTCAGAAAATAACTTTTGGTGCTCTCTACTGGGTTCAAATTGAAACTCACCCTAGTTTTATATCATGAAATTATTCATGATTGTGTTAAAACTCTGTATATAAGCTTGAAGAAAGACAGGAAGAACTTGTGACCACAATCAGTAAAATGTACAGGACGACTGAAGTTAGAGATTCTTAGTTTATAGTCTCTCAGTCAAGAAATCTATTTGGTTTTCTTTCAGTTACTACTATTCGCCAAAACCATCTTGTTGGTGACACTAAAAGTGTCGTACAGTTGAAATACGTTCAGAGAATTTAAGATTATTTACCAGAGAATATTAGTGATATCATACTTGTAGTTAATGGTTTCTTTTCTTAATGTAGTTTCACATTGTGAAGCATACATAGTTGCATCAAAGCCTCATACATAAGCTTGAAATAAAAAGCATTCCCAGCCAACTTTAAAAAAAAATCTCACTCACCTGTGAGGTTGATGACAGGTCTTCTTCTCGATGGTAAAGCTCTGTATGGTTGTCGAGAGAGACCGTGTCTGCAAACTCACAGCCACAATGGAAACAAGCAATGTCACTACTGGCAACATCTTCGGTGATACCACTGTCGCTGGCTACAAAAAACAAAAGAATAAATTTGTGTTTGTCCTCAAAACTTTATCAGGTAGCAACTGTAGCAAAGTTGCATAGAAGAAGATTAAATAATGATCTTCTAAAATTGTTATCAAAATTTAAGTAAGCCTTCAGCACTCTGTTTGCTTAGATAATTAAAAACTTTTTTTGAACCCGATAATTTTTAAAACAACTTCTGTTCTATAAAATTCAACACAACTCAAGTCAGTGGCGTAGCTACATAGGGGCTAGGTGGGGCAGTGCCCCAGGGCCCTCAAGCTCCAGGGGCCCCCTCGAATTAGGTATTTTTGGGTCCGAATTTACATTTACAAAAGTTTTTTTAAAGTATTTAAAATTCAGATTTTCAATAACGGCACTGGACACAGTATTATCTCAATTACATACACGTTTTATTGGTATGAGTTCAGTCTGTTATATATTCGATTTTCTAACACCAACAATTTTATTACATGTTGATGAAGCAACTTTGTTACAAAAGTAGAACGAATAAAAAAAATATTCAGATATAATATGCCCTAGTTTTTCACTTTAATTTACCACCTAGTTTTACCTCAACTCACTCAAGCATGGACTGACTGTTCACCAATTATGTAAGGAAATAATGAGCAAAAATGGAGTGCTAGAATGAGGCCTAGAGGCTTTGGTAGTGCTTCGCATTACCACACTACAGGTCCGGGGATCGAATTCCGAATTGGGCGAGGTTGACCCATCCTTTCATCCCTTGAGTGGATCGATAAAATGGGTACCAAGCATGCTTGGGAACTAAACATGGGTGGTTCTACGCGAGGCTAGGTTCTGCGCATGCCTAGCAACCCAGATTAAGTCACGAAAGCTGAAATGGGCCCGGCAGGCCTTGGCCCAGTAATGCGCTAGTTGTGTTGGAGTTTAGTTTAGGAGTGATAGAATGCGACCTAACGGAAGTATTTACTGCAATGTTATTATTCTTTACAATTCCTGTCACTTCTGCAGCAGCTGAAAGGTCATTTAGCAAATTAAAAATAATAAAGATTTATTTAAAAAATAATCTGGGCCAAACTCGACTCCGACATTTATCACTAATAGCAATTGAAAACAAAACCGCATCAAGCCTGATTTAAACGAAGTTTTTGATACTTTTGCGAAAAATAAAGCTAGGAAAAAAATTGCAAATATAATTGTTTTTAATAAGTTGGTAGGTCCGACCTTTATATAATAAACCCTTGAACCTTCTCTATTTTGTTTTATTAGCCAGACATACAGTAAGTACCTATTAATTGTTGTAATCTATGTTGTTACTGTTTAATATTTTTATTACTTGCCTGCAGTGCACAAAAAAAGAGGATATTTTTTTTTATGAAACTTATATTTTTATTTAGTGAAACCTAATCAATTTACTTAGCAGTGGGGTAAGGGCTGGGAGCCCAGTCGGTTAATGCCTCGCCTAGCATGCGATAGGTCCGAGGTTCGGGTCCGGGCATCGCCAAAATAACTGCCGACCTACAAATGGCCCGTGCAGCCAATAATGTCCGACTTATAATACCCCGTTTAAGGGAGCGCACGTTAAATATCCTTCAAAATCCTAACGCTGCGTACGATGTCACCCTTAACGGTTGCGTTGGATGCCTATTCAGGTGTCGGCTCTTCACTTGACTGTGCTTATACAATACGACGCCCGTCACCAACAGCACTCGTGGAGCTCTAGTGCGACGATAATTCAAACCTACCCTAACCTAGCAGTGGGGCCCCATTTTTTTATTTGCCCCAGGGCCCTTGGTTACCTAGCTACGCCACTGACTCAAGTATGAGTTTTAACCAAACAAACTAAACTACCACATTGTGCATCGTATTTTACTTTGCAGTACTATTTACTAATCACTAACATCTTAGGCTATCTTTTATTCAGTGGAATTTGAAAGTCGTGCAGTGTTACACACGCCTAGTTTACAATGACAAATTAATGCATTTTATATAATCTCCTTTATAAGGTAATTTGATCAAAAATGTTATATAATGACAGATACCATCTGGCCACAGGAGGTTTTCTCAAAAACTTTATTATGACATCCAGCAGGTACCGCAAAATCGTGGATGCAATTTAATATCTGCAGATATTTTTCTTTGGGCTGTAGAGTGGTTTCAGGCCGGTCCACTGGTGCAATGGTTAGTGTACTAGCCTTTGGAGCTGTCGGGCTCGGGTTCGAATAACGGTAAAGGCATGGATGTTTGTGTTTGTCAATAAATGTTGATATTTTTCAATGTGTTTGTGGCGTCCTTCTTTGTGTGTCTCTTGTGACTATCTCTTCTGGCGAGCACGGTAATGGGCTATATAGCCTACGCCCTTCCCTTCTAGAGGGCGCAATCACTGTCATTTGTCAGAGTGGTTTCAGACGAACAGGCAGACTAAAATTGACGAAAAAATCCCTTTTTTCAATTCAGCACCCTCCAAAATGTATGTGAACCTCCATTTCGGATTTTCCAACCCCCATCACAATACTTTCATTACCTTATATTTCATATTAGGTCATTGAAAAGTACAATTCTACAGGTGTGAAGGAAACAGCCAACTTACAGCTCTGCACTGGTGAAGCAAGTTCAGCCTTCACCTCCACCTTGCTCTTCTTGCTGGAAGACTGCTTCACCTCTCCGTTCATTTTGCTGAAATCCATGACTCCGTTGAATCCGTTCAGCAGCTTTCCGCCGAAGCCATTCACTTTGCCATTCAGAGGAGGAAAGCCACCGTTCAAGGATTTCAGCTCCTCTGTAGCACCAATGAAACCAGGGTTTGGACACATATCTGTTAAAGAAAAATGGGGAGTTTTAATTGCAGTTTACATTCAGGTTGATAGAACTATTGTTTTATTTGTGGGGCCGCTTTAATTTATTCAATTAAAAATAATAAGAGACAATAGTTTTGGGTTGAGTCCTAACATTTGACCAACAGCTAAACAATAGTGGACGAGCCCTTAGTGAGATTTTTGTTGTGAAGGTGGTATGGTCTTAAAAATGTGTCAAACTGTGTTTAAGTGAAGACAGGAAACAAGACTAAAACGCTGATTATAGCAGTCCATACTTAAGGAGGCATGAACTTCTGACCACAGAACTAACTTCCCCAATGGTAATCCATCAAGAAATTGAATTTTAATAACTAGCAACAAAATTTGTTTTAATTATATTGTTTCCAAAATTACTAGTCTGCTTAGGTATTGATAAGCTTACATTTGTGTGTAGCAAAATCTCAGAAATTGTTTTTGAACATTATTTTATTCCACTGTAAAGCATTGTTTTGAATTAGGGACAGTTTAAAAAAGCACAAGCGTGGAGTTTATCAATACCTAAGCTCATTGCAAGTTGGGAAACAATTTTAATAAAATATTGCTTATGCATAGTCATGAAACACGTACATTTATCCACATAGGTTAACATTGGAGGATTTAGTTTTGTTTTCAGAAATCCATGTTCACTTAAGAAGTAAAACTACTTTTATGTTACACCTTCTTGCTACAGTTACATGTTTATCTGAGAACTTACCCTGGAATCCGTGAGTATTCACTGCTCCAGGATAGCAGTACGAAACACTGTTATGCAGCGGAATCAAGCTGACCGACGGGCTTTTGTGGTCCATCTTGGGCATGGACTCGAACAGTTTGCCCCCGTTCTCGGACAGAAATTTGGAAAAGTTGTTGGCAGGATCGAACTTGAAGTCGGCGGCATCGTCACTCGAGTTGTCTTCGGAATTCTTGTCTGTGACCCCATTGGACACTGTGATTTCCACACTGTGCAGAAAATGGCAGTTTTAATGAGTAAAATTAAGTTGCGAGGTTTAGGAGACAGCTCAATTGATAGTAGAAACTCTTTATTAGGCCTGTCATTAAGTCCAGATTTGTTAGGACTAACCCCAATTAAATGTCATTATACCTGTTGACTGTCTCGAGTACAGTATGCTCTGTCTTCAACCAAACTCCGTTTTAATCATACCTCTGCTTTAACTGTCCGAATTTTTTATCCTCAAAATGTAATAATTTTCTGAAGTCTACTTGGTTCCTCACAGATCCCTTATCCATATGATGTTGGAAAAAAAATTCTAAACTATGTGGCAATATTTGGATTTTCTAGGCTACTACAAAGGCCCAGAGGTCGACCAAAGCTGAGATGGGCCGACTGCTTGGAAAGATATTTATCAGTGTTAAAGGTCTCAAATTGGAAGACCACTGCCAGGCAGAGGCAGGCCTGGAGATAATTGATTGAGAAGGCCAGGGCCCACCTGGGGCTGTCGTGCCATTGAGGAGGGAAGGCTACTACAAAAAAGTTATGGATTAACAAATGATCTTGTAACTTGTACTACTTGAATACTTAAAAAATAGATTATTATTTTAATTGTGTATTTATTAATACAACAAATATCATCAATGCATAGACTGCAATCAAATGTATGTGTAATTCTTAATTTCACTTATCCCCCTGGTCTATCTGGACTGGTTAAAAGGGTCTCAACTTTAGTTATGTTTACCATGTGCTGCTGCTTACTTTTATGTCGGAAACTTTAGTCTGGATTACATCAAAGTGCATTTTATTAATATTGAATAAACAATCTAAAACCTGTTAGTTAGAAGTTAATTATGACCCATTGAAAATGGTACAAACTGCGAAATAAGCTAAGGTACTCATTAGCATATTTAACTTTAGTCTGCTTTTGACTTAGGCTTGAGTACAATCTTATTCGCTCTGCAGATCTGAAACTTTTAATTCAATCAATATCATGACTTGTCACACAAAACCGAAGCCTATCATATCCAAATAAACTCACAAAACCAAAGGCAAAAGCTGGTAAGACTGTTGTCAAAACCCAAGTGCTTAATTCAAACACCACATCATTAAGTCCCCTTATTTCCAAAAGCAACAAAACAATCACTCACCAACACTCCTTGATATGCACCTCAAACTCCTGCGCCATATCTGTCATGAACCTGCACTTGGTGCACACCAACTTCCTGTGTGCCCTGTAGACTCAAGTGCTTAATTCCCACACCACATCATTAAGTCCCCTTATTTCCAAAAGCAACAAAACAATCACTCACCAACACTCCTTGATATGCACCTCAAACTCCTGCGCCATATCTGTCATGAACCTGCACTTGGTGCACACCAACTTCCTGTGTGCCCTGTAGACGTGTGTAAACAGCCTCTCAGCCTTGGCAGCCCTAAAGTCGCACAGCGGGCATTCGAAGCCCTTCTGGTGTGTGTTCATGTGTCGCCTCAGGCACCAGCTGTCAACTCCTTCCCATTCGCAGCTCGGGCAGTGAAAGGTCTTGAGCTGTTTGCTGGCGTTGGTGTCCTCGGGTGTTGCACCTTTGAAATGAAAGTTTGGTTTAGTTTGAATTATCGTCGCACTAGAGCTACACGAGGTCTATTGGCGACGGGCGTCGTATTTTAGAACCACAGTCAGGTGACGAGCCAACACCTGAATAGGCACCCAACGCAACCGTTAAGGGCGACATCGTACGCAGCGTCAGGACTTTGAAGGATATTTAACGTGCACTCCCTTACACCGGGTATTAGTAGTCGGACATTTTTGGCTGCACTGGCCGTTTATAGGTCGGCAGCTATTTTGGCGATGCCCGGACCCGAACCTGGGACCTTTCGCATGCTAAGCGAGTGCTTAACCGACTGGGCTCCACAGCCCTCTTGAAATGAAAGTAAATTAGGTGTTTAATTTCTAGAAATATCCATTTGCAATTTCTTTTTTTAATTCAAACGAATTAAAAAAAGTTCAAAGTATGTATTGACATCTGCAGAGATTTGTGTCTGTCTGTCCTCCTTTTGAAATTAAGTTCTAACTGAGCGATTTATAAAATTATCTTATTTCCAGAAATTTATAATGTAAGACTTCATATTTTATACTTTTTGTCTGTTTGTAATCTTTTCCGTTAACCCGTCTTTCAATGGTGTCCTTTAATTTCTCTCCAATTACCTGATTTTAAAAGTTCTTTTTTGTTCGTAATATACGGCAAAAGACATCTATCTTTTTTACTTCTTGTCTGAATGTCAATAGATCCATAAAGAATATTGTTGAGTATTTAAGTAAAAGAGAGGTAGAAAGGAGATTCTAATTCTTTCATAACTTCTCGCTTTCTACGTTACATGTCATTAACAGGGAACTGTGTCTTTAAGGCAGAATTTTTGGATAAACTATTGAGAAGAAATTACTCACACGAACCAACTGGTCCCACCTCAAAAATACATTCCGTTATAATATATAACCAAAAATGTAAAGATTTATGCCTACTTTCATCGACTCTCCTCGTATGACTGCTGAGATCTATGATGACATCTTCCTCTGTGGTCTCATCCTCCACATCGATTTCGATTTTGGGAACTTTGTCGTTGTTGGCGATGAGTTTGTCCACGCTGAAGTTGTTGGACTTTGCAGAATGGCCGCTGATTTTGCTGCTATTATTGACGCCGTTGGTGTTGGAGATTCTTGGGGGTCGGCGCCTGACCAGACTGATATCGTATGGATGGCCTCTGTAAATAGTAAAAAATTTTATATTTCATTTATTTTTACTGACATTTAGACTTTTGAACTAAAAAATAATTGTTTGAGATGCACAGAATATTCTATTTGAATATCTGTGCCACTATGTTTAAGTATGATTTTTGAAAAGCCTGTTAATACGAGTTAAATTTCTGTACTATCGTTGGATGGGGTAACTTTTGACATGGAGGCCCAAGCATAAAACTCAAGTACTTTCTTCTTGAATACTTATAGGTCTAGGTGGAGATGACACCAATTGAAAAAGCAATCACATTTAGAAACCCCTCGGCGCAACAGCCCATTACTGGGCCAAGGCCTGCTGCCCCCCATTTCAGTTTTTTTGACCTAGGGCTCTGGGGTGCTAGGCATATGTCCTGGTAAGATGGTCAGCCTCAAGCGGAACTCCAAGTGTTTAGTTCCCAAGCATGCTTGGTACCCATTTTATAGACCCACTCAAGGGATGAAAGGATGGGTCAACCTCACCCAATCTGGGATTCGATCCCCAGACCTGTGGCAATGCAAAGCACTACCACTAAGCCACTGGGTCTCCAACATTGCTATTTCTCTTTCCCTCAAACAACAACATGCTCTTTCCCTCAAAAACTGTTTTAGAGCGAAAGAGCAGTTTTGCATAGAAAAAATATTATATAACTTAAGCACTATGGGGAAATAAAAAAAAGACCAGCAATTTACAATCTTTAAAATGGGCCAAACAGCCTAAAGTCCTAGCAATACTACAAGCAACAACTCCTTACCTATGTATCCTCAAAAAGTGCTTCTTGACATGATCCGCCCTATTGAACAACTTGAAACAAACGTAACAATGATAAGGCTTGTCTTCTTTATGTATGTTCTCGTGCCTCAAGTACAGATCGCGTCTGTCCGTCGTGTACGGGCACTTGGGACAGACGAACTTCTTGTCGCTGACCTCCTGGAGGTCGTTTGGCCTCTCCCTCCCCTGGCTGTCCACCCTGGTCTTGAGGCTGGTGAGGAGTTGGAAGATCTCCTCGAGCAGAGGTTGGCCCTTCCAGAGGGAGGGAGGGGCGTTGGGGACCCCGTGGTGTTTGGCCATGTGCATTCGGACGCACCTGGAAGAGTATAATTTAGGTTGGTGTCACTCATCATCAAACTTATATAATATGTCGAAAAAATAACATTACAGTTTGGGCAAGAGAGTGAACTATTATTTAACTCAAAAGTGGAAATCTAGTGATTTCTTGGTCAAAAGCAATTCGTTTAATTAATGGTGTTTGCTTTTAACATCCTTAAGAACTGGAAAAGAGTTGCCATGGACAGTGGGAGCGGGAGAAGGCGTGTTGTTGAGGCAGCCAAGGCCTGCAAAGGGCTGTTGCGCTCATGAAGAAGAAGCTTTTAAATGCTGACAAACAATAATTTTCAGAGGATTCCATAACTATACCCATGAAAATAAAGAAAACCATGTTAATTTTGGGAGCAAATAGTTTTATTATGTAAAAATTAACATGTTTCACAAGATTCATGCCCTGCTTCTTCAAAATAACATGGGAATCTGTCACTGGTTGGGAAGGAGAAAGTGTGGGAAAAGAGATACTATCCAAACAAATTATTCTGTTGCCGGGGAGCTTTTCCAAATTGGGGAGAATTCAGTTATAGAAGAATTAAGTAGTAGCACCAATGAACTATACTAAGGACATATTCAAACTAAGATGTGAGAGGGAGATTTAGGGGCTTCACAATGACACATATATCTATACTCCAACCCCGAATCTTAGATTCCTTGTATGTCCCAACCTTAGTCTCAAATGAGCTTCCGTTTAACTTGCTATAGCTACTTCTGTTTAGCTGTTTCTTTTTATCTGAAGGCAACTTGAAAATGCACGAAAATCGAGGTACAGATCTCAAATACGCTATTTAGTGCAATAAGAAATTACAAGTAACCATACAACACCACTAGTACAGCACAAACTGCTAGAACCGTTGATTGGAGAGAAAAACTCTTGAAGCCGCCTGACACCTGTTCTGCATTGGTTGGATCGGATCAGCTTCACATTGGAGCTACTCATAGACTAGTGGTGAGTTCAGATCTTAGTTCGTATTGTATGAAGACGTCCCATAATGCAAATTTTGTGTCTTGCAATCAATTTAGATTGTTTTGTATTACCAAAAACAAAAAGGTCCGATTCTGTAGGATTAATAACCATCGAAACAATCAAATAATCACTAGTGGGAACTTTTCTTGATCAGCTCTACAAACCTTGTTTATATTTCATTTCAACTAAGCTTCTCAAACCATAGCAAAGTTGCCGGCAAATAATTCGCCAAGCGTTTGTTTGGGCTTAATATTGAAGCAATCAATAGCTTCAGTTAGCAAACCTGTTTTTGTATTGGTTTTTTACTTGGCAACATTTTTGTCGTATTCTTATCTCCACGTCAGGGCCACTTTCGTTTGCCTCACCCTGTATCACATCAAGCGATCCTTACCTGGACCAAGTAGACGAGTACGGACAATGCAGACACTGGAACACTTTCGCGGAAGTGTGGGTCCCCAGGTAGTGTTCCGCGATGCGGCTCAGGAAACCCACCGCATTACACACCACGCACCGGAACATCTTGGTGTCGGGGTTGTAGGACGCGACGGTCGAGTCATCCCAGGAGAGCTTTTGGCTGCCGGGAATCCACGTGGCGGGCTGCGGTTTTACACCGTTGAGGGTGGGTGGGATCTGGAGGGAAATGGTTGGAGGATTGTTTGTTATTGGTTTGATTGATTGAATTGATATCACTAAAGTGCTACACAAGAGCTATTGGTAAGAGGCCTAATTTAGAACCTTAGTCAAGCGATAACAAAAAAAAAATACCTGGATTACCCTTTTCCTAGTGTAATTGAACATTTTGCAAACTCAATAATTAGAATAATTTACTAGAATTTAACTAAACATTTTGCAGCAGTGGGACAGTTTACAAAGATTATGTTTAAAAAATCTAGGTCTTGACCAAACTATTTATTCGGGTTTTTTTTAAACACTGAAGCCAAAAAAACAAAATTTAGAATTCCTTTTTTAATGTGATCTTATGGTTTATAGAGTGCAAATGTGAAATTTAGGTAATCTTCCTCTTCTTCTTTCTTATCTCTATGGTCTGGATCAGACCAGATCCATGAGGTTATTCTCTCCTAACTTCTCCATCGGCAAATCAGTTTGGGTAATAGTTAATTGTTTCTTTTTGCCGCACATTAAGTTATACAAAACAGACTCAAGTCCTTAGATGCTTTCAACAATTTCACTATTAAACGTTTCCCTAAACTTAACTCAATAATAAGCTAAAACGAACCACTTACATTCGTCGACGAATCCACAGAATCGCTGGTTGGCGACTTGCTTGGCGTCGTTGGCGGCTCCCCCGGCGACTCTGGCGGGGTTGGCGGCTTCTCCTGCTTGATGGCGAAATCTAACGGATGATCGAGACTCTCGCATTTCACATCCTTGAATATCCGGTATCTCGCAGCTTCGCTGATGGCCGGATAAACAAAACCGTCCGGATGAAGGGTGGGTTTCATGAAGAAGTTGCCATGTTTCAAGAGGTAGTCGTTTGGGAATGAAGCCGTGTGGAAGCCGCCAAACTTGGCGGCCGCCAAGTACGCCTCGCTGTGCGTCATTGGTGGGAGGGGGTGTTAGGAATCGGGCTCGGCGCGAGACCTGAAGGGTTAAAAAAAACTATTTAAGATTCACATTTTAATAAATTACATACTAAACCAAAGTATATAAAGAAAAAAAAAATACTGAACAATACCAGAGAATTTTTCTTTCTGATTACTTTATTTAGAAAGTAGTACATCATTAATACTAATCGGGGATTAGTTGCAAAATTTATACAGAATTTTGTGATAATAAACATTTTTTAAAGTTTAAAATCACTCCTCGCTGTTTAAACTTAAGTTTATAGACAAGTGTTGCTGTTTATTTGCTTGAACGCGTATGGCTGCCTACTTTTGTCCTCTAATAGTAGCTTTAACACAGCCACTTACATTAAGTAAGGTAAGACCCTGGTCCATCGACGAAAAAGCTCAAAAAATTAAAGCTTAATGGAATTTTGAATTTTAACAGCAACGATACATAATTAAAAAAACTGACAGATTTATTTTCCAAACAGCCAGCAAATAACTCTCATGTAAATTCGCATTTGAATTAAAGATTTGTTAATGATGGTGCTGCCATCTATACGTTTGAGTTACAAACAGAAACATACCCTATAAAATAGGTTTAATAAAGAAGTTTTAGTTGTGCAACCGGAAATTATCAACAATAAAATATAATACTACTGATGCAAATAATTTATATAAATACTAAATTAAATGAAGCTTAGTTTTGACAAAAAAAACAATATTTTATGCCTTCTGGATATTTTTTTACTACATTTTTTTTTTAAATTGTAAACTAAACTAAAACTTCAAAAAAACAAAACAAATACTCATTGTGTTTCCAAAAAGAGTTTATAGAAATATGTAATCAAAAATATTTCTATTAAGTAATTTTTACTTATTGTCCTTGCTGCCATCTACCAGAAATAAGATTTTATAAAAAAAAATCCGCAAAAGTTTCGGGCTCCAGTGGAAATAAAGTGTAAAATGCTTTTAAAATTTTTAACATTTTCAAAAAATAAAAATATTATTTTAGGAGTGCATAAATTTGGTATGAATTTCATGCATCAAAAATGTTTACGATACAAATATGCTTTAAAAAAATAGCGAAAGAACCCTTTTAAGATCAAATTTTAGCTTTCATGACTGTTTAGTGACATTTAAAAGACGTATTATACTCCGTAGTCTAATACACACGTGAAAGCCACCTTGAAGCGCTATTACTTCATTTTTAACGGGAAAACATCACCGCCTCTAAAGGAAAAACCTGGCATAGAGTTTTTCCCTTACTTTAATGACAAAATAATACATCCTCATGATGAAAGCACCATTAACCAAGTTATCCCTCCTAGCTTAATTCAAAGTGTGATTAGATCTATAAACCATTGTTTAGATGCGCGCAAAAAATTAGAATAAAAATTTAAATAAATGTGTCGATAAGATGTCACATAAAAACAACGTTAAGCAATTTAATATCAGTTAGTTTTCCTATATAAATCAAAAATAGTTTTTAAATTATGGTAAAGCATATAATGCATGCAATTTTATATATGGTACGTATAGTGTCCGTAAAAGAATGTCCGAGTTTCAAATTGTAATAGTATCAACTGTAATCGTTCGACAGTTGTGGTTGAAGTTGACGAATAAAGAATAACTCCAACAGTTTCAGATAAGCGCAGGCACTTGTACCGCTACATCGTTTTCACAGTGGCAGTGTCATCTATTCCATTACTCTGGACTTGCTGCAGACAGTATGGGAAGAATTGCTCTTTCGTTTGGTAGGTAGGAAGATAGGTTTAAATTATCGTCACACTAGAGCAACACGAGGGCTATTGGCGAAGGGCGTCGTATTTCAGAATCACAGTCAAGTGACGAGCCAACACCTAAATAGGTACCCAACGCAACCGTTAAGGGCGACATCATACGCAGCGTTAGGACTTTGGAGCATATTTAACGTGCACTCCCTACACGGGGTATTATTCGTCTAAAATTTTTGGGCTGCACGGGCCGTTTTTTGGTCGGTAGTTATTTTGGCGATGCCCGGACCCGAACCTGGGACCTTTCGCATGCTAGGCGAGCGCCTAACCGACTGGGCTCCCCAGCCTCGCACTTTCGTTTGGATGTGTGCCATATCACTAAAGGTGCACACATTGAGCACTAAGAGTAAAATCTAAGTTTTCCTACAATCTCAAGTATGGTTTGTTATATTTAGTATAAAATGAACTCCTGTAATATACCATTAAAACTCGCACATTCTCTTACGGACACCCTGTATTATATGTGCTGATTCATGTTAACAATATATTCAATGTCGTAAAAAAATAACTCTATTTTTGGTTCTTATTTTTTAAAGGAAAAGTCATGCAATGAGTATGGCAGAAAATCTTGGCTGAATATTAAAAAATATTTTTTTAGCAGTCTCATGTCAGCACTACACTTACGACTTAATTTGTTGGAAATAATGTTTTGATAGATTTTATTTATAATTGTATTGCATATTGCATGTATGTCGTAATAGTTACACATGAATTGGTATTTTAAAATTTAAATATCTAAATTGTCAAAAGCACTATAAAAAACTTACAAATTTAATCTTATTTAAAATAACAATACTTTTATGCATATTTCCTATGTTGAAACTTCATCAACCGCACATGAAATTTAATTTAAATTATGACAAAATAGTCCAGTCATTTTGTCAGAAAAATAGTCTGTCAGATGCAAAAAGTGGGGTCAAAGGTTTTATGCTTTTAAGTGGTTTATATTGATGCTAATAAAAAGAAACTATGGTTGCCCACCAAAATTTCCAAAGGCACAATTTTGGAGAGCCAAAAAACCACGAATTTTTTGGACTTTTTTTTAGTTTTTTTAATATAACTCTGTAACTAGAAATCCAATGGCTTAGCCATCACTTACTATTTTAAAGAGCATAAAATTCTCTACAAACTGCACTATCTAAAGTTCCCCCTAACCCCACCAGGACGTAAGCTACAGCTCTTAAAAAGGGGTGTATTTGACCAATATCCAGCAAAATCACGAAAAATTGCACCCCTTTACTTTCGGATTGACTAAATGCATATTTTTTTTGGTTTGAATATCTTTACTTTTAAATAATATATTGAAAGAAGAATGCTTTTAAAATATTTATGATTACTTTTTTTAAACTTATTTTTTTCTTCGTAAAAAAACCGCAATGTAAATCGAAGCTTAGAAGCATTCTTGGACATTTCTTGGCCAAGTTACTTTATGTAAAAGGTACCCGTTGTAAAGGAAGTCATTGTTGAAGCGGAAATTATATGCCAGGTCCCTCAGGAAAAATTTCTATCCAACGACAGGAATAAGAGCAATCTCATCGCACTACTAAAGACAGAATTTCAAAATGCCAACATTGAAGTTAACCAGGCAGAAGAAGACGCTGACGTAATGATAGTCAACGCAGCCATTTCAAATACACAATATTTAGAAAGTGTCATTATAATTGGAGAAGACGTTGACCTGTTTATAATTATGACGGACCTGGAGCAGCATCTTGACAACCTGTACTTCCAATAACCGAGAAGAGGAAAAGATGAAGCCTTGTGCTTTTTACCCACTTCATACAAATATGACAACAGCAGTGTGCTCTTCCTTGTACGAACTATGTAACTGGTGAAAGTGGTATTTGTACGTTCAACTGGTCTTGTGTCAATGTGGCCCATGGTGTGCACATCGGCCCTTGCGTGGACCGATTCTTGGTCGGAACCTGCTGCAAAATTCCCGAGAAAACCAAACAGAACAATGGCAAAGTCCAAACAACACCGAAAGACGGCCAAATTCCCCCATATACTCCCCTTCTTCATACACTGGCCACAAAGATTGAAAAGGAAAAAATAAAAACTGCCGAAAGGCGGGACAATGTAACTTTAAATACAATTGATCTAGATGACAGACTTTTGTCCTACAATACACAATCATCAAAACCTCAAATTGTATTTGACTATAACCCTCAATCCAGCCAGGAGTCAAACTTTAATGAATCGTCAAATGTTCATGATAATAAGCCCCTATCAGCGGATGCGACACATCTGCTCTTTTTTGGACAGGGAAAAAAGAAATTCGCCATACTCCTGAAAAAATACGACCAGCTTCAGGAGACAGTCTCTGTGTACCACCTACACAAGATGCTGCCTTCCAACAATTCCTCCGGAGTTACCATCAAGTTCAGGCTTGGTTAGGAAATGATATCCCTCCTGAGGAATGGGGGTGGATCCGCAGTGAAGAGGGTCTCCGGCCATCTATGATGCTCCAGGACCCAGCGCCTGAGTGCTTGCTCCGTGTCTTCTCGTGTAGCTGCAAAAAGGGCTGCGGGAGAGCATGTTCGTGCCGAAAAGCTGGCCTCAGGTGCTCAGCGATTTGCAAGTACTGCAGTGGATTCAACTGCAAAAACGTACAAGACATGACTCTGGAGGAAGAAGAAGAATTGGGTGACGTTGACGATGAAAAAAGCGTAGTACTCTCAAATTCAACTCCACCCTCCATTCCACACCCCTCTAGTTCACCCGCTTTTTTTTTATGAAGATGAGCCAAGGCCGTCCACCAAACGAGAGAGAAAGCGCACTTGACCATCTCCAAAGCTGTGCCTTTAGAAATTTTGGTGGGCAAACATAGTTTTCATTTAATAGCATAAATGTAAACCACCTAAAAAATAAAATCTTGCTTCTAAGCTTCGATTTACATTGCGTTTTTTTACGAAGAAAAAAATAAGTTTAAAAAAAGTAATCATATATATTTTAAAAGCAAGTGAAGGGGTGCAATTTCTCGTGATTTTGCTGGATGTTGGAAAAATACACCCCTTTTTAAGAGCTGTAACTTACGTCCTGGTGGGGTTAGCGGGAACTTTAGATAGTGCAGTTTGTAGAGAATTTTATGTTCTTTAAAATAGTTATTGATGGCCAAGCCATTGGATTTCTAGTTACAGAGTTATATTAAAAAAACTAAAAAAAGTCCAAAAAATTCGCGGTTTTTCGGCTCTCCAAAATTGTGCCTTTGGAAATTTTGGTGGGCAACCATAGTTTCTTTTTATTAGCATCAATATAAACCACTTAAAAGCATAAAACCTTTGACCCCACCTTTTGCATTTGACAGACTACCAGATGACTGGACTAAAAAGTGAAGAAATATTTATTTTGTGATACTTATCAGTAGGGAATAAAGTCACATAAAATTAATTTATCATGATAATCTTTGAACCAAAAATTCTTAGCTTTGAAAAAATTGCATCCTATGATTTGGCGAAAATTCTATTTCCAAACGCCATGAAATCACGTCATATAAAACCAAAAAACGGATTTAATTTCGGCTCCTATTTAAAAAGGGTTTATTGCGCCTCTAATTCAATTCCTTTTCGATAATTTTAACTGATTCAATTTTTTTTTTATGAAGAATTCCCTCTGTGTTTTGTACCAACGATTTATCGCCAGCAAATCCCAGTTTTCCTCGTGTGTCATTGACCCAACCCCCATCGACACTATTCCATTCCTCGCCCACGCAATCCAGTTGCTATCCCCCCCCCCCCCCCCCCACTACTCAAATGAAGTAGATCTACTGTCTACAGAAGCAAGTGGGGGGAGGGGCAATAATACAAATCGTTGACAAAAGAAAATATTCAAATAAAAATTGCCGCTGTTTCACAAGAACGAAAATCACACGTATATAATTTTGGAAGACTAATTTTGTTTATTTCGTATGTTCTCATAGTAAATGGCAACAGCTACAGCGGTCTTTATTATTATTATTATCATTTTTTTCTGAAATAACTTTTGTTTTGGTATTCGAAAATGAGTTTCATAAGAACGTTTTAGTACATTTTTAAATTGCCAACTTCTTGCTGTGTTGTTGTTCAAGTAACTTGTTAAATGAAAGTTTGCATATATAAAGAAACGTTTCTCTTCATCTATGATGATCATTTTGAGAGTGAAACCGATAATAAACAACGAATGAACAACATGATCAAATTACAATGAAATCGCAGCACACAGATAAATGAAAACAAGAGACATCATCCGAAACTGAAACATTCCCATTAGTATCTTTGTTTAATAGATAATTTTTTTCTCCAGGATTTTTAACTCGAATTTTTTAAATACTCTCGGATTTTTTAAATACTCGAAAAATTTGCATTTGGTATTTAAAATACTCGAAACGTTTGGGTGACAAGATTTATCTCATTTCGCAGTACAGTTTAGTTTATTATTCAACTATCTAGGTATAAAAATTGTTCAAATAATCTCCGTTTTTCCAGTCTTATTTGAAACATAAACGGATTTTATCATATTATAAAACCGTTCGTAAAAATATTTAATACAGCCGGATAAATGTGGCTCAGAAAAATACTTTTTTCTCCATATTGGTTTAATACTGATGCCCTTTGGTTTGGAGACCCGCAGTCCAGCCAGCTCATTACCCCTTAACTCAAAAACAAAAATCCCACACCACCAACCCTAACGAGCCACCCTGCTTTTGATGTCAACCTTGGGGCGGAAATACCTGCTGCTCAGGTGGTTGTGATACCTGTAGCGTGGGCGGGTCGCACAATGGGGAAGGGGGCGGAAAGAATTCCTTTCGAATGTTTTTATCGCAACTCCGCCCCCTCCGCCCCAGTGTTAGATTTTGAAGGTAATGGTTTTTAAAGGGGTTTATGTGTTTCTGATATTAAAATAATTAATGCAGACTTTGGTTGTTACTTTCAACTACCTAATATGAAATGCATTTAATTTTTTCCCCCAACGGGTCTGCATTGAGGTGGGTAGGCCTTTGAGACTCGGCATATTCCCCAGAATAGAGACCCATTTATTGTGGCACCATCTAGGCGACTATCGTTACCAATTTAGACGCTCAAATTAAATTACAATGAATTTGAACTCTCTTTGGATGTTAAAGTATGTCGAGAGAACCAAAGCCAAATGAGTACTACTCAAAGGATTTTATATTCAAGGGACATGCCACATAATTCTATGACAGGAGTGACCACGATTTTCCCATCCAGAAAATCTGACGACCGAGTCGAAGCTTGAGCTCGCAAACTTGGGCCACTGAGCCACAAATTATTTCCTAATTTAGTTTAGTTTGAATTATCGTCGCACTAGAGCTACACGAGGGCTATTGGCGACGGGCGTCGTATTTTAAAACAACAGTCAAGTGACGAGCCGACACCTGAGTGGGCACCCAATGCATCCGTTAAGGGCGACATCATACGCAGCGTTAGGACTTTGAAGGATATTTAACGTGCACTTCCTCCTCACATGGCATTATTCGTCGGACACTTTTGGCTGCACGGGCCGTTTATAGGTCGGCAGTTATTTTGGCGATGGCCGAACCCGAGCCTGGGATCTTCCGCATGCTAGGCGAATGCCTAACCGACTGGGCTCCCCAGCCCCAAATATTTACTAATGTAATATAAATCGATATATTTTGGTTAATGTGAGTTGTGCAACTATATTTTTTCTGCGAAAGAGACCGCATTGTTAGTACACCTTCTGTGCGTATTTCCCGGGGGCACGCCCCTCATTGTGTTGGAATGCGAATATTGGGGGGATGTTTGAAAAGGTGGTGGGGGCGGACTATTATTACGGTACGTGGGCGACTGTTGAGTTTGTTGTCAGGTACTGGTAAATATTTGGGCTGCTCCTTTGTAATGATTTTTTTTTTTGATTTGGCGTACTTATTTATTTAAGGGGGAATGGTCGCGCTGGACAGAGTGTCTCCAAATCAAAGTGCATCAGTGCTAATCCAATGGAGAAAACAATATTTTCTCTGCCACATTTCTACGGCCCGGCTGTATTGAATATTTTTTACAAACGGATTTTTTATGTGATAAATGTAGCTGACAAACAGGTTCCGACAATCCCACTTTTGGAAATGGGTTCGAATTTTTTTTTTTTTTTTTTTTTTTTTTTAATTTTCAATAAATAATTTTACACACAATATTCGAAGCAATTTTAGAAAAAGTGGCATTCAAGTTATGTACATTTATTATTAAAAAAAACCGCTTGTAAAAATATTCAATGCAGCCGGAGAAATGTGGCAGAAAAAAATAGTTCTTTTTTCCTATTGGATTAACACTGAGGCACTTGAGTTTAGAAACCCGCGGTTTAGCGCGCGTCCATTCCCATAAACACCAAAAATTCACAATACATTAGAGCATTTGAAAGAATTTTTTTTAAAAAAAATATACGGAGCAACGAAACGGAAACTCAGGTGCAAATTACAAAAACAAACTGCGAACTAAACCAACTAATAAAAAGCAACGATATTTTGTAAAATTTATTTTGTAAGATTAAAAACAGAAAGATTACATAACATTTTGGATAGTTTGTTGATTCAATGAACATTGCTCTATAGCTACACTTTCCGATAGTCGAAGTTCGGATCAACGGAGTCCTTTTGTGTTTTATAAGAAAAATTCTGGTAACCACAAACCCCGTCGGACCTGTCTACTAACAAATTCTACCAAATTCCGCGAAGCGTCCAAAATACCTGGAAAAAAAGAAGCGACTCGTCCAACGGAAAAGTGATTTCTTATCACTCAGGTGGGATGACGGGATATCAATGAACGGAAACGAGGGGCATTCTGGGAAGTGTCTATAGGACGATGGTATCGTTCGGTTTTCGGCTTAGCTGTGTTTTATGATGTCTGGAGATATGCTTGTAAAATTAAATGAAGTGTGTTTTACACATGGGAGAGAATTGAAAATATATAAATTGGTAATCTTTTAGTTAATGTAGTTGTGACTTATGAATATAGTGTTGACTGTTGTAAATATGTCGTAAAAAAAGTTGTGTGTTTAGTCTAGTTTAAAACTACTAGTGTTTAACACAATACGACTTTCAATTACACTTCAATGAATTTAAAGCTAATTAAATTATCTACCCTATAAGGCAGCTTCAATAACTTTAAAACCTAAAAAACTTCTATGGGTTACAGATAAACGTACCAATGTTCACCCTCCAAAAACGGGTAGAAAACGAAATCCCCATTTCGAATTTCTGATTCTCGGACTCATTAACTGATATTTCATATTAGGTAATTGAAAGTTTAAAAAAATCTCAATTCCATTGAATAGTAATAAGAAATGTTAACATTAGCCTACATTCTGTTAGTTCTATAATTACGATAGAAACACAATTTATAAGAATAAAATTTAAGCAAGGGAATATTTTAGAACTAAATACATGAAATACCTAACATACAATATATGTAGAAAAGTCACGTTTTAAAATTATAAAAACGTATCTTAACCTTATAAATTGCACAAGTTTTGGATGATCAAGTGTACATCGTTTTTTAAAGCTTTAAGATCCGCATGACAAAATAACTAACTGAAATAAATAAACTACTACTAGTACTACCAGTAATTCTTAAAAACATATCAACACAACTCCAATTAAAAGAAGTTAATTTAAATAAAAACAAAAGCGTCGTTTCATCGAAACACCACACTCGGAAAAAAAGAAGCCACAAACAACAGGCCCCGAAAGGCACCAGCTATAATGGTCCTTTTATTTGATCCTTTACGAGGACTGCAATTAAGAACTCTTAAAAGAAAGAAGGCTCTAAAGAGACACCAACTTGGTGGATGTGTTTTAATGGAGTAAGAGTTTTGAAAAGAAACTGTTATTTGTGTTTAGATATAAAATATAGTAAAAAATGACATAACTAAATTAATAACTTAAAAGTAAGCTATTTGGGTTTAGAAAAAATTGAGAAATGTAAATTCCAAAATACAAACGAAAGTAATGTGACACTGCCAAAACCGAATTTTTTTGTTATTGTAACAACGTAAAAATAATATTGGTAGTAGATTTATTTTTGCAAATACCGTTAATAAGGAATTTACTGTGTCAGTAATGAGTTTCAAAAAAGGCTGAAAATCGTGTCGTTTTGAACACTGTCTACAGTTTTCAATTTTTCTACTTATTAATTAAACAAATTTTTTTTCTGAAGTAAATAGTTTTAAGGCTCCTCAAGGGCAGGGGAGACCACTAGGTAACACATTTACCTTGCATGCGAAAGTTCCAGGTTCAGGTCCAGGTATTACCAAAATTACTGTGCAGTTATAATACCTCAAGTAGGGGGACGAGTACGTTAATCGTACTCCAAAGTCCCGACGAACGCGTAAGTTGTCGTCCTTAGAATTTGTGTAGCTCGAGTGCTATGATAATTCAACTTAACTCACTACCTAAAATTAAATGAAAGTAAAAATATTTTTTAACAATTTTTGCTTGTAGGCAAGTTTCACGTTTTGCGTGGCAACAGAAATGTAAAAGAAAATGAATTATTTAGTGGGCCTGGACTTGTAAATTATGAGACAACAGAGTACGTATCCAAGGAAAGGCAAGAATGAAAGCTGGAAGAAATTACGTCATTCATAACAAGCACCAATTGCAAATAAAAAAAAATCTCCTGGCGCAACAACCCATTAGTGGGCCAAGGCCTGCCGTGTCCATTCCAGCTTTCGTGACCGCTCTGGGGTGCCAGGCATATGGCCCAGTAAGGTGGTCAGCCTCACTGGGGGTGGACCCCCCCCCCAGTGTTTAGTTCCCAAGCATGCTTGGTCCTCAATTTATCGACCCACGTAAGGGATGAAAGGATGATAGTCAACCTCGCGCAATCAGGGGACTCGATCCTCGATCTCCGGACAGGAGGGATTGCAAATAGTAAGTCAGTAATAATTGACAGACAACTATTCTAAAACAGCAAACAGTTCTTATCTTTCACATTAACAGCCAACGGACATGAAAAAAACCTTCAACTAGCGTGTGAAGGGGGTTGGATAGAACAAAAAACGTTCCATGGCATTTTTGTACTCCACTAATAATGATAGGGACAGCGAGTTATATACAACAGCTCAAGAAGATAAACAAAAAAAAAAGTTCTTTTTTTGTCAACCCCCCTGTGGCTTTTGTTGTGCAGACGATCTGGAAGAGGTCAGTGACCGGAAGTCACGTGACGAGACTACCGAACACCCTCCTTTCGGAACTAATTGGGAGGACGGGGGCATTTTGTCGTCTGAGAATTCTTTTTCATTTCTTTATTCTTTTTAAAAAACTTTTTTTCATAGTTTTCTTAACTATTTAAGGGAAGAGTCAAGATAAGGTTAGTTTTTCAGGTAAATTGTTTTTAATTCATATAAATTTTAAAATTTAAAATATTAAGGAGTTTAAAGAAAACATTTACTGCTATAAAAATCAAATTAATGTCGTGCAAGTTAAAGCAAGTTTAAAATTCGACAGTTCTATCTTTACTTAAAGAAAATGTATAGTTTTATTAATTATTATTGTTTTAATTTACTTTAATAATATATTTTAATAAAAAAAATGTTTTTTTTTTAAATCAGGATTTTGTAAACTTTTTTTCCTTGGGTTTCTTTTTTTAAATTCAGCAACAATTTTTTTCTCGCCAGAAACAGCTTTTAAGCACGTCATTTATGCACAGGTTAAATATTGACTAATAAAGACAGGTTGACATAAAGGAGAAGATGTAAACAGACATGTTATAGCAGGTTAAGTAGAAGTATCGTTACGCTAGAGCTACTCGGGGAAGACTGGTGTTATAATTTCGAACCACTGTCAAGTGAAGAGTCGACATCTGAGTAGGCTCCCAAGGGTATACTAGGGCGACATCGTACGCGTCGGGACTTTAAAGCATATTTAACGTGCCCCTCCCTCTTCACGGTTTATTATCCGTCTATTTGGCTGCACAGTTCGTTTATAGGTCGACAGTTAACTTGGCAATGCCCAGGCCCGATCCTGGAACCTTTCACGTGCAAGGCTTGCAATTTACCGACTTGGCTGCTCGATGAATGAGGATCAATGTAGCTTGAGAACTAAACTATAGGGTTTCGTCCTAGGAACTGGTCTAACGGGCCTTATGGTAGATCAGGACCTGCCTATACAGCCGGCATGTCACCATTGGGAAAGGAAATCATTAATTTGACCGTTGAGCTTGTCGCCTAAACTCCCTTCAAACCTTCACAAGGCAACCCCTTCAAGGATCTTCACGTCACTTAACCCTTTTCCACTTACAAAAAAGTCCAAAAACAAAATAGAACGAAAAAAAAGGGGTTGTCGAGAGAGAAAAAAAGCGACACCCACCTCGGAATGGAGCCGCTCTCCGCCCAAAAATGTCGTCTGCTGAATACCAAAGAGGAATCTGGCAACAGCAGGGGTTCGCTTCGAGGGCGGTGGCAACAACCACCTGCGATTCAGTTAAAAGTGTTCGAAAAACAACTGCACCCTTTGGTTTGTTCTGAAAGGGTTGCAGCCTTCGAATATCATTTCTCCTTTAGCTTCCAAAAAAAAAAAATGTTTTTTTTTTTTTTTTTTTATAAAATGCTTGGTTTTCCACCCACTATTAAGAGTGATTGTCAGTCCCATAGACCTAATGCATCAGCTTTAGAATTACAAGTTCCGAAGAAGTATTGCTTTGCCATGTTAGCCCTTTTTCTCCAGGTATGGCTATCAACATAATATCAAATGAAACAAATGTGTTATCTAGTTATTTAATTGTATATTTTTTGAAGTTTCAAAATGCCAGAAATATACAGCAGATGGCGACACTATTTTAAAAATTTATCAATTAATAATTAAATGACGGGATGTTACTTTTCCTTTCAATTTTGTTTGAAATTGATGTTATGTTGATTAACATACCCGGTGAAAATGGGATAATATGGCAAAGCAATTCTTTTACAAAAGTTGCGATTTCCAAATTAATGCATGAGCTCTATGGGGTTAACAGTCCCTCTATCGCAAATGTTGATAAAAATTTATTAAAAACAGTAGCTAAACGTTTTACAACAGGAAAAAACATACAACTTGATTACACGAAAAATAGAACACTTTTTACAGTTGCCAAATGGGAATGTTTCTGATGAAGTAACGTTCGTGTTTAAATTTTTTTTGAACTGCGATTTCATTGATTGCTTCGGTTTCACTCTCAAAAGGCCCGATATGAATGAAAATAAACTTTTCTTTCTAGGCAAGCTTCCTCTAACAAATATTTTGAACAACAACAGTACAGCATGATGTTGGCATTCTTAGAAAACTCATTTTCGAATGCCAAAACAAAAGGAATTCCAGACAAATGAAAACAAACCTCTGGAGCCGTTGCCATCTACGACGTGAAACAACCCCATTATGTTTCCAATGTAGATGATAAATGAGTATATTCGAGTGACATATTCGGATATAAAAAGTGGAGTGCTAATTTCTGCTATTTCACTACAATCATAGCCCAAACTCGAAATCCACAAACATGTGTGGCAAGAAAAAATTAAATTTCTAACGAAATCAAAGTTTATACTCTTAACTTCTTATGAAGAATTTAAAAAAAAATACCATTGATTGAGTGCTGAATAAAACCATTACAATATTTTTTTAAATAATAATAAAAAAAGAAGTTTACATTAAAAAATATTTTTTTCGTACGCAAAAACAAAATTTATTTAAATTCTTATATTTAGGGCTTGTAACCACAAAAATATTCCCCAAATGGTTTAAATTGATAAAAACAAATAATTTCAATTGATTTGGTGTTAAAAATAACAAGGGAAAAGTTACTTTTAGCCACCATTTCGACTCTTATGCTGTCTCTCTATATATAATAAAGTTTTTTGGGCCTTATTGTAGCTCATTGTTTGATTTGGACCTTCAAGCTTCTGACAGACAGTTCGCCCTTCATTCAACCTAACAGCCCTTGCATTATATCACCGCACACATAAAAACCATGGGGAAATTCGCGAAATTTATAGACGTCATTCCTTTCTTTTGTCCAACCATAAAAAAGGGTAGTCCCTCCCATGCGTAAAACACCACTCCTGAATATACTACAATAAATTGAGAGTAGCTAAAAAAAAAGTGTAGTCACTAAACAACATGGTATCTATTCTTTAACATCTTCATTCCCACAAAGATTTCCTACGCATATATTTTTTATATAAAATATTTTTCAGAATATTATATACTTAGAAGTATGTTATGCAAGGAATTGAAAAAAAAATAACGCTAAGCAATTGATGAGAGGCTCGTCAGTCTAGTGTAATTTGAGGTTTGTATCAATAAAAATACACTACTTTGCTGTATAATTAATATTCCGTTCTGACATTTGTTTTCATGAAAAATATTTCATAAATCTGTTGAAATAACTCTAAGTACAGATTTTTGCAAGACCTTCTAAATCTGCTCGGGCGTAAGCAACTTTCAAGGGTGGCATCGGAGGAGGGAGTTTGAGACATATTTAAAGTGCACTCCCTCTTCACGGGGTATTATTCGTTAAACTTTTTGACGAAACGGAATATTCATATATAGAAAGAAACGACCTCCCGCATGCAAAGGCCAGTGACTTATCGACTGATCTCCAGCCGTATTCTATATTGGTGTAGGTCAGGTTAGGTTAGGTTTTGAATTATCGTCGCACTAGAGCTACACGAGGGCTATTGGCGACGGGCGTCGTATTTTAGAACCACAGTCAAGTGACGAGCCGACACCCGAAGATACCCCAAACGCAACCGTTAAGGGCGACATCGTACGCAGCGTTAGGACTTTGAAGGATGTTTAACGTGCCCTTCCTCTACGCGGGGTATTATTCATCGGACATTTTTGGCTGCACGGGCCATTTATAGGTCGGCAGCTACTTTGGCGATGCCCGAACCTGGGACCGTTCGCATGGTAGGTGAGCGCCTAACCGACTGAGCTCCCCAGCCCTATTCCATATTGGTGTCGGAAAAGTGCACAGAAGCTACACGTTGGTTGTTGGTCAAGGGTCTCCTCAAATTGGACTCGTAGTTGAGTAAAGTATCCGATAACCTATGTTCCCTACGAGATACCGATAGGAAGACCCGCGAACAATGCCTTGTAGTTCAGAAACACTCCCCCACGCAGGAATACCACGGACGAAAAAACACTGCCACCTTTGTGACGCCCTGTCACTCCCATAAAACCCCGAAAGAGACAAAATTTACGGCCCTTTTCCCTTTGTCGAGCACAAAACGTATAAAACCGTGGATCCCACGCAATAAAACACCCGCCCCTGGGTAGTATGAACCACAGAGTTGAGAAGAAAATGCTTGGCGCGAAAAAATTGAAGTTATCAGAAAGTACGCCAAGTAACCCTAGTAATAAATAACCCTAATAGTTTAATAATAATGATAACTTTCATTAATATCATGTAAGGAAAAACATGAATAAATTTTTTAAAAAAGTCATATTTTCTTCTTAGGGGAACGTTTCCGCCCAACAGCCTAAAAATTTAAAATTAAATAACAGTTTATAACAAAGTACAAATAATAATAAATAGTGATAAATTCGTACTTAGAAAGATACTTTTTTTAAATTATTAATTTGTCGGCAATATTTATAAGAAATTTAAAGAGAGAGCGTTTATACTTAGTTGCATGCAAAATTATCCTTTCTGTATTTTGTAAGTCGCAAGAGTAAAAATGGATTATCACTACAACTTTTTAACATTATATGCAAAAAAAAATGTGATGGCTAATCTACATTTATTAAAACTAAATAATTAACCTACTTTTTTAAATTTGATTTTCATTATTCAAATTTAAAAAGTTTTTAATATACTCTTAAATTCACTAGCTACATGGAATTACCTCCAAGTAGCATTCAGATTGAAGGGGGCACCGAAGCATTTCGAGTTAGCTGAATTTCATGTTAATCGTCAGGTTTTATCACACTAGAGCTACACGAGGGCTATTGGCGTCGTAATTTAGAATCACAATCAAGTGACAAGCAGACACACAAGCAGAAAGGGCTGTGAGGCGCCCTGTGGTCAGTGTAGCGATCTACGGATAGGAAGGTCCCGCGATCGAGACCTGGTCGCTGAAAACTCACCGAGTATATGCGGAGTACGTGCTCGTTATATCTGTTGGGTCCGAAAGTCCAGTGGGCGGTTATTGCGCATTTTCCCACGGGTACAGGTTCCTGGAGACTATTTCCCTCCCCTTCAGGGACATGTCCAAATTGTGGAGGTGGCGCGTGATAGATGGCAGCATCTGTCACGTATAATATGTGTGAGTGTGTGTTGTGACTGTCTTACTTGACGAAGGTTTATAAGCGGCTCTCTGACCAAGCACACAAGCCTGAAAATATATGAATCAACCAACACCAGTACCAAATCGGTGCTGTAAGTCTCCAAACTCCACTGAAAAATATATCGCCAAATAGTTCGCCAAGAGCGTATGTCTGGGCTTACTATAAAGCGATTAATGGCTTCACCAGGAGAACCATTCTTTGTATGATAGTTTTGCCCGGCGACATCTCCATCGCCTTCTTAACTCTGTGGTATGGGCACTTGACGCGCACGAAACGTCTTTCTTGTTCGGGACTCGAACAAGGGACCTTTTTTCAGTGAAGGGCACCACCGTAACGTTCGTGCAACAATCAAAACAAAAGGAGTGTTTGGGATGAGAAGTGTAGGGTTAGGTTTGAATGACTGTTGCTTTTTATTTTAGTTTTTTTTCTCTAATGGGGCTGCAACTTTGACGGTCAAGCCTTTTGCAGACTCGGCATATTTCCCAGAACTGAAAGCCATCTTTTTTTTTGTGGCACCATCTAGGCGACGATCGCTACTAATTTTGAGGCGAAGATGACTACAATGAATCTGAGCTCTCTGTAAATGTTAAAGTATGCCGAGATTTGATTTTGCCGAGAGAACCCAAGCCAAATGGACCCTTCAGGGGTCTTTTACATGCCACATAATCATATGACATGCGTACCCAAGATTTTCCCATCCAGAAAATCCGACGACTCAGCCGGGGCTCGAACCCGCGATCTTGGGCTTACGAGACGAACACGTTTAACCTCTCAGCCACTGAGCCCCTTAATTCAGTTAGTGGAATCATCCAGCTTTACAAGAATCTTCCTAAGAAATGTTTCCAATAACGAAAACTAAATTTCCCGCAGATTCATTTAATATGTAAAATATATGTATAGCTCTATAGCTATACAAGTTTTGTTCATTTATAACTATTCACTTATTATTTATACCAAATTATGTTTCGGCAATATAAAGAAACGACAAAAAAAAAAGGGTAGAATATTTGATGCTTTAAGAACTCTATACGAAAATCAATTAACAGGTACACATTTTAACAACACTTAATAATATAAAGTTAATTGATATAAAGACACACAAAAATTAAACTGAACTTGGAGCACTGTCCATAGAGCGTGCCGTGCCCGTTTAAACTTACGAGAAATGGAAGAAATGCAGCAAATATATGGCTGAATTAAATTACCCGTTGTTAATTATAAAGCTAGCTTGGTTCTCTTGGCTTGGCTTCATTGGGGGGGGGGGGGTCGCAAACCCTCCAATGAAGGACAGTTTGATGTTTCATACCATGGATTCGGCCACAGACTATCATTTGGGTTAGAAATCCTGCTCGACGTCTTTTTCCCCTAATGGGGATTTCGGCATTCCATAGATTCGATGGCTCATGTAAACACTCACAATTAAGTATGAAAGGCCGAGTGAACTTTGCATATTAATCCGAGATTTCAAAGACTTGTAGCATCAGTCACTGATCCTCTTTCTATAAAACTAACGTATTAAAAAAACAGGTAAATGAAACAAAACATATTTTCTCTTTAAGACCCCTTTTTGAAAAAAAAAGGGCCTGGCGATAGAGTTGGGTAGAGCTTGTTTAGGGGTGCGACAATAAACAAAAGAAGGCCGTTGTTCTAAAAAATATAAAAAAGTTCGAAAGTAGTGGGAGCAGGAAGTTGTTTGTATTCGACCCTCCCCCCACCTACAAAAAAAAAGGGGATGGGTGAAGAAATAAAACACTTCTACTTCGACTACTTCTCAGCAGACGATGTCCATATTTGGGAGGTTTGGGAACGGCTGACCATTGCGCAATGGGGTTTCGAAATGTGGAAGGTTGTTGCAGATGATTTTTTGGGATTTGTTTAAATTGTTTTTGCGGTCGGGGAGTTGTAGTGCTTTTTTTTAATATTTCCTATGTAGATGAGGTGAGGAAATTTAGGAGTGTCGAGTTTTGAAATAAACGTTTGGATAAAAATTCTTTTGACTGTGTTGGAATAGGAACTTTTATTTGGAAGGGAATGTATGCACTTTTATTTGGACTTTTATTTTATTTGGTGGGAATTCGTTCGTAGACCACACTATTAAAAATGTCTTGCTTGGTTTTAAAAAAAATGATTCAAAGTAACTGCAACGGCTGTGTGGTGAAAGGTTTCAGCATATTTTTGGAATTTAAGGGGACAGGGGAGGCAAATTAATTTTTTTTAAGTTACAGACCGAAATGGATGATATTTTTTTATAGCTCAGGGACATAAAATTTAAAGAAAATACAAAATAATAAAAGAAAAAGATGCAATAGGTTTTTTTTAATAAAAAAAATACTTTTTTTAACTGTTTTTAAAAATGCTCCCAGCGATTCAATTTTTTTCTAAAATGTCTAATTTTTTTATATAAGATATTTAAATATATGTTAACAAAACTGTGCATGGATTTTTTTTATTTGTCCTATTGGTTAATTAATAAGAATTAAAAATTTATGTTACTTGGAAATTTTTGATTTTTTTCGTGATATGTTAAAAGTAAAACTGAGTAAAATATTAAAAAATGTTATCAGATTTCAAAATCCACGCACAATTATGTTTGAAAGATTATCAATAACAATTTTCCACAATTTCAAAGCAATACACAAATTTTTGAATCGCAAGGAACAATTCGAATGTACGACAAACCACTGAAAACACTCATGGAGAAAAAGGCAAGTAAAGAAAGAAATAACTTCCACTTAACGTACAATTTTCGGATTTCGGTGTTTACGAAAACTCCAACTGTATTTCGAATTCTTTTCGGATCGTTAAAAGTAAGATATGTTCTTAAAGGTAACAGTTCAAGCTATAACTTTTTATTAAAATACCAAAATCGATATTTTTGGCCTCCCCAGTCCCCTTAATTGGTTGAATCATTTTTCAGATTCTGGGTTTCCGAACTCCGAGAAAAAGCGTTCAACCTAAAACCGGGAGTAAAAAAAAATGTGAAACGTTTCACCACACAGCCATTGCAGCTACTAGGATATTTTTATGAAATCAAAAAGAAATTGTAGCAGTGCAATTTAAATTATTTCATTAAATATAGGTTACTATTAGTTAACCTAGTATTTCTCTTATTACTGTATAATGTAATCCTAGTAACTACTGATTTAAAGTACAATTTATGTAAATATTATAATAAATAAAAGAAAATAATACTTTTTATTTATTTACAAGCTATTTATATGATTCAAGTCTGACTGGTTAATTTCAAAGGAGGACTGGTATATTTGTGGAGGTTTTTCGAGCCTTGCTAAAAAGGTAAAATACTTCAGCCACTTTGAACAGTGTGACGTGGTTTCAGATTTAATAACTAAAAACTGCAGACATATTAATTTCAACTTGGCTGTAATGTACCATAGTTTCAGTTTTAATAAACATAGTATTTCTAATTAAAACATATACAGTGGGCCACAAAATTGAGTATACACCATAGGAACTTACATACTTTTTGCAATTACAGAAGACGTATTGCTTTAAGGTTATTGAAATTTTTACCTAATATACTTTAGTCTATGCTTTACCGTATTATACTAACAAAATTGTTAAATTTGTTTATTTTCCCCAGAAAAAAATATAAGATCCGAGACGAGAGGAAAAACAACGCCACAAAATTAAGTATACACCCTTAGTTATATCCATTTAAACTACAGATTAATATTTTGTTGCATTACCTTTTGATTGGATTAAAGCTTGTAATCTTCTGGGCATAGATTCCACTATTGTTTTAGTGGTTTCAATAGAAATTTTAGCCCATTCTTCTCTCAGAACCTTCTTGAGATCTCCATTGCTCTTGATTTCATGTTAATGTACAGCTTTCTCTAATTGCGACCATAAATTTTCGATGACGTTTAGGTCTGGAGACTGGGCTGGAGTGTGTAATTGCTTATTGTAATGGTACAACAGGTACAACTGTACAATCTTCGCTGTGTGCTTGGTGTCATTGTCCTGCTGGAATATGAAGTTCGACCCAAGAGCCAACTAACTAACTAACACTTTTTCAAAGTTATCCTTTAAAATCCCCAAATATACATCTTTGTTCATTATGGCATCAATAAAAACAAGATCTCCAACTCTTCCAGTCGACATACAACCCCAAACGAGGACAGATCCACCTCCGTACTTGACTGTCTAAATGGTGTTAGTATAGGATCCAGTGCTTTCAAAGCTTCTCTCCATATTTTAAATCGTCCATCGCTTCCGTAAAGGTTAAATTTACTTTCATCGGAAAATATTACAGTGTTCCAGAAAGAAATAGGCTTTAAAAGATGTTCTTTAGCAAAAATCACCCTCTTTTGCCTGTTCACATAATTGATGAGTGGCTTTCGTATTGGTGTACGGCCGTGAAACCCATATTGGTGAAGGGTACGTCGAATTGTTTCACCTGATATATTTTCCCCGATTACATAGGACATCGATAAAGAAAGTTTAGAGGCACTCAACTTCGGATCTTTTTTTACTGAGCGAATGATCTTCCTCGTAGCTGTAGTACTCAGTATTTGCTTGCGTACTCTTCCAGGAATATTGGCCGTAGAACCATTTTTTTTTTAACTTCTGTAGTATTTTTTGGACACACTTATGAGTGACACCAATTAAGGAAGCAATTTCTCGAAGAGATTTGCCTTCTTTTAACAGTTTTACAACCAGCAAACGTTCAGATTCTGTAGTTTCTTTACAAGAGCTCATTTTATGAATTCTAATGAGAAAAAAATACTATCAAAAGCGTATAAGTGCTACGCAAGCGTTAAAAGTAGCAGCTAGTCCCGAAATATCTAAAAGAAAATTTCAAGCTAAATAAAGTGGTGGTAAAATGCACAAATTTAAGACGTGTATGCTCAATTTTGTGGCGAATTTTTCCGTCTTTTCTTCGAATTAATTATTTTTTTGTAAAAAATAAATTAACTACATAATTGTGCTATTGTAGGATGTTAAGGCTGAGGATTAAGTATTTAAAATAAAAAAAATCATCCATTTTAAATCAATATTTAATTTGTAATTCGAATAAGTCCAAGAGTTTACGAGGTGTATACTCAATTTTGTGGCTCACTGTATATATATGAATTAACATATTACTAATTAAAATCATACATTATGGTAAGAGCTGATAAAAAAAAACAAGCACAAGCTCATTAAAAATAAATCTCATTATACATAGATCCATACTTTTTTAATTATAGATTACTAACCTATTAAAAAATATATTACGTTAACAACAGTTGAGAAAAAATTATTGTGAAGCTGAGATCATTAAAAAATCTCAAAAGTATATTGAACTAAAACCCATCAAGTAAAACAAATAAAGTTCCAAGTCCCTAAAAAAAAACGCTAAAAAATTCGACTTTTTAGAAGAAAAAAACACAACCCCTTTTAAAAGATACAGAGGATAAAAAAAAATTCTCAAAAGGGACTAAACACAAATTCACAGAACGCATATGCGAATAATATGTGGATATACCAGGGAAAATATTTTTTTCTGTAATGGAGCTGCAACATTTGCGGTCAAGCCTTTGCAGACTCGGCACATTCCCTAGGACTGAGAGCCATTTCTTGTGGCACCATCTAGCCGACTCTCGCGACAAATTTTGACGCACAGATGACAATGAATCTGAGCTCTCTGTGGATGTTAAAGTATGCCGAGATTTAATTTTGCCGAGAGAACCCAGGTCAAATGGGCCCTCCAGGGATCTTTTACATGCCACATAATCATATGACATGGGTGCCCTGAATTTTCCCATCCAGAAAATCCGACGACTCAGTCTGGGCTCGAACCCGCGATTTTGGGCTTACGAGGCGGACACGTTTAACCTCTCAGCCACCGAGCCGCTTAAGGAAAATATAACTGAACACATAATTTTAAGGTTAATATTATTTCTTACTCGTATTCAATAAAAAAAAAATCACTAATAGGTGTTCGAAAGCTTTTATTTTACTTCTTATAGATATTACAAAATTAACCTATTTTAAATCTACATAGGTTTTATCGACGTTTGCGGTTAGTTTTGAATAATCGTCTCACAAGAGCTACAAAGGGGCTATTGGCGACGGGTGTCGCATTCTAGAGCCACGGTCAAGTGTCGAATCGTCACCCGTTTGCGAGAAATTGAAAGTAACGTTGAACTTCTCAAATATAATTCACACAACGCAAACTTGTAGCGTAAGTGGCATCAGGAGTTTTGTCCAAAAGAGATTTAACATGCACCACTCTCATATATACACGCCACTATTTACTGGCTGGATTTTATTTGATCAGCGAGACAGCTTCATAGGATTGCTAAGACAAGGACAGAACCCCAACAAAGCATCCTCATTGCGTCGCAGAGCTACACAAAGACTACTGTCAACGGGCTTCATCATTTCGAACCACAGTCAGGTGACGAGCCGACACCTGAGAAGGCACTCAACGGAATTTTAAGCCACGAAACGTTGGGGGTGGGAGCAGATTTAATGTGCACTCCTTGTACACTTTAGTAGGACTTTTTTCCCTGCACATACTGTTAGCAATTACTATAAAAATTTATGACTTCGAATTGTTATGAATTATTTAACTAACATTTAAATACATTTCGATGCCTACCAGACATCTATTTATAGTTCGGAGCTTAAAAGTAATATTGCCACTTCTTCCAAATGCCCAAAACAAAGAAAATTCCTAGAAAACTGAAAACTCACTTACTTGAGGTGCTGCTGAGATCCATCTGTCAGTTGTGCCTTTTTCCCGAAATCGAATGCTAAGTAAATTCTGACACGAAATGATTTACAGGAACTAAGTTGGTTTTTCATCTTTATATATGATAAAAACACGAACAGACACAACTATTTACATGGTGTGGAATTATATGGAGAGGAGACAAGTGCGTCTTCCCCTATTCATTCTTATCAGAGATCTACGTTAAGTTACAAAAGAATTCGGAGCAAAAACAGAAAAATCCGAACCAGGGGGTAAAAATGGGGAGTGTGACTGAAAAAAATGGTTATAATATAAACAAAAGATTCTCTAGCTATGGGCATTTAGCGGCATCTGGTGCCTTTTAAAATGAGCTAAATAGAATTAAGTTTAAATACTAATTTAAAATAACAAATAAAATCTTCAGTTATCACTTTGAAATTCAGAGAAAGAAAATATTATAAAGATGTGCAATATCATAAACACAAATATTTAAAGGCATTTGAAATAAATGAGCATGACAATAAAAATATGGTCATAAAAATATAACACATTAAAAAACAAGAATATTTCAAAACATTATGACATTAAACACAAATTTACAACACTCCCACCTTTTTGATTTAGGCGGGAGACTAAATTCAAAAACTAAATTAACTATTACAGGAACATATTTCTAATTTGTATAATTTACGGACAGGGCGAACAAGTAGACCATTTTTGGTCTTTACTTTGACTACTCTAACCCTCCCGTCTCTGCCCATACACAATTCCTGGACACGTGCAATGGGCCAGTTGATGCGTTTGGTGTTTTCTGCACCAACCAAAACCATGTCCCCCACGTGTATATCGCAGTCCTTTTGTCCGGACCTCTGCACAAGTTGGGAAAGGTACTCCTTCCGGAATCGGCTGCGGAATTGTTCACGAAGCTCCTGGCACAATCGTTGACGGACAAGAAGCTTGTTCCGATCGATACAGTCCAAGTCCGCTGTACCGGCCACTTTTAAGTCTTGCATGAACATTGATGGTGTGAGAGGGGACAGGTCGTCGACATCATTAGAGACATATGTGAGGGGCCGAGAGTTGAGGACGGCCTCCACATCACATATGATAGTGAGTAGCTCCTCGTAGTTGACCGAGGCTTGGCCAAGGACCCTCAGCAAGAGACCTTTCGTAGAACGGATCAGTCGCTCCCACCATCCGCCCCACCAGGCTGCACTAGGAGGAATGAACTTCCAGGTGATGGGACGAAGTGTATCTTGGGAGACAACTTTCTCCCAGTCAACTTTACGAAGAGCTGAGGCAGTACCAACAAAGTTGGTGCCGTTGTCGGAGTAGATGGTAGTTGGCCTGCCTCTTCTCGCAACGAATCGTCGAAGGGCCTGAATAAAGTATTCGGTGCTAATTGCAGTGACGAGTTCCAAATGTACACATCTGTACACAGCACATGTGAATAAAACCACCCAAGCTTTGATTTTGTTGCGGAGAACCAATGGACCACACAAATCGACGCCCGTGACTTCGAAGGTGCAAGCGTCTCTGACTCTGTCCAATGGCAGATGAATGGGCAATGTCTCCGGTGGTTTTGAGGCATATCGTTGGCAACGCACGCAATGTCGCACAACGAATCTGACGACTCGTCTGGCGGAGAGGATCCAATACTCCTCTCGAAGCATCGAAGTCAGGGCTTGAACGCCAGCGTGGCTGTTCTGAAGGTGAAATTCCCTAACCAGAATGTCCACAATATGGTGTTTAGCAGGAAGCAAAATCGGGTAACGGAAAGAGAATTCGTCATCCCTCTCTAGAATCTTGGTTTTTACCCGAATTACACCATTCTCATCTCGGACAGTCAGCAGGTTTCTTACTGAGTTTCCAGATTCCGGAAAGCTCTCTGCCTGAACAAGAGAAAGAAGTGCGGTTTTTGCCTCTTGTAGCTCAGGAGCAGACAAGAAGGGATCTGAATTAATGATTTTATTGCGACATTTACTAATAAATCTCTTAACCCAGCCTAAAATTTTAACCACTTTTGTAAATTGAGAAAACTTTTGATACCATTTAAAAGAAGTTACTGGAGTAGTTACGTTTACATTTAAATTAACTCCTTTCTTGCGCTCAGAAAAAACTAAAGAATCATCTGGCTTTACATTTAATTGTGGCCAACTCTCAATTGGGTCTTTAAGCCACATAGGTCCACTAAACCAATCTAATTCAACAAATTGAGAAGGAGAACAACCTCGGGAGGGTAAGTCAGCAGGATTTAACTGACCAGGCACGAATGACCACTGATTTGCATTTGAGACAGTACAAATTTCCCTTACCCGGTTACCTACAAAGGTCCCCCATAAATCATTGTTTTTAATCCAAAAAAGTGCTGTAGTGGAATCAGTCCAAAAATACTTTGGTATGTCGTCTATCGAAAGCGCTTCTGAAACATACTTCGAAAGACGCACTCCTAAAACACAGGCCATAAGTTCTAAACGGGGAATTGTCATTCCTTTACTGGATGTGGTTTCCCCCTGTCCACCAGAGGCGCCTTTTAAGGGAGCTACTCTCGATTTGGCAGCTACAAAACTTATAAGTATTTCTCCGTTATGTTCACATCTTAGAAAAATTACCGTGGCATATGCCAGTTGACTGGCATCGCAAAATATATGAAGTGACCAGGAGTCTTTATTGCCAAATCCTATACGCCGCGGTATCTTAACATCATTGAGATATTGTAAAGTACTATACCATTTTACAAATTTACTATTTACATTTTCTGGTAGGGAAGTATCCCAGCCCACTTTTAATTCCCAAATTTCTTGTAATAATAGTTTCGCAATCAATAAAACAGGAGTTAAGAAACCCAGTGGATCGTAAACGGATTGTGTAAGGGACAATATTTCTCGTTTAGACAATTTATCTGACATTTCTATTGTTTTAATGGCAATAGAGAGATTATCATCTTTCTTGTCCCACTGGATCCCTAAAACAGGTACCGAATCGTCAGAAACAGATTCCATATTTAAATCACCCATTATTGGATTATCCACTGGCCCAAAAACCCACATGCGTAAATCCATTTTAGCTTGAGCTAACACTTCCACAGAAAATTTAATAAATTGTTCAAGCTCTTCTTCGCTGTCTACGGATGTTACGCAGTTATCCACATAAAATGATTTAGCTAGTTTTTGGGACAAACTACTATGTTCTTTGGGTATTTGGGATAAATGAAAAGCAATGACTCCCCCCAATAGGAATGGACTAGAAGTGACTCCAAAAACAACTCTCGTATGACGGAGTACCTTTATTTCATTATTTTTCTCCCACCATAAGAATCTCAGGAAGTCCCTATCTCTTTTTTCTATTTCTATTTGTAAAAACGCACGCCTGATATCAGATGTTACACCAATGCGTTTTTCTCTAAATCTTAACAAAATAGAGGGAATTTCTTCAATTAAATTTGGCCCTTTAATTAAACAATCTTTAAGGGATGGGGCTCTGCCTGTTTTGCAAGACGCGTCAAACACCGGCCTAATTTTGCTGGTGACGCTATCCGGTTTAAATACTGGATGATGTGGAAGGTAGTGACCTTTAGAATTCAGTTCATTATTTGGCACCATTTCAACTACCCCTTCCTTCATCCATTCTTTAAATACCTTATCATAGTCCTCAAATTTATTTAAGGATTTTAACTTCGTTGTGACACCAAACAACCTTTTTTCGGCCACATGACGGTTGGATGGCAATTCTTCGTTAGATCCTAACCAAGGTAAACTAACGCTATATCGACCCTCTTCATTTCTAGTAAGAGATTCTAAAAACTGCTCTTGGGCCATATTTTCTTCAACCGCTTTTGTCATGTGCAATCGAGGGTCTGATATACCGATGGTCTCTAAATTCCAAAGGTCAGAAATATTAAAGTCCCTGATAGCCAAATTGGTGCACAACACTGAGTTATTTCCATTTTCTGGAATGGGAGAGTCATTAAATGTACCACAAACGGCCCAGCCCAACTTGGTACAAATTGCTGTCAACCCCCCTTTTAACTGCTTTATTTGCCCTGTTAGAATTTTACCATAAATATCACTACCAATTAACATTTCAATTTTAGGGCAATTCGATCCCATATCTGATAACCAAATGTTATTTTTCTTTAGCTCTTTTAATATGGGACCTTTTGATACACGCGGTATGTCCCCACAAATTATATTTTGATCCAGAAAATCAAACTCTAAATCAGGATGTTTATGTGGTTTCGAAGAACCCAACTTAACACGATATTTACTGTACAATTCCGGGCCAGTTCTAGCGCCACCAAACAAAGTATGTGTTATTGTTTCTTGAGAAACAACTTGTAAACCCAATTCTACCGCAAGAGATTTTAAAATATATGACTTTTGAGAGCCACTGTCTAATAAAACCCTTATGTCCTTGGTTTTATCAACCCCAGCGACCCTTACAACTAAAGTCATTAAAGCTATTTCTGAAGTGCAAGTAGCTTTAGCGGTGGTCGCTTGTACAATATCATTTTGTTCTGTCCCAGTTTCAACTTTGGAATGCATATCTGGACAGAGTTGATGGACATGCTGCTTCCCACAAAAGTAACAGCGAACAAACTGTTTACAGAATTTTTTCATGTGATGAGGCTCTAGGCATTTTAAACAGCATTGTTTTTCTTTTATTTTGGAAAGTTTGTCATCTAGAGATAATGAGCGCGCATTATAACAGTTTTTACTCTCGTGAGTTTTATCGCAAAATATACATACACGTTCTTGTGTAGTTAGGAAACCTGCAGCAGTAGGAATATTTGGAGATGGCGATTTTTTAAATTTAAATTTATGTTTATTTTCCCCTTTGTCCCCCCCTGCCCGACTATGAAATCCCTCTTTGTGACCTACATTGTCAAACCCACTACGAGCCAGTTTCAGCCTTTCTTCCCCCTCAACTTCCGCCTTTAAAAACTTCATCAAGTTGGTGAGGCGAGAAAGATCGGACCCCTCCCCCGCTGACAGATTGAAGAGGGAGCTCCTTTGCCAGGCCCTCAAAATGTCCTCGGTGAGACAGGATTCCACCATTGGGTACAACCAGGAAGAATTTTCAATGGCTTTCAACCCCAAGGATTCCAGAGCCCTTAACTGGGCCTCAATTTTGTCGTACAACTTGTCAAGGGGTAACTTATCCCTACTTTCTGCCTTTACATTAGAAATAATGAGCTTAATTAGCTCTCTAACGTATACTTCAATTAATAATTCGGGTTTCCCGAAACGTTCCCTGAGTGCAAAAACAGCCTTTTCATAATTTTCAGATGTAACGGGATAGCTTTCAATAAATTCTTTAGCTCGTGTCCCCGCTTTCATACTCTGAACTAAATAGGCAAATTTGTCACTGTCATGCAAATCAGGGTCATTGTGAATTTTATCAAATTGAGACCAAAAGGGTAGCCAATTGATCAATTCACCATCAAACTTTTTTAGTTCGATTTTTGGAAGTTTGTATGACTTTAATTTCGCACCCGAAATACTGCTAGCACCACCGTTTGATCTTGTGTCAAACATTTCTTCTGGTGTTTCTAGCTTATCATTTATTTGCCGGGATAATGTGATAAAATCATCACTATAAACTTCACGCGATTCAATTTCCTTGCTGACCTCATCCTCTGAGATGCTTCCTTCTAAAATTAAATCTAAATACTTATCATCGAGATCTTTTAATTCAATGTGTAAATTTTGTAATTTTGTAAATTTATCTTTTAACGCATCAACATCGATCTCATCTTTAACTAATTCTTCTTTTAAGGCATTAGCCGTCCTTGTGAAAGAAGAACGTATACCAGTACGTTTTAACTTTGCAGCATTTGCAGCATTCATACTTAAATTTTAATACAATAATATCAATAAATTTTAATAGAATAATCGGGCATTAAAATTAACTCTAATTTAAGCGGTTTTATACTTTAAGCATCCTGTCGCGGACGCCACTAAATGTTAGCAATTACTATAAAAATTTATGACTTCGAATTGTTATGAATTATTTAACTAACATTTAAATACATTTCGATGCCTACCAGACATCTATTTATAGTTCGGAGCTTAAAAGTAATATTGCCACTTCTTCCAAATGCCCAAAACAAAGAAAATTCCTAGAAAACTGAAAACTCACTTACTTGAGGTGCTGCTGAGATCCATCTGTCAGTTGTGCCTTTTTCCCGAAATCGAATGCTAAGTAAATTCTGACACGAAATGATTTACAGGAACTAAGTTGGTTTTTCATCTTTATATATGATAAAAACACGAACAGACACAACTATTTACATGGTGTGGAATTATATGGAGAGGAGACAAGTGCGTCTTCCCCTATTCATTCTTATCAGAGATCTACGTTAAGTTACAAAAGAATTCGGAGCAAAAACAGAAAAATCCGAACCAGGGGGTAAAAATGGGGAGTGTGACTGAAAAAAATGGTTATAATATAAACAAAAGATTCTCTAGCTATGGGCATTTAGCGGCATCTGGTGCCTTTTAAAATGAGCTAAATAGAATTAAGTTTAAATACTAATTTAAAATAACAAATAAAATCTTCAGTTATCACTTTGAAATTCAGAGAAAGAAAATATTATAAAGATGTGCAATATCATAAACACAAATATTTAAAGGCATTTGAAATAAATGAGCATGACAATAAAAATATGGTCATAAAAATATAACACATTAAAAAACAAGAATATTTCAAAACATTATGACATTAAACACAAATTTACAACACATACCGTTTAAAGGACGGTAGGTTTTTTTTGCCCGGGTTCGAACCTGGAACCTTCGCATGCAAATAAAGCACTTAACCTGAGATCCGCAGACCTACGCGGCATCAGGAGTTTGTCCCAAGACATATTTAATGTGCACTAGTCCCACAAACAAATACAATAATATACATGTCGCTATTTACTGCCTCAGTTTTCAATTGCTCAGCAAGATCAGTTCATAGCATGACGAACACAGAACCTCAGAAGACCTTAACCTACCACGCCACGCAGAACTAAATGCTATCAGTTCATTTGAGCATGACCCCCTATCCTACCCCTTACAAAAAACTCCTTTTTTCACCCCTCCCCCAACAATTTTTTTTATATCACCCCCCTGCACAGATAGGCTCGAGTGAGTTAAGATGCTCCAAGCGCAATAATTATGTCATCTTTACCCCCTCCCTGCCCTTACCCCCCGCACATTCGAACGTTGGAACATAGAAAAAATAAAAAGGATGTGGAAAAAAAGTCCCTAAAAAAGGGTGGTAGTGCCCCAGGTCTCTATAGCAACGCAGCTAACAAGGTCTAGTGCGATCCTACATTTTTTTTATTAATGTCATAGGTACATTTTTATTATTATTTCCGTGCAATAAAGAAGCGTAAAGTTGTAACTCGGCTTTTTCAGATTTTTGGTTTGGTTTGAATTATCGTCGCACTAGAGCTAAACGAGGGCTATTGGCGACGGGCGTCGTATTTTAGTACCACAGTCAGGTGATGAGTCAGCACCTGAATAGGCACCCAACGCAACCGTTAATTGCGACATCGTACGCAGCGTTAGGACTTTGAAGGATATTTAACGTGCACTCCCTTAAACGGGGTATTATTCGTCGGACATTTTTGGCTGCACGGGCCGTTTATAGGTCGGCAGCTATTTTGGCGATGCCCGGACCCGAACCTGGGACCTTCCGCATGCTAAGTGAGTGCTCAACCGACTGGGCTCCCCAGCCCCTAAAAGTTGAGTTGGTAAGAGGATGGTCGTCAGACCTAGCGGTCCTGGATTCGAATATGGTCTTTTATGATTCATTCTTTGTGAGGGTTAGTTTGATTCATCATCGTATTAGGGGTACACGAGGGTTATAGGCGGCGGGCGTTACATTTAGAACCGCAGTCAAGTGACGAGGCGACACTTTGAGTTGGTATCTAACGCAACTTTTAAGGACGGCATCATACAAGGCGTTTAGAACATATTTAACATGCACCTCCTCCACGCGGGGTATTATTCGTCGGACGTTTAAGCTGCAATGTTTATTGGTCACCAGTCATTTTGGTAATACCCGGACGTGGGACCCCCCCCCCCCTTTTCAAGACAAACGTAATACCCACTGGGCTCCTGTGACCGAGTTTTAGAGTGGAATATTAATTTTATGGATGTAAAAGGACTTTATACCTATTCTCAATGCGATAAAGGAAGGTTAGAAAGCGTCGCACTAGTAGATTTTGGAAATTTTAAACAATTTTACAAAAATTAAAAAGTGTATAAAATCTCTGTATTCTATAGAGATCTAAAACTTTTTTTCAATGGAGTTATATCACTTCGGCTCCCCCCCCCTACAATAATTATTCCGTGTTTTTTTATTTTTTATTTAAATAGAAGCACACAAAAAACGATCAATAATAATAAATATTCTTATGCATTCTCTTTAGAGATGTTTGATGAATTTTTTTTTATGATGAGTTAAAAAAAAAAAGGTGTGCTAGGAGGGGGATGTTTTTTTTCTTTTCTTTTTTTTTTTTGTCTCGAAATTCTTGAGGCACAAAATGAAGGGAGGCTTAATCCAAATAAGTGCTAATTAGTTTTAATTGGAACTAATAGTTGACTTGTTAATTAAGATAATGAAAGAAATTGTTCAACACGAAATCAACGCACTAGAGCAACACGAGATCTATTATAAAACTGCTATGTGAGATGCGGGTGAGTTGGAAAAAATCAACCGTTGTTTTTTCACTGCCTAATTTTCCTAGTAATTGATAGCTTCAATATTAAGCCCAAACAAACGCTTGGCGACTTAAATTTGCCGTCAACTACGCCATGGTTTGAGAAGCTTAGTTGAAATGAAATATAAACAAGGTTTGTGGAGCTGATTAAGAAAAGTTCCCACTAGTGATTATTTAGTTAATTATTTATCCTAGAGAATAGGAACTTTTTATTTTTGTAAATAAAAAACATTCTAAATTGATTGCAAAACACAAAATTAGCATTATGGGACGTCTTCACACAATAAGAACCAAGATCTGAGCTCGCCACTAGTCTATGAGTAGCTCTAATGTGAAGCTAATACGATCCAACATATACAAAAACAGGTTTCAGGCGGCTTCAAGAGTTTTTCTCATCAAGCATTTCAACGTATTCCTATCTCTAGACGGGGGCCACTTTTGTTTGCCTCACCCTTCAGTACTTTGAACTGAAGAGAGGATATTTTCTAAACTAGGTTTTTTTTTTGTCATTTTAATTACTAAGAAATATATAAGTACCATTGGAAAAATCTCAGCAAATATCGATACTAAGGTGATGACTTAAAAAAATCGTTTTTTTTTTGCACCAAAACTTTTTGTAACTAAACTCTTCGGAAACCGCTTAGATCGCAAATTAAATTTTTAATCATCACCTTGTTTATTATCTTTAACACCCAGATCCATGGGAAAATACTCCAACAGAACCGCAGACCAAATCGTAGTCGCCAAATCGAGTGATAAAGAGAGCAGCGAATTTTTTCTCGTGCACATTTTCATTGTGGGCAGTTTTTGTTGTGTCTGTGTTTGATCAGACATGACTGGGGAGGGTCGATTGAAGTTCAGGTTCCCACAAGCGGAAAAAATAGTAATAATAAATTATAGTCATTGATAACTTCGCAATAAATACGATGGTATTGACTTCAATTTATTAATTGGGTACAAGAGAGAAGAGAGTCAGTCTCTTTAACATAAACTTTTTGTAAGCATTTCTAGATTCTCTAGTCTATACAGTCGTCACTTTAACCTTTTCAGTCCCAGTGATGCCATTTGGTATCATGTTTCTGATCTTAATTTTTAAAAAAATAATTGGGCTGACATCTATTGGGATCAATAAAAATTATTTTCTAATAGAAAAAGTTTGAAACACCGAATGATGCGCTTTTTGATATCATAAATAGCTATAGACGATCAGAATTTTTTTCTAAAATGATGCCAAATCGTCTTTGGGACTGAAAGGGTAAAAGAAATATTCGTTAGGTTGTTTTCTAATTCAAGAGAAGTATGCGAACTTTCCTTATATTTTTTTTTTACAAAAGATAAATTTAAAATTAAAGAAAAAAACTCCTAAAATTCATAATAATTAAATTAACCACATCATAACTATTTCAGAAGTGTAGATTGTATTGCTACGAGAGGTTTAGAGTTAGGAGGAATTGTCGTCGCACCAGATCTATACGAGGGCTATTGGCCAAAGGCGTCAATATTAAACCCTTTCAGTCCCAATGGCAATTTTGTATTTTCATTTTAGATTTTTTTTTCTGATCGCCAGTAGCCATTTATGATATCAAAAAGCACATCATTCAATTCTTCAAACCCTTTCTATTAGAAAATATTTTTTATTAATCGTAATAGATGTCAGCCTTATTATTTTGTAAAAAAAAAAATATCATCAGAAACATGATGATGCCAAATGGCATAACTGAGACTGAAAGGATTAACATGCTAGTGATGCCCACAAGCCCACTGTTTGTTTGAAGAAATAGACGATTATTTTTAACTAATTTAGATGCTGCTGCTGTATGCTTTTGATTCTCCTTTTAATTGCGTTTTGTTTAATAATTCTGGAGCGGGTGCATCAAATTACCGATTTACGAAGCCTACTTATTACTCAGTCTTTATATAAAGCCGTTGCAAATGGGGAGAAGGGTTTGAAAGATATCTCGTGTTTGGGAACGAAAAATAACGAATCTCAGAACGATTTCTGGAGAAAAAAAATCTGAAACAAGATCCCCTTTGTTGCATCATCATCCCTTCGAGAAGCAGGAACGAAACATCTCAACGTCCTCCCACTGAGAATAGAACCAGGGAAGAGGACGGAGAGAAAAAACCTGGAACATCCGGTTCCTATGCACCTGTTGTTCAGAACAAGCAAAACCAATTAAAGTACTTTATTCGACTTAAAATTATTCTTTTCTGAATTTCGTTGGTGATTTCGGTGATAGATAGTTTGACATAGTACACTCTTAAAATGAAACTGGAGTGAAATCCACTCCAGTTGGAGAAGTGCATTTTCGACACTGGAAAGGAGTGAATATTAAATCAGACTGAGTTAAAATCACTCGTTTGGAGTGATCCTGTCGGAGGTTTAACACACAAAGGATCCACTCCAAGAGGAGAAGTGCATTTTCCAGACTGGAGGAGTGAAAATTACTCAGACTGAGGAAAAATCGCTCGTTCGTTTTCAGAGTAAGTTTTGAGCACGCATTGATTGACCAACCCATGCTTTATTTTCATTCTTGTGGAACTGTTGCTACTCAAGACGTGAAAATGCCTAATTGTCTATGAATGAAAGGAATGTAAGACTTCTCAAGGGCCACGGGAATAAGATTAATTGGGTAAGGAATCCAGGTATACGATAAACAGTTGTTTTGGGGAAGAAAAGCTATCGCCAACAAAAAGTTTATTTTCTCCCCTTCAAAAAATCTGTCTATTGATACACATGACAGACACTGATGTTTAGAAAATAATTTTTAAAAAGAATCCGGTATTGCGCAAATAAATCCGGAGTGTTGGGTTAGGTTAGGTTTGAATTACCGTCGCACGAGGGCTATTGGCGACGGGCGTCGTATTTTTTGGTTGCAATTAACGTCGTACTCTAGCTACGTCGTACTAGAGCTACACGAGGACTATTGGCGACGGGCGTCGTATTTTAGAACCCCAGTCATGTGACGAGCGGACGCCTGAATAGGCACCCAACGCAACCGTTAAGGGCGACATCGTACGCAGCGTTAGGACTTTGAAGGATATTTAATGTGCACTCCCTTACACGGGTTATTATTCGTAGGACTTTGCTGCACGGGCCGTTTATAGGTCGGCAGTTATTTCGGCTATGCCCGGACCCGAACTGGGACCTTTCGCATGCTAGGCGAGTGCCTAGCCAGGGGCGGATCCAGAATAAAATGACAGGGGGGTCAAACATTTCATTTGAAGAAATTATTGGTACTTTTTTTTAAACTCTATAATTCGGGGAGGATAAACAGTTTTAGGTTTTTTAATTTAAATTAATTATTTTTTTATTTAAATTTAATTTGTTTTATGTACAAGTATTAACAAACGTTTTAAAATAAGAAATTAACTAATAACTAATTGAACCGGTGTATTTTTAAGAATTTAATTTTAGGCATTTTACATTAGAATAATAGTTAGAATAGAGCAGATGGAATAACAGGATAATAACTCGCGCCAAAACTTATTTGGTAGTTTGGGAAAAAATATATAGTTTATTAAGTTTATGCAGAAAAAAAATATTTAAAAAAAAAAAAGCATCAGCTTCAGCACCTACTACACCAAAAAAGCATAATATAAAAGAAAAAGACTAATTGAAGAAATGGTTAGTTCCGATGCACGGAAATCTTTCTTTTGACATTATAAGTTTAGCAAAACAAAAAAAATTAATAAGTTTCTCCATAATTTGATTTAAAAAGTCCCAGTTTAGTTATAAAAATCCCTTAAGGTAGGCGAATACCTAAAATTTTAAAATTTTTACTATTACTTTAATCTTTTCCAAATTTGGCATAGTGATTTCAAATATAATTTACAATGCTTTTTTGGCATTTTTTTTCATTTAAATATAATTGATTTATTTTAAACGGTGTTTTGCTACTAAAAAAGGGGGTTTACGCTAACACTTCTAGCATAAAAAGTTTTACACTAATTTACCTGAAATTTTTTACAGATGCTATTTTAATATACATCTGTGCAATGAACCTCTAACATCTGGTGTAAATATAGTAGTTTTTGTTTAAAAAAATGTCAAAGTGTAAGTTTATCGAAAAAAAAATTTGTTGATTGGTAGCTGCGAGTACGAGTTCCTTAAATCCATTGCACTTACGGCACCATCTGCGCATGGCTCTCTTACGGAAAACCACTGCGCATGCGCAGACGGATACTGAAAGGGAAAGATAGTTTGTCACGTTGGCTTATTATCGCCCAGAGTAGATAAGGTTTTGGGAATAAAAATTAACATGTTGATTGAGATGAAATCGATCCTCGTTGCGGAAGAATGGAATAAAAAAAAAGATAGAATCCTAAAAAATAATCATTAAAAAGTAATCATAAAAAGCAAACTCGTCTCTTGACCAGGGTTCTAAATTACGAGGCATCGTCAATTATGGCCAATTACGGCCAGCAATTACGCCTCGTAATTTAGAACTCTGGTCAAGGGACGAGGTTTTTTTTTTCGAAAAAGATTGAAATCATAAATAAGAAACTCGTCTCTTGACAAAGGTTCCAAATTACGAGGTACAGCCAATTATGGCTAATTACGGCCAACACATCCAATTACGCCTCGTAATTTAGAACCCTGGTCAAGAGACAAGTTGTTTTTTTATGATACCATTCTCCCCCCCCCCCCCCTTCTTGATTAGTAAGTATCTCAAAGTTTTTTGTATTTGGAATATTCATTACAGCTACAGACCTCTCTGAATAGCGATCGTTATTTTATAACCACCCTGTATAATTTAAAATGTATTATGGATCTGGAAGTTGCTTTTTTAACTGATAACCATAATTTCTAAAGCCATGCTAAATGACTGGTGTACGTTAAATCCGTCGTGGTCACTAAGTCCTCCAAGTTACCATACCAAATCAATACATGTGACAAGTCAATTCTGGGGATCCTCTAGTTGGCCTCTGTCTCTAAAAATTAGATGGATCCATTTAAGTGTGTGTGTTGTATCTCTCTTGCTTGACGAAGGTTGATAAGCGGAGCGGATCTGATTATGTAAAGTCTTACATCAATTGATCCCAGAATAAAATAGGCTTAGAATTGGACAGTGTTATAATCCAATAATACTATTATAATCCATAAACGCACGCGTTCGGCGAGGGTAAACGCTTGATATTCAATAACAATCTAAATCTTCACTACAACCCTAACTAACAACTTGGCGATATTTTACTTGGCTGTTCACAAAAACGTTTCGCTCTCAAGTCGAGATATCCGCTTGCGCAGATTTCCGGCACTGCCGTTAGATTAGCCACATTGTGTTTGTTTCAAGTTAATTCATTAAATTTGTCGTAAAACACATTCTTGTGATTTGTTTGTAACTCTAGAGGGTCATTGCACGGATCAGTTCAAAACGAAGAATTTAACACATAATTCATGTTTATCGGAGGAAAATTCAATGTGGTAGGCTTGTTGGCGTGAACCTCTTTTTTTAGTTGAAAAACACCGTTTAAAATAAATAAATTATATTTAAATTTAAAAAACTGCCTAAATAGCATTATTCATTATATTTGAAATCACCATGCCAAATTTGGAAAAGATTAAAGTAATAGTAAAAATTTTAGAATTTGGGGGAATTTTGGGTATTCGCCTACCTTAACGGATATTCTATTCATACTAAAATATCAGTAAACAGTATGTTTAGATATCTGTAATAACTACTGGATAAATTAACACTACAAGAGAAAACCAAACATAATGTCTTCGAAATGAGTTTTTACACGATAGGCTTTCAAAAAGTCAAATCTCGAAACATTTGACATTTTCTCTTCAGCTCAGTACCGGGATTATTATAAGTTCCCTTTATTATCAACGAGTGACTTGATTAGTAAATCACTGGGCGACGTAAGTGCCGACAAGTCTCTACGTAAAAAAGCCCTAAAATTAACTCTAAAAAGGATATATTTAATTGAAAAAGAATTTTTGAAAATAATATTTTAAAAAACTGAGTATATGTAATATAAGTAATATTTTCTTACCCTATTTTCAAAGAACAATGCAGTGTTTAAATTTCAGAAGAATTATTAAAAATGTTATAAACCTTAGTTTTGTATAATTAAAAAAAACTATAAAAAAATTGAAAAAGGTGGAAAAACACGTTTGCCTCTTTAAAACACAGCGTAAAAATAAGTATTTAAAAAGTAAGTAAAATACGTAATTATCCAACAGGCTGGTCCACTTGAGATGGTGTGTGACATATCCGTTGATGGGCTTGAAATCTCTTCAGATGAGCTGCATAGAGCAGAGTTTTTCCACATTACAACAATAAGAGTCCACGTCCAATCACATCCCAAAGCCCCCCGTGTGGTCCGCATTTTTTAGTGCCTAAACAATCTTACATTGTAGAGGCTGTCTAGACTTTCCTTCGCGAACGATCTTAATCAACAGCATTCAAAGAGAGTGTCGCGAAAATTCTCTCCCGTTATCCTTAGAAGGAATGGCTTGACCAGCTGAAGGGGCCCTGCTAAGGGGCAGAAAAAGAGGGGGAGGACCACCCCTCAAAAGCCGGAACGAGGAGTGCAATGTCGTTTAGAAGGAGGACACTTAGGGATTTTCTTTTTTTCACTTCGGGAGTTTTTTATTGATAAATTATAAAATTTGACTATAATACGGGTTCTTGAAGGGTGGGAGCAGAGGAGGGGGCTAAAAAAAAACGACAGGGGGGTCATCTGACCCCTTGACCCCCCCCCCCCCCCCCCCCCCTGGATCCGCGCCTGTGCCTAGCTAATCGACTGGGCTCCCCAGCCCCACGGAGTGTTGGGAGGTTTGCATTACTGATGTCTACAAACGCTATTTACGACGCCAACAAATCCAAATTTAATAAAAAAGTTTCACATAACCCTTTCAGGCCCAGTGAAGCCATTTGACATCATTATTTTTCTGATCATAATTAATAATAATAATAGGGCTGACATCTATTAGGATTAATAAAAAATATTTTCTAACAAAAAAAAGTTTGAAGAATCGATTGATATGTTTTTTGATATCATAAATGGATATAGATAATCATAAAAAATATAAATGATGTAAAATTGTCATGGGACTGAAAGGGTTAACAGTTGCTCTTTCAAAACAACTCTATTGCCATCGGATATATAAAAAAAGTCTTGATATAAAAAAAAAAGGTTCTCTGCTGAAATCAGCCAGACCCCGTACCATAAAAAGGGGACTCCATTCCTAGTAGAAGGGGCAAAAAAGATCCTTCTAAGGGACCTTGCTGTGACGTCACGCCCTCAGGGGACGTTGTTATTGCGCAAGAGAAATAATGGCCGTTCCCGCTCTTTTTTCTCCCGCCAAAAAGTATAACACCCACCTGATAAGATGGAGAGAGCGCCCTCTGGGATAAGATTGCGATTTTTTTCTTGTGGAGATAAGAAACGGAGTGCTTTGACGAAACAGTTTAAGTCCTTGGGTGTTTTTTTTTTAACAGAAGAGTTTTCGGTAACAAGTTTTTATATTGGGGTGAATTTTTTTTAAAATATTAGCTATTGTTACAGTTGGAGATTCCAGTTGAATTGCCGTCTCACTAGAGCTACTCGAGGGCCACTGGTGCCGGGGTCGTAAGTTAGAACCATGGTCAAGGGGACTTCAGAAAATATTTAACGTGCACTTCCTATACACGGGGTATTATTCGTCGGACTTTTTTTTATAATTCCTAATTTTAATTAAATTTAAAAAAATTAGCAACTGTTTTCAAATACTTGTTTTAAACTATTTTTTAAAGTAATTTTTCTTTCCTTGATGATTTGATATTACAGCTAATGAAATAAAAGGACTGTACAAAATGTTTTACTAATTTATATAAAACATCAAAGACCCTAAGGAGAGTAATTTTATATTTAAAAATATGCAGAATGCATAATGTAAAAAAGTTTCATAAGAAGATCTGGAATTTAACAATATGAATTTATTTTATCATACGTTTAAATTCAAGTATTCCTTTTCGCAATTTGTTTTATAAAGAAAATTTTCTTCCTAAAGCATTGCTGGAAGAAGTATTCTTTTTGGTTCATTTTTTTAAAGTTCTTGAGTGGGTGGGTTGGGTAATAACCCCAAATACCCCTTCGCTGGATCCGCCACTGATTTCGAGCTACAGCAGCAACCAACAGCTTATCTTATAAGTATCCTCTGATTTAATTATTTTTATTCATGTAGGAGAGAAACAAGTAAAAATTCCCAAATTTTTATTATCTTGCCCATCCAGTTGTTTGTTGTGCCGAGGGGGGTGGGAGGGTTCCGTGTGCCCGTAAAAGTAAGGGACAGGAAGAGTCCACTACTTTCTGTTTGCATCGTATAATGACCAAGCCTGTTATTATATATCATTATCGGATTTACTTACAAGGGTTGAGAAAGTGACCAACATCATATTATTGGTATTTATTAATATCATTATGAGAAAGCATAAAAGCAACATCGATATTAAAAAAAAGCCGATCTGCTTAACCCATCAGAAGTTAAGATATATTAGTAAAAAATTTTTTTAACCTGTAAGATGTTTTTTTTTTATATTCTAATATAAATTTAACAAATGAATGAATGAGAAAGACAATAGACAAATTAACAAATGAAAGAAAAATAAAGATTGAATTCTATATTGCTAAGTAACAAACTAAGCAAGATAGAAGTTAGGTTAGGTTTGAATTATCGTCGCACTAGAGCTACACGAGGACTATCGGCGACGGGCGTCGTATTTTAGAACCACAGTCAGGTGATGAGCCAACACCTGAATAGGCACCCAACGCAACCGTTAAGGGCGACATCGTACGCAGCGTTAGGACTTTGAAGGATATTTAACGTGCACTCCCTTACACGGGGTATTTATTATTCGTCGGAAATTTTTGGCTGCACGGGCCGTTTATAGGTCGGCAGCTATTTTGGCGATGCCCGGACCCGAACCTGGGACCTTCCGCATGTAAGAGTGTGCTTAACCGACTGGGCTCCCCCCCACCCCACCCCACCCCACCCCCTAATATAGAAGTAGAATTTCATATTTTTTTTAAAAAAAGCGTGTTTAACTTTTTTTTGGTAAAATTTTCCGTATTGCATAGATCAAGGGTGCTGTTGTAAAAATTTACATCCTCCAGAGCATAATTCAGATATGTCCAGTCCGTTCTTTGGCTACCTTTGATATTGGTAAATTCAATAGGACAAAGTCGTAAATAAACGGGCTGAACTCTATTCTGTAGTTATATTTTGGTATTTTGGAGAAAATGAATTTTGCAACTTCACCCTGCATTTGTCATAACATATCTCCAATGAAGTGGGGTAATGTAATTTTTCGTTATTCCAGAAATGCCGAGATGATATTCTTCCACAGTTACGATATTGTAAAACAAACGATATTCTCTAACCTCTTTAAACCCGAGCAAAATCCTACACGTATATTCTTAATCTAAGCATACTTTTCATACAAATATATGATAAAAAGTATGTTTTGCAAAGAAGTAATTAAAAATAATTTTTAATAGTTACTTAAGGAGACGCTTTAAACTCTAAAAATACAAATTTTTTGTGTGCTAAATCCAACAAAAAAGGCCGTATCACTTATTTGTAGTTAACAGATTATTTTAACAGTTTTTAATATAAAATGCCTTTAAAATTAACTACTAAACTTTTTGAAAAGTTTGAAAAAAAAAGTTTTATATAATTTTTTTAAGATGTCTAATATGGTATTGACCTTCGTTCAACTTCATTTTTTTTAGAAAAAAATGACTGATACCTGTAATCAAAGGCTGAAAACTGATATTTGGATCGTTTTCTATCGGACCAGGTCCATTTAGGAACTAATTAACGTGTGAATTGTTTGTGGGGAGGTTTTAAAAAACATACCCAAATGGTGACGCCAGGCCGCAAGAAGATAATCATGATGTAGTATAACACTCTCTCTTCCCCCCAAAAAATTTCAGTCGTCTTTCGATGTAACACCGATATCTAAAACAAATCGGATCTAAACCCATTTTAACAACCCCTTACTCGAATACCCTTTGCAGGATATAAAACTTGAAAGTCAGAAGTTCTTTCGACGCCTACTTGAGGATTTTTCGACAGTCAACTCCTTTGGGATTTGTGCAGCACTTTTTTAAAACAAAATCCGTTGAAGTAGTAACTGTCAAAGAAACAAAATGTTGGCGTTGGGTTAAGGTTTTTTAGCTTCCAGATTACGTTTAGAAGATAAAATTAGGTCTTGAATATCATTTTTTGAAAATGCTGTACACCGTTACCAAAATTACAGATCAAAACATAAATGCCACACACGTGTGATATGCGCCAGATAGTTTTTGATACTATATAAGAATGAGATTATGCCATTTTTGAGGTAAATATTCGGATAAGAAGCAGGATAAAAGAAATCAGGGGGAGGGGGATGTAAATGTAAACCAGGGTTCATTCGAAATTTAACCCTTTAACCTCGAAACCGGCCCAGGACGGCTCTACCAGCAAACATCGGGAAGGCCGTTTTCGGCCGTTTCGTTTCACAAATAGGGGTGTTGGGTATGTTAAATATTGAGCGTGCTGTGGAAAAAAAAAGTATCCGCTAGTGATCATTTCGGTCGTTAGTCCTCCTATATAATCGGACCATTTTGACTTTGTTTAAATATAACATTCTGAGTTAATTGCATGACACAAAATTTGCATCAGGGGCCGTCTTCATATTAAAAATTTTACTAACTTTAAAATTTCCAATGGCAACACCCCTTTTTGAGTCCATATTTCAAGTCTATGACCTATGTTAATACGAAATGCCAAATTTTGTTAGTTTTTAAGCATTATTAGGGGAGTTAGAGACGTGCTAAGTTTAGGTGCCATAATGTTAAATGAGTTGCGCATAAAAACTATCCCAATCTATAAATAATTAAGATAATGAAACGAATTTTTTACTGAAAAGAAATTATAACAACCCAAACAAAATGCATTCAATATTGGGGTATTTAAAACAATTTTTATATTTTAAAGTAATTATTATTGTAATTTTTTAAAAAATTATGAATAGAAACCCCTTAATATATTTACAGAAATATATTTAAAACAGGAAGTTTAAGCGAAATCCCAATTTTTAATTTCTTTTATTCATAATTTGCTGAGTAAATCACAAAATACTTTTTAATTGCGCTTCAGGGGACTGTGTATAAGATTATATGTGAACTTGATAAACAAATACGGTTTTGGAAAGGAAGATAAACATCATTAAACCAACAACCTTGAGATGGTCCCCCATAGGACATCAAGTGATTCGATGGAATAACTCGTTAAATATTCATCCAAATGTAACAAAAACTAAGATTTAGGGGTTTTCGAGGATGCTTAACATTTCTAAATAATCAAATATGGGTGTTACTATTGGAAATTTCAAAGTTGTTAACATTTTTAATATGAAGACCTCCCCTTATGAAAATTTTGTTTCATGCAATTAACTTAGAATGTTATTTATTCACAAAGTCAAAAAGGTCCGATTCCATAGGATGACTAACGGCCGAAATAATCACTTGGGTATTTTTTGACACAGGACGATTCCATTTAGCTTTTTTCCTGCCTAGAAAAACTCGTATTTCGGGAATGAGAAATTCTCTCACCTTGTGAGGTTAAAGGGTTAAGCTAAAAGTTCGGATGAGAAGTTTAAAAAAAAATTTAAAAATTCGAAATTTGAAGAAAGGTTCATGCTAAATTCCAGATAAAATTTGGATAAGGAGCATGTTTAAAAATGTGAAAAAAAATTTCAATCTCAATTCTTTCTACGAAAACGAATATAATATTTTTAAAAAACAGATATTCCTTCGATTATTTTTTATTTTTTGCTGTGATTTGAAGAATGTGCTACTAGAGCTATCCACACACGAGCTATTGTAGAAGGTACTAGTAGTATTTTCTAGGCACAAATAAATGCCCAAACTGAAATGGAAAATCTGACACCTAAGCATTCACCATTGGCATGGATCGCTGCTTTTTGGGTTGAACTATCATTGCACTACAGCTTTACGAGGGCCATTGGTGACCCCCGAGAGTCATGTTTTAGAACCCATTTTACATTTGACCATGACTTGCGGCACCCCCTTGACCATCTTACAGCGGGGATTTCGTCCAGCCATATTCCCAATCAAATTCATCGGGAAGATTTCGATGAAGGAGTAAGGACGCTTCGCATCGGCACTCGTCAGTTATTTTCCGATTCCAGATTTCTTTACATAAAGATACCTTTTGGTAAAGAATGAAATACCTTCGACGTGGACCTTCTTTGTGGATACGGTTTGTTGAAGTACTACACTCTTAAAACAAAAGAGTGAAATCCACTCATATAGGAGAAGTGCATTTTCGACACTGGAAAGGAGTGAAAAATAACTCAGACTGAGTTAAAATCACTCGTTTGAAGTGATCCTGTCGGAGTTTAAACTAAACAAAAGAGAGAAATCCACTCCAATAGGATAAGTGGATTTTCGACACTGAAAAGAGCGAAAATTAACTCAGATTGAGATAAATTCACTCGTTTGTTTTAAGAGTGTACAATAGATTTACCATGGTGTATCACCCCTAGTGTTCCACTTAATTTTTTTTATCTACATAAATTCGTTTCTGTAAATTTCCCTACTCTCTACGGCGACATCTCGCCAATTTGGCCATAACCGTCGACAATTGGCACCTCTGGACATTCGACAACCCCCCAAAGTAAGTTCGCCGGGAGACTAAAGATCGCTTCACTCCCACAGCAGATAAAAACAGGAGAAAAAAACAGGAGAAACGGGAAAAAAACGTAGGAAGATCTTGGATTAGCTAAGTTTTTTGCTGGGGGGCTAGATAAGGGCCAGTGTTCCTAGCAGTAAAAAAATGGGGCTTGTAGGATTATGTCAAAAGATTTCGTTTTACTGCTACGATAGTAGAGATTCGCAGCTTTGGATTTATGGAACATTTGTTATATAGACTATGGATATGTAGGCAAGGGTTTTATTAGAGTGACGAGGCCGACCAACACATTTTATAACCTCCTGCGACCTGGTTCCAAACTTTTCAAAAAGTTAGTTCATTTTAAAGTCAAAAGTTAGTTCTTTTCAAAAGTTGTTCATTTTGCATTACAAACAATGTTAAAATAATCTGTTAACTACAAATATGTGATACGGCCTTTTTTGTTGAATTTATAGCACAAAAATTGTGCATTTTTAGAGCTAAAGGCATGTTTAATAGTTAGTGAGAGACACAATTTTTTAAAAATTACTTTGCAAAACATACTTTTCATGCAAATATATACCAAAAAGTATGTTTAGATTAAGAATATACGGGTAGGATTTTGATCGGGTCTTAAGAGGTTATGAAAAACGATAAAATGTAGTCCGCGTATGTGTACTTCTGGAGCAAAGAGGATACATATCAGACGATAATATCGGGTTCTGCGAAAATGATTGACGATCTAATCCCCAAATTACAAACAACACAAACCTTCCCAACAGCAAGAAAAGAAGAAAAAAAACTTTACCCCTCGTAATTTGCAGCACGAATCCGAGAGAACGGGTACCTGATAAATATTCACGGACCGTTCCCTTGAATATTAATTAATTACGGGGACTCAGAAATCGTGTAACGGGTCCCCGTGAGATGGTTACGACCCGGAAATCGGTTTTTCTTCTGAAGCGGGACCGCGGGCTACTTTTTCTTCGGGTAGGTCGATCCCAATGGCTACTTGATAAAGGATGGTTTGGAAGGCATTTTTTGCAACACGAGGGATAATTAGTCCCGGACTTATAGCTTAACCTCCTGCGACCTGGCGTCCCCATTTGGGGACATTTTTTAAAACCTCCCTACACATAATTAACACGTTAATTAGTTAAGAAATTGACCTGGTCCAATAGAAGAAGATCCAAATATCAGTTTTCAGCGTTTGATTACAAGTATAAGTCTTTTATTTCCGTAAAAAATGAAGTTGAACGAGGGTCAATGCGATATTAGAGTTCTTAAGAAAAATATTAAAAAAATAATTTCTCAAAAAGTTCATTTAGTAGTTTATTTTAAGGGCATCTTGCATTAAAAACAATATTGAAATAATCTGTCAACTACTAATAAGTGATAGGCCCTTTTTGTTACATTTATAGCACACAACAAATGTATTTTTATAGTTTAAGGCGAGTCCCTTAGTAACTATCAACATAATTTTTATTTAAAATTTCTTTGCAAAACATTCTTTTTAGTATATATTTGTATGAAAAGTATGTTTAGATTAAGAATATACGTGCAGGATTTTGCTCGGGTCCTTAAAAAAATTTCTCAGTGCATGTGCTTTAGGACTTGTAACAACGAAGGAATTACAAATTATGCACTGGTCTTAAGAAACACATTATGCATTGGTTTAAAAAAAAGGAGTATTAAACGCAATTATGAACATCTACATAATTGGAAAACCCCTTTCACATTTCTGTGCAGAAACCTCTGTAAATAATTGTCTTGATTGTGGAACTAGCCCAGCCATACAATAACTTATAATTTATTTTTTTTATAAATGTTTATAATAAATAAGACAATTACATTTTTATTTATTTAGAAGCTAATTCAAGTTTGACGGGTCAGTTTCAAAGTAGGAATGGTATATTGTTGGACCGTCCTTGGGGACTGGTAAAATGTCTGAGATTTTTCGAGCCTTGGTGCCTATATAGAGTTTTCATAGCTTAGGCCCTGCCAAGGATCTGAGAGTCTAAAAAGCTTTGCCAAATGAATTCCCACGATCCAGGAAACTTTGAATTAGCAAGAGTGCAGAGAAGCAAAAAACCGTTTAGGAAGTCTTCATGTATTCCAATGCAAAAAAATTGCTCCAACCTACATTCATATTCATTTGCGAAAATTGAATATGCAATCAACATAAGACGTGACTAAAAGACAAATTAAAATATCAATGTATGATTTCTGTACCTCAATCGAAAAAGGGCACGTTGCTTGATTTTAATAAAGTAACATCAGCCACTTTACTTCTTATACATATACATAGTATTCATATTCGTTTAATTATAATAAATGTGAGGTGAATACGATTTGAAAAACACTTAACAGTTACAGTGTGATACTACAAGTATCATAGTTAAGTAATTGTGTTTGGTATAATTAAGGCATTTGAAACCTAACCTGTGAAAAAGACTAATGTGATAATTGGTAGTAGAATTGAAGCATGTCATGAATTGAAATTGTGTGTGAATAGCTTTTAATTAAGCCCCATAGTTTGTTATATTAGCTCGTAATGAAATGATTTAACATTTCGGCGATCGGCCAATCTTATTAGTTTTGTTTGAATATCGTCGCACTAGAGCTACACAAGGGCTATTGGGCATTTGCGACGGACGTCATATTTAAGAACCACAGTCAAGTGACGAGCCGACACCTGAGTAGGCACCCAACGAAACCGTTAAGGGCGACATCGAACGCGGCTGTAGGACTTTGAAGGATACTTAACGTGCACTTCCTCTACACGGGTGTTATTATTCGCCGGACATTTTTGGCTGCACGGGCTGTTTACAGTTCGGCAGTTATTTTGGCGACGCCCGGACCCGAACCAGGGAACTTCCACATGCTAGGGCCTAGGCGAATGCCTAAAGCCTCGGTTTCCTCGGAGTCCGTCAACAGTTTTAAGCGGTCGGACTTAAGGGGTCACAGGAGTCTTAAAAATGTGCAAAGAAGGTACTACAAAACATAGTTTGATCTTTCGTGTCATTTTTTTAACTACTCAATGTATAAGTATAATTTTTGTATATGTAATTCTACAAGATTTATTTATTATAAAATAAGTTTTAAAATTTATGAAACTTTAGCCAAAACTAAAATAAATGATATTAAACATGAAGCTATTTGAACACATTGTGATTAGGCTTGCGCGGCAAATTGTGAGGTCAAAATTGAAAAAATGACCAAGAAAATGACTTTATATTGTACAAATATGTGCAAACAAAGACTTATACCTAAATTCTCAGCTCAATTTTAATTAGAAATTATTTTAAAAAAAATTTAAAATCAAAATTTTTAAATTTTTATTAATTTTTTTAGAAAAAAGTTCTTAAAATAATTTCTAATTCAAATTGAGCTGAGAATTTAGGTATAAGTCTTTGTTTGCACATATTTGTACAATATAAAGTCATTTTCTTGGTCATTTTTTCAATTTTGACCTCACAATTTGCCGCGCAAGCCTAATCACAATGTGTTCAAATAGCTTCATGTTTAATATCATTTATTTTAGTTTTGGCTAAAGTTTCATAAATTTTAAAACTTATTTTATAATAAATAAATCTTGTAGAATTACATATACAAAAATTATACTTATACATTGAGTAGTTAAAAAAATGACACGAAAGATCAAACTATGTTTTGTAGTACCTTCTTTGCACATTTTTAAGACTCCTGTGACCCCTTAAGTCCGACCGCTTAAAACTGTTGACGGACTCCGAGGAAACCGAGGCTTAACCGACTTGGCTCCCCAGGCCCAGTTAAAAGTCTAGAGGGCGCTTCAGTTATTGGTGATGGCTCAGGACACCTGAGTTTGCACCCAACTCAAACTAATTAAGGCCGACGCAGCGTCGAGACTTTTGATCATATTAAACATGCCCTCCCTCCACACAGCAAAAAATTCGTCGCTGTACAGACCGTATAAAAAAAAAGAGAACTCTTAAAACAAAAGAGTGAAATCCACTCCAGTTGGAGAAGTGCATTTTCGACACCCTAAAGGCATGCATATTTTCTCAGACTGAGTTAAAATCACTCGTTTGGAGTGATCCTGTCGGAGGTTTAACACACAAAGGATCCACTCCAAACGGAGAAGTGCATTTTGCAGTCTGGAGGAGTGAAATCCACTCAGACTGAGTTAAATTGGGAGTGTTTGCTTTAAGAGTGTAATGTTGCCAGTTATTCTGGTAATTCCCGAAACCGGGTTCTTTCGCATGCAAGGCAAACGTCCAACCAACCGGGATCCCGATCAACTCCGAATATTAAAAAAAAAGAGTGTGGATGTATTATAAACGTATATTTCCCGCATTATTGCCCTTTAAAGACAAGCAATCCGAGACTACCTCTAACTACCACCTTCACCCCAATTCCAGCAGCGAAACCACGCACAGCCGCCCAACCACCAAACAAGCAACCCCCATTAAAATTCCAGCAGCATCCCAACCACTCAACTCTCCTCCGCAACATCCTCCCACCCTTTTTTCTGTGGACGAGGTCGCGCAGTGGTGTGCCCCAACTTCTTGCACAACTGCTACGCCCCCCACTACTACCACGAAGGAGGCATGAGTGTGCTCCCTCTAAATAAAGGAACGTCGTGTTATTTAAATTAGCGAGACAGAATATTCCCTTATTTTATTCTCTTTTTTTTTTGGATTGGCTGATTTAAAGTGTTTCTATAAATATACGAGAGCTTTTGATCATAGAAAATTCTTTCACACACAAAAAAAATAACATCAAATTATTTCACAAAAACATTACAACAAATTTCATAAAAAAAGTAATATTTAAACATCAAATTAATTTCCAAAAATTCGAAACTATATCAGAATTATCTATTGCAATCAGTTAAAAAAAATCGAAACTAAGCTTTTGCAAATTTGGTCTGGTTTTATTGAATTTAAAAAATATTTGTGACGAGGTGTCGGAATTTCGAACCACGGGAAAGCCAAGTTTGTATTTGTCCTAAGTACACAGTTATATGCATGTTCTTCAAAATGTGGAGTCGGAAGTCCCGAGCAAGCGTACGATGGCGTCACTAGTTTCTTCTGTGGGCCCGCTTAGTTGCCGACCTCTTCATTTCACCAGGTTTATAAATAACGAGACGTAATTCGTTGTGTTAAAATTCCCTGAAGGCTAGAAATAGCAGCCGCAAAACGTTCAACCTCATCCTCATCTAAGAAATATTTTCAGGGATCTACCACCATAACGGAAAAGCTATACGTATCCAACCTCGAGTCCCGGTACCACTGAAGACCCACCCACCGAGTATATGTGGAGTACGTGCTCGTTAAATCTGTGGATCCGAAAGTCATGTGGGAGGTCATTGCGGAGTTTCCCACGATACAGGTGCCTGGAGACTATTTCCCTCCCCTCCAGAGACATGTCTAAATTGCGGAGATGGCGATAGATGGCAGCATCTGTCACTTATGTGTGTGCTGTGTCCGTCTCACTTGACGAAGGTTTGTAAGTGGGTCTCTGACCAAGCACACAAGCCTGAAAATATATGTCTACCAACCAACCAATTTCAGGGATCCACCACAACATACAACAACGGAAAAGTTTCAGGGACATGTTTAAATTGTGGCGGTGGCGCGTGATAGATGGCAGCATATGTCACGTATGTGTGCGTGTGAGTGTGTTAGGTTAGGTTTTGAATTATCGTCGCACTAGAGCAACATGAGGGCTATTGACGACGAGCGTCGTATTTTAGAACCACAGTCAAGTGACAAGCCGACACCTGAATAGGCACCCAACGCAACCGCGTGTGAGTGTGTGTATTGTGTCTGTTTCACTTGACGAGGGTTTATAAGCGTTTCTCTGACCAAGCACACAAGCCTGAAAATATATGTATACTAACCAACAACGGAAAAGCTATGCGTATCCTACCTCCATTTCGTACTAAAATTAATTTTTTTCTTTAAAAATATATTTTAATAAATATAAACTCCACTATATACTGCTCTCCCAAATAAGCAGGAAAATATGAAATTCCTTACCCGCCAAGTGTCCCATTATTACGAGGCGTCGCCCGGCCTTGGTGGGCTGCAAGGGGGAAAAGCCCTGACTTATGACAGAAACAGAAAGACGAGCTTGTCTTGTGTATCTCGACTTTTTAACAAGTGGGGGAGGGGTGGACTTGTTGCACAGATTTATTTATTACCAAGGGGCCTTGTTTATGTCTATATCTGTGAGTCGGTGACGTGGGAGCATTTTTAAAGGGGTTTTTATTCGTGGGGGGTTAGATTGACATGTAGATGGTTGGCGATTAAATTAGTCTGAAATTCGCCAAATTGAAGCGAGACAGACAGACAAAAGGCACTCTCAGTGTTATTTCTTTCTCATAATTTAGAACCACAGTCAAGTGACGAGGTAACGCCTGAGTAGGCATGATCGCAACTTTTAGGAGGACTCTCCCCCACACGGGGTACTATTTAAGTTCTTTTTTTTTAAGTTTGAAAGTCGCCAAAGGAGCATGTCTCAGATCTTGAGTGGCAACAGAAGTGCTGAATGAAAATAAATTATTTCACGTGCATTCCTCCGTATACAACGTATTATTCGACCGACTTTTAAGTTGCACAGGTCATTTATAGGTCGACAATTATTTTGGCCAAGTCCAATTCCTACCTGGGACCTTCCGCATGGCAAGGTAAGCGCCTTAACAACCGAGGACATTGTGTAAGATTTACCTGTTGAATTATCATCGCTCTAGAGCTACACGAGGGCTATTGGGGACTGACGTCCTAATTAAGAACCGCATTCAACTGAGTAGGCTCCCACCGCAACTTTGGTGGGCTGTAAGGGGGAAAAGCCCTGACTTATGACAGAAACAGAAAGACGAGCCTGTTCTGTATATCTCGACTTTCTAACAAGTGGGGGGAGGGGTCGACTTGTTGCACGGATTTATTTATTACCAAGGGGCCTTGTTTATGTATTTTTCTGCGAGTTGGTTACGTAGGAACATTTTTTAAGGGGTTTTATTCGTGGGGGTTAAATTGATATAGAGATGCTTGGCGATTAAATTAGTCTGAAATTCGCCAAATTGAAGCGAGACACACAGACAAAAGGCACTCTCAGCGTTATTTCTCTCACATAATTTAGAACCACAGTCAAGTGACGAGGTAACGCCTGAGCAGGCACGAATTGCAACTTTTAGGAGGGACATTGTAAGCAGCTTTGTAGCATATTTAACGTACACTCTCCCCCACACGGGTTACTATTTGTTTGGGTGTACTATTGAAGTTTTTTTTTTTTTTAAGTTTGAAAGTCGCCAAAGGAGCATGTCTCAGATCTTGAGTGGCAACAGAAGTGCTGAATGAAAATAAATTATTTTACGTGCATTTCATCTATACAACGTATTATTCGACGGACTTTTAAGCTGCACATACCATTAAGCTGCACAGGTCGACAATTATTTTGGCCAAGTCCAATTCCGAACCTGGGACCTTTCACATGGCAAGGTAAGCGCCTTAACAACTGAGGACATGTTGTAAGATTTGCCTGTTGAATTATCATCGCTATAGAGCTACAAGAGGGCTATTGGAGACTGACGTCATAATTAAGAACCGCATTCAACTGAGTAGGCTCCCACCGCATCTTCGGTGGGCTGCAAGGGAGAAAAGCCCCGACTTATTACAGAAACAGAAAGACGAGTTTGTTCAGTCCGTTGTCAGTCTGATAAGTGACATATCTTTTTCGCAGCCCCCCTTCCCTCTTCTTATCTTTCAAGGTTACAATGCTCCAAGAAAAGTCCTAATAAATATTTAGTAACGTAAAAAAAAAGAATGTAGTGAAAGATCATTGGTTGCATCGTTTCAAGAGTCCCCAATGAAAGAATGCTTTTCTCAAACATAATTTATAAGACATTATGAATTTTAAAAATTGTTAGACTGGACTTAAATTCCAATAAACTGATAGAGTTTGTTCCATCTTCTATATAACAAATTAAAATGCGTACGAAATGAGTAAAAAGCAGAAATTCTATTCAACTAACGCACTCCTCGAAATTTTTTAAAAAGCTAATTTATTCAAAATTACTTGGAAAACATATTGTTAAATAGAAAATTGTTGGGAAAATGTATGTAGAAAAAATTTGTACGGGTAGAAATTTTTTAAATAGTGAAGAGTTTTACCTCTTAAGCCACGGGCAAAATCCCACATGTATATTTATATATAATCTAAACATACTTTTGATACAAATATATGCTAAAAAGTAAATTTTGCAAAGAAATTTTAAAAGAGAAATTATGTTTAATAGTTACTTAGGACACGCCTTAAACTCTAAAAATACACATTTTCTGTGCCTTAAATGCAACAAAAAAGGTCGTATCACTTATTTGTAGTTAACAGATATATTTTAACACTGTTTTTAATGCAAACCACCTTTAAAATTAACTACTAAAATAACTTTTCGAAAAGTTTGGAAAAAAATTAAATATTTTTTTAGAAACTCCAATTTTGTATTGACCCACGTTCAACTTCATTTTTTATAGAAATAAATTACCTATACGTGTAATCAAAGGCTGGAAACTGATATTTGGATCTTCTTCTATCAAACCAGGTCAATTTTGGAAGTAATTAACGTGTTAATTATTCGTGGGGAGGTTTAAAAAAATATCCCCAAATGGGGACGTCAAGTAACTAGAGGTTAAAGAGATGGTATCGTATGAAACGCTATAGTATGTTTATGAAATAAACAAGATGAAGGTGATGCAAGTCTAAAGAAACGGACGTTCCAAGTTCATTCCAACCTGAGTGGGTTAAACTTTTCTTTGTTGCCTTCACAAGGTGAACAATCCTTCATACTTATTGTTTGTCGCACCAACAATTTATCCAGTTTTCACCGTATTCAAATTTCCCATTGCGAAAAATGCATACCAAACATACTCGTTTTCTTAAACACAAGAGGATCGGCCTAAGAACAATTTCTGAGTGGTTACAAATAAAACAAAAATGCTTTTTTAATCTAGAATAAGATGAATTCAACCAAAATAAATTAGAAAACGTGATTTTTTTCGAATATTAATGAAGCAATTTAATTAACCATGATATTTGCCTATTGGCTTGTTTCACGTGACGTAAAGCCTTTCGTCTTTCATTCCATGATTTATTGGTGGTTTCGGTAATTAATGGCTTGACACGGCGAACTCTGCCCACTACATTGATCAACAAATCGACACCTTATTAAATGTTGATCTGATGCCACTCAAGACGTAAAGCGTGCTCATTAAAATTTTATCGCTCAAAGAGTAATTTGGTCAAATGTCTCATCTGAACTCTCTTAGAAATAAGCAAATAGGCTGAAGTGTAAAGTTGTTTTCACTGCATAAGTTTAAATTAAAATTTTTAACTGAAAATTTAATTTTTTAATTCAAAAAACATATTTCTGTAAAAGATGCTTAAAAATGGCTCCTCCAAATTTTAAATTTTAAAATGTAATAATATTTTTATATATATAAATTTTTAAAAATTATGTATGCTGTTGAAAAACCTAATAGTCAAGTGACGGGTCTATACGTCGATATCCCCCAAAGGGTTAATATCTGAGCTATGCATTGCGGATATTGGCCGTTAATACAAATCACACAATTTGGTCCTTTGAGAGTAAAAGCTGTTGACTGCAAAGCTGATTGGCAACAGCTACAAACACTCATGCAAGAAGTGAGATCAGGACCAACAGGTACCAATTGTCCATTCTCCACTGACAGAAACAACACAATTGCTTCATTTCACCTTTAAAAACTCTCGCTTAAAACAGCCCAAGTTTCTGACATCGCGACGATCTCTGCATTTTAAACAGTGGCAATAAAAACTGAAATTGTTTGTTTTATTTAAATGAGCTACCGAATAGAAAAACTTTTAGGGTCATCCGGGGGGGGGGGGGGGGAGGGGGGAATGACATACTTACACTCAATTTATGAATCCCCCGATCACACTTGTTCGAGGATACATCAATCTTGATTGGGCGGAAAAAGTTGTGACATTCTAATCCGAAAGGGTATAAGTCCAATCTTTCACAAATTGCAAAATTCGTGTTTGGTAATAATAAGAGCCTTTTATCGGATAAATATATCCTTTATTACGGCTTAATAATGTAATTTAAGATCTTGCACTGCGTTTTCGTATTTTTAAAGTGCTTCTTGAAATTATAAGGCAACAGGCAACATCTAATATACCGCTTTAGCTTCAAAAATATCATATTCATTAAAAATACAGTTATTTTTGGTTTTAATCCGAAATAATTTAATAATGCCTTTTTTCACGTGTTTTACAGCTATTTTAATAGACACATCAAAGAAGCGTAGTTTGTATGTGCGGAAAAGGCGATGTTCAACGTAACCTCACGTTAATTAATAACCACCCTGTACTTTTGATTTTTCTGGCTGAACACCCTGAAAGTTGGCTTCTCAAAATGACTGTCCTATAGTAATGTAACAGCTTTTTTTACAGGGCATTTTTTTTTACAGGGCACTAATGCACAGGTCAAAAAGTTGCACTAATAATAAGTTTTTGTATATTGAATTATCGTGTACTAGACAAAATAAGGCTCTCAAAATAGTTATTATGATGTCCCATAAGTAATTTGAACTCGTGTACCAAATTTGAAGTCAGTAGCACTTTTAGTTCGTTTAAGGTAGGTTCAGAAAATGCATATACACTGTTCTGAACAATTAGGGGAGCGCATACTTATGTATCTTTTGATGGAAGAATCATGTCTCTTGAAGACTTAAATAATGTTTGTTTTAATTACTAAATGATAATATAAGAACCAGGGTAAAATAAAGTTCACGCTAATACATTTCTTCATGCTTGCATTTTTAAATGCTCAAAAATTGATCGTAACTATTTTTAACAAAGAAATTTTTGAATTTTTTTTTATAGTTTACTCCAAAGTTATGATTCCAATTTCCCCCTTAAATTATAGTTAAAAAAATTTAAGATTTTTTCGTAATTGTGTTGAGCAGTGTACATTATACATTATAATGCCTGCTTTGGTCCTTTTCCGAGTAACGCTATTCGCAGTTGGTCTCGTGGTATGTCACAATGCGTATGGTATTTTATGGCCCCATCCATCGCGCTCGTGCGGTGGGGGGGGGGGTATCAGGTGTCACTCTGGGAGACACTCGGTCGGAGCGAAATTTAGTGGGTTAATATTACTAGAGCTACACAATGAGCTGCTGTCTGGTGTATGAAGTTCACCAGTTTTTGAAAAGTTTTCAGTTGTAGTAATAAAATACACTTAGACTAGTTATAAGCTGGAAATTCGACACAAAATACTCGATCTTTTAAATAGAAATAATAGTAACAGCATACTGACAAATCTGAAGATAGAGTTAGCTATGTAACATTTCGTAGCCATCTGTAAATTATATGAAGAGTTGATTAGAATTAACATTGCACCACAGATACCAGTGGCTATTGGTGACGGCGGGGAGTCGTAATTTAGAAAAAGTCACGTGACGAACCGACAACTGAGAAAGCAACAAACGGAACGGTTTTTTTTAACCTTTCAGTCCCAATGACAATTTAGCATCATCATTATAGAAATTTTTTTCTGATCGTCTATAGCCATTAATGATATCAAAAAGCACATCATTCGATTCTTCAAACTTTTTTTCTATTCGAAAATATTTTTTATGTATCCCTATGTCATCCCTTTTATTATTTTTTTTAAAATTATGATCAGAAACATGATGTCAAGTGGCATCGCTGGGACTGAAAGGGCTAAGGCAACACATCGTACGCGACGTCGAGATTTTAGAGCACGTTTAACGTGCGTACACTCCCTTCTACCCGGCGTATTATTCGAGGGAATGTGTGCCTGAACAGACCATTCATAGGTCTGCAGTGATTTCGGAAATGCCCGCGGGTCCGACACTGCCTTTCTGGTAAAGTTTGGTGGAAACAACGTCGTGCTAGACCTGCTAATTTACTATTGGTGACGGGATAATACTGTAACTGCGCTAAAGTGTCGAAGTCACAGGTCACCCAAAAGTAACTTATATCGACATCGTACAATAGGGGCACAGATAAAACACCATTCGTATAAACACGGCATTAGCTATTTGTGACATTTTATGCTTCTACACGATCCTGTTTGGCTGGCAGTAACGGGAGTTATGAATTTAAACTTTGTGGCAAGACATTCCAATTCACCCGTCCCCTGTTTTTATAAAAGTGTCGTAACGCAATAAATAATCGAGAAATATTCATTCATATCACTAAACAGTTCTTAGTATTCACAACAACATTCCCTATCAATAACAAGATGTTGAAACTCCAAATGACACATTAATAAAAAAAAAATTATTCAAATCACCGATAGAGGGCAGGACAATAAAAATGATCCCACTTCATCTATTTTTTTTTAAACCTTCGCGGTTTTTCCACGATCAGAACTTCTCCGAACAGTTTAAAAAAAAAACAGAAAAAAGGGGGTCACAAAGTCGTCTGTCCTTCTCACCCCACCTTGCATGTTCGAATAACAAGCACCTCCCCCCTTTCTGGAATAAATTGCAGACGATTTGCATGAAATTGCGCCACACAAGAGTTAGGGAGAAAAGCAGTGGCAACACGCGTGACCTACAGTCTCCCCCCTCTCCCTACCCCCTTCTCCCCCCTGGGCGGGAAAAACATAAAATGGAACACCAAGTTATTCGCGAAAACTTGCATTCGATTTATGGTAGTTATTCTTGTTATGAAATGGCGTGTGGCTTTCAAAATACCAAAATGCATATTTTTTACGTCTATTTTTACAATGGAATTCCAATTCTTTGAACGGCACATATAGGACTTGGGTTGAATTAAAGTCGCACCGGAGCTACACGAAGGCTATTGGCGTTGAATCTTGTTTACTATTTGTTGACCAAACTCCTATCAATAACAAAAAAATTCTACTTTGTGATGAATTTCGTTCTACAACGGTGATCCACTGAGAAAGCATCGAATATAAAAGTAAACGATTCAAAGCCTATTTTGCAGTTTGCTTTTGCTTTTTTGGAAAAAAAAACCTTTGCTAATGTGCTAAATTATTTACCAATATTTTAGTTTAGTGCAAATATGAAGTCATAAAATAATCCATACTAATTCAAATTCATTCATTTTTGCAAAATAATGTCTGAAATGCTATAAATTAAAAAAAGAATAAAACACCCCTGTATGATGACTTCAGTACTATGAGGGTTTCATCATAATAAAGCCACATGTAAAGGGGGTAAGCAACTTAAAAACGTTTAGGTCCCATTGCGTTGGTCCCCATATGCGCACTTTCTAAAATGTACGAACACAGCTAAAAATGCAGAACTTGGTTTCACCAAAAATTGGTTCCGTGTTGCTGAAAGTCTGTTTCACCATATTTCTGCAGAACCATCTTAGATTTTTGTGTTAAAAATCCGAAAACTGGTTCAGCCGATTACTCAAAGTATGGAGAAATATTTCACTACACAGATATTGCAGCTACTAGGAACTATTAATATGATGACAAAGCACAATTTGTTTTTTTAAAAAAAGTGTGAAACGGCTAGATTTAAAATAAATATAATACATATGAAACATTCTAATATTCGCTTCCACCGCCTTAGATATATTTCACCAAATAGGTTTATCACTTGCGCGTGAGTCACAGTTTCATTAATAGCACCCCAGATCATCAAATAATTTTTATTTAAAATTAAATATCGTCAAATGGCTCCTATTAAGAGAAACTTTAAACAGCACCAACTATAGACATAATTACCATAATTTATAAAAATTAATATGCTTTCTTCATTCAGTGTAACTGTATTATCTTGTGAGTTAAACTGTAGTCAAATTAAAAGAAAAGACAAATAAGGTGTCATGCTCTAACCAAAGTGAACCTGTGGAAAAAGCTGTTGAAAAGAGAGCGAAAAACTTACCCTACGACATCTTTTGTACGTGTGGAAGACAGGTTGGATGGCAGTTTCAGGTTTCTTGTCTGGTTTTTAATCCAAAGAACTGAAACATAAAATAATAATACTTTAGTGAGTATGCTGTTATACAAAAAAAACTATCATCAATCGCAAGAGAAAATGCACTATGAGGCGAATGTAAGCAGTACACAAATTACACCAAAACTGGAAAATATACCCAGTATGACACTTTCATACGATCGTAATTGCCATCATGATTATCTATGACAAAATGATAACGTAAAAATTAGGTTTGGCTGTTTTACTGCAAACAAAATATAGCTTTTTTTTTCAGAAATACATATTGTTAGTCTCTAGTTTGGTTATAAACAAACTTTGCGTTTTTAATTAATGACTTTTAACATCAAATACACATTCAGGCAAATCTGTGATAGACTTTCTTTTAGATAATTGTGGAATTATTGTAGCACAAGAGCTAAACGATGGCTATTGGCGATGTGCTTCATAATTTAAAATCAGTCAAAAGAAGAGCAACTTTTGAGGGTGACTTCGAAAACTGCGTCGGGACTTTGGAGCATATTTAACATGCATTCTCCCTGCACAAGGTGTTACTTTTAGTCGGAATTTTTAACTGTGGAGACCTTTTATAAGGTCACCAATTATATCGAAAATGCCTGGGACCTTACGTATGCAAGGCAAGGGTCATACCGACTAAGCTCCCGCAGATACATAGTAGATAAACAGTATGTCATTTTTTTACCAAAATTTTTTTATTGGCGAAAAACATAGAGGTAAGGTTAGTTTTGAATTATCGTCGCACTCGAGCTACACGAGGGCTATTGGCGACGGGCGTCGTATTTTAGAACCACAGTCAAGTGACGAGACGACACCTGAATCGGCACCCAACGCAACTGTTAAGGGCGACATCGTACGCAGCGTTAGGACCATATGAAGAATATTGAACGTGCACTCCCTTACACGGGGAATTATTTGTCGGACATTTTTGGCTGCACGGGCCGTTTATAGGTCGGCAACGATGCCCGGACCCGAACCTGGGACCTTTCACATGGTAGACGAGTGCCTAACCGGCTGGGCACATCAGCCCAAAAACATAGAGGCCATAACATACAACATACATGTTAAAAGACGTATTTTACATAAAAATCAAGTTTGAATTATTCGTCGTACTACCTCTACACAAGTTCTATATAACCACCCCTATGCCATTTGAGGAAACCTAAACGTCAACCTTAAATAGTGAAGATTTCTCTTCGTTTACCAACACACAAACAGGAAGTTCAGTGGGAAGGAGTTCTAGCTGCCGGTGGGTGATAAGTAGGCTCAAAACGGAAGGACGCTAAAAACCCGTCACTCAACAACCATGACAGGGCTCCGCCATATTTTGTCAGACACTCTGTGATGTCACTGGAGGAAGTGACTAAAATGAATGCTGTGTATAGCCTCTTAAGACCCGAGCAAAATCCTGCACGTATATTCTTATATAATCTAAACATACTTTTCATACTAATATATGCGAAAAAGTATGTTTCTCAAAGAAATTTTTATACAAATTATGTTTAATGGCTACTTAGGGACTTGCCTTAAATTCTAAAAAATACACATTTTTGTGCTATGAACGCAATAAAAAAGGTCGTATCACTTATTTGTAGTTAATAGATTACTTGAACATTGTTTTTAATGCAAAATGCCTTTAAAATGAACTACTGAAGTTACTTTTTGACAAGTTTGAAAAAAAAGTGTTAACTAATTTTTTTTAAGAACTCTAATATCGTATTGATCTTGGTTCGGCTTCATTATTTTATAGAAATAAATGATTGATACATGCACATTGAAATGAATATGTGCATGAACTTGTGTCTTTCAAGGTACAGTATCCATTAACTGCACATTGAAAAAAAAATGCGAAATTATGCGAATTAAAAAAAAAAGAGACCTTTAAGCCAGCCACATTTATTATATAAAAAGAGTGTTTGAAAAATATTCAGCACAGCTGAAGAAATTCGGCTTAGAAAATTATTTTTCCATTGGTTTAACACGGCGAGAATATTTTAGTTTGGAGACTCCGGGTCTCATCTCCCTTTGAAAGAAGTTTCACTGCCCCATTCCTCGGATCAACGAGTTACGAACTAGCGAGCACGGAAATCCCGACCATTTTTTAACAATCCTCATTTTTTTACAATCCTTCTACCATCCAATTGAAGAAGGAAAGGGTACAAAGAATATAACGCGAGAAAAAAAGCACATTAATTTACAAGATAAAAAAAAGAACGAAAAGAAAAAAAAGTTGGGGTCATCTGGAACAAACATAAGTCATAATAATCTACTTTAGAATGTTGTCACGTACCCGCTTAACTGTTAACCGCGTGCGAAAGATTGACCGACACCTGTAGATGAGAATCGATTCAGACATCGATTTTTTTATCGGTATCGTTTGGTAATTGCTAATTCTATTCGCGTATTTGTGTTTGAGCAAACATTTCTTTTTATTTCGATTCGATTTTTTTATCTGTATTTTTTTTTTCATTCAGAGGCGAAATGTTACTCGTGGATTGAGTGATTGAGCATTTTTTTTAAAAATTGTTTTATGTTTGAAAAGTATAGTTTCGATATAAAAGCAAAGGTGCTAGCAACTAAATATATAGTAAAGTTGGATAAAATTTTATGTGGGAAAAAAAGATAAAACAGTGAAATTTGACTTTTTGGTTCATTTGAATTAAAGTCGCAGAAGAGCTACACGCAATTTACTTTTCTATGGTTTAAATTACTTAAATATGCACACAAAAAAGATACTAGCATGATGAGTTTTCTCTTAAATAATCGGTAAAACCATTGGACTCCAACAAGAAGTCCTTACTTTTTCACTAATTAAAGTGTCTTCAGACTATTTTCACGAAAATAACTTTTGGAAGAAATATCGCAATATAATGTAAACAAAATACATTAAAAAAACATTTTTGTGCTTTTAAATATTCATTTAAAAATAGAAGGAAAATATGAGATATCAAAAAGTCCAATTTAAAAGCGATTCATCCTTTTTTTTTTTTGAATCGCATACATTTGAAGACGTTAAGTGCAAAACAAGTTAAATCACTTTTTCTAAAAAAATTGAGTTGGTTAGCTTTTCATACAGATTATATACGTATTGATGATTATGAGTGATTATAATCGTATGTATATATATACATATACATACGATTTAACTTTTTTTGTGCAAATCAAAATGTTGGTGGATTCCTACAATACCTCTATGAAAAGCTAACCAACTCAATTTTTTTTTTCAAAAATTGATTTAACTTGTTTTGCACTTGAACTCTTTATTTAATAATGTCTAATTAAAAAAAAATCATTTCTACAACAATATAAAACAATTTGTTCACCTCAAAATACAGTTACCTATCAATAGATAAAAAATATCGTTAAACCTAGAAGGGTATCAAAAGACAAATACCTATTATAAGAAACGGTATCGCAACTACCGTTCAGATACTCCTAAAAAAAGACACGTACATTCTATTTCGACATTTCCGGCTTTCCGAACGCATTAAAAACCGATCACAGGTGTGCATCCACTTGCAAGCCTCCCTCATAGAAAGTATGTGGTAGGAGTTGGGTGTGGACGGTATTTTTGGGTAATAGTTACTGTTTGTTGTTGTTTAATTTTGATTAATATTGTTTTGTGTAGACTGTTCGCATTTTTGAAATTTTCTTCAAAAGAAAGACTGAAAAACACTTTAAAACTTATAGTACTTCGAAATCAAGTTTATTAAAAATGCGGTTACGTAAAGAAAATCCAGATTCCTTTGGCGCATGCGTTGTATTGAGGTATTTTATTAGAGTATTCAGAACTAGTTTTAAAATTTATAGTTTTTAATGAATTTTTACATACAGTCTTATATGTCTTAACACCCCTGAAAGTTTTGTTAATTTTCAAACACATACGTAAATTTTATGGGGAACAAAATTCAATTTTTCAGCATAACCTTTTAGCGAATCAGTATATATCTTTTAAAATTAAGTAGCTGTGACATCATTCGTTCTAAAGTAGATAATTTTATAAAAAAAATAAAGCATTTCTGAGAGTTTCTAAACTTTTTTAATTCTTAACGAATCAGGATGGCTAAGAGTATGACGTAATTTCTCGCAACTAATCATTTGATCAATGATAGAAAAACCGACTTAATTTCCAAGATTATTTGTAAGAATATGTACTTATTTGTGCATAAAAGAATATAACCCAACATACAAAAGAGTTGAGAATTTTTTTAAATAACAAAAATTACCTAAAACTATCATTTGAATTTTTTTTTAACACAATCCAAATCCCATTCAAACTTCTACAGTAAATTTACAGTTTACCCCTACTCTACCATCCATTTATTAAAATAACCGGTACACCCAAACACCCTGTTATTTTCCTTAACATCCCAGTAACAGGTGGGCGCCCTAATAAATGCAACAGGTGATGTTAGGAGGGAAAAAGCAGATTACAGGTCCCCCCCCCCCCTCCCTTCTATACGCGTGTGCAAACATACGGGCGGCATGGATTTAATTGCTTTTGATTTGTTTGAGTTTAATTAGTTTAGTTGCCTGTTTTTCCCCCTTACTATGAGGGTAAACAGCTGACGTAGTTTTTGGGTGACATTGTAATAGTGGTTGAGGGGTAGTGAGTTGCGTTAGAGCTGCAAATTGAGGAGTAGAGATCTTAAAGCGTAACGAAATCTAAGGAATTTTAATTAAATAAATGTAGTGAAAAAATACGAATTCGTATTACACAGCAATGGAGTTGAGATCAATTATCGTCGCACTAGAGGGTTATTGGCAACGTGCATCGTAAATTAGAACCATAATCAAGTGACAAGTCGACATTTGAGTAGGCACACAATGCAACTTTTCAAGAAATTTTAATTGAATAAATGTTATACAAACAAATACAAATTCGTATGGGACACCGAAAAAGCACCGGAATATGGAAGGCTGGAAAAATGAAAAGTAAAATTGTAAATAACACATTTCTGCTTTTAAAATATGTTGGTTTCCCATAAAATTGTTTGGGGAAAAAATATTTGCAATTGAGGAATATCTTTTTCTCTAGTTCAATAGAAATAAACAGGTATAGAAAACGCTTTGTATAATCCCTTTTCTCAACATCTCCTTCAGCGCTTAATGAGTATATAATTACGCGTTGTCCCAAATCGGTTGGTTTCTAAGAAACGCTTCAGGATAGTTGTGATTTTGTACCCCTATTTGACGACAATTATTAGCGAATCAAAGTTGTGGTTATAATTTACTGGTAATCAATAATAGTGCCCGTAGGGGCTTGTGATTCTACGAATATACAGTTCCTAAATACATACATTAATTCACAATACCATGGGTATGAAATTACGGAATATGTATTTACAAATCTTGATTTTTGAACGACAAATTTCTTTCGTGAGAATTAATTTATTTTGGATTGACAGTAAAACAAATTAAAATAAAAACCTAACTACCTTGTTCAGAACTAATACATTTGGCATGTTGATCTAAGCCCCCAAAAATGACTTTTTGGCACATTTTTTGTGCTATAAATGCAAAAAAAAAGACCGTATCACTTCTCTGTAGTTAACAGATATTTTTAAATTGCTTTTAATGGGAAAATGCAGTTAAAATTAACTACTAAAAGAACTTTTTGAAAAGTTTGAAAAAGAATTTTAAATATTTTTTTAAGAACGTTAATATCGTATTGACCTCGTTCAACTTCAGTTTTTTTATAAACATAAATGGCCGATACCTGTAATCAAAGGCTGAAAACTGATATTTAGATCTTCTTCTATCGGAGCAGGTCATTTTCGGAACTAAATAACATGTTAATTGGGGAGGTTTTCATGTTTCATAACATGTTGTGGAGAAGTTTTCAAAAATGTCCCCAAATAGAGAAGCCAGGTGGCAAGAGGATAAGTAGTTTTGATTTTTCATATTCATTCTACAACCTATCATACAACAATAACCCCAAGAGAAAAAAAAAAGGAATACACTTTTTCAATGTTAACCTTATAAATTTCATTCATCAATAAACATAACGTTTTTTTTAACAGTCCTTCCAAAGGAATGCAACAAAAAAATCAAGCTCTTGTCGTGTTCATCAATTTTCTTCTCATTGACACCTAACCCGTTCTACCTTTCCCACAACCAGAAAGAGAGAAAAAAAATTGGCCACTGAAAGTTCATCGAGTCCTCAGAGCCCTAAGCTACGCCGCGTTCGCAGCTGAAAGTCAGTGCTCGTTTCAGTAGGATAGATACACTCCTTGCCAACCCAACTTGGGTAAAAACAAAGGGTGAAAAGGTGGAGGTAAAAGCGCGATTGGTCCGTTAATTGGAAACTCTTGCAAGGTAATATTTACATACAAAATAATCTGAATAAAATTTAACCAAAATGCACTTTTCATTCTGATAAAATTGCCAAATTTTCTCAAATAATATTCAAATCTGTTAGATCTTAAACGAAATTAATGTTTTAAAAATGTTTTCTGGATGGATACACAAATAATTGATGGAACTCTTTACATCCTTTCAATGAGTGTAGGTAGGTCTGAATTATCGTCGCTGTAGAGCTACACGAGGGCTATTGGCGAAAGGGCGTCATAATTTAGAACCACAGTCAAGTGACGAGCCGACACCTGAGTAGGCACCCAACGCAACAGTTAAGGACGACATCGTACCCAGCTTTGGGACTTTGTAGCGTATTTCTGGGATCTTCCGCATACTAGGCGAAATCTGAATCAGATCTTACTTTTACCTCAATTTTCTTATGCATTTCCTGGAATACGAGGTTTTTCAACAGTTAGAAATATTTTTATCAGGAACTATAAAATATATCAGCATGTTTTGTTTTATTATTTCTTCCTCATTATTGGCTCTTTAATTTAAACTGAAGAATTTTTAATATCACGGCGCAAAAAACAATTATTTAATTTTGAATCAGATTTTGGGTTTTTTTAATACATATTTTAAAAGCATTACTGTAAAGTATTTTTTTATGCTGTGAAATACCCTCAGTTTAAATCAAAGAGCTATATGTAAGGAACAGACTGTAAAAAAAAATCTTAATGATATCTCATATAGTTCATGAGAAAATAGTTCCTAAAGTTAGTAAAATTAACATAGGCGAGGTAGAACCATCTGACTCCCCTTAACAGTAATGTATCGTACTCGTGGGCCCATTACAATTAATACCCCGGTCATAAATGTTCTTTTAACGATGAGGTATTAAATTATCCCATGGTGTGAAGCGTACGAATTGAATTTAAATGTTCCAATTACGGTAAATAGATGCTTAATTAAATAGTTAATTAATAGTTAGAACTGGTTTGCGGATATCACCGATTTTACGGTCAAGTGTATTAGGCAAATGAGGATTGCATTATTTATATAATGGAAATAGTATAGAGAATATTAAAAAAAAAAGGTTCTTCGTTCGGAACTCCAATAAATTTTACCTAACTTGAAAAAAAGTATTCGCATTTTTTTTTATTTGAAGCTTATTTTATGTATTCAACATTGACTTTATACTTATATATTAAAGTATAATTTAGTATTTAGTACAAGCAAGCAAAAAAAACTAATAAAGATGTTTCAAGTCTTTTATATAATAAAAAAAAATTGGTACTTTTCAATTTCGTGGGAGCAAGCGATTGTAGTCGCCAAAAATGTAAAACTTCGTTATGGGAGAATGGGCTAGCTGGACCCCGGGTCTCCAAAATCAAGTACCTCGATGTTAATCCAATGGGGAAAAATTATTTTCTCTGTCAACATTTTTCCGGCTGTATTGAATATTTTTGCAAGCTGTTTTTTTTTTTAATAATAAACATAGATAACTTACAGGTCTCTATAATCCCTCTTTTTAAAATTGCCTCGAATACTTTTTGTAAAATTATTTATTCAAAATTTTTAAAATATTTCGAATCAATTAAAAAAAAGGGTTGTAGAGACCTGCAACAAAGCTACATTTATCACATAAAAAAACCCGTTTGTAAAAATATGCACTACAGCCGGAGAAATGTGGCATAGAAAATATGTTTTTCTCCATTGGATTAACACTGATGCACTTGAGTTTGGAGACCCGCGAACCAGCGCACCCATTCTCACTTGGGGGTTCAATACCATAAAATCGGTGAAAAAATCAAAACAAAAATTATTGGCTTAAAATACTATTACAACCTTTATTATTAATGTCAAAAAGTATCAAGACGATTGGAAAAATATTTTTGACATTAAAAGCCATTTTAATGTCATGGCTTCCTAAGGAAATGGGTTAACAATAAAAACTTTAGACGCGTTTTTCTCAGAACTTGATTTTTTGAACTTCGATGTACCTTTTCTCAAAAACTATGCTACGTTTTCTCGTGAAATTTTTTTTATATGATGTAATACATAGTATTGATTAATCTGAGGTTATAAATTTTAATAAAACTAAAGTGGAAAAAAAATTATGGGGCTAAAAAGTGAAAAATTTCATGATTTTTTGGGTACTTTAAAACTTATTTTATTTAAAAAAAATCTAACAGTTATTTACAAAAAACTTTTAACCTCAGATTAATATATAAGGTTGGTAACACACAGGGAAAATTTTAAGATGATCTGATCAGTAGTTATTGTAAAAAGTTACATTGCAATTGGCCAATTTAACATTACCGATATACAACATACTGAACCCCCTTAAGATGTAAAAATAAGTGAAAAGTATGTTTCCGATGGTAGATTTTAACTGTGTATACTGTGTTTTGTTTCAAGAAAATTCCCTTTGTCTACAAAGATTCCGTTTGCCATCAAGATTTGTGCACTCGAAAAGGAAGAGTACCAATAATGAACTTAAAACTTAAAAACTGTATTTAAATGTATGCAATTCAGCCATATACATTGTGTCCGTAAAAGAATGCCCGAATTTTGATGGTACATTACAGGAGATTAATTTATACCAACTATAACAAATCATAATTGCTCAATGTGTGCGTCTTTAGTGATAAGGCACACATCCAAACGAAAATGCAATTCTTCCAATACTGTCTCCAGCAAGTCCGGAGTAATGGAATAGATGACACTGCAACTTTGAAAACGATGTAGCGGTATAAGCGCATGCGCTTATCTGAAACTGTTGGAGTTATTCTTTATTCGTCACCTTCAACCACAACTGTCGAACGATTACAGCTGTTACAATTCGAAACTTGGACATTCTTTTATGGACACCCTGTATTTCATTTTAATTTGTGATCTCACATCACAAGATATATTTCCTGTTTAGAAACGGGGACATTCCTTCAACTTCTTTTCAAAATATTTTCTAAAAACCAGATTTGGAGATTTTGATGTAACAAAAGTTCATGCATCCCTTTTGAAAAATTAATCTATTCACGCTTTCGTATGAATAAGACCTATTATTTTTATAAGCAACATCTCAACTTAAAAAGCAGTGAACATCTTCAAAACAGAAACCCTGCGGCACTCCAATTGCAGTCTGTATCTCGAAAACAGGTGACATATCACACTGTATTCAGAAAATCGAAACTTCTTCCTTTGAATTAACCTAAAAGATGTATCACTTTTCTACGTAAGGAGCGATATATGGAGAAGGTACGTTTTCTTTCAAAAAGGTTTTTAATTCACTTGGATTTTTTAAAAAAATTATTTAGGTTTTGAACACAACGACATAACCAGAAAAATAAAGAATTTAAGATCGATGTACACAGTTCAAAATGTTTTACCCACACTTTTTTGTATTTTAAAGAAATTGCACATCACAGCTTTGTCTAAATGGGAACATCTTGTTTAAAACAATTCAAATAATAGTTGAAATTATTCATTATAATAAATAATTTTAGGCCAACTTTTATTTTTTCATTCGACAGAATTAAACAATGAAAAGTATGTATTGAAATGCGGTCGATGTCCGTCTGCCTTTTGTTCGAAAGGTATGACTTCAGAGACACGACTTTCATACTTTTTGTCCGTCTGTCTGTTCGATTGGACGCACATAAAACAACTATTTGTTGAAGAATTTCCCTTTGAATTAGCATAGAAATTCGATTTCGAGTCATTTAAATCGCTGTTGCCAATTCAACAATGGCATGAGAAACTTCATTCTTAAGACTTAAGAGATTAAAAATCTGTTTGCTGTTTTCAATTAGGAGCAATTCTGCTATGACCTGTGAGTAAAAATTATCCAAGAAGAAATCAGTACAACACTCTTAAAGCGAACGAGCGATTTTTACTCAGTCTGATTGATTTTTACTCCTCCAGTCTAGAAAATGCACTTCTCTTTTTGGAGTGGATCCTTTGTGTGTTAAACCTCCGACAGGATCACTCCAAACGAGTGATTTTAACTCAGTCTGAATTAATATTCACTCCTTTCCTGTGTCGAAAATGCACTTCTTCAACTGGAGTGGATTTCACTCTTTTGTTTTAAGAGTGTAGTGTTTCATGCCTGTTACCCTCCAGGATCAAAGTTACCCCGTTCGACGGTAACTTCAATCGACCTGCACACCTGGTAAAAAAGATTACCTGGTGTCTATTTTTGAAATTTGTTCCCCTGTTTACGATTTAAAAAAAAGTTTTTCTCCCACCAGACCAGTTCTCCAACCCCTTCTTTCTCCATCCCATTTCGACATCCTCTCCTTCCTACTGGTTTCGCTGTACACAGCGACAAGTTGGACAGGAAACATTCAGGCGCTTTTTGCAGATGAGTTATTTATGGTTTTTGTTACTACTGCATTTAATTTAGAAGCTCTAGTTTCGAATATGGTGTCTACCATCGTATATACGTAAAAGGTCCGAAACAGGTCGGCTTCGCTAACTGCCTCCGATTCAAAATACTAGATACAATTCTTTAATGCTAAAAAAAAGCGCGCTTAGACTACGTAAATTCGATTATAAAATGCTGTTTATATCAACACCAAAACGGAATTTTTTTTCTCAGTAAAGATGAAATAATTTTCATAATAAATAAGTTTCTTTCTAAATAGTGTGTTTAGTTATTATAAGTTGAGTCTGCATTCCAATAGAGCTACAAGAGATATTGGCGTCATGAGTTAGAAACACGGTCAAATGACGAGACAATATATGAGTATAGACATCCAGCGCAACTTTTAGGAGTGACATCGTACGCGGGACTTAAGACATATTTAACGTGCACTCCCTCTACATGCGGAACTTTTCATTGGACTCTTTGGCTGCACAGACCATTTATAGGCCAGCATTTGTTTTTAGCAATGCCTGCACCCAAACCTAGGACCTTCATCATGTAAAGACAACGCCTTACCAACCTGGATCCCCACGCATGTAAAGAGTTAGATAAATTACTTGTAAACCCTCCAGAAAACATGTTTAAAACATTAATTTCGTTTAAGGGCTAACAGATTTGAATATTATTTGAGAACATTTGGCAATTTTATCAGAATGAAAAGTGTATTGTGTTTAAATTATATTCAAATCATTTTGTATGCAAATATTACCTTACAAGAGTTTCCAACTAACCGACCCTTAATATCATAGCACCTAACCTAGCAACGCAGAAACCAGATCAATTAATAATTTCTACAATTCCCTTCTCAAAACTTACACCAATTATTTTGCCAAATTCGCAAACTCATTCACTGAACAGGTAAAACAACACACACGTTCCAATCTTAGCCATCCAGACGACTTTAAATTCGGCAGGGAGAAAAAGAACGTCCCAGGTCAACCCCCCTGGGAAGGCGAGAAATCGTGTGCAAATTCCTTGACCTCATAAGAAACCCCTTTTCGGTCGGCGGCCAACCCTTTTTGTACGCTCCTCTCTCTTTTTTGCGCAAGAAGTGGACTCGGGTTTCAAGTCCTTTTTGGAGTTCAAGTAAGGAAAGGCCAAGTGTGAAAAATTGGTGTAAGGGAGTGACAGGTTTGTGGAGTAAGTTTATAATAAATATGTGGAGTAATGTTATATAAATAAGAAGTTAAGTCACTAAAACTGGTGGCCGAAAGTCCTGCCTCTAGCTTTATGATTGCAATTAATGCAAGTAAATATAACTGAAATAATTTTGCAAATTAAATTCGAAGAAAGAAAAAATAATTTAAAAACTAATGAAAGGCAGGTAAATTAGTTTAATGCAATCAATTCATAATGTTAATCCACCAACTACGACTATAAAAGCGTAATTTGAAAGTTTTTTAAAATTCATTTTTCGTGTCTTTCAAACTGGTTTATATAAATTGTTTAAGAAAATTGTGTTCATATATATTATTTTAATTACTTAGGTAAACTTGGGTAGAAATATCATTTTCGAGTGGCGAATTGTCTTGCCAACTTGAGTTCAAAAGATTATTACAATATGTTAAGAATATTAAATCACATGAACGTGAATATACAAATATGTTTGTTATAAATTTAAAAATAAATATTAAATGACGTTTAAGAAATAATTTATTTTCAGTCTGCATTTCTGTTGCAAATCAAGACCTGATGCATTAAATTATTCTTCAAACAAAAATAAATATCAACAATCTCATCCGACTTGTGTGGGGGAGCGGCCGTTTTATAAAATTTATTCCTGAAAACCGACCCAAAAAAAATCCCTATTTAAAAACACATGAGGTAAGGTTAGTTTGAGTTATCGTCAGCTACACGAGGACTTTTGGCGACTGGCTTTATCATTTAGAACCACAGTCAAGTGACGAGCCGATACCCGAGTAGACACTCAACCCAACCGTTAAGGGCGACATCGTACGCACTGTTGGGACTTTAATTACTAAACGTGCACTCTCTATACATGGGGTGTTATTCGTCGGATAACTTTGGCGTTGCCCGGACCCGAAACCTTCAGCGATCAAGGCGAACGTCTTAACCGACTGGGCTCCCCAGCCCTAACCACATCAGATTTATTTATGTTCCTACCCTCGCATCCTTAATTAACATGCACAGGCGCACTCCTCAACAAACACATTATTCAAGGGAGCGATCGTGAGGGCATCCTCGAACAAACAAAGAAAACCCCCAAACAATGGCCACAAATTGCAATAACGAAGAAGGTATAAACATGTTGCTTGAAAATGTCCAGCGCAATACACGTTCGGACATTTAAGTGATAAATTTGAGTTGATTGCGGTTTTTTCGTCAGACTCACTCCCTTATAATATGCATGCGACGGAAACACGAAAGAATCTGACTGAGTAACTTTGGATTCAGGTTTTTGGTTTTGAAATTAAATAGTATTGCCAAATCCACTAAAGAAGAGAGAGAAAGAAACATTTCATTAGAACGATGCAATTTTTTTTTTTAAAATAATAGCGTTTATCTAAGGTATCCATCCATATACCTCAAACAACTTTTTCTTTAAATTTTTAGATAGATTTTAAGTTAGTTTTATTTGTTTTAGTTAGTTTTAAAGGCATTTTGTATTAAAAACATTGTTAAAATAAACTGGTAACTATACAAAAAAGTGATACGGTCTTTTTTTTGCATTTTAAAGCACAAACAAATTGTGTTTTTACAGTTTAAGGCGTGTCTCACATTAACTATTAAACTATTTTTTTTTTAAATTTCTTTGCAAAACATACTTTTTAGCTTATATTTGTATGAAAAGTATGTTTAGATTAAGAATATAGTTGTAGGAATTTGCAGGTCTTAAGAAGTTAAACATCGTACCAAATTTGAAGTCCGTACATCTTTTAGTTCGATCTGTTGAGTGGTTTTAAAGAGGCAAACAAACAAGTATTAAAAAAAAAACTTTTTCAGAATCAGCACCCTCTAAAAAAGCACATTTGCAAAAAGCACAACATCTCCATTTCGGAATTTCGAACCCCATCGCAATACTTTCACTACCTTATATTTCCTATTAGGCAATTAAGCGTAAAAAAATCCCTACATAATTCCAAGGTTATTAGGGTCTTGATATTACGCATGTGGCCCCCTCAACAGATGCATTGACCAATGAGGAACTGAACACGTGGGGTCCGCCATAACTCACCGGAACATACGTGCATCGCATGTATGCAGTATTTATGGCAAGAATCTGTCATTTTATGACATAAAGAAAATGGATGTTTAATTTCCGTTGAGTGATTAAAAATATGAAATAAGTGCCTCCCGAATGGGTTAGGTGGAATTATCGTTGGTTGTACTACATGATTGGGATAGTGGCGACGAGTGTCGTAATATAAAACCACAGTCAAGTGACGAGCTGATACCCGAGTAGGTACCTAACGCAACTATTAAGGACGACATATTACAAAGCACCGGCACTTAGAGGTATATTTAACGTGCACACCTCAACACGGGGTGGCAATGAAAGTGATCAAAGGTGGTAAACATTCCATATTAGAATAGTAAGAAGAACTGTAATATCTAGAACTGTAGTATCGTACTGCCCCTCGTTCAACTTCGTTTTTTTATGTAAAAATAAATGATTTATACCTAATCAAAGGCTGAAAACTGATATTTGGATCTTCTATCGGACCAGGTCAATTCCGGAAGTAATTAAAGTGTTAATTGTTTGTGAGAAGGTTTTTAAAAAATAGGGAAGCCGGGTCGCAAGAGGATAATGTATGTTTCAGTTCTTAAGTGGTAAGAGAATAGAAAGCTGAATGAAAATAAATTCCTTCTCTAGCCCTTAAACTAAACAAAATTAAATGAATAAGCTTGCTTATTTTTTGTCTTGTATTCTTATTGGCTTCACTGCAACACTTATTTAGTTTTAATATGTCATTATTATAGCCAAACTAAACTAACTTTTTGCTTCACTTAAAGTGGAAATTGGTTAGGAAAACTGAAATGACCAACAAACAATGCTCAAACCAACAAATATCCTTGTCTACAAAACAAACAAACGGAATAGAGAGACGTTTTTCCGAGAAAGGACACCATACAAGGGATGGGAGGATTTCTCCTCTCCATATCTGTTCGAAACCACTCTTTCCTGCGACGAACCCCGGAACTCCCACACTATCATTGTCGTTACTTATTTCTAACAGTTGTGAGGCTAGTTTGTTAAACCTTAAGGCTGCTCATCACCCCCATACCCATTCCTCCTTCGGTCGGGCTTGCTAATGGTAAGTCTATGGGGAAAAAATGGTTTATGTTCCGAAAAAAAAGCAATGAAATTATAGGAATATTTTGATGCGGTTTTTTTTTAATTCATAAAACTCCAATAAGGTTGTGCTTATAGAGGTTATTTTTTTAACAAAGTTATTCAATTATTTTTAATCTAATTTTTTTCTATTAAAAAATGATAACGTTTTTAAAAAAATAACCTCTATAAGCACAACCTTATTGGAGTTTTATGAATTTAAAAAAAACCGCATCAAAATATTCCTATAATTTCATTGCTTTTTTTCGGAACATAAACCATTTTTTCCCCATAGACTTACCATTAGCAAGCCCGACCAAAGGAGGAATGGGTATGGGGGTGATGAGCAGCCCTTAAAGCACCAGATACTTAAGAAAACATAGACTACTCTTAAGTATACATAATATGCAGTTAAAGGATACTATGCAGTGCATTTCTTTCATTAAGATACCTGATGTCTATAATCACCAAACCCTGGGAGGGATACGTAAATTAGTTGAAAAGTTATCTTGTTTTCTAAGAAATTAAAAATGTTTCGATTAAATTTCCAGGTAAATCTATTTCAATTGTTTTAAATCTATTTCTGTGATTATAAATGTCTGCTCCACGCATCCAATTTTAAAATTTATTAAAATTATAAAATTAAGAATTTTTTCAAAAAAATTATATGTTGCTAAACTTTTGTTTGAAAATAAATCATAGGGAGGGGAAAGGGCAGTTGTTGGCAACCTTTTTTATTAAAAGGGAAAATTGTTTAGTTTAAGAAATTCTGAATGCGTTGCGGACCACATCATTTCTTTGAAAAACGTATTCTTCATTCGAAATGTTAAAAAGCAATTAACCAAAAAAATGAAACATAGTTTGAAGATGAAATAGGTTAGGCAATATTGAAATAAGTAAAGAAAATTTTGCAATTTATGATTGATAACAACCTTCCCATCTCCTATAATTGCTAATTTAGGTGATCTGATTATAATTAAAATTTTGTTTTTGCATTAAAATATAACTATACATCAGTAAATAAAATTTAAGGGAAAAGTTTTCCTTAAAACATTTTTGTTTTTAAAAGTGTTATGTCTTTAGATTTTAGGTTTACTCTGTGATTTTGAAAAACGGAGGGCCATAGAAACACATCTTATAGGCTTACGATTTATTTTCAAAAAAATTTTTAGCAACATATAATTTTTAAAAAAATTCTTAATTTTATAATTTTAATTAATTTTAAAATTCGAAGTGTGGAGGAGACATTTATAATCACATATAATCACAGACATAGATAAAAAAACAATTTAAATAGATTTAACTGGAAATTTAATTTAAACATTTTTAATTTCTTAGAGGGAAAACAAGATAACTTTTCAAGTCATTTACGTATCCCTGCCAGGGTTTGGTGATTATAGACATCAGGTATCCATATGAAAGAAATGGATTGCAGATTAGTAACCAACTAAATACAAGTTGGTTATAAAATAACGCTCGCTATTCGGAGTGGTCTGTAGCTTGAATGAATAATTCGAATGCAACAAAAATTGAGACACTTACTGATCAAGAAGGGGGAAAGAATGGAATCATAAAAAACAAACTCGTCTCTTGACCAGGGTTCTAAATTACGAGGCGTAATTGGCTGTTTTGGCCGTAATTAGCCATATTTGACTACGCCTCGTAATTTAGAACACTGGTCAAGAGACGAGTTTGTTTTTTCTGATTATTTTTCAGGATTCTGTCTTTTTTTGTGATTCCATTCTTTTCCTCTCTTCTTGAATAGTAAGTGTCTCGAAGTTTGTTGCATTTGGATTATTCATTAAAGCTACAGACTACTCCGAATAGCGAGCGTTATTTTATAACCACCCTGTATATCTCATTTTCGTCCGCAGCTTTTTATTTTTTCCCCTATTCTCTTCATTGCGAGACATCCCTGTGGAACAAACAATTGTATTATTATTTGAAGAAGTAAATAATAGCAGGTGAAAACGACAAACTATTTTCATCTTCCGTATCCCTTTCTCTAACTAAACGGATGGCTCAGAAGTTCCAAACCCACTTTTCGAACATCCTTTTCTCAACCCACTCGCTTCCTGCTTTTGACGGATTTTTTTATTTATTTATTCTTCTATAAATCATCTACACCCCCTACTGAATTAGTCGCATGTGGATATTTTTTTGTTGGCTGTTATTTTGAAGCACTTCTTCACGCCAAACCAGTCCAAGTCCAAAAAATTGCTTCGACAGGGACTACTGCCCATAGCAAACAAGTCTCTGCGTTGGTTAGGTTAGTTTTGAATATCGTCGCACAAGAGCTACACGAGGGCTATTGGCGACGGGCGTCGTATTTTAGAACCACACTCAAGTGACGAGCCGACACCTGAATAAGCACCCAACGCAACCGTTAAGGGCGACATCGTACGCAGCGTTAGGGCTTTGAAGGATATTTCACGTGCACTCCCTTACGCGGGGTATTATTCATCGGACATTTTTGGCTGCACCGGCCGTATATAGGTCGGGAGTTATTTTGGCGATGCCCGGACCCGAACCTGGAACCTTTCGCATGCTAGGCGAGTGCCTAACCGACTGGACTCCCCATCCCCAGGGACAGTATGGGTATGTTTCAGGTCTCGAGTGGCAGCAGAAATGTTGAATGAAAATAATTTTGTTGCAGAACCTCGATTGGTGAACCAATGTCACGTGAGAACAGAGCACCAATCGGAGGACTGATCAATGAAAGAAAAAAGGGAATGAAAGCTGGTAGGAGCATTACCTAAACAAGCCAATAGCTTCATGCATAGGATAACGGAGCATGTTAAATCTGCTAGTATGTACCAGTTTAGATGATTGGTAACTTTGCCAAAAAAATGTCGGCCCCCAAGCTAAGCTTACAAAAAAGTACTCAATCTGCTCTCAGAACAAAAATAACTCCTATTTGTCTAGACTTTGTATTCTATTTATTCAAATGGAATCGAATGTCTAATTATCCCCATAGAAAAAGATGTTAAAAACCTGTTTACTAAAGTACAAGCGCGTTTGTTTATAAACAAAACAAGCTGTAGACGAGCAATTTGATCCCGCTCCATATTCTGTCAATTCGTAAAAAGAGAGATAATATATTACATTTTAATTTTGCATTTAAAAAAATAAATTTGCATTATCAAAACTACTTTAAAATAAAAATACCGGGCATTATTCAAACTCCCCATACCAATCCCAGAAACCTATACCAAAACACACCTTAAGTTTGCAGCATTGAAATGTTCTAGGCGGAGGAAACGGAGTAAACAACGCTGTTAGCCCCGAAATTTTGCCTGCTCTGATTGGTCGCTCCTTTGCGATACGTTCACCCTGATATTCGTGCGCCCTGTTACGTCAAAAACGAAGGAAAAAATAATTAATATTTCATTCTAACTGAAGCCAAAAACTAATTAAAATAATAAAAATATGTCTTGAAATAACAAATAAATTTGTTTATTGAATGCGAAATTTTTGTATTCGATTCTCGCAAACTCTGCAAACTTGAAGTCAGTTTTGCAAACTTCTCTGCAAACTTAAAGTCAGTTTTGGTGTAAGGTACAAATGTTTGTTTATAAACAAAACAAACCGTATACGAACAATTTGAACCAACGGCATATTCTGTCAATTCGGAAAAAGGAAGATATATTAAATTTTAATTTTACATTTAAAAAAAAATTTGCTTTCTCAAAACTACTTTAAAATAAAAATCCCGGGCATCATTCAAAATCACCAACTTCCCATATGGTATGATATGGTAGGTTCATATATATTCCAGCTTGTGTGCTTGTTCAGAGAACCGCTTATAAGCTTTCTTCAAGTGGGACAGACACAGAAAGAATTTTTACAGTCACAAAGAAATTAATAACACATAGACAAATAACAACATTTATTGACGGTCACAAACATCCATGCCTGACCGGGATTCGAACCCGACCCCAGCAGCTCCAAAGGCTAGCATCCTAACGATTGAGCCACGGGAGCGGCAACTTCCCGTACCGATCCCAGAAGTCTACCAACAACTAACTTACACCATTTTTGCCCTTACACCAGAATTCAGCTGATATCGAGTTTCAGTTGTTATTTTTCGCAACGACAATTTTCGTCTCGGGTATATTTTTTTCTTGTCCATTTGTGACCGACCCCCAGTGGTGTAGTGTAGAGGAAATATGCCCGTGGGGGGTAGATTACGTGGGCGGATGGGGTAAAGGGTTCGCCCATTCTATTTACGGGGTGGTTTGGGTGGATTGACGTCGCACTAGAGCTACTTTTGGGGTATAAGAAAACTCAGAATGTTAACCCTGTAATGCATGATTTTTTTTTTTTCATTTCGAAAAAATATGTATCTTTAATACTCATACATTATGGGGAAAATACTCAAAAAAAAATTAGCTGCATTGGAATTTATATAATTTCAATTTTTTAAATTTTTGCCATACGGAAAAAAAAAACTACAAAATTTCAATTTTGATAAGAATGACTAGAAAAACTACTAAATAATTTTCAAAATAACCCTTTTAACTATAATTAATTTTTCAAAACAATTTATTTGGATTTCGTAGTTATGTATATTATATGCTTTGAATACTGCCAAAAACGTAATTTCACAACAGTTAATAACTTCACTCTTTAACTTTGAATACACTTTTACTACTCTCATCTATGAGGGTTATTAGTAACTAAAACTTTAAAATTGAATGTAATACATAAAAAAAAACAGATTTGTAGAGAGGGAGCTCTACTTTAATAGAATAAACTGAATTATGTTACTTGTTGCCATATGGCAGCAGTTTGCATTAGAGGGTTAAATCCCTACCAGAAGCCAGGTTTCTCCGACTGCATTAGATGCAAGCATACCACAAACACAGCGCTACCAATAAGTCCCCAAACACATAACGAAAAAAACACTACTCGCAACCTTGCCAATTAAAGGCGGTCGTGAAAAAAAGCCTATCTAAAAAAACAATAGGCGGTCCCCCCACAAAACAAATTGGGCATGGGAGGAAGAAAAAATAACTGCTATCTTCGTAGACAATTCACTCTTCCCTCTACAGAGGGAGAACAATATCTTTGGAGATAAAAATGCCAGATACGGACATAGACAGCACTCTACGGGATGATGGGACAGCTATCTTTGCAGAAGAGAACCAACAAACCAAAAGTTATGTATTGACTCTCAAAATTATTTAATGAATTAAAGGATATTTAACGAAAACACTGTAAAGTCCTAACGCTGAGTACGATTTCCCCCTTTTGCGTTGAGTGCCTATTCAGGTGTCGGCTCTTCACTTGACTGTGGGGACGCCAGGTCAAAAGGGGTTATGTATGACAAATACAGCTTTCACACGCGACGAAAAAGAAATTTATATTTTTGAAATCAAGAAAACCGATAATTTCCGTTTCTTGGGTGCAAAAGCGAGACACCAACATTTTTAATCATCGCCAAACACAATATTTCCAATCGTAACAATTAACTGTACATTGAATTTTGTTGGCAAACAATGGAAAAAATTCCATTTTTCGACAACGATTCCGTTTTGCGAGATTTCCGCCAGCGAAATGGAAAAAGTACCATAAATCTTTTTGATTTTCTGGTTAAACACCCTGAATGTTGCCTTCTCGTAATGACGGTCCTATAATAACGTAACAGCTTTTACAGGACACCAGTGCACTCGTAACCATATTGCACTGATGATTTAATGATTTATTTTTATTGAATCACCTTGTACTACATATATATAAACGCTATTGGTTATGATACTCTTCGTTTTTTGGTTGAATTATCATCGCACTAGAGCTACACGATGGCTATGGCGTCGAAATTTGGAAATACAGTCGAGTGACAAGCCGACACCCGAGTAGGCACACGCGCTTTTTTTTGCATAAAAGGGGGACGTCGTACGCAACGCTGGGTCATATATATCGTGATACGAGATCAAACTTAACATGCACTCTATACACGGGGCATTATTCGTCGGACCTTTTCCTTCCACGGACCGGTACAGTAATATGGAGAATGCCAGGGCACTAACCTAGGACCTTACACATGCAAGGAAAATGCCTTAGCGACCGGGCTACACTCTTAAAACAGAAGAGTGAAATCCACTCCACTCCTATAGGGGAGGTTCAACTTTCGACACTGGAAAGAAGTGAAAACTAACTCAGACTGAGATAAAGTTTACTTAAACGGAGTTAAGATCACTCCTTTGGAGTGATCCCATCGTAGGTTTAACTAAATAAAAGAATGAAATCCACTCCTATAAGAGAAGTGAATTTTCGACACTGGAATGAGTGAAAATTAACTCAGACTGAAATAAAACCTCTCGTTTGTTGTGCACACAGAATAAACCTTACGATTCTTTCAACCGTTGGTCCCTTTCCGTTCGTCCGCCACTGCCAGTGGCGTCTCGGACCGCCCCTTGCGACACCGCCGCATTGTCCCTCTTTCCTTGATTTGACAAAAGCCCCCCTCCCCCCCTTCTGCAAGAGAAGAAGACCTTGCCGTAAAAAGAAGCTGCCAGGATGAAATGAAAAGGTATGTGTGTATGCTGCTTGTACAGGTAAGGCTACAAGGACAATAGAGGGGGCTGGCTCAAGTACTTTTGTGTGTGTGATGCCACAATGACGCTTTGTTTCGTGTTGGAGTGTTATTTGGTGGGATGGGTTGGTATTTCGATGGTGGTATATTGGTTTAGTTATATGGAGCGTCACACAAGAGCTACAGGTGGGTTGTTGGACTGATACCTAAGTAATCAACGAACGCAATCAAGTGCCAATGGAAAACATGCAATTGCGATACCGGGTGCGGGGTCGATTCCCACCTTCTCACTGGGTGTACTTTCTCTGTGTCAGTAAAAATTATGCCTGTGTCTGTCTTACTTGAGCACACATACCAGGAAATAAACATACCAACCTACCTATTATCTCAATAATTAATGGAATTAGTATATTTAGGGTTACTAGTTGAATTAGCGTCGCACTAGAGCTGCATAAGGGCTATTGGTGACCTTGCCGTAAAAAGAAGCTGCCAGGGTGAAATGAAAAGGTATGTATATATGCTGCTTGTGTACAGGTAAGGCTACAAGGACAATAGAGGGGGGCTGGCTCAAGTACTTTTGTGTGTGATGCCACAATGACGCTTTGTTTCGTGTTAGAGTGTTATTTGGTGGGATCAGTTGGTATTCTATGGGTGGAATATTGATGTTGGAAAAACACACAAGAGCTACATTTTGGTTGTTGGACATGGGTCGGGTCAATTTCAACTTGTAGCTCTCTGAGGGATATATATGCATAAGCCCGTCACTTTAGTTTTCCAGCAACACACATTATTTTAATAATTTATTAAGTTTATAATTTTAATTAATCATAATTTGGAGCTGTGATTTATCAGCGTACGCTAAAGAAATAAAAAAAAAACCAGTGCAATAATTAAATTTTCATTAAATATCAAAGTTTAACCTCAAGCAATGAAAACATGATCACATTTCAACCAAATCGCGTATGTTACAAAACCAATACCCAAGTAGAGACAAGCGTCTAACAATGGACAAACAGGGCATTAAATAAGATATTAATGTATCATGTATTAATTTAAAATGTATAAAAAATTTAATATTATATTTATTGCATAACATTTACTAAGATAATATTTAGAAAAATTTACAAAAGGGATAAATTATGAACAAAATAAATGGAAAACTTGAGGAATTTTTTTTATAATTCCGACAAAGATACTACACCAAAACCCACCTTAAGTTTGCAGCATTCAAATGTTCTACGCGGAGGAATCGCGCGAAAACAAACGGAATTTTGCCTCTCTAATTGGTCGCTCCTACGCGATACGTCCCGCCCTGATATTGGTTCGCCCTGTTACGTCAAAATCGAGGAAAAAATAATTAATATTACACTCTAACTGAAGTAAAAACAAATAAAAATAATATGTCTTGAAATTTCGAGTAAAGTAAGTTTATTGAATGTGAAAAACCTTTTTTTGATCGATTCTCGCTCTCGGAAGTTAGAACTATTTTCTCGTGGAACATTTCTGTACTGCATACTTAATGAGTTTTACTGTATACAATATTTGGAAAATTTTTACAAATGGGATAATGAACAAAATGAATGCAAATCTTTTAGAATTTTTTTTTATTATTCCGACTAAGATACTAATTCAAATAAAATCAAAATACTTTTTTTAAGAATTCGACAACACAACAACTTTAGATTTTCAACAATACCATCAACCTCCGTACACGTCACCCGTTTCGCAATGACTGGGCAGCAGGCGAAACCACTTCAAGAAAAATTGCCGAAGAAAAAAAAGAAAAGAAAAGAAAAAAGAACACCCACAAGAAGAAGGGAATGTCTTCTTCGCAAGGGCGGCACCGAACGACCAGGAAGAAGAATCAAGAAAAAAAAGATCGTCCTTAGGAGATAAGGGGTTGGGGATGTGAAAGAAGTTGGGAGGTGTTATTTTGTATCTGCTGTTGAAGGTGAATTAGAAGTGTGGCGAAATTTTTGGAAAAGAAATTGAAATTATTTAGAGTTGAAGAATGGCTTTTGGTATTTGTTCATTCAAAATAAGAAGTTGAAAAAACGTGTATTAAGTGATGCGTACTACGTATGATACAGTAGCCCCTCGCTATATTTTGCCCCGTTATAACGCGCATTCGAATATATCGCGCCTTGTATCATACCTCCCAATTTTTGCAATATAATTAGTATAATATTTATCAAGTCGCTCGTTATATCGCGCATTCGGTTATATCGCGATTTTTTGCTTGTCTCCCGGAAGCGCGATATAACGAGGGGTCGCTGTATCTTTAGACAGAGGCGGATACAAAAATTGGTTTTGAGGGTGAGGAGCCTTTTTAACCTTAATGAGGCTAATTAGTTTCCCATTATTAAAATTATTACACATTGATAATTAATGAATTTTAATAAACTACAAATACTAATTAAAATCCATTTGTTATAACCTACTCATTGAAATTGTATATTTATCAAGAGCAGGAAAATTCAACTTTTTTTTGGGGCGAGAGAGGTAAAAGACCCCTTTTCATATTTTTATTTAACTATAACAAACCTTATTTGACCCTTCAGAAAACAATTCTCCCATCTAAACGACACAAAAAATACATAACTCTATAGAAAAATGTATCGAGAATTTAATAATGTCTTTTTGAAATAATTGCGAGTTTACCATTTTGATAAAAAAAAATTCGCAAGTTTGATAATATGAAATGGAATCATTGGGAATTAAAAGGTTATTTACTGATATTCAACTAGCCTTTATCTAGTAAAATAACAAAAATCACTAGAGAACAGTTTTCTGAAAAACAACGTTTTTCAAGATAAAGAAGCGAGTCGCGTTTGGATGTGCGCCAAGTCAACTACAATTTTTTTTCTCTCTTTTTATACGAGAAAAGAGTTGTAAAAGAAAAAGCCCCTCAAAAACAAAACTAATATCAGGGTGTTATCTAGCAGGTTGTTTTGTAAAGGGGGAGGGGAGTAAACCGGTTCAGTCCGGAACGTTTTTGGATTTGTTTTTTACGTGTCGTTGTCTCTTCATTTCGCATTTCCTGGACATTCGAACTCAATAATCACAAGGAAAGTGTTTGTTTTGGAAAGACAAGCATTAGGTTTGGTTAGGAAAACTTCGCACTAGAGTTCACACTTAGTCGCTGGAAGAGGCCGAAATCTGAGCAGGCCACCCAAAGCAAAATTGTGCATCACCATCGTGTACACTCTTAAACCAAAAAAGTGGAATCCACTCCAGTTGGAGAAGTGCATTTTCGACCCTAGAAAGGAATGAATATTAACTCAGACTGAGTTAAAATCACTCGTTTGGAGTGATCCTGTAGGAGGTTTAACACACAAAGGATCCACTCCTATGGGAGAAGTGCTTTTTCTAGACTGGAGGAGTGAAATTAACTCAGATTGAGTTAAAATCGCTCGTTCGTTTTACGAGTGTAAGTAACCAGACTGACAGGAGAGAGAGTAAGGACTTTTAAGAGAGTAAGGACAGGACTGAATAAGGTATTTTATAAAATGACGGTAAATTAGACCCATAATCCCACGGATCACCAGGTCTGAATAACAACAACTAAGTAGCCCAGGCCACCAATACAGAAAATTTCTACAAAAAACTGCGATGACAAGCCCGCAATAAAATGCGGAGGAAGTGTTATGTCAAGAGCGGATCTTCCAAATAACAGATAAGAAACGTATATATAAATAGTCCTCGACGAGAGAAGCGAAGGGGGGTTCCGGATACTCAGTAGAGAGAGTTGATAAGGGACAGAGAACCTCTCTGATAGCGTCACGCTTCAAAAGAGCGCGCCGAACCGAGGGATTATATTCGAGATATTAAAAGATATAGAAAAACTAACTAAACTCCTCGGCGCAAAAGCCCATTAGCGGGCCAACGCCTATTTCAGCTTACTTGACTGGGGGTGCTAGGCATTTGTCCCGGTAAGGTAGTCAATCTCAGGAGAAACCACGAGTGTTTAGTTCCCAAGCATGCTTTGTCCTCATTTTATCGATCCAATTAAGGGATGAAATCATGAGTCAACCTGGTCGCCGGACCTGTGGCGTGGCAATAAGAAGAACTACCACTAAGTCAGTGGGCCTCTAGAGAGGAATAAGGAAAATATTGAATAAACTAGGTTGTGTATCACTAAATGACTTTCAATTAATACTCAATAAATCAATGGTTTTAACCCTTTCGCTACGAAGGATTTTTGTTTCCTCGTAATATGCTATAGGAATATTATCGAACCTTAGTCGGACGGCCGTCGTGGGACGTTTCAGTAGTGAAAGGGTCAAAGGAAATTATATATCTCATAAGGTGATTTCAATAACTTCATAAATCTAAAAAAAAAAAAATCTATGGCCATTTGCACATCTGAAAAACCTTAAATTTCTGTAATAATTATTAAATGTTGTCATATATCAAACAATAAACCACCAACAGCACATTCACCCAGATTGGAAAGCTCACGCCAATGGTGACGTCACAGCTGCATCAAACATTGTCTTCTACCCCACAAACTTGGCCCTGCCCTGTTCAAATTGTCCATTCTAACCTCGAGTCTTTAAATACGGTGCAAAACAGTTAAACTATTTTTTTTTAAATTTAATATCAATACAATAAAATCACAAGTAAACATTTTCAATGTGTATCCCATGCACAGCTATCCCAAGTCAGTGTCCAATTACGACGCCCGTAGCCAATAACCATCGCGTAGTTCCAGTGCGACGATAGTTCAACCTAACCCAAGTCAGTGACGAAATACACCAAATTTCGGTCGCTAAGGATTAAGTGTTCCCTAGCAACGAAAGAACATAAATCGCAATCTTCTGTTCCAACTCTTTTTCCCGTTTTATGTCTTCCTCTCAATACGTGGCGATCGCTAATATTCGCTTTTTGAAGCCCGCCATATAAGACATAGCAGTTGGCATTTCTTTAGCAGAACAAAGCTTCCTGAAACTTGCGGGGTGTGTATCTGGGGAGACGGCAATAGATAATGATACTAGGGTGAGGCAAACAAAAGTGGCCCCAAAGTGGAGATAAGAATACGACAGAAATGTTGCCAAGTCAAAAACCAATACAAAAACAGGTTTGCTAACTGAAGCTATTGATCGCGCCAATATTAAGACCAAACAAATGCTTGGCGAATTATTTGCCGGCAACTACGCTATGGTTTTAGAAGCTAGTTGAAATGAAATATAAACAAGGTTTGTAGAGCTGATCAAGAAAAGTTCCCACTAGTGATTATTTTGGTCGTTATTTATCCTAGAGAATCGAACCTTTTTATTTTTGTTAATAAAAAACATTCTAAATTTATTGCAAAACACAAATTTTGCATTATGGGACGTCTTCATACAATAAGAACAAAGATCTGAACTCACCACTTGTCTATGAGTAGCTCTAATGGGAAGCTAATCCGATTCAACCAATGCGAAAACAGGTTTCAAGCGGATTCACGAGTTTTTCTCGCCAAGCATTTCAACGTATTCCTATCTCTAGACCAGGGCCACTTTTATTTGCCTCACCCTGTAGTATACGGGGTAGGTTAAGATCCTTATTTCAATGAGTTTCCTGTTATTTTTTTTTCACATGTAGGTGTATCTTAGATACCCAAACCAGAATTAAACTTTACCTTTGTCCTAAAACTTCTTGTATAACAAGACATCCTTTTTTCATTAATTGGTTCCCCCGTTTTGTGTGCTCAGCCGAGGTAATTTTCTTGTGTGGAAACAGGTGCTTCTTCGTAACGGGACAACGAAGATTACGGGAGATAAAATACGGAGAAATACTGGCCTGAGAAATCATCTTTTCTTGAATCGTTGATTAGAAAAAAATATGTTTTTGTTGATAAAGTTGACAATTTACCCCGATGACATTTACCCCGATTGAAAGAAAAAGTTGACATTTTACCCCGATTTTTCCAAATATTTAAATCCCTACTTTCGAATTCGAATTAATTTTTGAAATTTTCAATGTATTCAAATTTCGATGCGCTGGTTTTTTTTTTACGTATCACACTTGTCCGTAGCTTTGGTAATTTGGCTATGAAAGTGGGTGACGGACGGACGAACAGACAGACGGACTGAACGATTACAATACCATCCACTTTTTACGTTATAAACGTAGTGTGGAAGCTAAAAATGACTTACTTAACTATTCCGCTGAACTCTTGTTGCTGGATGAAAGAAATTACTTTAAAATTAAAACCAAAGCTGGCTTTTATTTACACAGCAAATCTGATTGGTAATTTCATGGACAATTAATCGGCCTTGTTTCTAGTCATGGGCCATTACCGATTCCAACTGAATGCAGGAAACGAAAAGTCCGAAACTATTCGTCAACAATCGGTTTGGTCATCGAAGGACCCTTTTGGATACCTTCGAAAACCAAACATGCGTGGCACGGAATGGAGGAAAACCATCCATAGGTATAGGACACAAAATCTTCAAAAAAATCCAAAAAAATTATTAGGGTAGACTAAAAAGTGAATGAACGTTTAAGACGTCACGTTCGCCAATGAATGAACACCAGGATATAATGACAAGGACACACTACCAACCATTGTCAGATAGCTTCCTACTACATGGGAGGAAGTCAGTGTTGCCAATCCATAGTGTGGAATGATCTTCAATCCTTATTTTTTTAATTATATTTACCAAATGTTCATTCACTGGGGCCTGTTCACTCACTGGTCAGTCTACCCTATTATCTTAAAAAATAACAAATATTTTGGAATAGTTTAAAACAAAAATTTTGTTTATATCTGCAATAGAACGCGAGATGTGTAGTTTCTTGTGTCATGACATCTGTGTTGGCCAACGTTTGTAAACATCAAAGTTGTTTTTCTCTTTGATCGTGTTTTCGATGATTTTTTGACTTTAAATTGATATAACTCAAAATTAAAGAGTGAGGTTATTAACTGTCGTGAAATTACGTTTTTGGCAGTATTCAAAGTATCATAATATTAGTACTAAATACAAATAAATTGTTTTGAAAAATTAATTATAGTTAAAGAGGGTTATTTTCAAACATATTTAGTAGTTCTCTAGTCATTATTATCGAAATTGGAATTTTGTAATTGGTTTTTGTCATAAGGAAAAAAATTTAAATTGAAATTATTATATTTTTTCGGTATTTTTCCCATAATGTATGAGTATTAAAGATACTTATATATTTTTTCGGGATGAAAAAAATTCATGCATTAGGGTTAACCAAATAACGGCAAACGCGTCTAACCGAAAGTTCTTAGCTAAACAATACCACTTCCGGAAAGTTTCAATCAAAATCACCCAATCAGAAAACAATGCATCGACATTCAAATTCACTTTAAAGTAAACAGCAAAATTCTCTTTGTTAACAAATAAAAACAATCAAAAGGCAAAAAAAAAAGGTCATTTTCAAAAAGGACGTAAGTTATCTCTTTCTAAGAAGCATCGGACGATTTTAATCTAGCCAGAACATCATTATAAAATCGCTTTTAACAACTTTTTTCCCTGCTGAAATCCGACAATTTCTAAACAATAGGAAATCAAAAGCAGTCAAACACTGAAAATGAAGAATTCAACCTTCCCTCAATCATTAAAATTCGAATTGAGTTTGATACATCAATCGCATTTTGCAATAGAACGCGGAAATTTGCGAAATCGTTTGAATAATCAATCTTTGTATCCGTTGGTTTGTAGAAATTTTTTTAGAGGGGAATGTTATTAGTCAGATCGACTGAAAATTTGTTTCGAAATTATGGTATTTGCACAGCTATTGTTTAAGTTTCAGAAAGTTATTAAAATAATCGAGTTTTAACTACAAATATCCATTTTTAAAAAACTTAAGGAATCAAAGAGTTTCAACAAAACCGAGGATAAAACTGTGCGATTTGGTAATTGGAACTTGATTGAAGTTAAATTTTGAAAAAATGAATAGTTACTTAGCCTAATAAATCCTTGAACAAAGTCAATAAAACCTACGATTTGAATATGACGTGCATTCCATTTATAACCCTGTGACACCAATATAAATTTCGAAGAAAATAGTTTTTAAAAAGTCTTCTTGTACACTCTTAAAACAAAGGAGTGAAATCCACTCCTGTAAGAGAAGTGCATTTTCTACACTGGTAAGGAGTGAATATTAACTCGGACTGAGTTAAAATCACTCGTTTGGAGTGATCTTGTCACAGATTCAACATACAAGGGATCCACTCCTGTAGGAGAAGTGCACTTTCAACACTGGAGAAGTGAAAATTAACTCAGACTTAGTTAAAGTCGCTCGTTTGTTTTAAGAGTGTAAGCAAAAAAAAAACTCCACATAATTCTCAAACCCATTATTCCCATTTGCAGAATACTTAAAATTGATGTTTTGTTCAAAAATATTATGTATATTATGAATAGTATTCATGTTCATGTCATGAATACTCATCAATTCTAATAATTCATAAATTGTATCGTTCCCAAGTTATTGAGACAATATCCATTCATTTTTGTAAATTATTCTCTCTTTCTTTGTCCCTTCCCTCCCAAAAGATACGTAACTGCATTGCTAAGCCAAATATCCTAATGTTCCAATAATTTCAATAAAATGTATTGACCTGTGCTTTTACGAAACTTGTACATGAACTTAAAACAATACTATTTACATTAACTTTAAAAAGGCTTTTTTCCATTACAATTTTCCCCGGGCATGCGAAGATATCAAATCTTTGCTTTAATTTCCTAGGGTAGACTGACCAGTGAATGAACAGTTGGTAAATACATTTAAAAATTAAGGGTTAAAAATCATTCCTCTGGACGGATTGGCAACACTGACTTCCTCCCATCTGGTAGGAAGCTATCTGACATCTGATTGGTTGTCCTGGTCATTAATTAAAATCCAACATGTCCAAGACATTTTTGTGTTCATTCACTGGTAAAAGTACTGTTCATTCACTTGGCCTTTGTACCACTCCTTATTTGGACCCCCAAAAGACCCAAGGCGATGCAATATAAAGTCACCTTTTTTTGTAGAATTTACATATAATGACAGATGTGTTCACATTGTCATAAACCCACAAGCTATATTTTATTAAAACAAATTGTGCTTAAGCTCACTGGTTAGTCTACCCTACTACAAAAATCCTGCATAATTTTTATCTATATATGCCTGCGGTATGCCTACGACTCATTTCATCAGTGGTCATGCCGCGAAACTCATCAGAACCAAACAACTAAACTCGGCTGGAGATTGATTGAACACTTGCGATTCTACAACAAAAAACAAAAAAACGCACAATACCATCAACGATCAGCATTTTCCAAGAAACAAGAATTAATTGCAAACAAAATCAGTTCGAAAAACTTTAAAAAATCGAATAAACAAAAAGATCGAAAAAAATAATTATCCATACCAAAACAAACAACTCCTCAGATGAAATCGATATGAAAATCGTTCTGTTTCGAGAAAAGTTCCCTTGGAATAAACAAACCCTTTTTTGATGCCTTTTTGAATGAAAAAGAACATAAAAAAAAGGTTCTACAGAGTAGTAGAATCTCGTTCAATGACCCTGAAGAGCCAAAGAGTTGGAAGTTAAAAAATTTGTTGGATGTTGACACCACAAGTTTCTTATTTTTTATTTTGAAATGCAGGTTTTGAGAAGAAATTGGACTTTTTCTACGATTCACTGGGATTTTTAAAGATACGTTTTGATTATCTTTTGTAAAGATGAAGCGTCTGAATGCCATATGATTATTTTGAAATAAAAAGTAAAATTTAGTTTTGTTTCAAAAGTGAATTCGTTCGATGTAGAATTTTGTGGAACTTCTGAACAGAATAATCGCATGTTTCATAAACAGCCTTATCTAAAATATTTTAGGTGATTTCTTTACAAAGTCTAATTATACCTAAACCAACAGCTTTGAAGTCGACTAAGACCTACTTACATTCATGAATATCAACATAGACTGGAATAGATAGTCTTAAATATAAAAATTAAGAGTACTTTTTCTACGGGAAATACGACATTAGATCGTCTGTATTTATCAAAAATGCATGATCATAATCCCAAATGGAATCAAGCGCCTTTAATTTAACAAAAGCCAGTCACTATATTATTCTATCTCTTGTTATTTTTAAAAATAAAATGCCTTGACTATGTGAATATAATTATGCATGTATTTAACATATGGTACGATATGATAGGGCTCTGATGATCTTATGTACTGTATTATTTAAAAAAAATTAAGTAAAATATGCAATGATTATTTCGCATACATTTAAGATAATAGTTAAAGATTATTTAATTATACAAATTTAAAATTAGAAAAAAAAGAGATTGTCAAATATTCTCATACATGGTTGTGAGGCCCCGGTCCCCAAGCTTGCTTAACCTCTTGCGACCTGGCGTCCCATTTTTTTAAAACCTCCCCACAAACAATTAACGCATTAATTAGTTCCGAAATTGACGATCCGATAGAAGATCCAAATTTCAGTTTTCAGCCTATGGTTACAGGTATCAGGCATTTATTTCTTTAAAGAAAATGAAATTGAACAAGGGTCAATACAATATAAAAGAACTTAAAAAAAATTCAAACTTTTCAAAAAATTCTTTTAGTAGTTAAATTTAGAGACATTTTTCATTAAAAATAATGTTAAAATAATCTGGTAACTACAAATAAGTGATACGGCCTCTTTGTTGCACTTATAGCACAAAAATGTATTTTTAGAGTTTAAGGCGTGTCCCTATAGGTAACTATTAAACGTAATTTTTTTTTTAATTCTTTGCAAAACATACTTTTTTTTAGCACATATTTGTATGAAAAGTATATTTATATCAATAAAAAACGTGTAGGATTTAGCTCGGGCCTTAAGATGTTATGCTCTGCACTCTTAAAACAAAATAGTGAAATCCACTCCAGTTGGAGAAGTGCATTTTCGACACTGGAAAGAAGTGAATATTAACTCAGACTGAGTTAAAATCACTTGTTTGGAGTGATCCTGTCGGAGGTTTAACACACGAAGGATCCATTCCAAAAGGAGAAGTGCATTTTCCAGACTGGAGGAGTGAAAATCAATCTGACTGAGTTAAAATCGCTGTCGGTCTCTGACATTACAAAAACAATCCAAACTGCAAACAAGTGTTCCCTCTCCACCATCTACCAACTCACCAATGATAGGGGCAGAACCCAGCGATGCGCGTCGCATTCTCAATTTCGACCACTTTGGGGGGCCCCTCGCAAGGGAAGGAAGTTCCGAAAGGGTTGTTGCTGCGGCCACCGAGGGCGCCGCCGGCGACTGCAAGGTCGGACAGAGAGAGGATGGAATGCAGAAGCGGACAAAGATGGTATTTTTAGACGCAACGTTGCGTTGGGGAAAAAGGGTTGATGGAAGGGTTGGATAAGGAAGGGGATTTTTTTTTGTGGCGGTCCTACAAGAGGATTTCTCAGTCGGATTTAACCTTTTAAAGCATAATGTTGCCATATGGCAACAAGTAACATAATCCACTTTATTCTATTAAAGTAGAACTTCCTCTAGACAAATCTGTGTTTTTTTTACTCATCTATTACATTCCATTTAGAAGTTTTAGTTACTAATAACCCTCATAGATGACTGTAGTAAAAATGTATTCAAAATTAAAGAGTGAAGTTATTAACTGTTGTGAAATAACGTCTTTGGCAGTACTCAAAGTATAATAATATTAGTACTAAATACAAATAAATTGTTCTGAAAAAATAAATATAGTTCAAGAGTGTTATTTTAAAATATATTTAGCAGGGGTTTTTTTAGCCATTTTTATCAAAATTGGAATTTCGTAGTTGGTTTTTGCCACATGGTAAAAAATTTTAAAATTGAAATTATTTAAATTCTAGTGCAGTTAATTTTTTTCAGTATTTTTCCCATAATGTATGAGCATTAAAGACACAAATATATTTTTTCGGGGTGAAAAAAAATCATGCATTACAGAGTTCAAAACAAACTTCTCTTCTAAGTTTGACTTTTAAATTTGTCTTCATTAAGCTTATATGCTTTTCTATATAATTGTGTGACCAGGGTTATAATTACTTCAACACAATAACTTTTTTATCCTTTATTTCAAACTATTGCCGTCGCAAAGGGTAACATCAACCTAATCTTTTTAAATTAATAGCTTCTCATTGAATACTTTTTAAAAATAAGTCAACACCGCCGAAACTTCGAGCATAAACAATATTCAGAGAAAGTCAGTAAGAAGGTTTAATGCTTGTTGATTGGCGACGGTCAATTTTTGTCAAGTGCTGAAACTAATAGAAACGACCCAAAGCATCCTCATAGAGAAGAAGATTTAACGTGCACCAGTTCTATTTCACGGCGTTAATGTTATATTATTTATTCATACGACGGATTTTTGTGTGCTATGCACGACCAAATCATTTCATGGCATCGCAAGATCATCTTGTCTAGAATTACCAGACTTATACCACCCAATATCATATTTCGATATTAGTTTGACCTTGCGCTATCGTTCAAAATCCAAGAGATAGTCGTAAGATATCATCTCTTTTACTAGGCATGGTCGTGTTCAACTTTCGAAAAAACTACCAAAAACCAGAATCTTTCTCAATGTCACATCTCTGCGGGGCTCCTCAAAATACCGATTTCAGCCCAGAAAAAAAAGTCTAAAAATTGCAACACATGCCCCAAAAGGGGTTAAAATCGAATTGTGGGTTTTTCAACCACAAAAGTAAAAACCAGTTTCATAAAAGTACAATCCGGCATATATTGTTTTACTTACAGCTACAAGAGGGCTATTGGCGACGGGCGTCGTCATTTAAAGCCATATTCAAGTGACGAGCCGATACAGGAGCAGGCACCCAGTTATAAGAACGGAAACTTACGCAGCTTCGGGACTTTGGAGAATAGTATTTAACGCGCACTCCCTATACAAGTATCATTCGTGAGATTTTTTTTGGTTTGCACAAAACATTTGGTCACCGGTTCAATTGGACTCGAACCTGGGACCTTTTGCATGCAAGGCAAGAGCCTTACCGTCTGGGCTACACAGACCGTGTATGATTTTTTTTCGATGACGGCTGATGAGTTTACCAAAGTCATCCAAGAACTGATGATAAAACCATGAAATTACGTTACTTTTTTCCGTCAAGAGTGAAACTGCAATCAACTTAACATAACCACTTCAGCTCATGCGGTACCGCAAGTGCGGCAAAACTACCGGAACCACCGTATATCAAACAAAACGCCCCAAAAAAGCACCCCAACCACACCATCTTTCAATGTCACATCACCACGAGGCGCCTCGAAATACCCAACCAAAAAAAGTCCATCACGTCCCAAGAAATTGCAACACATTTCCAAAGGGGTAGTTCAAGATGGGCTTTTTACCCCGCCCGGGGTAAAGGGTTGAAGCAAGGGTTGAGCAAGAGATTGGCCTCTCCCCAAGGCCAATCATACATCTCACGCGCGGAAGGGGTCAGAAGAGTTTTGCACGGAGGTTTGGCAGGGTTTTTGTGGATTAATAATGAAGAAAAAATAAGGAAAAATAAATCAGATGTTCTTAAATCACTTCCTGATGGCTCTTCCCTTTGAAAGAGAGGAATATCGTGGTGGTGTTTTTAATAGTAAAAGTTGTTTTGTTTGCTAGAAGGCAGTGTTACGCATTAATCAATTAATTTGTCAATTATCTTGTTAATTGACTAAAAGTAATTGCAATTAAATGGATTAAAGTTAATCGCAAATGAACTTTTGATTACACCTTGCAATTAAAATAATTTGATTAACGTATGTCCATCGTAACTCACTATTAAAATAATTGCGATTAACTTTTTTAGTTGTTTAATGAAACAATTAAAAAACAATTAACTTTATGAATTAAAACGAAATGAGTAAAGATTTAGGAAAATTAAGCTGTAAGTCAAAGACGAATAAAAAAGTGGTTTATTGATATTTTAAATTAAAATAAACGAAACAATTGAAAATTAATTAATTGTTAATCTTTAATTGTTCTTTTATTTAAACTTTCTAACTTAAAGGCCCCAAAGTGGAGTAGTGTCGAACTGCGAAAATAAAATCAAACTTAAAAAGTTAAATATCGTTTGAAAGGTTCAGAAGAGAAGTACTGAAAAATTAAAAGATGCATCATATTTTATTTATCATTTATAACCATATTTATTGCTTCTGTTTAAAAATTTTGTTCAATAATTTGATTTTTTTTTACTGGAGGAATCTTTGGAGATAGAAAAAGGGTTTTATAAAAATTTTAGTTTCAAATTTTGCATTTTTAAAAAGTAGGTTGTAGCCAGAATAAGCATTTAAAAGTAACTTCGAATAATGCACACATTTCCAGCTCAAAGCCGTTTCCAAATCTATATGGCTGCAATTTAATATAGCATTTTCCTGTAAAAACAATAATTTTGATAAATATGTTCGGTAAAAATAAATTAGATTGTTTATATTAAAATGAAACTGTTCACTAAAAACAACTTTTGCAGTTATACATTGAATTTTAGGTAACCCGACTTGTAACGCGCATGGAAAGTTAATTATTTTTATGTGTACTTTCTTTTAAGTGGAAGCATTCTAATGTTATTAAATTAATTGTCCATTAACGTCATTTGAAAACCGAAAGTTCAACGGGCGGGTTAGATAAATTGATTTTTGGTTCATTTAAAAGTTTATTTTTCATTTATTATTGCTATATATTTATTTGTTTAGTTACTTTACCTTGTCTTAACTTGGTTCGTTTCATCTTGGTTCTTTTTTCTAGCGTGACCAGATTTGATTCAGTTATGAACTTTTCGATTATGAAATAGTCATTAAATATACTTAAATTTTATTTACATTGCTTTTCCTTAAAAAAAAACTAGAAAGAAATTAGAAGTGTAAGTTATACCAGGTCATTTCTAAAGCATTCTTGTTAGGTTTGTAGCAGAAGAAATTCTGCAAATAATAATCTCGTGATATTGATTTGGATTTTTAGTTAATGAAAAAGTAAATAAGGAGTCGAAATTTAATCTCAAATTAATCTATTACATTTTTAATCTTTAAATTTAATCTGACAACCTGTTTCTTATGACTGGATCTCAAGATTTCCGAAAGAACAGAAACATTTATTCAACGAAAGAACAGAAACATTTATTCAACGAAAAAGTGCAGAAAAGTATTAAGTAGCTCAGCTGCTAATCGCCAATGGTGTTGGGGTGGAAATTCAAACTTAGAACCTCACTATTAACCCTTTCAGTCCCAGTGATGCAATTTGGCATCATCATGTTTCTGATCATAATTTAAAAAAATAATTGGGCTGACATCAATTGGGATTAATAAAAAATGTTTTCAAATAGAAAAAAGTTAGGAGAATCGAATGATGTGCTTTTTGATATCATAAATGACCATAGATAATCAGAAAAAAAAATCTAAAATGATGCCAAATTGTCATTGTCATTTGCCGTGGTTACATTTACCAATTAATCGTTAATATTTAATTGCTCCTGCAATTAAAATTTGCCCAACACTAGTCGTAACTACCCAAACCCCGATCCAGCATTTTATCAATCTCAGAACACATGCCACCTAGCCAAACATCACCCTTATTATAGAATTATATTTAGTTATTTATTTTTCGTTGCCCGGACCTTTTCTTGCAATGATAATTACCCTCACAATCCCGGGGGGAAGGGCTGACCCCGATCTGATTTGACAAAACGCCCTTTCTGTGCGGGTTGAGGGTTGGCTTTAAGTACTCATTTTGTAAAAGGGTTTCAAACCACCTTAAATGTTGAAATGCCAGAGTCTGTTAAAATACATATATTATGAAATTACTTAAGTGTTCAAACAATTAATATAGCAGTCAGATATTCCTGGGGTGTCAGGAGATAATAATGAATGGAAAGTTCTTACGTAAAAACGTATTCTGGTGATAATTAAAAAAAAGTTTATTAACAAATTTTATAATTTTCCTTAAAATTGGTTCAACAAAAACAAGCAGCATGTCTGATATAGCCTCCTGATGGATAAACGCATGAAACCGTTTAGGAACTTTCAGTTTTTCTTTCAGCAAGAAATGCAATTTAAAAAAAAGAGTTAATATAATTTTATTCCATCAAAAAAGAGTATGAAGTCTTGAAATAGTTTTTCAAAAATTAAATATTGTCTAGTTTATTGCATGATTTTAAATTCTAAATCTCATACAGTGAAAACAAATTTGCATCACTAGATATAAGCAAATTTGCAGAAGTGCAAACTTTTTTTCACCGCATGAGACTCATTTTTTCACTGCTGATTTTACATTTTTTACCTCTTAAGACCATAGCAAAATTTTACACGTATATTCATATCTATAATTTAATCTTACTTTTCATACAAATATGCTAAAAAGTATGTTTCGCAAACTAGTTTTTTTTTTAATTATGCTTAAGAGTTATTGAGAGACCCGAGTTTAAAAATACACATTTTGTGTGCTATAAATGCAAAAAGAAAGGCCGTATCACTTATTTGTAGTAAACAGTTTATTTGAACATTGTTTTTAATGCAAACTGCCTTTGACATTAACTACTAAAAGAACTTTTAGAAAAGTTAGAAAAAAATTCAAATTTTTTTAAGAACTCTAATATCGTATTGACCCTTGTTCAACTTCATTTTTTACAGAAATAAATGACTGACACCTGTAATCAAAAGTTGAAAACTGATATTTAGATCTTCTGTCGGGCCAGGTCAATTTTGGAACTAATTAACACGTTAATGGTTGTGAGGAGGTTTTAGAAAAAGTCCCCAAATGGGGACGCCATGAAGTCGCGAAAGGTTAAATTGGAATTTAATTTTTTTTTAATTTTCAAAGAACTATACTTCAATAGTGGATGGTTATAAAGATCTCCTGCATACCTTAAATTGACCACCACCATTCGTTTCCTGACTAAAACAACAACATAACCTTCTATGGTACCCTCCTCGGTACGACGCCAGTTATACCACACTATTCAACAAAGACGGATGCCTCAGTCAGATTGGGGGTTTGTCAAGGGGAAATGTGACAAAATCTCCAGTCGGGGTGGGCGGAGGGCGACCTTGGTATTTATTATTTCTCCTTCCTCGTATAAGTGTCTAATCTTATCGACTCAGGGTACAGGTTGTTTATACACACTCAGAGATTATCAAACCCCTCTTGAGGGAAAGCTTTAGTTTTTTTAATTAATATTTAGTGAAGAATTTATAGAAAACGATTTGTTGGGTTATCAGTTATGATAAGTTTAGATTTTTTTTGTATCACAATTATAATGTATGATAAATAGACTTTAGCCTTCCTTAGTCATATTGGTATTTCGTGAAGAATTTATAGAAAGCGATTTGTTGGGTTATCAGTTATGATAAGTTTAGATTTTTTTTATTACAATTATAATGTATGATAAATAGACTTTAGCACACACCCCCCCCCCTAAACGATTTCTATATTCCCTATTGTATGCACTGATAAATCTGTTGAAATAAACATTTGTTAAAGACTTACCAATTTAAAAAAAATGCATTTCCAAATCTAATTTTTTCACTTTCTAATTATTAACTATCAGGTTGAATCATTGAACACCATACAAAAATGTTATCTACTCTAATAGTCACTTAAATTCCATTTTTAACTCGCCAGAAAAATAGTATACTATGTTGATGTTGAAGTAAATTGCATTTAGTGTAGAGTATCTTTCTGTTACATCAAAAAAATATGAATTTTAACTACATTTTTAAACGTATCCAAATAAAACTTGCTCTCGATCATATAAAAAAGCCAATTAAAAAATTGTCTCTTAATCTAGTCATTTAACAAAACTTAAATGATTTTAAATCATTCAAAGTTACAAAAACGAGTATCTTCGTCTTTTATTATAAAACCCACACTATATATAAAGAAACTATACAGAAGGAAAAAATTATCCTCATTCAAAATAAAAATACACACTGAAGTTCCGAGAAAAAGTCTAAATTAATCGCCATAAATAAAAAAAAAAAGACGAATTAAAGTTCTGCAGCGAAAAAAAATTACAGATTAAGCAACACCGTTTAACATAAATTCCACCGAAACTATTTAAAAACGTAAATAATAAACACATTAATATTTATTATATATTTTAAACATTCCTAAACTTATATTTTTTTCCGGCTTTATTTTTTCCATACACACGCACTTTAATAATTTCGAAACAAATATTTTCATTTAAAAATAATAAACATTAAGTTAATTTATTTCTAATAATACAAAATACATTAACCATAATTGCCCCCCCCCCCTCTCGCTAATTAAATATACCACCCCCACACTTACAAAAACACATTTCGAAATACCAAAACAACCGCATGTACACTAAAAAATATTCCAGGAAAAACTGTCAATCAAACACATGAAAAAAACACCTACCTTTGCCTTTAGATCCAAGCGCCAGATGTCACACCAAACAGATTCGCAGAGAAATATTTCCACCTTTTCATTAAATTTCGATCCTAAAAAATAAAGTCACACACAGTATTTTGGAAGTAAAATGTCTGTATAAAACCACTTTTTGGTGAAAGCGGAGATAATTTTGCGCGAACGTACGGTCTGACGATTGCCGACGTTTTGGAGAAATGTTTTGAGTGGGATTTTCGCCACATGTGTTTTGGCGATGGGGTTTGGCGCGGTTGGCGGGGCGTTGGCGATACAGGGTGACGGGTTTCGGTTCTTACTGGTTAGGTTGGATTAATGTCGCACGAGAGCTGTGCGAGATTGTTGGTTTAGCCCTACAAGATTTGTCTAAATTATTAACTTAATTCGGATATGAAATCATTTTTTAAATTTTATTTACGTATAGTGTTTTTTTTTTCAACTACAAAAAAAAAAATAAAAGTCAATTCGAAAAAATTTATATAGCTAGAGAGTTAAATTACAAACTAAAATGGTAGTGCGGAATACAGTACCTCTGATTACAGTCGGTTAGTTGAAGTAGACTCAAATGCACGAATCAAGACAGCTTAAATTACCTCCAGCAACTAAGATGCACTAGACTTATCTACTATCTGGAAGTTTGAATTACCCCAAAATAGGGAGGACACTATTTAAACTTTATCATTTAATTATTAAATAGCAGGATGCTATTTTCATTCCAAACTTGTGAGTCGTATTTTTTCGGCTGTATTGAATATTTTTACAAACGGTTGTTTAATGATAAATGTAGAAAACTTAAATGTCTCTAAAATCCCACTTCTTGAAATGGCTTCAAATATTTTGGGCAAAATTTATGGAAAATTAAAAAAATTACTTCGAAAATCACTTTTATTTTAAATTTCGTTTATCCTTCGCTTAAGTGTAAAAAACTTAATTAAAAAAAGATTGACTGGTTTACGACAAAGTATTATAAATACTATATCACAGTTAAATATGAGTTAGAGACTAGCTTCATAACTTTGAGCCGTGGTCAAGTGACGAGGAAAGAGTGTCTAGAAAATTCCTTGACCGACGGACGGTCAAATAATTTTAATTACTCCAATATTTATCGCTAAGTTCCATTGCATTGCTCATCGTCTTTTAAAATCTTAGATATCCACATTACCCCCCGGGTTGTTACTTAAAAGAAAAATAATTAAGTTTTTTATTACTAATTTGCATCTAAAAAATAGACCATTGCAGTCCCCCCAAAAAAATCTTTCAGCAGAAAGACCCTGTATGCATATTTTACTTCTCCAAAAGCGCTTCAAAAATAATAATAAAAGAAAATACTTTTTGTTAAGTCAATTTCCCTCCTTCCCCCTAACATATTCCAATTTTTTTTACTTCTCTGTTTTAGGCCCCTGTAATTTTTTTTCTCTAATTCCTTAAGAAAAAATAATTTTTTCCTTTGTGTTCTGTCCCCGACTCCTCATTTTTTTTTCTTAAACTCATCTTTGTTCTTTTTTTTACCCCTCAAGGAAATAAGGAGAAGAAAAAAAATTGACGAATAGAGACTAGGTGGGGGCGTTGAAAAACCGAAACACATAATTCTATCTACCTCTCTCCCTACCACCCCCTAGCATTTTTTTTTTATCCTCTTGGCGTCTTTTTTAGTCCCCCCCCCTTATTCTAAAAATTAGAAAAAAGTATTTCTTTAAAAAAAAAAATGGAGAAAAGAGCACCAAGAGAGCAAAAGTTAACGTTAAAAAGATGAAGGAAAGATGAGAGGGAGGGGTGGGGGGTTGCTTAGGGGGAGGAGGGAAAAAATATTAGAAAATATCTTGTTATTTTTCATGTGTTCTTCGGGTTTTTTTTACCTAACTTTTACTCTTTTACAAAACGGCTTTAACGCAATATACACCTTTTGCAAAACTACCAAGTTATTAACGGTTTACCATAAGGACAACTTAAGGTTAATTTACAAGGGACCTTGAGATATAGTATGTTCAGTTTTTGGTTAGTCTAATAGTGCTAATGCACAATTTTTGAAATCCCAAATTATGCAAAATTATTGATTTGCATTGTAGGCTTTTTTTTTCTAGGTATGAGAATCGTCCTAACACCAAATTTAAACAAATTCGTAATGAACATTTAGTTTTGTTATTTAATAATTGATAAATTTTAAAAGTAAAAGTCGCCCCTCTTCAGAATATTTAAAGGATAGTTAAAATTTTCTAAATTTATAATCAAACAATCAGATGACGTTTCTATGATGTATTGATGATATCCAAATAAGTGTTTCCAAATTTGTTTCATTTGAGGTTAAAGAAGGTTATCACACCTTATAAAATACTTGTGCTTAAAAATTCGGCAAGTACGTAGATTGAACTATATATCTGCTGAAAAATTTGTTAAAATATTATAAATGAAATTGAATACATTAATATATGCATATTGCTTTACCTTACTTGAGCAAATTACAAATTACTACAAAGGCAATTACAAATTCCTTGCTGAAAAATCACATTCATCCTGGCACATATTTTTAAAGTGTACATGTATGATGCAAGCATCTAAAGTTGAAATATTTTAACTACCCTGATATGTCCATAACATAGAGGGGACAAATTGTGAGAATTACCTTGATATCTTACGAATTGAGATATCAATATCTGATGAAGGGGAGATGGGCTATCGACTTTATTTTATGAAACCCCATCTGATTTTAACTACTCCTTTCCAACCTAAGTTGGGTATATAGAAATATGCTATGTAGAAGATCCTTCCGCGGATGTAAAGAGTTCCATAAATTATTTGTGAATCCATCCAGAAAACATGTTCAAAACATTAACTTTGTTTAAGGTCTAACAGATTTTAATATTATTTGAGAACATTTGGCAATTTTATCAGAATGAAAAGTGTATTTTGGTTAAATTGTATACAGATCATTTTGTATGTAAATATTACCTTACAAGAGTTTCCAATCGCGCTTTTCCCTCTGCCTTTTTACTCTTTGTTTTCACCCAAGTTAGGTAGGCACGGAGTGTAATAACATACCATCAAAAGAACTATGCTTTAACAATAACCTAACCACCCCAACCACCCACCCCCTCGGTCGCTTGTATCTCATCAAGACGTTAAGGGGAGAGGAGGGGGCAATAGAAGCCAGAAAAAAAATATATTTATACGCACTTTATAAAAAAAATCGTGGGGTGGGTAGGGTTCATAGACTACAATAAAAAAAGTATCTCCCCCATACCCACCCTAAAAAAAATAGGGTGGAGTTATTATAATTTAGAAAAGAAAAAAAGACTAAAAACCCGAGGAGCACTAATTGCAATTTGCATTTTGTAATCACGCAGTAATAGATAATCCCCTCTAAGGTTGTTTTTTAAGTAACGCTTTTTTTTTTATTTAAAAAAATGTGGATGGGGCTCTATGTTTGGATTTGACATGAATGTTATGCTGACTTTGAGGAAAACTGTTATTTATGATTGTTTACATTTACAGCCTAAATTTATTTTAACGAGTTTGTAAATACAATTAACAACTACATTTCATGACAAAAACGTAAAATTTAAGTTTGTACTTTCAATTACCTATTCTGAAAAATAACCTCTTAAGACCCGAACAAAATCCTACGCGTATATTCTTATACTAAACATACTTTTCATACAAATATAAGCCAAAAGGCATGTTTTGCAATGTAATTTAAAAAACAACTGTTTAATAGTTACTGAGAGAGAGACGCCTTATTTTTGTGCATAAATGCAAAATAAAAAGCCATATCACTTATTTCTAGCTAACAGTTTCTGTAAAATTAATTTTAAAAGGCATTTTGCATTAAAAGCAACTACTAAAACAATTTTTTGAAAAGTTTGAAAACAAAAAATAAAATAATTTTGTTAAGAACTCTAATATCGCATTGACCCTCGTTCAACTTCAGTTTTTATCGAAATAAATGACTGATGCCTGTAATCAAAGGCTGAAAACTGATAGTTGAATCTTATATGGGACCAGGTCAATTTCGGAACTAATTAACTTTTTAATTGTTTGTCGGGAGGTTTTAAAAAATTTCCCCAAATGGGGACCCCAGGTTGTAAGATTTTAAAACTGTAGCTGGTAAACATAATTTTGAATGCCGAGTCAATTAAAAACAGCTTCATAGACTTAACATGGAAAATCAATGAAGAACATGAGACGATATGCTCATCTATCTTTAGGGTAAATTAACCTTCTGCAGGACAAAAAATAGGCTGAACTGCAAACTACTTTTCCCTGCATGAGATTAACATTTTTAACTGAAATTTAATTTTTTTAGTGTTTTTAAATTATAATTCTGTATCAGAAGTCATAACTCTTCCATACTATAAATTTCAAAAAGTAGTGAAACATAAAAGCATAAATTTTTTTTTAATGTTGAGTTGCTAGAAAACCCGCTAGCATAATTGGCGGATTTATACGTCAAAGATGGTTAAAAGGCGCGTTTACATGAGCCATCGAATCCATTGAATGCCAAAATCCCCATTAGGGGAATTAGAGGTCAAGCAGCATTTCTAACCCTGGCCGAAACCATGGTATGCAACATCAAACCCTCCTTCATTGGAGGGTTTGCGAAACCCCCCAATGAACCCTCAGTTCCGGTTCTGTCTGGGAGAAAGTCCCCAAGAGGGAAATATTGGTGAGTTTGCTCGTCATTCCATGGATTCGACGGCTCATGTAAACGCGCTTAAAGAGACACCGACTTATCTGGGTTTCACTTCCAGCTGTATCCAACCAACAAAGCGAGATTTTCGTTAGATTTTTTTTATTCGGTATGGGGTGGTACCACATCAAAAGAATTTTTTTATCAAACCGTTGGGGGATTTTTTTCCACCCCCCATGCACCGAGTTTATTTTGAAGTATATATATTTTTTGCCTCCTTCTATCCACACAGAGATAAAATAAAATTATCGATCGCGCAATTTTTTTTACTAGTAATGAATGTGTTTTTTTAAGAGGCGCTGTACAAAAAAAAAAAAAAAACTGCGTTAAAAATTCCTTTGATAAAGTTTTTTTTATGTCCATTGCTTAAAACTCAATGGGCTCAAAAGCTCTATGCATTAACAGATAGTGTTTTTATATTAACATTTTTTAATTTTTTTTCTCTACTCTTCTAAATCAGCATAAAAAGCGGTGTTTGTTTGTACAATCAAAATTAAACCCTCTGAAGGAGGTTTTTTTTATGTTTTGAGAAAAAAAACTCCACTTATAAATCACAAGAGATGTTTCAGCTTACTTTTCATTTTATAAAAAAAGGCAAATAATCTACATACATGGTCAATAAAGTTTTTATATAATTTCAAAATAATCTTTTTTGTTTTGGATTATCAGAGTTTGTAGAATCATTAAACCGTGAGCAAGTGCATTCTAACTATTTGATTTTTCTAAGATAACGTTCACATAACGTCACAAATATACACTCTTAAAACAAAAGAGTGAAATCCACTCCAGTAGGAGAAGTGCATTTTCGACACTGGAAAGGAGTGAATATTAACTCAGACTGAGTTAAAATCCACTCCAGTAGGAGAAGTGCATTTTGGACACTGGAAAGGAGTGAATATTAACTCAGACTGAGTTAAAATCGCTCGTTTGGAGCGATCCTGTCGGAGGTTTAACACACTAAGGATCCACTCCAAAAGGAGAAGTGCATTTTCCCGACTGGAGGATTGAAAATCAATCAAACCGAGTTAAAATCGCTCGTTCGTTTTAAGAATGTAGCAAAAGCGTATTTATAGCAATTTTTCCAAAGCCAAATGTCGATCGTGATGGGTGCTACGATTAAGATATTACTTATGTTACGATACTACAGTCCGTTTTCTTAAGGTAACGAACGTTATTGGTTTTCCCACTCGCACTACTTTACAAAAATATCAACGTCTATCGATAGTGCACACTCTTACAACAAAAGAGTGAAATCCACTCCTATAGGAGAAGTGCATTTTCGACACTGGAAAGGAGTGAAAATTAACTCCGAAATCGCTCCTAATCGCTCGTTTGTTGGAGGTTTAGCAAAACAAAGGAGTGAAATCCCAAATAGACTGGCACATACTGCTTAAAGCCTAAACAAAAAAAATTGCCGGGAGGGATTCGAACCCACTTACTTTGGTACTACACTCCTTGCCAACCTAAGTTGGGTGGATAGAAATATGCTATGGAAAAGATCCTTCCGCGCATGTAAAGAGTTACATAATGTGAATTCATCCAGAAAACATGTTTAAAACATTGATTTCGTTTAAATTCTAACAGATTTGAATATTATTTGAGAAAATTCGGCAATTTCATCGGAATAAAATGTATTTTGGTTAAATTAAATTCAGATCATTTTGTATGTATATATTATACCTTACAAGAGTTTCAAACTAATGGACCAATCGCGCTTTTCCCTCTTCTGTTTTACTCTTTATTTTTACCAAAGTTAGGTTGGCACGGAGTGTAGAATTCTAGTTTTTCAATCGACCAAAAGAAACACCTTCGGTTAAATAAGGCCTCTGCAAAGGATTTCCATTTTACGTTTGACATAGTGAGAGTAGTTCAATCTGATGACCAATCACTTACCCTAAAAACATTGGCGAATTATGTCTTGGGATTGACTTTTCGCTTTTGTGATTGGTAGATCGAACTACTTCAACCTCGTCAACATTTGAGGGCAGAGGGCATCTCTAAAGAGAGTTGTTACTTAGAGTCATCACATATTGGATATACTAAAGTAGAGTTGTGACAACCTAGTTGAAATAACCACAACCCGTTCCTCATCACTACAAATTGCCTTGACTTAAAGAAACTTGTATGAACTTTGAAATAAATAACTATTCATTATAAATCATCAATTTACAGACGTCAATTACTTAAGGTAGGCGAATACCCAAAATTCCCAAATTCTAAAATTTTTACTATTACTTTAATCTTTTCCAAATTTGGTATAGTGATTTCAAATATAATGAAGAATACTATTTAGGCATTTTTTTTAATTTAAGTATAATTTATTTAGTTTAAACGGTGTTGTTCTGCTGAAAAAAGAGGTTTACGCTAACAAGTCTACCACATTGAATTTTCATCCTATAAACATTAATTATGTGCTAAATTCTTCGTTTCGAACTGATGCATGCAATGACCCTCTAGATTTACATAAAAATTACAAGAAAAGAAGTTATTAAGAAAAATGTCATAAATTAACCACACAAAAAAATGATTTTTTTTCGATCAACTTGCACTTGGAAATTTAAAAAAAAAACATATTTGCACCAGATGTTAGAGGTTCATGGCACAGATATATATTAAAATAGCATCTGTAAAAAATTTCAGGTAAATTAATGTAAAACTTTTTATACTAGAACTGTTGGCGTAAACCCCTTTTTTTAGGTGAAAAACACCGTTTAAAATAAATCAATAATATTTAAATAAAAAAAATTGCCTAAAACGCATTGTTCATTATATTTGAAATCACTATGCCAAATTTGGAAAAGATTTAAGTATTAGTAAAAATTTTAGAATTTTGGGTATTCGCCTACCTTAAATGACTTAAAAATCACTAATTACATTGTACTAAGAAACAGTAGCAAGAATAAATTATTTTAATAATTAATATTGCAATAAAAAATCTTAATGCATTAAAATATATTAAAAATTGACAGCACCTCTATAATGTTGATTTTGATGTAATACGAAATAATTTAACACTAAACAATAATTATTACCAATTAAAAACTAATATAAATAATTAATTTCGAAGGGACACATTCAATATTGCAATTATAAGGCCAACTTTTGAATAAAAGATAAAAAAGACGTGCAAAATAAAAAAAACATGAAATATCCGTAGAGCAAAAACGATTGAATATCAGAATCTCCGAAATAAACCAACCGTTGCCAGAAAAAGTTTAAAAATTCCACCTCCAACAAAAACATTCTATTAAATAAAAAAAACCATTTCAAAAAGTCTTTTGACGGCCGAGTATTTAAAATAAATATGTGGTTCAAGTTTTAGTGAAATAGTTGAAAAATAAAAAGATTCCTCAAACACCCGGGTCCTTCAACTTTTCACGGAGAATTCAAACGCTCTAAAGGGTTATTCGAAAAACATGCTAAAGAAAAGAACAAGAAGATTTTCTTTACATGTTAATGATGTTTATTTTGAGTAAATGAATTGAGTTTTATAATGATGATTTATTTTAAGTAAAATATATAAATAGTAAAGAAACCCGCATCTTCTCTCTGAATCCGAGCTTTATTTCTAGAAAAAACTACTGTATAATTATTGTCTCACTAATTGAATCGGCGAGTGCAGAAACCTCTTCAGTCAAAAAAAAATCCGAAAACTCGTTTTCAATGAAAGTAAGAGTAAAAAGGCAAGATGCGTGTTGGGTGCAAAAACTACGTTAGTCTGTTGAGTAGTTCCGTAAATACAGGAAGTTTGTTTCGAGTGCAGAAATAGAGGAGTTATTACGTTTTTTCTCCCTCCTGAAAAGTTTGAAATTTGTGACTGACGTTTCTGCACTCACCGATTTAAATATCAAGCCAACAAAGTCATCCTTCTTGTGTGTAAAGGATTAAAGTTGGACAAATTATCGTCGCACAGGAGCTACACGATGGCTTTTAACCATCGAATCTCGAATGCATGAATTTTTATTTTCATCCCAAAAAAATATATATGTATCGTTAATACTATACATTATGGGAAAAATACTGAAAAAAAAATGCATTAGAATTTAAATAATTTCAATCTTTAAAATTTTTTCCATATGACAAAAGCCTACAACAAAATTCCAATTTTGATAATAATGACTGGAAAACTACTGAAGATCTTTCAAAATAACCCTTTTTATCTATAACTAATTTGTCAAAACAATTTATTTGTATTCCAGTACTAATATTATTATTATACTTTAAATATTGTCAAAAACGTAATTTCACAACAGTTAATAACCTCACTCTTTAATTTTGAATACACTTTTACTACTGTCATCTACGAGGATTATTAATAACTAAAACTTCGAACTGGAATGTAATAGGTGAAAAAACACAAATTTGTCGAGATGGAGCTCTAATGTAATAGAATAAAGTGGATTATGTTACTTGTTGCCCAACGGCAACAGTATGCATTAGAGGGTTAATGGTTAAACAATGGACCATCGAGCGTGAACTTAACTCCTTAATACTCCAACAAGTTCGAATCCCACTTAATGCCAGTCATCCTATAAATCGGATATCTGTACTGGGAAATAGTAGAAAATCCAACTCGTGACAGATGGGCCCGAGTACACTGGGATAGACGTGCTCGTTAAATCTGTGGAGTCCAAAGTCCCGACGACGTCAGCGTACGATGTCGATCGAAGTTCCGTTGGGTGTCCGCTCAGGTGTCGACCTCGTCACTTGACCAGGGTTCTAAATTACGAGGCGTTTATTGGCTGGGTTAAAGTTCCTAAAGGAGGCTGGAAATAGGCAGCTGGAAACGATTACATTCCATTCTATTACATTAGCCGATCCAGCGGCGTAGTGGTTAAGGCATTGGCCTCTGGAGCTGCTGGGTCCGGGTTCGAATCCCGCTCAGGCATGGATGTTTGTGTTTGTTGAGTATATGCGGAGTACGTGCTCGTAAAATCTGTTGGGTCCGAAAGTCCTGTGGGCGGTCATTGCGCAGTTTCCCATGGTTACAGGTCCCTGGAGAAAATTTCCCTCCCCTTCAGGGACATGTCTAAATTGCGGGGGTGGCGACCGATGGCAACATCTGTCATATGTGTTTGTGTGTGTCTTGTGTTGTCCTACTTGACGATGGTTTATAAGCGGGTCCTTGCGACCAAGCACACAAGCCTGAAAATATTTGCTACGAACCAACCAACCAATATTACATTACTACAACAAAAAATAACTGTTCTCAGAAAAAACCCAATTCTGCGCCAAATCTTGTATGTAGACCGTTGCGCTTACCGGGGCGGAACTTTTAGAATATTTTTTTTTTGTCTGTCCACCCCCGCGCCCCCTTTTGTTTCGGACGATCCTGGGGAATGTTTACTTCGCAGACGACTCGGATCACCGATCCCCCCTCCTGACCACGCCCTGTTCTTTTCTGGTGGGGCCCAAACGACCTTTTTTTTTTAATCTAAAGTGTTTTTGAAAAGTGTGACATGATTTTTTTTTTTGTCATTCGCACGCGATGTCAATCATAAATGTTGGTAAGGATGGTTGGGTTGAATTATCGTCGCTCTAGAGCTACACGAGGACTATCGATGAAATGTAGTGCCAGTCAATTAGCGAGTCGACACACAAGTAGGCACACAAGTAGGCACCCAACGTACATTTTAAAGGGCGACATCGTACGTGGTGAAGTTAAGAAACTTAAGAGCAACCAGTGCTATTAATTTTAAAAAAATACACTCCTTGCCAACCTAAGTTAGGTAAATAGAAATATGCCATGGAGAAGATCCTTCCGCGGATGCAGAGTTCCATAAATTATTTGTGAATGCATCCAGAAAACGTGTTTAAAACATTCATTTCATTTAAGGCCTTACAGTTATGAATATTATTTGAGAAAATTTGGCAATTTTATCTGAATGAAAAGTGTATTTTGGCTAAATTGCATTGAGATAATTTTGCATGTAAATATTAGATTACAAGAGTTTCCAACTAACGCACCTATCGCACTTTTCCCTCTGCCTTTTTACTCTTTGTTTTTTCCCGAGTAAGTTCGGCACAGAGTGTAGTAGCAAATTCGCTTTGCTTACGAGCATTTAAGAAAAAAATTATTGGTGAAAAAAAATATTTACTGCAGTTAAATCACCGGAATTTTCGTGATTATCGGAATACCAAAGTTTCGTGATTATAGAATCAACGATTTTGGCTATTGGTGGAGTTCCAAAGTTTTAAAATTCACAATTTACGTTAGCCGTACATTATGGATATTACGTCCGACTTTAAGTTTTAATCACTATGTTTAAAAAATATAATGTATTATAAATTTTCTATCACTATGGAGTTTTGGAATATTAAGATCGTTGCTATTTATTTTGGAATTCTACTATTGCCGTAGTCTTGCAATTTACTGATCGCATTAGTTTCGAAATTTACAGATCGCCAGAGATGAGCGATTCCAAGATCATATTCACTTTTAAACTTTTTTTTGTTGACGCAAAATTGAAGAATTTGGTCGCTTTTTTGCGACTAGAGACCACGATGATAGCGAGTAATCGCCTAAACTGATGTAAGGAAACCAGTTTCTAACTACCGAGATTCACGCGATGCCCGATTCCGACGCTTGGACCAAGCGAAGAAGAGAAAAACCGTTTTCCTGTTGCCAATATCCGCCAAGCAGACACAATTACGGGACGACTCCTAATAAATCAAGCGGTTCTTCCCCTGTACTCTTCAAATGTAACAGCTCGCAAACGCAAGCGATGGAAAACCATAAAGCGATCCATCCGTCCCTGAGGTGAATTCAATGGGACATTACTTTGTGCCTAGCAAGTTATGACCACCCCTTATGCAAGTGAAAAACGGACTTTTAATGAAGATGAAACAATAGAGTCGGCAAAGGTTGAGAGAGAAGACTCGAAGAAAGAAACTGCCCGTCTCAAAGATTTATTGAAATCGCCGGTTGTATTCAGGGACGTTATTCTTTGTTTCGCACATGGGATCGCACTGTCACATCTGCTGACGGGGATTTTTTTAGGTTGATGGTTAACTTTTTCAGTCAAAGTGAAGCCGTTTTGCTTCATCATGTTTCTGATCACAATTTAAAAAAAAATTTGGGGGATAATTAAAAAAAAAATTCTAATAGAAAAAAGTTTGAAGAATCGAATGATGTGCTTCTTGATATTATAAATAGCTATAGACGATTAGAAAAAAAAAATTCAAAAATGATACCAAATTGTCATTGGGACTGATGGGTTAAGTTAGTTTGAAATATCGTTGCACAAGAGCTGCACGAGATAGTAGCAATTTAGAACCATGCACGGGCCCTTTTTCGGAAATTATATTTTCAAGCGATTCTGTCGGTGTTATATTTGTGACCTCTTCATGTTGAACTCTATTGGGTGGGGAACCCAGTCGGTAAGGCGCTTGCCTTGCCTGCTTAAGGTGCCAGGTTCGGAACTGGGTTTTTCCTAAATAACTAAGGCCTAACTATTTCCTAAATATAAGCTAAAAAGTCCAACAAATAATACCCCGTGTAGAGGGAGTGCACGTACTAAAATTTTACTTTAATACTCCCAAAAACTGTTATTGTACGGAGACATAGGCAGACAGAAAGATAGGTCACCGATTTCCTATCTTTTAAACCAGTGGTTCCCAACCTTTTCTGGGCCATCGCCCCTTTCGTTAGGTTGACTACCACATATCGCCCCCTTTTAATTTTTATGTTTTTTCCAATTATAATTTGAGTTAAAATATAGCTAATAAAGCAATTTTATCATTTTAAGCACGAACGATACCTTATATAAAAACAACCAAAGCAGTTTTATCCGGTCACTCTTATATTCAATAGAAAAAAAATTGTTTATATTTAACAGATTTTTTTTAAAAGAACAAAGGTTAAATAATTAACTAAGATCTTTAAACTGGATTCTGCAAAATTTAAGAGAGTTGACAATAAAAATTAATGAAAAAAATAAATGTCAAATTTTTTTTATTACTTTATCTTTTGTTATGTTCATGTGCAAGTATTTGAGGCAAATGTCCAACTGATTTCTTTGTTTAGTAAGGATCTGGATGGTAACAGAACCAAATCCTTTTTCAACTAAATATGTTGACGGGTACGAGATGAGAAGTGGTTCGGTTTTTTACCACAATTGTGGATAATTATGAAACAAGTTTAACGCTGGATAACTCATAACCTCTCCGCATGAAAATGGTTTTCGCCTCACAGTCATACTTCTGATCTACTAACTCCGTCTGCAAAGAATTATCAAGGTTATGCACAACCCACAGCTTCAAACAAGAATGGAACTACAATAGAATCATTAATTTCTAACTTGGTCAAATCTTGTTAGCATGCCATTTTAATTTGTCAAGGAGATCAATAAAAATTAGAATCATTTTATTGTACTACAGTACAGTATAATATTTTAATTTCCCCCCTTTGAATACTCATCGCCCCCCTATCGCCCCCAAACTATTGCCCCCTTGATAACACAAATCGCCCACTAGGGGGCGATCGCCCCCAGGTTGGGAACCACTGTTTTAAACGAAGCCAAAAAAAAAAAAAATTGGTTAGAAAAGGTTAACTTCCTATGGTTTTAGAAAGGAAGTTAATGGGGGTGGGGGAGGGGTTTTACGGGCCGAAAGACGACGTTTAAGTACTTTTAATTTTTTTTTATAATTCTTCCGATTATTTTTAAAGTATAAATGAATGAGATAACTTGGGCCCAAGATTAACCCTTTCGCTACGACGGATTTTTGTTTCCTCGTAATATGCAATAGGAATATCATTATCGAATCCTTAGTTGGACGGCGGTCGTGGGCCGTTTCGACAGTGAAAGGATTAAAACCCTAGTACGGACTTTCTTGAATATTTTTTGGCTTTTTAGTCAAGGCAGAGTACCCATTAAATTAAAGATAAGCACATTTTTCAAGAGTAATTAATACGAAATTATTAGCTTAAAATCCGTGGGCCAAAGTTACTCCATTCGACCGTTCGTTAAAACTTTGAAAACCCCGTTTTTTAAACAACTGTTTGCAATTTTTATGACGTCTTTCGCCACTTGACGATAAAGCCGTCCCAAAGGGGATGTCGACCCCAAACAAGCCAATAAAGAGATCTGTCGTTGCAAGAGCAGACGACTTTTTTCCCCTAAAAGAACAAACGGGGTATAGAACTCGCTTTCGGAGGAATAGGGCGCCCTTTTTTTTTAACTACTGCATTCTTTTTCTTTTCACCAAACGATTTACAAACAGAGCAGGCAGCTGGGGTCGTCTGCAAGGGTGTGACAGAATGTCTTTTCATTCCTACCCTCTCATCAAAGAGATACGAGTGGAAGAGAGAACTTAATGTGAATTGCCACTTGTTTTTCCTATGGGTATTATTAGGGGGCAAAGCCCACTGCTCGCTCGCTCGCCAACCAAAGGGAATCGCTACGCAATTCCTATTTGGTTGCTCCGCAAAACAAACATGCAAGACTAATATGAGGATACTGCCAATGCAGGAATGCTCATCTATACAATCTGGCTAGTTTCCGTGGGACTGCTCCAGGGCATCACGTAGCTCTAGCGCTAAGTAACGATCTCTACCAAAGCCACGGGACGCAACCTGAAGCCGCCCAGGCACAAAACCGCCACACTTACGTTCAGCGTTTCTGATTGGCTGAAGCCGCGTAAGTCACATGGCTTTCAAGCACCCGACAATTAACATTTTACATTATATAGAGAAATGTAAAAACTTATTTTAATTGCATTAACATTTCCTTACATTTTTAAACAATAAATTTGCAGTACAAGTTTGTTTTTTAATGAGGCACTTAAAAATTGAGGCATATATATATAAATCCGAAAGACGGTGTCCTGTCGGTAAACCCGTTTTTTTTTTAAACTTGTTTTCGCAAAAAATTTATTGAAATTTCTTTAAATTCTTAAAAATATAATTTTGCTGAACAAGGCCTTTCATAATGACACCTTACACTTATTAAATGGATGCATTTACTACATATTATACAATTGTTAAACATGTTTCTTGTTTAGAAAACGCACAATAAAAACGGTTGTAAGTATGAATCTTTCGAAAAAAGTGGAAATCTTTACGAAAGTAAATTACAGAATTTCGGGAATCTACGGATCATTACTGAATCGGCTTCCACTATGACATACTCAACTTTAAAAGCCATAGAAGCCCTTCGAAAGTCAAGCTATACGTCCGGTTAGGATTGTTGATTTCGAAGAAAAAGTACAAAACTTGTTCGTCCTCGACTGACTTTACTTTTCAAGTAAGTCAATTGTCGTTTAGGAACTACATTGCAAGTAAATATTCTTCGTCAATAAAAGCGAATTTTGTGCATTTTTAGAAGTTAATAATTTAGGCAAGTGGTCTAAGGGGAAACTTTTAAGGGAACCGTTGCTCTTATGTTTTCTCTATTTAAAGAAAAAAATCCATTGAACATGAAGATTTAGGATTTTAAATATGTGTCGAGAATCACCTCAGTATATTTTTCAAATTCATTTTGACAAAAACTCCACTGCTTTTACAAATTTTATTACCAAGACAGAAAGAAACACAGCAACAACTCTTTCAAAAGAACCCAACCACCGCGTTCGAATTCGAGAAAGATCTCGTCTGCAGAGATAGCTTCTCGCCTACTCAACTCTCCAGCCCTTTTAAAACATTCGAAAGGATCTGCCCACTGCGCCCCCGTTTCCACATCACACCGTGCGCACAAAAGTGGCATATGTTCAAAAAGATATTTTTCATAGAATAATTTGTTATGGGCAAAAATAGACAATATATAGTTTTCTGAAGAATAGTTTGAAGTTCAAGTTTTCCCATTGTGTTTATATAAAAATGGAATGGATAAGCATTATTCCGAAAGGGTGCAATCCGAATTACTGCGTTTTGGAACTATATTGCGTTTTCCGAAATTGCAAATAGTTATATGTTTTCTGAAAAGTTAAAATACCCTTAACCCTTTTGATTCCAAATTTTTTTACTCCAAAGAAAGTCTAAAATTTGTGAATTAGACTCGTGCATCCAGAATAAAATGGTGAAAAGCGTCGAAAATTTTTTAACTAAAATTTAAGTGGGGTGGGGATTTGGAATCATGTTTTTTGCATAAATTATAACAATAATTTTTCGAAACTTTATCTGTTAAAAATAATAAAAATTCAATTTTTAAACTTTAAAAAATGTAAGAATGTAGAATTTAGGACCAATTTAGTTAATAAAATTTCTTCGGAATAAATTTTAATTTTCCAAGTTTTTCATATTTCTGTTTAACTATTCAACAAGCATAATTTAATTCTTCAAATGACAGGATTCTTCCATTTAACGATAAATCATTGTGAGTTTAACTTAGTAAGAGAAAAATCGTCAGTTTGATTATTCTAAATGGAATAATTGGGAATGAAATTAAAACGAACTAATTTTGTAGGTTACGAAGTATCCCAACAGTTTTATCAATTAATTTGAAATTTTCTTCAATGAAAAAACTGTGGAATTTGAAGGCCACGCCCTCCGTGATGCCACAACTATGTAAAACATTTACCCCACAAACCATGCTCCAACCCGTTCAAATAGTCCATTGTTATATTTTTAAACTGTGAATGTTTTAGCAATTTTAACTCAAAAAATCATATTTTAAAAGATACACCACTTTTTCACACACATTTCTTCATTTTGTTCTTTTTTAACGTTCTTTCTCTTTTTTATCTCGTTATTGTGTTCTTTTTTCCCGCCCCCTACACCACATGCGGGCCCACCCTCTATTCGGAAGGGTCACGTGGTCACTTGACGTCACCACTTGTGGGATATTTTTGTGCGGGTGGATATTTAGTGTATAGTTGTGTAAGGTAAGTGGCTCATCGCTAAAAAAAATTCGGTTAACAATATGACAGACTTACTATAACATTTCTGCATATCATATTTACCAAAAAATACAGCGTAACCACCGGTATTTGGACAGTAGCGGATTTAGGAGGGGAGGGGGGGATGATATTTATTGAGTTTGAATTATCGTCGCACTGAAGCTACACGAGAGCTATTGTCACAGTACGGTGGAAAAAAAGAAAACAAGAGCGTTACTTCATCTGAAACATTTATGTTATTACAATCAGTTTCTGGTTTTCATTCTTTCGAAACCACACATATCCGGAGCTGGAGCCGATACAACCACATGCTAATGAATTAGAAATTATCTTAATTGCAAGTTTAAACTATTAATGTCAACTTCTTGCTGGAGCCAAATACAGTGTTGTATTAGTGTTGAATCCTCTTTTCAGCCGCTTTGTACAATAATTCGTTTTTCGAATTTGAGTAGCCAAAGTACGAAAAAGCGTTCCGATTTTTTTAAATGCATCTAAATAGTGGAAACGGCAAAGACAAGTGAAGAGTACACGGGAAGAACCGATTGATTTCTTTAGAGTCTTTCCGTAATTGTCTCTGCTTGGCGGACATTGTCGACTGGAAACCGGATTTTCTTATGGTTCTTCATTTGCGATACAAACGTGTGACTCGTTCCACTCAACTCTGGCGTGAATAAGGGTTGCCGCGAAAGATAAACAAAGCGAGTAACTGTCCTCTTTACGCCAGTTTAGGCGATTTCGAAATCAATCGGTTCTTCTCGGTGTACTTTTCAAGTGGTGAGTAGCGATACTTTTGTACTATTGTAAAATGCAAAATAACAGCCATTAAACACATTCATTCAAATAAAAAAAGTCTTGAAAACAGAATGTTAATTTCATTCGAATTCTGTTAAATTCGAATTAAATGCAACTTTATGAATCATGGCTATGTATATTAGACAACTAATTTTTAAAAAAATAACTTTTGTATTTTCTTAGCTATACTATTGTTATATAGCTATTATGTTATAGCTATATTGTTGTATTGCGGTAAATCACTCATCTCCTCTCACTCCATTTTCATTAAGTTCAATTCATTTTTTTATTGTTCAATGTAGTAAATTTTAAATGTGTCTTTAAATTTCTTGTGTAAAAAGTAAATAAAATGTCAAGTAAATACCAAACTCTAACCTCTTGTGACCTGGCGTCCCCATTTGGGGACATTTTTAAAACCTCCAAACAAGCAATTAAAACGTTTAAAACGAAATTGACCTTGTTCGATAGAAGATCCAAATATCAGTATACAGCGTTTAATTACAGGTATCAGTAATTTATTTCGATAAAAAAAATGAAGTTGAACGAGATTCAATACGATATTAGAGTTTAAAAAATTATTTTAATTTTTTCTTTCAAACTTTTCAAAAAGTTCTTTTAATAGTTAACTTTAGTAAAAGCTGTGTTCTTTAGTAAAAACAATGTTAAAATAATCTGTTAACTACAAATAAGTGATACGATATAAAAAATGAAGTTGAACGAGGGTCAATACGATATTAGAGATCTTCAACAATATTTTAAATTTATTTTTTTCAAACTTTTTAAAAAGTTGTTTTAGTCGTTCATTTTAAAGGCATTTTGCATTAAAAGCAATGTTAAAATGAAATGCAAGCTACAAATAAGCGATACCGCCTTTTTTGTTGGATTTATAGCACAATAAATGTGTATTTTTAGAGTTTAAGACGTCCCTAAGTAATTATTAAATATATTATATTTTTTTATATTAATATTAAAATATATTATATATATTTTTAATTTCTTTGCAAAACAAACCTTTTAGCATATATTTGTATGAAAAGTATAATTGGATTAAAAATGGTACGTGTAGGATTTTGCTCGGGTCTTAAGGCTGCTCATCACCCCCATACCCGGTCCTCCTTCGATCGGGCTTGCTAATGGTAAGTCAACGGGGGGGGGGGGGGGATGGTTTTTTATTCCAAAGAAAGCAATGAAATTTTAAAAAACAGCATCAAAATATTCCTGTAAACTCATGAAACTCCAATAAAATTGTGTTTAGAGATTTTTTTTTTAAAAAAACGTTACTTTTTGTAACAGAAAAAATTTCGATTAAAAAAGTTAATGTTTAAAAAAAAACAACCTCTAAAAGCATAATTTTGTTAGAGTTTCATGAACTAAAAAAAAACCGCATCAAAAAATATTCCTATACTTTCATTGCTTTTTTTTTTAATAAAAGCCATTTTTCCCCCCATAGACTTACTATACCATTAGCAAGCCCAATCGAAATAGAACCCGTTATGGGGGTGATGAGCAGCTTTAAAAGGCTATACTACATATTAGCTACCTCCTGCATTTCAGGTAGGATCATCAGGTCACCTGTTCGCTACTCAAATACACCCAACAGTGTATTTTTCTTCCCCGTGTTTTACGGGGGAGATGAGCAAGAGTTCAATGCCTCCTTCAGTTTCGTCACTTTCTCAGGCTCATAAGGAATGAGAAACGTATTCCTTGGATATTTTTCTGTTATAAAAAAAACTTCACGTATTTTGCTGGTTGTATACTAATGTCATTACCAGTTTGCACTAGAGGATTTTTGGTTTGTTCATAAAAAAGATTTTCTTAATCATAACACTTTAAATCATTTTTCAAAGGAGTAATTTTAATTATTATTTATTCGTGTAGAGTGTGTAACTACACGAATTTCAATTATCACTCAATAAAGCAATAAACATTTAAAAGGTACATTTTAACCTTTTCAGTCCCAGTGATGCCATTTTAGCATCATCATGTTTTTGACCATAATTTAAAAAAATAATAAAGTGGATATTTATTGGGGTTAATAAAAATATTTTTAGTAGAAGAAAGTTGAAGATTCGAATGATGTGCTTTTGGATATCATAAATGGCTATAGACGATCAGGAAAAAACTCCAAAATGATGCCAAGTTGTCATTGGGACTGAAAGGTTTAAATGTATTATATACCCCTACAAGAAGTAATTTCATTAACTTTTAAACATAAAAAAATCTATTGAAGCTACCTTTCAAGCATGCGCGATATTCTCGAAAACCTACGCCCGATGGATACTGGGAACTCGCGTACCAAATTTTAAGAACTCTTTCAGATCAAGCTATAGAGAGGTTTTAGGTTGTCAGACAGACGGACGGATGGACAGACAGACTGACCAATGTTCAAGGTAAAAAAAATTTAGAATCCACTCTCCAAAATGTGTACACTCTCAAAACAAAAAAGTGAAATCCACTCCAGTAGGAGAAGTGCATTTTCGACACTGGAAAGAAGTGAATATTAACTCAGACTGAGTTAAAATCACTCGCTTGGAGTGATCCTGTTGGAGGTTTAACATACAAAGGATCCACTCCTTTCGGGGAAGTGCATTTTCCAGACTGGAGGTGCGAAAATTAACTCAGACTGAGTTAAAATCGCTCGTTTGCTTTAAGAGTGTAAAAAACAAATCTGCATTTCGGATTTTCAACCCCATCGCCAATACTGTCATTATTCCATATTTCGGATATTAGGTAATTTATCACTTTTGCTGTGCAGGCTTTTGGTTCCGCGTAACATGCCATAGGAATATCCTTAGTTGTACGACCATCTGGCCGTTTTAGTATTCGAAGCAATTTAAAAAGTGAGATTATAGAGAAATGTAAGTTATCTACATTTATTATTTAAAAAAAAAAAAAAACAGCTTGCAAAATTTTCAAAACAGCCGGAGAAATGTGGCAGAGAAAACAGTTTTTTCCCCATTGGATTAAACATTTATTCACTTGAGTTTGGAGACCCCCGGTCCAGCATGTCCCTTCCCCTTAAAGTAAAAATTAAAAAATGTATACACCTAGAGTTAAAGTTAATAGGTTGGGTGAGGATGAAAGCTTGTGTTTTATAAACTTCATGGTCAGGACCGACGAGGGATATGTGTTTGAAATACGTAGCCCTTTTCGTTCTTCGGCAATACCCTGAAATGAAATCTGAAAACAATCTGTGGAAGTACATTTTACGCATGCGCATTTTTCCTGAAAAGCTCATGACGTCCAACACATGCTAGAAACTTGTGCACCAAATAGGAAGATTTTTCTCTTTAGTTCGAGCTGTAGAGTGTTTCCAGACAGATGAACTGACCAACGTTCAAAAACTTCATTTCAGAATCGGCACCCTCCATAACGTGTTGAAAACAAAAAAATAATTATAAATCTCCATTTCGGATTTTCGACCTCATCCATGCTTTCATTACTTCTTATTCCAAATTAGGCACTTGAGAGCGAAAATCTGATTAGTTTCAAACGTTCTTGGATGAAAATTCTGTTTTTGTGTAAAATATTAATATTTTTTCTAAAAACTATGAAAGGATATTTATTATTCAAAGAAAGGATAAAAACAAATTCAAAAATATTCAAAAAAGGAAAAAAAGGATAAAAAGAAAGGATAAGAAGTTTCTATTTTTATAAATTATATTTTTTAGTTTACGTTTTCGTTACTGTTTCTAAAAATTAGGCCCCCTTATATTTTTTCTCTTAAATTATAGAAACCGATTTGATATCTAGACACGTTAGAGATACACAACAGACTAAAAAGTTTTGAGATTTTAAACTTATCAGAAAGTGGCTATATAATTATGTATCTTTCAAAACACATTTAATTGCTATGCTCCCTTGGCATCAAATATGTATTTTTTTATAAGTTCAAGTCATGAAATGACAAAGGGAATTGAGTAATCTAGAAATGCGTTACGAGCATTGTCATGTCCTTGAAGTCTACAATCTGCAGTATCGAGACTTCATAGTATCAATGTTTCAAAATATTGCCAATAGATGGCAGCACAAAACTATAAGGCATGACGTATTTTGGTGCTGCCATCTAGACTTATAAAATTAAAGCATTTGCTTACCCTACAATTTTAGGTGAGGCCAGTTGCTTACTGTATTTTTTGAGTTTGCTGCGTATTCCAATAATGCAAATTAATGTATACATATCTATTTAGACTGAATCGATAATTCTGTCATTTATGGAAAGCAAGGAAAATTGTGGAACTTTTCGAAACAGGTAAATAAATTAAATTATGCAAATTTTTGGAGAAACTGAAAAGTTGTATAAATGTTAAGATTTATTTCAACAATATTTTCTTTTTCTCCTTTTAGTCACAACACTTAAACATTAATTTTTACCCTAGATTTTATTCGGAGATATCGATAGCTTAAAACTTAGTATCAACTATTAAACTTTTTTTGGAATTTTTAATTTCCTATTTAAATGGTACAAATCTTAACTCTTAAACCATTAAAAAAATTATTGTTTATATTTATCAATGCTTTAATCTTATAGTCCAGAAAACTTGTCGATGATTTTTTGGTTAGCGACTTGTCGTGATTTTTATGGTTAGCTATTTAAAAAAATTAATCATTAACATTGATTTTTTTCAAAATCCTTCATATTTATTATATTATATATTCTTTATTTATAAAACCATTGTATTTTTTCAAAATCATTTATATATTTATATATATTTATATATATCTATATATATTATTTTTTATATATATATATATATATTTTAATATGTATTTATATATATATATTTATAATATTATATTATATAAATATAGTATATATATCTATATTTTTATATATATATATATTATTATATATTTATATATATTATATATATTATAATATATATATAAATATATTTGGGAAATATCTAAATTTATTTAACGGGATAATTGAAAATCCTAAAACACGGAATACCAAAGGCGCTGAAGCTGCAAAGAATTTACCAACAGGCGCAGAAGCTGCCTTACTCAGTAAAAAAAAAATAGCATTGTATTGTAGACAAAACAAAATTACTAGAAAAAAATCTAAATGGAATGTAAACCAAAAGATAGTGGGAAGGGCCATTTTCATTCAGGGGTTAAAACCCTAGACCACTATTAAAAACAATACACTTTTCTGTTTTGGGAATTCGGACATAGAGTCAAAAGAATAGATCCCAAATCACCTCGAAGTTGCTCTTGTGGAGTATCCAAGATAAAACAGAATCAAATATTAAAAACACAAAAACAAAAATAAAATAAAGCACGAGGGAAAATAACAACAAACTCTGAGACTTCATAATCAGCCGCCAAATTCACAAAAATCAAAGAACAGACTATTGACAGTTACTTAGTGTATTTAAAAGGGATGCAGTTAAGGGAAGGAAAAAGGAGGGCAATTTGGTATAAAAAATTATGTGAGTCACAGGAAAAAAATCATTTGTAGGCTACTTCTTATAGACCATCCGTGTAATTTTGGAGTGAAAGGCCTGTTACATGTCTTCACGCATGTCCGGTGTGCACGTCCTTGAATCGAGCGTTCAACGTTTTTCGAGAATATTTAAAGTTATCGACGTTGGCAGATGATATTAATGCGACTAGGGTAGGATAGTAGATCTACGTGTCTACAAGTATGACATGTTTATATCATACAACTATCAACTTTCTATAGATTTTAGCAGAAAGGCTTAGAATTACCAAGGAATAAGTCGATTAATAACATCAAAATTAAAGTCATTTACGTTTATCATAATTGTTAGGTGTTGGCAGAGTTATCTGAGATCTGAATATACATATCTAAAAATTGTGTTTCGTAATGAAGAGGTGGGAAGCTATTGGTTTTTTTAAGGGAGAAGTTCTGAAGGGTAAATTTGTTTGCCAGAGATGAATAAATTCAGGATAATCAATAAACAATCAAATCGTTCGGATCTGGGAAACGCGAAAGCAGTAAAGTTTAATAGAATTGTAGTTTTTTTCAAACCAGTGTAAAAAAAAAGATTTTGCTAAGTGATAGTTGGTAAAAGAGAACTACCTTTGTGGGTATTCATATTAACTTGTTGGTTTTTTTTTATTTAGGGAATTTTTGTTTTTTTTTTTGTTCCACCATTATAAAATAAAAATTATTAAAAATTGCAAAAAAATTAATGAGCTTTATTCCAATATTCCTGACTAATATTTTAGTAAACTATTGTAATCAGATAGATAAGCGTTTGAGGACCATCTTTTAGGTGGAATTAAAGGTAGGCTGGAAAATAGATCCTTTTGAAAGTCAAAGGGTTTTGTCTACAGAATTGCAATAATCAGCGCGCTTGTTATTGCACACCGGTGCTCTAAAATCTCCAGGTTTTATTGTGTGTTGATAATCCAAGTAAAGCGTCTTTTCAGTTGACAACTCTCTCTCTAAATGTTGTTTTTAGCTAGTCTATTCAGCAAATTAAAAAGTAGATCACTCACAGGTCCTCTCCCCTATTCAGATGCTAATAGTGTTGGAGCCACAAGTTATAAAGCGGAAAAGCTAAAGGGTTTTTATGGAATTTTAGGAGTGATGGTAACCATAGGGAAAATTTAATGGTGGGAGTTGTTAAATTTTAAAATATTTATTGAAGGCAATAATCTTTTTACAGACACTTTTTGTAAAATCTAATTTTTTTGTGGAAAGATTATTTGTATGTCACTCTTAGTCATGACTGGTTTTATGTCTCATTGTCCAAGAAGAAGGAGACAAGTAGAGTTTCTTTACCACATCCTGACAACTACACTGTAATCTATACAAAGTTCTGAAATAGAAAAGAAGAGACACGAGAATAAAAATATAAACAAAGAATACTACCTGGCTAGTATGAATTTATAGTTTTTCATTGATCATGTGGTTTCACTTTTTTTTTTATTATTTTTTTTTATTTTTTTTCGCTGGAGGCCTTGTCCACTGGAGTAATGATATATAAATTCTTCTCATTGGGATTCGTGTTTTGATAGAAGCATTTAAGTGTTTTTGGTTTGTAGTGATGAGAAATCGCTAAATATATATATAAAAGTTTGGTCTGATATCTATGAAGGTCTGAAAATGTTTGAAGAGCTGGTCCATTCCACATAGTGGAACTGTTCCAAGGTGTGGCCTATATTGGTAAGAAAAAAAAAAATTTTTTTTTTAAGGATGAAATTGTCGATATTATTCAGGAAAGGAAAAGCTTATATTTAATCCAATATTTTTTTTTGTAGAAAAAATGGGGTCTAAATTTAAGTGTTTTGCCTTTTGATAAGCGGGCATCCCTTAATTGTGGATCATCAATTAAAATTTATGGTCACCAGTGATGATGTGATTGTGATGATTATCATATAAAATCTTTATTAAAGGGGAGTCTTTGCAAGCAGCAGTTAGTAATGGTATTACGGGTGAGAGATGGTATTTTTGAACAAAAGTCATTATAGTTGAAATAGATCTGCCCAAAAGGAGTTGTGTATTTTTTTTCTAAAGCTTTAGAGTATTTTAGGTTCTTAATAGGGAAAAAAATTGGAAATATTATTGATAGTATTATGGAAAATTGAAATGATTTCGTAAACTTGGATGTTAAAAATAATCAAAAGTAAAGAATCTCTTATCCTTCTTAATTGGAGCGGTCATTTTCGAGGTTTTATGATTAAATAAGTCAAAGACCAAAATTTTAAAGTGTGTGTTTTTGAAGGTGAGATTGTTGAGAGAATTGAAAAAGGTGAAGCTATTTCTTTTATTGAGGGAAAAAATGAAATTTTTAATAGCCTTCCAATTAAAGTCCAAAAGAAAATTAGATTCTAAATTAAAAATAACATCCTGAAAGTCAATAATATCCGGTGATCGTTTTTTCCTTCCACCTCTCTTTCCACGAGTAGTTTTAGAATTAGGAGAATGAAATAGTTTGGAGGTATTGCAATTGATGTGGTTAATTTGTGTGTGGTTGAATGTGTCATTAAGACCATATGGAATTATAGTTTTGTAAATCAGCATAAAATGGTTCTCTTTTATAAGCCTTTCTTCTTTAGGGACAACTATGTCTAAAATGCTAATAATAGCTTTGGAGAAAGGATGGATATTGAAATGGTCAAATTCTGCATTATAGGAGGATGGATTTGAAGCATGTTTTTTTATATCGTTCCTGTGATTATTAATTCGTAGGTTAAGAGGGCCGCTTGTTTGACCGATATAAGAAATATTGCAAATTGAACATTGTAGGCGGTAAATACAGTTATTGACTTTACATGCTAGAGGAAGATTATGATTGTTTGATATATTTGAGGGAGATATGCATGGGCAGGTGAGGCATCTGGAATCCTTACAGGTGTGGAAAGTGGGAAGCTTTTTGTGAGTAAAATTAGAGATGCCTGAGAATGTGGTGTTGGAAGTCAAAGGTTGTGTAGAATCTGCTTTGTTAGAATGAATAGGGTAATTGTCTGACGATGAGAAAGTTCCCCCTAAAGTTCTCTCACACCGAGCACTGTACAAAGAATGATCTATGGACAGATTGCCAGTCGCTAAAAAAGTATTGGTTGTCATAATCATAGAAATGGGAAAGAATATAATATGTGAAAGAGCGCTGGAGCTGCTACTGTAAACAAATTATAAAAATACACATAAAGCAATGGAAAATACTAAACACGGAATACAAAAATAAAGAATCTTACCAACAGGCGCTGAAGCTGCCATAATCAGTAAAAAACAAAATAGCATTGTAAGACAAAAAAATACTAGAAAAAAATATAAATGGAATTAAACCAAAAGATAGTGGGAAGGGCCATTTCATCAGGAGGTAAAACCCTAGACCACTATAAAAACAATACACTTTTCTGTTTTGGGAATCGACAAGAGTCAAAAGAAAGATCCCAAATCACCTCGAAGTGCATTGTGGAGTATCCAAGATAAAACAGAATCAAATATTAAAAACACAAAAACAAAAATAAAATAAAGCAGAGGAAAATAACAACAAACCTGAGACTTCATAATCAGCCGCCAAATTCACAAAAATAAAGAACAGACTATTGACAGTTACAGTGTAAAAGGGATGCAGTTAAGGAAGGAAAAAGGGGCAATTGGTAAAAATTATGTGACGTCACAGGAAAAATCATTGTAGGTACTTCTTAATAAATTTTGGAGGAAAATTGTTGTTGATGAGTGTACGTTGGAGGTCAAGTTTTTGAGAATATTTAAAGTTATCGACGTTGCAGATGATATTAATGCGATGTAGGTGATTTATAATACAATTTCTATAGATTTTATCAGAAAGGTTAGAATTCCAAGGAATAAGTCGAATAACATCAAAATTAAAGTCATTACGTTTATCATAAATGTTGGTGTTGGCAGAGTTATCTGAGATCTGAATATAAATATCTAAAAATTGTAATGAAGAGGTGGAGCTATTGGTTTTTTTAAGGAGAAGTTCTGAAGGGTAAATTTTTTGCCAGAGATGAATAAATTCAGGATAATCAAAAACAATCAAATCGTCGACGAAACGGAAAGCAGTAAAGTTTAATAAATTGTAGTTTTTTTCAAACCAGTGTAAAAAAAGATTTGCAAGGATAGTTGAAAAGGAACTACCTTGTGGTATTCCATTAACTTGTTGGTAGATTTGTTCACCATTATAAATAAAATTATTAAAAATGCAAAAATAATGAGCTTATTCCAATATTCCTGACTAATATTTAGTAAAACTATTGTAATCATGATAATAAGCAGTGAGGACATCTTTTAGGTGGAATAAAGGTAGGCTGGAAAATAGATCTTTGAAGTCAAAGGTGTCTACAGATTGAATAATCTTGTTATGCAAGTGCTCTAAAACAGGTTTATTGTTGTTGATAATCCAAGTAAAGCCTTCATTGACAATAAAATGGTATAGTTTATTCAGCAAATTAAAAAAGATGTCACCAGGTTTATTGATGTAAGTGTTGGAGCCACAAGTTATAAAGCGAAAAGCTAAAGGGTTTTTATGGAATTTAGGAGTGATGGTAACATAGGGAAATTTAATGGTGGTTCTTGAGTTTTATTCGACTTATTCCTTGGAATTCTAACCTTTCTGCTAAAATCTATAGAAATTGTATTATAAATCACCTACATCGCATTAATATCATCTGCAACGTCGATAACTTTAAATATTCTCAAAAACTTGACCTCCAACGTACACTCATCAACAACAATTTTCCTCCACAATTTATTAAGAAGTACCTACAATGATTTTTCCTGGGACGTCACATAATTTTTACCAATTGCCCCTTTTTCCTTCCTTAACTGCATCCCTTTTACACTGTAACTGTCAATAGTCTATTCTTCATTTTTGTGAATTTGGCGGCTGATTATGAAGTCTCAGGTTTGTTGTTATTTTCCTCTGCTTTATTTTATTTTTGTTTTTGTGTTTTTAATATTTGATTCTGTTTTATCTTGGATACTCCACAATGCACTTCGAGGTGATTTGGGATCTTTCTTTTGACTCTTGTCGATTCCCAAAACAGAAAAGTGTATTGTTTTTATAGTGGTCTAGGGTTTTACCTCCTGATGAAATGGCCCTTCCCACTATCTTTTGGTTTAATTCCATTTATATTTTTTTCTAGTATTTTTTTGTCTTACAATGCTATATATATATATATATATATATTATATATATATAATATATATATATATATATATATATATATATATATATTATATATATAGTTGGAAAAATCCGACAGTCAAATGAGAGGTTTGTACGCCTATATCCCACAGATGGTCTAAAAACAGGACTGTCTGACATTTCGAAATTGCATGGGACCAGTATGGCCTAGTAGGTTGAGACGCATTGCAACGGATCCTACGGTTCCGTTCTTACTCCTGCTATAATCTATAAATGGAGGTGAAAAGTCCCACAAGCAAAAAATTTTATATTAAATTTATCTCTGCCTAAATTACTGACACCATATGTGTCAGCGGCGTCAGTCAAATTGACGAGATTGTTAGATAATACACTACTGTTAAAAAAAATTGGTGCAAGATAGCACCGGAATCCTGGAAATTTAGCTGCCACTAATATTTGGAGTGTGAGTTTTCCAATTTGGAGGTAAAAATACTTTGGTACACCGCAAAAGTCAGCGCTCTTCATAGTTGCTGCAGCCCAGAAAGTTCCAGAATTCAGATTACAGAAGAAAAAAAACCAAAATTATTATAACTGTGCTACAATTGCGTAATTCTACTGCCACGATAATTCAATCAAAATACTAAAAAAATCCAACTTGACCGCCGTATCACGGAAACATCAGGTGCAAGTTTTTGGATGAATTAATGCCGCACTATACACACTATCGGTGCCAAGCATCGCCATTTTTAACCACATTCAAGAGTGACGTTAATGCAACCAAAATACTAAAAAAAATCCGACTTGACCGCTGTATCACGGAAACATCAGATGATAGTTTTTAGTTGAATTAATGCCGCACTATACACACTATCGGTGCCAAGCATCGCCATTTTTACCCACATTCAAGAGTGACATTAATGCAACCAAAATACTAAAAAAAATCCGACTTGACCGCTGTATCACGGAAACATCAGATGATAGTTTTTAGTTGAATTAATGCCGCACTATACACACTATCGGTGCCAAGCATCGCCATTTTTAACCACATTCAAGAGTGACATTAATGCAACCAAAATACTAAAAAAATCCGACTTGACCGCTGTATCACGGAAACATCAGATGATAGTTTTTAGTTGAATTAATGCCGCACTATACACACTATCGGTGCCAAGCATCGCCATTTTTAACCACATTCAAGAGTGACATTAATGCAACCAAAATACTAAAAAAAATCCGACTTGACCGCTGTATCATGGAAACATCAGATGATAGTTTTTAGGTGAATTAATGCCGCACTATACACACTATCGGTGCCAAGCATCACCATTTTTAACCACATTCAAGAGTGACATTAATGCAACCAAAATACTAAAAAAATCCGACTTGACCGCTGTATCACGGAAACATCAGATGATAGTTTTTAGTTGAATTAATGCCGCACTATACACACTATCGGTGCCAAGCATCGCCATTTTTAACCACATTCAAGAGTGACATTAATGCAACCAAAATACTAAAAAAATCCATCTTGACCGCTGTATCACGGAAACATCAGATGATAGTTTTTAGTTGAATTAATGCCGCACTATACACACTATCGGTGCCAAGCATCGCCATTTTTAACCACATTCAAGAGTGACATTAATGCAACCAAAATACTAAAAAAAAATCCGACTTGACCGCTGTATCACGGAAACATCAGATGATAGTTTTTAGTTGAATTAATGCCGCACTATACACACTATCGGTGCCAAGCATCACCATTTTTAACCACATTCAAGAGTGACATTAATGCAACCAAAATACTAAAAAAATCCGACTTGACCGCTGTATCACGGAAACATCAGATGATAGTTTTTAGTTGAATTAATGCCGCACTATACACACTATCGGTGCCAAGCATCGCCATTTTTAACCACATTCAAGAGTGACATTAATGCAACCAAAATACTAAAAAAATCCGACTTGACCGCTGTATCACGGAAACATCAGATGATAGTTTTTAGTTGAATTAATGCCGCACTATACACACTATCGGTGCCAAGCATCGCCATTTTTAACCACATTCAAGAGTGACATTAATGCAACCAAAATACTAAAAAAAATCCGACTTGACCGCTGTATCACGGAAACATCAGATGCTAGTTTTTACTTGAATTAATGCCGCACTATACAGACTTTCGGTGCCAAGCATCGCCATTTTTAACTACATTCAAGAGTGACATTAATGAAACCAAAATACTAAAAAAATCCGACTTGACCGCTGTATCACGGAAACATCAGATGATAGTTTTAAGTTGAATTAATGCCGCACTATTCACACTATCGGTGCCAAGCATCGCCATTTTTAACCACATTCAAGAGTGACATTAATGCAACCAAAATACTAAAAAAAATCCGACTTGACCGCTGTATCACGGAAACATCAGATGCTAGTTTTTACTTGAATTAATGCCGCACTATACAGACTTTCGGTGCCAAGCATCGCCATTTTTAACTACATTCAAGAGTGACATTAATGAAACCAAAATACTAAAAAAATCCGACTTGACCGCTGTATCACGGAAACATCAGATGCTAGTTTTTACTTGAATTAATGCCGCACTATACAGACTTTCGGTGCCAAGCATCGCCATTTTTAACCATATTCAAGAGTGACATTAATGCAACCAAAATACTAAAAAAATCCGACTTGACCGCTGTATCACGGAAACATCAGATGATAGTTTTAAGTTGAATTAATGCCGCACTATTCACACTATCGGTGCCAAGCATCACCATTTTTAACCACATTCAAGAGTGACATTAATGCAACCAAAATACTAAAAAAATCCGACTTGACCGCTGTATCACGGAAACATCAGATGCTAGTTTTTACTTGAATTAATGCCGCACTAACTATACAGACTTTCGGTGCCAAGCATCGCCATTTTTAACTACATTCAAGAGTGACATTAATGAAACCAAAATACTAAAAAAATCCGACTTGACCGCCGTATTACGGAAACATCAGATGCTAGTCTTTAGTAGAATTAATGCCGCACTATACGGACTATCGGTGCCGAGCGTCGCCATTTTTAACTACATTCAAGAGTGACATTAATGAAACCAAAATACTAAAAAAATCCGACTTGACCGCCGTTTACGGAAACATCAGATGCTAGTCTTTAGTAGAATTAATGCCGCACTACACGGACTATCGGTGCCGAGCGTCGGCATTTTTGACGACATTCAAGAGTTCCGATTTAGGCAAGGATTAGGTTGGAAATCCTGATGACAACATTTTCTGCTGTTGTATGTTGTGTGGTGTGCTTGGCAAAAATTCAAAATTTGAGGAAATGACGGAAGGCAAGAGTTGTTTTACGCTTGCCGAGGAAGAAATGCTAATTGATTTTGTCAAAAATCACGAAGAATTTGTTAGAAATCACGAAGAACCTAAATTTTCCATTTTTGACATCCAAAGACGAAAACCAAAACAACAACAGAGTTAGTTGAGTGAGTTCGCTAGGTTTAAAGTTTCATGTCAACTTAACGTTCCTATAAAGCGGTTGCCGGTAGACTGACGATATCCACGTATAATAGCGGTCGCATTTTTCTGGCGACAGACTCCGAGGAAACCAAGGCTTAACCCAGCGAGCCATGCCGGTCCACTGGGGAAACAAAAGTTGACCATTGACAACAGAATTGAGGGGCGTTTTTCATAAAATGAAACATCACGAAATTGATTAACCTTCTGAAGCATAGAGATACGTATAAGCCCATCACCTGACTGCCAGGTATTCCAGCATACACAATTTTTTTTAAATATGTTAATTTAAAAATTTATATATCTTTCTTTAATTTGAAGTGTGGAGGAGTTATGTTCATCTACATAAATGTCTCACACCGCCGTTTCATACGTCTAGTGGCCGCTGAACGTAGAGTTGGAAGCGCTTTGACCTCTAGCGATTCGACCTTTGGTTGGCGAGAATTTGGCGAGTGAGATTGTAGCGCGGCGATTTTATTCATTGTTTAAAATCAACTAGATTATGGATGACGAAATTTTGATTGCTGCTTGTGTTTTACATTTAGAGAGCTTAGATAATTATCTAGAGGTAATTAGAAAAAAATTTAAAAAACTTCGTCGATGATGGTGGATGATGGTGATTTAACTGTTTATACCATCTTTAAGGGACATGACTGTTTGAAAAAACAAAAAAAAAAACAGGACATGACTGTTTTTTAACGGGGCATGACTGGTATCTTTGCTGCCGGTCCCTGCCCATAATATTTTACGGGGAATTTTTTTTGTTTAAAAGTGTATAGGAAAGTGCATTTTTTTCTGGATTGTTTTTTTGATGACTATCCCTTTCCGTACTTATATTTAAAACTTTTAATGCCGGAGTATTATTGATTAAAATCAGGTCAAACAAAAAAGTGTTTTCAGTATTGTCTGCCAAAAATTTAGAAATTATATGTATTAAAATAACTGATTAAGCTATTAACTCCAACCAGGTTTCAGTATTTTAATACAAAATCTTGTTTAAAAATTAATTGTATTGATTACGGGTAAGATATAAATAAGAGTTTCAATACTTTTATTAACATAGAAAGCATTTTATCATCAACATATTTTACAGTGTCAAATTTTGAATTTCATTCATTTATGTGATTGAATTTTATTTTATCAAAATATTGAATGCGTCCTGCTTTAAATAAAAAAAATTAAGAAAAACTCAATACAATTCAATTCGATGTTTTACATACTTTTTCGAAGGATCACTTAAAAAAGAGATAACACGCCAATATGTTTGCTATTTTCCTTATGGCAACCTTTCCTTTGATCTTGGCCAAAAAACCGACAAAAGTTGGGTTGGTGGCCTTGAGATCCAACTTCAGTGAGCTTTCGAATAAATACGTATAAAGCGGTTACCTTGAGATTCTCAAGGTAACCGCTAGAGCAAATTGCTAGACGTATGTAACGCCGGTATCAAGAGTAAAAAACACTTCCAAACATGTTTCCCAAAATATGTTAAGGGTTAAAAATATGGTAAGTTCCAAACTGAAGTAGGAATAAAATTATTCGGAAACTATTAACATAAATAACTACTATGCTTAATTATTTACGTAGTATTGACAGGAAAATGATAAATATTTGCTGAAAAAATAGTAATTTTGCATAAATCAAGTTAAAAGGTATTGATAGCTATGCAAACCGAAAGTAACGACAACAAGAGTCAAATCCACTCCTATAGGAGAAGTGCATTGTCGACACTGGAAAGAGTGAAAATTAACTCAGACTGAGTTAAAATCGCTCGTTTGTTTGTTTAAAGAGTGTATTCCTGAACTATTGAAGATACGCTTTTGGTTTAGTTATTGCGAAGTTTGCTTTATAAACATCACTAAACATCTATATTAATAATGCTATAACATCTATATAAGCAATCTAGACGCATAAAGCCTTCAAATGACTGTCAGAGCAATTAAGCAGTGTCTGGCACCAAAATAAAATATCAAATTTTCCACTTAACACTTTACCTCCGGGCGTCGACTGACCCGTAGACTAAAAATCTTCTAGACCAGCAACTTAATCTAATGCCTAGCTCTTCTAACGTGTCGAATGCAACTAAAACACTATTAAAGGTTGATTTGTTGATTGGCATAATTGTACTTTCAATTGTAAGGCTACTGTTTCTTCGTAATGTTCTGTTAAAAAAAAGTTACCCACTAGTGATTATTTCAACCGTTAGTCATCCTTTTACATCAGACCTTTGCGACTATGTGAACAAATAACATTTTGAGTTAATTGCATGACACAAAATTTGCATAAGGGTCCGTCTTAATATTAAAAATGTTACGAACTTTAAAATTTTCAATAGCAACACCCAATTTTAATTACTTAGAAATGTGAAAAACCCTCGAAAACCCCTAAATCTAAGTTTTTGTTACATTTGGATGAATATTTGACGAGTTATTCAATCGAATCACTTGTGGATCTTTGGGGGACCATGTCTAAAATGATAAGCGTAGTCAGTCTGTAGGTTTATTAATGGAGAAAAAGAAGCACAAGGTCAAATATCTTGAGGATGGGCCTACGAGGGATATAAAAGTCAATGACTAGCTGTATATATTCAAAAATAAGTTGTAGTCAAAAATAGATCCCTATCGTCACTTGATAAGGGTTCCAAATTACGAGATGTCATTGGCTCTGTTAAATCTCCTAAAGGTGACTGCAAATAGGCAGCCAGAAACCATTACATTAGTTCCCTTAGACACAAAGGGGGCGCGCTAGTTTCTATGTCAATTTCAATGTAGAAATTCTCCAATGAGAGTTTGAAACTTAGAGTGTTCTTAGTCTATGGGTCAGTCGACGCCCGGAGGTAAAGTGTTAAGAGGACTCCTTTGGGAATTCCACATTTTGAAAATCGTAATATTATTCCTATGGAGAATATTCGCAAGTCAATTACAGCCACAATTTTATTAAAAGGTTACTAGTTTCTTGTATCATTGTAAAGAATGAAAGGAACTAAAAGGATAAAACTAATTTGTTTTGTGAAAATCACGTATTTAGTATTTTTAAAAGTTAGAACTTAATGCTTACTCCATTTTTTACTAACTTCAAAAAATTATTAAAAATACTAAATACGTGATTTTCACAAAACAAATTAGTTTTATCCTTTTAGTTCCTTTCATTCTTTACAATGATACAAGAAACTAGTAACATTTTAATAAAATTGTGGCGGTAATTGACTTGCGAATATTCTCCATAGGAATAACATTACGATTTTCAAGATGTGGAATTCCCAAGGGAGTCCTCTTAAAGAATAAATTCATAAAAACGCAATTAAAATGATTCAAATATTTAATCTAATGTTAAGAAAAATATAGTCTGATTTTTTTTTATTTGGATGCAAGAATAAACAATTTATGCGCGAAATCTTAAACAAATACTTCTTTAAAAATAAGCATTTTTCTGTGTTCGACATTTTTTTTGTGTGTGTTCGTATAATATCTCCGATCCGAGTAAGTCTTAAGTTATATCGATCAATTGAAAATATTTTTTTGGTGTGAGTATTTAGTTTTTAATTTTTAAATTTCATACATTTTTATAAAGTCCGACAACGTTCAATCATCACCCGTTAGTTTTTCCAGCATCACACAAAATTTTAAAAAATTAACAGTTTTTAACCTCTTGAGACATGGCTTCCCCATTTAGGGCCATTTCTTAAAACCTCCTCACAAACAATTAACGTTAATTAGTACCGAAATTGACCTGGTCCAATTGAAGATCCAAATATCAGTTTTCAGCCGTTCATTACTGGTAGTTATTTCTATAATAAAATGAAGTTGAACGAGGTTCAATATGATATTAGAGTTTTTTAAAAAAATATATTTTAACTTTTATTTTCCAAACTTTTCAAAAAGGTTTTTAGTAGTCAATTTTAAAGGCATTTTGCATTAAAAAACATAATTATAAATAGATAATATTAAATTTAATATTTATATAAAGAATATACGCATATGATATTTTCAGGAGTTGAGATAATGAAATATTGGGTTAAATCATGATAACCGACATTGTCAACTGTAGCATCCGACTATAACGCCGTAGCACGGGAATATCGAATGCTACTGGTAACATTAATAATAGTCTAATGACTCTAATTGATTAAAATTTGCAATTGATTTGTAACGTTAATTGATTAAAAGGTCACTAAATCAACTTGTGTCCGAAATTTGCCTTGACAGAGGGTCTTAAAAAAATTTTAACCACTTGAAAATATTTTTATTTTAAGAATTTTTTATATAAAATTTTTTTAAAAAATAATTTCTTTTAAAGAAATATTTAAAAAATTAAATAGTTTTTAATTCGAAAATTTGATAGACATTTTTATGTCCGACATCATAACCGTCACTTTTTACACTAAACTTAATTTTTGTGACCTTATAAGTTTTTAAATTTTATTAAATTTGATAATGAGGAGTATTGATTAGTCTTTTAAAACAATTGACAACACAAATGTAACCTTGAAAATTAAAATAATTAATGATTTAAATATTTAAGTCCAACCCAGTGAAAACAAGTTTACACTTTTTTAAAATATTTTATCCTTCAAAGGGCTAATACGTTACCTCGCGAACATTTAAAAATTAATTAACAACTACATTTCACAGTTTCTCAGAACTAACTTGAATATTATTCCTAGAATGTTCAAGCTTTCAAAAAATGCCAATACCAAAGCACCTGTCTTATCTATTGTATTAAGAAATGATATACCAAGAGGTTGAAGCACATTTCGGAGGTCTTGTACAAAAAAAAATCAGTGGTAAATTTGTAAAACATCTTGTATTTAAACAAAATTTAGAACGGAGTATTTAATCAGAAAACCAATAGAGCTTGTTTATTTGAACACAGGAAAAAATATATCCACTAAATTGAAGTGACACAGCAAATGCAAACGCTAATTATTTCAAAGTTACTTTCAAAACACACTTATCCTCTTGCGATCTGGTGTCCCCATTTGGGCACATTTTATAAAACCTCTCCACAAACAATTAACACGTTAATTAGTTTCGAAATTGACCTGGTCCGATAGAAGAAAATTCAAATATCAGTTTTCAGCCTTTGATTATAGGTATCAGTCATTTATTATATAAAAAAAATAAGTAGAATGAGGGTCAATACGATAGAGTTCTTAAAAAATATATTTTAATTTTTTTTCAATTGTTGCAAAAAGTTGTTTTAGTAGTTAATTTTAAAAAGCTTTTTGAATTAAAAACATTGTTAAAATAATCTGTTAGCGACAAAAAGTAATACGGCCTTTCTTTGCTGCAGTTACAGCACAAAAAATTTGTGTTTCAAGAGTTTAAAGCGTGTCCCTAAGTAAATAATATATTTTTTTTAACATTTCTTTGTCAAAACCGACTGTTCAGCATATATTAGTATGAAAAGTATGTTTAGATTAATAATATGCGTGTAGGACTCTACTCGGGGCTTATAAGAGGATAAAGAATACAAGCATATGATATAGTAAAGCATCATTGGGAGAATGTTAATGTTGAAGATGCCAAGATTAGCAACCCTAGCATCCGACTTGACCTCCGTATCACGGAAACATCGGATGCAAGCTTTTGGTAGAATTAATGCCGCACTGTCGGTGCCAAGCATCGCCATTTTTAACCACATTCATGAGTGACATTAATGCAACCAAAATACTTAAAAAATCCGACTTGACCGCCGTATCACGGAAACATCATATTCAAGTTTTTGGTAGAATTAATGTCGCACGACACGGACTATTGGGGCCAAGCGCCGCCATTTCAAACCACATTCATTCCACCAGAACATTATTCCCATTCTTAACCACATTCAAGAGTGACATTAATGCAACCAAAACACTAAAAAAATCCAACTTGACCGCTGTATCACGGAAACATCAGATGCAAGTTTTTGGTAGAATTAATGTCGCACGACACGGACTATTGGGGCCAAGCGCCGCCATTTTAAACCACATTCATTCCACCAGAACATTATTCCCATTCTTAACCACATTCAAGAGTGACATTAATGCAACCAAAACACTAAAAAAATCCGACTTGCCCGCTGTATCACGGAAACATCAGATGCAAGTTTTTGGTAGAATTAATGTCGCACGACACGGACTATTGGGGCCAAGCGCCGCCATTTTAAACCACATTCATTCCACCAGAACATTATTCCCATTCTTAACCACATTCAAGAGTGACATTAATGCAACCAAAACACTAAAAAAATCCGACTTGCCCGCTGTATCACGGAAACATCAGATGCAAGTTTTTGGTAGAATTAATGTCGCACGACACGGACTATTGGGGCCAAGCACCGCCATTTTAAACCACATTCATTCCACCAGAACATTATTCCCATTCTTAACCACATTCAAGAGTGACATTAATGCAACCAAAACACTAAAAAAATCCGACTTGCCCGCTGTATCACGGAAACATCAGATGCAAGTTTTTGGTAGAATTAATGTCGCACGACACGGACTATTGGGGCCAAGCGCCGCCATTTTAAACCACATTCATTCCACCAGAACATTATTCCCATTCTTAACCACATTCAAGAGTGACATTAATGCAACCAAAACACTAAAAAAATCCGACTTGCCCGCTGTATCACGGAAACATCAGATGCAAGTTTTTGGTAGAATTAATGTCGCACGACACGGACTATTGGGGCCAAGCGCCGCCATTTTAAACCACATTCATTCCACCAGAACATTATTCCCATTCTTAACCACATTCAAGAGTGACATTAATGCAACCAAAACACTAAAAAAATCCGACTTGCCCGCTGTATCACGGAAACATCAGATGCAAGTTTTTGGTAGAATTAATGTCGCACGACACGGACTATTGGGGCCAAGCGCCGCCATTTTAAACCACATTCATTCCACCAGAACATTATTCCCATTCTTAACCACATTCAAGAGTGACATTAATGCAACCAAAACACTAAAAAAATCCGACTTGCCCGCTGTATCACGGAAACATCAGATGCAAGTTTTTGGTAGAATTAATGTCGCACGACACGGACTATTGGGGCCAAGCGCCGCCATTTTAAACCACATTCATTCCACCAGAACATTATTCCCATTCTTAACCACATTCAAGAGTGACATTAATGCAACCAAAACACTAAAAAAATCCGACTTGCCCGCTGTATCACGGAAACATCAGATGCAAGTTTTTGGTAGAATTAATGTCGCACGACACGGACTATTGGGGCCAAGCGCCGCCATTTTAAACCACATTCATTCCACCAGAACATTATTCCCATTCTTAACCACATTCAAGAGTGACATTAATGCAACCAAAACACTAAAAAAATCCGACTTGCCCGCTGTATCACGGAAACATCAGATGCAAGTTTTTGGTAGAATTAATGTCGCACGACACGGACTATTGGGGCCAAGCGCCGCCATTTTAAACCACATTCATTCCACCAGAACATTATTCCCATTCTTAACCACATTCAAGAGTGACATTAATGCAACCAAAACACTAAAAAAATCCGACTTGCCCGCTGTATCACGGAAACATCAGATGCAAGTTTTTGGTAGAATTAATGTCGCACGACACGGACTATTGGGGCCAAGCGCCGCCATTTTAAACCACATTCATTCCACCAGAACATTATTCCCATTCTTAACCACATTCAAGAGTGACATTAATGCAACCAAAACACTAAAAAAATCCGACTTGCCCGCTGTATCACGGAAACATCAGATGCAAGTTTTTGGTAGAATTAATGTCGCACGACACGGACTATTGGGGCCAAGCGCCGCCATTTTAAACCACATTCATTCCACCAGAACATTATTCCCATTCTTAACCACATTCAAGAGTGACATTAATGCAACCAAAACACTAAAAAAATCCGACTTGCCCGCTGTATCACGGAAACATCAGATGCAAGTTTTTGGTAGAATTAATGTCGCACGACACGGACTATTGGGGCCAAGCGCCGCCATTTTAAACCACATTCATCCCACCAGAACATTATTCCCATTCTTAACCACATTCAAGAGTGACATTAATGCAACCAAAACACTAAAAAAATCCGACTTGCCCGCTGTATCATGGAAACATCAGATGCAAGTTTTTGGTAGAATTAATGTCGCACGACACGGACTATCGGATAGTGACCGTAACGTCACCAACGTGCGTTACGTAAAGTTACCAATCTAATAGTGGCAGGATTACCTTTATCCTCTTAATACCCGAGCAAAATTCTTCGCGTATATTCTTAATCTTAACATACTTTTCATACAATATATGCTGAACAGTCTGCTTTGCCAATGAAATTTTTTTAAAAAAAAGTTATGCTTAATATTTGCTTAGGGACACGCCTTAAACTCTAAAAAGACACAATTTTTATGCTATAACTGCAGAAAAAAGGCCGCATCACTTATTTGTCGTTAGCAGATTATTTTAACATTGTTTTTAATGCAAAATGCTTTTTAAAATTAACTACTAGAACAACTTTTTGTTTACAAGTTTTTTTTAAAGAAAAATTAATATTTTTTTAACAACTCGAATATCATATTGACCCTCGTTTAACTTCATTTTTCATAGAAAGAAATGACTGATCCTTTTAATCAAAGGCTGAAAACTGATATTTGGTTCTTCTATCAGACCAGGTCAATTTTGGAACTTATTAACATGTTAATTGTTAGTGGAGAGTTTTTAAAATTTGTCGGGGATGCCGTGTCGCAATAGGATAAAGAATGTATGCGTAGTTTATTTTCTAGAGTGGAGATAATTAGAGATTTGGTAAAAGCATGATAAATAAGGGTAACCATAGCATAAGACTTTATCGCCATTACCGCTACTTAAGTTACCAATCCAATAGATTAAAAGACTACGAACATGCTTCAACCACATTCTAAATATATATAATGTTTGTGATTTGTTTTTCAATTCGCCAAAAAGGGAGTTACACTACAAGGTTCTTTTTAGAACTAATCAAAAAGCAAATACGTAAGGATATTAAATACCAAACCTTTAAATTTGGTCAATTATCTTCCGGTCCAAAATTTTTCTAGGGTAAGGTAGACTGACCAGTGAGTGAACATTTAGTAAATATAATTTTTAAAAAAATAAGGATTGAAAATCATTTCACTATATGGATTGGCAACACTGACTTCCTCCCATGTAGTAGGAAGCTATCTGACAAAGGTTGGTTGTCCTGATCATTATATCCTGGTGTTCATTCACTGGTTAGTCTACCCTAGAAACAATCTTTAAAAAGAATTATTCAGTAGAATTGAAAAAATGTCGCACAAGGGCTATTATCGGAGGTAATCGCAATTTAGAACCAAGGTCAAGTGACGAGCTGATACCCGAGTAGGCACCCATTGCAATTTTAGGGGCAACATCGTACGTGGCGCCGAAACTTTGTAGCATATTTAACGTGCACTTCGTCTACACTAAGTCTCTATTCGTAGGACGTTTTAGCTGCACAGACCGTTTATTGTCAGGTGTTTTTTTAGTTTTTTTTAGACGATGACCGGAACGGAATCTGGGGAATTTCGCATGTCAGGTTAGCGCCTTTCCAAATGGGCTCACCAACCGAAAAACATAAATAACGTAGCACAGCAACCGATTTATTGATTGTATTAAAAGGAATTAAGTACCAAGAGGATCAACCACATTTGAAGGTCTTGCAAAGGATCCATGAAAAAAGTTTTCAGCGGTTAATTTATAGGACATTTTGGATTAAAATGGGGCTGAGGAGCCCAGTCGGTTAGGCATTCCCCTAGCATGCGAATATAATGAATAATATATGGAGATATATGCATATGTTGTAGTAAACCAAAAATTAGATTGGGTTAAATATGATAAAATTGGCAACCCCAGAATCCGACTTTACCGCCGCCGTAGCACGGGAACATCGAATGCTGGTATAACGTTGCCAATTCAATTGATTAAAAGTTGCAATTGATTTTTGACGTTACCAATTGATTAAAAAATCAATCATGACCCGTTAAGTAATTTCAAGTAAAAATTGAATGAAAATTTATAAACATGGGAATACAGTTAATAGGTTCCTTGAATATGAAAAGCTGGCATTTTATAAACTTTATGGTCAGCTTGTGAATGGAATTTGAGTTTTTACCTCGTAAGACCCCAGCAAAATCCCACACGTATATTCTCATTATCTAAACATACTTTTCATACAAATATATGATAAAAAGTATGTTTTGCAAACAATTTAAAAAAAAACTATGTTTAATAGTTACTTAGGGACACGCCATAAACTCTAAAAATACAAAAAAAAATTGCTAAAATGCAACAAAAAATTCCGTATCACTTATTTGTTGCCAACAGATTATTTAACATTGTTTTTTAATGCAAATGCCTTTAAAATTAACTTCTAAAATAACTTTTTGAAAAGTTTGAAAATAAGCTAAAATTAATTTTGATGTCGTATTGACCCTCATTCAACTTCATTTTTTATAGAAGTAATTGACTGATACCTGTAATCAAAGGCTGAAAACTTATATTTGGATTTTCTATTGGACCAAATTGATTTCGGAATTAATTAACGTGTTAATTGTTTGTGGTTAGATTTTAAAAAATGTCCCCAAATGAGGACGTCATGTCGCAAGAAGTTATGTTTGAAGCCCGTAGCTCTTTCTTTTTCAGAAATTACGTAATCCTTATAAAATATCTATGGAAGCTATCTTTTCCACATGCTCGATTTTCTTGAAATTTTTATTATGACGTCCGACAAATAGCAGGAACTCATGTACCAAATAGGAAGATTTAGCTCTTGTCGTTCAAGCTGCAGAGTGTTTCCAGACAGACTGACCAGCGCTCCACTATTTTCATCCCATAACCCTGTAATGCTTGAAAAAAAATTTCATCCCGAAAAAATATATTTGTATCTTTAATACTCATACATTATGGGAAAATACTGGAAAAAAATTAACTGCATAGGAATTTAAATAATTTAAATTTTTAACATTTTTGCCATGTGGCAAAAACCAAGTACAAAATTCCAATTTTGATAAGAATGACTAGAAAACTACTAAATGTATTACAAAATATAACCCTCTTGAGCTACAATTATTCTTTCAAAACAATTTGTATTTAGTCTAATATGTAGTATTATACTTTGAATGCTGCCAAAGACGCAATTTCACAACAGTTAGTAACTTCACTCTTTAATTTTGGATACACTTTTACTAATGTCATTTATGAGGGTTATTAGTAACTAAAACTTTAAAATGAAATGCATGGATGAAAAAACCACAGAATTGTCGAGAGAGAGCTCTACTTTAATAGAATAAAGGGGATCATGTTACTTGTTGCCATATGGCAAGAGTATGCATTAGGTGGTTAACCGCGTCGAAAACAAAAACTCTATTTCAGATTTTCCATCCCATCAATACTTTGATCACCTTAAATTTCATATTTGGCAATTGAAAGTAAAAATATTGTTTTTAGATGTTTTGGGATGAAAATTCTGTTTTAATGAAAAACTTATTGTAAAGTTTAAACGGACTATGTATGCATATTTATTATTCAAAGAAAGGACAAACGTAAACTATTAAAGAATTTTCCATTTTTATAATTTATACTAAACCAAGTTAGATGAATTAAGGTGGCCGATCACCTTTGTCAGCGAGTTTCTGAAAATTATATTCCAAACATGACGTTAAACGATTTTATTATTAGTTATGAATATAAAAATAGTTTTAAGAAAGTAAATCATAAAAAAAATTCAGTATTTGTTTAAAATTGTAGTCAAATATTCTTCAAAAATCACGTTTACGAAAAAAACATGATATCTATACAAATTTTTAATTTTTTTTACATCGTGTAAATTTGAATATGCTTAACAAATATTAATATAGGTCATGAACTAAAATCATTAAGGTATCAGTGTCCATAGTTATTTATAGGCAAAAGTTTGTAGTATTATATCGAAAACACATAGAAATAAGATAGTAACAAGCATATAAATAGTTTTAAAATATCCAGTTCTTTATAGTTTTACGCCGATTCTAATTCGAAACCTTTTTCATACCGTTATAAACCTACTGTAAAAATTTGGAAACAATTGATATTAAAGAACTTCAGTTTTTTTATGTTTTGCGTAAACTGAAAAGCTTAGAAATTCTATTTTGGAAAATATGCAAAAACAAATAAAAACAGTACTAGAAAAGTCCCAAAAAGTTTCATAGAAAAATGTATTGAATATACTTTTAAAATATAGGGGAGAGTGTTGTACCTTGGGACACTGACAATTTCTAAGAATCTATTGGCAATATTCATACATTGTTTATATCTAATAGTAGCCTTAACCAACAGACATCATCATAATAAAATTTAACACTAGCATCATTGAATTGATGAATTGGTGACAAAAAAAAATATTTCATTACCCCAAAGTAAATATTTTTCCCATTCTAATATAATTTTTTACCTTTGTACTTTTACAAAAAGTCAACAGCATTTTATTTTCTTCATAAAAGAGAAGGTTTTAAAATATTTTGGTTATGAGAAAATAATGATAATGCATTTAGATTGGCCATTATCATGCTTTTTTTTAACCATGTAGTGTATTGTACCTTGGGAATGTACCGTATAATGTTAAATAATTTGGACTTGCAATTTTGCTGTATTTAAATTATTCTTGAATTTTGAAGTTATATTTGTGTATTTCCTTGAAAAAAAAATAAAGTTTGTTTCCTGACGCAAATTAGTTCAAGTGTATGACTATTGACTGAATTATTAAGTGTGTCCCAAGGTACAACATCATATTGTACCTTGGGACAGTTTATCCTCTCTACTTTAAATGAGTGGCAATTTTTTAATATCAAGCTGCCAGAATTTTAAAAAATATATTATAGAGGGATATATTGGTGTGTTGAAATGCTGCTTTTAAATTTTTATTTTGACTATAATTATCGAAGAAAAAAATTAAAATGTAAAAATTGTCCCAAGGTACAACACTCTCTCCTACGCTTTTTTTATAGGCCATTTAAAAAATACAATTTGCTGGGTATATAGGATTTTTGTTGAAAAAAGGTGATCGGATACCTTAAGGGAAAATGTACGTTTTAAAGCAAGGGAAGTACAAACATACATACTAGAAATTATATTGTAAACATTGAAGTTATTTGATTATGACTATTATTAATATTAATGCATATTAAATACAGACACGTTAGAGATATTATATCCCAATATTTAGACAAAAAAAGTTCTTTCCGTGATTAGAAACTTGTATCTACAATCTGCCCCTATGATTACCTTCCAAAATGGTAACATTCAATTACGGTACTCACTTGGCATCAAATATGTATATTTTTACCAAGTTAAAGGGAATTGAGCAATTTAATGCGTTACGAGTATCGTAGTTTTACAGTATCAAGACTTCGCAATATCGTTGTTTCATAATGTTGCCAATAGATAGCAGTACAAAACAATATTGCTTATTTTGGTGCTGCCATCTAGGTTTGTAATATTAATTCATTTGCCTACCCGACAATTTAAGAGGGGGTTAGTTGTTTAGTATTTACTATTTTCTGTTAGTTGTTTGTATTTTCAAAGTTAGTTGTTTAATACAATATAGCAAATTAATGTACACATTAGAACTACACGAGGGCTAGTGGCGACGGGCGTCGTAATTTAGAACCACAGTCAAGTGACGAGCCGACACCCGAGTAGAAGGAAAGATTTGGTAAAAGCATAAGATTGGCAACCATAGCATCCGACTTGACCGCCGTATCACGAGAACATCGAATGCTGGAGGCATTACCAATTCAATTAATCAAAATTGCAATTGATTTGTGACGTTAATAATTGATTAAAAGGTTACTCAATCAACTTATGTCCTAAATTTGCTTTCTTTGACAGAGGGTAATACTAAAAAATGTTTCAACCAACTGAAAATAATTTTTATTAGTAATTTAAGTTTTATAAGTTAAAATTTTAAGTTAACCCTGCAAAAATGTATTTGTATTTTTAATACTCATACATTATGGGGAAAATACTGAAAAAAATTAACTGCATTTTAATTTAAATAATTTCAATTTAAAAAAAATTTGACGTATGGTAAAAACTAACTACAAAATTCCAATTTTATTAAGAATGACTAGAAAACTACTAAATATAGCTTAAAATAACCCTTTTGAACTATAATTATTTTTTCAACACAATGTATTTGTATTTAGTACTAATATCATACATTGAATGCTGCCCAAGATGTTATTTCACAACAGTTAATATCTTTAATTTTGTTGCTCTTTAATTACTAATACAGTTTTACTATTGTCGTGAGGGTTATTAGTAACTAAAACTTCAAAATGGAATGGAATAGATGAAAAAACACAGTTTAGTCGAGAGGGAGCTCTACTTTAATAGAATTAAGTGGATTATGCTACTTGTTGCCATATGGCAACAGTAGGCATTAGAGGGTTAAAAGTTTTAAGCTTAACAGTTTTTGCAGCATCAATTAATTTTTTAAACCATAAATTTTTTAAATTTTATTAAATCTGAATATAAGAAATATTGACGAGTCATGAAACCATTTGCTACACAAATCTAGCTTTGAAAATTAAAATTATAAATAGCTAGTTGAAAATTTAAATCCCATCAGAGAAAAAAAGTTGGCACTTTTTCAAGACATCCGAGGGATAATATTTAAACTCTTCGTTCAAGAGGTCCATATACGTTAACCTTTATAAAATTCACTTCACAATTTTTCTTAGTACTAATTTTTCTATTATAAACTGAAACATTCGGAATTTTTCAAAAAACCCGATAGAAATTAAGACCTGGTTAATTAATAGTATAAAACAAAAGGTCCAAGAGGATCATGTAGATTTCGGAAGTCTTTAAAAAAAAGCTTCAGTAGCAAATTTGGAAGATACTTTTGATTAAAAAAATTAGAATAGAATATAAACCAGAATAGACAATTTGCTCATAGCACAAAGATATGTATTTTTACCACTCAATACTGCAAATTACACTAAATTGAATGGCCTCAAAAATATTAAACCTTAACATTTTCCCTAATTGCTTGCAAACCATGCTTTTACATATATAATACCGGTAGAAAGGAAGACCTGGTTTATTAATAGTATAAAAAATTAATTAACAAGAAGATCAGATTTCAAAAGGTATATATATTTATGTAAAGAATCTAAAAAAATATATTCATTTAAAGATTATATAGGCAGGATAGTTATGGGGAGTAAAGATATTTAGAGATTTGGTGAAAGCATAAGATTGGTAACATTGCCAATCCATTTGATTAAAAGTTGCAATTAATTTGTAACGTTATCCATTTATTAAAAGGTCAATCAACTTAAATTATTTGTAGAAAAAAAATTACACAAGTTTTTAATTTGATAATTTAATACACATTTTTACGTCCGGACACCGTATCCGACAGTTTTTATCGCACCATATTTATTTTTTAAAACCTAATCATTTTTTTTTAATTTTAGGAAATTTGAAAAGGAGAAGTATTGATGAATATTTTTAAAATAGGATTAACTGCGCACAAATCCAACTTTGAAATTCAAAATAATTATAATTAGCGATTTAAAAATATAAGTATCCCAAAGTGAAAAATGTTATAATTTTTCCAAATATTTTATCCCTCAAAGGGCTAATATATGAATCTAATTGCTCCAGAGGTATACATACATGAACCTTTGTAAAATTCTTTTCACAACTTCATTTGACAGAATTTCTCAGTATATTAGGTTGGGTTTTAATTATCGTCGTACTAGGGCTAAGGGAGGACTATTGGCGACGGGGTCGCATTTTAGAACCACAGTCACGTGACGAACCGAATAGGCTCCCAACTCAACCGTTAAGGAAGACACCAAATGCTGATTACGGGTAACAATCCAATGGTGGTAGACACAACCAAAATGTTTCAATCATATTCTAAAATATATTAACCTCTTCCACTCTCGAAAAAAAATTGTATTTGATTAGATTGTCACTCTTATACAACTTATATCCGAAAGTTTCTGTAGCTCGTGTCCTAATTTTCCATGGCAGAGATACCCACTTACAAAAACATACGAGTCGAGTTAAATTAAAGTGGCACTAGAGCGACACAAGGGTTATTGACGTCGTGGTTTCCAACCACAGTCTATTGACAAGCCAAACCGTGCCTCCTTAACCCTCAAATTCCACTAAATTGAAGGGCCTCTCAAATATTAAACCTTAATTTTTTCCCAAATTACCTGCTTCTAAATATACAATTGTTTTAAAAAAATGTGTATATAGAGACTATATGTGCAGGATAATTTAGGGAGTGAAGATAATTAGAGATTTGGTAAAAGCATGATAAGATTGGCAACCCTAGCATGCGACTTAGCCGCTGTAACACGGGAACATCGAATGCCGGGAGCGTTCAGATTTGGTAAAACTATGATAAGATCGGCAAACCTGGCATACGACTTAGCCGCTGTAACACGGGAACATCGAATGCCGGGAGCGTTCAGATTTGGTAAAACTATGATAAGATCGGCAAACCTGGCATACGACTTAGCCGCTGTAACACGGGAACATCGAATGCCGGGAGCGTTCAGATTTGGTAAAACTATGATAAGATCGGCAAACCTGGCATACGACTTAGCCGCTGTAACACGGGAACATCGAATGCCGGGAGCGTTCAGATTTGGTAAAACTATGATAAGATCGGCAAACCTGGCATACGACTTAGCCGCTGTAACACGGGAACATCGAATGCCGGGAGCGTTCAGATTTGGTAAAACTATGATAAGATCGGCAAACCTGGCATACGACTTAGCCGCTGTAACACGGGAACATCGAATGCCGGGAGCGTTCAGATTTGGTAAAACTATGATAAGATCGGCAAACCTGGCATACGACTTAGCCGCTGTAACACGGGAACATCGAATGCCGGGAGCGTTCAGATTTGGTAAAACTATGATAAGATCGGCAAACCTGGCATACGACTTAGCCGCTGTAACACGGGAACATCGAATGCCGGGAGCGTTCAGATTTGGTAAAACTATGATAAGATCGGCAAACCTGGCATACGACTTAGCCGCTGTAACACGGGAACATCGAATGCCGGGAGCGTTCAGATTTGGTAAAACTATGATAAGATCGGCAAACCTTGCATACGACTTAGCCGCTGTAACACGGGAACATCGAATGCTGAGAGCGTTGTCGATCCAATAGTAGTTAGTAGACGCAACCAACATGCTTTAACCACATTGTAAAGTATATTAATTTTTCGTTAACTCGACACACGGGGTGCTTTATTCCCCAAAGATCTTTTCAGAACTAATATCCTCATGTATCTTATTTTTACTAAAATGCCAAACCCTTGAATTTGATTAGAAAGTCCAATTAACTTATGTCCCAAATTTGTCTATGGCAGATACCAGCTTTAAAAAAAAACTTTTATTCATGGTGAATTAGCGCGGTCTTAGAGCTACACGAGGGCTATTGACATATTTTAGAACCACCGTCAAGTGATGAGACGACACCTGATTGGACACCCAACGTAACTTTTAAGGGGATATAGTTCGCCGCGCAGTGACTTTGTAGCATATTTAACGTGCACTGCCTCAACATTATACGTGGATGGAGTAAGTATTACGAGTAACTATGAAGTTATGAAGTGAATTCTACAGAGGTTTACTCATGTGCCTGTGGAGTGAAGACAAGAGATTCGGTTGAAAAATGTTAAAGGGGTTCAGTTCCCCAAAATAAAATTAAAACCCCAATTATTGGCTTAAAATACTATTACAACCTTTATTAATAATGTCACAAAGTATCAAGACGATTGGAAAAAAAGTATCAAGAAATTGGCAACTAAGGATTCGATAATGTTATTCCTATCAAATATTACGAGGAAGCAAAAATCCTTCGTAAATAAATGGGTTAACAATAAAACTTTAAACGCGTTTTTCTCAGAACTTGATTTTTTTAACTTCGATATACCCTTTCTCAAAAACTATGCTATGTTTTCTCGTAAACTTTTTTTTTATATGATGTAATACATAGTATAGATTAATCTGAGTTTATAAATTTTAATAAAAATAAAGTGAAAAAATTTTATAGAGCAAAAAAGTGAAAAATTTCATGATTTTTTGGGTGCTTTAAAACTTATTTTATTTAAAAAAAATCTAATAGTTATTTTTAAAAAAAAACCTTTAACGTCAGATTAATATACAAGGTTGGTATAACACACACCGAAAATTTTAAGATGATCTGATCAGTAGTTATTGTGAAAAGGTACATTGCAATTCTCCAATTTAACATTACCGATAGACAACATACCGCGCGAACCCCCTTAAGATTGGTAACCTTAGCATACGACTTCACCACTGTACCACGGAAACATCGAATGCTGGTAATGTTTTCAATCTAATAGGGGTAGGCACAATCAACATACTTCAAATCTATTTTAAATACTTTAATCGTTATTTAACTTTTAATACTTTAACAGTTAATACGCACACGAGAGTGTTTTACACCAAGGATTATTTCTGACGAAAAATTTGTTATATGATAAATTGTCATTTTGAATTAAAGAAGTTAGTTTTATAAAAAAAAATGTTTTGAGTATTTACATAACTCGCAGGTGGGTGGAGATTGTTGGAAAAATATAGCCCATTTTGTAAATTAAGCGAGTTGCTGGTTCTTACAGATAGGGTGATGGACTTATAAGTATACTGTTAAGCCTATATTAAAGTATATATATTATGTTTTAATTTATGCTTCAGTTACTAAAAACTGTAAAATGAAGCTGTGAAGTGAACTTTACAGAGGTCCTAGAATATGCCTGTGGAGTGAAAAGGAGAATAGAGAAATTTTCTATTATAAACCAGAATGATCTAGCTTTCCAAAAATACTGTTCAAAAAGCAGCTGTTTTTTTAAAGTATATAAAAAAAATGACGCATCCAGAGGGTCAAACAGATTTTTAGAGGACTTGCACACAAAAAATTCAGCAGTTGATTTACCAGACTTTTTGGATTTAAACAAACTTTAGAATAGACTATTAATCACAAAAAAATGTCAGAGCTTATTTATTCATAACACATCAAAAATGCGCATTTTGATATTTCAATACCTCAAATTCCACTAAATTGACCTAACCCACTGCAACTGTTAATTGCCAATTTGTTATCAAACTTACTTGTAAACATACTTATAAATTACCTTTTTTTATATGTTTATATAAAGAATATATGTGTATGATTGTTTATTGAAGAGGATAATAGATTGTGTTAAAGCAGGAGAAGATTGGCAACCAGTGCACTGACTTATCCGCCGTAACACGGAAACATCGAATGCTGGTAACATTACCAATCCAATAATGGCATAGTTGAAACGAAAGTGTTTCAACCATATTACCTAAGTATATAAAGGGGGAATGGGCTCGCTGGATCTCTGGTCTCTGAAACAAAGTGCATAAGTGTTAATATAATATAGAAAAAATATTTTCTCTGTCACATTTCACCGGCTGCATTGGATGTTTTTACAAGCGGATTTTTTTATGTGGAAAATGTAGCTGACTTGCTGGCCCCGACAATCCCACTTTTTGAAATTGGTTCGAATTTTTTTAAAAACTTTTAATAAATAATTTTACAAAAAGTATTTGAAGCAATTTAAAAAAAGTGGGATTATAGAGACCTGTAAGTTATTTACATTTATTGAAAAAAAAGTTTGTAAAAATATTCTATACAACCGGAGAAATGTGGCAGAGAAAATATTTTTTCCCCATTTGATTATTACTGAGGCACTTGAGTTGGGAGACCCCATTTCCCCTTAAAGCATGATAAGATTGGCAACCATAGCACTGACTTAACCGCCGTAACACGGAAACATCGAATGCTGGTGGCATCACCAATCCAATAATGGTAGATGAAACCAAAATGTTTCAAACATATTCCATAAGTATATTAACCTCTTCACACCCGAGAAGAAATCCTATGAATATATTCTTTATATAAACATATTTTGCAAATAACTATGTATTTCGAAGTATTTTTCGCATGATATTTTGGGGGGAAAATGCGTTCAACATTTGCTGAGGGTCAGGTTAATTTAGTGGAATTATAGGTTTAAAAACATAACTTTTTTGCGCTATAAATAAACAAGCTCTGCCTGTTTTTTTTGTGATTAGTAGACCATTTTATTTTTTATTTTAATTAAATTAATCCCGTTGAACAAACCTTTCCAAACCCTCCGAAATCCGCATGATCCTCTCGGTATGTCATTTTTCAATCCAAGTTTTAAATTTGCTGCTTCAGTATTGGTATTTTTAGAAAGCTTTAACAGTCTAGTTTATGATTTTAATACCCAAGCAAAATCCTACACGTATTTTCTTAAAATATAAACATACTTTTCATACAAATATATACGAAAAAGTATTTTTGCAAAGTAATTTTTTAAAAAATTATGTTTAATAGTTAATGAGATACATGCCTTAGGCTCTAAAAATACACATTTTTGTGCTATAAATGCAAAAAGAAAGGCTGTATCACTTATTTGTAGTCAACTTATTATTTTAACATTTTTAATGCAAAATGCCTTTAAAATGAACTACTAAAATAACTTTTTAAAGTTTGAAAAAAAAATCAAAATAATTTTTTTAAGAACTCTAATATCGTATTGACCCTCGTTCAACGTTTATAGAAATAAATGACTGATACCTGTAAGCAAAGGCTGAAAACCGATATTTAGAGCTTCTTCTATCGGACCAGGTCAATTTTGGAACTAATTAACATGTTAACTGTTTATGGGGCGGTTTTAAAAAAAGTCCCAAGTTGGGACGCCAAGTCGCAAGAAGTTAACATGCATTCCCTTTATATGAGATGCATCTAAAGCAAATTATAATTTATTGAAATATGTTGAACAACATTAAAACACTTGTGCTATGTCCGTGTTTTTACAATTAAACCACCAAATATTATAAGCTGCTTAAAGTTTCTAATATAAAAAAATATCGAATACTGGTAACTTTACCAATCCAATAGTGCTACGCAACCAACATGCTTCTACCATATTCTAAATATATTAACGTTTCGTTTATAAGAATTATCAAATTTAGTGGTGTAAGTTGTAGTAGTAAATAGACAACGGTTCTGCTAACTAATTTCAAAATATTTATTTTTTAATTTTAGAGAATTTTCAGAAATATATTTTCCCCTTTAACTATCGGATAATTTAAGAAAACTCATAAAAATGCCTGTTTTCGTAATCGCCGAAAATGTTTGAAAAATATGCATACGAAAAATGTATGTTCCTTTCTTTCCATTTGTTTGACATAAAATTTTTAATGAATTAAATTTTAAGGAAAAGCTAACATTCAAATTCAATTGGTTTTTAAATATGCATGCAATTGCCATATGGCAATTTTTTATGCATACTGTTGCTATATGGCAACAACATAATCCACTTTATTCTATTAAAGTAGAGCTTCCTCTCAACAAATCTGTGTTTTTCATTTATTACATTCCATTTTGAAGTTTTAGTTACTAATAACCCTCAAAGATGACAGTAGTAAAAGTGCATTCAAAATTAAAGTTATTGATTGTTGTGAAATTGCGTCTTAGGCAGTATTCAAAGTGTAATAATATTAGAAATACAAATTGTGTTGCAAAAATAATTATAGTTTAAGAGGGTTATTTTAAAATATATTTAGTAGCTTCTAGTCATTCTTAACAAAATTGGAATTTTGTAGTTAGTTTTTGCTACATGGCAAAAATTTAAATTACTTAAATTCCAATGCAGTTAGTTTTTTTTCAGTAATTTTCCCATAATGTATGAGTATTAAAGATAAATATTTTTTCTGGATGAAAAAGAAATTCATACATTACAGGGTTAATCTTATTGGCGCGTTACTGCTGAACATTACAATCCGGAAAATATCACGCGAGTGAGGAATGGAGAGTAAAAACTCACCACGTCATTTTTACGTTAGAGAGAAAGAGATAATAAACCTTATAGTAGTACCAAATTTAGCTTTCAAATCACCAAAATTAGCTTTCAAACTACGTTCATATTGGGTAGACTGATCAGTGAGTGAACAGGCCCCAGTGAATGAACATTTAGTAAATATAATTTTAAAAAAAATAAGGATTGAAAATCCTTCCACTACATGGATTGGCAACACTGACTTCCTCCCATGTAGTAGGAAGCTATCTGACAATAGTTGGTTGTCCTGGTCATTGTATCCTGGTGTTCATTCACTGGCGAACGTGATGTCTTAAACGTTCATTCACTGGTTAGTCTACCCTAGTTAACCTTCTCAATCTTTTAAGACCCGAGCAAAATCCAAAACGTATATTCTTATAATCTAAACTTACTTTTCATACAAATATATGCTAAAAAGTATGTTTTGCAAAGAAATTCTTAAAAATATATGTGTTTAATAGTTACTGAGAGACACGCCTTAAACTCTAAAAATACACATTTTTTGTGCTATAAATGCAACAAAAAAGGCCGTATCACTTATTTGTAGTTTAACAGATTATTTTAACATTGTTTTTAATACAAAATGCCTTGAAAATTAACTACTAAAAGAACTTTTTGAAAAGTTTGAAAATAAAAAAAAAATTAAGAACTAATATAGTATTGACCCTCGATCAACTTCATTTTTTATAGGAATAAATGACTGATACCTGTAATCAAAGGCTGAAAGTTGATATTTGGATCTTCTATCGGACCAGGTCAATTTCGGAGCTAATTAACGCGTTAATTGTTTGTGGGGAGGTTTTAAAATATGTCCCCAAATGGAGACGCCAGGTTGCAAGAAGTTATAGTAGCTCCAACCACCCAAAATTAGCCTTCATAATGCGTTTATAAAGTTAACCTTCGTAAGGTACAAGAAAATTCATCGATGTGTAAACAATGTTTCCACTGCATTACATTGAATTTACAGATTGGTAATTATTTTAATATTTTGTCTTTTTATTTTGCCTTTAAGAGGGCTCACCAGTACTTATAATTATGTATGTATAAATAATGAATGTATAAATTCATTAAATTATATCTATTTAATAATTCATTTGTACATTAAAAAATGCACCTCCCCCCCCCCCCCTTAATTTTTTTATTAAAAAAACCATGCACAAATTGAAAAAAGGTGGCATAAATAATAAATAACTAATAAGTGAAAATTGCTAATAAACAGTTTGCGTTAACCTTAAATGATCAAATGTAAAGAACTAATAATTATTAATATAATTGTAACGTTTTTAACAGTATTTACGAAAAAAAATTCTAAATCCTTTCAGTCCCAATGACAAATTGGCATTATCATTTCAGAATTTTTTGATTGTCTATAACCATTTGTGATATCATACAGCACATTATTCTTCCAACTTTTTTCTATTAGAAAATATTTTTTATTAATCCAAATAGATGTCAGCCCTATTTTTTTTTTAAATTATGATCAGAAACATTATGCCAAATGGCATCACTGGGACTAAAAGGGTTAAGGGATAAGCATATTCCTAATTGTGTAAACTTGTTTCCACTGCATGACATTGAATTTACATTTTCGGCTTGATAATTATTTTTATTTTTTTTTCACATTTTTATTTTGTAGTAAATGGCTTTAAAAGGCTCACTAATACTTATAATTTAATGAATTTATAAATTCATTAAATTATGTCTATTGAGTAATTCATTCATTTATACATTAACAAATTTATCCCCTCCCCCTTTAATTTTTATATTAAAAATCCATCCATGCACAAATTTAAACAGGTGGCACAAATAATCATAAATAAATAGTAACTGAAAATTACTAACAAACAGTTTGCATTAATCTTAAGTAATCAAATGTAAAGAACTAATAATAATTGTAACGCCATTTTAACGTTTTTAACAGTATTTACGAAATTTGTTCTTAACCCTTTCAGTCCCAATGACAATTTGGTATTATCATTTTAGATTTTTTCCAGATCGTCTATAGCCATTTGTGATATCAAAAAGCACATCATTCGATTCTTCGAACTTTCTTCTATTAGAAAATATTTTTTATTAATCCCAATAGATGTCAGCCCTATTTTTTTAAAATTATGATCAGAGACATGATGCCAAATGGCATCACTGGGACTGAAAGGGTTAAGGGATAAGTAAATTCCTCCATGTGTAAACTTGTTTCCCCTGCATTACATTGAATTTACATTTCCAGCTCGAAAATTATTTTAATATTTTTTAATATTTTTATTTTGCAGTAAATGGCTTTAAGAGGGTCACTAATACTTATAATTTAATGATTTTATAAATTCATTTTATTACATCTATTTAATAAATTATATTTATTTATGCATTAAAAAATGTACCCCCCCCCCATATTTTTAACCCCCCATGCGCAAGTTTAAACAGGTGGAATAAATAATAAATAACTTAAAATTACTAATAAATTTTGCATTATCCTTGAGTAATCAAATGTGAAAGAAGTAATAATAATTGTAATGCAATTTTAACGTTTTTAACAGAGTATTTACAAAAATTTTCTTAAAACTAACTTTTTTTTTATTTCCCTCGTTTTTAAGGACTGTAAAAGAAAAGCGGGATATTCTGTTCGCAGGACATAAACTAAAAATTGTAAAAAACATGACGTCAAGTCACATTAGTGTTTCATTAAAATAAAGCTAATGAATAAATAATTCTATCCAGTTTTCACCCCATCAAATTCATAGAAGTTAAAAAAAATCTAAAACGACATTTTATTTTGTACTAGTTATAGAATATATTTTATATTGTAGTTACTGTATAGTTAGAAGCATATCTTTATAAGAGTTTCCGACGTTTGTTTTTACTCAAAATTAATTTTAAAAAAACCGAGTTAAATTCAAGATATAAAATATAATAAATGTTTAAAAATTGCCATTTTAATTAGCAGTTTGATTAAATATCTCTTTACTTTAATTATCTGATACGAAATGTAAGTTAATGAAAGTATTCTGGGGTCGAAAAGCCGAAAATGGAATTTTGTTTTATTATACGCCTTTTGGAGGGTTCTGATTCTCAAAAAGTTGCTTTTTAACATAGGTTCCTCTCTATCTAAACCCTCTTTACAGCTCTAACTAAACGAGCTCAATTCAAATTTGGTGCAAAAGTTCCTAGTATTTGTATATCTTCATAAGGCTTTCGATAAAATCGTAAATGCGCGAAATGTAGGTGCCATAGAACTTTTTTGGTTTTAAAGTTAATGAGATTGCCTTATTGGGTACATTATTTGGGCAAAAGTGTATTGATTTATTGAGTGCTAATTGAAATAAGTGCAGCAGGAGTCAAAAGGTTTCAGCTCAAAATCTATAATAATTATATATTTGTTATAATTGCGTGAAAAAAGTCCGACTTTTACATTATAATTTCAATATCAGACGTGTGCAAAAAGTTAGACTTTTAGAAACAGTGAAAAAAAATACTTTTTTTTTCAATCTTTTCATAAGATGCCAACATTTCAAGTTAAATTTCTATTTCATAATATTCATAAAATGCAGAGATTTACCGATCTGCTTTTATTTAAAGATATTAATGAGAGTGAAATATTTTTGGACCAATGCTATTTTTTTTTCACACAATTATAAAAAATAGTGTTTGCATCGCTTGGGAAAAGTAAACTCTTTAAAACACGTATCATTATTTCACTAGATTTAGAAATATTACTTTTCACACTTGTTCCATAAATGACAATTGTTGCTTGTACAACATACTTTTACCTTGAATGTTAAATCGCAGTAATCATTAAATTGTGGGTGAATTAACGTATCACTAGAGATACATCGCCATCACTTATCGCATGAAAAAAAAGTCAGATTATCGTGTCCGTCATCATTGAACTAAAAATGAATTGAATCTTTACTTTTAACAACCTAAATATAAATATAACGTAATTAAAGTATTGCAATGGGGTCCGAAATCCGAAATGGGATTTTTGCTTTCTTTGTTAATTTTTCGGATTGTTCCGATTCTCATAAAGTGGTATTTGATAGTTTTTAGGTATTTTCAATGTCCATCCGTCCGTATGTCACCACTTTACAGTGCGAACGAAAAGACTTCGTACACAAGTTTCCAGTATCTATCGGACTTAATTGAAAGTCGTTTAATGTCAAACCCCCCCTTATTATATTTATCGTTTATAATTTTGAGTATCAAACATTTAATCATATTCATTATTCAAATACTTTCATTTACTAAACGGTATAGAACACCAGAAGCATAGTGTGGATTGGTGACCAAAGCATTCGACCCTAGCATTCGACCCTACTGCTGTGCCACGGAAACAACGAATGCAGATATAGACACCAGTCCCATCAAATTTTTTACATAAAAAATACACACCATAACAGTTTAAAAAGTTTGAAAGAAATGTAGGGGTTAGATGAATTTTACTAGTTAAGACTTAATTACTGTTTAAAGTAGTAATTTACTCTTCATTTGATTTGAAAGTTTTTAATTTATTGTTTTAATTTTAAAGATATGGGATTTTCCATTATATCACTATTTAATTTACTATCTATGGAGTTCCAAAAGCTTTTGCGCTTTTTACACTTTTTGGAGGATGCCGAAAACTAATTTTTGAACATTAATATACGTCGGTCTGCCATTCTGAAACCGTTGTACTGCTCGAGCAATACCAGACGGATTCCTAATTTGGTACCTAGTCCCTGTCGTAAGTCTTATACAAGGTTTTCGAGAAAATCTCGCATGCGAAAAAGGTAGCTGCCTTAGAACATTTTAGGTCTTAACGTTATTGAAATTACCTCAAAGGTAATGCATTTCTTTTGAGTTATTAAGTGGTAATGAAAGTGGTGTGGTGTTAACCTTCCCACCCATAGCTTTCACAACAGTTAAAAATACATAAGGGAATTGAGCAAGCAATTGCTTAGAATTGTAGATAAAAATTCATTCATCTTGCAACTAACCAACACTTATTAATGTATTTTTATTCAAATGATTTTTTTTAATTTGCTATTGACATGGAGATTTCCGTCAGCATGCGTTCATTTAAATTTTTAGCCCAAAACTCATTAGAAACGTGTTAAATTTTTTAAAACAAAATGGAAATATTATTCCTGTTAAGTCACAATTGAAGTAGGTAAACATATGGAGCTTGGAAACACAATTTAATTTGTCTATATCTACGAATCCTTAAAAAGAAAACATTTATCCTCAAATTCTAACAATTTCAAATTTCAGATTTTTTTAAGATTTCTCAATAAAAAATATTGCATATTGAATAACAGATATAATATTTCGACAAGATCTCTGCTCAAATTACGTTTTTAATTAAATTATTTGTGATTCATATTCTTTATAAGTGCATTTTGTAAAATATGTTTAACTTGGTGCTCGTTATTAATTTTGGTTAGGTTAGGTTTGAATTATCGTCGCACTAGAGCTACACGAGGGCTATTGGCGACGGGCGTCGTATTTTAGAACCACAGTCAAGTGACGAGCCAACACCTGAATAGGCACCCAACGCAACCGTTATTATTAATATTGGTTATTATTGTATACTTGATGTTTTTCATGTTCAAATTAATTTTCTTCTGCAAATACCAACCTTTATAAAGGGGGAACGGAGCCCTCCATTGAAACCCATGTTAAAGAGACCTTTTTTTATGTACCTTTTTCTCAGAATCTATTTGATTCAGTTTAATGAAATTTTTACAAGTTATTAAACGGATGTGTAACTATACTAAACTGGAGGCATTTAAAAAAAATTGGTTTTTAAATTATAAATTTTTAAGTGAAACTACATTTTTGACCTAAAAAAATTAATATTAAAAATAAACAAGTAAGATAGTTTTACTCAAATCTCTCCAGAGAATTTTAGAAACCACTTGAAATAAAAACAATTCTGGCTGATACTTATAGTAAATTTTGAGAAAAAGGTACATGAACATTGAAAAAGTTTTGAGATATAAGCGTTTAAAGTAAACTATATGACTGGAATTTACCTAAACAACGTTTGTTTGAAAAAAAAAATGTATTAAAAATACTTCCGATGCTCTAAACTTCCAATGTTAGATGTCGTAAAAAAAAAGCTAAGATTTCGTTATTTAAAAAACATTAAAAACATTGAACTGTCATTTTTGAAAATTTTTGGGGTTCTGGTCTTCCTAAATGCGTCATGTCCCACTACCGTAAACTATCAAAATAACTTTGATTTATAAATTACCCAAGATATTTTTCAATACAGCTTAACTTATTAGTAAATTAACAATGAAAAGAATTCTTTATAAAACAAAATTTTTCTTTTTTAGGAGATTCCAATTTTCATTTGTTTTATTTAGAATTTTTAATTAAGTAAAAATTTTAAAATATTTGTGATTAGAAAATTCGCAGTTTTATCCAAAACATTGTCATTAGTAGTAAATACTACCATGCAACAGTTATCTGTGTAAAAGCGATTTTAAGTTACTAATACAGAAATTACAAATGAAAGATCGATTTCAATTATTTTGTAATATATTTGAGGCTGAAAGAAAATCTAGACTTGGAGCAAATCTGACAATTTTCTTTTATTTAATTAGATAGGATAGTCAGAAAAAGAAATAATGAGAAATGTCAAATATTTTGTAATTATATTATAATTACTTCGCCGCAAAAAGAATTACAATGAATTGTAAAAGTTTTTACCAAGTCTAAACAGGTTACTTCTTTTAATATTCAAAAAGTGATTTGCTAGGTTTGATCTTTGAGGCTTTAGAATTTTTAGAAGAAATGAAATCAATTAAATACAATAAAACTTCGTTTCAAATTATTATCTAAAGCGAAAAAGAAAATAAGAATTAACAAGGCGTTTCGGGAATTTTGTAAACGAATTTAGTTAATGCCATTAAACTTAAAAATTAGAATTCAGAAATACATTCCAATTTAACCAGAGCTTAAATTGCATATTAAAATTTCAAATAAAACTTCATCTCATTCAATAAAATTTTCATAGCACTATTAAATTTCGTCCAAGTCTATTTTTATTTCTTTTGTTTACCAACAATCGCAATTCAATTCAAAAATACATCTAATACACCCAATTTTAAGTTCTAATAAAATAAGGTATAAATACAGTAAAAGACTTTTAAATTTAAAATGACTTACTTTTTAAAAAGACACCTTCCATGAAGAGCAAACACACGTAGAGCAGAATATTCTAAATACTATTTTACAATCAAATCCACGTTGACCTTTCTTCCACGCAACAAAAACAATCGACTACAACTCAACATCAAAATAACCGCCCTCGAAAACTATCAAGAAAATTTGCATATTGCTCAAAACAGAGCGTCTTGTCAAATTAACATAAAATTCAACCATTGGTTGTTTTCGGCGAATAAAATTAAAATTAACCGCCAGACGAGAATTTAGGTTGTTTGGTTTGCGATTGTTATTTGACATAAAATTAAATAATGGTATAAGGTTGAATTTTTAATCAAGTAGGTTTAGATTCGTATTGCATGTTGAAGGTTTTGAGTGGCAACAGAAATATTAATGAAAATAAATTCTTTCTCGGGTTTCGATTGGTGAATGATGTATGTGACAAGACCAATTGGAGTACCGATCGCAGGAAAAGCAAGAAGAAATTCGTCACCAGAAACAACCAAATTGTCACTTAGAACCACTTAACTATTTCACTGTGGGTAACTAAGGTTTTCGATGAGAGCTAAGGTTTTGATAGTGCTATTCCAATGACGTGTTACGCTGCAATAAAAATCGACGCCAGCGATTACTGTTAATACTTTAGTGAATACGCGGATTTTTGATTGCTATTTTGTGTGCAATGTCATAAGGCGCGTTTACACGAGCCATACAATCCATGGAATGCCAAACCCTCCATTTGGGGAAAAAGTGTTCGAGCAGGATTTCTAACCCAAATGATAGTCTGTGGCCGAATCCAAGGAATGAAACGTCAATAAACCCTCCTTGAATGGAGGGTTTGCGAAACCCTCCAATGAAAACTAATTCAAATTGCAGAGTTTTGTTGTGCATATTTCCTTAGTTTTGGTGCTATTTGAAAAATCTTAATATAAGGCGCGTTTACATGAGCCATCGAATTAATGGAATGCCAAAATCCCAAAAGAGGTCGAGCAGCATTTCTAACCAAAATGATAGTCTGTGACCGAATCCATAGTATGAAACGTCAAACCCTCCTTCATTGAGAGGTTTGTGAAACCCCCCAATGAACCCTACAATTACGGCTCTGTGTGGGAGAATATCCCCAAGAGGGAAAAATTGCCAAGTTTGCTCTTCAATCCATGGATTCGATGGCTCATTTAAAAGCGCCTATAGTGTTAAATTGCAAGGTTTCTTGCAACTTGCAATCCTTACAATTAAACCATAATTAGTCATTTTTCGTATTAAATAACTGTAAACGAGTTACATATTTAATAAAGTAACTATAAGTAAAACAGTTACTTTTTAAAAGGAACTTTCCATTCTCTGCCCTAAATTAATAGAAAAGCTACGTAATGTTGCTCATTATAGTGATTACATTCATATTGGGGCAGGAAAAGTGATAATATTTTTTGCCCAGATATATTTTAAAATACATTATTACAAATTATTCTGCCAGAGTTTGTTGGAGATGAAATATCGTCGCACTAGAGCTACGCGAGGGCTACTGGTGAAAGGAGTTTTTATTTACAACCACGGTCAAGTGACGAGCCGACACCTGAGCGGGCACTTAACTTTTTGGAGTGATATCTAACACAGCGTCGGGCATTTGGAGCTTATTAAACATGCACTCCCTCTACAAGGGGTATTCTCATAGCGCATTTTAGCTTCACAGACCGTTTATGGATCGGCAGTTATTTTGACACTTCCCGGACCCGAACCTGGGACCTTTTCGCATGCAAGGCGAACGCCTTGCCTTATAAACAGGGATGCCCATAGCCTTGCCTGATCATTTGCTTCAATATGACGCTGGGGAGCAAATGATGGGGTAATCATATTTGGCGCTGTATCGATCAATTGGTTATTTCGAAAAATAATGTTAATATTTATTTTCTTGGTATTTTAAGTGTTTTTAATACAATTCAGAGCAAAAAAAATAAATTTTTAATCCTAATCCTACTCGAGTTATATAAGTTACCTTTAATGACATTTTTAAATTATACAGGGTAATAACAATGTCTCTTAGGGTCCGTTCTCATGCAAGGCAAATGCTGGCTATTTGCCGGCTTTCAGGGGGGGGGGGGGGGGGGATCCCTCTCTAGGGAAATTGCGATAGCTAAAACATACCTGCCTTGAAGGTAGTAATTTTTAATTTTTTAGTTATTTAAATTTTTTTTAAAAATTATACTTTCAATTTTTAATGAAATGGGGAATGCAGCCTTGCTTGACCATTTGCTTCAATATGACGCATCCCACTTTTTTGAGAGACTAACGGACCGTCCCTGTAAACGTGAGTGACGGACGGACAGACGGACATAACCTATGTATAAAAGCTACCACTTTTTGAATTATAAACGTAGTATGGAAGCTAAATGATGCCGTTCTGCTGTCGGATTACTCCCCTACCATCCATCACGAGGTTGTAGCGAAAGGGTTTTTTAATTTCCTCGTCCGAATTCGTCCTTGGGGCTAGTCCGAGGACATCCTTATTAAAAAGAGAAGGCATCTGTGTGTGAAATGCGAGGAAGGGCCGCGCACAGGAAGACCACTCGCAGACGATTTCTATATGACAGTATAGGGTATTTCAAATGCTGATAAAGTACTGACCGCAGAGGAGAGGGTCTGATATAATATTAAGTCTAAAAAGGGCTGTGAAGCCCAGTACTACTCTTAAAACAAAAGAGTGAAATCCACACTCCTATAGGAGAAGTGCATTTTCGACACTCGAAAGGAGTGAAATTTACGTCAGACTGAATTCAACTTTCAAGGCGTATGGGACTGTGGTGGAGATTCTGTCGGAGGTTTAACAAAACAAAAGAGTGAAATCCACTCCTAAAGGGGAAGTGCATTTTCGACACTGGAAAGGAGGGAAAATTAACTCAGGCTTAGTTAAAATCGATCGTTTGTTTTAAGAGTGTAGGTGAAGCGGTTGCCTTGGATTACGAAAGGTCCCAGGTTTGGACCCGAGTATTGTTAAAATAACTGTCTATAAACGGTATGTGCAGCATAAATGTCACACAAATAATATACCGTGTAGAGGGAGCGCACAAAAAATTCCACAGTTCCGATGCTGCATACGTTATAGTCCCTTAAATTACATTGGTTGCCTAGTTCATTGTTAGCTCGTCACTTGACAGTGGTTCTAAATGATGGCGCAGTCACCAATAACTCTCGTGTAGCTCTAGTATGGAGGCTCAGTGGCTTAGTGGTAGTGCTTCGCATTGCTGCGCCTCAGGTTCAGGGGTCGAATTCCGGATTGGGCGAAGTTGACTCAGCCTTTCATCTCTTAGGTAGGTCGATAAAATTAGTACCAAGAAAGCTTGGGAACTAAACCCTGGGGGTTCCACGTGAGGCTGCCCACCTTACTGGGACATATGCCTAGCACCCCAGAGCCCTTGGTCATGTAAGCTGGAATGGGCACGGCAGGCCTTGGCCCACTAATGGGCTGTTGCGGCAGGGAGTTGAGTTTTTTTAGCTCTAGTATGACCAAAAATCAACTTAACTCGACTCGAGCAGACTATTCATTGCTTGAGGCTATTCATGTTCTCACTTTCGAGAATAATTGCAAAAAAATAAGTGCTTAGTTACAGCATTTTTCAGAGCAGTAGATAGACATCATCGAATACCCATGAGTAGTAATGAAAGAAAAAGGAATTTTTAACACCGAATCCAACGACGACTGTGCCCCCGAAGGCCGAGGGGTGTAAGCGACGAGCCTCTCACCTAGAAGGTTCTTGGTTCTGTCTTTGTCCTAGCCATACTAGAGATGTATTCGTGCGCGTGCCCCCCCTGTGGAAAAAAATCCTCTAAAAATCGCCGGGGTGCCCGAGCCTTGCTATATACGAGCTCGTTAAATCTGTGGAGTCGAGAGTCCCGACGGCGTTAGCGTACGATGTCACTCGAAGTTCCGTTGGGTGCTAGCTCAGGTGTCGACCTCTTACACTTGACCAGGGTTCTAAATTACGAGGCGAAATCTGGCCGTGTTAAAACTCTTTAAGGAGGCTAGAACTATGCAGCCAGAAAACGATTACATTACGACGACTGAGTGGCTCTAACCAGACTTTGTTTAGGAATTCCAGCCGCGAGCTGTATGTGGTTTGAAACGGCAATGGAATTTCATTCAATTATTAAATTCCTTTTGCGGTACTATTTTGCACTTCCTTATTTACAATCACAGTATAATGATAGTTAAAAATTTAATTGTAATTTTATCTTCTCTGTATATAAAGCGAATTTTTTGTATGTTTGTTTGGTTCAGAAACGCGAACGAAGTCAAAAAAAAATTGCACTAAGAGATATTTACGTTTCGCGATCACTATCGAAGAGTTTTTGAAATTCTCACTTCACAATTTTCAAGATAAGTTGGCAGATCTGTACTCATTAAAGATAAGTTTAAGCGGTTTTCCGACAAAACCTATTCGGCATAAGGAGATACAAATGGTGGCATTTCTTTTATGGTGATATTTAAGCAATTATGTGCATTAATTATGTTTTTTATCAAAAATGTTCAAGATCTTACATAATTATAATTAGATATGAGACCTGATCTGGGAGAATCGTGTAACGAAATTTTAATATTTTTTTTAATTTTTTCCCCTGCTGCTACAAAACCTAAAGAAGTTATTGCCCTTAGACAAGTATTATACTAAACTTGATCATGTATCTTTATAACACTTATGATAGAGACATATCATAGGCTGTAAGGAGCCTAGTGATCAGGATCTCGGACTCGAGATCGGAAGGTTTAGAGTTCGAGACCCGGTGCCACTGAAGACTTACCGAGTATAGTATATGCGGAGTACGTGCTCGTAAAATCTGTTTGGTCCGAAAGTCCTGTGGTCGATCATTGCGCAGTTCACCATGGGTACAGGTTCCTGGAGAAAATATCCCTCCCCTTCAGGGACATGTCTAAATTGTGGAGGTGGCACAGATGGCAACATCTGTCATATGTGTTTGTGTGTGTCTTGGGTTGTCCTACTTGACGATGGTTTATAAGCGGGTCCTTGCGACCAAGCACACAAGCCTGAACATATATGTCAACCAACCAACTACCCAACGACATATTATCATGAAGGGAAATCCTTCGCTAATTTGTCTGCAAACTTTGCGGGGGCAAATTAATGAATGGACTTTTGAGAACAAGTGAAATGGTGACCTAAAGAGAACAGGAAACACAGTGGCATGGATAATCACAATTTGAAAGGAAATTCGCAATTTTACCAAAGGGTACTTTGTTTTAAATCTCTGGACTACAAAATGAAGATTTATTGTGCGCATTTTCTCCTTTTGAAAGTAAATACTTAAGGTAGGCGAATACCCGAAATTCCCCAAAATTCTAAAATTTTTACTATTACTTTAATCTTTTCCAACTTTGGCATAGTGATTTCAAATATAATGAATAATACTATTTGGGCATTTTTTAAATTTAAATATAATTTATTTATTTTAAACAGTGTTTTTCTACTAAAAACAGAGGTTTCCGCTAACAAGTCTACCACATTGAATTTTCATCCTACAAACATTAATTATGTGTTAAATTCTTCGTTTTGAACTGATGCATGCAATGACCCTCTAGAGTTACATACAAATTACAAGAAAAGAAGTTATTAAGAAAAATGTTATAAATTAACAAAAAAAAAGATTTTTTCGATTAACTTACACTTGGACATTAAAAAAAAAAACTTAGATGTATTTACACCAGATGTTAGAGGTTCATGGCAGATATATATTAAAATAGCATCTGTAAAAAATTTCAGGTAAATTAATGTAAAACTTTTTATGCTAAAAGTGTTAGCCTAAACTCCTTTTTTTAGTTGAAAAACACCGTTTAAAATAAATCAATTATATTTAAATAAAAAAAAAATTGCCCCAAAAGCATTGTTCATTATATTTGAAATCACTATGCCAAATTTGGAAAAGATTAAAGTAATAGTAAAGATTTTAGAATTTTGGGTACTCGCCTACCTTAAGGCATTCGAATCATTTTATTCAACTATACTTTTTTTCTTTCAATTACCTTATGTGGAATAAGAGGTAATGAAAGTATTGTGGAGGAATCGAAATTATCTGAAATGGAGATTTTGTTTTTCTACGTATTTTGGAGGGTGCTGATTCAGAATAAGTGGTTTTTGGACATTGGGCCGTCTGTTAGGCTGTCTGTATGAAACCACTCGACTGTTTTAACCAAAAGAGGGACGTACTTCAAATTAGTACACGAGTTTTTAGTATCTTTCAGACGTCGTAAAAAAATTCTTGAGGAAATCGCTCATGCGCAACGGGTAGCTGCAATTGCAGATTTTAAGTTTCGAACTTATTGAAATTACCTTGAATATAATTAATAATTACCTTTGAATGTGTGTTGATTTATTGAGAGATAATTCAAAGTTGTGTAATGCAGCACACCCAAGTAGTTTATAAAAATAGAAAGAGTATAAAGAGTTACTCTAAAACTTAAAATAGAGAAATTATACAGAGCCTCTCATGCACAGACAGCGGCTCTTGTTAGTTTAATGTAATTCCAAAACTTTGCATAGGGTTAAAGCCTTATTATGTATTGGTTAAAAAAAACATTTTTGAAGACAACTATATCATCGAGGAGAAAAAAATATTTTTTATTCTTACTTCACTCTCCCAATTCACCCCCATGTTCGAACTATCGAACATTCTAAAATATCCCATCGAATGACGTGTCCTCTCTTAACAAAAGTAGGGAAGAAAGAAACTTTGAATACCTCACACACAATGGTATTATTGAAGTCAGGATTTCTTACAAAGAGACTTATGTACGAAGGGACGTTTGGAATTTTTGTGGATAACAGTTTCTTGTACACTTCTCGTTTTTCAACAACAACAAAAAAATTTATTGTTTATTTTCTGTTACTTTTTTAGTAAAATCCATTTTTATTGGTAAAGCTGACCTGCCTTACACGATGTAAAAATTTTAGTAACTGACAATTGCGTAAAGTGTGCAAACTATATATACTGCGTCTCAAAAGTTTAGACAAAAGACATTTTGAATCACAAAATTTCACTAAAAAGGTTTATTTAAAAAAAAAATTGGTATTAAGGATCAGACAAGTATACGTATATAATTAAAAATATCATGAATCACAAAGAAAACAACTAATAATAATTTTTGTTTAAATTAATTGTAAAAAGTACCCAAAAAATCTGTCTCATAAATATATACAAAATCGATTTAATGTCGTTTAATGACCTAATTTCAATTTTTTTTGCTAGAATCGTATTTCTGCTTGATGTTATGAATTAAAAAAACACGTTTTACAGTTAAATTTTAACCGTTTTGTACCATTCCTGGTCCAATTACATACCAGCAGATCCTTACTACCAATTTTTTTTCTTCAAATAAACCTTTTCAGTGAAATTTTGTGGCTCAAAATGTATTTTGTCTAAACTTTTGGCGATCTGATATATCTTATACGATCTGATAAACTTCTATACGATCTGATATATACCAGTACCGATAGAAATATAATTAAAAAAAAAAACAGTTAGTTTGTCTCTAGGCCGACACGTTCATTAAAAAGATACTAATATTACTTTTAAATTGATTTAAATAGATTAAACAATGTTTCAAGAAATGACAGACGCACAAATATGCAAGCAAAAAAAAAATTAAATTAAGCCAATTTAAACTGTAGAATTAAAGTATTGCTAGTGTAACTTCCAAAGAACGGTTAAAAATAACTAGTGGTTACTCCTTTTTCTACTCCGTATGTAAAGAAGCGTTTACATATTAGTCACCTTATTTATTATGTGTGTTTTTTTAACTGTTTCTTACTTCATACAAACGCTTTTTCCAACACCGCTTTCATATTTATGCCAGGTTGGGTTGTGTAAAATATATACCTTAAACTAAACCGAACAGACACACCTTTTACAAATCTGAATCACAATAAATTTAACAGTACGTGGAAAACGTTTTTAAGTTATTTGAGCCAATAAGCTGCGCTCTAATTCTTTTTAAGTACTCTTGTTTTATCACTTATTTTAAATGTCGACCTATTTAAAGTTTCAAGTACATCTACTAATTTTTTTTAAAGAATTCAATGCTTAACCACAGTGTTCCAATTATAATATTAGGACAATACTTTTCCGTATTTTTTTGCAAATGTGCGTTACTTAAATTTACCAACAACTAATCGTCTTTCATATATATTGAATGGTCAAACTCTTGATATTAAAAAAAAACCCTCGAAATTATATAGCTTAGTGCTTAGTAATTGCTTTTAAAAATTGCAAAAGAGGTACCTTTATGAATTATAAATATAAACTTGTTTGTTGATTAAATTTAAATTGGTAAATTATACTCAGTTTTTTAACATTTTATCCCCCCCCCCCTCTCCCCTAAAAACTTCATTTTTTACTGCGTCCCCCACTGACCCCTTATTTCTGCTAAAACTTCTGACGACTCTTCAGATAAAATAATCTTAATCTAATACAAACTGTTTTTCCGCAGTATGTACACGACCCCCAAAGAGGCCCCAAAAAACCACACACATAAAAAAAAACACTCATCGTCAACAAAAAAACACACGTGACGTCACTCGGGGTGTCCTGAACAAGCGAGCCGTCAATTGAGAGAATCTGCTCAGGATCACTCGAGTCGCTTTTTCCACCCAAAGACGCGGTTCAAAATGCCCCGCCCTAGAGCCGGACGATTTTAGGACCACTTTTAGGACTAATATTTGGTGATTTTTTTTGTGTGTGTCCTGAGGAGTCGGTAAGTTTTTTTTTTATTTTATGTCTTTTATCAGACCGCGTGGGATTGTTTAGGTTATTACGTGTGTTTGAAGAGATATCTCTTTGGAGTGGTTATGTCATTTAGAGAGGGTTTCGGGTGGAGGTTTTTTTTTTTATTTAATGGAGTGGTAAATCGCTGTTCGGAAATTAATTTTGTAATGGGAACTGTCACTTAGAACTGGCTGCACAAAAATTCACGCATCGACTAAATTGCGTTAAACACTGGATTTTGTTCTATACTAAACTTTTAAACGTCAAAAGTAAACAAACTATTCCTCATAAAAAAAATCACTAATTATTACTAATAGTTTTTTTTTTTAATTTATTGTTATTCACCCCCCAAAAATTTAATATTGATCTGTTAGAACAAAAACTTTTTTGACCAACATACAACATTGAACATATCACCTTTCAAGCATAACTAAACGAGTTTATTTTTAAATATACCATTTAAAAAACGAAAGGCAATGAAAAACATTGAAGTGTTAACCAATTAGTACTAAAACGTCAGTATTCGTTAATAAATGCTCAAATAAAAAGTTATGCGTGCTTTTTAAAAGAAATATAATTCCACGTGCCACTTTCACAAAAAATAATTTAAAAAAAACAAAGAATCTTATTATGACATATTAAGCCGTCATTCCAAACTGATTTATATCACAAAAATAAATTTACTTAAAAAATTTATAAAGTTTCTTGTGCGATTGTTGCAAGTCGCAATAATGATTTCATTCTATTAAAATTGCGGTAGTGTGCTTTTTAAATGAGTATTAAATTTGCATGTTTTTTTTTATTGAAGTTGAATTATCTTTTTTTCCTCTTTGAAATCCCTGAAATTTTCAATGTCAAACTGTCTTCTAATTTTGATGCGCCGCATCTTTTGAGGCAAAACAAGAAGCTTATTTGCCAAAACAGATATTCTTTGATCGTGCTATATTTTACCTGTTGTTACGACCATCCAGCAAAACGAAACACAGGATTTTGGGTTTTTATTTATTAAGTTATTATTTTTTATATTTATTATTATTATCTTATTTTTATATTTTATGTATACGAGAACAAAAAAAGTTTGTATACTTACTAGGATTTTTGTTTACAATGTGATGCAATAGAAATGCTTGAAAAGGATTTTGTTTTTTAGAATGCTTTATTTTAGACTTGCTCGTTACGAGTACAAAATCTTTGCTAGAGATAGAGCTGCAACAGAGCTTCAGAAATGAGATAATTTTATTTTCTGTAAAACTTTGTTTCACCTTGTTCATTTACGACGACAACACCTAAAGCATGGATAACAGTATTGTCCAAAAAAAGTTGCGGTTAATTTTACTCTAATCAAGGTTCAAATTTATGATACATAATTCCCTGGTTTCCCCCATATCGTTAACTCTTTTCCACTAAATATAACCCTCTAATGCATGAATTTTTATTTTCATCTAAAAAAATATATATGTATCTTTAATACTCATTCATTATGGGAAAATTACTGAAAAAAAAATTAACCGCATTAGAATTTAAATAATTTCAATTTTTTAAAAATATTCCGTATGACAAAAACTAACTACAAAATTCCAATTTTGATAAGAATGACTAGAAAACTACTAAATATATTTCCAAATAACCCTTTTTAACTATAATTAATTTTACAAAACAATTTATTTGTATATTTAGTACTAATATTATTATACTTTGAATACTGCCAAAAACGTAATTTCACAACAGTTAATAACCTCACTCTCTTTAATTTTGAATGCACTCTTACTATGCAACTTTTACTATGAAGATTATTAGTAACTAAAACTTCAAAATAGAATGTAATAGATGAAAAAACACAAATTTGTCGAGAGGGAGCTCTAATTTAATGGAATAAAGTGGATTATGCAACTTGTTGCCAAACGGCAACAGTATGCATTGGAGGGATAACGTTCTATTGGGAAGTAATGGTTCAAAATTACAGTGCTAGATTAACAATAAAAAATAATAAAAACTACTTTCAACATTTCTTTTCCTTGAAGAACACATAGTACCGATTCATTAAAAAGTTTTAAATAATATTTTTGTATTTTTTCAATTTAGTCAACTTTTAGCTTCCACACTACGTTTATAACTTAAAAAGTGGACACTTATGTAAAGGATTACAAATGCTACAGATATATGCGATCGATCCAATAAAAAAAAATGTAACGTATCAAAACTCAAAGACCATGAAAATCTCAGAAAAGACAATCGAATTCTAAATACTTCAATTGTTAAAAAAAATGCTGCAAAAAAAATAATTCTCATTTAAGAAGGAAATTTTTAATCACTAATTAAAAAACCATTACAACTAGAAACAATTGTAAGAGAAAATTGGTATAACAAAATATTAAACAAATATTTAAAGCAAAATTTTGTTTTCGTGATTTAAAACAGTTTCGAATGACGTCATAAAAGTCAATATGCAATTTTTTGATTGTTTGTATTATTTATTTCTTAGAAAAAGGCAAAAAGATGCAATTTTTCATTTACAAGCATTTATCAATGATTAATAACCTTTCAGTACTAATTATTACTTTTGAAGTTGATAAAAAGTTTCGTTGTATGTCATTATGAAATGCCTCATTTTTAATTAAGTGTGAGCAACATTTCGCTGTTTATTCGTTGAAGTACAAATAATCTTAGCAAGCAATAAGTATTATTGAATTTTTTGATGAAAATATTTGTTTAAAAACTATAAGTAATAATTATTGAATTTTTAATTAAAAATAGTTTGTTCATATTTTGAAGTTTAGAGGTTTAATATAGTACTAAATGCTTTGTTTTTCTCTTTAACGCAATAGATTTTTCTTTAAGCAGCTCTAGATGACATTTTCTGCTTTCGTAATATATCCCGTTTGGACTAATCTGGGGAAAAACATTCCCTAAAGCAACAAATTAAAATATATTCAAAGACATAGCTACTCATTTCAGAACGTTTCATATCACAAAATACATAAAACGAATGTATTCCGTTTACCAAGGATAGAGAAACAAATAAAAGTTATTTAGAATTAACAATAATAAGTATTTTTGTGATGGTATTTTTTGTGTCGAAAATAAAATAAATTAACATCCCTAGATTTTATAATTTTTGCCTTAGTATAAATAATTGTATTATAATTACAACAATTTGGTAAAATCTTGCCAGTCAGGCAAAAATAATTTCAAACTTAAAAAAAATAAGTTCATTATCACTAAAAATTTATCAAAAAATTGTCAAACGGTCATTGATAGATGGATTAGTTTATTTCGGGATGATACTGTTTTTCTACAGACACATTTTCAGAATATTTTAACAATAGTATCGAGAAAAATAGTAAGGACAAAAGGTATAGGAATTCAATTATCTAAAAATATATTCTTTTAATTCCAGCGCTGCTTTAAACTTAGCTGTTTTATAAAGAGCTTAACGTTTTATGACATAAACCTCGTTTAAACATCAACATGAGATCATCTTCAAAGTTTGTTGTTTTAGTTTTTAGTGTTTTCAAAGATACTATTTAAGGATTGGTAAACAAAGTGGACTATTTTAGCTTTTCCATTAGCAAAAATCTAAATGGAGCACCGATTGCTCTAATTATTCAGCTTCCTTAGAAAGAAGAGTTCTTAAGAAAATAATTACAAGAGCACTCATAAGCATTTCATATTATGGCAACATTTCAATATTCTGTTGTTTCAATACAATAATTGTGTTGATGACATCCGAACACAAATTCGTGTTATTCCAACGCAACTGACGACTGCGAGAGGAGACGATTGTTATATCCATACGCCGCACAGTGGGGCCAAATCGAAATCTAGCGCGCCAAAACTCAAAAAACCGACTTTCAAAAAAACCCTTTTTACTTATATTTATATAATGCTAAGATGTTGTGGAACATGTTTATAAAATATTAGAATAGACAGATGGCTCGTATAGAATTGGCAGGCTGCCAAATTGGAAGTTTTTTTGTTTAACGCTAATTTGCAATTTGTTTATTCAGCTGTCTACTCCTAAAGTGAGAGGTCATGTATCAGTTTTATATGCTTAATTGAGGGATTTTTGAGATGGAATATTTTAATTTAAGTACATAGATTATATTTATGCTACTTTTAAAAGTTATTATAAAGTTAACCTTTATATTTTTAGCTCGATAAATGTAGCACATGAAAACTACGAAAATTAAAACATATATACGTCGTTCAAAAGGGTGCTACTTTTTTGCAACTCCTTGCAACGCCGTAATATTTGTGTAGCAATGTAATATCAAGTCTACTGAACATATTCCATGAAGTTTTACTTGCAATAACTTGCAATTTTATGAGATTTCTCTTTTTTAATGTATAGACTAAACATGACTAGCCATTTCACGAAACGTTCGAGAACATCAAAGTAAAACCTTCAATCGTGAAATTAACTAATAATTGCACTCATATTAAACTTAAAGAGACAGTTTTGACACCAAAAATTATTGACAATGTAGTAGAAGAGAAAAAAACGCATAACTAATGAAGCTCCTTCAATAGGGTTTATGCACTTCGAATGCTAACACTTGATGAACACGGGACGTTTGAATCAAGATTTAAAAAAAGCAAGATTTAAGAGAAAATAAATAATATTAGTCAGTAATGATCTTAAGATCACTTTACTGCAAAATTTTTATGCAAATTATGTCTCCCACACAACTCTTAATGGCAATCTGACGGATAGAGGAACCTGAATTAATTTTGGCGCGGTAGATATGAATTTGGCCCCACTGTGCGCCGATTGATACAAAAAACTAAACTATATAATTTTCTAAAATATGGACAGCAATTTATAACATTTTAAAGAAAAGCAATACTGTTTTTAAGTTTTAGCATACCTAGATATACGAAGCACACATTGAAGAGCAATGCTGAACCACACTGCTCAAAACAATTAGGGGAGCACTTTGCATACTTTTGTCAACCCTTTCAGTTACAGCGTCATTAGTTTTATTTTTAAAAAATCTAAAATTTGTGAAATAAATTCATTATGCATCCAGAATGAAATGGTAAAAAAACGAGATTTTTTTAAAAAATTTTTAACTAAAATTTAAGGGGAGAAAATTGGAATCATAACTTTTTAATAAATTATAACAACAATTTTTTCAAAACTTCATTTGTTAAAAAAAATTAAAATCTATTTTTAAACATCTAAGAATGCAAGCGTGAAGAATTTAGGGTCAATTTATTTCATTAATTTTTTTGGGAGTGAATTTTATTTTACTCTGTGTTTTTCAGATTTTCCTTTAATTAAAACAAACATTATTCAATTCCTCAAAAGACATGATTCTTCCACAAAACGATAAATAAGTGCGATTTCAACTTAGTGAGAAAAAAAATAGCAAGCTCATGTTTCCAAATGGGATCATTGTGGGTTAAAGTGTTTAACCATGCATTCCCCTAATTTTTTTGAGCAGTGTACATTTTGGAAGAAAACATGCGTGCTGTGCATTCAATACAATTTGTGTGCTAACCATGCATTATTATATGGTCGCAACACAATTTTTATATTGTTTCAACACAATTTTTTTGTATTGAAGTTAACACAATTTTTTCTGGGTGTATAGTGATGCTTAGGGATACGTGAGGCCTTTCATATTATTTTAAATAGCCCGCCGTCCCAACTTATAAGCCCTCCATTTACCAAGAACCATAAGAGAAACACTGTGAAAAAAATCTGTAACCATTACAAAAAAAATTGTGAAAAACTTTTCCTAGAACATTTCTAGTAAAAAATTACTAAATATAGTGCTGTAAAAAATATAATATCTATTTTTTAGCATTACATGTATATATCATGTAGATTTACAGGACTATTTTATGTATCCCACACAGGCAATGTTTCTGTAACTATACAAGAAAATTTTATGGATACAACATTTTCCGTAGTCTTAAAATGAGAAGTGAAATTAAACTTCATGTAGAAGAACATGATTGGTTGAAAAAATTGCAAATACTAGAAAAAAATTTGTTCTGCAGAAATGAAGATTTCTGTTCAGAATTTAAAAAACTTTTTTTTAAAAAAGTGGTTATTTCTGTAACAGTACTAAAAAAAATTTCTGTATGTTTACAGTATTTTTTCTCAGTGAACAGAGTAATGGAAAGCTTGCTGTTTTGTATACTTTTGCTCTTTTGACCCCACTGATCTCGTTGTAACAGGAGTAGCTAATTCAGGAAATGGGCCAATTACTGTTACGTGTGGAATTCTGCGAAAAGTGTGTATATTACAGAGGAATCGTCAGTCATATGGACCTTGGACCTAATGCTCTATTTTAGCTTCCACACTATATTTATAAGGGGCTGGGGAGACCAGTGGTTAAGCATTTGCCTAGCATGTGAAAGGTCCCAGGTTCGGGTCCCGGCATCGCCAAAATAACTGCTGACCTATAAACGGTCCGTTCAGCCAAAAATGTCCTCCGTGTGGAGGAAGTGTGCGTTAAATAGCCTTCAAAGTCCTAAAGATGTCGCCCTTAACGGTTGTGTTGGGTGCCTCTTCAGCTGTCGGCTCGTCACTTGACTGTGGTTCTAAATTACAACGCCCTTGCCAATGACCCTCGTGTTGCTCTAGTGTGACGATAATTTAAGCCAAACCAAGCTTAGAACTTGTAAAATATTAGATTTAAAATGTATCAAATTTTTCTCTCTTCTCTATACTATGTTTATTACGGAAAAAGTGGATGCTTTTATAAAGGCTATGTCCGCTCGTCTGTCTGTTCGTCACATACTTTCGCACTTTTATTTCCCAAAATACAAATGCTACAGACAAGTTTGATACGTAGAAAAGCCAGCGAATCATTTTCTTCCTTTTTCGAAAAGCTGTCAATGACTATTTCATTTTTAATAGCTTTTGAAGTTTTACAATTAATAAGAAATACTGTTTCATGAAATTCTGAAGGAGTCATTATACCTTGGAGAAAACCATTGCAGTTCAAGAAATTTTTATTTTTTGATTTTCCTTTTAAACCCTGGGTTAGAGAAATATAATGCAGTACACCCTCAACGGCAATAACAAACGTCTGAAGAAAAGCTTGAAACAAATCCTCAAAGTAATAAAATAGTATACTTTCTTGTTAAATATATACTCACTATCTTGTAGATAAAATTACATTGATAGGGTAGACTGACCAGTGAGTGAACAGGCCCCAGTGAATGAACATTTGGTGAATATAATTAAAAAATAAGGACTGAAAATCATTCCACTAGATTGATTGGCAACACTGACTTCCTCCCCTCTAGTAGGAAGCTATCTGACTTATGGTTGGTTGTCCTGGTCATTATATCTTGGTGTTCATTCACTGGCGAACGCAGTGCCTTAAACGTTCCTTCACTGGTTAGTCTACCATATTATCATGTTATTCACAAAACATATTTTAAAAAATACACAAGTAAATTAGCAAAACTTGGAGCCTTGGACTGTAGCGGTTGGGTTCGGTTAAAATTTATTGCAATTCGTCACTACGATTTTTGTAATACAATGTAAGAAAAACCTCTTAAACTATTTATAAAATAAATGACGAAAGTAAATTAAAGTTGGAATACATGTGCCCGAGTCACTAATAACTATATTTCTTTTTAAATAATCGTAAATAATATCTTCTGCAATAAGGTCTACTGAAAAAGAGTGTTATTGCTACTGGCAATTAGGGAGCTGGTGTAATAACTGTAACTGCTTTATAAACCATCCATCACAATGAAGTAAGCGTCGCTAATGACGGAAATGGGCTAATTACCAGGATCAAAGACTTCTACTTAGAGCAGAGGGATAGTTGGAAAACGAAAAGGGGACAAACACAACCCTAGTCACATGAGTTCAACGTCAAAATGGGAGTGATTTTGCTTTTATACGCTGAAAACAATTGTTTTTTTTTTGTTCCTTTGTTTGGTTACAGTAGCGGCAATAAGTTTTTGACCCAAAGATTTTCACGGTTCTTCATATAGGAGATCACAAAAGCCCGTTTCCCGAGTAGACGTGTTTTTGTTTTTTGTTTTTAAATCGGACTGCAGCAGAAAGTCTTTCTTGTAAACGTTTGCTTGGAAGATTATTAAAATTTAAATGAGTATGAATAACGGAATAACGGAAAAAATATCGACGGAACTCATTCTCTCTAGGGTTTTACTGATTTCCGGATTTTTATGTAGATCTATTTTAAGAGTATAATGTGAATATCCGATAAAACATTATATCTACATCAAAAAGCAGGGGCGCTAAAAGATAAAGCAAAAACATGTCTATCGAAAACCATTAACCCTTTCGCTACGAAGGATTTTTGTTTCCTCGTAATATGTGATAGGAATATCATTTCAGTAGTGAAAGGGTTAAAGGTGATATGCGACTCCAAAAAAGCCATTTTTTTTGTTTATATATATATTGGTTTACATAATTCAGATTATTGAGTAGGAAAGATTATTCTTGATTGCTTCATTATGAAGTTGAGATTTTAATCGAAAAATTGCTGCTAGATTGCAAATTTTCCGAAGTGTTTATATCCACCGGAATGTTTCCGCAACCATTGCTGTGTTTTTTAGGCTTTTGGTTGAATTAACGTCACACTAGAGCTAGTCTACTAGGGTGCTATTGTAGGCGGGCCTACTATTTGAGAACTGCGGTGTGGCGATAGCAACTTCGTACGTAGCTTCAAGACTTTGAACCCCGTGCATTAAACTGCATCAGTCCCGTATATACGTTATGCATGACGCTATTTATTGGTAGGATTTTTTATCAGGGCGGGATAGTGAGAGGTTAATGCCCATAGCAATTGAAGAGCTTAGTGGAAGAACGTGCTAAGTGACAAAAAGGTGAAAGCGAGAAAATGAGTTTTAAAATTTTGAGTTATTGCACTCAAATAAATCCGTTGAAAACGGTAGGGGAGACCGGGGTTAGTTGGCATTGTGCCTTTAAAAAAAGTCACTGTTTATTAAGAGCGCTACTGAGCCTGTCACATGATCGTCATTTAAACGTCCAACTTGCATGAGAACGCCAGTTGGATCCAGCCATTTCCTTTAGAGGAAGGATGGAAAACGTGATTTTCATATAAGAAAGTAAAATTTTGATTATTCAGTATTTATCGTTTTGTACAGTAGTATAGTCATTCAGGAATAACATTCACAAGAGTTTTTAGTATCTTTGGGCATTTAGCTACGAGGTTATAAGTCCATTTCTGCTGTAGTTGATAAACAAAAGTTTTGGTCGCCATGTTTATTTTACTTGCTCTATTGGGGTTAGTTGGCATAGGGACTCGGGGGCTAGTTGACATAAGCTGGCTGGGTATGCCAACTAACCCCGCAACAACGGGTAAGTTGACATAAGTATGCCAACATTCATAGTGACCTAATTTTAGTTAGGTATAGGCTACTTCATAATAATAAATTATTATTATTATTATCTATACATATATAAATGCGGAAGGCGTTTTCTTTTCGCAGTCATAACTCAATAACGGCTGGACAGATATTAACTTTTACTTTAGATACTTTTACGTAGATTTGCCATACTCAGAGTTTTAAAAAATGGCATAATTTAAGACTATACAAATTTCAGCTCGATTTCAAGCAAACGGTTATCTAGTTATTATTATGTAATAAACGGAAACTGTAAGTTCCCTTTTTCTGCCTTACCTATATATGATAATGTAAATATTTTTTGTTCAGATTATGAGTACCTATAAATGAAAAAAATGAGAGGGCTACAATGACAGCAGATCATCGAAAGAGAGCTGTTGAGGCACACTTGAAAAAAAAAGTTTGAGAAAAGTAGCGGATGAATTTAAGATCTCTGTTAGAAGCCTCGCATGGTATTGTAAGATCGCAAAATTAAAAATGAATTCTCTCTGCCTAAAGGGTACCAGAGGGTATTGGAGGATATGGGATAGTGCGGCAGATGTTTCACTCCTGAACAAGAATTTGCTTTGAGTGAATACCTTGTGAAGGCAAGTGACATATACTTCGGCCTGAGCCCAAAAGAGGCAAGAAAGTTGACGTATCAATATGCAGTTGCTAATGGCACTGCACATCCTAGTAGTTGGGACTCAAAAGAATCAGCAGGTGTTGACTGGTTTTCTTTTTTCCTAAAACGTCACCCACAACTTTCAATACGTACTCCCGCGGCAACGAGTTTGGCTCGAACGTCCAGTTTCAACCCACATAATGTTCAAAGATTTTTCAACCTCCTATAATCAGTAATGAACCAACATTCATTTACCGCCCAGGACATATGGAATGTTTAATTTTAAGCTGATTAACATTCATTATAATTACACCTTACATAAAGATGAGTAAAAACGCTTGCCTCACTTATGCCAACTTACCCCACTACCTATGCCAACTAACCCCGATACCGGGGTAGGTTGGCATAGTTTGACTGAGCAAGGAAAAACATTTTTCACACAAAGTGGCAACAATATATTTATTCAATTGTTTGTGTGATTTGTAGCCAAAATGTTTACCTACATTACCAACTTTTTACATTTCAAATATCTTCAAACCCAAAAATTAGAAAAATTTCGAAGTGAAAACTGTGCCAACTAACCCCGGTCTCCCCTACTTGCAAACGGTAAAAAGTATACTTTACTGTAAGTTTATAGAAAAGGGGAAACTTGTTATCTTTAAAGGTTGAAATATTATGTTTATTGAAACAAAAATCTCATTTTTATTTCAAAAATGTCACTTAGCATATGTTCTTCCACTCAGCTCTTCAATTATTAAAGCTCTAAATTATAACCGGTAGCCTATTCTGCATATCTAACACAATCTACCTCGCTAATTGCCAAAATGCATCGACGACGTCGTGAGTTCCATCATTCTAATGAGGACATTTTCGAAGTGCCACATCCGCATTCACAGTCATTCATCTATCTACAAGATTTTTTTTATGCTTCCATTACTCAAAGTGTCACTTTGAGCTGCGACATTGAAAATAGAAAGAGAAGGAAATGTATCCATCGTGTTTACATATTTTATGGGTGTTAAAAGTGGCCGTGAAACTATTATGAAGTTGATTTATATTAAATAGAAGTTTTTGTTTTTATTTTATTATCATCTCTCTGGAAACCAGCATATTTTATTTCTTTTATTTACAAACACAGATAATAGTATCTTTTACAAAACGTAATCACTGATGTGCTGCTTGCATTAAGATAAATGGAAAATGTACTTAATTCTCTTTTTAAGATCGTCAGAAACCTTATAAGTGATAATATGATATTTTGATCATTTGGGATACATTTTTCGTCAGCGATGTATATAAAAAATTTGCTTGGCATGCTACCGAGTTAAAGCTTATGAACATTTGGTTTTGTCTTAGTTTAATCGTAAAGAGATAACAATGAAATATATAATAATTCATATCGCAATGGTATTCCCAAACGGTTTTAAAAATTAGTGTCAATGATTCAGAAATCAACTAAAATTATTTGGCTAAACTTCTCAAATATTTTCCTCCCAGGTACCTCCGCCCAAATGGACCCTGCCCATAACGACGAAAACCCGCCCACCAGTGACGTTAAACTAATCGCATATCATCCCTCCGCCCCCTACAACAACGGAGAGGCGCCATTAGCCAATGTGGAAGAAGGGGACGAGCTAGGACCGCCCACTCCACCTCCGCCCCTTCCACCTCCTGCCAACTTCGCCACCTCATTGGCTCCGCCCCCACGGCCCCAACCAAAGGCGCCTTCGGAGGCGGGGCATAGCGAACCGCCCAGTGACCGCCCTTCCCTTAACAAAAAGAGGGGCGGAGGAAAGAATCTTGTGAAAGATAGCAGTCGGTAGGTGGCGCTTTTTTGTGTTTCTAAAAATAATATAATTAGTAAATATAAATAATTAAATGAAGATAAAATTATTAAATATAACTTTTCGTATCTTTTCGGAGTAACTATTCAATACACAAACGTCGAAATATAGATCTATAGTGTTAGCGCTTACCATTAAAACCATTTAAAGTTTTCCATTTACTTGCAAAACTTTTATTTTCAAAAAGCGTTGAAAAAAATTATTGAAATTGTCTAAGACATTCAATCGGCGTAATTTTGAATAGTTGAGGAGAAGAACAATTTAATGATAAATTCTGAATAATCAATGGAGGAAAAGAATGAGCTGGAACCGAGTTTTCTCTTACAAGCCATAAATACTTAAGTGGTGTCGGATGGTTCTATCTCCTCGAGTATGTTAATTTACCGAACTTTAAGGACATTTTTCTCCGAAACTATATGAGGTATCATTTTAACATTTTTATATTTTTTTTTACATATATCTCTTTGATTTAAACTGGTTATATTTCAAAATATTAAAAAAAAACTTTAGTAGTGATTCTTTTAAAATATGTATTAAAAACTAAAAAAAAATCAGATTTAAATTTATATAACTTTTTTGTAGAAGAGATATTTAAATTTCCTCATTTTAAATGTAAAAAACCATAAATGAGGAAGAAATAACAAACAAAATACGTTGATATCTTTTATAGTTCCTGAGAAAAATGCACCTAACTGTTGATAAACCTTACATTTATATTAATATGAAAACCTTAGGTAGAGTAAGGTGGGGTAAGTGGGACCCCTTTTTATCATAATTCGACGCTAGATCCTCATACCACTGGATGTAATAGGCCTAACAACCTATTATTTTTTTTTGGTGGTTCATTCTCTCATTTGATATTACTGTACCCATAGCAACCTTAAAACAAATTGGTAAATATTAAATTTAAAAAATATTTTATTTTTATTTTTGGTCGTCCGAGTGGCCCACTTGCCCCGCAAGGTGGGGTAAGTGGGCACCCCACAAAATATTTTTTCACATATATGGTGGGGCACATATATGGAGATATGGTGGGGCAAGTGGGATTGGTTGACATGATTAATTTTTTGGAGTGTTTGAAACAAAAAAATTAATGATGTATCTTCAATAGTTCCCCCATAGCAACTTTTTCTGGCATGGAAGCTTAGTAAAAGAAAAAATACGTTAATTTTCATCATTTTAGTTTTGCATGTAGTATAACCTAAATGTTACGGGTACAGACTTTAAACTGGCCTATGGCAATGAATATGACTAACCCTATGAATCAGTGAATATGACTATTTTTAAGTATATTAAAGAGTTCGGGCAAGTTGGCCACACCTGGCCCACTTAACCCGCCATTGTGGTGCCCCACTTACCCCAAACGCGGGGCAAATGGTTCAACTATGTTCAAACTATTTAAATCACAATCAAATAAAGTATGTCCTACTATACTCGCCGCCAACCAAATAAGAAACGGTAGGGATGGCAGTTCTTCATAAAAATAACGGTGTTTCAAAAACCAGTTTTTCGGTTTTTACTTAACCTTAAGACCGGCCTTATGAAAAAACCCGGTTTTTTTTGGTCAAAATCGAGGGCAAAAAAAAAAACGGTTTCGGTTTTCCATCCCTAGAGTGTTTCAAATAAGGGTGGCGGGAAGTAGAGCAAAAGAGTTTTAAAAAAAAAACACTGAAACATTCAAAGAAAAATTATAATCCAAATGACAGAAATTACTATCAGAGTGGATAAGGTCAACAATAAGTACACAGCGGAAGTTTGTAATAAGAGATAAATCTTAATCTTAGAAGAATCCTCTTTTATTTAGTTTTGTTACTCACGTAATACAAGAACTTTGAACTTCGTCATTTGAGATGTTTTGAGGAAAAAAAGGGTCTGCACGAGATTGTCGCCATCTTACCTTGAGAATAAAGGAATAATTATGTTAATTCCATAACTTAGTTATTATAATATTCTTTGAAAAGGAGAGACATAATGATTTCTGAAAAATTTAGTATTCATAAATATGTACACTCCGTGTCTACCTAACTTTCGTAAAAACAAAGAGTAAAAAGACAGAGGGAAAAGCGCGATTGGTCCGTTAATTAACGGACCAATAGCGCTTTTCGGAAACTCTTGTAAAGGTACTCTTGTTCGCGAAAACTCTTGCAAGGTAATATTTACATACAAAATGATCTGAATACAATGTAACCAAAATACACTTTTCATTCCGATGAAATTGCTAAATTTAGATATCATTCAAATCATTCAAACAATCCAGAAACATGTTCAAACCCAGAAACATGTTTAAAACATTCATTTAAACAAAATTAATGTTTTAAACATGTTTCCTGGATGGATTCACAAATAATGTATGGAACTCTTTACATCCGCGGAAGGATCTTCTATATAGCATATATTTCTATTTACCCAACTTAGGTAGGCAAGGAGTGTATGCGTTACACATCCCTATAGTATTAAATGGAAATATTCTAAGTATATATTGCCTTTTTATTAGTTTTTTTCCCTTTAATTTAATTGAAGCTTTTTACTTATTTCAGCTGTTTAGTTTTTAAACAACAACAAGCTTTGTTGATGATTGTAAATGCCACATTATCCATGCTCGAAACTAGTTCTTTTGAAATTCGAGTAGCAACCAGAAACGTTATGTACAAAAACAAAATCTAAGACAAAATTCACCAACAACAAAAACAAAACAAAATTCTAGAAGGGTGGCGGATTAATCATTATCATTGATTAAATAAGTCATTTTTAGGGATTGAATTAATAGTTGTTATCAGGACCTGATTTACCAATAGGCCCTATAGGCCCGGGCCTAGGGGCGCACCCTGATGAGGGGCGCAAAATTATTCCGCATTTCTTTTGTCAGAAAATTTCCATAAAATGTTATAGACCACAATACATGTCCGAAGAAAAACTATCTCACATCACTTACAAAAAATATCCCTATAAGTCCTATGTTTTTATCAAGTAGCTTTCCTTAATTTTTTTGTTGTTGTTGTTGTTGCCCGCTCTTTTTTAATCCAGTTGCACTTTAAAAAGTTCTTTTTAGAGTTCAAAAACAGTTACTACTTATGATTTTTTTAATCCAATTTCGTATAAAGGCCCTCGCCAGATAAGACGGTGAAAAATGCCCCCATTCCAATCGGGCTAATTTTTTTTCTGAAAATACCTCATAGTATGGACAACTTCTCAGCCAAGTTTCAGCTCAAAAATATGACGCATTTTTGAGTAAAAAATTAAAGTTTTTTTTCTTTTTAAATTGATTATTCCCTGAATATATTTGATAAATCCAAAAAACTACTCATGAGTTTTTAGATATCATTGAGTAGTATTCTCAGAAAAATCCGCTCATAAATCTGATCGAGCAATCATTCTTAAAAATGCAATTTTATTTTTTAAAAAAAAATTTCATGCCAAAATCGTTTGGTCACAACTTAGGATTTTGTCTCTACATATTCCTCTATTATCAATCTATAATATATATTTTTTTCAGATTCTTAAAATTATTGGACGATAGTTTAAAAAAAGAATTCTTAAAGCCTGATTTTTTTGCTCTAAAATCCATAGATTTAGAAATAGCATGCCCACCGATTGCGCAATCCCGTACAACGCAATGATGCGTGATGAATCCACATTTTGCCGTTTTCGCAATGCATCACGGGATACTGATTCACAAAAATGGTTTTTCTGAAGAGTTACATACAATAAAAACTGCATTTTTAACTTGCTTCTTTTGCGAATATATACCTCATGCCTTACAGAAATTATCAATACGCATGCAGCTATAAAATTATGCTAGCGAAACTTGTAAAAAGTTTTAATTAGTTAATATTGAATATATATCTTTTATTAGTCGAATTATCTCATGGTGCCATCTGGTGGCGTATGGCATGTGCAAGAGCTTGCGAACTGCCTTATGGGATAATGGTTAACAAATGGCTTCACCTTTCCCCCTAGAGGCAGATCTGCTACTTTCTAAATCTATGCTAAATTCTTTAGTCCGAAAGAAATTCTCCCAGATTGAATTTCCCCGCCTTTGTTAGGAGTGCCATCTGCCGAGTAAGTAGTGCGAAAAGTCAGGTTTTAAGAATATTTTATTTTTTTTAAACTATCGTCCAATAATTTTAAAAATCTGAAAAAAATATATATTATAGATTGATAATAGAGGAATATGTAGAGACAAAATCCTAAGTTGTGACCAAACGATTTTGGCATGAAATTTTTTTTTGAAAAATAAAAATGCATTTTTAAGAATGATCGCTCGATCAGATTTTTGAGCGGATTTTTCTGAAAATACTACTCAATGATATCTAAAAACTCATGAGTAGTTTTTTGGATTTATCAAATATATTCAGGGAATAATCAATTTAAAAAGAAAAAAAACTTTAATTTTTTACTCAAAAATGCGTCAAATTTTTGAGCTGAAACTTGGCTGAGAAGTTGTCCATACTATGAGGTATTTTCAGAAAAAAAATTAGCCCGATTGGAATGGGGGCATTTTTCACCGTCTTATCTGGCGAGGGCCTTTATGATTTATCAGGAGAAAATTTAAGTTTGTATAATAATATCAGTTTATATATAACTTGAGTGAAATATAGTTTATATATGTAAGTTTATAATGAGTACTAAACTAATCTCAATAACTCGTTGTCCTAATTATTTACCAAAATTTAGAAACAGTTGATTTTCTCATTATTTTATTTGATTAATTTTACTTCATGAGGAATTAGAATAAAATAATTACCTTCACAAAGACCTTTCTGAGGTCAAATTTCTCCCTCCTTTACGATGGTGTGAAGAGGAGGCGACAAAAAACCACGGGCCTGGGGGCGCATAAAATCTAAATCCGGCCCTGGTTGTTATTTTTTAAGTATAGACACTTATTCAATGTTGCAGAAGTAAAACAAAGAATTCGTTGTTGTATGAACTACTTTAGTATCCTCACAGTCCATATTTCAAATATTAATCGGACTGCGCCTACAAACTGACAAAAAAAAATATTTTTTGGTCAATTCTTACGTAATTCCCCCCGCCCCCTTCGAAAAAATGGGTGCAATTGCTAGAAAGATAAGTTAGATTTAATTTTTTTAAAGTTCGTGATTTTAACTTAGTAAAATCAATTAACTTAGTAAAATCAATCACAATATTATTTATTGCGGCAATCAAAACCATAGAACTACACTCCTTGCCAACCTAAGTTGGGTAAATAGAAATATGCTATAGAGAAGATCCTTCCGCGCATGTAAAAAATTCCATAAATTATTTGTGAATCCATCCAGAAAACATGTTTAAAACATTAATTTCGTTTAAGGTCCAACAGATTTGAATATTATTGGAGAAAATTTGGCAATTTTATCAGAATGAAAAGAGTATTTTGGTTAAATTGTGTTCAGATCATTTTGTAAATAAATATTATCTTACAAGATTTTCCAACTAACAGGCCAATCGCGCTTTTCCCTCTGCCTTTTTACTCTTTGTTTTTACCCAAGTTAGGTTGGCTCGGAGTGTAGGTGAGAGTAGAACCTGAATCTCCATTCATAAGTTTTTAGAACAGGTAACATAATTTTTTATATAATTTTTTTTAGTCCCAAGCCCGTACGCGGTACCATGCACGTGTTGAGCGGTCTGTACGCTCGTATGGTGGTCGCAGTTACTGCTGTACTCATCACGACGGAAGTGCTGCCCAACACCATACCACTCTTCTTCTTCCACGTGAGTATCACCATTCATTAGGCGCGCTTACATGAGCCATCGAATCCATGGAATGCCAAACCCTCCATTAGGGAAAAAAGTAATCGAGCAGGATTTATACACTCTTAAAACAAAAGAGTGAAATCCACTCCTGTAGGAGAAATGCATTTTCGACACTGGAAAGGAGTGAAAATTAACTCAGACTGAGTTAAAATCGCTCGTTTGTTTTAAGAGTGTAACCCAAATGATAGTATGTGGCCGAATCCATGGTATGAAACATCAAACCCTCCTTCATTGGAGGATTTGCAAAACCCCCAATGAACCGTGCAATTCTGGTTCTGCCTGGGCGAAAATCCCCATGAGGGAAAAATTGCTGGGTTTGCTCTTCAATCCAGGGATTCGATGGCTCATGTAAACGCGCCTTTTGTTTTCATTATGGGGTTGCTTCACGTCTAGAATGGCAACAGCTCCAAAGGATTGTTTTCATTTGTTGTCTGGAATTTCGTTTGTTTTAGTATTCGAAAGTTAGTTTTTTCTAAGAATATTTAGTAATTAAATTTTTTAAACGCCAACTTCTCTCTGTGCTGTTGGTTGGCCTAATCATTTGTTGAAGAAAGCTTGCATAAAAAGAAAGGTTTGTTTTTTTATCTATATCGGTCATTTTGAGAGAGAAACCGAAGCAAACAATAAAATAGCAAGAAAAAAAAGAGCGTTACATCATCTGAAACATTCCCATTGAAGAGATTCACGGAGGAACGGGAAAACTTACTTAAAATGTCCTCTCAGAAAGTAATCGTTTAACCATTAAACCTATCCAACTAATTTCTTAACACCCAAGAAAAGTCGAGGGTAATCCTCCTACTGCACAATAGCCTTTTTTCTTATGAGATACACAACTATGTTGATATTATTTTCACATATCTGCTCGTAGTCTGAGGAGGTGCGTGATTTTTTCTATATTAGCCTCATTGATCGAAAATCTATCTAAAATGTCCGCTCGGGCTGCAATCAGTCGATCATAAAACATATCTCACTAATATCGTACGGTATCTAGGCACAATGACCATTACTGTGAGATATTAAACTATTATTGCTATTCTTTAGGGATATCTCTTCACATACCTGCTCGGTGCCGGCGTTGTGTGCGTCATCTGCATTTACATGAGTCTCATCGTGCAGAAATGCCCGGGTGCAGAGGATGTGGATGACGGATCCTGTGACGGGGATTCCATACTACGGCGGCCGGGTACGGTGGGGACGGAGGTCAGCGTCTTCTTCAGGATAGGGGCCCTGGGTGAGTGATGCTGGACAGCCATGCGTTTGCAAGCAACTATATTAAACAATACATAATGTAATACAAATATAAATGCTACAGCCAAAAAGTGTTAATCATAACGCTGAGAATAATACACATTTGTTTATTCTAAGTACGCGTTGTCCGACTTTCGTATTTACTAATACTGTGTTCGGATAAGTCAAAGTAAGCATGAAGCTTTTAAAGAGAATGAACCAGGGCTTCCAAACCAAAGGGAATGAACCAGGGTCTCCAAACCAAAGAGCTATGTGTTAATCTATTGAAAAAAAATTCTAAGCTATATTACTCCAGATGTATTGAATATTAATACCAAAGTTTTTATTTTTTTATTTTTAAATTTAGCTAACTTGCATGGCCCGATGATCCTTTTTTTAGAAAATTGATTATAATATTTTGTTGTAAAATTATATTTAAAAAATATTATAATCAGTTTCAAAAAGCCGAGATTAAAGTCGCATTAAGAGCTGCACGTGATCTATTAACGATAGAACTCGAACCGGTAACTTTAGAGCCATGGTCAAGTGACAAGGCCGATACTTGGGGTGGGCCCAACGCAACCTCATACTTCCATAACAAGCGTACAATTAAAGTAAAAAAAATACATAATAAAATAACCTCAATAGTGTAGTGTTTTTGTCTCTCAAGCTGTAGCTGTATGGCTGAGTTTCACTGTAAAGAACTTTTGCAAAAATACACCGCATTTATTTACAGCACCCTCAAAACGCTTTCTGTTGTATTTATCCAGTCGATGAAACTTTTTTTCCCTTTATACTAGAGAAACACCATAACATATTTCTAACCCTAGTAGCAGTTTTTCATCGACCGATAATCGAATTTTCATCGTTCACCGGTGAGCGATGATAATTCTAATATCGGATTTCAATCGAAAATTGCCCGTTACGGCAATTACACTGGACAACAAAATTTGAAAAATTTTCTGCGAATCAGATGAAAGTACCCAATTCTGAATGATTTCAACGTGCTAAACTCGAATATCACCTTAAAAAATAAAAGTTAGCTCTTGTTTTTGAGTTACGGTCGTTTTCTTCATTGCAATAGGATACGGCGAAATGCATGGGCGCACCTAACACAAAATTTATTAAAGTCCATTTTGTTTACAGAAACCCTCCTAAATTTTGCTCATACAGGTTTAATTTAATATTATCAACATGGGGTTGGTAAGAGATGATAATTTACAAGAATTTTTACACACATTCGCAGCTTAATACCCCAATAGGCAACATAATTGTTCTCACTTTAAAAGGTGCAGAAAAAAAAAGAGCAATAAATTTCTCACATTTCTTCATGGTTGTTTTTAGAAGCTGTAGCATATTTAGCAGACGCATGGCTATTATCCTCGTTAAAACTATAAAAAATATTGGAGACTTTTTAGTAAGTAGTATCGTGTTGGACCGGACACATAGTTGAAGGAATGTTAGGCTATTTAACATTTAGCTTTTTCTAAATAACACCTCATTTAACCAATGAGATGATGCAGAAATAAGTCATTAATCTGATTTGTTGGTTCCCTTTTAATCAGAAAATGACATTCCGTTTTTTTCCAATTAAATTTTATATAGCATACGGCACTATCTGTTGTCCCAGGTGAAGTCAAAGTGACAAATTTGCTACACAAGTTTAACTACATAAGTGAGGAGTCCTGAAATTATTCCTTGTCTCCCATCTTGAAACCAAAATACAAATGATAAGCATTCTTCACTTTTGCACAGTGAAGACCCTTTTTGTGTTCAAAAAATTGCACTTTGCCGCAAATATAACAGAAGTTATTAGCTTTATTAATGCATTTACAAGGCATTACAGTTATAGATTTATTACTAATACTAATTTTGATATTCTACAGCTTCTAAAACAACCAAGTGCGAAATACAAGGAATTTATTGCTTTTTATTCTGCACCTCTTGAGATGAGATCAATTACGTTGCTTAGAAGGGTTGTTTAGCTGCTAATATGGTTGCAAAAACCTTGAAAGTTATCATTTCTTCCCACTCCCAAGTTGATAATATAAAATAAAATCTGTATAAGCCTCAAATTCGGAGGTTTTCTGAAAACAAAATTGACTTTAATTAATTTTGCTTTTGGTGCGCTCCTGCATTTCGCTGTATCCTATGCAATGAAAAAACGACCGTAACTCAAAAACAAGAGCTAACTTTCATTTTTTAAGGTGATATTCGTGTTTAGCACGTCGAAATCATTCAGAATTGGGTACTTTCATCTCATTCGCATTTTCACTGTTGACCAGTGTTACTCTTCGGTTATGCCCGCTCGATCGTCCAGCCTACGATGAGTTTTTGAGATGAGAATCCGAACGATGAGTTTTGAACGAGAATCCGATATAACCGATCGAGCAAATTTTGAGAAACAATGCTACTAGTTATAACCACCATCTCTTTTCCCCCTAGTGTTCGGACTGGGCACCCTGGTGGCGATCGGCCTCGAGATCGCCACCCTCTTCTCCCTGGAGAAGCCCTGCATCGAGGACAAGCTCAACTTCATCCAGCCGGTCATCTACGCCCTCTTCACCTTCATGCAGATGCACTTCCTGTCTCTCAACTCGCAGGTGAGAGACACGGTTCAATCATTAAGGGGAATGAGACCGACGGTATTATTATACTTATAGATATTTTAATCGTCCTAAATTACTGATAACCAACACACTTTTATACAACTAATTTCCAACTTTTATGCAAATACTCTCAATAACTTCATTTCAACTAATATGAAGAGTTCAGGGGGAAACACGCTTGATTCATTAGGAGTCATCTCGTAATTGTGGCTGCTTGGCAGACATTGGCGACAGAAAACCGGTTTCTCTCTTTCTTCTTCGCTTGGTTCAAGCTTCGGAATCAAGCATAGCGTGAATATCGGTAGGTAGAAACTGGTTTCCTTACACCAGTTTAGGCGATTACTCGCTATCATCGCCAAAGGAGCCTGCTGAGGAAAGTTTTCTACGAAATTAAGCGGTTTTTTCCTGTACTCTTCATATGCAAGTGGTTACACATGTTAAACTTAAACTTGATGGAATTGCGACACAACGCTAAAAAAAATCAGAAAAATATTGAATAAAAAGGAATTATTTTCCAACGATTAAGAACTTCATAAAATGGAGGTCAGTAATAAGGTAAAAGTGTAAATTGTCAATGAAGAGCGAGTTATTTTAAGTACAGGAGGGAATATAGTCCCTCACATTCGCTAGTTAACCTTTCACCATTACTTTTTAGAAATAATTATAAACCATTTTAAGGACTGTTCCAGAAATCTTTTACTTTTTCATTTTTCGGATGCACGCAACAAAGTCCTCACAATGTATAACCGCCGCTAAACGAAATATTTCAAAATGGTAGCCCCTTTCTTTCACCGGCAATGTATTGCTTTCAAAGCCAATAGAGATCCACCAAGATCTGCTTGTGATATAACTAGTGCTGCTATTCCGCCAAGGTTATAACAACTCTGTCAATAGTTGAGTCAATACCAGTGTTATCGGTCGGACGTTTACAAGACCTTAAATAACATCCACACTAGATGGCGCTGATTTGTATATGAGACAAATTGTATATAAGTCAATGATTGTAGTATATAAGCCAGAGCAACTTGGTCTTCACCTTGAGGTACTTTTAGGTGGAAACAGATTGTTGTAGTACTTCTCACTTCCACATCAATATTTCCGTATTTCTCTTACAGAAAGCAGTCCAGTGCCTCGGCTGGTGTCGCCCCATAGTGTTGATGCACCTTTGCGCCACCAACCTGGCCGTCTGGTTGCGTCTGCTCATCGTCGAGGGTACGAGGACCCTTTTGGACGCGTCGCACGTCCAGATAAACGTCACCGAACAATTCCCCCCAGCAGGGTTCAACGTCACGGTGCACTCGGTTGACTCGGACGGAAGACACTCAGCGTACGGTGAGTATGTCTTAAGGGGTCATAGGATTCTTAAAAATGTGCAAAGAAGGTACTACAAAGCATAGTTTGATCTTTCATGTCATTTTTGAACTACTCAATATACAAGTATAATTTTTTATATGTAATTCTACAAGATTTGTTTATTGTAAAACAAATTTTAAAATCTATGAAACTTTAGCCAAAACTAAAATAAATGATATTGAACATCAAGCTATTTGAACACATTGGGATTAGGCTTGCGCGGCAAATTGTGAGGTCAAAATTGAAGACATGACCAAGAAAATGACTTTATATTGTACAAATATGTACAAACAAAGACTTATACCTAAATTCTCAGCTCAATTTTAATTAGAAATTATTTTAAGAACTTTTTTCTAAAAAAAATTATAAAATTTTTTGAATTTTGATTTTAAAAAATTTTAAAAATTATTTCTAATTAAAATTGAGCTGAGAATTTAGGTATAAGTTCTAGTTTGTACATATTTGTACAACATAAAGTCATTTTCTTGGTCATGTCTTCAATTTTGACCTCACAATTTGCCGCGCAAGCCTGATGTGTATTTCACTGAATGTATAAGTATAATTTTTTATATGTAATTCTACAAGATTGATTTATTATAAAACAAGTTTTAAAATTTATGAAACTATAGCAAAAACTAAAATAAATGATATTAAACATGAAGGTACTTGAACACACTGTGATTAGGCTTGCGCGGCAAATTGTGAGGTCAAAATTGAACAAATGACCAAGAAAATGACTTTATATTGTACAAATATGTACAAACTAGGACTTATACCTAAATTCTCAGCTCAATTTTAATTAGAAATTATTTTTTAAAAAATTAAAAATCAAAATTTTTAAATTTTTATTAATTTTTTTAGAAAAAAGTTCTTAAAATAATTTCTAATTAAAATTGAGCTGAGAATTTAGGTATAAGTCCCAGTTTGTACATATTTGTACAATATAAAGTAATTTTCTTGGTCATTTGTTCAATTCTGACCTCACAATTTGCCGCGCAAGTCTAATCACAGTGTGTTCAAGTACCTTCATGTTTAATATCATTTATTTTAGCTTTGGCTAAAGTTTCATAAATTTTAAAACTTGTTTTATAATAAATATATCTTGTAGAATTACATATAAAAAATTATACTCATTTATTGAGTAGTTAAAAATTACAAGAGAGATCAAACTATGCTATGTAGTATCTTCTTTGCTCATTTTTAAGACTCCTGTGACCCCTTAATTAAGAGTTTTTAACTTAAACATCCAATTATATGCAATATCTTAGGCCTTTTGGTGGCTAAAAGAGAGAATGTTATAAGCGCACTCAAGAACGGCTTCTAAAAATCGGTACACCCGTCACAGGTTGCTGTTATGTAGTAATCCCCTATGGCGATGGTAATTACAATTGCATAGACGAGTACACGCAGTTCAATCCTGCATGCCACATGATCAAAATAAGCATGTTTGCGAAAGCGAAGTTGCAGTTATCTAGTTACTTGCCTTTACCATCGGTAGTTTTCACAGAACGAACATCCCTTAGTATGGGTTGTGGACTTAGAACCACAAACACTTTTAAAGGATATTGGATTTTCAGAAATGAACTGGTTTTCGGTTTAACTTGGAAAGCCTCAAAACCAGTGTTTGTCAGTGTAACTGTAGCCAAAAATCAGTTTTGAAGCACAGAAAAATGTATGATAAATGGGAAACTAAAAAAAAAACTTATCCAGAAGTTTCGATATCAGTAACTTTGAGAAGCATGAACACAATCCAGTATGTAACAGCAAAGTTAAAATCCAGAAAACTGTAAAACAAAGTTGTGAAATGATTTATATACAAAAGACGATCCCTGGGTTGAAGAGGCTAACGCTATTCACTTCCCATTCCAGTGTCCCCCAACTGCGTATGGCTCGAACAAGACCAAGCCATGGAAGGCGTGCTGAGCCTTCGTCAGTGCTACCAGAACACCACCATCGGCCAGATATGGGACAAAGCTCAACCCTTCATCACCCCTTTCATAATTCAGTTCTGCCTGATGGGTGCGGCTGTTACCTATGTCCTATGGGACGGGCATGGCGACAAGAAGCGACGCCGCAGCGCCAAGGCCAACAGTTGGTCGCCAAGGCACCATGACGTGGAGGTAGTGCATAAGGGAGGGTCCAAAGTGGACTGCAAAGGGTCTAGTAAAGGTTAGTATGGTGCTGGAGGCTTTTTCAACTCGTGGGAAAAAATCCTGCACCTATGTATATTCTTTATATAAACTTATTTTCAAACAAATATATGTTGTTATTATTGCTTATTCTCTTTAAAAGATCTGACACAATATCATCCTCAATAGATTGTTGCCCCCAGAAAATAAAGAGGAGAACAGGCGTTAAATTCTCCTTAGAAAATCTAACGCGACTCAGTATGGGCTCCGGAAAGACAGGATAGTCACATCATTTTTTACTAGTGGAATGGAATTTTCTGCCACGTTCAAAGGAAATACTCCTAAAGTTTCCACTTTCAAGTCTAGCTAGTGTAGTATAGGAGCCACGATAATGCTTTTTCGATTATTTTTACCAACTGCATGACTACATGATGACGAGGTCTTTTATGAGTTTTTAAACATAACTTTTCTCAGGAACCCTTCTTTATATGTTTCTAGGCCTCTTCCTGGGTCTGCTCGTCCTGGCAGTGGGCATCGTCGTCCTGATACTATTCTTCGTCTTGACCAACAACCCCAACCTCAGGGAAGAGACCCTTTTCCTGATGGTGGTGGTCCATGCTTCCCTCCTAGGCGTGTCGCTTCTCGGGTCTCTCCTCGCCTCCTGCAGAACAGGTAGAATGTGCACGGACCCGGGTCCCAAGACAGGCGAGCGACTCCACAATCTTCTTCAGACCGTAGGGGTCATTGCGGTTTACTTGCATGGGGCATGCTCCATAGTGGTCGGGTGAGTATAGCTTTGTATACTTATATATGTGAAGTGAAGAGTACACGGGAAGAACCACTTGATTTCGTAGAAGGCTTTCCTTAATATAGCCTCTTTGGGGATGATAGCGAAAAATCGCCTAAACTGGTGTAAAGAAACAGGTTACTCTCGCTGTTTATCTTTCGCGGCAACCCTGATTCACGCCAGAGATCAGTAGACACAAGTTACACGTTTGTACCGCAAATAAAGAACCAAAGGAAAACCCGGTTTCCTGTCGCCAATGTCCGCCAAGCAGACGCATAAGGTAAGACTCCTAAAAAATCAAGTGGTTCTTCCCGTGTACTCTTCATGTGTCCAATTAAGCAAAAAGTTATTTAAACCAAGCAGCATCAATATATTCGACACCTCCCACTAATACGCTGCGAATTCAAGAATAATTAGCCAATTACTAGCCAATAGTTGGTCATCTCTAGTGTAGCCCATTTAAGTTTCTGTAGCCATTTGGCCCCCTGCGCTATTATAAGCAATTGTCAATGCAGATAGGTTAGTTAAACGAGGAACTCAAATTCATTCAATCATTTTGAAGTATTTTACTAACCCTGAAACATGAAGGCCAAAATGCATGACAGGTGAACCGTATCTCCAAACATCGCAACTCTGCCTACAAGAAGCTCCCGAAAACATTTTTACTCGCTCTAGATTGGTTTGGCATGTCACGTACGTAGGCACACAAAACCAATCACTGACGATTAAATATGCTTCCGGTAACGTCTTGGAGGAAGAGGGGTGCTATTTAGCGAAGAATCCCATATCTTGTCCTTGTCCCTCCAATAAGTGTGCCTACCTTCATTCTTCCTTGATAATTTTCTTTTCTTCACCCAACAGGTCTATGAATTGGCAAAACACTCGCCACTTGGCGATCCTCGTCGACGGCGGGGCCATGCTACTCCAGTCCGTAGCACAATCTCAACTCTTCCACAAAATCCTCCAGAAGAACTGCTCGGGCAGTCGCTGCTCGCACGGATCTTCCAGACCAGGTCGCCAAGTCGTGACCTTCTTGGCCTTCGTCAACCTAGTACTGTGGGTCACCGAGTCCTTCACAGACCACAACCACGTGTCCAGTCAGCTGCAGCTGCAGTTCTTCGGGCATGTGCCCTGGCAGCTCATGTCCAGGGCTGTCTTGCCGCTGGTCATGTTCTACAGGTTCGAGTCTGCCGTGTTTCTCATGGAGACGTGGAAGTTCGGATACGGGGCCTATGTCTAATCGGCGCGTATTTCTTGCAGACTGTGACAATGTATGAAAATAAGTTGTGATGAGAAGCACTGTTGACAATGGATCTACTACTTTCTGAGAATTTGAGATTATAAAAAATAAGCCATACCCCACGCCTCTCGATTAACTTTTGCTTGTCTGCGAAATTTTACTTGTTCCGTTGTGAAATAATTTATCAAAGTTTAATTCCTCATAATCGCTTACACATCGTCGATAAACTATTTTAAGTCTATTATGTAGTTTTTAAGGATTCCTTAGCCTAGTCCTGAAGCTCTCAAAATCTTTTATAAACCTTAACCACGGGTCTTCCACGCCAGTAGGTCGTGACCTTTTTGGCGTTCGTCAACTTGGTCCTGGGGATCACCAAGTCCTTCACAGAACACAACCACGTATACAGTCAGCTGCAGTTCTTCGGGCATGTTTCATGACAGTTCATGTCCAGAGCTGTCTTGCCCCTGGTCATGTTGTACAGGTTCCAGTCAGCTGTGTTTCTCTTGGAGACATGGAAGTTCTGATGCGGGGCCTATGTTTAATAGACACATCTTGCAGACTGAGACTGTTCAAACAAAGACATTATAAAAAGGAGATGGGATGAGATGAAGTATTGACAAGTGATCTACTAAATATAGAGATTATAAAACATAACTCGTAACGCATCTAGAGCTCCACAAACTTTTGCTCGCCTGCCCACTTTTACTTGTTTCCTTGTGAGCGAATTTATAAATTTTTAATTCCTCAAAAGCGCAAACACGTCTAAAGTACTTGACTATTATTTTTCACATATGTTTTTAAGGATTCGTTATACTAGTCCTGTCGCTCGCAAAATCTTTAAAAAACCTCAATCACATGTCAAGTCAGTTGCAGTTCTTCAGATATGTGTCCTGGCAAGCTCATGCCCAGAGCAGTCTTGCCCCTTGTCAGGTTATACAGGTTCGAGTCTGGTTTTTTTCTGATGGAGAAGTGGAAGTTCGAATATGGGGCCTGTTTAATCGTAACGTGTTTCTTTCAGACTGTGGCAATATATTTAAAGAATATATAATAAAGTTGTGATGAGACGAACTGTTGACAATGAATCTACAAACAGTGTACCACTTCTAGACATCGATAAACTTATGCTCGCCTGGCAAATTTTACTTGTCTGATTGTGAGCGAATAAATAATAATAATATGTTTAATTCCTCAGAATCGCTTACACTTCGCCGATAGGTTATCTTTTCTAATATAGTGTTTTTTAAAGGATTCTTTAGCCTAGTCCTGTAGCTCATAGTTCCTATCTCCAACCACGTGTCCAGTCAAATTCAGCTGCAGTTCTTCGGGCATGTTGCCCTGGCAACTCATGTCCAGAGCTGTCTTGCCACTGGTCATGTTCTACAGGTTCGAGTCTGCCGTGTTCCTGATGGAGACGTGGAAGTTTGGATGACCTATGTCTAAACATCGTGTATTTGACAGAGACTGTTGAAACTATGTTAATGTATAAATGAATTGTGATGAGAAGAAATGTTGAAAATGGATCTTCTAAACAATGTACCGCTTCTAGACCTTGATTAACTTATGCTTGCCTGCCAACTTTTACTTGTTTCGTTATGAGAGAATCTCTCTGGTGAGTAGTGGAGATCGGAGAGCGGTTTCTCCTTTGGTTCTTTTTCCGCGGTTTAAGCGTCAGACTAGTGTCTGATGTTAATTTCAATCATATATATAGAAACCCGCATGTATCTCGATCATAAGATAGTAAACCCAAGTACCAAAGCAAAACTGGTTTCTTCACACCAATTTAGGCGATGACTCGCTCTATTCGCTAAGCAGACCTGATGCACACAGATTCCCAGTCAATGAAGGAGTCCCTCCCTGTACTCTTCACTTTATATCACTGCCATTGAATTTTAAACTATTGTTTTTTAAAAAGTACCTTTTACGATGTATATGACACGTGTTTTTTTTTACGTAATCAATGCATGTTGATTTTTGAGAGATCAAATATATATATATATATATACTTTTTTCGAAATGAAAAGTGTTTAAAAGTGACTGCCAAATAAATATTTGCTTTGTGCACATTTTTAAGAATATCAGTTGATTTTATGTGCATTTTTTAATAGATTTTTGTATAATTAAAATTATATTTACAAACTATCGTCAGAAACTTTTACCAACGTTATTTATTGTGTTTTACTCTTTACAATTTTATGAAATATTTTCATTTACAAATACTCAGGTAAATGAATCTATGCTTGTATTAGAATTATCTAGTCTGCAGCAGTACGTTTGGTTTTAAAGGTCATACATACCACCTCAAGTATCCAGAGAAACGTATCTTTATTGTCGATTTCTGATTTGTTTTAGGAAAAAACAAAAACTCGGTGTTCAGCTTTATATGTAAATATGTTTATATAAATTTTATTGTTATTTTTTGTTACTATATATAAATTAAAGTGTTTAGGCCGTATAATTCGTTAATTTTTCGGTAGATATAAACTGTCGTTGTCCAAAATTTTATTATTAAATAGAGTCCTTTTTTTGCTAGGGTTCATTGTTATAACTGAAGATATATATTACTACATTTGTAATTATTGTTTCATATGTTAGTGCTTAATTTAGCTTGAATTCCTAAATACTATTCAGATTATACACCAACAAAAAAGTTATTTAAGAATCTAATTAAGATTTTTTAAAATTTAATTTACAAAATAAAGAGGCAACTCAATTAATAAAGTTACACAACAAATTCAAAAATACTATAAATAGCATTTATACTATTGAATATTTTTTAAATTCTAAAATTTTTGTCTTCAAGATGAGATTCCAATTTTTAACCATCGTCTATTCACTTCATAAAAATTAAAATAACCAACATATTTAATAGAATAAGCACACACACAAAAAAGTTTCGGTAATAGAAAATTAAATGAATTAAAGCTTGTAATGTGCCCCAAAATCAATAAACTTTAATACAATTATTTGTATTGCTTATAATATTATACGTATTATCATGTTATATATGACATCATTGTATATTATTTTAGGATCAATGCCAAATATATAAAACTGTTTTTAATATTATGTATATATTTGTAAATGTTAACTAAAATAAAAAAGATTATCTATACTATTAATGTATGAATGTGGGTGTTTGTCTGAAATCTATCTTACCACAAAACGTATAAATATAGGAAATGTGTCAAATTACGCAGAATAAAACGGGGAGTCTACTGTTGCTTTAAAAGTTTCTATCTTTTTTTTGTGGAAATTATGATTTTTTTAAACGATTATGCATAGACTTAACATATTAACCATTATAAGCTTTCTGATATTGCGAAATCTATAATAATAAAAATGAAGTTTTGTATGTATGTATGTGTGTGTGTGCGTATGTCTCTCCGAAACTCACAAACTAGACATTTGTTTGACTCGTAACTTGGCACAAATGCGTAGTTCCTACTTGAGTTACAAAATAAGAACTTTCAGAGCTCAAAGTGTTCTATTTTTAGAGAAAATTCGAATTTTCTGGGAAAACTACACCACTTTGGCTCAAATCCGACCATTTCTTTACTTTCCTGATGCCATCTGAAGAAACAATTAAATAAAACTTTCAACGAAAATAAATAAAATTAAAAATGTTTATTTTATTGTGTTGCCATAACTTTCAGAAACTAAATTCATTGTTTGAAAATATTTGATATGTTTCAAGTGACGTATTTCCGACAAGTCTTGATTCCTGGATTTGTTATGGATTTAATTGATGATTTCGTCAATGATGGTTCTGTTGATTACAAATATGCATGTTCAGGCAATAAATGTGTAGTTAACCTATAAGTCCAGAGCTGCACATTAGGTCTTTATTTTCTCGCCAAATACGTTGCCTATCCCGCCAAATTATAATAAAAACTCGCCAAATGGGCAAATGGTTTGTTAAGCTATTACTGAACAATGATGGTTAATAAAGGTCATCGCACGAGCTGCATATTAGGGTTTTATGTCTTTACTTTTTCGCCAAATACGTTGCCAATCTCGCCAATTCATTGATTAAAACTCGCCAAAATAGCAAAATGTTTGTTAAGCTATTACTGAACTATGATGATTAATAAAGGCCATCGCACTAGAGCTGCATATAAGGGTATTATGTCTTTATTGTTTCGCCAAATATGTTGCCAATATCGCCAAATTATTTATTAAAACTCGCCAAATGGGCAAAATGTTTTTAAAAATAATTTAAAAGCTGGTTGGATATGCTAAGGTCGTTGTGTTAGAGCTGTATAATGGGTGTGTTTGTAGCTAGATCTATTTTCTCGCCAAATTATTTCCCAAAACGAGTCAAAAGAGTTAAAAGTTTTTATGTATGTATGAGGGAATTGTGATGACATTTATGAGTGCATTTTACAGCGTATTTTTTATTGTAGAATATTAGGGCAATGAATTGAGATTTTTTACTTGATAACGAGTGGGAAGAGAATAACTTAAGTTTATGATTTTATAACAGGTTATATGGTACACATACTTGGATGAATTTGATATTTATTTAATCCGTGCGAAGTACGGGTATAAATTAGCTAGTAAGAAACTAAAATTAAAATAAAAGCACATAGGTTTAATTCTTAAGATTGTAATTGCAATGGTTTTCATTTTTAGGTGTTTATTTAAAAAAAAATATTTATTTGATTGTATTAGTGAGAAATTCTCTGCATAAATATTTTTTTTTCTAAAATAGTATTATAAATAATGTATCATAATTTCCATTACATTTACCATATTAGTGTTATAAACATTTACTTCAAAAAACATTTATGAAAAAAATTCTCAATTCCGTGAATTGACAACTCTTTCTCTTTGAATCATTCAGAATATATATTTTGCATCGCCTATCATCGATAGCGTAGCCCTAGTGCGAATCAGAAAACCAAAATGTATTTTCACTGTTTTATTTATTAGAAGTATTTAAAACTATTGTTGTAACATAATCCTTTATACATGTAACACAATTGATGAAACATTTTTTGTTCTCGTCAGTTACAGTTGCATTGTTCAATTTTTAAACAATGCGAAAATATTAAATATTTTTAAACAATAAATAATTTACAAAAGGTATTTTACGTGATTCAATAGCTGCTAAAGATAGGTGATGCAAGCAAATCTTTAGTATCATTATTAATATATACTTTGTTAGTTCAAATACAGTAAAATATTGATTTAACCAAATATTATGGCAAATGATTTAAGAAAAAAGACCTCAAAAACCCCAATTATATTAAGTCCAACTTCAACAACTGACAGCGAACTGTCATCTATTCTGAACAAGATCTGCCCTTTGGATAAACAAATGTCGTCCATCCATGGAATTCGTGCCTATGTTTCTTCCGGTCGAGGAATATTGCCTCCATTGCAAAAAGTTCCCTCTCCAAAGCAAAACCAGGATTCCAAGTTTGAAAATGGATTCTATGGCATATACAATGGAGATCCAGGTTTCATAAACATCGGAACTGCGAGAAAAATGTTACTCTCTAAGCATGCAGTTACCGCGAAGGGCAAAGACTCAAATAACTATTCTGGATCAGCTTATACTCCAAGACAAGAAAGTGGCCTGAAAGCGAAGCAGAACATTGATGAGGGTAGCTTGGATGGAATCAAAAAGACATCTTCAAGGTTGGAGTGCCGCCTCAACGAAATAAAGAATAGCCGGTCTTCTAATGCTGATGATGTCGCATTACGATGTGGTCCTGCTAATTTCAAAAATATCCCCGCCTTGCCAAAGATACTAAGCACTCGTGGGTATGACGATAAAGCTACAAAAAGCGGTGGACAAGACAGACTTACAAGTCATGGGCGTCAGTTCCTCCTCCGTAGACATCAAGACATAGGAGCTATGCTATACGGGTCAAGTAAGGAAGATGTCACTTTGAATATCTCGTCAGAACTTGGTGTAAAAGAGGCAATCAAATCCAAAAATAAAAACAGGGTTCATTATCCAACAAAGATAAACACATTTAAGGAAAATGTACATGTATGGAATGATACTGAAAACAGTTACAACGCTTGTGAAGCTCCAGAAAAATATCCAGCACTAAACGATATCAGTCCGTTGAAAATGTATGGTAAAGGTTTAACAAAGGCAATCAAGACTCAATTTAAACCAGATGTACAAAATTCATCACTGGAAGAAACATCAGTTGATAGCTTCAGTTGCTTAGATACTACTTTCACAGTTCCATCTTCACCTTGCGAGTCGTACAGAACAGCTTACCCTTCAAAAAGTGAAGTTTTTACGGAAGAATTTTCAGATTCTTGCTCTACAGTGATAAGGTCCCAATTGCTTCCAAAACTTAAGGGAGTCCCGAGAAAGGAGAAACAGAGGGGAAAGCACAATAATGCACCATTGCGTGCTAACTCCAGGCAAACTACAGAAGTTTTGGTGGCCAATCGTGAGAAATTGAAGCAGAAGAGTTTTAAGGATAGTGCTGTTAACACTTCCCCGAGTCTTTTACGCCCTAACATCACAGTTATTCCTAAGATGAAGAAGGCAAACAATTTCTCAAATTCCGAAGATTATAATGACAGCGCAGTCAAGCTGCCAACTTTAATCGCCTCTGAAATTGAAAATATTAAGTCGTCAGAAAATAGAATAATTTCATCCGATAAAAAGATTGAGTCAACTAAAAACCATTCTGAAACTCAAGAACACAAAAGTGAAAATGAAAGCCTTCCTCAAACCGTGTGGCCTAAAATCGAAACGGATTTACAAGATTGTGATGATTCCTGCAAAGAGGTTCCCAAGAAAGAACTGAAACCTCTAGTTGATTCCGTAGATTACAAAGTAATTTCAAAAGTTAACACCAAAGAGATTTTAGCCAAATTTAATTCGGGAAGTGAACTTGCGAATAAAGTTTTTGGTAAGACGTATTCGCCAAAGAAAGCAAACGTTGGCCTAAGTGACTCCTCTACAAAAATAGAATTGAAAAAAATTGATGAGGATGAACAAACGATTTCCATGCCAATAGAAATTAATGACACTTCACTTGGTGATAGGAAGGCACCTAAACCATTGGTTGATTTTGTAGAATGTAAAAACGAATCAAAAGTCGACACCAAAAAAATACTGTTGCAATTCAATTCTGGAAATGAAATGACATCAAAATTGTACGGTAATACAAATTCACCTGATTTAACTAATGAACACAACAACAGGAAAAAATACAGCGTTGAGCATAAAGGAATTGAAAAAGTCCCAATCGAGGATTTCCGCAAGCATCTGCAGGAAAATAAAATTGATACTAAAGATATTCTGAAAAATTTCAACGCTGGAAATTCTATGATCAATGCTATTTATGGCGGATTCGATAATTTAGATGCTCAAGAGAGAAAGCAAAATTCACAAGAAGCTCTGATGCCTCCTGAATTAGCACAAGAAGTTTATCGTTCGAATGTTCCCACCAAAGATTCATTTCTGAATGGTAATTTCATGCAGCAAATGCCTTCGGATTATTTCTCTTCAAGTGATGTTGCACATTGTATGGACAGTTACCAGAATGCATTTTCGAATAGCAAGAGACAAGAGGATGAGTTTCCTGTACTTCCTTGTGAAAACTCAAGTCTGTACTGCAGTGAATCTAGACCTCGGGCACTCGTCAAGAAATATTTTGCCCTTGAGAGCATTACAGAAGACGGAAGTGAGAATGAATGTGGAATGTCTCAAATGGAATATCCTCCAATTCAGGAATCCATTGATGAGGAGCTTCGCCAGATTGATCCAAAAAGTACTTTGACCTCCTTCAACCGAGGAAATCAGATGGTTAACATGATTTACGGACGCTTTGAGGACACAAACGTCCAAGAAATCAAGCCAGAATCTCGGAAAGTTCACAGAACGTTGATGGACCACACAAATCAAGGGAACGAATCGCTTTACGGATACAATAATACAGATTCAGATGTTTGCAACTACAATAAAATAGTGGGTTCTATTGATTATTCAGCTTTCGAGAGTGCTAAAATAAACGCAGAAAGCTATGCTGCAGGAAAAGGAATGGCTGATATTTTGGGTGGATCTCTTCTCCATAAAGATACTGTGGAACCAAGTTGTAAACAGGAAAGAGTTTACCCAGAAAACGCTAAAAGCTTCACGGAAAGAGATGACAATTCAGATTCTGGTAGGAACCAAAACGCTAATAGAGTTTCGACACTTCCTGGAGCAAACTGGAGGAATCTTTATAGCAGTGAATATAAACCACGGCCATTGGAAGAAAAGGTTGAGAAATATGCTGGAACGGACGACACTTTTCAGAATGAAATTAAAGTACCCCAAGCAGAATCACCTGCACTTCCAGAACAGCACTTTTCTGCAGAAATGATGGACAACTCCGCTTTGCAAGTTGGGCAGTGGTCTGTGCCATGGGCAGATTATTTCCTTCCATGTAATGATAAGGCTTTAATTGAGAAAAAGCAGAAAAAGGACACTCTCAAGTATTTATGTAATAAAATAGACCCAAGAAGTATTTTGAAAGGCAGGGTGTCAAACAAACGAAGACCCATTGGAATTGTTCCGGGTTTAGAATAAAAAAAAACCCTGAACACGATTATTTATCATACAGTTGAATTTTATTTATAGAACATTTCTGAAAAATTATTTGGTGAAAACATAGAGATATTAATATATTTGTATCCGTCTTATATAAAAAATCAGTTGGCTATTTTCATTTAATTGTAATATTTTTGGTAACGATCAAAATAAATTATTTTTCAATAGTGTGACGACTTGATTTATTTTTCTCTTCTAATGCAATTTTTTAATCTATTTATGGGATTTTACATTTTAATATACTAACTATATTTATTGTATAATTTTAAAATGTTGGTAAGTAGCGTTAACGGTCATTATCTGTGAATGGAAAAAAAATCCTTAATTAAAATAAATTTATAAGAGTGGTATACAATCAGATATCCTTGAAAACACAGTGGTTGAGATCGATTTGATGTTTTTATTTAACCCTCTGATGCATATGCATACTGTTACCGTTGGGTAACAAATAACATAATCCACTTTATTCTATTAAATTAGAGCTAATCCTAGACAAATCTGTGCTTTTTTCATCTATTACATTTCATTTTGAAGTTTTAGTTACTAATAATCCTCATAGATGACAGTAGTAAAAGTGTATTCAAAATTAAAGAGTGAAGTTATTAACTTTTGTGAAATTACGTTTTTGGCAGTATTCAAAGAATAATAATATTAGTACTAAATATACTAATAAATTGTTTTGAAAAATTAATCATAGTTAATAAGGGTTATTTGAAATATTTTTAGTAGTTTTCTATTCATTATTATCAAAATTGGAATTTTGCAGTTGGTTTTTGTCATATGTAAAAAATTTTAGAAATTGCAATTATTTCAATTCTAACGTAGTTCATTTTTTTTAGTATTTTTCCCATAATGTGTGAGTATTAAAGATACATATATTTTTTTGGGATGAAAATAAGAAATCATGCATTAGAGGGTTAAACATATTCATAAGATTTTGAAAGGCAGGGAAATGGGGAAGAGATGACTTATGTCTAATATAATTTTAAAAATATATAATAAAGATTAAGTAATTATTAGTCTACATCTATATGCTTACAAATACTTAGACTAATATCAAACTTATCCCACTTCACTGTGAAATTAGTAAAAAAAAATAGTGATGGAGTGTAAAAAAGGAATTCTTTTTTACTATAAAACAATATAGACTAAAACTAAATCAACTTTCGACAATACTAATAACAATATCGACTATAACTAAATACAGTCGTCAATAGCCTTCAGCTAGCTCGAGTGCGACGTGATTCAAACTAAACTAAAATATACAGGGTGGTTATAAAATAACGCTCGCTATTCGGAGTGGTCTGTAGCTTGAATGAATAATCCGAATGCAACAAAAATTGAGACACTTACTAATCAAGAAGGGGGGGGGGGGGGGTAATGGATTCATAAAAAATAAACTCGTCCCTTGAAAAGGGCTCTAAATTACGAGGCGTAATTGGCTGTGATGACAGCAATTGGGCATAATTGGCTACGCCTCGTAATTTAGAACCCTGGTCAAGGAACGAGTTTCTTTTTTTCTGATTCATAAAAAAGAAACTCGTCTCTTGACCAGGGTTCTAAATTACGAAGCGTAATTGGCTGTGTTGACCATAATTGCCCCGCCTCGTAATTTAGAACCCTGGAAGAGTTATTTAGAATTTTTTTAATTAGAATTCAGAAGATTTTTTTAAAGAGGCCATTATTTCCCCCCTTCTTGATTAGTAAGTGTCTCGATGTTTGTTGTATTCGGATTATTCATTCAAACTACAGACCACTGCGAATAGCGAGCGTTGTTTTATTGCCACCCTGTATATGAAACTCATTTTCAAACCAACATCACGAGAAACAAGCCAATTGATGACAGAAGGGTTTTTTAAACACGATATTTTACAGTCAAGAATACACTTTTAATAAAGAAGAAAAACATTAAAAAATATTATTTTGTTTATAAGATCGTCTTTAGGATATTAAAAATTGTAAAAACTAAGGATGTGAGAAATAAAATACATACCTGCTTAATCCAAACAGTCCTGATCCTATTATTTTGTTTCGGCTGCGAATTTCTAGTTCATGAACCTCGCTTTATTACGGCCACGTAACGCATCTTAATTTTGAGCCACAGTCAAATGACGAGGTCGATACCCAACGAAACCTCGGGCGGCATACGAAAGCTCTTCTTTCGGTACATTGAAGGCCTTGATTTTCATTTTATTCTCCAACTAGAGCGTCTGAGGTTTAGAGTTAGATTGAATTATTGTCTCACTAGAGCTACACAAGGGCCGGACAGGGACATGACCCGACAGCCCAAAAACCCGACAAGCCGGAATCCCCATAACCAAAATGCAAAAATATGAATGCATGACTTCATGCACAGCGTAGGGACTTTAAAACACATTTAACTTGCACTCCCTCTACACGGGGTAGTATTCGTAGGACTTTTTGGTTACACAGACCGCCTATGGGTCGGCGGTTATTTTGGCAAAGCCCTGACCCTAACCCGGGACCTTTCGTCGTACTTTGGAACCACAATCAAGTAATGAGCCGACACCTGAGTAGGCACCCAACGCAACCGTTAACAACGGTTCGAGGCTAACTACGAAGAAAGGGAAAAAAGTACCCTGCAACCTTTTTATTTCAATTATTTTCACCATTTGCTTATTTTTGCCTAAGAATAATTATGCACTATGATATTAACGAAGAGTTTGGATAACGTCGCAATAGACTATTTGCGACGGACTACACGGGGCTATTTGCGACGGACGTCGAATTTTAGAACCACAGTCAAGTGACGATCCGACACCCGAGTAGTCACCCAACGCAACCGTTAAGGGCGGCATTGACGCAGCGTTAGGGCTTTGAAGGATATTTAACGTGCACTCCTTCCGCACTGGGTATTATTATGCGGATATTTTTGGCTACACGGGCACTTTATGTCGGCAGTTATTTTTGCGATGCCTGGACCCGAACGTGGGACCTTCCGCATGCTAGGCGAATGCCTAACCGACTGGGCTCCCCAGCCCCCGGAGAAGAGGTGAAAAAAAAATACCCTGCAACCTTTTTATTTCCCTATTTTTCACAATTTGCTCATTTGCCTAAGAATAATTACGCACTATGATATTTACGAAGAAATTTATCTTTTATAAGTGTTCGGAAATATTTAGTACAGTTTTAAAAAAATGAGAGCTACTTTTCATTAGAATACTTTTTAGCTTCATTCTCACGCTTAACTCAACGTTTGCTTTGTTTACTCAAAGCAACACCTGATAATTCAGAATTTTAAAAAAGGAAATCTGAAAGTTGGTTTCACTGTGAGCATACTCTTGTAAAAGCAAAACAACTTTTACAGTTACACCCTGAATGTTGGTTTCTTCTACAGGTTATACGATAATACACTGCTCAAAGCAATTGAAGAGCACTTAGAGTACTTTTGGTAACCCTTTCAGTTCTAATCTTTTATTTTTTATTCTAAAAATTAAAAGTTTGCAAAATAAATTCATTATACATCCAGAGTGAAATGGAAAAAGCAGGGAAAATTTCTTTATTTTTTTAACTAAAATTTAAGGGGTGGGGGGGGGGGGGAATAGGAATCAAACTATTAAATAAATTTTTTTAAAAATTTCAAAACTATTTGTTTAAAAAAAACAGTTCAAATCAATTTTTAAACATCTAGAATGCAATCTTTAAGAACTTAGGGTCAATTCATTTCATAAAATGTTTTTAGAGTGAATTTTATTTTACCATATTTTTCATATTTTCATTTAATTAAAACAAACATAATTTAATTCGTCAAAAGAAATTATTCTTCCATATAACAATACATGAGTGTGCTTTTGAGAGAAAAAAAAACGCAAGCCGATGATTCTAAATGGAATCATTGGGGGTGAAAGGGTTTAAAACATGCACTCCCCTAATTCTTTTGAGCAGCGTATATTACAAAACCTACATGAGATAACAAATTCGTTTTATTTTACAACTCTCCTACTTGGAGAAAAAATGCTTAGCTAACAAATACTTTCTCAGAAGTTAGGATTCCAAGACAATCACTCCGAAAACTCCAACAAGCTATAAAATGCGCAGAGCAATCAGATGAAGAGAAACTTTCAGGTTTTGTCTTCATCTGATTGCTCCGTGTGTTTTTAATAGCTCCGCCCATGGTCGTGGCATATGTGCAAGGAAACTCTGAGTTTAACTATAGTTTCTGCTGAAAGCCCTACATTTTGTTTCTTAGGGGGCGTCCAAAAATTACGTGATGTGTTTAGGGGGAAAGAGTAGAAATTTACTAAACCTCATGCAAGGGGGGGGGGAGGAGGAAGCTACACACGTCAAAAGTCACGATTTTTTTCTTGCCAAAAATCAACATAAAATTGAGAAAAAATAAAATAAAATTCCCATAAAATTTGTTTCTGGACTCAAATTTGGAGGGGAAAATTGTCAATAAAACATCACGTAATTTGTGGATGCACGTCCCTTTAGTATGGTTAAAAATTTTATGTATGTTTATGTTAGCATGTAAATATGTGATGTTTGGTATAGTTTTCACAATTGAAATTACAATAGATCTTACTTTTTATAACACAAAAACCAACCACAGACATAAAATCTAAATGAACAGTTTTATTATAATAAACTATATTTCACTCATTACTCCTCATAAATATTTATCTTTTTTTTTTGGTAAAAAAAAACTACGTTTATACAAATATGAGTATCTAAATAAATGTCTATACATGAGTATCAAAAGTTTGTATGGCACTCGGGTGAGATTGCAAAAATGAAGTTCTTTTGATTTTAGTTGTATTACACATGCGTCCCGTGAACCCTTAATCGATAGAGGCAAGTGTATTCCAAATTGCCATGGTTGCTGTGAATCTTCAGCTCCACGTAAGAGATAGGCACTTGGACTTGGTTCTGCAAAAAAAAAATTAAATAACCAAACTTGGCTTTCACAAAAAGTTTCAGAAAAATTGTGGGCAACAAATTTTTTTTAGGAGCTATGTAGACTATAACCAGTGAATGAACGCTTAAGCACAATTTATTTTAAGAAAATTCATACATTTTAAGAAAATATAGCTTGTGGGTTTATGACAATGTGAACACATCTGTCATTACATGTAAATTCTACAAAAAATAAGAGGTGACTTTATATTGCATTGCTTTGGGTCTTTGGGGGGTACAAATAAAAAGTGGTACAAAAGCCAAGTGAATGTACAGTACTTTTACCAGTGAATGAACACAAAAATGTCCAGTCAAAAAACATGTTGGATTCTAATTAATGACCAGGACAACTAATCAGACGCCATATGGCAGAATGGGTAAAAAATTGCGGAAGTTACGTTTTTGGAAATTCCTCTACCCTCAATAGCTATTCAAATAATCTGCACACACACATAAAAAGAATATATTACCTGGACAGTGAAATATTGCAGGGGTTCACCTTTGTCATCATATGAATATTGCCCCAACAGCGCACCCTCAGTATCCTTCTCCGAAGAAAGTGCCTATCGAAGAAAAGTGTTGAAAAAAATCATTACAAAACATTACTCACTTTTTGATTCTATAGTAAAAACTGAAGCTTCTTAAATGTCAAGTGCAAAAATACTTTCTATATACTGGTGGTCAGCCCAATGGGGAACATTCATGTGACGTCACGTGGTTTGTTATGCATCAGCTCGGGAAGCATGTGGTAATGTTATCCTATACAGCTATCGGAGCACGTGCCATTGCTTTCCTACTGCTCAAACCTGTCTAACCGCTTTTTCATAGTGATTTGGAATTGAAGCTCAGGTGGATATGGCATCAATGTCCCCCATAGAAACATGGAAGCAAAGATCTTAGTCTCAAAAAAAAGTTACCAAGTCAATAATTTTTAAATTGCATAAAATAAATAAATAATAATGAAATAAAGCTTAATTTTTTTTATCTATGGTGACCTGATTGACATTTTTCTAAAGGAAAAGTTAAAACTGTCCATTCTGTTATTACTTCTTAAACATACTAGTAACTAGTGCTAATACTAGTAACTAGTGGTACTCTATATAGAGAGTAGCACTAGTTTGTCTGACTGCGCCCATCTACCACTTGCTCACTTCCTAATTTTGATCGAACAGTGAAGGCATTATTATGTAACAGGCTATGGTTGAACTTGGAATTTTATGGGGCTTTTTTGTTAAAATCATTTTGTTTTTTTGGTATTTTCAAGAAAATTTATGGGCTTTTCATTCAAACAAGGCACCCTGACACAGAGTTCATACTTTATCTTATGATAGTGAAATTCAGGAGTTTCTAAGGAGATTTTCAGGAGTGCAGCAATGTAAATTCAGAAGGTAACGAGGAATAAAATTGAAAATGTTTGTTTATGGTATTAGTCTAGTGATTTCACTGCACTATGAATGATGAAACAGCAGAAAAAAAACCTTCTAAAGAGTTGTGTTATTCATTCTGGGACCATAGACTAATATCATGATGTCGGAACTAAATTTTTCTACTTCGCATGCACAGTAGACTTATTCTGAATGCAGTACGAGAGAAAAACGATTTGTTTCATTAATTTTTTCAGGAGAGGGAAAAAATATAAGGAGATGAGACACAAATTCCAGGAGTTATAAGGGCCCTTAGGAAAAAAAATAAATTCAGGAGTTTTTCAGGAGGCGTATGAGCCCTGATAGCAACTCAATAAGTAGACATTCAACATTTTATAAGAATGACTCACTTACCCAAACCGAGAATTCTCGTGGGGCACTGTCAATCGATCCAGTGGGGGATAGAGAAACCGGAATATGCTCTAGTGTGAATCCGGTTGGCCTGATGGAATAGGAGAACTGGATGACCAGGAATCCCTGGCTGCCCTTGAAAGACCAGCAACGACCTGGATGGATGTCAGGCTGAAAAAGACAATTGAAATAGCATTGGGATAATGAATTGTTGTTTGAAATGTTAAAAGTAGGTGTACTATTTGCATTGAAACTCTCTTTAAGGACGAGAACTTTTTATTTTGGGACAACACAAAAGTATCAGACAAATTACACGTAGAATTCTGGAGCTTTACGACAAAGATGTTATGCAGTCACATTTTTCTCAAGTTCTGACAAAAGAGTCGCCAAAACGAACGCCCGAATTTTACACACTCTTTTCACTTCAGTTTGCAAACAAAAATAAGTCATTACGAAAAATAATTATACACAAGAAAGTGACGTCATTACAGTAGGGTACCGTTGAAATGAATAAAGTTGTTGGAAAATTACACAATACAGGTAAGAAAGTACAGGTTGAAATTGCATTAAGACAATTAATAGGGCACGTCCAAATTTTTAGAATTGTTGGGAAGATTTCATATAATTACAGGTAGTCAGAATCCTGGTTGTATGATAAATATTATGGAGTTTATTAAGTGTGTTAATAAAGCACAAACAGATCAAAGACAGAGAAAAATAACATAATAGGCACTTAGAAAATACTATAAATCAGAAAAGACACAATAATGTATAAAACAGTATAATGTATAAGACATTCAATTTTGAAATTTTGTTTAAGAAATGCCAAAAACTTGTAGATACTCGCCACACTAATATTAAACATTAAAAAATTATCAATACCGTAAGATGGGGTAACTTTGGGACTGGGTGGGTAACATTGGGACAACGGGTTAATTTTAGTTTGCAGGATTCCCTGAGGGACACACTGCTTAGGTTCAATCTGCAATCTTTGTTTAGTCCTGTACCTTGAGGCTACCTGGCGGCAGTTTTCAGAACCAGTTCACTACTACGTTGTGTTGTGACAGCCAAGTTTTATTTCTTACCATTGTTTTTCACAAAATTCTTGTTTTGATGAAACTTTCTCTTCTGCCTCAAGAACTGTGAACTCCAGATCACTTTCAAGAACGTATACACAATACCAAGCATCTTCTTAAGTATCTTATATAGAATTAAAAATGTTATTAAAGTATTTTGTTTTATATAACCTATAAACTGTAAATTTTCAGCTCTTTACGGGGTAATTTTGGGACAGCCCAAAAGTTTGTATACTGGTTTTTTTTTATACAATAGTTGTTTTTTTTCAGCATTGCATTGGACAATAAAATGCCTAGAAATTATAAAAGAGCTCTTGGCACTCGGCCCTACAGAAATTACACTGAAGAAAATTTACAAGAGACTTTACTAGCAATAAAGAACAAGACACTGTTGATCCGAAATGCAGCCTCCAAGTATAAAATACCAAAAAATACACTACACCTGAAATCCCAGGAAAAACATACCAAACCCGTAGGTCGGGCTACAGTCTTCAGAGAAATCAAAGAGAGAGAGAGAGAGAGGGAGAGAGAAATACAGAGTCAGAGAAATTTTCAAAGTTTAAGAGCTTCAAGTGTACAGTGATCTCTTGGCTTCAGCTGACAAAAACTAACTTTTATGAAGTGTGTAAATAATATTTTTGTATGTTCAGTAAAGATCCAAAGCCTAATAGTATTAAAAAGTAATTATTTGCAATCTATGTGTACATGTAATCATAACTGCATTGTTTAAATATAATATTATGCGTTGCAATTGGTACACACTCATTTACCTTGTCTTTTCTTAGGTAGATAATGCACTTATACAATATTGTGGGGGTAATATTGGTACAAAGTCATGTTTCTTGCTATTTCTAATGGAAATCATGCACTGTCCCAATTTTACCCCAATTAGTGGGGTAAGATTGGGACAGTTTAAAATATTTTTTAATAAAATACCCTTGTTCCTAGAGTTATTGTCTTATTATATTTTGTTAGAGGAAGACAGGCTTTACATATTAATAATTTTTTCAGTAACCTAACTTAAAAAATAAAAAAACAAACAGCTTAAAACTTCGAAAAGTGTCCCAAAGTTACCCCAGTCTACGGTAGTTAAATTTAGTAAAAACATTTCTAAATAAGTTATGCTTCCTAAAAAAAAATTATGGCTACTGAGAAACAAACTATTGCATTTCTTTACAATCATTAAAGTTATTAAAAGCTTAAGAGAATAAAACCCATGATTGTAATTCCTTCCTGTTTGGCAATATAAAGTCAAGGACAGAAAAAGTCAGATGATATGTTAAAGTAATTATTAAATTAGTTTATGAAATTATTAAGTTGGTGGGGTATTTGATTGGTAAAGATTTCATGTGAATATTCAGGTAAACATTTAACATTAATGACAGTAATATTCAACTACACTCATTGCCAACCTAAGTTGGGTAAATAGAAATACTCTATGGAAAAAATCCTTCCGTGCACGTAAAGAGTACCATAGATTATTTGTGAATCCATCCAGAAAACATGTTTAAAACTTGATTATTATTTGAGAAAATTTGGCAATTTTATCGGAATGAAAAAGTGTATTTGGTTTAAATTGTATTCAGATCATTTTGTAAATATTACCTTACAAGAGTTTCCAACTAACAGACCAATCATGCTTTTCCCTCTGCCTTTTTACTCTTTGTTTTTACCCAAGTTAGACTGGCACAGAGTGCAGAGCAGTTCTTAAGTGAAAGTCTCCTTACCTGGATGGCTATCCGTGGGGAGTTCTGATCAGTCCACAACGGTAAGCCGAAGAGGCTAAACATCCCCCTCTTTTCAGCATAGCTTTCGGAGCACCTAATACTGATGACACTGCCACCTATGAACATAATTTAAACTTTCAGGGTTGTTGAAGAATCTAAATAAGAAAGTTTGTTTCCAAAATATTTTTTTAGAGAATGCTAAACCCGACTACATTAAAATAATTTGTTTTAGAGACTGAAAAGATTCAATCCTTCAAAAGTAAGAGAAGAAAATAAATAAGGTTTTTGCAACCATAAATAAACATAAATTTATGACAAAAATAATCAGTTTTGGAACAAAATTTTGGAAAAGGAGGAGTTTCGATAAAACTTCAAAGGGCATTGTTTATTAAAACATTTTTCCATTAAACACCACAGCAGAATCGTATAAACATCAAAATTAAATAACTTAAATTGTGATTGAGATTAAGATTAATTGTAAGCATTTTCCCCCATATGAAGCTTTGATTAGGTGTTACAAATTTCCCTTCACATGACATTGATTCTGCATAGCATGAATGAATTTTTTTTTATTTTTTCATGTATATAACATATATTGAATAGTTTTTTTAATGAAATTGATCCTAAACATTAGAAAATTACTGTTTTACTTTGCATTGCTTATACAATGTTTTCAATTACGGCTCCATTAAGTAAAGATTATAAATAGTATATTAAACGTACTCGCATTAAAAAAAAAATAACCAAAATCAATTTAAAATAGATCATTCCATTTACAAATTTAGATAACATTTTCTGCGAGATTAGCACGAACCATTGCCTAACTTTTAAGCTCTTCAAGTTCCTATTAACACAAGGCGACTACATTCTTTAACCAAAATACAAATACAACTAATTACCTGCAGATTCCAAAGCATAATCCACCATACCGGTCTTATCTGCATCATACAACCGTATGGCGTCTCTGACAATCTTCCGTACATCTTTGCCTGATTTTGAGTCCCAAACGTGCGTTTCGCGGGATTCGCTGACTTTCAGGGACTCAACGTAATGTCTAACAAGGCCTTCGATCACGTCTTTGCTGACTTGTTCTTTTCTTAAGCTTTCGATGATCAATTTGATTTCGCCCGACTTGGAATTGAGCCACTGATTGAAGAAGTAGTATTGGCTGGTTTTGTCCCCACGGACAACCTGAAATAGGAAAATTACTTTAGACAGATTAAAAAATATTATTTTATCTTCAGTATTTAGTAATTGTCCTGATTTATTGTTACTCTTGATGAATTGTATAATATTGCACTATGTGTGAAAAAGTGATCTATCCAAGATATGACTTTTTGAGCTGTAAATGCTACAATTCTCAAAATTGAAATATTCAGCAATCAGATTAGGTTAGGTTTGAATTATCGTCACACTAGCTACAAGAGGACTATTGGCGACGGGGGTCATATTTTAGAACCACAGTCAAGTGACGAGCCAACACCTGAATGGGCACCCAAAGCAACCGTTAAGGGCGGCATGGTACGCAGAGTTAGGACTTTGAACTTTTTTTTTTCTTATACAGGAGGGTTTCATGGAAACTTGCTATGATACCCTCCTTATCACCATCACCTTTCCCCGACTATTTGGTTGAGTAATTGGATCATTTACATATTTCTGTCATCATATGTGCATAGAATAATGGGATTTATAGTCTACACCCTTATATCATTGGGCGCACTTATTTGTTATGTTATGTTGGGACTTTGAAGAATATTTAACTTGCACTCCCTTACACAGGGTAATATTAGTTAGACATTTTTGGCAGCACGGGCCGTTTATAGGTCGGTAGTTATTTTGGCGATGCCCGGACCCGAAACGTTGACCTTTCGCATGCTAGGTGAGTGCCTAACCGACTGGGCTCCAGTAATAACTCGACAGCCCCCCAGTAATTACAATAATTGTTAAATTAATTTTCTGAATTGTTGGAATACAGTAAGCAAATCCTTATTATAATTAAAATAATAAACTAAAATAGTTTAATGACAAACAGCTGCAATTGATAACTTTGTGTTTAAAACAAACCAGCGGGTGACCGAGCTCTGCTCGGAGAAAATAGGTATCGAAGCTAACTCGAAGATTTAAATTTTCAATTGTGATTTATCAAAACAATCATACCATAAGAAAATTTGTGAAACCATTGGTGAAAAGATAACCGGTTAAAGTTAATGTGACCAGATTTTCAAAATCAAAAAGTGGGACACTCCGAACTGCTTGACCGTAGGGCTTCAAAACCTGTGCCAATCGATTCGTCGTGGCCAAAACCCCCAGAACCCCAAGTTTACCGGAGTTTATTAATTCTGGGGAGATTTTCGACTTGGCACCAATTCCTCGTATTATAGTATAGTTAGAGTTTGGAAAGGGAACTATTCTATACAAAGGTAAAGTTTTAAAAGTCATAGGAAATGAAATCATGAAATGTAATTGATAATTGGCGTTTCGCTGAAAAGCAACGAAAATGTCGAAATGTGGTAAACATTCCATTTCATACTTCATTCAACTCGATAGGTATAGCAACCATATGTTAAATTTTCAAGATCGCCACAAATCGCCAATGAACAGAATAGAACTAAAATCGTCTGCTGATTGGAACTAAAAAAATATTCATGTTACCATTTCTGTAAAACTCAATAAAGTTTAAAGCAAGGTTGAATTTATTTAAATTTGAAAAAATAAAATCTTAACTAAACATTTATAGCTTAAGCAGAGGCTTATAGCTTTAGCAGATGGCATCACGAAAGTAGCCATTATGGCGAACTAATGAAGTTTGAAAATATAATATCTGTAACTCCGAACTGCTTGACCGTAGCGCTTCAAAACCTGTGCCAATCGATTCGTCGTGGCCAAAAACCCCAGATCCCCAAGTTTACCGGAGTTTATTAATTCTGGGGCGATTTTCGATTTGGGTCCAATTCCTCGTATTATAGTATAAGATTTACATAACTTCGCTTTCTGCAATATTTCAATGAAAATTGAAGACAACAAAGAATGAAGGAAAAACTTACACTCTGAAAAGCAGCAACAATAAGCTTCTCGAATGATGCTATGAAATCTTTGGTATCAAGTTTTTGAGAAGCAAGCTGCTCCTCCAAGATTTTGATTTTTTTATTCCACACTTCATGTTCAGCAGAGAGCTTCTGAACATCATCTTTGGAAGAAGACCTGAAAAATTAATGAATAAAAACATACTTAAAAACTAAACAAAATACTTAAAATAATACTTAAAGATGATGATACCTTAAAAGTCTGGATTTCAAATATTCTACTGCAAAAAACAAACAGTGAATTTATGTTCACATAGAGTAAAAAACTTAACAACTTCTATTAAGTGTATTACTTTATACATAATTAAAAACTTTAGTTCAATTATTATAAAACCACATACGAAGTTAACATATCTGTTGAATAGGAAATTGAAATCAAATTTTGAATTTTCTGAAAGGACAAAAAACTAAATGAAGGGATGAAAATTGAGGTGTTTTTTTTTAATAAGAAAATGACTCATCAGCATTTCAGAATTTTCCAAACTCAAAAATTTCTGCAGATTCAGAAGATGTTTTTACCTCAAATTTTTTCATAAAATCTTTTTGAACTTTAAAAAAAAACTAGCTTGGGTAAAATCCAGAATTTTTTTTAATTGAGGAACGATTTAGAAAAGGGACTGATCCATTCATCTAGATCAGTGGTTCCCAACCTGGGGGCGATCGCCCCCAAGTGGGCAATTTGTGTTATCAAGGGGGCAATAAATAGTTTGGGGGCGATAGGGGGGCGATGAGTATTCAAAGAGGTAAAAATTACAATAATATACTGTACCATTCCAATTTTTATTGATCACCTTGACAAGTTAAAAACTGGCATGCTTACAAGATTTGAAGATTTTATAAAGTTAGAAATTCAAGGTTCTATGTAGATCCATTCTCGTTTGAAGCTGCCGGTTGTGGATAAACTTAATAACTTTTTGCTGACGGAGTTTGTAGATCTGAAGTATGACTGTGAGGCGAAAATAAATTTCAAGCAGAGAGGTTATGGCTATGCGTTAGCCTGCGTAAAACTTATTTACACTCATCCCCCCCCCCACAACTGAGGTAAAAAGCCAAATGACTCTTCATATCGTTCCGTCAACATATTTAGTTGAAAAAGGATTTGGTTATGTTATCATCCAGCCCCTTACTAAACTAAGAAATCAGTTGGGCATTTGCCTCAAAGACTTGCGCCTGAACTCGACAAAAGATAAAATAATAAAAAATTCAACATTCAATTTTTTTTTTAATTTTTAGTGTCAACTCTCTTAAACTTTGCAGAATCCAGTTTAAAGATCTTAGTTAATTATTTCACTTATGTTCTTTAAAAAAAATCTGTTAAATATAAACATTTTATTTTTTCCTTTTTACTTAAGAGTGCCCATATAAAGCCGCTATGGTGCTTTATAGTGCTAAAAATTATAAAATTGCTTTATTAGTTACACTTTAACTTAAATTCTAATTGAACAAAACATGAAGCTTAAAAGGGGGCGATATGTGTTAGTCAACTTAACAAAAGGGGCGATAGTCCAAAAAAGGTTGGGAACCACTGATCTAGATAGTCCCCAAAATCAAAACTATTCTAACTTTGAAACAAATTTAAAGGACTTTAAAAAGCCCCTTCAATAACAATTGAAACTGATAACCATTTTTTTTTTTAATTACTTGATATTCTAATGTATAAATTTTAAAATTATGAATGTTCAAATTTTTAGAAATTGTACTGGCTCTTGTATTATCCAAGACACAGCCTTACTTTTCAAGTAATAGAGCAATTTGCCCTTCCAAAACTTGTAACTTATTGCTTAAAAGATCGGCATTCTGTTGGGCAGATCTTATTTCAGCATCTTTGGTGTTTGAAGACCTGAAACAAATTTCAATTATTGTGGTAGTCGAGTAGAATAAAGCTGCACTAGAACTACTACACAAGGGCTATTAGAGACTGGTGTTGTGTTATAATTTAAAACCACAGTCAAGTGACTAGCCCACACCTGAGTAGGCACCCATCATACAAAGCATCAGGACCGTGGAGCATATTTAACACCCTTTCTCTCTCTCTCTACACAGAGTGATTATTACAGCTTTTGGGCTGTGCAAATACAATGATTTTAAGCCTGTAACTACTAAAATAATTTGTAATAAAAAAAATCATTATAAGTAGGGATGCAACGGATATCCGGCCAACATACTGCATCCGGCCTATCCGGCTATTAGGCCGGATAGTTAGCAGTAGCCGGATAATACAACTATCCGGCAGTACTATCTGGCCTGCTAAAACTGACATTTTCTCAATAAAATTTTGATTTGATTTGGTTTGAATTATCGTCGCACTAGAGCTACACGAGGGCTATTGGCGACGGGCGTCGTGTTTTAGAACCACAGTCAAGTGACGAGCCAACACCTGAATAGGCACCCAACGCAACCGTTAAGGGCGACATCGTACGCAGCGTTAGGACTTTGAAGGATATTTAACGTGCACTCCCTTACACGGGGTATTATTCGTCGGACATTTTTGGCTGCACGGGCCGTTTATAGGTCGGCAGCTATTTTGGCGATGCCCGGACCCGAACCTGGGACCTTCCGCATGCTAAGCGAGTGCTTAACCGACTGGGCTCCCCAGCCCCTCAATAAAATTTTGAATTGTTGCAATTGTTGAACTGACTATTTTTCTTCAGTCAACAAGTTATTTTTAAATTTTAATACATTTTATTGGATTGATACTTTACATTATGTTAATAACAAATAAAGCATATTGGATTTGTTTCAAGATGCATAAATTATGGTGTAAAAAAGTAATAGTTCTTTCTTTGGTAGAATACAGTTTTGCTTTTTATCGTAAATGAGTCCAGATTCTGAAAATAGTCGCTCACTGTATATGCTGCAAGCTGGTGAAGAAAGGTACTTGCCATAGGCACAACTTCTGAAATCAAAGATTTTTGTTGCACTAATCTGCTTCAACCTTGGAAAGGTTGGAGGAGAATCAGGCAGTTTTCTATCAGTGTCCATTGATGTGCAGAAAAGTTCACAACATCACTGTTCTCATTTGCGTACAAAGAAACAGCACTTTCAAGTTCTAACAGCCGACGTAAAATATAGAACTTGCTATTCTATCGTGTTGGGACATCCTGGACTAATTTTTATGTGTCAAATGTAGCTGCTCTTCCTGGATATGTTGTGGCTCCGCTTGAATGGGACAAGTTATGAATGGAATAGGACACTGGCCATGAATCTTTAATTATAAGTGGTTTTGGTTTCAGATTCAGTCAGTAGAAGAGGCTAGTGGTTATACTACGCCATCCAAAGTAAAACTGCTACGATTGCAAAAGTGTTTACTCAATGTGACATTTTATACTTTAGAAGTCTAAAAGGGCCGGATATCCGGCCGGATATTCAGCCCAAAGTTTGGCCAGATATTCGGTATCCGGCCAAAATGGTATCCGTTGCATCACTAATTAAAAGCCTTCCCCATGAAACAAGACATGAACAAAATTCTAAACGTAAATAAATCTAAACATACTTTTCATACGAATATATGCTAAAAAGTATGTCTTGTGAAGAAATTTTTTTATTATTATGTTTATTAGTTACTAGGGTCACTCCTCAAATTCTAAAAATATACATTTTTGTGTTATAGTGCGAAAAAGTCTAAATTTTACCCCAAATCCACCCCCATAACATTCGATATTTCCCCTCAAATTTGTTTTTCTCGAGTTTGAAAACACCAGGGTTTTTTTCAAACCGGTGAAAAAGAATCAGTTTAACTGATACGAAAAAAACATGTTTTAAGTCCTCAAAAACCGGTTCTAATCGGTTAAACTGGTTCTTTTTCACCGGTTTGAAAAAAATGGTGTTTCCAAACTCTAGCGAATTTGAGGAAAAATATCGAATGGTATAGTGGTGGATTTGGGGTAAAATTTTGGACTTTTTGAAGAAGGGGCAAACACTTCATCATGTAACAGTGCACAGTCAACAGACCAATTTTTTAAATTTCGGGTCTTTTAAATAAAAAAAATGCTGTTTTTTACCAGGAAATGTGTCGTTACATGTTTTAAAATGCGCGAATTGGTTTCAAAACTTCTACAGAAACAGAAATACAATTCTAGCAAAAAAAAATTAGAAATTAGATCGTTAAACGACTTTAAATCGATTTTGTCTATATTTATGAGACAGATTTTTTGGGTACTTTCTACAATTAATTCAATTGCAATTTATTATTGGTCGTTTTCTTTGTGATTCATGCTATTTTTAATTATATATACTTGCCTTAGCCTTACCACCAAAAATTTTTTCAAATAAACCTTTTCAGTGAAATTTTGTGACTCAAAATGTCTTTTGTCTAAACTTTTGAGACACACTATATAAATGTAATAAAAAAGTCTGTATCACTTTCAATAGATTATTTTAACATTTCTTTTAATGCAAAATGCCTTTAAAATGAACTACAAAAAGAATTTTTTGAAAAGTTTAAATAAAAAATCTTAAATACTTTTTTAAGAACTCTAATATAGCGTATCGACCCTCGTTGAACTTCATTTTTTTATAGAAATTGATGACTGATACCTGTAATCAAGGGCTGGAAACTGATATTTGGATGTTCTTCTATCGGAACAGGTCAATTTCCGAACTAATTAACGTGTTGATTGCTTTTTGGGAGGTTTTTAAAAAAATGTCCCCTAATGGGGACGCCAGGTCAGAAAAGTTTTAATTTATTAGTTAAACATTTGTTTTTTTTTAACTTGTTAGACTAAAATTATATAATTACTTGGACTCTACCATTCAACCTATCAAGCTAACACAACAAGTCCCAATTAGGAACTTAAGGGGCGGAGAAGGTCAACATTATTTAAACATTTATTTCACCCCTTTTTAATTCTATGTATAGATGATAACTCTAAAATTAATGCGAAAAAAATATACAACATGAAAACAATAAAAAATATTACCTTTGCAGATCATTTTGGTACTGCTGAATGAGCTAAAACAAAATGAAATATTTATTTTTCAGTTGACTGGAGGAAAAAAAATGCATGTAAAACTTAAAATACTACTTACTCTAACTTGCTGCTGGATATCTTTCAATTCTTCTTGCAAGTGACTACTCTAAAAATCATAAATGAAAATTACTTTATATTTTATAAGTAAAAACTTAATAATAAAGTTGAAAAAGCATATTTTTAACTTGTTATATTGTCTTAAAAACCTGTTTTTCTGGAAACTTATTTCTGTCAAATTGCACAGTTGGAATTCTACAAATTTAATTCTCAGTTAAAGGAGTATGGTAGCAATAACCAGGTCTCCAAATGGACCATTTGTTAGAATATTTTTTTTACTTTAAAAGGTAATTATTTTTAAAATATAGTAAAAGAACTTATTATTTTGGGCTAGAATATATGAAGCATATAAAGATTATATATAGGTATTTATCAATAATAAATAACATTTTATTTTATTGTTATATATGTATGAAATGTTATTATTATGATTTTATTTGTCAAAAAAAAATGTCAATGTTTCACAGAAATAATCGTATTTTTCTCAGAAATTCATTAAAGAATTGTTATTTTTTAATTTTGGGCATTTAACTAACCATTTGCCTTGAATTTTTTAAAATGGTATTAACACAAAGAAAAGACTTTGTTCAGTTTGGAGACCCAGCTGCCACTCCTGTTTTCCTTTAAGCAGCCGAATCCAAATATAGGGCCGATATTTGGGCATTTTAAATATGTTGTAACAATTAACTACACTAATTGCCAACCTAAGTTGGGTAAATAGAAATATGCTATGGAGAAGTTCCTTCCGGGCGTGTAAAGAGTTCGATAATTATTTGTGAATCCATCCAGAAAACATGTTTAAAACATTAATTTCGTTTATGGTCCAACAGATTTGAATATTATTTGAGAAAATTTGGCACTTTTATCAGAATGAAAAATGTATTTTGGTTAAATTGTATTAATCTATTTGTATATAAATACTACCTTACAAGAGTTTCCAACAAACGGACCAATCACGCTTTCGGCCTTTTTATTTTGTTTTTACCCAAGTTAGGATGGCACAGAATGTATGACATTAACTATAATACAACAACTTATTCTTAAGATTATTATTATTATACTGATCATTCTGCACAACATTTGCAACTGAATATTTCACTCTGGGATTGAACATTAAATTTTACTTTAATTGCTTAACTTCAATTCTATTTACAGATTCCTTACTAATATCACATGGTTTTTCACTATAACTTTAGGAAAATGGAACATATATATATTTTTTTAAAGACATTACAAGACTGATTTTATTAAAAAATTAACCCTCTAATGCATGAATTTATTTTTCATCCCGAAATATATATATATGTATCCTTAATACTCATACATTATGGGAAAAATACTGAAAAAAATTTAACTGCGTTAGAATTTAAATAATTTCAATTTTATAAATTTTTTCCATACGATAAAAACCAAGTACAAAATTCCCATTTTGATAATAATGACTAGAAAACTACTAAATATATTTCAAAATTACCCTCTTTAAATATAATTACTTTTTCAAAGCAATTTAGTTGTATTTAGTACTGATATTATTATACTTTGAATACCCCAAAAACGTAATTTCACAACAGTTAATAATGAACCTCACTTTTTAATTTTGAATACACTTTTACAACTGTCATCTAAGAGTTTTATTAGCACCTAAAACTTCAAAATGGAATGTAATAGATGAAAAAAAAACAGTTTTGTCAAGAGAGAGAGAGCTCTACTTTAATAGAATAAAGTGTATTATGTTACTTGTTGTCATAGTATGCATTAGAGGGTTAAAATTGAATATTTTTACCAAACAAACTCGGTGATGACTCACCTTCGAATCTTGGATGCCACCATTGTAGTTATTTTTCTCCAAAATTCTTTTAACCAGAAGTTCCAGTTCTTCGGGACTCACAGACAACTTATAACTCTGCTCCTTGACCACAGAGCTCACAATTGAGGCACTCTCTTCTCTCGGCCCAAATATGCCGGAGTACAGAACGGGTATTGAAGACAGCGATGGTATCATTGAGTAAATGTTCGCGAAGCTTGATTTGAGATTTCTAAGAATCGCATCCTGGAAATAGAACGCAAGTTGAAGCTGAAGCAAGAGTTAGAAAATCAACAGCGTTTTGAGATCAGTGTACAAGAACAAGGGGGTGTAATGCTGCACTTGCAATTAGCTTATTTTAGGTTTGTATTATACTCGCACTAGAGCTACACGATGGACGTCGTATTTTCGAACCACAGTCAAGTGACAAGCTGACACCTGAATAGGCACCCAACGCAACCATTAAGGGCGACATCTTACGCAGCGTTAGGACTTTTGAAGGATATTTAACATGCACTCCCTTACACAGGGTATTATTCGTTGGGCATTTTTGGCTGCACATGCCGTTTATAGGTCGGTAGTTATTTTGGCGATGCCCGGACCCGAACCTGGGACCTCTCGCATGCTAGACGAGTGCCTAACTGGCTGGGCTCCCCAGTCCCCACTTACAAGTTGCACTCAATCATCAATACACATTTAAAAGTAATTATATACCATAAAACTTCAATAACACTGTGTCTACTAGATTTTGTCCAATCTAATTTTTTGACCTTCTCAGGACCTTTTTAGAACATTTCTTTACCTTTTTCAGAAACTTTTCCAACCGTTTAAATAATTAATATTTTTAAAAAATATTACAAAGACAAACTATAAAATACTACTTGATGCAATACACTATACAGATAAAATTCAAGCCGCGATTGCATCATACACTTATTAGGGGAAAAAATTCTAACACTTTTCAAGAACTTTCCTAGATTAATTAAGGACTAGAAAATACTAACAATATAAAATCCGGGAAAAATTCTTTTTTTTTTACAATTTTTTAAAATTTCGTGGCCTTTGCTCTAATTTCAGAACTTTTTGGGGACTTTTTTGACTGTTTTTTTGCTTTCCTGACTTTCTTGACTGGTAGACACTCTGAATAACTTTAAAATCTTAAAAGTAGTTTGCTACTCTTTGCACATGAATGATATTTTCGAAAAAACCTTATGACAGCCTGACAAGTACTGGGAAATTGTGCACTTAATCCGTAGGTTTTTTTCCCAATATAAACTTAAAAGATCTATGGCAGAAAACTTTATTTTGATGTCCGACAGAGATTAGAAACTAGTTTACCAAACTTGAAGTCCACAGCTCTTTTAATGGGATCTGTAGAGTGGCTTCAAACGAAAGACCAATGTTCAAAAACAACTTTTTTAGAATCAGCGCTCTTTGAAACGACCATAAAACACAGAATCTCTAGTTCAGATTTTCAATAATTGATTAATTTTCAAATTTGGAATAATTTTATTACCTTCTATTTCATAATAGATAATTTAAAATAAAATATAAAGATATTTAACAAAACACTTATTACACATTACACTACTAGTACATAAAGCAACAATTTTTTTTTAAAAAATTAATACTTTAAGAAATGAAATTATGTTTTAAAAAAAGTTGTATAAATTTAAGTTCACCTTGAGAGTAATTTCTCAGAAAAAAAATTATATTAGGCCAATTTTCTTAAAAACAATTATTTCAAAGCTTAGTTGGATTGTACACACTAGAAGAAAATTCCTATTAACAAGATTAAAATATATTGCATTAATTATTTAAATATTGTTAAGAAATTACCATCAGATGAGATGCATTGCACTGCTCGGTGGAACTAGTTGATGTGAAACTCTGAATATATGATGGTAAAGATGAAAAATCAAACCAAATGAGAGCATCTGAAATTTTTTTTAATATTTTTACTAATTCTTAAGGGGGAATGGGGGCACTGTACCGGGGTCTCCAAACTCAAGTGCCTCAATGTTAATCCAACGGGAAAAAAACTATTTTCTTTGCCACATTTCTCCAGCTGTATGGAATATTTTTACTAGCGGGTTTTTTTTATGTGATAAATGTAGCTGACTTACAGGTCCCGACAATCCCACTTTTGGAAATTAGTACAAATATTTTTTTAATATCCAATAAATTGTTTTACACAAAATATTCGAAGCAATTTCAAAAAGTGGGATTATAGAGACCTGTAAGTTATATACATTTATCATTTAAAAAAAAAAGTTTGTAAAAATATTCAATACAGCCGGAGAAATGTGGCAAAGAAAATTATTTTTTCCATTTGGATTAACATTGAGGCACTAGAGTTTGGAGACCCCGTTCAAACGCGCCCATTCCCCCTTAAGGCATAATATTAACTCAGTAAATAACACACACACATATACTTTTCATACAAATATATGCTTAAAAGCATGTTTTGCAAAGATTTTTTTAAATTAAGTTTAATAGTTACTTAGGGACAAGCCTTAAACTCCAAATATACACATTTTTGTGCTATAAATGCAACAAAAAGGGCTGCATCAATTATTTGTAGTGAAAAGATTATTTTTACATTGTTTTTAATGCAAAATGCCTTTAAAATGAACTACTAAAATAACTTTTTGGAAAGTTTGAAAAAAAAATTGTCAGAACTGTAATATTGTATTGACCCTCCTTCAAATTCATTTTTTTTTCTTGAAATAAATGGCTAATACCTGTAATCAAAGGCTGAAAACTGATATTGGGATCTTCTATCGGACCAGGTCAATTCGGAACTAATAAACATGTTAATTGTTTGTGAGGAGGTATTAAAAAATGTCTCCAAATGGGGATTCCAGATTGCAAGAGGTTAAACAAAATTTCAAATGCCCGTAAAAGATAGTACAACTACTAAAAATAAAAGATAATATAGCACTCTTACATTGCGAAAAATATAACAGAAGCGGCAAAAATAATAGGAAGGCAGCTTTTTTATTTCCTCGTAATCTGCAAGAGTAAAAGGAAGTAGTTATTAAACTAAAACAAATTTAACTAATATAATACAAGAATAAATAATGGTTAATTTATTATCAAATTCTCAAAAATAGTAAAATGATCAGTTTAACCTTTTCAGTCAAAGTAATGCCATATGGCATCATCATTTTTCTGATCATAATTTTTTTTAAATAATAGGGCTGACAACTATTGAGGTTAATAAAAAATATTTTCTAATCGAAAAAAGTTTAAAGAGTCTAACGATGTTCCTTTTTGATATCATAAATGGCTATAGACGATCAGAAAAAAAATTCTAAAATGATGATACCAAATTGTCATTGGGACTGTGTGGTTAACTGAAAAGGCTTGTTTTAGTATTATAATTATACTAAGTAGAAAAGTATAAAAGGCCCAGTGGCCGAGTGGTAGTGCTTCGCATTGCCACGCCACAGGTCCTGGGATCGAATCCCGGACTGGGCGAGGTTGAACCGTCCTTTCACCCCTTGAGTGGGTCAATAAAATGAGTACCAAGCATGCTTGGGAACTAAATACTGGGGGTTCCGCGTGAGGCTGACCACCTTACCGGGACATATACCTAGCGCCCCAGAGCCTTAGGTCACGAAAGCTGAAATGGGCACGGCAGGCCTTGGCCCAGTAATGGGCTGTAGCCCCGGGGAGTTTAGTTTTTTTTTACAAAAGTATAAAAACTTGGAAACAAATTTAAATATAGCTATTTTCATTGGAAACAAAGATATTTCTACAGTTCAATATGAATCAAGTATAGATATTAAATTTTTATGTTATTAGATGTTTTGAATTTTACTATTCAAGCATATCTGTCCTTTCAAAAACTTTACTCAAATTGCTGTATGATCAATAAACAGGGGGGAAAAATAAGTTTATTGCTTGTACAATGTTTACAATGTAATGGGGAAAGAACTAATTTACACAATGACTATTTCCTTATTCCTTATTGTGACATTGTTCCTACCTTGACAAAAGCCACACATCAAAACTTATCCAGGAGATAATTTTTAGATAGATAAAACCCCACACTATCCAACGGATCTTGTCAAATCTGGATTCTAAAAGAAAAACAAAAAAACTTTATGTAATACAAACAAATCTATAATAATAAAAGAAAGAGTCTGTCTGTCTGTGTGTGTGTCTGTGGATCGCAAAAGACCTACTTAGACTGCTCTAAAAAATTCGAAATTTTTAATATAGATTCCTTTTAATACCTACGTGTGCACCTGAGGCTTAGTTTTTCCTATTTGATTGCGATTTTTAATTAATATAATTAGTTTCAAAAAAACATCATCCACGTGGGATTGCGGGACCATAACAGGGCTTGAAAGTACATGGACCGGGCCGAAACAGGGGCTTGACGCCATCCTCTATTAGTTTGATTGATTGAGATATGCGCTCGCCCTAAGGTTGCTTCATCCTCGATTAGTGTTTGCCTTTTTAAGTGTGCATGCGCCAACACGAATTTAATTTTTTTTATTTTGAGTGTATTTTCACAAGTAAGCATGGCTCTAAGAGGAAGCAATGCGAAGTTAACGGGTTCGCAGTGAGGCGGGGTTAGGTTTTTTGAATTATCGTCGCACTGGAGCTACACGAGGGCTATTGGCGACGGGCGTCGTATTTTAGAACCACAGTCAAGTGACGAGCCAACACCTGAATAGGCACCCAACGCAACCGTTAAGGGCGACATTGTACGCAGCGTTAGGACTTTGAAGGATATTTAACGTGCACTCCCCTACACGGGGTATTATTCGTCGGACTTTTTTGGCTGCACGGGATGTTTATAGGTCGGCAGTTATTTTTGGCGATGCCCGGACCCGAACCTGGGACCTTCCGCATGCTAAGCGAGTGCTTAACCGACTGGGCTCCCCAGCCCCCGCAGTAAGGCGGGACCATACTGCTAGTTTAAAAATAAAAACAAGTAGGTTTGTAACAGAATTAAGTGTTAACCCGCTCCCACACAACTGTTATGTTTAGCAGGTAAAAAGGCACCAAACACAGCATTAATTCGATATTAAACATTTACATGCTAAAGGCCCTCGCCAGATAAGACGGTGAAAAATGCCCCCATTCCAATCGGGCTAATTTTTTTTCTGAAAATACCTCATAGTATGGACAACTTCTCAGCCAAGTTTCAGCTCAAAAATTTGACGCATTTTTGAGTAAAAAATTAAAGTTTTTTTCTTTTTAAATTGATTATTCCCTGAATATATTTGATAAATCCAAAAAACTACTCATGAGTTTTTAGATATCATTGAGTAGTATTCTCAGAAAAATCCGCTCAAAAATCTGATCGAGCGATCATTCTTAAAAATGCATTTTTATTTTTCAAAAAAATATTTCATGCAAAAATCGTTTGGTCACAACTTAGGATTTTGTCTCTACATATTCCTCTATTATCAATCTATAATATATATTTTTTTCAGATTTTTAAAATTATTGGACGATAGTTTAAAAAAAATAAAATATTCTTAAAACCTGACTTTTCGCACTACTTACTCGGCAGATGGCACTCCTAACAAAGGCGGGGAAATTCAATCTGGGAGAATTTCTTTCGGACTAAAGAATTTAGCATAGATTTAGAAAGTAGCAGATCTGCCTCTAGGGGGAAAGGTGAAGCCATTTGTTAACCATTATCCCATAAGGCAGTTCGCAAGCTCTTGCACATGGCATGCCATACGCCACCAGATGGCACCATGAGATAATTCGACTAATAAAAGATATATATTCAATATTAACTAATTAAAACTTTTTACAAGTTTCGCTAGCATAATTTTATAGCTGCATGCGTATTGATAATTTCTGTAAGGCATGAGGTATATATTCACAAAAGAAGCAAGTTAAAAATGCAGTTTTTATTGTATGTAACTCTTCGGAAAAACCATTTTTGTGAATCAGTATCCCGTGATGCATTGCGAAAACGACGAAATGTGGATTCATCACGCATCATTGCGTTGTACGGGATTGCGCAATTGGTGGGCATGCTATTTCTAAATCTATGGATTTTAGAGCAAAAAAATCAGGCTTTAAGAATTATTTTTTTAAACTATCGTCCAATAATTTTAAAAATCTGAAAAAAAAATATATTATAGATTGATAATAGAGGAATATGTAGAGACAAAATCCTAAGTTGTGACCAAACGATTTTGGCATGAAATTTTTTTTTGAAAAATAAAATTGCATTTTTAAGAATGATCGCTCGATCAGATTTATGAGCGGATTTTTCTGAGAATACTACTCAATGATATCTAAAAACTCATGAGTAGTTTTTTGGATTTATCAAATATATTCAGGGAATAATCAATTTAAAAAGAAAAAAACTTTAATTTTTTACTCAAAAATGCGTCATATTTTTGAGCTGAAACTTGGCTGAGAAGTTGTCCATACTATGAGGTATTTTCAGAAAAAAAATTAGCCCGATTGGAATGGGGGCATTTTTCACCGTCTTATCTGGCGAGGGCCTTTGGCTATTTTAATTTATTTTATTTCGAAAATTCATAATTATTACTAATCGTTTGCAAAAATTAATTTATATATCAAAGAATAAATATGTAATATTCCTCGCTTTTAAATAGAATGAAAACATTCCATATCAACATACAAAGAATCTCGTAGTGAAATATATTTGACGTCATTTAAAACTAATCGATGTCGTAAAAATACATTTATTTTAATTTATTTTCAAATTTTTAATGTATTCTCATTTCGATACGCTGAATTTTTTGACGTATGAAAGTGGGTGACAACTGACAGACTGAAAGATTATAATACCTTCCAGGTTTTACCTTATAAACGTAGTGTGGAAGCTAAAACTTAATCCTTAACAAATTTAAAAATAAAGAAATTTAAAAACGACTTGAATAATTCAAGATATTTTCACAAAAGATCACCTTTTTTTTTTAAAGGCAAAAATACATTTTTATAATCCCTTGCAAAATGCAAATAATTAGTCATATTCAATTCAATAATCAAGAGTAAAATCATGCTTTTAAAAGAAACAGTGTGCAAAAGCTACTTTTAAGCATAAATGCATAAAAGGAACTTTTTTTACATTGTTTGAACCTAATCAAAGCTAAAATTTTGATCATGGTAATAAATATTACTATTTAGAACACACAGTAAATTAAGCTTTTAAACTATGGAAAATAATAGGATGTTAAAATCTTGTATGAAACTAAAATTATTTTTAATAACAAAAATAGCTCACCTTGAACAAGAGATCTGTTTATTGAAGATTCTAATGAGCTTCTACTATTATTAACATGATCTATAAAAAAATAAAATATATAAGATTACATGAGGTTACATACACTATAAGTTATTTATAAATAGAAAGTTATAAAAATACTAAAGATACTTTAAAATAATTTTGAATACAATTTTAATCTTACCTTTCATTTCCCCTTAAAATACACACCTCAGGTTTCTTAAAAAATTGAATCAAAGAATTTGAAAAATCAATTTTGAATTTTATCGCACAAAGTTAAAATTCAACAAAAAAATTTAAAAATTGGAACACAACTTAAATGTATCATTTCCTTAAAAAAACATCTTAATTAGAATTGGGAAATTTAAAATTATCAAAATCGGCAGTAAAAAAAGTAGAGTTTTTAATTTAACGAACAAAAAAAGCTTCCAGATATAAGATATAGATAGCTGATTGAAAAATAAGCCTGGTTATGTAGTAACATTATTACACAGTCTCAAACTTAACTAGCAACTACTAGACAAATTTATTTAAAACTTACGATAGTCCCCGCTACTTTCAGCAACTAATGAGTTTTGCGATTTGGCCAAAGGGCCATGGTTATTTGTATTCAAATGGTTTGACGAATGACTTGATGAAGATACTTGATTACGATGAATTGCACTTGACCTGGTGGCTCGAACAAGCCGTGATCGACCTGAAAAAAAAGTCAACATACAATTTTTTGAAACCAGTAATAGTAACTTCTCGAATATCCTGAAAATTGATAGAAATTAAATGGTTATTTTCTCTTAATAAATTTGTTATTTCGTTTTTAAATAAACTATCATTTACTTAGAAAATTAGAATTAGTTTCAAATTTGATCTCAAAACAATATCCAAATGAAAAAAGGATGAATATCAATAATTATAAACTACTTATAAGTTTTAAAACCTTCATCTATTCAAAATTTGTTAAGTGCTCTATAGTGATCTGAAAAAGGTGGGTATCTATAAATTGCTAAACTTCAGTCAGCTATACTGCACAAATTGTCACAAGCACAGTAATTTGTATTAAAAAAGAGACATAACTAATATTTTGGCTAAACTTAACTTTTAATAATTAACACAATAAACTAAACATAACTAACTCATAAACATAAATAGGTGAAACAAAGATTACACGGAAAATAGTCACGACTATCATAGATTCATCAGAGTTTAAATATGCATGTTCTACAGGGTGAGGCAAACAAAAGTGGCCCCTGTCTAGAGATAGGAATACTTTGAAATGCTTGGCGAGAAAAACTCTTGAAGCCGCCTGAAACCTGTTTTTGCATTGGTTGGATCGGATTAGCTTCACATTAGAGCTACTCATAGACTAGTGGTGAGTTCAGATCTTAGTTCCTATTGTATGAAGACTTCCCATAATGCGAATTTTGCGCCTTGCAATCAATTTAGAATGTTTTGTATTACCAAAAACAAAAAGGTCCAATTCTCTAGGATAAATAACGACCGAAACAATCAAATAATCACTAGTGGGATCTTTTCTTGATCAGCTCTACAAACCTTGTTTATATTTCATTTCAACTATCTTCTAAAACCGTAGTGTAGTTGCCGGCAATTAAGTCACCAAGCGTTTGTTTGGACTTAATATTAAAGCGATCAATAGCCTCAGTCAGCAAACCTGTTTTTGTATAGGTTTTTGACTTGGCAACATTTCTGTCGTACTCTTATCTCTAGACCTGGACCACTTTTGTTTGCCTCACTTCTGTAATTACAGATATAGAAATTTACAGTTATACACATTTTGGTGGTTGTAGAAATGCGTTGCTCTTGAGCTGCTCTTGCTTATGCCACCACAGATATATTTTGTGTATAAATTGTGAAACTCCAGCGATCGTAAAATGCAAAAATTGATAATAAAATTCAGAAACTCTAAGGATCAAAAAATTTAACTGATTAACTAATTTTCAGGCAATTGCAATATCCAGAAACTCTTGCTATCCAAAATTGCAATTCCTAAAAAGTAGATAAGACTACTGGAAAGGCTGTGTTGAACACTCAGAAGATTAAAATCGTCATAAGACTTTTGTTGTGTCATTCCAAGGAACTCAAGTTAAATTTAGTACACATGTAGCATCTGGTTTTACACTATGTTGCACCTGATATAAATTTTCTAAAAAGATATGATTTTTATTAACCAGAAAATTAACTGATTTCTCTCTTACTCATGCTTAACTTTTTTTTTTTAAGCTCATCATGTATCAGTTATTCAACAAAAAATATTTCTTTTGGTAACTAACTTTGGATAATAAAAATAGACATTGAATACCAACTATTTTATGAGAAATAACTTCAAACTCTGCTTTTATCAAACATTTTAATTGATAATGTACTAAAAATAAATGCAATGATAAAATCAGTGTCTTTAACCTCTTGGGACCTGACATCCCCATTTGGGGACATTTTTAAAAACCTCTCTGAAAACAATTAACACGCTAATTAGCTGACCTGGTCCGATAAAAGAAAATCCGAATCTCAGTTTTCAGCCTTTGATTACAGGTATCAGTCATTTATATCTATAAAAAATTATGTTGAACGAGGGTCAAAACGACATTAGAGTTCTTAAAAAATTTATTTTAAACTTTTTTTTTCAAACAGTTATTTAAGTAGTTAATTTTAAAGTTGAAGTCGGGCTTTGTTTATAAAAACCTATATAGGCATTTCAGAAGCACTAAAAAACATTTTAATACTTAAAGTACTTATCCTTCTGCAATAACACAGATAGAATGGTCACCTTCAATATAAGAGCCATTTTCCTCCTCTTCCGAGTCAGACTGAGCTCTGAGTGGCCTTCTTTCTAAATATCTTCCGGACATTTCAGCTTCAATTCTGAAAGAGAAGGTTATCAATTAGATTAGGTTAAATGACCGTCATTCAAGAGAGACTTTGAAGCATAAATAACAGTTAGTACAGAAAAGTGTCACCTATCAGACATGACAAATATTACTTTTTGAGATATAAATGCTTAATTATTCAAAATTTAAATATCGAGCGATTAGAGAAAATCTTAAATCAATCAGTAGAATAGTTGCAGGGTGGATACAAAATCCTAGAAAAACAGTTCCCTGATATTTCTATGATTTCCCTGATATTTTTACAAAAAATTTCCTGATTTTACAATTACCTAGACAACATGCAATGCTCACAATTCAATGCAGTGTAGAAAATTTAATCTAGACATGTGGAAATCAAGACTTTACAGATTATGGGTTAGCCTACATAATTTTTCTACATTTTCGAAAATCTGAATAAATTTAGAGAACTCATGTAATCAGAAAACGTTTTATAACAGTATTCGTGAGATAGATTGATACTTCCCCCAAGAATGGTCCATAAGGCAAATCGGATCAACCAGAATATATTTTTTTATCAAGTGTCCTTTAGTAGTGATCACAAGAACCTAAACCTGCTGTTTAAGTAATCCAAAATGGAAAAAAAATCCCAGATATTTTGCAAAGTTTGAAAAATTCGATGAGAATTGCCTGATATTTCCAGAATTAAAGAAAGTTCCTTGAGAATTCCCTGAATTCAAGGTTTTACAGGCCCTGTAACCACCCTGAGTTGGTACCCAGTTCGAGAAAACTTATTTTTTCTATTATGTGATATTATGGAAAATATAAACTTCATCTGAATTTTCAGAAAAACTAGTGTTTTGTCAATAGGTTACTTTAATGTTTAATGCTCACAGAATCAGTCCTTTTTTGGCAGCACGGGCCATTTATAGATGGACAATTTTGGCGATGCCTGGAACCGAACCTATTGCATGCAAACTGACTGGGATCCAAAGCCCAACTATCGATTAGCTTCCCAAGCTGAAACTTTTGTAATAAAGTAATCCCTCGTTACATCGCACATTCAGATATATCGGACCTTGTATAATTTCTTCTCAATTCCCCCAGTTTTTTTTTCAAACTTTGACTTATAGCAACCTGTGCAATAATGTGTAATGTGTATAGTAATTAATAATTATTTTTTCTAAATTTGTTTATTTTTAGAGAGGTTTTATCGTTTAATATCATTCAGTTTTTCTTTAAAATACATACAGTGCTTCAGTTTAACCCTTTCAGTCCCAGTGATGCCATTTGGCATCATCATGTTTCTGATCACAATTTTAAAAAAATAATAGGGCTGACATCTATTGGGATTAATAAAAAATATTTCTAAATAGAAAATAGTTTGAAGAATCGAATGATGTGCTTTTTGTTATCATAAATGGCTATAGACAATCAGAAATTTTTTTCTAAAATTATGATGCCAAATTGTCATTGCCAAATTGTCTAAAAGGGTTTAAAACGGAGCATAAATACATCAAAAGTATAATATTTATCAAATGGCTCGTTATATTGCACATTCTATTATATTGTTTTTCGCATGTCTCCTGGGAAGCGCAATATAACAAAGGGTTGCTGTACCAATAATAAATTATTACCTTCCTGATGACAAATGTTCATAACCGAAAAAATCTTTGGACGTAACAACCTTATTCTGTGCGAATGATGATGAAATCGGTGTAGATGTTTTGATAATGTGATGCTCGGCAATGTTATTCACTTTATTACCATTGTGGCTTTTCTTTCCGGAAAACTAGAAAAAAAGCATTGTTAAAAATGACAATGAAATAGGAATTTTAAAAGCACTTGAAAATTTCTTTTTTTTTAGACAATAAAACTGGTTTTTATGTTTCTACTTTTTACATTTTGATTTTATTAAAGTCACTTAGAAGCATATAAGATTAAATTTTCCCTTTAAGTATTTATTCCATGGCAAGTAGTTTTTCTTTTCATCAGGGATGTTTGATTTTCTTTTAATTAAGAATTCCACTTTTTTAATGTTAATTCCTATGAAATAGATTTTTTTACATAAAGGCTTTTTTCATGAATTAAAAAGTGGAATTTACATTGAATGAGAAAAACTAAATTTTCGGCAAAAAAAACAAAGTTCTTCAACAGAGAGGAAGAAACTCATTTCCAAGTTTGTGTTTTTCTTCTATATCAATATGAATCAGATTTCATTGATATGATACAATTTCTTAGCACTGCTGTGTTTCTGCCTGCTTGGGTATCCATCCCCTCTAAACTACTGCCGTGGACAGGTAAGCTGAAGTGATAACAACAATGATTTGTACCATTTTTGACCTGAAATAAAATAGTTTTCAAGTATGTTTTCTTAATTGTTAGAGTAATTGAGTGCTTGCAACAAAGGTCCAAGTCACTATGGAAGTAACTGCAGTTTACCCGAGTACTTGAATGGCCCTGACACACTGGACAAATTCAAACACCAGGCAGTGTTTAGCCACTGTAGCACCGAATTTCCTGAGATCATGTTAAGTGTTGACGGTATCTTGCACGAGATAAAGATGCACAACCACAACAATCAGCGTACAACTTCAATTTTAAAACTTAAGATTTATTCGGTCGCATTCACATATAGTTTATTAAAACAGCTTATGTACAATTGCATTGGAGAAACTCGGTAACTTCCTAATTTAACTAAACCTTTTGATAATATTGAAACATGCATGGGGAAAGGAGGGCGGTCCTCATTTCCTGCAGCCAAATTTTTTTTCCTTAAAAAGTCATGCTGCAACCACATTCAGAGTGTTCTGCTACTGGGGGGAGAACCCAAAATTAACTTAGATTTTCTAGTCTCGAACCTGATAACAGCCCGTGGAAGAACAATGCATGAGAACAGCAACCTCACAGCTAAAATTATTAATACAATTCAAGTACTTACATCCAGACGCTTGTACAGGTTTTCTTTCAGAAAGGAAATACTCGTAGTAGACTTGAGAGTTATCTGCTTTAAAGACGATTCCAGCAAGGACCGATAAGAACTTTCAGAATCAGCAACATGAGATTCGCCGGCTAACTTTTTCAGAGAACTTCTGAAATTTAAAAAAAAATTCAGTATTTGAATGTGTTGAATAGACGAGCAGCACAAAGTAGAGCCACACAGAGTTTCAGGTTAAACTAAAGAATCATGGCCGGATTTGGTGTCTTTTCAAAAATTTCGCCAGGTCGAATTGTGTACAAACCCCGGCGCGTGCAAGGACAACCAATGAATGACCGCAGTATGGAGAACATGACACAATAAGAAACTTTCCCATGGCTAATTTTGCAAAGGTTGCCATATATACCAATTTTTCCCGGTAACCAGATTTGGCGTAAAATTGACGGCCACAATTATTTCGTTTGACCAAAAAGACATCAACACAATCTATTTAATCTAAACAATAATTATATGAAAACAATAATGACCAACTGTTAACATATGCTAAGGCAAAAACAGGTTTAACATGCACTGTCATCGCTTTCTTATTGATTGCCTTTTGACAACTAGAACTGTTTTACTATAAACTTTCAAGGGAAGTTTTTAACTTATAAAAAGTTTTAAGATTACATTTTGTGATCAGGATGAAGAACTATTCGAGTTTACAAACATATGAAAATTTGTAAAAAAAATTATAGGGAAAAATAAATTCCAAACCATAATATTTAATTATTAGTTTTTGCAAAAGCAGTTAGTAATGCAGTATTTTTAAGGTTATCTTCAACAACCGAAGCACCCCAGGCGAAGTTCTCATGCATAAAAACAAATACCTTTTCTCGTCTGAATTTTTTATTCGAACTTCATCGCTATGCGATGATGTGTGAGAGTGTCCATGAGCACAAGCACTCCTCAAAATCATGGAGCGACTGGAATTAATCCCACAATTGCTGACATTTTCAATGCAGCACGGAGTTTTCATCGTACGAACATGAAAGTAAATACAGAGTAAAAAGAACACAAATACGCACTCTTTCCGATGCTATGGAAGAGTGTGGGTTCTTTCGTAACAATCGACACCCACACTGTGAGAACAAATCTATTAATACCTGTGAGTAAACAGTTGAAAACAACTTAAATTCAAATAAATAATTCAAACAGACAGGAAGAAAAGAGAACCTACCCCGAAACCAGATCGGTGAATGCTCCTTCGCATCTTAGAAAAACCAATGACGTCAGAAAGACATAGGCGAATTGCAAAAATTGTGACGCCATCTATCTCATCGATACTTAAGCAGAGACCGATTTGAAAATGTTCGATTTAAATGAAATATATATCCCTTCCCCTCTCCAGTATTGGTTAATTTAAGAAAAATTTAACTGTGCAAATATTTTTAAGTAAAATATTTCTAAACTAAGTATTATATAAAATACTGGAATTTGTTTTCAATCAATAATTATTGCATTACATATTTAGAAAATATATATATCAAAATATAATGTAACTAGCTGTTATACCCGACGTTGCACGGGTAGAGGTGAAAAAAAAATTTAATAGTCAATTTAACTATTTTTCCCCTTCATTTGAGTTACATAAGATATGAAGATTACGCAGTAATTTTCCATTTAATTACCCATCTTGGATATAGTAACGATTAATATTAATTTCAAAAATACCTCTGATAAGAAGCTCAAATTAAAAAGAATACATATTTAAGTAAAAAATAATCAGTAAGAATTAAAAATAAGCTACTGCGGCAAACAGCAAACGATTTGCATTTTTTATATAGGTCAATTCATCTATCATTTAATCCGTTATAGAATAATAAGCTTATGTTGCTGATACCGTTCGTTATTGAAGTACAAAATCCCTCTACTTATATTAAATTAAAAAATCAAAATTTCAAAAACGCTATAAAATTCACCGGTAAAGTCATCATAATTTCCCGAATAATTTTTTTTAGCTCATTTGGCGCTTTTTGCGAATTTAGCGAGAAAACGATGTGGCTAACAACACACCCATTCAGCTCTCGTGCGATAAACTTGGCACAACCAGCTAATTAAAACAAATGCTCTTTTGCACGTTCTTTGTAATAATTTGGCGAGTTTGGCAAAGTAATTGGCGAAAGAAGGAAGACATGAAACCCTAATATGTATCTGTAGTGCAACGGTCTTCAAAATACAACATAATTCAGTAAAAGCTTAACTATGCTTTTAAAAAAATCATAATTAAAATCAAATATACACAATAAAATAATAGAATGGAGACTGGTAGGATTACGTAACTTGAAACATATATCCAACTAATTTTTCAAATTATTAATTTGTTTCTGAAGGCAATGAACAAATATTAAATAAATTAAACATTTTCAATTTCAATTGTTTTCTAAAAAGTTTTATTTAAATTTTTCTGCCTGATGGCATCACGAAAGAGAAAAAATGATCGGATTTGAGCGAAAGTGGTGTATTTTTCCGCTTAAAACGTTCGAAAAGTATAGAAGGAATGGTCCGATTCAAAAAATTCTTAGCCTATGTTTGTTCTGGAGATGAGATAAATTTTTGTGCCAAATTTCGTGACGATCTGTTGCGTGGTTCTTAAGTTTTTGCGTCCTATACAAACAGACAAACAGAAGTCGCCTTTTATGTATATAGATGAAGGATTTTACTTAAAAGTACATTAAAAGTAATTTGAAGCATTTTACAAATTTCTCTTTGAAATCGATATTTTGTTTAATTCTTCCATTTACTTGGAATAAAATGAATAAAATAGTTTGCATATACAAAAAATAATTTATTTTAGTTATTTTATTTCTTTTTTAAAAATAAGAAAATGGAAATTGTACTAAAAAAGTGAAGTTATAAAAGATTCATTAAATTTGAGTAGCATTGTGCCCGCATAGTGTAATACATTTTATTTCCTACAGCTAAATAAATTATTAAATGATTGAAAAGTCAGATAATTTTCAAGCAAAAAAGGTACACAAAACTTTAATTTAAAACGAATTTTATATTTTATTACATCGAAAATATTTTCATGATCTTTATGAAAAAATATTAACTGATCATGAAAAATCCATATATTTCAGTAGATTCGTTAGTACAATAATAATGTAAAATAATTATATGCACAATATGAAGATACAAAGAAAATTTCTTTAAAAAAGGAAGGAATAACATTAAATTGATGGCCTTGTAACAATTAAAATGAAACTTAATAATCTAAAAAATTTCAATGAGGCTAAAATTTAAGTTTATAATCTGGAAATATATCAAGCTTGAAGTTGGTGAAAAAAAATATAAAATGTTACTATTTATGTATATTCATGATTAATTATATAAAATGGTATATAATACATATATTATATAAAATGCAGTATGTGTCATGTAATTAGACATAAAAAAAAGCTCGCTTGAGGGAGGTAGCCAATGCCGGAACGGAAAATGAATTAATGGATGCTATTACAAAACTAAAGTCGAGGGAGTATTACGATTCTACAAATTTGAAGGATTATTTTGAAAGAACGTGGTTTCCCGAGATTAAAAGGTGGGTATTGGCCTACAAGCCAAGTGACATGCATATAAATTCCAATAATGGCATCGAACGCCAAAACGAAGAACTAAAATATCGGTACTTGAATGAATATCGTAATTGTTCTCTATCTGAATTGATGTCAGCAGTGGTAGAGAAATTTTTGCCAGAGCGATACTCGTCGTATGAAAATATTTTCGTTGTAATAAAATATAAAATTTGTTTTAAATTAAAGTTTTGTGTACCTTTTTTGCTTGAAAATTATCTGACTTTTCAATCATTTAATAATTTATTTAGCTGTAGGAAATAAAATGTATTACACTATGCGGGCACAATGCTACTCAAATTTAATGAATCTTTTATAACTTCACTTTTTTAGTACAATTTCCATTTTCTTATTTTTAAAAAAGAAATTAAATAACTAAAATAAATTATTTTTTGTCTATGCAAACTGTTTTATTCATTTTATTCCAAATAAATGGAAGAATTAAACAAAATATCGATTTCAAAGAGAAATTTGTAAAATGCTTAAAATTACTTTTAATGTACTTTTAAGTAAAATTTTTCATTACATTATATTTTGATATATATATTTTCTAAATATGTAATACAATAATTATTGATTGAAAACAAATTCCAGTATTTTATATAATACTTAGTTTAGAAATATTTTACTTAAAAAATATTTGCACAGTTAAATTTTTCTTAAATTAACCAATACTGGAGAGGGGAAGGGATATATATTTCATTTAAATCGAACATTTTCAAATCGGTCTCTGCTTAAGTATCGATGAGATAGATGGCGCCACAATTTTTGCAATTCGTCTATGTCTTTCTGACGTCATTGGTTTTTCTAAGATGCGAAGGAGCATTCACCAACCAGATCAACGGATTGTTTGGAAGTGAAAGTGAAAGTCGTAGTTACGAACTAATTCAAAGGAAAATATATAGGTTGTGTTTGGTTTTGTTAAATAACGGCACACAAACAGCTTTATTGTAACAACGACTTTAAAGCTGCCTTCCAAGCAATTTAAAAATTTTATACCATATTAATAATTAGCATTCACAGAGTCATGTACAAATTACATACAATGGGCATACAAATCATTCTTTAATGGATACCGCCCACGTAGGGCAAAACTATGCGTTGCAAATTGGCCCGTGAAAAGTGAAAGGACCCGCCCAAAATCATTATCATGATCCAATTGAACGAGTGGTATTGAAATTTAGTCTGGTGTCCTCGCTGTCTGCCGTAAGCTTTCTAATAGCCCTCGTGCTGCTCTAGTGCGACTATAATTCAAACCTAACCTATACCATTTCTAGCCATAATGTAAACTTCGAAAAGACTCTCTCTTCCCCCATCCCTTCACTATGTTTTCTAGGAAAAGGGGGAACATCGCTTATCTAATCCTAGCGCGCTTGAGGTTTACAATCAAAACAGTTAGTATTTCCCCATGTAGGGTGGGGAAAGAACCGAAACAGCTATAAATCACCCCGTTTCCAAGAAAACCGCACTTGTGGATGGGGGAGGGAGAATGCTTACATTCTAAATAGACGTACTATAAGCTGTTCGCTTTCATGCTCGGTTTGACGGAGCCCAAGCTTAGGTGAACAAGGCAGTGAATCTTCCCCATTTAATCACACTCTAAAAAAAATATTTGCGAATCACTAAAATATTTATTATTTTGAAATTAACATTGGGCCATAAAATTCCATTTCCATTATTCGAAAAATGAAAAAAGAAATTGATTAATTTTGTACTATTCGTAAGTATTATTGCAAGGGAATGTCTTTCAATCATTTTTTTTTTCAATGTTTAAAGACAACATGAATTTCAAAATTCATTAAATATTTAACAAGAGGGGGGCACCTATGTCACTTTAGGGTGATATTTACCAACGGGCCCATTTAACGTCGCTAGTCGCAAAATGCGACAAATCCTAAAATTTTGATGCGACAAATCCTATAAAATAAATTTAGTTTCAGTTATATCGATTTTTTTTTTTTTTTTTAAATATCACCAATTTTTCAAGACTTTTTGGCACTTTTTTTGTTAAAAAAAATACTATGATTTATTCTTTATTCGATAATTTAAACTGCGAAACTATTGCTTTTTCAGTAATATAAATTTCCCAAATGGGGCCCCAACACACCTTTAATTTTTTTAAAGGCAATTTTTTCTATTTGAAAACCAACAGTTTTGAGCATGGGTGGTGTTCAAGGTATTATACTTTTTTTTTCTTGAAAATGAGGTTAGTTTTAATTTTTTTAATGCAATTTAGAGCAGTTTCTTGTTTTTTTATTAATGAATATTTAATAATTCTTTGAACATCAAATAAATCAAGCAGATAATAAATAATATGAATTTAGTTTGCGAAAGAAAATTAATGAAAATAGCTGTCTTTTAAAAGTTTAAATTACAACTGGGGGCTGTGTTAGGCGAATTTTTTTAAAAATGTATATAAATTTTGGGCTGAAGTGCTTCTAGGTGCGAGTTACTATTTTAAACCTATTTGGTATAAAAAGTTATCTTTCCAATTCTTAAACCACTCGTTATCAGCAGGTGCGAGCAGTAGCAACTAAACACGAGGTGACAAGTTTTTTTGCAAGTTCTCAACACGATTTCGTGGGCCGCTTCGTACAACAAAACTTTCTTGCCGTGGGAAAATAATTCGTGGTAGAAAAAATTAGGGTCCGGCTTACGTCACAACCTTCGGTAGAAACAGTAAAACACCTGCCATTAAGGATACACTGAACTTAATTAAACGGCCTAATTAGAACCGGTCCGGATAATCAAGAAATCAAATTATATACTAAATCTGTAACACTTGTGCTAAAGCATTGAATTAATACTGAGCAAAGACGAATATTTCAAAAGAGAGTATTATTGCGTAAAAAAGGATGTTGGATCAGTTTGGTAAGGCTACGTTAGGTTATGTTGAATTATCGTCTCACTAGAGCTACACGAGGGCTATTGGCGACGGGCGTCATATTTTAGAGCCACAGTCAAGTGATGAGCAGACACCTGAATAGGCACCCAACGCAACCGTTAAAGGCGACATCGTACGCAGCGTTAGGACTTTGTAGGATTTTTAACGTGCACTCCCTTACTTGGGGTATTATTCGTCGGATATTTTTGGCTGCACGACGGGCCGTTTATAGGTTGACAGTTATTTTGGCGATGCCCGGACCCGAACCTGGGACCTTTCGCATGCTAGGCGAGTGCCTAACTGACTGGGCTCCAAGGCCCCTGCGACGGGCGTCATAATTTCGAACCACAGTCAAGGACGAGCCGACACCTGGTGTGTAGTGTAGGCACCCAACGCAACTTTAAGGCGACATCGCATGCAGCGTCAAGACTTTGGAGCATATGTAACTTGCACTCCCTATACACGGGGTATTATTAGTCGGATATTTTCGACTGCTTATAAGTAGGTAATTATTTTGGTGATGCTCGAAAGCGAACCTGGGATCTTTCACATGTAAGCCGAATGCCTAAACCGACTGGGATCCCTAGTCTCCTGGTAAGGCATCAATGCTTGTAACATGATTCATTTGAGTCATATCTTTATTTATTTATTTATTTATTTATTTATTTATTTATTTATTTATTTATTTATTTATTTATTTATTTATTTATTTATTTATTTATTTATTTATTTATTTATTTATTTATTTATTTATTTATTTATTTATTTATTTATTTATTTATTTATTTATTTATTTATTTATTTATTTATTTATTTATTTATTTATTTATTTATTTATTTATTTATTTATTTATTTATTCCTTCCTTCCTTCCATCATTTATTTATTTTTTAATGCATTGACACCTATAAAGAACAGGTCTTTGAGTGCCCTGTTAGGTTCTGTTTCCCCCTCAGTCAGAAGACGTTGATATAATATGGAAGTTTGATAGAGCAACACGACAATAACGTTAACAAATAAAAATGTAACAAGCCTATATATAAAGGAAGGTTGAAGTTGATAGAATAAAATATCCTTACCTGATACAAGAAAGAATGTGTGATGAAATACCAGTTTTGAAAACGAACTCTGCTCCACAAAAGTATCGTGATTAAAACAGCCGCTTATCAAAAAAATCGTGATCGTAACCTCTTCACTCCCGACAAAAAATCATAAATTCTTTATACAAATATATTTTCCAAACAAGTAGCGATTTCAAAGTATGACTTGCAATTAATTTTAAAAAAAATTAGTATGTAACATTTGCTGGGAGGCACATCAATTTAGTGTAATTAGAGGTTTAAAATACTCTTTTTTTTTTGTGTATCACAATAAAAGTGTTTTTTTTTCCTTTAAAAATGTCTATGGAGATGGTGATATAACACATCAGAGGCGTTTTACTAATCAAATCAAGCAATAAATAAATTCTAAATTACAAATAAAATGTTATTTAAGTGTACCTCAATGGAAAAATTTCTACGTTTTGAATGACAACAGTTCCATAGGAATGAAAATAACCGCAAGTGCGTAGGTCTGATCTAAGGGAGAGGGCAGGTCAAATTCAAATAATTTTTTGACGTGCAAATTTTTGCACATTTAGGGCTTAAGACATCAAATTTAATCAAATGAAAATGCCTCTCAGCAATTACTAAACTTTAAAAAAAAATACTTTCTAAACAATGGGCTTGTTTTAACATTTTGTCAAAGAAAACAGAACAACCAATAAAGTCGCAGTTCGAAAAGAGTGACGTTATAAAAAACCAATGAGCTTGTTTCAAGTAGTAGGATAAGAAACAAAAGAAAAAAAAAACATTGAAGTCGCTGTATGGAAAGCTTGACATCATAACAAAATATTCCCATATTCATTCAATCAAAAGTATAGCATGTGCAGTTTTTGGCTACATATACATATGCATATTTCTTTAATAGATGGCGCCACCACCTAAAATGTTCCATATTTCTTATCCTCGCATCATTCATATTTACTTCTACACCTTTTAGTCTTCTCATTACACATTTAAGCGTAATAAAGTATTCTCTCCATTAAAATATTGCGTAAAAAAGTTTTTTAAGATGTTGTCTTTTACCTCAAAAGTTTAGCCCCATACTATTATATTTAATTACAAATATTCTTAACTGCAACTTCCACTGAGTCAAAATTTCACGTTGTGTTGTGTTTAAAATTCCGTAAGTGTTTTGTATTTTTTTTTAAATTAATACTCATATAATTTAATTTTTGCTTAAGAATATTAAAAACAATAAATCCCAAAAAAACACTATGTTACAAAGAAAGAAAAATTTCAATATAATTACTTAATTTCTGTAAAAAGTTATTGCCGGTACAGGCATCTAGTTACAGTATCTTATACTATCTACCGCAAGAAATCAGAGCTGACAAAATAAAACAACTAACACATAATTCTTTTTTGAAATTCATAAATTTATTGGTAAAATTTTAGTCGCTGGCCCTGTGAAAAAGTAGAGAACTTCGGCCACTTCCGAAGAAGGCGATATTAAGCTAACGTTGCACTCGTACAGAAGCTGATCGAGACTAGTTTTAGGGTTTCTGACGCAAATCTCAGCAAAGACAAGATTTGGAAAATGTGTTTTCGAGATGTCGCCAATCTCGAAAAGTCGCTGGGCCAGCGACTAGGATCAACCAACCATGTATACTTAATCCAGTGAGGAGATTTCTAAACTAGTGTTGCGTGTGTTGCTAGCTTTTGCATTATCTACCAAAAGGATCCCTGAAGGGGTAGATGGGTTACTTCATTTTTTATACTGTTGCTGTTCAGCGTTCTTCACCAAAACCAGTTAACCAACAACTTTCTCATATTCTCCTATTGAATGGCATTGAGTGTCACTAAGTTTTGTCTATGGAATTACAATTTTTACTTTGTATTTTAAATCATATTTAAAAATAGATTTATCTCCAGCAAGTGACTCCACCAAATATTAGCTTCATTTCCTGTTAAGGTACTCTTGAGCGATAACAATTCCTGTTCAGTTACAAACCGGCAGAAGTTAGGAGAATAGGTTGCCACTCTCTCGAAGTTGACGACACTCTTATATACTTGTACAAAGTACTAGTTTACTTCATTCTTTTATTTGGGCTTCCTTGCGTTTACCCATAAAAGTATGTGGTTCTAAAATAGGACGCCCGTCGCCAATAGCCCTCGTGTAGCTCTAGTGCGACGATAATTCAAAAACCACCACCACCCATAAAAGTAACTGTTACAAGTAACATGCAACTCCAATCTCTATGTATTAAATAAAATAGCAGAAAGAGGGTGTCAGTTAGCCAAGAAAGATTTTATTATAAGAGCAAAAGAAACACAACTCGCCCATCTGTTTATATACTTGGATACGTCATTAAACAAACTATCAATAGGATTAAGCATGGAATGAATAATGCAATGCTAGGTGTGACTACATTATAAAGATGATGCAATGTGAAATGAGGTATTACATCATACAGAGGCTGACGCAACCAACTGAATACAGTAGAACCCCGATTATCCGAGTTAATGTGGTCCGAGACTAACTCGGATAACCGAAAAACTTGGTTAAAGCGAAAATTGTAAATAAAACAATTGTGTGTGCATGTAATTATATATTTTAACTAGTAATACAAATTTATAAGAGACACCTCATGCAATTCATATGCATATATGGCACTTAAAGAGTTCCTTTACTTTAAAAAAAAAGTCCTTAATTGTTTTTAGTTTTATGCTATTTTGGCGTTACTCGGCAGCAATGTATCGCCTTTTTTTAAGGATAACAGGATTGTCTGGTGTCGCTATTCTTCTTGTTGTTCTATATATTCAATAGCTTTTAGTCAGAGTTTTTTTTATAGAGACTTTAGTTTTTTTCGGTAATCGTAGGAAAAATCTTAGAAATATTTAAAAGCTCGGTTAAAGCAGAAAATCGGATAATCGGGGCTCGGATAATCGGGACTGTACTGTATAATATTACAATACCAACCATACAAAACTTATTTTTATTTTTTGCAGCTCTTGAAAATGCCGCCCAAAAAGAAGGACGAAGGGCCTGAGCGACCTGCTCTCCTGGGGAGAATCGGAACCAACCTCAAAATGGGTTTGGTAGGGTTGCCAAATGTAGGGTAAGTTTGATATGTATATACTATAACTTGATAATAGTAGCACCATTCCTGGCATTAAATCAGACTTTCAGTTTCAAAGAAAACATTATTTTTCAGCAAATGCTACCACAAAAAATATATTCTTTTGCTTGGAAAGAAAACTCGTAAAAGTTTTACTGTATTTGGAGAAAAAACTTACTTTTGATGAAAATATTCAATTTTATCGCAAAATCGAAATTAAAAATTTTCGGGATATTTGAACTATCCAGTTCATTGGAAGCTGGATAAATTTGATTTAACTGTATATCACATATATATTATATAATCAGACCTAATCTTGAAGATCTGGGGGTGTAATCTTAATATTCATAATACTGGTTGCTACATATCTGTATTTATTACTCTGAAAAAGTGGTTTTCTTCCACTTTGTTTCTGACAGAAGATCCATTTATGAAATAATTTTCTTATACAAAAATTTATTTATTGCTATTTGCTTTATTCTGCAATTAGCAACAAGGTTATATAAAAGCGATGTAGGGAAATATTATTAAACCTAATTGATTTGAAACTATGTTGTGTGGTTAATTAAATAACTTAAACCAGACCTAATTGAAGTTAACCAACCACAACCCTATGCCCACTTATAGAAAGTCTCGAAAATATTAGTTCTATATTATTAAGTAGAATTCTATTATATTCTATGTTATATTCTGTTATAATTTGTTTTTGGTTTTCAGAAAATCTACTCTCTTCAACATCTTGACCTCAAGTTCTGTTGCTGCTGAAAACTTTCCGTTTTGCACAATTGATCCCAATGAAAATAAGTATTTTTAAATTCGGAATGTTTTTTTATTAAATTTTTATATTTTCATTTAGATTTAAGTTAAACTATAAAAATAAGCCCTTCAACTGTGACCTAAAAAATCCATTTTGTATTTAAAAATAATAAGAATTTAAAATTAAATCCTTATGGTTGGTTGGTTAGTTTTCCTAGCTGGATCCTTATGGTTTTATAGGTTAAGTTTTATAATAAATTTAAATATACTAAAAATAAATAAGAAAACTTAAAAAGTTACTTTACCTTTAATCAATATATTTTTCTAAAAAAAGCATTGTTTATTTAAATCTACACACAACATGTTTAAGTGACAGAGGATAATTTGTTACTTAGTTTTATGCAATATGTTTATTTTGCTGAAATCTAAGTCCACATTTTAATCAATTTTGTAGCATTGACTATACAGCTTGTGTAATCTTGCCTTCTTTCTTAGATACGTAGGGTTCCAGTTCCAGATAAAAGATATGATTTCCTTGTGGAACATTTTCAACCCTTGAGGTAAATATTGGTGACTTTATATTTCATTGAAAATGCTATGCTTCTTATCTCAATTAGGATCATTAAATTTGTTTAGTTTAGTGTTTGTAGTTGCTGGGTTTTGCGGCACATATAAAAAGTCAGATGAAGCAAAAAGCGAAAAAAAATCATGGAAATCCGTGTATATGTTTGGGTTTTTTAACATTTTATATGAGCCTCTTAAGATCACTAGATTTTTGTTATCTCTGTAGTTTTGTGATTCACACATTGTCATAGTTTAACAAGTTTCAGATCACCGAATTGTTAATTAATTCACAGACTCTGGACTTTTTTTATTTTGGCAGAAACCCTGTAAATATTATTATGTCTGCTCTGCAATCCATTAACTATCCATACCAGAGATCAAGATATTCCAAAGAAAAATAATGGAATGTGTAGAAAACTGTTATCTTTACACCTACTCTTTTAATAAAATGTGAATATTTTTTTATATTTGAATTTACCTTATCTCGTCCTAATATTTTGTTCTATTTTCAGCAAGGTTCCTGCGTTCCTGAATGTAGTTGACATTGCCGGCCTTGTGAAAGGTGCAAACGAGGGACAAGGTCTTGGTAATGCTTTTTTATCCCACATCAGAGCATGCGATGCCATTTTCCATTTGTGTCGTGAGTATAATTTTTTTTCTCTTATCATTTATTGGTTACTCTTTTACTAAATGCTATACTTAGATTAGGAATTTTGTGATTAGAGTATAGACTTTAGAATGATTTTGGTTATATTGATTTAATAACTCAAATGTTGATTTTAAGATCTGTGTTTGGGACACTTTAATTTCCTAATCTTAAATCCATAAATTTCTTGATGTGATTAAGAAATTTGTTTTTCCCTTTGTGATGTTTCTGAAAATTTTGCTACCCCCCACCCTCCATTTATCTCTTGTTGGTGTTAAAAAATTCGTATGTGTACTGGAAAAATAGGATTTATTTGAAAAAAAAAAAATTTGCTTCATCATTTTTACCAAAAACGGCTATGCTAGTTAATGGCCTTTGTTAGACTAGTTTTTAAGATTGAATAGATCTTAGTCCGGAACCACACAGAAAAAGCAACTACAGAATTATTAAAATATTATCGTGCACAGTCTCAAAGTGTCTTTTGGAACTAACCTATCCCTAGGATTTAATGTAAATTCATCTGCATTGCACTTTTTCCACTGTCACATGGTTTATTTTTCTAACTCTCTGTTTGCTAGATTTGAATGGAGTTTCCTGTTCTACTCTTATTTTGTTTGTAGGGTTCAGGTGGCCGCAATAAATATTATTGTGCTAGATTAGGTCGTATTAAATGTGTGGAATTTTTGGACTTAAATTTAACTTCTTTTTCTCCTCATTTTACTCTTTTCTTTACAAGGGAAAAATTATTTGAGACCTCCTCGGTTTTTCTCAACATGAGATTTGTCTCAATTCCCCCACCCAGGCTTCTTTATTTTATGGACAACCCTACTATCTTTCCACTCCTACGATAACTTTGCCCTACGACCCGACACTTTTCTCCTGTGTACATTTTTTTATATGAGGCTGCCAATGTGTTTTAATAGGGCTGTTTTAATTTATATTAATTTAAAGAAATATAATTAAATCTATAAAAGTTGTCGATTTAAAAAATATTTTATAATTTTACTACTTTTTATTTAACAAATTTAAAATAGTAAAACAAAAATCTTGCTAACTGCTGCTAAAAGATCATAAAAAAAACTTTTTCTATGTCACGGTTTATAAAAATGTATTCTTTTGTAAACTAAAGTTCTTGTATCTTCCATCAGGATGTTTTGAGGATGAAGATGTCTCGCACGTCGAAGGTGACATCAATCCAGTCAGGGACATTGACATCATCAATGAAGAGTTGAGACTGAAAGATGAAGTTTACATTACTGAGATTGTAGACAAGTTGGAAAGAACCGTTATTAGGGGTAACGACAAGAAGGGCAAGCCTGAATATGTAAGATTCTTTTTGTACTTTTATGACCAAAGTTAGAAATTGGATAAAGAAATTTAGGAGCAATTTGCTAACTTAAAAAAACTAGATGCAAATTTTCTAGGAGCATTTTTCTCTACTTAAGTTTCTAACTAGACATTGTTAAGATCGCAGGAGTTGTGTACTTACAAATATCCGCGGGATAAAGTTTATAAAAAATGTACTATAAAATAATAATGTAACTTTAAGGGTTTGAAGTAGATTTTTAGCTTACACACTACACAAATTGTTTACAGAAAGAAAAATGATTAGTTTTCTTTCAAAATATAGATCATCGTTATTAAGAGTGGATTTTGTCCAGTTTTCATGGCTAAACGAAAAAATTATTATAAATAATTCAACTAACTCAACATTTTTAATATTTTTTAACTACTTAATTTGTTTTGAAAATATTGCATCATACAAAAGGAAAATTTTTATTAATTCAATTTCATTAATACCAATTTATTCTATAAATTCCTTTTTTAGGATATATTATGTAAAATCAAGAATTTAATTGTTGATGAAAAAAGGCATATTAGGTTTTCTGACTGGAATGCTGCTGAAGTAAGTAGATTTACTATCTTATTTCTAGCCTGCTTTCTTTTTAGCTTCCACGCTATGTTTTATAACTTAAAAATTCAAAGCTTTTATAAAGGCTTTATCTGTCCCTCTGCCCATACTCCCAAAAAATGTACTTGATTCGTTCAAAAGTATAATTTTTATCACACCAAGTCAATCATAAATTGAAAAACTTTATTGAACATTATATCCTGATATTCTTTTGTGTCTTAAAATAATTATTTATTTGTTATGATTTTTTTAAAAGGTTATTTTGTTAAAAGTTAAAAAAAATTAATTTTTTTGAATAAATGCTTTGATTCTCTCTCTCTCTCTCACACACATTTTTTGGGCCATTATCATATAATTTTCCATATTTAGTCAAGATTTTAATTTGTGTATCACTTCAAGTAAAATAATAAAAGCATTTTTTTTAATATATATTTTTATTTTACATACTTGTATAATTTTGTGCTGGATATTATTTTAGATTGAAGTCCTGAATAAACATCTGTTTTTGACATCCAAGCCCATGATATATTTAGTAAATTTGTCTGAAAAGGATTACATCAAAAAGAAAAATAAATGGTATATTTAATTGTAGTTTCATTAACACACAAATCAAGACAATTTTAAATTAAACATCTTCCAAATTTCAGAATATTTTAATGAGATTAAATTTAAAACTTAATTGTCAATGTTGTCAAAATACAAACCTGGCAATTCTCCATATTTAACCCAGCTATACCGGATTTTTATCTACTTTATTAATTTCCATGTCATGCCATGTGTATCAATTAACTGTCATATGTACCTGGATTTTCGCAATAGGAAAAATTAAACTTTCTCTTTGCGCCTGGAATCTGGAAACGGTTATTACTGTTTTCAATTCAGAGAGTTGGCAGGTCTGAAAATACTTTTTAATAATTAAAATTTATTGTGTGCCTTATTTAAGCTTATAAGTAACAATATAAAAATAATAATGTATCTGGAAGGTCATAACTCTGCTTAGTTTTTTTATTTGGGACTCTTCTTTTAAGTTTATATTTAATCATTTATTGGATTTGAACATCATATTTTCTTACATTTTATAAGTTAAACTTTATGATAAGAAATTTCTTGGTTTAGAAAGTCATCCCGCAAATATATTTTCAGGTTGCCCAAAATCAAGGAGTGGATCGACAAGAACGACCCCAAAGCTGTGATCATTCCCTTCAGTGGTGCATTCGAGCTGAAACTCACTCACATGGAGCCGGATGAGAGAACCAAATACTGTACTGAAGTAGGCGCCAACAGGTGCGATAAGCTGCCATTTCTTGCTTCGTTATTCTCATTTAAACGTGATACCACTTACAGTTGATTGGGCAACAGTTCGAAAATACTTCTAAATAAATAATGTAATGGTGTTATAAATACTTCATTTATTTTTATCATACTTCTAAGTAAAACAAAGGTACAGAATATGCACAAAAAATTGTAATCTGACTCTTGTCCAAAATAATTGAATAAATAGTTATTATTTTAGGAGGGGGAGACATCTCTTATCCCTATCATCTATCTACGTTTGCCATATGAAAAAGTCTAAAAATATTAAATGCAGCCTGATTTTAAAAAAAATTCAAAGCTTTCAACTTATTAAGATTCTATTATTAGTCTATTTGTTCTATTCAGCAAATATTTAAATTAATTTATTCATATGAATAATTCATTATATTCCAATAATTAGGAGAAAGGAAAATGCTGTATTACATGATCTGGTTTGAAACAAAAAACTTTGATTTTGTATAATTGTTTTTATAATAATAATTTTGTTAATTTAATATGATTTTGATTGTCAGTAGTTTCATTTTTTGGTGCCAGTAAACATTTTAACTTTCCTTTCAGCAATTTAGAAAAAATTATTGTGACTGGCTACAAGACACTGCAACTTTGTTACTTCTTTACCTCTGGAAAAGACGAAGTGAAGGCATGGACTATTCAGGTATAAAACATCTTGTTATTTAAATTTTAAGTAGCCTGTTTGACGAATCGATATTATTAAAAAAAAAACATTTCTTTACACAGTGACTAGGTGCATAGGCACCGTTAATGGCTTTCGCAGTTTCAAGTCGTTTCTTTCTGTAGCCTAGTTGGTTAAGTGGTACAGGGCACAACTAAAAAAAATTCACTATAGGTTCAATTCCTGCTCTTGGCCTGCACCATGTATTTTTTTCCTATGAACTTTTCTCTTTTCATTTTACTCTGCAAGTTCTTAATCTTTAAAAAAAAATTAAATTTCTGACATTTTTGAATAATTAGTGTTTATTTTTTTTCAGAACTTTAAATTTAATCACCACTTGAAGAATGTAGATTAGCCATAATTGAAAGAGACTTCTTGAATTCCAAATATATTTCTTAACTGTGCACACGATGCATACTCGGTTATTGTAAGCCTCGACTCAAGCACTCATAGTTACTGCTGCATACTAAAATGTGTTAACAACGTCTGTACACACCTTCTCTGCCATATTTATTTAAAACTAATTGGAGGATTAATTTTTTTTTTAATTAAGTAGAGTACTTTTTAAAAAATTGTATTTTGCTGATTGTTTATGTCCACTATAATTTAGAGGCAACTGGAAAGGGAACTAGCTTTGTTTGTAAGATTTATTCTCTTTGCCATTATTTTTAACTTATGTATGACACACTAAAAAAATTAAGTCCGGTTAGTTTGTATGCATAGGGTAACCAGGTATTTCAAAAATCAATGGTGGATTTTAAAAAATGTATTGTTGTTTGCTCACATGACTTTTTTTTAACCCTTTCAGTCCCAGTGATGCCATTTGGCATCATCACTTTCAATATTTTTTTCTAAATGTTTATGCCCCGTTTTGACATCCAAACACGCATCATTCGATTCTACACACTCTGTTCTATTAGACAATATTTTACATTAATCTCAATAGAAATCAGAACTACTGTTTTTTTTTTTATTCAGAAAATAGCTAACAAGCGTTTCACCTGATTTTTGAAAAGTTCACTTCAGTTACTCATATTTAAAACACAATTTAAACTATTTCGGTTAAAATAATTATTAATTTTTTTTAATAATATGGTCAGATACCTTAAAATATATAACTCGAAGGGTTTTTAGGTAATATATATATTTTTTTTATTTTGTTGTTTTCCACAGTTAAGAAATTTTGGCATTATTTCAAAAATCATATAAAAAATTAAAATTAATTTTTTTTCTTATGGAAATCTTATATTTGACCTAAAATAAGCTTATTTTGTGAATATCAGATGTTTCTGTAGTGTAGTAAATTTTTGGGACTGAAAGGGTTATTGGAAAGCCTGTAAATTGAGAAAAATCAAAGCAGTCATTTAGTCCGTATTTTTAATATGCAGTCTTCAATTACCTGAAATTTATTTGTTAAAACATTTTCTTGTATTTGTAGAAAGGTACCAAAGCACCCCAAGCCGCTGGAAGGATTCACACGGACTTTGAGAAAGGTTTTATCATGGCTGAAGTTATGAAATTTGATGACTTTAAAGAAGAAGGATCAGAGGCTGCTTTGAAGGTAAGGCGATAGTATAGCAGTAACAAATAAAATGAAATAAATATACAATGCAAATTCCTGGGACGTTGGAGAAAAACTATATATTTCCAATATTAATTTCTGTTCTAGAAATGCTATAGCAAAAGTCTATTATAAATTATCTTTCTATTATATTTTATCTATTATAAAGGGTGACTGTTGTATTTTGTATATTTTTTTATGTAAATAAAATAGGATATGAAAATTTCATAGTCAAAAAGTTAGTCACGCTAACAAATCTCATTAGGCCATAAAAATGATTTTTATAAAATATAAGTAGTTAACATAGTAAAAAATGCTGTTAGGAAATACTTTCTTTAATACAGAAATTTTATTTATAGTGTGTTAGCATTTATGTAATAAAATTATAGTGTATCTTTAAAAAATGTAAATGCCACATACTTAACAAATATATGGCTAATTCCATTCGTGACAGACATGACATAACTTTCTTGGCTCTTAAAAAGTACTAAATGTTGGTTGACTGTTAAAAAATTACCATGGGGTGATGCAAATAAAGGTCTTGATTATAAAAAATGCTGAAATTTTCATTTAAAAAAATACTTAAAATTAATTGGGTTAAAACATACCGTAACTGACATGACAAAATTGAGACACAGATTTTGAGTGACCTTATATTATTACCATTTGCTCTTAACTTTTAAGCATGTCAAGTCTAGAATTTTTTTGGAATCAATATAAGATTCGGATGTGCCAACCAGAAAGAAAAAAGTTAAGAAATTTATAAGTAGGAAAATATTATTATGAATATTTATTTGCGTGACTGGCATGACAAATGTGATAGACGTGACAAAGTTTTGATGTTCTATATTTAACTCAAATTTTAAATTTAATGTTTGAATTTTTTACGAACTGTTTATTTTGAGGTATAAAAAGAGAAAATAAAGTGTAAAGAATTTTTGCAGAGTAGATTTTGTTTCAAACAAAAAAGTTGAAATATAAAAAATGATGTCCATGGCGCATTTTCGTGGAATCAACCATATAAGTGTTTTACATCTCATTGCTATGTGAAGATTCCAATTTATTTATGTATTAATATTAACAATATATTCCTAGTTTCAACTTTATTCTTCTCTACAAGAAGTTTCATTTCTCATATGTTGATAAAATTGGGAAAATCATAATGAATAATAACATTAGAGTCAAATTGTAATTACAATCTTTTTAAAAAAAATCAATTAAAAACATTGGTCTTGTTAAAAATTGTTAACCAATTAACAACCATGCAATTTTATGTTTGTCAGGTTTTTTTTTTTGAAAAAATAATTTATATTTTAAATATATCTTGTTGTAAAGTTCTCATTATTTCTATGCTACAGGCTGCTGGAAAATACCGTCAACAAGGAAGAAACTACACGGTGGAAGATGGAGACATAATCTTCTTCAAGTTCAACGCTGGAGCTGGTCTACAAGCCAAGAAAAAGTAGACCTATCTCAATACTGTAAATTCAGTGAATAAAATATTCATATTTATTAATTTAATTTGTTTAAACAGCAACTGTTGGAAATAAGGTCTTGAAAAAGAGTTAATTTTTGTAATTGAGAAATAAAAAACTAATATGAATATAATCTTTCAGAATTAAAATCGTTTATTAAGGAAAAAATGGAACTAACTCTCCTAATGTGAAGTGTCCTTAAGTGCCGGTTGTGTTAGGTGCCTACTCAGGTGTCGGCTCATCACTTGACTGTGGTTCTAAATTACGACGCCCGTCGCCAATAGCCCTTGTGCGACAATAAGTTTTCTAACTTATAGTTTGCTTAGTAATTGTATAAGTTTTAAGTTTGTGCAAAGCAAAATCCTTGATAGTTTTTTTCTAATTATTAAAATGTTTGTCTAAAATCTTTCTGCTATTTACAAGTTCTTTCCCCACTGTATTAAAAGTCAAAATGAAATAATCAATTTTATTAAATATAAATCAATATATAGAAACATTTTGTTTACAAACAAAGTTACAATTATTAATTTTATTGTGACATGATGCTATGTACAATATGAAGACATCCAGTCTTCTGTACAATAATTTAAAACTCCCTATCTACATAATTGTTATTTTGATGAAACAAGCTTTTATCCCGAAAATGAACTATATACATAAGTTTGGGAAAAAGTTTTGATGATTTACAAATTCCTATCCACCAAAAATAACTATATAACTGGAATGTGTTTAGCGAAAAAGAACTAAGCTACTTTACAATTCGGCCCTGAAATGTACTAAAAAATCTTAAATATATATTGAGAAAAATTATACTTATTTTAGGACATTGTTTTTTGAAAACAAATCATATTTAGCAGGACAAAAATGGTTGCTAACTTGGTACTTCCATGGAGTTTTCTGTCACAAAATTAAGCAGAAAATAGTTTTGTCATTTAGTTCCTTTTTCTGATACACACAATCCAGTTTCTATTTTAATAAGTACAAGAGGTGAAAATACACTTGTAAAAAAACAAATAGTGAAATGAAATTTTCAATAGAAGATGATGCAATCATTTAACTTCATAAAATTTTAAGATATTTGCTCCAACCTGTCTTATATTATGGGAATAAGCTTTGCCAATAGCAATCCTTACAGAATATATCTCACTTTGCTCAACGGTAGAAGTTTACTGAACGGTAACTCTTGGGGGAACTTTCCCAAATTGCGCCAAAAGTTGGCCGAAAACACAACCGAAATAAGCAAATAACGGTAAGATAGGCTTGCCGAAACGTCTTCGTTATGAATCACCAGTTGAGGTCAGACAGTTGCCACAAAAAATTATCACCAAATGCGAAAAAATCGTGCCAAAGGATACCGTACAGTAAATCTGATCCTTGCACAACAATGAGATAGCACATGTGGGAACTTATGTGACAAAATGCTAGTCTGAAAGCAAAAATACAGAGAAAGTGATTATAAGTTTATAAAAGAGGAAATTTGAACTCATTGAATTTCATGACGATTAGCAAAAATATCTGCCATGCGAAAAAAAGGTTTCTGCTTTAGTTTATCTAAACGAATACAAGACAAAAAAAAAGACCATAGTACTGGACAAATTTATGCAAGATGTTACACCAAAACGAATTTAAAAAAAAAAAATTAAGGTTTTTATTCAGTAACGAAAATGTTAATTATAGTATTCGTAAATGGGTTAACATTATTTTTGAAGTTTTAGGATTGCAGCATTTTCTTAAAGCTAGAAACTTAACTTATTCCATGCAGTTAGTTTAAAACATTAACAATAATTTATCAATATAGCGAACTAAGAACACTTAGCCATAAAATTTTATAATAAAAAGGCATGAAACACAAATCAATCTTTATATATATTAGTAAAGGTAATTTACAGAAGTAGAAATTACTATTACAAGGCTTTCACTTGAAAATAAAAACGTGAGGTTGTTTTTAATAAATATTGTTAATTAACCTATTATTGGTTATTAATCTATTAACATATCGTATTAACTATTTAAGAAAAAAATCCTGAAGATTAAACATGCAGACAAATTAGTCAAAAAAAGTTTAAAATAAAGCATGCTTATTTATTAAAAAAATTATTTAAATCAATCACAAGAAGAAAATAATTACTTTTTTTGTTACCTATAATCAAAGACATGAATGACTAAATTTTATGCAAAAGCTCGGTTAGTCTGAAATGCAGTGAATTCACCCAGATATATTTGAAACAGTAAGTAGCATTCCCTTAAAAACTCCAAAATGTACAACTCGCAATTTTTACACTTTTCGCTCACATTTGAACACGATGTTTGTAATAAAAAATTTATCTTCACAAAAGATCTCACAGTGCATGCAGAAACTTAAAAACATGTGCATTAGTATCTGTCTAAACAGCAATGAAAACTAAAGACACAGAACATTTAAATGATGCAATTTCTTTTAACGATTTTGAAGCCCTTACCTTTAAACATAAACACAGTAGAATAATTTTAAATATTAGAAGCTTTATGTTTAAAATATATAGATTAAAATACATATTTTTGAATTATTATGAAAATCGCCAAGGATTTAAGAAAAGACATGCAAAACAATATTCAAATTACTTCGTCTTTATATTTCAGTTAAGTAGTAAGAAGAAATTTGGAAAAGATATTTCTTTTTAATATTAATACTTAAAAATAAAATATCGCCTCTATCTTTACATAAAACAGATGGCAGGATTTTTTTTTAGTCAGATGATTATAATGAAATTTTTACTAAATATGAACCTAACTATTAACTTTAATTTTGTGATTAAAATCAAATTATCCTCAACAAATAGAACAACAATTATACAGAAAACAAAGTAACTTGAATATATATATCTTGTATTGTCAAGTCCTATAACAAAGAAGATTAATAATAAATAATATCAATAATTGGCAGACTTCCTATATTTTAAATTTTAAACTAAAAGTTTAGAATTGGACGAGCCGCATCACAGTTCATATGCTAAGAAGCAATGTTTGTCTCCCGTCCAAAATTAAATTGATTTTTTTTATATATTTATCTCATATTTATGATGTTCAAACTGAAAAGAAACATCTATTAAAGAGGGACTTATATTACTTTGACATTACATCCTTTTTCTTAGAACTAAGCATAATAAACCTATTTAGTTGTTAATTTAGCAAATAAAAAAAATTAATAGATGTTATTCTAATAACATTGGATAAAAATATGAATTAATCTTTTCGAATATTCAAATTTAAACCAACAGTTATTTAACTACAAATAATAATCAACAAAAAAACTATTACTGTTTTGCACACTACAATATACTTAATTTCAATATTTTTTTAAAATAAAAATTGATTTTGAATATTCAATAGCATGCATAAAATATACCAACTTGATAAATGTATTTTCGCAACATGCAACAAAAGTTGGCTCTCCTTAAATTAAAATAAAAAAGATTGTGATCTATCAGGATGTAAAGTTATGTATAGTTAAACTCATAGTTTCCTTGCACAGAGGCCACGACCATGGGCGGAGCTATAAAAACACATGGAACAATCAGATGAAGACAAAATAAAATTTCCTCCTCATCTGATTGCTCTGCACGTTTTATAGCTCCACCCATGGTAGTGGCTTCTGTGCAAGGAAACTATGAGTTTAACTATAGTAGATCTCCACAGTATAAAAACAGGGGCCATTGCTTTTAGGGTAATGCTTTTTTTTTATTTAAAAAATATTGTTTTTTATCTAATAAAATTATCAATTTATCTATTTAAGGATTGGAGATCATAATAATTAATATAAATATCTTAGGTGAATGATGGATAATATATACCGAGAGAGTATTGACAAGTCCTAACAATAGATATCCCAGTTCAGCTCAAAAATCTTGAAATATAGAGATCTTAAAACCATATAGAGGGTGGCAAATTTAAAAGAGGCCTCAACCCAAAATGGTGTGCTTTTGATTGGGGACTGTTTTAAAACTCATCCTATATCATGTCATGCAAGGGAAAAAATGATCTTTAGGTTATATCATGTATAGAAAAATGATGTATCGGAACAAATAAGATTTTTCAGAGAATCGCCTTAAATTCAGATTGTAAATTGAACTTCATAGGGAATAAAGGATATGCTCACTCTAACCCAACTAGTTTAACAATCATTGTCAAGAAACTTTCAATCCCTAGATCTTCATATTTCAAATACATAAGGGAAAATGAATGCAGAACTCCAAACCTAACTGCCTCTATTATATTAATCCAATAGAAAACATGATTATTTTATTCTAAGCCACATTTTGTTGGCTGCTTCAAATATTTGTATTAACGATTTTTCTTAATTGATAAATGTAGATAACTTACAGGTTAGGGGCTGCGCACATATGTTATCATTTTACAGGGGGGGAGAGGGGGTAAGCCAAATGATATTGTAGGATATCGAGAAGGGGGGGGGGGGGGTAAATATGATAACGTTATCGTTTTTTTAATATTTATTTTCAATTTTCGTACACTGTGCAATATTCCCAAGTTTATTTCTAGATTTAATTGTGTGAAATCATTTTTAAGGAAATTTAAGGCACAAAACACATACACAATATTCGATTGATTACTGATCATACATAATTGATATTGACTGTACACCAATAATTTTATGAAGCAATGGGTGTGATATAGAATTAAAAACTTAAATTTTCTTTTTGTACCTGATAACGATATCATAGAGTGGGGGAGGGGGGTTCGTGTAATGACAACGTTTGATATCGCAGGGGAGGGAGGGGGCAAAAATGTGTGAAAAATTGATGTCATATGTGCACAGCCCCTTACCATAATCCCACTCTTTGAAATTTCTTCCAATATTTCACACAAAATTATTTAAATTTTTTTAAGTGGGATCGTCAGGACCTGTAAGTCAGATACATTTATCAAAACCATTAGCAAAAATATTCAATACAGCCAGAGAAATGTGGCAAAGAAAAAATATTTTTTTCTCCATTACGTTAACACTGAGGCACTTGGCTTTTCAGACTCATTCCCCTTTAAGTACTTTTAACTTGAAAAATCACATCTCTCCGACACACCACCTTCCCAACACAAAATACAAACCCAAAAAAGCATCAAGATTTCCCAGCTCAGTATTGATATGCTTCAATTAACCAACTAAAATAAAAACTTTTTTAAGGTGTGGAGGGGGGCTCTTCGATGACCATCTAAACATTTTGCGAGCTCTCGACGACGTTCTCATTGATGGACAGGTCGTTGTCCGGGTCCATGTCCACGGACATGGACATGTCACAGCTGTCCGGGGCCATGTCGTCCGTGACCTCGCCCTCGCTCTTGATGTCCGACATGGAGTTCTTCTTGGTGAGGTGGGTCTTTAAGTGCTTCGAGAGGTGGTCGCTGCGCATGAAGCGCTTCAGGCACTCTGCACATTGAAACCTCTTCTCACCTGGAATATAGAAAATGATTAGGTTGAATGGGTAAGCAGAGTTGAAGAAAGCAAACAGATTTCACGCACACCGTTTATTGAAAATCTAATTAAATGCGAAGATGACTAGAGAGATATACTATAATGAACACAGCAGCTGAGATTCAGCGAGATTTTCCAAAGAGCTATTTAAAAAGAGATGGTCAGAAAGGTTTTAAATATCTCCACAAAAAATATCAGGCAAGAGTATTTAAGCCCCGCTATCGCAGAAACACTCTCACATAGAAATTACGTCACACCAATCACCGACTGACAATCGATGCGATCACCCCGTTACATCACAAGGCAAATTGTGCAGTCAATCATGGTGAGAAGAAAAAAAATTAATAATCTGCATATTGCTCATGAGTGAAGGTCTTGGGAAAATACATTTTTTTCCTTAACAAAAATGGAGCTTACTTTTATGTATCAAGTAGCATTGATTGTTTTGGAAGTAAAATTCAGGAACTTCCATCTAACAAAAAGCAGACCACTTGGAAAAAGTTTAATAAGAATGAGAACTGGACAATTTAGAGGAATGAAAATTCAGCCGGATGGAACCAGAAAATATCCCAGCTGCAAAAACTGTAACAATACAGATCCAAGTCCCGAATACGTCTTGGCCATGTTGGCGAGTTTTCAACAAATTAGTGACTCTTCCTTCCAGGATCTTTATTCAGGCAACTACCTTCAGATTCCCAAGACTGTGGAAAATGCTTACAGTCTTATTTGACCTTTAAAATTTCAATAGATAAGACAACTTTCATGGACATCTTAGATGAGGAGCCTGGAAGCCTAAAGGTGCAAGTGTCTGCACATTAACAAGGAGGAAAAACAAAATTAGTAGGGGTCTGAGGGAAGTGGATGACACAGGAGGTTGTACTTGCATAATTCGCTAGATAACAGCAAGATACTGGTATTCACTTGTGTCCTGTCCATTTACCACAACAGTATTTGATTCCACAATAACAACCTAGGTGCACTTAATTCCAATACTAAAACAATTGCACTAGAATCCTCTCATAATAAAAAGTTGGAAAGAACTTCAATAGCCGACTTTACTCTTCATTTTTTAATCAGAAAAATTATTTATTAACACAGAAATTATCACAAAAAGTAGGTGTACCTGATGTCATACCTTTCTAACAAAAAATAAAATCAAACAGCAACAAGGAAAAAGTTGACCCTTCGAAAAAAAATATTTATACACAAGTTCAAAAAGACCGCCAAGGATGACAAAAAGTATAAATTTCTGTAATTTAAACCTACTTTCTATTTTTTTCAAACTTTCTTGTAAATCAACCCATTAACATAAACCCTGATTTTTTTTTTGACAATATAACTTGATTCCTTTTCTACAAGAGTATATTACCTGTGTGTGTTCTCCGATGGCGCTGCAGTTCATCCGAACGGGTAAATCTTTTACCACAAAACATCCAGCTACAAACGAACGGTCGCTCTCCCGTGTGCCACCGCAGGTGGGCCCGCAAATGCGACGTCTTCCCGTAAACTTTACTGCACCCGGGCACGTGGCAGATGTGCTGTTTCTTCTTGGTCGTCTCGGCCCCGTTCCTGCAAAGACTGGCGCACATTAAAGGTTGCGAGCGGAAGAACGCAAAGAGCATATCTTGTTGAGGGGTATTTAACAGAAAAGGGGTATTCAGGGAAATTAAATAAGGAGTGATCAGGAAACTTATGCCCAAAAATAAACTAATAAAGTATAACCTGGTTATGGTGTCAATCAAGAGAACACAATGTTTATGACAATATAAACAAATAATGCCATGCCTAGTAATTTTTTTGGACTGAAAAAAAAATACTTGGCATGACATCCAAAAGAGACAACAGTAAAAAATAGGTGGGGTATACAATTTTAGGTGTCGCATATACCATAATTTGAACAAAAAACTAATGCAAAACACTACAAATCATCTGTTAACACCTTATGGGCTTAGTTGAAGATGACCACTGAAACTACATGATTTCCAATCAACAATACATTAAGTAATTGATTAAAATAATTTTCTTAAATTATCCAAATTTCTGATTATCTGAATGTGGTTAGGCACCAATTGCTTCGAATAATAGGATGGAATGGATTATGAACAACCGATGGATTGGCCACGGTTGGCTAGACTATTGTAGGTCTATCTAGAATGCAAGCTTCGAAAACATTTTCCTTCCCTTCCCCGCAAGCGGTTTTCTTCGAAACGCGGGAGCGTGTTTTCCCCCCACCCTACAAGGGAAAATACTAACTGTTTTGATTGTAAACCTCAAGCGAGCTAGGATTAGATAAGCGATGTTCCCCCCTTTCCTAGAAAACCCAGTGAAGGGAGAGGGGAAGAGAGTCTTTTCGAAGCTTACATTCTGGCTAGAAATGGTACAGAGCTGCACATGGACTCTTGGTGAGTTCAGATCATAGTGCCAGCTGTGTAAGTGTGCGTTGATCAGATCAGTGCACAGGTGAAGATGGCTAGTTACCGGCACATAATTCGCCAAGCGTCTGTTTGGGCTTAAAAAGGAAGAGATCAAGGGCTTCAAGTGGCAACCCTGTTTTTGCATTGATTTTTGACTTAGCAACATTTAATGACTTATCCCTACTTCTAAGCCGGGCCACTGTTATTTGCACCACCCAGTATATATCCTATATTTACTTTAAAAATAACCAGATTACAACAAATTACCTTCTGTCATTGTCCCGGCAATTAGGACATGTGCACACAATGTATTTCCGCTTTCCCGTCGCCGATAGCCCTCATGTAGCTATAGTGCGACGATTATTCAAACTAAACTTAACCTGCCTGCCTTAATCTCAGAGTTAGAAGGGGACTCTGTTGAGGTGGAGGTTATTGATTGTTGAAGTGGCAGCAATCAATGGCTGGCAACACTTATTATTTTTTTCTTTAAGTTTTTGTCTCAGCAGCGTTTCATGTCTAATCCCTACTTCTAAGCCGGGCCACTTTTATTTGCACCACCCTGTATATGTATATATATCCCATATTTATTTAAAAAATCACAACAAATTACCTTCCGTCATTGTCCCGGCAATTAGGACAAGTGCAAGCGACCCTTCTCATCCTCCTTCCCGCTGCAATCTCAGAGTTAGAAGAAGGCGACTCAGTCGAGGTCGAAGTTGTTGACGTGGCCTGGGCAGAGGCGGCTGGGGCAGGCTGCGGGGTGGTGTTGACTGTTGGGTTGGCCGCCGTGGCAACCACCTGCCACTTGGTGGGGTCGTTGGGGTCTTGTTGGAGTTGCTGGGCTGTTTGGGGGAAAGAGGGTTCATTTGTTTTATTTGATTTATTGAATGAAATTCTCATACAGGCTTTAAGTTATATCTTAATTAAATTAGAAAACACACAAAATACAAACACACACAAAAAAAACCCATATTGTAATGACGTATTTCTTGGATGTTAAACAGTCACAATTTTCTTGAGTTCTGAGAAAAACGTCGCCAAAGCGAACGCCCAAATTCCACATATTCTCTTCACTTCAGTTTACAAAAATAAAATCAGTCATTACGAAAAATAATTATATACAAGAAATGTACGTCATACGAATATATACAAATAAAGTAACAAAATTGAAAATTTCTGCAGGAGAAAAACCACTAAGGAAACATGTTTGAGTAAATATTCCAGTCCAGGGTAGACATTCATTTTGTATTAATCAAAAAACATTTACAAACCACACAAAATGTATAAGCACATTAAATATTTAAATACAAAAAAAAAATCTTCACTGATAAGTTGCAAAGCCTGAATGGGGGTCTCATGTATTGCTGAGTATTTGCTGCTAGCATTAATAGCCAAATTTTGTGGCGTCTTTAGATTGCTAATGATCAACAGTACCCGTCAATAACACTCTTCAACCCTACCTCAAACTATCTACGCTTCATTCAATCTTAAGGAATTGATTGTTTAAACTGAAATTGATGAATATCAATACAGCAGCTTCAAGCTAACTGTTAGGAAAAATACACTTATAAAAATAAATTAAATGCTTAACTTACTGCATTTATTTGTATTAGGTCTTTTTAAATATTTCACCTAAGCAATTACTTCTAATGTTTTTCATATAGTGCCTGCATGGATAATTCCGCCTCCATAAACAATGCATGCGTTCACTTCATTCTATAAACTTTCAGTGAACATCATTATTAAGTTGCATTTGTTTTGGTTGGCTTGAAAAACGTGCATCTCTAGTAGCTCTCGTATGACGTTTTTATCATGGAAGTTGAATCCTGACGCAATCGTATTATAGGTTATTTTTCTGACTGGTTGGTTGAGTAAATGTGACTTATGCTAATTTATTGTTTTTGCTATGTATTCATGCATACCGGGCACCGTAACCGCGCCTGTTGATTTATGTATATATACTGTGTGATTCTATTACTTTTCGCTTTTCCTGCTTCTGACTTGCTTGCTACTCAGATGAGTTAGACTGATTTGTTTGCCGTAGTGTACGGCGTTTGTTATGTTTTAATTTTAATTTAATTATGAATAAATTTTAGATTGGTTTTTAAGAAGTCTCCACGATCATTTTGGATTATATGCTTACAATTTTTCCCACTGCGTTTTCTAAGTTACATAAAATTCTCTGCAGTTAAGGTTAATTGAGGACTTTTTGCAATGCCCTTTTTTAACCTACAACAAGGTTATGGGCCGAAGATATTTTTAAAGTAAGCATATCCTAACTTTGACTTAGAAGATCAAGGAGACGGCGGGGCCATCCGCAACTGCCACCCACCCTTTTCAAGATGGAAACCTCCCACATCGAAAAGCTGAACTCGGATAACTACAATTCATGGAAAGACGACGTGAAAGTTGTGTTGATGGACAGAGGTGCTTGGCAGATAGTGGTTGGCAAAGAAGAACCGCCCCTTCCCAGTCCGGTCAAAGCTGATGATGTCACTGGAGCTGACCCAGCCTTTGACAAAGCTTATCAGAAACAGCTGAAGGACTACAATTTGAGGAAAGACCGTGCCTACAGCACCATCTACCTCAGCCTTGAAAAGGAAATTCGACCGCTGATATCGGAGACTGATGACCCAGTTGAAGCCTTCAAGATTCTTCAGTTTCACTTCAGGCCAGACTCCAGGGCTCGAATCATTGGACTCACCGACGACTTCTTCAGTTGCCGGATCGACCCGAATAAAGAAGTTGGCCTTTATGCAGCTCGCCTAAAAAGGATAGCCATACAACTGAGCGACGCCGGAAAGCCTATCGACGACTGGTATCAAGCCTTCCAGTTGATCAGGTACCTGCCCCAGGAGTTCAATGGCATCGTACAGGCAATCTACAGGTGGACTGATGACCAATTCAAATCTGACAAAGTTCTTCGAGAACTTCAAGCTGAGGAAGCGCGCCTGAAGCAGTGCAGCAAAGACCAGGAAGTTGTTGCCTACAGAGTAGGAAGAGAACGTACCACTCCTCCCCAAGCGTCAGGCAACAAGCCACAAAGAATCGGGAACAAGAGAACCCCAGCCCCACAGAAGAGGAGACCGAAGAATGCATCAAGACGACAAGAGACCAGCCTCATAGTTGAGGCCAACACATCGGGAAGTGCCAGGACCGAAACCAGGAACTGGGTGTTTGACACAGCCGCGACGTCTCACTTTTGCTGTGACAAGAACCTGATGAAGAACTTCAAGCCTCTGAAAGACACCAACGTCGCAGTCGCCATTGGTGGAGTCACCTGCCCTGTGGAAGGAACTGGGGAAGTCTCACTTCAATTCATCACAGATGGTGAGTGTGAGGACATTTTGCTTTTAAAAGTTTTGTATTCCCCGAAACTAAGACAAAACTTAATTTCCGGTAGCGTAATTGATAAAGCTGGCCATAATTTTATCTGTAAAAATAATACTTTAACTGTATTTCATAAAACTGGCCGTAAACTTTTCTATGCCCGGAGACATGAGGGACTTTATATTGTTAAACCCAGATATCCCAAATGTATAAATTCTAAAATGTCTAAAGTTGTTCCTGTAAACAGTAAAAATGTTAAAGTAAATGCATTAAATTTGTCTACTACTGCTGTAAATAATGTTAATGTTTGGCACAGACGTTTTTGTCATATTAATCCTAAGTATGTTGCCAATACTAGCCAAAATAATAGTGTAAGAGGTTTACCTCCATTAAAAGGTGACAACATAAAATGTGACCCGTGTAAAATTGCTAAGTCCCGTGCAAAGTCTTTTAAGCCAATTGGCCAGATAAGATCTACCAAACCTCTAGAGCTTGTTCACATGGATTTGTGCGGGCCTATGCAAACCACGGCCATAGGAGGTTATCGTTATTTTTTGACAATAACTGATGATTTTTCACGAAAAGTAACTGTTTATCCTGTAAAGGAAAAAAGTGACGTTTTTCAATGTTTTTCTAGTTACTTAAAAAGAGTAGAAAGGTTTTTAAATAGTAAAATTTTATGTGTTCGTACTGATAACGGGCTCGAGTTTTGTAACTCGCAGTTCGATGCACTTTTTGAGGAGCATGGCATAAAGTCGGAACGTACCAATACTTATAGCCCCCAACAGAACGGCGTTTCAGAGCGCTACAATTATACGGTCGTAGACGGTATAAAAACCCTTCTTAAGGATAGCGGCCTTGGAAACCAGTTTTGGGCGGAAGCTCTATTCTGTTTCACGTATGTATGGAACCGTACTTGCCATGGTAACCAGAAAGTAACCCCTTTTCAACTTTTTGGTGGCAAGCAGCCATCTGTGAAACACTTAAAGTCTTTTGGTACAACTGCATATTTGGGTATTCCCAAGCAGCAAAGACGCAAACTCGACATGCGGGCTAAGAAAGGAATCATGGTCGGCTATGCTCAAAGGACGAGAGGTTACCGAATTTGGCTTCCAAACGAGAAGAAAATCGTGGAATCTATTAACGTAAATTTTGAGGAGGATATCAATCCTAATTTGTGCAGTGGAGCTGTACTGGACCCCCCAAAATCGCCTCAAAATCTTCCTTTAATTTTAATGCCCGATCAAACTTTGTCCGATTCCGATTCTGACCCAGAAGTTGACCCAATAAGTGCATCTAAAACTGTTGAAAAACCTAGATCCGACTTGGAGCCTCAGCCAGGTTGCAGTAAAAGTGAGGAAGCCCCTCGTATTACTACTGGCATTTCATTTGTAAGAGAGGCTATTCCAAGAAAGACCGGCTCGAGAATCGATGTTTATTACCGCATCCCAGGTCAAATGACTAGACTCCGATCACACGAAGATGTGCGGAAATATTGTGATGCTAATAACATTCCGTATGAACGCGACAACTTTAATTTTCAAGGTCAAAGCACCGATTTCGGTGATGTAAATATTGAGGAAGTAAATTTAATTGATATTTGACTAGAAATCCCTGTCCCTACCACTTATAAAAATGCTCTAAGTACGCCACAGGCTGATTGTTGGTATAAAGCCATGAAAGAGGAACTCTCCGTAATGTATGAAAGAAATGTCTGGGATCTTGTTCCAAGAACCCCTAACAGTAAGGTAATTGGTTGCCGTTGGGTTTTTGCTATCAAACACGATGACCAAGGCAAAATTGCTCGATACAAAGCACGTCTTGTTGCTTTAGGTTTTCGGCAAATTCAAGGCATACATTACGATGAGGTTTTCAGCCCTGTGGTGAACTTTTCAATAATCAGATTGTGTTTTTGTATATTTGTGTGTAAACTTAAATGGGCTCACTGCCAAATTGATATAAAATGTGCATACTTATACGCCAATTTAAGTGAAACCATTTTTATGGCACAACCACCTGGTTTTGAAGACCCAAACAAGCCAGAGTTTGTTTGTAAATTAAACAGAGCTATCTACGGGTTACATCAATCCGGAAGGGAATGGTTTCTAGAGGTTCATAATGTTTTAGTTAATTTAAATTTTCATAAAATAGAATGGGCTAATTGTATATATACTTTTAATGACAGTGTTATTTTATTACTATATGTTGATGATATCGTAATTTTTGCTCGAAGTAAAGTTTTGCTTAATGAAATAATTGATAAAATTAGTAATAATTTTGATATCAAAATATTAGGTGAAACGCGTAAACTTTTAGGAGTTGAATTTATTCAAAGTGAAGATAAATTGTATATTCATCAAGCTAGTTATATAGATAAAATATGTGAAACGTATAAAAAGTATAAATACCCAACTTCATCTTTACCAATCGCTGTTGGGACTGTGTTATCAAAATTACAATCCCCAAAATCTAATGAAGAAGTATCTCAAATGTCTAAATTACCCTACAGAAACATATTGGGTTGTCTTGCATTTCTAGCAAACAGGACTCGTCCTGATATATGCTATGCAGTCAATGTCTTGTCCCAATTTCAAGCAAACCCAGGGTTAATCCATTGGAATACTTTACTCAAGCTGCTGGGTTATGTTCAATTAACCAGAAACTATAAAATGGATATTTCAAATGTAAATAACATAAATTTAAGTTGTTTCAGTGATTCTGATTTTGCAGCTAACCGCGATGATCGCATTTCGATCGGTGGACTGATTTTATTTGTCGGTGATTCACCAATAATGTGGCGTACATTCAAACAAAAAAGTGTCAGCTTATCAACTTTAGAGGCTGAGTATGTTTCTTTAACAGAAGCATCTAAAGAGTTAATTTGGTTTGTAAGGATTCTAAATGAATTAAAGGACTTAAATTTGTTGAATGTAAATTTTGAAAGCAAATTATTGTGTGACAACCAGGCGGCAATAAATTTCTCGAAATCCTCTATTGAAAATCATCGAACTAAACACATCGATGTTAAATTTCATTTTTTAAGAAATTTGGTATTAGAAAATCTATTTATATTAAAATATGTTAATACAAAGTCTAATTTAGCCGATTTGTTCACCAAACCTTTACCTAAAGTTGGTCTAAAATCGTTAGTAGATAAGATTTTTGTAATGTAAATTAATGTATGTTCTAATATGTGTTTTTTCAATTTTTCATGTCTGACCTTCTGCTTGTTGGTGGTCTTAATGATTCCCGCCGAGGTGTTGTGCTGCAACTTCGGGGATGCTGTCGAAGCGTACGAGCAGCCTTTCGTTCCGTCTCGGGAAAGGTGCCCATGTAAATGCCAGAGTACGGGGAGACTTCATCTTCCGAAGGAGTGGTCATCACCGGAGCCTTTTTGGAGCAAGTTATTTTTAAGTTTTAGCCCCAGTTTTGAAGAAGCTCCTTTATGCCCAACCATCCAACAAGCAATTGGACACGCATACTGTGTTGTGTTAAGAAAAGGTGTTTTCCCTTTCAGAGACTTTTTTTAAGACTGTAATTTTGAAGAGTGTTTTTCTATTGCTAAGTAAGCTGAAATGTAATTATTTGTTATATATAAAAGTCACTCAACAATTAGTTTGAAAAATACCTTTATTGATTTTTAGTAATTAGTAGTTAAGTTAAATTCTTAGAAATTTAGTCTGTTATTCTGCTTAGTGAGAAATAGGCGGGCCATTGTTAGGAAAAATACACTTATAAAAATAAATTAAATGCTTAACTTACTGCATTTATTTGTATTAGGTCTTTTTAAATATTTCACCTAAGCAATTACTTCTAATGTTTTTCATATAGTGCCTGCATGGATAATTCCGCCTCCATAAACAATGCATGCGTTCACTTCATTCTATAAACTTTCAGTGAACATCATTATTAAGTTGCATTTGTTTTGGTTGGCTTGAAAAATGTGCATCTCTAGTAGCTCTCGTATGACGTTTTTATCATGGAAGTTGAATCCTGACGCAATCGTATTATAGGTTATTTTTCTGACTGGTTGGTTGAGTAAATGTGACTTATGCTAATTTATTGTTTTTGCTATGTATTCATGCATACCGGGCACCGTAACCGCGCCTGTTGATTTATGTATATATACTGTGTGATTCTATTACTTTTCGCTTTTCCTGCTTCTGACTTGCTTGCTACTCAGATGAGTTAGACTGATTTGTTTGCCGTAGTGTACGGCGTTTGTTATGTTTTAATTTTAATTTAATTATGAATAAATTTTAGATTGGTTTTTAAGAAGTCTCCACGATCATTTTGGATTATATGCTTACAATTTTTCCCACTGCGTTTTCTAAGTTACATAAAATTCTCTGCAGTTAAGGTTAATTGAGGACTTTTTGCAATGCCCTTTTTTAACCTACAACACTAACAGCATTATATACTTAAATAAAATTACCAATACTTTCGACCCTAACAACATCAAAATCCTCACTACTAATATACACTTGGAATAAACTACTCCCAGTGGCGCCATCTATAACCAATTCCAAGCTGCTGTCATTAATTTAACCCCAGCACTGACTACCTTAACAACAAAAAAACACTCAGCAAAAACCACTTACTGATAATCTGTGTGCCTGCCTGCATGGCCTGAATCGGACTCAGTGGCGCCATCTGTTGCTGGGCGTTGGCTGCTATGACATTGGCGGCATTGATCCCGAGGCTCTGCAGCGTCTGTGCGTTGGCGATGATCTGCTGTGCCTGTCCCCCCTGCACTTGGACCCCTGGTAACCCTGCAATCGGCAGCGATTGCAGCTGGATTACGTTGGCGGGCCTCAGTCCAGCGAGGCTTTGGACGCTGATCGGTGAATTTGGCCAGCCCCAGCCGGCCGCGTTGGCCGCTCCTAGGATCTGGCTCACTTGACCTGGAAGAGAAGTTAGTGCAGTTTTTTTTTTTACTTTTTAACCTGGAGTGTTTCATAATACTTCTGTTAATAATAAATTGTTAACAGGTCCATAAAGAGAGGAATACAGGGTGAGGCAAACAAAAGTGGCCCCAAATTGGAGATAAGAATACGACAGAAATGTTGCCAAGTCAAAAACCAACACAAAATCATGTTTGCTAACTGAGGCTATTGATCGCTTCAATATTAAGCCCAAACAAACGCTTGGCGACTTATTTGCCGGCAACTACGCTACGGTTTTAGAAGCTAGTTGAAATGAAATATAAACAAGGTTCGTAGAGCTGATCAAGAAAATTTCCCACTGGTGATTTTTGTATCGTTATTTATCTTAGATAATCGGACCTTTTGGTTTTTGTTAATAAAAAAACATTCTAAATTGATTGCAAAACACAAAATTTGCATTATGGGACATCTTTATACAAAAAGAACCAAGATCTGAACTCCCTACTAGTCTATGAGTAGCTCTAATGTGAAGCTATTCCAATCCAACCAATGCAAACACAGGTTACAGGCGGTTTCAAGAGTTTTTCTCGACAAGCATTTCAACGTATTCCTATCTCTAGACTGGGCCACTTTTGTTTGCCTCACCCTGTATAATAGGCTCCCTCTTAACCAGACTCTGTTCAATTGGATCTCTGTTTTAAGTGGCCGACTTATTATCCTTAATATGTTAAAATTAGCTACAAACGACTTGTTTTACTATCAATCCATCCATATGATGCTGATTAAAGAAAATGGCTAAAGTATGTGGCAAGTGTCTGTTTTCTAGGGCTTTAACAAAACATTTATGAAATTTGTAATGCCACTAATTAAGGATTGCCACCAATTGAAAATGCAAGCAGGTTTTTAAACAGTGTATTTAATAAGTCGTTATAAACTTCGACAAAAGTTACCCTATTCGACAATAACTCAAAAAATTAACTCAGTGTGCATGGCTAACTTAACCTTTCCAATATATTCAAACGCTCTTTTAAATGGGGCATTCAAAATCCGAAATACAACTGCAACCAATTAGAATTAACATATAAAGTTATCATACCTTGCACGACTTGGCCATTCGACAACTGGATATTGGCAATCTGCATTGGCTGCTGCTGTTGTTGCTGCTGCTGCTGTTGGGCGTTTGAACTCGAGTTGGCTTGGTTGGCGCCACTGTTGGCGTCCGTGGAAGAGATAACCGAAGTGCCGCTGGTGGTCGTCCATGTAGTTGTGGTTGCAGCCTGAGAGTTGTTGGCCTGGGACATGTGGATAGGGGTGCCGATTTGGAGTTGCTGGACTTGGCCCTGTTGTCCGATCTGCAATAGAAGGTGTTGGTGTTGAGACAGCTGCAAATCGCTTGATATCCAATGTGATATACAAGACGAAATAAATTTTAATTGTCATCAATTAGTAATGATGTAAAGTGCCTAAAGGAAAGATATTAAAATTTTAACTAAAATAAAATAATATAAACTAAAATAAGAAAATTGAGTCAATCTTATATACATAACAATTTGAATAATCATAATACGGGGTAAACTAACCAATTAAAAATCCTACTTTAAATGGAATGAAACAAGTGAAGTTAATATATTGGTGGTGTCAGGGCCCGATCATGATAAGTCGGGGCCCTGGGCTCATACTTTTTGGGGGCCCCCCAGAAAAATCTGTATTTGTTAAAAGATTTTATATATATAAAATAGTCAAATAAATAAAACATCACAATTACATAAATTTTTCCACTTTAATTGAATTGAATTTTTCTCGCTTTTCTTTTGGAAAATTCAGCGATTATGTCACTATAATCTATTTTTTGTGTTATATCTCCTTCAATGCACAGCAACGCCAAGGAACTTAGTTTTTCCTGCAAAATAGATGATCGTAACGATGACTTTAATCTTTTAAGTAAAGAAAATGATCGTTCGCCTGAACAGTTTGATATTGGTAATGTAAGTAGAATACGTAATGCTGTTTCAACATTGGGGAAAGTGTCCTCCAGTCGCAACTTCTTCAGTTTTTGCAACATTTCAGTTGGCGACTCACCGTTTACAACTAGAGAAGAAAATTGCTGGAGCTCATCAGGAAAGCTAGTGGCAATATCAGAGGGGTAAGATTTGGGCAATTGTGATGAGTTCTTTGTGACAGTAGAATCCGAAATTGTCAAGATGCATTCAAACTTTTCTATGATATCCTGATATGGTGCTTTTCGTTTATTTAAATGGGAAATCAATGAATCACATATAGCATAATGGGTGTTTCGTATGTAGTTTTGACGTGCCGTCATATGCAACTCAGGAGCATCAATTGCATGGGGATCTTTGCTCTTTGGTACTTTTTTTAAGCGAGTAATTTCGTATTCAGGTTTTTCACAGATTTCTTTTGCCATTTCTTCATATAAGGAAAAATTATCTCTCACAAACTGTGTAAAATGAACTAATGATTCATACAAAGGTACAACCTGGCATAAATTTAAAGATGGTTTCTGCAGTTCGATACTTGTTGCATTAAGTCTCTGTAAAAGAGTATCCCATATCACAATACTAAGTACGGTTTCAAATTTGTTAAGTTTTTTCTTCAAACTAATAGCTTCAGCTATCGTTGTTTGATTTTCTTCGTTACTTGAAGCTAATGCAGAGAGAGTGCTTAAGACAGATGCATAATTTTGCCTCATTGATTTGACTGCTTGAGAATCTGCACACCACCTAGTAGTTGAACAATTCTTCAAGGTTAAATTACCACCATTATCTTTTATTGATTCATTGAGGCATTGCCAACGATGGGTTGAAGCTGAAAAAAAATTGTACACCTTTTTTATAAGCATAAAAAACTGAATTGCACCACTGCAAGCTTCGACAGCATTTACCCCAACTAAATTCAGAGAGTGTGCTGCACACGGAACAAAGTCTGCTACAGGGCAAGCAGCCTTTATGCGTGCTTGAACTCCAGAATATTTACCTGCCAAATTGCTGGCATTGTCGTAACTTTGCCCCCTGCAATTTAAGATGTCAATGCCAAATTCATGCAAAGTGTTCAAAATAAGTTCCGCTAAGTCTTGTGATTTATGGCTGTACATAGGGATAAAACTTATGAAACGCTCTATTGGCTGAGCTTCAATCACATATCGAACAACAAAACACAATTGATCAAGATGTGTGATATCAGGTGTGGAATCAACAATGGCTGAAAAATATTTAGCAGATAAAATCTCCTTAATTACCTCCTTCATGACTTCCTTAGACATTATTTCAATGAACTCATTTATAGATGTTGATGATAAATAATTAACATTTCCCTTGCCTGGGTTTCCGAATTTCTGTAAATGACCTTTCAGAAAAGGGTCAAACTCTGCAATAAGTTCTAAACACCCTAAGAAATTACCATTATGCCGAGATCCAATTGTTTCATCATTGCCAAAAAATGGTAAAGCACGCATTGATAAAAACTTCACAACTGCAACAACTCGATTAAGAACAGCAACCCAATAGTTAGTCTCTTCTTCTAGCTGTTTAACAAGAGAACAGTCGATTCTCTGTGATGAATTCATTCGCTGAGACATCTGCATTATAGCCTGTCTATGAGGTGCAGAGTTTTCATGTTCAGAAAGGCGGACACCTACATGTTTCCAGTCACTGAATCCTGTTATTAACTGCCCTGTTGATGAAACAGTAAATAACTTACACACCCAACAGAACAGTTTTTTTTCTGATGCTGACAAAACCAACCACTTTCTGATGACCTTCTCTTTGTTTTGCTTCACATAATAAAAGTGTGCTTCTGTAAGCGACCTTTTTTTATCGCCGTAATTTTTCTCTGTGTAATTTAGCATAGTCATATTCTGGGGTGGGGGATTGTTGATGAAGTGATCTATCATTTCACTGCTAATTGAAATCCACATTGCTGGATCAGAGTCAAAACATTGGGAAGCAACGCAAGTGCCATTAGAAAAATCGCAATCATTCCTTATATTTAAACTATTGTCAGAGTTTATTTTAGGAATGGGAGGGTAAAGAGCTTCACTGCAATTATTATTCTGATTATTGTTCTGTTCTAAATTCTCACTGTTTAATTTCTTTGGAGAGGGCTCGTTACAGTCACTAGTTTGTTCATTATTAGTACATTGATCAAGACGAACTGTATATTTTTCTAAGGAACCAGCCAATTTCTTTTCAAACAATTCTTTTCTCTTCTTCAATTTCCGTTTATCACACCCAGAGGCATAATTTCTTGCAGCCATTTTCCAAGGAGCCAAGAAATTTTAGAACACTCAATTTAAATCAAAATAATTTCAAATTCAAAAAAGTAAATGTGTTATTTAGCTGAAAATGGATTGAGCGGTAAAAGCATTTTGTAAAGTAAACAATAAACCATCAATAAATAAGAACAAGCTGCGTCACAGTGTTGCCAAAACTTCAACGAAAAATTACTAAAGACGTGGTGCTGCTCTGTTGGCGAATGAAACGAGATTGCAACACGTTTTTGTTTGGTTTGTTTGAATTTAAGTCCAATTAAAGCCACACGAGGGTTATTAAACGGATGATCACTTTAAAAAACGCAGATTTGGAAAGACCATGGGTACATTTTTACTTATATTTGGGCTATTTCTGTATTCTTCACACACAAAAAAATCTTGAATTCGACTTTTTGGGGGCCCCTTAAAATCGGGGGGCCCTGGGCACAGGCCCCGTGTGCCCATGCGGTAATAGGGCCCTGGGTGGTGTTAATCAACACAGATTAAAGTTCAATAAACTATACAAATTCACCTCAATTTTTAGTATGACTTATAACTTGCTATAGATATAAGTCTACATATTAGCTTTTTTGGTAGCTCACATGCCTCAATCCCCAAGTAAAAGACATCTTTTGCCTTCAAGAAGAATATAGAAGGGCAAAAAACAAAGAATTGTCTATTTTTACTGTTCAAACCCTCTAAATCAACTATATTTTACATAAGCATGATCCCATAAATACAAATTCAAACTTCATTCAATTCACACTACTAAATCTATAATTGGTTGAAAAATATGTTCTTCAAGGAATATAATACTTCTGTCACTACCTTTTCTTTATAATACCATATTTTCACGACAGTAATATAGTTCCCAAGTTACCATGAAAGTAATTCTTTTAAAGTAGTTAACCATTACTAGTATGCACAGTTAGTAAAAACACCATAAACAGTAACAAATACAACTTTCCAGCACAATCCACAATAATTACCTGCGCAATGGGCATCTGCTGCGCAAGCTGCGACAGCATATGAGCTGGCACATTGAGGGTGATGGGCTGGCCTTGGGATTGGAGGACATTCGCCCCAGGCATCCCTTGCATGGTCTGGATCGGTACGTGGATGGTCTGCAGTACCGTATGTCCACTAGCTGTCGATATGGGTACCTGTACCGGTATGGTCTGCTGTATGGGCATGGGAAGCTGTACGGTCTGTACCACGTTGCCCTGCCGGATGGTGACGTTCTGCATGCCCTGCAAGACGTTCTGCTGGACGGAAGTCGGGACGACGTTGGGTCCGTTGCGTAGGAAGGCCTGTTGGGTGTGAGAAGTTAGAGATGAAGAAAGTAGTAAAAATTGGCAATAAATGAAATATCTAGTACATTGTAAAATTAAGGAAAGCACAGTTACGGAACTATAATCAAGATAGTTTATTACTTTCTGCCTGTAGAGAAAAATACAGCGTAAATGTGTGTTTCTTAATAAGTTTGTAATAGTCCTATAAGAAGCTTAAAGCCTTGATTTACATAGATAGTTTTGCAAACAATGTGTTTAGCCCAAGAATATAACTTTTTTTTGGTAGTGTTCTGCAATGGAATACTTGAAAAGTTTAAATGTTCTGCCCACCTTAATCTTGACTCTATATACATTTTTAAAATTAACAACTAAGTATGCTATTAATATTTCTACTATCAAATTTTTTTTAACTCTTCATAATATCTCTCGAATACGACTTCATATATATATATTTTTAACATCTTTCTGATATGAGTTATATATAGATGAAATTTTGATTTTAGCTCCTTGTCACACAAAATGCTTTAGAATTCCAGAAATCTGTGCAAGTTAAAAATGAGATTAGATAAATTTTAACAAATTTCAGTACTTGTAAGCAATATGTTTACACTTAAACCTTTTTGACAAAATCAAAGGGACTTTTCTAATTCTGGTTTCAGCTTATTGCGGCTGAATAAATGTTACAAATTTTCAAGGTCTTCTTAGATAACAATAACATTATTAAAAATTAAATCTCAATCAAAGTAGCTTAAAGTAAAGAATGGAAAATCAAGAATCTGAAAAAATAGGCAAAGGTCAAAAGCCCCAAAGATCAGCACATCAAAAACAGACAAATTGTGAACCTTCAAAAATTGAACATACCTGTCCGCCAGGCGACTGTATAATCTGATTGCCCGAAATCTGGAACGTCTGCGGCATGGTTGGTATGTATATAGCATCCTGTCCATCGATCTGTATGTTCTGTATCTGCTGCGGGATGACATTGTACGTGATGTTGCCACCCGGGTTGAGGATCTGGCCCTGCTGCGCGAAGACCTGAGCATTCTGGGCAGCGTTATTAGGCTGTGCCGAAGCACCTACGGTGGGTAGGTTCTTGAGAGCAGCCACGTTTCCAGAGACATGGACATTGGCGGTCCCCGCTGTCTGTTGATTGACACCGGTGACCTGAGAGAAGAATTGGAAATATAAGTTGTTTTTTTTTAGAGACTGGTTTAAGGGTTTTCTCTAAAAACAATGTAATTTTAGTTAGTGTTTATTTTTTTGTTTAAATATGCCCCAGGAAGCAAAAGTTCTTCAACATGCATTACTTTCTTGACTGTCAACATTGACTTTTAAAAAATATGGGGAAATAGGTTAGGGTAAAAATGTATTGGCTTAAAATATTCTTATGCCAAAATATATTGGACCAGTATTTTTTTCCAACACTTCATAAAAAGGGAGAAAAATTAATTCTAAAATTAGGACGAAAAAATTACACCCAAAAACAATTTGTTGCTGTCACGTGAACCTTGCGAGACCTGTACCAAAAATAAACTACTGACAATGAGATTTGAAGAGGACACGGGAAAAACCTCTTCATTGCATAGGAATCTGTGTGCATCAGGATTCTTTGGTAATAACAGTGATTCATCACCTAAACTAGCGTAAGGAAACCGGTTACTCACTTTGTTTCTCTCTTGCGCCAACCCTAATTGACGGAAGAGATCAGTGGACACAAGTCACACTCAGGGTGTTTTGCACCTTGGACCCCTAAAAAAAGGGACTTAGGGACCTAAAGTTTAAAAAAAAGGGACCTAAGGGACCATTAAAATCGACAAGTGCTTAAGACATGTTGGAAATGAGAAATTTTTTAATTAAGCCAAAAACCTGAGTTTCTCTTTTTAAACCAGACTAAAAGAAACACAAGAAAAACATAAGACAGTGTAAGAACATTATTAGTGTATTAAACTATTTCAACTTACATGGTAACTTATTGATTACTTTTGGTAACTTTTGCAAAATAAAAGTACATGTACATTGTACAATAATGAGTATTTAAGTAAAAATTATTAATTTAATTTTTTTGTTGTTTTTTAAAATACGAAGTGATATCACAAGATTTTTTTTCAATATTTTTGGCAATTGAATTAACTTGTCGAGATGTTTCTGCTTCAGAAGACCTTAATTTTTTGACCCCATGCAGCATTCCCTGAGCAAGAGTCATCTCCTCAAAATTCTTCCGCTTTATGGCAGTCTCCAATCTCTTTGTAGCTTCGTCTAACAATTTGTCAGCCACTCTCTTCGTTTTCATTTCTTCTTTTTTTTTCGATATCAGATTTGAACTTAGAAGTTTTAATTCACTAGCTGCCTCACCTTTAGCCTTAAATTTCTCTTTCTCTTCTGCTTCTTTTTGTTTTCGTTCCTTGTTCTGCTTTTCAGAATCTAGATAGTTTCTGTAGCTTTGATGAGCATTGGAGGCCATCAAAAGCAATTCTTTCGTTATGGGTACAAGGAAAGGTTTACCACCAAATTTTTTCAATCCCGATATAATATTTAGCCGGGCATTTAATCCCCTGACAGTCATTGCAGTCTTGTCCGATGTTAAAACGTTGCCAGAAGTAGAGAAGCCTCTTTCAACAGATGCACTACCATGAGACAAAGATAGCATGGCTTTTACTACTTTAGACACAACAGGATATTTAATACCATTGTTTGAATTTTGTAAAGCAAAAATTTGTGACCAATATTGGTCAATTCTAATGCAGACTTCAGGTATTTCTTCAAATTTAAGAAGTTTCCATTCGTCTAGAAGGCGACAAATGTCTACATCAAAAGGGAGAGCTTTACCCAGAGCAGCTATCTGTGGTTCACTACTCTGTAGCTTAAATTTCTCCTGATCTAAACATTGCAAGGCAGATAAAATATTCCCAGGCATAGTTAGTTTTAACTGTGTCTTTAAATATGTACATGCTGCAATGTAATGCTTTTGGGAACTTCGAATAAATTTTCTCTTGTCCTTTTCTTTCATGATGTCCAATTCCTGGCTTAAATCCAGGCTGAATTTCATTTCGGACAGTGGCAATACATTCTTTTCCTGTTCAACGATATCAGTAAAATTTTCATATTCTGAAATGTCATAAACTTTCCCAATGAGCTTTAAGAGTAATTCTTTTCCTTCGCCATATAATTTATGCACCATTGGCTCTTCACTTTGAAATAACGTTAAATAATGTGAAAAAAAAGTAGAACTATCAGCTACAAAAATCAATTGAGCTTTGATGTCTGCCTTTAGATACGCTGCAATGGTCTGGTATTGGTTGGATTGCATTTGTACAGTTGTTGCATGCAGAGGAAAATGTTTCAAAAAGTATTTGAGTACTACTTCAAACTGCTCGAGCACTCTTGAAGCAGCTGGCCCTAAAGTGAGCCATCTTGATGGCGAATGCTTAATGAAGCGATGGCCTTTTACACCCATTTCTTTCTGAAGGTTGGAGAAATCCTCCCATCTCTTAGGCCAGCCGTCAAAAAAGTAATATAATGAGATAACAAATTGGGATACCTCTTCCCCTAATTCCTCCAAACCTTTCTGGAAAGCATTATGTACTTTGTGTAGGCTGCAGGTGCCTATGTCAATAAGAGATTTCTCTCGCACTGCAAGAAGGCTTTCATTCACCAATCTTATCACTGTTTTGTTGACATTGGGTCCATCGCAACTTATCATTAGCAAATTTCGCAATGGTATATTAGCATTTGTCAAGGCTAACATTATAGAACTATGCAAGTCCTTGGCTTTAGCACTACCCAGAAAAAAAGTCTCAATGTGTTTTTCAACAACTTTGCCTTCATCATTAGACCAATATCGAATCGCAATTTGGAGTTCTTTTTTGCCTGACTCATTTGTCGTTTCATCAAAACACAAAGTGTAGTAAGAATCACCAATATCTTTTATGGTTTTTTGATAAAAGTATGGTCCAAGGGCTTCTGTAATTAGGTACATTGTTTTGGTAGGTGATAAAGAGAAAGCTTCAAAAATACTACTGTCGAACATTGCATGAAATACCTCTTTTATGTCCGAATTTGAATGCAGGGCATAATTTGAAGATACACATTTCATGGCCCAAATCAATTCTGCTTTTATGGCTTTTTCCTTATCAGAACATAAATTTAACATCAATGATGATGCAGGCAATTGAACTGGTATTGCTGCAGACGAATTTGCATCATTAGTTGCCAAACGAAGCTGGAGGGGTGCAAGTTTTACTTTGCAATTTTGAGTATGCCCTTTTTTTTCGGCATGCTGAGTTACATGACAATACCCATGGGATATGTTTATCTTAGTTTCGCATACCACACAAAACAATTCATGCTCCCCAGCCTTTCTTGCCCACGATTCAACTATAAATCCATTTGGATCCTTTCTCTTCAGCCACTCATCCCTCACTTTACACTTCCCCATTTCCTTGATTTAAAACCTAAATGGAAAAATAAATTTATAAATATTTAAACTTATCTAAAATACAAAAAAAAAAATTCAAATGCACCATGCTTCAGAAAGTATTAAGATTTTACATCCGCATATTTTACTTAACAATTAGGCTCCCATCTCAAAAATTAAAACATCAAGTCAAGTTTTAAGAAATACACTATTCAATGCCTTGCCTCTAATTGTGAAAATAAGAAAATTTCAAAATTTGAACTTTTAATTTTTAAGAAAGAGATGTAGGATTTTAAACTTTAACAACATTTTTTTTTATCAAGAATATCACATGTCCGAAAAAGCGAAATTTCTCCAAGTATTTTTGTTTTCATATTCAGAAAATTTCAATTACTTAACATGAGATCAAAAGGAAATAAAATTTATCATAAGATTCTTTCATAAAAATATTCAAATTATCTAAATATTATAATTTTTTTTTTTTTTTTTGGGGGGGGGGGGGGGGGGGGGGGGGGAGGGCACAATTTTGGAAATTAAAAATTCAATTTTGAAAACTTTATCAGTACTTCTTTTACTTCATAATAAATTTGTGTTTTGGTAATTATTTTGAAAATAAAATCATCTAAAATAGTCAAGACAGGTCTAGGGATCGACCGATGGGCCGATGTTTCCCGGCTTCCATCGACTAATGGAAAAACCAAAATGTAAAATTCGGTATGTCTATGTGTAAACCATAAAAAATAGGACAAAGAGAAATAACGCGATCTTCCGATTTCCATATTTTTTATGTATTAATTTTTTAGTAATTTAATTGTTTGTATTTATTAAAAATAGCTAAATCGAACACAATTAAAATTTTAAGGTATATAGGAATCCGGAAATCGCGAAACTCCCGGGATCCTAAATTAGCGAAACACTTGCGTTCCGAATGTCGCGGAACTACAGCGATCCGAAAGCCGATTTTTTTCACTAAATGACCATCGGCCGCCAATGGCAAGGCCGATGGTAAAATTGTCAAACATTCGGCGCCGATGCATCGGTCTATCCCTAGACAGGTCAAATGTTGGAATATAGTTTCCCAGGGATGGAAAAATTACATAATGCACTTTTGCATCAACTGCTACTGATAAATATTGCAATTAGTTATTACCCTAATAATAAATTGAGTAGCTTGTATAAAAAAAATACAATTAAGAAATTAAATCAAATAGCTTTAGCACATTAATAAAAAATTCATTAAGCACATACGAACGAACGGCTAACGAAAATATATTTAAATATGAAAAGCTGATTTTGCTTTTCAGTAATAGGGTAAACATTTTAAATAAAAACACCAGAAACTCAAGGTCGTTACTTTATTTGACTAAGATTTCTTTAAGTCCTAATACGCTCTCCCCATTGTATTTTTTATTATTGTTAGCAGCGTGTAAAATACTTTTTTTTTCTGTGTATAGCAGTTTTGCTACACCAAAGTATTTGTGTGTAGCAATTTTTAATTAATGCATAGCACTTTAGAAAAAATTTAAGGATCCGAAAGTCGCGGAACTCCGGGGATCCAAAAATCGCGAAACTCCGGGGATCCGAAAGTCGCGGAACTCCGAGGATCCGAAAGTCACGGAACTCCGGGGATCCGAAAGTCGCGGAACTCCGGGGATCCGAAAGTCGCGGAACTCCGGGGATCCGAAAGTCGCGGAACTCCGGGGATCCGAAAGTCGCGGAACTCCGGGGATCCGAAAGTCGCGGAACTCCGGGGATCCGAAAGTCGCGGAACTACAGCGACCCGAAAGTCGTGAAACTACTGCGATCCGCGACTTCCGGATCGCCGTAGTTCTAAAACGATTTAGCTTTGTATCGCAAGTTTTCATTTTGGTGTCGTTTTGTAAGTAGTAGAATTTATTTACAAAATATTTTTTTTAAAAAACTAAATGTGAAAACCTATTCATACCAAAAATAAAAATTTTTAATTCTAAGTATAAAAAAAAATCTTGAAAAATATTTTGGTTCCAATATGCCATGCCAACCAAATATAAATTGGTTCCGTGCTTGTTTTAAACAGACGTAAAAGACAAATGTCTTTAGTTCAAACAAAAAGTATTGAAAACACATCTTCATCAATTTCAATTTAAGTAAATTTAAATCCACTAAGAAACAACACACGAACAGCAGGCCATGACGTCACATTGTCGCGAACTGGTCATTATCTTTCAGCGTAACAAAATACATAAAGGTTTAATTGAACGATCTGTCCTGAACTTAAAAAAAATACAATTCGTTGAGCCATGGGTAGATTTCTTTGAAATTACTAGGCAGTAAAATAAGTAAAACATAAGCATTATTTGGACTCCCCTTCTAAAGGGAGGTTGCACTGGCTGACCGCGAGATTAGAAGACATCTAGTGCGTAATCTAAACTGAACTCGTCTTCCTATTCTAATTTTAAAAAAAAATTTCATTATTAAAATCGGTTATTTGAACTTGTTGTTTATTGAAATGTAAGCTTAGTTTGACCGATTACGGTGTCGCATTTTCGCGAAGGCCAATAATTTTTTTTTCGCATTTTCGCGCTCGTAGCGTTTTGCAACAAATGCGACTGCAGATTGATCCTGCGTTGAGGTTCGGTTGACCGATCCATCCTGAACTAAAACTATAAAAATAACGAACCAAAATAAAGACTACTGCGATTTCGCCACGATCTAGTAAATATTACGAGGCATTGTAGGTAGCGACCAAATAATTTTTTAAGTACAACCAAAAAATAACGAGACATCGAAATACAACTGCATTTAAATGTTTTTTTAAGACCGTTTTTTTTTTGTGTGTGTGTTCGACCACCAATGCTAAGGCGAATGTCTAACTTTTTGAACAATCGGAAACGATGCATCGGTCGAGCTTTACTTTTTTCAACTTAGTCAGAACCTGAATTAAATCACATTCTTGGTGAATGATTCGCGGATAAATATACGAAATTTTTTTTCAAAAAAAAAAAAAAAAAATACTTGTCTTCGAGTCTTAGTAGACGAATAATTTGGGGAAAATCACGCTTGTCTAGGCTGTTTTAGAACGAAGTGAAACACTGAAATTAATCACTGATTAAACACTGAAAATTAATGTCGCTTAACAATCCTTAATTGATCCGTTTTAATCAGAGGATAACATTGCGGTAAAAATAAATTAAAATTAAATACATAGTCCATAGAGGGGAAAAAATGAAAAAATAGTACTTACTTTCTCATCGACGACGAAGATGTCACTATAATGAAGATCAAACTAAAGCTCGTCACACACGATGCACGGCAAAACGAAACTCGACCTTGCAGAGAAACTGGAGACCACCATTCCACAAACACAAAACGAATGCACAAAAGACATCACTCTTTGGTGACTCCGTGAAAGGTGAGAGGGGGCGGGGTCAGACAAACAGGTGTTTATCCAATCAATGCAACTGAAAATAACGAATATGCCCAATCCCCCATTTCTGAGTGACAAAGAACATCGGAAAAAAAAAAATGGCGCGCGCTAGTCACATGGAAATATTTTTTTAAAAAAAAAGGGACTTAAGGTACCAAACGTGAAAAAAAGGGACTAAAAGGGACCGAAAATAAAAAAAGGGACTTTAAGGGACTAAGGGACCAACGCTAAACGCCCTGCACACTGCGAAAGAAGAATAGAGAGAGAAACCGGTTTCCTTTAGCCAATTTCCTCCAAACACACCAGAATATGGGAAAGATTCCTATGCAATGAAGTTGTTACCCTCCTGTTATCTTCAAGTGCAGATCTCTCACCTGCGTGACCGTCCCGTCGGGATTCAGGACTCCGACTGTCTGCGGCTGGAAGGGAATGGCGATGATCTCCCCTTGCAGCTGATTGGTGGGCTGCTTCGGGGGGGAGGGGGGACCGCCCGGGGGGGAAGCACCTTCGTCACTTGGCGACCCGATCTTGCTGCAGGTGGCCGCCAGGAGCGCCAACGGTGAAGGCTGGGTTTCCTAGTAAAAAAAAGAGGGGTGTTGAATGGGGGCTTTACCTATATATTAGGTTGGGTTAGAATTATCATCGCACTTAAGGCGTCATAGGAGTCTTAAAAATGTGCAAAGAAGTCGCACTAGAGGGGACTACACGAGGGCTATTGGCGATACGGGCGTCGTATTTTAGAGCCACAGTCAAGTGACGAGCCGACACCTGAATAGGCACCCAACGCAGCCGTTAAGGGCGACATCATATGCAGCGTTGGGACTTTAAAGGATATTTAACGAGCACTCCATCTGCACAGGGTATTATTTGTCAACCATTTTTGGCTGCACGGGCCGTTTATAGGTTGGCAGTTATTTCACTTTTAAGGGCGAATGAGATTTAATTTTTGAAAAAATAATAATAATAATGACAGAAATTACATTGGAAATTCTGGATACTTAGTAGAAATTTACTGTACGGTAACCATTTGCGAACTTTCCAAAATCGTGCCAAAAGTCCGGATTCTGGCGACTTCCCAGAACCAGAAACCCAAATGAAATGAGGAAATAACGGTCAGATAGGGTTGCCGGAAAACGTCATCATTGCGAAGTCAAGGAATTCGAGTCATCAGTCAAAGTCAGACAGGTTGCCACAAAAAATTATTTATCGTCAAATCCGAAAATACGGCGCCAATGGTTACCATACAGTAAATCTGACCCGAGGCTTCACCTACTTATTAGCATCTCTGTTTTCTTTTATCAATGTTGTAATGATACTGTACTTGTCTGAAAAGTAGGTATTTATTTTACTTTTAATTTAAGTGAGATTTAATTTTTAAAAAAAAAATTAAAAAAATAATAATGACAGAAATTACATTGGAAAATGGAAATTCTGGAAACTCAAAGATGGAAACTTTATTATCTCGCCAAATGAGCTTTTGACCTCACTAAAGTAGCCAAAAATGGGCCAAATAAGCAAATGGTGTTTTTTCATAATTTTTTTAAACTTTTTTTGTATCAAATCATATTATTTTAGAATTAGAGTGTTGACTAGCTGACTAAATGGTCACAGCAGGCCTTGGCCCACTAATGGGCTTTTGCAGCAAGAAGTTTAGTTTAGTTTTCAGTTGACTAGCTAGACTGAGGGGCTGTGTTAAAAATTACAGCCATGTTAGAAAAATTACGATAAACATGGTTAGGAAGTAATTTTTGCGCCACCCATGCATAGTCAAGTAGCCACCTCAAAGGGGCTAAATGTAGCTTCAGGCCCAAAAATTTATTTTTATCTGTACTACATATGCTTGTATACAAAGAGAGCTCTATATTTTTACATGTGCGAAGGACACACATAAATAGATAGCATTTTATTTTCTCAAATTTAGTTTTCCTTTTTTAATAAGTAACATAAACTTATAAATACTGAGAGCTATTTGAAATATTAAAAGTGATTGATGTAAAGAAAATAGTGGATTCCTACAAACAATTTATATACAATAAAGTTATAATTTAAACTTGTGGAACAGAATTCCCCCAATTTTTTTTTTTTTTTGTTGACATTAATTATAGATATTTTTTCTTCTTTTAGCCAATTGTTTTTTACCGTTCATGGTGATGTATAAAATCAATATTTTTTTAAGGTCTTCCTAAAACAAATTTTAAATTTCATTTATAATGTTTTAAAATTTAGAGATGAACCCTTACGTGAACCAAACTTACTTTTAAAAAATAAAAAGCCAAAATAGTATTAAATAAAAGGGAATTATTTCAGATATCAGGTTTGAGGTTATGTGAAAGTAGTACAGATCTAAGAAAAAAAAAAAGTTTTAGGAATAAAAGTTTTTAAAAAAAACAATCAACTTATTTTATCTTTACCTAATTACGTAGCAAGTATTACACAAGCCACTATTTTTACGTTACAAATATCGATAGAGGACACATACCACAAGCTCACATTGTAAACAAAAATATAGCAACTTTTATTACCCAGATGAAAAAGTAGTAATTTCGGGGGTACTTAAAAATCCATTTTCGAAAGTAAGGAGTTGATCAAGGTCCGTACGAACCCTGTAGGCGGGGTCAAATAAGGGGAGTGGGTAGAACGGCCATCTTGCCCTTTCGGAAGGGTTTTTCGGGCATTTAATTAATTCTAAGACATACCTGAGAATTGCTGGTGGGCACAACGTATTCTTGCGTCTGTTTTCGCGTCGCCACACTGGTCATTGCCCGGTTTAAGACATTTGAAATCGAAGATTCGCGGCAGCTGACATTGTGAAGCTGCAATGGCGACTGGGCCGCGCGGAGGGATACGCCAGGAGTGAACGTGTCAAGTGGTACCTGCCCTCGGGTGAAGGAAGCCACTCCGCGCCGGAAAGTAGTGCGACCTGTTTTCGAACAATTTTTTAATTTCTTCTCCCGTTTTGGATTGAGTAATAATCAAATTGCGATTTTTAGAGAGTGATTGTAGGTTTAGTTATGTTTTTTAAGGGTTCGAAATGTGTTCAGACGATTTGTCGAACGTGGGAATTTTCAGGGAGGGTACGTGTAGTTCATCGGGGACCGCCAATGCAGTAGGCGTGTACTTTCACAGGCGGGTCGCACAGAATTCCCAGAGCCAACACCGCCCAACCATATTAGAAAAGGGGGTGGTAGAAATAATCGACGACTCGAAACGGTCCTAAAAATCCCCACCCTTGAATATCGTTTGCTCAAAGTTCGGATCGTGGTGCAACGTTTCGTTTATTCGAAAATGTTCTTTCAGACGACTCTAAAAAAATTCTTTCAGACGATTGTATTTTTTATTCTTTTTCTTTATATTCTTTCTTCTATTCTTTTATTTTATTTCTTTTTAAATATTTTTTTAATTTAAAGTTCGATTTATTTTAAATTATTTACAATAAAAAAACCATTAACGTGCTCGCGTATTGTTCTTGGAGTTAAAGTAAATAAATTCGATAAGAATAGTTCACAAAGAAAGGCAAACTTTAAAAGTATGTCAAAGGAAACAGGTTTGAAGCACAAGGGAAGAATTGAACACTGAGAGGCTGCTGAAAGCTAATAAGGAGTTTTGCATCACGAAATATTTTATTTGACTATCTCTCTACACATTGTTAAGAATGTTTTTTTTTATTTTCATTGAATGAAGTTTAAATAGAAGGCTGGAAAAGACTTTGAAATAGAATAGCAAACTATTAATTCAGTAAATAATTAGTCAATACTAAAAAAACAAAAACCCTCATTATCTGAGGATTAAATTATTTGCTAAATGGAAATTATTTGTCGTGTAAGTAAAAATTGGACATAATTAATAGTTAAATTAAATTTAGAGTTTTACTTTTGAAGATTTGATTTTTAAAAATTGCTAGACGTATACACTAGTTGCCACAAAAAAAAAAATTATATGTTATATACTATGTATCATCAAAAGATTTAAATTAAAAAACTACTTTTAAAAAATATCCAAGATTTACATTAAATTGAGGCTCGAAAAATTTGAGGCTTTCGCTTAAAATGGCCCTATAAATAACTTTCTAGCTTATATTGGAATAAGAAAAAGCTCTGGAGACAATCAGTAGATCAGTCAATTATATGTATACTTTTAAAGGATATTTTAAAATTTAGCTTGTTAAAATACAGAACATTAACAGTTAAAGCTACATAAACATCCATTTTCATTAAAAAATAATTTTGAAAAATAGTTTTTTCTAGAATATCGGCTAAAAAGCGTACTAATTTTTGTTTTTGTTTACAGTTGCATCACAGAGTTGCCAAATTTGACCAATTTGTGACCTGTTGAAAGTTGATAGCAGAAACAATATATATATATGTTTATTTTGGTTTAAACTGGTTTTTTTTCAAGTTAATTTTGTTAGTTTTATACCAATGTACCAAAACATAGTCTTCTATGCAGCAATTTATCCAAACATCACTTCTAAGATGTTTGAAGTTCCGATAATTGGTTGATTTCACATGATGGAATGACCTGTATAAATTGGGGAATCCATATCTTATCAAAGAAAAGTAAATATAACTACTGATGATGGAAAAATAGATAACAAAGGGAAAAAACTCTGTAAATGTTTTAGAAGTAATTTTACTTACTTTACTTACTTATACCACTTTCACTCCAACATGGAGCCAACAGGGCCTCCGTCATGGTCCGCCCCCTCACCCTGTTGGCTGCAATGGTCTTAATCTCTCCCCATGACTTGTTAAGTTATTTCACTTCGTTGTTAATTGTTCGACGCCTTTTGGCTTCCCACTTTTCCTTTTGCCTTGAGGATTCCATTCTAATTTAGAAGTAATAATAATCGATGTTTGCTTAGACTTTTATGATACAATATTAACCTCCTGGCGTCCCCATTTAGGGGCATTTTTTAAAATCTCCCCCCAAACAATTAACACGTTAATTAGTTCCGAAATTGACCTGGTCTGATAGAAGGAGACCCAAATATCAGTTTTCAGCATTTGATTACAGGTATCAGTCATTTATTTCGATAAAAAAATGAAGTTGAACGAGGGTCAATGCGATATTAGGTTCTAAAAAAACTATTTTAAATATTTTTTTTTCAAACTTTAAAAAAGTTCTTTCAGTAGTTCATTTTAAAAGCATTTTGCATTAAAAACAATGTTTAAATAATCTGTTAAATACAAATAAGTAATACGGCCTTTTTTGTTGCATTTATAGCACAAAAAAGTGTATTTTAAAGCAGGCGTGTCCCTAAGTAACTAGTGAGCACAAATTTTTTTTAATTTCTTTGAAAAACATAATTTTTAGCATATATTTGTATGAAAAGTATGCTTAGATCAAGATTATACGTGTAGGGTTTTGTTCGAGTCTTAATAGGTAATAGTTATTGTAGTATATAATTTTTCATTCAAATGATATGCTTTTTTTTTAAATATTAAAAAAATAAGAATAATTGCATTCATAAATTACATCTGCTAATTATATTCATAATATAAATTTAAATCAAATTAACTAAATTTTGTTCTATTACAATTCAAACGATATTTTTTAATTTTTTTCTTCAAAACCCCTTCGAAAAAAAATTCCAGTTACACCACCGGTTCAAACCCGAATATAAAATAAAAGTCTCACTTCAGCCAACCCTCAAATTTTACAACATGAGATAAAAACTATAATTCTAATAAACGAGCTACGGCACGAACCTAAGTGCAATGGCCCGTGCTGTGAATCGTGATAGAAAATCCAAGTGGGGAAAACCGCGCGCTCAGCGAAAAAGCAGGAAGTTTGCGCGCCGTTTTGCACGCGCATGCGCAGCTCGGTGCGGTTGTTCAACAGTCAAGGTCAGAGGCCAAAGTTTTTTGTTCGAATTTTGATTTCTCGGCGAATTTTTTTTAAAAATCGTTTCAAAATAATTTGGGTTTTTGTCTTTTAAATGTTATTTGAATAAAATAATAGGACTTAGAAAATATAAATAGTTAAATATTAAAAAATATTTCAAGTTAGTTGAACAAAATAAAAGTAATTAGGTTTTTATTGTCGTTTTCGAAGATTTTTTATATCACATAAAATTAGTAAAATTAAAATTTATTTTTTACGTCAACTTGTATTCTATTGCATTATATAGCTTTGTATAAAGTTTACATATTCTTCATATAAAATAAAGAAACTGCCCGTAAGTAGAATAACTATATGCAATACTATTTCTCTTTCCGTTTTTTTTTTCATTGACTGCAAAAACGTGGTTTATAAACAATAGCCGAGCCCAGATTTGCTTATAGTGTTTTAAAAAAGATTTTTTTTTTAGTTTTCAATACTAACTTTAAACTTGAATCCAATTTTACAACAAAACCATTTTCATTTCAGTTTTTACAAACACATTATGCTAGAGAGTTCAAGTCAGGAATTATAATAGACGCAATACAGACAGCAAACCCAAACAATGACGTAAGCGTCTACTGAAATAAAAAAGTTTCTATGCAGACATTTACAAATCGATGAATAGTGTCTGCTATATATACTCATTCGGGTATTATGAATGTTTTTTTTATAGTTTTTGATAGTTTAAAATATTTTTAACTTTTCAGACAAGATTATAAAGTTAATCATTATTCATTATTTTCCAAAAGTTTAAATTGTATAATTTACCGCGTCCGCGTGCAAAATAGAGTACTTATTTTTTTTATTATCACTAGCAAAATGTAACTGAGATGATCGGACAGTTTGAAAAAAAAAAAGCCACTTTTAACAACTACTAGCTACTTTACTTGTACTTAAAAGTTATACTTTTGCACGCTGGTTTCCTGCAGACCAGGCGTAATTTTACACAAGATTACTGATTTGAATAAGTTGGATTATAAAAATAAGGTTTTTAAAAATCAGTCCTTTTTCCTGGTTTTGGTTTTGTTGAATTAATCTAACTTAATCTATATAATAATACTGAACTATATACTTAAGTAATATAGTAGCTACAAAACGGATATTAATTTTCTGGGACAAAACTTCTCAAGGACAGAGAGTTTTTCGAAAAGTTTTTGGAAAAAACGTCAAGTTTTTTTTCCAAATACTCTCTAATCAGTCTTGGCTTGGCTTGAATTATCGTCGCACTAGAGCTACACGAGGGCTATTCTCTCTAATCAGTATAATTTAAGTATATATGCCCACAAACTAAACTTGTCTATTAAAACGTGTCAAATGAAGTCATGGTCGTGTGACAGCCACGTTTCGCGACGGAAATGGTTTCCGGAAACCGTGTTAAAGATCGCCCGGAGTCGTGTCGAAATCACAAAAAGCTGTAATTAGGAACCATAAAGGGCTGTAAAAAACATTATATTTTATATGCAACTGACTCGTTTAAGCATGATAATGGTAGGCAAATTTGACAGCTGTCTATTTTTTTCCGGAGTAGTCAGCAATAGAAAAACCCAGCAATTCAACACATCATTAATGTTATGAGCAGGGATTAGAAATACTTTTAAAAACTTAAGAAAAAGTTACTTTTTAATTCTGTTACAGTTACTAAATTTAAAGAAGTAATTTTGCTACTGTTACTTTGCGAAAAGTAACTAGTTACAGTTACTTAATTAAAAAAACTAAATACAGTTTAGTGCGAAAAGTAACAAAATACAGTTACTTAATTTGAAAAGTAACTAAATACAGTTACTTAATGCGAAAAGTGACTAATTACAGTTACTTTTAGGCATTTCAAGCTATAAGAACATTTGCAATTTAACCATCTTATCGTTTTTCAAAAACCAAGATTGAAGAAATAATAGTGGCAATCAGGCAAAATATATAGTTTAACGTTGTGAAAAGTTAATTTTCAACCCTTTCAGTCCCAGTGATGTCATTTGGCATCATCATGTTTCTGATCACAATTAAAAAAAATAATAATAATAGGGCTGACATCTGTTGGGATTAATAAAAAATATTTTCCAATCGAAAAAAGTTTGAAGAATCGAATGATTTGCTTTTTGATATCATAAATGACTATAGGCGATCATAATTTTTTTTTTTCTAAAATGATGTTGCCAAATTGTTATTGGGATCGAAAGGGTTAAAATCTGATCACCCTGCATTAATGGCATAATTCAGGGCATAATTTGGCTGCTTTCAAAAAATTTAAATAAAGAATGTACATTTATTAGCAATCATAAAAAATAAAAAAAAACATCGTGCATAACTTTAACACAATGAATCGAGATAATTATGATATTCTTTCACATAAACAGTTTCAGTTTTGTTTGAAATAGGTTAGATTTTCCCGTTTACTTTTCATACCTTCGACAACTAAAACTGTGTTAAAAACCCAAAAATGGAGGTGGACCAAAAGGCCCTTCATACATTCGGGCTTCGTGCGAAAGGTCCCAGGTTCGCGTCCGGGCATCACCAAAATAACTGCCGACCTAACCATTGACTTAACCCCGTTCAAAAATGTCCGACGAATAATAATATGTCGTGTAGATGGAGTGCACGTTAAATATGCTCCAAAGTCCCAACGATGCGTATAATGTCGCTTTAGTGGTTGCGTTGGGGGCCTACTTAGGTGTCGACTCGTCACTTGACCGTGGTTCTAAATTATGACTCCCGTCGCCAATAACCCTCGTGTAGCTCTAGTGCGACGATAATTCAAACCAAACGACACAGAAAGCGGCCACGCGCTGCTCGAACCTGTGACCTTTCGCATGTAAGACAAGCGCCTTACCCACTGGGCTCCCAAACCCCACAAATTTTTAGGAACCTCTCTCGCCCTGCCCCTCCCCTCAAGTCACCCTTCTAAAACATTCATTATATCGGTCCGTCCCTCGTGCTTTTTCGTGAGATATCAACCATTCACCCATGCGGGGCTTGATTAATAGCGTACACTCCCCGTTCAATGCGATTTGCTGGAGCCGTTCAGTTCGGCAGCGCCCATTAAATTGCATGCACCTGGGCTGCAGGTAAAAAAAGACCCTCCGGTGCTGTTTGTTGATAGCCCTATTGTGGTCAAGCTAAGTGGGGCGGGGTTAGCTATAAATTTTAGGTTTTTGAGATAATGTCAGAGGGTTTGAATGGTTTTCTTGGGGGATTAGGTTATGTTAGGTTTTGAATATCGTCGTACTAGAGCTACACGAGGGCTATTGGTGACGGGCTTCGTATTTCAGAACCACAGTCAGGTGACGAGCCGATGCCTGAATAGGCACCCAACGCAACCGTTAAGGGCGACATCGTACGCAGCGTTATGACTTTGAAGGATATTTAACGTGCACTCCCTTACACGGGGTAGTATTCGTCGAACATGTTTGGCTGCACGGGCCGTTTATAGGTCGGCAGCTATTTTGGCGATGCCCGGACCCAAACGAGAAGTGAAATATTCTAAATTATCACACCTTAGCCCGGATGGCCGAGGGGTTTGAACCATTATTCCAGCAGTCTGCGTGCTGTAAAGGGTGCGGATTCGATTCCCGCCTTCGCCCTGAGTGTATATTAATTTATCTGTGACAGTAAAAAATTCTTTCTGTGTTTGTCTTATTTGACGGGGAGTCTTTATAAGCGGGTCTCTGATCAATCACACAAACCGGAATACATTAGACAGCAGAGAAAAAAAAATACCTAATGTTCTACCATTTAGTAAAAAAACTTAAGATTAACTTTAATTATTGTCTTAAACAAGATTTAAAAAGGAAAAATAATAATGCAATATCGTTTGATTTTCCAACTATTCTTCGATAAATAATAGTTCGACTTTTTTTCTCGTTTATATTTTTTCTCCCCTAACTCTTATTTCGAATTGTTCTCAAGAGACAAAAAATGACTCGTGATTTTATTAACTCTAGCTTTTAATACAAATAACAATTCGAAAGAACAAATCCCCAATTTATTCGTTCTCCATACAGGCTTACAAATTTTTTCGAAAGTTTTCTTTTCTCTATGGATTTTTTTTTGTTGAGATCTATTAATTCTTTCTTGAAATTACAATTCGGAAAAAAGTTTCCTAAACTACTTTTTCTGCTACCAAAATTATCTATAAGGGGAAAAATACGATCAATCGAATAATTTTTCTTTTAATAACAATAAAAGAAAACGTTTATTCCTTCCTTATGCAAACTTTTGTTCCACGAATTCTATAAATAAGAACTAGTTGCGATTAATTCATTTTTGCAACAATTCGAAATAAAAGTTTGTCTATTTGTTAAACAATTCAAAATAAAAGTTTCTCAATTTATTATTTCTTTACCATTTTTCTTTAAAATTAAAATCCCTAAAGATTGCTATTCGAAAAGTACTATTCTTCTTTTAATAACAATTAGAAAAAAATTATAAGTTTATTCTTTATTTTAATAACAATGGGCTTGTTTTAACACTTTGTCAAAGAAAGCAAAACAACCTTTGAATCCCAGTATGGAGAGCTTGATATCATAAAAATATTCCCATTCGTAAAAAAATTCCTAATCTGATCTTTCTCGTGTATCAAAAAGCTATCTAAAGCTATTTCAAAGTTCTCATTTTTAACAGCGATTCAAAAAAAGCCTCATATTTTATTCTTTCAATAAAGTTTTTTCTTTAAAATTAAAATCCTTAAAAAAAATTATATCGAAATATCCTGCTTTTGATAAACAATAAAAAAGTTAATTTTTATTTTTGAAATTTTCTTTTGAATTAAAGTTCTCGGGGAAAAAATACTGGTGATTCAAGTATTTTTAAAAAATTCGAAAAAAGCTTTCAGATTTATTCTTCACTTTTTTTTAATGAACTAAAGTAAAAACTGGCTATCCGTTAATTTTTGTTTCAATAAATATTCCAAATTTGTTTTTTTAATAAATATTCAATAAGTATTCCGAATTATTATTTTAATAACAATTCGAAATGCAAGTTTTCAAATGCATTCTTTCTTATTGCAATTTTTTAAAAAAAAATAAAGTTCTCTGGGGAAAAGAGGATCTGGTGATCATTTTACTCTTGTTATTAATTAATTTTTTCGAGAGAAGGAGCTTTTATTCAAAAGTTGTTGTTATTTATTTTTTTACTTCTCTGTGTATCTTATTTTCCTTCGAATCCTGTTCGAACTGTCCCCTCTCTAGCTAAAAACTAGTATTCATTCATTCATTTTTAAACAATAATTCGAAAAAAGTTTTTCGATTTATTTTTTTCTTTTCAAAATTTTCCTTTAAAATTAAAAAATAAATACCACAAAATCACATACATGCAATCAAAATGTTTTAATTTTCCAACAAAATCACAAACCAAACTTTTAATCGGAAACTATAAGGGTAAAATTCTTCGACCGGTTAAAAATTTTGCCGTTTTTTCCCCAGAGAATTTAAATTAAAAAAAGTTTTTATAGAAAAATATTTTTTTTATAAAACGAATAATCAAAGGATCAGCAGTTATTCGAAATAAATATTAATTTGAGCTAATATATTTTCTCAACGAACCTACTAACTTTAATTTAAAAAAAAACCAAACTTTTATTTCAAAACTATGGGGAAAGTTTTTCAACTGCTAAAAATGTTGCTTTTTTATTTCCAGAGAATTTTGATTCAAAAGAAAAGTTTTGTTTGTATTTTTTATATTTTTTTTATCAAAAGAGAATTAATGGATCAGTAGTAAAAAGAGAACGAAGAATTAGTGCATCAGACAATTACAAATAATTATTAATTTCCAATTAGTTTTTAAACAAAATCACAAACCAAACCTTTAATTCTAAACTGAAGGGGGAAAGTTTTTAAAGTGGTAAAAATTTTACCGGTTTTTTTTTCTTCTGAGAACTTCTATTCAAACTTTCAAAAGAAAAGTTTTATTATTTGTTACCAAAAGAAGAATTAATGGATCAGACGATTACAAATAAATATTATTTTCTAATTATTTTCCAACAAAAACACACAAACCCAACTTTTAATCCGAAACAAAGGGCTAAACTTCTTCAACCAAGTAAAAAAAAAAATATTTAAGAACTTCTATTCAAAGTAAAAGTTTTATTCTTCTTATTTTTTTAAAGATTTTTTTAAAATTTGTTATCAAAAGAAGAATTAATGGATCAGACGATTACAAATAAATATTAATTTCTAACTATGTTAAAACAAAATGGATCCAACTTTTAATCCAAACCAAATCATAAAACTTCTTCAACCAAGTAAAAATTTCACGAAAGTTCTACCCGAAAAGGGAGGCACGCCCGGGTCTATTTTATCGACTCCCTCTTTCCACCCCCGCGGGGGGGAGGGGGGCGGGGAGGGGCGTTTCCCACTCGTCCCTCTACTCCTCCCTCACTCGGGGGACCCCCACGTGCTGTGACGTCACGCAGAGTTTACAAACGGACAGCTGATGACATCACACGTGACGGCCATTTTCACGGTCAGACGATTTTTTTATTATTTAAAAGATCGTTTTTATTTTTATCGTTTGGAGGTTGTTTGTTTTTGTGGGAGGAACAATAGATGCGGTATTGGATTGTGGTTTTAGGAATTAGAACTAGAATTAGTAGGAATTTCGATAAGTAATAAAAATAGGTAGTTATGAAAACTAGGGATGTGTAACACTGCAAGATTCTTAATTACTCCTTCCTTAATAAATACATACATTTAAGAAAAATGATACGCCCTATATAAGGTAATTTCAATAATTTCGAAATCTAAAAAGTACTATGGCAGCTGTTGTACAGCTGTATGGTAGCCCCTCTGAAATCCGAAATTTTACGCAAAAAGTTATATTAAAAATGTATTTAATTTTTTTTTTTTCGAAATAAATTGGCGAACCCCCCCCCCCCCCCCTGAAAATAAATTCTGATTGTACCCGCGTCCTTATTTGATTTTTTTTTTTGTGGATTTCAAATAGTTTTTTTTAAAAGCCTCAAAATTTTGAAATATGCTTTGGAAAGTCACGATAAGTAAATTATCACTAAGATTTTGCCAGATTTAAGTCGAGAAACTTATTTTACTGGAAACTAACAATAGTTTCTCGCTATTTTACGTTAATTTTCTGCCGGGAAAAGTAATACTTGACAAGATTCTCTCTCTCCCCCCCCCCCCCATCCCGTTGTTATAAAAAAAATTCATTACATAATATATGGACGCTCCCCAAGTAATTAAAAAAATAATAATGTTTAACGTTTCCTTAGTGCTCCGTCAATTTTGTAGAATTTGGTGTTCTACTATCAGCTTGTTTCACGAAGGATCTGGTAACAGCTCCGCGGTCTTGTTTTCATTTTTCTCGAATTACTTTTGCCTTATTATTCCAAATTGAGTTTTCACAGAATATTTTAGTTTTTTTTTTAAATTCCAACTTCTTCCAATGCAAGTTTTTCTTGATAAATGATTAAAACAATCAATAGCATTGCAAGAAGTTGTAATTTAAAAAAATATCAACTAAAATAACCTTTTCTTCGAATATCAATTAAAGTAATTCGAGAAAATGGAAAAAAGACCGCAGAATTGTTGCCAATTGCCACGTGAAACAAGCCCATTCTACTATTAAGCATCTCTAATTAACAAATAAGTTTTGTCAGTTTCTTATGAATTAATGGTCTATTCTAACTTTTTGCCTTAATAATGTTCATTGCATTAACAGCTGCAAAAACTTATTGCAAAACCATAGAAATTGACCCTCTTTCTACGTCATTTCTATTTAATACAATTAATAGATCATTATTGCTTCAGTATCGATAATTTAAAAATATTCTATAGAATTGATTCCAACTACATCTAGTATTGTACATCTTTATTCCCAATAGGTATACACGCAATCTTGGTATATTTTCTCATAGCTCTCCCCATTACAACTATATCCAAAATTTCTGTTTGTATAAGTTTGATAAAATTTACAATAACCATTCTTACGACTTAGATATTTTTGCTATGTCTTTTAATGATTTTAAAGCTAACTGTTTCCAACTTTTATCTGTGTAAGGTGTTTTTCTGTTTTTATACTCAATTATCTCGTGCTTGTTTTATTTCCTAATTTCTTTGTTCAATGTGTATTGTAAGATTTTTTATCTGTAATACATTTAAAACTGAATAAATAAATAAAATTTTGAGCATTCTAGTTCTGGGGTTCCCAACCTTTTTGTTCCTTCGTACAATCGTACCACTTGACTTTTTGAGAAATTTTGGCGTACCACCAAACCTAATATTTTAATAAACGTATAATATTTACTATTCCAAAAGAGTTTAAAGGTGTTTTGAGTAAAATTCACAAAAAAAAATTCGTATTTAATGGTTATATATTTGTTTATTTATAACATGTTTATTATAAAGGATAAATAAAAAGGTTTAAATGGTATTAATTTACAGTTTTGTTTATTACCTATAGGTCTAAAAACATACAAATAAAAAATAGTACAAACTAAGCAAAATCCGAACCAGAAGTTAATTAAAGATTTCTCTTTAAAATAATATTACTGTTTAAAATAATGAGCAATATGTTTGCGTGCTCACTGCACATGCGTACAGAAGCTATTGATAGCTTCATGTTGCTCATATTATTCCCGCGTACCACCAGTTGGGAACCTCTGTATCTAGTTGAAAATAGAAGAGTAAGAAAAATTGTAATCTGAAGTTGGGAAGCGAATTCTACTAAGGTCTACGTATGTGTACCTCTGGGAGCGAAGAAGCTATACTTCCGCGAATCCCTATTAAAAATAAAAGCCATATAAAATAGAGTGCCACTGAAGCACCAAAAAGTACCAGCGAGTGAGCTTCAGAATCCGGTCAAGAACTGCTGGCCGGATATTCTGAAGCCGGATCGATGCAAAGAGGAGTTGCGGACGAGTTTCGCCACCAGGTGTCGCTTCTGGATATCGATCCAAAAAGCGCTTCGAGGTAGAATGTTATCTGGAGCGATTTTCGCGCCTTTTTTACCCCAACTAAATATTCAGATTGTGAAAAGTTGAGTTAAATGAGGATGTTAGTGCTAAGAAAAGCTGCGGTAGAACTTTAAATTTTTAAGGTATATCCTGAAAAACAAAAAGAGATACAGACTTCAAAAAATAATCGCCATAATTAAGTTTTCGAGAAAACGAAAAGAGATACAGACTTCAAAAAATAATCGCCATAATTAAGTTTTCGAGAAAGGGTGTCGAAAGGTTCGAAAACAGTAAAGTTTAAATAGACTTCAAAAAATAATCGCCATAATTAAGTTTTCGAGAAAATTATGCATGTGCATTTGTGCAAAAAGTAGCTGCTGTAGAAAATTTTTTTGATTTTGAAGGCAGTGCTGGTAAAAAAAAGAGACTTACACTCTTAAAACAAATGAGGGAAATTCACTCCCGTAAGAGAAGTGCATTTTCGACACTGGAAAGGAGTGAATATTAAATCAGACTGAATTAAAATCACTCGTCTGGAGTGATCCTGTCGCAGGTTTAACATACAAAGGATCCACTCCTATAGGGAGAGTGCATTTTCGACACTGGAGAAATGAAAATTAACTCAGACTGAGTTATAATCGCTCGTTTGTTTTAAGGTAGGCGAATATCCAAAATTCTAAAATTTTTACTATCACTTTAATCTTTTCCAAATTTGGCATAGTGATTTCAAATATAATGAACAATGCTTTTTGAGCAATTTTTTTTATTTAAATATAATTGATTTATTTTAAACGGTGTTTCCCAACTAAAATAAGGGGTTTACGCCAACACTTCTAGCATAAAAAGTTTTACATTAATTTACCTGAAATTTTTCACAGATGCTATTTCAATATATATCTGTGCCATGAATCTCTAACATCTGGTGTAAGTATACAAGTTTTTTTTTTTATTTAAATTTTTAAGTGTAAGTTAATCGAAAAAAATCCCTTTTTTGTGGTTAATTTATAACATTTTTCTTAATAACTTTTTTTCTTGTAATTTGTATGTAACTCTAGAGGGTCACTGCATGCATCAGTTCAAAACGAAGAATTTAACACATAATAAATGTTCATAGGATGAACATTTAATGTGGTAGACTTGTTGGCGTAAGCCTCTTTTTTTAGTAGAAAAACACCGTTTAAAATAAATAAATTATATTTAAATAAAAACTAATAAAATAGTATTATTCATTATATTTGAAATAGCTATGCCAAATTTGGAAGAGATTAAAGCAATAGTAAAATTTTTTGAATTTTGGAAAATTTTGGGTATTCGCCTACCTTAAGAGTGTAGACATCAAATTCGATACATGAGTTTCTAGTACCTGTCGGGCGTCATAAAATGGTTTTCTAGAAGTTCTTGCTATATAGGTTTTAAATTTATTGAAATTACTTTACGGGGGCATATAATTACCTTTAAATGACTCGATTTATTAATTGGTAATTGAAAGTCGTGTAGTGATGCACATCCGTAATTTGTTCATTACTTGAAAGAAATTAGTAAGGGATTTAAATATTTTATATTAAAACAACGAACATAGGACTAAGAAAATTATTTAAAAAAAAAAAATCATATATATTTTTTTTAATTTTAGAAGATTGTGGAATGAATTTCCCGTCTCATTCGGCATATTTTGACACATCTATCTGTACATGTTTTGTGGTTCGGGTGGAGATACATAAATAAATAAAAAAAAGATATGCAGTCACACATAGAGTAGATAAAGCTGGTGTTAAAATTATTCTTAATGAAATGTTTTCCAAACTCTTACTCATTCAATAATTTATTGATAATTCAATAGCTCTTAAATTAAAATATGTTTTTAAGATACAAACTTTAAGGTACTAAACTAAACAACGCAAAGCTTTATTGAACTTTAAATAGAAACAAAATATTATTCGCAAAGAAAGATAGATGGCGCCACTAAAAGATAAATATTTAGTTCTTAACAGCAGTTGTAGATGGCAGCACCACAAAATTCCACTAAAAGCAGTTACATTTAGAAAATATTTGAATTAAAAATTCCTATGAATTTCTGATTACGGATTTTTAAAAAAAATCTTATTTATTTTGGGCTAATCTTGCCAGTTCGGCGACTGTGGTTTAGTTTGTAGAAACTAGACCGACACATGAAGATAAAGTATTAGAAAAATAATGTTATTTTAAAGTGAAAAAGAAAAACAAGGTTAAAACATTTATTTTATTGCTAAAAAGAAACTCATATTAAGAGTTTGAGTACATAGTGAATATAAATATGGTAAGGAAAGAAATAACTAGTAAGTGCATTTTACCAGTTGGTGAAAAAATAGGACAGTAAACAAATGAAAGGAACTTATAACATGGACTTAGGTTAAATTAAATAGTTTACATATGCAAATAGCCAAAAAACTTTTATTATTTACTTGAATACGTTCAAAATATTATCTTTTACCCTTAGTGATTGAATTTTACAACAAAACTCAGCCAAAACTTTAGCCAGCTAAGGTCTAGCATCGTGTCCCACAAAAAATAAATAAAAATTCTTTTAAATTTTTCTTGTGTATTTGCAAATCAATAACCAATGTCATAACCACAAACGAAGATATAAATAATATAGATCATTTATTAGATGCCGAATCACTCGTTCGCATAGATAATAGTAAAACCGCGCACTATCGCACACTTCCTTGAGGAATGAGGATACCCGTAATAAACTTTATATTAATAGTTCTTAACAGCAATTGTAGATGGCAGCAGCATAAAATTCCACCAAAAGCAGTTACAGTTAACTCTTTGAGTCCCAGTGATGCCATTTGACATCATCATGTTTCTGATCATAATTTTTAAAAAATAATATAGCTGACATCTATTGGGATTAATAAAAAGTATTTTAAATTAAAACGTGTGAAGAATCGAATGATGTGCTTTTTGTTATTATAAATGGCTATAGACAATCATACATTTTTAGCCTACTTTTCTTTTTTTTAATTCGAAGAATTAAAAAAAAATGAAAAAGTAGGTATTGACATGCGGTCGATGTCCGTCCGTCCGTACCCCCCTTCCAAAATCAGTTCTATCAATCCGATCTTAAAAATTCTTTTTTTATTAGAAAGGTATAACCTCAGACACCCAACTTTCATACATTTTGTCCGTCTGTCTGTACGATAGGACGGACATAAATCTACTATATTGACGGCGAATTTCCCATTGAATTAGCATTGAAATTCAATTTCGAGTCATTTAAATCGCTGAATTTAACTACAAATTCTACGGACAAGTGAGATACGTCAAAAAATTCAGCGCATCGAAATTAGAATACATTGAAAATTTCAGAAAAGCATTACAACTCGAAGTACTTCAATTATTTAAAAAAACATCAAAATTTAATGCTCATTTAAAAAGCATAGGAAGCCATTTTTATTAGAATTTAATCACCATTGCCATCGCAACAATTGCTTGAGAAACTTTAATTCTTTTAGACAATAAATTAAAATAAATTTATTTTTATAATTGCGTGAAAAAAAGCCGACTTTTACATTATAATTTCAATATCAGACACGTGCACAAAGCTAGACATTTTGAAACAGTGAAAAAAAGTACTTTTTTTCACCCAAAAGCAGTGAAAAAAAGACTTTGTCGCACTCTTTTTATAAGATGCCAACATTTCAAGTAAAATTTTGATTTGATAATACTCATAAAATCCAAAGATTTATCGATCTGCTGTATTTAAAAATATTATGCGCGTGAATTATTTTTGAATCAATGAATTTTTTTTCTCGCGATGGGAATATTTCTTAAGTCACGCCCTTCGAACTGCGAGTTCATTGGTTGCTTTCTTTGACAAAATGTTGAAACACGCTTATTGGCTTTTTATAGCGTCACGCGCTCCGAACTGCGAGATCATTGGCTGTTTTCCTTGACATCTCTTAGTCTATTTTAGTCTAATTAGCACGTGGATTATCTTTGAACCAATGAGATTTGATTTTTTTTCACGCAATTATAAAAAATAGTGTATGAAACACGTGCGAAAAGTAAACTTTTTAAAACACGTGTCTTTATTTCACTCGCTCGTACCTCGCTCGTGAAATAAAATCCACTTGTTTTAAAAAGCATTACTTTTCGCACTAGTTGCATAAATATCTATTTTGAGACATCGGTCAATTTAAGATGACGTCAAATATATATTTCACTACGAATTGTTTTCATTCTAGTTAAAAGCGGGGAATATTACATATTTATTCTTTGAAATATAAATTTTTGCAAACGATTAAAGTAATAATTATTTAATTTTCGAAATAAAATAAATGAAACTAGCCGAAATTAGCAAGTAAATGTTTATTGAGGAGTAGTTTTTTGGTTTTTGTTCTACGAAAAATTAAATATTATTTATAACTGCAAATAAAGCTGTGTTTAGTGCTGTGTTTAGTTAGATACTGCGTTTAGTGAAATTTATTTTAAATTTAATGTGGAAAAACGGTTGTTGATGTTACTTACTGTTACGAACCTAGTTTTTTCAAGATAAGAATTTTAGTAAGTATTTAAGTAACAGGAAAGTAGGCTATTTTAGTTCTTTAAGAACTTCTTGTTTTTTTTAATAAAATGATACAAAATTGTCATTGGGACTGAGAAGGTTAAAACGGTATTAGGATGACTTATTAATTTTAATTTGGGCATTTTTTTTAATCTTTTGGGCAGCCATGTTGAGATTCATTCGGGTAGTTTCTAGTATAAAACAGTGCTAAAGTCTCGTTATAAATCAGTACTAAAAATTTTCCTAGGCATGAATTACACTTTTGTAATTCATAACCTAAGATAAGTTTTGGGGTAGTTCGATTTTTTTTCTCCGGAGAAGCTTTTCGTTTTATGTCAAACACAAATTTTCTCAATAAACACTTATAAATGACCCAAAAATTAAGTATTAGTAATTAAATAATATTAAATAATAAAATTAAGTAATAACATTTTTAATACGTATCTTTAATTTTAAAAACACAAATTTACTAAATTTTAAATAATTAATAAATAATATTTTTAGTTAGTATTTAATTTATCATTTATATCGAAGACGAGATACTATTTTTAATGTAATAAATACTTTCTCTTTTAAAACATTAAACAAAATAATAGAGTTGAATGGGTAAAAGCAGCTCAAAAAGCTACTAGCCATAGATTCTAATATAATAAAAGCATCTAAACAAAAAAAAGAGCATGTTTTATTCTACCCAACTTCCCGGGTGGACCTCAACATGGCTGTAGAAAGGTGTCAGTCATAGCGATCATAGAACAAGTACTAGAGTGGCGGAGGGACCAGCGAGGAGTCTAGATTACCATGGCAAATTAGCAAAGATTGCCACAAGATTGATTTTTAATGAGAAAAATAATAACTGTAGTCTCGTCATCGAAAATATGCATTAATACTAAAATTACACACACACAAAAAGATACTAGAAAAGCGGTTAATGTATTTTTTTTTAAGTTACTAAAAAAAAGAACTGATGCAGCAAGCGTTTTTATGGTATAAATATTTTTTTGTTATTTTAGTATTAATAAATGGTATATTTTCGAAGGCGCCTTAATATTTTTCTCATTAAAGAGGTGGCAACACTGGCAATTTCGCCATGGTAATCTTGACTCCATGCGTTTTTCAATTTGGAGGCCACGGGATTTACCACTCTAATACTTTTACTATAATCTCTAGTGGTGTAAGCTTTTTATCCACCGTGTCTCCTCCAGAAAGTATGAGATAGCGCACGATTTTACTATCTCTATGATTGTTCTAAAGGGCCGTCGCAAAGTTTTCCAGTCTGACCATCATCTGTTGGGAGATGGTCTTCCACACGTCCAAGACGCTCAGTTTCATCTTCCCGACGAACTCCGACCAGTGCGACTGGATGGTCGCCATTAGGTGGTCGAAAATGTCCGGCTGTTTCTCGACCTTCTCGGAATCCGGCAGCAAGACGTCACTGCTGTTCGACTGCGCGACTTGCGACGTTCGATCCGACGTCGAGAAGAGATCCTCAGCTGGGGTCGTGACGAGTTTTTCCAATTCAGTGTTAGTCTTGTGGGTTTCCGACGTTTGGAGTAAGTTGCTGTTTATTGTTTTCGTGTCTAATTGAACTTGAGGAAGTGCTGTAGTAAGAAGACTTTGGGAGGTACTTCTAAGGTCGTTGACGTCCTCAGAATGACTTTTTGTTTCATGATTGTCCCCAGAAACTTCCGGATTAACTTCTTCTCTGTCTAGATCACCTGAGTGGCCTGATTCCAGTTCTACATTGGAATTTGTATGATCAGCATTTGTTGTTGTACTTGCATTCTTCGCATTTGCATTGGTAAAAATAGTAACATTTATCAGTTTGATATTTGAAGAATTCGAATTCAACTTCGAGTAACCAGAGCCTGAATACAACTTAACATCACTGGAATCCAGTTCCAAATTAGAATCAGAGCTCAATTTAGTATTACTGGCATCCAGATCTAAATTAGAGACTGGGTTGGTAGCGCCAGAAACAGAATCCAACCTTGAGTCACTCAAATCCGAATCAGTCTTAGAACTTTCAGAATCCAACTTTGGGTCACTCAAACCTGAATCAGTCTTAAAACCTTCCGGATCCAACCTTGAGTCACTAAAATCCGCATCAAGCTTAGGACCTTCAGAATCCGGCTTGGTGTTTCCAGAACCAAAATGTAGCTTAACGTTGCCGGAATCCACTTCGTTGAAGTAATCGCCGACCTCTGTCTGCTCGGGATTGAGCCTGTCCGTGGTTTGGTCCGTGGACGCGTGTTGTCGCCCTTCCTGCGTGGTCGTGGTCAACAGGGCGGCAAGGGATATGTTTGGGGCCAGAGGGTTGTCGGCGTGGAGGATCTGAAGGAACTTTTCCGTCTTGTCTATGGCCGCTGGAGTGAAGTTCAGGGCTTGCAGGCTGAAGATACCGTTGTAGTCCGGCAAGTAGCTGGGCTGTCGCTGGTGGAGTCCCAGGCCGCTGGTTTGAAGACCCTGAAGTGAAAGAAAAAGATCAATTTTGTGCAATCCACGGAGCAGTCAAAGTACTTTGTAGTTCTAGTACTTAGTAAAAAGTTCCCAATAATAGTTAAAGGATAATATTACAGATGCTCAACTACTGATATGTATATAAACATGCTCATTACAGCAGAGATTTTACTGTATGCCTCACTAATATAGAACAAAGTATGTTTTGACTCTTTTTTTTTTACGTGTCTATGACACAGTCGAATTAAATGGATCTATGGCAGACCATCTGCCTTACGGCCTGCTAGTCTCGGGCCAAGGGACCCCAAGTTTTATTTATTTTCAAGTTCAATTTTATTGCTTCCTAAAATTTCAGCAAGTTTTGTTATTTTGTGGTCCTTCATTATTTTTAAAGCTAAGAAAAAAATATTGCCACAAACCAAGTGCAGCCGTCGATAGCTCAGTCGGTAGAGCACGAGACTCTTAATCTTGGGGTCGTGGGTTCGGGCCCGGTCAAGGTGTAGGACTTTATTATTATTTCATTTATTCTCGAAAGTTCTCGATTTTTCAGTTGTTACGTTTCTTATCATTATGTTAATTAATCTATTGTTTCTAGAACATTCCAGATGAATGTCACACTTGTATATAAACCATGTAAACTAGTATTCCTGGTTCATTAAAGTTCAAGCTGTAGCCTACTCTGTATCTTGTGCTTATTATAATTTCTACGCGACAGTTACACCATGAAATGAGTTAAAGATTATTTTCAATTTCTATCAGCTGTGGCGCTTGATATTGATTCACACATTCACCAATTTACGAGCAGTCATATACACAAAAGTTTCCAGTTCCTTCCAAAGTTTCCTTTAAGGGGCACCCCAAAGTTTTATGTACCTATATCAGTATTATCCTTCATCATAGTCATAAACCCTGATACAAGTAAAAACCTAACCAATCAAACACCATTTACCATCCAAACCTTTCTCTACACCTCCAACCCATTTTCTTTTTACATTCCAACGCTAACAAACAAACAAAAAAACTAGATCATCGTTCACCAACAACACAGCCGGTGTGACCATTGTCCAAACCAGACGGGCAGTCTAGTTTTCAATTTCAAACTTTAAAAAAAAAATGTTTGCCCAAATAAATACGCGATATAGATGCAATAGGCGTACAAAAGGCATTTGCAAATCAATTGGGCGAGACGCCCATTGAGTATATATGCGCCAGGATGTGTTTGTAAAGATGTCTGACATTAATTATTCAACGGGGTGTCGATTACTGGGCTCATGTATAGGACATTGGCTCTTTTAAAAAAGGTGTTTTCGATTTCAATGAAGATCCGATGCTTTTGGATGGACTACCATTTGAGTTGCATTTTGACTGCACAGAAAAAAAAGTAGTTTTAAATAACTAACATATCCTACTTTCTTGCTACTTAAAAACTTACTGAAATTCTTGTCGGAAAACAAGTAGGTTTATTGAAACATTAAATGTCACCTACAACAGCTTCTATACACAAGACTTTCGCACGTTAGGGAAATAAAATGAAACGCAGAATCCAGTTGTAAATTAAGACTTATAAAAGCTAAAAAAAAAAAAAACTATTTTCATAAATTTTCTTTCTCAAAATAAATTAATTACATAGCGTCTGCTTATTTTATTTGCGGTTTGAAGATTAAATTAGGTAAAATTGCTTTGGTCAAGCCCTAGTGTCCGTTCCAATGACATTTGGGGCCCGTCCGTGGCCGGGTGGTTAAAGGCATCCGCCTCAGGATTTAACCTTCTCAGGAGTGCGGGGGTTCGAATCCCACCTACTGCCAGTCATCCTATAAATCGGATCTCTGTACTGGGAAAGAGTAGAAAAATCCAACTCATGACGGATGGACACGAGTACACTGAGACAGACGTGTTCGTTAAATCTGACGTCCCGACGGCGTCAGCGTACGATGTCGCTCGAAGTTCCGTTGGGTGCCAGCTCAGGTGTCGACCTCGTCCCTTGATCAGGGTTCTAAATTACGAGGCGTTATTGGCTGTGTTAAAGCTCCTAAAGGAGGCTAGAAATAGGTAGCCGGAATCGATTACATTACTTACTTTACTAATCTTTCCCATAATACTATCCCAGCGGGAAAAATTGTTAAATACCAGTAAAGGTTAGTAAAAAAGTATTTCAGAGAATAACCTGACTAGTGGAGAATGGAATCAATCGGCAGAAAAAAAAAGTGCACATAAAAAAGAAATCACTGTTATTAAGGGTACACTCTTAAAACAAAAGAGTGAATTCCACTCCAGTTGGAGAAGTGCATTTTCGACACTGGAAAGGAGTGAATATTAACTCAGACTGAGTTAAAATCACTCGTTTGGAGTGATCCTGTCGGAGATTTAACACACAAAGGATCCACTTAAAAAGGAGAAGTGCATTTTCCAGTCTGAAGGAGTGAAATCCACTCAGACTGAGTTAAATTAGGAGTGTTTGTTTTAAGAGCGTACGCCCGACGTGCTACGCCGGGTTTATAAGGCGAGTTTATCACATATAAATACAAAGGGTCCACGTACAACTTATTAGAAATATTTCGATTTCAACTTGGATGAAAAAATACAAAAATTAACAAATTTAGTGATTAATAAAGCTATTTTAAGAGAACTGTATATATTTCAAGGAATTTATTATGACAGGGAACAATATGCCATAATGAGAGAGAGAGAGAAAACACTCCTTGCCAACCTAAGTTGGGTAAATTGAAATGTGCTATGGAGAAGATCCTTCCGCGGATGTAAAGAGTTCCATCAATTATTTGTGAATACACCCAGAACGCATGTTTAAAACATTAATTTCGCTTAAAATCTAACAGATTTGAATATTTGCGAAAATTTAACAATTTTATCAAAAATAAAAGTGTATTTTTGTTAAATTGTATTCAGATCATTTTGTACGTAAATATTAACTTATAAGAGTTTACTATCGGACCCATCGCGCTTTTCCCTCTGCCTTATTACTATTTGTTTTTACCCAAGTTAGGTTGGCACGGAGTGTAGAAATACTTCAAATTCAACTTGGATGAAAAAATACAAAAGTTATCTAATTTAGTGATTAATAAAGCTTTTTTAAGAGAACTAAATATATTTCAAGGAGTTTTCCTATAAGTGAACAATACACTATAATGAGATAGAGAGAGAAAAACTACAATACACTATAATGAGATAGAGAGAGAAAAACTACAATACACTATATAATGAATTTCCAGAAATTTTTCAAGAACTCTGAATTAAAAGATGGACTATTCGAGAAATGGCAGGGAAAAAAAAGGCTCAAATCAGTTTTATAAAACCAGATCAAAATATATATTATATTCAAGAGAAACATAAAGAAATGTTATTAAAGCTACAAATATACTCGTTGGCTTATTTACAATCTGCTGATAAGTTAATTTTCACACGGAGAAATAATTTGTAATTAGCATGTGTGTTAACTACTAATTGTTGATAGAATTTGTAAACAATTAGAAAATTAATTTTAATTGTTTTGTAAGACCAACATTAAATATTAAAATACTATATACACTACATAAGCACAACATTTTGAGTGATGGCAGCATGAACAAAAACGGAAAATCTTGTTTCACTTTTCAATACTTTTACGATTTTTTTACGTCTTTATTCTTAGTTTTTGGTTGATATTTGAAGAATTCTTAATTTTAGTCATTTCCTTTGAATACAAGTGTCAACTTGCGGAACATTTCGGAGACATTGAACACTTTAACGATAAAGCCGATCCATTTCAACTGTCGTTTTTGAATGATTTGAGGGTAAAACTCAATGTGCCGTTATTTTTTTTTCCAACAACAAGCAAATATCGTGCAAAAAAATGCCAGAACGCATTTAGGTAGGCGAATACCCAAAATTCTAAAATTTTTACTATTGCTTTAATCTTTTCCAAATTTGGCATACTGATTTCAAATATAATGAATAATACTATTTAGGCATTTTTTAAAATTTAAATATAATTTATTTATTTTAAACGGTGTTTTTCTGCTAAAAAAGGAGGTTTACGCTAACAAGTCGACCACACATTGAATTTTTATCCAATAAACATTAATTATGGGTTAAATTCTTCGTTTTGAACTGATGCATGCAATAACCCTCTAGAGTTGCATACAAGTTACAAGAAAAGAAGTTATTACAAAAAATGTTATAAATTAACCACACACAAAAAAAGGGATTTTTATCGATTAACTTACACTTGGACATTTAAAAAAAAAAAAAAAAACTTATGTATTTACACCAGATATTAGAGGCTCATGGCACAGGTATATATTGAAATAGCACCTGCAAAAAATTTTAGGTAAATTAATGTAAAACTTTTTATACTAGAAGTGTTGGCGTGAACCTCTTTTTGTAGTTGAAAAACACCGTTTAAAATAAATCAATTATATTTAAATAAAAAAATTTGCCCAAAAAGCATTGCTCATTATATTTGAAATCACTATGCCAAATTTGGAAAAGATTAAAGTAATAGTAAAAATTTTAGAATTTTGGGTATTCGCCTACCCTTAATATTAAAGATTAAAACTCTGGGGGATACGCAAATAGGCTGAAATAAAATTGTTTTTACAGCATAAGATTAGAATGTATATTCTTCCCTAAAATTTAATTTTGTAAAATTGTATTTCTGTAGTTGAGAAAGATCAGAGACTGGAAAGCTGGTGCTTGCAGAAGGAGAGACTGGGCAAATCTCCTTGAGAAAGCCAGGGTCCACTCAGAACTGTCGAGCTATTGATGATGTATTTCTGTAGTTGACTAATACTGACTCCTCCCACACTTGAAATGTTAAAATTCAGCAACATTTTAATAGATATAAAGTTTTTTAAAAATTATTAGCGTTGCTGGAAAACCTGACAATTTGGTGATGTCGATTGGCAATTTTCATGCATGGATTCAAAATGAGCTGAATACGCTGGGGTGTTTTAGTCTTGGGACTTAGGTTAGAAAATCTATTGCCCGATAGCCAAGTACAAATTCATATCAGGCAAGTATATTTTATTTTCCAACCATAGCGTTGAACAAGTAACATTTTCTGGTTTTATTTATTTATTTTTTTAAAAGAAAGTAAACTATTTTTGAAAAATACTTCACTGTCATTGTTGATAATTGTACTACTATTATTTAATTTAAATGTCAAATCAATAATCTGCATAGATAGGACATTATTAATTTTTGGTAAATATTTAAATAACATCTTTTTAAAATAAATTTGGGCAGGTAAAATTTTTTGGACGGGCAAATATTTTTATAACAACAGACTGGACAAGTTATTTTTTTAATAAAAATTTTAGAAATTAGGTATTTAAAATTTTTAGAATTTAAAATTTTTAGAAATTTAGAAAATAAAATTACTATTCATTTCGAATTAAATTTTCTTAGAAATTTAGATTTGAATTTTTTAAAAAGGTTTTTCGAAGCGTTTGACGTTTTGATAAGCTTTAAAAGGTCTACGCAGTCTCTTTTCTTTCACTGCATATAATAATTTGGTGTTTAACCCTATCAGTCCCAGTTATACCATTTGGCATCATCACGTTTCTGATCATAATTTTTAAAAAAATAATAGTTCTGATATCTATTGGGATTAATAAAAAATATTTTCTAATAGATTAAAATTTGAATAATCGAATGATGTGCTTTTTGATATCATAAATAGCTGTAGACGATCAGAAAAAAATTCTAAAATGATGATGCCAAATTATCATTGGGATTGAAAGAGTTAAGTGTAGCACACACATAAATTAGAAAATAATTAAAATTGTACTTACCAATGGATAGGACTCAACCAGATAAACTCCCATCATCTCCAAAACGGCGAAAATTCCAAAAAGAACACACGGAACATTCGAACATCCGTCCATCGCGTTCTAATCCCGAATACAATACTGAAAAGCAAATATTCCGAGCGAACATTATAAATGGGACAGTTTCTTTTTTGGGAAGGAAGAACATTTTCCCAAATGGGGGTCAAATTATTCTCCCCCAGAACGGACGATTGACTATTCTATGTGACGTCACTGCAGTTGCCGCCCTTGTGAATATTAAATAGAACATTTTGATAGTAAATGAAACCACTTGAAAATCGCTTTCTTTAATTGTTTATTGTAGGGTAACTATTTTTCATGGAAAATAATGTAAATAAAAGTGCTCTTTTTTAAAATAAGTATAACTGAGTTGAATTTTATTTTTGACTTCAAAAGTTTAGATTGCCTTAAGATATTTTTTTTTATGTTTCTTTAAGGAAGGATTTAAAATTGGCTTGTTTTAAGTAACGTATTTCCTTTCAGCTTTTATTTCTGGTTTTCCTTCGATTAGGGCTCTTTCCATGTGACATTGATTCAACAATCGAGACTCCAGAAAGAATTTATTTTCATTCAGCCATTATGTTACCACTCATGGCCTTTCTTTATCAACACTAAATGTGCTATTTACCTTCCATTGGATTAACTAATGAAGATTTTCATTTAAGGAATGAATTAACAAATTTTTTTGAATTATGTACTCGGTATTGAAGAAACACAAAATATGTGAACTACCTTCGATTGGATTTATTCTTGGGGTAGTTTTTATCAGAACATTGTAATGAAATAACCAGCAAACTTTTGTTAGGTTAACATATCAATTTGCGACTGTGAGATAGTAATATAGCCGTGGCCAGGTAAACTGTAGTATCTAGAATAATGTTTTGTTTAGTTTGAATAATCGTCGCACTAGCTACACGAGGGCTATTGGCGACGGTTGTCGTAAATTCGAACCACAGTAAAGTGACGAGCCGACACCTAAGTAGGCACCCAACGCAACCGTACACAGCGTTTGGACTTTGAAGCATTTTAATGTGCACTTCCTCTACATATTATTCGTCGGACTTCCTCTATGGGTATTATTCGTCGGATATTTTTGGCTGCACGGGCCGTTTATAGGTCGGTAGTTATTTTGGCGATGACGAGACCCGAACTTGGGACCTTTCGCATGCTAGGTGAGTGCCTAACCGACTGGGCTCCCCAGCCCCATTTAGAATAAATGTTTTGAATTACTGTTTTTAGCACTCAAGAACTATAAACCTGTGCAAAAGTTTACTAAAAGATGAATTACTATTTTAGGAAAATAATGGTCAAATTCATTATTGTAGTTACTGCAGTTAACCTGCTTTCGGCAGAATAAGCAACCGTATAGTAAATTCAATAAACTTCCTCATTTTAAAGTTATTTTCCGTTGGCTAACACGTTGATATTGAGATGATAGTAAGATGCGCAAACAGTTTACTCGCTTTTTGGATTCATGGCCAGATGACATCACTCAATATTTACAAATAAAAACTTATTGTTACTTTTTTATAACTTGCGTAGCAATCTTATTGCGTGCGCTAAAATGTATTTCACTCTATCAACAATGTAATAATAAAAAAAATGCGTCTAACCCTTCGTGCCAACCATTTTACAGATTTAATGGTGATAAAAACTCTTTCTGTGTGACAATATTAACTTTTATATTACTCATTCATCGAAAAACGATCAGAACCATTGGAATTATGAAAAAGTAGTGCGAAGGTTAACACGCACGCTTTTATTTGTTCTGAATTGAGTAACTAAACTTGAATAGTTAAAATGTGTCTAAAATTCGCAATATTGTAGAACCGATCGGTGTGTGAAGGATATAATGGGGGATAATGCACCTATGATGAGCATTTTGTACCAACCAAACCCAGAGCCCTGAAGTGAGGCGGCGTTACCACCCTCAACAAGACGTTGAAGAGTTCATTACTTCCGCTTGCGGCACGGTAGAGGGCAGCACTACTACACCTGAGTAGGTAACAAAATACACTTTTAGTTACGACATCAAGCAGCGGCGGGACCTGGGAGCATCGTTGCATTCCATCTACACGGAATATTATTCGTCAGGCTTTTGGCTGCACAGACCATTTATAGGTCGGCAGTTAATCTGGAAATGCCTGGGCCAGACCCTAGAAACTTTCGCATGCAAGGCAAGGGCCTTACCGACTGGGCTCTAGAAATGGAAATTTTGCTAGTGCCAATTTGAAGCATCAAAATTAAAATTTTAGATCCGAAATTGTAGCAGCAAAACAAAGAAACTAATAAACATACAATTGTAATCGGAATTAGCTCAAGGATACCAACTTGGCGTAAATGGCGTAAAATTCCCATCCCTCCGATTATAAATTAAAAAAAAAATACTCTACAAATCTACATTTAGCAACCTTAATACCCCAATTTCCCATACCTGAATTAAGGAAGAAAAAAACCTTCCGCCTCCCATGAATCAAGCCGCCATGACAGGGGTCTGAAATCTGCACAAAACGGGCTGTCTGGAGGACAAAAGGGGTCCATCGTCTGATGAGCCCGATGTAATTTTCCGCTTAGTTTAGCAGAGGTCATCTGGCAATGGTTCAGACGTCGGAAACGGACCTTTGGTCAATAATGAGAGACGAGGCTCCGTCTCTGTTGTTCTATGACAGAATTTCGAACATATATTGTGACTAATATGCAGAATGCTTTTTATTGGGAATGATGAGGAAATGGTGGAATGTTATTAGTCATTAGAGGAGGGGGGAATGGGGTTTCGTTTGTGATTAGGAGGATGGTGGCGCACTAGAGCTACAGATAGGTTACTGTGGGTTGAGCTAAATCACAGACCGAATCACTAGCTACACTCTTAAAACAAACGAGCAATTTTAACTCAATCTGAGTTAATTTTCACTTCTCCAGTGTTGAAAATGCACTTCCCCTATAGGAGTGGATCCTTTGTATGTTAAACCTGCGACAGGATCAATTAAAACGAGTGATTTTAACTCAGTCTGAGTTAATATTCACTCCTTTGCTGTGTCGAAAATGCACTTCTCCTATAAGAGTGGATTTCCATCTTTTGTTTTAAAAGAGTACATGAGGGTTATTGGCGTCATAATTTCGAACAGCTCAAGTAAGGAACTACCTAAGTGGGAGGCCCCCATTGGCCGAGAGTGATTATCGACGAGCCTCTAACCGAGAAGGTTCTTGGTTCTGTTCTTGTCCTACCCATACTATAGACGTATTCGGGCAAGTGGAAAAATTCCCCTAACAATCACTGGGGTGACGTGCTCGTTAAATCTGTGAAGTCGAAAGTCTCGACAGGCGGCATTAGCGCACGATGTTCCATTGGGGCCCCGTGCAGGTGTCGATCTCATCACTTGAAAAATGTTCTAAATTACGAGGCGCAATTGGTCGTGTTAAAGATTCTAAAAAGGCTGTAAATAAACAGCCAGAAACGATTAAAATTACTACCAAAGTTTTGTTTTCATCACAACTCTCAAGTGCGGCATCGTACAGGGGGTCGGGACTTAGAGACATATTTAACATGCACTCTCTCTCTCATCACCAGGAATCGGACTTTTACGACTGCACAGACCGTATACAGTTTTTTTTGGCAATGCCTGGGCCCGAGCGTGGGATGTCTTTCGTAAAGTTGCAACGAGGATTTAAAATTAACACTGATCACAAAATGCAACTAAATCCTTAAATTTTGAAATAAACTTAGTCGAAGTCAATCTGACCAGTTTTCTCAAAATGTCAAGATATATTATATAAGGTGATATTCGAAGAAAATAATTTCAAAATTGCAAATCTTCACTGAACTTAAATTTGTCAAAATTCTCTTCTGTAGTCTCAAAATCGCAAAATTATCGTCGACTTAAATCCCGAAACTACGGCGATCGTAAATTAGGAAACAATATTGAGATTGCGAAGCTCCGTTGGTTCCATATACGTACACAACCCTAGCAATCCTATAATAAATACAATGGTGTTATAGACGTCCAGAGTTGGTGGAAAAAAATTACATCAAAATAGCATTTTTTAAAAATTCATATTTTTCTCAAAAATGCTCAGACAATGTAAATTTGCTCTTAGTTTTTAAACCTACCTTTTTTATATTACTATTGTGCTAATATCCAAGTCTAGTTTTAACTCTAAAATAGGTGAATGCCATACAATTAAGTACAAATTCAATTATTAATTATCGGTGAGTATTAGATGAGTAATAGTAAAAAAACAGGAGCATTTGAGAAAATGTATTAATATATTAATAGACATACAAAGCAACCGTTGAATATTATAAATATGGGCAGAAAGACATTTACTTAATCTTTTCAATTACATTTTCATCCACATTTAATTGTATTCTAAAAATCTAAACTTTGCAAAATAAACTCATTATGCATCCAAAATGAAATGATGAAAAGCTGGGGGAAAAATTTAATTTTTGAGCTAAAATTTGAGTACTTTTTTAAAAATAAATTGGTGAATAAATTATAACAATAATTTTTCTAAACTATTTGTTAAAAATCGCTAACATTATATTTAATAATGCAAGCATGAAGAATTTAGGGTCAATTTATTTAATTAAATGATTCCAAAATGAATTTTATTTTTACTATGTTTTAAATATTTTCATTTAACTACAACAAACATTATTTAATTCTTCGAAAGACATGATTCATCCATCTTACAATACAAAAAGAAAATATAACCTGATAGAAAAATGCATGCAGAATTTAAATAAAATGTATTTGAAATAAGTGCTAGTTAAATTTAGAGAGAAAAAACAACACAAGTTTGATGGGAGTGAAATAGTTAATTACTACACAAAAACTGCCTGAGCTACTTAAAAAAAATTAAATCAAAAACTTAACCAAGTATCAATTTGAATTTTTTTATTCAAATATAATTTTTTTTTACAAATTTTCAACAATATCAATCATAAAATATGTTTCAATAGTTTAACAACCACATCCATGGTCTGGTCATCGGTCAAAACGATGTCGAACTTGTCGAGATATTCAGGCAGATTTTGTTCAATCTGGAAAACAAGAATTAGTAAAGAGAGAACTATGATGTGCCTGAACATCTGATACATTTTTAGAATTTAGTGAGATACCATTAAAAGCCCGTTAGATTACAGTAGGAAATAAAAAAAATAGTTTTATATTTAGTAATGATTAGTTGATAGTTTGAAGTAGAGTAGAAGATATTTTAAATTAAAAATTTAATCCAGCAACCCCTCTTCATATCGCCCGACTTGATACATCTCATACTTTTGATGTATTTATGCAACAAAGTTTTTTTACTTATTTTTTATTACTATAAACAGTTCACATTATTGTACAGGTAATACTATTCATATTTCACTCAATTTATACTTAAAAAAAGGCATCCTTCTTTCACTATTGATGCACCTACTCCCAACTCATTAGCAACTGAAATTTGAGCAAAACAATTTTTTTCCAATCGCGTTCAGTTTAACGTTAGTTGATACATAAACCTACTTTCTTTACAGCCATTTTAAGGTAAGAACTATTTGAGGCTTCCAATTTGAATAAAATCTGGAATTTTACTGCCACAGAAAATAGCGTAGTATAATGCTCTAGACTGGGAATTTTTAATAGTAGCCAGTGGCTACTAGAGTGGAAAAAAAATGGTAGCCACATTTCTATTTTTAGTAGCCAGTTTTAAATTTCAGTATATACGACAAAAAGAAAGTGCGATTGTCCACAAAAGAAAATTTAATTAATGAAATTTTTGATATGATAAGATTGACAGTAAAAAAAGTATCATACAAAATATGTAGTATTATGTGATTGGCCATTATTGTTAGGAGAAAATTATTTTATGTACAATCAGTTCAACTACTATTAGTTTCGGAGAATTCTTGACGTCTCCCACGACCCACGATTGTTCATGAAATTTTCTCATATCAAAATTGTTTAAATGAATAGTTGAGATCTTTATCATATGTAAATCAATCACCTGTCGATTGCCGAAATCGTAAAGCAAAATTTAAAAATCAAATTTGCATTTAAGATTTTCATCGCCCAGCTCCATTTACGTCCTACGGAGGAGGATGGAACATTTCACCGATGAGCAACAACTGTCATCAAGTCTTTCTTACCGACAGAATCAAATAGGAGCGTTTTATTATTTTAGAAATGCAGCTTCAGTATTAATTATTTGTTGAACAAAACGGAAAAATTATGATCGCCACATTTGGCGACTGGGGTTCGATTTTTAGGTAGCCACTTTCGATGTAATAGTCTCCAGTTGGCGACTGGCGACCGCTAATCTAGAGCTTTAGCGTAGAAGCGCCTATTTTGACCAAGTGTCTCAAGTTGATTTTAAAGAAAGTACACATTGAAAAAAACCTGGTTGGCAAAATTGGGAGACATGATACAAGGTGCAATATATCTGAACGCACGATGTAATGAGGCGCAATATAGCGAGGACTTACTGTAACACAGAAAGTGGTTGGCTGTAGTAAAGTTTAATATGGTCTACTAACGCTCAATATCTATCCTCATAAGAATTCTTTGATAATTTCTCTGTTTTTACATTTGAGAATCTTTGGAAATTTTTGGTAAGTGATCTCTTATACTGATATAAATTACAAAATATGAGAATATTGCACAAGAATCAAGCAAGAATTTTGACAGAAACTTAGTTTTATTTTTAATGGGAAAAAATGATGATTCACATTAAATTTTCAGAAAAAAATATCTGTATTTTCTAATGGTGTCTTAAGAACTTAAATTATAGGGACGATTATTTAATCATTCTTGATAAATATTTTAATTAAATTAAAGCTGATTGAGAGCTGAATTTAAAATAACTTATAAAAATATTTTACCATACCTGTTGGAAAAAGAAATAAGGGCAATCAGAAAAGTTAATGACGAAAATTCAAAGTTGATAAAATTTAATTTGAAACAAATAAATTTAAGCTGAATGCCGAACCTATCAGCTAAGAGTATTGTGAGAAGTAACAACATTTTTTGTTATCACTAAAAATAACTAAGTTACAGTTACTTTCTGAAAAACATAATTGCGTTACCTAAAAAAAATAACTGTGTTACCTAAAAAAAATAACTGCTACAATTAACACATTACTAAAAACCGTGATTGAAAAGATAGACTTACCTTATAATTAAGAAAACCTATTTTCAGCATGACATTGACATCTTTTACGCCAGCCGACATATCCAAGTCTCCTAATGAGTCGCCAAGAAGAATGACGTTATTCCTGGATCGCACATGCTCGAAATATTCATGGTTCCGAATGGAACTTTCATCTTTATTAAAGGTGTGGATGAGAGCGTCTTTGAAGCCAGAAACTTTGCCCTGCAAAATAGTAGTGGGATAATTAAGAAGTTATTTGATAAACAATAAATTTCCAAAAAAAAACCAGTTATAATTATAAGACTTTATAAAAATAAGTATTTTAAAGAAATGTTGATTTTGTTTGAGTAAAAAGTATGCATGACATATCCTGACTTAAACACTCAAAAACTTATACTTTTTACCCTCCATTAAACTTATAATATCTTAATTACCTTTCAAATACTCTTATATCACTTAGTACTTTGGCATCCCAATCACCCTGTTGCGACAAGCAGTCGCGTTCCCACAGTGCATCATCCGCCTACAAGTTGACCTTTTAAACCCTTTCTTATAACAAATTTCTGATCTCTGATTGGTCATCTAAGAATGAACAATAATCTTATAGCTGTGACGCACTTTTTAATGAGACTCCAACATGTAAGGTTGTGTTCTTTTGGCGGCCCGAGCTTCGGCTCTGGACTGTCCCGTTATATACTCCTAACTGAAATCTTTACAATAAAACATTTTTGGATGTCCATTCCTTTATTTATAAATGAATTAAATAATAAGTATGCTTTAATGTGAAAGTAGATGTTAATTTACCTCATGCATATAACTTTATTTAATTTTACAATTTTAAGTACATAAGGATCTTTTAGGAATTGAAAACTAACGAGTATATATTTAAAATTTATATCTCATGTGGTTGTTTAAAAAGTTGACATTACTGCCAATATTAACATACCAAATAAGACAATCTCATTTTCAACAACAACAAAAAAAAAAAAAACGTTTGTAGAAAATAAACATTTGAAAGAAATATGATCCATGCATCCAAACATTTAAAGAAAATCAGACACATATATGGTAACATTTGAAGAAAATAGGACACATGCATCCAAAGGTAAAAGGAAATAAGACACATACATCCAAACATTTGAAGAAAATAGGACACATGCACATTTAAAGAAAATAGGACGCATACATACAAACACTTAAATAAAATATGACACATAAAATTCTAATATTTGAAGAAAATAAGAAGCAGACATCAAACATTTAATTAAAATAAGACACACACATCCAAACATACATGCAAACAATTAAAGAATCCACATACATCCAAACATACATGCAAACAATTAAAGAATCCACATACATCCAAACATTTGAAAAAATTGGGACACTTACATTTTCATCATAACTGAAGTGGTTTGCTATGAACTTCATATTCGGCAGTAGAAGCTTGTCTCGTATAAGAACTTGTTTGAGAACGTCTCCTACCCCAGCAGAAAATATAAGCAAAGGCACATTGTGTTCGTTCAAACTTTTAAATACAGTATCACAGTCGTCCCTGGAACAAAGAGAAACATTTTATTCCAAACTATTTTTTTGTAGCACTACACAACTTTCAATTAAAACTCAACAAATCAATACACATTTAGAAAGTGGAAATTAAACACCCTCCATAAGGCATTTCAATAACTTTTAAACGTAAAAAGATTTCAGCTACTTTTTACTAATGTGCCATATTCTCAAAATCCCTAACCCTTTCAGTCCCAAAAATTTACTACACTACAGAAACAACTGATATTCACAAAATAAGCTTATTTTAGGTTAAAAATAAGATTTCTAAAAGAAAAAAAATTCATTCAAATTTTTATGTTTTTTGAAATAATGCCAAAATTTTGTAACTGTGTAAAACAACAAAATAAAAAAATATATATTACCTAACAACACTTTGAGTTACATATTTTAAGGTTTATGACCATATTATTAAAATAATAATAAAATTTAAACCGAACTAGTTTAAATTGTGTTTTAAATAAGAGGAACTGAAGTGAACTTTTCAAAAATCAGGTGAAACGCTTGTTAGCTATTTTCTGAATTAAAAAAAAAATAGCAGTTCTGATTTCTATTGAGATTAATGTAAAATATTGTCTAATAGAACAGAGTGTGAAGAATCGAATGATGTGTGTTTGGATGTCATAACGGGACATAAACATTTAGAAAAAAAATATTGAAAGTGATGATGCCAAATGGCATTACTGGGACTGAAAGGGTTAATATGACAACGCCTGACAGGAACCGGGAACAACTGTTCAAAATTTTAAGCCTGTAGCTCTTTTAATACGAGTGGTACAGGTGTTTCAGACAAACTGGTGGACCAAACCAACCATGTAGAAAATACAGTGTAGTAAACCCAAAACGTGTAGAAAATCTAAAATCCCTATTTTAGCTTTCTAACCCTTCACAAAACTTTCGTTACATTTCATAAGGTTGAAAGTAAAATATGTTATTTTTAGTTACTTTTGTTACATTTCTGATGGTATTTTTAAAATAGATTTACATTTGTTTAATGGTATTTCTTTAATAGATTTAAATTATTTTAATGTTTTTCAATCAAAAATTCATAATTTTAATTATATTATTATTAGTAATTATAAAGCAGTAGGTTTACAGTTTATGTTTATGTATAAAAAAGACATTCTCACCTTAAACATGCACTAGAATTAGCTACCATTTGGACCAGAGAATCTTTAGTAATGCCTGTATCTTTAAAAGAGTCCCTTGCTTGAGTGTACCTAAAAGCCACACAACTATACTGTAATAACAATAAAGTAAACATAGAAGAAAAACTTAAAACTTATTTTGGTGTAAGACTTCACAAAAATATACAGTGGTGGCCAAAAGTGTGGAATTTTTTTTTTAAAGTTTCATGTGTTTCAACTGTTACCTGTGTGCTTGCATCTATTAAATTTCGCTTAAATACAAGCATTCAAATATTAAGTTGAAGGTAAACTAATGTAGAATTACATAAAAAAACAGAATTAAAGTATCTGTATTACAAATAAAGTTATGCTCACTTTAGTGAAACAAACAAACACAATCAATGGATTCTCCTATGCTGAAATTGCAATAATACAAGTTGGTGGTTCAATGACTTGCAAAATAAGACAGATCATACTATTAGTTGCATAACTTATTAGTAATACAGATATTGTAATACTGTATTTTTAATTCTACATTAAATTACTTTGATGATGATGTTGCGTCCATGAATATAGATTATATGGGACCAAAGGTCTCATAGACTGCTTCAGCGATCTGCAGATAGTGGTCCTCATAAAGATTAAATTAGGTTTAATTTGATATACAATTGTTTGTATTTAAGTGAAAATTAATATATTCTGTAATCACACAAAGTTGAAAAATATGAAACTTTAAATAAATGACCACGATTTTGGCCACCACTGTAGCTATCTTTTTATTTATTCAGCACATCAAATAATAAAAAGTATGCAGAACAACCAAGAGACGTGTGAATGAATTTGTACATAGAAAATTAAAAAAATATCACAGGAATATTAAATAAATACAAAATATAATAGTCCTAACATTTTGAATAGAAAAACATCTCTGGTAAAGTTGTTTTAGAAAAGAATTTATGAGCATCAAATTAAAGGTTCGATATCGGAAATGGAAAAAAATGGATTTCAGATTAATTTAAAAAATATTAATGAAAAAATATTTTGTAAGCAAATAGGTAAAGATTTAAAAACTTAACTTCGAAACAAAAAACATTTAAAAAAAAATAACTTCTCCTAAAATAGGAACATCACTAAAACGTTTGGTCCATTATTTATGATTTCTTTCGCATTACAAATCAAAGGATTTCAGTTTAAATATAGAAAAGCTTTATAAAAACAGATGCCTGATTGGGAGTATTCATTATCAATTATCATTCATCATTATTAATTTGGGTATGTAAGGGAGACATTATTTATGCATCCAATTTGTGGTTTTAAACACTGCTTTTTTTTGAAGAGAAAATAAAACATAAAAATTTGTTTTCTCCACCGCAAGATAGGATACCATAATTTAATATTGAATGAAGCTAACAACATAAAACATAAAGCTTTTAAAAAAATTGGGGGAACCTTTACTTTTTAAATAATATAGCTTATATGCAACAAATCTTGCTTTAAGAAAAAATGCTTTTACTTGAGTCTGAAAATTATATTCAAATCAGAAAATTGTACTATACTTTACATATAACTTTTGTTATGGATGATAAAATAGTTTGCAGCAAAAAAAGACAAGCTAAAATGTTTAGCTCTTTTAACCCTTTCAGTCCCAGTGATGCCATTTGGCATCATCACTTTCAATATTTTTTTCCAAATGTTTATGTCGCGTTATGACATTCAAACACACATCATTCGATTCTTCACACTTTGTTCTATTCGACAATATTTTACATTAATCTCAATAGAAGTCAAAACTACTACAGTAAAACTTCTCGGGAGCGACCACCCTCCGTTCGTAGGAAAATTGGTCGTTGAGGGAGGGTGGTCTCTTTGAGAAGTTTCCTCACTGAGCTGCTTAAATTTTCAAATTAATTTTATAAACAATGGTTTAGTAGTAAAAATTATGAAAAGTATACAATTTTCATTATTTTATTAAGTTATTTTATTTATATCCAAAAACAAGGTCCTATTTTTTTTTACAATACACATAAGAAGAAATATTTATTTTTTCCGATTTTTCGGAAAGTACCTCGTAGTTCAATTTGTTTTTTTTTTTTAAAAGTTTTTTACAAAGACTATTTATTGAAACGTCTTTCGTCTTTCGCAAATTTAAATTTCACTGGTGTTACTTCATTCTGTGAGTTTCTTAAACTCCTTGAAAATTACGATGCCCGTCGCCAATAGCCCTTGTGTAGCCTAGTGTGACGATAATTCAAATCTACCTACCTATCTCTTTGCCATCAGCGTTAGCCCCTTGCTTGTGTGACAACGATCAACCCTAGTGATTTGTTTTTGGAAGGGCGTGTCCAAGCGTCACTTTCGCTGGAGATGTCAACGTACATAATGGGTCCCTACCTTACAATTGTTAACTGCAGTGAAGTGAAAGAAGCTTCCTATTGACAACTTGGACAATTCGTGGAAGGGTCTTTCGAATCCTTTTAACAGCAAACAGGGGAGAGGGCTGAATTTGTTCCAATTTTTCAGGCTGGTGAGCCTCCCGCGGGGTAATATGGATAAAGGTAAATTCAAAGGATGAAAAGGGCAAACAATGACCATTTTCGGCGGGAAAGCAAGACTTCTTGGAAAAGTGACCCCCGGATGAGACCTGTAATGTGGTCGTAACCAGAGGTTGGCTGGTCTTTCCGAGAGGTATTTTTAACATTAAGCGTATAGGGGGGAAAATCAATGACTTGAAAAATTGCCCGTTTGTGGAGGTGGTCGCTTAATAGAGGTGGTCTCTTGTAGAAGTTTTACTGTATTTTTTTTTATTTAGAAAATTGCTAACAAGCGTTTCACCTGATTTTTGAAATGTTCACTTCAGTTCCACATATTTAAAACACAATTTAAACTATTTCGGTTAAAATAATTCCCAATTTTTTTAATAATATGGTCAGATACCTTAAAATATATAACTCGAAGTGTTTTTAGGTAATATATATATATTTATTTTGTTGTTTTCACACTTAAAAAATTTTGGCATTATTTCAAAAACCATATAAACAATTAAAATGATTTTTTTGTTATAGGACTCTTATTTTTGACCTAATATAAGCTTATTTTGTAAATATCAGATGTTTCTGTTGTGTAGTAAATTTTTGGTACTGAAAGGGTCAAACAAATCACCTATGGGAATGTTTTAGATGATGCAAGATGCAAAATCTAGTTTTCATTTTTCTCCATACTACAATTTCATTGGTTGCTTTGGTTTTACTCTGAAAATGATGATTTACTCTGAAATCTGGTGAAAAGAAACTTTTATCTATGCAAGTTTTCTTTAACACATGTTTTGAGCAACTAACAGCACAACAAGAAGTTGGCTTTTAAAAGATATAAAAAGTAAAATATTTTTGGAAAACTTATTTTTGAATACCAAAATAAAATTACAGACAACAAGTGAAAACAAGACCGTGTTGCCATCTACGAGGTTAAACAACCCCGTTGTTATTTCACTGTCAATATGCTATTTAAACAGTTGTAAAATAAATATGTTTGGGTAATATTACATCAAATAACCATAGGATTTAAAATGAAAAAAAAAAACATTCTAGAACCTAGATTTGATGAACCTTTTTATAAAAATAAGTTTCCAAAATGAAACACGAAAAAAAAATTCTTACCACTCAATCATATGAGGTATCTTTTCTTCTCTAGTTAGATGTGGGTCAACTTCAATAGGATGGTACTTTTGAAAATATATTAATGCCTGCAATTAAAAAAATATCATGAAACATAAAATTTTTCTCTACGTAACCTTATATTAAAAGGTAGCTTATATTAAGGTTAGGTAACAAACTTGTATTAAGGTTAGGTAATTAAAAGTAAAAATTAATGAAATTCAGTGAAAGGCGGTGAGATAAGCTAAAACTAGTAAGTGTTAATAGAAAAAAAATCTTACTTGTTTCTTGTATTCTTCGCTTACAAGTGGAGAATTGTCAATTATTCCTGAAATAAAAAGTAAATCAAAAGTTTTTATTGATACACTTACAATGAAATTTTACCCCTCTTTTCAATTTGTAGCACCATACATCCAAACCCGTAATTATAGTTTTTAAATTTCATTAAAAATTAGGGTTCCTGACACAATCCCGACAGGGAAAGAATGCTAGCAGGTTCGAAATCCCAGCGAATCAATAAATTAATGCTGTTAAGCTTAGCTAAGAAAAAAATTGCCAATTTTTTGCATTTAAAAGAGGGATTTGTCTTTTATTGCTATGTAATAATACAATACTTTTTATTTAAAAAAGGTGCCCTATTTTCTATAGTTTCGTTGCACAGAAGCCACGACCATGGGTGGAGCTATAAAACACGCAGAGCCGACAGATGAAGAGGAAATTTCAGCCATCTTATTTCGTCTTCATCCGATTGTTCCGGGTGTTTTATAGCTCTGCCCTGGCTTCTCTGAAAGGAAACCATGAGTTTTACTATAGATGCATTTTTTTACAGAAATCACATACAATAATTAGCAATAGTACTTCTAAAAGTCGATTGTTTATGGTTATTTCTTAAATATTCAGTATCAGAAACTTTTGGACAGTCGTCTGCATAAGGTTTTTTTCCTCATCCTTCCCTCTATCCATATCCCTATCAAATTTGATTTCTAAATGTCAAAAATTTTCAAATTCTTTTTTGTCTGAAAGGTACGACACTACACTCCTTGCCAATCTAAGTTGGGTAAATAGAAATATGCTATGGAGAAGATATTCCGTGCATGTAAAGAGTTACATTAATTATTTGTGAATACATGCAGAAAACATGTTTAAAACATTAATTTTGTTTAAGATCTGAACAGATTTGAATATTATTTGAAACAATTTGGTAATTTTATTTGAATGAAAAGTGTATTTTGGTTAAATTGTATTCAGATCATTTTTTATGTAAATATTACCTTACAAGAGTTTCCAACTAACGGACCAACCACACTTTTTCCTGTCCCTTTTTACGCTTCGTTTTTACCCAAGTTAGGTTGGCACAGAGTGTAAAGAATCATATTTTGTACTTTTTTACCTATCATCCTTTCAACTTCCTTTTTTAATTTTCAGATTTTCAAAACTTACTTTTTTATTTAAAAAGATCAGAGACCTATTTTATACTTTTTTTCAGTATGTTATTTTAGTTCTTTTTTAAGAACTTTTCATTTATTTATAAAAACACTGTGTTGCTGATCATACCATAAGAAGAATCGCATCGTGTTCCGTTTTTGTGAACTCTTGATAGGGTATGATCAAAATCAGCGATAACCTAGAGAAGAAGAAACAAAGGAAATTATAAAACATATCTACAATGTCACATGGTCTTAAGAAACCCAACAAATGAAAAATGGGTAATATGCAAGAATATTTTAGCATGTTGAAATACAGTCAAAACAATCTCATTTACGATGACAAATTTCTTTATAACACCATAAACGTTTGGTTCTTTGTTTATTCCAGATACTTTAGAATTACAATATCTTTCTTATAACACAACTTTTCTAATTTACTCTTTCGTTTCTACACTAAAAAAATATGTTAATACAATATTTAAAATGCCTTCTTAAAGAATTGTTTTTAAAAAGCTTGTTACCCCTATTTAAATTTTATTTTATCCACCAAATGATGTAGAAAGTCGCCAAATTTACAATTCATTTTCCATCGAAAAATTATTGAACAGATTAAGTAACTGTTACTGTTTTTATTAATAATTTCAATAACATTACTTTTTGAAACTAACTTTTTAATCCCTGCGATTAACTTTACCATATTAAATCTCTTTAAAAGAATTTTCCTTGCAAGGTTCAAACATAGAGTTAGGAAGGAGGAGTAGAGGGGTCTATCAGTTCAAAAGGTTTGAAACGGGGCTGTCATGTTTTTCAAGCTACTGCGCATACTGAGGTATCCCAAGATGCATCGATCTAGCCTGCTTCTTTTGTGCGTTACTGCGCACATACATGGGCCGCTCTATTCTCTTTCCTAACTCTATGGGTTCACATAGACAGAAATATAAATGCTCTCACAAAAACCTGAAATTACTTGGAGTTTTGTTGCACCCCCTTTGATTAGCTGCGATATCATTTCTTCTACTTTGACTCTGTTTTTTATATGGACTGTGCTTTTGGCCAATGCCTCCATCTGCAATTAAAAAAATAAAGGGTGTGTATGTAAAACTACATTCTAAAAAGTATAATTATGATACAGGGCACAGTCCGTTCATTGGCGAATATGTCCAATTTAGGGTTACCAGACGTCCATATTTAACAGGGTGGTAATATCTACAAAATTCTAGAAAAAAAGTTCCCTGATATTTCCATGATTTCCCTGATACCTTCACAAAATATTCCCTGATTTTACAAGTACCTAGAAAACATGCAATACACACAATATTCAATGCAGTACAGAAAATTTAGTCCAGACATCGCGGAAATTAAGACTTTCCGGATTATGGGTTAGAGTACGTAACTTTTCTAGATTTCCAAAAATAAGAGTTTAGAGGAATCATGTGATCAGAGAATCATGTTATAGCATAAATCGTGAGAGAGATTGACCCTTCTTTGAAGATCGGTCCTTCAGGCAAATCGGATAAACCTGAATATATTTCTTTTCGTCAACTGTCCGTTAGTAGTGATAACAAGAACCTAACACTGCGAAGTAATCCAAAATGGAAAAAATTCTCTGATATTTTTCAAAATTTGAAAAGTTCCAAGAGAATTCCCTGATATTTCCAGAATTAAAAAAGTTCCCCGAGATTTCCAGGTTCTGTTACCACTTTAAGCAGGACTCGTCCGTATTTAGAGGCTCTGTCCTGCCGTCCGTATCTAATTATTAAAAATCTCTAAATGTCCGTATTTTTGGAATTTTATTGATTTTGAAAGTCTTTAAAGAAGTTTGTATACATTTCAAAGTGTAACAGCTGTGCAGCAGAACTTTTACGTGTTGCTTGATTCTTTTTTGAAACACCGGCTCACAATGCAGATGGCGAGCGTGTTTTTTCTACTGTACATGTCCAATAGACAAAAGAAAGAAATAGACTACAGATTGATTCCGTTAGAATGTTGACCACAGTCAAAGTTAACCTAACAATGACCTGTATTGAGCTTTATGACCATATATCTAAAGACAAGGACTTATTATGAAAAATTGGTTCTGAAGAAAAATAGGTTAATAATAATGTTTAAATAACATAATGTTATAATCTTAAATGAGCTAATAATAAGGTTTTGTCTCAATTTTAAATTTGTCCCGTTTTTTACTTTTTTGACCTGGTAACCCTAGTCCAATTGTATTGACATTCGTCACAATCGCCAATGAACAGTCCCCAAGACTCCCAAATTTCCGGGGCACTAAAATTTTAATTTCTTTTATGCTAAATATTGCAGATCCTCTGAATACCAATAAACTTAAAAAATTTTGAGGACCCACTTTTTTTTAGCTAGCTTTGCATGGAATTAAACATTGACATGACGTTCGATTGGTTTCAGCGATTTTTTAAGGAAGATTCTAAAATGGTAAATATAAAGCAGTAACCAACTAGCACAATCATTATGACAATCATACCTACAAAATATTTCGCAAAGGGCCCCAAAATCTGTAGTGCAAGTAGTCTGCATTTTCATAAAACAGGCCCTGACGGTCTGTATCTGAATTATTATACTTTAAGCTTTATTATACTATAGATAATGTGATTTTCACAGTTAAACACTTTAATTACTTGTATTATGTAATGCAAGAGGTGAAAACGGAGATATTGCCGCTTACACCGAAAGCCACACTGTTCTGCGAAGCAAGGAATTAGTCAAAATCATAGTAAAATGCTACTTACACCACTTTAAATTTCTAAATGCAGAAAACAAATAAAATAAGAACTTTACAAAACATATAACAAGAAACAGAAATTTAAAAAGTCAAAATCTTAAACCGGCAAACTATTTGGCGATTGAAATGTAAACAAGAACTAATACAAGACAAAGGCCGCCGAACTTTCGGGCGTAGACATTCCAAAACTTTGCATTGTATTTAAACTTGTCGCATAAAAAAACACTTCAATGTTTGCAACGATTTTGATTCGACAATTTTTCACCGTACTTAGAACGAAAGCGCCATTTAAGGGGAAGCGGAGACAATTTTAACTAGTAATTCAAATAAAGCTTCGCTCATTGGATGATTATTTCCACCGCTTCACTCAATTGGCGCTTTCAAAGGTGAAAACTCAGACACACGCTGTCACACACAATAGCTTGTTGTCGAGGCTTGATACTCTATTTAGTTTATTTTTTGTCACTTCACTTCTTTAGCAATATTTGATTTTCTTTGTGAACATTTAAATTCTTTTAATTTCTTTGTGAGCATTTTAATCTTGTAGTGATGGGTCGTTAAAAATTTCAATCAAAAAACATTTTTTTTTAATTTTAAAACATAAAAACTTACATTGAAAACAATAAAAACAGATTAATTGGTTGAAATCATAATAAACTTTTAACTGTTGCCAGTTCTCAAGGGGCTAGATATTAGCTGGAGAAATTATCGTATAGTGCTGCTATCTATTATTATATTACTAAACCAAAACCTAACCCGAGATTTTAAGTACAAAGGATCAACGAAAATGAACAGCAACTAGTATGCTTGTTATTTCGTATGGTTGATGTTAAAATTTGAGCTAGAAGAGAGCCATCTTATTACTTTAGAACCACGGTGAAGTGACGATAGAATGGAAATTTCCATCAACACTACCTTTTAAAATTTCATTCTAACATAATGAATCAGATTCTATTATTTTGTTTGCAAGGAACAATATCAGAGACTTATCTTTTTTTCTTACCTCTCCTTTGACATTTATTCTAAAAATCAGACCCACAAAATTGTTTTACACGTGTGCAATCAGTGACGTATTTTTCATATCCGTTCCAAACGGACAGATAAAACTAAAGAACTTCCTTAGTCTCTATTTCCACTTATGTTCTAACGACCATATTATCAATTTTTGTGTATAATGCAGAGAGAAATTTTAATAAATAGAGAATTATATCATAGAAAAAGAGAATTCATATTTATTATCATAAATTACAAACAATATTGGTTGGTATGATGAGACAAATAAATAATCCCATTACAAATAGAACACATAGAAACTCATTTTATTTACCTTATAGTTTTGTATAACATTTTTGTGTTAAAATCTTACTCTAAATTTACATCCATAAAGAAAACTAAGAATTTGTACGTTAGTTCAGAGAAAGAGACTTATTTATAAAAAACTGTACGACGACTTTTTTACTATTTCAAAACCAGTTCAATAGGAACACCAGTAAAATTGAAAGAAAACTAGTAAATCTGTGCAAAGCTTAAGATTCAAATCATTGTTACAATTCATTTGAAAATTCTTAATCCATTGACGACGACTAGCAAGAAAAGTAGCCAATGAGCTTTCTGCTTAAGTTTATCGTAATAATTAAAATATAAGACAAACGAAGACTATAGTCCTGAATAATTTGTGAAGGACAAACTAAGTTACATGAAAAACAAATTTAAAAAACATAAAGCTAAACCTTTTTATTTGAAAATGAAGGTGTTCACAAAGATGATGTGAATGGGTAAAATTTTTTTCTTAAATTAAGGATTGAACTTTGGAATATTATAATTTTACATGTATTTCTATGAATACAAATTTTCCTATTTCTATAGTTTGGCTTTATGTTTTACAACATTAAAGTAATTATTAGATAAAAACGACATAGGTGGAAAAATATTAACTGGTTTATTTAAACTCAATTTACATACTCAAATGAAGTATTCAATCTATAACAATACAAGAAGGATAATTCTTGTACACTCCATGCCAACCTAACTTGGGTAAAAACAAAGAGAAAAAAGGCAGGTGGAAAAGCCTGGTTGGTCGGTTAGTTGGAAACTCTTGCAAGGTAATATTTACAAACAAAATGCTCTGAATACAATTTAACCGAAATTCACGTTTCATTCTGATAAAATTGCCAAATTTTCTCAATTAATATTCAAATATGTTAGACCCTAAACGAAATTAATGTTTTAGACATGTTTTCTGGATGGATTCACAAATAATTTATGGAACTCTTTACATCTGCGGAAGCATCTTCACCATAGCATAATTCTATTTACCCAACTTAGGTTGGCAAGGAGTGTAGGTAATAACAGTTGCAAGAAAATAAAGAAACATATTTTAGTTCAAATAAATGCAATATCTAGAAATAAAAATTAAATATCTTGCTATTATATTTAAAATGTATTCTAAATTTTCATGTTTAGTTTTTTTGTGCAACTTATAATAAGCAATAACAAATGCTAATTCCATGCAAAATTACCCTTTCTGTTGTGTAAGTCAAGTGTGTAAAAAGTGGTTATCACTACAACTTTTTAAACTTAAAATGAAGAAAAATTAGCAGAACAGCTGCTGATCTACACTTATTGCAACTAAATAACGTAACATGCTTGAATCCGATTCATTTTTCAAATTTAAAAAGCCTTTTCAAATTGTGACTTACTCTACAGTTACATGGAACTAATTTAAAATAACACACGAGTAAACGTATTTTCTAAAAAAAGTTGGTTGTATCATATTTAAACCTAGCTTGATAATAAAGTAAAAATATATAATTTATCTATTTCCAAAATGGATACACAAGTTTTGCATGTTGATTTATATGCCTACAATGTGTTAAGTTTTTTTTGTCTTTTGCACTAGAATACAGCAAAATCAATATAGGAGTTTGAACAAATGCAGTTGACAAAGAGATTCACAATACAAAAATAAACATTAACTTAGAGAGAGGTAGAGGATTTTACAAATAAAACTACTACAATGTATTTACCTATGGCACTATTATATATCTAGTTTTAGAAATAAAACTAGATTAAATATACTAACTAGTACATGACTGTTAACTAACTTTGAATTGGGTAATTTTTTTGTACTTGTTTTCAGTTCATAATCTAACTGCATATCTATGAAAAGACTATTAATTACAAATTAAACTAGATTTTAATTTTTTTATTTTGCTTGTTTAAAAAATATATATTTATTTTATTAACCCTTTCAGTCCCAGTGATGCCACTTGGCCTCATCATATTTCTGATCATAATTTTAAAAATAATAGGGCTGACATTTATTGGGATTAATAAAAAATATTTTATAATAGAAAAAAAATTGAAGAATTGAATTATGTGCTTTTTAATATCATTAATAGCTAACGACAATCATAAAAAAATTTCTAAAATGATGATGCAAAATTGTCGTTGGGACGGAAAGAGTTAAAGGGGAATAACTGCGGGACTCCAAACTTAAGTACCTCTGTGTTAATCCAATGGAAAAACATGATTTTCTATGAAAACAATTCATTTTTTCAATTGGATTAACACAAAGAGTCACTTTGGAGATCCGCTCCTTAAGAATTATAATGCAAGAATTTAGACAAAACTTAACAGTCTTTGGTTGTCATTTCTATAAAGTAGAAATAATGTACTCATAAAATATTTTGCAACAGTCCAAGAACAACGTCCATAGTCTGGTCATCAGTCAGAACAATGTCGTACAGTTTCAGGTATTCCGGGAGATTTTGCTCGATCTGAAACGAATTAAATAACATATAAACCAGTGGTTCCCAATCTTTTCTGGACCATCACCCTGTTTTTTAGGTTAATTAACATCCATCACCCCCTTTTAATTTTAATGTTTAGTCTAATCTTAATTTGAGTTAAGTTGTAACTACAAAACAGTTTTATAACACAGACTAGCATTTATAAAAACAACCAAAGAAGCTTTATTAAGTCACTTTTAAATAAAAAACATAAAACATATATTTTTAAAGATCAAAAGTGAAATAATTAACTAAGATATTTTGGCTGGTTTCTACAAAATTTAAGAGAGTTGAACGAAAAAATTGGCTGGTTTGGTTATGATTGGAGAATGGTTTTACTGTACTAAGGTACAACATTATTTTAATTTACTCCCTTTGAATACTCATCGCCCCTCAAGTATTTTTGGCCCCATTGATAACACAAATCGCCCACTTGGGGACAATTTGTTTTCAAATTTCACATAAAAAATAAGTTGTGGTATTTTCTCTATCCTTGATATTGGTTAATTGATTAGAAGAAGTCTGTAGTTTGGCACTACAGACCTTTGGTTTGAATCCCACTGGAAGACATATATACAGGGGGGTGCAAATAAAAGCGGTTCCGGTCTAGAGATAGGAATACGTTGAAATGCTTGGCGTGAAAAACTCTTGAAGCCACCTGAAATCTGTTTTTGCATTGGTTGGATCGGATTAGCTTCACGTTAGAGCTACTCATAGACTTGTGGCGAGTTCAGATCTTAGTTAGTATTGTATGAAGAAGTCCCATAATGCAAGTATTGGGTCTTGCAATCAATTTAGAATGTTCAAAAACAACGAAAACAAAAAGGTACGATTCTCTATCATAAATAAAAACCAAAATAATCGCTAGGGGGTGCTTTTTTCATCAGCACAGCTCTACAAACCTTGTTTATATTTCATTTCAACTAGCCCCTTAAACCATTGCATAATTGCCGGCAAATAATTCACCAAGCGTTTGTTTGGGCTTAATATTGAATCAATCAATAGCTTCAGTTGGCAAACCTGTTTTTGTATTGGTTCTTGACTTGGCAACATTTCTGTCGTATTCTTAATGTTGGGGACACTTATTTGCACCACCCTGTATATGTGTACAATTGGGTGACAAGTCCAGGTATAATTCAAGTAGTAAAAAGCAAAAAAAAAAACCATAAGTGTTTACAATAAAACTATAAAAGTACTAAATCTCTAGATTAAACTGAAAGAAACTTGAGTTGTGAAAACTTCAATTTTTACATAATTTTGTTTTAGAGATAACATTGAAAAGATAAAATATCCTACATTGTCCAAAACTCAACTTATCATGTAAATAGAATAAGTAACCAATAGAATTTTTTTTATTAAACTTTTCCTAACATCTTCCCATATAAGAAATCATTCCCCATATGTTGCCACCCATAAAAATCAAATAATAAAAATGGATAACCGACTCACTTTATAATTAAGGAATCCTATTTTCAGCACAGCATTTACTTCCTTTACGCCTTCCGCCATGTCCAAATCCCCTAAAGAATCTCCTAGCAGTATGACGTTGTTCCGAGCTCGCAAATGTTCGAAGTAGTCGTTATTCTCAACTGAACTTTGGTTCTTGTTGAAGGTATGGATTAGGTCTCCTTTGAAGCCAGTTGTTTCATTCTATAGAACAAAGTTTTTTTAATTTATGGTTGACAGTGGGAATATAGGTATTGTATTGAAAAGTACAAGTTTTTACAAAAAAGGTGGGAAATATACAAGACAGAAGAGTTGAATTAAGGTCGCACTAGAGCTGAATAAGGGTATACTTGACGTCGGAATTTAGAACCACAGACAAGTTACCAGCTGACACCTGAATAGGCATCTATCATAACTTTTAGAGCAACATCGAACTTACGTCTTAACTTTGGAGCATATTTAATGTGCACTGTATCAGCACAGAGTATTATTCGTTTGACTTAAGTGCCGACAGACTATATAGGTTGGCAGTTATTTTTGCCATCGTTATTTACATGGCACTTTTTTCCTGCATGGCAAGAGTCTTACCGACTGGGCTTTCCAACCTTCTTGAGCATAGGAGCTAATATCTGTTAACTGAAAGGTCTTAGTAGGGCGAGTTATTTCCTGCAATTTTGCCAGGATAGCTGGACAAAAGAAAAGATGCTTTGGATCCTGTTTCCAGTCGGGGCAGTTTCTGCAGCTGGAGTATTTCCTAGTTTAATCTTTTTGGATATCCATCCCTTTGAAGTGTCCTGTCCTTAATCTAGTTAGCGTGGACGCAGTTACCTATCGGTGTTTAATTCGTAGATTTGGTGCTTAATTTTAATATTAATGAATTACTTTCCATCACAAGTAATTGGTGGTACTACAAATCAACCAAAAAATCCAATAACCTGTTCACAGAAACAATTATTCAATAGTAAGATCAATGAGCAGAGTTGTGAAAAATAATTAAAATGTCATGTTTGGAGACAGGGCATTTTATTTTTAGTTGAGAGTTGAAAATGTTTTTTATTCCTGATAAAAGAGAAATTGGGATTGCTGATCATATAGTACTATATTTCAACAAGGTAGACAGTTCTTCAGGACAGTTTTTCAACAAGACATAATATATTATCTATGTTTGAAAAGTGTCTTACCTTTTCGTCAAAATTCAAGAAGTTTGCAATTATTTTCACATTGGGGTAGAGAAGATTATTTTGCTTAAGTATCTCCTTGAGTAGGTCTCCCACACCGGCCGAAAACACCAACATTGGTACATTGTGTTTGTAAAGAGTCTCAAACAGCACATTGCAGTCGTCCCTACAAGAACAAGAAGATTGACTGATTAGTGAAGCAAGCGTAGAGATCCTAATACATAAGAAATTTGATTATCCGATCTAATTCAATTGGGACTGGAGGTATAGGGCGGATAATCAAAAATTCCGGAAAATAGACACTCAATTAAGAGGGATTGTCAGTCCCATGAAGCTAAATGCATTAGTTTTTAAATCACAACTTCGACAGAAGTATTGCTTTGCCATGTCAGCCTTTTTTCCCTCTATTATGGGAATCAACATGACATCGAAATTAAACAAATTTGAAACAAAAATGTTATCCAGTTATTTAATTATATTTTTCTGAAGTTTTAAAATTTGAAAAATATACAGCAGATGGCGACACTAGTAGTTTAAAACTTTATCAATTAATAATTAAATAACCAGATGTTATTTTCTTGTCAATTTTGTTTTAAATTGATGCTATGATGATTTCCCCATACCTAGGGAAAATGGGATAACTTGGCAAGGCAATTTTTTTGCAAACAGCGTGATTACAAAACTAATACATTAGCTACATAAGACTGACAATCCCTCTTAAATAGTAAAACTTACTCCATTAAACAGTGAACTAGTAGTGCTATAGAGCAGCATTGAAAGCCTTCGTGAAAAAAAGAAAGCTAATAAAAAACATGGCAGCTTAACTTTTGACTATTTAAGGATTTATTTTTAAGCCAAAAGATTTTAGCATTCAAGTTTTAATATTTAGTGAACTGTCAGTAAACAAAAAGTTATAATAAACTTTAAATAGTATCATTAAATAAAAATATTTATAAAAAAAGTCATAAAATTAAATTTAGGAATAAAAAAAAAACGTGAATTAGTTTAGATTGATTTAAAAACATAGTTGCACATATTTAAATAATGTGTTATTAATTAAGATAATTAATGATTTGAAATATATAATGGGGTTGTTTCAGATGATGCAACTCTAATGTTTTCATTTTTGAATGTCTAGCAATTTCATTCTTAAAATGAGAGTTTAATTATCTTTTGTGTTCTTTATGTGCAACTTGCTTTTATTCTTGTTATTTATTAAACTTTATCGGTCTCTACTGAGAGAAAAGTTAAGTTTTTACCCAACATTTTTTTAGTAAGATAAGTAAAAATTGTATTGTTCAAAACAAATGTAATTCCAGAAGGAAAAAGAATGAAAACGATACCGCTGGAAACGTTGCCACTCGGAATATGAAACAAGCCAATTGTTTTAAAGTATATTAAAAGTAGACAAACCTTAAACAGGCAGTTGAAGCAGCTACGATCTCGGGAACATTATCTTTAGAAATACCAGATCCAGAAATTAATCCTGTACTCTTGTGATACCTAAGAAAAAAATAATAGGGTTAAAAAAAAATATTGATTACAATTAATAATTTTTTTCGTTAAAACCAAGTTTTGCAGTTTTTCCCTACCAAAGCTTGAATTACATTAAAATGTGCAATTTAGTTGTTAAAATGATCTAATATTGGTTGCACTTAAATCTTATACTGAAACTAATACAATTTAAAAACAGTTGTAAATAATAAATGAATCATAAGTGCATTAAAAATAAGTCAATTAAGAAATATATATGTAGTAATTAATATTAAAGTAAAAAATATGCCTTTCCTGATTTAAAGTAATCTTCAAACAATTCCAGAAAAAAAACTTAAAAATTTTTTTTTAATTATTTCATAACCCATAATTATAGCAATATCATGCATAATGCAGTATATGCCCTAAAGAAAAGATACTATTTTACAATAATATTACACTGATTTCTTTTTTCTTATTTGGGTTCACATTTTAAACAAAAATATAGTTTTGCAGCTTGCTTTAGCTCCAGTTTGCTGCACAAACTTAATTCCAAAAGTTGAAAATACCCTTTTGACATCTGTCGTAGTAGCCTTTGCAACACACAATTAAAATATAATAAAAAAACATTTGGTTAAAAATAGAGATTGTAAAGATACTTTTAAAAAGTAACTAATTACAGATACTTTTAGAAATTCTTAAGTTTTGTTAAAAGTTACATGCTAAATAATTAAATGTAAGCCAAACTATGCCGAAAATATCCGTGAAGATTGGCTAGGTAAGTAATGGAAAAGTAACAACATTTTTTGCTACCTCTAAAAGTAACAAAGTTAAATTTGCATGTAGGACTTAAAAAAAACTAATGGTGCTACTTGACTGAAAAAAAAAAAATGAGTACATGTAACGCATTAATAAACCCATCTGGTTAATACCAGATGGCTTATACCCTCCAGTTTAAACCGAAAAACATGTTTAACCATTTATTTTAAAACAAATTGTTTAAACTGTGCCAACCCAGTTGAAAATTGCTCACCATTCTATCATGTGTTGAACTTTTTCACTTTTTGGAAGGCTTGGGTCGGTTTCAATGGGGTGGTAGTGTTCGAACAGATGGTGGGTCTGGAACAATAAAGACAGTTTAACTACACATTTTAAGTTGAAACAGACCATTTAATTAATTTTCTTCAAATAAAACAAATTTAAAAAAAATACCTGGACTTTGTAGTCTTCGCTTACGAAAGATGAAGATTTCAAAATACCTAAAAAAAGTTAAATATATTTCAAACATTATAAGCAAATTATAGGATCACTAAATTATTTAATAATATTTACTATTACAACAAAATAATAGTAAATTTAGATCAAATTTTTTCTTTCTCAGGTCAAGTTCTGAAAATTCTTGTACTCACATAACATAAAGGAATTATAAACTTTTTTTGTTCTGAAAATATTGTATAAATAGTGAATGTCAATATAGTAGTAGGTTTACAGCATATATATCATAGTTAAAGTATTAGATTGGCGGATTACATGACCTCCAATGCAGCTAATATTTTTATGCTTTTTTTAATTTAAGAATTCAATAATATTTTTTTTGAAGCACATTTCTCCTTAATGTGGTGGCAACACTGGCCCCATGCCCCTCTAATTTTGGTCTCCATGCGCGTCCCGTTGTTAGCATTAGAGGTCACGTGATCTGCCAATCTAATACTTTAATTATGATATCTATGGAATAAAGTTATAGAAATAGGTGTTGAAGCTGGAGGTTTATGTTGCAGTTTGCATGAACGACAGAAAATTAAGCTGGGCTTAACTTACTATCAATTTTGTAACAATGTCTATGGTGACCAGACATAGTGCATTTTGCAAATAAAAAAGTTAAAATAAGATTCTAGAAGACTTTAAAGTTGAAAAGTTGACTGTAACTAACTGATCACTGAAACAAATCTGGTCACACTAGCAGTCTATTTACTATGCGAGCTTCAAAAAGACTTTTCCCCCCCATTCCTTCGTTTGGTTTTCTAAAAAAACGGGGGAGCATCGCTTTTCTAAACCTAATGCGTTTGAGGCTCTGTTGTGAGGTTAACAATCAGAACAGTTCAAACCCAAGTAGAGTGGGGGGAAAACACTCTCGCGCTGTTTCGAAAGAGAAAAAAAAACAATGCGAGGATGGGGGAGGAAAATGCTCTCGAGGCTTGCATTCTAGATAGACAAGGTATAGTACATATCTGAATTACAAAACTATCTTTAAACCCCACTTACCATAGGTTGAATCGCAAGGCTCCCCATTCTTATGAGCTCTTGACAAAGTAAGGTCAAAGTCAGCAATAACCTTTAAAAATAAAAAAAAAATGAAAAACACTTACAGATCATGCAAAATTCAAATCAAGATTGACCCTTTCAGTCCCAGTGATGCCTTTTGGCATGATCCTTTTTTTTTTGATGATCATAATTTTAAAAAAATAGAGTTGACATTTATTGGGATTAATAAAATTATGTTCCAGTAGAAAAAAGCTCAAAGAATCAAATGAAGTGCTTTTTGATATCACGGAATAGCTCTATAGACGATCAGAAAATAAAAAAAATTCTGAAATGATAATGCCAAATTGTCATTGGGACTGAAAGGGTTAAATAAAAACTGACTACAATAAAATAATAAGTCTCAGAATAAATTGGACCCAATTACAGAAAATTGTAAAAATTTAATAGGGTCTTTGAAAAAACAACAACAATCCATCCAAAGTTTTTCTTTTCATGTTCTCATTTTTAATATTGAAACCACCCTAAAGGCCAAATAATACCTTCTAAACACAAAACAAAGTGGAGATTATTATTTAAAAAAAAAAGGCAAATAGTATTTAAGGAGTATACAGTGGCTCTACATAATTGGCATCTTTATCGCTTAACCATTTCAGTCCCAATTACAATTTGACATCATTTTAGATTTTTTTTCCCCCGAGTTATTTGTTTTTGACATTCTGAATTTTTTTCTGCCATTTATGATATCAAAAAGCACATCATTTGATTCTTCAAACTTTTTCGATTCGAAAATGTTTCTTATTAATCCCAATAGATGTCACAACTATTCTTTTTTTAAAATTATTATCAGAAACATGATGATGCCAAATGGCATCACTGGGACTGAAAGGGTTCTTAAAACCACAAAATGGAAAAAACAAAGTTATTATTTCTTATCTGAGACATAGACTAAAATATAAAAAGCATAATATTATTATTACTTGCAGCCTTGATGCTCCTCCCTTGATGAGCTGAGAGACGATTTCTTCGACCTTATCCCGATTTTTGATGTGAACGGTGCTTTTATTCAATACTTCCATCTAAAAGATTAGTTAACAGTAAAGAATACATATTAACTATTTAGAAACATTTTTGTATGTACATTATATACTAAACATGTATATTAAATAAAAAAACATATTATATACTTTCATAATATAATAACACTTATAGTCAACTATTTAATAGATCTTAGAATTAATCTACAGATACTTTTTATTTCGTAGAAAAACTTGTTACAGAGTCACGCACGATTTCCTGTGATGCCATTCTAAAAACGCAAAGCTAAAGCAGAGTTCATTCTAGAATTAAAAAAGGGCAGGGTGCTTTAAATATAAAAAGGGCACTTGCAAAAAGTTTAGGGCATCTAATATGCGATAAAATAGTTTTTTGGGATTTTTAGAAAATAGAAAATACACTCCCATACCAAATTAAATATTTATTAGTTTTCTACTCCATCATTTTATGAAACATCTTTTCTAGTAAGTGAAGGAACATAATGAGGCACTTATGCCTAACAACGAGCCAGAACTGCAAACAGATCTCCTCGAGCGAAGTGGTGAAAATCATTAATGCTACTAATCAAACAAACATGGATTTTATTTGCATTCAGCTCTAGCATTTAAAATTAAAAGCATGGTTCATACACTTTTTCCAAGTTTAGCAGAACTCCAATTATTCAAAGAGGTGCTGACTATAAGAATACCAGAAAAATTAAACTTGGCCTACCTGTTACTGTTCCTCTTTATTCAATGTCATGCCTAGTAATTTTTTTTGTACCCACCAAAAATATTACTAAGCATGACATCCAACAGAGACAAACAAAAAAAAAAAAAAATAGGCAGAGTTCGTTATAGATCCCATAAAAAATTTAGTACACTTTTTTCAATATTCTAATATAAGTTGAAAGAAAAAAAACTATTATAAAAGGATACAACTCAAACTGAAACAAAAGCTATAACCCAAACATCATAATTTGGATTTGGTTAAACCGAATTTAAAACTTCATTATCTCACAGCCCAACAATACATTGAGTAATTGATTACAATATATCTTTTCTCCAATTAACTCCAATTATCCAAATTTCCAATTATATGAACGCGGTTAGGTTCCAATTCCAATTGCTTAGATAATTGGAGTTCTACTGCATACTATTCAAGAATTTTTTCCAAAAAAAATTCAAGAACTAGTAATTACAAACAAAAATTTATTTATATATAGTGTGTATAAGCCAACACTCCATAAAAAAAACACCTAAAACCAATCTGAAACCCCAGAATAGGACAAAATAAAAAAAAAGAGCCAACGTTTCAAAAGTAAAAAAAAAACAAAAAACATTTCAGCTGCTCTTGTGATCACAAGGTCACGACTCAAAACGATAGATTAGAAGAAAAGATTCTGGTTGGTCCAATTAGTCCTGTACCAGAGCTACAAAAGTATTGCGACACTCTTCCCGATCACGCAAACGCATCAAAGCCAGCGAACAGTCAATCATTGAGTATAGGCAATGTGACGTCATCAGTAGATTTCTAAAAAATTACTAGGCCGCAAAATAATCAAATCAGGAAGCATGAACTGCATATTTTTGGTCCAGATGAAGATGATCCTCTTTCAATGGGGGATTGCACCCGTTGGTCGATATTTGAAGACATCTTATTGTAATACAATCCTAATTCATCCTTTAAATTTTAATTAAAATTTTTACTTTTATTATTAAAATCTATTATTTAAACTTGTTATTTATCAAAATTTAAGTTTAGTTTTCATCGATATAGACCGAGAATGAAGGAAAGAATTTTTTTAGGTTGGGGGGTGTTGTGGAAACCCCTTGTCACGGCATTATTTTTGCTCAAAATTCTCGATCGTCTATCTAATTCTAAAATCGATTATCTTAGGTATTTTTTTAATAATTAAATTTAGAAAAACGGGTTTAAAAGTATAATATAACATAACCTGGGTTAAATAAACTTTTGAAAAAGAAAGTTGGATAAGAGTAATTTTTGAAAAACTCGGGAAAACGCGGACATTTTTAAAAGAAAATCGGCAACGAGGGCGGGATTTATTTTGTAAAAAAGGGCAACGAGGGTGGGATTTATTTTGTAAAAAAGGGCATTTAGGGCGGGATTTATATTAAAAAAAGGCGGGCAGGGCGCCGCGCCCCGTGAAAAACGCCTTGAATGATCTCTGGCTAAAGAATGGTTGATTACTCTACTCTTTGGCTCAATGAAGAAAGCTTGAGTGACATGAAACAACAAAAGTTTTAAAAATACAAATTAATAAATCTAACAGCTAAGAAAATAATGGACAGTATGTAGGATGTCAAGCAATGAAAAGAAAATGCCAAAAATAGGTTAAACATTCCACTTAATATTTTATCTTTAATTTGATAGGTATAACAACCCATGTGGAGTTTTCAAGTCCGCTAAAAGATGTTAATGAACCATCATAACTTAACTCTACAACACACAATAGCAAATATGTTTTACACTTGGTTTATTTTATAGGGTATAAGTGAAACTCGCCATAGGGATTACACAAGGTAGATAAAGTACACAATTGAAAAGCTCAGGGGAAGAACGTGCTAAGAGATATTTTTGGAGAAAAAAACCCCGTTTTTAACGAATTTATGTGCAAACGAAAAACTGAAGCTCATCTTCTCGCTTTCAAATATTTGTTACTTAGCCAGCTTCTTCCACTAAGCTCTTCAATTGTTAAATAAAAAGTCAGTTACGAGCATTTTTCGGCAAAACTTTTTAGTTTAGGTACAAAGGCCGCCAAAGCGTTACATTGATATTTTAGTTTCTGTTTCTAAAAAAAGGATTTTATCAACTTATCGTCCGCATTTACTGAAATATATACATAAAGTATGATTCTTTTCACTTTACCGTATCAATAATTCTTGTGATTTTCTTATTCTTCGGCTTCTTGAATAAACGAATAGTTATGTAAGATACAATAACAACAGTACCGATTCCGATTGAAAATTCTATAATACGATTTTGGAAAGTTCCCGAAGAGTAGAACATTATGCGGCACCCATAAGGTTTAATCAATTCAATCTTCGTCTGCGTGAAATTCTTATAAAATTATAAATCTGTCAATAAAATGATAAGATATTTGGTAGCATAACCTTTCACGTGTTAGAAACTAGAAAATATAAACAAAGAATATGGATTCAATTTAAATCACTTCATTTCTTTAGAGTATGTTTTGGTTTGGTTATAAATTCATACTATCATTCACACTTAGAGTTATAAATAAGGGCGTGAAGTCTAAGCAACTTCAGAGCAGAGAACTACTAGCAGGACCTGCCATTCTAGAATGCAACACTCTGAGCCGCATTACTTCTTTGGCTGGGGTGACCAGAGGACAAGTGCAGTTGGGAACCAGCTAGGTGTTGAAGTCGTTACTAGACCGCGGTTATAAAATACGAGGCGTAACTGACTGTGTTAAAGCTCCTTAAAGGCTTGAAATGGTCAGACGGAAACGTTTTAGCCTAACCTAATGTGATTTATGAAAATTTAATAACGGAACTATAATTACATATTGTGTGTTATTTCAAGTCAAAATCCCCATTAGGTGGTTAAAAAAACACTATCTCACACAAATGGTAATGAGATGGCAATAATTAGGTAAGATTGATGGCAGATTTTGTAATAAAATGAAGATAGACACAAAAATAGCCCTTAATAATAGCTCTGTAGAGTGATAACTTCCGTACGACCAACCTATATAAAAATCATTGAAAAAAACACACACTTTTCTCATACCTGGCGACTTTGGATGAGCGTGTATAAATATTAGGCAATACAAATTACATTGGCACAAGTTTAAGTAAAAATCTTAACCCATTAAGACCCTTTCAGGTGGCGCTAATTTAAGGTTATGAGACTAAAATGTTAAGAGTTTTACCGGAAAAGTTGCCTTAAACTGCATCAATGCCCTTGGGTCAGTTGAAATGTACACTGTTGAATACAACGGAACAATTTTTTAATTGAAAAGTTGATTCATTAAAAATTGCGAAATTTTTTTAAAAGTGTCCCTAAAAAAGGACGCCAGGCATTAATGGGTTAATACTGAGGGAAAATAAAACACATTTTGCCCATTTGGGAGAGATTTTGTTTAGCTTAGGAATTAATGTTTCCCTTATATTTAGATAGCATAAGTCATGATACTATTTATTTTATTTTAGCCTAATTGTTCCAAGACAGATTTCAAATGAAACTTGAAAAAAAAAAAAGCTTGCATGATGATGCTAATGACTTTTATTTTCATGAATATTTCAATAATTTTCAGAAATATTTAAATAACTCTAGAACACAGGCTGTTTTATATTTCGACAGATCTTTTTAACCCTAGAAAATAAAATGGTCACACATGCACATGACACACAAAATTAAAATTGTATGTCTGCATAATCATGCAATATAAAAAAATCCAATAATATTTAATTTTTAACTCAATTCATAAATAAGGTGCTATTATATTGCTTTAGAGTTAGCAGCTGTTTAAAGGATAAAATTATTAAAAATATACCAAAAACATTGTCTGGATGTTGGACACGGCTGAAACACTCCGTTTGGAGATTAAAACAGTTTTGGCAATACATTAAAAAAAAGCTCAGAAAATTTTGCAAATCATGATGAATAATTTCTCATTATTCATTTCAATCTCTTTCATTTATCTCTCACTTTAATAACTGCTATAACTGCTTATATATTACGTGATTTAACTAAAATTATGTTTTTGTAATAATACATAATTATTAACCAGCAAAATAAATACAAGGAAAAAGTTTTAAAGTAAAAAAAACCTTTGAAACCCGTAAGGTTTTTCAAAGGGTTTTTTTAAATACAATTTTTGGTTTTTTGAAAAGAGCACATTCCCACAAAAAAAAAAATCGCCGAATTGCAGCACGTTGGCGATGGTGGTAATAAACCATTAATTAGCTCGTTTTAGATGACGTAGTTCTTTCAATTTTTAATTGTTGGTCTTCTGCAATTCTTTGGTTACTTCAGACTGCCCGACTGTATTTATCATGATAATTTGTTTTAATTATTCAAATACATCAAACAATAAATCGTCAAAGTTGAGCGGATCATTATTATTATTATTTTGATATAATATTAACGGCAATTTACTAGCCGAAACAAATTATACCTTCATTATTACTAATCAATAATGTAATTATAAGTTATTTCTTTTAAAGGAAAATAGTAAACTAAATGTTTCAGCCGATCTGAAACATGCCCATTGTTATAAAGTCATTCAGCACAATTGGCTTGTTTCAACGCTTGGTCAAAGAAAACAAAACAACCAATGAAATCTCAGTTATGAGAGCGTGAAGTTATAAATAAAACACCAATGAGCTTGTTTAAACACTTTGTCAAAGAAAACAAAACAACCTGTGAAATTGCAGAATTTAGAGCGTGACATCATAAGAAATATTCTATGATAGCGAAAAGAAAATTGTGGCGTTATCTTTAATACATTAAAAATTTAAACTTACCTTTTATAAGAGAAGAATTAATTTGTAAGTTTTAGAAGAGAAGAATTAATTTGTAAAACCTTTCTGCCATCTGCCTCTCCGAGATAATATCGCACTTGTGTAAACTTATTTTTAAAGATAATCTATTCCAATACACCTGAGTCTTTCAATACCTATATTTTTTTACTTAGAAACTTATGTAAGACACATTGACAGATGTTTGATGTTATCGACATCTGTATTAGTCTGCTACACATCAAATAAAAACGAAAGATGATACAATGTTCTATTCTGCAGCAGCTACAATTTTTGTACATATTATAGCGTAGAGTATATTTAGTGGCTGTACATTTCATAAACGGCAAATAAAAATATTGGAAACATCTTGAAGTTAAGGGGGAATGGGCGCGCTGGACCGGGGGTCTCTAAAATCAAGTGCCTCAATGTTAATTAACGTTGAGGCACTAGAGTTTGGAGACCCCCGGTCCAATGAAAAAAACTATTTTCTCTGCCACATTTTTCCGGCTGTATTGAATATTTTTACAAACGTTTTTTTTTAAATAATAAATGTAGATAACTTACAGGTCTCTATAATCCCACTTTTTGAAATTGCTTCGAATATTTTGTGTAAAATTATTTATTGAAATTTTTAAAAAAAAATTCGAACCAATTTCGATCGATTTTAACTCAGTCTGAGTTAATTTTCACTCCTCCAGTGTCGAAAATGCACTTCTCCTTTTGGAGTGTGGATCCTCTGTGTATTAAACCTCCGACAGGATCACTCCAAACGAGTGATTTTAAGTCAGTCTGAGTTACTATTCACTCCTTTCCAGTGTCGAAAACGCCCTTCTCCTACTGGAGTTGATTTAACTCTTTTGTTTTAAGAGTGTACTAGATAAAGTTGCTTATAGTTTTGAACTTTTGGTTAGCTTCCATAAATAGTTTTAATTTCAATAAATTTTCCATTACTTAGAATAAAATTAAGGGGGTGTAACACTTGTTTGTTGCCATGGAGCCAAAAAGTTCTATGGCAACAAACCCTTTTGCGTACAGGAGATTTGCTCGAAAAACGTCTTCCGACATGTACTGGAAACTCGTGAGCCAAATTTGAAGGCTCTAGCTATTTTAGCTCGAGCTGTAAAGTGAAGTCAACACTTGACTTGGTTTGTGTGGTGTGAAATTCTTATGAAGATGGGCGTCCTGAGTCCCATTAAAACATGTAAATTTGTACTAATAAACTATTTGCACCAATAGGCGCGTTTACATGAGCCATCGAATCCATGGAATGCCAAAATCCCCATTAGGGGAAAAATAGGTCGAGCAGGATTTCTAACCCAAATGATAGTCTGTGGCCTAATCCATGGTAAGAATCAACAAACCCTCCTTCATTGGGGAGTTTGCAAAACCCCATAATGAACCCTGCAATTCCGGTTCTGTCTGGGAGAAAATCCCCAAGAGGGAAAAATTGGAGAGTTTGCTCTTCAATCCATGGATACAATTGCTCATGTAAACGCGCCTTACAATATCTACGTTGTTCACTTTATGAATCGTTCTTGTAAAGCAATATTTTTCAACATTTGGTTTGGTTTACATGAACGAATAAGTTTTTTTCACATTATTTATGTAGCAGTTTTTGAAATCTATAATAATAAAAGAAAGAGTCTGTCTGTGGGTCGCAAAAGGCCTACTAGCCGCCCCGGTGGCGCAATCGTTAGGACTCTAGCCTTTGGGGCTGCTGGGGTCGGGCTCGAATCCCGGTCAGGCATGGATGTTTGTGACCGTCAATAAATGTTGTTATTTGTTCTATGTGTTATTCCTTTCTTAGTGACTGTTAATACATTTTTTCCGTGGCTGTCCCACTTGACGAAAGCTTATAAGCGGTTCTCTTAACAAGCACACAGCTGGAATATATATGTACAGCTGTAGCTGTGTAAAGGCCTACTTTAACTGCCCTCAGAAATTCGAAATTTTTTAAGGCAATATAAGAACCCAACTGAGCCCCAACTGGCCCAATGAACCCTGCAACTCCGGTTCTGTCTGGGAGAAAATCCCCAAGAGGTAACTGGGAGAAAATCCCCAACCCCAACTGGAATATAAGAAATGATAATTTATGCTTTTAAACAGACGGGAACAATGACATAATCTTAATATTCTATAGCAGATTAAATAGCACATATATACTTGGATCGATCTGATCTTTTTTAGTCCGTGCAAAGAACGGGTATTTATTTGCTAGTATATTATTAAATTATTGGCCTGCAAGGGACACCCAAGCAAATCAGGTGCTATTCTGGCCAGCAGAGGTTAGTGTTTGTAGTAGCGACCTCTATCGAGCATGTTTCTTACTAAAAGTTATACATGAGCTATTGATTTTGATGTCGCCATCTATTGGCTTTTTTACCAACAAAAACTTACCCTAAATAAATTTTAAACGGATCCTTATCCCCTTATTTACCACATGCAGGGAGGTTTTTTTGTCTTCTAAATTCATGAATTTCTCTTAAAATTTTCTCTTCATTCCATGGATTCGAAGGCTCATGTAAACGGGCCTTTTGAGGTTAAACCAATGTCGCACTAGAGCTGACTGAGAATTACTGACGGCGGGACCTTCAACCCTTTTCCCAGGTCAAGTGACGAGGCCGAAGCCCTGATAAGCCTAGGATTTCGTAATTAAGCGGTATAATAATGATAATAACTTTAAAGTTGAGACGCTTTACCAACTTATTTCAGAATAAGCAAGTTTACATGAGCCATCGAATCCATGGATTGAATAGCAATCTTAGCATTGGGGATTTTCTCCCAGGCAGAACCAGAATTGCAGGGATCATTGGGGGGTTTCGCAAACCCTCCAACGAAGGTGGCTTAAAGTTTCATGCCATAGATTCGGCCACAGACTATCATTTGGGTTAGAAATCCTGCTCGACCTCTTTTTCTCCTCATGGGGATTTTGGCTTTCCATGGATTTGATGGCTCATGTAAACGCGCCTAATGAGTTCCATATTTGGAGGGGAATGCTGTTCGTAGTTCCAACACTTCGCTGTTAATAATGTGATATAATCGTCTCCGACTGCCTATTTCTAGCCTCATCACTTTGCTAGGCACGTTTACATGAGCCATCGAAACCATGGAATGCCAAAATCCCCATTAGGAAAAAAATAGGTTGAGCTGGATTTTCAATCCAAATGATAGTCTGTGACCGAATCCATGGCATGAAACATTAAACCATTGGAGGGTTTTCGTAACCCCCCAATGAACCCTGCAACTCCGGTTCTGTCTGGGAGAAAATCCCCAAGAGGTAACTGGGAGAAAATCCCCAACCCCAACTGGAGTGGATTTCACCCTTTTGTTTTAAGAGTGTATAAACTACTGTGGCAAAATTGCTGAGTTTGCTCTGCAATCCATGGATTCGATGGCTCATGCAAACGCGCCAGCTATTACATGTGCCTCGTTACTCTGCATGGTAGTGTAGTGTGATCGTTTCCGGTTGCCTATTTCTAGCCTCCATTAGGAGCTTTGACATAGCCAATAACGCCTCGTAATTTAGAACCCTGGTCAAGTGACGAGTACTCTGCATGGACTCCGATAGCTTCACGCAAGGCCCTGTTTAGACTCTGCGTAAAACTGGCAGCGGCTGAGAATCCAATCAGCGAACAAGAGCGATGTTATAAAAGAGAGAAGCTACTCTCTGGGAACCGCCTTAGTGGCAAAACTAAAGCATTGGCTTGTGTTTTTGTATTGCGAGATTTCTTAATTGAGTTTTCTTGAAAAGTGTGACAGTTTGTGTAATTTTCGGAGTTGTTTCAAATGTAGGAGACAGTGTTTTCTATGTTTCGAATGTGCTCTTAGAGATTTTCATCTCTTTTGGATTTGAGCGTAAGTGCTTTTTTTTAAATTTGTACTTGACATACTTTTGTAACTTGCTATATCTGTGTATTGCGTATTTGTGTATTTGCGTGTTTGTGTATTTGCGTGTTTGTGTATTTGCGTGTTTGTGTATTTGCGTGTTTGTGTATTTGCGTGTTTGTGTATTTGCGTGTTTGTGTATTTGCGTGTTTGTGTATTTGCGTGTTTGTGTATTTGCGTGTTTGTGTATTTGCGTGTTTGTGTATTGCGTATTTGTGTGTATCTGAGTATTGCGATACGAGAGTGTTTATTGTAATTATTAAATTGAAGAGTACATGGGAAGAACCGATTGATTTCTTTAGAGTCTTTTCGTAATTGTGTCTGCGTGGCGGACATTGGCGACCGGAAACCGCATTTACGTTGCTATTTTAATTTAAAAAAGACCCTTGCGATTATTATTGAGGTTTCGTTTAACTTTAACGTGTCCTATTCTAATAAGAAACTTGTTCATTCAATAACATTTATTTTTCGGATCTTTGGTGGTTTTATGTATCTAAATTTATAAAATGATCAGTGATAAATTGACTAATAATAGTGATCAGACCAGAAAAAGTTGCATCGATTTGACAAATGTAACTATAATTATTTGAAATTATACATGTTTTTAATTCATTGATTTGTTAGGGTAAATTAGCTTATACTATTTGTAGATTTACATATAAACTAAAGGAGATGGATCTCTTGATTTTTGAGTTTAGAAATGATGGATTTAACGTGCGCCAGAAAAGTATACGGGGTTGGGGAGCCCAGTCGGTTAGGCACTCGCCTACATGCGAAGGGTTCCAGGTTCGGGTCCCGGCATCGCCGAAATAACTGCCGACCTATAAACGGCCTGTGCAGCCGAAAATGTCCGACGAATAATACCCCGTGTAGGGGAGGACACATTAAATATCCTTCAAAGTCCTAACGATGCGTACGATGTCGCCCTTAACAGTTGCGTTGGGTGCCTAGATTCATGTGTCGGCTCGTCACCTGACTGTGTTCTAAAATACGACGCCCGTCGCCAATAACCCTCGTGTAGCTCTAGTGCGACGACAATTCAAACCTAACCTAACCAGAAAAGTACACATGAAGCTATTTTTTAAAGTTTTTATTTTTGTCCTGCGTGATCCGTTTACAAGATGGCTAAAATGAGGGCACTACCCAAGATGGCGGTAAAAATGTGCAACAAAGCAAAATAGTTGCTTCATTGTCTTAATACGGTGGAAAAAGGCACTAAAGTTTAATTTTACATATTTTTGACAATTTTTATTAATTTAACAAATTATTTTTTAAATTTTCTAAATTTTTTCGAAAAATTGTTTGTAGCCATAGAGTTTAGAAACAGAATAGAGCGGCCTTTGTATGTGCGCAGTAACGCACAAAAGAAGCAGGCTAGAGCAATGCATCTTGGGATGCCTCAGTATGCGCAGTAGCTTGAAAAACTTGACAGCCCTGCTTCAAACCATTTGAACTGATAGACCCCTCTACTCCTCGCGAGGTACGAGCGAGTGAAATAATGACACGTGTTTTAAAAAGCGTTACTTTTCACACGTGTTTCATGTTTTTTTCGCGTAAGTTTTACTTGAAATGTTGGCATCTTATAAAACGAGTGAAAAAAAGTAATTTTTTTCACTGCTGTTGGGTGAAAAGTAATTTTTTATCACTGTTTCAAAAAGTACAACTTTTAAGCACGCGCCTGATATTTAAATTGTAGTGTAAAAGTCAGATTTTTTCACGCAATTATAAAACGCATATTTTGATATAGGGTAACGAGGAAGGAGTGATTGGCACCCTCACGGTGATTGGCCCCCTCATTCATTATTGAAAATAAGATTTTAAAGCCCAAAGTAGGTGTGACAAATGTTTTTAAAATTCACGCCATTAAAGTTTGTCATGTTGGCAACAGTGCACCAACTAATCGGAAAATCAATATGGCCGCTAAAGAAATACTATATCGCAATGTCAACGGGTGGTCAATAACTGTACTTGTTACCCTAATGACAATTCTGACAATGTCTTTAAACCTATTCCAAGAAAACACAAATATTTAGGAAAGGGTCCAGTACAAAATAAAAGGGGTTTTGAGGTTTAAAACAGAGCTTCATAATGTGATTGATATAATGTGATGTCGTATAATGCGGTGTGGTACATCTTCTGACGTTTGCTGCCGTGGGGCAGGTATAACTGCAGTAACCGCAACACCGAGTCGCACCATTTTCGCTCCGAAATAATTGGTTTTTCCCAGTATATTTTCTTATCGGTAGGAGTCATTGAGTATTTGCAACAACGGTCTAAGTCATTATGGAAGTTAAAGCAGTTTACCTGCCCACGGCAGTTTGATTTAGCGCCCAAATGAAAGATAATATGAATTAATGGGATCAAGTTCACTGATTATCCCATTAATGCAAAAACAGTTTTATTACGGTAACCCCTCGCTATATCGCGCCTCCTTACATCGCACATTCGGATATATCGCTATTTGTATCATGTCTCCCAATTTTCCCACCAGGGGCTGGGGAGCCCAGTCGGTTAGGCACTCGCCTAGCATGCGAAAGGTTCCAGGTTCGGGTCCGGCATCGCCAAAATAACTGCCGACCTATAAACGGCCCGTGCAGCCCATAAATGTTCGACGAATAATACTAGGGGAGTGCATGTTAAATATGCTCAAAAGTCCTTACGCTGCGTACGATGTCGCCCGTAACGGGAGCCTATTGAGGTGTTGGCTCGTCATTTGATCGTGGTTCTAAAATATGACGCCAGTCACCAATAGCCCTCGTGTAGCTCTAGTAACGATAATTCAAACCTACCGACCCAATTTTCCACCGGTTTTTTTCGATACGCAAGTATATAAAAAGCGAAATATAAAAGCATAAATTTTCTTTGATAATCGACATGAGACTAAGCGAGTAGTCGAGATATAAGCTAGAAAATCAAAGCGGCTAACTTTAAATGGATATCTTACTAAAAAATGAGTGAGATATGCATATTACCTGTGTAATGTTAATAACAAGTACTTTCTAAGTTATATCTTTCAAATGCATACTGTGCTTTAGTTAAAAAAAAACTTTTACTTATAAATACATCAGAAATATAATATTTATATAGTCGCTCGTTATATCGCTCATTCGGTTACATAGCGGTTTTTTGCTTGTCTCCCGGGAAGCGCGAAGGGTTTGCTGTATAAACTACTGTGGCAAAATTGCCGAGTTTTCTCTTCAATCCAGGGATTCGATGACTCGTGTAAACGCGCCTACACTCTCAGAAATAACACTTTCGTTTTTGACGATTCATGAATCCTTAAGCCTCATTTCGTTAATATTGAGGATTGTTTCGTCAAACTATCAAGTGACTTTTGAGTAAACGCGAATCCTCACCTTTACGATAGTGATTTGACGGTTCTGTATCTTGATTTTGAGGAAACTGAATCTCATTGTTGTACTCGCATGCTCAAAAATGACGAAATATTTCTTTTGATTAGACTACATTCAAATCCTTATAAAAATGACGATTCAAATTTCCTCACTTTGAGGAAACGGAAACTCGGAGCATTTGCCATTAACGGAATCGTCAAAATTAAGGAAAATATCGTCGTTTTTGAGCATTCATTTTTTTTAGAGTGTACTGTGGCAAAATTGCTGAGTTTTCTCTTCAATCCATGGATTCGGCGGCTCGTGTAAACGCGCCCAGTACCAGCCTGGTGAACTAACGCGTGTTCTTTTTCGTTTGCAGAGAATGGCTCAACAGTTAAATGTGGTTCCCGTGCGAATCAACCAGGGGGGCGGGGTGTACGTCGGGCCCCGCCGAGTCGCGGCCTACCCGGGCTTGTTTACCAGCATCAGTTTCGAGGAGATGGCGGAGAGGGTGAACCAGCACCGGAAGATAAGTAAAAAGGAAGTCCCTCCTCATGACTGCCCCTACTATTGCCCGCAATGTAAACACTGCCAGAAGATGTAAGTGAACACCATTCTTGCATGCCCTATTTTTTGTCTATCTTGCATTTAAGGGGGTTCAGTACCCCAAAATCGGTGAAAAAATCAAAAAAGAAATTATTGGCTTAAAATACTATTGCAACCTTTATTAATAATGTTACAAAGTATCCAGATGATTGGAAAAATATTTTTGACATTAAAAGTTATTTTATTTAACCCTTTGCTTACTGAAACGGCTTCCAATAAAAACTTTAAACGCGTTTTTCTCGGAACTTGATTTTTTGAACTTCGATGTACCTTTTCTCAAAAACTATGATATGTTGTTTCGTAAACTTTTTTTTATATGATGTAATACATAGTATAGGTTAATCTGAGGTTATAAATTTTAATAAAACTAAAGTGAAAAAAAAATTATGGGGCAAAAAGGGAAAAATTTCATGATTTTTTGGGTACTTTAAAACTTATTTTATTAAAAAAATCTAAGTTATTTAAAAAAAGAACTTTTAACCTCAGATTAATATACAAGGCTGGTATAGCACACAGAAAATTTTAAGATCTGATTAGTAGTTATTGTGAAAAGGTACATTGCAATTGGTCAATTTAACATTACCGACATAAAACATACGGAACCCCCTTAACCCTTTCAGTCCCAAAGATTTACTGCACTACAGAAACATCTGACATTCCCAAAATAAGCTTGTTTTAGGTCAGAAATAAGAGTTCCGTAAGAAAAAAATGCATTTAAAATTTTTATATGGATTTTGAAATGCCAAAATTTTAACAGTGGAAAAAGACAAAATAAGAAATATTGCTTAAAAACACTTAGAGTTATATATTTTAAGGTATCTGATCGATTAGCTGAGGTATCGATCTGTTAGCTGAAACAAAGTCGTGTTTAAGTGAACTAAATTAATTTTTATTTTCAAAAATCTTTACTTCTTATTAATGGAATCATTCTTGGTTGAAAAATCTAAAATTTTGCTCTAAATTGGATTTTAATAGAATATTAGTGTTTTTTTTTCCTTCGTGAGGCCATTTGAATTTAAACTTGTAATTTATTTTTCAGAGTACACCTTCTCAACAATAATCTGGCAAACATGCCTCTGCCCCAGGGGCCCTATTACGATAATATTAAGAAGAAGGCGGAAAAAGAGGCGCGGCAGAGAGAGGAGAGGATTCTGAAAAAACTGGAGAAGGAGGAGGAACGGCGTCTCAGACAGCTGGAAGAGGAAGAACGGATCCGCAGAGAGGAAGAGGAGGAACGGATCCGCATAGAGCAAGAAGAGGAGGAACGGATCCGCAGGGAGCAGCAGGAGGAAGAGGAACGCCTCCACAGAGAGCAGCAGGAGGAGGAGGAACGGATCCGGAGAGAGCAAGAGGAGGAGGAAGAGCAGGCGGTGGAAGTTGAGAGGCGGGTGCTTCCGGCAGAGGTGGACTTGGATTTGCGTGCTGCACTGGGAGATCTTGTAGCAGACGTGGCGGTCGCACAAGAAGACCTCCAGGCGGAAAACGGCGGAGAGCACGTGGCCGAAAATCAGGCGGAAATAAATGCGGCGGCCCAAAATCAGGGGGAAATAAATGTGGAGGCAGCCCAAGACCTCCCGGAAGAACAGGCGGCAGAGAACAACTCAGGGAGAATCGTGCCTCATAATCGCAGTGAAAATCTGCACACCCCCCTCTCATCATTTATAATGAACGTTAACGTGCCCCATAACAGCCCGAGGATAACAATGGATTTCGAAACCGATTACTTGGCAACTCCGACGGTCATAAACAAGGTCCCGGAAATCGCCCCTCCTCCTCGTAAGGTAAGCTTGGTTTACTTAATCAATTCATCAAAAAATTCGGCCCAATTATCGGCTCGGTACTTTAAAACCAAGTTCGAGTCCTTTTAGATTTAAACTTTTATTACTTTGGAAATATGTTGTGGGTTTAAAAATACTTCTACCTCTGCGCGTAAACATGTTTCAGGTCATAATATAATTTGTTCGATAAAGCTAAGAAGGACACAAACAACTAAACTACCAAAATCGGATTCCTGTTTGGTTTTTGTTCTACTTGCAGTAGCGCGTGTTTAATTTACTTATTTTAATTAAGCAAGTTTGTAACAGAATTTGAAACTAATACCTATTTGTCATGATTAAATCCTTGTTTCGGTGTACGGCGACTTTTTTTGGAATTTTGGTGATAGAAAATACAAGTGAACAAAGTGTACTTTTCGTCAGTTTCGACTTCGAGTAAGCAGCGCAATTGCATGAACTGTGTGGAATATCAGTGAAATAGTGACAAAAGTCCTAGTTCGGATAGAAGCTGGGGAGCCCAGTCGGTTTGGCACTCGCCTAGCATGCGAAAGGTCCCGTGTTTGGGTCCGGGCATCGCCCAAAATAACGGCCGACCTATAAACGGCCCGTGCAGCCAAAATGTCCGACGAATAATACCCCGTGTTTGGGAGTGCACGTTAAATATCCTTCAATGTCCTAACGCTGCTTGCGATGTCGACCTTGACGGTTGCTTTGGGTGCCTATTTTGGGTGACGGCTCGTCACTTGACTGTGGTTCTAAAATACGACGCCCGTCGCCAATAGCCATCTTGTAGCTCTAGTGCGACGATAGTTCAAGCCGATCTGATTGGTTGCTCCTTTGACCCTGATATTCGAGCGCCCTGTTACGTCAAAATCGTAGGAAAAAAATAATTAAAATTACACTCTAATTGAAGCTAAACTAATAAAAACAATAAATTTATGTCTTGAAATAACAAATAAAATTGTTTATTGAATGTGAAACCTTTTTTTTTATGCGATTCTCGCACTCGAAAATGAGAACTATTCACCCTTTTTCTCGTAGAACATTTGTATACTGCAAACTGAATGTCGGTTTAGGTGAAGTTAAAACTTGAGATCCCTTGAACCTCGAATTCGATGCTTGCTAAGCAATAGTCATCATATTTTAACATGTTTACTAATATTTTTTAATGAAGTTAACAAATAATTATTTCAATTTTCAGCGGTGCCATAAGGACTGCAGGTGCTGCGATCCGCAGTGCCCTTGCTCGCAAAACCCGAGCCAAGTGCCTGTGTGGCAGGCCCAATGTATTTGCAGATGCCATGAAAGGTAAGAAATTGTTAACTATTTTATTGTTCCAAGCAGAGTGTAAAATAAGCAGTATCGCATCGCGAATCGCTACACCAAAATGAAAACTTGCCATAGCGATTTACCTTTGTATCGCATTAAGTTTCGATACAAAGCCTTATCGTTTTATAATAACGGCGATCCAAAAGTCGTGGATCACCGTAGTTTCGTAATTTTCGGATCCCCGGAGTTCCGCGACTTTCAGATAGCCATAGTTTCGCAACTTTCGGATCCCCAGAGTTCTGAGACTATTGGATCCCCAGAGTTCCTCGTGATTTTCGGATACTTAAATTTTTTCAAAAGTGCTATGCATTAATTAAAAATTGCTATACACAAATACTTTGGTGTAGCAAAACTACTATACACACAAAAAAGTATTTTACACGCTGGTGCCAAGGTATCGGTATGGAGACGTACATAAATTACGTCACGCAAAATTTTGACTTTTTCGACCCCTCCCTGCCCCTATGTCAAGCTGCGTCACGTTTGGTCACCCCCCCTAAAATTACGTCATGTTTGTCGCAACTCCTCCCCCCATGCACACCCTTTTTTCCGCAAAAAAGTTAATTTAATATTGTCCTTTGTTTAAGTGTTTCTAATGATGATCTTATAATAAAAAAGATTTCAGATTTTTTTCTTTAAAACATTCTTATGAAAAAAACCAAATTTTTATTGCAGAATTGGAAGTTTTGAATCATTACGTCATGCAAGCGATTACTCCTCCCCCCTCCATGTCTTGATCTGCCACGCTGTTGCATACCCCTCCCCCTATGAGCGTGACGTAATTTATGTACGTCCCCTGTTTTACGAGAAACTTTAATTTAAATTTTAAAGAGTATAAAATTTTCCCCATATAAATCAGTTGCAAATGATTTAAAAAAAATACAGCACTATGAGGTTTTTTGAATGTTCGTTATTTGTTTACTAAGAAAGCTATTTAGGAATTGGGAAAAGCTCTATTAGAATATTATTTGAGAAAATTTTGCAATTTTATCAGAATGAAAAGGTTATTTTGGTTAAATTATATTAAGATCATTTTGTAGGTAAATATTACCTTAGAAGAGTTTCCAACTAAAGGACCAATCACGCTTTCCCCCTGGCCTTTTTACTATTTGTTTTTACCCAAGTTAGGTTGGCAAAAGTGTGGACATTTTTTTTAAGTTTCATGTTTTTCAACATTGTGTGATTGCATAATATATTAATTTTCACTTTTGGCAAATTTGTATTACTGAATTCTACATTAAATTGCCTTCAATTTAATGTATAAACGTTTGTATTTAAGTGGAAATTAATATATTTTACAAGCACACATATTCACATGAAACTTAAAAAAAAAATGTCCACACTTTTGGTCACCACTGTATACTTGCTGCCAACCAAATAAGAAACGGTATGGATGGCGGTTTTGAAAACAAAAACGATGTTTAAAAAACCGGTTTTACTGAACCTTGCGACCGGCTTTATGAAAACAATTTTTTTTGTGGTCAAAACCAAAGGCTAAGGTTTTCCACCTTTTAAAATGTTTCAAATAGGGGTGGCGGAAAATATAGTTGTGTTTTATGATGTTTTATGCTGCTGTGAATGTTCAGTTTTGCTAACGATATTTTTTTTCTTCTAGAAGACACAAAACACCGTCTCCTAAGGAGAAGACAAAGGCGGCAGAAGGAGGAGAAACGGCGGCTGAAGGATTCGATTCCTATTTACTACCTGGAGTGGCCGGCAGCTCCAGATATCCCAATCTCTATGATGGCAGTCCTAAGTGGGCAGAAGGGAGTTCTTACACCGATGTTCCCAAGAAAAGGTAAGCATCTATAATAATAAAAGAGTCTGTCTGTGTGTGTCTGTAGATCGCAAAAGACCTACGTAGCCTGCTCTAAAAAATTCGAAATTTTTATTATAGATTCCTTTTAATACCTGGGTGTGCACCTGAGGCTTAGTTTTTCCTTATTTGATTGTGATTTTTAAATAATATAATTTTTAAAAAACATCATCTACGTGGGATTGCGAGACCATAACAGGGCTTGAAAATACATAAATCCAGCCAAAACGGGGACTTAACGCCATCCTCTATTAGTTTGATTGATTGAGTTTGGTTGAGTTATGCGCTCGCCCGAAAGCTGCTTCCATATTCTCTATTAGTGTTTGCTTTTTAAGTGCCAACACAAATTTAATTTTGTTTTGATTTTTAGTAAGTAAGCATGCCTCTAAAAGGAAGCAATGCGAAGTTAGCGGGTTCCCAGTAAGGCGGGACCATACTGCTGGTCTGAAATATAGGATGTGAAACGTTAAAGCTTTTTTAATTAAAGAGGGCTGGGAAGCCCAGTACTTCCTTTCTCAGTATCAAAATTATAAATCAACTAGCACTTATTAGGCTTAACTGCCGCTCAAATTCGGCTCCGTAGTGAGCCATGGCTTCCAATGGCAGCTCAGTAGAAGTCGTTCCTCAACCCTACTATAGAACTCCTTGGTACTAGACTACAAAATATATATTTAGAAATATGGCTGTCGATCAATATGCTATTTTATTTGAATTTAAACCATGTCTTTATCTTGATTTAGCTTTAAGTTTGAACTTGAATATAAATTTTAAAAAACTTATTAAATTCATTATTTGCTGCTCAAAGGTCCTTTTTAAGGTAGTTGACATCCATTGCATTCATCGTAAAATTCGGTAAAAAGGCGGGGCTATTGAGCCCAGTCGATTAGGCGCTCGCATAGCATGCGAAAGGTCCCAGGTTCGGGTCTGGGTATCAGCAAAATAACTGCCGACCTTATAAAAGGCCGAATCCGACAAATACCCAGTGTAAGTTAGCGCAGGTTAAATATCCTTCAAAAGTCCTAACGCTGTGCGCGATGTCGCTTTTAACGGTTGCGTTGGGTGCCTATTCAGGTATCGGCTGGGGGCTAGGGAGCTCAGTCGGTTAGGCACTCGCCTAGCATGTGAAAGGTCCCAGGTCCGGGCATAGCCAATATAACTGCCAACCTATAAACAAATCCCAACACTGCGTATGATGTCGCTCTTAACAGTTGCGCTGGATGACTATTCAGGTGTCGGCTCGTCACTTGAATGGTTCGAAAATACGACACCCGGTCGCCAGTAGCCCTCGTGTAGCTCTAGTGCGACGATAATTCAAATCTAACCTAATTTGTAAAAAAGGTAAAACATCCTTCATGGTCCTTAGAAAATGCAGCAATAGCAACATGTCATCAAGTGTTACATTGGTTAATTTTATCACTGGACCTTGGTAAAAAAATTCATTTCCTTGGATATAAATTTTTATGCATCAAAATCTTAAAATTAAATTGAATTTATGGTTTTTAATATTTCATTAACTTTGTATAAATTTTCAAAGCTAATCCTAATGTCAAGTTTTTTTTTTAAGGACTAGCCCTAAGAAGCAGGCCACCAAAGTGACCGCCAAAACGAAGGGGACCAGTAAGTATATTTGCAGTTTTCTGAATTGTCTGAAAATAATTCATGTAATATAGAAATGAATAATTATTTGAAGAGTTTATAATCAAGTAAGGTATCATCAATTACTTCGACCCTGAAAGGTCACTTGCAATTTAGTATGGAAAATAATTAGTTGTTAATAATGTGTAATATTTAACTATAAAAGATGACTTCAATACATATTTAACATCCTCTCAGAAATAGGAATTTTTTTAAAGTACTTGGCACATTTTATAAGTATTTTTATCGTTGTTTGGCTCTCAATCTCAAAAGTAATCTTAATTGAAGATATTAAAAAAAACTTAAGCAAACGCAAATTGGCTTCGCACCCTGGAAAGAATAATCTGTTGTTACTCGGATGACTCTTAGTTGTTATTCCAATCCGATGTTATAAAATAATTACTTTAAATATCTAATCTAGCATATTATTCGTTACATAAATTAAGGTAAAATATCCTGATCCATTTTATTTAAATTTGTTTAAAAAATCAAATGTTCTAATTAAGAATTTCTTTGCAGAGCGTCGGCGAATATTAGATGATGAAGATTATTTAAAAGAAAAGTAAGTTTTCTATTTGTACTTGCCTTTTTTTAAAGTAAAAAAGTTAGTCTCTTCATGAATTTATTAAATTATAGAGTTCATGTTTTAAGATATTGTATAAGTTATTAACAAAAAGTTGTTGTATCTCAAAAATAAATAAATCTACTTTTAAATTTTACAAAAAATTATTAATTACTTATTAACAAAAAAAGTTCTTGTATCTCAAAAATGAATAAATCTACTTTTAAATTTTACTATTTTGCTAAATTTAGGTTAAGATTTTCATTTTTACTGCCAGGTTCAAAGTTTTAGCAACATAAATATGAAAACAATACAACAATAAGTGTCAATCGGATGTCTCGACCAGTTATAATCTTTAAGATAAAGAATTGAATAAAAAAGATAACATCCGTATCCATTTGTAGTGTTTATAAAATTATTTTTCAAATTGACTACATCAGTGTTTCCCAACCTTTTTTGGACCATCGCCTCGTTCTTTAGGTTGATTATTATCCATCACCCCTTCTAATTTTCATGTTATGTCGAATCATAATTTGAGTTAAAGTGCAACTATAACAGTTTTATAACACTACTGTTTGTAAAAACCAAAGAAGCTTCATCCGGTCACTTTTAAATAAAATAGAAAAAAACATGACATTTTTTACACATTTTTAAAGAACAAAAGTGAAATATTTACCCAAGATATTTTTGCTGGTTTCTACAAAATTTGAGAGTTGAAAGAAAAAATTAGCTTATTTGGTTATGATTGGAGAATGGTTTTACTGTACAAAGGTACAACCTTTTAATTTCCACCCTTTGAATGCTCATCGCCCCTTGATCGCCCCCAAGTATTTTTTGCCCCCTTAAAAACAAATTGCCCACTTGGGGGCGATCGCCCCCAGGTTGGGAACCGCTGGTCTACATTATGTAAAGATCGGTCTCGTATTTTTGCCTTGATTTTTAATAATTTTATATTTTCATATTGTATATGATTAAATTGGATATGGAGAAGGACAAATGACGAGTACACAGGACGAGCCGATTGATTTTTTAGGCGGACGCCTGCAATTGCTTGCTTGGCGGACATTAGCGGCAGAAAGCCTGTTTCTTCCAAGCGTCGGGATCGTCAATCGCCTGAATCTTGGTAGCTAGGAACCACAGAGATAGTACAGTATCAGAGTGGCAGATCACGTGACCTACAACTCTGGGAGCTCCTTGCGCGTCCCGTCGTTAGCATTGAAGGTCACGTGATCTGCCACTATTACTTTAGCTATGATCTCTGTGGTAGGAACTCGTTTCCTTACACAAGTTTACGCGATCACTCACTATCATCGCCAAAGTGGCCTGCTAAGGCAACTTCTCTGCAAAATCAATCGGTTCTTCCCGTGTACTCTTCAAATGTAATGCACATAACATTATAAGTTATTTTATTTATAAGTAACAATTGTTCTTTTTTTTTAGTACGAGCTTCAAAAGGTTTGCCCCTGAGGCGCTGGCCAGGAGTCTTGGGGATGTGGGCTTCGAAAACTCGGGGAATGGGACCAAGGTACCAATGGCCCTAAGGTGCCTTGGGTTTAAGAGGATTCCCCATGTGACGTAAGTATTGGAATTTGCAGTTTAAAAATATGTCATTTATATACAGGGTGAGGCAAACAAAAGTGGAGATAAGAATACGACAAATGTTACCAAGTCCAAAACTAATACAAAAACAGGTTTGCTAAATGAAGCTATTGATCGCTTCAATATTAAGCCCATACAAAGCCTTGGCGACTTATTTGCCGGCACGCTATGGTTTGAGAAGCTTAGTTGAAATGGAAATATAAACAAGGTTTGTAGAGCTGATCAAGAAAAGTTTCCACTTGTGATTATTGTGGTCGTTATTAACCTAGAGAATCGGACCTTTTTGTTTTTGTTAATAAAAAACATTCCAAATTGATTGCAAAACACAAAATTTGCATTATGGGATGTCTTCATACAATAAGAACCAAGATCTGAACTCGCCACTTGTCTATTTGTAGCTCTAATGTGAAGCTAATCCGATCCAACCAATGCAATAACGGGTTTCAGGCGGCTTCTAGAGTTTTTCTCGCCTAGAATTTCAACGTATTCCTATCTCTAGACGGGGACCACTTTGTTTGCCTCACCCTGTATATAATAAAATTTTTATGTGTTTAACTGGATGTAATACTAATTCCTTTTCAATTCAAAGTTGCACCAATTGATTTTACATATCGTTAGCGTACTAAACTATCAATATCAAATTCTTTCACCAATGCTGAACATGTTCAGAATTTTCTTAAAGAAAATATTAAATACCTATTGAGGCATACTTTAAGAGCTAATATGCACTGTTATGGTAAATGCTATCATTTTTGTTCTGTTGTTAAAGGTAATGAAATATATATAAAGAAAACTTTCATTCAATTAATTTTTAAAATGGCAACAAAAATGTATTAAAAACCAGTTTCTGTATATTTTAAAGCATTAATAACCAGTTAAAAAAATTATATTTGGCTTGCATTCTAAAGCTCTTATCTGGTGCTGACTTTAAGAAAGAGTTTACCAATTAAACTTTTATATCATTTGAACTGTGAATGTTGTTAATTTGATTTTAACTTTTCAGGGAAAGTAGCGGTGGCATAAGAAGAAGCAAGCGGCTTGCCCGTAACATATAAAAGAGGAACGCCACCTATAAATTGAAGACTAAGACCCTGCCGCTGATAAATTGAAGACGAAGACCCTGCCGCTGATAAATTGAAGACGAAGACCCTGCCGCTGATAAATTGAAGACGAAGACCCCGCCGCTTATAAATGGAAGACGAAGACCCCGCCGCTTATAAATGGAAGACGAAGACCCCGCCGCTTATAAATGGAAGACGAAGACCCCGCCGCTTATAAATGGAAGACGAAGACCCCGCCGCTTATAAATGGAAGACGAAGACCCCGCCGCTTATAAATGGAAGACGAAGACCCCGCCGCTTATAAATGGAAGACGAAGACCCCGCCGCTTATAAATGGAAGACGAAGACCCCGCCGCTTATAAATGGAAGACGAAGACCCCGCCGCTTATAAATAGAAGACGAAGACCCCGCCGCTTATAAATGGAAGACGAAGACCCCGCCGCTTATAAATGGAAGACGAAGACCCCGCCGCTTATAAATGGAAGACGAAGACCCCGCCGCTTATAAATGGAAGACGAAGACCCCGCCGCTTACCAGAGCCCCCCAGAGAGATGCTACCAGAGCCCCCCAGACCTTCTTTCCAGGCTGCAAGTGTCTTCTCTGGGCCAATGCTGCCAAGGCCCCCAGACTCCCTATGTTGCCAAGTGTCTTCTTTCGGGCTGATGCTACCAGAGCCCCCAGACATTCTTTCCGGGCTGCAAGTGTCTTCTCAGGGCCAATGCTGCTAGGGCCCCCAGACTCTCCTTCTGTGTTGCCAAGTGTCCTCTTTGGGGCTGATACTACCAGAGCCCCCCCAGACGTTCTTTCCAGTCCACCATGTGTCTTCCTTGGGCCGATGCTGCCAGGGCCCCCAGACTCTCTTACTGTCTTGCCAAGTGTCTTCTTTCGGGCTGATGCTACCAGAGCCCCCCCAGACATTCTTTCCGGGCTGCAAGTGTCGTCTCTGGGCCAATGCTGCCAAGGCCCCCAGGCTCCCTGTGTTGCCAAGTGTCTTCTTTCGGGCTGATGCTACCAGAGCCCCCCAGACATTCTTTCCGGGCTGCAAGTGTCTTCTCAGGGCCAATGCTGCCAAGGCCCCCAGACTCCCTGTGTTGCCAAGTGTCTTCTTTCGGGCTGATGCTACCAGAGACCCCAGACATTCTTTCCGGGCTGCAAGTGTCTTCTCAGGGCCAATGCTGCCAAGGCCCCCAGACTCCCTGTGTTGCCAAGTGTCTTCTTTCGGGCTGATGCTACCAGAGCCCCTCAGACATTCTTTCCGGGCTGCAAGTGTCTTCTCTGGGCCAATGCTGCCAAGGCCCCCAGACTCCCTGTGTTGCCAAGTGTCTTCTTTCGGGCTGATGCTACCAGAGACCCCAGACATTCTTTCCGGGCTGCAAGTGTCTTCTCAGGGCCAATGCTGCCAAGGCCCCTAGACTCCCTGTGTTGCCAAGTGTCTTCTTTCGGGTTGATGCTACCAGAGCCCCCCCAGACTTTCTTCCCGGGCTGCAAGTTCTCTGGGCCAATGCTGCCAAGGCCCCCAGACTCCCTGTGTTGCCAAGTGTCTTCTTTCGGGCTGATGCTACCAGAGCCCCCCAGACATTTTTCCGGGCTGCAAGTGTCTTCTCTGGGCCAATGCTGCCAAGGCCCCCAGACTCCCTGTGTTGCCAAGTGTCTTCTTTCGGGCTGATGCTACCAGAGCCCCCCAGACTCCCTGTGTTGCCAAGTGTCTTCTTTCGGGCTGATGCTACCAGAGACCCCAGACATTCTTTCCGGGCTGCAAGTGTCTTCTCAGGGCCAATGCTGCCAAGGCCCCCAGACTCCCTGTGTTGCCAAGTGTCTTCTTTCGGGCTGATGCTACCAGAGCCCCTCAGACATTCTTTCCGGGCTGCAAGTGTCTTCTCTGGGCCAATGCTGCCAAGGCCCCCAGACTCCCTGTGTTGCCAAGTGTCTTCTTTCGGGCTGATGCTACCAGAGACCCCAGACATTCTTTCCGGGCTGCAAGTGTCTTCTCAGGGCCAATGCTGCCAAGGCCCCTAGACTCCCTGTGTTGCCAAGTGTCTTCTTTCGGGTTGATGCTACCAGAGCCCCCCCAGACTTTCTTCCCGGGCTGCAAGTGTCTTCTCTGGGCCAATGCTGCCAAGGCCCCCAGACTCCCTGTGTTGCCAAGTGTCTTCTTTCGGGCTGATGCTACCAGAGCCCCCCAGACATTTTTCCGGGCTGCAAGTGTCTTCTCTGGGCCAATGCTGCCAAGGCCCCCAGACTCCCTGTGTTGCCAAGTGTCTTCTTTCGGGCTGATGCTACCAGAGCCCCCCAGACTCCCTGTGTTGCCAAGTGTCTTCTTTCGGGCTGATGCTACCAGAGCCCCCCAGACATTCTTTCCGGGCTGCAAGTGTCTTCTCTGGGCCAATGCTGCCATGGCCCCCAGACTCCCTGTGTTGCCAAGTGTCTTCTTTCGGGCTGATGCTACCAGAGCCCCCCAGACTTTCTTTCCGGGCTGCAAGTGTCTTCTCTGGGCCAATGCTGCCAAGGCCCCCAGACTCCCTGTGTTGCCAAGTGTCTTCTTTCGGGCTGATGCTACCAGAGCCCCCCAGACATTCTTTCCGGGCTGCAAGTGTCTTCTCAGGGCCAATGCTGCCAAGGCCCCCAGACTCCCTGTGTTGCCAAGTGTCTTCTTTTGGGCTGATGCTGCCAGAGCCCCTCAGACATTCTTTCCGGGCTGCATGTGTCTTCTCTGGGCCAATGCTGCCAAGGCCCCCAGACTCCCTGTGTTGCCAAGTGTCTTCTTTGGGGCTGATGCTACCAGAGCCCCCCAGACATTCTTTCCGGGCTGCAAGTGTCTTATCTGGGCCAATGCTGCCAAGGCCCCCAGACTCCCTGTGTTGCCAAGTGTCTTCTTTCGAGATGATGCTACCAGAGCCCCCCAGACTCCCTGTGTTGCCAAGTGTCTTCTTTCGGGCTGATGCTACCAGAGCCCCCCAGATATTCTTTCCGGGCTGCAAGTGTCTTCTCAGGGCCAATGCTGCTAGGGCCCCCAGACTCTCCTTCTGTGTTGCCAAGTGTCCTCTTTGGGGCTGATACTACCAGAGCCCCCCCCAGACGTTCTTTCCAGTCCACCATGTGTCTTCCTTGGGCCGATGCTGCCAGGGCCCCCAGACTCTCTTACTGTCTTGCCAAGTGTCTTCTTTCGGGCTGATGCTACCAGAGCCCCCCAGACATTCTTTCCGGGCTGCAAGTGTCTTCTCTGGGCCAATGCTGCCATGGCCCCCAGACTCCCTGTGTTGCCAAGTGTCTTCTTTCGGGCTGATGCTACCAGAGCCCCCCCAGACATTCTTTCCGGGCTGCAAGTGTCTTCTCAGGGCCAATGCTGCCAAGGCCCCCAGACTCCCTGTGTTGCCAAGTGTCTTCTTTCGGGCTGATGCTACCAGAGCCCCTCAGACATTCTTTCCGGGCTGCAAGTGTCTTCTCTGGGCCAATGCTGCCAAGGCCCCCAGACTCCCTGTGTTGCCAAGTGTCTTCTTTCGGGCTGATGCTACCAGAGCCCCCCAGACATTCTTTCCGGGCTGCAAGTGTCTTCTCAGGGCCATTGCTGCCAAGGCCCCTAGACTCCCTGTGTTGCCAAGTGTCTTCTTTCGGGCTGATGCTACCAGAGCCCCCCAGACATTCTTTCCGGGCTGCAAGTGTCTTCTCTGGGCCAATGCTGCCATGGCCCCCAGACTTCCTGTGTTGCCAAGTGTCTTCTTTCGGGCTGATGCTACCAGAGCCCCCCAGACATTCTTTCCGGGCTGCAAGTGTCTTCTCAGGGCCAATGCTGCTAGGGCTACCAGACTCCCTGTGTTGCCAAGTGTCTTCTTTCGGGCTGATACTACCAGAGCCCCCAAGATATTCTTTCCGGGCTGCAAGTGTCTTCTCAGGGCCAATGCTGCTAGGGCCCCCAGACTCTCCTTCTGTGTTGCCAAGTGTCCTCTTTGGGGCTGATACTACCAGAGCCCCCCCCAGACGTTCTTTCCAGTCCACCATGTGTCTTCCTTGGGCCGATGCTGCCAATGCCCCCAGACTCTCTTACTGTCTTGCCAAGTGTCTTCTTTCGGGCTGATGCTACCAGAGCCCCCCAGACATTCTTTCCGGGCTGCAAGTGTCTTCTCTGGGCCAATGCTGCCATGGCCCCCAGACTCCCTGTGTTGCCAAGTGTCTTCTTTCGGGCTGATGCTACCAGAGCCCCCCCAGACATTCTTTCCGGGCTGCAAGTGTCTTCTCAGGGCCAATGCTGCCAAGGCCCCCAGACTCCCTGTGTTGCCAAGTGTCTTCTTTCGGGCTGATGCTACCAGAGACCCCAGACATTCTTTCCGGGCTGCAAGTGTCTTCTCAGGGCCAATGCTGCCAAGGCCCCTAGACTCCCTGTGTTGCCAAGTGTCTTCTTTCGGGCTGATGCTACCAGAGCCCCCTAGACTTTCTTTCCGGGCTGCAAGTGTCTTCTCTGGGCCAATGCTGCCAAGGCCCCCAGACTCCCTGTGTTGCCAAGTGTCTTCTTTCGGGCTGATGCTACCAGAGCCCCCCAGACATTCTTTCCGGGCTGCAAGTGTCTTCTCAGGGCCAATGCTGCCAAGGCCCCCAGACTCCCTGTGTTGCCAAGTGTCTTTCGGGCTGATGCTACCAGAGCCCCTCAGACATTCTTTCCGGGCTGCAAGTGTCTTCTCTGGGCCAATGCTGCCAAGGCCCCCAGACTCCCTGTGTTGCCAAGTGTCTTCTTTCGGGCTGATGCTACCAGAGCCCCTCAGACATTCTTTCCGGGCTGCAAGTGTCTTCTCTGGGCCAATGCTGCCAAGGCCCCCAGACTCCCTGTGTTGCCAAGTGTCTTCTTTGGGGCTGATGCTACCAGAGCCCCCCAGACATTCTTTCCGGGCTGCAAGTGTCTTCTCAGGGCCAATGCTGCTAGGGCTACCAGACTCCCTGTGTTGCCAAGTGTCTTCTTTCGGGCTGATGCTACCAGAGCCCCCAAGATATTCTTTCCGGGCTGCAAGTGTCTTCTCAGGGCCAATGCTGCTAGGGCCCCCAGACTCTCCTTCTGTGTTGCCAAGTGTCCTCTTTGGGGCTGATACTACCAGAGCCCCCCCCAGACGTTCTTTCCAGTCCACCATGTGTCTTCCTTGGGCCGATGCTGCCAGGGCCCCCAGACTCTCTTACTGTCTTGCCAAGTGTCTTCTTTCGGGCTGATGCTACCAGAGCCCCCCAGACATTCTTTCCGGGCTGCAAGTGTCTTCTCTGGGCCAATGCTGCCATGGCCCCCAGACTACCTGTGTTGCCAAGTGTCTTCTTTCGGGCTGATGCTACCAGAGCCCCCCAGACTTTCTTTCCGGGCTGCAAGTGTCTTCTCTGGGCCAATGCTGCCAAGGCCCCCAGACTCCCTGTGTTGCCAAGTGTCTTCTTTCGGGCTGATGCTACCAGAGCCCCCCAGACATTCTTTCCGGGCTGCAAGTGTCTTCTCAGGGCCAATGCTGCCAAGGCCCCCAGACTCCGTGTTGCCAAGTGTCTTCTTTGGGGCTGATGCTACCAGAGCCCTCCAGACATTCTTTCCGTGCTGCAAGTGTCTTCTCTGGGCCAATGCTGCCAAGGCCCCCAGACTCCCTGTGTTGCCAAGTGTCTTCTTTCGGGCTGATGCTACCAGAGCCCCCCCAGACATTCTTTCCGGGCTGCAAGTGTCTTCTCAGGGCCAATGCTGCCAAGGCCCCCAGACTCCCTGTGTTGCCAAGTGTCTTCTTTCGGGCTGATGCTACCAGAGCCCCCCAGACTTTCTTTCCGGGCTGCAAGTGTCTTCTCTGGGCCAATGCTGCCAAGGCCCCCAGACTCCCTGTGTTGCCAAGTGTCTTCTTTCGGGCTGATGCTACCAGAGCCCCCCAGACATTCTTTCCGGGCTGCAAGTGTCTTCTCTGGGCCAATGCTGCCAAGGCCCCCAGACTCCCTGTGTTGCCAAGTGTCTTCTTTCGTACTGATGCTACCAGAGCCCCCCAGACATTCTTTCCGGGCTGCAAGTGTCTTCTCAGGGCCAATGCTGCCAAGGCCCCTAGACTCCCTGTGTTGCCAAGTGTCTTCTTTCGGGCTGATGCTACCAGAGCCCCCCAGACATTATTTCCGGGCTGCAAGTGTCTTCTCAGGGCCAATGCTGCCAGGGCCTCCAGACTCTCTTCCTGTGTAGCCTAGTGTCGTCATTAGTGCTGATACTACCTGAGCCCCCCAGACATTCTTTCCGGGCTGCAAGTGTCTTCTCAGGGCCAATGCTGCCAAGGCCCCCAGACTCCCTGTGTTGCCAAGTGTCTTCTTTGGGGCTGATGCTACCAGAGCCCCCAGACTCCCTGTGTTGCCAAGTGTCTTCTTTCGGGCTGATGCTACCAGAGCCCCCCAGACATTCTTTCCGGGCTGCAAGTGTCTTCTCAGGGCCAATGCTGCCAAGGCCCCCAAACTCCGTGTTGCCAAGTGTCTTCATTAGGGCTGATGCTACCAGAGCCCCCTAGACATTCTTTCCGGGCTGCAAGTGTCTTCTCAGGGCCAATGCTGCCAAGGCCCCCAGACTCCGTGTTGCCAAGTGTCTTCTTTGGGGCTGATGCTACCAGAGCCCTCCAGACATTCTTTCCGTGCTGCAAGTGTCTTCTCTGGGCCAATGCTGCCAAGGCCCCCAGACTCCCTGTGTTGCCAAGTGTCTACTTTCGGGCTGATGCTACCAGAGCCCCCCAGACATTCTTTCCGGGCTGCAAGTGTCTTCTCAGGGCCAATGCTGCCAAGGCCCCTAGACTCCCTGTGTTGCCAAGTGTCTTCTTTCGGGCTGATGCTACCAGAGCCCCCCAGACATTCTTTTCGGGCTGCAAGTGTCTTCTCAGGGCCAATGCTGCTAGGGCTTCCAGACTCCCTGTGTTGCCAAGTGTCTTCTTTCGGGCTGATGCTACCAGAGCCCCAGACATTCCTTCCGGGCTGCAAGTGTCTTCTCAGGGCCAATGCTGCCAAGGCCCCCAGACTCCCTGTGTTGCCAAGTGTCCTCTTTGGGGCTGATACTACCAGAGCCCCCCAGACGTTCTTTCCGTGCTGCAAGTGTCTTCTCGGGGCCAATGCTACCAGAGCCCCCCAGATATTCTTTCCGGGCTGCAAGTGTCTTCTCTGGGCCAATGCTGCCAAGGCCCCCAGACTCCCTGTGTTGCCAAGTGTCCTCTTTGGGGCTGATACTACCAGAGCCCCCCAGACGTTCTTTCCGTGCTGCAAGTGTCTTCTCGGGGCCAATGCTACCAGAGCCCCCCAGACATTCTTTCCGGGCTGCAAGTGTCTTCTCAGGGCCAATGCTGCTAGGGCTACCAGACTCCCTGTGTTGCCAAGTGTCTTCTTTCGGGCTGATGCTACCAGAGCCCCCAAGATATTCTTTCCGGGCTGCAAGTGTCTTCTCAGGGCCAATGCTGCTAGGGCCCCCAGACTCTCCTTCTGTGTTGCCAAGTGTCCTCTTTGGGGCTGATACTACCAGAGCCCCCCCCAGACGTTCTTTCCAGTCCACCATGTGTCTTCCTTGGGCCGATGCTGCCAGGGCCCCCAGACTCTCTTACTGTCTTGCCAAGTGTCTTCTTTCGGGCTGATGCTACCAGAGCCCCCCAGACATTCTTTCCGGGCTGCAAGTGTCTTCTCTAGGCCAATGCTGCCATGGCCCCCAGACTCCCTGTGTTGCCAAGTGTCTTCTTTCGGGCTGATGCTACCAGAGCCCCCCCAGACATTCTTTCCGGGCTGCAAGTGTCTTCTCTGGGCCAATGCTGCCAAGGCCCCCAGACTCCCTGTGTTGCCAAGTGTCTACTTTCGGGCTGATGCTACCAGAGCCCCCCAGACATTCTTTCCGGGCTGCAAGTGTCTTCTCAGGGCCAATGCTGCCAAGGCCCCTAGACTCCCTGTGTTGCCAAGTGTCTTCTTTCGGGCTGATGCTACCAGAGCCCCCCAGACATTCTTTTCGGGCTGCAAGTGTCTTCTCAGGGCCAATGCTGCTAGGGCTCCCAGACTCCCTGTGTTGCCAAGTGTCCTCTTTGGGGCTGATACTACCAGAGCCCCCCAGACGTTCTTTCCGTGCTGCAAGTGTCTTCTCGGGGCCAATGCTACCAGAGCCCCCCAGACATTCTTTCCGGGCTGCAAGTGTCTTCTCTGGGCCAATGCTGCCAAGGCCCCCAGACTCCCTGTGTTGCCAAGTGTCTTTTGGGCTGATGCTACCAGAGCCCCCCAGACATTCTTTCCGGGCTGCAAGTGTCTTCTCAGGGCCAATGCTGCCAAGGCCCCCAGACTCCCTGTGTTGCCAAGTGTCTTTTGGGCTGATGCTACCAGAGCCCCCCAGACATTCTTTCCGGGCTGCAAGTGTCTTCTCAGGGCCAATGCTGCCAAGGCCCCCAGACTCATTGTGTTGCCAAGTGTCTTCATTGGGGCTGATACTACCAGAGCCCCCCAGATATTCTTTTCGGGCTGCAGGTGTCTTCTCTGGGCCAAAGCTGCCAAGTCCCCCTGACTCCTTGTGTTGCCAAGTCTCTTCTTTGGGGCTGATGCTACCAGAGCCCCCTAGACATTCTTTCCGGGCTGCAGGTGTCTTCTCTGGGCCAAAGCTGCCAAGTCCCCCCTCCATGTGTTGCCAAGTCTCTTCTTTGGGGCTGATGCTACCAGAGCTCCCCAGACGTTGTCCGGGCTGCAAGTGTCGTCCTGGGGCCAATGCTACCAGAGCCCCCCAGGCGTTCTTTCCGGGCTGCAAGTGTCTTCTCGGGGGCCAATGCTGCTAGGGCCCCCAGACTCTGTGTTGCCAAGTGTCTTTGGGGCTGATGCTACTAGAGCCCCCCAGACGTTCTTTACGGGCTGCCAGAAGTGTGCAGAAACTGTGATGGATTTGATACGGGTGAATACCTCCTTTGCCATAAGACTTGTCCTCTGCGGAAGAACCTTTCCTCTTAATTGTGATGGAAACACAATTAAAAATGTGCTCTTCGTCCAGCAAGGAATTAAAAAAAAAATGTTGGACGAAATTGATTGTGATGGATTTGATGCATGTGGATAATTCCTTGGCCTTTTTTCTCTTCATTGTAAAGTGTCTATTGCGAGTTTTTATATAGTAAATTTCATGAATACTATCATCTTCTGATCTACAAAGAGTAGAATTTTGAGCTTGGAATTCATATACCAATGTCTACTTTCTTCAACTGTGAACCATATTATAAGTTCCCCGAAGTGAAAAAAACCTTATGTTGTAACTATACTTTACAACACTAAGAGATACGACCCAAGTACCTGTAGTGCTACGTTATTCAAGCAATTAGCTTTTTCTTTTCAACAAGGACCCTACATAGAGCTGATGTGTCTGTAACTGAACTTAGCGGCAAGATAATGAAATAGTTTCGTTACTAAAATTTTACGTGCAAATCAAAATTTTCCGTGCTTATGAAAGCATATACCACTGCTCTTGCAAATGTGAAGCGTCATATTTTAAATTAGTTCAAAGTAGATTCAACACTGGGGACAATTGTCTATAGTAAAATAATGAAAAAGAAAGCCGGACATTCATATCCTGCAAATGTGAAGTGTCCTATTTATGACTCTAGTTCAAAGTAGATTCATCATTCTTCCTCTGGGGACAATTGTCTGTAGCTAAGTGATTCTGATGATAAAGCAAGTCGGAACTCAACTTTTTAACCTGATGCTTGGAAAAACGAAAGTCGCATCTCCTACAATTTACAATATATAGCATCAACTGAGTATTTTAAGAAGATGAGCTACAGCATTCCTGTTGGTGTCTTTGCCCTATACTCTTCAACTTGTGGAGACGGGAAGAATTTATCTGAATGCTGACGGAGTTGGAGAAATCAAAAGGTAATTGCCGTGTTATTTAACCTGCGCAATATTTTTTTAAAACTGTCAAATTAAAAAAAATGCAGTTATAATTTCAAAAGATTTGTTTTCGAGTGAAGAGGTATGCATAACGCATTCAACAACTATGTTAGTGTTTAAGTGACCTTTACATATTCTATGCTACAAAAGTAGGTATATCTTAAATTGTACAGTTGAATTTAAAAAAAGACCATTTGTGGTAAAGAGTTTTGTAATTTATCCATGCTTTAAATTTGAAAAATTTAACCTTAATTTACCCTACAAATACAAGACAGGGTAGAGTTTTACCAAGATAAATGACGTTTCTCAGCTAGTCGGTGACATTGAGTACCATTTAATTAGATTTTTCAAATACTAAAATTTAAGCGTGTTTATATTTACCATGGTTTGTAGCTTGTATGTTAAAAGTTTTTTTTATTTATTTCAAGTGGCTAAAATCCAATTTATGCTAGATATAAATTTTGTCCATCAGGAGTTAATGCTTTTTATATCTATATTGCATGTATACAATAACCAATATTGATTATCTAAGTACTTTAACATTCTTGAGTCCATGCATGTATATATAGGGCATTATAACTCCAACTTTAGCACAAATTTTATGTCCTGCTTACTTGGCAATGACATATTCACAATCGTCCAATGTGACCCCCCCCTCCCTTTCTGCCAATTCTATGGTTTACCTTAATGTTATTCAAATTTTTTTTCATTTCTTTGTTACGGTTTTTGATATTTTTATCAATATCGAATAGAATTTCACAAGTATTGATCCTACAAATTTATGAAAAAATATGTGTTAATATAATGTGACATAATTCAATATTAGAATTGTATTCCATTGCAGGTTTTGTACCACAATGAATTATCTTGGAACTAGATGCTGGTGGAAAGACTGGAACTTGCATTGCTATGTAGTTTTGGCCTAAGGAATTAAAAAAAAAACTGGCCATTAACTGCATCTTGATGAACTGCCCTTCATTGTACTTAGGACCAGCATTGGGACACCTTTTCGTCCTGGGATTCAAGTTTCCCAAAAGACTTAGGATCGTCAAATTGAATTGCCATTCTTAAGGTATATTTCCTATTCAACCTCGGATTTAAAACAAAGGATTGTATTAAAACATATGGTCCTAATTAACACGAGAACGCCTACCCTAGAGTATACAGGGTGGCCCAAAAGTAGCATAACAATTGGTAAGGTATACAGTTATTTATACAGAAGCAGTTATTTTAATGCAGGTTAAGAGTTTAGTTCGGTTGAATTATCGTAGAACTAGAGCTACAGGAGAGTTATTGGCGACTGGCATCGGAATTAAGAACCATAGTCAAAAGTGGCAGCTTTATTTAGATATATTTACATTCTTGATTATGAAGATGCTCAAATTGTCTTTCTTTGACATTGATGCATTCCTGTCTGGTGCATGAACTGGTCGGTAAGGTCTAATAAACTGAAGAAATCTCGAAACTAAACCAATCGAAGTTCGCGAATTGCTACTCTTTGGCTAAGATACGCTGTTGTTGGACTTTATTTTAGCCAACCAGCAAAACTAAGTCTGATTAAGTCGGATACCTATTCTAAGTAGCCCAAAGTTCTTGCCAATGGTACAACAGTAACTGTTAGGCTACTTGTGGGCTACCCTGTACATTAATGTGCTCCAGAGTTTTCCAATACTTAGCGCCGCGTACAATATTGTCCGTACAATGTTGCATTGTGTGCCGATTCAAGTGTCGGCTCCTCATTAAAAAATTGTAGCTTCTAAAAAATGGAATTGTCTAGTTGAGAGGAATATCCCAGATTAATAGCAGGAAGTTAAACTTATCTCGAAACTATTAATGCAGACACCAAAGAACTCTAGCTGTTAGTTTTAGCTCCTTAAAAATTTATCTACAATGTATGTCGTCAAAAAAGACGTGTGTTGCTCGAAATAAAAGTTAAAGATTAAATATGAAATAATTGAATTATTTATATAACAGTTAAAATTTTTAAATTTCAATGACCTGATAACACTTTCAAGGTTCCGTAGGGGCTTGGAGGCTATGTAGTTTTAATATTTCATGAAACTCTCTTCATTGAATAGTACAATAACTGATTTAAATTAGCATAGTTTCCAAGAACAGTTAGCTATAGTTATACGAGAGCTAAAAAAAACCTAGTTATATTTTTCTGCCATTCTCTCCAATCCAATGCCATTGACTCTTCAAACGCATGCTAATTTTATTCTTGCAAATTTATGAAGTAAAAACTTCCTATGCGGTTGTGACATAAATATTAAAAAGATCTTTTTCAATTGCAGGTTTGGCATTGTACCGAGTTCTCCTTCATTTGCTGTTGATGTGAAGCTTTCATTGTGTAGTACTGGCCATAAATAAAAAAATAAAAAAAATTCCCAGATGTGCACAACCAGCGAATCTGTTATTCCTCTGTTGACAGACTTGACCCCTTTTGTCCTGTAATTACAAGTCTAGCAGATGAACTTTGGAATTAAAGCAACTGGAAGTTCTATGGTATGATTTCGATTTGATTAAAGTAATATAACTTGACAATTGAAAATTTCGTATGTTTAAGTTAAATAAATGTTTTGCTTTGTTAAGTGTTTGCTGTATTTCTATGAGACTGGGCTCTACTGATTCAAATTTTTTACCCTTGAACAATTCTACAATTTATCTAACATTCCATTGTATAATTGACCTTGGAGACGTCAAGTTTTAATTAAGAAAGTGTACAATTTTATTTTCAAAAGAATCGTGTACTATAGTTAAAAGGTACAGGTAAAGCATCTGCGATAACCGTAGTTTTGAAACTAGCTTTAAAACCTCTAGAATTAAGTGTTTTTAGGTCTGAGGAAATAGGAAAAATAATTCCGTTAAAAATTTACCTCAAATTTGATTGAGAGTGAAATTGTGCCACTGTTGTCAAATAAAGCCTAGAATCGCCATAGGACAACTACAAAACTACATAAAGCCTCTATATTAAAGGACTAGCAGTACTACCTATTTGCTCTACAGAAACTTCCCCGGGAGCATTCAGTTTAATTGTGTCACCCGGTATATTCACGATGATCCTATGTAATACCGTTTAGTCATAATCGCCCACTAATTCCCAAGCCTATTCTCTGGATTAGTTATTCATTTTCAATTCCTGGGCTAAACTACCTTTATGTTTTACTTTATATTTTCGTCAATATAGATTAAAATTTTACTAATTTTGTTCTTGCGAATTTATGAAGCAAAAACTTTATTTGTGGTTGTGACATAAATATTAAATAGATCTTCAATTGCAGGTTTTCCATTGCACTGAATTCCCTTTACTTTGCTGTTGATGTGGAGCTTTTATTTTTGTGTAGTTCTGGCCGTAAATTAAAAAAAAAAAATACTTGGCCAGAATTGCACAACCAGTGAATTCCTCTGATGGACTCAACCCCTTTTGTCCTGTGATTACAAGTTTAAAAGATGAAGTTTGGAATAACAGCGACTGAAAGTTCTATGGTATGATTTCAATTTGATTAAAGTAATAACTATAACAATTGAAAATATCATGTTTAAGTTAAGTAAATGCTTTGCTTAGTTAAGTGTTTGCCGTATGTCTGAGATTGGGCTCTAATGATTCCAATTTTTTTACCTTTCTTGGACAATTCTACAATTTATCTAACATCGCATTGTATAATTGACCTTGGAGACGTCAAGTTTCAATTAAGAAAGTTTACAATTTTATTTTCAAAAGAATCGTATACTATTGTTAAGAGGTACAGGTAATGCATCTGTGACAACCATAAGTTTTGAAACTTGCTTTAAAATCTCTAGAATTAGGTGTTTGTTAAATTCTATGTTTGTCAAAAGATTTTACTGCAAGTAATTTTGTTTTAAGACTTGTATACTTTGCCCATTTTTAAATTAAATTTATTTAATTTTATTTGATTGAACTTACTTTAAAACTACACACTTGGATATTTACCTAGGTTAACTTTGAAATGGTTCAAGCTAGTGGGGGAGATTGCCAACTTTTACCTTAATCAATTTTCAAAAAATAACTTCTAAAATTTAATTAACTTAAATTCTCTTCGGCATGCAAAGCATACCCTGTGCTTACTGAGTCAAATAGTTTCTTTTGCGACGATTTTAAAAGCAAAAATCGTACAGTTTCATGTTTTCCCCGATAATTTAAGCTGTCCAATCTTAACTTTTCAAATTAAAAAAATTGCAATTAAATTTTCAAATGATTTGCATAATAGTTAATAAGTATGTTGAAAATGTTGAAATTGTATTTAATTGCAGGTATCCCACCACATTAAAATCTTCTGAGTTATGTGTTGCTGAAGAATTCTGTGGAGCTGGCCTCATCGTAGTTTAAACCATGTAGAATACAAAAAGATGAAACTGCACCACCATAGGAGGATTTTTGTTCTTTGATATACTTCAACAATTTACTTTCCGAAGCCAACTCTTGCTGTAACATAATGGTTCCACTACCACATTGCTGAAAATGCCACGTGTTAATTTTTCTTTCGCTTGATGCTTCGCTCTAACAAAACTAAGTGAACATATCTGAAGACATTTTAGTGTATGGGTGAGCGAAAGAATTGATTGGTTTTTGTGTGTGGTAGCCGGTTAAAAAGAATCCTGAACTACATTTCTAACTTGAAAAATGAATTTATATCTCTGCCATTTATGAAGTGTATCATCAGCAGAATGTATTTTAAAAGAGGATAGGCTGCACCACTTTCTGCTGCTTATTAACATACAATTAGCCAAAGTACATTCATTCATGAAAATTTAAGGCGGCTGGTGGCTACAATAACCTGTTTGTATCCAGGCACTTTTTCTACTTTCCAACCAATTCATATTTACTGAGCAAAATCTGGCCCAAGGCATTCAGCAATAAAATGCGGATTTACTGCTCGTTAGAAAGTTACTTGTGTCTTCATTACAATCTGGTAACTTAATCTTGTACAAACGACACTATTTAAAATGTGCTTTTTGTTCAGCAAAGTTTAAAAAAAAATGTTGGCTGAAGCTGATTGTGTTGGATTCGATGCACATGAATAATTCCTTGGCCTTTATAAAGACTTGTCCACTGTAGAGGAACCATTTTCTCTTCATTGTAAAGTGTATCGCAAGTTTTTATATGGTGTAAATATTATGAATACTATTATCTCCTGAACTACATAGAATGAAATTTTGAGCCTGGAATTCGCATACCAATGTCTACTTTCAGCCGAGACCCACAATATAAGTGCCATAAGGTGAAAAAAACCTTTATTGTATCTATGGTGTGCAACACTAAGAGATACGACCCAAGTACCTGTAGTGCTACGTTATGCAAGCAATTAGCTTTTCTTTTGAACAAAGACCCTGCATAGAGCTGATGTGTCTGTAACTGAAATTTGCGGCAAGATAGTGAAATTGTGATTTTTTACGGAAATTTTACTTGCAAATCAAAATTTTGCGTGCTTATGAAAGTATATACCACTGCTCCTTCAATTGTGAAGCGTCATATTTACGACTTTAGTTCAAAGTAGATTCATCATTCTTCCTCTGGGGACAATCGTCTATAGCAAAGTGATTCTGATGATAAAGCAAGTCGGAACTGAACTTTTTAACCTCCTGCTTGAAAAAACAAAATATTCATATCTTGCAAATGTGAAGTGTCGTATTTATTACTCTCGTTCAAAGTAAATTAATCATTCTTCCTCTGGGGACAATTGTCTATAGCAAAGTGATTCTGATGATAAAGCAAGTCACAACCGAACTTGTAACGTCCTGCTTGAAAAAACAAAACATTCATATCCTGCAAATGTGAAGCGTCATATTTATGACTAGTTCAAAGTAGATTCAACATCCTTCCTCTGGGGAAAAATTTCTATAGTGAAGTGGTTCTGATGAAAAAGCAAGTCGGAACTCAACTTTTTAACCTGATGCTTGGAAAAACGAAAGTCGCATCTCCTACAATTTACAATATATGGCATCAACTGAGGATTTTAAGAAGATGAGCTACAGCATTCATGTTGGCTCTTTGCCCTATACTCTTCAACTTGTGGAGACGGGAAGAATTTATCTGAATGATGACGGAGTTGGAGAAATCTAAAGGTAATTGGGGTTTTATTTAACCTGTGCAATATTTTAAAAAATTGTCAGATTAAAAAAAATTGCAGTTATAATTTTAAAGGATTTGTTTTATAGTTAAGAGGTATGCATAACTCATTCAATAACTATATTAGTGTTTAAGTAACCTTTACATATTCTATGGTACAAAATTTGGTATTTGTTAAATTGTACAGATGAATTAAAAAAAAACTGTTGTGGTAAAAAGTTCTGTAATTTTACCATGCTTTCAATTTGAAAAATTTAACCTTAATTTACCCTACAAATATAAGCCAGGGTATAGTTTTACCAAGATAAATTAAGTTTTCCAGCTATTCAGTGACATTATTGACTACATTTGGATTTTTCAAATACTAAAATTTAATTGAATTTCATTCGCTCTTCAAATTTCTTTTTAGCGCCGCGAGAAACAAAAAAAATTCTAACTTAATGAGTAAAATTGCTACTTTTTGAACCTGTTTACAAATTCATTTATCGATTTATGCTTTCTATATTTGAATTCCATGTATTGTTAATCTAAGGAGGTAATTTACTTCTTCTACATGTATTTGCTTGTATTTATGGGCATTATGACATAAATTTTGGTACCAAATTGGCTCCATGATTAAAAATTTTATTCGCACGGATGCAATGGGTCCCCCTCTCCTCAAGTGTTGTTTAAACAAACGCATATTTCGAAGGATTTTTCCCTACTAAAACTTAATGACCGAGTAAAATTAAATGACTTTAATGATGGGGGTTGAAGTGACGTTATATTTACCACAGTTTGTTGCTTGTTTATTAAAAAATAATTTTTATTTCAAGTGGCTCAAATCCAATTAATGCTAGATATAAATTTTTATCCATCAGGAGTTGTGCTTTTTGTACTTATTTGCATAATATCTATATTGGTTATCACGGTACTTTACATTCTTGCATCTATCATCTATCCATGTATGCATGGATATATGGGGCATTATAATTCCAACTTTAGAACAACCTTAATTTCCTGCTTACTATTCAAAGAATATAATCACAAACATCCAACGTGAACTCCCCCCCCCCTTTCCGCCAATTCTATCATCTTACCTTAACGTTATTTAATTTTTAAAAATTTCTTTAACTACGTATTGATATTTTTATCAATATCGAATAGAATTTCACAAGTATTGTTCCTGCAAATTTATGAAAAATAATTATGTGATAATATAATGCGACATAATTCAATATTAGAATTGTATTCCATTGCAGGTTTTGTACCACAATGAATTATCTTGAACTAGATGCTGGTGGAAAGACTGCGGAACTTGCATTGCCCTGTAGTTTTGGCCTAAAGAATTTAAAAAAAAAACTGGCCATTAACTGCATCACGATGAACTGCCCTTCATTGTACTTAGGACCAACATTGGTACACCTTTTCGTCCTGGATTAAAGTTCTCCAAAAGACTTCAGAATAGCACTTCAATTTGAAGATCTAAGGTATATTTCCTATTCTTTCTCAGATATATAACAAAGAAATGTATTAAAATATGGCAATAATTAACGCGAAAACGCCTACCCTAGAGTGTACAGGGTGGCTCAAAAGTAACCCAACAGTAAGTTAGGTATACAGTTATTTATACAGAAGCAGTTATTTTAATGCAGGTTAAGTGTTTAGTTTGGTTGAATTATCGTAGAACTAGAGCTATTGGCGACTGGCATCGGAATTAAGAACCATAGTCAAAAGTGGCAGCTTTATTTAGATATATTTACATTCTTGATCCAGAAGATGCTCAAATTGTCTTTCTTTGACATTGATGCATTCCTGCCTGGTGCATAAACTGGTCAGTAAGGTCTAATAAACTGAAGAAATCTCAACTAGGCCAATCAATGTTCGCCAATTGCTACTCTTTGGCTAAGATATGCTGTTGTTGGACTTTATTTTTGCCAACCAGCAAAACTAAGTCTAATACCTTTTCTAAATAACCCAAAGTTCTTACCATTGGTACAACAGTAACTGTTAGGCTACTTATGGACCACCCTGTACATTAACATGCTCCAGAGTTTTCCAATACTTAGCGCCGCATACAATGTTGTCAGTACAAGGTTGTATTGTGTGCAGATTCAAGTGTCGGCTCTTCACTAAAAAATTGTAGCTTTTTAAAAATAGAATTGTTTAGTTGAGAGGAATATCCCAGATTAATAGAAAGAAGTTAAACTTGTCTTCAAACGATTAATCAAGACACCAAAGAACTCTTTTTAGCCGTTGGTTTTAGCCCCTTAAAAATGTATCTCCAATGTATGCCGTCAAAAAAGACCATTGTTGCTCAAAATTAAAATGAAAGTTAAAGATTAAATAAATAATTGAATTATTTATATAACAGTTAAAATCGTGAAATTTCATTCACCTGATGGTACTTTCAAGGTTTCGTAGAGGCTTGGAGGCAATCTAGCTTTAATATTTCATGAAACTCTCTTCATTGAATAGTACAATAACTGATATAAATTAAAGTAATATAAATTTGACAATTGAAAATTTCATGCTTAAGTTAAGTGGGGGAGAGCGGGGCTATCCCGCCACCCCTTGTATCTCGCCAGCGGTGTGTTTGGGAGGAGAGCTGTGAGCGCTGACCTGTAGCAGGAAACAAAGCAACTTGTAATAGAGCAGCTAATGGCAGTGCGGCGAGTTGGTGTAAAGTTTTTTAAAAATACAATTTTTAGTAATCTTCTAATTTTGGGCCTTCTGAAATTAAGAGAAGTGACTGTTTCTCCCAGTTAGATAAATCAGTTGCATATCATTGAAAAGAGTAATAATTTGGCTATGTTATCGCGCTGTTAGTTTGGACGCTAGGTTATATTACCTTCCCCTAAAATCCTCTGCTAATCTATCAAGCAAACTAATAGGCCAATTTACTATCTCTTTGTTAGAGAAAACTGAGGAAATAAGGGATAGAATTTCGTTAAAAATTTAGCTCAAATTTTCCAATGAGTGAAATTGTGCCACTGTTGTCAAATAAAGCTTAGAATCGCTATAGGACCTCAAAAGCCTCTACTAAATTAGTAGCAGTACTACTTATTTGTTCTACGGAGACTTCCCCGGGAACAGTCGGTTTAATTGTCGCCTGTATATTCACGATGGTCCAATGCGCCCACTATCGTTTAAGCATTATCACCCACTACTTCTGAAGCCAATTCTCTGGATTATATAATTCAATTCCAACCTTTATGTTTTACTTTATATTTTTGTCAATATAGATTCAAATTTTACTAATTTTGTTATAAAGCAAAAACTTCATATGCGATTGTGACATAAATATTAAAAAGGTCTTCTTTAATTGCAGGTTTTGCACTTCACTGAATTCTCCTTAATTTGCTGTTGATGTAAAGCTTTCATTGTTGTGTGGGGCTGGCCTTAAATAATAAAAAAAAACAGCCCAGAACTGCACAACCTGCAAATTGTAGTTATTCCTCTGTTGATGGACTTGACTCCTTCTGTCCTGCGATAACAAGTCTAGAAGATGACGTTTGGAATTAAGGCAACTGGAAGTTCTATGGTATGATTACGATTTGATTAAAGTTATATAACCAGGGCTAGGCCGTTACTTGTTTAAATGTAACTGGATAAATTACTTTTAATAAAATGTAACTAATTACCTGTAAATTTACTTATTTCCAAAGGTAACGAATTACAATTACTTTTAAGATGAGTTTTTACGACAATTTCTTATTTACTAATGTTTGGACTAATAAGGTATAAAATAAATGACTAACAGAATACAGTCATATGATCGTTACTTTGGAAATATGTAGGCAACTCTAAATCGGCTTCGGCGGAAGAATGTCTAGTTTTTACATTCTAAAAAAAAATCATTATCACTGCTACATGAGTGTTCATTATCACTGCAATCAGTTAGGAACGTTTTATTTGTTTGACTTGTATTTCTCATTTAAGCAAAGAGTATCTGAAAGTTTTTTTATTTCGGTTTTTAAAGAATTTTTTTTTTTACATATATTTAGGGTGTTAGTGATAATATTACTGAAAGTAGCTCGTTTCTGTAACAAAGATTACTTTTTAGAAAATTATGTAAATAATTACTAACTGATAAAGTTACTAGGTTCTCAAATATAACAAATTACCTAAAAGATTACTGTAAAAAGTAATTATTACAAGTAAAGTGTTACCGCCCAAGCCGGACGATGATCCAATGTGCCCACTCTTTTAGGCATAATTGCCCACTACTTCCAAAGCCAATTCTCTGAATTAGTTATTCATTTTCAATACCCGAGCTAAACTACCTTTATATTTTTGCCAATATAGATCAAAATTTTACTAATTTTGCTTTTGCAAATTTATGAAGCAAAAACTTCATATGCGGTTGTGACATAAATATTAAAAAGGTCTTCTATTGCAGGTTTTGCAATGCACGGAATTCTCCTAAATTTGCCGTTGATGTGAAGCTGTTATTGTTGTGTGGTTCTAGCCTTAAAAAAAAAAAAAACTTGGCGTAGAACTGCACAACCAGCGAATTCTACAGTTATTTCTTAGTTGACGGACTCGAACCCTTTTTGTCCTGTGATTACAAGTCTCGATGATGAACTTTGGAATCAAAGCAACTTTAAGTGCTATGGTATGATTTCTATTTGATTAAAGTAATTTAACTTTGACAATTGAAAATTTCATATGTTTAAGTTAAGGTAGGCAAATATCCAAAATTTCCCAAAATTCTAAAATTTTTACTATTGCTTTAATCTTTTCCAAATTTGGCATACTGATTTCAAATATAATGAATAATACTATTTAGGCTTTAGTTTTTATTTAAATATAATTTATTTTAAACGGTGTGTTTCTATTAAAAAAAAGAGGTTTACGCCAACAAGTCTATCACATTTTCATCCTATGAACATTTATTATGTGTTAAATTCTTTGTTTTGAACTGATACATGCAATGACCCTCTAGAGTTATATACAAATTGCAAGAAAAAAGTTTTTAAGAAAAGTTATAAACTAACCACAAAAAAGGATTTTTTCGATTCACTTGCACTTGACATTTTTTAAAAAACTTGTATACTTACACCAGATGTTAGAAGTTCATGGCACAGATATATATTGAAATAGCATCTGTGAAAAATTTCAGGTAAATTAATGTAAAACTTTTTATGCTAGAAGTGTTGGCGTAAACCCCTTTTTTTAGTTGAAAAACACGGTTTAAAATAAATCAATTACATTTAAATAAAAAAAATTCCCCAAAAGCATTGTTCATTATATTTGAAATCATTATGCCAAATTTGGAAAAGATTAAAGTAATAGTAAAAATTTTAGAATTTTGGGTATTCACCTACCTTAAGTGGGGAGAGCGGGGCTATCCCGCTTCCCCTTGTATCTCGTCAGCGCTGTGTGTGGGAGGGGGGCTGTGAGCGCTGACCTGTAGCAGGAAACAAGGTCATTTCTAGTAGAGCAGCTAATGGCCGTGCGGCGAGTTGGTGTAAAGTTAATTAAAAAATAGTTTTTAGTGATTTTCATCTAATTTTGGGCCTTCTGAAATTTAGAGAAGTTATCTCTAAGTTAGATAAATCAGTTGCATATCATTGAAAAGAGTAATAATTTGGCTATGTTATCGCGTTAGTTTGGACGCTAGACTACCTACCTTCTCTTAAAATCCCCTATTCTATAAAGCAAACTAATAGGCCGAATTACTATCTCTTTGGTAGAGATAAAACTGAGGAAATAAGGGAAAGAATACCGTTAGAAATTTAGATCAAATTTTCTAATGAGTGAAACTGTGCCACTGTTGTCAAATAAAGCCTAGAATTGCCATGGGATAACAACAAAACCTCAAGCCTCTACTAAATTAGTAACAGTACAACCTATTTGTTCTACAGAGACTTCCCCGGGAACTGTCAGCATCGCCTTGTTTATTCGCAATGATCCAATGTGCCCACTATCGTTTGGGCATAATCGCCCATTACTTCTGAAGCATAATTCATTTCAATTCCAACCAACCTTTATGTTTTACTTTATATTTTTGTCAATATAGATTAAAATTTTACTGAGTTTGTTATAAAGCAAAAACTTAATGTGCGGTGCGGTTGTGATATAAATATTAAAAATATCTTCTTCAATTGCAGGTTTTGAATTGCACTGAAATCTACTCAATTTGCTGTTGATGTGAATTTTTCATTGTTGTGCTGTCCTGGCCTTCAATTAAAAAAAAACTGCACAACCAGCGAATCTTGGTTAGTCCTCGGTTGGTGGACTTGACCCCCTTCTGTCCTGTGCTTACAAGTCTAGAAGACGAACTTTGGAATGAAGCAACTGTAAGTTCTATGGTATGATTTTGATTTGATTAAAGTAATACAGGGTGTTCTAAAAGTTCCCGTACTGACGATTTGTAAATTTTTTACGCATAAAACAGCAAACTTTAAAACATTGTTTTCATAATAATGGTGAAAAGTGTTTTTAACACAACGTAGGAAAAAATTTGGAACTTACACTTGGGTATATTAATTGTTCAAGTTTTCTTTCATCGAAGCAAAGCTGAAGGCGCTTTCCCATATTTTCTTTAAAAATACGTTTCAAGATGCCAGGAGGGGCTTCTTGTATCCTGACGATTCGTGAATTTTTTACACACAAAACAACAAACTTTAAAATATTGTTTTTATAATAATGGTGAAAAGCACTTTTAACAAAAGGTAGGAAAAAATTTGGAACTTACACTTAGGTATATCAAATGTTCAAAATGTCTGCCCCTTTCATCGAAGCAAAGCTGAAGACGTTTGCGCATATTTTTTTAGAAATGCGTTTCAAGATGCCAGGAATGGTTGCTGGTATCCTTTGCCTTTAAAGACATTTTTCCAGATCATCCATTGTTTGTGAATTATCTTCATAAACTTTGTTCTTTAAATATCCCCACAGGAAAAAGTCGGGGATACTCAAATCAGGGAACGAGGTGGCCCAAGATTTCTGGAGATGAGTCGATCGCCAAAAAAAAAATCTTGAAGCATATCCATGGTTTCATTACTTGTATGGTGTAGTGTTTGTCTTGCACGAACGAGTTTATATGGGAGTATCTTTACTCAGAATAGCATCATCTGGATATTTATGTAGCCAAAATTCTTTGCATCTTTCAAATGATTTACATCCAAAATAAGCCTCAAGCTGCAGCGCAACTACCTGAATGCGCGATAAAGTCATGTTGTAATGAACAAAATGATATGGAATTTTATTAAAGCACGACTTGAGCTCGAAAAACCGAACGATTTAAAGAAAAGATTTGATGAAATAATAAGCAGACGATAAAATTCAATATTTGAAAATTAAACACGGATAATAATTTTTTGAAGTTGGAGTACGGGAATCTTTAGGACACCCTGCGTAACTTTGACAATTGAAAATTTCACTTGTTTAAGTTAAGTAAATGTTTTGCTTTGTTAAGTGTTTGCCGTATTTCTATGAGATTAGGCTCTAATGATTCCAATTTTTTACCTTTCTCGGACAATTCTAGATTGTGTTAGATTTTGTTCATTCAGAATATATACTGGAGGTTTAAATCCTTTCTAAAGAAAATATATAATTTGAATGAAATTGTTTTAACCATTCTGTTATTGCATATCTTTTATTTTAAAAAGGCATCACATTTATTTATTGAAATACAAACACGTAAAATTTAGTGTCTTTGATTTAGTATTAGGGAAATATGAGGTATATAGGTATAGGTATTTATGTTAAATTGTACAGTTCAAGTGTTTTAAAACATTTGTGGTAAAGAGTTCTTGTAATATATCCATGCTTTAAATTTGAAAAAATTAACCTTAATTTACCCTACAAATACAAGCCAGGTAGAGTTTTACGCAGATAAATTAAGTTTCTCAGCTGATCAGTGAATTTATTGACTACCATTTAATTAGATTTTTCAAATATTAAAATTTAATTGAATTTCATACCATCGTCAAATTTCTTTTTAGCGACGTGAGAAACAAAAAAATTCAAACTTAATGAGTAAAATTGCTATTTTTTAAACTTGTTTGCAAATTCATTTATCGGTGGTTTGTTTTTATATTCGAGAAAAACTCTTGAAGCCGCCTGAAATCTGTTATTGCATTGGTTAGATCAGATTAGCTTCACATTAGAGCTATTCATAGACTAGTGGCAAGTTCAGATCTTAGTTCGTATTGTATGAAGACGTCCCATAATGCAAATTTTGTGTCTTGCAATCAATTAAGAATGTTTTGTATTACCAAACACAAAGGTCCAATTCTCTAAGATAAATAACGACCAAATTAATAACTACACCAATGCCGAGCATAAGTTTGCAGCAGAGAAATGTACTAGGCGGAAGAATCTGCGTAAACAATGCTGCTGGCGCCGAAATTTTGCCTGCTCCTTCGACCCTGATATTCGTGCGCCCTGTTACGTCAAAATCGAAGGACAAAAATAATTAAAATAACACTAACTGAAGCTAAACTAATAAAAATAATAAATTTATATCTTGAAATAACAAATAAATTCATTTATTGAATGTGAAATACCTTTTTGTATTCGACTCAAAAATGAGAACTATTTACCCTTTTTCTAGTAGAACATTTGCATACTGCAAACTTAAGGTCTGTTTTGGTGTAGTGAGAATTTTTTGATCAGCTCTACAAACCTTGTTTATATTTCAACTAGCTTCTCAAACCATAGCGTGGTTGCCAGTAAATAAGTCACCAAGCCTTTCTTTGGGCTTAATATTGAAGCGATCAATAGCTTCAGTTAGCAAACCTGTTTTTGTATTGGTTTTTGACTTGGCAACATTTCTGTCATATTCTTATCTCCACTTTTGGGCCACTTTTGCTTGCCTCGCCCTGTACATGTATTTGCTTGTATGTATTTATGGGGCATAATGATACAAAATTTGGCACCAATTTATATCACCATGATTAAAAATTTTATTCGCGCAGATCCACTGTGTCCCCTCTCCCCTAGTGTTGTTTAAACAAATGCATATTTCGAAAGATTTTTCCCTAACTAAACTTTAATGACTGAATTTTCTTCACAAAATTTTATTTGGCATGAAAAAGCAAATATTTCTGAGTTTTATTGCTACTTTAAAAACTGCAAACAAAACTTAGTAAGCGCGTTTACATGAGCCATCGAGTCCATGGATTGAAGAGCAAACTCGACAGTTTTTCCCTCTTGGGGATTTTCTCCCAGGCATAACCGGAACTGCAGGGTTTTCATTGGGGGGGGGGGGGGGTTCGCAAACCCTCCAATGAAGGAATGTTTTATGTTCATACCATGGATTTGGCATAATTGTTTAGTTGATAAGAATATCCCAGATTAATAGAAGGAAGTAAAACTTGTTTTTAAACTATTAATCGAGACTCCAAAAAACTCTTTTAGCTGTTAGTTTTGGCTCCTTAAAAATTTATCCCCAATGTATCGCGTCAAAAAAGACGCGTGTTGCTCGAAATTAAAAATGAAAGTTAAAGATTAAATATGAAGTAATTGAATTATTTATATAGCAGTTAAAATTGTGAAATTTCAATGACCTGATGGCAACTTCAAGGTTCCGTAGGTGCTTGGAGGCAATATAGCTTTAATATTTCATGAAAATCTTTTCATTGAATAGTACAATAACTGATTTAAATTAGCATAGTTTCCAAGAACAGTTAGCTATAGTTATACGCGAGCTAAAAAAAAACAAACCTAGTTACATTTTTCAGCCGTTCTCCCTAATGTCATTGACTCTTCAAACGTATGCTAATTTTGTTCTTGTAAATTTATGAAGCAAAAAACTTCATGTGCGGTTGTGACATAAATATTAAAAAGATCTTTTTCAATTGCAGGTTTTGCATTGCACCGAGTTCTCCTTCATTTGCTGTTGATGTGACGCTCTCATTGTTGTGTAGTTCTGGCCATAAATAAAAAAAAAACTTGGCCCAGAACTGCACAACCAGCAAATTCTACAGTTATTTCTCGGTTGATGGACTCGACCCCTTTTTGTCCTGTGATTACAAGTCTAGGAGATGAACTTTGGAATCAAAGCAACTTTAAGTGCTATGGTATGATTTCCATTTGATTTAAGTAATAATACTTTGACAATTGAAAATTTCATATGTTTAAGTTAAGGTAGGCAAATATCCAAAATTCTAAAATTTTTACTATTGCTTTAATCTTTCCAAATTTGGCATACTGATTTCAAATATAATGAATAATACTATTTAGGCTTTAGTTTTTATTTAAATATAATTTATTTTAAACGTTGTGTTTCTACTAAAAAAAGAGGTTTACGCCAACAAGTCTACCACATTTTCATCCTATGAACATTTATTATGTGTTAAATTCTTCGTTTTGAACTGATACATGCAATGACCCTCTAGAGTTATATACAAATTGCAAGAAAAAAGTTTTTAAGAAAAGTTATAAATTAACCACAAAAAAAGGATTTTTTCGATTCACTTACACTTGACATTTTTTAAAAAACTTGTATACTTACACCAGATGTTAGAAGTTCATGGCACAGATATATATTGAAATAGCATCTGTGAAAAATTTCGGGTAAATTAATGTAAAACTTTTTATGCTAGAAGTGTTGGCGTAAACCCCTTTTTTTAGTTGAAAAACACGGTTTAAAATAAATCAATTACATTTAAATAAAAAAAATTCCCCAAAAGCATTGTTCATTATATTTGAAATCATTATGCCAAATTTGGAAAAGATTAAAGTAATAGTAAAAATTTTAGAATTTTGGGTATTCACCTACCTTAAGTGGGGAGAGCGGGGCTATCCCGCTTCCCCTTGTATCTCGTCAGCGCTGTGTGTGGGAGGGGGGCTGTGAGCGCTGACCTGTAGCAGGAAACAAGGTCATTTCTAGTAGAGCAGCTAATGGCCGTGCGGCGAGTTGGTGTAAAGTTAATTAAAAAATAGTTTTTAGTGATTTTCATCTAATTTTGGGCCTTCTGAAATTTAGAGAAGTTATCTCTAAGTTAGATAAATCAGTTGCATATCATTGAAAAGAGTAATAATTTGGCTATGTTGTCACGTTAGTTTGGACGCTAGACTACCTACCTTCTCCTAAAATCCCCTATTCTATAAAGCAAACTAATAGGCCGAATTACTATCTCTTTGGTAGAGGTAAAACTAAGGAAATAGTGGAAAGAATTCCGTTAAAAATTTAGCTCAAATTTTCCAATAAGTGATATTGTGCCACTGTTGTCAAATAAAGCCTAGAATCGAATTAGGATGACTACAAAACTTCACTAAATTAGTAGCAGTTCTACCTATTTGTTCTACAGATACTTTCCCGGGAACCGTCAGTTTAGTTGTGTTACCCTGTATATTCACGATCCAATGTGCCCACTACTTCCAAAGCCAATTCTCTGGACTACATAATTCATTTTCAATTCCTGAGCTAAACTACCTTTATGTTTTACTTTATATTTTTGTCAATATAGATTAAAATTTTACTAAGTTTGTTTGCACAACAAAGCAAAAACTTAATGTGCGGTTGTGATATAAATATTAAAAATATATTCTTCAATTGCAGGTTTTGCATTGCACTGAAATCTACTCAATTTGCTGTTGATGTGAATCTTTCATTGTGTAGTTCTGGCCTTAAATTAAAAAAAAAACTTGGCCCAGAACTGCACAACCAGCTAATTTTAGTAATTCCTCTGTTGACGGACTTGACCCCTTTTGTCCTGTGATTACAAGTCTAGAGGATGAACTTTAAAATGAAGCAACTGGAAGTTCTATGGTATGATTTCGATTTGATTAAACTAATACAGGGTGTACTAAAGTTCCTGTTCTGGCGGTTCTTGAATTTTTTACACGTAAAACAGCAAACTTTAAAACATTGTTTTCATAATAATGGTGAAAAGTGCTTTTAACACAACGTAGGAAAAAAAAATTTGGAACTTACACTTGGGTATATTAATTGTTCAAGTTTCCTTTCATCGAAGAAAAGCTGAAGGCGCTTTCCCATATTTTTTTAAATACGTTTCAGGATGCCAGGAGGGGCTTCTTGTATCCTGACGATTCGTGAATTTTTTACACACAAAACAACAAACTTTAAGACATTGTTTTTATAATAATGGTGAAAAGCACTTTTAACAAAACGTATTAAAAAAAATTGGAACTTGCACTTGTATTAAATGTTCAAAATATCTGCCCCTTTCATCGAAGCAAAGCTGAAGGCGTTTGCGCTTATTTTTTAGAAATGCGTTTCAAGATGCCAGGAATGGCTTCGTGTATCCTTTGCCTTTAAAGACATTTTTCCAGATCATCTATTGTTTGTGAATTATCTTCATAAACTTTGTTCTTTAAATATCCCCACAGGAAAAAGTCAGGGATACTCAAATCAGGGAACGAGGTGGCCCAAGATTTCTGGAGATAAGTCGGTCGCCAAAAAAAAAAATCTTGAAGCTTATCCAAGCTTCATTACTTGTATGGTGTCTTGTTTGTCTTGCAACGAACCTGTCTCACATAATCTCTGAACGAGTTTATGCTATTCAGAGTAAAGATACTCTATATAATTAATCTCTATGTAGCCAAAATTCTTTACATCTTTCATACGATTTACATTCAAAGTAAGCCTCAAGCAGCACAATTATCTGAATGCGTGATAAAGTCGTGTTCCAATGAAAAACAAAATGACATGAAATTTTATTAAAGCACAACTTGAGCTCGAAAAAAATCAAACGAAAAAAACTAAAATGTGAAATAATAAGCAGACAATAAAATTAAATATTAGAAAAAGTAAAGACGAATAATGATTTTTGAAGTTGGAGTACGGGAATTTTTAGGACACCCTGTATAACTAACAATTGAAAATTTCGCATGTTTAAGTTGAGTCAATGTTTTGCTTTGTTCAGGTGTTTGCCGTATTTCTATGAGATTGGGCTCTAATGATTCCAATTGTTTACCTTTCTTAGACAATTCTTAAATTTTCCTTTACTTAACTGGAGCCACAAATTCATCAATGTTTTATGTCAAATTGTAGTGAAATGACGTGTAGTTTATATAATTAATCTAGAGACCTTTCACAATTATTTACAAGTTTTGTATCCTTGTACATAACATAGTGAGAAACGATAATAAGAGTGAAAGTCAATTTGTTAATATACAACCAATATAACTGCAGTTCAGTTTGTATTATAAATGCTCTAGTTAACAATAATTCAAACTAAAACTAAACCTGACAATGTTGGCATTGCCTGCAACAAAAACAGATTAGTCAACCGACTTTCGTGGTTATCATTCATTTTTTTTCTGCTCCTACTGGAATTTCGGACCGTAAAATAAGTACCTTGGATTTTTTTCTATATTATTAAATGTCCAGATATCCCAAATTTGTTCCTCTTATCTGATATGCCGCATGCTTATTTTAAGAGAAGTAAGGTCAAAGATTTTCTTCATTCAGAATATATTGGAGGGTTGGATCCTCTTTTAGGAAAATATATAATTTGTAATTAAATCGTTTTAACCATTCTGTTATCGCATATCTTTTATTTTAAAAGTGCATCGGACTTTTATTTATTGAAATACAAACATGTAAATTTAGTGTCTTTCATTTAGTATACAGAAATATGTCTGTTTCTAAACTTTAAAAAAATTTATAAATAATAAAAAATGTAAGGTGAAAGATAAATTTAAGAATAAAGCATTGAATTGATAACCATAATAAAAGTAAATAAAATCTTGCTTGCAGTATACCCAAGTTATACACAATCTAAAGTAACTTATTATCATGATTTTATTTAAATCCCTTTCTTCTAAGGTTAATAAACTTATATAAATTGTTTCTGATGAAATTATTTAGTCTCTTACTTGAGGTTTTTTTTTGCAGGTACAATTTCTTTCGCAAAAACAATTTTGAGCTTCTCTTTCTGGTTCCAACCTGTGATTTCTTTCTTCCGGTTCCTGGAAGTAATGAAAGCTATGGCTAAGCTTCATTCTTTTCAAGGTATGGGAAACGAGGTTTACCTGTATTTTAGTATATAATGACCTATATTCAAAGTGTTTTGGCTTTAGAAATTATGTACAGTAAATGAATGTATTGGTGAAGTCGATGGTGTTTTTACTCGAGAAATCTTCGCATTTAAAATTAATTAATCTAGTAATATTTATAATACTCAAATCTCTCAAGTACATGTTTGCCCGAATATAATGTCTTATGTTTTCAAATCACTATGTTCTTGTGGTAGCAACTATTTATATTTTCCCCATAAGTAATATATATCTTGACATCCGATAAAAGAGCTACACAGAATATTTAGTCTATGAAATTTAGATCTATGACTGGAAAATTACTAATATGTACATAAGCTATTTTATTTGACTAGGGGGCAATTTTAAATGACTGGACAATTGCCCAAAAACTCTTTAAAATATGCCCTAAATTGCTTAGGTCTTCTCTTTTTGAACTTTTTTTTTGTAATAAATCAAGAGTGTATGATCTGAAGTGTCTGTATTTAAAATTTTATCACATTTTGACCAATACAGCATCCTGCCCAGACCTGAGTTGGGCAACTTATTTCTGGACAACCCTATATCTGTCTATTATAGTGTTGCCAGTCTGAGTTGTGTAAAACTGCCAATATTGTTGCTTAAACTATTGTTAAAACTGCTAATCTGTAGAGCAAGCTAATAGGCCGAAATACTATACCTTTGGTAGAGATAAATCTGAGGAAATAAGGGAAAGAATTCCGTTAAAAATTTAGCTCAAATTTTCCAATGAGTGACATTGTGCCACTGTTGTCAAATAAAGCCTAGAATCGCCATAGGACTGCTGCAAAACTTCAAAAGCCTCTATACTAAATTAGTAGCAGTTCTACCTATTTGATCTACAGATACTTCCCCGGGAACTGTCGGTTTAATTGTGTTGCCCTGTATATTCACGATGATCCAATGTGCCCACTACTTCCGAAGCCAATTCTCCGAATTAGTTATTCATTTTCAATTCTTGAGCTATTCTACCTTTTATGTTTTACTTTATATTTTTATCAATATAGATTAAAATTTTACAAAGTTTGTTATAAAGCAAAAACTTCTTATGCGGTCGTGACATAAATATTAAAAAGATCTTTTTCAATTGCAGGTTTTGAATTGCACTGAATTCTGCTCAATTTGCTGTTGATGTGAATCTTTTATTGTTGTGTAGCTCGGGCCCTAAATTAAAAAAAAAAACTCTGCCCAGAACTGCACAACCAGCGAATCTTAGTAATTCCTCGGTTGGGCGGACTCGACTCCCTCTGTCCTGTGATTACAAGTCTAGAAGATGAACTTTGGAATGAAGCAACTGTAAGTTCTATGGTATGATTCCGATGTGATTAAAGTAATACAGGGTGTCCTAAAAGTTCCCGTACTGACAATTCTTGAATTTTTACGCACAAAACAGCAAACTTTAAAACATTGTTTTTATGCTAAAATTTATGGTGAAAAGCAGTTCTAACAAAATGTAGGAAAAAATGTGGAAGTTACACTTAATTAAATGTTCAAAATGTCTGCCCCTTTCATGGAAGTAAAGCTGAAGGCGTTTGTCCATATTTTTTTAGAAATGCGTTTCATGATGCCAGGAATGGCTGCTGGTATCCTTTGCCTTTAATGGCACTTTTCCAGATCATCTATTATTTGTTGATTATGTTGACAGGAAAATGTCAGGGATACTCAAATCGAGGAACTAGGTGGCCCAAGATTTTTGGAGATAAGTCGATCGCCAAAAATATCTAAGTTTATTCATGGTTGCATTACTTGTATGGTTATGTGTTTGTCTGTTTGTCTTGCACCGAACCTGTCTCTCGAAAATTGAACGAGTTTATATAGAGTATCTTTACTCGGAATGGCATCATCTGGATATTTATGCATCCAACATTCTTTACATCTTTCGTATGATTTACCTTTTTTCAAAAGCACAACTTGAGCTCGACAAAAAACCAAATGATAAAACCAGAAGATTTGACATAATGATGATAGTAGACGATAAAATTCAATATTTGAAAAATTAAACACAGATAATGATTTTTTGAAGTTGGAGTATGGGAATTTTTAGGGCACCCTGTATAACTTTGACAATTGAAAATTTCATACGTTTAAGTTTAGTAAATGCTTTGCTTTGTTGAGTGTTTGCCGTATTTCTGAGATTGGGCTCTAATGATTCCAATTTTTAACCTTTCCTGGACAATTCTACAATTTGCCTTGACTTAACTTGACTGGAGCCACAAATTCAATGTTTTATGTCAAATTGTAGGGAAATGACGTGTAGTCTATATGATTAATCTAGAGACCTTTCACAATTATTTACAAGTTTTGTATCCTTGTACATAACATAGTGAGAAATGACAATAAAAGTGAAAGTTGAGTTATCTCACTTTGTAGTTAATTTGTTAATATACAACCGATATAGCTGCGGTTCAGTTTGTTGTATAATTAATGCTCTAGTGTGACAATAATTCATACTAAAACTAAACCTCGCAATATCGTAAGCATTGCCCACGACGAAAAACAGATTAGTTAACTGACTTTCGTGGTTATCATACATTTCATTTTCTGCCCGTACTTGAATTTCGTACCGTAAAATAAATGCCTCGGATTTTTTCTATTAAGTGTCCAGATGTCCCAAATTTTTTATTCTTTTTACTGGATCTGCCACATGCTTATTTTAAGAGAAGTAGGGTGTTTGATTTTCGGCGGCTTCAAGAGTTTTTCTCGCCAAGCATCTCAACGTATTCTTATCTCTTGACCGGGGCCACTTATACATTAATGTGCGCCAGAGTTTTCCAATACTTAGCGCTGCGTATAATGTTGTCCATACGAGGTTGCATTGTGTGCCAATTCAAGTGTCAGCTCCTCACTAAAAAATTTTAGCTTTTTAAAAATAGAATTGTCTAGTTGAGAGGAATATCTTAGATTAATAGCAGGAAGTTAAACTTGTCTTAAAACAATTATTCAAACACCAAAGAACTCCAGCTATTAGTTTTGTCTCCTTAAAAATTTATCTCCAATGTATCTCGTCAAAAAAGACGTGTGTTGCTCGAAATTAAAATGAAAGTTAAAGATTAAATATGAAATAATTGAATTATATATATTAGAGTTTAAAGTGTGAAATTTCAATGACCAGGTCGCACCTTCAAGGTTCCGTAGGGGCTTGGAGGCAGTATAGCTTTAATATTTCATGAAACTCTTTTCATTGAATAGTATAATAACTGATTTAAATTAGCATGCTTTGCAAGAACAGTTAGCTATAGATATACGAGAGCTAAAAATAAGTTTCATTTTCAGCCATTTCCCTTCATTTTCCTTTCATGTCATTGACTCTTCAAATGCATGCATAATTTTAACATAATGTTTACATATTTAAATTAAAATTATCTTTACTTGTAGGTTTTGAATCTTGTATAATCCGGGATCCCATATTCGAAATGAAGAGTAGAGATTCCATTGGATCTACTCTCATCGACGAACACAAAGAACTACTGAAGTAACTTCGGTTTTGTATTGGACGGAATACTAACTTGGAATGAGGATACAGTTGGAAAAATCTGAAGGTAATTGTGTTTAATTATTTGGGCTGTGCAATCTTATTAAAAATTATCAAATTATAAAAAATTCAGTTGTAACTTGAGTGGACAATTCCCATATTTTTAAAAACTACTAAAAATAATTTGTTTCGATAAAATAAACAACGCTGATTTCAAATAGCTAGGTTAAAATGTACACAAAAAATTGTGTTATTAAATATTCAGTGTTAACCCTCTAATACATGATTTTCCTTTCATCAGTAAAAAATATATGTATCGTTTATACTCGTACATTATGGGAAAAGTAATGGAAAAAATTAACTTGCATTAGAATTTAAATAATTTCAGTTTTTAAGTTTTTTTCTATGACAAAAACCAACTACAAAATTCCAATTTTGATAATAATGACTAGAAAACTACTAAATATATTTTAAATAACCCTCTTTAGCTATAATTAATTTTTGACAACAATTTATTAGTATTTAGTACTAATATTATTATACTTTGAATACTGCCAAAAACTTAATTTCACAACAGATAACCTCGTTCTTTAATTTTGAATGCCCTTTTACTTCTGTCATCTATGAGGATTATAAGTAACTAAAACTTCAAAATGGAATGTAATAGATGAAAAAACACATATTTGTCGAGAGGGAGTTCGACTTTGATAGAATAAAGTGGATTTTGTTACTGGTTGCCAAACGGCAACAGTATGCAATAGAGGGTTAAAAATCGTCAATTTTTTAGTTCTTGTTTCAATTGTTCTGCTATTGGATGAGCGATTGTGACCTACCTGTACACAAGGTAGCGTTTGTTTACTACTTCACTCATTGCGATTTTTCGATTCTCCCTGGCTTTTTTATGGTTCATTTTTAGCTTTTATAACTTTCTTATCTTTTGCGTTGATTTTCTATTCTTGTTTATTTTCTTTTAATATTTATTTAATCATAATTTATTATTTAAAAAATAATTTTTTAAATATATTTTAAGGGGATACGGTACCCAAACATTCTTTTTAGTAATAATAACATAAACTTGTAAATTATAGTGTTTTACATAATGTTTACCCTAAATAAACAATTTCCAGCAATATATAAACAAATATTTTCCAAGTAGTTTTTCACTTTTTTTTAAAGTCAAAATGTTGAACTTTTTTTAAACCGTAATGGTGTTGGAATTTAATCTCGATAGGTATGGTAAGAAATGCCTCTATTTATCCTCTCCCCCCCCCCCCCTTCTCTATATGTTTTAAATATAATATTTAATTATTTAACAAATAGGTATTTTTTAGGCAATCATTTATTAGAAGTTAGTTTCATTTCAACCAAAGTTAGTTTCATACCAAAAAATTTTAGAAAAATAATAAATTTATAACAGGAGATAAAATTCAAAAATTCCTAATAGAATGCGCACACTTATATAAACATTTCGATGTTACCGACTAGAAAAGTGCCGATTTAGTTTATTTTTTAAATATCTTTAAAGTTATATGAAAAATGTTAAGACAAAGATTTAATTTACGTAACAAACATTTAATTATTAAAAAATTAGCCTACAAGGATGATTCGGTGCTTAAATTAACATATTTTAAAATGTAGTGTTAACAAACCAATATTTGGTAAACCTTGTATTTCCTTTACCTTTCTCCTACAATAGATTTCCTGTCAGTTAACTGAATTTAAATATTTACATAACATAATTTTTTTTAATTAATAAAAAACTTGGACTTATTAAAATGTATTAGTTCAAACATAATAACGATTTTCAGTATCTTTAAGAATTTTTAAAAAAAACTTTCTTGGCTAATTTGTCTGTAGCTGTACCATCGCTCACAGTAACGAGTAACGACGCTAAAAGCGACGCTAAGAATATATATTCACAATCATCCAATGGGACCTCCCCCCCACCTTTTCCGCCAATTCTATAGTCTACCATTATGTTTAATTTTTTTTCACTTCTTTAGCTACGTATTTTGATATTATCAATATCGAATAGAATTTAACTAGTTTTGTTTCAGCAAATTTATGAAAAAAATATTTATGTGATAATATAATGTGGCATAATTTAATAATAGAATTGTATTCCATTGTAAGTTTTGTACCACATTAAATTCTCTTGGAACTAGATGCTGGTGGACAAACGGCGGAACTTGCATTCCTGTGTAGTTTTGGCCTTAAAGAATAAAAAAAAAACTGGTCTTTAACTGCATCTTGATGAACTGCCCTTCATTATACTTCGGACCAACATTAGTACACCTTTTCGTCCTGTGATTCAAGTTCCCCAAAAGACTTTAGAATAGCACTTCAATTTGAAGATCTAAGGTAAATTTCCTATTCTACCTCGGATTTAAAACAAAGGAATGTATTAAAAATATGGCCATAATTAACGTGAAAACGCCTACCCTAGAGTATACAGGGTGGCTCAAAAGTAGCCTAACCTTTAGTTAGGTGTACAGTTATTTACACAGAAGCGGTTATATTAATGCAGGTTAGGTTTAGTTTGGTTGAATTATTGAACTAGAGCTGCATTAGAGTTATTGGCGACTAGCGTAGGAATTAAGAACCATAATCAAAAGTGGCAGCTTTATTTAGATATATTTACATTCTTGATCCCGAAGATGCTCAAATTGTCTTTCTTTGACATCGATGCATTCCTGCCTGGTGCATAAACTGGTCGGTAAGGTCTAATGAACTGAAGAAATCTCGAAACTAAACCAATTAAAGTTCGGAAATTGCTACTCTTTGGCTAAGATACGCTGTTGTTGGACTTTATTTTAGTCAAAAAGCAAAACTATGTCTGACTAAGTCGAATACCTTTTCTAAATAACCCAAAGTTCTTACCAATGGTACAACAGTAACTGTTAGGCTACTTATGGGCCACCCTGTACATTAATATGCTCCAGAGTTTCCTAATACTTAACACCACACGTACAATGTCGTAAACAAGGTTGCATTGTGTGCTGATTCAAGTGTCGGCTCTTCACTAAAAAATTGTAGCTTTTTAAAAATAGAATTGTTTAGTTGAGTGGGAAATCCCAGATAAATAGAAGGAAGTTAAACTTGTCCTAAAATGATTATTCGAGACACCAAAGAAATCCTATTTGTTAGTTTTGTCCCCTTAAAAATTTATCTCCAATGTATGTCGTCAAATGACGCGTGTTGCTCGAATTTAAATTAAAAGTTAAAGATTAAATAAATGAATTATTTATATAACAGTTAAAATTGTGAAATTTCAATGACCTGAGGGCACCATCAAGGTTCTGTAGGGGCTTGGAGACAGTATTGCTTTAATATTTCATGAAACTCTTTTCATTGAATCGTACAATAACTGATTTAAATTGGCATAGTTTCTAAGAATTGTTAACTATATAGTTATACGAGGTCTAAAAAAAATCAAATTTTTCAGCCATTCTTCCCAATGTCATTGACCCTTCAAATGCATGCTAATTTTGTTCTTGCAAATTTATGAAGCAAAAACTTCATATGCGGTTGTGACAAAAATATTAAAGATCTTTTTCAATTGCAGGTTTTTGCATTGCACTGAATTTTCCTGAATTTGCTGTTGATTTGAAGCTTTTATTGTTGTGTGGTTCTGGCCTTGTATTAAAAAAAATTGGCCCAGATTTGCGCTACCAGCGAATTTTAGCTATTCCTCTGTTGACGGACTTGACTCCTTCTGTCCTGTTTGTCCCGAGTTTAAAAGATGAAGTTTGGGATAAAAGCAACTGAAAGTTCTATGGTACGATTTCAATTTGAATAAAGTAATAATAACTTTGACGATTGAATATTTCGTATGTTTTAGTTAATAAATGTTTTGTTTTGCTTTGTTAAGTGTTTGCCGTATTTCTATGAGATTGGGCTCTAGCGATTCCAATTTTTTACCTTTCTCGGACAATTTTACAATTACCTTGCATCGCGTTATATAATTGACCTTGGCGATGTCAAGTTTCAATTAAGAAAGTTTCCAAATTTATTTTCAAAAGAATTGTATACTATTGTTAGGAGGGCACAACTATAATTTTGAAACTTGCCTTAAAATCTCTAGCATTAGGTGTATGTTGAATTCGATGTTTGTCAAAAAGATATTACTGTACAAGTAATTTTGTTTTAAGAATTGTATGCTAAAATTAAATTTATTTAATTGAACTTACTTTAAAAGTACAGTTAACACTTGGATATTTAGGTAAACTTAGAAATGGTCTAAGCTGTTAGGGAAGATTGCCAACTAGTATCTTAACCAATTTTTCAAAAAATTACTTCATTAAAATTTAATTACCTTTAATTCTCTTCGTCATGCAAAGCATACCCTGTGCTTATTGAGTCAAATTGTTTCTTTTGTAACGATTTTAAAAGCAAAAATCGTAAAGTTTCCCCGGATAAATTAAGCTGTTCAATCTTAACTTTTCAAATTTAAAAAATTGCATTTAAATTTTAAAATGATTTGCATAATAGTATGCAAATGTTAGTTTGCATAATGAAAATGTTGAAATTGTTTTTAATTGCAGGTATCCCACCACATTTAAATCTTCTGAGTTGTGTGTTGATGAAGAATTCTGTGGAGCTGGCCTCATCGTTGTTTTAACCTCATAGAATAAAAAAGATGAAACTGCACCACCATAGGATTCTTGTTCTTTGATATACTTCAACAATTTACTTGCCGAAGCCAACTCTTGCTGTAACATGATGCTTCCATTACCGCATTGCTGAAAACACCACTTGTTCCTTTTTCTTTCGCTTGATGCTTCGTTCTAACAAAACCTAGTGAACATAACTGAAGATATTTTAGCGTATGTTGGAGCGAAAGAATTGATTGGTTTTTGTGTGTGGTGGCTGGTTAAAAAGAATCCTGAACTACATTTCTTACTTGAAAAATGAATTTATATCTCTGCCATTTATGAAGTGTATCATCAACAAAATGCATTTTAAAAGAAGATAGGCTTCTGCTGCTTGTTAATGTGCAATTAACCATAGTTCATTTATTCTTAAAAATTTAAGGCGGCTGGTAGCTACAATAACCTGTTTATACCTAGGCACTTTTTCTACCTTCCAACTGATTCATATTTACTGAGCTAAATCTGGCCTAAGACATTCAGCAAACAAAAAAAAAGCAGATTTACCGCTCGTAACAAAGTTACTAGAATTTCCATTACAATATGGTAACTTAATCTAGTACAAACTACGCCATTTAAATTGTGCTTTTCGACCAGCAAAGTTTAAAAAAAATGTTGGCCGAAGCTGATTGTGATGGATTCAACGCGCATGGATGCCTCCATAAAGACTTGTCTACTATGGAAGAACCTTTCTCTTCATTGTGAAGTGTCTATCGCAAGTTTTTATGGTAAAGATTATAAATACTATTATCTCCTGATCTACATAAAATGACATTTTGAGCATGGAATTCGTATACCAATGTCTACTTTCAACTGCGACCCACAATATAAGTGCCATGAGGTGAAAATATTGTATTTATAGTGTGCAACACTAAGAGATACGACCCAAGTACCTGTAGTGCTACGTTATGCAAGCAATTAGCTTTTCTTTTGAACAAAGACCCTGCATAGAGCTGATGTGTCTGTAACTGAAATTTGCGGCAAGATAGTGAAATTGAGATTTTTACTGAAATTTTACTTGCAAATCAAATTTTTGCGTGCTTATGAAAGTATATACCACTGCTCCTGCAAATGTGAAGCGTCAGATTTATGACTTTAGTTCAAAGTAGATTCAACATCCTTCCTCTGGGGAAAAATTTCTATAGCGAAGTGGTTCTGATGATAAAGCAAGTCGGAACCGAACTTTTTAACCTCCTGCTCTTGAAAAAACGAAACATTCATATCCTGCAAATGTGAAGCGTCGTATTTATGACTCTAGTTCAAAGTAGATTCAACATCCTTCCTCTGTTGAAACATTTCTATAGTGAAGTGGTTCTGATGAAAAAGCAAGTCGGAACTCAACTTTTTAACCTGATGCTTGGAAAAACGCAAGTCGCATCTCCTACAATTTACAATATATAGCATCAACTGAGTATTTTAAGAAGATGATCTACAGTATTCCTGTTGGTGTCTTTGCCCTATACTCTTCAACTTGTGGAGACGGAATGAAGAATTTATCTGAATGATGACGGAGTTGGAGAAATCAAAAGGTAATTGCGGTGTTATTTCGCCTGTGCAATATTTAAAAAAATTGTCAAATTAAAAAACAATTGCAGTTATAATTTCAAAAGATTTGTTTTATAGTTAAGAGGTTTGCATAACTCATTTCAACTATATTAGTGTTTAAGTAACCTATACATATTCTATGCTACAAAATTAGGTATTTGTTAAATTGTACGTTGAATTTAAAAAAGACCATTTGTGGTAAAGAGTTTTGTAATTTATCCATGCTTTAAATTTGAAAAATTTAACCTTAATTTACCCTACAAATACAAGCCAGGGTAGAGTTTTACCAAGATAAATGATGTTTCTCATCTAGTCAGCGACATTGAGTACCATTTAATTAGATTTTTCAAATACTAAAATTTAAGCGAGTTAATATTTACCATGGTTTGTAGCTTGTATGTTAAAAGTTAATTTTTTTATTTCAAGTGGCTAAAATCCAAATTATGCTCGATATAAATTTTGTCCATCAGGAGTTAATGCTTTTTACATCTATATCGCATGTATACAATAATCAATATTGATTATCTAAGTACTTTACATTCTTGAGTCCATGCATGTATATATGGGGCATTATAACTCCAAATTTTATGTCCTGCTTACTTGGCAATGACGTATTCACAATCATCCAATGTGACCCCCCCTCCCCTTTCTGCCAATTCTATGGTTTACCTTAATGTTATTCAAAATTTTTTTTCTTTAGTTACGGTTTTTGATATTTTTATCAATATCGAATAGAATTTTACAAGTATTGATCCTACAAATTTATGAAAAAATATGTATGTGTTAATATAATGTGACATAATTCAATGTTAGAATTGTATTCCATTGCAGGTTTTGTACCACAATGAATTATCTTGAACTAGTATCTGGTGGAAAGACTTGGAACTTGCATTGCTGTGTAGTTTTGGCCTAAGGAATTAAAAAAAAACAACTGGCCATTAACTGCATCTTGATGAACTGCCCTTCATTGTACTTAGGACCAGCATTGGGACACCTTTTCGTCCTGGGATTCAAGTTTCCCAAAAGACTTTAGAATAGCAATTCAATTTGAAGATCCTAAGGTATATTTCCTATTCTACCTCGGATTTAAAACAAAGGATTGTATTAAAACATATGGTCCTAATTAACACGAGAACGCCTACCCTAGAGTATACAGGGTGGCCCAAAAGTAGCATAACAATTAGTAAGGTATACATATTTATACAGAAGCAGTTATTTTAATGCAGGTTAAGAGTTTAGTTCGGTTGAATTATCGTAGAACTAGAGCTACAGGAGAGTTATTGGCGACTGGCATCGGAATTAATTGCGAACCATAGTCAAAAGTGGCAGCTTTATTTAGATATATTTACATTCTTGATCATGAAGGTGCTCAAATTGTCTTTATTTGACATCGATGCATTCCTGCCTGGTGCATAAACTGGTCGGTAAGGTCTAATAAACTGAAGAAATCTCGAAACTAAACCAATCGAAGTTCGCGAATTGCTACTCTTTGGCTAAGATACGCTGTTGGACTTTATTTTAGCCAACCAGCAAAACTAAGTCTGACTAAGTCGGATACCTATTCTAAATAACCCAATGTTCTTACCAATGGTACAACAGTAACTGTTAGGCTACTTATGGGCCACCCTGTACATAAATGTGCTCCAGAGTTTTCCAATACTTAGCGCCGAGTACAATGTTGTCCGTACAAGGTTGCATTGTGTGCCGATTCAAGTGTCGGCTCCTCACTTAAAAAATTGTAGCTTCTTAAAAATGGAATTGTCCAGTTAAGAGGAATATCCCAGATTAATAGCAGGAAGTTAAACTTGTCTCGAAACTATTAATACAGACACCAAAGAACTCTAGCTGTTAGTTTTAGCTCCTTAAAAATTTATTTCCAATGTATGTCGTCAAAAAAGACACGTGTTGCTCGAAATAAAAGTTAGATTAAATATGAAATAATTGAATTGTTTATATAACAGTTAAAATTGTTAAATTTCAATGACCTGATAACACTTTCAAGGTTCTGTAGGGGCTTGGAGGCAATCTAGCTTTAATATTTCATGAAACTCTTCATTGAATAGTACAATAACTGATTTAAATTAGCATAGTTTCCAAGAACAGTTAGCTATAGTTATACGAGGGCTAAAAAAATCTAGTTGCATTTTTCTGCCGTTCTCTCCAATCCAATGCCATTGACTCTTCAAACGCATGCTAATTTTGTGCTTGCAAATTTATGAAGTAAAAACTTCCTATGCAGTTGTGACATAAATATTAAAAAGATCTTTTTCAATTGCAGGTTTTGCATTGCACCGAGTTCTCCTTCATTTGCTGTTGATGTGAAGCTTTCATTGTTGTGTAGTACTGGCCATAAATAAAAAAAAAACTTGGCCCAGATTTGCACAACCATCGAATCTGTTATTCCTCTGTTGGCAGACTTGACCCCTTTTGTCCTGTGATTACAAGTCTAGCAGATGAAGTTTGGAACTAAAGCAACTGGAAGTTCTATGGTATGATTTCGATTTGATTAAAGTAATATACCTTGACAATTGGAAATTTCATATGTTTAAGTTAAATAAATGTTTTGCTTTGTTAAGTGTTTGCCGTATTTCTATGAGATTGGGCACTAATGTTTCCAATTTTTTACCTTTCTCGAGCAATTTACCTAACATCGCATTATATAATTGACTTTGGACCATCACATTATATAATTGACCTTGGACCATCGCCTTATATAATAACCTTGTATTTTAAATTCTGCAATTGAAATTTAAAAAAAATTGTGAAAGAGTTATGAGATTTATCCTTGCTTTAAATTTGAAAAATTTAATCTTAATTTATCCTACATATACAAGCCAGTGTAGAGTTTTACCCAGATAAATTGCTACAAAATTGCTATGCTACAAAATTTGGTATAGGTTAAATTGTACAGTTGAATTAAAAAAAAATATTTGTAGTTAAGAGTTCTGTAATTTATCCATGCTTTAAATTTGAAAAATGTATCCTTAATTTACCCTACAAATACAAGCCAGGGTAGAGTAAAGTTTTGCCCAGATAATTAAGTTTCTCAGCTGGTCAGTGACGATATTGACTACTACTTAATTAGATGTTTCAAATACTAAAATTTAATTGAATTTCATTGTCTCCTCAAATTTCTTTAAAGCGAAGTGAGAAACAAAAAAAATTCGACTGTAATAAGTAAAATTGCTCCTTTTTAAACTATTTTACAAATTTCATTTATTGGTGGTTTATATATTGATAATCAAAGTACTTTGCATTCTTGGGTCCATGTTTATATGGGGCATTATAACTCCAACTTTAGTACAACTTATTTCCTGCTTACTTTTCAAAGAATATAATCACAAACATCCAATGTGAACTCCCCTCCCCTCTTTCTGCCAATTCTATGGTCTACCATAATGTTAATTTTTTTTTCATTTCTTTAGCTACGTTTTTTGATATTTTTATCAATATCGAATAGAATTTTACAAGTATTGTTCCTGCGAATTTATGAAAAAAACATTTGTGTGATAATATAATGTGATGTAATTCAATGTTAAAATTGTATTCCATTGCAGGTTTTGTACTACAATGAATTATCTTGAACTAGATGCTGGTGGAAAGACAGTGGAACTTGCATTGCTGTGTAGTTTTGGCCTAAGGAATAAAAAAAAACTCGCCATTAACTGCATCTTGATGAACTGCCCTTCATTGTACTTAGGACCAGCATTGGGACACCTTTTCGTCCTGGGATTCAAGTTTCCCAAAAGACTAAAGATCTTCAAATTGAATTGCTATTCTAAGGTATATTTCCTATTCTACCTCTGATTTAAAGCAAAGGAATGTATTAAAACATATGGTCCTAATTAACACGAGAACGCCTACCCTAGAATATACAAGGTAGCCCAAAAGTAGCATAACAATTAGTAAGGTATACAGTTATTTATACAGAAGCAGTTATTTTAATGCAGGTTACGAGTTTAGTTCGGTTGAATTATCGTAGAGCTACAGGAGAGTTATTGGCGACTGGCATCGGAATTATTTACGAACCATAGTCAAAAGTGGCAGCTTTATTTAGATATATTTACATTCTTGATCATGAAGGTGCTCAAATTGTCTTTTTTTTGACATCGATGCATTCCTGCCTGGTGCATAAACTGGTCGGTAAGGCCTAATAAACTGAAGAAATCTCAACTAAACCAATCGAAGTTCGCGAATTGCTACTCTTTGGCTAAGACGCTGTAGTAGGACTTTATTTTAACCAACCAACAAAACTAAGTCTCACTATGTCAAATTCAAATACCTGTTCTAAATAACCCAAATTTCTTACCAATGGTATAACAGTAATTGTTAGGCTACTTATGGGCCACCCTGTACATTAATATGCTCCAGATTTTCCAATGCTTAGCGCCGCGTACAATGTTGTCCGTACAAGGTTGCATTGTGTGCCGATTCAAGTGTCGGCTCCTCACTTAAAAAATTGTAGCTTCTTAAAAATGAAATTGTCTAGTTGAGAGGAATATCCCAGATTAATAGCAGGAAGTTAAACTTGTCTCAAAACTATTAATGCAGACACCAAAGAACTCTAGCTGTTAGTTTTAGCTCCTTAAAAATTTATCTCCAATGTATGTCGTCAAGACGTATTTTGCTCAAAATAAAATTAAAAGTTAATGATTAAATATGAAATAATTGAATTATTTATATAACAGTTAAAATTGTTAAATTTCAATGACCTGATAACACTTTCAAGGTTCCGTAGGGGCTTGCAGGCTATATAGCTTTAATATTTCATGAAACTCTTCATTGAATAGTACAATAACTGATTTAAATTAGCATAGTTTCCAAGAACAGTTAGCTATAGTTATACGAGAGCTAAAAATACCCTAGTTGCATTTTTCTGCCGTTCTCTCCAATGCCATTGACTCTTCAAATGCATGCTAATTTTGTTCTTGCAAATTTATGAAGCATAAACTTCATATGCGGTTGTGACATAAATATTAAATCTTTTTCAATTGCAGGTTCTGCATTGTACCGAGTTCTCCTTCATTTGCTGTTGATGTGAAGGTTTCATTGTTGTGTAGTACTGGCCATAAATAAAAAAAAAAAAAACTTGGCCCAGAATTGCACAACCAGCGAATTCTACAGTTATTTCTCGGTTGATGGACTCGACCCCTTTTTGTCCTGTGATTACAAGTCTAGAAGATGAACTTTGGAATCAACGCAACTTTAAGTGCTATGGTATGATTTCTATTTGATTAAAGTAATTTAACTTTGACAGGTGAAAATTTTATACGTTTAAGTTAAGGTAGGCAAATATCCAAAATTTCCCAAATTCTAAAATTTTTACTATTGCTTTAATCTTTTCCAAATTTGGCATACTGATTTCAAATATAATGAATAATACTATTTAGGCTTTAGTTTTTATTTAAATATAATTTATTTATTTTAAACGGTGTGTTTCTATTAAAAAAAGAGGTTTACGCCAACAAGTCTACCACATTTTCATCCTATGAACATTTATTATGTATTAAATTCTTCGTTTTGAACTGATACATGCAATGACCCTCTAGAGTTATATACAAATTGCAAGAAAAAAGTTGTAAATTAACCACACAAAAAAGGATTTTTTTTTCGATTAACTTACACTTGACATTTTTTAAAAAACTTGCATACTTACACCAGATGTTAGAAGTTCATGGCACAGATATATATTGAAATAGCATCTGTGAAAAATTTCAGGGAAATTTATGTAAAACTTTTTATGCTAGAAGTGTTGGCGTAAACAGCTTTTTTTAGTTGAAAAACAGTTTAAAATAAATCAATTATATTTAAATAAAAAAATTTCCCCAAAAGCATTGTTCATTATACTTGAAATCATTATGCCAAATTTGGAAAAGATTAAAGTAATAGTAAAAATTTTTGAATTTTGGGTATTCACCTACCTTAAGTGGGGAGAGCAGGGCTATCCCGCTTCCCCTTGTATCTCGCCACCTGTGTGTGTAGTAGGGGGGCTGTGAGCGCTGACCTGTAGCAGGAAACAAAGTAATTGGTAGTAGAGCAGCTAATGGCCATGCAGTGAGTTGGTGTAAAGTTATTTAAAAATAGTTTTTAGTAACTTTCATCTAATTTTAGGCCTTCTGAAATTAAGAAAAGTGACTTATCTCTAAGTTAGATAAATCAGTTGCATTTCTTTGAAAAGAGTAATAATTTGGCTATGTTATCACATTAGTTTGGACGCTAGGCTATTTAACTTCCCCTAAAATCCCCTGCTAATCTATAGAGCAAGTAATAGGCCGAATTACTATCTCTTTGGTAGAGATAAAACTGAAGGAATGAATTCCGTTAAAAATTCAGATCAAATTTTCCAATGAGTGAAACTGTGAGACTGTTGTCAAATAAAGCCTAGAGTAGAATCACCATAGGACAACTACAAAACTTCAAAAGCCTCTATACTAAAGGATTAGCAGTACTACCTATTTGTTCTACAGATACTTCCCCGGGAATTGTCAGTTTAATTGTGTTGCCCTGTATATTCACGATCCAATGTGCCCACTATCGTTTTGGCATAATCGCCCACTAATTCCGAAGCCAATTCTCTGGATTAGGTGTTCATCTTCAATTCCTGAACTAAAATACCTTTATTATGTTTCACTTTATATTTTTGTCAATATGGATTAAAATTTTACTAAGTTTGTTATAAAGCAAAAACTTCACGTGTGGTTGTGATATAAATATTAAAAAAGATCTTCTTTAATTGCAGGCTTTGAATTGCAGTGAATTCTACTCAATTTGCTGTTGATGTGAATCTTTCATTGTGTAGTTCTGGCCCTAAATAAAAAAAAAACTTGGCCCAGAGCTGCACAACCAGCTAATTTTAGTTATTCTTCTGTTGGACGGACTTGACCCCTTTTGTCCTGTGATTACAAGTCTAGGAGATGAACTTTAAAATGAAGCAACTGGAAGTTCTATGGTATGATTTCGATTTGATTAAACTAATACCGGGTGTCCTAAAAGTTCCCATACTGACGATTTATGAATTTAAACAACTAAGTTTCAAACATTGTTTTTATGGTAATAGTGAAAAGCACTTTTAACAAAAGGTAGGAAAAAATTTGGAACTTACACTTAGGTATATCAAATGTTCAAAATTTCTGCCGCTTTCATCAAAGCAACGCTGAAGGCGTTTGCGCTTATTTTTTAGAAATGCGTTTCAAGATGCCAGGATTGGCTTTGTGTATCCTTTGGCTTTAAAGACATTTTTCCAGATCATCTATTCTTTGTGAATTATCTTCATAAACTTTGTTCTTTAAATATCCCCACAGGAAAAAGTCAGGGATACTCAAATCAGGGAACGAGGTGGCCCAAGATTTCTGGAGACGAGTCAATCGCCAAAAATATCTTTAAGTTTATTCATGGTTTCATTACTTGTATGGTGTAGTGTTTTTCTTGCACGAACGAGTTTATATGGGAGTATCTTTACTCAGAATAGCATCATCTGGATATTTATGTAGCCAAAATTCTTTGCATCTTTCATATGATTTACATCCAAAATAAGCCTCAAGCTGCAGTGCAACTACCTGAATGCGTGATAAAGTCATGTTGTAATGAACAAAATGATATGGAATTTTATTAAAGCACGACTAGAGCTCGAAAACCGAACGATTTAAAGAAAAGATTTGATGAAATAATAAGCAGACGATAAAATTCAATATTTGAAAATTAAACACGGATAATAATTTTTTGAAGTTGGAGTACGGGAATCTTTAGGACACCCTGCGTAACTTTGACAATTGAAAATTTCACTTGTTTAAGTTAAGTAAATGTTTTGCTTTGTTAAGTGTTTGCCATATTTCTATGAGATTAGGCTCTAATGATTCCAATTTTTTACCTTTCTCGGACAATTCTAGATTGTGTTAGATTTTGTTCATTCAGAATATATACTGGAGGTTTAAATCCTTTTTAAAGAAAATATATAATTTGAATGAAATTGTTTTAACCATTCTGTTATTGCATATCTTTTATTTTAAAAAGGCATCACATTTATTTATTGAAATACAAACATGTAAAATTTAGTGTCTTTGATTTAGTATTAGGGAAATGACCTGTTTCTATGAATTTATATTTAAAAATTTATAAATAATAAAAAAGTAAGCTGAAAGATAAATTTAGAACATTTAAATATATATACACATATAAATTTAAAGCATCAAATTGATAACCATAATAAAAATAAATAAAAACTTGCTTGCAGTATAGCCAAGTTATGCACAATCTAAAGTAACTTTTAATTGTGATTTTATTTAAATCCCTTTCTTATAAGGTTAATAAACTTCTATCAATTGTTTCTGATGAAATTATTTAGTCTCTTACTTGAGGTTTTTTTTGCAGGTACAATTTCTTTCGAAAATACAATTTTAAGCTTCTCTTTCTGTTTCCAACCTGTGATTGTTTGTTCTGGTTACTGGAAGCAATGAAAGCTATGGCGAAGCTTCATTCTTTTCAAGGTATGGGAAACAAGGTTTACTTGTATTTTAGTATATAATGACCTATATTCAAAGTGTTTTGGCTTTAGAAATTATGTACAGTACATTAATGTATTGGTGAAGTCGATGGTGTTTTTACTTAAGAAATATTAACATTTGAAATTAATTCATCTAGTTATATTTATATTATTCACTTCTCAAGTACATGTTTGCCCGAGTATAATGTCTTTTGATTTCAAATCACTATGTTCTTATGGTAGCAACAATTTATATTTCCCCCATAAGTAATATATATCTTTATATCCGATAAAAAGAGCTACACAGAATATTTACTCTATGAAAACTAAAAATTGTCAACATTTGACCCGTGTATAAATTCTTTGTCCGAATTTCTATCTATGCATGTAGATCGGACATACTTGAAATTTTAAAAATGGAAAGCTAGTGCAAATGAAAACCTTATTATTTAAGTTTTATCATTTTATTTCAATTTGACTAGCATTGCCCGTCATTTTGTACACATTTTTCGTATTTTAATTTTGAAATGTTTATTTGAAATTTCTTGGTTGTAACTACCAACAGTTGAATTGGATATAAATTTAAAATTTCTAGTTTAATTTTTTTTTTTTTTTTTGCAAAATCAACTGGTTTAAAAACAGATTCATTACTGAATTTTTTAAACGAAGATTTGTTTTTCGTAGGTTTTTGATGCATTAAAGTCTTCTCAAGTGGCTCTATAATATAACTACAAATTTCTAAGTATCTACAGTACTGATGAAGTCGGATATAGCTTGCGTCCAAAAGTCTTCTGACACCATACCACCATTCCTGATTAGGTGTTTTCAATGCTGACCAACTACAGAAAATGAACTTGGTGGACGTATTTATGGTAAAATACTGAAAGACTTCCTGACAGACCAATGTTTTTTACGAAATGTGTTAAATATCTTCAATGAGTTGTTCACTGCTTCACGTCCCTTAAAAATCCTTTTTCAAATAATCTTTGTATAGACCTTTTCAAACAATTATCTTTTAAAGTATTTTTGAAAAGGTTGGTGTCGCGTCAATTTAGTAGAATTGGAAGTTGTAAGCAGTAAAGAATGCACCTTTTGTGCTTTATGAATAAACAAATAAGCTGGCATTTTTTTTTTAGTAGTTAGTCCATTCAAGCATTTTTTTATGCAAGCCGTCTTGGACAGTTTCCGCCAAAAATAAACAGATTACTGATCCTGCATAATTTTTCTGTGCAATCAGTAATCAAGCTGCTTCTATATATTTTTAAAAAGCTAGAAATTCTAGTTTATAATACAAAAGTAATATCCCTCGTGTAGCTCTAGTGCTACGATAATTCAAAACTAACCTATAATACAAAAGTTTGTATTAGAAAGATCATGAAATGTTATAAAAATAATTCCACGAAGGTCTGCTTGCGTGTACCGCTATAGACATGAGTATAATTTTACAGACTTTTCTTTTGCAAATTAATTACTTGCGAAAAGACGAGTAACCCCTGTCATCGATCGTCAAACCAATATTTTCTCCCAAAGAACTGAAATGAATGGGAAGCTTATTTTAAAGCATAAAGCTTTCTATTTCCCTTCATCTGTATTTGAATTAAATGCTGTGAACTTTAGAATTAGCATTTTCAACTTTGAAATGAAACTTAATTTTCACAAAGATAGTTACTTGCACCGATTTCAAACTTATCATGCCTAGTCAACGTAAAATTATGGTGGTCGAATCAAATAAACTATTTAACTTCAACAACAAACATGATATTTTTATTGCATTGCAGTTGTGACTTTGCAAAGGAAAAAAGAATTATTTCTTTCTTGATGTCCAAGGCCAATAATGTGTAATTGATTAACTATTTCTTCATGAAATAAATGAAAGAGAATAAAGGGAACGAGAGAAAAATGCATGACTTAGGGAAATGTATTCAAAATTAACATCCAAAAATTTGACCCGTTATTGAAACTAAGTAAAACTACTTTTTCTGATAAATTTCTAAAATATGCCTCGTATTTGAAGTTATAAAACAAGTCAAGTTCTTGTGACGAGTTTGCTTCAGCAATAAAGTTGCACTGGAAAAGTGTGGATCGAGTTTGCATGGTGCTAGGACCATGGTCGTGGCATAATTAAGAGTTCTTAGTTTCGGCCGGTACCAAACAAATTCAGTGTGAAGATTGATATATTTTTTAGTCTTTGCACGCCTCTTGAGTATGTTGTGATCTGGGAGCAGCTTCTTGCAAATTGATACATGGCTTTTCCATTACCCTCAAACTTGTACAAAATTGATTGAAATTTCACTGAACAAAGGCTAGAAAATATGAAATTAATCTTAAACATAAGACCTTCCATTTTTTGGTGAAGTATATTATATAAACTTCAATTACAAAATTCTAAATTCCAGTGGCTAAACAGTAACAAGTTTTATTTCGATGCAAAGTCACAACTCGTGCAATAAACTATCCAATTTCAAATGTAATCATAGCCTCGTATTTTAATTCACTTGTTCAATAAGCGTTTGTTTGGCTTGTACAATTAAAGGAAATAAGGTTTGGAAATTTCGTCCGATTCAGTTTGAATTTGTGCAAGTGACCATCACAATCAATTGTTCAACACTGTTTTTACTGACAGCTCTAATTGTTTAAAAAAAATGCATTTTTTTTTGCAAACTACTAAATCATTGAAAGTTCTTAAGAAGTCCTTGATTTTTATTTTCAATTTAAAGGACCCTTTAATACTCTGATTTTTACCAAAAACTTATGAAAAGTCCTTGATTTTGACTTTTGATAAAAAGTACCCATTGTACTCCTTGATTTTGATAAACAATCATTGAAAAGTAATTGATTTTCTTAGTTCGCGACCTTCAAATTTCGAGAAGTCATTTCTTAAAACATTGCTAAAGTCGGCAATATTTTTGCCAAATACTTCTGTGTTTTCCTCTCGTATAGTTGCCAAAACACCTGGCGTTGGCGGTATTTGGAACGTTATTTTACTTTTTAATGCCTGGTCGATTTAATAGTTATAGTAATTGACGCATTATTATGAAGGTTCCTTGAAAATATTTTTGGCAGTCCTTTAAAAGTCCTTAAAACTCTTTGATTTTTATTTTGAAATAAGAGTGGGAACCCCATAAATGTTAAACTGTTATTGACGAAATCGTGGCTCTAAATATTTCTTCAGCTTTTATTGCAGGGATTTAGTATTTTGTTTTGTACATTTTACATCACCATCAAAATTGCAACCATTCAATTTGTTGTGAAATCTTTAATACTACCACCTATAATTCGGAGGCTTAGAAGTAGTGAACAACTTATTTTACTTGTGCTTAGCTATGCCACTAACGACTTGTTTGTAATTTTTTGAAAATTGTGTTAACAAATACAGTGTTGCCACGGTTCTTGAAAACCTTGAAAAGTGCTTGAAAAAACCCATTGATTTTCAAGGTCTTGAAAGTGCTTGAAAAACATTATCCACCTTGAAAAGTCCTTAATTTCTTGGGCTGACGATTTATCTTGAAGTGTTGCAAATGTTAATTTTGACTTCATTAAAAAACTTTTTCAATGTGAATCGGTTCCTATTTATATTTTTTGATTTATAGTTTGTATAATCCAAGAAGGCAGAGCAAGTGATTGTAAGTTGATTTATTAATAACTAAATGTTTATTTTATAACACATTTAAGTTCATTTCGAATATTAGAGAGCTCTTAGTAGTTTTCTAAATGAATTTTGAAAAACTGTCGGGACATTTAGGTGTTGGATGTTCGAATATACAGTCCTTGAAAAGTCCTAAAATAGTCCTTGATTTTTCTTAACCAAAAAAGTGTGGCAACCCTGCAAATAAGTTTATAATTAACACATTTAATCACTTAGTTTTGCTATTGATTGCATTATTAATATGAATGAATTGTTGTTAATATATCGTAATTTATCTATTTTTATCTGATTGATTTATGCAAACAAATTTAGGGATATTTTGTAGAAACTTGAGCTTGTAATTCCTTGAAATTGTACTGCTGCAATGCCTAGTTTACAATTCATAAGCAATTGCTATGCAAATTACCTGTTGGGGATTTATTAAAAATTCTTCAAATGCAAAGTTGCTAACTTTGTTGTGGTGCCTACTTCTATAAGGCAAAGTTGAAGATACTGTCACTTGGCTAGCTGATCAAATTTCAAAGGACAGCCTTCGAAAGCCCGCATCTAGTTTTAAGATAGTTCGTATATATTGTGAAGATATTTGTTAATTGACTTGAGGCTTTCCTGAAATATTGGGACATTAATTTTTTTCAACAAGATTTGTTCTAAAAATTAGCCAAATAACTAAATGAAAATGCATGACAAACTATGCTTCCCCCAACAGTTAAAGATGACAGTATTTAAGGAATCCCAGCCAACTTCTATTTTTCGACAATCCTTTCTTAAGCATAATTGTTAACTTAAGTAGATATTTAATTGATTGTATGTTAATTGAAGAGGAATTTAGCATCATTGATTCTACCCTTATATTAAGTTGAATTGACCGGTTTCTTGCGTCGGCAACAAAATATCTACGCAATCACATTGCTGCATCGGCTTGGTTAACGAATTATAACGAACCGTTAACATTTCTGGCATTTACCAGTGGTCCCACCAAGCTGAACCTTGGTGGGACATTTAATGATTAAATTCCTTGCTTGGTCAAACTGTGCTAATGATTGTAATTTTTCTTAAATTAATGTTAAAAAGGAATTTAGCATCATCGATTCTACCCTTATATTAAGTTGAATTAACCGGTTTCTTGCATCGGCAACAAAATATCTACGCAATCACATTGCTGCATCGGCTTGGTTAATAAATTATAAGAGAGCCGTTAACATTTCGTATTTCCTGGCATTTACCAGTGGTCGCACCAAACCGAACCTTGGTGGGACATTTCATGCTTAAAAAGTTCTTGCTTGGTCAAACTGTGCTAATGATCGTAATTTTCTTGGATTAATGTTTGTTGATCTATTGTGATCATTCACATAGCTATCAGAGTAGTATACGCATGAAGTCTATAATTTTTTTCCATGGTGCTTACAAATGCAAGTTGGATTCCTCTTCCATATTAGGAAAAAAATCTGTCTCTACTGAAAACATTTTCTTTTACCTGCTTTACGCTAGACATGAAGCCAAAGGAAATTTTTCGGTAGGTTATAATCCTTTTAGTTGAACGAAATGTGTCTTAAGTTTAAAATTCTTTACGACTCGAAATCGCATCTCTTGCACACTCACAATGCAAAAATCTTAAAATTGCGACAAATAACTGCAGTATTTTGTCAATTTTTCAAGATTTATGCAAATAAGTTTCTTTCTGAAATGGGAAATTGCGCTTTCAACTCAAAAAGCTAGCATTTGTGTTGTAAGTGTAATGATCATTTCAAAATTGAAGCAATCTTGCATAGAAGTAGTACATCCCTTCTGCTCCAATGGCACAACTGCCCTTTAGGGACATTAGTATCCTTCAAAAGTCCTCTCCTATTCCTGGTCACTGACTGAATCTACTTATCCCATTTTTCATCTAGAAAATTATAAAGACATGAAAGTCTTCATGTAGAAAATTTTATGCAGATTGCTCATTCCACTTAACAGGATTTGTTTCCTTCAGGAAAAAATTGATAGCACTGAATTGACCAAGCAAGTAATTTGTAGACTATTTTTACTTTTTAGTCTGTATCTTAAGTCAAGTTTCGTTTGTAACAATCTCACTCAAAGCAAATTACAGAACTAATTCAAAGTTTAAAGATATTTTCTTCATTAGACATGATTCTGACTTGGAGGCGTTCAGTCATAATCCCGCGTATGACTCTTTGTACCACTAGTCTCTCAACCAAGCACATGAGTCAAGTGGCCGGTTCCTCTCGTACTGAGCAGGATTACTATCGCGACGACAAGTCATCAGTAGGTTAAAACTAACCTGTCCCGACTTTTGCATATGTAGACAGCTTATATCCGTGAAAATAACCTTTGTGGATAATATTAAATTACTGAGTAGTATAATAATATTAAATTGCGGCATAGTTAGCTTCTTCCATTAGCAATTGGCATTGAAGCACAACTTCATATTTGTGTTGGTCCCAAATTGTTTCGTCCCACATGGCAACTAATACTAATCCCATTTACAATAAAAAAATACGGGACTGCTATTTAAAACTGTTATAAATACCAAACACAAACGGGAAAAACGTCCCCAACTTATTCTGCAAGGCAAATTTTTAAACGCGCCTGTCGCAATGACCAAGAGGTCAATTATTCCCCTCGAAAGATTTACTCATAAATAATTTAGTTTTTGGTAAATATTACTTTCTGCTTAGGTTTTCACGGGCTTAAATAAGTTAACGAGATGACACAATAATTTAAATCAAAGCTAAGTATTACTTACGATGTATATGCTGCAATAATCCAAATTGAAGATCCAGATTATAGACCCACTACGCACTGAAAGCGTTGACCTATCTCCCGAGCGGGGCGGCTGTCACTTCCTTTTTATAAACTCGTCAAATTGTGTATATTTGCGTAATTTCTGTGAAACTAAGATTCTTTAAAAAATTAGAACAGTTTCAAAGGGACCTTTCTTGGATCTTTAAAAACCTATGATAAGCATACAATGGCTGAATAATCAGTAATTGCAATGCTATTGAATTGAGAAATTAATGCAAGTCTACGCCATTTAGGCTTGGGAAAATTTCAATGGTATGAAATATTATTTGTTGCATTAAAGATCCAATGCATTTTATTTTTATAATTTGAAACCAATTTGTGCAATTGAAATTGTGAAGTGTCTGTTAAGATTTTATTATTGTCACAGGTTTGACACTTGTTTTGTTCATACAAAGATGTTATGATTTGTGTTCATATTTCTTTCTGAAAATAAAAATTGTTTGCTTTTAATTCTAGTTTGTTAAATTATTGTCAATTGTTTCATGACTACTTATAAAAGGCTGTTATCAATCGATGTGCAGGGTTGCCACTGTCCTTGAAAATCTCAAAGTGCTTGAAAAAAATTGATTTTCAAGGTCTTAAAAGTGCTTGAAAAGCATTATCAACCATGAAAAGTCCTTAATTTTTAGGACTGATGAATTTATTCTGAAATGGCCGTTTTTTTTCCATGGATTGGAGTAACGTGTAACTTGCAAAGGTTTCTTGTTTTTTGTAACGCCTTTTAATGCTGTTAGATTTTTCAGAAAGTAACTACTGTAATGGTAACTCTTACTTTAATTGGTTACGAAAATTGTTACTTTTCCGTTACTCCTCACGCCGTTCTTCAGATCTTTTTGGTAGGTAAGTGGTTATTTTAGAACACGTATTTAAATTCATTTAAAAGCTAGATCTCTTATTTGTTTTCTACATTAATTTTTAAAAACTTGTGGAATTTAGGTGCGTTTTTGAATATGCAGTCCTTGAAAATGGGAAAATGTATCCTTGAAAAGTCCTTAAATATTCCTTGATTTTTTTTTACCAAATAGTGTGGCAACCCTGGACGTGACTACGAAAAGTGTAGTGTTTTAGCTTGTAGGGTGAAATAGAATTTTAACTTAGTGTTTGTGGGTTTTGCTGGCTCCGTTATTTGACATTTATTAATGTGCAAATTTTTCGACTTCCACCTAATACAATTAGCAGCAGGTGAAAACAATGCCTATTAAGGATTTCCAAACCTCTGCTTCCACTAAAATTGTATTGTCAATTAAAATTTTCTTCTGAGCACTCTAAAGTGCAAGTGGATACTGTCTTCTGAAATGAGTTATTGGAAGATTTGTGTAGAAGTTAATTTCAAAGAATTAGAAGCAATGTTTTCCAACAAAGTACTTCAAAGAGATGGGTAAGTCAAAATTTATCAGTTTTAATAGTTTGTTTTTGATTTTGGCATCAATTTGCATTTTGTTATGTTTCTTTAGAAGAAGAAAAAATTATCACTTTGCTTAGTATGAACATTGATGTGGGCAATTCTACCATAATGTTTAACTATGTCCCTTGGGCATAACTTTTAAAAAGTTAATATTTCTTTAATTTTTTCTTATTATACTACTAGACTAGTCGTTTTATGATTGAAAAATGGAATTTTGAAGCAAAGAAACTCTCCCGATTGTCAAATATTAAGTTTAGTGCTCAAACTAAAAAATTTTTTGGGCAAAAAAATTACATTCATTTAGATTTTAAATTGAACTAATACTTTATCTTAACAAATACTAGGGCTTCTAATATTCATAATGTGTATTTCACTTCTCCTAACTTTGTCCCTGGGTTTTGGTACACTCACTGACCTCGTTCCTAAAGCGGTGAAGAGAGGCACTGGGTGGAGCTGCTGAAGTGATTCTTCAATCATGAAAATTGTGTAACAAAACTCTCATTTCAGTTAGTAGCCGCATTTTCTTGCTATACTTCACTAATAGGCCCAAATAAACCCCAGTAAAATTAGCTGCGAGGCTTTATTGCTTTCCTTACAGTCCGCCGGGGTTAAGGTTAATTTTTGCTTGATAATTGGAATTTTTAATATGGTTTAAGTGGAGTATAAAAAAACAATTTTTACTAAATTGGAGTTTCAACACAAAAAAAGACGGAAGGACATCGTCATTTTCATTACCGTCCGTTCCTAACTTTCCGTACCTCGCATCGCAGTATTCGGTATCAAATTCTAATAATTCTTTAAACACCAGATTCTTTTAAAATTTTATTGCTGGAAATTTGAACTTGTAGACCGAGGGTCAAGCACGAATTCCGCCCTTTTCATACGCATGAACGACTAAAAGCTGCAATGAAAGGCTAAAAAGTAATTTTAAGGTCCTCTTCTATCGAAATTTTAATTTAAGGCATAAAATAAATTCTAGAAACCTAATAACAGGAATGTGCCGTTACTTGTTTAAATGTAACTCGTTACAATTATAATTACTTTTTATAGAAAAGTAACTAGTTACCTGTAAAATTACTAATTTCCAAAAGTAACAAATTACAATTACTTTTAAGAACTTTTTACAAATTTTTTTATTTATAAATTTCGAAGTATAAAGTATAAATGACAAACCGAATTCAGTCATATGGTCGTTACTTTGGAAAAATGTAGACAATTCTAAATCAGCTTCGGCGGAAGAATGTCTCATTCTTATATTCTCAAAAATCATTATCACTGCTATATGGGTGTTCATAATCACTGCAATCTGTAGGAAACGTTTTATTTTTGTGGGAACAATAGTTCTTTCTAAGCAAAAAAAAAGAGTATCTAAAAGTTTTTTTTAATTTCGGTTTTCTTTAAAAAAAAAAATGTCATTTATTAGTGTTAATGATAAAATTAATGAAAGTAACTCGTTAAAAGATTACTTTTTCGAAAAGTATGTATAGAATGTCCAGTTAAATTACTGGGTTCTCAAATGCAACGAATTACCTATAAGATTACTGTAAAAAGTAATTATTACAAGTAACAGCCCTGCCTAAGAACGTAAAAAAAAACTATCATTCAAAAGAATGCTTCGTCTTAAAAAACCATGGACAAGTCAAGTTTTGCTCATTTTAGTTTATTACATTTGCGATTCGAGTTCATTTATTTAATGTTTCATTCATTTAATGTGTGAATTTTTCCTAAATATTACGTTAGCCTAAATTAACTTCGGTGTGTAGACGTTACTAACGACTATGCACAACAATGTTGTATAATTAAACATCGGATAAATCTTATTTACAGTCAAACCTCGATAACTCGACTTCCTATAAGTCGAATAATCCGCTAACTCGAACTTTTAATCAAGTCCCGAATCATTTCTTTACTTTTCCCTCAAAAAACTGTCTCTGGATAACTCGGAGTGAATATCTTCTAAGTCGAAATTTTTGATAGATTTTTCCCAGTAAAAACGCAATTCAGTGCAGGCAACTATGTAATTGTGTTAAAAATTGGGTGACTTGACTGTGAATGCCAACAACCTTAAAATAATACAAACAAGTGATAAGTGCTTTTTTCCAGGATTTTTTTTTATTTAAAACATTTTGTTTTAAACATTTTTAAAGCATAGTAATAAAAAACATGTTTCAAAAATTTTGTTTAAAACAATTGAAGAGTACACGGGAAGAACCGATTGATTTATTAGGCGGGCGCCCGCATTGTCTGCTTGGCTGACATTGGCGGCAGAAAACCGGTTTCTCTTTCTTCTTCGCTTGGTCCAAGCGTCGGGATAGTCAATCGCCTGAATCTTGGTAGCTAGGAACCACAGAAATCGCAGTTAAAGTATTAGAGTGGCAGATCACGTGACCTACAACACTGGCTTCATTGGGGCTCTTCTGGGAGCTCCTTGCTCTTCCCGTCGTTAGCAACAAGAACCGTCTGGCAGACTGTGAACGCAATAATTGCTCTGGAGTCGGAACATATAAGAAGATTCGTTCTTTTAAACGAATCTTTGAAATGAACGAGAGCGATAAAACGAATCTTTAAAAAAAAAACGGGTCTGACCCATCTCTGTTCCCTGTCTAGCCTGAATGCGAGCTTCGAAAGCATTTTCCTCCTCCACCCCGCATGTGGTTTTCTTCGAAACGGCGTGAGCGTATTTTTCCCCACTCTACTTGGGTTTGAACTGTCAACTTCACAACAGAACCTCAAACGCGTTAAGTTTAGAGAAACGAAGCTCTCCCCGTTTCCTAGAAAACCAAGCGAAGGGATGGGGAAGAAAGTGTTTTCGATGCTCGCCTAGTAAAGACAAGGTAAAGTCGAGGGGTTGAAATCTCTTCCATCCTCAATGACTATACCAGTTGTGTTTAGCTTACATTACTATTGTTTTCGTGTTTCCACTTGCACTGCGAGTTATGTTTGACGAGATATTTGTTTGAAATGTGTCTATTGTGTCGGCATCTTGTTTTTGCAATTTTACGTTTTCGAGTATTATAATAAATTCTAATATATAATATTCCTTAAACTCTTTTTACGGTTAAAGGTTTTACTTTACCCAGGAGCAGAATTAGGCTATGTTCTAGTTAGTTATATTCAAAAGAATCTGAAAAAAATTACCCTAGTTAACAAATTGAATTTAAATTTCTTAAATATAAGTGTATTCAATGTAGTAGTTTTTCAACAATGCAAACTAAACTAAAGCAAAATAAATTTGGAACCATGCATTTTAAGGTTAATGGTATTATTGTAAAAGTATTGCTTAGCCCATTTAAAAATTGCGCGAAAATGCGGTTTTGCACGTTAAAAATTCAAAATGCTCTATGTTATCATCCCGCCCCCCTCTCCCCGTCTTCCACGCAGGGTTGGCATGGTTTTTACCACCCCCAGTAAATACCATGGTAAAAACCAGTATTTTCCACCCATGGGAAAAAAACTCCGAATCTTAAAAACAACCATTAATTGAAAAATGTAATTCAATAGGCTTACTTAAAATTATTTAAAATTTGTATAACAATTATTTATCACAGACTGGACAGCATTTTAATAATTATTAATTGTTTATGCAGATATGAACACCCTAAAAAAACTTATTCTGTATATTATTTATTATATTACTATTGTTAACTGATATTATAGAAGATTTGCCAATTTTGAAAAATTAAGGAATTGTTATGTAGAATCATTTTTTCTTTAAAAATCAAAAATACATTTATTTTTTTGTAAGTCAATGTTCAAAATGTCTTTTGTGAAGTGATGAATGTGTGAAGTGTGAATGATTTAAATCAATGATTTTTTAAAAACATCATGCGATTTGAATCAAGCTGATTTAAATCAATCCACCCTGCCTGACGGGAAAAAAACCACAGATGAATAGTGTAAAAGATGGGTAGTAAAATTTTTGTTAAAAAAAATTAAAAATCTGTACGTATTCAGGTATTTCCCAGTTTTTCCCGGTAATTACCAGTTTTTCCAGCTGGGATGGGAGAAATTAGTTATATCCTCATTAACTAGGAGGAAGGAGTGTTGTGAACTGAGATAGAGCTACGCATTGCTTGAACTGTCTGCTCAGCTGCTCAGGTCCGAGCCTGTTGATATGCTATATAAGGAACTGCTTGACTGTATCCTGAGCTTCGAAAACTGTTATGTTACGTTCTACTTAAGTTCTATTGTTTATGCCGGCCTTTGTTATTTAAGTTCAAGTTATGTTCTACCAATAATAAATAATGTTCCTGTTCACCTGGCATCTTCTTATATTGCTCACAGTACATCAGAACAGACGGGGAAAATCCCAACCCTGGAGGTCTACCACCAAGGGGGTCGGAAAGATTCCGAGGCGAAAAGTTTCCACTGGCGAGAAGTTCCCATTCCGACCGTCAGTTCCGACAACCGGTTTAGATCTTACCATGAACGCATTTTTTCTCGATATCGGAAGCTGATTCCGATAGCGGTATGTTAAGTACCTCGGGTGAAGGCGTGGTCAGTGGTTAAAGTTGTTTGACCAATAGGAGTATTGAATTGGTGACGAAACCGTTTAATTTTTTAGAAAGGGATTATAGCTAGTAGCTAGTTTAAAAGATTTTGTTGTTATATTTTGTTACTATTCGAGTTTTTTTTTTATTCCTCCAACTTTAAATATTAGTGCAATTGAATTTTTGCAAAATAAAATAAACATGAAACTGACATACATAATATCATTCATGTTCTTTTGCAGATAGAAGGAATTTAATTTGCTTATGTTTTAATTTATTTATTTGGCAAGCATTTCATTGCAGTGAAATAAAGTTAGATCCAACTTATCTTAATCTATTTTATTTTAAAATGCAATTCAAACGTTATAAGTTTTAAGCAAATGTTACTTTATTCCGTTTTTTTCCCATCTATTAATTAAATACTGGATAATAATTATAGTTATATTATAATACTTATAATACTTTGATTTCGATAAAAAAAGTTTTATTATTAAAGCAAATTAGGAAAAGGACCATTAAATGAAGACTAATAAAATTTTAATTTATATGTATGAAGCAGTAATTTTTTAATTTGTACTTTCAAATTCAAGTAATAAAAAGATAGCAATTATTTATTTTGGATGTTTGCAAATAGAATGTTATTCTTTTTCGATTTTTCCCCAACTAATTAAATACCGAATAAAAATATTTAAAAACTAAAAATATTTTTATTTCGATACAAAAAATATTGTAGTATTTTAATTTTAACTTTTTTTTAATTAGCGTTAAAGGACATTGCCAAATTTTAATTTATAGTATAAAGCACATTTACTTTGAACTTTCAAATTCAGATAAAAAAGATGCAACTATTTGTAGGATGTTTACCAATAAAATATATTTTTAAAAAAGGTATTAAAAAAACTAGTTACCGACATGCTTAATTTTTGGTAATGCAGAAGAAACCTTAAGATTTTAATACCGAACATTAATATTAAACATAATCTCAAAAATAAAATACAAATTGCTATCTTTATGGACTTTTTTATATGTAACAAAATTTCAAGTAAAATAGAACATTTAACTGCCAATGAATAATGAAAAGAACATTTTGAGCAAGAAAATGAAATAGTACATAGTAATTTAATCTGTGTAATTAGCCTAAAATGAAATATATATATTCCATTTCTAATATGAAAACATCTCGTTTTTAGTTTAATAAACACTAACTTTTAACAAACAATGGCTAAGGATTAATGTCGCACGCATCTAACATGAAAAGAATGCCCACTGTCCCCAACTTGCAAAAAAACCTTTCGATTCCGATGGCGAGAACGAGTTTCCACTAGTCTAAGAGGTGGTGAGAAGTATCCCACCAAAAAAAGTGACAAAAACAAGATCATGGTAGCAACTTGCTTTTCCGAGGCGAGATGTGACGTCACAAACAGGTCATGGGGAAGAAACGCCCACAATTACCGAGACGAGATCTTTCCGACCCCCTTGGTGGTAGCAGTCCTGCTTCCACGCTCATTATTAGTTGTCCCCCCCCCCCCCGAGACATCCTGGATACGCCACTGGACCCTAAACCGCAGCACCTTTCGTGAACCCTTGGTGCGACTCGACCACTACTCCCGGATCACCCAGTCAGTGAACGGACCGCATCATCTCCGGCTATTTCCAGTGACTCTGACCCTCAGGTATTCCCTCACGTAAATTCCTGTCATCTGCGTGGCATATCCATTTACTAATGTGAGGTGTCCCTTGCGTGTTTTGTAAGTTAATGTCTAACAACATAAATAAATTATTAATCTTGATTTCATGCCAAATGCGGCACATATTCTGCCTAAACCTGTCGCAAGGTGACCCAAAAATAGGCTTCACCAGTTGTTCATGGAATGCTCCTTCCAGAGGTTCAAGTTCAGTGTCTGAGCCCCAGCATATTTTAGTGTCAATTGTGATTGGCGAGTTCATGCCAAATGCGGCACATTCTCCCTAAAGCTGTCACCAAGTGACCCAAAAATAGGCTTCACCAGTTGTTCATGACTTCATGGAATGCTCCTTCCAGAGTTTCAGTTCATTGTCTGAGCCCCAGAATCTTTCGTGAACCCTAAAGTGTCAATGCATATGGTGAACGGCGAGTTCATGCCAAATGTGGCACGTATTCTCCCTAAAGCTGTCGCAAGGTGACCCAAAAATAAGCTTCACCAGTTGTTCATGGAATGCTCCTTCCAGAGTTTCTGTTCATTTCAGTGTCTTGAACTCCAGCACTTTCGTGAACCCCCTAAGTTCGGCGTCTCCCATCCCCGTGGTGCGACTCGACACCGTTACTCCTGTATCATCCAGCCAGTGAACGGACCGCATCATCTCCGGCTATTTCCAGTGACTCTCGGACCCTCAGGTATTCCCTCACGTAAATCGTGTCACCTGCGTAACATCTATTTACTAATGTGAGGCGTCCCTTGCGTGTTTTGTAAGTAAATGTCTTCACTCCGTGCCAGCCTAACTTGGGTAAAATCAGTAAAAATGCAGAGGGAAAAACGTGGTTGGTCCGTTAGTTGGGAATACTTGTAAAGTAATATTTACATACAAAATGATCTGAATACAATTTAACAAATACACTTTTCATTCTGATAAAATTGCCAAATTTTCTCAAATAATATTCAAATCCGTTAGACATTAAACGAAATTAATGTTTTAAACATGTTTTCTTGATGGATTCACAAATAGTTTATGGAACTCTTTACATCCGCGGAAGATTCTTCTCCATAGCATATTTCTATTTACCCAACTTAGGTTGGCAAGGAGTGTAACAGCATAAATACTTTTTTAAAAAATTTGTGCACACTGAAGCTTGTTTATTGCAAACATGAACTTATGTAGTACTAGCCACTACAAATAAGCTAACATTTGGCAGCTTATGAATCCATTTTATCTATGAATTTTTTTAGATATTAAATGATCATTTTGTTCTTTTTATGTTCTTGAATGCTAATTTTTGCTTTTTAAACTTTTCTAGTATGCTATGTTATTTCTTTTTATATTATCTTTCAGTATTTCTCTTTATTTCGTGAACTTGTTTCCGTGTTAACCTGATTTTAAGCTTCCACGCTACGTTTATAACGTAAAAAGTGGAAGGTATTATAATCGTTCAACCTGTCTGTATGTCCGTTTGTCACCCGTGTAGCTCTAGTGCGACGATAATTCAAAACCTAACCTAACCGCTTGTCACCCACTTTCATAGCCCAAAGTACAAATGCTGCAGGCAAGTTTGATACTTCCAAAAATTCAACATATCGAAATGGAGACTTTCTGTTTTCTGCACGTTTTGTAGGGTGCCGATTCTTGTGGTTCTTGAATATTGGTCATTCATTCTGTCTGAAACCACTCTACGAACTAAAGATCTTTGCGTACTTCAAAATTGGTGCAAGAGTTCTCAGTACTTGTAATAATAGGATTTTCGAGACAATGACTATTGGGCTATTGTTAGCTGATTTAGAACCTTATATTCACTGCCCGACTTACAAGTTTGAGGGCTCAGGGCACGAGCAAATTTGGGAACCCCAAAACTTGCATGGATAAAATATTTGCATGTATTTTCCTATCTTGCAGTGTTTTAAAAAAAATAGCTGAAGCATAATTAGCTTGAAAAGCGTGTTTATCCCTCCAAAATTACTTTTGTTTGGTAATTGATTTATTCAGTGTTTAAACATAATTTCATAGTCATAACATTTGTTCATGAATTATTTTTTCTCGCATGCTTCATATTAAAAAGTGTGGGGCAGTTGTAGTTAGCATAAATGTACATTAAGAAAATTTGGGGCCCCCCTTAAAGTGGGGGTCCTGGGCACGTTCCCCGTTTGCCCTGCCAGAAATCAGACCCTGCTTATATTTGAAAGTTATTTTATCATCCTAATAGGGCATTTAATTACTTGCCTCATCAATAATATAAGATTGAAAGTGGTGTAGTGTTACTCATACTCACCTCTTGGCTTTTCATGCGGATTTGTTCTTTAAGGAAACCTTTAAAATAAATCCTGGCGGCGGCACTACAATGGGATTATTTTACCGAAGTAAGTATTTCAATAAATGTAAATTATAATAACTTAACCTTAAAATGTTTTACTACTCTACTTTTCTTTTTGTATAATCGTGTACAGCTTCTGAAAAAAGTCAAAACCATGTCGTTTTTTTGGTGGAAGATATAGCAAAGCAACTAATTTAACATTGCGGCTGTTGGACTTTCCATATCTATAAACAATTGGCACACAAAAATTTACGAAACTTAGTGCTAATTTAGAAACTTCCTTCCACTTTTTAAGTTACAAGCGTAGCGTGGAAGCTAAAAATCAGGTTTCACGAATAAAAGTTAACAGCAAAGACAGGGGCTGAGGAGCCCAGTCGGCATTCGCCTAGCATGCGAAAGGTCCCAGGTTCGGTTCCGGGCATCGCCAATATAACTGCAGACCTATAAACGGCCCGTGATGCCCAAAAATGTCCGACGAATAATGCCCCGTGTAAGAGAGTGTACGTTAAGTATCCTTCAAAGACCTAACGCTGCGTACGATGTCGCCTTCAACGGTTGCGTTGTTTGCCTATTCAGGTGTCGGCTCGTCACGTGACTGTGGTTCTAAAATACGACACCCGTCGCCAATAGCCCTCGTGTAGCTCCAGTAAGACGATAATTAAAACCTAACCTAACAGCAAAGATAAATACTAAAATTGATAATTAACTTACTTAAAATTGCCTACAGATATCTAAAGGAGTTTTGCTTCTTTAAACCTTTAAAGTACAGGTTACTTTATTAATATGAAATAGGCCACCTTTTTTTTTATTTGCAATCCATTTGCATGATGGAATGTCTTTGATCCACAGAATAATACCCCCCCCCTCCCCCCCCCCAAAAAAATAATAATAATAGTAAAAAAATCGGAATAATCAGTTGTGGATAATTTTGTTTTCAGAAATGCTATAATTATATAGTTTACTTACTATTTCTTTGAAGTTGTATTGTACTTGAATGGTATATAATATCAATATTGACGAGGGGCAAGGAATCCAAGGCTTGCGAGATTTCACAGAAAATCCTAAATCTGTGCCAGATGGTCTAAAACCTCTGCTCAGGAGCCACCTTCTACACCGAGCCGAAGAGTCCAACTCCATTTCTTCCTCATGCGGCACGGAGGGCAGAACCAGAGGGTGGCACGACTATACCTATGTTCCTTATTCGAGTTACTACACGTGTTCCTTGTTCGACAGCAACGCGATAGTCAGCTGCACTACTTCCACGCCGTCTCTGTTGGGTCTACTGCTCAAGTTCCCTCGTTCAGAAGCAACGCGATAGAGGGCAGCACCACCAACTGTAAGTGAATCCATCTAATTTTAGAGACAGAGGCCAACTAGATGATCCCCAGAATTGACTTGTCACCCCCAGAGGTATTGATTTGGTATGGGAACTTGGAGGACTTTGTGATTTAACGTGCACGTGATTTAATGTGGATTTAACGTGCACCAGTTACCATTAGCGTACACGGATATTCTTGTCTGTCTTGTTTTCTTCAGTGTCAGAAATAATATACTGCCACAGTTTACGACAGTAAAGCAAGTTTTCGATGACTGCTTGAATTTAATTTCTGATATGTTCAGTATAACGGACTTTAAAGTGGCGGGGAGAAGCTCTATATTATGGAAAAATAATCGCAAGCCATTTTGTGTGTCTTGCCGATTTTCGGCAATAGGTCAAAATACCGCTGAGATTTGCTCTTCGTAGTGTGAGTTCAGGGACTGGTGACACTACATTTTGTAATTCTAAATAGCTTCTGTGTCGCACCACACTGATACTAATTTCTAATCTACACTGCTCCAAACAATTAGGGGAGCACTTCGCGTACTTTAAGTTAACACTCACAGTACCAACGTTTTATTTTTTTATTCTAAAAATCTAAAATTTGCGAAATAGATTTCTTATGCATCCAGAATATGGTAAAAATTTGGGGAAAAATCTAAAATTTTAAACTGAATTTCTAGGAGGAAAAAAAATGGAATCGTAACTTTTGAATAAATTATAACAATACTTTTCAAAACAATTTGTTAAAAACGTTAAAAACAATTTTCTAACATCCTAAGAATGCAAGCGTTAAGAATTTAGGGTCAATTTATTCCATAAATTTTTTTGGCACTGAATTTGATTTTAACATGTTTTTCACGTTTTTATTTAATTAAAACCAACACAACACCGCTGGAAAAAAATTAGGAAAATATATGTGAGCAATTTTATTTGACTGTGGGGATAATTTGACTGTGTGGGCAAGTGCCCCAAAAATACAATTAAAATATGCCCTGGTATTTGTGGAATTGTCAAAATTAGAAAGATGATTTTTTGCACATGAAATGAAAGGCAATATTTCCACCTTTCCAAAAATGTAAAACAAGTTAAGATAGCATAATTTTAAGTAGAGAAATTAAATTGAGAAAGTTATATTTTTCTGAGGCTTGGGCCAAAACTGCCTGCTTCGACAGTATTAATGTGTTTAATATTTTGCCTTAAAATGTATTAAAGTTATTTCTTTATCAATTTAAGAACAATTTGAGTTTATAGTAATATTTCTTAAAAATCATGCTTTTTTATTATTGTTTTACCATTTAAAGTTCCATAAAAAAAATGCTTAAAGAAAGTATTATCTTCTTATAATTTTTTTCAGCAAAATCTTATTTAGGTTTATTTACCAAGTATGCCAGAAATTAAACAGAGGCTGAATGCAGGGAATCGCAGTTTCTTTTCACTTAAACAGTTAATAAGATCTAAAGTAATTACATTGAAAACAAAACTACCTATATATAAAACTGTAATAAGACCAACAGTTATTATATGGGTCGGAGATCTGGACCTTGACTCAAAAGCAAGAGAAGATGTTAATAACTTGGAGTGAAAAATTTTAAGAGCCATATTTGGACCAATCGAAGAAGTTGATGTTTGGAGAAGACGATACAATTTTGAAGTGGCTAAACTATTTGGAGAGAAAGACATTAATTAACATCATAAAAACTAGGAGAATTCAATGGCTGGGACATATGGAGAGAATGGACGATATCAGAAGCACAAAGAAAATTTTCAAGGGGCAATGTCAGGGAGAGAGAAGAGAAAGACCGAGGAAAAAGTGGATAGATGATGTGGAAAGAGACCTGAAAGACATGAAAATTAAGAACTCGATAGCGAAGACAGGCGGCTTTGGAGTCGTATTGTAAGAGAGGCCATGGTCCAGCATGGATTGTAGTGCCGGGAAGTTAGTTTATTTATTAAATGAATATAGCTGTACATACGTGTAATTTATTTCTATTACCTTTGCCAGCCTCTCATCTGTCCAATGCCCAAACCCAGTGTTTGGATTTCCAGTCGTGTGTGACTCGGCTGCGTGAAGGAAGCGACTGGGGTGAAGGATTCCTTGGCCTCTCTGCAGCTGCTCAGCGATGGAGATGGACTAAACCTGGAGCAAGAGGACCTCAAGAGGTATAAGGTAAGGGGACGTCTGGGTTATCTTTGTAACTACACACATTTAAACTGAATGGTACAGGGTGAGGCAAATAAAAGTGTCCCCGGTCTAGAGATAGGAATACGCTGAAATGCTTGGCGAGAAAAACTCTTGAAGCCGCCTGAAACTTTTTTTTTTTGAATTGGTTAGGCTCGGATTTGCTTCACACTAGAGCTACTCATAGACTAGTGGCGAGTTCAGATCAAAGTTCGTATTTTGTGTGAATGACGTCACATAATGCAAACTTTGTTAAGGGGTCATAGGAGTCTTAAAAATGTGCAAAGAAGGAACTAAAAAGTATAGTTTGATCTTTCATGTAATTTTTTTAACTACTCAATATATAAGTAAAAAATTTTTATATGTAATTCTATAAGATTTATTTAATATAAAACAAATTTTAAAATTTATGAAACTTTAGCCAAAACTAAAATAAATTATATTAAACATAAAGCTATTTTAAAACATTGGGATTAGGCTTGCGCGGCAAATTTTGAAGTCAAAATTAAAAAAAAAAATGACCAAGAAAAGGACTTTATATTGTACAAATATGTACAAACAAAGACTTATACCTAAATTCTCATCTCAATTTTAATTAGAAATTATTTTTTAAAAAATTTAAAATCAAAATTTTAAAAAAATTATTAATTTTCTTAGAAAAAAGTTCTTAAAATAATTTCTAATTAAAATTGAGCTGAGAATTTAGGTATAAGTCCTAGTTTGTACATATTTGTATAATATAAAGTCATTTTCTTGGTCATTTTTTCAATTTTAACCTCACAATTTGCCGCGCAAGCCTAATCACAATGTGTTCAAATAGCCTTATGTTTAATATCATTTATTTTAGTTTTGGCTCAAGTTTCATAAATTTTAAAATTTGTTTTATAATAAATTTTGTAGAATTACATATAAAAAATTATACTTATAAATTGAGTAGTTCAAAAATGACATGAAAGATCAAACTATGCATTGTAGTATCTTCTTTGCACATTTTTAAGACTCCTATGACCCCTTAAAGGGTTGTTGTTAGGCAACTTTTGAATTATCTTTCTATACATTTTTATTTTATTAAAATGGTTAGTAGGCATGTGACAATGCAGTGAACTCGGTTAACATGACATTTTTTTAAAGACAAAATGAAAACATTTTACCTTAAGAAAGCTTTGAAACAATGCTACAAATTTTGTTTCAGATAATATCACATTACGTGAAGCCAATGGTTTTACTCCAAATTTTTTACTTTTTTTTAGATCATTCATTTTTTATTTTTGAAAATCACACCCATAGTTTTGGTGAATTCTTTCACCGCTGAGACTTAATTTACTGGAGAACAGTGCTCTCCAAGTTAATAGTCGACTATGTGTTTATCAGAATGGTTACCTTGGTAAACAGCAAATGTCGTAACGTCGTGCTTGTCCCAACTCTGTATACACATGTTGCAGGGTTGCCAGGGTCCTTGAAAACCTTAAAAAGTGCTTGAAAAATAAACCCATTGATTTTGAAGGTCTTAAAAGTACTTGAAAAACATTATCAACCGTGAAAAGTCCTTAATTTTTTAGGGCCGATGAATTTATCTTGAAATAACCGTTTTTCCATGGATTGGAGTAACGTGATACTTGCAACAGTTACTTTTTTTCGGTAACGCCAAGTAACGTTGTTAGATTTTTCAGAAAGTAATTGTAACTCAGTTACTTTTATTGGTGACAAAGTAACGAAAATTGTCATTACTTTTCCCGTTACTCCTCACGCCATTCTTCACTTATCTTTTTGGTAGCTAAATTATTATTTTATAACACGTATTTAAGTTCATTTGGAAGTTAGAGAGCTCCTATTCGTTTTCTAAATTAATTTTTAAAACTATGGTGGAATTTAGGTGCATTTTTGAATATACGGCCATTGAAAATGGAGAAATATATCGTTGAAAAGTCCTTAAGAGGACTCCCTCGAAATTCCACATCTTAAAAAATGTTATTCCTATGGAAAACATTCGCAAGTCAATTACCGCCACAATTTTATTAAAAGGTGACTAGTTTCTTGTATCATTGTAAAGAACGAAAGGAACTAAAAGGCTAAAATTAATTTGTTTTGTGAAAATCACATATTTAGTATTTTTAATAATTTTTTGAAGTTAGTAAAAAATAGAATAAGCATTAAGTTCTAATTTAAAAAAATTATTAAAAATACTAAATACGTGATTTTCACAAAACAAATTAATTTTAGCCTTTTAGTCCCTTTCGTTCTTTTCAATGATACAAGAAACTAGTCACCTTTTAATAATATTGTGGCGGTAATTGACTTGCGAATATTCTCCATAGGAATAACATTACGATTTTCAAGATGTGAAATCCCAAGGGAGTCCTCTTAAATAGTCCTTGATTTTTTTTTTACCAAATAGTGTGGCAACCACCCTGTGTTGGGAAAATATTTAATGATGCTGTACCATTTCTAGCCAGAATGTAAGCTTCGAAAAGACTCTCTTCCCCCATCCCTTCACTGGGTTTTCCAGGAAAAGTGGGAAACATCGCTTATCTAATCATAACGCGCTTGAGGTTTACAATCAAAACAGTTAGTATTTCCCCATGTAGGGTGGGGGAAAAACCGAAACTGCTACAAATCTCTGTTTCCAAGAAAACCGCACTTGTGAATGGGGGAGGAAATGCTTTCCAAGCTTACATTCTAAATAGACCTACTATAGTAAAAGCCCAACAAAAAAAAATGTATTGTTTTTTCCCCAACTAGGCCCTCAATGACCAAGAGTCCGTCAGATCTTTGCATTCCGCTGAAAAGATGGAATTTGAAAGAGAAAAGGTCGAGCTTCGCCTGCAGCTTTAAAAGTTTGAGCGCAGCTGCATAGAGCTGCAAGCCGAGCGAGACAAGCTGAAATCTCAGCTTCAGCTGATAGAGGACTTCAAGTTCCAATAGAGAAGACGAAAAGAACACACTTGGGCTGAAAAACAACGAATCAAGTTACTGTCGTAAGTTTCATTCAATTATCTAATATAAATACTCTATGATCTTCCCAATATAAGACTGAAGTAGCAGACCTGCCCCTGGGGGAAAAGGTGAAGCCACTTTTGAACCACTATCCCATAAGGCTGTTCGCAAGCCCTCGCCCATGGCATGCCATAAGGCACCAGTTGGCACCATGAGATAAATTTGACTAATAAAAAATATATACTATTTAATATTAACTAAGTAAAACTACTTACCAGTTTTGCCAGCATAAGTTTATAGCTGAATATATTGATAATTTCTGGTTGATATGACGCATATATTTATAAAAGAAGCATATTAAAAATGCAATTTTTATTGCATGTAACTCTTCGGCAAAAGCAGTTTTTTTGGAACCAGTATCCCGTGATATATTGCGGAAACGGCGAAAAGCGGCTTCATCACAAAATAGTAAATTGTATTGCGTTGTACGGGATTGTGAAATCAATAGGCATATCTGCTTACTTTCGATATCTATGACAGAAATAAATTTTCATCCATGAATAAGCCAGTAGATGGGACAAAACAAAACAGTTAAAACGAGGAACAAAAATAGCGAATAAAACCATAGCGTGAATAATGTATGTCCCTCCACTTTGCGTATCAATGCCCAAAAACAAGAAGGTACAGTCACAGATAAGAACAAAGTGATTCTTATACAGGGTGAGGAAATCAAAAGTAGTGTATCTCTAGAGATAGGAATACGTTGAAATGCTTAGCGAGAAAAACTCTTGAAGCCGCCTGAAACCTGTTTTTGCATTGGTAGGATCGGATTAGCTTCACATTAGAGCTACTCATAGACTAGTGTGTAGTTCAGATCTTAGTTCGTATTGTATGAAGACGTCAAATAATGCAAATTTTGTGTCTTGCAATCGATTTAAAATGTTTTGTATTGTCAAAAACAAAAGGTCCGATTCTCTAGGATAAATAACGACCGAAACAATCAAATAATCGCTAGTGGGAACTTTTTTTAATCAGCTCTAAAAAACTTGTTTATATTTCAACTAGCTTCTCAAACCATAGCGTAGTGGCCGTCAAATAAGTTGCCAAGCGTTTGTTTGGGCTTAATATTGAAGCGATCGATAGCTTCAGTTAGCAAACCTGTTTATGTATTGGTTTTTAGACTTGGCAACATTTCTGTCGTATTCTTATCTCTAGACAGGGGGCACTTTTGTTTGCCTCACCCTGTAGAAACTCAGGTCCGCGATCGAATCTCTCAGGCTGATTGACACAAAGGAGACCTGACTTTCTGACTCCTACAGAACAACAACTATTCCATTCACAAAGTTCCGTAATTGATAGTTTTGTCGACCAGCTGATTACAGAGTTGCATGGAATGTTATCTCGAACCCATAACTTCCTGTAAAATGTTCGCAGACAAACTATTCAGGTACGGAAAAAATCAGTTTTGGAATGTTTTAAACGCTGAAATTTTTCTTGTTGCAATAAATTTGTTTTCGATAAAAATATATCCAGCGTTCCAGCAAAATTCGCACGACAAGGCGGCAAAATGGATTCTAAAAATCAGAATCTTGAATTGAATTCTGGGTCTGACTTTCAAAATCGCACCTATAGAACAACAACTATTCCATTCACAAGTTCCGGCTGATTACAGAGTTGCATGGAATGTTATCTCGAAACTTCCTGAAAATGTTCGCAGACCAGGTACGAAGAAAAATCGGTTTTGGAATGCTTTAACATACCGTGGAAACGTTATTTTTGTGTAGTAAAAGGGTTTTTTTTCCAGTAAATCTCTATCCAGCAAAATCTGCTGTATTAACCTCTTAAGACCCGAGCAATATCCTAGACGTGTTTTCTTAATCTAAGCATACGTTTCATACAAATAACATACTAAAAAGTGTTTTTGCAAAGTATATTTTTTTAAATTTTTTTTTATTTAATAGTTACTGAGAGACACGCCTTATGATCTTTTTTTATGCATTTTTTGTGATATAAATTCAAAAAGAAAGGCCTTATTACTTATTTATAGTTAACAGTTTATTTTAACATAGTTTTTAATGCAAAATACCTGTAAAATAACTACTAAAAGAACTTTTTGAAAAGTTTGAAAAACAAGTTTTTTTTTTGAGAACTCTTTCGTATTGACCCTCGTTTCATTCAACTTCAATTTTTATAGAAATAAATTATTGATATCTGTAATCAAAGGCTGAAAACTGATATTTGATCTTCTTTTATCGGACTAGGTTAATTTTTGGACTAATTAACGTGTTAATTGTTTGTGGGGAGGTTTTATAAAATGTCCCAAATGGAGACGCATATCGCAAGAGGTTGAAAATATCATATTCTACTACTTTTTGGCTCGTACGTAGAACTACAATTATTCATTCACGGAGGTATGCCTTGTCTATCTAGAATGCGAGCCTCGAAAACATTTTCCTCCCCCATCCCCTCATGTGGTTTTCCTCGAAACGGCGTGAGCGTGTTCTTTCCCCACCGTACTTGGGGTTTGAACTGTTCGAATTGTTAGCCTCACAACAGAACCTCAAACGCGTTAGGTTTAGAAAAGCGATGCTCCCCCCGTTTCCCAGAAAACCAAGTGAAGGGATGGGGGAAGAAAGTCTTTTCGAGGCTCGCATAGTAAATAGACAGACTCTAGCTGCTGGAATCTTATATGCGCCAGGGTTGCCAGTGGCGACTAAAAGGAGACGATTTTCGACTCTCGGCGACTATGACGACTTTTTTAGACAAAATCAAGCCAAAAGCAACTATTTTTTTCCTTTTTGTCAACTATTTTCAAAGAAAGGCGACTTTTCTGATTTTTTTCTCCAATTTTAAAACTTATCTTTTTAAGCATTTTTCTTCGAAAAATCGCCGACAGGCCGCAATTACATTCCATGCCGGATCCATAATTTTCTGTAAATATTCCAAGACAAACCATTCAGTTACGCTTATAAATCGGTTTTGGAATGTTTTAAACGTTGACACTTTTCCTGTTGTGTAGTATATTTTTTCTCGATAAATCTATATGCTACGAAAGGGAGAACAGACAAGATAGCAACACGGATTCTAAGAATCGGAATCATCGACTTTCTGACTCCTATAGAACAACAACTATTCCATTCACAAGTTCTGTAATTGATAGTTTTGTCGACCTGCTGATTACAGAGCTGCTGGAATCTTATCTCAGACCTGTAACTGGGGCTGGGGTGCCCAGTCGGTTAGGCACTCACCTAGCATGCGAAAGGTCCCAGGTTCAGGTCTGGGCATCGCCAAAATAACTGCCGACCTATAAAACGGCCAAAAGTGTCGGATGAATAATACCCCGTGTAAGGGAGTGCACGTTAAATATCCTTCAAAAGTCCTAACGCTAAGCACGATGTCGCCCTTAACAGTTGCTTTGGGTGCCTATTATTCAGGTGTAGGCTCGTCACTTGACTGTGGTTGTAAAATACGACGACGCCCGTCGCCCACAGCCCTAAGTTCTAGTGAGATGATAATTCAAACCTAACCTAACCAGCCAAAGGTAACAGACAAGGTAGCAAAGTGGGTTTCTAAGAATCAGAATCATTGACTTTAGACTCGTGTTGAGAACAACAACTATTCCATTCACAAGTTCCGTAATTGATAGTTTTGCGACCGGCTGATTACAGTGCTGCTGGAATCTTATCTAAGACATATAACTGCCTGTAAAATATTCTAAGGCAACTTGTTCAGGTTCGGAGAAAAATCGACTTTGGAATGTTTTCACCGATGAAATTTTTCCTTTTGTGGATCATTCTACCCTTCCCCCACTTTTTGAAATGTACCGGGGACAACAACTATTCCATTCACAAGTTCCGTAACTGCGATTGGTTGATAACGGGGTTGGTGGAATAGTATCTCGAACTTTTAAACCTAATGTAAAATACTCTAGATAGCATTGCTTCAAGAACAGCGAATATATGGTATTGAAATGTTTGAAACCTATATTTATTGTAACACTTCTTTGAGAAAAAATATATTACAATAAAATTCTTTTTTTTTAATATTAATTTATGCATAAAAACTTATACGATTTCGTTCTCCTTACAATTCTTTTTAAAACCCTTTCAGTCCCAATGACAATTTGACATCATTTTAGAATTTTTTTTCTGATCGGCTATCCATTATGATATCAAAAAGCACATCATTAGATTCTTCAAACTTTTGTTCTATTAGAAAGTAGTTCTTATTAATAAAAATATATGTCAGCTTTATCGTTTTTTAAAAATTATGATCAGAAACATGATGATGCCAAATAGCATCACTGGGACTAAAAGGGTTATAATTGTGCATAAATGATTGCTAATACTTCATATGATGACTTCAATTTCGATTTATTTTTGCCATTGATTATCCTAAAAAAATTAACGTTCGTTAATTCCGGTTAGGCACTCGCCTAGCATGCGAAAGGTCCCTGGTTCGGGTCCGGGCATCGCCAAAATAACTGCCGACCTACAAAAGGTCCGTGCGCTAAACCGCCTGTCGGCGGTTTAGCGCACAAAGGATCCGCTCCTATAGGGGAAGTATATTTTCGAAACTGGAGGAGTGAAAATTAACTCATAATGAGTTAAAATCGCTCGTTTGTTTTAAGAGTGTACTTCATAATATGATGACTTCACTTTTTTATTTATTTTTACCATTGATTATCCTTAAAAAAAAGGACGTTCACTAATTCCATAAAACAAGTCCTAAACAACAAATGGGTCATTTCTGGTACCCACTTTGCATTTTCTACGGCCGATTTCCCTTCACGATAAAGTATTTCTACTTCGGGTAAATTCCTTAGATAAAAATCAACCGATCTGTGTGGTCCGTATACCTTCAACACTCCGAAAGTGAAATTCTTTTTAGCCCCCCCCCCCCCCCCCCCCCTCCCTAAAAAATGTCAAATATTCCATTGGTGTTGTCAACAAAAGGTTGTTAAACTAGAAAAACGTTCTTTTTTGTTCGCTCTGAGACATCGAATTGTTGGGAATGGACATGAGAACAGAGAGCGGTGTTCTTTGGTTGTTCTAAAGGACGTTCGTTATTTTTTGTTCTTTTTTCTGTGGATAAGGATCTTGGAGGAATGGTATAGGGGCTGTAATTGGTTGGGTTTGGACGAAATTCAGGAAATGGCAGGGATATATTTTTTTTCGGTGGATGACTCATTTTCGTGATTTATTCCCACAGTTTGGCCAAAATTCCGATGGTCTTCCTTGAGGAAATGTCTGAAAAATTCTAAAAAAAAAAAAAAAATTGATGGGATTGTTATCCATTAATAACCACATTTTTTTTAAATGAGTAAGACTTCATTTTTTGTTTAACTACACTGCTCAAAACAATTAGGGGAGCACTTTGCGTACTTTTGTTAACCCTTTCAGTTTCAGCGTTTTGTTTTTTATTCTAAAAATCTAATATTTGTGAAATAGATTCATTATGCAGCCAGAATGAAATGGTAAAAAACTGGCGGAAAAATATTAATTTCTTAAACTAAAATTTAAGTGGAAGAAATTGGAATCAAATATTAAGAATAAATTATAACAATAATTTTTTCAAAGTTTTATGTGCAAAAAAAAGTTAAAATCAATTTTTAAACATCTGAGAATGCATGCGTGAAAAATTTAGGGTCAATTTACTTCATAATTTTTTTTTTTTTTTGGGGGGGGGGGGGGGGGAGTGAATTTGATTTTACCATGTTTTCATATATTTTCATTTGATTAAAACAGACATTATTTACATAATCAAAATACATGATTCTTCCATCTAGCGATAAATTAGTGTAAGCTCAACTTAGTGAGAAAAAAATCGCAAGCTCATCATTCCAAATGGAAACATTGGAGTTGAAAGAGTTTAAACCATGCGCTCCCCTAATTGTTGTGAGCAGTGTATCTAAATAGTTAATGAGAGCAATAGATATCATAGTTCAATTATTATATTGGCAGATCACTTGACCTCCGATGCTAACGACGGGAAGCGCATGGAGACCTAAATTGGAGGGGTATGGGGCCAGTGTTGCCACCAATTTGAGGAGAAAAGTGCTACGAAAAAATATTTAATTCTAAAATTTCAAAAAAAAAACCACATAAAAATACTAGCTGCATTTTGGAATATTTTTAGTAACCTTAAAAAAGCGTGAAATGCTTTTCTAGTTTTTTTTTTTTTTTTTTTTTGTAATTTTAGAACTAAATAGTCTTAATTTTCCATTTATGATGGGTTCTGTTCAGGAGGAATGAGGTTAAAATAGTTTTTCTCCATTTCCAATTTACATACAGTAATTAACTAAAATATTAATTTTTTTTCGGAAAAAATTTGATTATCCGAATTTTTGATTTTTTTTTCAATTGGGAACTGTCCCAATCGATTCGGATAATCGGAGTTCTATCGTAATTGCTAACTGGATTCATGTTGTTTTTGGACGACACTTCAACATAAAAACTAATTTCAGCCCTTTCCTTGACGTACTCCAGATATTCCCTAGCGATTTTCCCTCGAGATAAAAATATTCCCTCTAGAAAATCCCTAGACGTAACACACCCTATTTAAAAGTGTCACCAAAATACGACTAATTTTAGAATCACTCTTACAGATGTAAAAAGCGATAAATCCGAGTTTTGTGGTAGAAAAATAAGAATGTTTTCCATGCTTTTTGCAAACAGGGAAGGCAATTGTTGCGTATCGACGAAGTAATCTGTAAGGAGCGGGGTATTTTTAAGTGAGGTTTTAAGTCGGTGAAAATAATATGTATTTGAGTCTATGCCAAACCCACAAGTTTTTTGGTCTATAGAAATAAGTATTTCAAGTATTAAAGCAAGGGTCGAGGGAGGGACAGAATCCCTTTTAAAATACATCTTAGGGTAGTTGGTTGGTCAACATATACAAAAACCGACCTCAAGTTTGCAGCAGAGAAATGTACAACGCGGAGGAAACTGCGTAAACAACGCTGCTGGCGCCAAAATTTCGCCTGCTCTGATTGGTTGCTCCTTTGACCCTGATATTCGTGCGCCCCGTTACGTCAAAATCGAAGGAAAAAATAATAAAATTACACTCTAACTGAAGTTTAGACTAATAAAAATAATAAATTTATGTCTTGAAATAACAAATAAAATTGTTTATTGAATGTCAAACACCTTTTTTTTATTCGATTCTAGCACTCGAAAATGAGAACTATTTGCCCTTTTTCTCGTAGAACATTAGTATACTGCAAACTTAATGTCTGTACATATTCAGGCTTGTGTGTTTGTTCAGAGACCCTCTTATAAACCTTCGTCTAGTAAGACAGACACAACACACACACATAAGTAGATCCATCTAATTTTAAGAGACATGCGGCCAGCTAGAGGATCCCCGCAGAATTGACTTGTCACATCCAGGAGTATTGATTAGGTATGGGAACTTAGAGGACTTTGTGACCATGACTGATTTAACCCTTTCAGTCCCAAAAATTTACTTCACTACAGAAACATCTGATATTCACAAAATATGCTTATTTTAGGTCAAATATACGAATTCCATAAGAAAAAAAATATCCATTTAAACTTTTTTATGTTTTTTGAAATAATGCCAAAATTCTTTAACTGTAGAAAACAACAAAATAAAAATATATATATTACCTAAAAACACTGCGAGTTATATATTTTAAGGTATCTGACCATATTATTAAAAAAAATTTAGTAATTATTTTAACCGAAATAGTTTAAATTGTGTTTTAAATATGTGGAACTGAAGTGAACTTATCAAAAATCAGGAGAAGCGCTTGTTGACTATTTTCTAAATAAAAAAAATAGTAGTTCAGACTTCTATTGAGATTAAAGTAAAATTTTGTCTGATAGAACAAAGTGTGAAGAATCGAATGATGTGTGTTTGGATGTCGTAGCTTGGCATAAACATTTTGAAAAAAATATTGAAAGTGATGATGCCAAATGGCATCACTGGGACTGAAAGGGTTAACGTGCACCGGTCACCATTACCGTACACGGGGGTCTTCGGAAGGCAGCGGGATTCGAACTCGCAACCTTAGGGATGACAGTTCAAGACCATACCGAACAGGCTATATCGGCCACCTTAGGGTATTACGCAGGGATCGGTTAGGCACTCGCCTAGCATGCGAAAGGTCCCTGGTTCGGATCCGGGCATCTCCAAAATAACTGCCCTTATAAACGGTCGTGCACCTAATGTACGACGAATAATACCCCCTGTAGTGATAAGTGATAACTAGAGTGGTTCCATAAATAGTAAGTACTATAAGAGTGGAGACACCTTGCTCCCCTGCCGATCACGTGAAGGCAAGCATCTGCAATCTCATTGGCTGACTTCACTTCCGGAGTCCAAGGAGTCCAAATTTTCGACCACTGTATTTTTAGCCTACTTTTCTTTTTTTTTAAATTCGAAGAATTAAAAAAAAATAAAAAAGTAGGTATTGACATGCGGTCGATGTCCGTCCGTCCGTCTGTCTGTCTGTCTGTCCGTCCGTCTGTCCGTCTGTCCGTACCCCCCTTCCAAAATCGGTTCTATCCATCCGATCTTAAAAATTCCTTTTTTGTTAGAAAGCTATGACCTCAGAGACCCAACTCATACTTTTTGTCCGTCTGTCTGTACGATTGGACGGACATAAATCTACTATTTGTCGACGAATTTCCCATTGAATTAGCATTGAAGATCAATTTCGAGTCATTTAAATCGCTGAATTTAACTACAAATGCTACGGACAAGTGAGATACGTCAAAAAATTCAGCGTATCGAAATGATACTTTTTTGAAAATTTCAGAAAAAAATTCGAATTCCAAGTACTTCAATTATTTAAAAAACTTCAAAATTTATAGCTCATTTAAAAAGCATAGGAAGCCATTTTTATTAGAATTAAATCACCGTTGCCATCGCAACAATCGCTCCAGAAACTTTAATTCTTTTAGACAATAAATTAAAATAAATTTATTTTTGCGACATCGATCAGTTTGAAATGACGTTAAGTATATTTCACTTCAAGTTTCTGTATGTTGGTATGCAATGTTTTCATTCTATTTAAAAGCGAGAACTATTGCATATTTATTATTTGAAATTTAAATTTTTGCAAACGATTTAAGAATAATTATTTAATTTTCGAAATAAAATAAATGAAAGTAGCCGAATTTAAATGGTAAATGTTTAACATAGAATGAATGCTGTACTTGGCGCCTTTTTAGCTGTTAAACACAACTGTTGTGGTGTCGAAGCGGGTTAAGTGACATATTCTGTTACAAACATACTTTTAATTTACATTTCCTATTTTATGTGAAATTTATTCTAATGTATACAAATTTAATGTAGAAACGGTTGTTTATGTCACTTACTGTTACGAACCTAGTTTTTTCAAGATAAGAATTTTATTACTATTTAAGTTACAGGAAAGTAGGCTATTTTAGTTCTTTTAGAACTTCTTGTTTCTCCATAGCGCGTCCATAGGAATTGTGAGTGTTCTACGATAATCTGCTTAATCTGCAAAACTTTAGGTATGTTTAACTTTTATATTGCATAATTGGAATAGGGAATAGTCCGAGCTACATTTTGCACCAAGTATTTTTTGTATTTAACAAGTTTTAAGGTATGTAATTTAAGTTTTTTAAAAATTGTTCCAACTTGCAATGCCTATTTTATCAAGTTTTCGTTAAAAATAATCCTAATAATCGTAATTTTAAGTACTGTTTACTAGAGTATTATATTCAATGAATGATTATGAATTCCTAAAAGCAAAAAATAGTTGTTATTTTAAGTGATATAGGCAATTTTCGGAATTTGCGTGCAGACGATATTTGGCCACGTTTTGGCGCTAGTTGGCTTCACCATGTTGGCGCTTTTCTAAAAGGTAAACAAATGAAAGTCTGTTCGGTATGGAGTGTTATTCGGGAATGTACTATTTTTGTATTTCAAAACTTATTTAATACATTTTATTGTAAGTTAAGGTTCAAAGAAAAGTTAAGGTTGTACCAAAAGCCTATTTTGTCATGTTAAGTGTTTACATTACATAATTTATTAGGATTATCTGTTATTCTAATTACTTAAATAAATACAAGCAGTAGTGATGGACCTTCTTGATTGTGCTATAAAATCATGTAGCTCTTGTAAAGTTCGTGCCTTTCAACCCCAATTCATTTAGTTTAACCTCGTTATGCTTCAAGAAGAATACAGCTATTTTCGAATATAATTTATTTCCAGTAGAATACATATTTTTCTACTTCATAAATTCCATGCAAAAACTTTTTAAAATTGAAAGAATTATTTACTTTATAGCGATTATTCTTCTCAATACAGTTTTTAAATATATTAAAATAAACCTTTAAAAGTATCGTAATTTGTTATGTTGCCGTTTTTATATTGTTAAAATCTGATATCTCCAAAAATCGTACTTGGATGAAAAGTGGAGTTTTAAATTAAAAGAAAATGTATAAATACAAATTGGTTATAAAAATCTTAAGTTTTTCAAACTGTTTTGTTTTAAAAAAAATCAGTGTTATACTCAAAAAATTTTCTAAAAGAAAAAAAAGAACAAAGCGCTAAGCTTTTTCTTTAAGTTGAAATCGAATACTGTCCAAAAGAATCCGATACAAATTTCCCCCATCAGGAACCCCGAGCAAATATAACTTCAGTTTCGGTTTAGCTTTGGCGCCGTTAAAAGCGATAACGATTCTAGGTTGGCACGAGCCGGGGAAGAGCGTGGAGGGCCGGTTGCCAGTCACTCCCCGGTGTCTCCACTCTTATAGTACTTACTATTTATGGAGCCCCTCTAGTGATAACCACACTCTTAAAACAAACACTCCTAATTTAACTCAGTCTGAGTGGATTTCACTCCTCCAGACTGGAAAATGCACTTCTCCTTTTGGAGTGGATCCTTTGTGTGTTAAACCTCCGACAGGATCACTCCAAACGAGTGATTTTAACTCAGTCTGAGTAAATATGCATGCCTTTAGGGTGTCGAAAATGCACTTCTCCAACTTAAGTGGATTTCACTCTTTTGTTTTAAGAGTGCAAGACTAACGAAATATGAACAATCTGAAACAGATTAAAATGAACTTCAGCTTCGTTAAAAGTTAAAGGGAGAGGGAGTGTACGTTAAATATCCTTCAAAGTCCTAACGCTGTGTACGACGTCACCCTTAACGGTTGCGTTGGGTGCTTACTCGGGTGTCGGTTCGTCACTTGACAGTGGTTCTAAAATACGACGCCCGTCACCAATAGCTCTCGTGTAGCTCTAGCGCAACGGAATTATAAACTAAATTAAAATAATAAATCTTAGGGTATTTAGCCGGGAATGGGAAGCTACTTTAAAACAGTAACTCTGTAAAAGTTACATTTATTTAATATAAAAAGTAACTAATCACAGAATTTTAGAACTTTAAAGTTAGAAGAAAAATTTAAATTCCTTACCGTTTTTCAAAATGATACACTCTTAAAACAAACACTCCGAATTTAACTCAGTCTGAGTGGATTTCACTCCTCCAGACTGGAAAATGCACTTCTCCTTTTGGAGTGGATCCTTTGTGTGTTAAACCTCCTACAGGATCACTCCAAACGAGTGATTTTAACTCTGTCTGAGTAAATATGCATGCCTTTAGGGTGTCGAAAATGCACTTCTCCAACTGGAGTGGATTTCACTCTTTTGTTTTAAGAGTGTAACCAAGACCAACGAAATAAGAACAATCGGAAAGTTCATAATGAAAATTCAGCGTCGTTAAAAGTTAAAATTTAAATAATTAAATGTAAGCCGAATGCCGAACTGTATCGAAAATATCCACGAAGAGTGACGTGAAGAGCAACGGAAAAGTAACAGAATATATCGTTATTTTAGCTTCCACACTACGTTTATAACGTAAAAAGTGGAAGGTTTTACAATCGTGCAGTCCGTCCGTCTGTCTGTCACCCACATCCACAGAAAGAACCAAAAGTCTCACAAACAAGTGAGATACGTCATTTTGAAGCAAAAAATCAGTTTAGGCTACATTCCAAATTTCATAAAAAAAATTTAATTAGAAGTTTATTTAAAATTTAAATAACTAAAAATTTAATCTTCATTGAAATTACATGCAAATTCAATTTTTATTCAATATTTTCACTGTTGCCATGACATCAAACGTCCGAGAAACTTTATTAATAATAATAATAACATTTTTGAAAAATATTTATTTTTGTTATATAATTCAATTTGGATAGTTTTAATTGCACAATAAAGTTATTTTGAAGGTTCATTATATATGAATGAAGAAATATGCTTAAAAAATTCTAAATTTGCATAAAAATATGCAAAGTTTCGCTTTTATTTTAAAGCAACAATTTCACAAATTTATTTTTCGAAATGCAAACTTGTGGCTGCAAAAGAGTAGTTATTTATAAAATATATCATTATCCTACGAACTTCAAAAAAAAAGGCAAACGATAAAGATTAATTATCAAATCTGCTGAAGAAGATTAAAGAAAATTATTAATTTTGACTTATAAAAGTTTGAATTCGAACTAGTTTAAGGCCCTGCTTGGCGAATTTGATTCTGAGGTGTTGTTAGTGTGTTTCCTGTTGTGCGTAAATGTTGTGTGGAAGCGGTGTAAGTGACAGATTCTGTAACAAACCAACTTGTTTAAAAAAAATTATGAGAACTATACTTAACGTCTTAATTAAATAAATCGGTTGGTTTTTTTTCATCGATATTTTGACCAAATTTTCAAAGTTCTAAAGTTTAAAAATACTTTAATAGATTGTTTTTAACTTTTTAATATACTTGGGTGCTCAAGGTGGATTTGTCGAGACACTTTTTAATGTTGCGTTTCCCCACCAGATGGCGGCATCAAAAATCTCCGGACGGAGGAAACAAAACAAAAGATCGCTGATCTGAGAGTTCCTTCCGAACTGAAATCGCTCTCGCTCGACCAAACACACGGGCTAAGAAAAACCCGCTCCTCCAAAACCGCTCGCAGGCACAACACGTTAGTAAGAGTTTATTTGGCGGCCACTGGTCAAACGATAAATATTTTAAAACAATTCTACAAACATTTTTCGGAAGAAACTATAACTTTCACTTCTTCAAAATGACGGAATAATATTCTCCCATTTTTAGAATATTCTAAAAAATATTCTTTTATAAAAAAAAAATCGAACGTGCATTTCGGCGGGTGGATATACTTATTTTTTTATTATTATTATTCCATAGCGATTATCGTTTGGATTTTTGTTCTTGTTCTTTTTTGCGCCACGAGCACGGAGCGTGCTAAATAGATTGTTGTTTTTGTTTGCGGAGTGTTCGGTTTTTGTTCGCGACCGCAGAAGAGTCGCGGACCTTTCTGAAAAGGACCTCCGGTCGGTTTTTCTAGCAGTGAAAAACTAAAAAACTATGTCGCCGTGTGCTGTGATTGTTTGGATGCTACTTTTGTCGTGCTCCATCGTCGGGACGCGGGCCAGTGGACTAAGTGGAGGTAAGTTCTTTTTTTTTTTTAATCATCTTTTTTTTTTATTGCTTTTATATCACGTTGATATGAAGTTGCGAGGCCAGAAAAAAGGTTAACTATCATGAAATACTATTTAAATCTGTAAAAATTAATTAATGCACTTATATTTAATCTTTTTAAAAAGTTTTTTTGTGAACTCTTTTTTTTACGTGTAAACTTTTTCATGTTCATATTCAGTTTTGCAGTCAGCAAAACAAAATTCAAAAAATAAATCGTAGAATTATTTAAATGTAGAAAAGTTGATTAATGTACTTATGTTTATTCTTTTTTTTTTTGTTTTGTTAATTCTCTATTTTACTGCTTGAATATCATGCGCCATTAGAGTAAAGTTGCGCCAGCTGAAAAAAATATTCTAAAAATTATTAGTTAAATGACTAAATACCGAAAAAAAATGATTTGTGTAAGGAATATTTTAAGATAGTATATTAGTTTGCTCATGATTGTTTGAATTCCATGTTTTGGGTCAATTCCACCGCTTGAAAAACGTTCCAAAAATTATCTTATGGACAAATGTAGAAATATTAGTTAATTTAGTTCAGTTTATTGTAAGAAAGTACTTTTATCCGTTCTTCTTTTTTGGCTTTAGTTTCACGATTGTGTTTAGTTGCGTAAGCAGATAAACGTTCCAAAAGTTTTCGAATTATACAATGAATAAATGCGGTCAAATAATATGTATTTTTTAAATTATGTTACGATACTCACTAATGAAATAACTCACTTGGAAATTATTTGTGAAGCATTTGTAAAATAATTGTGAATTTTAAGTAATTTATTAGTAAATTATTTTTTTTTTGAATCGATTCAATTATTTACAAAATTATGAATTATTTTCATCTAATTAGTACATTAGCCTCTGAATTGCATGTAATTAATTAGTAAATTGAATTCTTAATTAGTTGCGTTTGCTTAATAAGTCAATAATAAATGAGTTTGACTTTTTAATTTCAATGAATTATGTGCATAATTAATAGTTTTTAATTACGAAATATATTAAGTTAATTAGTAAAATAGAAAGCAGTTAACATAAAAATAAACTGTAAATTCTATTACGATTTAATTTCAAAGTTTAGTTTTACTAGTATCAAAAATATTTATAATTTAAATATCAAAAAATTGTTTCAAACAAGCAAAATCAAATTAAAACTGAGTGGGTGTTTTTAAGTTTGGTTGCTTCTTATACTAGCTCAAAATGATAAACAATAAAATAGATAGTAACCCCTCGGTATATCGCGCCTCGTTATATCGCGCATTCGGATATATCGCGCCTTGTATCATGTCTCCCAATTTTTTCAATACAATTAGTATAATATTTATCAAGTAGCTCGCTATATCGCTCATTCGGTTATATTACAGTTTTTTGCATGTCTCCCGGGAAGAGCGATATAACGAGGGGTAGCTGTATTCCAATATTAAAAAAATTAGTAAAAGATATGTTGCACCCGACGCAAATCAGAATCATGGAAAAGTTATTGGACGCATTCAGAGTTCTTTAGCGGTTAAAAGAGCCTTTCAAAGAGCATACATTTTTCTACATGTAATTTTGTTAGGGGTATGTTCAGGGGGCTCTAACAAATAATTCAGAGTTCGCGTCTGTCCTAATTACACTTAAATGGCCCAGAAACATCTAGAATGTTTGAGGGTCTTTCTTTCCTTTTTTCATTATTAGAAAGAAATAATTGTTATTGGCGGCTTTCGTGGAGAGGTTTTCGCTTCTTTTCAACATAAAATGTTTTTTTCTCTTTGAATTCTTTTTTCAAGATGTGAATGGGGAATAAATACGACCTTTATTCTTTATACATGCTATAAAAGATTCATTTTTGTATTTTTGCTTTAAGGCTTCTTTCTGAACACATTATATTGTGAGTTATATAATATCGTGTTTTTTAAGAAACTTGTTTAAGGGGGAACATAAGCATTAGCCGGGTCTCAAAACCGATGACTTCTCTCGGTGTTAATCCAATAGAAAATGGGCCCGGTTGGGCGAGTGATTTGGAAAATTACGCCAGCAGTCTGAAAGCTGTATGGGTGCTGGTTCGATTCCCGCCTTCACCCTGGGTGTACTTTCCTTTCTCTGTGATATTAAAAATTCTTTCTGCGTCTGTCTTAATTGATGAAGGCTTATATAAGCGGGTCTCTGATCAAGTACACAAGCCGGAATGTATATATACCTACCCCCTACCCTAAACCAATGGGAAAAAAATATTTTTCCAAGCCACTACTCGGGCTATATGGAATATTTTAAAAAAATATTTTTTTGTGTGAAATATAGCTGAGCTAATGTACTCTGATTCCAATTTTTGGGGGAAAAATTTAGAAAATTATTTATTGAAAATTGAAAAAAAAAAAATCTATTGAATTTTAAGAAGTGCTATTGTAGAGCCATGTAAGCTAGCTATTTTTATCATATATAGAAAAACCTTCTGTAAAAATATTCAGTACTGCTGGAGTAATTTGGCTTAGAAATTTGTTTCCATTGGATTAACATTGATAGAAGACTTCGATTCACGCGGAGATCAGACTACACTCATTCCGACATGAGGTATAACTGATAACTGTGACACAAATAATCCATAAATTGTTAATAAGTTAGTTTTAGAAAAATTGTAATAATTGTCAGTTTAATTATTTGTCACTAAATTATTTATACGGTTAGTTGATTCATTTTACATCGTTTAGTTGATACAAAATCTTTTCTGGACCTTTTAGGATACCAATATATAAAATTTTTTTTACTTCTCATCACCTTTTAATAATTGCTTCAAAATTAATTAATACAATTTCCGAATCTTAATTTTTCAAACCCTTTGTTCATTGTCCATCTTCAAAAAGCGCGAAAAGCCCAGCCAACCGATTACCCACTAAACCCTTTCACCCTAGCGACGGAAAAATAAAAAAAAACGTAATCCCGAAAGTGAAAAATCATGAATGAAAACAACAATAACGGGACGTGATCTTTTGATTTTTTTTACTACGCCTTTTTTCCCATTCACAAAAGCTCTAGAGACCAATGCCATGTCTTGTCTATTGTCACGGGCTGGTTGCGGAGAATGCACGGGTTACGTGAATATTACGATCAGATAACTTCGACTTTGATTCGATCATTATTAATCATTCAGAGGTGGCAACGGTAGATAATGGAGTGGTTTAGGGTGTTGAGTCAAGACGGCGGCGTTAGCGTACGATGTCGCTCGAAATGTCGTTGAGTGCCTGCTCAGGTGTCGACATCGTCACTAAATCGGTTATAAATTACAAGGCGAAGTTTAATTGGAGAAAGAAAGCCAGAAATAGACAGCCAGAAACGATTAAATTTCAAAACTACTGTCATTTTTCAAAGAGAAAAATTAGCGCAAAACTGCACTGTTTGAAGTTACGGTGCAAGATTGCACCAAAATCCTGAAACTTTCTAGCTTCCACAACTAATTTTAACGTTAATTTTTCAAAGAGAAAAATTAGCGCAAAACTGCACTTTTTAAAATTGTGGTGCAAGTTTGCACCAAAATCCTGGAACTTTCTAGCTTCCACAACTAATTTTACGTTAATTTACCAATTTTGTGGTAAAACCATATCTTTAACGCACCGCAAAAGTGGAAAATCAATTTTCCAACTAGTGGTGGAAGCTTGAAAGTTCCCCATTCCAGTGCAATTTTGAACCAAAATTTTGTTTAAATTTTTGTTCTGTTTGAATATCAGATATCGTACGAAGATGTTTTTTTTTTAAATTTCTCTTAAATAAAAAGTTTAAAATTAATGTTTTAATTTTAAACAAAATTATTTAAAAAGTTTTAAAAACAAAACAGTTTTTTAAGTATTGCATTGCTTAAAGGAATGAACAATACGCTATTACTTATTAAACGGACTCTGTAAAATCGAAACATTTTTTTGTACAACCTACCGCATTTTTCCAAAATAGTTTTATGAAATTTCCTTTACGTTGATAACGCAAAATATACGTTTTAAAGACGTCTTTTTTGTAGAGGATAACGTCAAAGAGTTATTTAAAGACGCCTTTTTTGAGAGGATAACAACGAAAATACATAATAAAGACATCAAATAGCTTGGTAGCACAGCAGTATTGGAAAATCTCGGCTCATTCTCATCGCCCAATGCATACCAAAATTCTTGAATGAAAAATATTGCGAAACATTTGCCATTTACGCTTTCAAAATACTATAAGATTGCAGTAAAACTAAGTATTGCACTTTTCGTAATTTCCGGTATGAAACCTCAAAGAACGGGGAAATCTGATTAAAATCGGTAGAAAATTATCGATTTCAGCCACTATTCTCCAAGTCTGGCCGATACTCATGCGACATTGGCCGAAATTGTTGTGCTACCTGTGATACTTCCTTCTAAATATCACCTTAAAACAGACGTCTAAATAATAACTTGTTTAAAAAAGCATGCGTCACATTTTTTAAGACGCCTTCAGGAGAACTTCTAGAACTATATGAGTATTTTCGAAGTTAATGATTTTTTTTTTCGTACAATGTCTTTGGTGTATTATTTTAAAGCGTAGAAAAGGGATATTATAGGAACAAGGCGTTGTGCTACCTGTCACACAAGGCAATTTGACTTCAAGTCCCCCATCTATTTCATGACAAAGAGAGACACGATTTTGTGACAGATAGTCTGCAGCCATTCCACTTTGTCACCAAACTTTGTTTGCTTAGGGTGCTCCGAGCGTGAAAAAAGAAATTAACGCATTTATTTCGTTAACTCAGTGATCCTTCGCATTGTGTTACTTTTTGTAAATGTGCATCGCGATGTAGGTTATAAATCACAACGTCGTTTGTGTCTTTTTTTTCTCTTTGTATCCCATTTAGAAGAAAGCTACACTGTGCGATATTGGTCTATATAATATTTTATAAGTAAAATCACTGTAAATGTTGGAATTTGGTCACAAAGCATAACTAAAATGAAGGTTTATAACTTTGACTTAATTTTCTGTGGGTCCAAGTGACGTAATTTTTATCTATAACATATAACGTCAAGGCATTTTACAAACGGGATATATAGTGTTAATTTTTATTTGCTTTGTTTTTCCATAATAATAGTACCAAGTAGCTGCAAAGGCTGTGTGGTGAAATGTTTTACCATGTTTTCGGCATTTGGTTGAATCAATTTTAAGGTTTTGGAAACGAAAACCCAAGCAACCCTGTTTAACCTCAATGTTCTAGCCCCCCCACCCCACCCCCATAAATCTCTGATACAGTCGATAATTAATTGTTTTTAGGTAGCTGGCATTATAACTCGTTGAATGATATTGTTTTTGTCCGCACATCAAACCCCTCAAAATGTCCCACAAAACAATTTTGAGTAAACTACCCATCTCAAGAAAAAAAGGGGCTTTTAAAACATAAAATATATCTCTCCAAATTAGTTATCACTTTAATTAATTTAATTCGTCCAATAAATGTAAGACCCTGGCCTGAATAGGGGCGTGGAAACCCGTCCTTTTATCATGCAAATGAAATTATCCCTACGAGGTCGGATCTAGGTCAGAGAGTTTTTTTCTTCTTATTTGATTTACCCCTTTTGACAGCAATTAAGTATAATATTTGTTTCTCTTTGAAGAACTGCAGGCCAGTGCATGAAAATCAAACATCAAGTAGACACTCTTAAAACGAACGAGCGATTTTAACTCAGTCTGAGTAATTTTCACTCCTCCAGTCTGGAAAATGCACTTCTCCTCTTGGAGTGGATCTTTTGTGTGTTAAACCTCCGACAGGATAACTCCAAACGAGTGATTTTAACTCAGTCTGAGTTGATATCTACTCCTTTCCAGTGCCGAAAGTGCACTTCTCCTACTGGAGTGGATTTCACTCGTTTGTTTTAAGAGTGTAAAATTGACATGGATAACTCTTAACACCCCCCCCCCCCCTGAAAATGTAAAAATCGTCTCTTTTGTAATGCATAGCTGTTTACTATACTTCAAAATTACACTGTTAAAATTTCGGCTCTAGATTTCCCCAATATGCAGAGCCTGATTTGCGGCAGGGCAAACGGGGCACGTGCCCAGGGCCCCCACTTCAAGAGGGTCCCAAATTTGCATAGAAATGTGTGAATATTAGTTGCCACAAAAACTACTAATAAAAATTTAAACAAACCACCATTGAGTGTTTAACAGCGATAATTAGTATATCCTTTGTTATTTTAATAACTATGCCCTATCCTTGTGCATAAATATAATGTATGTATTTAAAACATGGTATGATGTGACAATTTTATATATTGGTCTCTGATGCCATGTCTTATGCATGTCTTTAAAAATCTGTCGCATACACTCTTAAAACAAACACTCCCAATTTACCTCAGTCTGAGTGGATTTCACTCCTCCAGACTGGAAAATGCACTTCTCCTTTTGGAGTGGATCCTTTGTGTGTTAAACCTCTGACAGGATCACTCCAAACGAGTGATTTTAACTCAGTCTGAGTAAATAGGCATGCCTTTACGGTGTCGAAAATGCACTTCTCCAACTGGAATGGATTTCACTCTTTTGTTTTAAGAGTGTATCAATGCTTATACGAATACATAAAGACTTTCTTGTTGGAATTTGTACGAATTTAAAATGGGGAAAACAAATCACGTCATAAATAACTAATGAATGTTGTGGGGGGCCCTCAAACTTGGATGTGCCCTGGGCCCCACACGTTGTAAGTCGGTCCCTGCCAATATGATTCCTATACCAAAACCGAGCTTAAGTTTGCAGCAGAGAAATGTACTGAGCGGAGGAAACTGGGTAAACAACCCGGCCTGCGCCGCAATTTCGCGTACTCTGATTGGCTGCTCCTTTCGACCCTGATATTCGTGCGCCCTGTTACCTCAAAATCGAAGGGAAAAAATAATTAAAATAACACTCTAACTGAAGCTAAACTAATAAAAATAATAAATTTATGTCTTGAAATAACAAATCAATTTGTTCATTGAATGTGAAATACCTTTTTGTATTCGATTCTGGCACTAAAAAAAGAGAACTATTTACCCTTTTTCTCGTAGAACATATGTATACTGCAAACTTAACGTCGGTTTTGGTATAGTACCGGCAAATTTCTGTATAATGACAGATTTTTAACAGATTTTGCGTAAAATTGCAAATTATTCAGATAAAATAAACTGATTGTCCCTGTAAAGTCTACAGTATTTTCCGGCCCACCAGCTAACAGTTTTTTCCTCTGTTAAAACTGCATACTTTTTCTCAGTGTGTTTGGTCCGGGCCCTCATTACCTCAAGTATTTATTGATTTCTCCCTGACCTATTTAGAGGGAATTTTATCTTTTAAAAGCCCCTTATTTATCGAGACGTATAATTTACTCATATTTTTTTGTATGCAAAATAAACTGGCAGTCAATGTGTGGTCATTCAAATCTAATTTTTTTGCTGTTGCTAATTTCAGTATTTTCACATAGAAAAAAACATTAAGCAATTACTGACAATACGCAGCAGGTTTCTGCTAGCGGGGCTGATCGCTATTTCCTCTATATTCTCGAGTTTTCGCAAAAAAACAACAACAACTATTGCACGTAAAACATTTTTCGCATTCCTAAAAAAATGTCATTTTCAGGATATTTCAGTGTATATTTCTGAGATTGCAACGGAGCAAATAAGTCAAAATTCAGATTCATTAATTAATTTCCAAATTTTAGCAGTATTGTCATTCAACTGCATAGAAGCGACGATCTACCTGGTATCTATCTATATAGAAACTGAGAATATGGGGTCATTACCTCAAATATTTCCTGATTCTTCGTGCCCCCTGAAAGTAGGGACCATTTCACACCCAGTAGCAAACAGGATGGAGACACCCAGTCGGAGAATCTATGGCCCAGGCACGGACATGTTTGCTGAAAGGTTCGGAGACCACACAGAACTTTTTGACTAAGTCAAACTATCACTTGCCTTATCGAGTTATCGCTCGTACCCATCACAGAAGAGTCTTAGAAATTCCAGGAGCACCCTTTGTGATTCAGAGTTGTGAGGTAAACATACCTGGAAGGATCTATGGAAGTCCTTGTTAAGGGGAATGTGCGGCATTGTTAAGTTGGGTGATAAAAGTGACAATTCTAGTAACGTAAACAGCAGTTAAATATAATAATTCGTTAACAATAAGGGAAATTGCAATGGTTGATTATATTTTTAATAAAGTAAATTTATAATAATAATAATTTTAATTTAATTACAATAATTTTAATTAATTAAAAAATAATTAATAATCAGTTATCCGTTTTTAAGGGTTAACACTTAAATGCGCATAACATTTAATTAATTGAAAAAATTAATATATATTTGTGTTTCGAAGACAATATAAAGAAGACACGGAATCAGTCGAAAATAAATTTTTATCCGTTTAATTTATTTTCAAATAATTCGCTGTCGTTTCTACTTTAATTTTTTGTTAAAGGGTGGGTAATTACTAGAGTAACACTCTACTGGATCTGTGCATACCACAGTTTTGGATTAAATTCTATTCTATAACTCAAAGATATAACCAGGAATTGGAGTTACGCCTTATCTGTAACAGTTACTTTTTTAGGTAGGTAGCTCCGAGAAACGCCTTTGAATATTTCAGGAAGTAACTATAACTCCAACTTATATACTTTTTAGCGGTAACGAAGTGACGAAAAATTTCGTTACTTTTCCCGTACTTCACATGCCGCTCTTCACGGATATTTTCGGCAGTTCTGCTTAAATTCATTTATTTAAAATTTGACCCCGTTGAATTTTCGTTCTTAATTTTTCTGATGGTAACTATTTTTTTTAAATCTTGGTTCTCTTGAAAAAGCTGTAAAATGGTTAAATTTCCATTTTTTTAATAAATAAAGTTTCTAAAAGTAACTGCAACTAGTTACTTTTCATTCCACTGTGAAAGAGTTATTTTTTTTATTTAAGTGTAACTGTTACAGAGTTACTTTTTATTTAAGTAACTGTAACATAATTACTTTTGATTTTTAAAAAACTAGCTATAACAGTTACTTTTTAAAAGCAACTTTTCAGTTCCTAGACATAACAACCAGATAAAACTCCAACCTTACTTATTTCCAACACCATCTATGAAGGCGTTACTTAGATTCCCATAGTGGGGGAGTGCCACGTCATTCCTTTAGTGGGGTTCTCATCAAATAACATCACACATCCAGGACGTCCTGTAGTGAAGGGGGCGTGGTTCATTTGACAGGTAACGCCAATGGTGTGATCTGCGATTATATGAATGGGCAATCTGCGATAGCCTAGGACGGATCTTTAACCAATTAGAGAATAGGATCAGATCCTTTAATAGGATAGATATATATATCTTGTGTTGTTTGGTTGCATGTCTGTTGATAACAGATTTCAAATTGTTTCCACTATCAATACCACTTTGTTTACTGACTGTAGTTTGTTTGTTGTGATTGAATGGATGAATCTGTTTGACGTTTCTTGGAAGATTACTTTTGTTATGGAGTTACACTTCTCTCTGAGTGCGACTGAATTTGATGTTGCAAGATATTTTTTAAATTCTTTACGCTTTGTTAATAAGTTAAATTGAATAAATATATATCTGGTTAGAAAACTTTATAAAAAAAAAACTCTAACTTTATCGGCGTAATTTAACGGTTTATTAAGTTATTATTTGTATATCTCATCACTAGTTATCGAAATTTAAAAGTAAAATTTATTTTTAGCTAAAAAATGGAATTTCGAAAAGAATTGAAGAACACCATTTTCTTATGTTTAGAAATTCTTGTGATTGCTATTTGTGGTTGAGTATGGTTAAAAACTTTCGCCGAAAAATCGTTACAAATTTTATGTATTTCTAAACGGAGCAGTTATATTTGCAAAGAAGAATTCTTTTTAGCCCGTTTCCTGCTTTCTAGGATCTCCTAAAATGTTTTATAACCCAGTATAAAAATTCTCAACACCCTTTATACCGAGAAACGACCAAATAGTAAAGTGAAATCGTCTTTTTGACGTCATAATTGTTAACAAATAACTATATGCCGAAAATAGCACTTTGAAAAGACGTTATTTTGGGGTCTTAGGAACTATTTTTTATTCATTCCGTTTCAAAGAAACGTTATTAGGTAGCCAAGAGAGGGGTGGGGGGTTGATTGGTAGACATATATTTTCAGGCTTGTGTGGTTAGACAGAGACCCGCTTATAAACCTTCGTCAAGTAAGACAGACACAACTCAAACACATAGACAGATGCTGCCATCTATCGCGAGCCATCTCCAAAATTTAGACATGTCCCTGATGGGAGGGAAATAGTCTCCAGGGACCTGTACCCGTGGGAAACTGCGAAACGACTGCCCACAGGACTTTCGGACAAAACAGATTTAAAGAGCACGTACTCCGCACATGCTCGACAAACACAATCATCCATGCCTTATCGGTATTGGAGCGCGAATCCAGGGGCTCCAAAGGCTAGCTCCCTAACAGTTGAGCCTCCGGGTCGGCCCAAGAGAGGGTGTCAAAGCAATTCTTTTAAATGACTCCGCATATCGACAAAAGAATTCGAAATTTACAGCCATTTTCAGATGTCCATACAAATTCTTAAAAGAAATCTTCTTTGAGTTGAGTATATCTGAGTTATCTTGCGGCACTAGAGCTACATGAGGGCCATTGACGATGGGTATCATAATTTAGAACCACTGTCAAGTGACGAGCCAGCAGATTATATACCCAACGCAACATTAACTTGGTATAGTTCAACATAGTTTCTTTGCACAGAAGCTATGACCATGGGCGGAGCTATAAAACGCGCGGAGCAATCACATGAAGAGAACGTTATGATTGCTCCGTTCTGATTGCTTATATAGCTCCGTCCATAGTCGTGGCTTCTGGGCAAGGAGTTTAACTGTAGGAAGTCTTTGGGATTTACAACCTATTTAAAGTACACTCCCTCTACGGGGGGTATTATTCATCGGACGTTTTTGCTGCACAAACCGTTTATAGGTTGGTAGTTATTTTGGCAATGCCTGTTCTCAAACCTGGATCTTTTCGTCTGCAAAGCAAGCATCTTACTGACTAGTCCCTCCAGCCCCAAATATTCTCTGAAGAAATCGTTAAAAACTCCATATATTTTTCAAACAGAACACTTATATTTAGAATAGGGACTTCTTTTTATCTTTATTGCTTGCTTCCTGTTTTCCAGGATCTCCTAAAAAGGTTTCTTAATTTACTACTTATAAACATTCTCCCAAAACTTAAAACGTCCATCAGGTATGCTAAGAAACGAGGGGGCGAGTGATGGCAGACCCTTCATCTAAGTGCCTTGTTGTAACATCGCCTCTTTTTCTGGTATGGTCTAGTACACTCTACATTTTATCTTCTTCCAAAAGTGGCTTCCTAGATTATTTTTTTACGTAACAATTGTGGTTACTTCCTTTGCGGAACTTCCGAGACATTTCTTTTTGAGTTTCTAGCAAAGTTTTGTTTCAAAAATAGGATAAGTAAAATGTACGCGAAAAAGAAATCTAGATTCCAATTGAAACTTAATACTATGTAAAACAAAATAAGTAATCGGTTCATCGCGATTAAAGTTAAACAAAGCTTCGGTCAGAAGTCTAGTGTTTCTTTTTAATGTCATGGTTGTAAAAGTAAAGGAATTGTTTACTGTATAGCCAGTGGACTATGTATACACTCCTTGCCAACCTAAGTTGGGTAAATAGAAATATGCTATGGAGAAGATCCTTGGGGGCATCCAAAGAGTTCCATAAATTATTTGTCAATCCATCCAGGCAACATGTTTAAAACATTTATTTCGTTTAAGGTTAACAGATTTGAATATTATTTGAGAAAATTTGGAAATTTTATCACAATGAAGAGTGTATTTTGTTAAATTGTATTCGGATCATTTTGTATGTAAATACTACCTTACAAGAGTTTCCAACTAATGGACCAATCGCGCTTTTCCCTCTGCCTTTTTACTTTTTGTTTTTTACCCAAGTTAGGTTGGCACGGAGTGTAGCAATGGAATTATTGGAATGTCCCCCGCCCCCACAGGACCTAATTGTGATAGCACTATGTCCTATAGTAGTGGACATTTCTAGATGACATTACAAAAATATAAGTGTCGATTACTTACGCGTTTAATTTCAATATTCCATTATAATCTTTCCTTGCCTTTATCATCTCGTAGTTCCTTTGCTTTTCCGTAAACAAAATACCATTTCTCGTTTGCTAATTAAATTTCAAATAATTCTGACCAAAAAACCATCTTCTTTTTTTTTTACCTTTTCTAAAAATAAGCAAATTTGCGAAACTTGTTTTTACTGCATGAGACTTTAATCTTTAAATTAGACACATTATTTTTTAAAAATTAAAAATTTCATTTATGTGGTTAAGGATTTTAAAGAGTCTCCGCAGTACTTAAGACGTTTAAAAGTTAAAAAAATGTTACAATTCATAACATAATACCAATTCTGTATGTTGATGGAAACTACTAGATTATACTCCTCGGCGCAACAGCCCATTACTGGGCCAAGGCCTGCCATGCCCATTTCAGCTTTCGTGATCTAGGGCTCTGGGGTGCTAGGCATATGTCCCGGTAAGGTTGTCAGCTACACGCGGAACCCCCAGTGTTTAGTTCCCAAGCATGCTTGGTACGTTGTTGGGAAACTTGATATTATTTGAATGGGTTTGCCAGCCTCTTTAACTCTCAGTAACTACGATTGGCAGAAAATTTGTCGTGCGAAAAGGAGCTTTCTGCTTAAGTTTATCCAAAAAAAAAAAAAAAAAATACAAGGCAAATAATAAATACCTTAGTCCTAACTATTTGTGTAGGAGGGGCCCAAAATTTAGGGACCCCTAAATTACAGGTTCTATTATGGTAAATGCTGTATAAATCCCCAAAATATCAGTAAACTAAAAAAAATTCTGATACTTCAATTTGTTTTTCGCTCAATTTTGGCTAAGAAATTGTCCTAACGCGATTGTTTTGATCGATATGTTTATAAGGAAACCTACACTCTTAGAAATAACACTTTCATTTTTGACGATTCATGAACCCTCAAGCCTCATTTCGTTAATTTTGAGGATTGTTTCGTTAAACTATCACTTGACTTTTGAGTAAGCGCGAATCCTCACTTTTACGATCGTGATTTGACGATTCTGTATCTTTATTTTGAGGAAACCGAATCTCATTGTTGTACTCGCATGCTCAAAAATGAGGAAATATTTCTTTAGATAAGACGACATTCAAATCCTCATAAAAATGATGATTCAAATTTCCTCACTTTGAGGAAACGAAAACTCGGAGCATTTGCCAGTAACGGAATCGTCAAAATTCAGGAAAATTTCGTCGTTTTTGAGCATTCATTTTTTAGAGTGTATAAAATTGTAGCAAAAGTTTTATACATTGGTCTATAGCATCATCATTACTGGAAATCGTACTCAAAATTTTTGTGCCTGAGATTTCCTAGAGCAGGACCTGATGGGCAAACACGAAAAACTAATTTTTAAAACTCAAAGTTAACCTTATTATTCGGAAATGCAGGTGTTAATAATGGTATTCCAAATGTCTTAGTTATTTGGTTGCGCCATAAAACTGCAATTATTATGGCGCACCCTGTATAAATTCATTCATATATTTCCTTGCAAGGATTGATTCGAATAATAATTAACTTAATATAAAGTTATCATTGTATCAAGTGAATTAATTTTATTTGTATTGATTGCATATAAAAACAAGTTCTATTACCACAAAGGCCAACCACTTTCATAAATAAACATCATTAGAAGGTAAATATAAGATAAACAAATGCATTTATAAACCTTGATTTCATTCAGAAATGAGCCATATTGTGACCATGTTAACATGGATTCATCGGAATAACTAATTGCTCTAGATTATGTGTACTACGGTTATTGAAGTAAAAACAGTGTCCCTGGGAAGCTGATTTTTTAAAAATTGAATATAGAACATAAAAAGAAATTATAAGACCTCTTTTATGAAATTTCCTAAATCAGGTCATGGCGATACAACCTTGATCCCAAACCATAAACTCTTTTAAAAAGTTTTTTTTACCCCATCCAACAGAGCAAAATGGTAAGTGAATCCCACATCACAAGTTCCGCCTAATTTGCTTCTTTTTTCAAGAAATAATTTGAGAAATAAAAAAAAATACTTAAAGGGTTGTGAGAGAAAGTATAAGAAAAAAAAAAAGATTCCTAAATGTGATGTAAGCGATAATTCCCCGTCTCCCTCCAGCCTTGGCCGTTGCACACTCTCAAAAAAAATTCCTTCAATTCACGGAAAAAGTCTGTGCAGCACTGCTGCCGGAATGTTTCCGTGAATTGAAGGAACACTTTTGTCCGTTAAAAGAAGGAACTATTCCGTTTTTTTAAGACAGATCCGTTATGCTTATTTTCCGTTAAAAAACGAAAATTTTGTGTATTTTGAAGATATATTCGTTGTGTTTATTTTCCGTTAAAAAACGAAAATTTTATGTATTTTGAAGAAATATTCGTAGTGTTTATTTTCCGTTAAAACACGAAAATTTTATGCTATTAAAAATTATCAATATTTTTTTTATTTATTTGAAGAAACATGTGTAGTTCTTATAATATTTAAATGGCAAAGTATTTTTTGTTATTAAATTGTAAATAAATTAAATAAAAAAATACTTCGCAATATAAATATTATAAGAACTATACATGTTTCTTAAAATAAATAAAAAAATATTGATTATTCTTTCGATTTTCAAGACAACAAATTTTAGCTCTAAAAAAATAAAAATAAATCTATTAGTGGCAACAAATTTTAAACTAAAAAACTTGAAATTATATCCATTATTGTCAACAAATATTTTTAAAAATCATGCTTTAATAAGTAAATAAGTAAGACAAAAAAAAAAAAAAACAATAAAGTCAAACAGTAGAAAAACGACATTTTTATTAATAAAACTTTTTGTAGCAAGGACACTCTTTTTAAAAAACTCAAAACAAGTATGAAAATGAATATCCAAGTACTATCAATAAAAGACAACTATTTTTTAGAATACATTTTTAACTTAGAGAGAATAAAACATAACTTAAAGAAAACCGAAAAATATATGACAACGAATATTCAAATACTTCCAATAACAAGACTTTTTTTTCATAATAAATGTTTACATAGTTTTTTTAGTCAAATTAGCATCAAGTACTTTTATTAATCGATAACAAGAAAGCTATCGAAACTTGTTAAGTCAACCTGTATCCGGGAATAAAACATTCAATGCAAAACATTAACATGCTGACCTTGTAAATGCAAATTTTCTTTAAAAAAAAAAGCTAAATTGTCAGTGTTTGTCATAAGAAAATGTCCTATATAAAACATTGCAGATAACACTTTAACATTACAGCTTCTGACCCAGAATTTAATTAAAAAGAAGATAAAGGCATAATCTCTAGATAATTCTATAAGTTACCCAGTAAATATCAGTCATTTCCAATAAGTACCAATTCTGGCATAGGTGTTTATCTTGAATCCAAAGATTTTTGTAGAAAGTACATTTTTGTTTCGCTGCTTGAAGTTTTACTTTTTATAAATACATGTTATAAAATTTATCAAGGTAGGTTATACTGTCATTAAAAAAGAAAACTACAAAATGGATGGTATTTAACATAAAATAGAAGGAATAATGCTGAATCATTCCATCTCACACCAACATCCCTTTTCTCCTTTGACCAGATTTTGATGAAACTTGGTTTATCAAGACTCAATACATAGAGTAGAGAAAATCCTAAAATTAAAATACACATTGTTTATTTTAATAACAATTGAAAAACTAAATGTACATGAAAACTTGTGCAACACTAAAAAATGCACAAAGCGGATAAACTTAACATTGCAGTTAGGAAACTGGACAGTTAAGAATGAAAAACGCATGGAGAAGGATAAATGTATAAAGCAGGGGAGTTAAAATGAAGTACTGTAACGAAACACTGTATCATGTTATCCTCTAAAACATCAAAAAATTCCCAAACATGACTTGTTTTCCTTTTTTTTTTTTGGTAGACTCAAATACTAAAGTTTTTGTGATTTATAATGTTAAATCAAGCTCTACTCAAGTTGTATAAATTAAATAAACAATAATTACTATTTCTACCACAATTGTTATTTTTTCACCTAAAAGATAAAAATATATTTATTGCATAATAATATTGTACATCTTGGTTTTATTTTTTTGTTTCATACTTCTGTTTTCGTGTTGTGATTTTACCAAGTTGCACTTTCTAAAAATGGCTTGCTTCAATAACAAACGAGTACTACTTTATTGTGTTGCCTTAATTAAAAATTTAATAGCTATATTGTATTAAAATTGTGTGATTGTGTACTTATACACAATGTTGAATTGAATTTGGTGAATAATAAAATTGGTTCAGGGTTCGGTATTCGGCCAAATTTGGTATTCATCCCTAATTTCCTCAGTAGAAGAAATAACTAATAAATATTTTGGTAAAATTTACCTACTATATACTTTTTTCGTTTAATACAATGCCAAATTCATGTACAAGAAAATTATTTTTAGAGAAAGTTATACTATGAATAGTTGAAATAAAATGTTTTAAAGTGTAAAATTTGTAGTTTGAAAAATGGTGTTTAAAATATATTGGATAAGAAATTACCTATAATTCCTATGAATGGTGTTAAAACTGGTGAAAAGGTGTCATCCGGGTGATTCAATTCCTGAAACATGTTAATTTTTACTTGAAAATTTAAGTAATTCAAAGACAGTAAAATAATTTGGATTTAATTAAAGCCAAGTTATATTTTTAAACAATCAAGCATGTATTAAAACCATAAGTCTGAAATTTATAATGTTTGGTAGCCAATAATAAATAGTTTAAGGTTTTATATTGAATTAAATACAATTAAAACATTTTTGTAGCCAATTTGAAAAAATCTTATAATAATCAAAAGCGAATACAGAGGAACCTCGATACAGTGACCACTGTAAGGACTATCGATTTGTGGTTTTTAAAACAGAGGGACGTTATATAAAGAGTTTTGATTATTACAAATAAAAAATTCACTTTTCTTGATAGGTCTTTATTATATAAAGAAGGGTTTTGTTAAACCACAAGGGTTGCTTAATCGAGGATTGATTGTATTAATTAAAATCAGAAGTAGGTATTTGTTTACTTTACATTGCTTTGTTGTACCAAACATAAATTTTACATGAAATTAAAACTAATACTTGCCCATTTTAATTTTTAACTACTTACTGGAATCAAAAGTACATCATTAAATTATGCTAAGTTGTGAGTTTTTTTCATAAAAAAATACTAAGTCCAATTATTTTTTTTGTTAAAAGTGAATAAAGTTAATCTTTTTTAAACGCATGAATTATATTTAAGTGACGAGTTAGTCAAATAATATCCCAGAGTTATAACTAGATTAAAATAAGCGCATGTGTAACCTGTAATTTTTTTAATAATCATGTGCAAATAACTATTTTAAGTTAAGTGATTTTTATAAAAAATAATCAATAAAATTATTCTTAATATGTAAATATGAAATAATTATTTATAGTATAACTTACTACATGCTTAATACAGCATGTTTTATTCTTGCGTGCAGTGTCATGAAAAACTATAGTACATAACTGTCCGAAGCAAATTAACTGAGGGAATATTGGTTATAATAATTAAATATAAATTAAACAAATTATAACTTTCTTATATTGAGTTAAGTATTCCCCGTGAAATGGGATTTAATTAAAAATTACCAGAAAATACCCAGATAACAAGAGAAATTAAAATTTATTAACAATATTTAAGAACAAGAATAAATTTTAAAAAAACCTTATCAAAGTAAAAAAATATTTATTACAATTCACTTATTATACTTCAAATTTAAAATTTGAACACATGAATATAGAGGAATATATTATGATATTGTAGTAAAAAAGTAATTAAAAATCTAAACAAGATTTAAAGCAATTGTTGTATGCAAATTGCATATTGAATTTAATAGCACCACACACTTAGCAATTGAAAATTTTACAAAGTAACGAATTAAATGTAGTTTAAACAAAAACAATAGGTATTTAAGTACAAAAGCTAACACAAAATTAACCTGAGATAATTACTTACTTCTTGTTATGATCGTCTGGCTAATTGTAGACGATGGCTTGGTGTTCCTGGTACGCAAGGCAAGCGGGGGTCCAAATTGTTTTTATTTTTGAGGATTTCCTCCACGGTAAAACAACCTAACATAAATACAAAATTTCAATTATAATCATTCACGAGGTATTTAATACATATATTTAAATAGAAAAATTCGCTATACTTGACATAAATCAGAAGTGATCACAAAAAATTTTGCATACCAAAAACTCAACCAAAATGTACTAAAATAATAATATATAATTTTAACTACAAGGAAGTATCTAAAAAAATTAAGACACAAAAATTGCAATTTAACAAGTTTACTTTAGCGAAAAAAGGAACTTCTGGTTTTTATGAAATTGAATAATTTTGATCATTTTACATTTTAAAGAATTGAATTTTCATAGTTAAAATAGAACACATGAAATACTATTTAATCGCCTTTTTTTCTGTCACCAAAATTCCGAAAAAGTCGCCGTACACCCGTACACCGAAACTACGATTTAGTTAAAAGCACATTTATTTAAAAACAGTAAGCTTAAATAATTTTACTTCCGTTTTTAAAAAATCAAAACACAAGAAAAATTTTTAGAATTTTATTATTCAGCATTAAAGCAAAAGTGCGTACTGGCATTAGCATAGAATATAGATAACCGAAATTTATATCAGACATTCACTTAAGACTAATAGCTACACAGAAAATTGGGTGTCTAAAATTAATAATAATTTTAATCAAATAAAAAGTAATGTTGAAGCACACATTACTTACCATATTTTTTTCTTCGTTCGCTTTACAACTTCACAATGCAAGAATACACCAGAACTTCGTTATTTGAAACTAGTGAACAGCACAAAGCAGTTGTAGTTAGCAGCCGATCCAGAGATATAAGTGACTTCCAGAAAGTTATAGAACCTATTTTCCTCGTTTCATTGTGACACATCTCTTCAAAATATTATTACAGACAGGAGTTACTGCTGCAACAAGTCGTCGTGATGTCGATAGAAATTAATGGCGGCCTCTTCTTCACACCAACAATAATATCGCGATGCGCATGCGCGGTTTAAAGAAAACGGAATCATTCCGTTTTTTTATTAAACGGAAAAATTACTGTGAAAAAAGACGGAAAGTTTAGTGTATAAAGAAGGATTTTTCTGAGAGTGCAGGCTTCCCCCCCGGTCTTCAGAGTTTGAAGTTTGCCCCAGATTTTTTTTCTGAAGGGGTTGTTTCATTGAAAAAGATATCCAATGCCTCATTTCGGGGTGGAGAGAGAGAGAGAGAGAAGAAAAAATGATGCTAAAAACGGAGTTTGATGGACGTATGAACTGGAAACGTTGAAGATGGGACTAAATTTGCTGAGCCGTTTATTGGTTTCGTTTATTTTTTAACAATCATTCAATTAAAAAAACATATGGTGTCTTTTTTAGCTTTAGTTTGAATTATCGCCGCACTAGAGCTATACGAGTAGGCACCCAACGCGTCCATTAAGGGCGACATCGTGCGCAGTGTTAGGACTTTGAAGAATATTTTTGGCTGCATGGGCCGTTTATAGGTCGGAAGTTATTTTGTCGATGCCCGAACCTGGGACCTTCCGCATGCTAGACGAATGCCTAACCGACTGGGCTCCCTAGCCCCCATATGGTATCAAAATCGTTACTTGATCTCAGTTTTTAATTGAAAAGCTTTACGTGTATGTGATTAAGCTATGTATTTGTACAGGGGTTAAAAATAGACGACCAGATGTTCAGTCCAAATTCAAACTCAAAACAAATCTGAAAGGCTGTGGGGAGCATTTCGGTACCACTGTAGACCCACCGAGTGCATGCCGAGTACGTGCTCGTTAAATATGACGAACACGTACGGTCGAATTTCGATGGTTCGAAAGTTCTGTGGGTGGTCATTGCGCGTTTCCCACGGGTACAATTCCCTGGAGACTTTTTTCCCCCTCCTTCAAGGACATGCAAAAATGTCCGACGAATAATACCCCGTGTAAGGGAATGCACGTTAAATATCCTTCAAAGTCCTAACGCTGCGTACGATGTCGCCCTTAACGATTGCGTTGGGTGCCTATTCAGGTGTTGGCTCGTCACCTGACTGTGGTTCTGAAATACGACGCCCGTCGCCAATAGCCCTCGTGTAGCTCTAGTGCGACGATAATTTAAACCAAACCAAACCTTCAAGGACATGTCTAAATTGCGGAGGTGGCAACACTGGACCCTTGCCACCACTTTAAGGGGAGATCATAGTTAGCAATGACCAATAAATTTTGAATTTTTAAAACCAGTATTTTCTGATAGATGGAAGCCCGATCTATCGAATGAGACCAATTTTGTATCGATAGGTTAATTATTTCTTATTAAAAATTAAAATTATAAAAATAAACACATGCGTCACACCCTCTTTGAATTACTAATTGTATTCTTGTATTATTTATATATTACATAATAAAATAAGAATTTTTTTTGTGTTGATATTTGAAAACTATTCACTGGCTCAATGTAAAAAAAACAAATCGAATAAATATTTCTTAATAATTTTTTGGGGTTTTATAAAAACATTTTAGATCTTTTAAAGTCTCATCATTTAGTCTTACAAATTTTAAAAAAATATATATATATTATTTTACACTTTTCTGCGTTAAAAGTCGGAATTTTTATGAATGTAGAATATAATGTTTTTTAAATAAAATTAAAAAATTATTTTTTGGCAAAAAGAATAGGTGACCAATATAAATCTAACTGTTTAATTGCATTTGAAAAAAGTTTTATGTGCTTTCATTGCATATTTTTTGTACAACGTGCACAGAAAAAATACTTGTATATTTGAAAATTCGAAATTGTATGTTTCAAAAGATGTCTTTTTTCTTTAAAAATATTTTTTTAAATAAGCTTTTTTAGGTGTAAATGTTAATAAAAGTACATCTTATAACTTGGTACAATTTTTTGTTAGTAACATAATTTTTAAACTATTTAGAGCCTTTCGAAATCAATACTAAGAATTGCTCATTTTTGCTGTCGCTATCTATGATCTCCCCTTAAGGAAAAAAATACAATTTAATTCTAAAATTACTACAAAAAAAAAAAAAGGAAGAGCGTTTAACGTTTTTTTTTAATCACTAAAATTCCAAACAGCAGCTTGTATTTATTTTATTTTTTTTATTTTTTTTTTTGAAATTTTAGACTTTGATGATATTTCTTTCGATGACGGATGACGCCATAGTATTTTTCTCATTAAAGAGATTTCAACACTGGCCCCATTGCCCTTCACATTCTGGTCTCTATGAGCGTCCCATCGTTAGCATTGGATGTCACGTGATCTGCCAATCTATTACTTTAAGCATGATATCTATGATGCATACCCTCCTTTCTCTTTAAAAAAAAAATTCGAATTAAAAGGAAATGGAAAATATGAATTGACATTGTGGAGATGTTGCCCTGTAAATCCGTACCCCTTTTTTGTAACTCTACAAAGATTTCTATCAGAAATTCATTGCAAACAATTAAATATAGCAAATTAAAGTAAATGGTTTCGATGCGGCGATTTTTTTTTGTCGTACACCGTGTAAGGGAGTGCACGTTAACTATCCTTCAAAGTCCTAACGCTGCGTACGATGTCGCCCTTACGGTTCCGTTGGGTGCCTATTCAGGTTTTCCACCTGATAGGCACCCAACGCTATTCCACCTGACTGTGGTTCTAAAATATGACGCCCGTCGCCAATAGCCCTCGTGTAGCTCTACTGCGACGATAATTCAAAACTAACCTAACCTTTTGTCGTAGACTTTTTTTGTCGCTTTTTTTTTGTATGCAGAATTTTTAGTTTGGTTTATAAAAGAGGGTGATTGAGACACACAAGGACGGCCGGACATTGCCTTGATAGCAGCTTCCAATTTTTTTTTACGTTATAAAACTCATGCTTAGTAATAAGTTGGCAATAAACTATTGTTCAATATTTTTTCACATACTGAAATATTCCTTCTACAACGACAATATCTCATACTAATCCCTATAAGGCCCATGGGTAACCAAATACAAACCACTTATATAATTCTGAAACTCCCCACTTGGGGAAATACATTGTTAATTATGCAATGCAGTGTAAGTGTGTCACAATGAAGCGTTCTCTTCCTTTTGGCCCTAGAGATCTAACCTGGGATAAGTGGGTCAAAAAGAATACATCAAGAAGAAGGGGGGGGGGGGGAGAATCAACGATTTATAACATATACTAGATGAACTGCTCAACATTAAGAAAGTGCGCCCGATGCAGCGTTCCCTGGAGACAACTGTATTTGGCGTCTTTTCCAACTTGGATTTTGGCTCCTTTTAACCATCTGAGGCATGAATATTTATTTTCAGCTCAAAAAATATATATGTATCTTTAGTACTCGTACAGTATGGGAAAAACACTGAAATTTTTTAAAACTGCATTAGAATTTAAATAATTTCAATTTTTAAAATTTTTTTCATGTGACCATAACAAACTGCAAAATTCCAATTTCGATAATAATGACTAGAAAACTACTAAATATATCTCAAAATAACTCTTTTTAACTATAATTAACTTTTCAAAACAATTTATTTCTATTTTGTACTACTATTATTATACTTTGAATACTGCCAGACACTTAATTTCCCGCGTCAGCAGTTAATAACCTCACTCTTTAGTTTTGAATATACTCTTACCACTGTCATGTATGAGGATTATTAGTCACTAAAATTTCAAAATGGAATGTAATAGATGAAAAAAAAAACACAAATTTGTCGAGAAGGAGCTCTAATTTAATAGTATAAAGTGGATTATGTTACTTGTTGCCAAACGGTAACAGTATGCATTAGAGGGTTAAAGCTTTTTCAGAACTTTATAGCCATCATTTAGCGATAAAGTTCTAAATGATGTAACTTTTGCTACTGCGGCCATTTTGCGGGAGACAAAATTGATCGTGCTTTCCGAGACCCGTTAGCACTCGGAGCAGTTTATCCAGCATACATTATAGATCGTCGAGGAGAACGTGTGAGCTGAATATACTTATTTTGTTGCCACCGGGAAAAGTAAAATAAGTGAGATATTTTGATCGGAATCCGAGATTAAATTGCCCGCATTTCTTTCCGTTGTTTGGAGACGAGTTGTGAAACGATTATTTTTTATTGTTTGGTGGGTATCGTGGAATGACATCTGAGAAAGTGGACTTTTTTTTTAGAAAAAAACAACACAATTTTTTGTTGAAATGTTTTGTGGGCTATGTTTGCTTAACTATTTTTATTGATTTGATTGAATTTTAAAAGACTTCTATTTTTATAGACTTCTATTAAGGTAGCTGAACAACAAACTAAAATGTGTAAACTTCAATAAAATATTTAGAAGAACAGATATTTGTTGAAAATTTAAAATTGTATATGTTTTTCCAAGACATTTTGCCTATTGAGTTCTGATACATATTAGAAATTTAAAACTACTCAAAAATAGATGTCGATATTATAGTCAAATAAGATTGTTTTGAAATGATGCCATTAAATGGAATAAAAATACATAGATATTGAGACGTCTTTAGACGTTAGAAAATCGAAATCGTTTTAAAACAACGTTATTTAGAAAATTCTTTTTCGTTATTCGAACCCTGTTTTTTATATTGTTTCAATTTCGTTTTTTTATATTGTTATATTGTATCAATTTTCAATATTGTTTTTAAGCTTTTATGGTAATATCTTTTTATAAATCTGCCATATTTTCGGTTTGTTTAGCTTAAGGGGGAAATGGGCGCGCTGGTCCACGGTTCTCCAAACTAGTGCTTCAGTGTTAATCCTACAAGAAAAAAAATATTTTCTTTGCTACATTTCTCCGGCTGTGTTGAATATCTTAACAAAATTTTTTAAAATAAAAAATGTAGATAACTTATAAGTTTCTGTAACCCCACTTTTTTTTAATTGCTTCGAATACTTTTTGTGAAGTTATTTATTCGAAATTTTAAAAAAAATTCGAACCAATTTCAAAAAGTGCGATTGTCGGGACCAGTAAGTCAACTACATTTATCAAATAAAAAATCCGTTAGTGGAAATATTCAATATGGCCACAGAAATGTGGCAGAGAAAATAGTTTTTTCTCCATTGGATTAACACTGATGCACTTTGCTTAGAAAAACCGTCAAAAAAAAATATAATAATAAAAAAAAACATTCCATATTCAACTCCCCTCCTTCTCATTTGAAATAAAAAAAATTTAGTAACGAAATGTGAACAAACAAAATAAAATTAAACGGGGAATAACCCATATGAAGAATCATTAATAGTTCACAGACAGGTTCTTCGAAAGTCAGAGGGAATACCAATAAGTACGATTGTATTTATATTTTCTACTACAATTATTATTACTGGTATTTATAAAGCTGAGTGACAGGTTAATTTATTACCAATTTATGTTATTTTCTCTGCCATTTAAATTAAATGTGCGTTCTTGTCAATCAAGTAATAATTTATAGAACAACCACAAAAGGTTATTCATATCTTCTTGTGTCCTTGAACGAAACAAATATTACAAAACCCAGATAAAGTAGAATTAAACTATTTATTATACAACAATATAATTTAAAGTATTTCGTTAAAGTCAAATAATTGGGTTGTTTCAGTTGATGTCCCTTTGACTTAAGTCTTCCAGCGATTTCATTGATTATTTCGATTTCACCATCATAAACTGAGCATATTTTTCAGATATTCTCGAGATGATAACAAACCCCGGCACTTGCCGAGATTTTTACCATCTCGAAACAACCGAAATTACTACCTAATTTCAAAATGGCGGGCTTAAAAATTCCTTAAATTGCAGATCAGATTTGTACGAAAATGAAACGTTAAAATGCCGAAGAATTGATTTAAAAAAGTACATTATTATTTAAAATCATTTGGCATATAATTAATAAACGATTAGTAAAAGAAAACTTCAGAATAAATTATATGCATTTAAGATTTAACTAGTTTAACATTTAGAAATTGTCATTGCAATTGCAAATTTAGCCAAAGGTTGCCATAATATCAATTTGTCGGGGTTACCAGATTTGGCCACGATTCTTTAGGTTAACTTATTAAACTTTATAGAAAAGTTTATAAACAACATTCGTGAAAGTAAGGTAAGAAAATATTGCATTGTTCAAAACAAATTCCGGAAATATTAATAATGAAAACAATATCGCAAAACTGTTGTACTCACTACCAAACAAAACTTTTATCAGAGAACAATTTAACAAAAAAAAAATCGTTTTGTAAAGTCAAAGAATTCTTTTAAAAAAAAAAAAACTATTTCCTTGCCTCTATAATCCGATCAGAGATCAAGGTCGTTTGGACTCAAAAAACGCTTCCTTCCGAGTAACACAGCTTGTCGAAAAGATGACCGAAAAACCTTCGAGGCTTTTCGTGTAGCTATAAACCGGTGAGTGGAGGTTAATTTATGGGTTGTTGACTGTAATCTTCTGTAAGCATCGGTGTAGAATTATTCACTCAACACAAACTGTTATGTTAATATGTGCCGATATTATTCGGCGAGCCAAGGTATTCTTTTGGAATAAAAGTCAAAGTTCCCGGTTGGCTCTCAAACCAGTCGAAAACCGTCTTCAGATTTCTTTTTTCGTTTTTAAAAATGTCGAAGAGACGTAAAATTGTCGAAATAAGATTTAATAAGAAGTTCCAACACAGTTTGAAAATAAAAAGCTTAACTCGACAAAATATTGATATTAACTAACGTTAAAAAAATGTGTCTTGAGCCTTTTGTTTAATACCTAAAATATGCTTAAAAAATAATTAACATTTTGTTATACCCCGACGCAATATCATGAAATTTTGTTGACGTTTGTTAAAACCCTGATATATAGATTCTACATTTTTTTTTCTCTAATGGGGCTGTACTATTGGCGGTCAAGCTTTTGCAGACTCGGCATATTCTCCAGAACTGAGAGCCATTTTTTGTGGCACCATCTAGGCCAATGAATCATAGCTCTCTGTGGATGTTAAAGTGTGCAGAGATTTAATTTTGTCGAGAGAACCCAAGCCAAATGGGCCCTCCAGGAATCTTTTACATGCCACATGATCATATGACATTTGCGTGCCCAAGATTTTCCCTTCCCGAAATTCCGACGACTCAGTCGGGGCTCGAACCCGCGATCTTGGGCCAACGAGGCGGACACGCTTAACCTCTCAGCCGCTGGTTTCAACATTGATTTTCAAAATCGATACACAAGTCTTTCATCCTAAAGTGTATCCATAATTCTAGGATTTAAGTCTAAAAATATCTCGGGCCATTTATCCCGCCAGAATTCCTCTCAAACTTATCTTTTGTTAGCATCATTTGTTGTTAACGATGGCGCCATTTTTTAAATGGAACAATCTAAATTATTTACTTTATCCGCATGAAACAAAGCAGAAAGGCTCTCTTGAGTGAATGATGTCTTTTCGTAAATATTTCTGCGCCTCAGTTCAATAAAGGCCATCGTTCAACGGAGTGGATAGCAGGGTTTCCCTATGCCCTTCGCTACACAAACTAGATGATGAGATATTTGTGTCTAGGGAAGTCGTCCCATCTACTTTTTGGAGGGACTACAATGGAGTTGATAGCAGAATTTCCCTATACCCTTCGTTTTACAAACAAGCTTAACATAGACTACACTGAGATATTTTTGTCTAGGGAAGTTGTCCAATCAACTTTTTGGAAGGACTACAATAGAGTTGATAGCAGAGTTTTCCTGTCCCTTCCCTGCACAAACAACCGTAACATAGTCCACATTAAGAGAATTTTGTCTAGGGAAGTCGTCCCATCTACTTTTTGGAGGGACTACAATAGACTTCATAGCAGAGTTTCCATGTACCCTTCACTACATAAACAGGCTTAATAGAGTCTACACTAGATAATTTTGTCTGCGAAATCTCTCTCTCGTACCGTCTACTTTTGAATTGACACATATGCCGTTTTCTACGAAGTTTTAGATTTATAGGTAGGAATTGTGAATAATTTTTTTACGATCCTTGTTACGTAATATAGACATTTGAATAAGTGATACGATGAATAAAACATGATGATAATTTTCTTTAGGTTATCGAGACAATAGATCTTTAAAACATTTGTTATTATGTAACGGATGAAAATTACATTAAATGCAATGTGTAAATTATGTTACAGCGTGTGTAAATTACGTTTTATGTCAGAAGTTTTAGAATTTTATTTTCGAATTGTGATGTCCTTGCGAAAAGCACATTTTTCTTCGGCGCCACATATGCAAATTTCGTCTTTAAATTCCCACAACGCTTTTTGTTAGAAAAATACCAAGTAGTTTTAGACTTATTTGGAAAGTTAGAAACTCTCATATTGTTAAGTAGGATCGCCGGGCTGAAACTTATTTGAGACACGTACAGCAAACAATTGAAATGTGATCATTTTGATTCGTGAAACGAAATATTTATAACGTTGATCTTAAGGAGGAATGGGCGCGCTGGATCGCGGGTCTCCAAAGCAAAGTGCATCAGTGTTAATACAATGGAGAGAAAAAATTCTGTGCCACATTTCTCCGGCTGAATTGAATATTTTATCAAACGGATTTCTTATGTGTTAAATATAGCTGACTTACAGATCCCGACAATCCCACTTTTCCAAACTAGTTCGAATTAAAAAAAAATTTGAATGACTAATTTTACAGAAAGTATTCGAAGCAATTTTAAAAAGTGGGATTTTAGAGACCTGTAAGTTATATCCCCCAAAAAACTTCGTAAAAGTAAACAAACGCCAATCTAAAAAATAAAACTATTTTATCAAAAAGCAAAATCATTATGAAAGTTGTGGCTAAAAAAGCCGTGATATAAAATGAATGCCAATCTCTTATTTAAAACTTCCTGGTCATAATAAGTAGTATAATTTAAATTTTGCTGCCATAAAAATATTGCACTGTTTGAGGTTGGTGCCCCCTATCTTAACCACCCTCTATACCTTTATATAAATGTATTGAGATCATACATTTGTTAAAGTTTTTTTTTAAATCCTTCGTTATTCTGATTTAGTAATTCAAGTTCGTTTGCGTGATTTAAATTTTTAGGGGGATTAAGTTGTGCACCAACCTCAAACAGTGCAATATTTTTATGGCAGCAAAATTTAAATTATACTACTTATTATGACCAGGAAGTTTTAAATAAGAGATTGGCATTCATTTTATATCACGGCTTTTTTAGCCACAACTTTCATAATGATTTTGCTTTTTGATAAAATAGTTTTATTTTTTAGATTGGCGTTTGTTTACTTTTACGAAGTTTTTTGGGGGATATCAGTAGTTTTTTTAAAATAACAAAAGATACAGACACAATACGACTACAAAATTGACGACATGATTTCAGTGTTTATAGAGAGTTATATAACTTCTGAGAACCAAAGAAATATTATTTCTTACTCTTCATAGAAAAAGCAAAGTGTTTAAAAAGTTTGAGCTAATATGAACTGAATCTGACAACCAAATATGACTGTTTACATTCATAGATCAAGATCAACCATTCCATTATCGCTGTTGATATATATTTTTTAAATAAATGCCAAAACTTTTTAATGAAGCATTCCGTTTATTAATTAGAATTCCAAAGTTTTTTCAGTCTGCTGATTCATATATTTGATAAATCATTTATTTTAGAAACTGTAATATCGGCTTGTTCGTTGTGTTTTTGAACTCTGACGCTCTTTGATGAAAATATAGCAGACCTCGGTTGGCGCAGTCTCGGGAGGTAATACGGCCGCTAAGAAGACTAGTTAATCGAGCAACCGTACCGCCAAAGATAATATCGATTTTAAAAAAAAAATAGAAAAAACGTTTTTGAAACTTCTAACCTACGAAAGGGCCTGAATTGGGGCATTCTCAATCGTTTAGTAGAAACAGCTTAAGAGGACTCCCTTGGAATTCCACATCTTGAAAATCGTAATGTTATTCCTATGGAAAACATTCGCAAGCCAATTACCGCCACAATTTTACTAAAAGGTTACTAGTTTTTGGTATCATTGTAAAGAACAAAAGGAGTGGATTTTGTTAAATTAATTTGTTTTGTGAAAATCACATATTTAGTATTTTTAGTAATTTTTTGAAATCAGAACTTAATGCGTACTCCATTTTTTACTTACCTCAAAAAATAATTAAAAATACTAAATATGTGTTTTTCACAAAACAAATTAATTTAACAAAATCCACTCCTTTCGTTTTTTACAATGATACCAAAAACTAGTAACCTTTTATTAAAATTGTGGCGGTAATTGACTTGCGAATGTTTTCCATAGGAATAACATTACGATTTTCAAAATGTGGAATTCCAAGGGAGTCCTTTTAAGGGAAGAAATCTCCCCTGTCACATCTGTAACTGAAAAATAGGAACAGTTTTAATAACCGAATCTTCATTATCGTAACGTTCCCGTTTGTTATTTTCAGGAACAGTTTCTAGAAGACGTTTTATTCCAGATGTATTGTTTTCGACACATTTCGAGATTACATCGCAGCTGTTATTTTTAGTGTACCACATCCGTCTTTTATGCCTAGTTTTTTTCACTTTTGTCGGCATATTTAATTTCAATTTACTTTTATTAAACTAAAAAAATATCCAGCCTATTCAAGAAAAAACAATAACCAAATACAATTCTTAGATTACGGTTATGTATTATAATACAAACATTTAGTAACAGCTCATGTTAAAAAATGTAACTTTAATAATTAAATATTACTTTGGCATAATAAAATATTCCTCAATAAATTTTAGAAACAAATATCATTTCTTTTCATAAAAAAATAAGCAAAGATTACTTTGGCATAATTAATTATTCCCCAATAATTTTTAGGGTTAAATATATTTCTTACTTTTTATGAAGAAAAAACCAACAAAACTATTTTTTAATGGTATTGGTAACTGATTATGGCAACCAAATTGGCAAATATGACTGTTTGTTTACATTTCTGGATTGATTCATCAACTCGAGTTACTCATTAGTTTTTTTTAAATAAAAACGCCAAAAAGTTGAAATGAAGAGTTTCCGTTTATTAATTAGATTTTTTTTTTTGAATCTGTCGATTCAGATATTAGATTAATCAATTATTTTAGAAGCTGTAATAATAACTTAATAGTTAACAGCGCTGCTATGCGGCTCTTCGATGAAAATACAGTAAACCTTGGCTCGTTTTCGGAGGTACCTGGCCGCTAGGATGACTTGTTTATCGCACATTCATACCGCCAAAGGGAATATAGATTTTAATTAATTAAAAATAGAACGAGTTCTTTTTGAAACTTCAAACCTATGAAAGGGGCTTAATTGGAGCATTCTGAATCTTTTAGTAAAAACCGCTTCCAGATTAATGGTCTAGTAATGGCTGTAGGTCACTTCAAAAATTAGGTCAAAATTTGACTAAAACTGCTCGAAAGATTTCATTTTCGAAAATTTACATATTTTTTTCCTCCGCTGTTTTTGACTCTAGAATAACCAAAATTTTTTTATTGAAAGTAATCTACGAAACCTCTTTACTGTATTTTTTTTATTGTTCTACGAAGTTTAGTTTGCCTGGTAGAAAATAAAATCAATTTCGCTGTTAACATAGCGAAATGTTTTCTGTATATATACATAACTGCCGTTTAGCCCTTGGCGTCATTTTGAGATTGGCGGGCGGAACGACCGTTCCGTCTGATATATTTATTATTTAAAAAAAAAACAACTTTCAAAAATATTCAATGCAGCCGGAGAAATGTGGCAGATACAATAGTTTTTTCCCACATCGGATTAACATTGAGGCACTTGAGTTTGGAGAGCCCCGATCCAGCGCGCCCATTCTCCCTTTGTATTCTGTGGTTCTTTAACTGCGCAAACTGTGTTTTATTCCGTTTGTAGCCAAAGACTCCGTTTGGCGAGATTAATGGAAACGTAACGACGTGATTCAAATGCTTACACTCTCAGAAATAACACTTTCTTTTTTGACGATTCATGAATCCTCAAGCCTCATTTCGTTAATTTTGAGGATTGTTTCGTAAAACTATCACGTGACTTATGAGTAAACGCGAATCCTCACTTTTACGATCGTAATTTGACGATTCTGTGTCTTGATTTTGAGGAAACTAAATCTCATTGTTGTACTCACATGCTCAAAAATGACGAAATATTTCTAATAAAGAAATCTCCCGAAAATAAACGACGACATTCAAATCCTCATAAAAATGACGATTCAAAATGTCCTCACTTTGAGGAAACGAAAACTCGGAGCATTTGCTAGTAAACGAATCGTCAAAATTAAGGAAAATTTCGTCGTTTTTGAGCATTGACTTTTGAGAGTGTATGACATGACGTCGTAATTGGGTTTTAGCAAAGAAATTTACTGTTATTCGGTTAGAAGTTTACTATTTTATTTTTACTCGTTTGAGGCCATTTACAATCTTTACCAGGAAGAGTTTCCTACCGAATTGTTCCTTGTGTAAATTCTTGAACCATATCGTGTTAATATTACTAGACAGATTAATTTTGATAGGGGTAAAGATTAGGATCCACCGACAGATCCTTAAATTTGAACCTTTTTTTATTTCCCTGAATCCATTAACTCAAAGTAGCTAGTAAAGTACTCTTTCAGTCAGATAAGATGGCGCGCAGATTAGATGCATAGTCTATTATATAAAAATAAAAATTTCATTCAAAAGTGATATTAAATGTATGAGATATGCATTTTTCATTGATCGTCTATCAGTGACCAGCAGAAACGGCGCCTTAACCGAAATTTAAAACTGCTTTACTGCACATAAGACTTGAAGAAGTGATCTTGTTTTTCATAAATATTTGCTTGATTTTATCTTTGCCTATTTCGAAAGATGGGTTCTTGAACCATATCGTGTATCCACAGCTCCACAGTGGTGGAAGCTACACTGTTAAAAATGTTGGTGCAAGATTGCACCGGAATCATGGTACTTTTTTGTTGCCACCACTATTTGGAGCATATGGATACACCATTTACGGTGCATCTAAGACTCGAGTCATCACAAAAAGGGTGAATCCATGCACCTTACAATGGTGGCAGTTTAAAAGTTCCAAGGTTTCCGGTGCAATCTTGCACCAACATTTTTAACAGTGTAGAAAGTGCCAGGATTCCGGTGCAATCTTGCACCAAAATTATTTTACAATATATGACGTAAAAACTTGAATACCCCTAGAACTTTCACAACGTACTTTTTCATCATCATCATCATTGGCGCTACAGCCCCTGATGGGCCCTAGCCTCCATTAAGGTTTTTCTCCATTTTACTCTGTTCGACGGCTTTTGCTAACAGTTGGTAATTCTTCAAGTCTTAAGATCTTCTTCCACTTGGTCTATCCATCTGATTCTTGGTCTTCCTCTAGGACTTGATCTGCTAGGATTTTCTTTCATGAGTCTTCGGGTTGTTCTGTTAGACTCCATCCTTTCAACCTTTCCTAGCCTTTGGGCTCCCCTTTTTCTAATCCCAACATCCTTATTAATGTAAAAAATACACAATAGGGAGAACTTAGAACAATCTTTTGTAGTTTTAATACCTTATTACAAATTACATGCCCTGTTAGAAGCCCTTTTTAGTAAACTAGTATTCAAAGATTTTTAAATACTCTGTGGAAGTGGTTCTATAATAATTTTTTTAATGCAATTTTCACTTTTTTTTTTACTACAGGGTATAGGGAGGGTAGGGTACTATTTATTCCGGCTTGTGTGCTTGATCAGAGACCCGCTTATATAAGCCTTAATCAAGTAAGACAGACACAGAAAGAATTTTTACTGTCACAGAGAAAGGAAGTACACCCAGGGCGAAGGCGGGAATTGAACCCGCACACATTACAGCACGAGGACTGCTAGCGTAATGGTCCAAACCACTCGGCCATCCGGGCCCCTTTTTACTACTTGAGATTGGATTTCCTTTTTATTTTTGCATCATAAAACTTAAGTTTGTGTATATTCCTAAAATGAGTATTTCTTAAAAATAAGTTTGTTTTTGTTAATATTTACTTTTTTTATAGATCTATTTTTAGCAAGCTTGTCTTTTATAACAGTTAATCTTGAGATTCTTCCTCCCGATCTTCAGTACAATTTTCAACTGAGACGATATACCGCAACCCTTAAGTTCCCAAAGACCTCAGCGAAAATCTTGTCCTCGTTATCTCATCCAAAAAAAAATGAACCAGACACAAAAGAACTTCACCCCACCCACCAATAAAAATTCCGCGTCTATTCTAGGACTATTTTTCGGTCCTCTGCAAAACGCTACTTTATTCTCGGCGAACCGTGTAGGTAGTTAGGAGATTTTGTTTTTTTCGTTCCCTTTCAACCTTGGAGACCATTCCAAGATTCGAATCTGCATTCCAATGATTCCATTCCTAGCCCCCCATCGAACATGATAGAAAAAAAATCCCCCCTCCTTATGCCGTGATGAAGTGTTGAGACTACTTGAGTGATTAAAGAGTTACATTGTTTTAAAGAGATGGGTTGAAAGAGAACAGATGGTTCAGTTACCCTTGCTGTAAAAATTTTCTGTAAAATTACAGCACATTTTGAGGTTATTTTTTTGCATGAAAGTGTTGCAATACTTGTTTTAAAAACAAATTGATGGAGGAGTTACATTGTTTTATAGATGGGTTGAGAGAGAACAGATGGTTCAGTTACCCTTGCTGTAAAAATTTTCTGTAAAATTAACAAAATAACAAATTGATGAAGAAGTTGCATTGTTTTAAAGAGATGGGTTGAAAGAGAACATATGGTTCAGTTACCCCTGCTGTAAAAATTTTCTGTAAAATTACAGCACATTTTGAGGTTACTTTTTTACATGAAAGTGTTGCAATACTTGCTTTAAAAACAAATTGATATTTTAACCCTTTCAGTCCCAACTTTTTACTTTTTTATTGGGCTGGGGAGCCTAGTCGGTTAGGCATTCGCCTAGTAAGCGGAAGGTCCCAGGTTGGAACCGAGCATCGCCAAAATAACTGCCGGCTTATAAACGGCCCGTGCAGCCAAAAATGTCCCCGTGTGGAGGAAGCGCACCCTAAATATACGAAGCGTACCTAAGTCCTAACGCTGTGTACGATGTCGCCCTAAACGGTTGCTTTGGGTGCCTACTCAGGTTTCGGCTCGTCACTTGACTGTGGCTCAAAAACAGTGGTCCTCGTGTAGCTCTAATACGACAATAATTCAAACTAAACTAAACTATTTTGATATAAAAATCTAAAAAGATAACCACGTATGAGCCAGTAATTAAAGAAACTTGAAAACAAATTTAATCACACTTTATAGTCTAACTAATGTATTTCTGCTTACTTCTGTAAGCCCAACACAATATCTAATAATACGCTGTGATTTTTTTTTAAACACCGTAATTTTTAAAAAAAATAGGTAATTATGAAAGTACGTTGGTTGTTCAATTGTTCTTCAATTAGCCTGGCTGAGACTTCAGCTACTTCAAGTTAATTTACTGCGTTTTTATATTTGAATGACTTTTTTTACTGTTTAATTGTAATTCAATGGATATTATTTATTTAAAAAATATTCTACATAATCTTGTTCAAAACAGACATTGTTCTGGTTCGATTGTGCCAATTTGAGGACATTTCTAGCTTTAGTAAGCAACTGATGATTTGTCAACGATCATATCACGAAATTCTTGAATGTGAAAAAGTAATTACAATAAGTTTAATTACAATATTTAGCTAATATGCAAACGTAATGACAGTGATTAACGTTTTTTAATGGTCACTTTCAATAAGTAATGAAGAAGTAATTAAAAACTCATCATAATTATTCAGTATTTATGCACATGTATTAACTTGTTAATGACTTTTAATCAACAAGTAATTATATTTTAATCACACAATCAATCTTAACTAGCAATAGAGTGTAAAGTGTAACAAAATTAAAACATTAAAATTCAAATTTTCCCTATAAGAGCCTCCCCTTCTTTACCTCATTCATTAATTTAACCATTACCGACGACTTTGTGAATACCATTAACCCATAATTTTAAAATGAAAACGTTAACTATAGGTTTTTCAAATTGGTTTGTATAGCTTAATTTTTTCAATTCTTCAAACTTTGTTCTATTAAAAAATATTTTACACTAATCTCAATAGCAGTCAGAACTACTATTTTTTTTTTTTTTTTTAGACATTAGCTGACAAGCGTTTCACTTGATTTTTGAAAAGTTCACTTTGTTGTTTTCCACATATTTAAAACACAATTTAAACTATTTATATATATATAACTATATATATAACTATATATATAACTATATATATAACTATATATATAACTATATATAACTAACTATATATATATATATATATATATTTTATTTTGTTGTTTTCCACAGTTAAAAAAATTTGTCGTTATTTCAAAAACCAATAGAAAATTAAAATTATTTTTTTCTTATGGAACTCTTATTTTTGACCTAAAATAAGCTTATTTTGTGAATATCAGACGTTTCTGTAGTGTAGTAAATTTTTGGGACTGAAAGGGTTAATTTGCCCATTACCGACGACTTTGTGAATACCATTAAGACCATCATTTTCAAAAGAAAACGTTAACTATAAGGTTCTTTTAAATTTGCTTTTTATAGCTTAATTTTTTCTGAATAAACTGTTCAGGACTAGGGTCTTCATTTTTCTTATACTTTGTTTATTTAAAGAAAATTAAGCAGAAAGACCATATTGGCTTGGCAAATTTTATTGGCTGGGTAGGGGTAGATACATATATATTCTGGCTGTGTGATTGATCTGAGACCCGCTTATGAAGCCTTCATCAAGTAAGACAGACACAAAAATAATTTTACTGTCACAGAGAAAAGAACATACAATGGGGTTTAAGCAAAATCTGTTTAACAAAAGAAGTTAAAGAGAAATTTAAAGGGAAAAAGTGTTGTTTATGTAATTTTTGATTATTTGTTTTCTCAGCAATTAAGTATTACTTTTACAAAACCCCATGTTAAAGTCTTTGAAAGTGTTTAATGTACCACTGTAAAAAAATTCACACCAATATGTCGTATATATTCTCAGAAAAAAAATTCTAAAAAAAGGACTAACTTAACATTACAGTCTAGGGGAGCTCTGCGAGATTCCGGGTAGCCTTAAGTCTAACCAAACATGTGACATTTGTGATAGTTAAGAAACATAATATAACCGTACGATGGATATCTGGGTCAATCCTAATCAATTCCACTGTCGACAGGTTAAAAAAGCATCGTCGAACATTTTTATCTTGGGGGCGGCGGTCGAGACGAAAAATTTCTTGTAACACTTTTTCGCAACAGCGGTCAACGAACGGTATTGAAATCTGTTGGCCTTGTACGTTCTTTTTTAACGGTTTAGCGGTTGGTATCGACAGTTTAAAGACGTAGACGATAAGTGGTTTTATAGTGGAGGCATATTAGTGGCTACTGTCTGTTTAAAAAGGTGGTAGTTCTCAATATAAATTTTAGGCGAGTATATGAAAAAACAAAACTCTTTCAACTTACTATTCCTTTTCTTTGAGAAAATCAACTTCGTTCTAGATCTAAACAAGGGCTTAATCCCTTAAATATTTGTAAATACTGTTTAGTTATATTTTTTTAAAAGTTGAATACACATGTAAAAACGAATATAATTATTTGTTTCAAATAAGTAGTCAAAAACCAGTTATTTTCCTCCGTTTTAGTTTGTTTGTAAAAAAAAACCAGGTGTCTCTGTTACATTATACTAAAATACTGCGAAAATTTATTATGTTTGTACTGTTATGCAAGTAGGTCTTCATAAACATGTTAAAAATAAAAAAAATATTATCATTATTTTCATAATATTAAATTATTTAGATCATATTATAATAAAATATTAGTTCAATCCCTATTAGTCAGGTGGAAAGAATAAAACCATATATTTTTTATAACCCGAATAAGTTAATGGGATATGGTACTCAAAACATTATTCCTAAAAATAATAACATACATCTGTAATTCATAGGGGTTTTAAATAATTTTTACTCTAAATAAACATTTTATAGCAATAAAAACAATTATTTATAAATAGTCTTTCATTTTTTTTAAAAGTCAAAGTTTTAAACTTTTTTAAAGCGCTACTCCTCTTTCAATTTTGAGAATAACTCCACCAAACTTTTATGGAACTATTTGTTCAAGAACTGTGCATGGATTCTAAAAAATGAGCTACAGTTTTAAAGAAAATATTATGCATTTAAACTACAAATCTCAAAAAATAAAAAAAATTACTAATTATTGAATTCAACATTTGAAAAAAACTACTATACATAGTAGACCTTATTCCAAGCAAAATTGTGTGCACCATTTATGTAAGAACACAGGTTAAAAATTCCAAAATTCTAACTTAATTAGCAAAAAAAAAGCCTTGGGGATTTATTAAACACAAAAATTGAAAAAATGCGAAACAGAAAACAGTTTGAAAGAGCAGATGAAATATGCATTCAAACTTATAGGAATGACTCCAGAAAATATTTTAATACTTTTTTTTCTACAAAAGATATTTTTATAAAACTTTCAGTAAATGTTTAGAAAGATATTGTGAACAATAACATGCAAAAACTGGAAAATTGATATTTTGACCAATTTTTGGGTACCGTATCCCTTTAAGGGGGAATGGGCGTGCAGGACGCGGGGGTCTCCAAACTCAAGTGCCTCAATGTTAATCCAATGGGAAAAAATTATTTTCGCTGCCACATCTCTCCGGCTGTATTGAATATTTTTACAAGCGAATTTTTTTTGTGATACATGTAGCTGACTTACAGGTCTCTATCTTCCCACTTTTTGAAATTAGTACGAATATTTTTTTTAATATTCAATAAATTATTTTACACAAAATATTCGAAGCAATTTCAAAAAGTGGGAAGATAGAGACCTGTAAGTCAGCTACATTTATCACATAAAAAAATCCGCTTGTAAAAATATTCAATACAGCCGGAGAAATGTGGCAGCGAAAATAATTTTTTCCCATTGGATTAACATTGAGGCACTTGAGTTTGGAGACTCCCGGTCCTGCACGCCCATTCCCCCTTAATAGTATTTTCATAGATCATCTTGCGTTGTATAATAAACGGAAATGTACGTGAAGCCCACTTACTACGCATTTCAACACTTATAATATCTTCTCCATTACCGCTATTAATTCAAACAAGCTGACAGACATGTGTTTATCAATTATCGTATCAAACTAATCAAGGTTTTTTACAACCGTAAATTTCGTAATATAAATTGGGTTCTTTCATCATACAACTTTTTATATAAAATTAGGATGGTCAGCAATAGTGTAAAGTTAAGGGCCATTTAATAAACAATGAAATCACAGTTAAAATGCGTTGCGATTAGGATTACCCTATTATAAAATATCGTGTAGATTTTTTTTTTTTGCTGCGAAAAAGTGTAAAAATAAACGTTTATTTGGTGATAAGCTTATTTGATTATGCATAATTTTTCGATGGTTAAAAATAGTTATTTAGCAAGTCTTAATATTGTTTTAAAAATACTTTTTGGTACTTTTCCATTTTGCGGGTGTAAGCGATAAAGCGCCAAAAATGTACAACAGCTGCTATACGAAATATTTCCAACTATTATCTTTATCTGTGTATACTGTGGTACTTCAACTGGGTACACTCTCAGAAATGAATACTAAAAAACGACGAAATTTTCCTTAATTTTGACGATCCATTTACTGGTAAATGCTCCGAGTTTTTCTTTCCTCAAAGTGAGGAAATTTGATTCGTCATTTCTATGAGGATTCGAATTTCGTCTTATCTAAAGAAAAATTTCGTCATTTTTTGAGCATTTGAGTACAACAATGAGATTCAGTTTCCTCAAAATCAAGATAGAGAATTGTCAAATCAAGATCGTTAAAGTGAGGATTCGTGCTTACTCAAAAGTCACGTGATAATTTGACGAAACAATCCTCAAAATTAACGAAATGAGGCTTGAGGATTCATGAATCGTCAAAAATGAAAGTCTTATTTCTGAGAGTGTATGCTGTGTTTTGTTGACAAAAACTGCCGTATGTCGTCAAATATTCCATTTGGGGAGATTTACGCCGGCTAAAGGGGGAAAAAACCTATTTTTTCTGTAAAATATTTAATATAATTATAAATTAGTTAATACTAACACTTTAGAGGCAAGATTGAAATGCACAAGTAACTTTAACACACTATTTCATAAAATATGTCAGTGTTGCTTTAGAACTGTTATGCCTTTAAAGAAAGGAAAGATTTCCGAAAAATTGAAACACTATTGAGACAATGAAAAAAACTCCCAAACCTCATTAGTAATACTAAATGTAATTTTATACCCTATATTAGTAATTTGAGTAATTTTTGAATCTAAAAAGTTTTATAAAAGCAACCCTTTGCCTATACGAGATTTTATTGAAGGCAGGAATTGGGAACTGTGTTCCAAATTTAAAGCCAGTATCTCTTTTAGTTTTACAGCAATTCCCGTAAAACTCAAAAAGTTCTACGGCAGTTCTCATTTGCTCATTTTCTCGAAAATCTTATTATGACGTGTGACAGGTAAATACTAAGAACTCGTGTAAAAAATAAAGCAAATTCCGTAGGTCTTTCCGTTCGAGCTGTAGAGTGGTTTTAGATAGACGATGTTTTTGGTTTTTGTTTGAATTATCGTCGCACTAGAGCTACACGAGGGCTATTACAGACGATGTTAAAAATCCACTTTTTTTTTTAAATCAAAACCCTCCAAAACGTGTAGGAAACACAAAACCATGTAGTATAACAATTCTGGCCAATGTCGCATGAATATCGGCCAAACATGGAGAATATTGGATGAAATCGATCATTTTCTACCGATTTTAACCAGATTTCCCCCTTTTATTGAAATTTCATGCGCGAAATTACGAAAAATGCAATACTTAAGTTTACTGCAATTTGGAAGTGTAAAAGGCAAAAAAAAAAATTGCAATATTTTTCAATCAAGAATTTTGAATTGTAAATTTTTTTCAAATAATATTCAAACCAATATTGCACCCCGATATTGCCCAGTGTCGGTAAAACGCAGTCCATTATGCAATAGCCGATAGTTGTGAGCTGAGAATGGCCATTACTGCTGTGCTACCTGGGAAAACCTTCATTTGGATTTTCGACTACATGGCAATACAACTTTCATTATCTTACATTTCATATTAGGTAATTGAAAGTAAAATAAAAACAACGAAATTTGTATCCATTTCAAATAACACTGTCCCAATTTTCTTGCAAATAACGGGGAGAGCGTTTCTTCATACCATTCAAGTCTTGTTCGCCACAAAGCTCCCCGATAATAATTAAAATAAAAGACGTACTTAATCATAATTAATAAGCACTCTGCAATGATACTTTTGATAACGTTGTGACTTATAATAAATAACGACTCGTTATTTCGAGCCATTTTTCTTGTATAATTATTGGTTTGCGTAATTCTCATTTCATCCCGGTTTGAGAGTAAGAAAAATGTTTGTGAAAGTAAAAACGTATATAATTTTAATAATAATCGCTTTATACACATTAATTTTTGGTTGTTATCCATTCACAGGTAATGATGTGGATTTCTATCCATTAATTGTTCAGTTTTTATATCTTCGTATTGAAATGTAAATAGTAATTTGTAAATTTGAATGTTTAAAACTAGCTTTGGAAGTATATTTCTTTTATTCGCGCAATAGTTAAAACTGATGGAAAGTAGTTTCATTTTTATTGTTGGTATATTATTCGATAAATTATATTGGTTATGCTACTTTTTAAGATGCAAAGAGGCTGATGTTTAATTTTTAAGTGTTTAAAACTTTCAATTTTTGCAGTGGGTGGATTTTTGGAAGAATAATTTCCTCGTTTTTAAGATTTCAAGCAATATTTTTGTGTACTTTTCTTCTAATTTAAACATCAATTATCTTTTCTAAAAAATGTATTTTCTAGAAACGTTCTTGTGTCTCTTTGTAACCGATACAAAGGAACGCAAGAGTGTCTATAATTATATGATTAGGTATAAAGTAAGATGCTGTTTTTGTAACATTTCGAAAAATTAAGTGTTCGGACTTTGTGAACGCCATTAATATTTTCATTTTCGAATAAAAACGTCAACTTTAAGTTTCATTTTTCTTGCAAATTAATTTGTCCTACTTAAATTGTTCAGGACTGTGTTTTTCATTAGTCTTTTATTTTGTTTATTTCTATAAACTTATGTGGGAAGCTAATTTTCACGTGGTAAAATCTTTTGCCAACCGTTTCTAATGGGTTAATAGCCCCTTTACCCTTGACAAAAATTTTAAAAAAATTAAAAAGGTCAACTTCAAGCATTTTTTTAATTCATTTTTCTGGCAACTTTATTTATCCTACCTAAATTGAAGAGCTTAGTGGAGAAACGTGCTAAGTGACATTTTTGAAGAAATTTGTATTTTTATGTCAACGAACATATAAGTAACTTCTTTAACGATAGCAAGTTTAAACTTTTTCATAGACTTTAAATTTAGTATATCTTTTACGCTTTACAAGTTCGGAAAACTTTAACCCTCTAAGGCATGAATTTTTATTTTCATCCCAAAAAAATATAAATGTATCTTTAATACTCACACATTATGGGGAAAATACTAAAAAAATTAAACTGCGTTAGAATTTAAATAATTTTAATTTTTTAAAAAAATTTCATATGACAAAAACCAACTGCAAATTTCCAATTTTGATAATAATGACTAGAAAACCACTAAAAATATTTCAAAATAACCCTTTTTAACTATGATTAATTTTTCAAAACAATTTATTAGTATAATTTAGTAATAATATTATTATTCTTTGAATACCGCCAAAAACGTAATTTCACAAAAGTTAATAACCTCACTCTTTAATTTTGAATAGGAGGAGCTATAAATTAATAGAATTAAGTGGATTATGTTACTTGTTACCAAACGGTAACAATATGCATTAGAGGGTTAAAGTTCATTGTCTCCTTTTCACATTTTTGTAACTTAGCACGTTCTTCCAACAATATCTTCAATTGTTCAGGACTGAGCTTTTCATAACTCTTTTATGTTTTGTCTTTTTTGAAAGCACATTTTCGCATGGCAAATTTTCTTGCCAACCGTCGCTAATGGGTAAAGAGCCCTCTTGACCACACTATACATAGATAACTCGTCTAAAATTTTCCAAGATTCCATTCAGCCTTGACCCCGAAAATAAGTAGCAAAAAAAAGTTGCAATTGAAAAATACCTTTTGCTTTAACTTTTCTCCTAAAGGTCTCGTACCAGGCATTCCCTACTTAGGGATGTGTAAATACACGTTATTATTATTATTATTTTTATCAAACATGCATTATTTATAGGGGAAGGTGGGTTACCTCGGACCTATTTTGACTTTTCAATTTTTATTTTCTTAATTGCTTGCAAAAAGTGAATAAAAATATTTTTACTAAATACTTTATGTTGTTATATGCAACATATATTTATTTTAACATGTCATTTAAATGATTTCAACTATTAAAAAAATAAATACAGAAAATTGTAATTAGGACCAAGGTACACCACCGGCGGTGTACCTTGGTCCAACCGGTAGTGTACCTTGGACCAATTATTAATTTGTATAGAGACCCGATTTACAGTCCGAAAACCAATATTTATTAGCCACATAAAATTCAAAAATACATTTTACAACCTACTCTTATTTCTAGCCAAGATTGTAGTAATTTGTTATGTTAGGTCAATTGGCTCAGTAAGGGGTTTTATTGCCTTAGTTTTTTTAGTGCCCTTTTGGCTTTTTCAGCTGCAATGCAATCTTTCTCGGGTGTATTCGTTAAAATGCAGCATAAAATTAAACTGTTATTTCATGCCATAGAAAAACATTTGGCTATCTTTCTGTCTTAAATTTGAAAAAAAAAACTCAAATATTTCCCCCTATGTTTATTCAACTAGGCCTAAACGTAAAAAGGATGTTCTGCTTAGATATTTATTACAAAAAATATCTTTTTAGATGAGCATGCAATAATTATTTTCTATATTATATCAATATGGTAAAAATTTTATAGGCTACCATAAATCTAAATAATTAACTACAAAAAGAAAATTCTTTATCACATCATATCAAAATTTCTTACAAATTTCCATTTTTCTAGATTTTACAAATCAGGGTTGCATATTAATAGCTTAAAATACTTAATTTTTCAAAGGAAAGAATTTACTTGAATTTTAAAAAAGGTTTTCAACAATCTGAAGCACATAAGACCTATAGTAGTGTACCTTGGACCAGTCCAAGGTACACCACTTGTATGAGGTTCGAGGTACACCACTTGGACATTAAAAACAAAATAGTTAATCACCAACTTAAGGTTAGACTTAACTTAATTTCAAGCACACTGTTTTGTAGCTAAAACTTTGCTTTATATTGCATAACCATCGTTTCTGAATAAATACTACATGTTTGAGTATAAAATTACACTAAAGAATCTGACAAAAATTTACTTTTGAACTGTGAATTTAGTTTTTCGAAACCTCTTTAATAAATTGACCTTTTAAACAAACAGATAGAACTACACTGAGATCCTTGGTAGCATATACTTTAACTGCATGTGGTGTTGTTTCAATATCTAAGCTAATCGAGCTAGAATCAGCATAGGTTCGAGGTACACATACGTCCAAGGTACACCACTTACCCCTACTATTTTATTGATGTCCAACCGCAACAATCCGGATATGTGTAATCCGAATCACTGTTAATTTGAACTATATGGTGTTGTCCATGCAGGTCCTATTTACAAACAGTGTTTTTTTTTTAAATTACACGTAACCCATTAACGACCCATTTGTTAACACCATTAACATATTTCTTACCGAATAAAAACTAAGTTTAACTTTTTAACCTTAAAATTGCGAACCGGGATCGATATTTACGCTAAACTTCGAACTATATTTCTAAGCTGGTCAGTGATATTATCGGCTAACTATTTAAATAGATTTTTCACAAACAAAACGTGAATAAATTTGAATTTTCTCTTCCCAAATTTATCTTCGTTCGGCATGAAAAAAAAATGAGTTAAATTTCTGTCTTCAGAACGTTTTTACAAGACAAAAAGTATAGTGTTTAGTATTTACCATTGTTGTCGGTTAAAAGGTAAAAAAATATGTTTGTAAATCTTGGTTAAAATTCGTTTTTCTTGTAATCAAATTTTCCCTACGAAAATTGCTCAGTACTATTGCCGTCATTTGGGTTAAAATGGGTTTTGCTAATTTGATAAACTTAAGCAGAAAGCTTATTTTAGATTTATAAATTTTCTTTCCCATCACTGAATGAGTTTGGACGTCTTTAACACCTTTGTGTTTGGAATGAACATGAGTCATTAAAAAACATCAAAAAACGTGCTATTAGCAAATTTTAAATGGCCATTATTTATAATTTTGTTGAATAACTTATATTTTTCAATATCTAGAAATCAGCGGCGATTTTTTTTTTAAACTTCAGTCTTTAAGCATATTAATTTTTCATTACCCCTTTGACGGATTCAGACGTAACTGTAAACCAGTCAACAGTACACATAACATAAAGAAAAAATTGTTAATTTTATAATTTTTTATGAAATTTTAAAACTTAAGAGCAAGGGGGAAGTCGTTTAATTATGTGTTACAAAAATTTAATTAAAAAAAATTACGAAAATGTAAAATCATGCGTTAACAGCAAATTTTACAACACTTCGGGTCTATTGGCTTTTCCTTCAGAGGGTTAAATGTGTACGAACCACGAGTAGGTTAAAATAATGTGTTCCACCTCCTGTCTTCCGGGATGTATGATTGAAGAGGCCTTTTATACAAATGAAGTCCTCCTGCTTACATTAAAAGTTAAGAGATTAAGAGGTTCTTCATAAATAAGTAATGAAAATTTAAACATTTAGCATAACAAATACTGTGTTGGACTGGCATTGGCTAGGTCCATCGTTCACTTAGAATTGCTTCTAATGTTGATGAACTTTTTCCAATTGGGTGGGGTTTTTGATTTTTAATTTTACTAATTTTTAACACAAAATATTTAGTCGTAATTTGTCGATAAATTATACTTATATCAAAAACTTAGCAACAACTTGTGATGGGTTGATTCAGATAACGTCAGTTTCCAGTTTTCATTCATGCGTTTCCGCGATTTCCTTTGTTGTTTCGGCTTTACTCAATGCGCGGATATTTTGAAACCGCGGATAACAACCGTGGAAATTCAGTATTTATTTCAGTATTATCAGTGGAAGGATAAAAAATGAAAAATTAAAACTTTAGGTACCACTGGAACTGTTTTGTACTCATAGCGTGAAAGAAGCCCACTTTAACGTTAACCCTTTCAGTTCCAGTGATGCCATTTTGTATCATCATGTTTCTGATAATAATTAAAGAAAAATACTAGGGCTGACATCTATTGGGATTAACAAAAAAATATTTTCTAAAATAAAAATTTTGAAGAATCGAATGATGTGCTTTTTGTGACCATAAATGTTATCATATTAGACGAATGTTTTGTTATCATATTAGACGATCAGAAAATTAAAAATTAAACTTCTAAAATTCAGAAAATTAAATTTCGAAAATGATTATGCCAAATTGTCATTGGGACTGAAAGGGTTAATGCAACTAAGTAACTGACTAACTTAACTAACTAAATAAATAGTCTCCGGTATTTTTCTAGCGGACCTCAGTACAAACGCATACAACCAAACCCAACCAAAAAAAAAAGCTACTACCTCGGTCCATGCCACTTTACAAGGGCTCGGGGCAAGGTGAAATTCTTTTACCGAAGTGCCCAGGTAAATGAAAAAAAAAGCGAGAAAACACTAAAAGAAAAAAAACTAAGATAATGCGCTACGTCCGATGTTGGGGTTCAAGGTCGTTTGACGTCACGCGGGTTGTTTGTGACGTCACCGACTCTCGATTTCTTCTGTCTGGTGTGCAGGATAATTGATTGGTTGATTGCTTCTTGTTGGAAATGCCGAAAGAATTTCTGTCTAGGCATACCTTTGTAACCTATAATTAATATTAATGGTCTGAAATCGGCAACTTTTAAGAAGTTACCGTAAGTGAATAAGTGGTTTACTGTGTTTTATACTTTTTAGCCTGCTATTGTTCGAATACAAGTTGTAAAATATTTTAGTATGTATTTCTGAAATGTAACATATGCATTCTAACTTTCGAATTTCGTTTTTTTCCCCTTTACCTTGGGTTTTACCATTTTTAGTCTTTTCTCCCCCCTGTCGCTTTTGAGTTCTGTAAAAGCTGCTTTCCTGCGCATGTACTTAAATGCATAAAAGCCAAGTTACGAGATGAAAATATTGATTTCTTCCCAAATAGGAGAAGTAAGGTAGATATATTCAAAACGGTACGCATATTCAAAACAGCTCTTAGTAAAATAACTTTTTATCATATTCGTATAGAGTATTTATTACAGTATAGAGTCGTTTAATTTCATTTACTTAAAATAATTACATCAAAAGTTAAAAGGAGAAATTAGCTGTATACAGGGCCCGACTTACAACTTCAGGGGCATTTGGCACGAGCAAATTTGGGGGCCCCAAAACATTCGTCGATAAAAATATTTGCGTGTATTTCCCTATCTTACAGTGTTTACCAAAAAAAAAAAAATAGCCGAGGTAATTAGCTTGGAAAGCATGCTAAAACCCCCAAAATAAGTATTTTTGTGAAGTGATTAATTCAGAGTTTGAACACATTTTCAGAGTAAAATTTTGTTCGTGAATTTAATTGTTTTGTTTACTTCAGATTAAGAAGTTTGGGGCTGTTGTATTGAGCATAAATGTTCATGAAGAAAGTTTGGGGGCCTCTTAAAGTGGGAGCAATGGGCACTAGCCCCGTTTGCCCTGTCGGAAATCAGGCCCTGGCTGCATATAGAACCTTTTGATACATTGCTGTTCAAAATTGCTATAGAAGGAGAGTTAATATTAAATTTGATAAATCTATCGATGAAGTGAGGGGTTAAGTTAAGTGTCCGTTGGAGAAATGATGATTATTCTAGTAATGGAGCGATGAAGCTATGGAATAGGCGGGAAATTACTTGTAGGTTTCAAATGAAACTTAGCGGTTCCTTCGTGGTCAATTTAGTGGGTAATTTATTTATAAAACTTTACCTTATTCTGTTAACCCTTTGAGTCCCTATGACAATTCGTCATCATCATTTTAGATTTTTTTTTTCTGATCGTCTGTATGACCATTTACGATATCAAAGTTTATCAGTCGATTCTTCAAACTTTTTTCTATTAGATTTTTTTTAAAAAATCCCAATAGCTGTCAGCCCTATTGTTTTCTAAAATTATGATCAGAAACATTATGATGCCAAATTGCCAAATGGTATCCGTGGCACTGAAATTGTTAAAAACAAAAACCTTCATTATCAGTATACAGTATACTGACTACTCATAATACAACATTACACTGCCAAGCAATCACAACTATATTGAAAAAAAAATCATTCTAATTTACTATTACAGTGCGATGGCCAAAGTGCAGCCTTCTCATTGTGACGCGAATTAGAATGTGACGCAAAACTTAACTTATTGTGTGGTACCTGTGAAAACGTTTACTCTACTGTCACGTGATTGGATACACTCGTTTTATCTGTTTAACCCTTTCAGTCCCAGTGATGCCATTTGGCATCATCACTTTCAATATTTTTTTCAAATTTTTTATGTCCCGTTATGACATCCAAACACACATCATTCGATTCTTCACACTTTGTTCTATTCGACAATATTTTACATTAATCTCAATAGAAGTCAGAACTACTATTTTTTTTATTTAGAAAATAGCTAACAAGCGTTTCACCTCATTTTTGAAAAGTTTACTTCAGTTCCACATATTTAAAACACAATTTAAACTATTTCGGTTAAAATAATTACTAAATTTTTTTTAATAATAGGGTCAGATACCTTAAAATATATAACTCCAAGTGTTTTTTTTTTAGGTAATACATATTATTTATTTTGTATTTTTCCACATTTAAAAAGTTTGTCATTGTTCCAAAAACCATATAAAAAATTTTAATGAATTTTTTTTTTATGGAACTCTTATTTCTGACCTAAAACAAGCTAATTTTGGGAATATCAGATGTTTCTGTAGTGTAGAAAATTTTTGGGACTGAAAGGGAAAAAGGATATTGGGGGCCCAGATGGCACAGTGGTTTGGAGAATTACGCTAGCTGTTTGCGTGCTGTAACGGATGCGGGTTCGATTCCCGCCTTCGCCCTAGGTGTATATTCCTTTCTCTGTGGCAGTAAAAAATTCTTTCTGTGTGTTACTTGACGAAGGCTTATATGAACTGGTCTCTGATTAAGCACACAGGCCGTATGTACCTACCCCTACAATTCCAACTTTATTGAAATGCGATGCTCATTTGACTCTGTACGTCGCGAAAATTTCAATTTGCTGTAAAGCAAACGTTACAGCACTGTGATGTAAAACTATAACAGCAAAATGTGCTGTTATTTTTCAGAATTTTTTTTACAGTTTTCCCTCTTACAACAAAAGTGTGAATTCCGCTCCAGTTGGAGAAGTGCATTTTCGACACTGGAAAGGAGTGAATATTATCTCAGACTGAGTTAAAATCACTCGTTTGGAGTGATCCTGTCGGAGGTTTAACACACAAAGGATCCACTCCAAAAGGAGAAGTGCATTTTCCAGACTGGAGGAGTGAAAATCAATCAGACTGAGTTAAAATCGCTCGTTCGTTTTAAGAGTGTACGTTGCTAAAACATCAATTTGATGTAAAGCAAACGTTACAGCACTGTGGTGTAAAAATATAACAGCAAAATGTGCTGTTATTTTTCAGAATTTTTTTTACAGTGTACCAACAATGATAACCACAAACTGCCAACACATAGAGGATCTCGTATCTATCGGTAGTGGCATCTTACCCCTAGGCCAGGTGCGGCCTTTGTGCCACCTGGAAGTGGAGGAATTTGACCTCTGGACTCGGAAAACAATTCTCCTCTTGTGCAAAACAATTCGACGGCCCCCTCGCATTTTTCTCTTTTTACCTGCATACAAAGGACCTCCTAAGTAACTTCGATCGTAGAAACTTTGCTAGTGTAAAACCATTCTTTTATTGGTACAGTCAATTGGTTTAATTGACTGTAATGAAATACTGAGCTCTATACAAATATCTGTACCTAGTCGGATTTTCAGAAGGCATAACTTTTTTGGAAATGTTTTTGTAAAATATAATTACGCCAATAACTTTTGTCTTTATAAGTTTTACAGAACTTTTAACAGTATTTGCGAAGATTTAGATGTTTTTAACATGTCTTTTAAATGTTTTAAAACCAAATGTTCAGTGTTTTTACATTGTTAGTGTTTTTTGATTTTCTTCCAATACCTATTATTGGATTTTTAATCTGTTGTGTGTTGTGTAATAAATAAATAAATGTTTCCCGTCATAAGTGACAACAGCTGCAGTGGCTTTTAACGTACGATTACGCTCGAAATTTTGTAACAGGTCAAGAATCGATCTCGTCACAGGACCGCTGTTATGAACTACCAGGCGTACTTGTATAGAACACTCTTAAAACAAACGAGCTATTTTAACTCAATCTGAGTTAATTTTCACTCCTTTCGCTGTCGAAAATGCACTTCCCCTATAGGAGGGGATTTCACTCTTTTGTTTTGTTAAACCTACGACAATCTTAACAACAAACGAGCGATTTTAAGGCGATTTAGGGCAATTAAGAGCAATTTATGAGTTGATTTTCACTCCTTTCTAGTGTCGAAAATGCACTTCTCCTATAGGAGTGGATTTCACTCTTTTGTTTTAAGAGTGTATTGTTTTCATTATTGGATCTACTAGAATTGCATTTTTTGAGCAGTATAATATTTTCTTACATTACTAAAAGGATTGTTGCGTAAAACTTTCCTTTCAGTAGAAATTAAGCTTTTCTCTGTTCTCGAATCATAATAAATTACTGTCCCATAATTCCGTTTAATTTCTCCTAGTTTTTTTTACTCAAAATTTGTAATGCTTTTCTAATCTAGTATAAACTCCAGCACATCTTTATCCATAAAGTGTACGTTTTTATACGATATATAATACATTTTGCCGCGTTGTATGTTAACGTGTCGAAATATGTTTATGTATAAACTAAATGATATGCCCAAACGCTGTTAAGTTAAGAAATGAGTAACTGAAACTTAAAGCGATAAAATAAAACCTCAAGTAATTGAAAACAAAAGCACCCATTCAACCCTACATTCCGGAAAAAATAACTCTACTGATGCCATAATAATAGCTTCTGCCAAAAGATCCCAGCGTGCGATAGCCCTCTGTGCCCCATCATTATATGTCAAGAAGCAGATGAAGATGCTTGAAGCGAAAGAACGTGAAGCCGTCAAAAATTTGCCAAGCAGTTATAATAAGCCCAAACAAACAGCTCATTCAATGTTAAGGGCGAATGAGCCCGATCGACCTCGGGTCTCGAAACCAAAGTGCTTCATGTGTTAATCCAAAGGGAAAAAATTATTTTCTAAACCACATTTCTCCACATTTTCAAACCACATTTCTGCATCGAATATTTTTACAAACTGTTTTTTTAATGATAAATGTATATAATTTACAAGTCCCTATAATCCCATTTTCTAAAGTTGCTTCGAATATTTTTCGTGTGAAATAATTTATTGAATTTTTTTAAAAAAAAAAATTCGAGCCAATTTCAAAAAGATGGATTGTATTGGCCTGTTAGTCAGCTACATTTATCATATAAAAAAAACCGTTCGTTAAAAAATATTCAGTACAGCCGGAGAAATGTGGCTTAGAAAATATTTTTCATTCCATCGGATTATCACTGAGGCACTTGGGTTTGGGAACCCGTGGTTCTGCTGTTCATTCACTCTTAAATTCATGCTAAAACCCATCATTTTGTTCTTTTAAAAGCATCAATTTAAAAAAAATGACTGTTTGCGCAGTTGTAGGATGTAGCACGAAATCTGAATTCACACAAGATAGTAAATACCTTCATAGGTTAGAAAAATACGTTGTTATTGCTTCTAAACATTCACGACCTAGCAATCTTGTCCATGAGTCCCTTGTATTCTAGCAATGTCAATAACACGTCAAAAATACGTTGTAATTATAGTTTTTATTAGATAGTCAAAATCTTTATCCATGTAAAGGGGGGGGGTGCCAGAACCATGAGGGTTGGACTTCTAAAAACCAAATCTGTGAATTAAACACCAATATTGTAACTGCGAATACCTTAAGTGGATTGAGGACAGGTTGGAGTTTAAAGGAATGGAAATCCAAAAAGATGGAACTAGGAAATACTCCTGCTGCAGAAACTGCCCCGACTCGAAACTGTATCCAAAGCACATTTTCTCTTGTCCAGCCATCCTGGAAGAATGGCAGCAAACCACCAACTCGCCCTACGAAGACCCTTAGGAGGACCTTTAGATAGCTGGAGCATCTATGAGACCTTTATCCCCATTTAATCTTTATCCGCATGGACACGACATCATCATCATTAGAGAGTCAGAAATCGCCAAGTATATTTTGAAAAACCATACAAACTCCATTGCACAATAGCGCCAAATACTTCACAGATAGCCTGCGTTTGGGTTTACTAAAAAGCAATCAATGGCTTCATTGGCAAACCGATTTCTGGAAGGGATTTTACACGGCAGCATAATCTTATTCTCAACTCCATGCCCCATCGTTTACTTCAGCGTTATGAATTCATCTTTCAATAAACCTTTTGTATCCGCAGAGTACGTGACCCAGATTTTATCAACGTTTAGAGATCGCGACCGCTGCCTACGCCTATTAGTCCAACCGTCTCTCGGACATAGGCGATGACGTTATCTGAAGGGCCAATCTTAGGAGAGAGTTACTCCTTCCTCTAAACGTAAGGAGTCGATGGATCAATCCCACTATAGGATTAAAGGAGTTCTCAAATTAATTTGAACTGCCATTTTAACAGTGGTGTTAACCCTCTAATGCATGAATTTTTATTTTCATCCCAAAAAAATATTATATGTATCTTGAATAATCATACATTATGAGAAAAATACTGAAAAAAAATTTAACTGCATTAGAATTTAAATAATTTCAGTTTTTAAGTTTTTTTTCCATATGATAAAAACCAACTAAAAAATTAAAATTCAGATAATAATGACTAGAAAATTACTAAATATATTTCAAAATAACCCTGTTTAACTATAATTAATTCTTTAAAACAATTTATTTGTATTTAGTACTAATATTAATATACTTTGAATGCTGCCAAAAATTTTATTTCACAACAGTTAATTACCTCACTCTTTAATTTTGAATACACTTTTACTACTGTCATCTATGAGTATTATAAGTAACTAATACTTCAAAATGGAATGTAATAGATGAAAAAACACAAATTTGTCGAGATTAAACTCTTTTTTAATAGATTAAAGTGGATTATGTTACTTGTTTCCAAACGGCAACAGTATGCATTGGAGGGTTAACAAATTACTGTGTTCAAAACAATGGAATAATGTGTAATTCTAATTTGGATTTAAGGATAACTTAATTTTAGTATGTGTCACGTTTCATTAAGTACCCAGTCATTACCTTCATTCAATAAATTATGTCATATAATTAAGGTTCTTCAAAAAGTAAGTTTTGGTTGTCAACACATCTTGAAAGTTATTTTTTAAAAATGTTGATTTTAATTGAATAAGAATATCATAATTAGTTAAATAAAACTTAATAAATTAATGTAGTAAAAAAAATTATTCACGTTTTTACGATGATTAATTTTAATTAATTGCTTCCAATTGGTAGTACATGCAGCTAGGTATTGCTATCAATACAATAACTGATGTAATAAACGCAAACAATTATTTAATGTCCACATTTGAGGAATTAAATAAATTGAATTTCTAATTTCTCGGAAAAAAAATTGACAATGACTGACTATTCGTAAGTAAAAGATCAAAATGCATTTTTAATTTTGTTAAGTTTTTCAATTTTTAGTCAATAAAGGGCTTTGATAATTAAATCATTTGTTTAGACACTTTACAATAAAGAAATCTCTTTTCCTTTACTTATTCCTAATTGATGAAGAGAAAAAGTATTTTCAAAGAGTAATATTTTAATTGTTTTTTAAAAAATTAAAAACTTTTAAACTGTAAAACTTTAACTATTGCTATTAAAAGTTAAAACATTCAACTGATTGAAAAAAAATTCTCTTTTTTTGCAATTCTTAATTAAGTTTTATCGGATTTAAGAAATAAAGTGACCAGTATTCACGACTTTTTAAAAAAAATATTATGCAAAAAAGTATCAAATATAAGCACAATACGGAAAATGTGTGTTTTACAGAAAAATATTAACATTTGATTCTAAAAGGTGATTAACCTTTTTATATTGTAAAATATTCTCGATTGAATGTAAATTGCTTACATGCCGTAAAACATAAAATGCTCCGATTAAAATTCTCAGTGGGATTAGCAATTATTCTTAACCTCGGTTTTTGGAGGCGCCAAGAAATTGTGGATATTTTTTTTCTTTTAAATTTCTGTGAATGAATTCCGCGTGTGAATGAAAGGATTTACGGAATTTTGTGTACGGAAGTTTAAATTTTTGTTTACGGATTTAGATAGTGAAAAAAAGTAGAAGTTTATTTTGTGAGATTAAAAAAAATGATTTGAAAGCGGTGTCTGTCTTTTTTTCAGTGGTTGCGAAAGTTGTTTTGAAAAGGACTTTTACAGTTGTTTTGTGCAGTTTTATCTTTTGTTAGATGGCTGAAATGTCATTTTGTTACTTTAGTGAATCTTTACCAAGCAGTATTTTTCTTGCGTTTTGGATGGCGCAGCCAAAATGCTTGGGAAATGGTCAAGTAATGTATTAAAGCTTATTGAACTAAGAGCATATACATTGTTAAACATTTTGTTTTGGTAATAATAATACTAATAGATAAATAATAGTAATAACAATAAAAATAATAGTTCTAGTTTCTGCAATGGCTGTATAGTGAAATGTTTCACCTATCTTGGCATTGGATCGAACCATTATTAAGGCTTGGAAACAAGATTCCAAGAATTAGTTCAACTTAATACCGAAAATTAGGTGAAACATTTCACCACACAGCAGCTGCGTTGCAGCAACTGGGCACCATATTTTTGGTGAAAGCAAGCGCCTAAAGTTCAAACAGTGTATAATCACTTTGTAAGTTCATATATTCGTGACAATAAAACCTAAATTATTTTCTATTATGTAATTTTTCACTTCTGTATATTAATGTTTTTATTCTATCTATTCTACTGCTATTTACTCTATTTAAGTATCGGATTTCAAATTACTTGAATTGCAACTGTGGTCTGAAAAAACTAACAAAATACCAAGTTCAACAAACTAAGAATCAGTCAAACCATAAACTTAGCTAAATCATAAATAGTAAGTTAAACCAACTGCAAAATCATATATGTATTTTTAAGAACTCAAGTGAAACACAGGAAAGCTCAACACTTATCTTCATAATATTTCTCATTGTCAGGTCAAAACTACTCAAGCGAAAAATAAATTATGTTTATAGCATGCTCGTCAAGCGACCTTTCTCTGACATTTCCCTATTTATACCGACAGATTTCTGCAATTAAGGATTTTGATAAATTGTATGACCTACGATACTCTCTCCTCCTTCTTAAATTCCTATCTCGAAAAGAAAAGAATATCTGGGATATCGTGTCGAACAGGACGCAGGAATTTCTGATAAAATAGATGTTAAAGGTTATTGGATATTAATAGGGTCGCTAAAATCGTTTAAGAGCTTTTCCTTACAGATTTTATCGTTGAAATTTGACGATGTTTCCAAAATACTACTAATGATTTACTTTAGTTTAATGTTCCATACATATTTAAGATATTTTTAATCAAAATGTAAAATATATTAGCATTATGTATATGCATCATTAGTATTATTTCTTAAAAGCTTTCATTAATTTCATACACATACTGACGTGATTTTAAAAACGTGATAAAAATGAAATATAAACTTCTTTTATCTCAACAACGGGTACTATTAATAATTTTATTATTTATTTTTTCCAGAAAACATCACTTTGTCTGTAAAAGTAGGAGGGAAACGTTGATATCCCGTATACTTTATACTTTATCAAAACATAGAACCGCGTGAACATCAAACTTAAATTTATTACTTTACTTCCTTGCTTACATAACTCGCACTTCTTGTCGGTGATAATACTAGTCTGAAAGACTCCATTATGGTATATGCGCAGATTTAACTAGGTAAAAAAGGGCAGGCTCCAGGTTCTTCAAAATTTCAGTATTAAAGAAAATCCAAATTAAAATTATAATTCCGTAACCTTTTTGAAATTAATTATTATGTATACGGTATATTATTTAGCCTATTAAAGTGACTGGTGAAATTAGATTTTTATTATATAATTTAAAAAATGAAGCTGGTCAAACTAATATTTCTAAGTCTAAGTATTCTGCACTACCTTTTAGACTTTTTTGCTTTGATACTTACCATGGTCTTAGGCCTGGAGCCTAACTGGCCTTATGGTATATCATGGATTGGGGTGTCAAATTTTCCCTAGTCTCAGCAATGGGTCTCAGTCAAATTTAGCCAATCTCGTAGCCAGGATTCGAAATTCTAGTCACAAACTTCAACCAAATTCCACAAGTTTGCGACTTAAAAAAACTAATTTAGACTCAAGTTATCGCTAAATTTCTTTATGTCACTATCAACTTTTTAAAATGGTTTCTAAAGATCTGGCCGAACATAATCCGCTGAAAATCGCAATTCAACGATCTGAAATTTGGCGAAATTGTCTATACTGTGATCCTTGAATAGCAAAACTCCGGTGATACATAAAATGCGATACTCCGACGATTGTAAAATCTAGAAACCCCTGCAATCATTATTTGTAATTCCTAAAATTTAGGAACTCCAGCTCTCCTGAAATTTAAAAAAAAATCTGGTGATTATGTAGCTGCACAACTGCAGCAATCTAAAGAGTTTAAGGTATCCGATCATATTTTTTCAGCAAAAATCCTATATACCTACAAATGCTAATTTTTTAATATCATATATGATTTTAACTTATAAAAAAGCATATACTTTAAAAGTATATGCAATAAATTTTTTTGAGATTTTTCTAGAACTGTTTTTGTTTAATTTTGCATATTTTTCAAAATAGAATTTCTAAGATTTTCAATTTACGCAAAGTATAAAAACTGAAGTTCTTTGTTATCCATTGCTTCCAAATTTTTACAGTAGTTTTATAACAGTATGAAGAAGGTTTTGAAGTATATCGTGTAAGTAAAACTATTAAGAATTGGATATTTTAAAACTATTTATATGCTTGTTACTATCCTGTTTATATGTGTTTTTGACATAATAACTACAAGCTTTTGCTTATAAATAAATTTTGGGCACTGATATCTTAATGATTTTAGTTCATGACACATATTAATATTTGTTCAGCATATTTAAATTCAACCGATGGAGAAAAAAAACGTGATTTTTGAAGCATATTTGACTATAATTTTCCACAAATACTGATTTTTTTTATGATTTACTTTCTTAAAACTATTGTTATATTCATAGCTAATAATAAAATCGCTCAACTTCATGGTTGGAATAGAATTTTCAGAAACTTGCTGTCAAAGGTGATCGGCCACCTTAAGCACGAATAACATTTTCGACCCATAAATATTTTCGTCAAAAATTTTCCCAGAAAATTCACATTTGCTCCTAGATTTGTTAGTTGGTAGCACAAATTGCGCTGAAATTATTGCATTATTGCAATTAATTTCTAACACTGTTCGTAGCCAAGGAAACGAGTCCATAGCGCTTCCAACCAAAAACACTCCACTCACACCTATTTAATCCTTGACTTCCCAATCCCGATCTTCGACGGGTCGGCACGAGGCATCCCAAACAATTTGTTGTTATTTTATTTCCAGCAACACTCGCTTGGCGCTCGCCAAAAAAGTCGTAACTCACTCTGTATATTTTATTTTTTTTCTTCACAAGATAAAGTCAAGGTTCTCAAATGACCTTCAAGGTGGGATGAAGAAGCTTGGCGGGAAAGCTAACTAACCGGAACTTTCGGAGAGATTTTTGTGGAACCTGGTTTCATAAGAAATGAGGTTTTGGTCTCAATTAAGCGGTACACGTCACATTGGTGACGTCACAGTGATTTTGACTCTTTAAAAAGCTGGAGTGTGTAAAAATAAATGACTTACAGTGACCCCTCCATAAACCAATACAGTTGAAAGAAATTATAAACCCTACAAGATACACTCTTAAAACAAAAGAGTGGAATCAGGAGAAGGGCATTTTCGACACTGGAAAGGAGTGAATATTAACTCAGACTGAGTTAAAATCACTCGTTTGGAGTGATCCTGTTGGAGGTTTAACACACAAAGGATCCACTCCTTTCGGAACAGTGCATTTTCTATACTGGAGGAGTGAAAATTACTCAGATTGATTTAAATTCGCTCGTTTGTTTTAAGAGTGTAATTTTAAATCTAATAAGTTTTGTTATATCATTATTTGCGCATGCACTATTTTCTCAAAAACCATATTATGATGACTGTGGTTCTAAAATACGACGCCCGTCGCCATAACCCTCGTGTAGCTCTAGTGCGACGATAATTCAAACCAAACCAAACCATATTATGACGTTAACTTGTACTATAAACTCCTATACTAAATTAGGGCATAGCTCTTTTAATTCGAACTGTAGAGTGGTTTCAGACAGACTGACAGACGGACCAGTGTTCAAAAATTGTTGAATGATACATATGATTTCGGTGTCTTCAACTATTCATGACCATCGTTCAATGAATTCTTTTATACAGAACAAAATTCAACACCCATATCTTTCTAGAGAAAATACATGTTTAAATTTTTTTTAGTTGCTTGGAATTGTTTACAACTTTTAGAGAACTACACTATTAAAACAAACGAGTGAATTTAACTGAGTCTGAGTTAATTTTTACTCTTTTCAGTGTCGAAAATGCACTTATCCTATTGGAGTGGATTTCACTCTTTTGTTAAGTAAAAACAGGATCACTCCAAACGAGTGATTTTAACTCAGTCTGAGTTAATTTACGCTCTTTTCCAGTGTCGAAAATGTACTTGTCCTATTTGAGTGGATTTCACTCTTTTGTTTTAAGAGTGTAGATGATGACTTGGGGAATAGTTAGTTGGTTGGGGGGGGGGGGGTGGTTTGATGTCGATAAACGCTCATTTGTTAATTTTTGTTGGACGTAATTTGGTGAATAGTATATTGTAGTCTGAAAATGAAATGAGAGAAGAGTCGGGTTTTCGTTTGTCTTACACTCTTAAAATAAAAGAGTGAAATCCACTCCAGTTGGAGAAGTGCATTTTCGACACTGGAAAAGAGTGAATATTATCTCAGACTGAGTTAAAATCACTCGTTTGGAGTGATCCTGTCGGAGGTTTAACACACAAAGGATCCACTCCAAAAGGAGAAGTGCATTTTCCAGATTAGAGGAGTGAAAATCAATCAGACTGAGTTAAAATCGCTCGTTCGTTTTAAGAGTGTACTCGCAACATTTACTGTATCCTAGTTAGCAGATTCGGAACACAAGTTGGATAGCCACATTTGAAATGACTAGGTTGCGTACCAAAGACAATATCGGGGAAACTTTAGAAAATATTTAATTTAGTTAAGCACAAAATGTACACAACAATTACAATTAAAACAATTAAATTAAAATGAAAATAATAAATCGGACGGACAAAAATTAAAATGCTTATAGTCTGAAATCCATGCCCTCTCTGGTATCTCGCACTCTAAAAAATGAATGCTCAAAAAAGACGAAATTTTCCTTAATTTTGACGATTCGTTTACTGGCAAATGCTCCGAATTTTCGTTTCCTCAAAGTGAGGAAATTTGAATCGTCATTTTTATGAGGATTTGAGTGTCGTCTAATCTAAAGAAATATTTCGTCATTTTTGAGCATGCGAGTACAACAATGAGATTCAGTTTCCTCAAAATCAAGATACAGAATCGTCAAATCACGATCGTAAAAGTGTGGATTCGCGTTTATTCAAAAGTCACGTGATAGTTTGACGAAGCAATCCTCAAAATTAACGAAATGAGGCTTGAGGATTCATGGATCGTCAAAAATGAAAGTGTTATTTCTGAGAGTGCATGTTCCAATAAATCTGCTTCTATTTTGATTTTTTTTATAGAATAATAATAACAAATATAATAAAAATAATGAATAATAGTAACGCTATTTAAAATGTACACCCCTCCCACTTCTCCTCAAGGTAAGTCAAGGTTTTGAAATGACCTTCAGATGAGAGGCTTGGCAGGAAAGCGATCAAACCGGAACTTTTAGAGAGATAAAACAGGGTTGCGAGCCCAGATTGGTTTCGGTCTCACTAAAATGGCATAAGTCGGTTTAGTGAGTCGATATTTAGTTTATTTGTAAAGAAATGTGTCGAAATAACGCCGTCTAATTTTTATGTCATTTATGTTTTCAATATGTTATAGTTCGGTTGTTTAAACCTCTAATGCATGAACTTTTTTTTCATCCCGAAGAAATATATATGTATCTTTAATACTCATACATTATGGGGAAAATACTGAACAAAATTTAACTGCATTAGAATTTAAATAATTTTAATTTTTAAATTTTTTTTCCATATGACAAAAACTATATATTAAAAACTGCAACTTGTACTGAACTTCAAATAAAATATTTTGTTACGAAGTTATTAAATTTTTTTTTTTTTTTTAAATGGCCGATGTTTTTAGGCAAGTTTGGCGGGAAAGCAAACAAACCGGAACAATTTATTCTAAAATAGAAAAGAGAATGGGGTTTTGAACACAGGTCGATCTAGGTTCTCACTCAAGGGATGGCATAAACAGTAAAATATTAATATCTGATTTTGTTTCGCCGTTAAAAAATTGGCAAAATACTATCTTAGGTTTTTGTTGAAGAAAGTTTGTGGTCACAAAAATGTCGGTCAATTATAGAATTAATATAACGTGGTTTTTCAGACATTTAATGATGTAATGTGAAGCAATCGATTTTGTTTAGATATTTTGTAATTAAAAAAGGTAACACTGAGTAAATATGAGCAGACATGCGAATTTAAAAAAAAAACTGGAATGTCAAGAAGTTTTTCAATTAATTTAGAGAACGATTATTATTTTCGTACCGCATTTTTAGTGTTATTTTGACTAGACCCATTACATTTATATCTACTGCAATTTTTTAAAACCAAGCAACAGGGAAAAGCTATTTATTCATTTTCAAAAATTTTACCGAATATGACAGCCCGTTTTGGTAGCTTTCTTAAACTATTATAGTCATTACCTTTTCTAAAACTAAATTTAAGAAAATTTATCTATTTTCGAACATGCTATTACTCTGATTTCTAATCTTTTATTTTTCTTTTGATGCTTTGTACATATTTAGCTGAAACTACCACTTTGTTTTCTAAACCTTTTAGAACCAAACAATTCATTCTTAAAATACCGCAGTTAATTTAACCATCCCTAGATTTTAAACTGACTGTCTAGCCAATCTCAGTTGGTTTCCGTTGTGCTGCTTAAAAAAAAGAATTCTAATGATATCTATTTATTATTAACATTCCAGTTTCAGTTAAAAGTGCACTGGAGCATGCGAAATTCGCTAGTTGTTTACCGAAACGGACCTTCAGCACCCAAAGTGTTTTCGTTTTTTATCATTTACGATTCGGTGCCATAGGGGTACATGATTATTTAAATGGTATTTTTTGGCAAATAGGATTAATAGCCTATTAATATATTGAGCATAATAGACTATTAATTGACTTCAACTCCCGGGTAAGGCATAGATATTTGTGTTGTCCTGAGTATATGCGGAGAACGTGCTCGTTAAATTTGTGGGTACGAAAGCCGTGTGGTCGGTCAATGCGCAGTTTACCATGGGTGCAGGTCGTTTGGAGAAAATTGCCCCTCCAGCGACATGCCTAATTTGGTTTGGGGACAAAATATCGCGGCCGAAATATCGCGGGCCGAAATATCGCGGCCGAAATATCGCGGCCGAAATATCGCCGGCCGAAATATCGTGCGCCCAAAATATCGCGGGCCAAAAATATCGCGGGCCAAAATATCGCGTGCCCATAATATCGCGTGGCCAAAATATCGCGTGCCCAAAATATCGCGTAAAGTAAATATGGAGTGTATTTAATGGATTTTTTGGTGTTTGGCAGTGGGAAGGGGTTCGATGGTAAAATGATATTGCACTACTTACTTATTCAATAATTTGTGATGAAGTTCTGTTTTACGTAATGGATCCTGAATTTTTATTAAAATGCATTTTAAGACATGTATTTTTATCCCTTTTTAATTATGACAATGTAATCACGAGTTAAGTTCAATGGGTTATGGTTTTTTATTTGAACTTGATTTTTATTAATACCATAGAAACTTGATTTTTATTAATACCATTAAAAAGTGTCTGAATTTTAAAAATTAGTAATTATTCAACGAAAATGTAGGAGATGTTTGATGCGTTTCCTTTCTGTACTGCTCTTTAAAAAGAGACTCGTTTTTAATAGGAGGATTAGTTTAGGGTTATTTCGAATGTGATTTTGGGAATGGGAGGAAGTTCAAATAGTACAAACATTATTATTTTTTTTAAATATATATTAATTTTTTAAGTGCATTCATATAAAATTATGTAGCAACTGAATAATTTGCTTACTTTAGTGAACACTTACAGAACAAAAAATAAGTTGATTATTAATCAATTGCAGCCGAACTCGTTTATAGCGAGTCCAGATTTTACGAGTACCCGGATTTATCGAGGAAAGCAAGATTATTAGGTTGGTCCAGGGGCCCGGATGGCCGAGTGGTTAGCATCGCAGGCCAGCAGTCTGCGTGCTGTAACGGGTGCGGGTTCGATTCCCGCCTTCGTCCTGGGTGTACTTCCTTTCTCTATGTACATAAAAACTCTTTCTGTGTCTGTCTTACTTGACGAAGGCTTAATAAGCGGGTTTCTGATCAAGCACACAAGCCAGAATATATATGTTCCCTACTCATAGGTTGGTCCAATGTTAAGACAGTGGAAGGGAAATTGCCTGATACGAGCAAACCTCGGATTTAACGAGGAATGAATAAGAAGATTAGTTAAATATGCGGTTCAACAGCTTATTTGTAGAGGCAGTGTGAGGAAAGGGTTCTTCATTGTCATACTGATTAGATAGATGGTCCGAGGTTCATTCTTCGACTTTAAATTCATGGATAAAGTTTGCTAAATTTTATTGGGTGATGTCTAAAGCGGAAAGTTATAACTTTTGAAAAGAAGGTTAGATATTTCCACTAGTTTGAAGATGGAGCTAAAAATATAGATATTTGCAAAAGTATGGATTGTCGTCTAACACTGGTTCAAAGCTGTTAAAGAACAAACGCATGTTGAAGAAAGCATCCAATTATACAATAAAACTGACCGTAAAAGTAAGAAGACCGTAAGAATATTTGTTTCTTTTTTAGATATGTACTCGTTTTTTTACAAGCGCTTGGATTTAACTTGGAATGGAATGGTATGCAAATGCGCCCTCTAGAAGGGAAGGGCGTAGGCTTGGATTTAACTTACTCGGAGTTAATGTTGCGGTCCCTTCGTGCTCGTTATAAATGAGTTTAACTGTATTTTGTTTTTAATATAATTAATATAAAAATAGTTTCATAGTTAGGACCAGGGACTATTTTTCCATAAGGGCTGGTCCTAGGGCCCCCAAATTTTAGTGGCACCTAAATTTCAATTTCTATTATGCTAAATGCCGAAAAAAACCAAAATATCAGTAAGTAAAAAAAAATCTGATACCCCACTCTGTTTTTTGTTTGACTTTGACTAAGAAATTGACCTAACGTGATAGTTTTGATCAATGTTTATAAGGAAGGTAATAAAATTGTAGCAAATATCTGATACATAGGTCAAAGAGCCCCATCATTTCTGGAAATCATAAATAAAAAAGTAAAGGGACCCCCAAAATAGGTGGAGTAGGTTTTCTAGGTCAGGCCCTGGTTAAGACTAATATACACTGTTAAAAATAATAATTCAATGTTGATTTAAATTGTACAAGGTTGATTTAAAGGTGTGATTTAAATTGTTCTACATAAATTTTCCAGTCTGTGTTCTGCTAATATCTTACATTTATTTTGCTTATTTAGATAAATTTATTCAGAAAGATTACCCCTCTCTTGGTAAACTTTTTATGCTATATCATTATGCCAGAGATTGGAGTAACGCGTTACTTATAACACTTTTTTTTTAAGTAACGTCGGGTAACGCAGTTATATTTTTCAAAAAAGTATCAGTAACTTAATTACTTTTAGCGGTAACGAAAATTTGTTACTTTTCCGTTACTTTCCAAATAATGCCTGATGCTTATTTTGAAATTACACTACTAAGAAGGGAACATTTCGCTTTCCCGAAATACGAGCTTTTCTTGGGAGGGAAAATAGTAAGGCATATAATAGAATGGTCTACTTTTTCTGCTAAATGCGTGACGGCGGCTTTCAGACAGAATTGTCAAAGTACGAATGTTTTCCCCCGTCTGTTTACTTTTCTAGTATCACATTATAAGCTCCGCAATTACATGTATCTACGAAAAAGAGGGGTTTTCAAATAAATCATGCTAACTGCCAAGCAAGTTGGATCCCTCAGTCCAAACCCTTTTGTGTTTTGACTGAATGGGTTCTACAACAATGACCAACAACGCCCTTCTCCTCGAAGGGGTGGAAAGGGGGGAGACAGATTTCACGTTCATCCTTGAGTACTTAAAGGAGCCTCAATTTAGTAGTAGAGGACCAAAGTTACTTAAATATTCCATTATTCTGCGATTATTAATATCTCTAAAAGTTCGCTATTCTGAAATAAAAGTGAAGCGGAATATTAAGACTTATTTCGCTTAAATTTTTTTCTTTATAATAATGATTTTTTGATTAAATTTTTTTCGTAAATTTGAACCACCTCCAATTAACACCACCCGGGGGGAAATGAGGGTATGAAACTAAGTTCTCTAAATTACCAGATATTTAAGCATATGGTGGGAAAAAATTAAAAATATCTATATTGTATATATATATATATATGAAACCTAAACTGTTCAAATGCATATTATGCAAAAAATTATATAAAAATTAGTTAAAAAGTAGGTTTTTAATTAGGTAATTTAAAAAAATTACCCAATTGCTTGATTTTACACTCATTTCCCCCTACTCCCCCTATTATTTTTCAGCATTTTGTTTGCGCATGCTTCGTTAATCGTGGTTTTCTTTGGAAAATGTTAGGATGGCGAATTTTTTATTTTTCTTATAACGTGAAATTTCAAAAAGTAAGTGTGAATCGTTATTTTTCGGTTTAAGCAACAGTAACGCGTTACTTTTCATATTAAGTTAATGTAACCGTAACAGAGTTTTTTTATTAAGTAACCTAACATAATTAACTGCAACCTAACACAATTAACTGCAACCATAGCATAGTTACTTTCTAAGAGTAACTCTCCAATTCCAATTATGCTTATATTTTCGCACATTATATCATCAGGGTGTTTTTCTTTCAAAAGGTTACGACACAAATTCGTTTGTTCACTAGATACGTCGGCAAAGGTGATGGTCAAAAGAATAAGACAGTCCTTTCTCTGTTTTGATTTTCGTTGATATTAGACTACAGCGTAAAATCCTTTCAACTGCTAAAAATTAACAATTACAAAAAAAAATCCCCGATAGATAATGCCTTTTGCTTTAGGGTAGTGATAGAGCGGTATTCAGTAAAGCACAGGTCGAACTTTGAGGTCTAGATAACAAGTGAAAATTTCGAGTAATGATTATCAAATTTTGACAAGCAAATGAAGAATGATATTTTTTTTAAAGAAAGAAAGAAACTTTATTTTTGAAGCAGAATACATAGGTTGTTAAGGGGCCCCCAGGCCCTTACAGACAACACATAAAATTATGCAACTAAAATCATCAATTAAAATTAAAACAAGATCAGATTATATCCAAACAAAAGGGGAACAAAACAAAAAAAAAAAATATAACAAAATCTTGCAAACGATCGAACACACGAGATACATAAACATACTACAGAATGGTCAAAATTATATAGGGTAAAATACTTAACTTCACTATTTGCTTTAGGTTTATTGTAAATAGTTGTATTTCTTAGATTGTAGTTTACATCAGGGTCTTTAAGGGTGCAGAATGATCTGTTTTTATATAAATATAGAAGAGACTATTGGTACACGTATAGTTGGTTGTCTTATAGTTAAAATAGGGTTATCAAAATTTTCTGGATCACAATTTAACATTCGAATCAATCTGTATTGAGTATTTATTAAAGATCTGATATTATTTATGTAGTCACCACCCCATGAGGATATGCCGTATTGTATTATTGATTGTATAAACGAAAAGTATAATTGTTTTAAAAATGCTTTACTGAGACTATTTTTAAATAATAAAATGCATAAATTCCAAAACGTAACTTGTCATTTAAATTTTTTAACATGTAATTTCTTTTTCAATGTTTGATCGACATATAATCTAAGATATTTGATATTTTCTACTCGGTTTATAAGAGGACATTAACAATTTAAAACATTTCCTTGGCATGAAATATTATATTTATAAGTTAAGTCTACTGCATAACCAGTGATCATATTAAAATTTATATATTTAGTTTTATCACTATTAATAATTAAGGTAGGCGAATACCCGAAATTCTAAAATTTTTACTATTACTTTAATCTTTTCCAAATTTGGCAGAGTGATTTCAACTATAATGAATAATACTATTTAGGCATTTTGTTTAAATTAAATATAATTTATTTATTTTAAACGGTGTTTCTCTACTAAAAAAAGAGGTTTACGCTAACAAGTCTACCACATTGAACTTTCATCCTATAAATATTAATTATGTGTTAAATTCTTCGTTTTGAACTGATGCATGCAATGACCCTCTAGAGTTACATACAAATTACAAGAAAAGAAGTTATTAAGAAAAATGATATAAATTAACCACACAAAAAAAGGATTTTTTTCGATAAACTTCCACTTGGACATTTTTTAAAAAAAAACTTGTATACTTGCACCAGATGTTAGATTTCCATGGCACAGATGTATATTGAAATAGCATCTGTGAAAAATTTCACATAAATTAATGTAAAACTTTTTATGCTAGAAGTGTTGGTGTAAACCCCTTTTTTTAGTTGAAAAACACCGTTTAAAATAAATCAATTATATTTAAATACAAAAAATTGCCCAAAAAGCATTGTTCATTATATTTGAAATCACTATACCAAATTTGGAAAAGATTGAAGTAATAGTAAAAATTTTAGAATTTTGGGTACTCGCCTACGTAAAGGTCATTTTGTTGATAAATTTTTTTTAACTTTTACTAGATCAGAGTTTATAATTTCCTTTAATAAGTTGTAGTTTTTACTTGAATATACCAAATTAGTATCATCTGAATATATGATTAATTTTCCAAATAATGACAGATTACCAAAATCATTTATAAAAATTATTAACAGCAAAGGGCCCGAAATTGAGCTCTGATTGAACTCATTTAATTAATTTTTTAAGTCATTGCAACATGCCACAAACACGCTTAGAGAAGCTAGATGAAACACGAGTTGTTCTAAGGAATGTCAAACTGTTGTTTTACCAGTGTTTACGACCCGCCCACAAAACCAAAAAAAAAAAAAAACGGGCAAGTTTTATTGAAAAAAAAAAAACCTTAAAAAACAAAATAAGCAATTGAACCCAGGCTCAAGTGGTTTTTTTTTTGGGTCAAAAGTATTAATAATTTATAACTTTTTGTGATTTTTATAAGAAAAAATATTTTTATTAACCCTTTAACCAATGACAATTATTGCGAACTCTATAAGGGAAGAGTGTAGGCTCTTAAGCCCATTTCCCCGCTCACCAGAAGAGACAGTCACAAGAGACACACAACTAAGTACACATAGACAAATAACAACATTTATTGACAAACATAAACATCCACGCCTTAACCGGGATTCGACCCCGTGCCCAGCAGCTCCAGAGGCTAGCACTCTAACCATTGCGCCGATGAGCAGGCTGTTAACCCTTTCAGTCCCAATCACAATTTGGCATCATTATTTTAGAATTTTTTTTCTGATCGTAAATAGCCATTTATGATATCAAGAAGCCGTAACCCCAAAAGCACATCATAATTTCTTTAAACCTTTTTTTTATTGGAAATATTTTTTATTAACCCCAATAAATGGCATCTCTGTTATTTTTATAATTATGATCAGAAACATGATGATGCCAAATGGTATATCACACATTTTTAAAGAAAAGTCTTCCTTTTAGCTAAAATACAAATAAAACAGACTTTGACTCCATCGTACGCTTGAGCCCTGTCTGACAAAATGATACAATAGAGCGCGAACTGGACTTGCGCGCGTAAACAAACCTTTTATAAAAGAAGCCGGCTTTAACAAATGTGTCTTTGTGTAGAAGAGGGTAGTTAACCTATAATTATGTTTAGCCTCTACGGGATTTCGAAAACTCAACACAAAGAAGCAGACATCTGTTCAGAGTCTCAGAGTTTTGAGTAAAAAAAAAGGGGGGGGGGGGGGGGAAGAAAAGTTCCTTTGTCGAAACGACAGAGGGGTTGACCCTTTGAGCCCCCCCCCCCCCCAGGTTCCATATGATTCCTGTGTGTCTGCGTTTTTCTTCCATAAACCGTTTTCCTTAGATTTAAATAGTGACCAGCTGCTGTCGTTAGTGATGATAAAAAAAATATTTATAGAACAATAAGAATTACTTGTACTTGCTACTTAAGCCACTGGCGATTTTTGAAATAAATTTAACGAAGAGTTATTTGACAGTAGTAATTGATACACTATTGAAACTCTTAAACACCTTTCGAAGAACTCCTAAAACCGCGTAAACTTTAATGATGAGTTTTTGAAAGAAAATTTATGTTTTACTAAATGGTCTAAATGAGTTCAAAACGTATAGAAATATGTCAATTACCCAACTTGGTAAAAGTTTCCATGTATAATGATATGAAAATGTAAAATAATATAAAGGAATCGAATATGTTTAATTTGTAAAAAATAATAAAATTGAATCAATGCATTGTGAACATCACTAAAGTAGTGATAAATTTTCTTACAACCAGATTCAACTATTGATAACTATTTTGTCCAATCTGAAATAATAAACTATTTATAATATAATACTAATATAAATGCTCGGAAACAACCTTGAAATTCATTCAAAAATAGACTTAGACAATCTTAATTATTTGAAAACAAAATTAACCAGCACGAATAAGCCGCACATCGGACAACGCTTACGATTTTTATAAAGAAATCGCGAATTTACAAAATAAGATACATTTTAATCATTTCTTTCAACCCAAATGAACAAATATTAAAAATTATTTTTGATTACGAAATTTTTTAAAATAACTGTTTCAACCTTAATTATATATCCACCAATAATAAATACTCCCAAACAGACCACACATATCGTATCAAACAAACCATACGTAACTTACCGTACGGCATATATAATATTTATATACGCACTTTGTACAAAGCACTATACAAATTTACCATCTCATACCTATCTTGAAAATCACACACGAATCCACTTACTTTAGTCGACGCCATATTTTGGCCAAATTTAATGGGATTTATAAAAATCAAGTTCAAATATAAAACCTTGGCCCATTAAACCCCTACCTCGTGACTAAATGCTCATAACAAAAAAATGCATGAAAATGCATGACTTAAAATACATTTTTACAAAAATCCAGGCTCTAATAGGTAAATGACAGTGATTGCGCACTCTAGAAGGGAGAGTGTAGGCTTTACAGCCCATTACCCAGCTCGCCAGAAGAGACAGTCACAAGAGGCACACAAAGAAGGACGACACAAACACATAGACAAATAACAACATTTATTGACAAGCAGAAACATCCATGCCGTTACCGGGATTCGAACCAGAGCCCAGCAGCTCAATGGGCTAGTACACTAACCACTACGCCGGTGGGCCGGCAAGGCTCTAATAGGTAAAACCGAACTTCATCACAATTTAATAGATAAGTAATACCATTTTACCATCGAGCTAAAAATCAAGTTCAAATATAAAACCTTAACCCATTAAACCCACCTCGTGACTAAATGGTCATAACAAAAAAATGCATAAAAATGCCTGACCTAAAATACATTTTTATAAAAATCCAGGTCTAATAGATAAAACCGAACTTCATCGCAATGTACTAGATAAGTAATACCATGTTACCATCGAACTCCCTCTCACTGCCAAACACCATAAAATCCACTAAATCCACTCCATTTTTACTTTACGGCGATATTTTGTCCACGCGATATTATGGCCACGCGATATTTTGGCCCGCGATATTTTGGCCCGCGATATTTTGGGCCCGCGATATTTTGGGCGCACGATATTTCGGCCGGCGATATTTCGGCCGCGATATTTTGGCCCGCGATATTTCGGCCGCGATATTTTGTCCCATTACCGCCTAATTTGATTAGATGACACCATCTCGGAGTAGAAGTCAGACATCCACCCTCTCATGGGTACTCAAAGCCTTGCGCCAACGGATGCTGCTGCAACCCTCTTGCCTTCCAGGACGGCCTGGAGGCACATGACAACAACTTTGACTTCAACACAGTTTTTGTGATAACCATGCATTATTATTTGGTCGCAATGCACTGTTAAAATTTTAATTTTGGCGCAAGATTGCACCACAATCGTTAAACTTTTTAGATGCCACTACAATATGAAGCGTTGATTCACCACTTTTGGCAGCTAGAAAGTTCCAGCAATCTTGCTCCAATATTTTTAACAGTGTACAATTTTTGTACTGAATGTAATACAACTTGGAAAACACAACTTTTGTATTAAAAGTCCCCACAAGTGTAGTGAGTATAATTTCGTTGGTAACTAATGAGGACATACACTACTTTGACTCCTATTAGTACACAATTGGAAGTTGGAGAGTAGTGATCAACATAGGTAGATAAACAATTTTTCCCCGGTTGATACCGTAAAACGGCATTAGTTATGTTTTGTCTATCTGTCTGGTAGTATTTTTATAGTCAAAAGGATGTTTATAAATAATTTTCGGGGAATTTGACAAAAAAAAACTAGAATAGTTGGATCTTGATGTTTTGTAATTTTCATCCATAATTTTAAATTGCTTTCACCAAAAATGGAGATGAGAGGTTTTCCAGGACGTCATTATTTAGTAAAAAATGAAGATTGATGGGGATATTTAAAAACAAATTGTTCTGAGAAAAAATCACGTAATGACTGAACATATCTTCAAATCAAAATGGGAGCCAGAATTTTATAACCCTATTTATTCATTTATAGTAATCTCTATTTTTCTTTTTAGTTTTTTCGTTTTGGATTCTACATTCAGTGTGAATTTGCACTACTTTAAATACTGTAGCTATTCTACACTCTTAAAACAAAGAGTGAAACCCACTCCTATAGGAGAAGTGCATTTTCGACACTGGAAAGAGTGAAAATTAACTGAGACTGAGTTAAAATCACTCGTTTGGAGTGAAACTGTCTGAGTTTTAACTAAACAAAAGAGTGAAATCCACTCCAATCGGATAAGTGCATTTTCGACACTGGAAATGAGTGAAAATTAACTCAGACTGAGTTAAAAATCACTCGTTTGTTTTAAGAGTGTAATAAAGAAACTTCTGATATTCTAATCCAACTCTGGAGCTACCGTACTCACGCCATTTCTACCACCGTTTTACCGATTTACTATGAGGGTTCTTTCTTGTCCCGGATCCCAAAAAGGGAAATCCCAAGGGACAAAAAAAACAAATAACCAATCACTCAAGAAAGCAGTCTGACCCTCTCCGTCTGTCCGTCCGGCATTCCACCCCCGAGTATATGGCCGACGCCCTACGCTCTTTTTTTTATGCGGGGCGAATATTGACCTAGAGGGTGCTAAATTGGCACTAAAATTACTCAAGCGGTGAAGAGAAGTAACTCGTCAAAACTACGTCATTGTGGTCACCTTTCTGTCGTCAAGTGATTCTAAGGCCCGTTTACATGCAATGATTCCGGTAATGTGTCGTACTAACGGTTCAGGATGATCGCTGTGACAATGTTGAGTCAATCGGACCTTCACATGCGACAGAAGTGAAAACCGTTCTTATACGTTTTTTTCCTTTAGTTTTTTCTTCTTTGGATTCTACTTTCACTGTGATGTATAAATTCTCTATTAGCCAGGATGGGCTAATTTACATTATAGCTCATAATTTCACTAAGAGCACGTATATTTTAAAAAGTAACTTTTATATTCTAGTTCAACTCTACAGCCACCGTACTTGCGCTTTCCAGCACCGTCCTACCAACGTACCATATTTTTAGTCCCGGATCCCAACAAGGGAAATCCCAAGGGACAAAAAAACAAATAACCAATCACTCAAGAAAGCAGTCTGACCCTCTCCGTCCGTCCGTCCGGCATTCCACCCCCGAGTGTATGGCCGACGCCCTAACTCCCTCTATTGGTATGCAGCGTATGTTTCCCTGTACTGACCTCAACCCTTCCTCGCATATAAGGATGTCCGGGCACATCCTTGTTTCTGCGAATTGAATTTCAGCATCCCCCCCACCCCTCCCCATCGGCTGTTGATATAATTTTCGGAAGGTTGTAAATGGATGTGGCTTGTTTTTCGGGAATGGTTGTAAGGAGAACTTGTTTGTTTTGTGATGTATTCACTGTAAAAATTTGGTGTAAAGTTTAAGGTGTCCAGACGTACTGAACCAATACCACCTAGATTAGAAGGCCGAAGAACTAAGCAACACAACGTCACACTAGTAGACGAATTTCGATTTGTTGACCAATAACGTCGTATCTTAAGATGACGTCGCATCTTGATTCATGTTATCTTAAAATTTTATTCAAACACAAGATCTAGTCACGTATGATCATCGGTCAAAACTACAGAATCGGTCCACTAATATGACGTTAAGCATTTAGTTCGCCGGCCTTCTAATCTAGGTGGTATTGACTGAACGTAGCAGTACAGATTAGTTTGTTTTTCTATTGTACCTAGCTATAAAAATTTTGCAAATAGTCTGCATAATGGTAATGTAATCATTTCCGGCTGCCTATTTCTAGTCTCCTTTCGGAGCTTCAACACAGCCAATAACGCCTCGTAATTTAGAACCCTGGTCAAGTGACGATATCTGCATAATATTTTTAATATTTTGTCAAACGAAAATAACGTAACTAAACCATTATCCATGAAAATTTAATGATGATATAAATGTCGAAAAGTCAATCACTAAAGCAAATTTTGTCATGCTAGTAAGGTTACTTCATACAGTTGTTGGCATCATGTGCTTGTGTGCCTCCAGCTCTATTGATAAACGTTGCACCTGATGGAGTCTAGAAATAGACATCCGGAAACGTATGATCTAACCTAACCTAACGTTAAACCTTATAACAGAAAGGAGTTTCTAAATTTCTCCTACTTTATAGTGTAACCTGGAACTTTACGGCGTAAATTTTGTGTAAAGCCATGTGTAACATTGCGTCTAGAAGATGAAAAGAAAATTCAGCGGACGTTTTTAGGCCATGTTCAGCAATCTGACTTCTATGCTCATTTTTTACAACGTCTTTTAAACTTCTTGAGGAGCATCTGCCTTTATTCTTGTTCACGCAATAAGGAATGGGTTAAGCAAAACGACCTGTTATATATCGTATTAGATTATGATAGGAACTAAGCCTTGGGATGGGTTGTTTTTTAAAAGTGTTTTCTCTTTTATTGTTTTTGAAACAAATGGCTTTTAACGAACGTTTCGAGGACTGAAGTGCCATTATAAATTACACGGTGGCGCCTAAGTTAAATTAACGGCGCCACTGCTGAGCGCTTCGGGCTATCGGTGATATCAATCCACAGAGGACCAATACTTCCGCAGTAGGCGCGCTTACAGGCGAGTTTACATGAGCCATCGAATCCATGGATTGAAGAGCAAACTCAGAAGTTTTTCCCTCTTGGGGATTTTCTCCCAGACAGAACCAGAATTGCAGAGTTTAATTGGGGGGATGGGGGGTCCAAACCCTCTATTGAAGGAGGGTTTAATGTTCCATACCATGGATTCTGCCACAGACCATCATTTGGGTTATTAATTTTGCTCGACCTATTTTTCCCCTATTGGGGATTTTGGCATTCCATGGATTCGATGGCTCATTTAACCGCGCCTACTGTGTTTAAAATGTTGAGCTATGTAGGGGCCTCCGTAGCCATGTTGGATAATCGACCGCCTTCACTATAAACGTATTTGCATTGGGAAAAAAAGTCCTAAAATACCCGAGAGCACCATTATTAATCAATTAAGAGCCTATTTTCATTCCTGTGGAACTGTTGCTACTAAAAACGTGAAACATGCCCATTGGACCTGATATTATTATGATGATTAGCCGACATGATTTCCTGTACTAAAATGTACACCACTCCTTGATATTTATATGGTTTAAAGTTCTAACGCTCATTCAGATAACTTTAATGTAATCGTTTCCGGCTGCCTATTTCTAGCCTACTTTAGGAGCTTTAACACAGATTACGCCTCGTAATTTGAAACCTGGTCAAGTGACGGGGTCGACACCTGAGCTGGTCGGATTACTTTGGGGTTCCATCTATTTCAGCCCCTATCCTCAATTTTAACAAGGGTGCAAAATTAAGATGCGTAAATTGAGTGTGTTATAGCTCTGTAATCATACTAGAAATAGGCAGTCGGTAGCATTGCCACATACCAACTAACATACGTAGCATACTTCACTTTTTAAAGAAAATCTGCAACTGTTAACATAAGTTGTTAATATAATATATAATTTTTTTTTCGTAATATCAGCCTAATTTTTTTCTTAAGGTTTGCAAATAATTTGTTTTATTGGCTCAGCACATTTTATTTCTCGTGTAGCTCTACACTCTTAAAACAAAAGAGTGAAATTCACTCCAGTTGGAGAAGTGCATTTTCGACACTGGAAAGGAGTGAATATTAACTCAGACTGAGTTAAAATCACTCGTTTGGAGTGATCCTGTCGGAGGTTTAACACACAAAGGATCCACTCCAAAAGGAGAAGTGCATGTTCTAGACTGGAGGAGTGAAAATTAATCGGACTGAGTAAAAATCGCTCGTTCGTTTTAAGAGTGTAATGCGACGATAATTCAAAAACCTAACCTAACATTGGGGCTGGGGAGCCCAGTCGGTTAAGCACTCGCTTAGCATGCGGAAGGTCCCAGGTTCGGGTCCAGGCATCGCCAAACTAAGCTGCCGACCTATAAACGGCCCGTGCAGCCAAAAATGTCCGACGAATAATACCCCGTGTAGGGGAGTGCACGTTAAATATCCTTCAAAGTCCTAACGCTGCGTACGATGTCGCCCTTAACGGTTGCGTTGGGTGCCTATTCAGGTGTTGGCTCGTCACCTGACTGTGGTTCTAAAATACGACGCCCGTCGCCAATAGCCCTCGTGTAGCTCTAGTGCGACGATAATTCAAACCAAACCAAACCTAACCTAACATTTTATTGCAAATTGTTTTCTTAGGACCATAAATAAAATCTAAAAATACTGTTTTTTATCAAACAAAATTCATTACAACCTGTTTTGTTTTTAGGATCCCCCGTATACTGTGATAAGGAAGGAGAGGAAGTTAACATACCTGCTATAACAGGGGATCCATGCATCCACTGTAAATGCCAAGCGGTAAGTCAGTTTAATATTGTATTATTAGGTTAAATGACAGCAATATTGTAAAATTAGCGGTAAAAATCACTGGATTCAAGACAGCAATCCTTTATCCTCTTATACCGGGTTTACATGCTTCGAGCAGCCATTTCAGCATGGTCTAGATTATCTCAGGGTAACCGCTTTATACGTATTTATCCGAACATCCGCTGAAGCTGGCTCTCAAGGCCACCAACCCATCTTTTTTCGGTTTTCTTCCCAAGATCAAAGGAAATGGTTACCATAAGGTAAATGGCAACTATATTTGCCGTATCTCTCTTTTTTAATTGATCCTACATCGTGAATTCAATTTTGTCACATCATCAAATCGCCGCCCTATACAATCTCACTCGCCAATTTCTCGCCAACCAAAGGTCGAATCGATGAAGGTCAAAATGCTTACGCTGACGTTGGAAGCAGCGCTCGAAGCATGTAAACCCAGTATTAAGACCCGAGCAAAATCCTACACGTATAATCTAAACATACTTTTCATACAAATATATGCTAAAATTATGTTTTGCAAAGAAATTTTTTAAACAAATGTGTTAAATAGTTTCTGAGAGACACGCCTTAAACTCAAAAAATACACATTTTTTTGTTCTATAAATGCAATAAAGAAGGCCGTATCATTTATTTGTAGTTAACAGATTACTTTAACATTGCTTTTAATGCAAATATGCCTTTAAAATTAATATTAAAAGAACTTATCCGTGATTCAAAAAGTTTTTCAAAACAAATCCCTAAAAGGTTCTAAATACCAATTCTTCTTACCAATAGTCTCGAAGAAGATAAAAAATATTGCGAGAGTGACTGTATTAATACGTTTAAATGAAAGATTACAAAAACTAAAGTTTGAACTATAAGTTAGTGTTTTATATTATTAGCTATTAATTTGGACAATTTAGTATAGATTTACTTTTATTAACAATAAGTACTCTGTTCTTCGATTTTTAATATTATAATATTTCGATTATTAAAATTGAACTCACTAGTTGAGTTCTATCACTAATTGAACTCATCACTAGTTGAGTTCTATCTCATATTTCTTTCGATATCTTTAAGTTTCTTCGTTAAATTGTGTAATATCTTGAACAGTTTTATCTTGGCTTTTTAAACTTGCTTTGAACAAGTTTCGGAATTAGCTATTTTACATTGGAATAGCAGGGAAGTAGTTTTTAGTTTCCAATTAAATTTCTTAAAAATATTGCATGCTTTTTTTCTTACTTTTCTAACTTTTCCATTGCCGTAACCTCTACAAGTATTCTGAACCATACCTAAAAAAATTCAAGAATATAAAAGGATGAACAAACAGACCGCTTGTAACTTTCCGCCTGCACCGAAAGAGCTATCAAAGTCCCCGTTGTGACGAGAGTATTCGTGTATATTTGACTGTTATGAAGTGGCCACTACATTTCTGCAAAGATGTTTGTAAAAGGAAGAAATAATGAAAAAAAATCCTTTCGCCACATGAACCATCGATTTATTTTATGCTGTGATAGAGAATTCCTCATTATTTGTTTTTTTTTTTTGCCATCATCAGATTCGTCGCCAAAAGGCATTTCTACTCTTATTTTTCCGACTCGGTGCGTTGGGTGCCTGCTCGGGTACCGGCTCGTCTCTTGATCAAATACGGCAGGGGTTCCCAACCGGTGGTACGCGTACCACTGGTGGTACGCGTGAGTAATGTGAGCAACATGATGCTATAAATAGCTACTCTACGCATGTGTGTGTGTGTTGACTAGTGAGCACTAAAACATATTACTCATTAATTTAAACATTAACATTATATTAAAGAGAAATCTTTATTTATCTTCTGGATCGGATTTTGCCGAGTTTGTACTATATTTTATTTGGATGTTTTTAGACCTATAGGTAAAAAACGAAACTAAAAATTAGTACAATTTTAATATTTTTATTTCTCCTTTATTATAAACATGTTAATAAATAAATAAACAAATATATATCCATTAAATATGAAGTTTTCTCAGGAATTTTACTCAAAAAACCTTTGAAACACTTTCAAAAGAGTAAATATTATACGTTTATTAAAATATTTAGGTCTGGTGGTACGCCGAAATTTCTCAAAAAGTCAAGTGGTACGCAGGTTCAAAAAGGATGGGAACCCCTGAAATACGGTATCAAATGCGAAGGTTTTGAGAGAGTGGACTGTATGACACTACACAGAGCCTTGAAGCCATTGAGCCTTGAAGCCATTGAGCCTTGAAGCCATTGATTTGCACATATGAGAAAAATTGCGAAAATCGTAGGCACTCATGTCATATGATTATGTGGCATGTAAAAGATCCCTGAGTGGTGGGCCAATTTGGCTTGGGTTCTCCCGGCAAAATTAAATTTCGGCCTACTTTAACATCCACAGAGAGCTCAGATTCATTGTAATCTGTGCGTCAAAAATGCTTGCGAGAGTCACCTAGATGGTGCCACAAAAATGGCTCTCAGTTCTGAGGGATATGCCGAGTCTGCAAAGGCTTGACCGCCAATATTGCAGCCCCATTAGAGAAAAAAAATTAAAATCTAAAAAAATATGAACTTTCTCACTGCGAAAATGTCCTCTTTTAAAAAAAATAAATGGTATAGTTATTTAGAAGATCCATCGCCAAATATTGTCAAACCCTAAGAAAAAAACGGCAACCCAAATTAATTAAAACAAAAATCCACAAGAAAAAGAGAGAAAGGAGGATGTGTACGAATATTCTTGACGTCATACCCCCAAGTGGCCACTTGTACGAATGGCCCCAAAGTCTGTGGACGTCCATTCAGTTTCGGGCAACCGTTACCGAGATTCCTTTTCAAGCACTTCTCAAACAAGAGTAGATGTGGAAGTAAATACCTTTTGGGAAAAGTTGAGGTTTCAGAGTTCGAGAAATGTATACACATTAAAAATTTATTTTTAATTTTTTTTTACCACCTTAATCGTGTAGTTCAATGGGAATGTTTCAGGTGGTGTGACGGTCTTGATTTTATTTTTGCGCTATCTGAGATTTTGTTGTTTGTTTTCGGCTTCACTCTTAAAATGATCGTCATGAATAAAAAAAAAATAAGCAAATTTCTGTACAAGCTCTCTTTAACGAATGATTTGAACAACCAACAGCACAGCAAGAAATTGGCATTTAAAAAATTTACAAAAACATACCTTAAAAATAATAACAAAGCGTTTTAGGTGGGTTTTTTTAAAGTCACTAAAAAGATTCCAAAACATATTGCATCCATTAAACATATTGTTGATAAATGAAATTATCTGATCAAGAAATATTGTAACAAGTACAGTGATTGGCCCCCCATAAGAACAGTGATCTATTACGTCACTGTAGGCGTGGCTGTTCAAGTTGTCGATTTGACCAAACTGAATTCAACCTTTTTGTTTTGTTTTATTAGTTAAGTTATGAAGAAAATAAAAACATTGACTGGGATTGGATTTTCAAAGTTTCACTGCATGAAGTTTATTCTATTAATTTCTGAAATCTTTGAACTCTGTAATTGGATTAAGCTCTTAAGAAATTATTAACACAAAGATTTTGAGCTGGGCGATTTGACGTGGAAAGACTCTTTTACGACGTCTTTTAACCCTGTAATGTGGGATTTTTTTTTCATCCCGAAAAAATATATTTGTATCTTTAATACTCATATACATTATGGGAAAAATACTGAAAAAAATTAACTGCAGTGGAATTTAAATAATTTCAATTTTTTTAAATTTTTGCCATATGGCAAAAACCAACTTCAAAATTTCAATTTTGATAAGAATGACTAGAACACTACTAAATATATTTTAAAATAGCCATCTTGAACTATAATTATTTTTTTAAAAACAATTTATTTGTATTTAGTACTAATATTACTATACTTTGAATACTGCCATAGAAGTAATTTCACAGCAGTTTATAACTTCACACTTTAATTTTGAATACACTTTTACTACTGTCATCTATGAGGGTTATTAGTAACTAAAACTTCAAAATCGGATATAATAGGAGAAAAAACACAGAATTGTCGAAAAGGAGCTCTACTTTAATAGAATAAAGTGGATTATGTTGCTTGTTGCCATATGGTAACAGTATGCATTAGAGGGTTAAAGGCGTCTTGTGGCATTTGGGTACATTTTCCTCGTTCCTCTGGCTCCAAGCAAAATGGAAAGAACAAACTGCACGTTATGCCATCGAAAGCAAATAACTTAAGTGAGTCCTCTTCTACACACAAATGTTTCGAATTCCTACCGCCGGGTTAGAGGTTCTCAATAAACCTCTTTATTGTTTCGAAAAAAAAGTTCTTTATTTTTTTGTATGTGTGTGGATCTCTTTAAATAAGAAATAAAGAAGCATAAAACGAAATTGTCCACTTGAAACACGTTTTCAGAATTTCGACCATGACGGAGTTTTGTGGGTCTGGATCATGGCCAGAAGAAAATGTATTTTGTTTGGTTATTTCTCTTTGGTAATGTACCGTGAAATGATGAAAAATTATATGAAAGACTGATATGGTAATTTGTGATAGGTTTATGGATATAGAGTGACTGCATGTAAAAAAGGTCATTAATATGACACTAATAATTTTTGGGATTCTGAAAATAGGGTGGGAAAATAGGGTTCTGAAAATAGGGTTTTCTGGGGCTGGGGAGCCCAGTCGGTTAGGCACTCGCTTAGCATGCGGAAAGTCCCAGGTTCAGGTCCGGGCACCGCCAAAATAACTGCCGACCTATAAACTACCCGTAAAGCCAAAAATGTCAGACGAATAATACCCCGTGTGGCGTGAGTGTACGTTAAATATCCTTCAAAGTCCTAACGCTGCGTACGATGTCGCCCTTAACAGTTGCGTTGGGTGCCTATTCAGGTATCGGCTCGTCACCTGTGGTTCTAAAATACGATGCCCGTCGCCAACAGCGCTAGTGTAACCTCTACGATAATTCACCTACGATAATTCCGCGATTTACGATAATTCAAACCTAACCTAACCTGATATGGTAATTTGTGATAGATTTTTGAATATATGAGTGACTGCATGTAAAAAAAAGGTTAGCCATGGTCGACGAAAATAATAATTTGTGAGAAATCTGGAAATACAGTATTTTCTGAAGACGCAAATATATAAATTAGAACTAGAAAGGTGGTCACGAACATTAAACAGTTTTCATTAAGTTTTTAGTAGAAAACTTAAAGCAATTTGTCAATATTGAAGGACATTTTATTGCGAGAATGTCTTTTATATTTAGAGAACTAGTACACTTATCAATTTGATATTGTGAAAATATCTTAACTAGCATATTAAAAAATATATGTATGGGCACCCGAGGTCAACTACACTCCGTGCCAACCTAACTTGGGTAAAAACAAATAGTAAAAAGACACAGGGAAAAGCGCGAATGGTCTGTTAGTTGGAAACTTTTGTAAGGTAATATTTACATACAAAATGATCTTAATACAATTTAACCTAAATACACTTTTCATTCTGATAAAATTGTGAAATTTTCTCAAATAATATTCAAACCTGTTAGACCTTAAATGAAATAATTGTTTTAAACGTGTTTTCTGGATGGATTCACAAATAATTTATGGAACTCTTTACATCCGCGGGAGGATCTTCTCCATAGCCATATTTCTTTTTACCCAACTTAGGTTGGCAAGGAGTGTAGTCAAATATCAACAACATTCAATAAAAATAGAATAAATTGGAGCTAGTTACCGATTCCGGTATGGAATAAGCCAATTGTGATGTCCTTAAAATAATAAAATTATTTGATCGGTAATGCTCTTGTGATTTAAATAAAATTAGTGTAGAAATTAACCCTCAACTCCCGTGGTAATGTCACTCATTTGATGCATACATAAATATATATAAATTTCAAAGCTCATAGTTCATATGTATCTCTGTATTTTTTAAATTTTGAAGTTTTTTTAGCCCTAAAAAAGGACTGTGACTAAGAATTACCCTGGATGACCCTACTTAAAAAAATATTTAATGTGTAATATGTTCGCTACTGTTTAATTAAAGTTCATATGTACTCAATATAAACGAATCCAGCCTCGTTAAAATGAAAATGAAATTTTCTTTATACCGAAAGTTCCTTTTGCTATGAAGTCATCATAGTTTAAAATCATTAATTAGCTAGACAAAATATATTAATCACGTGTAACCAACACACCTATTAGTCACAAAGTCAACACCTCATGACAAATCTACCACAAAGTTACTTCCCCTTTCTATGCAAAACCTTAATGATTATTTCTTTTTCTAATAATCATAAGTCTTTTTATCATCACAGAATGATCGTCAAGCCCACAAACATAAACCGCAGTTGACATTTAACAATGCTAATTTGCGGTTAATAAGGAAGTAGTAATTTGGTATTTTTCACCTACTTTCTGAAACTGAAAGGAATAGTTGTGAATTTTTTTAGGTGTTTAATAAATGAGTATATTGTTCTCTCTCCCTCTCTCTGTGTGTCTGTGGTTTACTGGAATCTGGTTTGCTTGGAACTATAACATTTGGTCGTAATACGTTATATAACCTCAGCATCTCTCTAGTGATAATGCTGATGATTAATGCTGTTGAAAATGAAAATTAATCTTTTTGAACATTTCTTTAAAGTTTAATCAGCGAAATATACTTAAGAATTGTTTTTAAAAAATGTGTAAAATAAAACTAAGTAAACAATCCTTGAAAACGTGTAGTTCAGAGAGCAATAAACCTCTAAGGTCTTTAATGCATTGATTGAGAAACATAAAAACGTTCGAAAACGATAGAAGGAATGGTCTGATTCGAAAAATTCTTAGCCTATGTTTGTTCCGGAGATGAGATTAATTTTGTGCCAAATTTCGTGACGATCTGTTGCGTGGTTCTTTAGCTATGTGTCTTATGCAAACAAACAGATAAACGGAAGTTGCCTTTTATATTATAGATATAATATAATTCGTAGAGGATTTTTTTTTAAAAAAAACTTTTTTTAAGGGAAAAGGGGGTGATTACCAAAGAATCAGCCGATAAATTGAAAGATTCGTGTATAATGACGAAACAACATATGCAAGTATTTTTAAATTTTCTTTTAGGAATGAAAGAACATCATAAACCGATCTGCAAAAATCACCAATAACAATCAATTGCTCAGTTAAAATAACTTCGAACCATCACGTTTTTAACTAATTATCTCTATCACCACTCCCCAATCATGATTAATAATCCTAATAGTTAATCTCGACGCGCATTCGGACAGCAGCCTTGACGAATTTAAATAATATCTTTTATTTTCTATTGCCAACGGGAGATTATTTGTCAATTTAAAAAGATAAAAATCTTTTGTTGTTTTTTTTCCGTTAAGGGTGCAGTCAACTCGGCGGCCTTGTCGAAACCGTGGAAAAGGTAAACACGGCACGGAAGTTTTATTTTTATTGTTACAAATAGAGAGATGCGTTTTAATTCTAAATTAAAACGGTTGTTAGCGTGTGACATTAAAGTTACTTTTAAAGAGTAGTTTTGTTTTTTTTATGCTAAGAGGAGAATTGATAAGAGAAAGGAAGGAAAATTAGGAATGCTATCTTGCATGACTAGAGAAAAACCGCCCGTCCTCGGGGGTCAAAAATTCCCCGAAGACAACGAATTTCTCAAAACCGACGTCCTCGTGGACGGCCATTTCCTCGTTAATGTTCGTAATACATTTTTATTTATTTCCTAATAGAAGTACTAGGTTACTATTAGTAACCTAAAATTTCTTTTATTACTATATAATGTTATCCTAATAACTATTAATGCATTGCGCAATGTTAGTAATAAATAAGAGAAAATGATATTTTTATTTATTTAGAAACTATTTATGTAATTAGTTTGACAAGTCAGTATTTAATGAGGACTGGTATATTGTTGGACAAGCCGTCCTCTGGGACGGCCAAACGCCTAGCATGCGAAAGGTACGACGTCTGCGTACGATGTCGCCCTTAACGGTTGCGTTGGATGCCTATTCGGTTGCCGGCTCGTCACTTGACTGTGGTTCTAAAATACGACGCCCTTCGCCAATATCCCTCGTGTAGCTCTAGTGCGACGATAATTCAAACCTAACCTGTGACGGTTAAAATTTCTGTGTTTTTTCACGCCCTGCTATCTTCTACTTTCGTTTAATTGTTTACCTTGTTTGGAGTTACGTCATTATTGAGGGCGCTCAATGATACGGTTAAATGTTATAGACAGGTTTTTATTGGCTAAAAATGTCGGTGCTCTCTAAAAACCATAATCTTAAAAAAAAATTACAAACATTTCAAAGTTAGCCATTTCGTAGTAAATGAACAAGTAGAGTTTACATACATAAGTGGAAGAGGAAGAGTTAGTTAAGCAGAGCTTTTTAGTAAGTTATTGCAATGAAAAAGACATTGAGGTGATAAAACTAGGAGTGCGTAACACTTCTCTACTTTGAATTACCACTCAATAAATCAATGCATTTAAAGGTAACTATATAACATACACTCTTAAAACAAAAGAGTGAAATCCACTCCAGTTGGAGAAGTGCATTTTCGACACTGGAAAGGATTGAATATTAATTCAGACTGAGTTAAAATCACTCGTTTGGAGTGATCCTGTCGGAGGCTTAACACACAAAGAATCCACTCCTTTCGGGTAAGTGCATTTTCCAGACTGGAGGAGTGAAATTAACTCAGACTGAGTTAAAATCGCTCGTTCGTTTTAAGAGTGTATAAGGTAATCTCAATAACTTTAAAACATAAAAAGTTCTATGCCCGCAATCCTTTTGCAATTTTCTCAAAACTTTAAAAAGACGTTCGACAGATACCGAAAAACTCGTGTACTAAATTAGAGGACGCTGCTTTGTTTAGTTCGAGCTGTAGAGAAGCTTCAGATAGACGGACAGTCTGACAGACGGACCAATGTTCAAAAAACATTTTCTCATAAACATCTTGGGCGTTTAACGTGTTTATAAAATCTACCCAATGCTACTCTCCTTGCCAACCTAAGTTAGATAATTATAAATGTGGTATGGAGAAGATCCTTCCGCGGATGTAAAGAGTTCCATAAATTATTTGTGAATCCATCCAGAAAATATGTTTGAAACATTAATTTGGTATAAAGTCCAAATATTATTCGAGAAAATTTGGCGTGTATTTAGTTAAATTCTATTCAGTTAAATTCTATTCAGATCATTTTGTATGTAAATATAATATTAGAAGAGTTTCCAACTAACGGACCAATCGCACTTTCCCCTCTGCCACTGTACTCTTTGTTTTTATCCAAGTTAGGTTGGCACGGAGTGTAGTTTCATAGTTTTATTTTTATTGACAGAGAAAATACTTTAAACCGTTGTTAAATAACCAGAATCAAATAGCAGGTGCTACACTATCTTTGCAATCTTTTAAGAACAGCAAATGTAAATAGATTTTTTGATAAGAATCCAAAGGATAAAGTCATTTACCCCTTTCGTTTCAAAAGGTGTCCGTCGTTGTTTTCAAGTTAACTTTGTTTAAACTTTCGTCTTTGTTTCGTCTTGAAAAATCACCTGTTTTGCTTCGACGTCAGTGGCGAAGGAAACATTGAACTGTGGTTTACTTGGCATCGAAACTGCAAGTAGTATTGAAACTAGAAAGCAAGTGGAGAATGGTTTCTTTTTTCCGCCAATCGCCAAAAATATGGTATCGCGATGACCAGCACTAATACCCAATATTATCCCACGTGACCGAGTAATTACTTTTTAACAGACGGTTCGATATTGGTCTCGTATGCAAAAGGTACATCGATCAAAACTTTATTGGTGACATTAGAAAAGGCTCCATATAAGGGCGCACATCTGACAACCTTCAAGAAACCAAGTCCAGAGACTCACATTAAACAGTACTTGAGACTCAATTTCAGGCACTCCCCCGACCCACTTGAATGTGAGTACCGTGGGGTGCAGCAAAAATACTCATACTATACCTTGTCTATTTACTATGCGAGCCTCAAACAGACTTTCTTCCCCCATCCCTTCGCTTGGTTTTCTAGGAAACGGGGGGGGGGGGTGTCATCGCTTTTCTAAATCTAACGCGTTTGAGGTTCTGTTGTGAGGTTAACAATCTAAGCAGTTCAAACCCAAGTAGGGTGGAAAAAACACGCTCACGCGAAAAATAAAGCCACCTGTTGGAATGGGGGCGGAAAATGCTTTCAAGGCTTGCATCCTAGATAAACAAGTATAGCCCTCGCTACTGAGCCGCAGTACTTTGTCGCAGACGGTTGACTATTGTGCTACCACGCAAGTGGTTTCACAATTAAAACCGTATTGGCGCATACCCAATCCCATAGTATGTACCATAGATATGGGTGGTAGTATAGTATTATAGCATTGTGTTGACCCAAGCATAAAAACCCACCAACCAACTTTATATCTTGATAATTTTACATAATAATCAATCAGGGTAGTGATGGCAAAAGACCCATTTCTATAAAAAAAATTTGTAAAGTGTTTTAAAGGAGACAAATGGCTTGTTACAAATTAACCAAATTCAACAGTACTTCTTGTAAATCAGATGGTGATTTTAATTATTGTATTTTTTTTCTTGAACAGAACAAGCAGGTGAAATGTGAGAGAGAGGTCTGCCTCAGCCACAAAGGGTGCTACCTCTTCTCGCTCGGAGGAGTCACCGAGAAGAAGAAATGTTGCGATCTCTGCAAAGGTGAGAAAACCCCTTTATTATCCATAATTTCATCATCGTGTCCATGATCGATGACCGATTACTGTCTCAGCTCATACTCAAACATTTATCTCGTTAAGTTTACTAATTGTCATATGGAAACACTTTCTCTGTTTTTACTGTAAGGATGTTGGTCACTGAAAAAATTGCTAAAATCACGTTTTTTATTTCATCTAGTCTTACATGAGATAACTCATTAAAAACGGTTGGGAGAAAAATTGCCGTGCGAGAATGAGCTTTCTACTTAAGTTTACCTAAGTAAACAAACTTTTCGAACACACCTTGCATAAAATAAAAATTAAGTTACAAGAAAAACAAATTTTGGAAAATTTTAAGGTTTTCATATTTAGGAATGAAGGTTTTATTGGAGTTTACAAATTCGTCGGTAAAGGGTTAATGTCTCAAGATATTGAACGTTTTTATCTATATCTTCATAATTTCATTAAGAATTAGATACAATATATTTAAAATTATGACTTATAGTAGTGTTCTTTTTTAATTGATACACTCTTAAAACGAACGAGCGATTTTAACTCAGTCTGAGTAATTTTCACTCCTCCAATCTGGAAAATGCACTTCTCCTCTTGGAGTGGATCCTTTGCGGGTTAAACCTCCGACAGGATCACTCCAAACGAGTGATTTTGACTCAGTCTGATTTAATATTCACTCCTTTCCAGTGTCGAAAATGCACTTCTTCTACTGGAGTGGATTTCACTCGTTTGTTTTGAGAGTGTAGTTTTTAATGTTAAACGATGTAGGCAATTTTTCGACAACCGAATCGTACCCTTTCGTTGCATATAGGCCAATAGCGATCAACCTCAATAAGTCCCTGGTCAGGGCAAGACCAACGAATAAGCCCGTAAAGCACCTGTCTATTTCAGACATGCTTTACTGTGACATACACTCTAAAAACAAACGAGCGATTTTAATTCAGTCTCAGTTAATTTTCACTTCTCCTACAGGAGTGGATCATTTGCATGTTGAATCTGCGACAAGATCACTCCAAACGAGTGATTTTAATTCAGTCTCAGTTAATATTAACTCCTTTCCAGTGTCGAAAATGCACTTCTCCTACAGGAATGGATTTCACTCCTTTGTTTTAAGAGTGTAAATGAGAATAGTAGCAGCCTAAATTGTCTATAAAAAGAGGCTAAGGATTAGGGTGGGCCGAAAAAAACTTTTTATTTTATTTCGAATTGCTATAGTGCGGAAAAGTTGCCATTGGTAAAGACATAAAAAATGCACGAAATATTTTTTTATTACTTTATCTTCCGTTCGCGCAATACCTTCAAAAATGGCAAAAATTGTCAAAAACCGAAAATTTTCATATTTTTTTTAAACACGATATATGTTTTTAATTACGTTCCTATATCACGAATTAACTACTAAAAGTTGTAAAATCCATATATTATAGCACTTATTAATAATAAATGTTATAATATTAGTATAATAAGTTATTATACATTTGTGTCACATCTTCCGGCCACTCAACGTAGTATAAAATTAGGAAAATTCGTATTTTGCGCTAAATTTGAAAGTTTTAACTATTTGTAAATTTTAATAGCTCAACATGATATTGGAAAGCAATTAAAAACATATATCGCGTTTAAAAATTTTTTGAAAAATTACGGTTTTTGACAATTTTTGCCATTTTTGAAGGCATTGCGCGAACGGAAGATATAGTAATAAAAAAAAAAATTAGTGCATTTTTCATGTCTTTACCAATGGCAACTTTTCCGCACTATAGCGATCCGAAATTAAATAAAAAGTTTTTTTCGGCCCACCCTACTAAGGATGAGTTGTAAGATAGTTCAGTAATGTTGATAACCGCCTCATCTCAACCTTTATTTAAAAAAAAGTAACCATCTCATCCTTTCTAAAAGAAACCAAAAATGGCTCTCTCACTCATCACACAAGCATCCACAGTCCGAAAACTATTCGACTCTTTCCTATTATAGCTGCACTTGAAAGGAGCAATTGGATGACGTCTTAATCAAGTGACGTTGACCACTTCAGTTACCGCACCAACGCGACTCCTATTCAGATGAATGTTATGTTTTAAGGGGTCATAGGAGTCTTAAAAATGTGCAAAGAAGGTACTACAAAACAAAGTTTGATGTTTCGTGTCATTTTTTAACTACTCAATGTATAAGTATAATTTTGTTATATGTAATTCTACAAGATTTATTTATTATAAAACAAGTTTTAAAATTTATAAAACTTTAGCCAAAACTAAAATAAATGATATTAAACATGAAGCTATTTGAACACAATGGGATTAGGCTTGCGCGGCAAATTGTGAGGTCAATATTGAAAAAATGACCAAGAAAATGACTTTATATTGTACAAATATGTACAAACTAGGACTTATACCTAAATTCTCAGCTCAATTTTAATTAGAAATTATTTAAAAAAATTTAAAATCAAAATTTTTAAATTTTTATTAATTTTTTTTGAAAAAAGTTCTTAAAATAATTTCTAATCAAAATTGAGCTGAGAATTTTAAGTATAAGTCTTTGTTTGTACATATTTGTACAATATAAAATAATTTTTTTTGTCATTTTTTCAATATTGACCTCACAATTTGCCGCGCAAGCCTAATCACAATGTGTTCAAATAGCTTCATGTTTAATATCATTTATTTTAGTTTTGGCTAAAGTTTCATAAATTTTAAAACTTGTTTTATGATAAATAAATCCTGTAGAATTACATATAAAAAAAATTATACTCATTTATTGAGTAGTTAAAAAATGACATGAAAGATCAAACTATGCTTTGTAGTATATTCTTTGCAAATTTTCAAGACTCCTGTGACCCCTTAAAAGACTGTCGCCCAAATTTCAATTCTAAAGTTAGAATTTCAGTATACTGGGAATTTTAGGATATCTGGGTTTTTGTTTCTATTCTCTATTTTTTTATTTAGTGCAAGTTATTTTTTAAAGTAATACGAGGTTTTCAAAAGTTTAATTCATTATGTTATTTTTCATTCATTTTATAAAATGTATTCAATATTCAGATTTAATCTCATTTTAATAAATTTATACTTAACGGCTTAGTAAATTTCACACAGATGGACTAATGATAAAAAAAATTGAATCAGCACCCTTTAAAACGCGTGGAAAACACAAAATCTTCCTATAGGATTTTGTTCTCCTTTTGTTTCGTTATAATCTGAAATTTTGCTTTTAATTTTCCTTAATGATTTGATTGTATATTTTAATTTGTTGTCTGGAAGTGCCCGGGGGCCACTTGGCAACCAAAGTATTTAATTTTTGAAAGTAAAAGTTTCTACAACTCCATCGCCATACTTTCATTACCTTATATTTCGTATCAAGTAATTAAAAATTTAAAAAAAACTAACACATATTATAAACATTTCCGTTTTTAATGTCAAATGATGGAGACAATAAATGAAACTGCCTGCCTAGTCTGAGACGTTAAATCGGCTTTTTAACACATTGCAACGGAACTTCAAAACTTAAAAAAAATCCGCCAAACTATCTTGGCATGATGTCTACTCGTTGCTAAACGACAGACGCCAATTAGCACTTGGCGAGAGACAGTTCTATGACACAGAGAGAAAAAAACTGAGCAAGTAAAGGACAAGAACAAAATAGTATTTCTTATGGTTTAACTTAAAAACAGTTAACTCGTTTATCAAATAGTTACGGAAAACTTTTAACTTAAAACATTTTGATTTTTAGCTTTTCAAATCTTTATGCGTCAGATTTTAAACCACTAATAAACAAATAAAAGCCGATCCGGCGGCTCAGTGGTTAAGACGTTGGCCTTCCGAGCTGCTGGGTCCGGGTTCGAATCCCGTTGAGGCATGGATGTTTGTGTTTGTCGAGTATATGCGGAGTACGTGCTCGTTAAATATGTTGGGTCCGAAAGTCCTGTGGGCGGTCATTGCGCAGTTTCCCAAGGGTGCAGATCCCTGGAGAAAATTTCCCTCCCCTTCAGGGACATGTCTAAATTGTGGAGGTGGCGACACATGGCAGCATCTGTCATTTGTGTGTATGTGTGTGCCTTGTGCTGTCCTACTTGACGATGGCTTACAAGCGGATCCTTGCGACCAAGCACACAAGCCTGATAATATGTCTACCAACCAACTAAACAAATAAAAAAATAACCAAGAAATTCATAAATCTACGAGTAAATTTGGTGTGACGGTTCAGTATTGGGACACATTGCATTCCTTCAAATGAGTTCTTTTAATAATGCAGTTTAGTTTAAAACGTTATTTTTTACATAACTTATAAGTGAATATTTTCGAATATTAAAAAAGCCTTTTTTGTTTTTTTATACCCATACCTTCAATTATTTAACTTTGTCGTTGAAAGACGAAAATATAAACATTTTTTAAACATTTGGTAACACAAAATAAGCCAAAAGATCCTTTCAAAGAAAGCTCAAAATTGTATGCTACATGATACTATTTTACTTATTAAAATAATTCCATTGGACTGACATTAACAGCTAAAAACCAAAATAATACGCGGTAGAACATCAAAAATTAACATTTAGTATGAAATACCCACCAAATTTTAATATTCTTTTATTACTAATTGAACGTAACTATTCAAAAACTATTCATATAAAATATGCCGGCCAAAATACAGCAACTAAAAAAAAATTGCTACAAGTAGCAAAGCAGAAATTCTGTATCTATTTCAGAGTCTGTGTATTCATCCATCAAATAAAAAGTGACACTGCTCTTGTACAAATATACGGTTGACATTTTCCTCTAAAAAAACTGAGAGAAAAAAGAAAATATTTTTTTAAAAAAAGGAAATGATGAATGAGAAATATTCTGTGGCTCTGAGCAGCTATGGAAAACAATTTAATCCAATCTTGAAATGGATCCCCCGCTTCTGTATTTTAGAATCAAAAGGGTGTATCTCCATGTCTCCATTATTTTGTTTTACACGTTATCTCGCAATTGCTCCAGTAAAAATGTAGATATTTTGCAAATAAATTTTTAACGGTCAGACGAATGTTGTAATTTCTTTAACAGTCTTTTTAAACGATTCAGTCAATTTACTTACCCCTCAGAGTGCTAATCTTTCATTGCACTTTATTTCTCTTAAGAAACGAAATAGTTATTTAAGCAACTAGAGCCGAAAATAACACTTTAATAAGCGAGTGGCTTTTATTTCACGAGACTGTAGGTCGAGCGAAATTGTGTAGTACTTGTAGTTTCCATGGAGATATTAGAAAATGCAAAAGTAATGAATTTATAGAAATAAGAGAGTTTCATGACCATCTAGTTTCCATGAAGATATTCATGACATTTTTTTCTACTAATCAGGTACTCTTTTTTACATTACCGCACTAGTGCCGAAAGTCCCACTTTCGGCACTGTCTGCGACGTAAACACTTAAAGTGGCATTTTCGCAACGATTTGTGAATGAATATGATATAATAAATGAACGTTTTACACGTTGTTATAAAAAGAAATAAAACTTTAGAGCCAAACAATAAAATGATTTGGCCAAATAAAGGATGGAAATTAACAAATCTGGTTTGACTGTGCATATACGTTTGTAAAAGCACTGCATACTCCTTGACAACCTAACTTGGATAAAAACAAAGAGTAAAAGGGCAGCGGGAAAGGCGTGATTGGTCCGTTTGTTGGAAACTCTTGTAAGGTAATATTTACATACAAAATGATCTGAATACAACTGAACCAAAATACACTTTTTATTCTGATAAAATTGCCAAATTTTCTCAAATAATATTCGAATCTGTTAGACCTTAAACGAAATTAATGTTTTATACATATTTTCTGGATGGATTCACAAATAGTTTATGGAACTCTTTTCATCTGCGTGCTCTTTTCATCTGCATCTCTTTTCATAACAGTGTAAAATTAATACGGTGTTTTGCGTCATTTTTTTCCTGTTGAACACAAATGTTGTGTAAAAGTTAAGTGACAGATTCTGTTGCAAACCTACTTGTTTAATTAAATCGTCCATTTTGGAGATAAACCACTCTGGATCTAAATTTTTTTTTTTCATTCTTATGACTTCTGATGTTCGTAACTTTTGAGTGAGAGGCAATTTTTCTGGATTGATAAAAATGAAAAAAAATATTATTAAATTTGAAAATTATGTTTATGGAATCCATAGTTTGTTGACTCTTAAGTGTTTTTCGGAGCGAAAAATGAAATATAAAATAAATATTTAAATGTTAAAATAAAATATGTGTCGTATTTCAAATATTATTAATTTTAAGAGAATGTAAGAATGCAAGAATGTATTAAGAATTATCAATTTTTATTGTAGAAATTTCATAATAACTATAATTTAGAACTCAGTGGAATAAAAAAAACTGTCAAATGTATCCACAAAATTGTTCCGTCGCATATTTGACTACTTCGTGAAGTAATATTCTCAGTAGGAAATCTTTTTTAAGAAAGCTTCTAAATTCACAATTTTTCATTTCTATTATTCTTATATAAAAGTTCGTGTTACAAACGAGGAAATTTTTTAAAGAATTTGTTATGCCTTTGGTCTAACCGAAGAAATAATGAAATTTATTTGAATCCCTAATTGTTGCTTTTTCTGCCTTAAGTGTCCAATCGAAGAAAAAACGGTTTTACAGAATTTGTGGTGGCGAACGGGACACAAATTTAAAATGGGTTTAAGTGAGCATAATCACAGCTTATTTTTTATTGGTGTGGTTTTGTAAGTAGTGATTTCCATTTAAGTTTTTTTTTTTCAAATTTAAAATTTTTTATTTTTAAAGAAAAAATCCATAAATTGGGGCGCATAACACTAGTGACTTTGCATTTAATTTTACATTATAACGAAAATATTTTAAATTTGTATTTTAATATTAAATAATTGTATAATTTTACAAAGTTTAAAATAAAATAAATACATCTTACAGTGTTATGAAATATATAAAATACTTTTTTGGATTATAGAAGGAAATGTATGTATGCTAAACCTTCTATTCGTCCAAACACTGATGTTTTTTCTGGTACAGTTTTTTTTTTAATTTCATCTCCACTTTATCGGTAATTTAAATTACAAGGCCCATATTAACTGTACTAAGCTCTATTAAGTGTTCAAGAAATAGCAGTTTGAAGTTAGATTACTAACTTGAAGTTAATTTCTTAATAACATTTTCTCCTAAAGCAATCTTTTATCTCTATAAGACTTTTTAAAAACTCACAAAAAAAAATCAGAGTATATTTATCGACTCATAAATACGTCTCGCATGCCTTTGCTTTCAACGGAAATAACAGACATATTTCTGCGTGGACATAATATCCCATTAAAAAAATCCCCCACAAATAGTTAGCGTTAACGTAGAAGATTTACTACCGCAAAAGAATGAAGGCATCCTCTTCAATGAAAAGAGGAAAAAAACACTTAAGAAATAACTACAAGAAAAAATTAAAGAAAACCATTGTCCATTATTTGGGGCTCGTGATATCTGACTGGAAAGCAGCCAAATGGGGGATAATTTCCGCCAAAGTCTGCCGCATCCGTTCGCCAAAGAAGGGCCCAGATTTATATTGATAGAGGAGTAAAGAAAAGATTTTTATATAAATTAACTTTAAATTTTGATGACAAACTGATGCTTGCTCATTGGTTATGCGATTATCATGAATTATTGGTTCTGAAACTGATATTATCCATTATATGTATTGTTTACTGTTATATCAAAAAAAATTAATGCAGACACATAGGAGAAGTAGTGTTGTGTTCGTACTTAAAGTTTAATCTAATAACAAATGAATATGAAATGTCTGGTAATATTGTTATTCGATAAAATTTTATTTGAACTTTGAAAATGTCGATACCGTTTCAGATAAATGTGCTTTTAAAAAGAAAAATGATGAATTCCTTCTAAAAATAAGTCCACCGTTTTTGTTATATCTTCTGAAAAAAATCGTAAGCAATTACGAAAAATTTATGAAAAAATTTGGACTGCTGTAACTAAATACTAATTTGGCATTATATTCTAATAAATTTCTCATATTTTCAACTTCCAGCATTTACGAACTTTCTAACTAAACTTGGTGACGTTAACACTAGGTTTTAGGTGTTTAGATTTTGATTAACTCTGTTGAAAATGTCATGCTAGTTTAAGATTTAGGAAAACAAAACCTGAAAAAATATTTCAACAGAATTCTAAAAATATGGTGAAGCATTTCACCACACAGTCGTTGAAGCAGCATTTTTTAGTCAAACCAAGTAACGAAATTTTGAACAGTGAATCAATATTTTTCACTATTTTGTTATACTAGCAGAAATAAGTTTTCATCAGACAATTTAAAAAAAATATATAGCTAATGAGACCTGCCACTCAGTAAGAAGGTTTTTACATCTATGAGGTTAATTGCACCAGTTCGTAAATGCAGCAACTTGAAAATATGAGAAATTTATTAGAGTATATTAGTATTCCAAATTAGTATTTAGTTACAGCAGTCCAAATTTTTTCATAAATTTTTCGTAAAGCTGCCAATTTATATGATATTTGATATTGAGAAACAATAGCAGTTTAAACTTTAAATACATAAAATAATGAGTAAATACTGTAAAAAAAATAGTGTACAGTAAAGTATTAAATACTAAATGTTATTATAATGCTATCTAATAACAAAATCAATGCACAACGAATCATAATAACAAAGTATGCTTGCCCATAAGTCATTTAATTGCAAGAAACATTTCTTTGAAATGTGTTTATTGATGTCTTATGTTTATTTTTACAGGGTGTATTTATAATGGAAAGGAATACAGTAATAAGGCTGAATGGATAGACAGTAAGGATCCCTGCAAAAGGCTAACATGTCAGGTATGTATATTTTAATAAACATTTTACACTTGGTATAATTAAATTTGCAGTTAAATTAACCCTCTAATGCATGACTTTTTATTTTCATCCCCAAAAATTATGTTTGTATCTTTAATACTCGAATATATTATGTGAAAAATACTGAAAAAAAAATTAACTGCATTACAATTTAAATAATTTCAATTTGTAAAATTTTTCCATGTGACAAAAACCAACTGCAAAATTCCAATTTTGATAATAATGACTAGAAAAATACTAAATATATTTTTTTAAAAAAAAACCTTTTTAACTGTAATTAATTTTTCAAAACAATTTATTTGTATTTAGTACTAATGTCTGTATTATTATGCTTTGAATACTACCAAAAACGTAATTTCACAACTGTTAATAGTCTCACTCTTTAATTTTGAATATACTTTTACTACTGCCACATATGAGGATTATTAGTAACTAAAACTTCAAAATGGAATGTAATAGATGGAAAAAAACACAGATTTGTCGAGAGGGAGCTCTAATTTAATAGAATAAAGCTGATTTTGTTACTTGTTGCCAAACGGCAACAGTATGCATTAGAGGGTTAACAATTGCAAATTCACAATTGAAGGGTGTTATTTCAAAACTCGCATTCCCCGCACAGTTTAACTAAGAGATGGGGTCCAATTGTTTATAGCTGTTTGACAGTTAATAAATACTAATAGCTTAAATTTGGTTTCTTTGCGTAGAAAATGGAGGGAAGTTAATTGGCCCATAAACTATCTTTGGTCTTATCGAATTCACGGGTACAAATCTCTCAAAACGTGATCTTTGGCAACAAACGGAATTTTCCTGCAACAAAACTCAGTATGTATCATAGAGATCATAGTTAAAGTATTAGAGTGGCGGATCACGTGACCCCCAATGCTAACGACGGGACGAGCATGGAGAGCAAAATTGGAAGGTTATGGGGCCAGTGTTTCCAACACTTTAAAGAGAAAAGTACTGCGAAAAAATTATATTTAATTCTGAAATATTAAAAATACTATAAAAAATACTATCTGCATTTTCCATTTTTTAAATTATATTTTATTTTTCCGAGTATTCTTCTTAATGTGGCGACGGTAGTGGCAAGTTGCCAGTGTTGCCATCACACTAAGAAAAATAAGGTTACGAAAAAATAAATTTAAGTCACTAAAAATATTCCAAAATGCAGCAAGTATTTTTATAGTATTTTTTTTATTTTAGAATTAAATTTTATTTTTCGCAGCACTTTTCTCCTAAGTGTCTTCTTAAACTGTTGGCAACACTGGCCCTATAACCTTCCAATTTTTGCTCTCCATGCTCGTCCCGTCGCGTCGTTAGCATTGTTATCACGTGAGCCTCCACTCTAATATTTTAATTATGATTTTATATGGTATGTATAGTTAAAAAGTCGCAGTATACAGAGTTAAAAGTAACATTGTAATTATTCAGCTTGGCGATGGTTGTATATTTTTGGAGACTTTTTTTCGCTCCCGCCCGCGAAATGACAAAGCACCCAATCTTTATAAAGATACTGACAGTCACGTATTTGGTCAATTAAAACTTATTTGTAAAAAATACAAATCCGTTTTTGATGAAATCTCATTATTCTAGCATTAATTATTACCAACTGTATATTTTATTCATCCGATATTTAGTTTATTAAAATAAATAAAAGCAAAACCTTGCGGGTTTTTTTTTTTTTGGGGGGGGGGGCATGGAACGTTTTTTGTGTTCATTTAACCTACTCTTTCTAACCCATACCTTTGGCAAATAGTCACTTACAAACCACTCTGCAATATTGATTGGTTGATTGGTTGATATACATATATTTTCAGGCTTGTGTGCTTGCTCAGAGAGCCGCTTATAAACCTTCGTCAAGTAAGACAGTCACAACACACACACACACTCACACGCACACATATACGTGACAGATGCTGCCATCTATCACGTTCCACAATTTAGACATGTCCCTGAAGGGGAGGGGAATAGTCTCCAGGAACCTGTATCCATGGGAAACTGCGCAATGACCGCCCACAGAACTTTCGGACCCAACATATTTAACGAGCACGTACTCCGCATATACTCGGTGAGTTTTCAGCGACCGTCGATTTCGATCGCGGGACCTTCCAATCCGTAGATCGCTACTCTGACCACAGGGCGCCTCACAGCCCTCTGCAATATTGATTCAGACTAACTTTTTGACCTTTACGGTTCAAAAAAGCATTGCCATTTACTCTCTCGTTCAATTTCTCGGAAGAGACTTCACGATTAAACTCTGACTGCCGGGAACCGATTTCAAATCTCCCAACTTCCGGTTTCATGTGAGCTTGACCGGAAGCCAGGCCCGGGCCCAAACATCCTTGATCACAGGACTGTCGAAAATTTCCACCTAAGTTTTTTTTTTCATCTCTCTCGTGTCTGCGCAATTTTTGAACACAATATACTATTTTTGTTTGTTCTATTCTGGTTTGTTTACATGGCGTGACGCAAATGGGACGTGCGCGTGACGTTTATTGTGACGTTGATTCGGTCAGTTTGGGGCTCTAAATTGTCACCAAGGCACTGGGTATGTGGAAGAGGAACCCTGAAGCAAACCTTTTTTCACAGAGAACGCTGTACACAGTCTAGTGTTTTTACAGAAAAATATTGTTATAATTTACAAAAAAAAAATCTGTTCTATTTTAATAGGATTATTTTTTAAATTTTAACACAAAGGCTGTTTTTAACAGACAGATTGCAAAGAAAACGAAATTCTGCATCAGTTCGGTTGCAGTCTTGTTAAAATAACTGTAAAAATAACTCAGAAAACAACTTTTTTTACTACTAACAGCATATTTTACCGAAAAAATTGCAGTGTTCGGTCAGTTTGGTGTTCTAAATTGTCACCAAGGCACTGCGTTATAGCAGTTGCCTGTAGCAGAAGAGGGATACACGATTGACGATGGTAGCGTCCTGAAATACATGAAGATTTTGTTGCATATTAAGGGGGTTTGGTATGTTGTATATCGGTAATGTTAAATTGGCCAATTGCAATGTACCTTTTCACAATCACTACTGATCAGATCATCTTAAAATTTTCTGCGTGTGTTATACCAAACTTGTATATTAATCTGAGGTTAAAAGTTATTTTTAAATAACTGTTAGATTTTTTTTAATAAAATAAGTTTTAAAGTAACCAAAAATTATGAAATTTTTCACTTTTTTGCCCCATAAAATTTTTTTTTCACTTTAGTTTTATTAAAATTTATAACCTCAGATTAATCTATACTATGTATTACATCATATAAAAAAAGTTTACGAGAAAACATAGCATAGTTTTTGAGAAAAGGTACATCGAAGTTCAAAAAGTCAAGTTCTGAGAAAAACGCGTTTAAAGTTTTTATTGTTAACCCATTTCCTTACGAAGCCTTGACATTAAAATGGCTTTTAATGTCAAAAATATTTTTCCAATCGTCTTGACACTTTGTGACATTATTAATAAAGGTTGTAATAGTATTTTAAGCCAATAATTTTTGTTTTGATTTTTTCATCGATTTTGGGGAACTGAACCCCCTTAATATACATTGTGAAAAAATCTGTCAAATTACAGAATTCTTTTGCATCACAGTGCTGTAAAGTTTGTTTTACAGCAAGAAGGTATACAGAAGGCCCGCATCACCAAAACCAAGAACATACGCTCCACATGACCACTCTTTTCGAACTATATAGTATTCGATACTGTAAAAAAAATCTGTAAAATTGCTGCACATTTTGCGGTAATTTTTACACCACAGTGTTGTAATGCTTGATTTGCGGAAAATTAATGTTTTCACGACGGACAGTCACAGAGAACAGATTTCTTCAGTAGGGTTTAAGCAGATAAGATGGGTGTATCCAACAACTGTCAGTGAAGCCGGCGCCACACATTTTTTATACTATGTAGGGAGATGGGGAGCCCAGTTGGTTAGGCATTCGTCTGGCATGCAGAAGGTCCCGGGCTCGGGTCCGAACATCGCCAAAATAACTGCTGAACTATAAACGGCCTGTGCAGCCAAAAATGTCCGACGAATAATACCCCGTGTGGCGGGAGTGCACGTTAAACATCCTTCGTAGTCCTAACGCTGCGCACGATGTCGCCCTTAACGTTTGCTTTGGGTGCCTACTCAGGTGTCGTCTCATCACTTGACTGTGTTTCTAAAATATGACGCCCGTCGCCAATAGCCCTCGTGTAGCTCTAGTGCGACGATAATTCAAACTAAAGTAAACTAAATAAGCAGACCATCTGCACAGAGAACACACTGTAAACAGGCCGTTTGTTTTTACAAAAAAAACTGTCAGCTGGTGTGTTTTTTGGATATTTCATATTGAATAATTTACAAAAAAAAGAAAAAAAACTTTTATTTTATAAGAAAAATTTGCAATTTTAACGCAAAGGCTGTTTTAAGAGATTCATTGTAAGGAAAAGAAATAAGTTTTATAATACTTTTATTCTACGTTTTCATGTAGGATTTAAATCACATTTTTATGCTTACTATCAGCATGTTAATTTGCTATTAAACTTTATAATGCATTTATTCTTCAGTTTAAAACATTTACTACGTTTTTAAATGCATTTCACTGTTTTCGGCGTATGTTCGAAGAAATACCCCAAAAACCGCAACCTTGCAAAGTATCTTGTGTTTTACTTTCAACACATTTCGATGCTCCCCAAAATAGACTAATTACAAAACGATATCGCGCCTTAATGGAGCAATTATAGGTGATTAGAGAGAATTTCAGGAAAATTCTGCGTCTTCCTTTTGCAAGTTCAATCACACTTGTCGCCGGAAATGCGACTTTTATTTAAGAGACTGTGCGTCGCGTACCCGGAATTAAGCACACCTACTTCGGCGGCATGTATTGAGCACATCATTCCAAAAAGTATTTTTTTTAATCTATGTACACTCTTAAAACAAAAGAGTGAAATCCACTCCAGTTGGAGAAGTGCATTTTCGACACCGTAAAGGCAAGCATATTTACTCAGACTGAGTTAAAATCACTCGTTTGGAGTGATCCTGTCGGAGGTTTAACACACAAAGGATTCACTCCAAAAGGAGAAGTGCATTTTCCAGTCTGGAGGAGTGAAATCCACTCAGACTGAGTTAAATTAGGAGTGTTTGTTTTAAGAGTGTAGTTTCTAAAATACATATGTTTAAAAGGGATAGAATTCTGGTTAGTTTTATATTTGGGCTGGGGAACCCAGTCGGTTAGGCATTTGCCTTGCATGCGGAAGGTCCCAGGTCCGGGTCCGGGCATCGCCAAAATTACTGCCGACCTATAAACGGCCTTTACAGCCAACAAATGTCGGACGAATAATACCCAATGTAGAGATAGTGCAAATTAAATATTCTCCAATGTCCCGACGCTGCGTATGATGTCGCCCTTAACGGTTGCGTTGGGTGCCTACTCAGGTGTCGGGTCGTCACCTGACTGTGGTTCTAAATTATGACGCCCGTCGCCAATAGCCCTCGTGTAGCTCTACAGTGACGATAATTCAAACCAACTTCTAACCTAATTCAACCTAAACTGTAATTAATATTTCTTACTGTTGTGTGCAGTTTGGGGTATTTTCTTTGTCATAAATAATATTAATTTGTTCTTCAAATTGCAAATAAATTACGACAATATAAAAAAGACAATAAAAAATATTAATTTAATTTGCGAAAGAAAATTAATGAAAATAGTTTAATTTCGCTTTTAGAAATTTCAATTTTAACTACGTGCTGTGTTTAGCGTTTTTTTTATGTATAAATCTTGTGTAGAAATGGTTCTAGGTGACAAATACTGTTGCAAACCTAGTTGTTTCCTAATAAGAATTTCAGTAACTATTACTTTAATGTAACAGGAAAATAAGCTGTTTTAGTTCTTTTAGAACTTCTTGATATCTTTATTTTCTAAAATACACAGGTTTAAAATTAGTCAGACTGTAAAATTGGTTTCTCTCAGAATCGAAAATTTATAGGCTGTTATTTTAGCTTCCACACTACGTTTATAGCTTGAAAAGTGGAAGGTGTTATAATCGTTCATTCCGTCTGTCACCCACTTCCATATCCCAAACTAAAAATGCTGCAGACATGTGTGATACGTCAAAAAAAATCTGATCATCGAAATTAGAAGACACTGAAAATTTCAGAGAAAAAATCGAATTCAAAATACTTTAATCATTAAAAAAAATGCAAAATTTGATGCGCATTTAAAAAGCAAATGAAGACATTTGTGTATTGGAATTAAATCGCCATTGTCATTCACAATAATCGCCTCGGAAAACTTGATTTCTTTTAAATACTAATAAAGTACAAGAAATTTATATTTGCGACATAAATCAGTTTGAAATGACGTTAACTATATTTCACAAAGAAATTCTTTGATTGTATCTTGATATGAAATATTTTGGTTCTATTTAAAAGGGAGGAATGCCACAAAGTCAAAAAATGTATTCCAAACATTTCCTTCCACACTCCTTGCCAACCTAAGTTGGGTAAATAGAAATATGCTATGGAGAAAATCCTTCCGCGTATGTGAAGAGTTAGATAAATAATTTGTGAAAATGTGAATCCACCCAGAAAACATGTTTAAAACATTAATTTCGTTTAAAGTTTAACCGATTTGAATATTATTTGAGAAAATTTGGCAATTTTATCGGAATGAAAAGTGTATTTCGGTTAAATAGTATTTTGATCATTTTGTATGTAAATATTACTTTACAAGAGTTCCAGCTAACGGATCAATCGCGCTTTTTACTCTTTGTTTTGACCCAAGTAAGGTTGGCACGGAGTGTAAAACCTCTTCGTTGACTGGACGAAAGAGGATTTATCCGGCCAAAAAACAGCTCCGGTGAGAAAAGAAAAACTTATCCATCAAATTTATCCGAAGAGAAAATATTTTTTTAAATAACTTAGTTTGAAAACAATATCGTGCATCGTTAACATCTTTTTGATATTTTGTCATTGGGATATCTACTCGACGTTGACAGGATATCGTACGATATCTTGTGCTATAAGATTGTTAATTTTCCCTCTTGTTTTGTACAGGGAGGAATAGTGACGGAAACCACTATCCAGTGCTATCACAACTGCAGAAGTCCCGTGCCACCACAACCAGGAACATGCTGCCCTACATGCCCAGGTACTGTTCGAACTACATTCATATTTGCGTATTTGTATAACCTCTTGCGAAATTTCGTCTCCATTTGGGGACATTTTTTAAAACCTACCTACAAACAATTAACGCGTTGATTAGTTCCGAAATTGACCTGGTCCGATGGAAGATCCAATAATCAGGTTTCAGCCTTTGATTACAGGTATCAGCCATTTACTTCTATAAAAAAATGAAGCTAAACGAAGGTCAATATGATATTAGAGTTCTTAAAAAATTTAATTTAAACTTTTTTTTCAGACTTTTTGAAAAGTTTTTCTTAATAGTTTATTTTAAATGCATTTGGCATTAAAAAAGTTATGATAAAATAACAATTGTTAACTACAAATAGTGGTACGGCCTATTTTGTGGGCATTTATAGCACAAAAATGTGTACTTTTAAAGCTTAAGGCGTGTCTCTCAATAACTATTAAACATTTTTTTTTTAAATCACTTTGCAAAACATACTTTTTAGCATATATTTGTATGAAAAGTATGTTTAGATTGCATAAGAATATACGTGTAGGATTTTGCTTGGGTCTCATGAGGTCTCATACTCTGTCATACAGATAAAATCGAACTACATTGACAAGAAAAACATACACACAAAGAAAATTAACACAATCATATAGATACACAAGACTAATAATATTTTGAAGTAATAATACATTTTAATAACGAGAATTTATCACAAAATATATCAAAATCAGGTGGTATACTATTAAGAAGAGTCATAAATTGGACAACAGGTTGATTTTGGGGGTAATTTTTTTAGTTAAAAGGTTCTCTTTACAGACAATTTTAGTGCGAGTGTTGTACATACGTATAGAAAACTTAATTATCAAAGTATAAAAAAATTATAGTAAATAACATAAATATACAAATGTATAATTATTCTAATGCATGTAAAATAAGTCGACAGGGAAACTTAGATAGAATAAAATCTTTAATTATATCAACTACGCATCAGGAGAGGATACATTTTTGTCTAGACACAGTTTTGTCTTTGACTAGATAGTCCGTGGCGAAGTGCTCCACAAATATGGCAAGGAATGTCGAAAAAGGTCAACGTGTGGGTGGATGATTCAGCAAAGTTCTGTGGGAATGATCGATCTGGGCGACTGTTTGGCGTACACAGGGTGTGTTTGGGGTGTTAAAGATATTAATAGGTGATTTTAAGGATACGTTCAAAGGTAATTTAAGTTATTAAGTTTAATTGTGGTAAAAATATAAGAATTTGAGGGTGTTTATAAGTTATAGTATGTCATGCATACTAAACGAAATGCTTTGGTATTCAGATGTCATTTCTTTTCTGCAGACTGTTCCAGCGAAGACTCCAAGGAGGGTGACGTGGAATTGGCCATGCCAGATACAGACCCGTGCGTCACTTGTGTCTGCATGGTGAGAAAATTTCTTTTGCACTTGGTATTATTTCTCCAGAAAAGCATGCAATAGAGCAGTGGTTCTCAACCGGTGGGTCGCGATTGGGGGGTCGCGAAGGGATCCTAGGGGTGGTCGCAAAAAGTTTCTAAAGGTGGTTAGGTTTCTTAGGTGGTTAAATATGTCTGCTAAGTATGAAAGTTAAAAACAACCAAGTTGGGGAGCTAAAAAAAAAACCCGGCCAATTCTGGTTTAGCATCTTGTAAAAATATCAGCATTTCAGATACCTCAGCTCATACAATTTGTTAAAAACCTTCCCACGGGACAGCCTCCGTAAAATAAAAAAAAACAATTACCCAAATATAATAGGTACAGCATGTGTAGGGCAGGGGGAGGGAGAGAGGGGGCGTCGCCAAGTTATTTTGTGGCATTATAGGGGGTCGTCACCTACAAAAGGTTGAGAACCACTGCAATAGAGTACTTGACTGTATCGCTAAAATACCTTCCAATATTAAATGAACTTTGAACCAAAAACTAACAAACTTATATATTTTTTGCAAAATAAATCTTTAAATAAATTCTAAAAATCATTTGTAAAATGGCTTACTTTTCATCTATACGTCATGTGATTAGTAGATTTCAAAATGGTGTTTAAAGTTTGTTCATAGTTACTAGTGTTGTCATAGATACCACGTGACAGCCACAAAGCGTTTTCAGGCGTTATTTTTCATCCTAATTTTAAAATTCATTTGTCTCCCTTTTTATGTGGTATTTGAAATAAAAAGAAAGAAATACGTCTAATATTTTTGGCATAAGAACATTTTAAGACAATAAATTTTCTTTATTCAAGTACCCTATACGCGATGCATACAATTATTCTTCAAACAAATACTTAATGATAGTCATTATAAAAACAGAAAGTAACTGAAATGGTTATAAATAATTCATTTCTTTAAAAAAAAAAAAAAGGCTCTGAATCTTCCCATGGAAATCTATTTAGTTTTGGGAAAATATAATTTTGAATTTTATGTTTTACAATTTTTTTTGTCTGAATCAATCTATATTTACTGCATAGTGAAAAAAAATCGGGCACTTTACTGCAAATTTTGTGCAACTGAGTTGCTCAACTTTTACCAATAATGTTCCTAGAATATATCAGTAAGTCTCTATAGATTTAGAAAAAATCCATCATATTTCCAGTAACTTTAATGGAAATGTCAAAAAATATCTATTTTAGACGTAAAAAATTACATGAGATAGCGCAACTTCTCTTTTTACTTCTTCAGCTATTTACTATTTGAAGAGGTATATGCTAGATTCGATCCACCAACATTCGGGTCCATTCGTGAAACCACTTATTAACTGCGGCCATGGTTGGTTGTTGACAGCGATACGATACATGGAATTGTAAAAGAGGATGTAATATGTAAAAAGATATTGCTTATGTTTGTAAGGAAAAGCGGAAATCAAAAAAAGCGATGTAAACTTAAACAGGGTGGTAACAGAACCTGGAAATCAGGGAATTCTCAGGGAACTTTTTAATTCTGGAAATATCAGGGAATTCTCATGGAATTTTTCAAATTTTGGAAAATTTCAGGGATTTTTTTCCATTTTGGATTACTTAAACAGCAGGTTTAGGTTCTTGTGATCACTATTAACGGGCATCGGGTACTTGATAAAAAATATTCTGGTTTATCCAATTTGCATGAAGAACTAATCTTGGAGGAGGGATCAATCTCTCTCACAAAATCATGTTCTAAAATGATTTTCTGATGACAGGATTCCTCTAAACTTATTCAGATTTTAGGAAATGTAGAAAAGTAAGGCAGGCTAACCCATAATCCGGAAAGTCTTGATTCCTGCGATATCAGGATTAAATTGTGTGTATTGCATGTTTTCAACGTAAATGCAAAAACAGGGAAAATTTTGTGAAAGTATCAGGGAAATCATGGAAATATCAGGGAACTTTTTTTCTAGGATTTTGTAACCACCCTGTTAAGAGAGATAGAAAGTTTGTGATATGTAAGAATAACGTTATGATATGAAGAGTACAGGAGAAGAACCACTTGATTTACTAGGAGTCATTCCGTAATTGCGTCTGCTTGGCGAACATTGGCGACAGAAATCCAGTTTCTCTATTTCTTCTTAACGTGGTCCAAGCGTCGGAATCGTGCATCGCGTGAATATCGGTAGGTAGAAACTGGTTTCCTTACACCAGTTTAGGCGATTACACGCTATCATCGCCGAAGTGGCCTGCTGAGGAAAGTTGCTCTACGAAATTAAGCGGTTTTTTCCCTTGTACTCTTCATATTTGTTTGGAGTGAATTGGAAAAATGTTTGACTTTTATGAAAGTAGAAATTTAAGCATTTTTTCTCCGTTTCAGGGCAACAGTAGCACTTGCACGAAAAAAGCTTGTCCCGTACTACCCTGTCCTTCCTCGAAGCAGGTTCACAGGAGGGGAGTATGCTGCCCAGAATGCACAGGTAAAGTAAAAGTAAACTGGCTGTACACTCCTTGCCAACCTAAGTTGGGTAAATAGAAATATGCTATGGAGAAGTTCCTTCCGCGCATGTTAACTATTTGTGAATCCATCCAGAAAACATGTTTAAAACATTCATTTCGTTTAAGGTCTAACAGATTTCAATATTATTTGAGAAAATTTTTCAATTTTATCAGAATGGAAAGTGTATTTTGTTTAAATTGTCAGATCATTTTGTATGGAAATATTACCTTACAAGAGTTTCCAACTAACGGATCAACTGCGCTTTTCCCTCTGCCTTTTTACTCTTTGTTTTTACCCAAGTTAGGGGGGCACGGAGTGTAGGCTCGATTAAATATCTGATAAGAGGGATTCTCAGTTCCGTAGAGCTAATGCATTAGTTTTGCAAAAGAATTGCTTTGCCATGTTAGCCCTTTTTACCCAGGTATGGGAATCTTTATAACTTCGAAATTAAACAAATTTGAAATGAAAATATTGTCTAGTTATTTAATTAGATATTTGTGAAGTTTTAAAATGTCAAAAATATTCAGCAGATGGCGGCGCTATTTTAAAACTTAATTGATTAATAATTGTTCGGATGTTATTTTCTTTTCAATTTTGTTTTTAATTGATGTTATGATGATTCCCGTACCTGGTGAAAATGAGATAACATAGCAAAGCCATTCTTTTGCAAAAGTTGTGATTTCAAAACTAATGCTATGGGACTGACAGTCCCGCTAAATGTATGTATCATGGCTAACGTTTACAAGGCCTGAAAAGCTCTCTCAATCAAGTGCATCGAAGCACAATTTGACGTCGCTGCTCCGAATGCCGAAGGTTAAGAATCCTGTTCTGAACCACTCGGAACTCTAAAAAATGAATGGTTACCAACAGATTTTGATATAACGTTTCTTCATTTTCGGAAAATGACTTTCGAAATCGACGACGTTCGTGGCATTTCGTTCGACGGCAATCGTTCGATGGCAATCGTTTTTCGTTCGACGTCAAACTTTCCGCCCACCGCGCGCATTTGGGAGAGCTTCTTTGGACTTGTAATTTGTGCAGGCCGTGGTCTGTATTCAGTTTGAAGACCCCCGAACGGCTTGTTAATAAACATATGGTTGATTGTTTGATTATTATAGAAGATTTTATTTTTGAAGGGGAGCATGATATAGTATCCATTAGTGGCTCAGTGGCTGGGAGATATTACGTGTCCCGTGCCGCTTCATAAGCGTAAGTTTGCCAGTTCGAGCCCCGGCTGAGTCGTCAGATTTTCTGGATGGGAAATGTTAGGCACGCATGTCATATGATTAAGTGGCATGTAATAAAGATCCCATGAGTACCCATTTGGCTTGGGTTCTCTCAGTATACTTTAACATCCACAGAGAGCTCAGATTAATTGCAATCTTAGCGTCAAAATTGGTAGTGAAAGTCACCTAGATGGTGCCACATAAAATGGCTCTCAGTTCTGGGGAATATGCCGAGTCTGCAAAGGCTTGACCCCACAATAATGCAGCCCCATTGAAAAGAAAATGATAAAAAGATTAAAAAAATAATAGGCAGATTGATATCCAATTTTGAGAATAGATCGACGATAGAGGTATGCTTGATGTATTTTTCTGATTTTTCTTAGTTTTTTTCAATCATATTTGTGTTCAATAATCTCAATGACGACTTTGAGAATGCAAAAGTCAGAATTCAATCAATAAATAAGATTTTTTATTGGTTAAACCTTTGTACCGAACTGGAAAAAATATTACGTATAAAACCTATTCCCGTTTAGCAAAACACAAGCAGTTCACAGATCGATGTTTTTTTGATGTGGTGTTACAATGGTGCATTGCAGCAGATGTTTCATTCAGTTTGTTAAACTGACACGAAATCTCTTTTCATCAGTTCCCAAGCTATCTTGGTCGTCGTTTTATCACTCAGGGATGAAAATGTTTGTATTTATGCAAATCAAAATGTATCTCACCCATCTACAGGGCCGTCTTAAACTGGGCTGGGGCTCCTGGGCACACAATAATTTGAGGCCCTTTTGGAAAGTAAAAATGTGAATTACAATAACATTTTTTTACTGAGTATGACCATTTATTTTAGGTAATCAATTATTACCATTGTGAAAAGCATTAATAGCATTGGCGCTTGCAGAAAATCTAGTTTCTGAAGGAGACTTCATAACTCTATTTGCACCTAAATGCTCTGTCAAAACTTTTCATCGTTTTGTCGAAGCTGAGAAAAAATTGTACAATTCAACCATAAACAATGTTGACATTTATGTTGCTTCTTGTTTCGACAGTGCAGCTTGACTTTGGAATCGGAGTGATTGCGTGAGTGATCGCTAGATGGCGTACTTAGTAAATTAGGTAGGATGCGCTTGGAAATATTATTAATTAATTTATTAAGGATTAGGCACAGTCATCGATATTATGGCGTAGTATATGCTTTGTAAATACCTTCTGATAAGATTACAGATTTGTGAAAAAAGTGTAATGTGCCCGACAAATATTTTTTGAGAATAAATGTGCGAGAGAAATTGTCGGTCCTTCGGGGCCCCCCTGAGAATGGGGGCCCTGGGCACGGGCCCCGTGTGCCCTTATGGTAAAGACGGCATTGCCCATCTAGATCTTTTGGTGTTGTCTTACAATGGTGTAGCATAAAATTCGAAAAGTTTGCTAAACTAACACAAAAAAACGCTTTTTCATTCGTTCCCAAGCTACTTTGGTCTTCGTTTTATCACTAATGAAAAGTTAATATTTCAATTGATAAATAATTGTCTTTCTTTTGCATCAGGAAACAGAAAGGTGCACGACATGAATGGGAAATGCCTCATAGGGATGCAAGTATACCAGAAGGGAGACAATTTCCAGAAGGACCCTTGCACACTGTGCACTTGCAACGCGCACCATAACGTAAGTTATTATTTGAAACATTATCCTCTTGCGACCTGGCGTCCCCATTTGGGGACATTTTTTAAAACCTCCTCACGAACAATTAGCACGTTAATTAGTTCCGAAATTGACCTGGACCGACCAAATTTAACTTAAAACTTCTTTAAAACGCTTCCATCGTTAAGTGGTTAAGTCTGTAATAGTGTTTTTCAAACACCTTTGTCTTTTAAAAATGAGCAAATTAAAAAAAAAGATAAATTAACTATTGTAGGGCTATTTAGTTAACTAATAGTAATATAACTCTTAAAGACATCTGCGACAATTCAGGTTAATATTCTTTATACACATATTCCGAAACAAGCGTATATTTCTCTTTGAAGTTCACAAATAACTTTTAACACACACTCCTTTTTCCACAACCATAAACTTTTCTTTGGTTTTCGGAAAACAATACCATCGTCTCGCAAGTACCCCATATGCTTTTGTTAACTGAAGACCAACAGTATCAGTAAAATTTAGGCCCACACTTACGTACACAAAAGTAAAGAAAGAGTTGATTGGGTTTATTCAAAAGGGGCTAAGTGTCACGATTGTTATTTTGAGATATTATCTTCTGTAGATGTGATGGTAAACAAGTAGGTTTGTAACACAATATGTCACTTAACCCGCTTCCACAAAACAGTTGAGTTTAACTGGTAGAAAGGTGCCAAACACAGCATTAATTCTATATTAAACATTTACATGCTAAAATTGGCTAGTTTCATTTCGATTTATTTTATTTCGAAAATTCAATAATCAATACTTATCTTTTGCAAAAATTGATTTATATTTCAATGTAGAAATATGTAACATGTCTCGCTTTTAAATAGAATGAAAACATAGCATATCAACATACAAAGAAACTCGTAGTGAAATATATTTGACGTCATTTCAAACTAATCGATGTCGTAAAAATAAAATTATTTTAATTTATTAGTTTCTCGAGCGATTGTTGCGAATGGCAAAGGTGATTAAATTCTAATAAAAATTGCTTCATATGCTTTTTAAATGAGCATTAAATTTCACAGTTTTTGCAATAATTGAAGTACTTCGAATTCGAATACTTTTCTGAAATTTTCAAAGTACTATTCTAATTTCGCTGCGCTGAAAATTTTAACGTATCGCACTTGTCCGTAGCATTTGTAGTTTCGGCTATGAAAGTGGGTGACGGTCAGAGACAGACGGACAGACTGAACAATTATAATACCTTCCACTTTTTACATAAACATGTTGTTATAAACATAGTGTGGAAGCTACACTCTTAAAACAAAAGAGTGAAATCCACTCCAGTTGGAGAAGTGCATTTTCGACACCCTAAAGGCATGCATATTTTCTCAGACTGAGTTAAAATCACTCGTTTGGAGTGATCCTGTCGGAGGTTTAACACACAAAGGATCCACTCCAAAAGGAGAAGTGCATTTTCCAGTCTGGAGGAGTGAAATCCACTCAGACTGAGGTAAATTGGGAGTGTTTGTTTTAAGAGTGTAAGACCACAGGATCAATTACTTAACAGTTTGACTGCCATTATAAAGAGATCTAATAGAGATAGAGATCTCTAAGAGATCGAAGCGTTACATTCGATTTTTTTAAAATCAATTTCATAAAAATCGACTTGTTTTTGCATTTTAATGATGTATCATCTTGATTTTGTGATGAAGAAAAGATACACAGATAAAATTATGCAGTTACGCAGTGTTAATTCATACGCTAATGATCTTAAAACGGTAAAATTGTACATCGATTGTCTTCCGAGACTGACTGGGGAAAATGCAATTGTTTATTTAGTTTTCTCTTCCATATTCATTTACATTATATTATAATTATATATTTATAATTATAATATAACATTTTATAATAATCATATCAGATATGTGTGATATTATAACAATAACATAAAATTATAGTAGGTAGTCTTCAATTTTAGTTATTGAAAGTGAAGCCCTACTTAAGTTCATCTTTGAAATAGGTTTAAGAACGGTCCTGGACCAGGTCACTAGAGAGATTTTGCAAACAGTACGGTAAACCGTAAAGCTAATGATAACCCAAACCTTAACCTCTCGACCAATCAGGAAGCGCGTAGAGAGCTCTTCATGCTTTCTGATTGGTCGAGAGGTTAAGGTTTGGGTTACGGTTAGCGTTACGGTTTACCGTATCCCGTTTTTCAAAATCTCTCTACTAAGCAATGTCGATACACGATAAACTCAATTTGCGCTTAGCTCTTTTCTGAAAAACTGTTTCCAAGTAATTTGGTCTCTTACAAGACGCATACCATATGTCCCTAACCACGTGCAAAGAAATTAAGAGCCCGAAACCCTGGGAAATATTTACCCGAACAAAACGTAAATAATTTTCACCCTAATTTTCCCCTTTCTTTTTTCTGCAGAAACAGGAGAAAAAAGTACCTCCCGTTTAGAATAACAAACTTTATTATATAGTCGGCTAGGGTTTTTTTTTTCATACATAACTCTTATGGTGTTCCTACTTGTTCCATAAAAATACTGGTGATGTGAAAGATAGAGCTATCTGTTTCTAGTTCACTGTTTAATTGTAGTTTATTACGTGAAAATCTCTTAAAATCGGGAGGTTGGGGATCCCAGTTGGTCAGCCGCGTGCCTTGCTTGCTAAAGGTACCAAGTTCGGCTCTGGGGAGCCCAGTCGGTTAAGCACTCGCTTAGCATGCGGAAGGTCCCAGGTTCGGGTCCGGGCATCGCCAAAATAGCTGCCGGCCTATAAACGGTCCGTGTAGCCGAAAATGTCCGACGAATAATACCCCGTGTAGGGGAGTGCACGTTAAATATCCTTCAAAGTCCTAACGCTGCGTACGATGTCGCCCTTAACGGTTGCGTTGGGTGCCTATTCAGGTGTTGGCTCGTCACCTGATTGTGGTTCTAAAATGCGACGCCCGTCGCCAATAGACCTCGTGTAGCTCTAGTGCGACGATAATTTAAACCTAACCAAGTTCGGCTCTGGGCATTGCGAAAATAACTACCAGCCTAATAAACGGTTTGTGCAGACAAAAGTCCGTCAAAATAATGCTCCATATGTTGATGCAGTGCACATTATGCTCCAAGACGTGGCGTACGATGTCCCCCTTAAACAAGTTGCGTTGGGTACTTACTCAGGTGTTGTATCGTCACTCGAAAGTCGAATGCGATTCTAAGTTAGAACCCCGACGTCAATATCCTCGTGCAAATCTAGTGTGACGTTATTTTTATTCTCTCTTCAGAAAATCAGCACCCTCCAAAACGTGTAGAACAAAAAAACACTAATTCTCCAGTTCGGATTAACGACCCCATCTCAATACTTTCATTGCTTATGTTTCATATAAGGTGGTTGAAAGTTTAAAAAAAAAAGCCCTGTGATACTTGATTAACCCTTTCAGTCCCAAAAATTTACTTCACTACAGAAACATCTGATATTCACAAAATAAGCTTATTTTAGGTCAAAAATAAGAGTTCCATACGAAAAAAAATTCATTTACATTTTTATATGGTTTTTGAAATAATGTCAAAATTTTTTAACTGGGGAAAACAACAAAATAAATGTATATATATTACCTAAAAACACTTCGAGATATAAATTTTAAGATATTTGACCACATTATTTTTAAAAAATCGTAATTATTTTAACCGATGTAGTTTAAATTGTGTTTTAAATATGTGGAACTGAAGTGAAAATCAGGTGAAATGCTTGTTAGCTATTTTCTAAATAAAAAAAATAGTAGTTCTGACTTCTATTGAGATTAATGTAAAATATTATCTAATGGGACTAAGTGTGAAGAATCTATTGATGTGTGTTTGGATGTCATAACGGGACATAAACATTTGGAAAAAATATTGAAAGTGGTGATTCCAAATGTCATTACTGGGACTGAAAGGGTTAACAGTGCAGATAAAATTCTATGCTATAAGAGTATTTTATGTTTGAAAATACTACGAAAAAATCCCGAAGGGAGAGAAAACAAGAACAACGGAAATCTTTTCTCCAAGAAAAACCCAAAACCATATTCATACCATCATAAAAACCTGACAGACAGTTGACATACGCCAGACCGATTGTATATCGTTATAACCCAGTTGCTGACGGGCTCAGTCAAGAAATGGGCCGATTTAGTGTAAATACATTCGCCAAAAGTTGAGGCTTTCCTATTAAAATCTGTGATGGACTCTCTCCCTTGTTATCATACTTTTCAAACAGTTTTTTGGAATTGCTTCCGACAAAGGGAAGTTTTTCGTCGAAAGCTAAGACGGTTTTCTTAAACGGGATAGTTTTTTCTTTAAAGTATTGTTTACGTCGTATTTGGGAAACGCGGTTATTATAGTTTTCTTTAGTTTGGTTTTGTTTGGCGTTCACTGAAAGCATTTTATGTTTCGTTGTTTTAGCGGGTTGTCTCGTGAATCATTGTATAAATTGTACAGGAACAGTTATTGCATGGAGGAGAAATTCTGCTCCGGATAGGGCTATAATTAGTATTTTGAGCTAATTATTATTCAAATGCTTTTCAGTTGTATAGAGTAACGAGTACAGGGATTGGCACCCTCACAGTGATTGGCCTCCTCATTCATTATTTAAAGTAAAGAGATGTTAAAGCCTGAAATAGGTGACAAAGGTTTTTTTAAAATTCCTGCCACTAACGTCTGTTATGTTGGCAACAATGCACCAGCAATCGGGAAAAGCAATATGGCCGCTAAAGACGAAGGGCCAATCACTGTCTTATGGAGGCCAAAAATGTCCGACTAATAATATCCCGTGTAAAGGAGTCCATGTTAAATATCCTTCAAAGTCCCGACGCTGCGTACGATGTCGCCCTTAACGGTTGCGCTGGGTGCCTATTCAGGTGTTGGCTCGTCACCTGACTGTGGTTCTAAAATACGACGCCCGTCGCCAATAGCCCTCGTGTAGCTCTAGTGCGACGATAATTCAAACCAAACTTATGGGGGCCAATCACTGTACTTGTTACCTATCAGTCAATACATTTTCTCTAATTTCTGCTCTCAAAAGTTCAATTTTCGTTGCTCCAGTTTCTCAAGTTTCTCCTTTCAAAAGTTATATGTTGCTGCTCCTGAAATTGCTCGCATGATTCCCATCCTTGCTATAGTGTTTGATTTATTTGAGAGACTATTTATGTTTGCTTGACACCAGATCCAATTAGGCCAGGTTTGGTTTGGCTTGAATTATCGTCGCACTGGAGCTACACGAGGGCTATTGGCGACGGGCGTCGTATTTTAGAACCACATAATTAGGCCAGGACTTGCTGTTTAAAGCCTATATTGAACCATACTAAAAGCGGTGTTAGAGCTCGTATAGACCTTTGTTTACATGGCCCATGTAAACAAAGGCATACGATGTCGCTAAGGTTTCATTGGGTGCCAGCCTAAGAGCACCTGAGCCTAATAAGAACTACCTAAACCAATAGGATTGTCGATTGCTGGAGGCAAGCACAATTCAGTATATTTCAACTTCTTACTATTACTTTCAATTACCTACTATGAAATGTCAGGTAATGAAAGAATTACGATGGAATCTTAAATCTGAAAGGGGGATTTTATGTTTACTACACAGATTTAGAGGGTGCTCATTCGAAAAAAAGTTGGTATTCAAACATTGGTCCTTCTTTCGTCGTACTTCAAATTTAGTATACAAAAGCGTGCTTTTTGAAAATAGAGTGCTTTCTGCTTCTCTAACTAAAAGAGCTGACGGAATTCATTTTTAAAACACGATTTACTAGTACATATCAGTCGGACGTCATAAAAAAAAAGGTTCAAGAAAAACCGCACATGGGCAAAGGTTGTATCTGCCATAGAACTTTTAGGTTTAATAGTTATTGAAATTGCCTTTTTGGGTAGATAATTTATTTTAAAAGTATTGATTTATTTAGTGATAATCGAAAGTCGAATTGGGTAACAAACTTGTAGTCTTCCCATTATAATCACCCTATTACTCCATCTATTAGTCCATTGTTTCATTGATCTTCTATTGTACTGTAAATTCTAAATTACATTTGATTTTAAACTAGTGTTATCATTTCCCATACTAAAGAACTTTCCCATACTATCATTTTTAAACTAGCAGTTATCATTTCCCATAATTTTCTAAAACGTAACTTTTAAGATAACTTAAAACGAAACAAAGCCGAAAACTGACTTATAACACACAAAAACTACTTTCTCACTTATTAATCATGAGCCACTTTATTATCGACAAAAAGCATGACGCATTGGGCAGAGTCAGCCAACCCCTAGTTGTATAACTCATTCGAACACGTAATTGAGATTGCGGGCATGTCTCGAACTGCCAGCACGCGAAAACAATTAAACTCCAAAACAAATGGGCGCTCTGCCCCGATATAACTGTATTTGTAACCGCAAGGAGTAGGCAGGAAATCCCAAACTAACGCGGAGGAGGACATTTTTGGTCTTTCTAATTTTTTATGAGTCATAATAGTTAAGTGGGGGGGGGGGATGTATGAGCATTTATTTCTTTCACAATTGTAATAGTTAAGGCAGTTGCAGTTAAACTGTGTCGTTTGGACGTATAGTCATGATTAGTCAAAAGGTGCAAGACCTCTTTCGAGAAGGGGTGCCTGCAAGAGTTTTTTATGAAGCAGACTGGGTCTTTAACATTAAGAGAGGTTGTTAAAACCCAAATGTGTGTAACGCTTTACGAATTGAATGCATCTTATTTGGAATACGTAAAAAATGTCGACGGGTTAACATCTCCCCCTCAAACACACACTTTGATTCAACATTTTACGTCTCACTTACTCCACTTTCTGTCACTTTCTCCCTTTTGTACCTCAAGAAAGGGATATTACAGAAAAGATTGATTTAAAATGCTTGTTCTTTCCAAAATCTATCCTCAACCCACTCTTCATATTATTATTCAATTTAAGCTAACTTTTAAAAACAAGTTTAAATATTCGTAATAATATGTAGACCGAAACTTACAGAATAGCTGCAAAGTCGAAAAATAAGTTTTTCTTGCTCCTTCCCCAAATTTGACATCATTAATAATAAACACATTACAATCGATCAATTTGAAAAATATTAATACATTTTGGGTTATGATTATCCCCCCCAAAAAAACTCTGAATAAAATGAAAAATAAATCTTGCATTTAGTAGTTTAAAACATGACAACTAATTTTTTTTAATTAAAATTTTAGGTGCCAAAAAAAACCTGCAATATATTTTGCTGTAAGATCAACTTTACCAAATATCATTTCTTCTTAACCAAACAATTATGACCCAACATGGCGGCCAACGCGTACCCTGCACATAATCCCCCCCATTAATCATATATTCTCCACGATCTTACTTACCGAAAGCTCCCATTCTTTAATGTGAATATTATGGTGATGAAGTCGAGACCGCACGCCAAATAATGTCGTCGTGTTTTTGCTGTGCTCTCCTTATTAGCAAAGGGGCAATAAAAAAAAGGAACCGCAGAAATATCTGGGGGTGACTCATCGGCTTTTAGTGCAAGAATACTTAGCAGTCTGGTAGACTTACTAAAATGTCCGGGAGTTTACCATTTCCTCAGAAATACTGGAGATTTATTTATGTGTATGCGGAGGTTTTTTTTTTTTAAATAGCTGCTTGTGTTTTATCCTGTACCATTTTCGCCAAACCTAATATTATCGCCAAACATTGGGTATAAGAAAAGATTTTCAATAAATACAATAATCATTTATCTATAATAATTTATATAAAAACTATCATAAAAATTTTAAAAGTACAGTAAATATGTTTAAAAAATATATCAATATATTTATATAAAAACACCCAAACGAAATATAAAAAAGTACAGTAAATATGTATTTTTAAAAATAATATAAGTAAAAATATATTATTATAATATGAACTATTAATGGAATTTTAAAAAAATCATTAAAAACTATATAGCGCCGAACCTAAAATCTTGCCAAATTATTTGGCGAGTATTTGCAGTTTGACGGTGTAATACACAAATACCGTATTTTTATGCTATTCGCACTGCTCTTTTCTTTCACTTGAACTCTTAAATTTAAATATTCCGTTGCGGTCCACTAATTCTTACATAGTTGATTTTCTTAATAGAGAGAGGGTATGGATAGAGAACCAAATAACAAGTCGTCGTGTTTGCTGTGCTCTTATTAACAAAGGGGCAATAAAAAACGAACCGCAGAAATATCTGGGTCTGTGGGTGACTCATCGGTTCTTAACGGTATTTATTGTACGAATACTTTGCAGTCGGAAAGGGTTTCCAAATGCCCGGGAAATTTCCTTAAAAATACTGGAGATTGAAGTGTATGGCGGAGGTTTTTTTTTAACCCTTTCAGTCCTAGTGATGTAATTTAGCATCATCATGTTTCTGGTCATAATTTTAAAAAAATAGGTAATAAATGAGCTTGCATCTATTGGAATTAATAAAAAATGTTTTCTAATGGAAAAAAGTTTGAAGAATCGATTTATGTGCTTTTTGGAAAATATGCCTATCAATGTCAATAGACTATCAGAAAAGAAATTGTAAAAGGATGATGCCAAATTGCCATCGTTTTGAAGGGGTTAAATAATTGCTTGTGTATTACCCTGTACCAATTTCGCCAAGCCTAATATTATCGCCAAACATTAGATATAAGAAAAAAATTCAATAAATATAATAATTATAAATATATAATGATTTATATAAAAACCACTCATATAAAAATTAAAAAGTATAGGAAATATATATAACAATTAATAAAATATATATTATATAATATAAACTATAAATGGGAATTAATAAAATCATTAAAATCTGGCGCCGAATCTAAAATCTAGTGCCAATTCGCGTGTAGTGCCGTATTTTTATGCTACATTTGTCACTGCACTTTTTGATACTTCTTTTAAATTCACATATTTCTTGAGGTCCACTTATTCTTACAGAGTTAACTTTCTTAGTAGCGTACTTTGCTGTTAACTTTCTTATAGAGAACCAAATAATATTTCGTCGTGTTTGCTGTTCTCTACTTTTTAGCAAAGGGGCAATGAAAAACGAAACCGCAGAAATATCTTGGGTTGACTCATCATCTTTTAACGGTATTTATTGCAAGTGTTTGAGTGCTTGGCACTTGGTTAGGGCCAGCACCGAGATTTTACAGTTTCCGGCGAAACGCTTGGGATTTAAGTGCAGTCGGAGTTTAAAAAATCTAACAATAACAACACATACATAATCATGTTTATAGGTAGTTAGTCATTAGTTTAAAAAAAATTAATGAAAATGTGTTGTGGTAGTTAAAAATGTTACTTTTATCCAGTTTAACTTGTTGTTTTTAATTAGTTTTTTTGCACTTTCTTATAAAAATAGAACGTACTTGTATCGTATTTGCACCAATATTTATGAAGAATTTTGCTTTTTGTGCAGTGTAAATAAGTAAGTTAAATATGTTGTCGCATACAACAATTGTAATACAATTACGTATAATTATTCATATCACTATTGCATACCTCAATTTGTGGCTTAAACCAAATAGTACAACAACAAAAAATATTTGATGTTCCATGACAGAAATAAGAACATCAGTACAGACGTTATGCCATGTTACACAAAATGAGTATTAACATACAACTGGGATTTTGCACAAAAATTTATTAATTTTTATGTTAATTTCGTTTTGAAACAAATCATTACCTTCTGAACTATGGAATCTATCTAATATCCTCTACCTACTTAAATCATGGCATTTATTGTCCTTGAGTTTCTAAAAAAATATTTTATCAATCCTATATGAATTACAAATACAGAAAACCATCATTGGAAGTCCAGCATTTTTCTTCGAATTCGAACAAGAAAAGAACAATACAAGTCTATTTAGGCATAGAGATTAATTACATAAAAAATAAATTACGAATTCACAAAATTGCACTAAATATTTTTCTAAAAAAAACGGAATAAGCTTTCCCCAACGATTTCCGAAATCCCCTTGAAGCGTTGTGAGTTGGTTTCCCTGCATAATAACTACCTGCATAGTGAAAACAGTTTTACATGTCAAATTAAGGTTCTTTAAATAAATTCTATATTAGTTATTTTCAAAAAAAATATTTAATCAAGCCATATGCCTTAAAACATGGAATTCGGTCAAATTTAAAATTTACAACACCAAATAAAACACGTTTTACAATATATTTTGCGATACTATATACAAAGCATTTCACAATACAATATGAATTATAATTAACAAAAATTTTAACAATACATAATACAATCTAAGCGATTCCTTAGGGGAAGCGGAGTGATATCCATTGATGCACGCCGCCTACCATCCAGTCATGAAGGGATATCGCTCCTTCGTCCCGGTGGTCTGTGTCCTTCCTTGGGGGAAGCGGAGTGATATCCATTGATGCACGCCGCCTACCATCCAGTCATGAAGGGATATCGCTCCTTCGTCCCGGTGGTCAGTGTCCTTCCTTGGGGGAAGCGGAGTGATATCCATTGATGCACGCCGCCTACCATCCAGTCATGAAGGGATATCGCTCCTTCGTCCCGGTGGTCTGTGTCCTTCCTTGGGGGAAGCGGAGTGATATCCATTGATGCACGCCGCCTACCATCCAGTCATGAAGGGATATCGCTCCTTCGTCCGGGTGGTCTGTGTCCTTCCTTGGGGGAAGCGGAGTGATATCCATTGATGCACGCCGCCTACCATCCAGTCATGAAGGGATATCGCTCCTTCGTCCCGGTGGTCTGTGTCCTTCCTTGGGGGAAGCGGAGTGATATCCATTGATGCACGCCGCCTTCCATCCAGTCATGAAGGGATATCGCTCCTTCGTCCCGGTGGTCTGTGTCCTTCCTTGGGGGAAGCGGAGTGATATCCATTGATGCACGCCACCTACCATCCAGTCATGAAGGGATATCGCTCCTTCGTCCCGGTGGTCTGTGTCCTTCCTTGGGGGAAGCGGAGTGATATCCATTGATGCACGCCGCCTACCATCCAGTCATGAAGGGATATCGCTCCTTCGTCCCGGTGGTCTGTGTCCTTCCTTGGGGGAAGCGGAGTGATATCCATTGATGCACGCCGCCTTCCATTCAGTCATGAAGGGATATCGCTCCTTCGTCCCGGTGGTCTGTGTCCTCCCTTGGGGGAAGCGGAGTGATATCCATTGATGCACGCCGCCTACCATCCAGTCATGAAGGGATATCGCTCCTTCGTCCCGGTGGTCTGTGTCCTTCCTTGGGGGAAGCGGAGTGATATCCATTGATGCACGCCGCCTTCCATCCAGTCATGAAGGGATATCGCTCCTTCGTCCCGGTGGTCTGTGTCCTTCCTTGGGGGAAGCGGAGTGATATCCATTGATGCACGCCGCCTTCCATCCAGTCATGAAGGGATATCGCTCCTTCGTCCCGGTGGTCTGTGTCCTTCCTTGGGGGAAGCGGAGTGATATCCATTGATGCACGCCGCCTACCATCCAGTCATGAAGGGATATCGCTCCTTCGTCCCGGTGGTCTGTGTCCTTCCTTGGGGGAAGCGGAGTGATATCCATTGATGCACGCCGCCTACCATCCAGTCATGAAGGGATATCGCTCCTTCGTCCCGGTGGTCTGTGTCCTTCCTTGGGGGAAGCGGAGTGATATCCATTGATGCACGCCGCCTACCATCCAGTCATGAAGGGATATCGCTCCTTCGTCCCGGTGGTCTGTGTCCTTCCTTGGGGGAAGCGGAGTGATATCCATTGATGCACACCGCCTTCCATCCAGTCATGAAGGGATATCGCTCCTTCGTCCCGGTGGTCTGTGTCCTTCCTTGGGGGAAGCGGAGTGATATCCACTGATGCACGCCGCCTACCATCCAGTCATGAAGGGATATCGCTCCTTCGTCCCGGTGGTCTGTGTCCTTCCTTGGGGGAAGCGGAGTGATATCCATTGATGCACGCCGCCTTCCATCCAGTCATGAAGGGATATCGCTCCTTCGTCCCGGTGGTCTGTGTCCTTCCTTGGGGGAAGCGGAATTATATCCATTGATGCACGCCGCCTTCTATCCAGTCATGAAGGGATATCGCTCCTTCGTCCCGGTGGTCTGTATCCTTCCTTGGGGGAAGCGGAGTGATATCCATTGATGCACGCCGCCTACCATCCAGTCATGAAGGGATATCGCTCCTTCGTCCCGGTGGTCTGTGTCCTTCCTTGGGGGAAGCGGAGTGATATCCATTGATGCACGCCGCCTTCCATCCAGTCATGAAGGGATATCGCTCCTTCGTCCTGGTGGTCTGTATCCTTCCTTGGGGGAAGTGGAGTAATATCCATTGATGCACGCCGCCTTCCATCCAGTCATGAAGGGCCTGTGTCCTTTTCTCATGTAGAACATAGGTGCCTTATGTGCATATGCTGGAACTGGTTATGTTTCTCTAATGTTTTCCCAGAATTTCCTATGTTTTATTATTGTTGGCATGAATATCATAAGAAGCCATAAGCAGGCATTATGTCATTAACGATGCCTGAATGTCGTTATGTTAGTATACAATGAGTGACTTAATGTTAGGTCTGACTACAAGACTCGTGTAGCTCTAGTTCGACGTTAATTCAACCTAATAAAAACGGCCTTACAAGTATTATAAAAAAGTGAAAATAGTTCACTTACCCTTTCGAAGTGCAGGACTCAAAGCGAAGAAGTCGAAAGTGGTGAGGATGTAGAATTGAAGATTTTCTGGAACAACCATACCTGCCTACGACTAAAGCTAGAATCCCTAGGTATCGGCTCTACTAACAAAGACAGGGTCGTGATAGCCTTGGCTAAATAACAACTTTCATTCACGGAAGTTCTAGTACCTGGTGACCGTATATGAGAACTCGATTAGTGTCGTGGATACTAAATTATCGCGGGTGGTGAAGGGATGCGTTACACCACTCTCTAAAACTGCGACTTGACGGACGTATTTTGTAAGTATTAGTACATACAAATCGAGATTGAGTGACCTTACCTACTTCTTTAGTTGTGTTTAAGTTACTTTAGTTGGCTAGTTTTTAGTTGAAATATAGTTTATGGATATGTACACTAAATTCAGGAACTACTTTGATTCGGTGACACATTTTTAAAACCACAATTCCCTTTAAATATGAATTAATCGGACATTATTTTGTAATTGATTAAAAACTAAAAACCAGTGTAATGTTCTGTTTTGTTTAATACTATTTGCTCTTACTAATAGCTTTAAAAAACATATTGGTTAAAATATGCCTGATAAATTCTTATTCACAACCTAACTAATTTGAGTAGCAAATTTGGCTCATCAATTTATGTAACTGCTGTTATATAAAGATAACAAGTGAACATTTAAATTTATTATGCTAACAAATGTCATGATGCTTTGCTAAAATTTAGCTAGACATATTAATACTTAAAACCTACACAACATTTTAAATTTTGAGGCTTAAGTCGAAATATTCTCTCAATTTAATTGCACATCGATAACAGACTTAAAAATGCAACATTTTTTGAGAATCGCTTCTTAAAGTTAACTGTGTCGTTTGCGTACTAGTTTTTAAAAACTTACAGAAAGTCAATCTCTTTGTAATGTTGGCAGGTATGGTTTAAACTTACCTCCTGTTTTCTGATGTCTTTAATAAGTTCTATTCTCCGTTGATTAAAAATTCCAAAAGAACTGTCTTAAAGATGTTCACTTCGCCAATTGTAGGATATTTGATGAGTCCTATTTTTTAAAAAAAGTCAAAACTTTTACAATCATATACTTTATTTTTAATTTTGAATAACGAAATATTTTTATTTTAACCTCAAAATTTAAATAAATTCAAAAGTTTAAGTATTCGTTTTTTAATGTATTGGTTATTTGGCATCGAGAAGTAACAATGAGATGTTGCAAATGTTAGATTAATTCGATTACTTTAACAAAGTAATCAATTAACTATAAATTTACACATTAACCCTTTGACACAATTTGATTGCCTTAATATTATAAAAAAGAATGTTTACCTTATCGAGTGGTAACTTTCATTCCATATAAATGATGAAAAAATGGAAAAAAATTTATTCAGTTTAAAAATGCGTCTACACTTGTCTTTAAATGGCGAAAAAATAAAATTTAACTATAAAATGTATTTCATAAATACTATTATTTAAATGCATATTTGGTGACTTCATTTTTATAAAGTACAGTAATTAAAAAACATTGTTTTAAATGCACATCTATATACATAATTCAACTTTAAGCGTACAAACTATTAATGTGAAGAGGAAATTTAAATCTGTTAAACTAAAGAATCATGGCCGGATTTTGCGACTTTTCAAAAATGTCGCCATATCGGAATGACTAAAAATATTGCCTAATTTCAAAATGGCCGACTGAAAACAACGGAAAATTTCATTAAATTGCAGACCAGATTTATAAAAAAGTGGAGCGTTTAAATATCGAAGAGTTGATTTAAAAAAAAATTAAATAATTATTTAAAATCATTGGGCATATAGTTAATAAAATATTCGTGTAAGGCAACTTCAGAATACATTATATGCATTTTATAGTTAAATAGATTAACGATTAGAAATCGTCAATGCAAGTGCTAATTTCGCCAAAGGTTGCCATATTACCAATTTTTAGGTTACCAGAATTGGCGTAAAATTGAATGCACTATTCTTTAGTTTAACCTTTAAATCTGAATGAATAGTGCACAAATACAATATATGGCTTTGCATCAGTCCTTTTTTCATGCATAATGTTAATTTGTGAAGATTAAAAAAAAAGTTTCTAAAACGCGTCTTCATGATTAACCATTGCTTAGCACATTTATGGTAGATTTCAAATATTGATATTTATATTATTCAACAGTTACTTTGGCAGTTAAAAAGAAAGAAGGAATATAAAAATATATCTATCAAAAGAACAATTTCAACAAATTATATAAAATTTAGAATATTACGTGTTTACTTTAAGTGAAAGATTTTGGATTTATAATTACTTAAAATTTTAGCAAGAAATATCAAAAAATTTTAACATGCTTACCATTGCCAAAAATGAAAATATTCGTAGCCATGGCTCTAGTACGACGTTTATTCAACAACAAAAAATTAGGAAGAATATCATCTCCACCAAAACTCAATATTTTTTTTAAAAGAAAAGCGCTAAAACGCAACTTAGAGTGTGAATCTGAAGCTAGAATGAAGTTAATAGAAAAAATATTGTTTAATATTATTTGGATTCATTGTTACAAATCAATTCCTTCTAAAACAATGTGAATTATTTTCTTTGAATGGAATGATTACTTTTAAATATGCATTGTTGTATTTCAAATGAAATGACTGAAACAGAAGGAATTTTCATTTAAAGTAGCAAATAAGTACCCGTTCTTCACACGGACTTAAACATATCAAATCGATAAATAAATATGTGCACCATTTAATCTATTATATATGATAGTAAGCTCATATTATTTTTTCCTCACGTTATAAAGTATAAAATCCCGTTTTATTACCTTAAAATTCTAAAATAAAAAATACGCTATAAAATGCAAGGATAAATGTCAAAGCAATTTCCTTCATAAATCTGCATACATTTAACACACTTGGCGAGTTTTTAGTAATAAATTTTCAAATAATGAATTTAGTTTCTGATGGCAATGGCAACAGAATGAAATAAGTATTTTTAATTTGAATTATTTTTGTGTTTATTTTAATATCTTCTACTGCTGGCAATACGAAAGAAGAAAAATGAGCGGATTTGAACGAAAGTGGTGTTTTTTTCATAAAAATAGAATTTTCTCTAAAAATATAGAACATACATGAAAAAGCAAGTGCACTTATAGGCATTAAAAGGGAATCTGTATCAAGAATTTCGAATTTCTGTGGGCGGTATAAGTATGTCTTTTACGACCCACAGACATACAAACTCTTTCTTTTATTATTATAGATAACCTCTAAAAATTCCTTAAGGGGACGCGGTACCCAAAAATTGGTCAAAATATCGATTTTCAGTTTTTATTTCTTATTATTCACAATATTTTTCTGAACAGTTACTGAAAGTCTCATAATGATATCTTCTGTAGAAAAAAGTTATTAAATATTTTCTAGAGTCATTCCTATAAGTTTGAATAAGTATTTCGTCTGCTTTCAACCCTTTTTCTGTTTCGCTTTTTTTTTCATTTTTTGTGTTTAATAAATCCCTTAAGGCCTCTTTGCTAATTAAGTTAGAATTTTGAAATTTCTAACTTGTGTTCTTATACATGTGGTGCATAAAATTGTGCATGGAATAAGGTTTACTATGTTTAAATTTTTTAATATTGAATTCAGTAATTTGTATTTTTTTCAGTATAAATACATGTTACTTTTTAGCCGTAGCTCACATTTTAAAATCCATACACAGTTTGGAAACGAATAGTACTAAAACAAAATATAAAAGTTTGGTGGAGTTATTCTCAAAATTCAAAGACGAGTAGCGTTTAAAAAAAGTTTGACTTGAGTTGTTTTTGACTTTTTTTTAAATAAATTTAAAAAAAACTACTTATAAATATTTGTGTTTATTGTTCGAAAATTTTTATTTAGAGTGACATTATATAAAACAACTATGATTTCCAAGTTTATGTTATTATTTCTAGAAATAATGTTTTGGGTATACCCGCATCCTTTTAACCAGTTTTTCAAACAGATAGTTAGCTACCCATTATAAAAAATATCTCTGTAATTCACTGTCACAGTATGGTATGATACATATATATTCCAGCTTGTGTGCTTGTTCGAAGAACCGCTTATAAGCTTTCGTCAAGTGGGACAGACACAGAAAGAAATTTTACAGTCACAAAGAAATGAATAACTCATAGACAAATAACAACATTTATTTACTGTCACAAACATCCATGCCTGACCGGGATTCGAACCCGACCTCAGCAACTCCAAAGGCTAGTACACTAACCATTCAGCCACCGAGGCGGCACTATCACAGTGTCGTGGTAAAAATGTTGGCTAACAACCTATGCTGTAAGCCCTACTGAAGTAAGTTATTCTCTGTGACTGTCCGCCGTGAAAACATTAGTTTTCTGTAAACCAAGCATTGCAACACTTTGGTGTAAATAATTACCGCAAAATGTGCAGTAATTTTACACAGAAGTTTTTTTTACAGTATCTGATACTACAGGGTGGTTATAAAATAACGCTCCCTATTCGGAGTGGTCTGTAGCTTGAATGAATAATCCAAATGCAAAAAAACTTTGAGACACTTACTAATCAAGAAGGGGGACAAAGAATGGAATCATAAAAAACAAACTCGTCTCTTGACCAGGGTTCTAAATTACGAGGCGTAATTGGATGTGTTGGCCGTAATTATCCATAATTGGCTACTCCTCGTAATTATAACCTTGGTCAAGAGACGAGTTTCTGTGTTATAATTCGATTCTTTTTCGTAATAAAGAAACTCGTCTCTTGACCAGGGTTCTAAATTACGAGGCGTAATTAGCTGTGTTGGCAGTAATTGGCCATAATTGACGACGCCTCCTAATTTAGATTCTGGTCAAAAGACGAGTTTGTTTTTTATGATTATTCTTTTTAATGATTATTCTTAAAAATTCTGTCTTTTTTATGATTCCATTCTTTTTCCCCCTTATTGAATACCAAGTGTCTCAATTTTTGATGCATTTGGATTATTCATTCAAGCTACAGACCACTCCGAATAGCGAGCGTTATTTTATAGCCACCCTGTATATAGTTCGAAAAGAGTGGCCATGTGGGGAGCGTTATGTTCCTAGTTTTGGTTATGAGTGACTTCTGTATTACTTCTTGCTGTAAAACAAACTTTACAACACTGTGATGTAAAAAAAATGCTGTAATTTCACAGATTTTTTTTCCAATGTATTATACATGCGACAAAATCTCCATGTGTTTCAGGACTCTACCATCGTGTGCCACCGTCAATCGTGTCCTCCTCTTCAGTGCCGCCCCGAGCACAGGGTGAGGGACGGTAAGGAGTGCTGCCCGCGGTGCCGGGATCCGGAGGAGAAGAAAGCGGTGTGCGTCGTCAATGGAAAGATGCACGAGGTAAGCGAAATCCTCTATAGAGCTTCATGATGAAGATGATGATGTCGTGTCTATGGTTAAAGATTATATACACTCTTAAAGCAAACGAGTGAAATCCACTCCAGTAGGAGAAGTGCATTTTCGACACTGAAAAGGAGTGAATATTATCTCAGACTTACTTAAAATCACTCGGTTTGGAGTGATCCTGTCGGAGGTTTAACACACAAAGAATCCACTCCTTCCGGGTAAGTGCATTTTCCAGACTGGAGGAGTGAAAATAACTCAGACTGAGTTAAAATCGTTCGTTCGTTTTAAGAGTGAACGAAAGGACGAATTCTAGGAATTCGAGGTTTTTGAAAACGATGGGCTTAACGGTCTCCCATCTCTGTTTTTGGCACATTCATACTTTCTATGGTCAGTTGATCTATGTTAAGTTATCGAAAAGGTCGAATTAATACTAACTTTTCAAACTTTTTTAAGGAACGGTAGCATATTGAGACAAGATTACGTTACTAATACGTATGTGATGCATTTGTTTCGTTTGATTTTCAGTTTGTTTTTAATACGCTTTAATGCTTAAAAATGCTAATGTGTATTTCACCTAAAAATAGATGTGAACTAAATGTTACGAACTTACGCCTTAATCATGTATCTTGAAGTAGGCCTTCATTAACAAAAAAATATCTGACTAGTAATGTGAAAAAAATATGAATATTTCTTAATATTGTCTAGCACACACTTAAAACAAACGAGCGAATTTAACTCAATCTGAGTAATTTTCACTCCTCCAGTCTTGAAAATACACTTCTCCGAAAGGAGTGGATCTTTTGCTTGCATGTTAAACCTCCAACAGGATCACTCCAAACGAGTGATTTTAACTCAGTCTGAGTTAATATTCACTCCTTTCCAGTGTCGAAAATGCACTTCTCCATCTGGAGTGGATTTCATTCTTCTGTTTTAAGAGTGTAAATGTTACGCACTTACGCCTTAATCATGTATCTTGAAGTAGGTCTTCACTAATAAGAAAATATCTGACTAGTAATATGAAAAAATATGAATATTTCCTAATATTGTCTAGCACATTTTAAAATATTATTCTTTCAAACCACTTCTGAGATGAAAACATCATGGTCCTCATATGTTTGAAAGTTTCATTTTGAACAGTATAAACAAACGAGCGATTTTAACTCAGTCTGAGTTAATTTTCACCCTTTCCAGTGTCGAAAATGCACTTATCCTATTGGAGTGGATTTTACTCTTTTGTTTAGTTAAAACTCCGGCATGATCACTCCAAACGAGTGATTTTAACTTAGTCTAGGTTAATTTTCATTCCTTTCCAGTGTCGAAAATGCACTTATCCTATATGAGTGGATTACACTCTTTTGATTTAAGAGTGTACAATATCACAAATAACATGAAATAACTTATATCGTGTACTAATAGTGACTTCTTTTTTCATTTCAGGACGGCTCGACGTGGCGCCTGGAGAAATGCACCCACTGCTCGTGCCGCAACGGACAGGTGCAGTGTTCGGTGGAGCCCTGCGAAGCCCGTCCCACCTGTCCCGCGGGACACACCCTCAAGAAATCCCCGGGAGCCTGCTGTCCCGTCTGCGTCGAAGGTTCGTCAGACTCGGCTTTCGAATTTTGTGGTGTAGATGTTGTTGTTACTAATTCTCCATGATCTAGATCAAGATCCAGGAGATCCATACCCTAAAACATCCATTACTTGGACAGAATTCTCCACCAAGTCAGTGAGAGCATTTTTTCTTTCGGTGGCTCTAGCTCCTGATACGTAAGAATGCGCGAGCACCTCCATTGGAACATGTTCCTTCCTTTGCCAGACAGCCAGCAAATTTCGTTAGCATACAGCTCAAAGTATCCAGGGACCCACTGAATATGAATCTCACCCCTGTCAGAAAGCGTCTTAAGTTTGAGTACAACCGTCAATGCCTTTGCAATTCTCTCCCAACCTCTCAAGTGTTGAATAGCACTGCGACTATCTGAGAATTCTATTCTCGAATTTTTTTTTTTTTTAAATTTGACATTTTAATGAAGTCGGGTTGTAAAAATTATCTACCCAACAAATCTGTAAATTAATGCCGTTATGCTTAGGGCGATTTAAGTACTAATTTTTGCATTAGGGAAGATGGACCTTTCTTTTATTGCGATGCAGACATAAAATGCTTTTGATTCCAATTAGAAAAAGTTGTGATGTATTCAAAATCCATGCTTATACAAAAATAACTTTTAGAATAATTCAGTATTTTCAATAGTCCATGGTTTATGATTACTTTTTGTCCCTGTCGATCGTATGGCCTGTTGAGATTCCGGCTATCGGGATGATGTCCCGCACCCGCTTTCAACAAACTATCTCCTGTTTCCCACTTTCCAAGAAAATTGGAAGGTTTTATATTCTCAATTTTGAGCCATTTTAAATGCAATCTTTTTTTTCTCCCTTTAGACGATGGCGTGTGCACGGTATTCGGTGACCCCCACTACCGTACCTTCGACGGCCGGATCTTCAACTACCAGGGGTCGTGCAAATATGTTCTCTCAAAAGATTGCACCAACAGAACGTTCTCCGTCGAAGTTCTCAACGAGGCCAGGTACTCCAAAGAGTACTCGTGGACCAAGTCTGTCACCATTAAGGTCCGTATATTCACTGCAAGTTTTTTGTCATTAGTTTTTATTTATTTGTAATTAAAGATATCAAAGTGAAATTATCACTGCCCCATGGTACACAGTTAAAAACTTGGCACTTGGTTTTACCAAAAATGTGTTTCCTAGTTGAGTAACCTAATTTGTTCCCAATGTAGGACAGATTAGGTTACTCAAAATACCTTTTAAAAAAATTAAAAGTTGCTGTTCTCAGTAGCATTTATTTTGATCTAACTTTTTTTCCTCTGTTAAAGTTGTGTTTATTTTGATTCGTATTGTCCTACATGGCAACGGTTTTAAAGGTGATAGTTTTTTTTTTTAAATGATGATATCGGTTAAATCAAGTTCGATTTTTCATTCTCTATGTAGATCCTATTTAATAATGTCAAGGTCTCTGCTAAAGTAAGGGTATATAGATTATATATTTTAAGTTGTACTTCCTAGGTCATATTCTTTATATGTTTTTGAGAACAATCTATTCTCTTCACAGGCTAACGGCACCAAACTGCGACTAGGGCAGAACAATAAGATACACGTGAACCACAAGCCAGTTAAACTGCCCTACATCCAACTAGGTGTACTCACTGTGTCCCAAGAAGACCAAAATGTCTTGGTGAGGACAAATTTGGGTAAGTTACGGTAGACTTGATTTGTTCGAAGCGACGTTATGCCGATATCAAACTCAAAATAGATATTTTTAGTTTATTATCGTCATAAAGTCATTCCTGATGAGGTTAAAAAAGAAAAACTGCTGGGGAATCGCAGCTATATTGCTGCTGTCATACAACAGCGTCCTGCTTGGAGCATCAGCAAAAGTGTTGGGAAATGAAACTTGCTGCTAAGTTACCGCTAGAGAACAGCAGTAACTGTTGAGTAACTGCAGTGCTGGAGAAAATGTAGCCAATTGGAAACCAGTGATGTATCGCTGCTGACCAGCACTGCTGGAACAGCTGCTTTTCTTGCGAACACTTCCTTGACTCAGTAAACTTTCTTCTGGGATCGACACAGCAGTTCGACTGCTAGAAAACGGCAATTTCCCATTTTTGCCCCAGCAGAATTTTTTTTACGCTATATATTGATAGCTCCTAAGTCCTAGCCAGACGGGGAAAGCGCTATATAGCGGTAAAATTTCTTTATTTGTTATCTGTATTGTTGCTGAAGATATTACAACAACTCGTGTGCAACGCGGCTTATTCAGTATTTTTTAAAAAAATATGTAGCATAGTACTAACACAGTATAGTAAATCAGCGCCATCTAGCGTGTTTAGAATTTGAAATGTCTTTGGTGGGCCACTACAGGTCAATACTCTATTATTTCAGTGCTCTACGATGCTCCTGCCTTATATTCAAATAAACTTCCTAAAGTGTGTATTTCTCTGCAGGCTTGAAAGTGTTGTGGGACGGCAACAGCTACTTGGAAGTATCAGTTCCCTCCCTCTTCAAAGACCACCTGTGCGGCATGTGCGGTAACTACAACGGCGACCCGCAGGACGATTTCAAAGCCAAGAACGGGAAGATAGTCGCCACTGCTGGGGATTTCGGAAACTCGTGGAGGGTGAGTAAATGGGAACTAACTTTTAAAATGTATGACGGGCTTTCATATCTACACACCATTTAAGTGAATTCCTTAATAGTATTTTTTACAAGAAAAAAAAAGCCTTTTTATTTAATTAATCATTGAATATTTAAGAAGACATAGAGTACAGTCCTACCTTAATAATTGAAAAACCAATATATACCTACAACAGTTTATCTTGAGCGTAACTTGACTTATCATCCTCTTAATTCCGCGTTAATACTATTTGAATTGGTGTGAGGTAAAAAAAAAAGAAAAAAAACATAACTTCTCCAAATGTTTAAATATTTGAAAAAAAAAATTTCATAGCATGCATTTAGTATGAAGCTGTCATGCAAAAAAAAAATGTACAATTAATTTATTTTGAACAGAGTCTCATATGTTCACTATGGTATTGTAACGATGAGTGTAGAAACCATTACTTGACAAGGTGTAGGATCTTCTTCTCAATCTCAAGGTGTAGGTTCGGTTTCACATTTTTTGTCACTGAAGTGGTTGTATATTGTTTGACTAAATTATGTTGTTGCTAAATTAGATAGGATGTTCGGAACTTTGGAAAAAGAAAGAAGTCAATTCCAATGCTTTCTCCCATTTTTGCCTGTTAACAGTTTTTCATGAAATTGCAGACTGAATAAGCGGTTTCTGCACTCGCCGATTCATTCATAAACACGACTAGGCGGGGAATTCCATATTGCTTCAATCAGCAGTAAATTTCATTTCCCAAATTCGAATTACAATATAGTCTCGGTTATCTGAATCCCGGTTATCCGAAATTCGGCTTGACCGAAATGTTCAGGATTTTTTTTTTGCAAAAATTTGAAATGTATATGCATAAATAAATACATAAAAAAATAGATACGTACAAACAAAAATGTATTTATTTCTCAAAATATGCAGTTATTATTTTTTATTTTTGCTGCTCAATATTGGTCCCGTAACTTTTGCACAAGCGGGACTCTACTGCACTAGTGTTGTACTGTGAACTGTATCTCTTTCATTTATATTCCCAGGTGGGCAAGATGAAGAAGTGCGTGATGTCCCAGCCCGTACACGAGGAACGGCGAAGGACGGGCGAACAGCATGTACGGGCCATGCGAGAGTGCAACGTGCTCAAGTCTCCCGCATTCACCCCGTGCCACAGGACGGTCAGCCCGAAACCGTACTACAAGTAAGTCTTTTTCTTCCAGGGGCTGAGGAGCCCAGTCGGTTAAGCACTCGCTTAGCATGCGGAAGGTCCCAGGCTCGGGTCCGGGCATCGCCAAAATAGCTGACGACCTATAAACGGCCCGTGCAGCCAAGAAGTCCGACGAATAATTCCCCGTGTAAGGGAGTGCGCGTTAAATATCCTTCAAAGTCCTAACGCTGCGTACGATGTCGCCCTTAACGGTTGCGTTGGATGCCTATTCAGGTGTTGGCTCGTCACCTGACTGTGGTTCTAAAATACGACGCCCGTCGCCATTAGCCCTCGTGCAGCTCTAGTGCGACGATAATTCAAACCAAACCAAACTTTTTTCCTGTGGTTTTTGAAATGGGGTTCTTTCGCTTCGTGAATGGCAACAGCTCTGGCGATCTTGTTTTCATTTGTATCCGAACTGGATTTCAGTGGTTGCTCCGGTTTCACGTACCGCTATTTCATTAGTTGCTCCAGCTTCACCCTCAAAATGACCGATATAAATGAAGATAAACTTTTCGTTCTATGCAAGCTTTCTTGAAAGATTTGAACTACCAACAGCACAACAAGTAATTGGTATTTTAAAATTTAATAAGTAAGATTTTCTTAGAAAACTAGTATTCGAATACCAAACAAATGTAATCCCACACAAAAAATGAAAACAAGACCGCTGGAACTGTTGCCATTCAAGACGTGAAACAAGCCATCGCTTTTATTAGTACGGTAATGGAGGATTTAAACTGGGCATATGGGGCTTGTTTGTAGGATAGAAGACAGTGTTTGACGTTGCTGTGACGTCAAAGTAGGTGGGATATGTTCCGGTTGTCCATTGTTAAATTCAATTTTATACTATTCTATGGTTTCAAATATTCATCCGAAAAGTATTGACATTTGATTTTTTACATTTTTGTGCATTTCGCTTTGCTAGAAAAAAAGTAGAATAATGGGGGATAAACAACTTTCTACTCATATCATAGTTGCCTCTAATTGATAAAGGCAAGCATATTTTTAAAGAGATTATTGAATGAGAATTATTAGCTTGATTTCTTTCATGTAACTTAAATACTTACCTACTTGTCTTTCGATTAAATTATTAGTTTGTATCAGTAATTGTCACATAGACCGCTTCTACCCAAGATTTATAAACATTAGAAAAAATCGCCAAGCGCAGCATCCAGTCATAATTTAAGCTTTTTAAATCAAATTTAATTTGAATACTAATTCAATGGGAATTCGTGGACAGATATCCGTCAGAACGTACAGACAGACGGACAAAAAGTATGAAAGTTGGGTCTCTGATCTTTCAAACTAAAGATCCGGCGGATAGGACCGATTTTGGAAGAGGAGGTATGGACGGACAGACAGACGGACATCGTCAAGATGTCAATACCTACACTCTTATAACAAAAGGGTGAAATCCACTCCTGTAGGAGAAGTGCATTTTCGACACGGGAAAGGAGTGAATATTAACTCAGACTAAGTTAAAATCACTCGTTTGGAGTGATCCAGTCAGAGGTTTAATAAACAAAGCATCCACTTCTTTTGGGGAAGTGCATTTTCGACACTAGAGGAGGGAAAATTAACTCAGACTGAGTTAAAATCACTCGTTTGTTTTAAGAGTGAACTTTTTAATTTTTTTTTTTTTTAATTCTTTAAAATGAAATAAAAAATGTCTACAAACGTGTCTTTTTTATTACAGTTCTTGTTACTTGGACGCTGGTGAATGTAGACCTAGAGATAGGTGCTACTGCGAAACACTGACGGCTTATGCTCGCCAGTGCGCACGCGCGGGAAAGGAGCTCGGTGATTGGAGGACTGCCACCGGATGTGACGGTAGGTGACATTATATGCTCTGTTTGACAAACGAAAGAACTATTCTATAACTTTCTAAAGTTCGTTTAATGAAAACCTTACACTAATATGCCAAACGTCCTGAAAAAAACTGAAGGTATTCATATCTTCATTTTCTTCAGTTTTCTATCATATCTTCCCAGTGAGGTGTTTCAACACCTCACAACTTTCAGTTACCCCTCAATAATAGTTAGTTGATATGCAAAAATTCGTTTTAAGATTTGAAACCTTGTTTAAAACCTTATTATGAAGTCCGATAGGAACAGGTGCATCAAATTTAAAATCTGTATAGCTCTTGGTTTTTCAGCAATACCTTTGAAACCCAAACGATGGCAACTATCATTTACACATGCGCAATTTTTGGAACTAGAAAAAGATATTCGCATTACAAGTTGAAAGATATAGCTCTTTTAGTTCATAGCTATAGAGGTTTCAGATACCATAAGACCAATGTTTAAAAACTCTTATTTTTTAGATTCGACACGCCAAACGTTAAGAAAACACAAAATCTCAATTTCACATTTTCCACCCCATCGCAATACTTAGATTACCTTATTTTTCATATTGGGCACTTGTAAAGTAAAATTAGGCTATTTTAAATCTGTCGTATCTTCTTGTTATGGAATTCAAATTACATTTCCCTTTCTAAACCATACCCTACGTCATTCCAGCCAAACTAATCGCGAGGCAGTCCGACGCCCCGGCCCCCGCCCCTACGTCATCGCGCTGCAGGGACGGCCAGCAGTTCCTGCCCTGCTCCCCTGCCTGCAAGCGAACCTGCAGGAAGCCGAAAAGGGACAAAACCTGCCGCCGCCCCTGCCGCCCCGGCTGCTACTGCCCCTCTGGGACTGTCTACCACAGGAGGCGATGCACGCCCCTGGACGAGTGTCCGCCTTCTTAAGAGATGGATGGTCTGTTTCACACGTGATATAGCGGAAACGTTGCGGTGCCGGATGGTTGCAATGGTTAACGTTAGTTTAAGGGAGATTTTACATGTGACGGCAGAAAAAAACGTAGTTGCGGATTTTAATGCAGTTTATTAGAGCATTTTTATTTTTAATGCATTCAATTATCGTTAAGTCGATTGAGCTTGCACATGTGATTGTAGCGAACCTCACTGGCGGTTTTCAATCAAGTAGAGGCAATATTTAGTCAATAGTGGGTCAATACATGTGATGGCAACGAAAACCGTAACTTCGTATTTGAATCAGATAGTGACTCCTGCAGTAGCAATGTGCTGTAGTAACTTTTTTGACATTTCAAATTCATTTAACATTTCTACTACTACGAACCTGGCAGGAAGCCGAAAAGGGACAAAACCTGCCGCCGCCCCTGCCGCCCCGGCTGCTACTGCCCCCCAGGGACTGTCTACCACAGGAGGCGATGCACGCCCCTGGACGAGTGTCCGCCTTAAGAAATAGGAGTTTTTGTCTTAAGAAACTGATAGGCTGTTTCACACGTGAAGTTGCGGTGCCGGATAGTCGCAGTGACTGTGTTAAGTCAAGTGCACTTTTTACATGTGGCGGTAGGGAAAACCGCACTTGCGGGTGCTGTAAGAACGCGGTGGTAATGGTAAGTCAATAAATCTTTCACACGTAACTGTATCGAAATCATGTAATTGCGGTTTCATATTCTGTAGTATCAATGTTTAAAGATTGAACCATTCTCGTGCGACGGTAGTGAAATCGTACTTGCTGTTTTCCCTCCAGTATTGGCAATATATAGTCCAGTGGATCAGTTACATATGCAACAGAAGCTAAAACCGTACATGCGTTTTTTCAATCAAGTACACTTTTAAAACAAAAGAGTGAAATCCACTCCAGTAGGAGAAGTGCATTTTCGACAGTGGGAAGTAGTGAATATTAACTCAGACTGAGTTAAAATCGCTCGTTTGGAGTGAACCGGTGTCGGAGGTTTAACACACAAAGGATCTACTTCTCTAGGAGAAGGGCATTTTCTGGAGTAGAGGAGTGAAAATTAACTCAGACTGAGTTAAAATCGCTCGTTTGTTTTAAGAGTGTAGTGTTCTCGAGTAAAGTTCTCACATCCGCCGCATATGAAAACTCCCTTTGACATAATAATTGCCACTGAGATCATCGGTCAACTTACCGTTTCTAAGTGTGAAACGTGCCATAGAATCCTGAAATAAAATAAGCCCCATTGGCACAAAGACAGAAACTGCTTCTGTGAAGCTTGTGTGAAGAATGAGAGTCCTCTTCGCTGGCCGAGTTTGAAGATTTTATGTGTCCTATTGTTAGTTATAGTTGTTTCAGCTTTTTTGTTGTTTCTTTATGTAAAAAACGAATTTACCAAATCGGAGATGTGGACTGATTGTGAATTTTTGTGTGGACCTAAGACTTCGTATATGACTAATAATAAAAAAAAAGTCATTGTTTTCATTAGTGAAGGATCCTGAAAGAATATCTACTACTTCTAATAAAGGATATGACAGCATTTGTGGTTGGAACCATAATACAGTGCCTGACCATAATCCAGATACAAGACGAAATCCCAAGAAGCCACGATCCATAACAAAAGATTTTAAAAAAAACTGCTTCATTAAAGAATAAATTTCCAGCTTTTCTATAGCCGACTCAACTCCACGAGTAGCTCTCTGTGACGTCACACTGTTCGTCCGGTTGTCGGATGTTCCGAAAGATAAGAACGAAATCTATTAGGAACCTAAAAGTATAGTTCCGCACTTTTTCTTCGTTCAAGTCAAAAATCCAAACCGCACGGATAGCGTGACGTCACAAAGAGCTTCTTTGGCCTTATTAGTTGAGTAAACTATGGCTTTTCCCTGGCCAAAGTTTAAACTTAGAGTAGAGATAAAAGGACAGTTCTGCGCCATGTGGAGGAGCGAGGTGCCGGAAATGCCTATGGCGTAGCGGAAATGCCAATGACTGCGTCACATGAAATTTTACATCATAGAAGTACCGGAAATGCCTATGACAACGTCATAGGCATTTCCGGATACTCGCTTTTCCAAATGGCGCAGAACTGTCGTTTTCTCCCTACTACTGAGATTATGTCATATTTTAGACTGAAATATTGTTTCTTACCTTTTTTTTATTACCCAAATTGTACACATACTGTAGACCGAGTTTGAAATTGTGTTAGAATATATTTGGACAGGGTCGCATGCAAGAAGTAGCATAAGGCGACATATATTACACGCAAAACTTTATCACTTTCTTGGGGATATTACGATAATGCTAAACTATGACTATCGTTTCAAACTCCTGTGTATTAAAAGCTAACGAAAAGTAACATATTGCAAGTGAGAGAAACGTAAAAGTGATTCGACGTATATCAAAAATGTAAGTCGTTAATTTATGATATGCCTATAAAAGTCTCTAAAGCTTAGAAACCTAGAATCTACTTTACCTACGGAATAATATATAGCATAGTAATTATTTTTAATGCAAGCTTTTACTTTTCCATCATAATGTCAAAGAATTCCAATAGTCCTACAGAATACAATAATTAATGCATTTTTAAAGTTAGACGTATTTGTAAAACGCACAATCGCTATTTTTTTTTAAAGTTCAGATTATTAAAGTTCTTTACAGTGATAAAAGTTGTAAAAAAAACTAAATACAAATTTCTCATATAATTGAATTAAAATCTATGCAATTTTCTTCATTTTTTTAAATACAAATTTGACTGTTGTTTGCATAAGCTGTCGTTGCTGGCGAATACGATGGATGGTTAATTTATTTATTATCATTGACATTATCCTTAAATGTAAAAATCAAATTGTAGCCAAAAAAAAATTCGGTTATGTACTTAGATGAATTTTGTCTTTATTATGTATTATGGAAAAGCGAAGCAAATTCATTAAATTTCCTATATACTTGATTAGGATGCATTTTTGAAGGAAATTGCATGTATCTTATGCATGCTTCATGCTTTTAAAAACTACAGTTTGCTTGAAAGAAGAATAGCTCCATCCAAGTAATGCGAGTTGTAAAATAATTTTTCCCGTTGGATTAACATAGAGAGATGACTTTGGTTTGGAAAACTGCTACCACATCTTAAAATGGCATCATCTACATAATGCAACTATTTTCAGACAAAATCCAGCAGAGCTATTCTTATGTTAAACAAACTGTAGTAAAAAATCATTTTCACCAGCTGGTCTGGAAGTATCATTTGCGTATTGGAGAATGTACTGAAACTATGATCTCTACCTATAATTATAAATGTGTATGTATGCTTCTGTTATATAGTGATTAGATAACTATTTGAAAATTATCAGTGTGATTTATTGTAAATTGTGTATGAAACTTTATGTGAATACCGTACTTTTTCTATGTTTAGTAGATTCAGTGTCACTGTCTATTTGAGTCTATAGAGACCCATATTTCTTTTTTTGTTATTTATTTTCTTACAACAGTCATTTCTAGGCTTGTGAAATAAATCTATTATATCAAGCGTCATTTTTAGAGTATTTAAAATGTCTCAATTTGGAAAATCTCCTTTTTTTTTGCCGAATACATTTGAAATAAATTTTTGAAAGCTTTGGGGAGTTCAAATGCTGAATAAACGAAATTACTTACAATACAGAAAATAGCACAAAAGAAGTTTGGTAACGAGGCTTCTTATATTGTTATTTACAACTTATAATAGCCATTAGAATAATAGCGAAAATCATATTTCTCAATAAAAAAATTTTTTTATGAATCTTAACCCATTAACAAGGACTTTGTAAATACCATTAACACTTTCCTTTAAAAAAAAAAACACAATTTTAACTTTTAAGTTAATTCAATAAGTTTTTTGTGCAACGTAATTTATCCAACATAACTTGTTCAGTACTAAGGTCTTTACACATAGAGTTAGGATGGAGGAGTAGAGGGGGTCTATCAGTTCAAATGGTTTGAAGCAGGGCTGTCAGGTTTTTCAAGCTACTGCGCATACTGAGGTATGCCAAGATGCATTGCTTTAGCGAATTTTTGAGCTACTGCACATGACAACTGGCACTGAGGTATCCCAAGATGCATCGATCTAGCCTGCTTCTTTTGTGCGTTACTGCGCACATACATGGGCAGCTCTATTATCTTTCCTAACTCTATGGTCTTTATCTGTCATATTTTGTTTATTCTTAAACTTAAGCACAAAACTTAATTTCGCATAACCAGTTTTCTTGCCAACAATAGTTGATGGGTTAATTCAAAATATGTACAGCTATGAGGAAAAAAAATTGCAAATACTAACTAGTGAAATAAAAAAAAAACCAATATTACATGAACTGCCTTTATTAACAATCACAAAATATACATTACACAAAACTAGAGGCATATTGTGACAATATTTCACAATATTTTTCTTTTACTAATCCCCAAACCTATGTTACCACCATTCATAAGTAGCTACAGAATTTTAAATGCTCTTTCACAAAAATCTCATTTCAATCTCAAAGAACATTATTAAATCCCACTCTTAGTCTTATATTTTACACTTTAAAGCAGGGAGCCCCAACCTTTTTACACATGCGTACCACTTGACTTTTTGAAAAATTTTGGCGTACCACCTGACCTTAATATTTTAATAAACGTATAATATTTACTCTTTTTGAATTGAATTCCCCAGAAATATTCACATTTAATAGTTAGATATTTGTTTATTTATAACTAGCTTTTAATAAACAGGAAGTAAAAAGATTCAAATGGTATTAATTTACAGTTTATTTATTACCTATAGGTCTACAACCATACAAATAAAAAGTTAGTTCAAGCTCAGCAAAAAAATAATCATACAAAATATACTTTCATAGTCTTTAATGAGAAAATTGTTGTTTGCCTGTGATTAAAATATCAACATTAGGAGTAATGTGGAACTTATCTTCACTCTTATAAGTTTTCTTCAACACTTATTCTGCTTTTATGTTTATTTACAAGAGTTTAGAAAATCCACTCTCGTACAAGTAACTCCTAACAAATGGCATAAAAAATAACAGTTTGAGGGAGTTCAAAGGGTACTCGGTTTTACTACCGATCCAGAATTTAATTAAAGATCTCCTTAAAAAAAATTAATACTATGGTTTCGTGCTTACTGCTTATGCGTTCAGAAGCTGGTAATTAATATTGTCATGTAGCCACATCACTCACGTGTACCACCTGAAATTTCCTTGCGTACCACCAATGGTATGCGTACCACCGGTTGGGAACCCCTGCTTTAAAGCATAAAATTTGTCTGCATGTGCAATATTACACATTTGTAACTGTATTAAACACAAATTAGACTAGTTTTGTTGCAGCCATGCAATATTTTTTTTAATGTAAATAACTAAATGTAATGAAAAATTGCTTTCAAAATGTATACAAGATAAAAACAATTCTTGTTTGTTCGATCCACTCTTTGTTATGGATAAAAACAACTTATAATTATTTAAATGCATGTCCCTTTTTCATGATTTGAAATTTATAGATTAAAGATTTTTCGTAAATTAACTAATCACTCTAGTCTATTTACACCATATTTCAGGATTGTCCAAAGCAGATTAACTACAACAACATATAAACATAGTTACTAAAAATAATGGCTTTCTAAAAAGCATTGAAACAGCATATCACACGAACAATCATTTATTAACTTCTTTATAATGGGTCTCCAAAATTTAGCAACATTTAATTTAACATAATAAAAATTTAGGCGTTCCTAAAAATTGGGAGTCCTATGCGATTGGCTTAATTAGGTCATAATTCCTCTTAACCCTCTAATGCATACTGTTACCGTTTGGTAACAAGTAACATATTCCACTTTATTCTATTAAATTAGAGCTCCTCCTAGACAAATCTGTGGTTTTTTTCATCTATTACATTTCATTTAAAGTTTTAGTTACTAATAATCTTCAAAGATGACAGTAGTAAAAGTGTATTCAAAATTAAAGATTGAGGTTATTAACTGTTGTGAAATTACGTTTTTGGCAGTATTCAAAGAATAATAATATTAGTTCTAAATACTAATAAATGGTTTGGAAAAATTAATCATAGTTAAAAAGGGTTATTTTGAAATATTTTTAGTAGTTTTCTAGTCATTATTATCAAAATTGGAATTTTGCAGTTGGTTTTTGTCATATGGAACTTTTTTTTTAATTTTAATTATTTAAATTCTAATGCAGTTAATTTTTTTTAGTATTTTTCCCATATAATGTGTGAGTATCAAAGATACATAGATATTTTTTGGGGATGAAAATAAAAATTCGTGCATTAGAGGGTTAATAGAACCTATTATCATTTCTTAAAAAATGTCTTAATTTTTATACAATACTTATTCTTTGCACCATATTGCTTATTTAAACAGAACAATGCCAGGATTCTCCAAAGTAGTTAAACACACAAGATTCATATATTAAGTAAAAGGCAGAGGAATAAAAGAATAAAAAGTAAAATAAAAAAGTTCACACACTTGAGAGATACACATAAGATATCGACAATAAATGTGAAGTACAATGACAACAAAAATTTTAATAAAAACAAGATTTGTTAAAATCCTTTTGCAATAACATAATGGTTTAAAGAATTCATGAATATTTTAAAAAGTACTGGCCCACGATTTTGTAAAAATATTCACAAGCACCAAATTAATAATTTTTTTCTAACAATTTTTTAATCTCACATAGGATAACTTTGTTTAATTCATCAAAAAAAGTTGAAAGGTATAGTAATTAGGGTTTCTTTTTAGCAAATTCACTTTATAAATATCACACATACTCCAAAAACAGCTGGCAAGATATAGCTTCTCGAGCACTCAACTAATAGTTAACAACACATATTTAACAATATAGCATATTCAATTTAATTGAATAAACAATTTAAGTTATGTCTTTTGTGCACATATACTGAATTTGTTCCGAAGTTGATGAAACTAGGTGTGAAACTGATTTTCTGAGGATTCTCAACCTTTTCATTTCAAAGATCCACATAAGTAGTTTAAATTCACTTTGCAACTATGGGTAATTAGAATGCTAGCTAACTCTCATATTACAACTATGATACACTTCTATAAAAACATAATAGACTTATATGTTATAAACTATACTAAATTATAGATGACTAACTTATTTATTATAACCGAGAATTTTCAAGCTATTAAAAAATATTGATACCAAAGCAGTTCATAAGGATCAGTTGTTTATATGTATATAAAAAGTGAGGTAGCACAGTTTCAGGTCTCGTAAAAAAGTATTTTTTAGAAGTATGTTTTTAAGACGTTTTAACCTCAAAAGACCCGAGAAAAATCCTAAACGTATATTCCTAATCTAAACATACTTATCATACAAATATATGCTAAAAAGTATGTTTTTCAAAGAATTTTTAAAAAAAAAATATGTGTTTAATAATTACTAGGGACATGCCTTAAACTCTAAAAATACACATTTTTTGCTATAAATGCAACAAAAAAATGCTGTAACACTTATTTGTAGAAACACATTATTTTAACCTTGTTGTTAATGCAAAATGCCATTAAATTAACTACTAAAAAGAACATTTTGAAAAGTTTGAAAAAAAAATTTAATATTTTTTTTAAGAACTGTAAGATCGTATTGACCCTTGTTCAACTTCATTTTTTGATAGAAATAAATGACTGATACCTGTAATCAAAGGCTGAAAACTGATATTTGGATCTTCTTCTATTGGATCAGGTCTATTTTGGAACTCATTAACGTGTTAATAAAATTGTTTGTGGGAAGGTTTTAAAAAATGTTCCCAAATGGGGATGCCAGGTCGCAAGAGGTTAAAAAAATGTCAGAATAAACTATTAATTTAAAAAAAAAACTAATAGAGGTTGTTTATGTATAATTATGACTAAAAAAATATATTTAGAGCTTAAAATCCAAATTGATGTATCCCTCAGCAAATAGAATGTTTTTTTTTTTTTTAATTCTTAGCAAACATACTTTCAAATATAATTATATTTAAAAAATGTTTTACAATTACATGTATATGTCTTTCTAAGGAGTGAAGGTGGTTACTTTTTAGAAATATTGCAATTTTTAAAAATTCTAATAAACTCACAAAATTAATTAATCAGTATGTGTTCACAAAAGACTAATCCTCATCAGTTGCCTATTATATAATCTAAAAACTACAAACTTAACTCACTAACTATACCATAAATGCCTTCGATCCAATTTCATTAAAACAAAAAGTTATTATAATTAAAATATACAAAGATTAAAAAATAACTTATTTACACAATCTTTTACAACCACACATTGCATTTGTTCAAGAGGACATGTATATATATTATTATCTTTACAAAGTATGATACACGTTTACATTTAATCATATTTACTTGTCGAATTTTAGTTAAAAAGAGGAAGGTTATAAAAGTTATAACCACGCCGACCTTTAACAGCACAGTATACATAGACAACATGGTAAGCTGAAAGAAAAAAACTTATAAGGCATATTGTTAAAGAAGTGACTTTTATATTAAATACAAATTAAGCAAGAAATACGACTAAAATAAAAAACTAAATGATTTTGCTTAATAAATTTATACCCCAAAAACATAAGTCACAAAAAAATCTTAAGACTTTAGAAAAAGTTCATAATAAGGTTTATTTCTAAACAAGGAAATTTAGAATAAGGTTTATTTTTGAAGAGAGATGCAAAATCATTTCCAAATGAAAAAAAAAGTAGAATAGCTATCAAAATTTATTACTCATACAATTTTAAACTTATAAATTAATTGCTAGAAAAACTGCTGCATAAAATATAGAAAAATCTGGGTAAAACACTCGGAATTTTACGATCAATTCTATGCAAGCTCTGATGAATTTAAGAGCTGTGAAACTTTACATACATCTAAAAATATGACAGGTTTTAGTGACGGAAAAAAAGATTAAATTTTTTCAGCTATTTATTGAAAAATCCTTACCTCCAGGAATGAAACATATTGCTCCAGCAATGAAGAAGACAAAGCTTTGAACACCTACGAAAATAAAACATCATTAATACAGCACTAATAAATACTTTTCGAACAGAGCAATGGATGGCTTTATTAATAATGGATAAGTCTACACAAAGTCAGTTTTGGTAAATTTGTATTACAAATGCATTTTTAAGGTAGGTATTTTTAAAGTATATTTTTTTTTTGCTAAATAAATACTCAACAGGTTGAATGATGCATAGATGTATTAATCATGAAACTGCTTATTTCAAGTCAGCCTACTCAATGATATTTTTAATTAAATGTACGAAAAATACCTCAACAAAACTTGTGTGAAAGTTAAATAATCCCTGATTGCCTATCTTATTTATTACTTATTATCAACAATAAGGTTTTGTGAATTATTTTTTTAAGTTGTAATCGTACTAGTTGTTATGCTAAGTATTGTTTGTTACTAGTGTACTAGTTATAATTGTACTTGCTTGTTATTCAATGGACATAATTTTTTAGTCCATTTTAATCGAAAAAAAACACACTTTTTTATTAGTCAAGCCACATTTGTAAAGAAAAATTACAACAATAACCGCCAACCCCCAAATTTCTTCGGACCAAAGTCTTGTTAACAACAGTTCTTAAATGCAGTATGTCCCAGCTAAATTTAAACTACATGTAGAAATAAAATATTTAAATGCAAAATTAATTAAAATAATAATTACCCATTTCTGGCATCACTAAAACCACCACTCCAGTAATAATTAAACCTGGAAAGTAAAAATAACATTAAATATTTATTCCCATTCAAACAACACAGTTTAACAAAAGTATTTTTTATGTTTTGATAGATATTTATGGAACATTCTCTAATGAGTTATTAATAGAGTATTTATATAGGTAAAATTTAAATAACTGCTAACCAGTAAGGAAAAATTGAAAGCATCACAAAAATAGAATACAGTAAACTCCCGATTATCCGCGGAATTGGGTGGCGCAACTTCCGCGGATAAGCGAATTCGCGGATAATCCGCAAAAATGAAGAAAATCCCCATGAACAAAATTTCTTCTGGGTTTTATTAAAGTAAATTACAGTAATCGTATGTATAGCATGTACAAATTTACTTACTTCAAAATTACTATTATTGTCGTTTATCCTCTGCCATACTGCAAGCACATTTGATTTTTACAGGATCCGTTTTCCATCTTTTTAATGAGTTGGTAATCAATCAATTTAAATAGCTGGCAGTTTATTTTGCAAGTGACGCCTTGTGGCAAAAACCTGTTCATGATGTGCACCTGGCTGCTGAACACCAGGTTTCCTATAGTCATTCTTATTTTAATGCATTCGTTGTTCTTGTTAAATGTGTTCATTGTTCTAGAAAGGAATTCGTTGTTCTTGGAATGCATTCTTCCAGGAAGTTTTGAAACAAAAAAAAATTCATTTATTGTTTTTTTTTTTAATTTTTATATTTGAACTGAAAAATGGTAGGGGAGGGGGTGGATGGTGGGCCGCGGATAATCCACCCGCGGATAATCGGGAGTTTACTGTATTTTTTATATACAGTTTATCTTTTTTTACATAACATAATTTTGGCATGCCTAATCCAAAATTATCAGTTTATTTGATTGTACATGGCTGTCTACAATCTCTTTGTTATGTTAGTTATCTCTAGTTAGATTACATTTCAGTTACACACTTATAAATAAATGTATCTTAAAATAAATATGACAGCGACTTATTTATTGTTAATTCAACATTATTTTATTAAAAAAAACAAATCTACTAATCAAACAATTACCCAATCCAATGATTAGAAGTCCAAATGCAGCAAACATCACTTTCCAATTTTCTTGTACTTTGGGGTGTTTGAACCATCTATGAAAAAAAATAATTATTTTATATTAAAACAATAGGTAATAAATACTAAATGTTAACTCATAAGCTTTATAACTTTATAGTGTCCTTTTTAAAAAGAAATTTTAAAAAGAAATATTTAGGAAGCTGTTCTTTTGACAGTGCAAATGATCAACAAAACCAGAAAATCAACAAAGAATTAAGAAAACAATTTTTTTAAAGCGAAATTTACTTGTGTAGTTAGGCCTTATTTTAAAACATTTATAAATAAAATCTTAACAACAAAAAAAAACAGTTTAGCAAAAAAAATTCAAAAATCGGACAATTGAAGAACTTAATGGAAGAACATGCTCATGACAAAAAGGTGAAAACCAGAAAATGAGCTTTAAAGTTAATCATTTGTACTTAAATACATTAAAAAAACAGCACTTACAAAATGTAAAAAGTTTACGAAACTTTAAGTTTATTAAAAAGGGGAACTTGTTATCTTTAAAGGAGTTAATAACATATTCACCGACACATTTTTTTATTTTTTTATTTTTTTTTTTGCAAAAATGGCATTTAGAACAAGTTTCAGCGAACAGTCTATTAAAGCTGCTAAATTAAAAACAATTGAAACAACTAATAAACTTGTTATAAATGGACAACTTAATGGATTAACTTAGTCTAGATAGTGCTTTGTATTTTAGAATGTAGTTGTTTCACGGAGGATCTGGCAATAGCTCCGCAGTCTTGTTTTCCTTTCTCTCAAATTACTTTTGTTTTGGTTGGTAGAGATAATCAGGTTTGTGTGCTGACCAAGCAAACTTACCAGAATATAGGTCTACCAACCTACTAACTTAACCGGAACAAAAGTAATTTGAGGGAAAGGAAAACAAGACCGCGGAGCTGTTGCAGGATCCTCCGTGAAACAACCCCATTTAATTTTGCTTAATAAATAAAAGTAGAAGTATAAAGGAAGATGAATGAAAAAGATACATGCTTGGATTTAAATAAAATGAATATTAAGTTATTATACATGCAATTCAACATTACAAACACATACATTTGCAAAATGTGTTAAAAATGAAGTACTTTAGTGGTGTCAAAAATTTAAATAAACAAACTATAATATTCAATTAAAACTTGGATTTCAAATAATTAAAATCAGAATGTAAAGAAATCAAAGACATTACATGGAGCTAGAGTCAAATTTCTCCGGGCGAATAGAATCTCCATGTATTAGGGAATCACTGTCCTTTGAGAAACTCTGTAAAATAATAGTATGGATTAAAAATGCTTTTTTCACAGAAAGCATATACATTATAACAGTAACTGTCAATAGAGTGTGATATAAGATATGAATGTGCAATACTCTAGGTTCAATGTAAAAAATTTGGAATTTCACTACGGATATTGTGCCATATTGCGACAATAGGTCAAAAAGACTTTCCACCAAAAAAATTAAATTTGAATCATATTAGCAGGCAGCTCGTTAGAGTTGAATTATTGGTTCTTACTTCTTGGTTCTTAATGTGGATTAAATACTTAATCTCATAATCAAGTGCAATTTTCTTGACCTTCATATGAAAAGGATCCAGATATCCAATATCCATCTAGTTATTTTATCGTTTATCGATGCAGTTTTAAATATTGAGAAATGAATTTAACTGCATCATGGGTCATTAAAGAAAGCAGGAACAGATCTTCAGAAATACAGCCAATTTTTTTTTTTTTGTCAAAGGTCATGAACTGTCCATTGACGTAAAAAAAATAGTTTTCAGACATTTTTTAATTTTTCATATTTCACATTTAGCTGCTATGTGTGACGAATTTCCACATGAATCATTATTTCTCGTAACAGTCTAGTGTATAACCACTTTTTAATCTAGAAAAAATTGACATTTAAGTTCTTATTTGTTTACTCCTAACACAAAAAAAAAATTATTTTTTACTCTCAAATACCACATAAATTGACATGACCCTCAACAAATGTTAAACACAATTTTTTTCATAATTACTTCCAAAGCATCCTTCAACACATACAATTATTAACAAAAAATGTTTACACAAAGAAAATATACACAGTATTTTTACAAGACTGAAGAGACTATACTTACATCTCCAGTTAGCTTTAATTTACCAAATCGCCCTCTATCAAGCCCCGGATCTTCAATCCTGATGCTCAAGTGACCGCTGTCCCCGCGATTATTTCGCCCGGGCTTCAAAGGGGTGCTTTCCGTGGTCGTTCCATAATTTTTTAGAACGTCATCGTCCTCCGTCTCGAAAGCGTCGTCGATGGTGAAGTTCGATTTGCTCCCGAGACCCAACATGTTCGGTATCTTCATTCAAGGATGATTTGACTTGTTGCTCAATGTTCGTTGGAATTTTTGGTGGAATCAAGGTAGTTGGAGAAAATGGAGGAACTTTCAGAGGTTAGATCTTCATGGAACAGGTCGTAGGATGAGAAATTATGGAGGAATTTAGTTGGATTAAGTTAAATTTAATTAACTGAGTTCGCATAAAAGTTGCAAGCAGATGGATCGTCTGTATGCAATCGAAAGACCAAATCCAAAACAAAATAAAAACATGACTCTTTCACTACTTCCGGTTCTTCTTCTCATTTAGTAAAATATTGCTTCAAAAAATTATTTTAAAATCAACTAAAATATTTTTAAACTATTTCAAATAAATTATAAAAATATGTTAAACTAAAATGCTATTCAAAAAATTTTCAATTCAATTTTTTAGATTTATTTGGAGCTCAAATTGTGTTTTTTATTATATCAATAACTTTTAGATTTTGCCTAATGGCAACAGCAGCATTGTTTTTGTTGTTAAAAATTGATGTAATTTCGTTTTCGTAATGCAGTGAGACATTTTACCTTAATTTTATTTAATCTGTATTCCTTTTAGACAATTTACCCATCATGAACAAACTAAGACATTTAACAATCTTCTCAAAATTTGAAAATTCCTTTCTAAGCTTGAGTTGCAGTCCTATAGTAATTTCGAATGCCCGGTTTGCAAAGTGAGTTTGTTCGTATGACATTCGCGAAGTAAAAAAATCGATTGTGACATTTCATCATATTTTAATTAAAATAAAATCCTTTTTCAGGCTTGCGGAGGTAGGAAAGCTAGAAACTCCAAAATTGGAAGGGAAATATGATACGGGACAAGTAAGTTTATATAAAGAAATACAACAAATCAAATATGTACTGTTATCTTTGAATGCTTTTTTCTATGCCATAAAAATAACTCCGATTATAAAATTATCGACTTAAATTATAATTACTGGAACCTTTTTTTTTAGAAAAAACATCCCAACGTTATTGTATGATGTGGCTTAGTCTGATACAATGTTCTTAATTGAGCATAGCATGATATTGATATGCCTACAACTTGTTAAACTAAAGATTCTTGGCCAAATTTGGCGTCTTTTCAAAAATGTTGCCAGGTCGAATGACAACAAACCCCTGCGAGTGCCGAGCCAACCAATGAATGACCGCAGTATGTAGAACGTGACATGATAAGAAACTTTCTCATTGCTAATTTCGTCAACGGTTGCCATAATATCAATAAGTCACTGTTCCCAGATTTGGCGTAAAATATCCAGCCACGTTTCGTTAGTTTTATCCCAAAGTGGTTATGCTCTTGCTATCAGGGTACCGCCATGATATGATGGCCGTTTTGTTCATTGGGTGACTTTTGACAAGCTTGTAAATTTAATGTAGAATTTGTATACTTATCAAGTAGTATGAATTATGAAGTGGAATGCTTATCATTTGCATTGCAGGGAACATAATGCAAACGAGACCTGCCATTATATCATAACTGGTAGGCTTAATTCAATTAGCCCTTGTTTAACACATCAACAGATCACAATACTCCTAACAAAACGTTTCTTTAGCTGTTGAGTCATATTGTCATGAAGTAAATAATGTGTCATATCTTACCAAACATTGATTTATTTTGTACCACACATTTTTATACAACACCTTTCTTTTCTAAAATAAAAATTTTTAAAAAGGTTTAAAATGAATGACTACTTTGTGTTAAAAAAATTATATTTTATATTTATATTGATTTTATTCCAAAATATTAACACATATACATCAAATTATCTAAGTGTAAACTTATTTTGTAGCTGTTCTTACATCGAGTGTTTGGATATCGTGGAGTAACGCTTTTTCCGTGGATGGCACGTGTGTATGACAGAGATGTGCCAAATAAAGAAGCAAACAGGTATTTTGTTCCTTAATCTGTATTTCATTCCATTTTGCATAAAGGCAGCTTAGCCAAATCTGGCTCCTATCAATCAACCTTTCATTATTACATTAAGCATTTCAATGAATTGTGTGTAACAAACTTGAAAGTAAGATCCAGCTAGCTGAGTTGTGTAGAAGTCCTCATATTGAAGCCATTTTGGCTTGTGGAATTTATTTTATTTTTCATTAATATCTTTTAATTTTATTGAAATTATTTTCAGAGAGAGTGAAGAATCCAGTTCGGGCTACAACCACGTAGGAAAGGAAGTGAAAAGCCACACCCACACTTACTATCAAGTCCTTATTGATTCTAGAGATTGTCCATATGTAGTAAGTAGCTCAGTATGTTTGTTTCCTCAAGTGATTTTATAGTAATTTAAGCAACTAGTGACGAAAATAACAATTTATTAAGCGATTTTAGTTTAAAAGCAATTTAGATAAACCCAAATTTTAAAATTTTTAAGTTGTACAGTGTGCTTTAATTTATGTATTGTCTTTTTTTTTTCAATAATACTTACAAATACTTACAATAACTTACAAATTGAAACAAGTCTTTTTCTATTTTTTTTCATTGTATCTACTTCTAATGCATTTAATGTAAAAGAGTTAATTTTAAATGTTGAATTGTATATTTTTAAAACAATGTATTATATCATTTTTAAAAAAATGTCTCTCATTTAACGAAATTTAGTTGGTTGACTATCTTATTAAGTAAACAATATGTTATCCTTAATAATACCTGTTTTTTTTTTCACCTTTTAGAGAACGCAAACGGAAGCTGTAACATTTTTAGGAAATCAAGACAACAGTCGTTCTCTGTATGCCATTCCAGGTAGAGACTATACTACTGCTCTTTCAACAACTTTTTTTTTTAATTTGTAACCATAGGCATTTTTTTTTAAATTAAATTAATTTATATTTCAGGTTTAGATTATGTAGCCCATGAAGATATTATACCTTACACAAGTACGGAAAAGCAGCCCATTGCCCATGATTTGTTTGAAAAATTCCTTATGTATGATCCAGAAAAAGGTATATGTCTTTATTGAATTTGTAATTTATTTTGCTTATGTTGATAATCATTGTTGTTGTTTCAGATTTAAAGGTTTTTGGTCTTTATTCTATTTTGTGTAAAAATTAATGTACAAATTGTGTGTTCCTAGTTTAAAAGTAAAATAAGATATGATTTTGTGGCATATTTACAGTTTTACTTGAATCAAATATTCGAAAACTGTCAGTTTGTGTCAAAACAAATAAAGTTATTTATTATTTGAGGTCAAAATGATGATTAATTTTTAATCTAATTTGCAAAAGTCATTTTGACATTTTTAAGGCATTCATACCATACAGATTTTTAAAAATTGTAATGAAAAACTAGTTAAGTTATTATTCTTTATTCTTCTTATTGTTATATGTACATTAAAATTATTTAAATTTTAATGTCAAGTTCTTAATTAATACAATGTTTGAGTTGTTTTCTAGATCCTCCTTTTAGCCCACGTGAAACACTAAGAGCTTGGCAAGAAAAGAATCATCCATGGTTAGAGCTTTCCGATGTACACAAGGAAACAACAGAAAATATCAGAGTTACTGTTATACCATTTTATATGGGTCAGAGGGTATGTAAAAAAATACAAGAAATGTCAATTTTATTTAACATTTCATATGTAAATTAGAGTATCAGAAGAAGGTACACTTTTCAAAATTGTTTTTTAAAATCGTTTTTAGTAAAACAATATAACAACTACGTTATAGACAATCCAATCTTGGAATTGTTAAATTTTCATTTAAGTGAAGAGAAAATATTCAAGACAAGATTTTAATAATATTTCTGTAATTTCAGTGCTGTAAATTGTGTCAGTGCTAGTAATATTTCTTTAATTAACTAGTTCTATAATAACTTTTAGTTTAGTCTATAAACCTAATAGGTAATTAAGTACAATTCTTTTTTATTGTTAATAAGTCAATATCTGAAACGAAAAATCTAAATTTCTAATTTTCATATGCATGTTACTAAAGAAGTATTGGATATTTTTTTAAGCTGCGCATACTTTAAAGCATATTCAAATTTTCGTCTGTACATTTCATTAAGTATACAAACATACAGTTTTAAAATAGTGTATATTTTTTTAAATAAATTTTATTACAAAGATTTGATTTAATAATTATTTTCTACATATTTATAGGCTACACAAAATGCTGGTGTCTACTGGGTAATTATATTGCATACTTATTAACACATGTTGTATTGATGTATATATTGCAGGTAACCTAATTCTGATGAACTATTGAACTTATTTTCAATGCCTTTGCAAGTAAAGTCATGCAAGTCCAAACATGTATATTTAAACTCTTTAGGGGATGAGACAATAAAACCGTAAACCTGTTGCCATTAATTAAAATTAAAATTTTTAACTGAAAATTTAATGACTTTAAATTTTTAAAAACAATGTTTGTTTGGGAGATAATTCTAAATTACTAGTGTATACTTTAAAACATAAAATTTTATAAAAGTAAAACATTTTTAAAAAAAGTTACGTGTGTTGCTGAAAAACCTGATAGTGACAGGTTTAAAAGTTTGCATTCATAGAGTTAGAATAAGAAGAGAGCGTACTAATGCAAATCTCCCATTCACTGCTTGATACTAACACTGAAGCCGTTCGACCGGCGTCACGTGCTTTAGGGCTGTGATATTTGGCGTTGATCCAAGGTCAATCACCAGCTGGGTTTGCCGCTCTGGTAAAATTTCTCCCTTTTTGGCGCTCTTGGTAATCTTAGTTCTTTTGCGTCTGTGACGTTGTTTTTAATTGCTTGTTTGTAACACTTGTTTTCCTTTTTTTCCCTTCTACATTTATATTAAAATAGGACTTATGAAACATGTGAGTTAAGAAAACTTACAAAAACAATTGAGGGAACTATGATTATTTTTAATGGGTTCGGCTATCGTGCAAGTAAAAAACAATATTAGTACTTTAGTTTAAAATAAATTATTCATGTGTTACTTAAATAACTTTTTAATTTAATAAAAGCATTTAAATACTGATTTTGTAAATCGAAACTACCAACCGAAACAAAAATAGATCAAAATAAATTAAAATATATAATAAATACATAAATTTCTTATCTCAAAAATTTAATTTCCTAAAAAAAAAAGAGCAAGAAATAAAAGGAAACATTGTAAAAACTGCAATTTAAACCGATTCCAACACACACTTATTTCCAAGATTATTATTAGTTTTGATTCCCAAAATAACGCCAATGGCCAATAGACCGCCAAGTGATTTCCAAAAAATGAAAGCCATGAGAAACAAAAAAAATACGCATTTAAAAGACTTTATATTGATACCGATTATTTAACAAAGCATGTATTTTTATTTTTTCATGTAACTGATAAGAACAAATCGAATTTAGTAACATAATACATCGAATATTACTTTAAAAACCTTGATTAGCTATATACTTTTTGATTTTATTTATTAATTTATTTCTATTTCAATAATGAAAGTTTATAAAAATCTTACCAATGAAATGCAAAAGGTCCTCCTTTAACAAATTTTTCTTTACAGCCATATGCACAGCATTAATTGACCATTTTTAGTGCAGTTCGCTTGAGCAGACGACGATTTCCCCGCTGTGGGCTATAGAAAAAAACTTTTGGTTTCCTCTTCGAAGTCCATGAGTCACGTGACCTCCAGTGTGGCGCATAGTCTCGCTATTTGTTTTCGCCCTCTAGTTTACTATTCTAACTCTATGTTTGCATCCCTTTTAGGATAAATTAGGCTATTTAATATTTAAAATGACACAATGCATGTTACTTAGAGTTACATGGAAACCAAAACCAAATTTATAATTAAATATACATATTAATATGTATATTTTGAAATAAACAACATTAACATTTTTATTACGATTTTCCAAAAATATTCTCTAAAATTTATTTGTATTTTATATATTACGAATTACACAGTTCGACAAAAAAAAAGCAAGTGTTTGTCCCGAAGCTACTTTGGCGATTTTTTTGCTCCTTTGGTGGTCCAATAATAGAGAAATGACATTTTTACCACAAGTTTAATAGGGGGATTCATCAGAGATAAAAAAAAATGATTTTTTTAACGTTTTTTCATTAAAAAAACGCCTTTTTTGACGTTTTTTTTGGCTACAAACAACATTCAACTGGTTCTTACCTCTATATGGGTGTTAAGTGAGTACCGATGGACCATTTTGGAACTCAAACACCGCTCCAAAACTGTTTAAATTAGCGATTTCTGGCCCCAAACGCCATTTTTTGATGTTATTCCATGTTTTTTCGCGTGGTTACTTTTTTGGCTTTAAACAACCTGTAAACCTTCCTGCAACTGGTTCAATTACCTCTATGGGTGTTAAGTGAGCACCGATGGGCCATTTTGGAACTCAAACACCGCTCCAAAACTGTCTAAATTAGCGATTTCTTGCCCAAAACGCCATTTTTTTTTATGTTATTTCATGTTTCTTCGCGTATGGAGCTATGATTACGTATCTGGATCTGCTTTCGAGATAAATTAAATTATGAACACCGAATAAAATGATAACATTTATATAAATACGTAACAAATACATAGATACGTAATCATAACTCCATTCGCCAAAAAACATGAAATAACATCCAATAATTGCGTTTTGGGTCAGATATCGCTAAATTAGACAGTTTTGGAGCGGTGTTAGAGTTCCAAAATGGCCCATCGGTACTCACTTAGCACCCATAGAGGTAACTGAACCAGTTGCAGGAAGGTTTATCGGTTGTTTGTAGCCAAAAAAGTAGCCACGCGAAAAAAACATGAAATAACATTTAAAAAATGGCGTTTTGGGCCAGAAATCGCTAATTTAGACAGTTTTAGAGCGGTGTTTGAGTTCCAAAATGACCCATCGGTACTCACTTAACACCCATATAGAGGTAAGAACCAGTTGCAGGTTGCTTGTAGCCAAAAAAAAAGTCAAAAAATGCGTTTTTTATGAAAAAACGCTAAAAAATCAGTTTTTTTATCTCTGATGAATCCCCCTATTAAACTTGTGATAAAAATGTCATTTCTCTATTATTGGACCACCAAAGGAGCAAAAAATCGCCAAAGTAGCTTCGGGACAAACAATTGCTTTTTTTTTTGTCGAACAGTGTTATATTACTTAGGTTACCTGCAAATACCAACAAAATTTATGCTGAAATTTTTTTGTTGTTGTTTATATTCCTAAAAGTTTGTGTGTTTCAGTGGCGTTACTGTATTCGACTGGAGAACCTTGGCGATCTTACGGCTCAGCTGAGAGAACGCCACTGGAGAATATTCTCACTATCAGGGTCATTGGAGACAGTGAGGGGAAGGGGAGTGGTGGGGCAGGTAAGAAATTTTTTTTTGCCTTTTTTTACTTTATTAGTTGCTAAATTTTTGTTATTTCATGCACCCCTTAACCCTCTCTCAGGGTTTGTACGCCTCCTGAAAAACTCCTTTTTCCAAAGGGCAAACTCCTGATATTTGTGTCTCATCTCCTAATTTTTTTTTTTCCGCTCCTGAAAAATCAGCGACACAGATTGTTTTTCTCCTTTCTGTGCTGTTTTTTTCCTGTACTTTTTCCAGAAGAAGTCTACTGGCATATGCAGTACAAAAAGAGAGTTTGGACATCGTGATAGTTAAAGTTCCAGAATGCACTGCTCAAAAATTTCAGAAAGTTTTTTTTCTTCTGTTTCATTGTTTAAAGGTAGTGAAGTTACTTGGCTAATACAATAATCACCAAACATAGTCAATTTAATTCCTCGTTAACTCCTGAATTTACATTGCTGCATCCCAAAAAAAAAACCTCCTTCATTTCAAAATCATAGATAGAGTATGAACCTGCCTCTAAATGATACCCAGTTCAATTGAAGTGAAATCTTGTTTTCATAGCATGAGATTAAAATTTGAACTGATATTTTAATTTCTTCAAACTATATTATAAATTTTATTTCTGTAGCACATGACTATAAATGACTGCTTCGTACTTTAGATTTAGTTAAGTTATATTTTATAATTTAATATATTGCTGGAAAACCTCACAGTCAGGTGAAGAGTTTATACATATGTATCCCTTATAGGGTTAAGTTCACTTACTAGTTACACTAAGTTCTAATTATTTACAATTTGATGTTATAAAAAATTTATTTGAAGATTGTCACTTGTTTTTGTTTTCTATTTATATAATTTATTTTAGTATATTAGTCATAAATTAACAGATTAATAACTTATTGATTACATTCTTCGATGTAAAACAGTCCTAGCTAAATCTTAATAACTGAGTCCTAGGTCTACTATATGTGTATCATAAATTCTGTAATGGAATCTCTTAAATATTTTGTATTAAGATTGAAGTAGTATTTTTCTTCTACAGGAGCCTGTTCTGTCCAAAATACAGCCAGCCTTTCAATACAGTAGTCACGTCAGTTTGCAATCTCCATGTGGCCATATGTGGTAAGTTTTTTTAATACTTTGTTTATTTTTGCAATATTGTTTACTGCGCCAATTTATTTATCAATTTATAAAACTAGATATTGACAAAAAAATAAGTTTAAAAATCTGTTAAATCTATTTTTTTTACTAATGTTGAATTTAAATATAAAATCAGTTTATGTGAGAAGTATGTAATGATTGGTCTACCATTCCTTTTGTTATAATTTAAAATTTAGAATAGTTCTGAAAAAATAAATAATAGTTTTAAAATATCTTTTGATCCAATATGTATGTAAAACTTTTATTCTTCCATAAAACATTTTTTTTTAGGTGAATGATATCATACCTTTCTATTTTGTAAACTTTTTGTTTGTCTATGTATACAAACTGACAAATTTGTCTACCTTCCTGTCAATGGTCTGCTCATTTAAATAGTATTAATAATTAATTTTTTTTAATATAATATAACAGTTTAGAATGAAATCAAATGTAGCACAATGGGTTTAGTTCATTATTCGTTTAAAAAGGTTGTGTCAAGACATTCCCCTTTTTGCATAAAAAAACTAGTTGTAATATAAATACAAATTAGTAACATGAAAGTAGGCTATTTTGGTTCTTTTTACAACTTTTTGTTGAAGTATATTATTGATATGTTTCAGGGGAACATTCAGAATGGAGAGAGAAGATGGTCTGAACTTTGAGTGTCGAATCCCACCTTTTTCATTAGAAAGCAAGTAAGGAGTCACCCATACTACTTGTTCATCGTAGCTGCTTTGCTTGTTCATAACGAAGTACACAATTTATATTTCGTTTATGCATGCTTAAGTTTGTATGGTAAATGCTTGTTTATCCAGAATACTTGGAAGGAAATTTTTTTAATTAATTAAATATAAAATCCTTTTTTCGAATGTTAATTGTGTCTCTATATAATATAAAATTGTAATTGTCGGATGCTTGAAAGCCATGTGCACTTACGCGACATGGCTTCAGCCAATCAGAAACGTCAAAAACGACGAAAGTAAATGTGGCGGTGTGCTTGTTTTGTGCCGGGCTGCTTCAGGTTACATCCCTTGGCTTTGGTAGAGATCGTTGCTTAGCGCTTGAGCTACGTGATGCCCTGGAGCAGTCCCACGGAAACTAGCTTATTTTGTAGCTGTTGGCATCTGTCTTGAGTTTCCGGCCATGCATCGTAAAAACAGCCGAAGCCGATGCATCCTCTATTTTTCGTCTTCTATAATATCTTCCTGATTGTTCTAACTAATTTTTGCAGCTTGAAATTAAAATTATTGAATTAGTAAACAGTGAATAAATCCCCAATTCAGTTCTTCAAATATTTTTTGTGAGGATTAAACGTACTGAGCCAAAGGTGGTAACTAAATAAGCTTAGAGTTTAACGTCTTCGCATCGACCAATCAAATCGTTTTTCACTGATGATGAATAAATTATGTTTAATGAGCAGGAAGCATGTTTTATTCAATGCAGATTGTATAGATGAGCATTCCTGCATTGGCAGTATAAAGATTAATTGCGTAGCAATTCTAGGGGTTGGCGAGCGGGGGTTGAAGCCCCCTACCTGCTGCGAAGTGGCCAATGGAATTGCTCTGAAATTCCGGGAGTTGGTGAGCTATAGCGAGCAGGGGGCGGATCCCCCTAGTTTGTGATAAAAGTTTGAGATTATAAAATATTTTGTGCCTAAAATCGTGCAAAATTGCCTGTGTAGAATTTTTAGTTGCTGTTTACTTGAATTCTGGATAAATGAGCTTTTACTGTATTAAATGTTTGTGTGTGCTTAGAAATATATTGTTTCTGATAGTAAGAAATGTTGCTTATACATCTGTGGTCCAAAACTTTTTTTTGCTTTATTAGTTTGTAGTAAAGAGAATCTGTAGGTAAACTAAGTGTGTGTAACACTACACACCTTTCAATTACCAACCAATAAATTAATACATTTAAAGGCAATTATATCCATATACATAAAAGGCGACTTCTGTTTGTATAGGACGGGAAATCTAAAGAACCACGCCACAGATCGTAACGAAATTTGACACAAAAATTCATCTCGTCTCCATAACAAACATAGGCTAGGAATTTTTCGAATATCGGACCATTCCTTCTATCGTTTTCGAACGTTTTAAGGGGGGAAATACACCCCTTTCGCTCGAATCCGATGATTTTTTTCCCTTTCGTGATGCCATGAGGCAGAAAAATGTAAATAAAACTTTCTAGAAAACAATTGAAATTGAAAATGTTTAATATTTGTTCATTGCCTTCAGAAACTAAATTAACAACTTGAACAAATAATTTATATGTTTCAAGTGATGTAATCCTACCAGTCTCCATTCTATTATTTTATTTGCCTATATGATTTTAATTATGAATTTTTTAAAAGCATAGTTGAGCTAAAACTGAACTATGTTGTTGCTATGTGTTTACTTAATATTTTATACTAGGTAATTAAAATTAGTTTCCCTCTCATCACTAACATCTATGCAATACTTGTATTTGCCCATGAATATTTATACCTGAATGCCCATCATTATACATTTCTGTTAATGTTTGTAGTATTTAAAGTTAAAATTTAAAGTAAAAATGATTTTCATGCTAATATTTCAACTTTCAGAAAGACCTAAATGCGGAGAGTCATCAGTTTGAATGATATTTAAACACTTTATATTCAAGTACAATGGTGCCTGAAAACTGTATATTCATGTTTTAGAAGAAACTTAAGTGTCAAATAAAATTGTACAAATTGTTACTTTTCTTTTTTTAAACTCCAATAATCTTTTATTTTATTTCAGGTAAAAAATATTTTTAAACAATTTTCCTAGAGGAACTTTTAAAATTTGGATTTCTATGCTAAGCTAATACTCCTGGTTGAACTTAATTCCTTTAACAAGTTTTTTTTTTCATGTTAATTTTTTAGTTACAAATATCTATTAACTGTTTTAATGCCATGAATGGTAGTTGAAAAAATCGAATATCATTTTTTAAGTTCCTTTTATTATAACAATTATTTTCTTACAAATTTGAAGCATGCAAGAAAATGTCACAATAGAAATATTTACATAAAAAGTTATTCTTTCACAACTATAAGATTATTAGGCAGTATAATATTTCATGACAAAATTGGTACAAACTAAATTACAATGAATAAAATTTTAAATATTTTTATAGAAGCGATTATTCGTAATAACAATGTGCTCTTTTCTCCTTTGGCACAATTTTAAAAAGTGATATACATTTTAAATAAATAGTTTTTTTTTAAATAGAACTTACTAACATAACTATTTTAGAAATTGAATCGCCTATCAGTACAATATATTAAAATTTAGCATTTTAAACTGTTTTCTTACACCAACATTAGTTTATTTTATACCAGTATCATAATTTAGATTTTAAATAACAATAAAATTGAAATTATGATTACAAAACATGCTAAACTTCAAATTTATCAGCATTAAAAACTGTATACACATTCTATATAGCAAGATTCCGGGTTAACAGGTTGTGGATTGTCATTTTATAAGTAACCCTTGAAATCTTATGCACCCATATATACTTTTAATAAGAAATTAAAATCTTCATGCAAATCTATTTCATTTAAATAATAATTATCTAAGTTCTAATCTTTTCAACATCAAATTCTTAAAATTTTTACAGTTTTTAATAAAGTATGTATAACAACCAAAATTGATTTTAAGTACATATTGGAGCATGGAAAAAGTGTTTCAGACAGTAGAAAAAAGACAATATTATAGCCAATTTTCTACGATGATACAGAACGTTAGCTTAAATATATTCTAAAATTTCCTTTCTTGGTATAGATTAGCATTGTACAAATTTTTAAATTTGTTTTTAACAATAACTTTACACATAATTTGTGAATTACAGAGTGGAGGAACTATCAATAGTACCATTTCAATTTACAAGACAAAAATGGTTGTCATTGATTTGTTTTTAAAAAAAAACATCATAAAAAATCCGCCAAAACCTAACTCAAAATTGACCATAGTTAGCTCCCCAAGTAGACCATAAAATTTATTTAAATAATTATTAGTTTGACTTTTAAAACTAAAAATTTGCTTTTAGTAATACATTCACATTAAGTAAACCATATTATCAAGTTTAAACAGGCAGTATATATAGGCATCAAATCTATTTCTAACACAGTAACAAAACACAAAAAAAAATTCAGCTTGAGCTATTTGCGTTTCATTTGGGAAGATGAAAATTACTGTTTTTTAGGTAAATTTTCATCCCCTCAAACACAACTTGCATAATTTTAGATGCACAAATAAAAAAACTTATATTTTGCAATTAGCAAAAGCACTGTTGTCCAGTTTGCAAAAACAAAGATTAGTACAAAGATCACAGTTTGTTGCATAGTTGGTAGTGGCTATAAAAAGCATCTCAAAAACTAATATATGCTAGGATACCGAAATGACCTTGTTTGCTTCTTGATAAGTTTTTAACTAATGAGAATTCAACAATATTTTTTTAACACAGATAATTGAACTTTTTTTTTCAAGAAAAGTACTGACCAACTGAAAGTCGAACTTTTCCTGAGGACATACAAGAAGTTTAGTTAATCGAACTTGGGCACTTCCATTGAGTTTAACAAGCTTCGTACACAAGTTATGTAACAGAGGCTGGGAGCTACAGAGTTATGTAAAATACTTATTTATATATGAGCAAATGTGATCACAACATAAGAAATGTATGCGAAGTACAATAAAAAGCTATTAATTGCAATACAAAAAGTCACAGAGGAAAAAAATTGCTTATGACAACAGACTTAGGCACAATTGATATAACATTTAACCAGGAATGATGTTAAACCTACAATATTTAAATGTATTTTGTGACTTAAATATTTCTTGTGATCCAGAAAAAAATATTGATTAACTTACAGTAAACTCTTTGGTTAATAATGCAGACTTATAGGTGAGAGGAAAATTATTGAAAAAAAACAACTTTATTTACCCTATTTTGTTTATCTTCCCTCTTGAATAAACATGAAAAGTGGGCTTTGCTCCGACATTCTAGAATTTGCTCTGGAATTTATGTTAAATGAATAGTTTAATTATTTTCAGTCTACTTTTAAATCTAAATTTTAACACATTAGCAAGAGAATTTGCCTGGAGAAAATGTATCTAAATAAACAAAATATAAGACAAATAAGAAATCTAACCCTAAATAATTTATGTAGAAATTTTGTTTGTTATTTTCTTAAATGAAGGTGTTTTGGGTATTCACAAAGTTGTTGGTTTAAATTTTTCTACATTCTTTGGTTTGTTAGATGTTTCTAGATAAATATGCATGTTGTCAGACAAGCTATCTGAAACTTTGCCACATAAGCTTACAAATAAATACAATTCAAGATATATAAAAGCACACACAAAACGTTGAGCACAACAAATACAAAAGCGTAAAACACATCACTTTATTCCAGAACATTAAAAAAAAATAAAACTACAAAAACTTCCCCACCTCATTCCTGCAGAATCTTTGACTGTAACCTTGTGTAACTGTGACCTTGGCAAAGGCAGCCACAGCCAAGGTATTTTAGCTTAAAACTGTTTCTGGCTGCCTATTTAACCCTTCCAGTCCCAGTGATGCCATTTGGCATCATGTTTCTGATCATAACTTTATAAAAATAATATTGCTGACATAGATTGGGATTAATAAAAACCATTTTCTAATAGAAAAAAGTTCGAAGAATCAAATTATGTGCTTTTTGATATCGTAAACGGCTATAGACGATCAGAAAAAATTCTAATATGATGCCAAATTGTCATTGGGACTGAAAGGGTTAAAGCTAGAGTACAACATGGGGTGTCCATTAATCACATGATGTGATTTTGACATTTTTTTACTCCCCTCCCAGTGAGATTTTGTGATTTTTGGCCTAACCCTAGGTTAAGTAAGAAAATCAACTCCTGCAACTAAATAGGCACAAGGACTTTTAATCACAAGCAGATTTAATGTGCATCACACCTTTATACTTAAAAGTTTCAGTTAGGTGTCGAAACTTAGACCATTTCCAGGTCTATATGAGCGTTACTTGACATTCATTTGACAGAGCTGGCACATAAGCAATGGTCTGTAATCACTTAACCCTACTCACTTAATCACACTTCAAAAATAAAGCTAAATACTTTTTTTCTTCTCCTTAATGCCACACTGTGAAGAATTTGTTTAGCTGATCTTATTAAAAAATAGGTTTAAAAATTAGAATTAAAATTGAGTTAGAAGTCCTGAAGAATAAAATTTTTAATTCTTTAATTCCTCTTTAAAACAAACCATTCATGGCTGTTTGTTGGATACAACAAACCAACACTGACACTTTCCAACACTACACCAGCCGCAGAAGGAAAAAAAACATTTAATTCCCCTTTAAAACAAACCAGGAACAGTTCACTGATGTTTGTTTTTGTAAAAGACTACGAACCAACGCAAATGGTTCTGATTTCCTAACAACGGTAATTATGTTAAACGTTTCTTCCACAACACAGCTATATATAATTTCCTCAACGCTACAACTCAAATCCATATAAAACCAGCCTTTTAAAGGATAAAAAATTCTTTAATTCCTTGTTTAAAACAAACCAAGTTTACCAATGTTTGTTTTTGTAGGAGACTACGAACCATCTCCCATCTCTTTGCCACTACATTCATTCAAAAGCAACCACATTGTCCCTAAGTACAATAAAAAAGCATTTAATTCTTCATTTAAAACAAACCAAGAAACGTTCACCAATGTTTGTCTTTTGTCTTAGTAGGAGACTATGAACCAACGCAAATGGATCTCATTTTTATCAACTGCAATTATGTTAAATGTTTCTTCCCCAACGCTACACAGAAATCCATAATAAAACCAACCTTTCGAAGGATAAAAAATTCTTTAATTCCTTATTTAAAACAAACCAAGAACAGTTCACCAATGTTTGCTTTTAGTAGGAGACTACCAACCATCCCATCTCTTTGCCACTACATTCATACCAAAGCAACCACATCGTCTCGACGTACAGTAAAAAAGCATTTAATTCCTTATTTAAAACAAACCAAGAACAGTTCACCAATGTTTGTTTTTGTAGGAGACTACCAACCATCCCATCACTTTGCCCCTACATTTACATTCATTCAAAAGCAACCACATTGTCCCAATGTACAACAAAAAAGCATTTAATTCCTTTATTTAAAACAAACCAAGAACAGTTCACCAATGTTTGTTTCAGTAGGAGACTACCAACCATCCCATCTCTTTGCCCCTACATTTACATTCATTCAAAAGCAGCCACATTGTCCAGCAGTACAAAACACATTTTAATTCCTTATTTAAAACAAACGAAGAACAGTTCACCGATGTTTGTTTTTGTAGGAGACTACCAACCACCCCATCTCTTTGCCACTACATTCATTCAAGATCAGCCACATCATCCCGATGTACAATAAAAAAATCTTTAATTCTTCATTTAAAACAAACCATGAACAGTTCACCAATGTTTGTTTTAGCAGGAGACTACCAACCATCCCATCTCTTTGCCACTACATTCATTTTCAAAAAGCAGTCAAATCTTGCATTTAATTCCTCATGGAACAGTCAGTTCACCGATGGCACCTCACATGGGATGCCACGTTGCCGAACGTCAGAGCCTGTTTTCTTCCGTTGGCTGGCTGTTGGGGGAGGTTTCTGCGTTTTCCTGCAGGGTTGCCTGAAGCGCGATGGGGGTGAGCCACTCTTTGGGGAGGCATCGCTGCAGGAAGGGGACCCTGGAGCTGACGTCTGCCAGGCGGTTCACCCAGGAGGGAATGTCTTTGCCACACAGGATCTAGAATAAGACCCAACTATCTATATCAAACGAATTTGCTTTCATGTTTTCTATCTAAAACTATTTACAGAGTGGTTACAAAATCCTAGAAAACAAGTTCCCTGATATTTCCATGATTTCCCTGATACTTTCAGAAAAAATTCCCTGATCTTACAATTACTTAGAAAACATGCAATACAGACAATTCAATGCAGTACAGAAAATTTGATCCAGACATCGCATGAATGACTTTCCGGATTATGGGTTGCCGGCCCGCTGGCGCAATGGTTAACGTATTAGCCCTTGGAGCTGGTGGGCTCGGGTTCGAGTCCAGGTCATGGCATGGATGTTTGTGTCCGTCAATAAATGTTGTTATTTGTCTATGTGTTTGTGTCGTCGCTTTCTTTGTGTGTCTCTTGTGCTTGTGTCATTTCTGGGGTTGAAAACAATAGACCTAAGGTCGCAGTGTTCGACGAACTTGCCCCCCACCAAGAAAGTCATAAGTTAGCCTTTAAACTAACTTTTCTACAATTCTGAAATTCTGAGTTTAGGGGAATCATGTGATCAGAGAATCATCTTATAACATGATTCGTGAGAGACATCAATCCTTCCTCCAAGATTGGTCCTTCAGGCAAACCGGATCAACCAGAATTTTTTTTTTTTATCAAGTGTCCGTTAGTAGTGATTACAATAACCCAAACCTGCTGTTTAAGTAATCCAAAATGGAAAAAATTCCTTGATATTTTGCAAAATTTGAAAAAAATCCATGAGAATTATGTGATATTTCCAGAATTAAAAAATTCCCTGATTTCCAGGTTCTGTTACCACTCTGATTTAGAACAAATGCATTCTAACTATCTATTAAAACAAAATGTACTGCACAAAGCAAACTTAAACACTGCAATCCTCAAAATTGATGTTGTGTAATTGGTGGTTCAAACTTATGCTAAAAATCATAGTGTGATACAAAAGCAAAAAAAAAAAAGAATTACACAATCTATACCAAAAGTTGGGGGGGGAAATATACCAGAGTTCATTCTAGGCGTTTTTCACGGGGCGGAGCGCCCTGCCCGCCTTTTTTAATATAAATCCCGCCCTATGTGACCTTTTTTACAACATAAATCCCGCCCTATGTGCCCTTTTTTACAACATAAATCCCGCCCTCCTTGCCGATTTTCTTTAAAATATGTCCATGTTTTTCCGAGTTTTTCAAAAATCCTGCTTATCCAACTTTTTTTTTCAAAAATTTATTTAACCCACATTATGTTATATTATACTTTGAAACCCGTTTTTCTCTACTAATAAATACCAAAGATAATCGATTTTAGAACCAGATAGACGATCGAGAATTTTGAGCAAAAATCATGCCTTGAACAAGGGGGTTAGTTTTAACACTTTGGCTGCGGCGATAACGATAGAAAATGTTCATCGATAGAGGCTGATGTGAAGTAGAAGAACATACTGTTTCTAAAACCAGTTCGTTACGATGGAAATATACTAACTCTTCTTCATTTTCGAAAAAGTAAAAATCTTAGTTTGAGGTCGTAAAATTACAAGGTTAGGTTGAATTAACGTCGCTAACTGAAGCTACCCGGCAGCTAGTCAAAAAAAAAAAAAAAAAAAACGAGAAAATGTTCCTGGACTTCTCCAACCAGATAAATTATCTGTTTCTAATTATTGAACTGAAAGCCAATAACCAGACTCGTTTCAATGATTTTTTTTTTACTATGAAATATCAATAAATTTTCCTAACTCTTATTTTATTGGGTTTTTTTTTTAAATAAAAAATTGTAATAGACTAGTTGCCTTTTTTTATAGCCTAGATAGTTGAAGAGGGGAATTGCAAAATTATCCTGTCTGTAATGTGATTCGACGATTGTAAAAAGTGATTATCACTACAACTTTTAACATTAAATGAAAAAAAATTGTGGAATAGTTGATCTACACCCATTATAACTAAATAATGTAATGCACTTGATTTAAATTGATTTATTTTTTTAATTAAAAAATCTTTTGATCTCCTCTTAAATCGTGACTTACAGTTTACACTACAGTTACGTGGAATTAGCCAATTACAAACTAGGGTAGGGTAGGTACATATACAGTTCCGGCTTGTGTGCTTGGTCATAGACCCGCTTATAAGCCTTTGTCAAGTGAGACCGACACAAAAAGGATTTTTACTGACACAGAGAAAGTAATTACACCCAGGGCAAAGGTGGGATTCGAACAATAACAAACTAAACTGCACTGCGAAATGCAGTATGTTTGGTGTCTGGTCGCCCTACACTTGACACGATATTGGTTACAAAATTAATAAAAAAAATTGAAAAAGGAATTTTGTGATGAGTCGTTCAGATGGTGGTGCTGGGCCTTCGCTTCCCAAAAGAAGAAAAAATCACAATAACAAGGCTATTACAAGTAACGAAATTGTAAATTTGTTGGCTGAATTATCAGACGAGAACCCAAGTGATTTTGGTTAAAACAGTGACAGTGGCGAAAAATTTGACCTTTCAGGGGCAATCACGCGCTGGCACGTAATTATAAAATTCTTCAATGAAAAGTTATCAAAGATAAATATGTGATTAAGTATTATTTAACTATTTTTGAATCATATTTCTTATAATAATTATGTTGGCATCTGGGTATAATCTAATTCCACGTGAGGGCATTAACTATAAATCTAACTCAAAGTGACTGGCAGTCAACGTGTTAACATCCCTACAGAATTATGGCTGTATTATTAAATTTGTTATCAATAGGAAAAATATAAACTTCGAAATAACACAAAAGCTGCATAAGCTTTAAAATTTATGTATGGAAATTCATCAGTAACATCTTGGAATACTAGTTCGTGTAACCACTACACCACCATGTTTATCAAGTAATCAAACGAACTTGAACTCTTAAGAACGGTTGGCGAAATAGTACTACGAATTTTATCAGAATGTGCTGTTATCGATGAATCGGAACCACCGGACGCGCTCACGCGTCCTCAGCATCCGACGTGTTAACCAACGGCTTATCACTAAAGATCTAAAATTTTCCACAACTTAACACAACCTGAGAAAAAAATGTTTCCTTCATTCTCGGTTTATATCAATGAAAACTAAACTTAAATGTTGATAAATAGCAAGTTTAAATAATGGATTTTAATAATGAAAGTAAAAACTTTAATTAAAATTTAAGGATGTATTAAGATTATATTACACTAAGATGTCTTCAAATATCAACCAACGGCTAATGCAATCCCCCATTGAAAGAGGATCATCTTCTCCCGACCAAAAATTTGCAGTTCATGCTTAATGATTTGATCAATTTGCTGCCTAGTAATTTTTTAGAAATACACCGATGACATCTCATTGCCTCCTCAATGATTGACAGTTCGATGGCTTCGCGTTTGCCTGATCGGAAAGAGTGTCTCAATACTTTTGTAGCTCCGGTTCAGGCCTAATCGGACCAACCAGAATACTTTCTTTTGATCTATTGTTTTTGAGTTGTGACCTTGTGATCGCAAGAGCAGGTTGAATGTTAAGGGGGATTTTTTTTTTGTTTACTTTTGAAACTGTAGGGCCTTTTTATTTTGTCTTATACCTGGGTTCCAGATTTGAGATTGGTTTTAGTTGTTTTTTTAATGGAGTATTGGCTTATACACGCTTTAGATATTCAAAATTTTGTTAGTAATTACTAGTTCTTGAATTTTTCTGAAAAAATTAATAGGTTTTTTCTTTCTTTCAACTTATGTTAGAATCTTGTAAAAAGTGCAAACTTTACATGCGATTTATAACTTAATACTCAGTCTATTTTTTCTGTTCGTCTCTGTTAGATGTCATGCCTAGTAATTTTTTTTGTGGGTGCAAAAAAAATTAATAGACATGATATGGAATAAAGAGGAACAGTAACAGGTCGGCCAAGTTTAATTTTTTTGACATTCTTATAATCAGCACCTCTTCGAATATTTTGAGTTCTACTACACTTGAAAAAAGTGTATGACCCATGCTTTTTAATTTTAAATGCTATAGCTGAATGCAAACAAAACCTGTTTGTTTGATTTGTAGCATTAATGATTTCCACCACTTCGCTCTAGTAGATCTGTTTGCAGTTCTAGCTCATTGTTAGGCATAAGTGCCTCATCATGTTCTTCACTTACTAGAAAAGATGTTTCTAGAGTAGTAAAATAATAAATATTTAATTTGGTATGCGAGTGTATTTTCTAAAAATCCGAAAAATTTATTTTTTTATCGCATTTTAGATGCCCTAAACTTTTTGCAAGTGCTCTTAGACTATGTGCCCTAAATTTTTGCAAGTGCCCTTTTTATATTTAAAGCACCCTGCCCTTTTTCAGTTCTAGAATGAACTCTGAATATACTACAATATTACCAGTTTGCATTCTAATTTCATTCATCTATCTATAATTAGACTAATATGCACTTTATAGTTTTTGATAGAGTTTTAGCTACTAGTACTAGCTACCTATCAATTACAGAAACAAAAAATTTGGGTGTCGTAACAACAAGTGTGGCTGATACCTTCCTACACAGGCATTCTATATATATTTTTCGATGTAGAGTCAAACTTGATTAATTTGAAACAAAGCATAATGGCTTAATCCCAAAGTTGAGGACGTCTTAATTATTATAGTGAAAACACAAATTGGGAGTTTTATACAAGATGAAACTCAATTTTCCTTTTTGAACTTCTTGCAATTTAATTGGTTATTTCGATTCAATTCTAAAAATGAGGGGGTTTTTTATCTGCTGTTTTCTATTTAGAGTTCTTTACGTGCAACTTGTTTTTATTTTAGCTATTTATCAAACTTGATAATTTTCGATTAGTATACAAAGCTTTACCAAAACGTCAATGTAATTGGGAAACTTCGGCTTGGATATTTTGCCTTATACGGGAAAAATTAAGCGAAATTGAGGGACACCAATTTAACGTGATTCACAAAGAAAAGCTTTAATTCTACTTAAAGAAAACAGTCTGTACACAACATTTGCTTCTGTAAGGTTAAAGGCGAATTGTGCGAAAAAAATGTGAATTTAAGTTTCAAAAACTCAGTTACATCAACAAAATCATGTACAATATACACCACATTTTATTATTAAATGCATAAGAAATGAACTCAATCACTCAATAAAATGTACTTACTTGAGTAAGAGCACCAGAAAAGTGGTTACAATTTTTCGTGATTAGGTGATACCAATCTCCTCTAAAGTCTTTGCCTAGTTCTTCTACGATTTGCCGGACATCACTGTCCGTGAAATCAGTGTGGCCTATCAACAGCGACTGCCTGCAAAGATTATTTTACAAAATTTAAATACAGTCCACCACAGATTAAGTTTGCATTTGCGCTAACAGCCGCGGAGAAAACTTCATGAGTAAATAAACCTCACTATCCAATCAGAGCAGGAGAGGAAATTTCGCCTGCCCTGATTGGCTGCCCCTTTGAGATACTTTGATATTTGTGCGCCATGTTACGTCAAAATTGAGAGGAAAATAATTAATATTACACTCTAACTGAAAAAAAACTAACACAAATATGTCTTGAAATAACGAATAAAGTGGTTTATTGAGTGTGAAATACCTTTTTTTATTCAATTCTCACACTCAAAAATGAGAACTATTTTACCTTTTTTCCCGTAGAACATTTCTATACTCCATATGTAAACTGTGGTGAGGTATATGGTTGAACATTTATAGAATGATTAATTATTCTTCAATCTACCCAAACTTTCCAAAACCCAGCTATTTTTTTCAATGCACAGCAATGTATTTTAAACCCTTAGCAGGATATAGATGAGATGCATAATCCAGTCACTTAGCAGCAACACAACAAATTGTTTAAAAAATTTATAACTAAAATTTCACTTCATTTTTAACTTTAAGGCATGGAATACTTATTTATGATCTGGAGATAAAGTTTTAAAAAAAATTTCAAGAAATTAAATTTGCAGTAACAAATTTTAAACTCATGAAAAACTCATGGAAATGAGTTTGCACTTCAGACAATTTGCTTATCTCTGTTAGGGTCAATATCTTTTTTTTGTAATTAAATTAATGTAAAGGTTTGAAATATATATTTAAGAAAATATTATATTTCTATACATTGTTTTTTTATTGTAGACTACAATAAAAAAAATGATTTAAACCTATAAATAAAGTTGCCAATTCAAGAAATGTATATTTTGGGCGAAAATTTTATAGCTTGTGGGCTCAGTAATTGTTTTCATCACCTAGAGTACCTTCTACCTTTCTATTGACAAGCTCAGATTCAGATAAGTTAGCGACATACTTAAGTGACCAAAATTAATAAAATAAAAAGTACAGTGGTGGCCAAAAGTGTGGACACTTTTTGAAAGTTTCATATTTTTCAACTTTGAGTGATTACAGAATATATTAATTGTGTTTCAAAATAAAAGTAATTTAATCTTTATGAGGACCACTGTGTGCAGATCGATGAAGCCGTCTATGAGACCTTTGGTCCCATATAATCGATATCCATGGACACAACATCATCATCATCAAAGTAATTTCATGTAGAATTAAAAATAAATACAGTATTACAATATCTGTATTGCGAATAAGTTATGCAACTAATAGTATGATCTGTCTTAGTTTTGCAAGTCATTAAACCACCAACTTGTATTGCAATTTCAGCATAAGAGAATCCATCGATTGTGCTTGTTTGTTCAACTAAAATGAGCATAACTTTATTTGTAATACAGATACTTTAATTCTGTTTTTTTAATGAAATTCTACATTAAATTACCTTCAACTTAATACTTAAATGTTTGTATTTAAGCGAAATTTAATAGATGCAAGAGCACAGGTAACAGTTGAACCACATGAAACTTTCAAAAAGTGTCCACACTTTTGGCCACCACTGTATTTTAATGGCCATGCCCCTTACACTAGACTAATTATTAGAAATATAAAAATTATGTGTCATATTGAAGCAATTTTTACATAACACCAGCCACATACTTTGCTTCAGATGGGCTAGTGACTTACTTGAATTTGAATTGTTCTCCTAAATCATCTGCATCTCTTGGGCTTATTTCGAAAATTCCGGAAAATGGAAACGGATGACCTCCATAGGCAAACTCTAAACAAACAAAAATTCAATATTAAAAATGAATGTTTTCCAATAAAACTTCTCAAAATAATTACACAATAAAATCTTTAGTCTCTATCTATATTTTGATAAAGTATACAACAATGCTTGCATGCAAAAAAAAACACTTTTTAAAATTCTAATTAATGAGTTAAGTGTTTAAAAATCCATTCTTGGAAATAATATTCACTTAAAAGTTAAAATCCTCTTATTTGTAAATATATATTTGACTCTCGATTTTTAGGAAAGAAAATTTGCAGATCTTCTCTCCAATATAAAATAAATTATTACAAATTACATGGAGCAGGAGCAGGTATTTTAGTTAAACCTTAAAATAAAGTTATACATGATTAGTGTGAGACTTATGCCACCATACAATTAACAAACTTTTTTCCATCACACACAAAGTTTCAAACAATTTGACATCTAAATATTCATTATTATAAAATTATAGCAAAGAAAACAACTTTATTCTAGGAATGTTTAACACAATCAAAGGGTTCATCAAATCTTTGAAGTCCTTAAATTAAAATTATATATACAAAATCAAAAGGTGGGTAATGTACCTGTGCCATATACTTCAACACCAGAATGAAAAACTCCAAGGCCTAATGCTGATGTGTATTCATTTATCCAATACTAGAACAAAAACATGTAAAAGTTTTTTTTTTTTTTTCAATTAGCTTATTGCAAGCATAATATCATATTGCAGACATGACAAATAAATTTAATGAACTTAAAATGGTACAACCATGGTAAAATGGCTGGTCTATTCTTTTCTTGTTTTTATGAGCATAAAATTTATTGTAGGGTTGTTTTAAGTATCTAGCTGAACCAACTTTATATCAGAGCTGTTCCAACATTTATTTTATTAAAAAAAATTCAATCCTTACCATATCATAAACATTTAGGATGATAGGCTCTCTAGCCATTATTTCAGGATGATATTAAACTGGGAAATCTAAAGGAAAAACAAATATAATTTTAATAAAGCATAATAAAGTTTATTGTATAATTGAACATTAAAGTTTATTAAAGTTTAATGTTCAATTACATCATAACATTAAATTTTATTGTTTAACTGTTTATCAATACTAAACATTTTAGTTATTTACAGTAAAAAATATAATACAATTCAACAGGCAAGAATTTGTTCCAAAACCAAAACTAATAACTTAATTTATTATACTACTTTTTTTTTATAAGAGAAAATAGTTTATAGTAACATTGATTGCTGTATTTACATTTTTTTTTATTTTTATGAGTATACTAATACCAAACATTTTAGCTGTTTATAGTAAAACTAGAATAATTTGATAGGTGAGATACTTGTTCGAAAACCAAAACTATTGACCTAAATTCTTTTACAAACTCTTAATTTAGGTTGATAAGGGTATGTGACTACAGAAAATTATTGCATGCAAAATACAAAAAAAAAAAGATCGAATACCAATAAAATTTTCGAATTACAAAACCAATTTACATGTGCTCAAAAATTTTATGTTATATTAGTATTTTGGAAAAATGATAGAAATTACTTGAAGAATTAGATGCTCTATAACAAAGGATATATCTTACAAGAAAATATGCCAAAGAATATATAAAATTTAATATAGATAAGTATACTATTGCAATTCAGTGATTAAACTAAACAGAAACTATTGTTTAGGAGACGCAATGGTTCAACGGGTTTCAATAGTTTTTGATGCATCATTACACATCGGAGAATGCTAAGACTTAGTATCTTAAACTTAAATGAATTTTATTTATCAATAATTTAAATGCAAATAATATTTGCATAAATGATAGCATTCGAAAAGAAGTTTAAAAACTCATTCAATATGTAGCAAAAGGAAATAAAACTTACAAATTATTAAAAACCACAAATCATGCTTCTGAAATGAATTTGATTTTACTTAAAATATAAAACTGGGAGGACAAACGTTAAAATTATTTAAAATTAAGTAATATAAAGAACATTACTAAAAATTTAAAAGCTGTTTATGTTGCCAAAATATTGGATTTTTAATTTCAACACAGTTACAGTGTAATAAAATATTGAATGTCAAAAATTCGAATTTCAAAATAACATTATAATTTTCCTTCACAAAATACGTTTTTTTGCTTAAATTAATAACTTTTCAAATTTTGTCTACCTTGAAATATAAAAAATACAATATTTCAAAAAATATCCTAGAAATTAAAAGCATTTACTTTAAAATCGTAACTGTGTTAGTTTTTAGATAAGCTAGATATTTGACCAGCTTGACTCTTCTATTGGTGCAAATAGACATGTGCGCGCGCAGCTTAATGGTTTACTACCAGATTTGGCTACATTTCACTGTTTTGGCTTTTTAATTCAAATATAAAAAAATGTAAAATTCATGAAAACCTAAACGATTCCAGAAAAAACTTAAAACACTTTTGAAAAGTCGGGAGTGTTAATATAAACTTGGAACCTTTGAATTAAAACCCAGAATTCGGCAAATAAGATCGCGGGATTTTCAGTGAGCTTGGCTTCTTTGGCTACCGAAATATCTCATTCTATAGTAACCTTTAATCTGACCAATTAAAAAAATCAGTTGGTCAAGTATCTAGCTCTTAATAAAAGTTTCGTTTGGTTACTATAGTAACACACGCTAGAATTTGAAAGTAAAACTACTCTACTAGTAAAAAAATAACAGAAAGCTGCAGTCAGATTTAGATTTTGAATACTTTATTTTGAGTTAAGTTTTAAAACTTTCGAACTTACTAACTTTTCAAACAAACCACTTCGACCTTCATGCAGCCGAACTAGAATTATGGCACAATTTATGACTTACAAATTGTGCTGTCCATCATTTATGGCGACACACATGTGTGTATGTTCCGAAAGTTACATAGCGGTTCCACTCAACGAAAAAGGGAATATAGCTATTTGGAAAACTAAAGATCCTTCCAGCAAGGTTTCTCAATGTTTTATTTACAATTCCATTTATTTCATTCTTAAATAGAATCACTTATATTGATGAAATAGATAATCATAATATAAATGTTAACATTATATAAACAAACTACCTAACCTATATTGAGTTGTGAATATGAAATTTGGTTTGAATGTTTACTACATTACTATTATATTACCATGTTTTTAAAATGTGCTTTTAAAAGACCATCAGGTTAAACTGAAGAATTCTGACCGGATTTGCCGTCTTTTCAAAAATATTGCCAGGTTGAATGACAACAAACCCAGCGCGTTCTGAGACAACCAATAAATTCTGCAGTATGGATAACAGGACATGATAAGAAACTTTCCCATTGCTAGTTTTGCCAAAGGTTGCCACAATACCAATAACGCGGGGTTCCCAGATTTGGCGTAAATTATCTGGCCACGATTCAGCAGCAGTTTAGTTTAGTTTAGCTGACTATCAGTGCATCTATGGTATAATTGCCCGTCTGTTTGTTGGCAAGTCCGAAAATTTTATGTAAGGTTGCTTACTGTAATGAATTGTGAATATCAAAGTGTGGGTTGTATGAAAAGCGGAATGTTTACCATGTTTTGACATTTTCTCCTGCTTGGCAGCGTAACACAAATTGTTGAATTAAAACCGGCTGTTATATCATAGCCGTTCCACAGTCCCATCCAAGTTTGGAAGCAATGGGGTTGTTTCATGTCAAGGGTGGCAGCAGCTCCGAGGTCTTGTTTTCATTTTTCTGGAATTACCTTTGTTTTAGTATTCGAAAGTGACTTTTCTAAGAATATATTAGTCATTAATTTTTTCAACAGCTAACTACTTGCTGTGCTGTTAGTTGCTTGGAAGAAAAGTTTCTTTCCATCTATTTCCGCATTCTGATCCTACATAAAAACAGGTTGCATGTTGTAAACAACTCGGAAGTAGGCGAAAAGTACATTCATTTTGGAAATAAAATTGAAACAACCAATGAAATTGCAGTATGGAGAAAAATTAAAGCAAAAGCATTACATACAGTGGTGGATTTAGGTTCGAAGACGCCCTAGGCCCGAGACGATATGGCGCCCTTTTTCTTTTATAAGTAATTATATTACCATGTGCATAATGTGCATAATAATGGAAATGATAACAATAATAATAGGAAATCTGATTCAGGTTTTAATTAAACATTTATGTTTTTAACATAATTAATAATTTTAGTCATCTTAAAAATTTTGGCGCCCCTCAAAATTTGCCGCCCTAGGTTCGGGCTCATGGGCCTAAGCCTAAATCCGCCCCTTGTTACATAGTTACATCAACTGAAACATTCCCATAGGTATAAAATTGTGGATGCTTGTCATGAAAAAATATCCAATTTCCCCATAGGTTAACTTTGTGAGAGTTAGTTTCTTTTTGTGTCATATCCCCCTAAACATGATGTAAATAATATCTTTCTGCTTATGTATATCTAAATTTTTTTAATATTTCAGCCTGTTATACTTATTGGTCATCACAAGAGTGTGACAGCCTTGGATTTGTCTCGTTCTCCATTCGACCACTCCCTTTGTTCCTGCTCTTCTGATAACATTATTCTGTGGAATCTTCTAGAAAATGAGGGTACGGATAAAAACACATTTTTTGGGATACAATAAGTAAAAATGTATGATTAATTATATGCCAATTTATTTTATAAATGATGAGCAATTTCATGTTGTATTTTGAATATTTTATTATTTTGCTCGTCTATATAAAAAAGAACGAATTTAGAAACTATAACCTATATTTATATCGCTTAAATTTTGATATTAGGGGAAGGTGGGTTACCTTGGACCTATTTTGACTTTTCAATTTTTATTTTCTTAATTACTTGCAAAAAGTGAATAAAAATATTTTTACTGAATACTTTATGTTATATACAACATATATTTATTTTAACATGTTATTTAAATGATTTCAACTATTAAAAAAATAAATACAGAATAAGGTAATTAGGACCAAGGTACACCACCGGCAGTGTACCTTGGACCAATTATTAACAGGTAGAGAGACTCGATTTACAATCCGAAAACCAATATTTATTAGCCACATAAAATTCAAAAATACATTTTACAACCTACTCTTATTTCTAGCCAAGATTGTAGTAATTGGTTATGTTAGGTCAATTGGCTCAGTAAGGGGTTTTATTGCCTTAGTTTTTTTAGTGCCCTTTTGGCTTTTTCAGCTGCAATGCAATCTTTCTCGGGTGTATTCGTTAAAATGCAGCATAAAATTAAACTGTTATTTCATGCCATAGAAAAACATTTGGCTATCTTTCTGTCTTAAATTTGAAAAAAAAAAACTCAAATATTTCCCCCTATGTTTATTCAACTAGGCCTAAACGTAAAAAGGATGTTCTGCTTAGATATTTATTATACAAAATATCTTTTTAGATGAGCATGCAATAATTATTTTCTATATTATATCAATATGATTAAAATTTTATAGGCTTCCATAAATCTAAATAATTAACTACAAAAAAAATTCTTCATCACATCATATCAAAATTTCTTACAAATTTCCATTTTTCTAGATTTTACAAATCAGGGTTGCATATTAATAGCTTAAAATACTTAATTTTTCAAAGGAAAGAATTTACTTGAATTTTAAAAAGGGTTTTCAACAATCTGAAGCACATAAGACCTATAGTAGTGTACCTTGGACCAGTCCAAGGTACACCACTTGTATTAGGTTCGAGGTACACCACTTGGATATTAAAAACAAAATAGTTAATCACTAACTTAAGGTTAGACTTAACTTAATTTCAAGCACATTGTTTTGTAGCTAAAACTTTGCTTTATATTGCATAACCATCGTTTCTGAATAAACACTACATGTTTGAGTAAAAAATTACACTAAAGAATCTGAAAAAAATTTACTTTTGAACTGTGAATTTAGTTTTTCGAAACCTCTTTAATAAATTGACCTTTTAAACAAACCGATAGAACTTCACTGAGATCCCTGGTAGCAAATACTTTAACTGCATGTGGTGTTGTTTCAATATCTAAGCTAATCGAGCTAGAATCAGCATAGGTTCGAGGTACACATACGTCCAAGGTACACCACTTACCCCTACTGAGTATTGCCAATGGTGGTGAAGCCCATTCCTACCAGCAATCTACAAAAACAGTAGTATAAAAGTTGAACTAACTCATCCCCACTGTGAGGATGCTTTTGTTAGAGTATGGGTTACTGAGGCTGCTATGTTTTTGATTGCACACTATGTTTATAACATAAAAAGTGCTTTTATGAAGACCATGCCCATCTGTCTATCACCCACTTTCTCAGATATTGTGATAAGTTTTAGTTCAATTTTTTCACCAAAAAAAGGTTTATCATTATTCTTCGAACTTCAAGCAAATTTAGCAAATGATAAAGACTTTTAATTACATTTGCAAAAAAAATTGACTTTTCAAAAAAATGTGTAAGAACTAGCTAAAGGACATAATTTAACTATTTTCTTTCTAAAGTGCATAGATAATGTATTTCCTGTTTTTGTACAAAGGTTTTGTGAAAGAGGTTTAAGTGAAAGATTACATTACAAACCAACTTGTTTCTATTAAACTTTTCATTAAGAAGTTAAAAGTTGGATTGAAATACACTGCATTTTAATCTTAAGTAATGAAATGATCCTACATTATAAATTCAGTTTTTAAATTCAAAAGCCATTTTTAAATGGCACTAATGCTAATTTTAGTATATAAGATAACAATTAAATTTTTAAAAAACACTAGTTTAACCTGCTCATTTAGTCTTTCTCTTTAAAAGTTTAAAATCTTTGGTAACATTGTGCAATTTTTAATGTTTTAGGAAACCCTACTAAAGGAAAAGTCTTGCACTCACACATGGAGCAACCGTTGTTTTGCAGTTTCAGTTCAGATAATTCTAGAATTGCATTTTCATTCCCCAATGGCATGTGGATATTTGATTTGAAGGTGAAAGATTAAACTTATTATAGAAGCTTTTAATTTTAATAAATAATTTGATACCAATTTTCTAGAAGTTAGTTATTGCTTGATTATAAAATATGCTGATTTTGGGATATCCTGACATGGTACTCTATTCAGTTTAGCCTTGATTGTACTGTAAAGTCCTTTTTTCGAAAACAACTTTTTCTTTTAATAATTGCTTCTTTATCGAATTTGCTTTATTATTTCTCATGTCCTTTTTTTTTAAGTAGAAAAATTGCCTTTTTATAAATTTAAAATATGAAGTTCATTCAACTGAAACTGTTGTGTACTTTATTGTGGAAATGTTGTACATTGAAATATATTTTTAACTAGAATCAAACCATACCATACATATTTCAGGGGGTATCGGAGATCTTATATTAATTTACTATGGTAAAGTCGTTTTTTGTGGTTAGAAAGTAATAAAATGATCATATACATCGAAGTTTTATTAAATAATCATTTTAAGATCATAACAATTCACTTAATTTAATGAAAGAATACAGAATTTAAAGAAAAAACATATATGAAATCCAATGCAGCAGCACATTAGTGTGACAAGTCCTGCCGAGCCCATTTTAGCTCTCAGGACCAAAGTATCTAAGGTGCCAGACATATGTCCCAGTTAGGTGGTCAACCTCGCAAAGGAACCCTTTGTGTTTAGTTTTCAAGCATACTTGGTCCTTTATTTATCAACCTTGTCGAAATCGGGATTGAACCTTAAACTTATTCTTCAGTTAAATTGTGCTTCTAAAGCTTTACTTTCTAGTTGTGACAATTGATTACTTTTATTTTCTGACAACTTTTTATTGAATACCATATTTCATATTAGAATAACAGTTTGGGTCTTTAATTTTTCTCACAGGAAAATAATTGGTTTGTTTCAATCGAAGAAAACAGTTTCTCAGTTTTTGATTACAATATTAACAGCCAAAAATTACTGGGAATCGAAGATATTTACTTAAAAGTAAGTCTTCTAATCAATTTTTTTAATGTTTATCATTCATTTGTATTCTTTTTTTGTATTAAATAATTTGATTGCCTGGGTATTTTGAACTGTTTAGAATTTTCTTTGCCCAATTAATCTCCTTGTACATCAACTTAAAGTTTTTGTTAGATTTAATTGTATTGAAAATGTGTGTTTAGACAGAAATTAGAAACTTTAACAAGTTGCGTGCAATTGATCATTTTTCTGTGTCTTTTAATGTTTTAAAATCTAAATGTGTAATATGAGTTAACTTTTAACTTATGTGTGAAAATTTTGTTTTGTCACTTTAATTCTTGATGTGTTACACTGTAAATGTATATTGTTATCTGTAGTGTGTTTTAAACTAGTTAAAATAATATGTTATCACTTTAAAATTTAATAAATTTTTTCAGTCATGGGACTTACAGTCAAATGAAGTTTCTACGATTCTAAATGTGACACCTGGTAAGAATAAATTTATTTTCTGTAATTTTTTTCGAATTATTAGTATTTAACTAGGACATGTAATTAGTCACTCATAACGAATTAGATAGCCATTTTCTTTATTTTTTTACTCAAAATCAACTATAAACTCAATAACTTCAATAATTATGTTTATAATGTATCTATTATCGCCCTATGCTAATTTAAAACTCTTAAAATATGTCAATTTTAGGAACATTTTAAAATAACATGCAGTCTGACCTCTTACCTTGTTGTCGTGAGCTTGAATGTAACACAGAACTAGTATTTTACTTTACTTTAATCAAACATTAACCTCCAGGAAAATTGTGACTTATAATTAATAAAAAAAAATTAGTAAAATCTTAATACAATGATTTTACAACAATTGAAAACAATGTATGGAAGTAGAATTTAACATAAATGAATTTAAAAAATGTTTCTTTTTTTTCATAACCAATATAAATGATTTTTTTTATGATAAATACAAAAAAAAACTATTTAAAAATAACAGCTATGTAAGCAACTAATTTTTATAAACTATTTTTAAAAAAATTAGTCCATGCTAAGGGGATTCATGTAGAGTGATTTATCATGTTGAGAAATGTTTTTGGCAGGAACTGAAAACTTAACAGACTGGGAAAATGCTAATTCAGTTAACCTTAAATCAAATTTCATTTAAATTAATTTTGCATTGATTACATTTGACTGTATTAAATGTGGTGTTCATTATTTTACTGTGTATAGTTTGTATTTTAACCAGTATTTATCACGCAGGTGTCCTTACTGCTCTGTGTATTGACAAGGAAAATGAAATAATTGCTGTTGGTACGACAAGTGGTCATTTGAACGTTTATGGAAAGGACTATAATTTGCTAAGAAATATCCAAATTTGGAAATTGCTGTCTCAGCAACAACAAAAATTGGATTCTTCTGACGATGGTAAGGCTTTGATTTTAAGGTTTAGACTTTTAACCTCTTTTTTAAATGCCCGTAAGGGCTGGGGAGCCCAGTTGGTTAGGCACTTGCCAAGCATGCGAAAGATCCCAGGTTCGTATCGGGGCATCGCCAGAATAACTGCCAACCTATAAACACCCCATGCAGCTAAAAATATTCTCTGTGCCAGCCTAACTTAGGTAAAAACAATGAGTAAAAAGGCAGAGGGGAAAGCATGGTTGGTCCGTTAGTTGGAAACTAATGCAAGGTAATATTTACATACAAAGTGATCTGGATACAATTTAACCAGAATACACTTTTCATTCCGATAAAAGTGCCAAATTTTCTCAAATAGTATTCAAATATGTTAGACCTTAAACAAAATTAATGTTTTAAACATGTTTTCTGGATGGATTCACAAATGATTTATGGAACTCTTTACATCCACGGAGGGATCTTCTCCATAGCATATCTCTATTTACCCAACTTGGGTTGGCAAGGAGTGTATTTCTTTTTTGCAGTTGTGCAGCTTATATAACTCTAATTGTCTATTAGTTGATAGTAATAATACTGTTTTGTGTGTCATGAGCACATATTTTTATTTTGATAATTAAGCTCTACATTTTATTTTCAGTTCTCCATTAAGTATTTTAACCATTGTGTCATGGTATAATATTTTATATTTTTTGCTATTTTTCTGTAGGTTCAGTCAAAAGTTATGACCAGGACAGCTTTCCCATTTTTTCTATCAAAATATTAAAAGGAGTAAAAGATTCAAAAAGGTTGTTTTATATGCATTTATTTGCCTTTAATTTGAAAATTTTAATGGATATTCAATTATTATCTTTGAAAAATACTTTTAAATTATCATACTATTTTTTAATGTATTTATGCCTAATTTAATTTTTGTAGAAACCAAAAACATTCTAAAAGTTTTAAACTTAATTTGTTTTTAGTAATTAAAAAAAATTTCAAAGATTATATGAATAAGTGCTAAATTTTTGTGTGTTATAATACTAAATATTTAAACCTAAAACTATATTTGTAGTTTTCTGCCTCAAGATATATATCTACTCATTGCCACAAGTACCTGCATATTCGTCCTTAATATCAACACTGAAGTGATGATATTCTATTTAGATTTTCATGGTAAGTTCACTGCCTACACTTTGCATTTTTATATTTGATTTAATTTTAACTCCAACTACTTATACCTTGCAACTATTCATTTCAGAAAGTGGAATTAATTTTGATATTGGCTTAGTGAGATATGCAAGCATTGCTCTTTCTAGTGATAATTCAGAAGTATGTAAATAAGGTTTCATTAATATGATTATTATTTCATTATTACCATTGTAAATACAAATTGTTTGTGACAGTGTCCAATGTTTCTGAATTACAATGCTCTCCTTCAAACTCTCTGTACAGGAAAGTATTGTAATAGTTAGCTTTCAGTGTTCAATAAAGTAACAACTAGATTGGCAAGAGAATAAATCCTCATTTATTTAATAATATAAAGTGCACTCCAAACACATGTTAATTTATTCATATTACCATAACTAGCAGTAAAGTGAAACTATATTTAGTCATAAATAATTGGTCGAATTTTAAATTGTGCACTGTGTTTGACCTTATGGTGTTTTTTGGGAGGTTTCACATGGGCCACGTACAAAAGTCAGTGCCAATATGTAACTGTAGTAATAACAAATTAGTTACTATAGTAGTAACCAAAATATAGTGCCCAATATGTATCCTCAACGCATCTGCGCAATATTTTTTGTATTCCACTTTTAAAATCTAGAAGAGAATTGTCGTGTGTTTTATTTTTCTTTAAAGTGTGTAATAATTTAATTGACTGTAATGAAATACTGAGCTCTATACAAATATCTGTACCTAGTCGGATTTTCAGAAGGCATAACTTTTTTAGAAATGTTTTCGTAAAATATAATTACACCAATAACTTTTGTCTTTATAAGTTTTACAGAATTTTTAACAGTATTTGCGAAGATTTAAATGTTTTTAACATGTCTTTGAAATGTTTTAAAACCAAATGTTCAGTGCTTTTACATTGTTAGTGCTTTTTTTTCCCTTGATTTTCTTCCAACACCTGTTATTGGATTTTTAATCTGTTGTGTGTTGTGTAATAAATAAATATAGTTGTTAATCAAATAGAACCTTCTTAGCAAACAGAGTTCAAACAAGCCAAACTTGTAAGCTAAATTTGACATATGAACCCAGGAAGATCCAAAAACATAGCATCACTTAAAGTTTAACCTATTTCAAAGGACCCACTTTTTTATTTTAACTTTTCGCAGGTACTAATAGTTTAAAACAAGCAAACAAGTTAAGTTTAGACTAGTGATGTTTAGTAGATATTTTGAGGCAGTGAATAAGTTAAAATATTTACTAAATTAACATCCTGAAACTATCTACGCAGACCGGCCAACTGTGGCTCTAGTGCAACGTTCATTCAACCAACCAACCTGCTAACTTTCCAAAACTGAATCTGTAATAACCATTATCCAGATTCGGGAAGGGGCTGGGGAGCCCAGTCGGTTAGACACTGGCCTAGCATGCGAAAGGTCCCAGGTTCGGGTCCGGGCATCGCCAAAATAACTGCCGACCTATAAACAGCCTATGCAGTTTAAAATCCTTCAAAGTCCTAACGCTGCGTACGATGTTGCCCTTAAAGGTTGCGTTGGGTGCCTATTCAGATGTGGCTCGTAACTTGACTGTGGTTCTAAAATACGACGCCCGTCGCCAATAACCCTCGTGTAGCTCTAGTACGACGATAATTCAAACCTAACCTAACCAGATTTGGGAAATTTAATCTTTCCCACTTGGAATACCCAATACAGCTGAGGTAAATGCGGAGAGTTAGCAGGTCTACATAAGTATTCTGGAAACTTGTTTCTTTTATTTCTGTTTGGTAACATATTTTCTTTGTTTTAGGCTTATGTGACTGTCCTTCCACTTATGGGTGAATCATTAGTTTTGATACAACTCTCTCTGAAAGAAATCATATCATCAGCGGAGGAGCCAAATTTAACATACTTAACTTTCCTCAATAGGTATTGCTAAGATTCTTTTATAATTGTACTTTATTATGTGTGTATGGTTTTTTATTAATAGGGTTGAGTAAGCAGTGAATAAACGCTTAAGCACAATTTGTTTTAAGAAAATTCATACATTTAAAGAAAATATAGCTTGTGGGTTTATGACGATGTGAACGCATCTGTCATTATATGTAAATTCTACAAAAAAAGGAGGTGACTTTATATTGCATTGCTTTAGGTCTTTTGGGGGTCCAAATAAAAAGTGGTACAAAAGCCAAGTGAATGAACAGTCCTTTTTACCAGTGAATGAACACAAAAGTGTCCAGTCAATAAACATGTTGGATTTTAATTAATGATCATGACAACCAATCACATGTCAGATAGCTTCCTACTACATGGGAGGAAGTCAGTGTTGCCAATCCATCCAGTGGAATGATTTTTAATCCTTACTTTTTAAATGTATTTAACAACTGTTCATTCACTGGGGCCTGTTCATTCACTGGTCAGTCTACCCTACTTATCTGCTTGAATCATACATATCATAGGATAAACTCTAAAATTTTATTTTCAGTGGTTCTGGAATGCCAGAAAAATCACTTCCTATGCCAAAGACCAAATGCTCTGCAAAAAGTAAAAGTAATGTGTATGCTTAATTTTATTAATTGCATATAATGACTACATTTTAATAGGGAGATGGCAAAACAACGCTTTTAATGAATATTTTAAAAAATTAAAGTTAACAAACAAAATCAATCTGTTTTCTTCTAATTAAATATTATTACATTAAACCATAAACTTTTATAGGTTGATTATTACAAATAGAGATTTATAATTGTATGTTATTTGTAGCTTTTAAAATAATTTTTAAATCTAAATTAACTTTGCTAAATACAAATATACCAAATTTTATTATTATTACTAGTTCTTGTAATATTATAGGTTTACGGTATGGCTTTGTGTGCTACTGAGGCTGCTCTATAATTTGCCTTGTAACACAATTTTATCTATAAAAGTTTAACATTTTTGAATATCATATTTATGGATATATTAAATAGTAATCATTTTTCAGGTGTCAAAAAAACTTCTACCAATTTAAATTTACCAGTGACCTTTCACGCCAATGTAAAATCATCTGGATATGGGATATTGCACAAGTAACAGTAATTATTTTTTTTATAACAGTAAATATTAGAAATTCACTGAATTCTTTAAAATAACATTTTGTTCAAATTATTTTCCTGTCACTTATATTTTGCTCTCTAAAATGAAGCAAATTATTCTTTTTAAAAATTAATTAGCTATTGCATTCTTGTGAGATTTAATTCTTTTTATCAATACACATTACAAATATTTTTTGTTATATTTATTATAAGTGAAGTTTTATGTTTTTAACGCCTTTGCAGATTTTCCCAAACTTTGCAATAAATATTTTTTGTTATATTTATTATAAGTGAAGTTTTATGGTTTTTATGCCTTCGCAGATTTTCCCAATTTTCATAATAAATAATTTTTAGTTAATTTAATGTTTAAAATAAATTGAAAATATAATTTTTAAATTCTCATCAGAGCTTCTTGCTAATTCATGTGTTTCCATTATAGACCTAGAACCCTATTTCAACCTCAAACATTGAAATCTCACAGAGTCAAATCAGAATTCCAACTACCAGGGAAATTTGAAAAAGGTTCCTCAGAGAAAGAGAAGTATTGAACTAGGTTTTTCTTTTTAAGTGTTTATTTCTTTATGTTTAGTTTTTGATGCAATTCCCTGTTGCTTAAAATTCAGTTAGGTGTTTAAATTTAGACTTAACTTTCAATGTATATATTAAGTTATTTAATAAAATGAAAACCTCTACTTGCCATATAATTGAATGTAAATGTGTTATATGTTTTAGGAATTAGATTTTTTTTAATTACAAGCTTCTACTTTTTTTATTACTTTATGTTAAATTTATTTAAGGATATGTTAGCTTGTGAAAATTCAAATTGTTAAATATTTTTCTGAAAGTAAAAAAAGATTTTTATCGAACCTCCTCCCCCCCCCCCCCCCTGATTCATTAGACTTAACTTGAAATAAATCATTAAAAAAGTTTCTAATACAACTTCTATGAGTTTCCAGACCTTGCTTTTTTCCACATACTGATTTAGAAAAATATTTCTGTAGTTGTTACATACCCATATTTTTCTAAAAGTAATAGTCTGACAGACATACATATTACATAAATAATATTGTCTCTTAAGTTCCCACACATGCTATCTAACTTTTCAAAACAGTAGAAATTTATTGAAAGGTAACCCTTGGCGAACTTTCCTAAATCGCGCCAAAAGTCGGCCGATAACCCAACCGAAATGATAGGATAGGTTTGAATGGTCGTCGCATTAGAGCTACACGAGGGAGAGCCGAAAAACATGTTTGTTCATTTGACACTGGCTGTTCGGAATTTCTTGTTACATAATATTGGTCTACATAATTTAATGCTGAGATATGCAACAAGAAAGTCTGAACAGCCGGTGTTAAATAAACAGGTTTTTCGGCTCTCCCTTGTGTAGCTCTAATGCGACGACCATTCAAACCTATCCTATAATTTCGTTTAGGTTTTCGGCCGACTTTTGGTGCGATTTTGGAAAGTTCGCCAAGGGTCACCTTTCAATAAATTTCTACTGTTTTGAAAAGTTAGATAGCACATGTGGGAACTTAAGAGACGATATACTGGTTAATGTTATTTGCATTAGTAAGATAGTAGATTATATATATTTAAAATAAATAACTTTCAACTTGAAAAATTAATTTATTTTTAAATTTCAGAAATATTTTAAGGGAATACAATGAAGCTACATATTTTCAAAATTTTCGACTTTGTGATGAAATCAAACTCGCGGTTAATCCTACTGCTACAGCGCTTCAAACTACTGGTAGATTTGAAATCTTTTTCTTATTTAAATACGTTTTCCTTTTATTTAAATTTTAATCCCTATCAATTTAATCTACCTGCACTTTTAATTTATTTTTAAGTTATATCATGAGTTATTTTTTGTTCATAAATTTGGTAATTTGGAGTCAATTTAACTATGAAACTGAATCTTCTTGGCTTGTTATAATTTTATATGGAATCTAAAAGCTATTTTGTTTATATAGCACCTGATAATTGCATTGTGTTTAAAATATGTGTATGCAATTTAATGTATGATATAAATTAACACATGTGAGTAAATTAATGTTTCTTAAAAAAAAATTTAATCTTGGTAATATTTATCTCATTTTATTATTAGTTGATGGAAAATATGCCAGCTGCACTACTTCTAATGGTTTAATAGATATTTTAAAATTAGGAAAAGAAAAGTTTAAAGTTATTCATACACTAAATGGTATGTATAACTTCTGGTATGATTAAAAATGAACACAAATTGTAAACACTAATACTATAATGAATTTCAAATTATAAATTATTGTGAATTTTCTTTTAAATGTCAACATAATCGCTTGAAGTAAAATGTATGTAACTGGCAATAAATCTATAACTTTAACTATTCTGCTGAGTAATAATACCATAATTGTTGCCAATAATACCAATTGAGCAGCTAGTGATCTGATTAAGTTTTATAATATTGATAACTGTTTATGTATTCTTTTTATATGCAAGTAATTATCTTTATTCTTATTTTTTTAAAAAAAACGTGAGGTTGAGGTGCCCAGTCAGTAAGGCTATTGCCTTGCATGTGAAAGGTCCCATGTTTAGGCAAGGGCTTTGCAAAAATCACTGCTGACCTATAAAAGGTCTATGCAGCTAAAAAGTCAAGTGAAGAATACCGCATATCAAAGGAATTGGCGTTAAATATTCCTTACAGTCCCGACACTGATGTTACTCCTAAAAATTGGGTGGGGTGCCTACTCAGGTGTTGGCTCATCACTTGACTGCTGATCTAAATAATAACGCTTGTCAATAGCCCTTGTGTGGCTCTAGTATAACGATAATTCAACCTAACTCAACTAAAAATGCATTGATAAAGTTAAAACTTTTATTAAATTATTACTTTTTAGCTCATAAAGGGGAAGTTAACTCCGCCACATGGAGTCACACGGACAAGCTGTTAGTAAGCGCTGGAAAAGACAAAACATTGAAGATCTGGGATTTCGAAAAGCAGAAACAGCAACCTGTACTTACAGCAGGCGTGCAGGCAGATGTTACAACAGGAACAACAAAAGTAAATAGTTTTAAAAACTAATTATTATCATTGTAAATAGTGTCAAGTGATAGTGGAAGAGCTTAGTGGAAGAACGGGCTGACATTTTTGAAAAATTGAGATTTTGGTGTCCATGAACACATTATTCCATACTTTAATGATAACAAGTTTCCCTTCTTCATAAACTTAAAGTTAAGCATATTTTTTCTGTTTGCAAGTGACGTTTTTAGCTTTTAAAAGCTTTAACCTCCTAAGACCCGAGCAAAATCCTACACGCATCTTTTTAATTTAAATATACTTTTCATAGGCTAAAGAGAATCTTAAGTTTTTTTTAAGAAATTATCTTAAATAGTTACTGAGAGACACACCTTGAGAGCTAAAAATACAATTTTTTGTGCTATAAATGCAAAACAAAAGGTTGTGTCACTTACTCGTAGTTAACAACTTATTTTAGCATTGTTTTTAAAATTGACGAGTTTAACATTGTAATGCAAAATGCCTTTACAATTAACTGCTAAAACAACTTTCTGAAAAGTTTGAAAAAAAAATGAAAAAAAATTTTACGAATTCTTATATTGTATTGACCCTTGTTCAACTTCATTTTTTTATCAAAATAAATGACTGATACCTGAAATCAAAGGCTAAAAACTGATGTTTAAATCTTCTATTGGATTTGGTCAATTTCTGAATTAATTAACACTTTAATTGTTTGTGGGGAGGTTTTAAAAATTGTCCTGGTCGCAAGAGGTTAAAGCTATTTTTCTCGTTTTTACCCTTTTGTCATTGGCACATTCTTCCACTAAGCTCTTCAGTTATTCATTGAACGAGTGCTAAAGTTACTTTTTTGTCATCAAAATGAGTTCGATTTATTTTTAGCGAAAGCAATACTACAAGTAATTTCAGTGTCATTTAAACAAACTTTTTAAAATATTTATCTACTGCAAAAATATTTTCTAAAATTGTAAAAAAAAGTTTGATTTTGCACTTGTTTCATACAACATTTTTTAATCAGTTGAAAAATATATATATATATATTATTTCACCTTTAAAACTACTTTCTAAGTACTAAATGTAACTGTTATTTTCGCGAACAACTTTGTTATAAGCTTTGTTTTATTTTGAATAAGTTTTGTAGACATTAATGGATTGCAGTGGTCACAATATTATATGGAATAAAATTTGATTCAAATTGATTTATAAAGCTTTTGTTTATGGAAATGATTTCATAGTATTTTCTATTTTATACTTTAACCATTAGTTTTCTTGTGAGCTAAAAGTCAGAATGCATGTGAAATTTATCATATATTTTAAATACTTTTTATATTTGTATATTTATTTCATTTCTGTAGTCCAAGTACATTTTCGAAGAGGCTATTACACAAGTGCAGTTTTACTACCTTGACCGCTTCATTCTAGCAGCAGCAGGAAATAATATCTATATGTTTGAATATACTATAAATATTGAAAAAAGTAGCATTAAAAGGTATGTATAACCAATGGCTTAACAATAAATGTTTTTTTTTATTTTAACATTTATGGACGATTGAAAAGTTATGGAATTCATTAAATGTAATGAAATCAATGTTCTATATTATGAAATTGAAACTGTTATGTTTTGCATGTGATTGATTATTGTTAAATAACAATTATTTTGTATCCTAAATTTATCTGATATTAACTTTAACTAATCATCTAAACTTTTGCATTGAATTTTACTATGCAATGAGTTTCAAAATTTAATCGAAAATTTATTTAATTAATTGAATGTAATGTAATCAGCAATTCTATTTTATGTGATTGGAACTGTTATACAGTCGAACCCCGCTATAGCGATCCCGGGATATAACGATCCCCCGGTTTTAGCGATCCTTTCATATGATCCCGACCAAAAACCTATACCATTAATGCATTTTGAAATGCTTATAACGATCATCAAAAGTCGGAGAATCGGGTATAGCGATCCCAAATTTTCAAAAATTTCTTCTAATTATCGGTACCAATTTTTTCCCCAGTGACATTCATTTACCCTTGATCCTAAGCAAACCGACCTACCATACATACGCACCTTTTTTTTCTCTGAAATACACTAGCATAGACACAATTCACGTCTTTTGTCCCTTTGTCAAATCCCCCTCATATGGCTAAGAAGGTAAAGGGGAGTGGTAGCCCCTTTATTGGGGCATCTATGTCTGAAGTCGCTATTCAACAAATGTTTCTGGATAACTGGACAAAGTACACATGCTAGACCACTTTCATACTTCTGCTCTATTGCCAAAAGAATAGCTTATTCTACGAAAAGGAAGGGGGGGGGAGAGATTTATGGGAAGGTGTGGTTCAACTGGTTCTGGACAAACGACGCAGTCACGTGGTGTCCTCAGCATTTTTGGCTTCAATTAACTGAATTCTGTGTCAAGCAATAACGAAATCACCATGGCTAGTACAGGCAAGCGAAAAGCTTTTTCTATCGAAGACAAAATTAAATTTATTCGAAAATTAGAAAGCGGGGAGAGCCAATCTTCAATTTGCAAAGAATTTTCGCTCAAAAAATCAACTGTTGCAACGATTTGGAAGAATCGCGAGTCTATTAACTCAGCATACGAGAAGAATAGAAATGGATCTAAAAAATTACGGAAAGCTGAACGAGAAAATGTGGATGATGCTCTGTTTAAGTGGTTTACCATGCAGAGAAATAGGAATTTACCCATAACGGGGGCCATTCTCCAAGCTAAGGCCAATGAATTTGCTGAACTTTTTGATGAAAAAGGCTTTGTGTGTTCAAATGGATGGTTGGACAGGTTTAAAAAGCGTAACAATATCAACTGTGGCAAAATTGTGGGTGAAGCCGCTGGTGTCTGCACTTCTGACGTTACCTACTGGATGGAAAATGTCTGGCCTGACATCATCCGCAATTATGAAGAGAAGGATATATTCAACGCGGATGAAGCAGGTTTGTTTTATAAGATGACACCAAACCAAACTTTAAAGCTGAAAGGAGAAAAATGTGTTGGTGGGAAACTATCCAAAGTACGAATTACAGTTCTTGTGTGTGCAAATATGAATGGCTCGGATAAAAGAAAATTGACAGTGATTGGAAAATCCCAAAAGCCAAGATGCTTTAAGAATGCAAAAAAACTGCCTGTAGTTTACAAGGCCAACAAAAAGGCTTGGATGACATCGGAACTCTTCCAGGAATTCCTTCGACAATGGGATAAAGAACTGTCGCAAAAAAAACGGAAAATTGTGTTGTTGATAGACAATTGTACTGCCCACATCGAGCCCAAGAACATTCAATGGATTAAGTTAGTCTTTCTTCCTCCTAACACGACGTCCGTTTTGCAACCGATGGACCAGGGAGTGATCCGGAGTCTAAAATGCATCTACCGGAAGCAGCTTATCTTGCGCATTTTAGAATGTTACGACAATAACACTGATTGCGACATTTCCCTCCTTGATGCAATTGTTTTACTGGAAAAATCTTGGAGGATGGTAACCGACTCTACCATCAGAAATTGCTTTCGTCGAGCAGGCCTTGAGAAAACACCACAGGAAGGAGATGAAAGCGACGATGATGATGACAATCTGCCACTCTCCAAATGGCTGGATAAACACGGAGTGAATGCCTTTTCCGAAAGCGAGATTGAACACTTCGAATGCTGCGATGACGAAGTTGCGACATCCGGTGAAATAAGTGAAGAAGATATCGTAACATCTATCAAAGAACAGAGCAACTCCATTATTGTAGATCCTTCTTCGGACATCGAAGAACAAGAAGATGATGTAACTCCAGGTCCTTCAATTGCTGAAGCAAAGGCAGCTGTTAACGTTTTAAACAACTTTTTTGCTACAGAAAATATAGATAAATGTGTATTGGACTCATTTGAAATCGTGGATAAGAAAATTGCTGAAATGTATTTAAAATCAAAATCTTTCCAACCTAAGATTACGTCCTATTTTCGGAACAAGTGATAAATAAATTTATGAGTAAGTTGAATTTTTATTGTTTTTGAGTGAATGTCTAAATGTTATTTTTAATTCGAATGTCTAAAATGTTATTTTTAATTCTAATAATAATCTCTTCTGATTCGAATAATTAATTCATTATATTAAGCTAATTAAATTATTATAATTGATGGAAATTTCTTGATATGTGATTGCTTAAGTAAAAAAAAAACGTAACATGCTTGTAAATTATTAATTTTTTCGAATTTGGATGTAGCGATCCCTCGGTTATAACGATCTCCTGAGTAAGTCCGTTGAGTGTTCGCAATAGCGGGGTTCGACTGTATATTAAATGGTGATTAACTATTGTTTAGATAAATTATATTTAATTCAGCATTAAGAAAATCAATTCCTAAGCCCTAAATTTTTAACTTATAATAAGTTTAATCTTTTTCAACTGACAAGTTAAAATTTAATTACCTGCTTAGCTATTATTACTTTACTAACGAATTCTTCAATCTTTCATTGTAACCCACTTATTGGTGTAACTTCTCTCTAACAAACTAGCTCTGTCAATAAAAGTTCTATGAAGCTATTCAGGAAATTACCTCTAAACATGAAAAGAATAACAACACTTGCAGCTATGAACCAGTTCTTTTCTAATATCCTTTACTGATATTTTCTCTTATATCTTCACTATGCATTTAACAATATATTTATTAAACCTTTTAACAATATTTAACTTTTTATTAAACTTTTAACAATATTTAATGTAACCCTATAATATATGTTTTTCTTTAAATTATTCCAGCCTATAATAATTTCAATATTGGACTTGGTTGGTAAAAATCTAGTTTTATAATTTTCCTTTCATTCATGCAACAATTTGGTTTATTTTTATCAACATATTTTTTTCAGCAGCTTAGGTAAATTATTAATTGTGACAAAGTCGTATGCTAATTGCAAGGCCTGATTTTCTTAAGGCCCCCAAATTTTAGTGATTTCTATGCTAAATTGAGTCTCTCTCTCTAAAACTTCAGTAAATTGTGCCACTTAATGATTTTTTTCAATTTTTTAAGCATTTAACATTTGATCTTGATTCAGACATTAGCCAGCAATCATACTTAAACGTTTCGGTGAACCCCCAAAATTTCCTGTGCCTATAGTCTGTGTTATTTTAGTTCAGGCCCTCCTTATCTCAGATACTCTCAGAGAAACCAATAGTTAAAAAATGTACAACAACCTAACTAAAGTTTGCAAGACTGCTTATCTTGAATGACCAATCCAAATTAGTTGGGGAAGGTGTTGTACCTCTGACCATATTGTTCCTTTGACCACCTAGGCTGTGAGGCCCTGTAGCAATATTTTATAAAAATTAGTCTATTTAGTATATAGTTATTCCACTGGAGGGCTTATGTATCCTAATGTGAATTATTCAAGGGAAAGAGGATTCATGTAAAATATATAAATTCATTTCTATCCTAAAAATGTAACTATTTTGTTCATGAGAGTTTGCGTTTGCCTAATAAAATTTTTTGTGTTATGTTTTTGTTGATAGAAATCATTTGACGTAGTAGCTAAACACTTCAGAAAATATTGTTGAGCTTTTGAATATCCTAATTCTAATCCTTTAACTGTAGCATGCTTTTTAATTTGGAATGTCAAGGTGTTGTACCTCTGGCCACCATCTGTTGTTGTTCCTTTAACCAGGTCAAAGGTACAACACTCATAACTGAATTTCTCAACATTTCAACTTCGACGTGTTACTGTTACAATTTTCGTAAAATTAATAAATATTTTTGACCTAAGCCCATTTTCTATTCTAAAAAAGTATTTTTATTTTTTTTCTATTGGAAAAATGAATAAATATGAGAATATTAATGAATAAATAAGGTGAATAAAACTAAATAAATAGAATTTTGTTAAAATAAAAAAATAAAATGTGTGAACTAGTCAAAGGAACAACACCTCCCTCTACTTTCTATACTATATCTATTTTCTGTCTATCTATTTCTTCTAATTTCACCAGTTGTCATGACTCTGTCTACCAGAACCTAACATCTAGCATCTCTATTATTTCCTTAACTACTCTTAAATCTGATTTTGTGTGGTGGCTCTTCCAAATGCATCGATGTTATCGATATGACTGTTGGTAAAGTCGTATGCCATACGGAAGATGTCAGCAGCAGACCTCTATATCTCATTTCTCTAAATGAAGTGAGTTTTTTCTTTAACTTTCGAAATTATTTGTTACAAAATTTAAATATTTAAAGCCTAGATAAGTTTGTTTGTTGTTTCATATTAGATGAGAAGTTGTTCATCAGTTTGCAATTGAAGAACTTGGTGGAAGAACGTGCTAAGGGACAAAAAAGTTGAAACAAAATGAGCTTTTCATTTTTTCGCAATACGTGACCAATCCACCGTCACTTTCGTTTTATTTTAAGCTTAGATCCCTTAAAAATGATACTTGCAAATGGTACTTGCATTAAAGTTTATAAAAAAGAGGACACTTGTTATCTTTAAAGAAGAGAAAATAACATGTTCATTGAGATAAAAATCTGTTGTTGTTTTTTCTTTTCAAAAATGTCACTTAGCTCATTCTTCCACTAAGCTATTCAATTTTTCAGTTAACTTTATATTTGTCTATTATTACCAGAAGTTGATTTAACAATGATAATAATCTACACTCCTTGACAACCTAAGTTGGGTAAATAGAAATATGCTATGGAGAAGATCCTTCTGCGGATGTAAAGAGTTTCATAAATTATTTGTGAATCCATCTAAAAAACATGTTTAAAACATTAATTTCATTGAGATCTAACAGATTTGAATATTATTTGAGAAACTTTGGCAATTTTATCAGAATGAAAAGTGTATTTTGGTTAAATTGTATTCAGATAATTTTGTATGTAAATATTACCTTACAAGAGTTTCCAACTAACGAACCAACTGCAATTTTCTGCAAGTCAACCGCAAGTTAAGTTGGCAAGGAGTGTAGTCGATATTTTTGATAGAAAAATTGTCCATTTAAAATTTAACCTACTACCAAAATTGAAAAATCCCTCACATATATTCTTTTTATAAACACATTATTTAAAAAGTATGTTTTACTTAGAACTTTGAAAAAAAAAATAGCATTTGTTGAATCTATATAGTGGAATTTCATGTTTGGAGTGGTAAAGGAACAAAAAAATTAATTTGTTAGAATAAACAAGATGTCAGTTGTTTTCATCATTTGTTTCAATGTAAGATGTCACATGAATGTATTGCTAAAAAAACTAGGGTTTTTGCATAGTTAAAATGATGAAGAATGAATACTTTTCTTGATTTTTAATATCAAACCATTGTTTATAAAATTGATTTGAACATTTAACCCTTTCAGTCCCAGTGATGCCATTTGGAATCATCACTTTCAATATTTTTTTCGTAATGTTTGTGTCCCATTATGACATACAAACACACATCATTCGATTCTTCACACTTTGTTCTATTCGATAATATTTTACATTAATCTCAATAGAAGTCAGAACTACTATTTATTTATTTTTTTTATTTAGAAAATAGTCAACAAGTGTTTCACCTGATTTTTGAAAAGTTCACTTCAGTTCCACATATTTAAAACACAATTTTTACTATTTCGGTCAAAATAATTACTAAATTTTTTTTTCATAAATAGTCAGATACCTTAAAATATATCACTCGAAGTGTTTTTTCGGTAGGGGTAAGTGTGATAGGGTTTCTGCATTTTTCATTAAGAAAATTCGTTCTCTGCTTCAAGTAAATTCCAAATCCTAAAATTGGTAGTGAATTATTATAAGAAACATACATATGTAGAAAAAAATATATATGTTTGAATTCCAATTTTAAGTGTACAAAATGTGCATTTCAAAATCCATTGCTGTTTTATCACACTTACCCCACATAGGAAAACCCACATAAAAAGAAGACAGTTGCACTTAAATTCAAAAGCTCAAAACTTTCTTTAAACAAAAAAAATAAGGTCAATATTTCTTTTCAGTTTAATTATAAGTGGTCTAATGTTATATATTGCAAACTTTCAGATTTTTAGAATGATTTCCAAAGTTACAAGAGCTGTTTATCACACTTACCCCCAATCACACTTACCCCACTTGACCCTAATATTTTTTTTTATTTTTTGGTTTTATAGAATTAAAAAACTTTGGCATTATTTCAAAAACCATATAAAAAATTAAAATGATTTTTTTTCTTGTGGAACTCTTATTTTTGACCTAAAATAAGCTTATTTTGGGAATTTCAGATGTTTCTGCAGTGTAGTAAATTTTTGGGACTGAAAGGGTTAAAGTAGCTCAGTGATGATACTTCTCTAGGAGACCACCCTCCCTCAATGACCGATTTTCCTCGTAACGGAGGGGGGTCACTCCCGAGAAGTTTTACTGTATTAACTCTTCATTTCTTAGGGATCCCCTTACACATCTCATGGGCCTGCCTCTTATGACATATTCCTGACTGCCTCACAGTTTGATGGGATAAAATTATGGGACCTGAGAACCAATAAGTAAGTTTGGCACCAGGAAGTTTGGGTTATTATTTTTTCTACTAAAATAAAACAAGCTTATAAAATTACTTTTTAATTGATCCAATAGTACTGTGCTATAATATAATTATTTTATAAATGAGCAAGTAAACTGTAAACTTAGACAATTTTGCAACAATAAATAAATTTTAGTACTTTTATTGAGAAAATTAATAACTGAGTAAATTAACTTGTAACTTAACAGGGTTTTTTTAATTGACACACTTTTTGGTTAAAACTAATTGCATAATTCGTTTTTTAAAAAATCATCGAGATAAAAAAAATAGGCTATATTTTGAAAATTTAAATACAGGGTGGCCCAAAAGTAGCCTAACAGTTAGTTACATATACAGATATTTATACAGAAACAGTTATTTTAATAGATGTTAAGTTTAGTTTGGTTGAATTATCGTAGTACTAGAGCTACATGAGAGTTGGCGACAGGCATTGTAATTAAGAACCATAGTCAAAAGTGACAGCTTTATTTGCATACTTATATTTACATTCTTAATCCTGAAGGTGCTCAAATTGTCTACCTTCGACATTGATGCATTCCTGCCTGGTGCATAAACTGGTCGGTGAGGTCTAATAAACGGAAGATATCTCGAAACTAAACCAATTGAAGTCCACGAATTGCTACTCTTTGGCTAAGATACGCTGTAGTACGACTTTATTTTAGCCAACCAACAAAACTAAGCACGACTACGTCAAGTACCTGTTCCAAATAACCCAAAGTTCTAACCAATGGTACAACATTAACTGTTAGGCTACTTTTGGGCCACCCTGTACTTTCTAGTTGTTTCTGGAGCCATTTTTTCAGTTTGATTTGAAGCATACGAAAAATATTAATAAATTGTGAATAAATATTCCAGGCATGTCCTCAGCTACAAAGAGCACAAGTGTCGCTCCTTCCAATGCGGGGCTACTTTCACACCTTGTGGTAAATACATTGCCAGTGGGAGTGAAGATAAGTCGGTAAATTTGGTTTAACTATCTGATATTATTAAATAAAGTAACAAAACTATATAGTATACTTTGAGGCAGATTCCACACTATTTTTAAATTGTAACGTACTTGCTTGTTTAAACACCATTTAATGAAAATGTAGAAATTTGCTGTATTATTATATCGTTATAAATATACAATTTATTTATAAGTATTAAAGAAAAATGTTAGAGAAGAAATATAATTACAATATTAGTTGAAGGAAGCAATTTATTTTACTTCATTGAAAAAAATATTTAAACTAAATGACAATGTTTTGTTAAGTGCATTGTTATTTTTTTCTAAATGTTTAAAGTGAAAATATATCTTTTCTGTGATAGTTTTTAGATTTTCTTCAATATATTTTGCACACAAAAAAAGCTTGCTAGGTTTTGCAAAGAATTTTTAATATTTTAATACTACTTTAAAAAGTAAATTACATTTATAAAATAGTTTTATCAAGCTTTTAAATAATAAATTAATTTTTTTCCTGTTCATTTCTTACTATATACATTAATATTTTTTCAGGTGTACATTTATGATACAAGACAATTATCACGTGCTCATAAATTTAGCGATCAACAAACGGATGTCTTTACTAGCATTGCTTTTACACCCAAATCTCAGGTAGAGTTCATTTTAATTTTTTTTTCATTGCATCCTACTAAAGTGGAGGATTAAATAACAGATGCATTGCCTTTACTTGAAATAAACACTGGGCTATTCTGCCATGGGCAGGTACTACATAATAATAGTGAATTTTACTTTTTTTTTATTTGAAATTAAGTTTTAGTATACTTATTTTAATGGGGTGTAGTTATTGCCTGTTTATAATAATGATTCAAGTAGTTGTTGTAGAAACTGGCAGTTTTCCTGCCAACAGCAATAACAAATCATACTCACTTCCCAGAATAACTTATTTCTTTGAATGAAAGTTGGGTCTTTAAACAGAATCTCTTTATGTTGCAGGAAAATTTTTCTAAGCCAAATTATTCTGGATGTATTAAATATTTTTACATGGAGGTCCAGATTTTTACATGGCATTCGTTAGCATAAGAGGTCTAGTGATCTGCCACTCTAATGCTTTAACTATGATCTCTATGTAAATTTACGACCATTTTTATTTTGTAACTACTGTATACCTTTTGCTACATTTATTTTTAAACTCTTTCAGATGCTAGCCTCATCCTCAAACGGAATGGTATATTACTATGGAGAAACCCAGTTTTAAAGAAGTTAGACAGATTAAGATAAAGTTTTTTTTCTACTTGTAAATAAACACATTTAATCATTTGTCTTTGTTTCTAATTATATATTAAGTAATTTTGTTTGTGTCCGTTAAAGACATAGTAGAATGTTTACAAAGAAAGAGCCAAAATTAAAATAATCTGTCCATTATAACATTACTAATAGATATTTGATAGTAATGTTTTTATGCATTGATATTTTTAGTAAAATGTAAGAACAAGCAGAAAGATGTACCTCTAAATAGGCGAGTTTACATGTTTCTAATAGATATTTGATAGAGTAATGTTTTTATGCATTGATATTTTTAGTAAAATGTAAGAACAAGTAGAAAGATGTACCTCTAAATAGGCGAGTTTACATGAGCCGCCATCGAATCAATGGATCGAAGAGCAAACTCAGCAATTTTTCCCTCTTGGGGATTTTCTCCCAGACAGAACCGGAATCGCAGGGTTTTTCATAGGGAGGTTTCGCAAACCCTCCAATGAAGTAGGGTTTGATGTTTCATACCATGGGTTCGACCACAGACTATCATTTGAGTTAGAAATCCTGCATGACCTCTTTCTCCTAATTGGGATTTTAGCATTCCATGGATTTGATGGCTCATGTAAACGCGCCTAAAGAGAGTCAGGTTAAATTATCGTCCCATTAGAAATACACTGGGCTATTGACAACGAAAGTGTGTTTCATAATTTAGAGACAGTTAAGTGATCATCGGACACACGAGTAAGCACAAAACCCAAAATTTAAAACTTCCAAAAGGGGACTTTAAATTAATTCTGCACATAGATTAAGAATTATTAATTTCTCTCGTTTGGACTCAAAAATTTCTCTGAGAAATTGAAAATATATTACTTAAAACAACTACACTGCTCACTAAAATTAGGGGAGTGCATGGTTTAAACTCTTTCAACCCCAAAGTTTCCATTTAGAATCATGAGCTTGCAATTTTTTCTCACTAAGTTGAGCTTGCACTAATTTATCATTAAATGGAAGAATCATGTCTTTTGAGAATGTAAATAATGTTTCTTTTAATCAAATGAAAATATGAAAACATGGTATAATAAAATTCGCTCCCAAAACAATTTTCTGAAATATTTTGACCCTTAATTCTTCACTCTTGCATCCTCAGACGTTTAAAAATTGGTTTTACCTCTTTTTTGCAAATAAAAATTTGAAAAAAAATTGTTATAATTTATTCTTAATTTTTGATACCAATTTTCTCACCTTAAATTTTATTTTGAAAAATTAATATTTTTTCCGCCTGTTTTTTACCTTTTCATTCTCGATGCATAAGGAATCTATTTCACAAATTTTAGATCTTTAGAATGAAAAACAAAGCGCTGAAACTGAAAGGTTAACAAAAGTATGCAAAGTGCTCCCCTAATTGTTTTGAGCAGTGTATTATTCTAGATTCTGGCACAATTAATTTACTATAATAATAACTGTTTTATGCTCGCTTGTGAAAACAGATATGAAACCCACCTAATAGTTATTACCCAGGTAAAGAGTGCAATGTAAAAAAAAAAATACCCACACACATTTTCAAAGTTTAGAAAAGAAAAATATTACAAACTTTTATTCAAGCATTTTTTACACTTCATTTAAAAAGAAAACTGCAAAAACATCAAACAGAATACAAAGGAAAGGAAAAACACCAACTAGCAATTTGCACAAAGTTACTCTTACAAAAACAGCTCTATAAACTCTCCTCTATGGAATTAAAAAGCTTCTTTAGCCACAACAATACAGCACAAGACAATATAGAGTATCTCTAGTCTAAGGAAATGTCCAAATGTATTTGTATTTAGTGATCCAGTATCACAGATATGTAAATTAATTTGATATTTTCGTTTTATAAGTTGAAAGATTGACTATTTTTGAAAAGGTAAAATGTATTAGTTTTTTCAATTGTAAATGGTCTTTCCTATTGAAAAAAATATGTTTATCTAATTCAAAATAAATGTATAGCATTAAATTTACATTAAAATAAAGAAGAAATTAGGATAAAAGGCTTGCTTTAAGTATAAGAAAATACTAAATTCAAGAACATAAGCAATTACTGATTAATATTGCAATTAATAAATTAGTCAATTTTGCTATTAATTACTATCATTGAATCTGAAAAGTTTTAAATTAAAACTGACATTTAAAATTAAATTGCTTAACAAATTTTAACCATAAGTACTTATAAATTAATATATAGCTGCTGACCTGACTTCTAAGTTAATCATGCAAAACCTTAGAACTCAAAAGAGATTCTAATGTGCAATGGCTTCATTAACAATTGTATAGAAAACATATCACATAGTTATTTTATATAGTCAAGTTTATGGTACCACAATCACGGACAAAATTAAAGCAGAATAAAGCCAGAAAAACCTTTAATTAAGCTTAATAAACCCTAATTGTAACTATAGGATTAATTTTATACAATATGAAATTGTTTCTTCTAACAGGGTTCGTACGCCTCCTGAATTTTCCTGAAAACTCCTGAATTTTACTTTTTTTGTATAAGGGCCCTTAAAACTCTTGAAATTAAGCTAATTTTCCTGAATTTTTGCATATTTCTATCTTTTACTCCTGAATTTTGTATATCTGATTTTCTGTAAGTTTGCTGCACAACGAATGAATTTTCCTAAGCGTTCTTAACAGCTGTTTACAGTAACATCACGGGAACCATTCACGAGAAAACAAGTTTCGGTGCTCATGTTTTGAGTCAATTACTTTTTTTTACTAGCTGAAAGTCTTAAGAGTTTTCTTGTTGGATATTTAGATGGTGATTATACCTGAAATCTACATTGAATTGCAGTGTTTTTAACTATTTAATTTTTTTGGTTAAATCTGCCGTAAGCATTTTCCTGCATTGGATAAATTTAGCCTCCTGAAGTTTTGGAAGACTCCTCCTGAAAAAACTCCCGAATTTCTTTTTCTCAAATAGAGTATGAACCCTGTTGTAATATGATTTGCCATTAAGTAATTGTTAAAATTATAGCATACTTTTGCTAGAATAATGCTCTAATAAGGCAAGAAAAAAAAAGCCATTCAAGAACAATTGTTTTATGAAACTAATAATTCTCAATAGGAATGATTAAATCCAACATACCAGTTGTTGAAAAAAAAAACCCTAAGGTGCTAATAACAATTCTGCATATAAAACCTAATAAGCACATAATGGAAAAAAGCATGACAAAAAAAAATTGAAAACAAAATGTAATTGTTTAAACAATGCAAACCAATTGGTAGGACTGTTTTATTAAATTGAAAAGCAGGGGAAATGTTTTTAGAAAATAAAACCTAAAATATCATGTGAAGGACACTTTTATATCATTAAGAGATATTTAAAATATGACTGCCACAACTCTGTGTTTCTTGTTGCTACAAAGGAAATGTAAAGCTACAATACATTATTTTTAAATAATGTCAACCAAATTTTTTAAAGAAACAATAAAATAAAGATATAAAATATATGGTGGTATACGAATAACAAAATTAAAATACCTTCCCACTGGAACTGAAAAATAAGTATTTTTAAAAGCATTTAGATAACTAACTTGTTTCATTAAACATTCACAAATTTCCTTGACTTTTACAGAACTTTGCTTGCTAAACACAAATTAATCACAAGACACAAAAATATAAAGCACAAATAGAAAGTATCCATGTGTAGTACCGACACCCTGATTATGTATTGCAAAGTCATTTGCCAAAAGAGCTATCAAATTAAACAGGACTTGTAATCAGCAGAGGCAACAAATATTTTTTCATATCATTCAAGTTCGTAGCTAAATTTAAATTCAATTTATCCCTATCGATTGGAAACTATTATAAATGAAAATACAGAACTGCAATGTAGGTTTAAGAAGTATATCTGGTCAAAATATATATCTTTATATTTTACCTTTTATTTTTAATAAAGGCTGCTTGCGAAATAATATCGATTTCTTAAGGTGTACTAAAAGTGCAGCATGTTTTGCACAAATTCCACTGTGCAAATAAAAAAAATAAGTACTTATTACTCTTTAAATTATACAAAAATGAAAGGTTGTACAAGTTTCACACTTGTTACGAATAATTTAAGTAAAATTATTGTCAATAATAAGTATACTTGTAAGAATTAATTTTTAAAAAATTAAAGTCAGCCTTAAATGTTTTTTGCACTTAAATTGGTGCAAGTTTTATTCAACGTGTTAAAAATTTTAATTTCGAACACTGAGTGAAATAAGGAATTGAATTGGTTCAGTTAAACTACTGTCACACTAAAAACTACCTAACCACCTTAAAAAAAACATTTTCAAAAATAAAGCAAACCTTGACAAGATATGAAAAAATATCTAGTGCCCCCTCTGACAACCAGTTACATCCTAGAATAAGGGCCTATCAAGCCATGACAAGAGACGCGGCCGCGTAGCTCACAGATGAATCGTAATTGTTGAGGCACTTGCTGGACTGGGCGTACTTCAGGAATTTCATCACAGGCTTGATCCCATTGTCTTGCTGTTGTAGAGAGGAGACAGCCTTTGGAAGAGACAGAGAGAGAGGGATTTTAATACACAAATTAAAAAAAACTAAACTCCTTGACGCAACAGCCCTCTACTTTGCCAAGGCCTGCCGTACTCATTTCAGCTTTCGTGACCTAGAGCTCTGGGGTGCTATGCATATGGCCTGGTAAGGTGGTCAGCCTCACGTGGAACCCCCAGTGTTTAGTTTCCAAGCATGCTTGGTACCCATTTTATCGACCCACTCAGGGGGGTTAATCTCGCCCAATCCGGGATCTGATCCCCGGACCTGTGGTGTGGCAACCCGAAGCACTACCACTAAGCCACTAGGCCTCTTAATACACAAAGATCTGATAAAAAAAAGAAGTTGTACCATTTTTTCTAGAGTACTCATTAAAGTCAACAGATATAATTAAGAGTATTGTGACAAAAGTTATTTAAGTCCCAATTTAAGTGAAAATATTAAGCTGTTAAAGCAAAGAGTTAAAGGAGAGTTCTAGGATGTTGGACATAAAGTTTGTTTTAATTTCCCACTTAAAAACTAAAATTTTTAAATGGTCTAATAGCTTTTTAAAACTGACCCATGCAGAATGTGTTAAAACATACAACAAATTCTGAAAATAAAATTTAAGCTTTAACAAAAAAATATTAATTTATTCACAGTGTCGTATGCATTTTTTTAAGTCCTATACAACGAGTCAATAATTGCATTCTTAAAATTCTTAAAAGTTAAAACATTTTTCGAAAACCTCATTATAAGTAAAAATAAATGGGTCGCTAAAAATATATTTCAACTATTAAAAATTTTACTCCGAGAAATTCCGTTTGCAAGTGTATACTTTATGCCTGACACTTTGGAACTGTCCCAAGACAAAATCATTCCTTTTGAAAAATGATAACAAAATTAAGTTAAATAATTTTATGCCCAGATTATCATTATTTTTTTAAATCCATAACTAACAGGAAATAAAAGCAAAATACTTAGAAAACATAATGAAATTCAAAACCAAACTAATTCTAGCATTCTGATGTATTTTGGTTAACCATTATTGTGTTATATAATTAATTAGCAAGCCTTTTTTTTAAAGGCATTGAACTTAATTAAAAGAAAAAATATTAAAAAGACAAAAAATTTGACATACATTAAGTAGGACACCGATTGGATGACGTCCACATATTGTGTTGCCATACTTTTTCAAGTATGCAGTAAAGCCTGTGGGTGACATTTCTTCAATGATGTTCATACCCTAAATAACAAAACTTAATTAACCATCAATTTTTTTTAATTAATAGTATATAAAATAGGAACGATTTTAAATTAAATAGAAAAAGTTTAGTATACTGGAATGATTTTTACTAGCCTTTTTTTAATAGTTATTGTTTATATGATCTTGAAAAATATTTCAATAAACCTTTTTTATCAACATATAATCTGTTTTAAAAACTCATTGAAAATAAATTACAAAAAAAAATAATAATATCCATAAGTGCATGTGCACAAGCTACAAAATATAACTAGATCAAATAAACATGACTACTTTGGGCAGGTAAAGTGCAGTAACTTCCATTTGTGCAAGCACTCAATAACTCTTAACCTATAAAAATATATATTGAAAGACTGTTTATTTCAGAGTGAAAATGGTCCAATTCATTGCTGTGGTTACTGCAGTGCCCACAGCAGTATTGCATCATCTGCACTCTTCACATTCAACTAAACTATTCAGTTGAGAAATGCAGTAGAGTCCCATTTATCCGAATCCCGGTTATCCAAAATTCAGCTTAACTGAAAAGCTCCAGAATTTATTTTTGCTAAACTATGAAATGTATGCAAAAATAACGAAATATGTACACAAAAAAATATGTCCTTACAAAGTTAAATTTATTTCTTAAAATATGCAGTATATATATATATATTCTTTTTTGCTGCTCAATTTGGTTTGTTTTAAAGCAGCCCTATCCTTCCATCTTTTAAATGAGGACATTTAAAGTAGTGGCATCACCTTGCCCTCATATCTAAGATTGATCTAAGATTTTTGTAGCTTCCAAAAGCAAAATGCTGCACTTGTTAGACGAGAGATCATCTTCATCAACGGGCTTGTTCTTGCCTCGAGTTGCTGGTCGTTTTTTCTAGGCACGAGAAGGAGGATTCCTGATTATCCGAATATTCCTATAGAATCTCGGGCCTATTCCTATAGGGACTCTACTGTAATAGCCAAATAAAGAAACCATGCTGAAAAATCTACACTGTTTATCAAGACACCAAAGCCACATTAAAACAAGTCAGGGTCGTGTTTATTGGAATTTAACTAAAAGATTGGACTTTTCTTCCTATTCAATATAAACTTGCATATTTACGCTTTATTTAGTAGGATTCTATTACTCTTATGGTCAAAGCTGATCATCATATTTGCCTACATTAACAGTTCAACAGTTTGATTTTCCTCAATCAAACAAATGTTGGGTGCTTCAAAAACCTGCTTTTGAATCCCATCAAACTGGTTTAAGTAGGGTTGCCACACATTTTGGTTTAAAAAAAATCCTCTGAAGAGTTGAAAAACCTCACATCATATCATTACTATTGCTAATAATCTGGCGACTCTGTAACAAAAATTATTCTATAACAAACAAAAAAAATAGCAAGGATTCTAAGCTTTGCAGATAACATAGGTGGCTAAAAAAAAATTAACTGATTTTTGCAGAAAAAAAGAAAATGATCAACAAAAATGGGAAACTTTGAATATGATTTTTACATAATAATATAACAGTATTTAAAGTTAATTTTTAATAAAGTAAAAAAAAATCTTTAATGATTTTCTTAATCTTCTTAAATCTTTGACATTTCAATTTTGATTATACCTATATAATTGTACAACAAACTTGGTTGAAAAAAACAAGATTAAAGTATTGATAAAACCTACTTGCATAACCATACTACTGAACTCGGTGAATACTACAAAACTCAGTTATGCTAAAAACTGACCCAGGATATTTTTAACACACCCTTCAGTCACACAGTCAACAAGCATCTCTTACCATTTCGTCCAATTTCTCGATGGACTGATAAATTTGCCCCCACGTTTTGTCATAGAACTGATAGTGAAACTGGGCACCTGCAAAAACAAGGCGTATATCGAGTAAACGATGCCAGATCTTACCGTTCTATCCAATTTCTCGATTGACTCATAAATTTGTCCCCACGATTTGTCATAGTACTGAAACCGAAAACGAGAACCTAAAAATAAGAGGGGAATTTTTCAGTGTGGGATTGTGTCTTGTGAGTAAATTAACAGAATAAAATCATAGTAAAATAAATAAAATCATAGAATAACAGTATTGGGAAATTCATGGTATTTCTTCGAAATCAATAAGTAAAAAACTTTTTTGTTAGATTGTCAATCGAATCCCTTTAGAAAAGAAGAAGTCAGGATATTTAAAGTAAAAAGTAATCTGTATAAAGGTTGATATTTACAGAAACCTATTAAAACATTGAAAGTGCTGAAAATAATCATTGGAAATAGGGATATAGAACAAAACAAGATAAATATGAAAAATAAATGAAATTGTAAATCAAAATGTAAAATTTAAATTGTGTTTTGCAAAAGATAAAAATTGTAAATGTTAGTGTTAAAAAGTTTTGACTCAAAGAAGATATTTCTATTACATTTTTAAGTTCCCAATTATACAAAGCAAGGGACTTGAAGACTAATTCCACAGCTAAGGTAGAAAAAAGGTGAAATCCATTGTTTATATTGATGTCATTCAGATAAATAGTCATTGTTCGCTTTGGTTAGTTCAGGAGTGTTATAGTTTATGTTTAAACATAAAGTCTTAGAGACAGGGTCATAATTCTTTAAGTCAGCTAGAGATGAATTCTAACATTTTAAATGTTGATAAGAAAACAATAAATTAAGCGGTAATTGTAATTTTGACTGTTACTTTTAAGTTCAAGTCGGAATATGTACATCAAAATTTCGTTCTCCGTCTTTAAACAGGAAAAAACTTACCTAATAAGGGACTTTTCCATTTTACTATCATGATTTCATTAAATGACTAATATTGAACTAAATATTAAAATAATCAAATAATCATGCAAACACTGTCAAAGAGTTAGTTTCAACAATCTGCTTTTAGAATGACAGCAAAATAAACTAAGGGATCTGCATTTTTCTACCATATTACAAATACATATCACTATTCATTAAGAGGGACTGTCAGTCCCGTAGAGCTAATGTATTAGTTTTGAAATCACAACTTATGCAAAAGAATTGCTTTGCCATATTATCACATTTTCATTAGGTAAAATGAATCATCATAACATCAATTCAAAACAAAACTGAAAAGAAAATAACATCTGATTATTTAATTATGAATTGATAAAGTTTTAAAATAGTGTCGCCATTTGCTGCATATTTTTTTCATTTTAAAACTTCAAAAATATCTAATTAAATAACTAGATTACATTTCCGTTTCAAATTTGTGTCATTTTGATGTTTTGTTGATTCCCGTATCTGAGGAAAAAGAGCTAACATCGCAAAGCAATATGTCTGCAGAAGTTGCGATTCCAAAACTAATGCAATTGGCTCTATGTGACTGACAGTCATTCTTTAGAATTTGGTTAAACTAGGATGTTAAGTTGATTGTTAACCACAACTAAAAATTTGGTTTTACCCTTCAGTAATAAGTAATTTAGTGAGTGTTTCTCTCTTATACACATTCCTTTTCAAAATAGGTCAATGATTAAATGAAGTAAATAACATTTTCATCAAAATAAAGATCCGAGCTTAAAGTTCTGAACTTACCCCAGTGGCAGAAATCAGAAGAGACAACGAAAAGGTTACTGGAATCGGCTAAGTAACGGCTGAAAATCTTGCCGTAGTAACTCTCCTTCTCTGTACTCAGAGAACCAACCATGACAGGCACAATGGTGAAAGAATGACTGGAAACAGTTATAGAGATTTAGAATCAAATAAAATAAAAATGATTAATCGTATATTTAAAAAAATTAAAAAGTAAATACTGATTTTTTTCAATTAAATTTAAAAAGATACTTGTATAGTTAAAAAATTTAGTTAAACAAAATATTGTCAACATTACATATGAATCTGATGTTTATCTTCACTTTTATTCTAATGGGCAGCAAACTTTACTTGGATACTACTATGTTTACTTACTAGTATTTTAGAAATATAATTACCATATATACAAATAAATTGAATAAAAGGATAACTCTTTTATTCAAGGTAAACTTATTGATAAACACAAAATCAAATGGACTGCAACACCACTTAACTTATATTCAGGCATCAAATACTTTTCAAGTTTTCTAGAATATGGCACAATTTTGGAATACTATTGAAGAAAACTTTACAGTGCACAATTGTTTAATCGTTGATTGAAACAAAATATAACAATGCAGGGTTTCATTAAACACCCTTTATTTTTAAAGGATCTATTCCTATCATTACCTAAAAATTTTATATAAATACACTGTCCATTTTGTGGGCACAAGTGATAATGTCGCCAAAAATGTACAACTGCCGACTAACAGAATATTTTCAATGGTAACCTTTAACTACATATGCTGTGTTTTGCCACCAAATATTATGTTTAGTGAGATTTGTGCCCTTGAAAAGAAAAATTACTTTATATTATTTAAAAAGAGGGAAATTATTATTAAATTAACATCAGATCATTTTTATGTTAGCTTAAAAAAAACACAAAACTAAATATAAAAAAAGTCATGACTTAACGTATACTTTTAAGGGTGGAATGAAAAGTCTACGTGAAGACAATTACTTTTCCATCACTTTAGCAATGAAGGGCAGGTGCATCTCGATGCTGTGTTCATCTTCATCCGTCAGCAAACTCATTTCCTCAAACTGACCCGTGGTGAACAGCTCTTCATAGGCTGCAACAAAAAGGACAAAATCATGCAATAACTATTTATCAATTTTAACACATTCTCCCCAAAGGTACACACACATGGACCTTTATAAAATTTACTTCACAAATACATTTTAAAAATTTCTTAATACTAACTTCTTTTCTATTATAAACTAGAATGTTCAAGCTTTATAAAAAAATTTTGGTTCTGAAACAGCTGATTCATTAATTGTATTTAAAAAAAAATTGAATAGCAAATTTAAACACTAGACTTGTGGCATAGTAGCCTAAAGTTTTCTTATTTTTTTATTTTTTTTATTATCCCAAGTGTATATACACAAATCCATGGACACACAAAACAGGAACACAACAATTAAACAATATCAAACAAGTTGAAAACATTAAGAAAGTCCAGAACTTGTAGCGGGTTGGCAGAGAACAGTTCCTTCTTTGACACGCCCATGCAATCAAGAAGATGTTCGGGTGAAGCCTGATTTACATTGCAGATGGTGCACGTCGGGAAAACCCTTTCTCCATTAATAAATTTAATCTGTCTCGTATGGCCAGTACGAAGACGTGACAGGGAGGAAAAAGCATGCCGACTCAGGCCAGAGTCAATGAAGGTTCCAGGCTTGTCGGGCACGTACCAGTGGTGAGAAACTCCTTGGAGAACTTGCTGTTTTAGTGCCTTCTTTTGACAAGATTTAAAGAGGTCGAAGTCGATTGATAAGTCCGGAACAGCAGCAGCCTTAGCCAATTCGTCGGCCGTTTCGTTTCCCTTCAGGCCGATATGGGAGGGAATCCATTGGAATGTTAGTGAGGAGTCCTTGTGGAAGGAGTCAATACAGGTCGCGATTTCTTTTAGTATTGATTTGGAACTAGTGAAACACTTTTGGAGTTCCTGAAGGGCCGATAAGGAATCCACAAAAAAGACCATCTTGTTTGGCGAGGATTTATCGAGGTAGTTAAGAGCCATCCCAATCGCTATCAGTTCAGCATTAATGACTGAACAGCCTCTGGGATTAGTTTGACTTAGTTTTTGATTCTGGTTTTTGGACTCGATAAATACACCGCTTCCCGAATTTCCATCAGTGTCCTTAGACCCATCAGTGTAGACCTTAATAAATTCTGGGCCGAAGTGATTTATCTTTTCAAGAGCAAGAGCCCTCAAGAGACAAGGCAGTTCAACTTGCTTGCTCACAGAATTCCCAATGGAGAGATTGATGATAAGCTCTTTCCTTTTGTGACACGGTGGGAAGACTGGAGAGCCAGTTAGTTTGTTAGGGCAAGTAATAGGTATTTCGTTTTGAAGGATTGAGAGCATAGGAGATTTCTTCTTAATTCTATAAGATGGTATCCAGTCTTTAATTAAATCTCCGGTTCTGTGGCCCTTCAGGTTGACCCGTTTTTCAGAAAATTTAGTCAGATTTAGGTCCCACCTATTCCTAAGAGGGATAAGGCCAGCCTCGAACTCGGAAATGTTTCCCGGTGTTGTATTTCTCAGACCACAAATAATTCTAGCTGCATTCCTCTGTATTTTTTCAAGATTTTCAAGATTGGTTCTTGTTGCCTGCATCCAGATGGGAGATGCATATTCAAGCAACGGTCTAATCAGCGCTGTATATGTGATCTTGAGTGTTTTCGCAGAAGCGCCCCAATCCTTACCCGAAATGCACTTTAGAATATTTAGTCTCTTTTTCGCTCTAGTTTTAATGTAGTCAATATGCTTGTTGAAACACAGGGAAGGGTCCTAAAGTAATTAAACCCATTCACTTATGTGTGGTACACAGTTAAATACATGTTATGCCCAACCACCTCCTCAGCAGAAATGTACATCCATTTTGCGCTTTGTGTGGGGCACTTGGTGATACTTCTCAGCTTTCATCTCTGGTGGCAACTAAGAGTATACAAAAGCAATTTGATATCAACTACGACTCAACATCCGATCTTAAGCTTGCCACAAGACCATCAAACTGCACTCCAATGACTTTTGAGGAAGTCGCAATCCAAACACAATCCAAGCGCGCTACCATTACTAATGAGTCGGTCCAGAGTGAACAGGTCCAATTAAAACGGATCCATAAAGGGAACGATGGTTCGGATCTGCTACCAGTGAAAGAAAGTACAAACTTATTCTGAGCGCGCTAGTAATCAAATGGGTCGGTCCAGAGTGAACAGGTCCAAATGAACGTACCCACAAAAGGATTGGATCCTCTACGTCCAAAAAAAATCAGTTCTTTTTAAAATTAAAAAAAATTGATATTTCTTTTAAAAAAAAACGTACAATTTCTTCATTGTCCGTACAATTTTACAATACACTAAAAATCTGTACATTGTAGGGCCAAACCACATGCTGGCAATTATGCAATAATCAAAGTGAGCGATAAAGGGGACTCACTCCAGTTATGCAGAACCATTTGCCATGACCAACTAGCCGCCACATGTTACCCTGGAGTCAGGTTCATTTCCCACAACTCTGCTCACGCTTAGACACAAAACTTACTATTTGTAAAAGGGGCCTTTCCAAAACTTGGGCTTGTGAATTATCATGAACACCCTTTTCGAATACAGACCTTAACCTACGTGGACTCCCTATGTGTGTTAAACATTCACCTATAAAATCATTTAAAGTTTTATGAATGCTTACAGGTCATAAGTCCCTAAGTCATATACGCTAGGCTTTGTTATTAAGAATGTAGCACATATTTTTAAAAACTTTTCTAACTCAGAATTTTTTTTAATTTTAACTAAAATCCAAATAGGTCTTCAGAGAACTGTTTTGGTAAAGCAATGAAAGCTATCCCTATGCATTTAGTTAAAGAAATAATTTCATTTCAAATACCAAAATATAGCTTAGATTAGTATGAATTATTGTCGCGCTAGAGCTACACGAGGACTATTGGCGCCGAGCATCGCAATTTAGAACCACAGTCAAGTGACGAGCCGACACCTCAGTATGCACCCAACCTAACCGTTAAGGGCAACAATGTATACAGAGTTGGGACTTTGGAGCATATTTAACTTGCACTACTTTACATGGGGTATTATTATACAAAAATATAAGAAAATCAGGGTGCGAAATTAGCGCTAGACCTCTAGACAATGCCGATGTTTTTTCGGAAAGGCCGATAAAATTTTCCAACTTACTAGACAGCCGGTCTAGCAAAAATTTTGACTGCGAGCTCACCAATAAAATTAGATTCCACTCTTTTAGAACTTTATCGCCATTATTACGCAATAAAGTTGTAAATGTGTCGCCAAATGACGCTCTAGAAATCAATCTATTTGATCCAGAGCAAGAATTTCAATTTTGGAAAAGTGATGTAAAAAGAAAAAGGTCAAGCCCAAACACAAAGCCATATTTATGTAAAGGCGCTTTTGAATCTAACTGCGAGAGTACTTCTGCAGAAGAGTCTGCACAGCTGTCTGACACTACTTACACAGAAGTGTCAGACAGCTGATTAACGAGAAATTGACTTTTTATTTAATTTTTTTGGTCTAGCAAAATTTTTTAATGTCTAGTACTTATAAGTTCCTACTAGACCGGCTGTCTAGTGCATAATTTTCTTAATTTCGCACCCTGAAAATACATAAAAATTTATGCTAAGCAAGAACTACTACTATCTTAGAGCTTCGTGCCAATAAAGGTGCCTTACTGGACTCGTCGATGGTGAGGTCCCCGAGTGGAGTGCGGTACGTTCGGACAGGAGACAAGGCACAGCCACTCAGTCGGACATGGTGGGAGGGACCCAGGATGAAGACGCGCTTCCTAAAAAAACAAATAGGTTTGTAACGGAATCTGTCACTTAATCTGCTTCCACACGACAGTTGTGCTTAACAGGTAAAAAGGCGCCAAACACAGCATTAATTCTATATTACACATTTACACACTAATTTGGATAGTTTAATTTATTTTATTATATTTTGAAAATTCGGACAGACAGAACGATTATACCTTCTACTTTTTTTATGTTATAAACTTAGTGTGGAAGCTAAAAAGACATTTGATCATGGACAGCTTTAAGTAATTTATAAATGCAGCAAACTCCTGATTATCCGCGGGTGGATTATCCCCTTTGCAGTTTATCCACGAGCCACTATCCATTCCTTTTTTTTCAGTGCAAATATAAAAACTTAATAAAACGCGATAAATGAATTCTGGGGTTTTTTTTCAGAACTTTTTGGAAGAATGCATTTCAAGAACAACGAATTCCTTTCCAGAAAGACTAACACTTTCAAAGAACGACGAATACATTTAGCAAAAGGTACACCAAATGCATTAAAATAAGAATGACTGTAGGAAATCTGGTGGGTGCCGAAATGTGTTCTGCCAGGTGCTTATCACGAACAGATTTTTGTCAAAAAGAGTCATTTGCAAAATAAACTTTCCGCTATTTTAATTGAACTCTTTACGTGATTTTGATAATAGTAAAATGCGCGATGAACAAAAAAAAAGTTGTCTTGAAAATTCAAGACGAACTAGTACTCATTAAAAAGATGGAAAACGGATCCTTTTAAAATCAGTTGTGTTTGCAGCATGGAATAGGAGAAACGACAGTGAGAGACATGTTGAAGTAAGTAAATTTGTACATTCTATACGATTGCTGTAATTTACTTTTATAAAACCCAGAAAGAATTTTGTGGATATGTATTTTCTTTACGTTTGCGGATTATCCGCGAGTTCGCTTATCCGCGGATGCAGCGCCACCCAATTCCGCGGATAATCGGGAGTTTACTGTAGTTGATTGTATCATCATAAAAGTAATTTATTAACAGGAGGAAAATATACCCTTTAACATGAATTTTTACTTTTAAGGGTAACTGAGCCTGATCTACCTGGCGTCTCCAAGCCAAAGTGCCTTAGTTCTAATCCAATGAAAAAAATATAATTTTTTAATCCACATTTTTCCTCCTGTATTAAATATTTTTCGAACGGTTGTTTTTAGGTGATAAATGCAGCTGACTCACAGGTCCGGACAATCCCACTCTAGCATGTCAAATAGTGGGATTATAGAGACCTGAAATTTATCTACATTTATCCTTTAAAAAAAAAACGTTAGTAAAAATATTTAATTCAGCCGGAGAAATGCGACTTAGAAAATAATTTTTTCTACATTGGATTTAACACGGAAGCATTTTGGTTTGGAGACCAGCAGTCCAGGGAGCCCATTCCCCCTTAAAATGAACTAAAAATATTTTAATACAAAATTGTTAGCATTTTAATTAATGCTAAAAATTTTGCTCTTAACATGAAATCGTGATGTTGATCATTGATCCTCAGAAAGATTAGTAAATTAATCAGACAGTAAACTTGTTTTCACTCAATGCAATTTCAATTTAATGAGATTCAATTAACCTTTTCAGTCCCAATGATAATATGGCATCATTTTTCTGATCATAATTAAAAATAATAAAAGGGCTGACATATATTGGGATTAATAAAAAATATTTTCTAATTGAAAAAAGTCTGAAGAATCGAATTATGTGCTTTTTCATATCATAAAAACTGTAGACAATCAGAAAAAAAGTCTAAAATATTGATGCCAAATTGCTCATTGGGACTAGGGTTAATAAATTATTTTAAGATGGCAATAATTTTTTAATTTATTTCAGATAGTTTAAGCATCACTAGTTGTGTCTGGTTACTATACTTACACAATTGTCGGGTCAATCTGCTTATAGGCAAAAGCAGAACAAGCACCACAATATTGGTAACCAGCATGCCTGCGTACAAATAAAAGATCACCAAAAATTACAATAAAAGAAAATATATTGTTTTAATGAGTTAAAAATACAAAACAAACCAAAAGAAATACATATTGTGGATATTACATGACAGTCTCATTATAAGAAAGTACCTACTCCTTTTTGACAATAAACGTTTTAAATCTTAACAGAAATGTTTAACTTAACATAACTGAATTAGTTCCTAAAGGTTGGTAAGACCGTGTTGAATCCATTACATAAAATTAGCAACTATTATATTATTTGTTTCCCAGAAAAATTTTAAAGGTTTTTGGTAACTCAACACTGAAAACTAAGATGATTACCCAGTTTTGATAATTATACCTAATTCTAGGAATTTAGCCACCTAACTAGAACAGATTTATGAAAAACATTGAAAAATCTTTTAATGTATTCTTTTGATATAAATCATCATACAACTAAATTCAACCCATAACAAAATGCCTAGCTGTGCCGGTTTCAGCTGTCATGGCGAAGAGATCTTGGGATGCTAAGAATGTCTCAATTAGTCAGAAACACCTAATGTTTTGTTACCAGGCTTGTATTGGCCCACTTAAGAGATGAAAGGTTGAAAATTATCATTAAAGTCAAATCTAATAATTATTTAGCTTTGTTAATGTACTTACGGTGCAATTATAGCCCTTGCTGGAGTGTGAGTAGCATCACCGACGACATTCAACCAGTTTTCTAATTGACTGCTCAAGTCCTTTGCTAAAAAGAACAAAAAGTACCAATATAGATAATGATATCAATTAAAATGCACATTTCATTGTAACCTATATTTTAGTAGTAAAACTTTACATATTTAAAAAATAAAAATTTTAATAAGCATTTTGCTTTATTATATAAAAGTTAGATTGTCAACTTTTTTCAATTTTGTAACGAGATTATTTATCAGAAGAAAAAAGAACTATTTATAAGAAGATAAAAAAATAAGTCAAAATTCAAAAAGGTTCTAAAACCTAACTATTCTTTAAAAAAACCTGCACTCCCTGCAAGATCGTACAAGTTTGGAAATAATAATGAAAAACGAAAAGACAACAAAAAATATTTATTCATTTATTATAATAAAAAGTAACAAATAATAGTAACTTGTTTACGTACCCGAACTGGTATACCAACTTCCAGCGTGAGTTGCTCTTCTAACTGGCGAACCCATTTCAAAATGTTCTTGAGTATTTTTTAGATAAAAATTGAATTATTTGTTATCACTAAATTACTCTGGAGTGTTTAGAATTTAAAAAATCAATTTTTATAAAAAGTATATCAAAGAAAATTACTTTCCTGAGAAAGAAAAACAACTGATGTGATAATCCATGCTGAGTTGAGATGTCGACAAAAAATTAAGCAATTTAGTTTTGGTTTTGTTATTAAAATATTATGTTCTTTAAGCTATTTAGGATGGTTTTAAATCTACATTAAGTAGAATATGTGAAACAATAATTTTATTTTTTCCATTGCGAGAAGAAAATTTTGGTTTATCTTCATTGAAGCTTGCAATAAACTGTTTTAAATCATGCAAGTTTTAAACAATCCCAAAAAATTCTAAAATTATAATAACTTCAACTTCGCCATAAAGTTTCTCTTTCGCTCGAAATCACGTTGTTTAACATCTGTGTTTTTACTGTTTCCCGAAAATCTGACGCAACTATTAGAAAAAAAAAACCTCAAAATGTTCCGGAATATTTACAAACTGAGTAGAAATCTGAGACGGCTGAACCCCTCTTTCAGCACTCAGGTTTCAGCCGAAAAAGTCCTCAACGTTCCCGAAACCAAAGTAAGTCGTCTGCCAAACGGCCTCCAGATCGCGACGGAGGACTCCGGCATCCCTACCTGCACAGTGGGCTTGTGGATCGACGCGGGAAGCCGATACGAAAACGAACGCAACAACGGGGTGGCCCACTTCTTAGAACACATGGCCTTCAAAGGTAGGGTTACCAGACGTCCGTATTTAGCAGGACACGTCCGGGTTCACCTTTACTGTACGGTAACCATTGGCGCGATTTTCTGATTTGGCGATAAATAGTTTTTTGTGGCAACCTGTCTGACTTCGACCGAAACCCATAACGGTTAGATAGGGTTGCCGGAAAATGTCATCGTTGCCAAAAGAGCATGACGTCAAAAGTCGCCAGAATACGGAATTTTGGCGCGATTTCGGAAAGTTCGCCAATGGTTACTGTACAGTAAATTTCTACCCACGTCCGTATTTAGAGGCTCTGTCTTGCTGTCCGTATTTATTTTTCGAAAATCCCTAAATGTCCGTATGTTTGAAAATTTAATTTATTTTGAAGATTTTAAAAGAAGTTTGTATACATTTCAAAGTGTAATAGCTTACTTTTTTTTAGTTTACTCCAAAACGTGTTTTATACATTACTCTAAATTACAAAGCATTTAGTAAGCAGCGTTGGTTCCGCAGAAAAATATGCTAATAATAATGTTTGGTAGAAATTTACTGTACGGTAACTATTGGCGAACTTTCCAAAATCGCGCCAAAAGACCGTATTCTGGCGACTTTCCAGAACAAAAACCCAATCGAAGTGAGCAAATAACGGTCAGATCGGGTTGCCGGAAAACGTCATCGAAGCCAAAGAATTCTAATCATCAGTCGAAGTCAGACAGGTCTCCACAAAAAACTATTAATCGCCAAATCTGAAAATTGCACCAATAGTTACCATACAGTAAAGGTGATCCTAATGTTTAAATAATATAATGTAATATTGTGCTAATAAAAAGGTTTTGCGCTAATAATAAGGTCAATTTTAAATGTGTCCTGCTTTTTAAAAGAATGTGTCCTGTTTTATGCTTTCTTGACCTGGTAACCCTATTTAAAGGGACCTCGACCCGCACCCAGACGGGACTCGAATTAGAAGTCGAGAACATGGGGGCGCACCTCAACGCTTGCACATCGAGGGAGCAGACGATATTTCAGGCGAAGTGTCTCAAGAAGGACGTCAAGAGGGCCATCGACATCCTGTCGGACATCCTCCAGAACAGCAAGTACGGCAACTCTGAGATCGAAGTCGAGAGAGCGGTCATTCTTCGGGAGATGCAAGAGATAGAGATGAACCTCCAGGAGCTGGTCTTCGACCACCTGCACGCGGCTGCGTTCCAGAACACAACCCTGGGTCGCACCATCCTGGGCCCCATCGAGAACATCAAGTCCATCTCCAGGTAATCAGGGTTCCCACGGGTCATTGAAAGTCCTTAAGGGTAGAAATTTACTGTACGGTAACTATTGCCGAACTTTCCGAAATCGTGCCAAAAGTCCGTATTCTGGCGATTTTTGACGTCATGCTCTCTTCACAACGATGACGTTTTCCAGCAACCCTATCTGACCGTTATGGGTTTTGGTCGAAGTCAGACAGGTTGCCACAAAAAAATATTTATCGCCAAATCTGAAAATCTAGCCAATAGTTACCGTTCACTAAAGGTGATCCCTCTAGACTGTGTACAGGGTGGTAACAGAACCTGGAAATCAGGGAACTTTTTAGTTCTGGAAATGTCAGGGAATTCTCATGGAATTTTTCGAATTTCGCAAAATATCAGGGAATTTTTTCTATTTTGGATTTCTTAAACAGTAGGTTTAAGTTCTTGTGGATCACTACTAACAGACACTTGATTAAAAAAATTCTGGTTGATCCGATTTGCCTGAAGAACCAATCTTAAAGGAAGGATCAATCTCTCTCACGAAATTACGTTATAACATAACATTATATTCTGATCACATGATTACTCTAAACTTATTCAGATTTTAGGAAATGTAGAAGAGTTAGGTAGGCTAACCCATAATCTGCAAAGTCTTAATTCCCGCGATATTTGGATTTAATTGTGTGTATTGCGTGTTTTCTAGGTAATTGGGAAAGGGTAGGTATTGCGTGGTTTCTAGGTATCAGGGAAATTTTTTTGAAAGTTTCAGGGAATTTTTTTTCCAGAATTTTGTAACCACCTGTTACTGCACGGTAACCATTAGCGAACTTTCCAGAATCACGCCTAAAGTCCATATTCTGGCGACTTTCCAGAACAGAAACTCAACCTAAATGAGCAAATAACGGTCAGATGGGGTTGCCAGAATACGTCATCGTTGCAAATAATTGCATCGTAATAGTTGCCAGTTGGCGACCCCTAATCTAGAGCTTTATCTTCAGGAAGGATCTTGTCGACTTCAAGACCAACCACTACGTCGCTTCCAAGATGGTTTTAGCTGGTGCTGGGGGAGTGGACCACCAACACTTAGTCCAACTAGCAGAAGAATATTTCGGGTCGTTGAAGAGCCACGGAGCTGATGGGGCTGATTTCCTCGAACCCTGCACCTTTACAGGAAGCGAGTCGCGACTGGTCGACTCGACCATGCCATTGGTCCACGCAGCTTTAGCTGTTGAAGGTATATTTATGTATTTAAATCTATTGTTTTTTGTGTATGTTTGTTTACTTATAATGCATTTCAATTATAATGAATTAGTTATATACAGTTTTTTCAAGCCCTTTGCGACGAAATTATTCTTGGGTTAAACTATAGAATAGTGGCCGGCAATTTTACGCCAAGTCTGGTGACCCAGAAAAATTGCTATTATGGCAACCGTTAGGCGAAATTAGCAATTGCATTGACAATTTTGAATTGTCTTTAATCTTTTTAAATCTAAAATGCATTTATACTGAAGTTTTCTATGCTAATCTTTTATTAATTATATGCTTAAGGATTTTAAATAATCGTTTACTTTTTAAAAAATCAATTTTTTGGCATTTTAACGCTCCACTTTTTAAAAAAATCTGGTCTGCAATTTAAGGAATTTTTCCATTGGGTTTTAAGTCTGTCATTTTGAAATTAGGTAGTATTTTTGGTCATTCCGAGATGGCAACCATCTTATCAAGAGCCGGGGTTTGTTATTATTTCGAATTGGCAACATTTTCAAAAAGCCGCCCAATCCAGCCATGATTCTTTAGTTTAACCCATAGAGATCTTAATAAAAGTATTAGAGTGGAAGTCACGTGACCTATCTATGCTAACGACGGGACGAGCCTGGCGGCTGCCATCTTAGAGATAGGGACCAACTTTTTCAAGTGGAAAGTGCTTAGAAAAAAATGAATTTAATTCTAAAATATAAAAAAAATACCATAAAAATACTAGCATTTTGGAATATTTTTAGTGACTTTAAAACAACTTGAAACGCTTTTTTAGTATATTTATAATATTTATTTTGTAATTTTAGAATTAAACTTTATTTTTGCGTAGCATTCTTCTCTTTATGTGATGACAATACTGGCTAACTTGCCGCCACCGCCGCCACATTAAGAAGAAGAATACTCGAAAGATAAAATTCAATTCTAAAATTACAAAATAAATATCATAAAAATACTAGAAAAGCGTTTCAAGTTCTTTTAAAGTCACTAAAAATATTCCAAAATGCAGCTAGTATTTTTATGGTATTTTTTTAATATTTTCGAATTAAATTTATTTTTTTCTAAGCACTTTCTTCTTAAAAAAGTTGGTCCCGAACTCTAAGATGGCGCCCCCCATGCTCGTCCCCTCGTTAGCATAGATAGGTCACGTGACCTCCACTGTGATACTTTATTTAAGATCTCTATGGTTTAACCCAGTGGTTCTCAACCTTTTGTAGGTGATGACCCCCTAATGCTACAAAATAAACTTCGCGACCCCCCGCCCCTCCCCTGTCCAACACATATGCTGTACTCTTTATTAACTTACTAGCAGTATGGTCCCGCCTTACTGGGAACCCGTTAACTTCGCATTGCTTCCTTTTAGAGGCATGCTTACTTGTGAAAATGCACTCAAAATCAAAACAAAATTAAATTCGTGTTAGTACATGCGCACTTAAAAAAGCAAACACTAATAGAGGATGAAGCAGCCTTAGGGCGAGCGCATATCTCAACCAAACTCAATCAATCAAACTAATAGAGGATGGCGTCAAGCCCCCGTTTCGGCCCGGTCCATGTATTTTCAAGCCATGTTATGGTCTCGCAATCCCACGTGGATGACGTATTTTTGAAACTAATTATATTAATTACAAATCACAATCAAATATGAAAAAACTAAGCCTCAGGTGCACACGTAGGTATTAAAAGGAATCTATATTAAAAATTTCGAATTTTTTAGTGCAGTATAAGTTGTCTTTTGCGATCCACAGACAGACACACAGACAGACTCTTTCTTTTATTATTATAGATTATATTTGGGTACCTTCAAAGCGGGTATCTTTGGCCACGGAGGGTAACTTTGGCCACGCATCGGAAAAAGATTTGTTTCTTAATTTCTCTTCATAAAATGATCTCATCTTAAATTGTTTTACATTTTTGGAAAGGTGGAAATATCGCCTTTCATTTCATGTAAAAAAAATCTCATTCTAAATCTGGCAATACTACAAATGCTGTTTTCATTCTTACGAGCATAAAATGACAAAAATCTACCTCTTCCAACTTTTGTCTGGAACACTTAAAAAAATATTGAAAATATTTAAATAAAACACTCTATTCGATTCTTTTATTAATGAGGAAGAATATTACACCATATGTTTTATTCTAAGTTGACTACTTTTTATGCTGTATTTAAATATTTGTAATTGGGAAGCTTTTGCCGATGAATGCGGGTAACTTTGGCCATAGATGTAAATATTTCTTTATGGAACTTTGCACTTTAAAAAAGTGTATTAAGTTTAACTATTTTTGAAAAAATTCTTACTTTTATGATTACTCATTTTTTAGATTTTTTTTTTAAATGTCACGATTTTAAACATTAAAAAGATAAAGATAGAATGCAAGATACGTATTCCACTCAAAATCGCAAATGTCGAAAAATAAACATTTTCAAATTCCTAATTATAAATACATTATTTTTCACCTTTTATAATAAAATCGTTTGCTTTTTACAAATATATTTGTTATTAAATCTTGCTTCAAAAAAGTTCTTTTTTCCTTATTAAAATAGAAGTTTATTTTTCTTTCTTTTAAGCGACAAACAATACTAGTATTCAACGTGTAATGCCATTCCACGATGCACTGCAATGTAAATGTTAAATTATATACCATTTTAAATAACTATATGTCTTATAACTTTGTTATTTTTGTGTTTAAAGTTTTAATATTGCTATTTAAATCGTTAACACAGCTTTTAAGGATGTTAAAAAGTATGTTTCTTATGTATTTCTTGGGTGGCCAAAGTTACCCGCCCGGCTCCTAACAATGTCTTATTTTTTAAAATTAATACCAATTTTTTATTAATTTATAAAATGTAACAAAAATGCCTGAAAATTATTCCCAAATGTACAATACTTAGAATGCATAAGGATTTTTAAGCGTTTAAATCGTTTTTGAAGTTAAATTTTTCTTCTTTTGTGAAAAAAAACTATGATTTTGGCCAAAGTTACCCGCACTGACGGTAATTGTTTTTATTTTTTTTTATTTTACGATGGCTGTCCCGTGGGAAGGTTTTGAACAAGCTCTTTGAGCTGCGATCTGAAATGCTGATATTTTTACAAAATGCTAAACCAAAATTGGCCGGATTTTTTCAGCTCTTCAACTTGGTTGTTTCAACTTTCATACTTAGCAGACATATTTATGCACCTAAATGAGCTAAATAGCGAGCTACAAGGTCGAAATATAACAATAATCAAAACCCAAGACAAAATTAATGGAAAGAAAGTGAATGTTTATGCTGCTAAAGTTAAGAAATCTAATTTTGAAAATTTCCATTTATGCTACGAATTTAAAATTTCAGATAAGCACAAGTTTCTTATTAGCTTGTTGCAATGTAACCGTACTAGAATTAAAATTATGTAATAATAGCATGAGAAGTTGAAATGTAAATTAACCAAGATATAAAGTGAAATAATGTGTGTTGTTTTTTTTTCTTCCATTCTAGTTGTAAAATTATTGTTTTAAACGTTACTTAAATACATATTCTTATTTTTTAAAAAAAAATTGCGACCGCTCTAGGATCCCTTCGCGACCCCCCGGTTGAGAACCACTGGTTTAACCTATTCTAGTAATATTTGTTTTATGCTAATAAAGTGTTTCTTTGAAGGTTGCGGTTGGTCCAATCCAGAGAGCATCCCGTTGCTCATCGCCAACATCCTCATTGGCAACTGGGACCGGTCCCACGGGTCCGGTGGCAACATCTACAGCAATCTCGCCAACAACGCTGGAGCGAAGAACCTCTGCCACAACTTCCTCTCCTTCAACACCTGCTACAAGGACACTGGCCTCTGGGGCATCTACCTCGTATCTGATGCCAAGACCCTCAACGAGATGATCAGAACCGTCCAGGAAGAGTGGCACCGACTCTGTACTTCTGTCACCGAGGAGGAAGTGACGAGAGCCAAGAACCTTCTGCTCACCAACTCTCTCTTGCTATTGGATGGTTCCACGCCTATTTTCGAGGATATCGGGCGTCAGATGTTGAATTATGGACGTCGGATTCCTCTCACAGAAATGGAGGCCAGGATCGATATGATCAACGCGGATGTCGTGAGGGAGGTTTGTTCGAGCTTTTTGAAGAGGAAGCCGTTGACTATTGCTGCCATTGGTAACATTGAGAATATGATGGACTATGAGGTCTTGCAGAGGGGCATGAACTAATTTGTTATGTTTAAGAGGACTCCCTTGGAATTCGACATCTTGAAAATCATAATGTTATTCCTATGGAAAACATTTGCAAGTCAATTACCACATTGCCACAATTTTAATAAAAGGTGGCTGGTTTCTTGTATAATTGTAAAGAACGAAAGGAGTAGATTTTGCAAAATTAATTTGTTTTGTAAAAATCACACCCATTTAGTATTTTTAATAATTTTTTGAAGTAAGTAAAAAATGGAGTACACATTATGTTCTGACTTCAAAAAATTACTAAAAATACTAAATAGGTGATTTTTACAAAACAAATTAATTTTGCAAAATCTACTCCTTTCGTTCTTTACAATGATACAAGAAACTAGCCACCTTTTATTTAAATTGTGGCGGTAATTGACTTGCAAATGTTTTCCATAGGAATAACATTACGATTTTCAAGAAGTGGAATTCCCAAGGGAGTTCTCTTAATGTTGATAGACATTTAAATATGTAAAAATTAGCTGTCAAAGTTACTGTATTTCAGATTGTGATAAAGTTTTACAGAATTTTTTTTCATTAACTTTGTAAGACTATAAGAATGATCAAAATTTCTTTAAATTCTTTCTGTCATTATAAGGGAATGGGAACAGTAGCCAGGTCCCCAAAAAGTTGTTTTCTCTGTGTTAATCCAATGGAAAAAATAATTTTCTATCCCGAATTACTGTGGCTGTATTGAATATTTTTACAGACGGTTTTTATCTGAAGAGTACAGGGGGAAAACTGCTGTATTTTGTAGACAGCTTTCCTCAGTAGGCTTCTTTGGCGATGAAAGTGAGAAATCGACTAAATTGGTATAAAGCAGGGTTGGAATAAACATGTTTTTTTTAAATAAAACAAAAAAACATGTTTTTTGTTTTAAACGTGTTTTTTTGTTTAAAACATGTTTTTTTTAAACAATTAATATTTGGTTATTGTACAAGTTGTTTAGGTTTAAAAAAAACATGTTTTTTTTTTCATTTTGGTTTTCTATATCTACTTCCATCCCCAATAATTTTAGGCATATGCCTTACATCTTTATTTGTCAAAGAATCATACAATACAAGAAATCCTTCAATTATCTGGCGATTCGGTGTCTTAATTTGATTAAATTGGACGGTCTAATAGAAGAATTTATAAACTAAGAATTTAATTTTAGTTTATGTTTGGTATTATTTTAATGAACTAAAATTATGTATCACATTGATGATTAGAATAAATCTCACAAATTAGGGGCTATAATAAATTAATGAAATTAACAAATGTCAGTAGTGTCCCATTTGGGACCTAAAGTATCACACACATACAAGGTTTACCATTCCATCAGGGTCTACTATTTATCACAATCTTAATCTTTAAGGTAATACACAGCATGGTCATACATCCTAAAATAAAACCTATTTCCTTAAATGAACTGTATTTGGCCAATAAATTATAAAACATACAATAATTAATAAAATTGTTTTAAACATGTTTTTTATTGCTATGTTTTAAACATGTTTAAATATTTGTTTTAAACATAACAACCCTGGTGTAAAGAAAACGTTTACTCGCTTTTTCCTTTGCGGCAAACCTGATTCACGCCAGAAATCAGTGGACACGAGTTGCATGTTTGTACCGTGAATGAAGAACCAAAAGAAAAACTGGTTTCCTGTCGCCAATGTCCGCCAAGCAAGCACAATTACGGGGAGACTCCTAATAAATCAAGCGGTTCTTCCAGTGTACTCTTCATATATGATAAACATAACTGGTTTACAAGGCTTTATAATTTCACTTTTTAAAATTGTCTTGAATACGGAGAATGCTTGCACACAGCACAAAAAATGTGTTTTCATCTATGGGGACGTGCATAAATTACGTCACGCAAAATTTTGACTTTTTTTACGCCTCCCTCCCCCTATGTCACGCTGCGTCACGTTTGATCAAACCCCTCCCTAAAATTACGTCACGTTGTTTCACCCTCCCCCCCCCCCCCCCCCCCCTCCCCCCCCCCCCCCCCCCCCCCCCCCCCCCCCCCCCCCCCCCCCCTCTTAAGGAAAAGTTACTTTTGATATTTCCCTTTGTTTCTAAAATTTGAAAAAAAAAAGCATATTTCATACTAAAAATATGAACTTGGAAAGAAAAAAAAAGTAAAAATTATCAGAAATCTCCTTATTTAAAAGTAAATTTTAATTTCCTTGCAAAATTGGAAATTTTCGAAGCGTTACGTCACGCAAGTTATTGCCCCTACCCCCCTCCATGTCACAATCCGTCACGTTGGCGCATACCCCTCCCTCCCCCCTCTGAGCGTGACGTAATTTATGTACGTCCCCTATTGTAGGAGAGCAATAACGCTATTAGAAAAGATCACACCTTCTTTTAATTGTGAACAGATGCCTTTATGGTGGTCCTACGCTGCTTCAGGATCTTGGAGTTCGAATCCCTACAGATTTAATGTGCACTGATCTCTTGTACACAGTTTATTGGCGGGACTTTAAATTGCCGAGTTGATGGAAATGGGGGCAGATCTTTCAAGGGTAACCTCCACGGCTAGATTACAGTAAACTCCCGATTATCCGCGGAATTGGGTGGCGCTGCATTCGCCGATAATCCGCAAAAATAAGGAAAATATCCACAAAATTGCTTCTGGTTTTATAAAAGTAAAGTACAGTTATTGTAGTATTATAAGATTTAAAAAAAACGTAACAGGTATGAAATATGATGATTTACAAAAAAAAAATGAGTCAATTATTTTTGTTCTTTAGCCTTGCTACTTCTCATTCTTATTTGTGATTGAAATTTGTCTTTAATTGTCAAGACATTTTTTCGCTTCTCACTCATTTCGCTATCAAAATCGCGCAAAGCAGTTTAATAAAATCGCATGCAGTTTATTTTACAAGTGACACTTTTTTACAAAAATATGCATGTGATGTGCATCTGGCAGAACTCATTTTGGCACACAAAAGATTTTCTATAGTCATCCCTATTTTAATGAATTCTTTGTTATTATAATGTATTATACTTCGGTTTTTTTTTTTTAATGTATCCGTCTTTCTTTAAATGTGTTAAAGTTGGAGTCTACGCATATTTTAATATTCTTCATAAATAAATGAAATGCAAGGCATTCAAATATTTAAATATCTGTTTTATTTAAGGGGTCATAGGAGTCTTAAAAATGTGCAAAGAAGGAACTACAAAGCACAGTTTGATCTTTCATGTAATTTTTTAACTACTCAATATATAAGTATAATTTTTTTATATGTAATTCTACAAGATTTATTTAATATAAAACAAATTTTAAAATTTATTAAACTTTAGCCAAAACTAAAATAAATGATATTAAACATAAAGCTATTTGAACACATTGGGATTAGGCTTGCGCAGCAAATTTTGAGGTCAAAACTCAAAAAATGAACAAGAAAATGACTTTATATTGTACAAATATGTACAAACAAAGACTCATACATAAATTCTCAGCTCAATTTTAATTAGAATTGTGTTCCCTTGCAGATTATGAAATTTCCAAATATTTAGTATTTGATTAGTCGTTTACCTTTGAAGAGAGAATCTGTGTTTCATTGCTATACCCTGCTGTACCCGAAAGAGCTTTCTCCGGGGCGGTATTACCTTGTGCAATTGTTTTATAAATTTTAAGTGTTGTACTAAGTGTAATTATTTAAGCGTACTAAGTGTTTCCTACATTCATTTTTTTAATGCATCTGAATACAATAGTGAAAATAGCTTTAGATGCTTAAAAACTTAAATTCACAGAAAATTGAACTAGTGTTTTAATTTAAATAAACATTGGGCTTTAAAAAAAGTTTGCTTAATTTATAGCAGATAATATTAATTTAGAAATGCTATATAAGTGTATTTATAACTGTTCTTCTTTTAACAAACAATTTCGATTTCGTCGTCTGACCTCTATATAAATTCGCAATGTCCTGCTCCCAAGTCTTTCCTTGGGTGGGAATTCTTGAACATCGCCTCGCCAATAAACCGTGTGTAGTTCTAGTGCGTTGATAAGCTAACCAACAAAAAAAATTCTCAAATCCCTTTGTAGTGGAAGTTTCTTCCAACAGATGGCGCCACCTCATTAAACGCTGCTATTTATTGTCAAGGTTTTTTCCTTTTGCAGATTTTTCCTCTTGAGTTTTTCTCTGTTATTTATTCTGTGTGCTATTTTGAACGTCTGAATCAAGTCCATAACAACGCTCATTGCGAATCGTGGCGTTACAAGGCAAGAAATTGTTTTTGATTTCGCTGCTGAAAATGTCATTGGTTTTGAAGATTCAATTTAATTAAAGCTAAGGTTATTAAATACGAAATCTAAAAAATATGTTATCTGATACACAGGGCCTGCTCTTCCATAAGGCCTGTTAGGCCCGGGCCTAGGGCCCCCATATTTTAGGGGCCCCAAAATTTCAGTTTCTATTATGCTAAATGCTTTAAATCCACAAATTATCAGTAAACTAAAAAAAAATTCGGATACTCCACTTTGTTTTTTGTTCAATTTTAAGTGAGTAATTGACCTAACGTTATTGTTTTGATCGATGTTTGTAAGGAAGCCTAAAAAATTTTATACATGGGTCATATAGCACCATCATTATTGGAAATCATACATAAAATTTTCCGTAAAGGGGCCCCCAAAATAGGTTGTGCCTATAATCTGAGATTTCCTAGAGCAGGCCCTGCTGATACACTCTTAAAACAAAAGAGTGAAATCCACTCCAGTTGGAGAAGTGCATTTTCGACACCCTAAAGGCATGCATATTTTCTCAGACTGAGTTAAAATCACTCGTTTGGAGTGATCCTGTCGGAGGTTTAACTCACAAAGGATCCACTCCAAAAGGAGAAGTGCATTTTCCAGTCTGGAGGAGTGAAATCCACTCAGACTGAGGTAAATTGGGAGTGTTTGTTTTAAGAGTGTAGATATCTAGCAATGCAACTATATTTAAACTTAGATTCGATTCCAAAGTACTATTAAATGACCTATATAACAATGCAAAGATATTTTTAAATCATAATTAAATCACTGTTAAGTAAAATTTGAAATAATTTTGTATAATTGGCGACAGTGTAGCTGTCAATGGCGTCTTGCTACCGATGCTTCCTTCGCAGGTTCTGTTTCCGTCTTTAAATATCGTATAAACGGATTGCGCTTGACAAAAAACAAAACCACCAATTCATAATATACCATATGTATTAGGACCTTTCAAGTCATTTAATCTTTTCCGCCTATCTACTTCTAGCCTCCAATATTTGGAACCCTGGTCAAGTGACTTCGAGTGATATCATTACATTCATATCCTGCACGTTTAATGTGTCCATGATCTAAAATTCTGACGCCGCTGCTTTGGGTACCTACTCGCTGTCGGCCCGTCACTTGACTGCGGTTCTAAATTACAGCTTTCGTAGCCAATAGTCCTCATATCTAGTGCAATGAAAATTTCACCCAACCCTGACGCCGTAATATTCACTCAATAATTATGAGATCCATCGCAAATAGCCCTCGTAGTGTAGTGTAATCGTTTCCGGCTGCCTATTTCTAGCCTCTTTTAGGAGCTTTAACACAGCCAATAAACACCTCGTAATTTAGAACCCTGAATGACCCTCGTGCACACCTAGTTTGCTTCAACTCAACCAAACCTTTAGTATATAACCCAAACCAATATTATTTATTAACCAATAACCCAACAAATAATAAGAAGAAGAATGTAACCCAACAAATTGGAAAAAATATTTACAGCTTTAGTACAACGTTCGCAAACCACCACCCAACCATCATCTGTGCTCCGATTGGTCCACTCAGTTTCCACGTGACATTGGTTCACCAATCCCCATGCTCGAGAAATAATTTTGAATTTCTGTTGTCACTCAACTCATGCCCATTGATAATAAAAAAATATTTTGTCGCAATGGCAACAATGAAATTGAAAAACAAATTGTTGTTTGTTCAAATTTTTAAAACAACAAACGAATTGGAATTATGTGGATTATCAATATTATGTTAGAGGTTAGTGATTTTTTTTTTTTGTATTCATTTTTATAATTATTGCCCGAGAGATTTAATAGCATATTTATTCAAATACTTACAATAATAAATTAATCAAGTATGTATTTTTTTTTTTTTTATGTTTAGTTTTCAAAAAGGGTTCCGCCAATTGCTATCGATGTTTAACACCACACGACTATTTTGATGTTTTAAAAATGCTTGTGCCCACTTATATTTGGGAAAACCAAACGGTTTTAGTGCAACCACTACACAAGGATAATTTTTGTTGTATCGGATGGAAGATGTGAAAAAATAGTTTGGTTCCTATAACAACGAAGTAGTAAAAAGAAGACAACCAAAATCCAACTAAATCTTTTTTCCCTTAATCACGACAACTAGCTAACATACATAAATTGGAGTGCGATTAAAAACTAGAGATGTTTAACACCACACGTCTTTTAACTTCCACTCAATAAATCATGTAGTTTAATTAACCTAAAATATAATTTCAAAAACCTTAAAACCTAAATAGCAGATACCATTTAGGCATACGCGATTGGGACTTGTGTAAAAAAAATTGAAGTCCGTAGCAATTTTAGTTCCAGCTTTAGAGTGCTTTCAAAAACAGTCTGACAACCAGAACAACGTTCAAAAACTACTTTTTTTAGTATCAGCACAATCCGAAACGTCTAGAGAAAAGAAAATTTCCACTTTGGATTTTCGAATTGACAGAATGATAATTAAATAAAAAAATAATCATGTAATAATAATAAATATATACCAAAGAAAAGAAAAAAAAGGTAAACACATTTTTAATCTAAGGAACGGCGAGCTGGAAGACCATTTAATCGATACTGAGCGCACTTTTTAAATCCGAAAAAGTTTCCTCTCGTATTTAAGGGGTCTAAGGAGTCTTAAAAATGTGCAAAGAAGGAACTACAAAGTATAGTTTGATCTGTCATGTAATTTTTTAACTACTCAATATACAAGTATCATTTTTTTATATGTAATTCTACAAGATTTATTTATTATAAAACCAATTTTAAAATTTATGAAACTTTAGCCAAAACTAAACTAAATGATATTAAACATAAAGCTATTTCAACACATTGTGATTAGGCTTGCGCGGCAAATTTTGAGGGCAAAATTGAAAAAATGACCCAGAAAATGACTTTATATTGTACAAATATGTACAAACTAGGACTTATCCCTAAATTCTCAGCTCAATTTTAATTAGAAATTATTTAAAAATGAATTCAAAATCAAAATTTAAAAAATTTTATTAATTTTTTTAGAAAAAAAGTTCTTAAAATAATTTCTTATTAAAATTGAGCTGAGAATTTAGGTATAAGTCCTAGTTTGTACACATTTGTACAATATAAAGTCATTTTCTTGGTCATTTTTTCAATTTTGACCTCAAAATTTGCCGCGCAAGCCTAATCACAATGTGTTAAAATAGCTTTATGTTTAATATCATTTTTTTAAGTTTTGGCTAAAGTTTCATAAATTTAAAAAAAAATTTTATAATAAATAAATCTTGTAGAATTACATATAAAAAAATTATACTTGTATATTGAGTAGTTAAAAAATTACATGACAGATCAAACTATACTTTGTAGTTCCTTCTTTGCACATTTTTAAGACTCCTTAGACCCCTTAAGGGGTCTAAGGAGTCTTAAAAATGTGCAAAGAAGGAACTACAAAGCATAGTTTGATCTTTCATGTAATTTTTTAACTACTCAATATACAAGTATAATTTTTTTATATGTAGTTCTACAAGATTTATTTAATATGAAACACATTTTAAAATTTATGAAACTTTAACCAAAACTAAAATAAGTGATATTAAACATAAAGCTATTTGAACACATTGTGATTAGGCTTGCGCGGCAAATTGTGAGGTCAAAATTGAAGACATGACCAAGAAATGACTTTATATTGTACAAATATGTACAAACAAAGACTTATACCTAAATTCTCAGCTCAATTTTAATTAGAATTTATTTTAAGAACTTTTTTCTAAAAAAATTTATAAAATTTTTTTAATTTTGATTTTAAAAAATTTTAAAAATTATTTCTAATTAAAATTGAGCTGAGAATTTAGGTATAAGTTCTAGTTTGTACATATTTGTGCAATATAAAGTCATTTTCTTGGTCATGTCTTCAATTTTGACCTCACAATTTGCCGCGCAAGCCTAATCACAATGTGTTCAAATAGCTTTATGTTTAATATCATTTATTTTAGTTTTGGCTAAAGTTTCATAAATTTTAAAATGTGTTTCATATTAAATAAATCTTGTAGAATTACATATAAAAAAATTATACTTGTATATTGAGTAGTTAAAAAATTACATGAAAGATCAAACTATGCTTTGTAGTTCCTTCTTTGCACATTTTTAAGACTCCTTAGACCCCTTAAAGAAAATAATCACTTTTGCATTGTAGGAACTCGTGGTTCGAACTTTACTAATGAAATTTGAATAATGATTTCATACGAAAAGTTAATCATTGAACCAAATCTGGTCAGGTTGCAAATAGGTGTCGGCTCTTTACTTGAATGGGGTTTTTAATTGCTACGCCTGCCGCCAATAGCCTTTTTGTAGCTCTAGTGCGACGATAATTCAATTCAACCAACTCCATTATTAAGAGCCATCGAGTGCGTCGCTCTAAAGTGACGTTAATTCAACCAAATCTGGTCAGGTTATCTGGTCAGCTCGTTACTTGACTGTGGTTTTTAATTGCCGCCAATAGCCTTTTTGTAGCTCTAGTGCGACGATATTCAATTCAACCGACTCCGTCGCTAAGATAAATCGGGTGCGTCGTTCTAAGGTGACGTTAATTCAACCAAACTGAATAAAGTATATACAGAGTCTGTGCTGATAAAATTCTGACGAATATAGTAATACCCCGTGTAGAAGAAGTGCATGTTAAATATGCTTCCGAAAATATTCCTATGTCAAAAATATTCAACCCGTAATTTTTTTTTTCAAATAATTCATAAAAAGGCAGAAAAATGAATTTTAAAATAAGGACGAAAAATCACTCCCGAAAACGCTTTATGGCTGTCACGTGGTATCTGTGACGTCACTAGTAACTATTAAGAAACTGTATAACACCATTTTGGAATCTACTTCAAACAAATTTGAACTATCCGCTTCTGTAAAACCTCCTTCTGCTATCGATATTATTCTTATTTTAATAGTAAATTAGATATTACAAAATAAAAAAAACACGCCGATTTGTTTATACTTACCTAAGATGTCAGCCAAATCGACGTAATTGTGATCACGTGAAAAAATACCTTTTAAAATGATTTTTATTAATTATTTAAAGATTTATTTCGAAAAAAAATTATACAATTGTTATTTTTGAGATTAAACTATAATTTAAATTAAATATTGGAAGATATTTTAGCGATGCAGTCAAGTACCCTATTCTTTCATTGCCTTATATTTTTTCTTTCATATTAGGTAATCGAAAGTAAAGACGAGACAGAATGCTTCTAATAAATGCATCAAACTGCGGGGAGACTCGCCAAAATTCTAATCGATATATTCGCCGGGAAAAGACGCGGACTTTTTGAACAGGGAACAGGGAAGCCACCTCCCCGCACTTGTTCAAAGGGAAAAGCAAAACACAGTAATCTAAATCTCAGTTTTTCGACGTTATATACCGGGTGGTTATGAAATAACGCTCGCTATTCGGAGTGGTCTGTAGCTTTAATGAATAATCCAAACGTATCAAACATTGAGACACTTACTTATCAAGAAGCGGGAAAAAGAATGGAAAACATAAAAAAGTTAGAATTATTAAAATTAATGATAAAAAAAGAATAATCATAAAAAACAAACTCGTCTCTTGACCAGGTTTCTAAGTTACGAGGCGTAGTCAATTATGGCTAATTACGGCCAACACAGCTAATTACGCCTCGTAATTTGGAACCCTGGTCAAGAGACGAGTTTTTATTTCCGAAAAAAAATGGAATCATAGAAAAGAAACTCTTCTCTTGACCAATGTTCTAAATTTCGAGGCGTAGCCAATTATGGGCAATTGCGGACAACACATCCAATTACGCCTCGTAATTTAGAACCCTGGTCAAGAGACAAGTTTGCTTTTTATGATTCCATTCTTTCCCCCCCCCCCCCCTTCTTGACTAGTAAGTGTCTCGAAGTTTGTTGCATTTGGATTATTCATTCAAGCTACAGACCTCTCCGAATAGCGAGCGTTATTTAATAACCACCCTGTAGGTGTCAGCTCGTTACTTGACAGGGTTTTTTAATTGCTAGCCTGCCGCCAATAGCCTTTTTGTAGCTCTAGTGCGACGATAATGTGCGTCGCTCTAAGGTGACGTTAATTCAACTAAATCTGGTCAGCTCGTTACTTGACTGGTTTTTAATTGCTACGCCTGCTGCCAAAAGCCTTTTTGTAGCTCTAGTGCGACGATAATAAAACGCCGCGTGCAATGTCTCCCTCATAAAAGTTGCGTTGGGTACTTTTCAAGATTCGGCTCGATTCTAAATTATGACGCCCATCACCAATAGCTAAGATAATTCAACCCCGCCAACACATTTTTTGAACAGGTGTAATAACTTAACAAATCGTTATTTCTCCCTACAATTCATAAAAACACATTGTGTAGCTCTAATTCGATGATAAGTCAATTCATAAGATATTCATAGTCAACAAAGATTTATTTCGAAAAAAAAATTATACAATTGTTATTTTTGAGTTTTAACTATCACTATGAAGTGTCGACCACGTCACTTGACCGGAGTTCAAAATAACCTAATTAAAAAGAACGAGTTACATCGTAAATAGGTAAGATAACCAGACACACTGCATTTCGCTGTACAGTTAAGTTTGTTATCTAGCTAAGTAGGCGTCGACTCATCACTTTACTCTGGTTCGAAATTCCGACGAGCTTCGCCGATAGCCCTCGTGTAACTCTAGTTCAACGATGATACAACTCAAAAACATATCTAAATCGCAAATTCTAATCGATTTATTCAGCGGACTTTTTGAACAGGAAAACCACCTCCCCACGCATTTTCAGGGTCTGAGGAACCCAGCCGTTAAGGCAATTGCCTTGTGTGCGAAAGATCCGAGTTTCGGGCTCAAGCTCCGCTAAATAACTAACGACTACCGGCCTATGAACGGTTGTGCAGCCAAAAGATCCGACGAATGCCCCGTGTAGTGGGGGTGCCCGTTAAATATGCTTCAAATTTCCGGCTCGTCACTTGACTGTGGTTCTAAATTACTACGCCCGTATTCAATAGGCCTCATGTAGCTCTCTAGGGCGAAGCAAATTCAACTAAATTCAACAACTAATAAATTAAGGACTAAGTGCTTCTACTGAATATATCGAACTGCGGGAGACTCGGAAATTCTAATCGATATATTCGTCGGAAAAGGCGCGGACTTTTTGAACAGAATAAACTCCCTATACACATTTCAAAGAGCGAAAAAGCACAATCTCATCATTAAGTGCCGTTGCTTTATTCTTTTCTTAGATAAATTCCGGTTCTGTAACGTACAATTTAACCCTTCAAAGTTGCGTTGGGCGCCTACTCAGGTGTCGGCTTGTCACTTGACTGTGGTTCGAAATTACAACGCACGTTTGGCACTAGCCCTCGTGTAGCTCTCGAGCGAAGTTAATTCAGCCAAACTCATGTGACAAAAAGAATTGCGCATCACGTCTGTTACACGTCATTTTTCGACGTCCGAAATGACGTCGCAAAAATGGATGCTAAAAAAATCACGTCATATTCGACGTCCCACGACTATTTGAGTTTGGTTTGGTTTGAATTATCGTCGCACTAGAGCTACACGAGGGCTATTGGCGACGGGCGTCGTATTTTAGAACCACAGTCAAGTGACGAGCCAGCACCTGAATCGGCACCCAACGCAACCATTAAGGGCGACATCGTACGCAGCGTTAGGACTTTGGAGCATATTTAACGTGCACTCCCCTACACGGGGTATTATTCGTCGGACATTTTTGGGCTGCACGGGCCGTTTATAGGTCGGCAGTTTTCTTGGCGATGCCCTTACCCGAACCTGGGACCTTCCGCATGCTAGGCGAGTGCCTAACCGACTGGGCTCCCCAGCCCTACTATTTGAGTAGGATGTCTATTTTAAATTTTTAGCTTTACGTGAGATCTTATTATTTTCTATCATTAGCGAACTTTATACCCAAATTTTAATTTTTTAGTATATGGTTGTCTAGCAATTAGGTATTACAAACTGCAATCGTGTTGCAAATATAATTAAAGAATAGTGTGTTCATTATTTTTCAAAAAAAAAAATCCTTATCTAATTACAAAAATCTTCATTCATAAATATAATTAAGAAACTAAAGTGCTTCTAATAAACGTATCGAACTGCGGGGGAAGACACGCAAATTCTAATCGATATATACGGCGGGACTTTTTGAAAAGAAAAACCCCACGCATTTTCGGCGAGGAAAAGCACAATTTTTGTATTTTGTGCCGCTACTTTATTTGTTTCGTATCAATTCCGGTTCTGAGAGCGAGGGAAAGTGAAACTCGCCTCTCATGGTCACCAAGTTTCAGAAGGAAAAAAAAACGCCAATTAAAAAACGGAGAAACAGAAATGCTTTCACAAAACACGAGATGTGTTATCGTGTATTGTAGGGAGGAAAAAACGATATTGTAAGTTATCACACCTGTTCTTGCGATTTCGGTCTCGGAAGGTCCCGCGATCGAGTCCCGGTACCACTGAATACCCACCGAGTATATGCGGAGTACGTGCTCGTTAAATCTGTGGGTCCGAAAGTCCTGTGGGCGGTCATTGCGCAGTTTCGCACGGGTACAAGTCCCTGTAGGCAATTTCCCTCTTCTTCAGGGACATGTCTGAATTGCGGAGGTGGCGATAGATGGCAGCATCTGTCACGTATCTGTGTGTTGTGTCTGTTTTACGTGACAAAGGTTTATAAGCGGGTCTCTGACCAAGCACACAAGCCTGAGAATACATGTCTACCGACTAACCACCTGTTCTTAAAAACGTGATTAAATAGGTTTTCTTTTTCTTTTTGAGGGGGCTTTGTAGAAATAACGTTGAACTGGATCTATACGAGGGAAATTGCCTAATTTTTACTTAGTTGTTCAAAAGATGTCTTAAACTTATGTTGCGACGTTAAACGACGCTTATGTAAGTATTAAGACGTTATTTTTACGTTCTAATATGAATTGTAAGCATGCATATTGACATATTTTGTTTTTTTGTGAAGTAATCATGCGCATGCCCCAAAAACATGTAATATATGAAAGAATTTGCTTATGTGATCCTTAAAGGAAAAACCTACTACTCAATAAGAGCGTAAACATAAGACGAGTCCAGCGACCGCAGCGCCCCCACCACGTTGCGGAATGGCCACCTTCCCTACCCCGTCGAAAATAGTCTGCTTGTTCCGTCCATGACGGAACTCTGCCATACACTCTCTACTCAGGGTTACCTTTTTTGGCAAGGTAGCGACATTTGGGCAATATTTTTTATGCAAAAAAAATTCAAGTTGGTTTAGTTGAGTTTACTGTTTAAAAACTGACACTGATTTTACTGACAAAAAAAATCTTCATATTCGACGTCCAGGTGCGGATCTAGAGTTCATCCATAGGGGGGGGGGGGGGGGGTTAATCCAGATTTCCTTTTCTTTTTTTTTTGGGGGGGGGGGGGAATTTATGTTTAAAAAGTCTTATTTTTTTATAAATAATTTTTAATCATTCATAATTTTAATTAAATAATTAATATTAGCAACTCTTTTCAAATACTTGTTTTTTGTAATTTTGTTATTGGGTTAAATACGTTTTATAAACACATACAAATAAAAAAAAATTGATTTCCAATCACTGCAGAAGCTAAAAATCCCGTTGATTGGTGCTTTTGCAGCGAGGGTCTCAGGATATTAGTTACTACTGCTCCCATTTTAAAATATCATTTTTTTTTAATCTGTTTCTAGTATTTTAATATGTAATGAATAAGCTTACAAAATTTCGAAACGATTAATTTGTTCCGTCAATTTTGAACAATCCTCTGAAACAAAACGGTCAACATTCAGGTGGTTACATGTTTCGCACCCTTAAAAACAGTAAGAAAATCTTGTATTTAGTGCAGCAGTTCTAAATAACAATGTAAATTTGCTCAATTCTTAAAAACTTATCTATGAATCTATTTTATATAGATTAAAATAAAGCTAAATGTCAACTTAACTTTTCTATATTGCATTTAAAATTCAAGATATTTATCTTAGATTTAATACATGTGCTTTTTTTTTTCTCTTTCTCTTTTAAAAATACCATTAGTCATTACCCCTATTTCCCTTAACTTAATTGTTTGAGACTCCGATGGCCCGACTTTGCGTTAGTTCATGAGAAAATGGAATTTAATAGATAGTTACTAATTCTATACATATATCCTATATTAAAAGTTTATTATTCTTAGAAACTCAGAAAACCACTCAGTATTTTTTTATTGTTTAATATAAAATAACGAGTATAAAAATACGAGTAATATAAAATAACACTCCAAAAAAGACTGCACAAATTTCGATCACTGAAGACGACAAATTTTGATAAATGGTTCTTAAAAATAGGTTTTTATAAAAGTTAAGATCTTAGGGGGGGGGGGGGGTAATTACCCCAATTACCCCCCGCTGGATCCGCCACTGTCGACGTCACATATGACAATTTGGAGAATATAACTAATTTTAAATTTATCTTACGCGGAGCCTTAATTATTTTACCTCCATCCATACTTAACGAACTTTATTCCAAAATATTATCTTTTTTAAGTATAGCGATAGATTTTATAACTACGATATAAAAAATTAATTAAAAATTAAATATTAGAAAATGAAATATTGATATAAATATACCTAAAGAATATATATTCAAGTTCAATTCAAAAATCCATTCGATTCCTATTTTTAAAAAAAATTAGAAAAACTGAGTTTGTTCAAGAATATGTTTTTTTATCTATCAAGTAAACATAAACAATGCCTGTAATTGTTTACAGATAAAGATAACGATGTTTATTTCGCAAGATTAAACAATTACAACTATGTAATGGGATGTTGCGCGATCTTGCTGCAATCGTTCTATACTTTCTGGTCATTAAAATGGCTACATAATTGGCTTGTTTCAAGTGACGTAGATAATACCAGGATTCATTGATAGTTTCGGTGGTTTGACACGGTAAGCTAATTCCATTACAGTGATTAGCAAATCAATACCTTTTTTTTATTCCTTTGGAACTGTTGTCACTCATGACGTAAAACATGTCAATTTTAAGACTGATTGTCAATCCTACAGATGTAATGCATTTTTTCTAGCCAAGAAGGAAAAGCATACATTAAGAGTTTCATAAATTTCAAGTACTAATATCATCTTATTGATATTTGAAGTTTAAAAATTATAAAAAAAAAACAATTGTCGCCAGATGGCGACACTATATCTAACTTTTATCAATATTATTCTTAATAACTGGATGATTTTTTAATCTTAAAGTTTTATTTGTTGTTGTTTCTGTTTTCATAAGCAAAGAAAAATCTTCGCAACAGCAAAATAAAATTTGAAGGAAAAATATTGGTTGTTATTTAGTGTAATTTTTCGAAGTTAAAGAGAACCTCAAAATATCCTACAGATGGCAGCACTGTTTTAAAATCTGTCAAATAAAAAATTAAAAAACCGAAACCAAATGATATTTTTATTTGAAATGTTTTATTTTACCGTAAAACAATTCGCAAACTTGCAAAAAAAAAAATCCTGCAGTAAACTTGTTTCTGTTAAGTTTGATTAACATTATATTTAGTTAAAAAAGAATACTTTGTCAAAAATTTAAGAAACATTTATTAATTGGAAAAATGATGAGCTATCTATGACTGTCCGTAGAAGCATTCCAATGTCCTCTCGTACTAACCACTGGAAAAAAATCGGCTTAATTTTCTTTAAAGTTAACTTAAAAATTCATTTTTTTTAAAGAAGAAATCTGTATAAATTAGCATAGAATGACAAACAGAAAAAAAGCTTGGGGTCTATTTATTCACTTATATGTAGGTTACTTTCACAAGTTCTATAATCTTATAGTGCATGGGGAAAATAGCCCGGCAATAAATAAAATTGTGTATGTGACTGGTGCATATTAAATCTCCCATCAGGTTCTGACCCGGGCTTTGTCAAAATAGTTACCGACCTATAAACAGACTTTGCCGCCGAATAATACCCCGTGTAGTCGTGTAGAAGGAATGCACGTTAAATACTCCCACCAACATCCGATGACACGTACGATATCTCCCGTAAAAGTTGCGTTGGGTGCCTACTCAAGTATCTGCTCATCACTTGACTGTGGTTCTAAATGACAACGCCCGTCGCCAATAGTCCTCGTGTAGCTCTAGTGCGACGATTTTTTAACCTAACCAGACCAAGTACGAAATCTTGATTTGGCGCGAAATGAATCCCGCGTCTGGCAACCCTTGGCGGCGAATGACGCCTCTTCCAAAATGTCAGGCCGACAAAAATAACGGGGGAAGGGGGAATGCGAAATCGGCGTCGGCGGAAAACTTCGCAACGCGTCGCTTAGCAACTAAGAATCGGGATTGATAGAAAACCAGTGTTACACGAAAGAATTGGTTTCATTATTAAAAATTGTACAATAATGATTTTTTTATTTGTTTCAAATAAATAAATTATATAAGTTTCAGTTTATTAATTGACATATATTGTTTGGTAATTTCTGCTCAAATGTAGAATAAATTAATAACGAATAACCTCACAGCGATAATAAAATTGAGTTCAACTTAATACAAGTCGGTTAGATATCTATGATTTCAGTTTAAAATAAAAGGTGGTAGATTTTACTATTTCGTATGTCAGAAGAGTGTTAAAAATATGATCAATAAGTTGATTTTTTTTTAAAAGTTACGAACATTTTATAAAGTTGGAATAACCAAAGAAATTTGCTACTCTTTGGGGAGTTTGAGGTCTTTTCCAATGGAAATTTGTACCCATCAAATAATAGTATTTATTACATTTATTCAATAAAAATATTCAATCAAAAGCATTTATAAGCATACGAAAAAAAAACAATTCCTTTAATAATAGATTTTTTTTTTTTAACTACTTACTACTCAACAGTACATGCAACCACTTTTCTGATGGCCTGATTTACGTTTGTTGCTTTCTTTCTTAGAAAAAAAAAACTTTTATAAAATCCAATCTTCCTTTAATTTCTATTGATTGAAAAAATTAATCAAACTTTTTAGTGTTAAAACATGAATAATATAATCCCCTTCACTACAAAAAAAAATTCCGCCACTGTCAAAGGAATTTCAATCATTTCTGATGGTTTCAAACGGTTTTACTTATTTTACGATGGTGAATAGTTTTATTAAACTTGTTTAAAGTTTAAATGTTTCTTTCAAAACTTATTATCAAGACGTCACATTGGGGACAAAAGCCAATTTTTTTTTTTACTTCTTTGAACCCAATCTGACGGTAAATTTGGGCTGGTGCGATATATGATGCTTCACTTGTAAATTACGTATTTCTGATTCGAATAGCGCTTGATGAAAAACACTTCTCTCAATTTTAAAAAGTACGAATATTCAAAGGAACAAATAAAATGGAATTACACTTCGAAAAAAATTATCATCCGTTTTTCATAAATTTTTAAAAACCGTAAATTTAACGTAGGTTTTTTTTTTCGGTGCAGTGTTGTTCCATTACATTTGCCAGTTAGTTAATGTGAGATAGATAAAACACAAAAGAGTCAATTTATAAATGTATATTTTTAATAACATAATATGTTTTGTTACAAAATAAAAGTAAATATAAAATTTTTACTTGAAAAACATTTCTAAGTAACAAATAGCGCATGAAGTCATTCTTACAATAAATTAATAAGTCACATAAACTAATAGAAATTTTGATATTACAAAAGTTCTTTAAAAATAAGACTGCTGTCCTGTTTTAATTTTAATTATTGCCAATATAAGCCCTCTCTTCTAATCTCAGTTAACCATGATTTCAAAACTAAAACTCAGAGGAGTATTAATTTACAATAAATAATATTACACTCTGCAATACTAAATACTTGTTATATTGAGAAATTGTATAAATTATGTTGTTTATATCTACATTAAGAGAAAATGTAATATGGTGTGCGTACAAAAAACAAGATGCTCAAAAATAAGCATATTTTCATGTGCACTTTGTTTCTGCATTTTTGACCAATTCATTGTAAAAAGGACATTTAAAATATAATCAAATTGAAATTTTGTTTGATTTAATGATTTTTTAAAAAATAATCAATTATATAGGGTAAGACTTAATTGTAGTCTTACCCTATAATTGTAGTATAAAACTATTTTTAACATACAAGTATCCAATAGTATTTAATATTAATATTTTTTAATGAATAGGATTTCGTATATTTTTTTTATTTTGTCCGATATAGCATAATATTTGACTTTAGAGTTAGGAAAAATAAGACATACAGGAGAAAGGATAAAGGGCTAAGAGATCGATTTCTGAGAATTTAAATCAAGTGAGTATTATCGCACATTTATCAATTTAACAAGTATTTAGTACAAATGCATACTCATTCAAATAAGTAATGGCAATCACTATCATTTGTGAATAACAACAAAAAAGTACTAAATATATGAGGGGGCTAATTGCAAAACTTACATTCTCCAAAGCATGACTAAGATATAGGGGCCGGCCTCTTTATTGGCGAATTCATTCAATTGAATTACACAATATCAAAAGGCCCTAATAAACAATAAAGACCCTATACCTTAGTTTATACTTTGAAAATGGGAGTTTGGTACTTAGGCCCTACATATAACAAATAAAACATAAAGAAATCTTCAAATATAAAACAGCACATAGATATTTAAAATATATGCATAATATTTATAACTTTTAAAATTACAGTTTGGGCATCACATTTGCAAATAAAAATATATTAAACTTTAGAGAAAATAAAATATGAAAAAAAAAAAATGTATGCAACACATACACTAAACTAAAAAATTTACACTTTGATAAATGTTTATTTTTACAAACATAACATTTCAATTGATACGTTTTGGCAAATCAAAATATCAATAAATTGTGCAATTGAAATTGTTAAAAAAAAAAGCAGCAGCAAATACAGTGCTAAACCAAATTGTCCTTGTAACAAAAATAGCTGGCTTAAAAACATGAAAGTAATTTAGAGTCCTGACTTTTTAAAAAATAAAATATTTTTAATTTTTGTGAATGATTTCATAAAGTAAAAAAAATTAAAACATGGAAAGTGAAAACTGGGCTAAGGCAAAAAAAAAGAGTTTATTTGTAATTGGGACATTGAGTTGTTATGGTATGCTAAGGTTGAAGTAGTTACTATTAAAAGTAACCAGTCATTATTAAGAACTGGCTACTATAAGGTCATAATTAATTAACAAAACATAATTGACCACAACATATTCTCTGCGAAAAAGGTCACAGCAGTTAGGTTGTACGTTTTCCGGCTGTCAACTTCTAGCCTCTATGGGGCTTTAACACAGCTAAAATACGACTCGAAATTTAGAACCCTGGTCAAGTGACGACAGCAATTAACTCAATCCAATTTGTGTTGCCAAGGTTGAAAAACTTAATTAATAATATTAACTTATTAATTTTTTTGCAGCACTCAACCCAGTTTTCACATTCACGCTTCAAATTAATCACTACATGTAAAAATAGTGTTAAGCCATTTAGGGAATTTCCGTCTAGCCTTCTCCTTTCAATCTTACAATTGAACAAGAAGTTATGTGTGGAAACTTCCCTGTTGACTTAACATATTTTTACACATTTGTCGATATAAATGTGCTAAAGCATACAGATTGTTACCAAGAGGTACTGCTGAGCTTATTCATTGGCGTTCTGCAGCATTCTCTTGTTGCTGTAAACAGCAAAATAGCGTAAGAAAATACCTCGATTTTCGTCAGAACCGTTTATTTACAGTTTATAGAAAGCAGTGGAAATTGTAAGATACAGATTTCCATCATGGCAAGTACTCCTTTTTTAAGTAATTAAAAGTTTAAAAAAAATAATGTTAAGTACTAAAATAATTAAATTAATTATAATTGATCAAGATAAATACATATTTTTTGATAACGTTGATTTATATTCGAAGTTATTTAAGTATTTTTAAAAATTACTGTTGTGGTTTAGAAAAAATCATGTCTTTGCGCAACTGTTTATTGATATATAGAAATTATCCAACAATTTAGTTATTCAAGTCAATGAAAAGTATTAACAAATATTAAATTACTGAAATATACTTTAATTACTAAAAAAATAGGATAAATATTCTTGCTTTCTTCATTTAATAATCAAAGTAAATAATATTTTTTTAAAAAGATTACTCCTGGTTTTTTCGGTCAGTGCAAATATTTATTGATATAAAAAAATAATAGAGCCATTAGTTATTCACGTAAATAAAAATTAAATATGAATTTTAAATTACTAAAATAAAGTTTTAATCACTTAAAAAAGGAGGAAAATAGTCCTTACAATTCCCAGTGTGCTTTTAAATATTTCCGTTTCATACATATAAATACTATCTATAAACCTAGAAATCTAATGTAGGAGAGGATTTGTTAAAATCTGACGCTTTTTTTGTCAACAAGTAGGCATAACATGTCGTTTAAATTCATTTAAGCCATTTCTGTACAAAATAAATATATACAAACCATGCTTTTCATGGTAACAGTATGTACAATATACAATACAGTAGCGTTATTTTATGACCTGTTCTCTTTGGCTCCTATTGCAAACAACACCAATAAGTTCTCTCGTTTCTTAGATTGACGCACTTTTTTAGAGAAAAGATAATATTAACCAACAAATTGAATGTATTTTTATTAGGTCTCTTTTGAGTTACCAATTCTTTGGTAAAATAAGCATATCTTTGATTAGAAAGTAGTGAAGACAAATAAGTTTAACAGAGTAACTCAAAGTTAGTTGAAACATTTGATTTTTGTTCTAAAAGTATTTTTGTGCCTTTGTCCGTTGAGTCAATAAAAAAATTGAGCTACAAAACATTTTAACTCCAATTTTATCGGCATACGACCACATTCTGAGCAAAAGGACTTTTCAACTAATTTTCTGTTCACGATATCCCTGCATAAATACAGCGGTTGTAATAAAAATTCTGATATAATGCAGCTGTAAAATTATAACCACTCGTCATAACGATACGTAATTCCAACAAAAACACTGAGGCAATGTTGCACTGTAAAAACTTAAACACTAGATTGTACTGGGATCCTAGAACTTTTGAGCAACCACCACTATTTTGGAGCATTGATTTACCAATTATACAGAGTTTCAAACTTAAATGGTTTATCCACAAAATTGGTAAATTCACGCTCCAAATAGTATTGCCAGCCAGAAAGTTCCAGGATTTCGGAGCAATCTAACACTTAAATTTCTAACAATGTAGGAGAAAAGTTAACATCATTCCAGGCAGTGGTTTTCATGTTACAGACATTTTGTATCAGAACTTTAATTACAGCCACACTGTAAAAGATGACACAACTTTTACAATAATAATAAATACAAATACAACCTGACTCTTTATACCAAATTCAACCTTTTCAAAAAGTCTCTTAATGTTACTCAAAGTTCAGCTTGATGCCAGTCGTAGAATTTTTTTGAAAAGTCCAACATTTTGTTCTCTGGGTCACTCAAAAATTAAGCGTAGCATATCACACTGGACGCAGAAAAATGGAGCCTGTTTCCCTTTGAGTTAACATGCCCGACTCGTCACTTTAACTGTGTACGATGGACATGGAAACTCTTTCCGTTTGTTAAATTAACATTTTGATATGTTGCAACTTTTCTATGACACAAAACTTGCAAACTAGATCAAGAAAAAGTATTGTGAGATGATGCAGTTCGTATTATAAGTTGGTTTTAGTCTTTTTTTTACATATAAACTTGCAAAAAGTAAGGCATTTTGTACAGCACCTATTTCTGCGTATTTGTTCGGTATTCAAATTTCGTTGGATATTAAATGAAAAAATACTGAAAACAAGCTTTTTAAATTTGTAGCTTTGATGACAGGACTGTCATCTATAAAATGAAAAGAATCATTAAGAAATATTGAGCTTATTTTTCAAGTTCAGTCGATTATGAATTATTAATAACTTTTCACATTATATTATTATTGCAAAAAAAAAAAAATTATGGTTTGAAAATGCCACTATCAAAGGCAAATTTTCCCATACAAACAGTAAATACCAAAAAGTGATGCCAACTACTGGAAAATATTTTTAAAGCACTTCAGTTTAAATCTAAATAAATTAATTAGCTACCCTTGAGATCTTCATAAATAAAACTAATATTGTCTAGCTGCATATACAAGATCTAGCTTTAAACTGTTATCGGTAGATATATATTGGTCCCTATGAACACTTGAAATTTGGGCATTAGATTATCGTATTTAAAATGAGGAGATCAATATAATATTAGTTATCACGGGTTTTCTTATAGAACTAATTTCTTGCTATACTAAAGACTATTAAAAAGCAAATTAGAAGCATCTAAAATTGCCTTGAAATAAATATAAAAATATTGGGGTTTCCAATAAATTATAAAACTAATACATTATTTTTATAAATTGGTTGGTCAGCACTTTCATTCGTTACAAGGGTTTAAGTACGTAAGCAACACTCTTCATATAACAAATAACCCGAAAACAGATTTTTACGATCTTGTGATACTTCTATGTACTTTTATATAATAATTTATGTTATGACACGAGAGGCATTTGAGGTAATTTAAGTACAAATTATTGAATTGTCAAGACCAAGCTACCAACAATCATTAGAAACATGTAAAAATAAATGTCATTTGTGCTAAGTTGTATGATAGTCAGCAGAGATGTATTTCGAATAAACATCCACAGTGAAAAACTGGTAAAATTTACATTTGTACAAATATTAAATATCAGTTTAAAAACTTTTAAAACATTGCAGGGCTCGTACACATTCCTTTCATTACATAACCAGGAACTCAAAATTTTCAAAATTATAAATCTTAAGGAGTTGCAACGTTTTTTTTGTGCAGAGAATGTAAAACAATATTTTTTATTGGGATTTATTATTTGTTGCATGTCTTATATTGAATAGAACTGAAGAGCTTGGTGGAAAACATGCTATGTGAAAAAAAAAATTTAACGAGCTTTTAAGTTTATCTTTTGTACTTAAATCCACAAAAACACAGTGCTTGCAAAAGGTGAAAATATACTTAATTTTAGGTTTACGAAGAAGGGGAAACTTGTAATCTTTAAAGGAGGGAATATTATGTTCAATGATACAAATATCTCCAAGTTTTTCAAAATGTTGCTTTACATGTTCTTCCACCAAGTTCTTCAAATGTTTGATGAGTTACAAATTTAAGAATTAAAAAAATATAGGGTTTCGAGGGACGAATTTTACACAGTATGTAATTGTTGCATTGTGTTAGGAATTTAAGTAATTTTGATTAAAAAAGTTATGAATGTTTAGGCACGGTACGAACCCTGCACCAACGTTTTGTCAATAAGATACTCCCGACGCTACGTCATAAGGTAGTCCCTGTCGTCCGCACCATTGGCCGGCTTCTGCTGTCCGTTGGAGAGCGACCACATCAGCTCCTCGGCCGTCAACGGCGCCATCGCCACATTGGGCGGGGACAACGGCGTGTAGTCGTAGTCGTACAGAGTCAAATCGACATCACCAAATATCTCGTCCTCGCTGCTGCTACTAGACCCGGACCCGGGACTCGTGTTCCCGTTGGTAGGGCTGGAACTAGGGGTCAAGCTGCCCAGGTACGATTCGATGCCAGTCACGGCGGGCATGAGCGTGTGCAGGGAGGTTATGGACCCGGACTCATCCGACATCGCACAGTCACTGCTGTAGTTGAGCTCGACGGTGCTCTTCAGCACCGAGCTCCAGTTCAGACTAGACAACCGGTCGCTGTCCTCGGTCCACAGGGCCACCGGCTCGTAGGACTGGGTCCTCGACGAGACCTGGTAGTTGTTGGAGGAGGGGTAGTTGTTGTTGAATATCTCGTAGTCGGTGGTCGGGATGGGGGTCGGGGGCCGGTCCACGCCGCTCTCGTCGATGGGGAAGCCGACAAAGTTGGTCGCTTCCGGGGGAGGGTCCAGGTTGGACACCTGGTTGTTGTCTTCGGACCAAACTGGCGCGGTGGATTCCCGGGTTAGACCATTGACCTGTTGGTAGATATAAGTACATTAATATGTGAAAGAAAAATATAATTTCATTTTCCAAGCTTTAAGTTTAATTTTGCAGTAAGACAAAACCGAGCTATATTCAACACTGAATTCTTTTAAACAAAAATGGCATAGGATTTTTAAAGAGCTAATAAAAAAGTCTTTAGACTTGTGTTAACGGTGGAATAATGGTTAGTTTTGGTCTTATGAATTTCAAAATTAAATTATCATATTGATTTAAATGATTAAAATTGGAACCAACCCAACTTTAGTAAGATTAACTAATAATAAGACTTATAGCAAATAATGGCTTTAACTCTAAACCCAAAATAACTTCATGTTTAATTTTAAAGAAATTCAAGACAAGACAGTCGCTCAACACAAATTAGGTCTTTAAGATGCGGTTCACACAAGATTTATAGTTAATAATGCTCTTAACTCTAAACACAAAATAACTTCATGTTTAATTTTAATAAAACTCAAGACAAGACAGTCGCTCAACACAAATTAGGTCTTTAAGATGCGGTTCACATCACACAAATCTCCAACCGAACCTCCATCTTCGCAGAAATCCAACTTACAACATGATTCCTTTTTTTGCGATCCATCGATATCATCCAAACAGACAAAGAATGACTCGCCTGAATTCCGTCCCTCATCATGTCCTTCTGGAGCCTCCTGACTATGTTGGTCATGAGCACTTGCTTCAGGAAGCTGGGGTGCTTCTCGGCTTCGGTCTTCTTGAGCTTGTCGTAGGTCATGTCCAGCAGCTCTTGGCGCCTTTGTGGCGACAAACGGGGCTGTTGGCGCCGCGGAGGACCCTCGTCTTCGTCCTCTTCCTCGGAGTGTTTGCGTTTCAGGCCTCGTGGCTGCGACATGGCATCTACATGAATGACGGTGGAGATGTGTGAACTCTGGAAAAATAGAATGTTTTTGTTAGTCAATATTAGAATACATTAAATACAGTTATGTAAAAAGCCTAGGCATTTAAACGTTGGCGCAAATCCCTGTTAAAATGTCTGCCGAAACATTGATTTTTTTTCAAACCAAATCTCTTACCGATAATACATACTTATAAAATAATATTTTATCTTAGTAATAATTGATATAAAGCTATATATAATCTTTTTATACATTAGTATGAACAAGTTTTAAAATTTTAAATTCGTACAGTTATGTAGGATTTGGGTTTTCCAGAAACTTCCATTTTTGATAAAAGGTTCAATTCTATGACATTTTATTTAAAAAAAGTTAAATATAATAGTTAGTCATTAAAGAGTTAGTCTATCTTTAGGATGCAAGTCTTGAAATTTATCTTTTCTCAATACTGCAATCAACTTCATTGAGAAAGTCGAAAAAAAAAAAAAAAGAAAGGAGTGAAACTAAAGAGCTTAAAATATATTTCTATTTCTGGATATCTATTTATTGCTCTTAATATTTACTGGTATTTTATTGTTTTCTGGTATTTCTAATGCACCCCAGATGTTTCTAGCTTTTGTGTTATTCTTATTTGTGGGTCTGAGTCTATTAGACAGATACATGTTGCATCAGAGGGACAAAAAAAAAAGAATACATTAAATTTTGTATAGGTTCTGATCAAATAATTTACAAATTGAGGTAACTTTAAACTGTCAAAAAATCTTTTTGTCTTAATTACAAAATTCTTTTTATACAATCAATTATTTTATTCATACCCATTTAATTTTTTTTTTAGTTTGAACTGTAAGGTACATACATTTTCATAAAAGAATTAATTTAACCTCTGACGCTTAAATTCTTAAAGATATTCATAACTTTTGTAATTTAATTTTAAATGTTCCTTCGGGCTTAAAATGTTCCTCTAAAAATATTCTGTATAAAATACGCATATATTTTCTTGTGTGGCATCCATCATGACTAAATTAATTTCCCGAAAATTATCTTCACTGCGTAGTTGGTAGCCGTCATGGTCAGGCCAGCGATTTCCAACGAAAACTGACAGAACGCAAACGTCAAAAACTTTTTCGAACAGAGCCTCGGAAAAACAACAAGGCTACCTGTACACAGAACTTCTCTTGGAATCGGGAACAGCAATGTAGGTCACAGAACAAGCGACCACTGAACTGAACTGAAACTCTGGAAGAATCATCCCAAGATAAGCTGGTGAAGCTTTTTTTTGGGTCACTTGGCGACAGCTTTAGGGAGAATATGTGCCATATTTGGCATAATCTCGCCGATCAAAATGGACACTTGACTTGCAGTTTGCATTGGATGTCGCCAATCGCTCGCCAAGAATAGTACTCCAGGGAATTTAAGTTTTAAAGATTGTTGCCGCAATTCTATTTTTTTAAAAGTACATGTTTCCGAAACTTCATTATGTAAAGAACCTCCTAAAGCAATAACCTATCAATTTTCTGCTTAAAAAATTCTTGAAAAAGTTGGTTTAAAATGTCTATTTTAACAGGTAAAGTATAGGATTGGCGGCAAAAGTTGGGTTACTCTTACAGGGTTGCCGGGCTTCACCGACCCGTTTGACGAGTGTTTCGATACTCCTTCCAGAGTTTCAGTTCAGTTCAGTGCAAGCGACTCACGCGCGGGAGTTTTACATGGTTGAGAAGAGAAGTTTTTCCTCCCCAGCACGCAACAACTAAACTCGACTCGACGAATTCGAAACTTACGAAAATATTCTTATTCGCGCGCTGTAGAGTTCGTAAGTTCGGGGAAAGTAATAGATTTTGTAACTGAAATTGTCAATTATTCTGATATGAGAAAATATGAATCGTAAGAACTTTTCCATTTTAGAATCTTCCATAATAAAAAGGTGATTTTTTTTACTTGGTCATTAATTTGAAATCAAGAAAGTACTCAGCAAACACTTTTTTAACTATTACAAATATCTTTAACTGAAGGTTACCAAAGGTTTGTTGCAGGGATCGGAAAGCTACTTTTAGAAATTTCACGTCATAAGAAATAATTAAATTTAACCCTATTGCCCCTGTTCTCAAAGAGATTCAAGATTTAAGAAATAATCGGAAAACAATTTAAGAACGAAAATTCAACGTTGATAAAATTCAAATAACGAAATTTTTAGTTTACTTCTAACTTCTCTTATTTTAATTACTACTAACGCCGTTTACATAAAAAAAAAAGTAACTAACTGTTACTGGTATAAGTAACGCGTTACTCTAATCCTCGATTTGTTGTTATTATTTGCATAACCGTAACTGAATGCACGATTTTGTGAAAAATTAGACGTAGCGCACACTTTATAAACCTCGGAAACATTGACTGACAAGTTAGTTTTCAATGGGTGAATTCTGTTATAATCAAGGTCATTTATTAAAGTTTCTTAAATTAATATAAATATTGAAAAACCCTACAAATATTTTATATTTTTTCACACGTGAATCTCAAAAAGCTGCTGCATTTCCCAATAATATTCGTTTCCAAATATTCGATTTAATTTTCTAACAATCGTAATTTAACTAACAATATTAGAGATGCTACAGGCAAGTGTGATACGTCAAAAAATTCAGCTCATTGAAATTAGAAGTCATTGAAAAATCTAAAAAATTCGAAGTACTTCAATGATTAAAAAAGCCTGCAAAATTTAATGCTGCTTAAAAAGCATAAAAAGCATAAAAAGCGATAAAATATTTTTTATTAGAATTAAATCGCCGTTGCTAGTCACAACAATCGCTTGCTTGAAAAACCATTATTTCTTTTAAGGAATAAATTTATTTTTGCAACATAAATCAGTTTGAAATGACGTCAAATATATTTCACAAAAAAAATTCTTTGATTGTTTGCTGATATGAGCAAGGAATTAAAGCGAGGAATTTTATATATTTATTCTTTCTTTGAATACATTAATTTAGCAAACGATAAGAAATAATTATTGAATTTTGGAAAGAAAATAAACGAAACTAGCCAAATTTAGCGTGAAAATGTGTTCTGTGTATGGCGCCTTTTTTTCTGTTGAACACAAACGTTGTGTGGAAGCGGGCTAAAATGATACATTCTGTTAGAAACCTACTCGTTCTGTTTTATTTTCTAAGGACTTTTCTTAAAAGACGTGTTATAGTAAGTAAAGTAAACCCTCAATAACCAAACCAAGTCCCGCCCCACTGAATAAAAACATTAAAGTAAAATGTAACTTTATTATCCAAAAATATATTACGAGGGCCCCATCTGTAGTTAGCAAGGCCATCGCGCAAGACGCATGCAACTTGGGCACGCATGTTGTGCACTGGAATGTTGTCGGGCTCGCTCACTGCCCCTATCGTTCGGAAAAATGTTCCTCGTTGGTGTTTGTTCCATCGTGAAATAGAACACAGATATTCGAACAGGTGTCTGTGGTTTTGTGGCGGGAGATTCGAAATAAGAAAGACGGCTCAAGGAATAGTTGTGATCGGACTGGTTTTGTGATAGAAAAAAATCGTCTGATTTAAAAATTTGTACCTTTGCTGGGGGGATTTGAATATATGTACCAAAGAGGGGTATATCAACAAAAATTACGAGTTCTTTTTTCTAATTTTTAAAGGCAAAAAAAGTCTAGCCTCGATTTTGCGTTTTCTGTTTAGTTAAAAACTAAAATGTATAAAGAATAAAATTAATAAAGTTATAAAAATGGAACTTCTGTCTCTGTGTGCAAATTTACAGAATTAAAGACTGTTATGTAAATTTAAGAATAAACAATTAGTTTAAAAATTTGACTTTTATAGCTAATTTGCCCTAATCAAGTTTTCTGGTTAATTTGTATTTTTATGATTACTAATAAGTAGTTTTTAAATAAATTTTCGCTAGCGCCACGAATATTCACTTAGTTTGAAAAATATTTTTAAAATCAAAAAATACTTTAATGTACGTCTTTTGGAGTAATGGATGCAATATAAACACATAGGGACCGATACTTAGGATTTAAGCCTTGCTTCTCCTAAGTCTTTAATTAAAATCTTTTGGAACTTTTTTCAAAGTGGCAAAACTGCTCTGACTTAACTGTAAAAAATTAATACAGGAACTATAAATTTAGTAAAAAGTAGAATTTTATAATTGTACCGATGTTAAGCAGATAAAATCGTAAGAAAAAAATGAGTCTAGTTTAATGAAATTAAATAGTTAATTTTTTCAATATATTCTAGTTTAATACAGTTACTAGTTTTTACTATATATTCTAGTTTAATTTTATACAAAGTACTATTATAATTTTTTTACTCTAATTGTTGTACATTGCATACACTGTTAAAAAAAACCTGAATTTTACGTGCATATTTCTGTGATTATTTTCGGGAATTTACGAAAAGATTGCGTTTCTTCAACAAACAGACGGTTTGTCTGAAATAAACTGCTTGTGTCCGTTTTCCTTAAACGCTTGACAAGCGAAAACGGAAAAACGCCGTATTTCTGCGTGCAGAATTTCACTTAAGACCCGTATTAACGTAATTTCTCCATATAACCTCGCACCCAACAGCTTTTAGCCTCGACACATCAGCCGACCGACTCAGCCACCATATTTTTTGTTTGTTTGTTTGTTTTGACCACATCTGAAGCAAAAAAGATAAATATACAGGTATGTTCAATTCATTTACTTAAATAAGATTTTATTTTAAGATTATATTTTCTATCTTTCTTTTCTCTATATAGAATCCACAGTTGTCTCTTTCTTATTTGTTTCTGTAATCTCTATAGTCCTATAATTGACCGTGGGATGATTCCTGAAATTAATAATTCCGTTTGTTTACCAACACGCTTAACTAAGTAAATTTAATTTAAAGGTCTGAAAAAGCTGTCAAATGTATGAAATAAACAATGTTCACCTACAAACAAGTGCACATTTTTAAAAAAATAATAATGAAATGATTTGAAATTATTACATTTAAATCCGATTGAAAAGCAATTGCATACGTGTAGCTCTAGTGCGACGATATTCAAAACCTAACCTAACCTCGATTGAAAAGCACGGTTACGCTATCGCTATCAGCACATCATGGTTTATTTTAAAAACTATATGCAAGTATATATAACGTAAACTTTCTCTTTAATATATAATACTCTTTTGTTGAATTTAACGAATCAATTAGTGATTACGGATGTATGCAGATCACATGCTTTGATATGATTCAGACGTTACATACACTATTGTCAATGCTCTTTGTTTTGAAAAATCTGCACTAAGAAAAACACAATTTCCAATTAAATGCAAATTTTCTAACGAATTCAAAATTTAGGAATTGCAAGTGTCCGCAGAACGCTATTTTAGTGTTCATTTACACTCTTAAATCAAACGAGCGAATTTAACTCAATCTGAGTAATTTTCACTCCTCCAGTCTTGAAAATGCACTTCTCCGAAAGGAGTGGACCCTTTGCGTGTTAAACCTCCAACAGGATCACTCCAAACGAGTGATTTTAAGTCAAACTGAGTTAATATTCACTCCTTTCCAGTGCCGAAAATGCACTTCTCCAACTGGAGTGGATTTCACTCTTTTGATTTAAGAGTGTAGATATAGCTGCTAAGTGATATCTCATTTTCGGCCCACCGTCTACAACTACAGCAATAGTTATTAGCTTTTACTAGAATACTAATTATAAGATTGTATTTTATTACTAAATACTATTATAAAATTGTATTTTATTACTAAATACTATTATAAAATTATATTTTATTACTAAATACTATTATAAAATTATATTTTATTACTAAATACTATTATAAAATTGTATTTTTAATTTTGATATACATTATTCAAGAACACTTTTGTTCTGTTTATACGCCCCACCTATTAAAAAATATATTCAAAGTTCCAATTCTCAACTGTATTGTAAGATATGGATAAATCAATTCATTAAAGGTACTCTGAGATTCATGCCTTATCTTCCCCCTCCCCTTCTTCACAAAAAGAGAAAAAGCGTTTTTAACTCTGATATTACATTATTACGGTGCAGATACTATGGAAGACTTGCTCGAAAAAAAGCCTAAAATTGAAATTTTTTTTAATTTTAGAAGGCTTAAGAAGATTTTGTCTGATAAACGCCTGATTACCACTTGCTTCTTTACATTAGATCTATTTATTCAAAATTGGATTTGTATATATGTATTAATATATTATTTTTTTAGGTACTTGTTTATCATGAATCTCCAAAGAGGGTCGAAAGTTCAGAAAAAGAAGAAAATTAAATCTGTAGTTCCTGTACAAATTTTTTAATCAGTTGAGGATTTGAAATACCATAACAGTCTTTTTCAATTATGAAAGAATAATAAAACATGATTATATTCTGCAATTCTTTTGTTATTCACATATTGTTAAATTGTATCAGTGGTGTATCCAGGGTGTGGGGATAATAACTCTCGTCCTCATATACTAAAAACTTTTGTTGTTTTTTTACTATCAGCTACTGTGCAAGTTCATGTATGTATTGCACAAATGCAGACACTTAAAAATTTATTGTTTTTGACTACAAAGGTTACAGTCTTAAAGAGTCTCTCTGTTAAGAGGTGTTCTACCCCTAAGACACCCGACTCATTATCCCCTACCCATGATTTTGCCCTGGATATGCTAACTGTAAAGTACAATTCCATTTAGCCGCAGAACAATTCTAAATATATGCATTGTAAAAAAATATGACAGAAAAATTATCAAAATTAGAAAAGTTCTTAAAATTTTTCTGCCATATTAAAATTGTTTTAAATATATGAAGAGCGGTAATTTTTAAATTTCAAAAATGTGAACAATGCCCTTTTTATTCAGATAATATACATGGTTAAAAATTATCAAAGGATTAGAATGTATTAGTTTTGACTAGATTTAAGGTTAAAGTATGAAGACATTATATGCTTACGTTTTATATAACAAACAGGATGCATATTTAAATTTCCCTATGATTATATTTATAACACCATATATAAATGGATATATTTAGAATAATTGATGATTCAATAGTATATAGAAACAAAATTGACAAGAAAAAAAGCAAAAATGTCTTGGAATTAACTAGATAATACTTTGTAAGTTTTCTGTATTTAAGAGAGAAAAGCCAATTAGAAATTCATGAAATTAACAGGAAACATTTAAATGAAAATTCATGAAATTAACAGAAAAAATCTAAAATGGAAAATCCTGAAATTAACGGAGAAATTCCGAAATGGAAGATCCTGAAATTAACGGAGAAATTCCGAAATGGAAGATCCTGAAATTAACGGAGAAATTCCGAAATGGAAGATCCTGAAATTAACGGAGAAATTCCGAAATGGAAGATCCTGAAATTAACGTAGAAATTCCGAAATGGAAGATCCTGAAAATAACGGAAAAATTCCAAAACGGAAGATTCTGAAAATAACGGAAAAATTCCAAAACGGAAGATTCTGAAATTAACGGAAAAATCCCGGCAACTTGCTGCCAGTAGTTTTTCCGTTAATTCAGGGATTTTTTTCTAACAGTGTATATATTAAAAGTGTTTAACTTCTTAACGTAACTTTTAAAGGGGAAGGGTATGACGAAGTAAGTAAAAGGGTTTAACGAAACTTCTTTAGGCACTTATTGGTAAACACACCGAGTAAAAAACAGACCCTGACAAAATCTTGGCTCACCCTGTAGTGTGTCATTAACTTCTACCTACTTGGCAAGCATACAAAAACAGAAGGTTTCTTTTTTATTATGTCAAATTATGACGGTGCTCTAAATATTTAAAATACATGGTAAATAAAGGATAACGCAGTGATTATAAATCGTTATTTAATGGAAAAGAATTTATCGTTTAGAATAACACATAATGTAGACAGAACATCAAAAGTTAAACGCAAACGTCATACACTCCGTGCCAACCTAACTTGGGTAAAAACAAAGAGTAAAAAGGCGGACGGAAAAGAGCGGTTGGTCCGTTAGTTAAACGGGCTAACCGGCCCTTTTGGAAGAACATATTTTTACACCAAACCAATCCTAAAGACTCCAATAGATTAATTTATTAATATTTTTTTGAATATTCAGGTATACAAGTTTTTCTTTGTTTTGCAAAATATTTTTTTTTTCAAAACAACCCCTCAAAAACATCTTCTGGTCTTTAGCTCCAAGTAAAATAAATTGCGTAAAATAAATCGAAAAAATAAATTTTTTTTATGATTTTTTGCTTATTTATAAAAGCATTTTTAATAAATTAACCCCAAGATATTTTAGTTTTTTTAAAGGTATATGTATGAAACCGTAAGTAAAAAAAATTGCCCAAACCAAAAAACCTAAGTCGAAGAAAATAGATTAAACATTTCATTTGATTAATTTTAGAATGTTTTTTTGCAGAATATTCACAAAAGTATATTCATAACAAGATACTTCGAATAATTTTTTTCTTTTTGTAAAATATTTATTTAAAAAAAAACCCTTTTAATTATGAAGCCCAAACTATCAAAAAATCAGCGCAGACCCCAAAAAAATCTAAGTTCGAAAAAATGATCGCAAGAAGTGAATATTCCAAATCAAAGGTCAATGCCACTGGCGTCTGGAATCGCGGCGAAGAAGAGGAGAAAACACAGCTTTTAATAAATGGGCTCAGTGCGCATGCGCGGGCCAGCTGCGGAAGTTGCCGAGCGGAGCCGAAGTTAACCGAGTCATAATTTTCGGTTTTTGTCGGATAAATCGCACAAAAATTCAAGAAAAAATTCAGAAATTGACTCGATACATCGTGATGGTTTCGTTCATAATTTCTAATTTTTTCCTAATTTCGCTATAAATTCTTTTTTTTTCTACTACAAATTATTTTTTTCAAATGTCAGACTTTCCAAAATTTCAGATGCTTATTTCAATAATTTATTAAAGCTTTGTTTTGAATAAAATTCAATCGAATATTTTTCAACAATGAAAAAGCAATCAACAAATAAACTTATTCTACAAGTTCTTGAACATTGTTTTCATTTAAATAATGGCAAAATGGGTAAAATAATTTTCAACAGAATAAAAAAAAATCAAACGTCATAAAAAAAGTCAAATATATAACGTTTCAATTAAAGTTATTACAGAGGGTCTTCACACAATTTTTCTTTTGAAAGAATTAATACTCTTTTGAAACTAAGCCATCTTTTGAGCTAAAACATTTGCTACTTTACGTAAAAGTTTACTTTCATGTTTTTTAGTCGTATATATTTTTTTAAAGTGTGTATTACTCCCAGTTTCACTTTAAAAAAAAAACATATTCTTTAACTAATGTATCTTACTAAGAAGGCCAATGCTAAAAATATATGGGTATTAAACCAAATACATAATGCAATAACATAACATATTTATTTTGTTAAAATGTAAGAACACAATTACAGTGAAGAAATCTAGTAAAAGTGTGATCACAGAATCGTTTTCAAAATAAAAATCTGAAAAATAAGCTCACCACAATGTGTGTAATTTCAACACTATAACAATGAGTATATAAGCCCCTTGGCAAAAGAAATCGGCACACCAAATTTTCATTCAAAGCAAACACTAAAATCACCAGATTTACAATAAAATTTTAGCAGCATACATAACTGCTACACAAGTCAAATAAGCTCTATAGATAAATAGCTTTGTAAGAACCGAACATACTTATTTTATTTTTGAAAGGTGTTTCGGAAAAAAATTGAAACCAACAAAATGTTCGTCAAAATAAGAGAATAACTGATGTGACATAAGTAAAAGATATATTTCAACAAAATCAAAGGTCAAATATGAATATAAAAAATATTAAAAATTTTTAATAATTTAAAAAATACTGCTGGTAGTATTTATCAATTACATATTCAATAACATATTCTTGTTGAATTACTTGTAAAAGTATTGATTTTTTTTATCCAGGATGATATTGTGTAAGAAATCCTAATTTCAGTTAAATGTTCAATATCTTAGTAAGAAATAATGGTTAAAATATATACACATAGCATTATTTTCTTTATGGAATTATTATCCTTTTAATATATTGTATATTATTGTCCAATAGTATATATTATGATGCACACTCTTTTTAACAGCACAAAAATTACTGTTTAATAGTTATCCGTACCATCATATTATTTTAGCTTAAATTTAAATAAAAAGTTGCTTAAATGTGTTAATAATTACTTAAAATTACTATTTTTATTGTTAAAAATAACTATTCAAATCATATCACATGACGCTGTCAAAGAAAATAAATACATATTATTTTGTAATATACAGTTTTAGTAAACATGTTTAAAATTTACTATTTAAAAAAAATATAAGGTTCTAAACAATTATTTTTTATATTTAAATTTTTTCATTGCAAAGTATTGAAATAAATATGCATGAAATACAAGTATGATTTTCATTTTAACCATATATCCTTCAGAACCATGAAAAAAGGGGAAATCAATATACTTTAACTTTTTAATTTACACTTAGTTTAATACAAAGGTATTTAGATCACATTTGCAATGTATAGTATAATTTCTTTAAATGTTTGATTTACGCTTAATGAAGGATTAATTCACATTTCAGGAGTAAAAACTTGTTTAAAAAATATTTAATTTTAAACTTACAAGTCTTTAAATTTGATCACAGAAATACATTTATATAATAATTACAGTTGACACATTGCAACTAGTATTTTCGAAACGCAAATTCTCACTACCATAAATTATTTACAATTTACTAACACTTATACCTTTTAATTTTGTTTAGTTTTTTACAAATTTGAAAGTTATTTATTTTACGTACAAATAATGAACAACTTAACATTTAAAAAAAATTTAGTATGTATCTTTTTGGAAAGCAAATTCTCACTACCATAAAATTATTACAATTTACTAACACTTATATCTTTTAATTTTGTTTAGTTCTTTTACAAACTTGAAAATTATTTATTCCATTTAAAATACATACAAATAATGAACAAGTTTTGCAACAACTTAACCTTTAAAAAACATTTGGTATGTATCAAAATTACAAATCTTTGACAATTTAATCGTCGTTGTAAAAATACACGAAGTTCAACTTATCATTAGTATTTTAACTCAGATTTTTTAGTTGTGCACCCTCCAAAACCTTTGTATATAGTGGAAAGCAATATATTTTTATATTTTAACTTACAATAAGTTCAATACAAATTTTTTACTTTAGATCATATTTGTATTATATGATATTTTTTTAATGTGTTCGAATAATTTATGTTGAATGAAAGATAACTTTGTGAATTTGATCAGAGAAATGTATTTAAATAACAAATAATAATTACACTTAAAACATTGAAACTTTTTAGGAAAGAAAATTCAAAGGCCAAACTAACATTTAATTCGATTTAGTTTTTCACAGATTTGGAAACTATTTCACTAAAATATAAACAGTTTCTAACAACTTAACCTTTAAAAACATTTGAACCTTTAACAACATATTTATAAATCTTTGACAAATTAACCGCTGCTTTTTGTATACAGAAGACATCCAACTATCGGTTTGACGATCCAATTATCATCAAACTTCAGAGTTCAGTCCAGTAACTTTTAAAGTGTACCCAAGTTCTACACATTTTTGTTCTTATCACGTAACACCGCTCTTTCCATTAACAAATTTAAATATGATTTCGTAAACGCAGTTTCGTTTTATCTATCCGTCCCATTGTCGCAGGTTATTTCAGGTTTTGAAGTGTTCTGGAATAAGAAATTTCAAACATTAAAACTCCGAGCATGAAAGTAATACAAGTTTTCTAAAACCCTAAAAAAAGGACAACATATTAAGAAGGATGTTAACTCGTTAGTCAGTCCCACACATGATGCATTATAGTTAAACCCGTAGTGTCTTTGCACAGAAGCCACTACTATGGGCGGAGCTATAAAACGCATGGACCAATCAGATGAAGAGAAAATAAAAGGGCTGAAATTTTCTCTTCATCTGATTGGTTAACGAGTTTTTTAGCTCCACCCATGGTGTTGGCTTTTTGTGATTAGAAACTCTGAGTGAGTTTAACTATAGTTTTGAAATTGCAATCTCTGCAAAAGTATTGCTGTTATGCAATTTTTTTCTCAAACTTTACATGACAAAGCAATACTTTTGCAAATTTGAGATTTCAAAATTAATGCATTAGCTTTACTGGGACTGGTCTTTCCTTTTAGAAATGTTTAAACAAAGAAAAAAATACAATTTTTGCACTTTTAATGGATAGAGATAACTCCAATTATTTTGCTACACACAGTACATTTAGAAAAAAAAACTGTACTTCAAACACTACTTGTCAGTTTACGGTTAACTATAGAACAAGTTTTAGAAAATAAATCCCATGCATTGTATCTTGAAGAAATACAATAAAAAAAACATTAGAATACAATATTCATGTAACAAGGTATTTCTTTAATAGGTAATTTTAAGTTCAACTTTTCTTGAAATTAATAAAATAGAAAAGATAAAATTTTTAGATTTTATTCACGAACTTTGGAAAATATTTGTGAATTTGGGTTGTTTTTTTAATTGGATTCTATAATAATAGTAAATTCTGAAACATAGGAGGGAAATTTCGAACAAACATGCAAACAATTCTAGTGGAAAAAAAAAACTTTTCAAACTTTTAAAAGTTCCTTATACCAAGCAATATTATTTGCACAGAAAAAATTTAAATTTGCCGCACTTTTTTAAAAATCAAAGTGTAGTGTTGCCATTATACGATTTAAATAAAAAATATTCTGAAAATTTGTATTTCATTTTTTTAAGAATATAATAATTCACAAAATTACAACAAAAAGCTTTATATCTTCTAATACACAAAAAAAGAACAAAAATCTAAACCGCACGAATAAGAAAGACAACGTCTGATTGCGGTATTTTCGAGGGGAAAAACCAAAATGGCGGCCGCAGACGATACCGCGCATTTCGTCCGATTTCGAAATCCGAATATTCCGATTCATCATCCGATTACGGAGCGTGCGATTTGCCTAAACGTCCCTCGAATATCCATTAAAATATCACCCAAAATGATAACTCAAAAAGCACAGCATTCTATCCCCTGCAAATACAACAATCCGAACGTTCTTTTTCGCTCTTATAGACAGACGATCAATAACTTTCTTCGAACGTTGGATGCCGGTGCCTTCCGACGACGAACGCGATCGATATGGAAGTGGGGGTAAATAGAACAAGAGAACTTTTTATTTTACTCTTCGCGGAGGTTGGTGTTTCTTGGAGATATTTTATCAAACTGGGGAGGTGGATAAGTGAATTCCGATATTTTTTATATATAAAAAAAGTTTTCTATGCAGAAAATATGTATTTTTTTTACAATCGTTGCAAATTTTGACTTTCAGTACGGTATTGATATTTTAATTATTTTGTAACTAAAAACTAAATGGAAATCGCATCTTGTGAAGTTATTTATTAAGGTGATAAACGATAATTTAAAAAAAAATCGAAATAAACCATTTTTCTTCCATACAATTTTGCAAACTTAAACATTTGCTAATATGTCATTTTCTGTGATTGATTAATTAAACATAAAAATCATATAAGATCATGTTTCTAATCTTTTTTTTATAACTATTCTTTACCAAAAAATCATCTTTTAATTTTAACACATAAATGCATATTTTATGTTTATCATAAAATTAAGTGATGGTTTGGTATTGGTAAATTGTTTATAAATATCAGTAATATGCATATTAACTGCAGTAAAACTTTTTTTTGCAATTCAATTTTTTAAGGCAAAGAAAATTAGCATTTAGCAACAATCATCATAACGTATAAGGTTAAAGATAAGTTAATTAAATAAAAATTAATCTCATTTATTTTTTCATTAGTATAATAGAATAAGATTCAGATTTTTACAAATAAAAAGCACCCTTAATTAGCATTTTACAGTAACTTCATTACAATGATTCTTTACCCCCACCTCCTCTTAAAACTTACTTCAATGGTTAACACAGATACATTTAAAATACAAAAGCAACTATTAACTTTTCAATAAATAAATAAATGTGAAATAAGCAATGCAATTTCTTAAGAGGCATAAAAAATTTGTCTTTTGAAAAGAAAGAATTGAATGTGTGTGGCATTTCAAAAAGAATCCCCATGTTAAAATATTTTTATAGAAAAATGTTGTTTGTACCCTTTTTCCTTTATATAATGAATATAACAAATTTAAAGATAGAAAACTACAGATAGAAAACACATAATTCCGTTTATTTTATCATTGATTTTAACTAACTTTCAAATTCACTTAAATTAAGTTTTGAGTTATAAAATTTACAAAAAATAAGTAATAAATAGTAATGATAAATACAAATTAAAATTGCAATTTTATTTACAATACATGTAAAAAAAAATTTAATGCCGCATTTTATGCCAATGCCGCCAAAAGCGTCGCCAACTTTTATCTAAAACCGCCAAAATATTACTCATACTCATTCCATAGTTTCATTTATAGCAAAAAGAATCTAAAATCAATTTTTGTTTGTTTTTGATTAATTCTTACAATATATTCACAACAACAATATTCTGTAAAAAAAATAGAACTTTTTTAAATAACTTTTTGTCATACATAACTGTTTTATAAAACGTTTACTGCTTATAAACAACATAAAACCGCAAAATACTATAAATTTAAAAACGGGTCTTAACAAATATCGTCTAAAATTTAATTATCAATTTAATTTTAATTAAAACGACACCATTTTATGCTCGTATTAGATTAAATTCAGAAAATCCACCCTTCGTTAGATTTCGCCTTGAGATGAAACTCAGATTTCACGTCTCATTTTTGCAATATCTTAAAGTAAAGAACAGGTGCTGCCATCTATCGTCAGATGTGCTACACTATGTACTGCGCAATTATTATTATTATTTTTAAAGACATTAATGTAATAACAACTCCATTAACAAAATTAGATTAAAAAGAAATGCAATTAATTTGTAAATAAAATTAGATTTTTTAATTATCTGGCTTGTTTAATATTTGAAGTTAATGAATAAATGGGCATTTGTCTTATGATACATTTAAGAGTTTTAACATTTCTTTTATAAATACAAAAGACTTATGTGCTCTTACTCCAAACTTTTATAAATAAATTTTCTTTCTTAATTGATGTTTTCATAAAATTATACACTTTATGGCACAATGATTACTTTACCATACTATTTTTTTCTAACACTTTAAGTGACACAATGTAATTTCATTTATCATTTCAATGTGGCAAATGTAATTATTCCACTACTTTTTAATAAAAAATATTAGAATAATATGCAATAATATAAGCATAAATAACCAATTATTCAATGAATTTTTAAAGAATAAAAAATCATGCATCAATAAAAATTCCATGACAGACCATTAAAATCAAACCAACTACATAACATGCAAATCTAACCGTACTTATCTATATTTAAAAATTCTATTCAATCTTTTTCTAAACATAATCACTATATTTTATTATTATCAAACAAAAGTTACCTTGAACTCAGCTTTGTGGACGGGACACACTTCTACACCCATGCCATCGGTGTGTGGACAACAATTTTCGCAATTCTCAATCTTCAAAAACTTTCTGCAATCGGCTCCTTTTAGTCAACTGCAGGTAGACAGTTCGAAAACAAGACTCTGTTCTAGAACACAGCACATTAACATGGCGAGGATATCGACGGCGTTTCGAACGGGGCAACCTCGCAAGCTTCTTTCACAAACCAAACTGGCTGAAAAGCCAGAAACTGAAATATCACTGTTCCTTTGGAACTCAGGGTTGCCGGTTTTTGGAAGGAGGAATCGTTGTTTGTTTCTTTTTCGGTTTGGCGGTCGCCGACTGGAGAAATGTCGCCGCGGTGGTTTAGGGGAAAATCCCTATTGTTATTTTTGTGAAGGAATCTTTTCGTATTCGCGTAGTAAATATGCGTTTTCGAACTACAAAATTAAATAAGAATGTGTTTTTTATTGGATACTGCCTAAGGTTCCCGTGATAGTAGTTTTTGTTGTTGTAAGATAAGGGGCAACTACAAAAATTTCTTTACATAGTTTATACCGCAAAATATATTAAAATTTATGTTGTTTTTTTATATATTTTCCCCCATGAATTTCCCTTGACAAATATGTGACGTCAATAAAACTTGTCAAATATGTGACGTCAATAAAATTGTGGTACAACTGCAATAATAATTCCACGTTTAAATTATTTTACAAAAGATATTAATAAGCATTTCCTTAAAGTATCGACACAGACATCAAGATTATTTAATCTAAATTTATTCTTCATATTAATTTCATACAGAAGACGTTCTTTCAAATTTCGACGGAATTATTTTTTCCACAACCAAATTTCGACATTTTAAGCTGTTTTCCCACATACCCACAAGGGATAATATTTTCTAGAAATACCAGCCTAAACTAAAACTACACACAGCAGCTCTAGTACAACACCATACCAATTCACCCAAAATGACGCATGCGTTCATCCCTGTAGCTTCAGTCGTCTGCAAAAAGGGAAAAAATATCCCTACAGCAGCCTTTTCCAGCCAAGCTTCACTTTCCTGTTGTACCCGTACGTGTTTGGCGCCAAACGCGGCCGCCACGGGAGAAGGAAAGAAAATGGCACATTTCGTTTCTCTCCCCACCAAGACTGGTTTTCGCTCTGACAATGATGTTAAAGACGTAATAGATTGTTCTTTTTGACCAACTATTTTGAATAGACAATCATGCAAAATACTGTCTGAAGTCAATCTTTAGTTTTTCGGAAGTGCCCAGGGGTACAAATGCAGATTGAAGGCAGTTTGCAGCACGTAACTTTAAAGCCTAAAAAGTTCTGTAGCAACTAATATTTGTGCGATTTTCTCGAAAAAAATATTATGACGACCGGCAGGTACTGGGACCTTGAATACCAAATTTGAAATCTGTAGCTCTCTTTCGTTTTTAAGCTATGCCTTTAAAACCAAAAAAAAGTTCTATGGCAAGGGTGTGCGAAAGGGGCTTTTGCAATGGAACCTCGCTATGCGTCTAAAATGTAGAAAATTACGAACAAGCTTTTTTAAATATCAGTTCTTACTGTTTGCATTAAAATATCTGATTGAATAATACGGAAAAAAATAGTGACCCGACATATAAAAAAAGAAGCTTCGCAGGAGAAACTTCAGTCTTCCGAATATCTTCCGAATTGCTTTCATAGCGTAAAAAGTTGTAGCTTTTATAGAGGCTATGTCCATCCGTTTGTCAGTCTGTCATCCACTTTCTCAGCTCTATCTACAAACGCGACAGACAAGGGTGATGCGTCAAAACATTCAGCGCATCGGAATTAGAAGCATTGAAAATTTTAGAATGAAAATTCGAAGAGAACATACTTCAATTAATAAAGCCACGAGACATACAGGCGAATAAATGTTCTGTTCGTAAATTATTTTATCAGAATCGGCACCCTCATAAACTTGTTTGACTTTTAAAAATGACGTCAATTAGATGAAATAGGTAGTTAATACGTAACAAAAATATTACCGTTGTTAGGATGACAATTGACGTTGTTGGGTGGTCAAACTGGGACTGTAGTTTAAAAACATGTAAAGGGCTTTATTTTTAATCAAAATGACGTCTTTAAAGACGTTTTAGTTTTATGTTTTTAGTTTTTAAAAAAGCCGTCATTCTTAAAAACAACGCGTTCACACGTTTTTTAACGACAGTCCCAATTTGACTTCCCAACAACGTCAATTGTCATCCTAATAATGATAATATTTTTGTTACGCATTAACTACCTATTTCATCTAATAGACGCCATTTTGAAATCAAACAAGTGTTAGAGGTTGCTGATTCTGAAAAATGGTTTTCGAACTTTTCAACTTTTTTGACGTATTAACAACTACCGAATAAAAAGACGGTCTTTTGATTCGGTAGTTATTAATGCGTCAAAAAACTAAATTTCTAGATCGTCAAAAGATTTTTATTCTTATGAATCAAAATGACGTTTTTTAAGATTTCATAGAGGCTGACTAATTTCCATTACGTTTATGGCATAGAAAGGTGTGATTTTAGTTAGTTTTTAAACTTTTTTTTTAAAAATGGGACACTTTGTAGTCATTTTTCTGTATTCGATTTGTGGCTTCTTATTCGGAAAAAACGAAAGGTTTCTCTATACTAAATCTTCCTTAAAGGGGAATGGGCGCGCTGGACCGGGGGTCTCCAAAGCAAAGTGCATCAGTGCTAATCCTATGGAGGAAAAAAATATTTTCTCTGCCACATTTCTTCAGCTGTGTTGAGTATTTTTGCAAGCGGATTTTTTTATGTGATATATGTAGCTAGCTGACTTACAGGTCCCAACAATGCCCCTTTTTGAAATTGGTTTTTAAAAAATTTAAATTTTGAATAACTAATTTCACAAAAAGTATTCGAAGCAATTTAAAAAAAAAGCGGGATTACAGAGACCTGTAAGTTATCTACATATATTATTTAAAAAAAAAAACTTAGTAAAAATATTCAATACAGCCGGGAAAATGTGGTTGAGAAGATAGTTTTTCCCCATAGGAATAACATTAGGGCACTTAAGTTCGGAAAAATATTAAATATAAGGTAATGTAAGTATTACGATGGGGTCGAAGCGGAGATTTTGTTTTACATGTTTTGTGATATGGTGCCGATTTTGAAAAGCGGTTTTCCGAACATTGGTCCGTCTGCCTAAAATCGCTCTACATCTCGAACTGAAAGAGTTACGGACTTCAAATTTTTTAAATGAGTTCCTAGTAGCTAATAGCTGTCGGACGGCAGTTTTAGGCTTTCGATAAAATCGCGCATGCGCAAATGGTAGCTGCCATAGAACTTTTTAGGCTTTGAAGGGTATTGAAATTACCTTTGAGGGTGTATAATTACCATTAAATGTATTGATTTATTAAGGGGTAATTTTAAGTTGTGCAGTGCAATGTACCCCTAGTTTTATTGTTTTTAACACTTTCAGTCCCAATGACAATTTGGCATCATCATATTAGAATTTTTTTCTGATCGATCGTCTGTAGCCATTTATGGTATCAAAAAGCACATCATTCAATTCTTCAAGCTTTTTTCGATTCGAAAATATTTTTCATTAATCCCAATAGATGTCAGCCCTATTATTTTTCTTTTAAGTTATGATCAGAAACATGATGATGCCAAATGGCATCACTGGGACTGAAAGGGTTAAATAGGGGTAACTGTCTTTTCTAAAGTTTGCTAAATCGAAAATTGATGATGGGCTTTTCTACGTGGGACCAAAGTTACCCTTATATAAGAAACAAAGTTTTCCCCTTTGACGGTGAGAAAAACCAGAGGAAAAAAAACGAAATCAAGAATCGAAAGCTACTATAAACTGCTCTCAACAAAGAACCAAAACGTTCCCTAGCGCATTTTCTCCCTTCTCCGTTGTAGTGTTGTAGCTACGTCCATGTCCGGTTGCTTTTCTGCTTCGCTCGAAACTCGCGAAAGGGGCGATTTCTGCTGGTGGAAGTTATTTATTTACAAGGAAAAGAAAGGTCTCCCGTTATAGGAAAACTTCTCCGCTGCAACAAGTGGCCGATTGCTTACTGGCTGCGCCCTTGTGGACGGAGATTTGAAGGGCTTTTCGTGGTTAGGAATGAGGGACGCCCTTTTAGGCTTAGCGTGAAACAGAACAGGGCTTCGCATCGTCCAAAAAAGTTATATTAATGTAAAAGTTGGACGTTGGGGAGCTTTTTTAATGTTTCTAATTATATATGCATGAATATATAACAAAAATACTTATTTATTCAGTATAAAATCCTAAAATTCGTCGTAAATTTATGTCAATTCTTAATTAAGTTATTTTGATACGTGGATTCCTCCGTTTTAAAGACGATGCGTATTTTTTGGCTTCCCTTATACGTTTAAAACATAAAAAAGTGGATGCTTTTAATAAAGGCTCCGTCCGCCTGTCCGCCACCCACTTTCATAGCCAAAACTACAAATGAATCGGTGAGTGCAGACACAACGTCAGTCACAAATTTCAAATTTTTCGGGAGGGAGAGAAAACGTAATAACTCCTCCTTTATTTCTGCACTCGAAACAAACGTCCAGTATTTACGGAACTACTCAACAGACTAACGTAGTTTTTGCATTGCTTTGGCGTAAAATTGCATGTTAGACGTTAAAATATCGTCGTAAAAATTATAAATAACGTCTAAAATACTTCAAATTAATTCTTAATTGAGTTACTTTGATCCGAGAATTCCTCTGTTTTTCAAACGTTTGTACTTTTTGGCTTCCTCTATACGTTTAAAACGTAAAAAGTGGAAGTTCTTATGAAGGCTCTGTCCGTCACGTATTTTCATAGCTCAACTGCAAAATTGCAAATGCTACAGACAAGTGCGACTTTCAAAGGTATTCCAAAAGGAAAAGGGCAAAATGGTAGATACCGTAGATATTTTTCGGTTCTAAAAGTTACTTAAATTCCAAATAAATGCAATTATACCTTCAAATGCCCCCCTGATTTATTGAGTGGCAATAGGGTTTTTGACTAAAAATAATTATCGGCTTGAAATGTTCTTATGCCAAAAATATTAGACCCGTATTTTTCTTTTTTTTTAAATACCGTCAGTGCGGGTAACTTTGGCCAAAATCATAGTTTTTTTCTCAAAAGAAGAAATATTTAATTTCAAAAACGATTTAAACACTTAAAAATCCTTATGCATTCTTAGTATTGTACATTTGGAATAATTTTGAGGCATTTTTGTTATATTTTATAAATTAATAAAAAATTGGTATTAATTTTAAAAAATAAGACACTGTTAGGAGTCGGGCGGGTAACTTTGGCCACCCAAGAAATACATAAGAAACATACTTTTTAACATCCTTAAAAGCTGTGTTAACGATTTAAATAGCAATATTAAAACTTTAAACCCAAAAATAACAAAGTTATAAGACATATAGTTATTTAAAATGGTATATAACTTAACATTTACATTGCAGTGCATCGTGGAATGGCATTACACGTTGAATACTAGTATTGTTTGTCGCTTAAAAGAAAGAAAAATAAACTTCTATTTTAATAAGGAAAAAAGAACTTTTTTGAAGCAAGATTTAATAACAAATATATTCGTAAAAAGCAAACGATTTTATTATAAAAGGTGAAAAATAATATATTTATAATTAGGAATTTGAAAATGTTTACCTTTCGACATTTGCGATTTTGAGCGGAATACGTATCTTGCATTCTATCTTTATCTTTTTAATGTTTAAAATCATGAGATTTAAAAAAAATATATCTAAAAAATGAATAATCATAAAAGTAAGAATTTTTTTCAAAAATAGTTAAACTTAATACACTTTTACAAACATTTTTTAAAGTGCAAAGTTCCATTAAGAAATATTTACATCTATGGCCAAAGTTACCCGCATTCATCGGCAAAAGCTTCCCAATTACAAATATTTAAATACAGCATAAAAAGTAGTCAACTTAGAATAAAACAAATGGCGTAATATTCTTCCTCATTAATAAAAGAATCGAATAGAGTGTTTTATTTAAATATTTTCAATATTTTTTTAAGTGTTCCAGACAAAAGTTGGAAGAGATAGATTTTTGTCATTTTATGCTCGTAAGAATGAAAACAGCATTTGTAGTATTGCCAGATTTAGAATGAGATTTTTTTTTACATGAAATGAAAGGCGATATTTCCACCTTTCCAAAAATGTAAAACAATTTAAGATGAGATCATTTTATGAAGAGAGATTAAGAAACAAATCTTTTTCCGACGCGTGGCCAAAGTTACCCTCCGTGGCCAAAGATACCCGCTTTGACGGTACCCCATAAAAAGGGAGAAAAATTTGTTTTAAAATTGGGAAGGAAAATTACTCCCGAAAACGCTTTCTGGCTGTCACGAGGTAGCTCTCTAACGTCACTAGCAACTATAAACAAACTTTGAAACACTATTTTGGAATAGCAAATTTGAACTATCCTCTACTCTGTAAAACCTCCTTCCATTATCTATATATATATTCTTATTTCAATAGTAAAAAGATTTATTTTGCAAAAAATATATACGTTTGTTATTTTTGGATTCAAACTATTTAATATAAGAAGGTATTTTAACGATATACAGTCAAGTACCCTATTCGAAATTCGTGTAGCATTACACAAAACACTTTTAGTTTTTAACAGCTTTCCGATACTTAAATTCACAATATATCTTGCATTTGGTTGTAACCTTTTTTTTTTTTAAATCTCAAAATGAATTTATAAATATTATTTAAATATTATCCTGATTACAAATTATGCAAGGGTTCAATGTTCTTTTTTTCCGAAAGTGAAACTGAAACAATTTCTCTAGAGCAAGCAAAACGGTTTAGCAACTGATTATTTTTAACGTTCTACACTCTTAAAACAAAAGAGTGAAATCCACTCCTATAGGAAAAGTGCATTTTCGACACTGGACAGGAGTGCAAATTAACTCCTAAATCGCTCGTAATCGCCCTAAATCGCTCCCAATCGCCTTAAAATCGCTCGTTTGGGTTTGTTGTTAAGGTTGTTGGAGGTTTAACAAAACAAGAGTGAAATCCACTCCTTACTCCTATAGGGAACTGCATTTTCGACACCGGAAGGAGTGAAAATTAACTCAGACTGAGTTAAAATCGCTCGTTTGTTTCAAGAATGTACATTGATAAGTTACGACGTTTTATGAGTTTAGAAATATTGAAATTGAATTTCGAATTATTGATTTTAGAAGATGATTGGCTCTCTCAATCTTACAATCAACTACACTCTTAAAACGAACGAGCGATTTTAACTCAGTCTGATTAATTTTCACTCCTCCAGTCTGGACAATGCACTTCTCCTTTTGGAGTGGATCCTTTGTGTGTTAAACCTCCGACAGGATCACTCCAAACGAGTGATTTTAACTCAGTCTGAGTTAATATTCATTCCTTTCCAGTGTCAAAAATGCACTTCTCCAATTGGAGTGGATTTCACTCTTTTGTTTTAAGAGTGTAGGGACATTACACGACTTTCACTTACCACACAATAAATCATAAATGTATAAAACTATTCTTTTTAGTTTATCGATTCATTTGAAGGATATTATATCCAAAATGGTAATTTTTTTTTCTCTAATGGGGCTGCAATATTGGCAGTCAAGAGTCAAGCCTCTGCAGACTCAGCATATTCCCCAGAACTGAGAGTCATTTTTTTATTGTGGCACCCTCTAGGCGACTCTCGCTACCAATTTTGACGCCCAGATTACAACGAATCTGGGCTGTGAGGCGCCCTGTGGTCAGAGTAGCGATCTACGGATCGGATGGTCCCGCGATCGAAACCTGGTCGCTGAAAACTCACCGAGTATATACGGAGTACGACGTGCTGGTTAAATCTGTTGGGTCCGAAAGTCCTGTGGGCGGTCATTGCGCAGTTTCCCACGGGTACATCAGGTTCCTGGAGACTATTTCCCTCCCCTTCAGGGACATGTCTTAATTGTGGAGGTAGCGCGTGATAGATGGCAGCATCTGTCACGTACATGTGTGAATGTGTTTGTGTTGTGACTGTCTTACTTGACGAAGTTTTATAAGCGGCTCTCTGAGCAAGCACACAAGCCTGAAAATATATGTATATCATATCAACCAACCAACCAGCGAATCAGAGCTCTCTGTGGATGTTAAAATATGCCGAAATTTAATTTTGTCGAAATAACCCAAGCCAACTATGTCCATATTTTAATTTCAAAAACTGTAAAACCTAAAGAGTAATATTTCAGTTTTCATGTGTGGGCGTGATTTCCTCAAAAACCTTAATGACGTCCAACGGAATTCGTGTACCAAATTTGAAGTTATTAGCATTTTTAGTTCGAGCTGTAGAGTGGTTTCAGACTGACAAACAGTCAAGCAGACTCTCTGACAAACGGACGAATGTCCTAAAACCATTTTTTTTCTGAATCAGCACCCTCCACAACATGAAATATTTTCGTTTAGTATTAATATTTCATATTATGTAATTAAAATTAAAAACTGTGAATATAGCAACTGATTATATTTCTAACATTTTGCATCGATCATTTAAGTTGTTTAAACTCTTGCGACCTGGCGTCCCCATTTGGGGACATAATTTAAAACCGCTCCACAAACAATTAACACGTTAATTAGTTCCAAAATTGGCCTGGTCCCATAGGAGAATATCCAAACATCAGTCTTCAGTTTTTTATTACAGGTATCAATTATTTATTTCTATAAAAATGAAGTTGAACAAGGGTCAATACGATATTAGAGTTCTTAAAAAAATATTATTTTTCTCAAACTTTTCAAAAAGTTATTTTAGTAGTTAATTTTAAAGGCATTTGGCATTAAAAACAATGTTAAAATAATCTGTTAACTACAAATAAGTGATAAGGCCTTTTTTGTTGCATTTATAGCACATTTTTTTTTTTTTTTTTTAGAGTTCAAGGCGTGTCACTAAGTAACAATTTAAAACATATTTTTTGAAAAATCGTTTTGTTTAAATTTACGTTGTTAATGTTGTTTCGTTGTTTTTCAAACCATTACCCCTATAGAAGGACTGCCGCTTACCTGAGCTTATCTTTTATCTCAAAGATATAGAAAGTAGCAGATATACCTATTGATTGCGCAATCTCGTACAACGCAGTACAAACCGCGCGATTGTGTGATGAAGCCACATTTTGCCGTTTTCGCAGTGCATCATGGGATATTGATTCACAAAAAATGCTTTTGCCGAAGAGTAGCATGCAATAAAAACTACACTTTTAATATGCTTCTTTTATGAATATATACCTCATGTCGGCCAGAAATTATCAATACATATCAGCTATACACTTATGCTAGCAAAACTGGTAAAAAGTTGCAATTAGTTAATATTTAATATACACTCTTAGAACAAAAGAGTGAAATCCACTCCAGTACGAGAAGTTCATTTTCGACACTGGAAAGGAGTGAATATTATCTCAGACTGAGTTAAAATCACACTCGTTTGGAGTGATCCTGTTGGAGGTTTAACACAGATCCACTCCAAAAGGAGAAGTGCATTTTCCAGACTGGAGGAGTGAAAATCAATCAAACTGAGTTAAAATCGCTCGTTCGTTTTAAGAGTGTATATATTTTATAAGTCGAATTATCCCATGGTGCCATCTGGTGGCGTATGGCATGCCATGTGCAAGGGCTTGCGAACTGCTTATGGGATACTGGTTCAAAAGTGGCTTCACCGTATGCCCCAGGGGCCGATCTGCTACTTTCTAAATCTATGTTTTATCTTATCAATGTTGTCCGCGCGATAATCCCTTCAGAATTTTGCGCTGAATCCCCCGGAATAGATAATTGGTCATCATAATGAAGTCGGTGAAATTTCATGTTTATACAAGCAATAATACATCACAAGTTAATTTTATTTCATGTGTAGGTTAGTATTGTATGTGAAATATGTGTGCACTCTTAAAACAAACGAGTGAATTTAACTCAGTCTGAGTTAATTTTCACTCTTTTCAGTGTCGAAAATGCACTTATCCTATTGGAGTGGATTTCACTAATTTGTTTAGTTAAAACTCTGACAGGATCCACTCCAAACGAGTAATTTTAACTCAGTCCGAGTTAATTTTCACTCCTTTCCAGTGTCGAAAATGCACTTATCCTATAGGAGTGGATTTCACTCTTTTGTTTTAAGAGTGTATCGTTCAGAGGGATGCACCGAATATTCATTTTGGCTGAATAGCCAAACGGCCGAATAGTGAAGTTTAATTTTTTTCCACATTTCCTCATATCATTTTTTAAAACTTCAAAAAATTCCCAAACAGGACTTGTTTTCTTTTTTGATAGACTCAATTCTTATTTTTTTTTATTCTTTTTGTTATTCACTCTTCTCTTCCATAAAACATTTGTGTTCAACAGGAAAGGCGCCAAACACAGCACCGAATATTCGGTTACTATTCGGTAACTTTGCCGACTAGCTTTAATATTCGGCCGAATAGTGAAACTTATATTTCTTTATGTTCTCATTTTCTAAAACGTCGAAAAATTCCCAAGCAGGACTTGTTTTCTTTTTTGATAAATCCTTATTCTTATTTATTTTATTTTTTGTTATTTACTCTTCCATAAAACACTTGTGTTCAACAGGAAAGGCGCCAAACACAGTATTAATTCCATATTAAAAATTTACAAGCTAAAATTTGCCAAGTTTCATTTATTATCTTTCAAAAATTCAATAATAATTTCTTATCTTTCGCTAAATTAATTTATATTAAAAAAATAAGTAAATAATATTGCTCGCTTTTAAATAGAAGCAAAACTTTCATATCACCATACAATAAGAGAATCTCTTTGGAATATATTTGACGGCATTTCAAACTGATTTATGTTCTAAAAATAAATTTCTTTTAAATTATTAATTAAAAGAAATAAAGTTTTTAAATAATTGTTGCGATAGCAAAATTTAATCCTAATGAAAAAAGCTTCTTATGCTTTTAAAATGAGCATTAAATTTGGCAGTTTTTTTTAATAATTGACTTCGAATTTTTCATTGAAATTATCAATGTCTCCTAATTTCGATGTACTGAATTTTCTTTGAAAAATCACACTTGCCTAGATTTATTGAATTTGACAGACAGACGGACTGACTGTGAAAGATTATAATTATAATACCTTCCATTTTTTACGTTATAAACGTGTAGTGTGGAAGCTACAAATGGAGTCTTATCTAAATTTTAAAAATTGACATGAAGCATGAAGTGAATTTCGAATCGATGCAACGGCCAATTTGTGGAGTCCATTAGCTAAACGAACAAGAACCCTTTCATATTTTCAAAGATAACATTCAAGATTCAATTTAAATGTGAACACATGTGGAAAACTTCTCTACAGAAACGCTCTCTTCTATTCTACCTACGACAAAGACAGTATCTTATCTATTTTATTTCTCGATAAGCAAGCAGCAAAACTTGCAAGCGAAAGAGACTACCGGTTTCAAACGTCCCTCTCTTCTAACGACTCTCCCCCATCTTGGCGCACTTATCGCTCATCCTAAAAATCCCTATCGTTGAAACTCGATCAGGGGCCAAATGTGGTAACCGCCCCGCCACGGATGACCTGGTTGTGTGACGCAAGCCGGTGCCTGACGTCACGGGCAGAAGCCAGCCTATTGCAAAACATCGCCGTGCTCATCGGCCAATGGGAAGTGGGGGATTTTTGGCGGAGCACGTGAGCAACTACACACACAGCTACCTCATCGCTTTAAATAATAATAAAGAAATACCGGCTTGTTGTTTTGAACACGTTGTTTAAGAATACTAACTGATTGTTATCAAGTGTTTGGAGAGTTGCGAGTGCATAAAAATATGGATTGTTTTCAAGTGACGCTCTCCAGCCTGACTGAAGGTGTTTCAGTGATTAACTTTTCGACATCATAATTAATTTTTATCATATTTTACTTGCGTTGAAAAATACATAAAATAATGCAGACTATTTTTGCACATTTGAGCGAAGACCAGATAAAACGGTTGAAATTTTCTCTTCATCTGATTGCTCCGCGCGATTAATAGCTCCGCCCATGGCCATGGCTTCCGTGCAAGGAGACTTTGCGTTTAATTATATTTAGATAGTTGAACAACAAACTAACTGTAACGAAATGCAGTATATCTGGTAGATCAGCGTATTTCATTCCTGCATAGCCTTCGATTGGTACTCAAACATTGATTCACCAACCGAGTTTCGAGAAAGAATTTATTTTCATTCAGCACATTTCTGTTGCTACCATTTAAATCTGAAACCTGCCTATTTTAGTAATCATTATTAACCTTTTCAGTCCCAATGACAATTTGGCATAATCATTTAAGAATTTTTTTTCTGATCGGCTATAGCCATTTATGATATCAAAAAGCACATCATTCGATTCATTCAAACTTTTTTTAATTGGAATTTTTTTATAAATCCCAATAAATGTCAGTTTTTTTTTTTTTTTTAAAGTAAAATCAGAAAAATGATGATACCAAATGGCATAATTGGGACTGAAAAGGTTAATTACCACATTTTTTTTTTTTTTTTTTAGTCAAGACAGGCTGGGGGTTACTTTTTCCAGTTGCGAATTTCTATTGGTTAAAACAAGTGCTTACTGGTTTATAGTTATTTTTCTCCTCTCTGATAGGCGTTTACAATGTCACGTGGACAAAGGGAGAAAAAAAATCACCGGAAACTTATGGATGAAAACTTAACTTTCTCGCCAAGCCAAGTAAAAAACTATATATTTAGATTTGTGTTTCGCTTGCTAGATTAACCCTTTCAGTCCCAAAAATTTACTACACTACAGAAACATCTGATATTCACAAAATAAGCTTATGTTAGGTCAAATATACGAATTCCAAAGAAAAAAAAATCCATTTAAATTTTTTATATGGTTTTTGAAACAATGCCAAAATTCTTTAACTGTGGAAAACAACAAAATAAAAATATATATATTATCTAAAAACACTTCGAGTTATATATTTTAAGGTATCTGACCCTATTATTAAAAAAAAATAGTAATTATTTTAACCGAAATAGTTTAAATTGTGTTTTAAATATGTGGAACTGAAGTGAACTTATCAAAAATCAGGAGAAATGCTTGCTGACTATTTTCTAAATAAAAAAAATAGTAGTTCTGACTTCTATTGAGATTAAAGTAAAATTTTGTCTGATAGAAAAAAGTGTGAAGAATCGAATGATGTGTGCTTGGATGTCATAGCGGGACATAAATATTTTGAAAAAAATATTGAAAGTGATGATGCCAAATGGCATCACTGGGACTGAAAGGGTTAAGGGTCATGTGAATTTTGTAAACACAGTAGAAATTATAATGAAAACGGTCCGTCAGAGGCCGAGTGGTTAAGGCATCCGCCTCAGGATTCAGCCTTCTCAGGAGTGCGGGGGTTCGAATCCCATCTACTGTCAGTCATCCTATAAATCGTATATCTGTACTGGGAAAGAGTAGAAAATCCAACTCCTGACGGATGGGCCCGAGTACACTGGGACGTACGTGCTCGTTAAATCTGTGGAGTCCACAGTCCCGACGGCGTCCAGCGTACGATGTCGCTTGAAGTTTCGTTGGGTGCCCGCTCAGGTGCCGACCTCGTCACTTGACCAGGGTTCTTAATTATAAGGCGTTATTGGCTGTGTTAAATATCCTAATGGAGGCTAGAAATAGGCAGCCGGAAACGATTACACTACACTACTACGATAAAAACTTCGTCAGAAGGGCGAAATGTGGTTTCGAGCACAACGTTTGTTTCAACTTCAAATGCTGCATTTGTCTTGCAAAGTGACCTCTATATTGCGAGAAGAACGAATATTAAATTCCTATACTCGGCCGCCAACCAAATAAGAAACGGCAGGGATGGCGGATTTTCAGACAAAACAACCGGTGTTTCCAAAACCGGTTTTCAGTTTAGACCGGCCTTATGAAGAAACCGGTTTTTCAGTCAAAACCGAGGGCAAAAAAAACCGGTTTCGGTTTTCCATCCCTAAAGTGTTTCAAATAAGGGTGACGGGAAGTATAGTAGAATTATAAGGATTTAATTTTTCTAACAACCTAGTTCTTACCTCATAGCATTCGGCTCTCACAAAGATATATTTCAAAATGTATATGCATACGTATAACCTACAGCACCCATCCTTTCATCCCTTGAGTGGGTCGATAAAATGGGTACCAAGCATGTTTGGGAACTAAACACTGGGGGTTCAGCGAGAGGCTGACCACCTTAGCGGGACATGTGCCTAAAGTAGTACCCCCAAAGCCCAAGGTTACGAAAGCTGAAATGGGCACGGTAGGCCTTGGTCCAGTAATGGGCTGTTTCGCCGAGGTGCTTAGTTTATAACCTACAGCAAAAACACTTTGTATTCTTTGACAATTTGAATTAAAAAAAATATTAAGAAACATCGTATTCATTAGCATTTAAAGGATAATTTACCCCCTCGATAAAAATAACTCCTTATTTTTACAACATCGCACAAGTTTTTCAAAGTAGCGGAAACTGCAAATAAATGTTCACCAAATGTTATCAAATACACCTTCATAATGTGATAGTCTAGTTTTGGCTTCATATCGCTTGCTTGGCCACTCTTTATTACATCTGATCCAAAAACCAACAAAAAAAATTATTTATAAAATTTTTAAAGCACAAAAAAAATCAAACAAGTCCAAAATATAAGTTTATACACATTAACTAAATTTCACAACAAAATTAACAAATTTTCAAAGAATTAGGAATTTTTTGCAACGTGTTTGGCGACATTACTGTCATCCAGCAGCCCCGGTAGTTTGGAAGAATGCCAGCGAACGGCGGCGGCGTTCTGAACAGCGTGGAACGTTGGAACTTGGGGCTCCGTTCTATGTTGTTCTTTCTAGAATGGGAACTCAAAACTGAAAGTAAAAATCCGATCTTGGCTAGTCGGGGAGTATAGAATTTTTTTTGGCGCTCTTTTTTAGGGCTTAATGCAACCACCTTATCCGGGCCTCACAATTCGTTCGCAGTATTTAATCGCGATTTCGTTTAGTGCATGATTTTCAAAATAATGAACCTTTCACTGTACAAACTTTTAAAACGACTTTTTTAAAGTTAAATATTTACGGATTAATAAATTTTTTAGCATATATGGGAGCCAATAATTTTTTTTTCACGTTAAAACTATCAAAGCACATTTCAAACGTTAATGCCTACAACTTTATTCCAAAGTTATTCGTTTGGTTAGGGTTATAAATTAATATTATCATTATAATTTTATTAATAATTAATAATAATTAATTAATATTATCATTACAAACTTTAAATAAGCTCAGTCGTAAATTTATAGAGGATGAACATAAAAGTGGAAATTTGCATACGCACATCCCCTTATAAAATAAGATTGGATAAATATTGTGTCATGATCCAAATTTTTATGATATTTTCGGATTTAAGAACCATATAAATGCATTGTATAAAACACTTAATTATTATTTAAATTAACTAGTTTATTATTATAATTTTTTAAAGTTTGAGTCACGAACGTACACATAAAAACTCAAAAATAAAGAATATTTATGCAGAATAACTTTATGTTTGCTTTAAATTATCTTTATTATTATAGTTCTTTAACTTTTGCAAACTATTTCTAAAATTCAACGAGAGAGGTTATATTTTTTCTCCAACTAAGCAACAAAAAAAAAATGTAATTTTCCACTTACTAATTCTTCGATTAACCTTTATAAGAAGAAGCGAAGGATACAAATAGAATTCTTGGCAATTTCTTTGATATTTATTGATTCAAGTTCTCTAGATGCGACAACGACCTTTATCGCCCAATGGCTAAGATTTTTTTTTCGGTTTAACATCTTAAGACCCGAGCAAAATCCTAGACGTATATTCTTAATCTAAACATATTTTCCATACAAATATATATGCTGAAAAGTATGTTTTGCAAAGTAATTTTTACAAAAAAAAATTATGTTTAATAGTTACTTGGGACACACCGTAAACTCTAAAAATACACATTTTTTTTGGTGCTATAAATGCAACAAAAAAGGCCGTATCACGTATTTGTAATTAACAGTTTATTTTAATACTTTTTTAATGCAAAATGCTTTTAAAATTAATTATTAAAAGAACTTTTGGAAAAATTTTGAGAAGTTCTTTTTAATTTTTTTTAAGAACTCTCATATCGCATTGAACCTTGTTCAATTTTTTTTTCATCGAAATAATTGACTGACACCTGTAATCAAAGGCTGAAAACTGATATTTGTATCTTCGTCTATCGATCAATTTCAAAACTAATTAAAGTGCCAATTGTTTGTGGTAGCCAGGTCGCAAGAGGTTAAACTTCTTTCCCAAAATTAGTTATTATGTAGTTTTTATTAATAAATAATTAAATTTTTTCTAGCATCTTTTTGAAGATTTGAGGGTGCAGCTTAGAAAATTCTTTACCCTGGAATCAAACTCGCAACTCAAGATTGCAGTAGTCCAGGTATTGCTCATTAGATTATTCCAAAGTTCTATGTTAAAAAAATTATTTTCGAATTGCATTATCCCCCCCCCCCCCCACCTTCCGTATTGTGACAAAAGGTTAAAAATATTGTTTGACATTAATATTTTTTAATAATTAAAAAAAAACTATCCCAAACTTAACTAGTTCCACTTTATATCTGCTAATTATTTACTTGTTCAATGGACGATTGCAACAGCCACGCCCACAATGATGTCACAGTTACTGCAACCAATGGTTTAAACTTTACAAACAACAGCTCCCCCGGCAGCTAATTCGTGTAAACTAGAACGGTGACGTGAGTAGTTTAAAGACATATAATGCTATTATATTTATTTTGAAAAAAAAAGACTCTTTAAGGAAAAAAAACCCTTTTGTGAAAGATGCAATTGTATTTTATATAAAATGTTCCATGCTGTTTTTATAGATATAATTATTTTAATTTGAATGACGTACTATTTGTGTTAATTGTTGACATGCATTTAAGTTTTTTTAAAAAAATTAATTATCCTAATTCCACTAGCAAAAATTTGTAAAGAAACTTTTTGTCTTTTGCTAAAATCTAAATTTATAACCTTAATTAGCTCTCATTTCACAAATAAACTGACAATTAACAATGCTAATTAATTGGGCTGATAAAATTTTATTGATTTTAATTATCACAAAAACATCCAAAATATTATAATTGGAATAGTTAAAATAGAGTTTCGACACGATAGCTATTTTTAACGATGGAATTGTTAAGAGATAAATGTTTGCTTACGAAGTATATACAAGATAAGTTTTCATCATTTATTTTATCAATGACAATTCATATTTTAAAATTGTTTTAAATATTATGACAAACATATATTTTTAAAATATAAAACACATTTTTTTGTATGCTAATACAAATTTGATTTAGTACTTGGCACGTGGCATTTGATAAGTGTTGTACGAGAAATGATTATTTTATGTTTTGTATGTTTATATTCGATTGTTTTACAGTTATTTTTTAAGATTGTAAAATAGTCACTAAGTTCCCACATATGCTATCTCATTTTCTCAACTTTTCATCCTGAAAAGTTGAGAAAATAGGATAGCACATGTGGGAACTTAAGTAACGATAAATGCATTAAAAAAAAATTCCCTTCCGTGCAATGGTATGATTGATACGTAAGACGCATTTCTTTCGAGCTTTCATTTTTGCCGTTTGTCTATTTTTAAGTGACAATGATACACCAATAAAAGCTCCAGAAAGAATATATTTTCATTTGTCATCCCTGTTGCCACTCAAGATCTGGGACATGCTCATTGCCTGCGCTTATATTTGCAAAGAATTTGCTCTTTGATAGTTAACTGTTGTAAATTCTTGTAATTTCTCATCTATATATGCAAATATATTAAGTAACCAACCTATATTCTAATAGATAAACACAAAGTATTAAGGGGGGGAGAGATCAATTGTAAAAAAAGAAAAAACAATTGTGATTATTAAACAATTATCGAAATATAATGTAGTTGAGAGTTCATTGCATTTTATTCATTTGAGAAATAACTTCCATATCACATAGACAACGGCATTTTTTGATAAACCCAAATAGAAGAATCTTCAGATAATAACCCAAGCCGTCGTCATTCCAAAAACATTCAGCCTTCGATAAACTAGTCTGGGGTAAACGAGAGCACAGCGCCATCTACTTGTCCTCTTTTGAATCACAAAAGATAGACTATTTTTTATTATTCTACTAACCAATAAATTGTTTTTTTTTTTATATGTCTCTCATGAGACATGAGAGGTAAAATCCGTAATAGTATGTTTTAACCTTATATAAATTCATAATATCTAGTTAGATATCAGTCTAAAACAATGTTAAAGGTAAACCAAAGAAAGATAGTATGCGATTTTTTTTATACCCTACCCTTCGTTAGCTTATATTCACAATTTTTATTTTTAGCTTTCACACTACGTTTATAACGAGGAAGGCATTATAATCGTTAAGTCCGTCTGTCTGTTCATCACCTACTTTCATAGCCCAAACAACAAAAGCTACGGACAAGTGTGATACGTCGAAAAATTCCGCGCGTCGAAATTAGAATACATTGAAAAATTCAGAAAAGAATTTGAATTCGAAGTACATACTTCAATTATTTAAAAAAATTTAATGCTCATTTAAAAAGCATAGGTAGCCATTTTTAGTAAAATTAATTCACCATTGCCATTATCGTAGCAATCGCTCGAGAAACTTTAATTCTTTTGAACAATAAATTAAAATAGTAAATTTATATTTGAGATATCGATCAGTCTGAAATGACTTTTATTTTAAAGAGTACTCCTCATTTTCACCTATTAATTGTGAAGGCATGACAATTTCAAAATGTAGCAATTTGGTAGAAAAAAAATAGTTCAATTCCTTCACTCCAAAATATGTATTAATAACATTAAATTTTTAATATGTTTTAATGGCTAACATGTTAACTGGCTAAAATTCTATAATTTCGCTCTATTTTCTTATTTGGTGTTTAACTGTTTATACTACCTACAAATTATTATTGTTACTACTACAGTTTACTCATATGGGTGTGAACGAATATCTATGGTCAATGTTTTGAAGTTGAGAAAGTTTTTTTTATCAATAAACAGAGGAAGGGTTGTTTTGTCCAATGGAAAAAAAGTAGGAAAAGAGGACGAGAGGCCTTTATGGGTAGTGGAAACTTACTTGGAGTATTTTTTTATTCATTTTTTTTTTAATTTTAAAATTTCACGAACACCTGTTTTAGATTTTTCATCCCATGTGAATAAAAAATGCCAAACAGTTACTTATTAGCAGGATGACTAGACGTACTGAGGGGCTGGGGAGCCCAGTCGGTTAGACACTCGCCTAGCATGCGAAAGGTCCCAGGTTCGGGTCCGGGCATCACCAAAATAATTGCCGACCTATAAACGGTCCGTGCAGCCACAAATGCCCGACGAATAATACCCCTTGCAAGGGAGTGCACGTCAAATATCCTTCAAAGTTCTAACGCTGCGTACGATGTCGCCCTTAGTGATTGCGTTTAGAGCCGTTGCGTTGGGTGCCTATTCATGTATTGGTTCGTCACTTGACTGTAGTTCTAAAATACTACTCCCGTCGCCAATAGCCCTCGTGTAGCTCTAGTGCGACGATAATTCAAACCTAACCTAGACATACTGAATTTTTTTTCAAGCAAACAAACACTTTCAAACAAATAAACACTTTATTAACACAAAACAAAACATTACAGAATAATTTTTGTTCGTCACAAGGGGGTTAAAAAAACCCGTATATGTGACTAAATAATCATAATTATAATTAATAAGACACATTTTAAGTAAATACAAAAACCACAAAAAATAATAAATTTAAAAACACAAATATACACAAAAGAAAAAATTAAGATGTGGCACTGCTATACTTAAATGCATATTTTGAAAATAGTCACCGTTTAATTTTTTCGGAGTTTGTTGAAGCAAAAACAGAGTAACTAAGTACTATTTAGGAAAATTTAAGAATAATTTCATAGTTTTAATGGCCTTTAGTGTATTTTAGGAATAATTTTCAATTGAAGCTGTATTATGGGCTTTTAAACATAAGGGTGATTTGAGAATGTAATTGCATATTAGCAGGGATATATAGTAAATAACAATTATATATTTAAATGTTTTAAGGAATTTTTATTAAGGGGGGTATGGGACACTTTCAACTTTTTTTTTCCCTTACCAAACCGACCGAACAACTAAGGATTCGATAACGTTATTCCTATCTAATATTACGAGGAAGCAAAGATTATAAACGTGGTTGGCCAACACAAATGTCATGACACAAAAAACTACACATCTCACGTTCTACTGCAGATATAAATAAAATTTTTGTTTTAAATTATTCTAATATATTTGTGTTATTTTTTATGACAATAATAATTTCTTTTTATTTTTTTGAAGATTTTGTGTCCTATATTCCCTTAAGTCATACTAATAATTTCATAAAGTATGAAACACAATAAACCATTTTTTTGAAAAAAAAAATAATAATTCATTAAAAAAGTTTTTAAACAATTTGCTGTCGATGTTATTGATTTCCCAAAAAATATTTATTATAAACTAAAATATATATAAAAAAAAAGAAACAGCCAAAAAATTAATATTTGGCCCATGGGGGGATCGAACCCACGACCTTCGCGTTATTAGCACGACGCTCTAACCAACTGAGCTAATGGGCCACGGTAAGGATAAAGTTAACAGTATTGATAAACTCAATACCGTGACCTTCGAAACTATTACAAAATACTATTATTGAAGTAAACACATTTCTGCATTTCAAGAGTAAAAGTTAATATTTTGTAAAACATTCAAAAAACATTAATGTTTTTGTGGAGTCTTGAAACTTGGAAGTTATTTCGGAGTTCGAAATTCTCCTCTCCCATCTTTATCGACCGTATCGTTTGGCGTTCGTTCGATATCACAACTGCGCTTCTGTTTTAGAATGTTTCCTTATTTTGAAACTGGAAATTGTGTGTGGACTCTAAGAAGCATAATTTTAACAAATGTTTTAAATGTATATAAAATTCAAATGATAGTATTTATTTTTAACAATACATAAAAACACACACATTTATTATCGAAATATCATTTTTATTTGTCATTACTCTATTATTATTATCATTACTCTATTATTATTATCATTACTCTATTATTATTATCATTATAACTCTTATTATTTTTATAACAATTACTATTAAGTTATAATTATTATTATAAAAGAAAGATATGATTCGGAAAATTAGTAATTAAAAATATAAAGTTACTGGATCTTACTTAAAAATGTTTTTGAGACCGAAAATTCAATTAATATTTGTTTTTAAACCAGGAGTTCTGAAGGAGTTCTTTAAGGCTTCTTAAGAAGCGGCTTAGCTAAAAGCGAAAACAGGTACCTACTCCCTTTGATCCTGCTATTTTATCTGCTTTTTTCTTCATTAAACTAATCAAAACACACAATACCTTATTTTAATGTTTTCTACCAGTCGTTCAATGTGTGCTTTTTAATCAGGAAAACCTTTTTTTTTTAAACTTTTAATTACCTTATAAGAAGCATTGTATTGCGATGGGGTCCAAAATCCGAAATGGCGATCTTGTGTTTTTACATGCTTTGGGGAGGGCGTTGATTTTGAAAAAGTGGCATTTCAACATTTGTCCATCTCTCTGTGGCCCGTCCGTGGAAAAGTGGTTAAGGCATCCGTCTCAGGATTCAGTCTTCTCAAGAGTGCGGGGGTGGTTCGAATCCCACCTACTGCTAGTCATCCCATAAATCGGACATCTGAACTGGGAAAGAGTAGAAAATCCAATTCGTGACGGGATGGGCCCGAGTACACTGGGACAGACCTGCTCGTTAAATCTGTGGAGTCCAAAGTCCCGACGGCGTCAGCGTACGATGTCGCTTGAAGTTCCGTTGAGTGCCCGCTCAGGTGTCGACCTCGTCACTTGACCAGGGTTCTAAATTACAAGGCGTTATTGGCTGTGGCAAAGCTCCTAATGGAGGCTAGAAATAGGCAGCCGGAAACGATTACACTACCAACACTGCCATCTCTCTGTCTGCCACTCTACAGCTCAAACTAAATGAGATATCTACTTTAAATTTGGCACTAGAGTTAACAATTCCTGTCAGAGGTCATGATAAAGTTTTTTTTTTTGTTGAGAAAACCGTGCATGTGCAAAAGATAGCTTCCATAGAACTACTTAGGTTTTAAAGTTATTGAAATTATTCATATAAGGTAAATATATATTTGGTTATACCAGTAAATATGTGTTCATTTATTGAGTGGTAATTGAAGGTCGTGCAGTGTTACACATACCTAGTTTTTAGTTTGTCAGATAAGGAATTTCAATAAATTCAATACAATACTTTCCAAGCTTTCATTCCCAAGCATAAATTTTAAAATGATGTTCTATCTACTTATTTTTTAATTATGATAAAATATAAATTACTTGGATGTTAGTTAAATCAATGCGTTGAAGAAAAAAATTAAAATGTTTGTAATCACTCATTTTTAATGGTTTAACCCTTTCAGTCCCAATGACAATTTGGCATCACCTTTTTAGAATTTTTTTTTCTCTGATTGTCTATAGCCCTTTATATCAAAAAGCACATAATTCTATTCTTCAAATTTTTTCTATTCGAAAATATTTATTATTAATCCCAATTGATGTCAGCCATTTATTTTTTAAAATTATGATCAGAAACATGATGAAGCCAAATGGCATCACTGGGACTGAAAGGGTTAATTACGATTAAATTTAAATTACTTTGGTGTTAGTTTAATCAAGGCGTTGAAGAAAACAAGCAAAACAAGTTTTTAATTACCCCTTCTTAGCCCTTCAGTCCCAGTGATGCCATTTGGCATCATCATGTTTCTGATCATAATTAAAAAAAATTAATAGGGCTGATATCTATTGGGTTAGGTTAGGTTTTTGAATTATCGTCGCACTAGAGCTACACAAGGGCTATTGGCGACGGGAGTCGTATCTTAGAACCACAGTCGGGTGACGAGCCAACACCTGAATAGGCACCCAACGCAACCGTTAAGGGCGACATCGTACGCAGCGTTAGGACTTTGAAGGATATTTAACGTGCACTCCCTTACACTGGGAATTATTCGTCGGACTTTTTGGCTGCACGGGCCGTTTATAGGTCGGCAGCTGTTTTGGCGATACCCGGACCTGGGACCTTTCGCATGCTAAGCGAGTGCTAACCGACTGGGCTCCCCAGCCCCGATATCTATTGGGATTAATAAAAAATATTTTCCAAAAGGAAAAAGTTTAAAGAATCGAATGATGTGCGTTTTGATATCATAAATTGCTATAGACGATCAGAATTTTTCTTCTAAAATGATGATGCCAAATAGTCATTGGGACTGAAAGGGTTAAAAACACACTTATTTATTCGTTGAAATGCCACACTGGAGATACGTATTATTCATTCACCATTCGAAGTGTTTTGTTTCTCTTCGCAAGACTGGACCGGACACCCGGAACCTACGTGCAGAAAAACCCTTCTCGCTAGGTCAGAAAAGGAGCTCTGTGACCCACTTTAGAAAGAAAACGGAGAAACGCACTTTCTTGGTCACCGCTAGATTTTTTCCGTTTGGTTTTGGTTGGATTAACGTTGCGCTAGAGCTGCACGAGGGCTGTAAAGCCTTGGTTTCATAGGAGTCTGTCGCTAGAAAAATGCGACCGCTATTATACGTAGATGACGTCAACTCTACCGGCCACCTCTTCATCGGAACGTTACGTTGACATGAAACTGGAAACTCAAACTTAACTCTGCTGTTGTTTTGGTTTTCGTCTTTGCATGTAAACAATGGAAAATTTAGGTTCTTCGTGATTTCTCACAAAATCAATTAGCATTTCTTCCTCGGCAAGCGTATAACAACTCTCGACTTCCGTCATTTCCTCAATTTTTTTTAATTCTGGCAAGCACACCACGCAACAGACAACAGCAAAAAACGTTGTCATCAGGATTTCCCCAACGCACTCAACAGCAACGCATCCTGGCGGTCGTTTGAGTTGTCCGGCAACGCTCCCGAGGAAACCACTCTAGCGTAATCAATGTCAGTAGTTTGTATGACGTCATTCACCGCACTTGCCCGACCGCTTAAATCTGTTGACGGACTCCGAGGAAACCGAGGCTTTAGGTTGTTTCACGCTTTGAGTAGCAACAGTTGCATCGAGACGAAATGGTTAATCAATGCAGGGAAAGGAGATTAACCTCTTAAGACCCGAGCATAATCACACACGTATATTCTTAATATAAACATAGGTACTTTTCATAGAAATATATGATAAAAAGTATGTTTTGCAAAGTAATTTCTGAAAATATTATTTTTAATAGCTACTGGAGAGACACGCCTCAAGCTCTAAAAATGCACATTTTTTGTGCTATAAATGCAAAAAAAAGGCCGTATCACTTATTTGTAGTTAACAATTTATTTAAAATTGTTTTTAATGCAAAATGCCTTTAAAATTAACTACTTAAAAAACTTTTTGAAAAGTTTGAAAAAATATAAAATAATTTTTATAAGAACCTTAATATCGTATTGAACCTCGTTCAACTTCATTTTTATAGAAATAAATGACCGATGCATGTAATCAAAGGCTGAAACCGGATATTTGGATCTTCTTCTATCGGGCCAGGTCCATTTCGTAACTAATTAACGTGCGAAATGTTTGTGGGGAGGTTTTTTTTTAAAAAAAAATGCCCCCAAATGGGGGCGCTAGGTCGCAAGAGGTTAAACGATTGATCTCTGTGTTTGTTTTTGTTTTTATTTTAAAATCGTCAAATCCTTAAAGATATTTAATCTGACATTTATTGCGTTCACGTAATTTCGGCATTGAAAAGTTCATTTGCGATAAGTTAAGGAAATTGCACTGCGTTTTAAAAATATTGATATAAATGTGTCACATTTATTACATTTGCACGCTATATTCAGAAGTTCATGTGCAATAAGTTAGAAAAATACATCGATAATTTGAAACGTTCATTTTAAGACTTCACATTAATTGCTTTTGCAGATGTAATTTTGACTTTCTAAAAATAATTTGCGTTAGTTTTTTGTAAATAAAATTTATAGTAAGAAATAGAACAATACGATTGCGTAACAATAATGTAGATACTTTAATTGTATGTGTGCTCTTTTTAAAGGAGGAAAACATGATGACGTTCCCTACTGGTTCCAAGGTACAGAATTGTACCAAATACATTAATTTTTTTTAATGCCAGTACTTAAAATACATTGTCGTAAAAATATAAATCAAGCAATTATACCATAAGATAAAAAAAAATACTTGGAAACCCCGTAACTAAATGATATACTTAGTTAATTAAAAAAGTTTTTTGCAGTAAGATTAAAATAATAAAATAGTTATTTATGCAACAAGTGTGAAAAGTAACACCTTTTAAAACTAGTGGATTTTATTTCCCGAGCGAGTGAAATAATGACACGTGTTTTAAAAAGTTTACTTTTCGCACGTGTTTCATACACTATTTTTTATACATTGTGTGAAAAAAATATCATGGATCCAAAAATATTTCACGCGTATTTATATCTTTAAATAAAAGCAGATCGATAAATATCTGGATTTTATTCATATAATGAAATAGAAATTTTGACTTGAAATGTTGGCATCTTATGAAAAGAGTGAAAAAAAGTCTTTTTTTTCACTGCTTTTGGGTGAAAAAAAGTACTTTTTTTCACTGTTTCAAAAAGTCTAAACTTTTTGCACACGTCTGATATTGAAATTATAAGGTAAAAGTCGGAATTTTTTTTCACGCAATTATAAAAAATATATTTCAACACCAAACCACACGTAAATTTATAAAATATTAGTTAATTACAAATTAATTTATATTATTATAAATATTAGTTTATTATTAATGACATATTAATTTAAATATATTCAAACTAAACCTACAAATCCTAAACTTTTACCAAATGCTTTTCTACCGGAGGAAATGTAAAAAGCTTTCGTTTCTTCGAATACAACAACGTTCAGGTAAAACCACGTACGAGACCTTGGGGAACGAGTTTTTTCAGGTAGTATGTAGACAAAGAATTCAGCTTTCACTTTTTTGACTCAACGAAATGCTTTTGCCGACAAAAGAGAGAACTTTTAATAAATGAAAGTTAATTTCGTTCCGTGCACGACGGTTCCTGTACTTTCTGTCGTAAATTTTAATTTTCAATTACCCGACATAAAATATATTTTAAGGTAATGAAAGTAATGCGATGAAGTTGAAAATCAGAAATTGAGATATTTTTTTGGAGAATGGAGATTGTGGTTTTTTTTTACAGGTTTTGGAGGGTGTTGATTCCGAAAAAAGGGTTTTGGTCCGTCTGTAAGACTGTCTGTTCAAAACCACTCTACAGCTACTAAAGCTACAAAACAGCTACAGCTATAAAAATTAAGAGAGTTACGAATTTCAAATTCAATAGTCAGAGCACCTGTCGGAAGTAATAATAAGGTTTCTTAGAAAATCGCGTATGCGCAAATAAAAACTACCACAGAATTTTTTAGATTATAATATAAAGTTATTGAAATTAATTTATGGGGCATATAAATAATTTTTAATGTAATGATTTATTAAGTTGTTATTGTAGTTTTACACTTACTTATACCTCTTTCACTCCAACATGGAGCATAGGGCCTCCGTCATGGTCCGCCACCTCACCCTGTTGGCTGCGATGGTCTTAATCTCTCCCCATGACTTGCTAAGTTCTCTTACTTCGTTGGTAATTGTTCGCAGTTGTAGTTATACACATTATCCCCATCGCTGACTTCTTCCGCGTTATGTTTATAAAGTATAAAATATCAAGTCACAATTTTAATTGAACTTTTCCGTGTGTTCTGTTTGCCACCTTCCTTCGGGGACCAAGACACAATTGCTACCGACATGTTAAGTAAATGAAATTAAGTTAAGGGGTGTCCATAAATTACGTTATGCGTTTAGAGGGGGTAGGAGTTCTAACTATTTAAAATTCACCAAAAAAGAAATAAACAGCACGAATCTTGAAAAATCTCACGTTACGGAGGGCGGGGGGGGGGGGGGGGGGGGGGGGGCAGGACCGATTCAATTTCCTGTGGGCGGTCATTGCGCAGTTTCCCCCTGGAGAAAAATTTCCCTCCCCTTCAGGGACATGTCTAAATTGCGGGGGTGGCGACAGATGGCGACATCTTTCATACGTGTTTGTGTGTGTCTTGTGTTGTCCTACTTGACGAAGGTTTATAAGCGGGTCCTTGCGACCAAGCGCACAAGCCTGAAAATATGTCTACCAACCAATCACGAAATCTCACCAGGGATAGAGGAAAAGGAGCTAAAATGTCGTCAAAATTTTAAATCTTATTTTCAATTAAAAACAAGTATATATAAGTTCGATTTATTTGTTGGACTTGTGTCCAATGGGACCCAGGCCACATTATAAATATTTCTTTATAGTAGGTAATGTAGTAAGTTAATGTTGTTTTTCGCTCTGAGTTCATATATTTAATAGTACACAACAATTTTTAACGACACAGTGTATATATTACTTGAAATAAACACTCTGAATCGAAAAAAAAAATTGGAATTTCGACAATATCTTGTGTCGGATTTCGGCTGTTCGTACACTCTTAAAAAAAAAGAGTGAAATCCACTCCAGTAGGAGAAGTGCATTTTCGACACTGGAAGGAGTGAATATTAACTCAGACTGAGTTAAAATCACTCGTTTGGGGTGATCCTGTCGGAGGTTTAACACACAAAGGATCCACCCCTTTCGGGGAAGTGCATTTTCAAGACTGGAGGTGTGAAAATTAACTCAGACTGAGTTAAAATCGCTCGTTTGTTTTAAGAGTGTATATGGGCAAATAGATACTTCTCAAAACTTAACGTAGAAGCTGTTTTAAGTTGCAGTTGTCCACACAAACCATCGTGTTTTAATGTTAAATACGCGTTAGAGTTAGACATTTGAGAGACTCCGTATGCTTATCCCCAAGGCTGTAGGTTAGTGTGTGTGAGAGAGCAGAGATGACGATATCGAATAAAGAGGCCGCCGGGCGCTTAATTTCGCTCAGGTGTGAGGCGGGTTGAAGGTCAAACCTACCCGACGCCAAGGTCAAACGGGGACCGAAGAGGTTTTCCAGTGCAAATCCAGACTCTATTTGATCACGTTCGACTTGGTGTTCCATGTTAAATTTCCGTTATTAATACACTCTTAGAAATGAATACTCAAAAATGACGAAATTTTTCTTAATTTTGACAACTGGCAAGTGCTCCGAGTTTTTGTTTCCTCAAAGTGAGGAAATTCGATTCGTTATTTTCATGATGATTCGAATTTCGTCTAATCTAAAGAAATCTTTCGTCATTTTTGTTCAGTAATGAGATTCAGTTTCCTCAAAATCAAGATACAGAATCGTCAAATCAAGATCGTTAAAGTGAGGATTCGAGTTTACTCAAAAGTCACTTGATAGTTTGACGAAATAATCCTGAAAATTAACGAAATGAGGCTTGAGGATTAATGAATCGTCAAAAATGAAAGTGTTATTTCTGAGAGTATAGTGATTTGGAGAAATAGCGAGACGGACTTAGCGAGCTTGGAGTACTTTGTAATCACCCCTCGCAAATGCTTTGCATACGAAAAGTCTCTGGTTTGGGCCCGGGAATTGACAACATAACTACCTACCAATAAACGGTCTGTGCAGTCAAAAAGTCCGAAGAATATTTTTCATACAGCTTATAACTTTTTTTTCATACAAATTCTAACTTCTCTTTACTACAAGCTGTTAACTTTTTCCGATATAAACTTCTAACTTCTCTTCTATACTTCTCTTCTTCTTACTTATCTTTTTATTTCTCTTCCATATGAAATTCTAACTTGTCTTCCATAATAACTTCTCGTCTTCTTACTTATCTTCTTATTTCTCTTCCATATGAACTTCTAACTTGTCTTCCATAATAACTTCTCTTCCATAATAGCATCTCTTTCATACTTCTCTTATTCTTACTTATCCTCTTATTTCTCTTCCATATGAACTTCTAACTTGTCTTCCATAATAACTTCTCTTCTTCTTACTTATCTTCTTATTTCTCTTCCATATGAACTTCTAACTTGTCTTCCATAAAGAACTTCTTTTCCATAATAACTTCTCTTTCATACTTCTCTTATTCTTACTTATCTTCTTATTTCTCTTCCATATGAACTTCTAACTTATTTTCCATAATAACTTCTCTTCTTCTTACTTATCTTCTTATTTCTCTTCCATACTAACTTCTCTTATTCTTACTTATGTTCTTATTGCTCTTCCATATGAACTTCTAACTTATCTTTTATAATAACTTCTCTTGACTAACTTTTCTTCCAGATCAACTTCTTCTCTTTAACATTAACTATTAGCTTTTCTTTCATACTTACTTCTAACTTTTCTCTCACACAAATGTCTAATTATATTTCCATACAAACTTCTAGTATATCTTCTTTACAAATGTCTTATTTCTCTTCTAAGACGAAATTCTCCTCTATAATATAAACTTCTAACTTCTGTTCCATAAACAGAGATGCTGTGATGAGTACTTTAACTATTTCGAAAATTTAAGTGCCAAAGTGTTCAATTCAAACGTTGGCCCCAAAATTTTCGTTATAGGCTCAGTACTGCCTTTTTTCCTTCTTAATTTTTGCAGGATAGGAAATAACCATAAAAAAAATCTACATATCGATCTAGATAGTTAATGAAAAAATAGAAGCACTAGCCGAAAACTTCTTTAAGAATGTTTAGAAATCATTTCACTTTCAAGTACTTAGATATTTAGAACTGCATATATGAACATATATTTTAGAATATATGTCAATTTATATAAAATAACTGTTTTTGTAAAGTTTTTAACGAAAAATTAAAACCATGTTTTCCATTTTTCCAAGTGTTTCCATAAAACTCCAAAGCTGACATTTGCTTTTGTGAATTTTCAGTTTGGTTTAAAAAATAAGAGCAAAAAAGCAATTAATATTTTTGTAAAAACAAAACTTTAGCAACTTGTTAAGGATTTAATTTGTTGTCGCCTGTCAGACCATCTAAAATCCAAATCCGACATTTTAAAGATGTCATGATTTGGTCATCGCCGATGTAAAAATATATATCTTCATCTTTTGGTTTACTTGGCGTTCTAAAGACGTTATGTTTCGGTCAACAAGGGTACAAAAATTATATCGTCATCTTTTGGTTTACTTGGCATTATCTTGTTGTCCAAATGTAGTCGTTATTTGCTGTTTGCCTCTCCAGGTGACTTCATTATTTAGCTGCTGAAACTATTTCGAAAACATATGTGCCATTGTGCAACAACAAAAACATTGGACACATACGTTCCCGATACAGGTTCAGTTACTTCAGCTCAGGTGCTGACATCGTCAATGAGCATGTTTTAATATCAAAAAGTGGGATAATAGAGTGGTATTTCATAGTACACTCTTAGAAATAACACTTTCATTTATGACGATTCATGAATCCTCAAGCTCATTGCCGATCCAGCGGCGTAGTGGTTAAGGCATTGGCCTCTGGAGCTGCTGGGTCCGGGTTCGAATCCCGTTCAGGCATGGATGTTTGTGTTTGTCGAGTATATGCGGAGTACGTGCTCGTCAAATCTGTTGGGTCCGAAAGTCCTGTGGGCGGTCATTGCGCAGTTTCCCACAGGTACAGGTTCCTGGAGAAAATTTCCCTCCCCTTCAGGGACATGTCTAAATTGCGGAGGTGGCGACAGATGGCAACATCTGTCATATGTGTTTGTGTGTGTCTTGTGTTGTCCTACTTGACGATGGTTTATAAGCGGGTCCTTGCGACCAAGCACACAAGCCTGAAAATATATGTCTACCAACCAATCCTCAAGCTCATTTCGTTAATATTGAGGATTGTATCGTCAAACTATCACGCGACTTTTGAGTAAACGCGAATCCTCACTATTACGATCGTGATTTGACGATCCTGCATCTTGATTTTGAGGAAACTGAATCTCATTGTTGTACTCACATGCTCAAAAATGACGAAATATTTCTTTAGATTAGACGACATTCAAATCCTCATAAAAATGACGATTCAAATTTCCTCACTTTGAGGAAAAGAAAACCCAGCAGCAGCCAGTAAACGGATCGTCAAAATTAAGGGAAATTTCGTCGTTTTTGAGCATTCATTTTTTAAGAGTAAGTCAGCTGTATTTATCATTAAAAAATGATAAAAATATTCAATACAGCCAGAGAAATGTTAATTTTTCCTTCCAGTGGATTAACACAGAGGCTTTTGGTTTAGAGACCTGTGGTCGATCAGGCTCATTTGAACTAATGGTTGCAACTGCTTGTTATTTGTAGAAAATAATAGTCGATCCAGATATATCCTCTATAATAAACTTCTCCTTTATCTTCTACTAGCAGTATGGTCCCGCCTTACTGGGAACCCGTTAACTTCGCATTGCTTCCTTTTAGAGGTATGCTTACTTGTGAAAATACACTCGAAATCAAAACAAAATTAAATTCGTGTTGGCCCATTCGCACTTCAAAAAGCAAACACTTATAAGCCCCCGTTTCGGCCCGGTCCATGTATTTTCAAGCCCTGTTATGGTCCCGCAATCCCACGTGGATGACGTTTTTTTTAAAACTAATTATATTTATCCAAAAATCACAATCAAATAGGAAAAAACTAAGCCTCAGGTGCACACGTAGGTATTAAAAGGAATCTATATTAAAAATGTCGAATTTTTTAGAGCAGTCTTAGTAGGTCTTTTGCGACCCACAGACATACACACAGACAGACAGGACAGAGAGACTCTTTCTTTTATTATTATAGATATGAACTTTTTCTTCCATACAACCTTTCTTCCGTACTTGCTTCTATTATGTCTTCTCCCCATACTATACCTTGTCTATCCAAAATGCGAGCCTCGAAAGAATTTTCCTCTCCCCCCCCCCCCCCATCTAAGCATGTGGTTTTCGTCGAAACGGCGTGAGCGTGTTTTTTCCCCACCCTACTTGAGCTTGAACTGTTCGGATTGTTAACCTCCACAACAGAACCTCAAACGCGCTAGGTTTTGAAAAGCGATGCTTCCCCCGTTTCCTAGAAAACGTAGCGGAGGGATGGGGGAAGAAAATGCTTTCGAGGCTCGCATTCTGGATAGACAAGGTTTAATTTCTCTTGACTTGGAAGTTTTCTTCCATAGCCCGCGTGTAATTCTAGAAAGACGATAATTTAAACTAACTCAATCGAAACTATTTCGAAAACTTATGTGCCATTGTGCAACACTTTGTACAAAAACAATGGACGCATAGGTTCCCAATACAGGTTCAGTTAGCTCAGGTGTTGTCTTCGACAATGAGCAAGTTTCAGTATCGAGTGGCAACAGAAATCCTGAATGAAAATAAATTTGTTTTCAAGACTAGATTGGCGAATCATTTTCGCCTGAGAACAAAACACCAATCGGAGTACTGATCGAAGAAAAGCAGGAATGAAATTTGGAAGGTCTACGTCACTTGAAACAAGGCAATTAACTGGAACTGAATTACGTGGCGTGTATTGGCTGTGTTATAGAGTTGATAGACTGATGTATGATGATTGGTATAAGCGAGTCTCTGGCGAAGCAAGAAACCAGCTACAAAACCCATCTACTATCCAGTTTTAGTTCTAACTTTGAGAGCATTTTGTCTCATAAAACTTTCTTATCATAGTAATGCAAGGAATCCTTAACAATATAAAATAAAAGTATTTGAAGAGTACACGGGAAGAACCACTTGATTTCGTAGAAGGCTTTCCTCAATCGGCCTCTTTGGCAAGGATAGCGAGAAATCGCCTAAACTGGTGTAAAGAAACCGGTTACTCGCTTTGTTTTTCTTCCACGGCAACCCTAATTCACGCCAGAGATCAGTGGACCGTTTGTAGTGCAAATGAAGAACCGAAAAAAAACCCGGTTTCCTGTCGCCAATGTCCGCCAAGCAGACACATAAGGTAAGACTCCTAAAAAATCAAGTGGTGTTTCCCGTGTACTCTTCATGGGCTTTAAAAAAAACTATTTTAATAGTTTTAATGATTTTATAGAAGATTCCCAAATTTAAATACGATTTCAAATCCACCCTAAATGTTGGCTTCTTGTGAGGACTGTCCTATAGTAACATAACAACTTTTACAGGACACGAAAAACTGAACGAAGAAAGGTGCGGGCTTCAAATTTGGTAAACGAGTTCCTACACTCCCTGCGAATCGCTGGGTAAATAGAAATAGGCTATGGAGAAGATCCTTCCGCGCATGTAAAGAGTTCCATAAATTATTTGTGAATCCATCCAGAAAACATGTTTAAAACATTAGTTTCGTTTAAGGTCTAACAGATTTGAATATTATTGGAGAAAATGTGGTAAATTTATCAGAATGAAAAGTGTATTTTGGTTAAACTGCATTCAGATAATTTTGCACGTAAACAGTACCTTACAGGAGTTTCCAACTAACGGACCAATCGCGCTTTTCCTTCTGCCTTTTTACTCTATGTTTTTACCCAAGTTAGGTTGGCACGGAGTGTAGTACTTGCCGGACGGTTATAACTATCGCATGCGCTAGTAAACTTGAACTGAAATAGAACTTTTTATGCTTTAAAGTTTTTGAAACTGCCTTACAGAGTATGTAATAAACCTTTAAATGTGCATTGATTTATAGAGGGCCAATTGAAAAGAAAAATTCACATTAAGTATACTAAACGAAATTCCCACAAACGAATTAAGGTAGACTGACCAGTGAGTGAACAGGCTCCAGTGAATGAACATTTGGGTAAATATAATTAAAAAAATAAGGATTGTAAATCATTCCACTATATGGATTGGCAACACTGACTTCCTCCCATGTAGTAGGAAGCTATCTGACAATGGTTTGTTGTCCTGGTCATTATATCCTGGTGTTCATTCACTGGCGAACGTGACGTCTTAAACGTTCGTTCACTATTTAGTCTACCCTACTACCTAAATTTACGTTTTCCAAATTTGAAACAAACAAAAAAAACAACAACGGGTTCCTACGTTCTAAAAAGGCCGAAACAATGCCCCTGTCGAATTATTTCCCCCCGAGGGATACCCAGATAGAACAAAGACGATTTTTCGCGGGTCCAACGTCCTGTGAGGAAAACTGGCTTTTCCAATTTCCACGGAACGAGTACGGAGAAGAATAGGAGAAAAGAAAACTCATCGGGGCTACGTCATTTGTGCCCAAGGTTTTGGGCTGTTTTCGGAGAACGGTTATTTGTTGCTGTAATGTTTGTAGGGAAATTGTTTGGTAGAACCTTCAGATATAGCGTAGACTGACCAGTGAGTGAACAGATCCCAGTGAATGAATAGCTGGTAAATACATTCAAAAAATAAGGATTAAAAATCATTCCTCTGGATGGATTGGCAACAGTGACTTCCTTCATCTCGTAGGAAGCATCTGACATCTGATTGGTTGTAATTGGTCATTAATTAAAATCCAACATGTTTATTGACTGGACATTTTTGTGTTCATTCACTGCTAAAAGAGCTGTTCATTCACTTGGCTTTTGCACCACTTTTTATTTGGACCCCCAAAAGACCCGAAGCAATGCAATATAAAGTCACTTCCTTTTTTTTGTAGAATTTGCATGCAACGGCAGATGTGTTCACATTGTCATAAACCGGAAGCTATATTTTCTTAAAATGTATGAATTTTCTTACAACAAATTGTGCTTCAGCGTTTATTCACTGGTTAGTCTACCCTATACATCAAAAGTATGTACGTACAATAATATGCCGATTACATTAATAACAGGATTGCACATACAATAGTCGAATGCAAAAAAGGATAGTGATGAGAAGTTCAGTCGTTGTCATAATTGTACATTTTAAAAATTAAATGTTTCAAAAATAAAGTTTTGGCTTAGTTGTAATCTCAAGTGATCCTGTATAATATTATGAATAGCATTTTTTTTTTAAAAAATAAGCACGATAAAAAAACATCATTGTCAGATTACTTGTGCAATATCAAAAAGTTAAAAAAAAAAAAAAAATTAAGGACCTAAATTACAAAATAATTACTATAGGGTTTTAATTTTTTTTGTTGTTGCTGAAAATAAGGTGTTTTTAAGACGCTTTTACTTGCAAGAAAGAACTCTTTTTTATACCCTTGAGTTTGTTTAAATTAGCAGAAAAATCATGCACATCCTTGTAGGCGTAGGCTACTTTAATGCATGTATATCACTGATACTAAAGCAGTGTAAAATCTATGAGTAAAACATCTATAATATGTCCTTTAACGTCGTATGAAGTTTTTTTACTTATATACATATGCAAAAAAAATATTATATTATAATAAGCTAATTAAAGTATTGTACTGGGGTCGAAAATCCTAAATGAAGAATTTGCGTTTTCTACACGTTTTGAAGGCTGCTGATTCTAAAAAAGTGATTTTGAACATTGGTCCGCCTGACTCAAACCACACTACAGCTCGAACTAAAAGGGCTGAGGACTTCGAATTTGATACACGAGTTCCCAGTATATGTCGGATGTCGCATTTAAGGTATTAAAAAAAATCGTGCATGCGCAAAGGGTTGCTGCTGTCATACAAATTCTTGGGGTTTGAAGGTATTGAAATTATTTTACAGAGTAAAACTTTATCATACCTCTTAATGTGTATTGATTTATTGGGGGGGGGGGGGGGCAATTGAAAATCGTGGGGTGTTACTCACCCCTAGTTTTCATAAATTGCACTTAACGATTTTTATTTGGAAATTTAAATAGATCAAACATCCCGGAAGAATAATTAAATAGAACGAAATAGAATGGGGTTGTTCACGGAGGATCTGGCAAGAGCTCCGCGGTCTTGTTTTCCTTTCTCTTGATTTACTTTTGTTTTTGTTAAGTTGGTTGCTTGGTAGACCTATATTCAGGTTGGTGTGCTTGGTCAGCACACAAACATGATTATCTCTTTCCAACCAACCAAAACAAAGGTAATTCGAGAGAAATGAAAACAAGACCGCGGAGCTATTACCAGATCCTCCGTGAAACAACACCATGAAATAGAACAGACAACAAAAATACTTTTCGGAGTTGATTGAAATATCGTCGCACATGAGCTACATGACGACTAATAATTATTTTTTGTAAAAAAATTCATTCGGCAGCGCAAATAACAGGGTAAAAAGAACAAGACAATCCCATTTACCAACTCTCATTCCTGCGATATTGCTCAGAAAACCACCAACAGAATGACACACGAAAAAAAAAAAATTGCGGCATTACTTCCTCTTTCGAACGACCGATCGAAGAGACGCTACTGCCATCTGGTGGGAGAAACAAGAACTACCCAGACAAAGAGATTATTGATGATGGATACGAATCTAACGGTAATTAGTCGCGATTGATCAATGAATGGAATTGGCTTGTTTCAGGTGACGTAACTCTTTTGCAGTTTTCATCCTTGCACCTCCATGTTTTCGAATTCACTCTCAATGTGCTGTCGTTTCATCTGCTTTGCGGGGTTAAGGAGCCCAGTCGGTTGGGCATCCGCCTATCATGCAAAAGGTCACAGGTTCGGATCTGGGTACCGCCAAAAGAACTGCCGACCTATTAATAGTCCGTTTAGCTAAAATGTCCGACGACAAAATGTCCGTGTAGAGGGGTGCACGTTAAATATCCTTCAAAGTCCCCTCGCTGAGTACGATGTCGCCCTTAACGGTTGCGTTGGGGTTATCTATGGTTGGAGTACCTACTCATGCATCGGCTCGTCACTTGATTATGGTTCTAAAATACGACGACCGTCGCCAATAGCCCTTGTGTAGTTCTAGTCACTAAGAATTTATCTTCATTCAGTATTTCTGTTGCCCCTTAAGATCTGAAACATGCCCATCAAAACTTGCAGCAAAAAACACCAAAATAAAACGAATTGTTAACTTTTAAAATTTCTACCTTCCGATTTGATTGCTTGGAAATTTTAGATACATTTTCCTCATTGAGAGAGAAATATTGTCTTTAAAAAAGAATAAGGAAAGTAACAAACGAAATTTTTGTAATTAGTTGACGAACAATTTACCGATTTTTTCAGAAGGAAACATATTCTCGAGTAACTTTTTTTTTTCAGTTTTAAGATATTTTTTTTATTTGTTTTTTTTGCGAATGTATCAATAAATACAATTAAAAAAAAACTAAATGGGAACTTTTCCATTTATCGGGCGCAATTAGCGATAAAGAGCCAAAAATGTTTAACTACCGCTTGATGGAATATTTCGAACCTGAATATGTATCTTTTTCTGTACCTTTAACTGTGTATATTGTGTTTTGTGGCCAAAGATTGTTTGGCGAGATTTGCGCTCGCGAGATGAAAATGTACTTAATTATTTATTACTAAAAATAGTGTGTACTTGTTCAGATCTCATATAAAGTTGTAAGTGACATCAGTTAATGATTTTAACTGATTTAGCACAGCCAATTACGCCTCGTTATTCAAGACAGAGGTCAAGTGTCGGGTCGACTCCTGAGCTGGCACCTAACTGGACTTCGAGCGACATCGTACACTACCGCAGTCGGGACTTACAGTCCACAGATTCGGACTCCACAGATTAAATGAGCACGTCTGTACCAGTGTACTCGGGGAACCCCGCAATAAATCGATTTTTTTTAAAATTTTGCCAACAAATCTCCGTCTATACTCTCTAGGATGCGGCCGGGATTTGAGCGCAGGACCTTCTGTATGAGAGGCCGATGCTCTTGACGACTGGGCTTCGGAGCCTCCAAATGACTAGAATCTAGTACTATGTAGAATCAAAAGCTGAATAGTAATTTTCAGATAATTTGCGATAATTTGCAATCGAACCATTCCAGTTCGTAACATCTTGCGACCTGGCGTCCCCATTTGGGGACATTTTTTAAAACCTCCCCACAAACCCTTTAGCTCCGAAATTGGCCTGGTCCGATAGGAGAAGATCCAAATATCAGTTTTCAGCTTTTGATTACAGGTATCGGTCATTTATTTCTATAAAAAATTAAGTTGAACGAGGGTCAATACGGTAGTAGAGTTCCTAATTTATTTTAAAATTTTTTTTCAAACTTTTCAAGAAGTTCTCTTGGTAGTTAATTTTAAAGGCATTTTGCATTAAAAACAATCTTAAAATAACCAGTTAACTACAAATAAATGATACGGCCTGTTTGGTTGCATTTATAACACACAAAATGTGCATTTTTAGAGTTTAAAGCGTGTCCCTCAGTAACTATAAACAAAGTTTTTTTTAATTCTTTGAAAAACATACTTTTTAGCATATATTTGTATAAAAAGTATTTTTACATTAAGAATATAAGTGTAGGATTTTGCTCGGGTCTTAAGAGTTATAGTTTGAAATAAATTCAGCATAGTAACAAGGGACACAACCCAAAATATCCAAATAAATGGATGGTATATTGATCAAATTTGCATACTTAATTTTCAATTCACAAATTTTAATGTCTCTTTTTAAAAACTAATAAAACAAAACCCTTGTTTCCTTATCGATCAAACTTTTTGTGCATTGTAACGTGGCAGATTTGAAGAGATGATTTTTGTTTACTTTTCGCAATCCTAATCGGCTGTTTAAAGGCGATAAGCGCTGTTGATAAACGGAGGAACATGGTAAAACGCACGCATTTTGATACAGTGTTTGAGATTTTTTTTAAAAAAGAGAATAAAATGAATAAGTTATAAGAATTTTTCCCCGAGATTTTTTTATAACAATGAAATAATATTTTGTATTCATTTTTTTGCAATTCTGCAGTGCCTTACGTAAAAGTTAAAAATATTTTTGCTCTGATTTTTTTAACTGGTTGTTTTGTTTTTTAATGTCTCTAATGTCTGAAAAGTTAGGTAAAAAAAATTTCTTAAAAAAATTTTAGCTTTAAGAAAATATTTGTATTCATTGTTACTCACGAAAAGACGAAGGGAAAACATTTCTTACATCCGACACCATAAGATTCTTTTATAATTGATTTTTTGAGAAATTCTATTTAAATTTTATAACTCTATAGCCAAACATTTGTATTAAAAATATTTTTAACTGTTGCAAATATTAAAAAATCCAATTGTGGTTCTAAATTACGATGCCCGCCGCCAATAGCCCTCTTGTAGCTCTAGTGCGACGATATTTCATAGCGAACTAAACTACAATAACAAATGAAACTTTCAGAAAAGAACCCGAGACGTCCCAGGTAAAAAAGTCAGCAAGAAACCTTTAAAAAAAATTCGATTTTGAAGGTTTTTTAAAGGTTTCTACAGGTATTTTGAAGGGAAATGAAAACTGCAGGTTTCCTTAAGGAAATATTGCAGGTTTCTTAAAGGTTTCATGCAGGTTTATTTCAGCAATCTTACAGTCTGTAAATTACCTTCAGTGACTTAGCAGATCTTAGTTAAGTCATTGAAGGTATTTTAAAGGAAAACGAAAACTGCTTTTTATGCAGGTATTTCGAAGGTTTTTTTAAAGGTTTTATACAGGTTTATTTCATCAATCTTACAGCCTGCAAATTACCTTTAGTCACTTAGCAGATCTTAGTTAAATCAACGAAGGTAGTTTAAAGGAAAACGAAAACTGCTTTTTATGCAGGTATTTCGAAGGTTTTTTTTAAGGTTTTATACAGGTTTATTTCAGCAATCTTACAGCCTGCAAATTACCTTTAGTTACTAAGCAGATCTTAGTTAAATCAACGAAGGTAGTTTAAAGGAAAACGAAAACTGCTTTTTATGCAGGTATTTCGAAGGGTTTTTTAAAGGTTTTATACAGGTTTATTTCAATAATTTTACTACCTGCAAATTACTTTCAGTGACCTCTAGCAGATCTTAGTTAAATCATTACAGGTATTTTGAAGGAACAAAAACTTTTTTTAATGGTTACCATCTAATTAGGTTGTTTGCCACCTTCCACATGTTTTTTTAATGATTTCATATACAGCTCTGTATTGAAACATTAATCATCATCTGATGTTTTTAAACAAGCAATTTTTTACTAAAATTACTAATAGTTATAATAAAATAGAATGCACGTATACAAGTTTCTTCTTACAACGTGAATTTGTCGTTGTATTTCGGAGAAGGAAAAATTGTACGTGCAAGTTAGGCCTAACTTTAACAACGTGAAGTATTCGGCCATAGAGTTACAGCATAATGGGACTCGTCGTTTAACGAATATTGCAGTATAAGAGTAGTTAATTATTAGTTAAATACCGTATGTATTGTTGTATAATATTTCTTTTATGATTGCTTATATTTCATTGACTTTCGTTGAAAATGTAGCTTCTAAAATAAAATAAAGCACTAAAAATGTGTTATAATTTTTTTTGATTAAGTAAAATGTTTCAAGGGTTCTTAGTTTAAATATCAATAACAAAATTTAATTTTTTTGCTGATTTTTTTATTGCCACGTGTACGACAATGGCAATAAGTATAAGCCATTTGTAGAGAAAAATATTCTTATTAATTTATTATTTCAGGGTTACATATGATATCGTCGGCTTAGAGCTGAAAAATTGCAATTGCATAAAACGTGCTTTAAAAAAATCGGAAAAAAATCAATCGGATTATCATTTTTTTGCAGAAGAATTTCTGCAGAAACTTAACATTTTATTACCTAATTAGGTACAACTTTAAAAACACATAATCGTAAATGGAAATTATTATGAGAAATAGTGAATCGTTAAAATACGCTGAAATACTACTAATATATGCTTCTATAGGAATATTTCTTAAGACCTCACGCTCTCTTAACTGCGATTTCATTTCTTGTTTCGTTTAATTTGACAAAAATGTTGAAACATCTCATTGGTTTAAAAAGATCACCCGCTCGGAACTGTGATTTCATAGGTAGTTTTGTTTTCTTTGCTATATCATGTTAAAACAAGCCCATCACTCATTGATTGCAGATTACGCTATCGAACACTGTCATAATGCTTCGTAATTTAATACTTAAAAAAAATAAGAGTAAATTGCCATCTAGAACTTGTTTATAAATAATTAGAGGTGAGAGTATTATATTCGGGCACATTTACTGTATTTTTAATTTATTTCCCCTCTCAAACAAACCAAACCGCAGCGAGAAAGTATTTCTTGACTTGATTCTTAAGTCATACAGTTTAGTGGATTGCAAAACTTAACTAAAACAGCTCTAAAAATAATTAAAAAACAACGAAAATTGTAGGCATAAATCTGTACATAAGTTCCAAATATTTTTTAATGACTTGCGGCGAACGCCACTGCTCTTTCGCAAGGAACCAAACCAAACAGTTTTTAGTTTAGTTTTCCCTACTCCGAGCCAAGAGACGAAGGAAAGACAACTCAACTTCTCATTTTCTTGACTTCGCCCGCCGGATTGTTGATTTCTTCAAAAGTTAAAGTTTTGTTTAAAAAATTACTTTTAAAATGTAAAAATCTGCAAGAAGATAAACAAGGTAAGTCGATTTTGATATCGTTATTTTCTATTGCATGTAGATGGGATTATTTTTATTGATTGTAGATTGTTTAGGATAGGCTTGTAGATTGCATTGTGAAAGCATTTCGTGTTGTTTATGTATCCAGTTTTACTGTTATTTCTAGTAAAACTATTGGGATGTACTAGAATGATAATATTCATTATAAAATGTATACTCATTATAAATTTTCCAACAATTAATGTTTTTTTCTAACACAATTTTTGTGGATATTAGTTGTTGAAGAATTTCTAATTCAATACAAATTATTTAACTGTCGCTGTTTCTTTTTAAAAATAACATTGAATTGTTTAAAAGAAAAAAAATCAAAACGGTAAATTTAAGTTTGGCATTAACGCATGTATTATTGAAGAATTGTTTTTTGAAAATCAGTTGTATTTTTTATGTTTTGATTTGTACACAACCTATGTTTTTTTCTGTCTTTCTTTCAGTTAGTGCTTTTTTGAAAAACAAAGCATTGTATTGTGTCATTTTAAAAGTAAGTTTTTAAGGAGACACTGTAAGTGCCTTTATTAACTTATTGACAAAATGCACAATTTCCCTCTTTCCGGGGAAAATGAAGTTCCCTCGTCGAACCATTAGGCTAGCTGCTACTTGGTTCTTGGTACCTCCTTAGCTCTTCTGGTTGTCCTGACTCCTGTGGCTCCTTAGATCCTCTTCGTCAGAATCATAAAAAGATCAGTGCAAAAAACTGAGTGAATCCGAGGTATGTTGTTCATGACTGCTTTGGTTCAGGTGTGTTGAATATACTGAATACTTTCAGGTGTGTTGAATATACTGCTATTTAATTTTTGGATTAGTATTTTCATAATATATAAATTAGTGAATCGAGGTTTGGTTGTTAATCTTGGTTGGTTTTAGCCAAAGTGTTGGTTTTAGCCAAAGTGTAAGGTAGAGACTGAACCTGGCAACAACACGACCATGGACCAAAATGGAGACAATATAGGGCGTGGCCGAGTGGTTTCGATCGCTGGAAATAACGCTAACAGTACACGCTCTGTAAAGGTTCACTCACTTGCACACTCGGGTGCAGGTTCGATTCTCGCCTTCGCCCTGGTTGTACTATGTCTATTTTACAGGCAATTAAATATTTGTTTTCATACTATATGTGTTAAGTATGATAATATTTTTATTGCATTTTTAAGATTTTCCGTAGATTTTAGTTCATTGTTTTTAACAGGGTTCGCACATGAGATAATATAATCATGTAATTACTTTTTACAAAATCAGGTCTTAATTTGTTAATATCATGACTTAAAAGTTATAAGAGAGTAATTATTTGCCAAAAATAATGTTTTTTTTCTTATCTTATATATAAAAGTGTTATTAAAAACATTACTTATATGCATATTAAATTGAACATAAAAAATAACTGCCCGAATGGCCAAAGAATTCTTAGGATAGAGGAATGACTCGTACTGAACTGCCATCTCGTACTGGCTCACTACGGAGAGCGAATAAAGTGGCAAAAGTGCTAGTTAATTTATAATTGTGATACTGAATAATGTAAAGAAATAGTGTTTTAAAATTCAATGATGTTATACTCTAAAACGCAATTCATTGCAATAATTATTTTATGTGAAAAAGGTAGACGTCTGTTTTTATCTTTGCCTAGAATATATTTTTGAGGGTTGAATTCAGGATTAGGGCCAGGAACAATGCACCATCCTGGTCGTAAGATTTGATATTTTAATAAATTTACTCGTAAAATAGTGTAATTTCTTTCCGGAGAAATATATCTAAATTAACATTTAAATTTTTAAAATTTTAAATATTTTGACTGGTGTTTTCATAATGACGATAATTTTATGCCATATAATTTTAGTAATATCTCTCAAAGTTGCAGTCTAGTAAATAATATGTAATACTAAAAAAAAACTCCCCGGCGCAACAGCCCATTACTGAGCCATGGCCTGCTGTGCCCATTTCAGCTTTCATAAGTACATTTAATAGTGTTAGTTTTATTTATTGCAAATTAGGGTACTTTTAAATGAGAAAAGTGGCATTTTAGTAATTAGTTTTGTAGCAGAAACTTGGCCAAAAATAATGATATATTGGAAATTTCATTTCTTGAGAAATCCAAAAAGCAATTCTAGCTCTTCAATTTGGTGTTTACAGCGGGCTGAAGTCGAGAATAGGAGGGGAAAGTTCGAACCCGCGCAAACTCGGATCTTAATTGACTCAGTGTTTTGTTTTGAATTTATTTACAAATTCATCAGTCATTCATTTGTCACAAGTTAATCAATTAATTATAGTTTATTTATGATTTGTGCATAGGATATCCAAAGTTAATTTAAACGAGTACACATTATTTTTTTTCTCCTTTTACTTAAAAGTTACCTAAAGAGTTAATATAAAGTTATGCATTTTGGTTAAAAAAATTGCTTGTTTATGCGTCGACACAATTCAGTTCAAGGGAGGTACTTTGGACCAAAATGTGTAGGAATGAAAAGTTTTCTTAACCTGCATTTGCCCTTGAAGGGAAAGCGCAGGTTTTTTTTACCGTAAGGGAAACTGAAGGTATTTCGGACTAAAAATAAAGGGAATATGCAGGTTTTTTACCTTAAGGGAAACTGAAGGTATTTCGGACTAAAAATGAAGGGAATATGCAGGTATTTTACCTGCATTTTCCCTTTAAGGGAAAGCACAGGTTTTTTACCTTAAGGGAAACTGAAGGTATTTCGGACTAAAAATGAAGGGATTATGCAGGTTTTTCACCTGCATTTTTCCTTTAAGGGAAAGCACAGGTTTTTTACCTTAAGGGAAACTGAAGGTATTTCGGACTAAAAATGAAGGGAATATGCAGGTTTTTTACCTGCATTTTTCCTTAAAGGGAAAGCGCAGGTTTTCTTAGTCCGAAATACCTTCAGTTTTCCTTAAGGTTTTTTTTAAAGGTTTTTCGCTGATTTTTTTACCTGGGGTACCCGAGACTAAAAAGAGTTCTGTAGTAGGGTTAGAGGAACGACTCGTACTGAGCTGCCATCGGCTGCCATGGCTCACTACGGAGGCCGAATAGAGTGGCAAAAGTACCAGTTAATTTATAATTTTGATACTGAGAATGGAAGTACACCCAGGACCCAGGGCAAAGGCGCGAATCAAGCTCGCACCCGTTACAGCGCGAGGAAAGCTAGACTTATGGCCTGCGATCCAAACCACTCAGCCATTGGGCCCGACATGCCACCCTATATTGTCTCCGTGTTGGTAGGTTCAGTCTCTAGCCGGATAAGTGAGAGTGGACTGCGTAACGTTAATTCAACAAAACCAATCATTATTGGTACAATTGCCGTTATCCTATGTTCTGTTCTAAAACATTCCAATAAAATAAGAAGTGTGTATTGACAGTGTTAAAATTAGTAATTTAAAGCTTAACACTTGAAACAGTTAACCATACCAAGCAGTAAAATACTACTCATTTTCAATATTTGTGCTGGAAAAAATCCCTAAAAAATCAGGGGGTCCCCGAGTGCACTTAGACCGACGTGCTCGTTAAATCTGTGGAGTCCAAAGTCTCGACGGCGTTAGCGTACGATGTCGTTCAAAGTTACGGAGTGTGCCAGCTCAGGTGTCGATCTCGTCACTTGACCGTGGTTCCAAATTATGAGGCGTAATTTGGCTGTGTAAAAGCTCCTTGGAGGCAGGAAATAGACAGCCGAAGCGTTCAACCTAACATAATATTATCGTGTTGGTATTTTTGAAGGCGGAAAAGCTTATTATTTTCAGATTTGTAAATTGTTTATGAAAGTTGGATATTTTAGTTTTAAATCACGTACCGATAATTCGATCTAAGTTTTGATAAATGAATTATATATATACTCTTTATTGCAGCCATATACTGACTATCAACGTAATCGTAGGACGACTACAGTATAGATGTGTGGCGAAATAAGATGTCCCTTATATAACAGGTAAATAATTATTGTTCATAATTAAAAATAAGTTTTTGAGTTTTTTCGTTTTCAAATTTTAAATTTATGTGTCTGGGATTTTTATATTTTCTTTGAATAATTAACCCTTAAGTTGCTGTGACTTTGTAATGTGTATGAGCGATCCGCCTAGTAAGTAGATTTCGTCGAAAATTGTACCTGATCACCTCATGGAGGTAAGGATCACCTTTATCGTTATATGGTCGACTTGGCTGCACTCCGTGCCAACCTAACTTGAGTAAAAACAAAGAGTAAAAAGGCAGAGGGAAAAGCGTGATTGGTCCGTTAGTTGGAAACTCTTGTAAGGTGATATTTACATACAAAATGATCTGAATACAATGTAACAAAAATAAACTTTTCATTCTGATAAAATTGCCAAATTTTCTCAAATAATATTCAAATCTGTTAGACCTTAAACGAAATTAATGTTTTATTAACCCTTTCAGTCCCAAAAATTTACTACACTACAGAAATATCTGATATTCACAAAATAAGCTTATTTTAGGTCAAATATACGAATTCCATAAGAAAAAAAAATCCATTAAAATTTTTTTAATGGTTTTTGAAACAATGCCAAAATTATTTAACTGTGTAAAACAACAAAATAAAAAAATATATATATTAGTACCTAAAAACACTTCGAGTTATATATTTTAAGGTATCTGACCATATTATTAAAAAAAATTTAGTAATTATTTTAACCGAAATAGTTTAAATTGTGTTTTAAATATGTGGAACTGAAGTGAACTTTTCAAAAATCAGGTGAAACGCTTGTTGACTATTTTCTAAATAAAAAAATAAATAGTAGTTCTGACTTCTATTGAGATAAAAGTAAAATTTTGTCTGATAGAACAAAGTGTGAAGAATCGAATGATGTGTGTTTGGATGTCATAGCGGGACATAAACATTTTGAAAAAAATATTGAAAGTGATGATGCCAAATGACATCACTGGGACTGAAAGGGTTAAACATGTTTTCTGGATAGATTTACAAATAATTTATGGAACTCTTTACATGTGCGGAAGGATCTTCCCCGTAACATATTCCTATTTAACCAACTTTTGGCAAGGAGTGTATTTAGAAAATCTAAATCTACTCGAAATCTATTAGAATTTAATTTAGTGCTATCTCTAAGTGCATTTAAAAGTTAAAACCAATTTTCCTCTTTTCGATTTGTTTCTTAAATGGTTTATAACAAAAATACTATGTGCGTGTAACACTTTATACCTTTCAATGACCCCTCAATAAATAATACATTTTAAAGTAATTTATATACCCTATGAGGTGATTTCAATAATCATAAAATCTAAAAAGTTCTAGTATTCTTTATGCAAGTTTTTCTCAAAACCCTTAATATGACAACCGTCGTCCGTCAGATACCGGTAACTCGAGTTATCGAATTTTAATTCCTCTCATTTCGTTTTTCAGCAATACCTTTAAAACCAAAAAAGTTTTATGGAAGCTATTTGCATTTGCGTTATTTCTTTAAGACCCTCATTACGACATCCGATAACTACAAGAAATTCGTACTAAATTTGAAGTATGTGGCTCTTTTAGTTCGAGTTGTAGAGTGGTTTCAGATAGGCAGTCTGACCAATATTAAAAAACTACTTTTTCGGTGTCAGCACTCTCCCAAAGCATGTAGGAAGCACTATCTCCTTTTCGGAGCACAAACTAACCATATTAGGTCGATGTCAAAGTCAAAGTAACCAAAAAAAGGAGACCCATATGGCCGAGTGGTTAGCATCGCAGGCCAGCAGTCTGCGAGCTGTAACGGGTGCGGGTTCGATTCCTGCCTTCGCCCTGCGTGTACTTCCTTTCTCTGTGACGGTAAAACTCTTTCTGTGTCTGTTTTGCTTGACGGGAGGCTTATATAAGAGTGTCTCTGATCAAGCACGCAAGCCAAAATATATACAGTGGTGGCCAAAAGTGTGGACACTTTTTGAAAGTTTCATGTGTTTCAACTGTTACATGCGTTCTTGCATCCATTAAATTTCGCTTAAATACAAACATTTAAATATGAAGTTGAAGGTAATTTAATTTAGAATTTCAGTAAAAAGACAGAATTAAAGTATCTGTATTACAAATAAAGTTATGCTCATTTTAGTTGAACAAACAAGCACAATCAATGGATTCTCTTATGCTGAAATTGCAATACAAGTTGGCGGTTCAATGACTTGCAAAACTAAGACAGATCATACTATTAGTTGCATAACTTTTTCGTAATACAGATATTGTAATACTGTATTTTTAATTCTACATGAAATTACTTTGATGATGATGATGTTGTGTCCATAAATATAGATTATATGGGACCAAAGGTCTCATAGACGGCTTCAGCGATCTACAGACAGTGGTCCTCATAAAGATTAATTACTTTTAATTTGATATACAATTGCTTAATTTGATATACAATTAATATATTCTGTAATCACACAAAGTTGAAAATATGAAACTTTCAAAAAGTGTCCACACTTTTGGCCACCACTGTATGTATCTACTCTGCTCCCTACCCTACCTAAAAAAAACGTGGGTCCACAAAAATTATAAATTTTATTGGAATTTAGAGAAAGCCCAGCTTATAATATATATAATAAATAGCTCTAGTGCGACGATAACTCTACTCAACCCAATTCCTAACCCACCACTTTCCGGCATCGCTCCACACGTAAAGAAAATTCTGTTCACGTCAGAATTTTTGGGCTCATCCTTGTTAGAGTAAAAGGGAGTACTTTGCGGGGGGGGGGGGAGGGGGAGGGGTATTGATTTTCGGGTGCGAACTCCCCCCTCTCCCCCTCACGAAAGATTCCCCCATCGTTTTCTCCTAGTTGACGGTAATGACAACACCGTCAACAAGTGAAAGGAAATTAGTGTGTATATAGTATTTTGGCTTTTGTCTGATTTATGGATTTCCTATTGGTGCTTATTAGAGAGGTCAGTTTCAAAGAGCTTATGCTTTAGTTTTGAAATCGTATCTTTTTGCAAAGTATTGCTTTGTAATGCAAGTATTTTTTTTCCACCAGGGATGGAAATAGTCATAAAAAGAAATAGTGGGCTGGGGATCCCTGTCGGTTAGGCACTCGCCTAGCTGGCTAAGGGTCCCAGGTTCGGGTCCGGGCATCGCCAAAATAACTGCCGACCTATAAACGGCCCGTGCAGTCGAAAATGTCCGACGAACAATACTCCGTGTAAGGGAGTAGAAGTTAAATATCCTTCAAAGTCCTAACGCTGCGTACGATATCGCCCTTAACGGTTTCTTTGGGTGCCTATTCAGATGTCGGCTCGTATTTTAGAACCACAGTCAAGTGACGACTCCCGTCGCCAATAGCTCGTGTAGCTCTATTACGACGATAATTCAAACCTAACTAACCAAAAATATGGCGAATCATTTCACATCACAGCCGTTGCAGCTACTATTAACCACATTTTTGGTGAAACCAAGAGCCAAATTTTCAACTAACCAAAGTCGTGTAATTGTGGTCGTTTCAAAATACATCACCAGGATCTGAATGAAACGATATAGGACAAACATGACCTTTTACTTTTGCACGATGTAAGACAATATTTTTTGACAATCCGCATTCTAAGAGCGAACAAACATAATTATTCCCGAAATACATTTTAAGAATACTTTAAAACAAAACATTGAGTCATTTTACTTACTCGCTTTTGGCTGTAAAATTTTCCGACATGGTGTTCCAAATCGTCAAATTTAAAATTCTTTAGTCTTTGAACATCGAACATACTTGTGAAAGTTTCTTATAACAATTATGCAAGTTCTGTACGGAGCAACGAACACATTGAAATCAAACTAATGAAAATAAATTATAAAACGAAATTTATTCCGATATGATTTATGTTCATAAATTTCGTTATGTGTTCGTCTACAGAATGACCAATTATATATTTTGTTGTATTATTTATTTTTTTCAGTGACGATTCTCGGAAGTGTATTTATTACAGTAAACTCCCGATTATCCGCGGAATTGGGTGGCGCGGCTTCCGCGGATAAGCGAATTCGCGGATAATCCGCAAAAATAAAGAAAATGCCTATCAACACAATTTTTTATGGATTTCTTTTAAAAGTAAATTACAGTAATCGTATATAGCATGTACAAATTTACTTACCTCAAAATGTATATTACTGTCGTTTCTTCTATGCCACACTGCAAGCACATTTGATTTTTAGAGGATCCGTTTTCTGATTTTTTAATGAGTTGTAGTTCGTCTTGAATTGTCAAGACAACTTTTTTTTAGTTTCTTACGCATTTCGCTAGTATCAAAATCACATAGAGCAATTCAATTTAAATAGCGGGCAGTTTATTTTACAAGTGACGCTTTTTGACAAAAACCTGTTCGTGATGTGCACCTGGCCGAACACCAGGTTCCCTAGTCATTCTTATTATAATCATAATGCATTCGTTGTTCTTGTGAAATACATTTGTCGTTCTAGAAAGGAATTCGTTGTTCTTGGAATTCTTTCCAAAGATTTCATTCTTCCAAAAAGTTTTGAAACAAATTAAAATTCATTTATCACGTTTTTTTTTAATTTTTATATTTGAACTGAAAAATGGGAAAAAGTGACCCGCGGATAATCCGCAGAGCGGATAATCCACCCGCGGATAATCCGCAGAGCGGATAATCCACCCGCGGATAATCGGGAGTTTACTGTATTTGCTTATGGAGAAATGAGCTATTTTCGTTTCATTAATTTCTAAGAATACAGCGAGTCAGGTGATTTTGTTCAGTAGAGTCCCGTTTATCCGAATCCCGGTCATCCGAAATTCGGTTTAAAAAAAAAATAAATAAACCTAGCCTTTCGGTTAAAATATGAAATGCATACACATAAAAAAATACACAAAAAATAAATACGTACTCACAAAGTTGGATTGATCTATCAAAATATGCAGTATTTTTTATTTTTTATTTTTTATTTTTTATTTTTGCTGCTCAATTTTGGCCCCGTACCTTTCGGATAAGCGGGACTCTACTGTATATCTAAACAAGAAATTCTTAAAGCACTGAAATAGCTTACTTTCCTATTACTTAAGTACTTACTGAAATTCTTATCAAAAAGTTGGTGTGTAACAGTAAATTTCATCTATAATCGATTACATAAGATCTATAAACCTTAAAAAAATTGCCAAGCACGGCCATTTAGTTGAATTAAAACTTTTAAAAGCAAAAAGTAGATATTTTCATTCATTTTCTTTCGCAAAATTTAATTAATATTCTTTATCTTTTGTTAAATGTATTGAAAGTTTGAAGAATGGTTTCGCAATTTTTTTTCTATTATGTCTTGTGTTTAAGCGGTTTAAGTGACAGTAGTTACTGTTAGAAATCTACTTATTTTTTTTCCCTATAAGCCAATTTTGAAATGAAAATCCTTCTACCCTTTCAGTCTCAATAATGCTATTTGGCATTGGCATCATCACGTTTCTGATCATAATTTTAAACAAATAATAGAGCAGACATCTATTGGGATTAACAAAAAATATTTTCCAATAGAAAAAAGTTTGAAAAATCGAATGATGCTTTTTTGATATCATAAAAGGCTACAGACGATCAGAAAACAGAAATCGAAAATGATGATGCCAAATTGTCATTGGAACTGAAAGGGTTAAAATTAAATTTAATAAAAAACGTTTATTAATTCTAATTGCAGTGTTATCTAATTGCATTGTTTTTGCATATGTTTCTTTAATCTTGGTTCTCTTTGAAACGACGAGATGGTTAAATTCAAATTTTTAGCTTGCTTTATCCTCTTGCATGCCGGCGGCATATTTCGAATCCTTACATTCAACTGACACCATGACAGTGACGTCAGACTTGCTGGGCGGGAACGAAATAAATGTAACCAATCATTGGCCGTCTTGGTGCAATGAGCGTTCTGTAAGCAATTATTGTTTTGTAGGGTTCATCATTATTTCGAGATTTTAATTATTCACACAAAAAAATACTAAAATTAGCTGAAAAAATATTGAATGGTGTTTATATGTGCAAATTGAAGTGATGATTATTATAGCTAGATAATTTTAGATGTTTTGAGCGCAAATGACAGATTTTAGATCTCGAATTTTGTGCTCGTGCTGCCATCTATATTCCAGTACAGCAACTCAATCCTACCTAATATAGCAAACATTAAAAAAAAAAACATTCTTGAATTTTACTAAAATAGTTTTAAAAAATATTCCTTTTTCCGGAAACATCGGAATTAAATAAGAACTCCCCTCCTCTTTTAATAAATGTTTTTACTTAATTTTTTAATCGAATGTGCAATTAATATACAGGTTTCAAGGCTTCCGAATAATATCATGTACCTAAACATAGTTAAGCTTCATTTTTACCCTGCTAAAACATGTTCTCAAATAATACACCGGATTCGAAATCTATCCCTATATTCGGAATGTATTCCTATATATTTCACAAAGCCTGTGATAATGTAATTACACTCCCTTAACTGGGGATTCAATAAATATTTTTTAAATAGAAGTTATTTACTGACAATATATTATTGATATTAATAATATAAAACACTTGTTTCTCATTCTCCTATTTAATGATTTAAAAATTACTGAATATATGTTTCTATGAATTAGCTATATGTGTCTATTAGATATAATAAATGTTCTGTTCTATTGAATGATAGTTAATAGTAGTCATATTGCTAAAAAAAAAATCAATACGAACCCTTACAAATTTGTCAGTCTTCTTTGACAATCGCTAATTTAACCTTTAAGTAAATTTTCGCAGTGTAATCACAATTTTTTGATTGCCCTTTTGTTCTCTTCAGGAGACACTTTCATAAAGACTTTTCATTTCCCCGCCCAGTAGCCTGACGTCACTGTCATAGTGTCGGTTGAATGTAAGGATTCGAAATATGCGACCCGGCGTCCCCATTTGGGGACATTTTTTAAAACCTCCCCACAAACAATTAACACGTTACTGAAGTCTGAAATTGACCTGGTCTGATAGAAGAGGATCCAGTTATCAGTTTTCAGTCTTTGATTACAGGTATCAGTCATTTATTTCTATAAAAAAAATGAAGTTCAGCGAGGGTCAATACGATATTAGAGTTCTTAAAAAATGATTAAAATTTTTTTCAAACTTTTTAAAAAGTTCTTTTAGTAGTTAATTTTAAAGACATTTTGCATTAAAAACAATGTTAAAACAATCTGTTAACTACAAATAAGCGATACGGCCTCTTTTGTTGCATTTATAGCCCAAAAAATGTGTATTTTTAGAGCTTAAAGCGTGTCTCTTAGTAGCCATTAAACATAATTGTTGTAATTTTTTTTTTGCAAAACATACTTTTTAGCATATATTTATATGAAAAGTATGTTTAGATTATATATAAGAATATACGTGTAGGATTTTGCTTGGGTCCTAAGTGGTTTTAACTTTGACTAAAACCTTCACGTTTCTAAAAGTAAGTGTAATTGCATTAAGTAACTATAACTAGTTACTTTTCATGTAAGTAGCTGTAACTATAATCGAATTAAAAAGTAATTCACCCATTTATTTACTTTTTAAAAGGGACTTTCCAATCCATAGTAAAAATACTAAACTCCGTTTATGCTTCTTAGTTTCTTCTCTAAGAGAAAATTCAATTCCAAAACCGCATCTCTTTCCTCCATAAAACTTTTCTCCTCTTAGAAGATATAGTTTTTTGTGCAATTTTTCTACTCTTTCCAATCGGTGGCTGTGAAAACTTTTTTTTCTAAAATTGAAAGACGCGAATTCGCTTTTAGGAAGTTCATCGCGAGATGAGCTTGTCGATTACAATATGATTAGTCCTAGTGGAAGCTCTTTAAAACTAGGGGAGTCAGTGGGTTGTTGGTGTTATTTTAAAAGAACAAGTAGTTTCTGTTATTTCAGGCATAAATGTTAGTTACCCATAAAATAGGATAACAAATATACCTTTGAGTTTTTAACTTTGTTGTTATTTTTTGGTATATTTTTGCTGTTTGAAATGAGACGCAGTGGCTGTGCCGAATTTTATTCCTCTAATGGTTCTGCAATATTGGCTGTTAAGCCTTTGGAGACTCGGCAAATCCGCCAGATCTGAGAGCCAACCTTTTTGTGGCACCATCTAGGCGACTCTCACTACCAATTTCGACGCGCATATTACTATTAATCTGAGCTCTCTGTGGATGTTAAGTCTGTAAGTTAAAGTATGTCGAGATTTAATTTTGCCGACAGTACCCAAGCCAAATGGGCCCTCCAGGAATCTTTTACATGCCCTATAATAATATGACATCCGTGCCCAAGATTTTCTCATCCAGATAATCCGACGACTCAGCCGGGGCTCGAACCAGCCATCTCGTGTTTACGAGGCAGACAATTTTAGCCTCTCAGCCACTGAGTCGCTGGTACCGAATTATGCCTCTTGGAAAATTGTCTGAACCAATTCTTTTACGGGATTCTCTTTTTCCCCACATTGTCAATAGTAATTGCGGCGAAATTTTGCTTGATTTCGTCCTTTAGTTTTCTCCAAAGCATCAGTAGGTGTTGTGCGTAGGTCCGTGTGTCGGGGATGTTTAATTTATCTATATTGCCCTACTTTTCCAAAAAATAACTTCCACTTCGTCAATTAATATCCACGAGTTGGTCCAACTGTTTATCTGAAACCACTCTACAGCTCCAACTAAATGGGCTACTGACTTAAAATTCGGTGTATACACCGAATTTTAAGTCAGTAGCCCATTTAGTTGGAGCTGTATTTAGTTGGACTCGTATACGAGTACATAGTGCCTGTCGGACGTCATAATAAGGTTTTCGAAAAAATCGCGGCAGTGCAAAGGCTAGTTGTCATAGAATTTTTTTTAAAGTATTGCTGTAAAACGAAAAAGGCTACAGACTTTAAATTTGGTACAAGAGTTCCTAGTACTTGTCAGACGTCATAATAAGGTTTTAGAGACATGCGCAAGTGAAAGCTTCCATTCAACTTTTTAGGTTTTAAAGGTATTAGGGTGGCCGATCACCTTTGACAGAAAGTTTCTGAAAATTCCATTACAACCATGATTTTGAGCGATTTTCTTATTAGTTATGAATAAAAAAATAGTTTTAAGAAAGTAAATCATAAGAAAAACACATTTTTTTTCCAGTATTTGTGGAAAATTATAATAAAATATGCTTCAAAAAACACGTTTACGCAAAACATGATATCTTTACAAATTTTTAATTTTTTTTTCATCGTTTGAATTTAAATATGCATAACAAACATTAATATAGGTCATGAACTAAAATCATTAAGATATCAGTACCCAAATTTTTTTATAGGCAAAAGTATGTAGCATTATAGCGAAAACACATAAAAACAAGCGAGTAACAAGCATATAAATAGTTTTAAATATCCAATTCCTTAATAGTTTTACACGATTCTAGTTCAAAACCTTCTTCATACTGTTACAATACTACTGTAAAAATTTGGAAATAATTGATAATAAAGAACTTCAGTTTTTATGTTTCGCGTAATGCGTTTTGAAAAAAAAATGCAGAAACAAGCAAAAAAGCTTTAAAGTGCTACAACTTCGGTTCTACTAAAAACTAGAAACTAAAATGAAACAGATTTAGAAAGATAAACGTTTATTTTATGTTAAAAAGCAAAATAAGCAACCGTTTGATATTCAGTCATTTTTGCTGAAAAAAGGTGATCGGATACCTTAAAATGATCTTAGAGGGTAGATCTGAAAGTCTGTAGAGTTACACGCCAGTACTTTTCTAAACGATTAATTTTACACTAAAATAAATATATTTTTTTAATATTAATTTCATACAGAGCTGGGGTACTTATATGGTTAAGGCATTCGCCGTGCATGCAGAAGGTCCAAGGTTCGAGTCCGGGCATCATCAGAATAATTGCTTAAGTATAAACTTTTCTTGCAGCCCAAAATGTCCGACGAATAATTATTCTTATAGAGGTACTGTTCGTTAAATATGCTTCAAATACCAACGTTTCATACTATATCACCCTTAGTGGTTGCGTTGGGGGCCTACTCGGGTATCAGCTCGTCACTTGACTGCGGTTCTAAATTATGACGCCTATTGCCAGTAGCCCTTGTATAGCTCTAGTAAGAAGATAATTCAAACTAAACTAAATTTATTTTATGCAACAGGTAAATGAACATAACAATTAATTTCTTTGATTAACATCTCCGACGGGCCGAGTCATAAATCAACGCCAGATTATTCCGATCAATGAAAGTCCGCGCATGCGCAGTCGAGGTGCCATTTTGAACAATGGCGACTGGTTCCAGGAAATGAGAGAAGCTCTGCCATTGGCCAAGATTTTGCCGCCCATGGAAATGTTCCGAGAGTTGACGATTATTTAGTTTAATCTTTTCTTCTCGCAATTCTATTTAAATATATCAGGTAAATAATTCGGTTTGACATGTTTTGTGTGTGTAAATAAAATTTAATTAATTTGATTAAGAGTTAGTATTTACAAATTAGTATTGTTAATAAATATTTAAAATATCGAAATGTTGGCCAAAAAAGAGGAGTTTCGGCTAAAAAATGGTTTTTCTGAATAAAATTGGCTTGTTTCAAGTGACGTATATCTCTTCAGCTTTCATTCCATTGCACTTTCTTCGATCGGTGCTCCGATTGGTGCTGTGTTTCCACATGACATGGATTCACTAATCGAGGGTCGAGAAGAATTTTATTTTCATTCAGCATTCTTGTTGCCACTCAAGACCTGAAGCATACCCATTGTCTAAAGAGTTCAGTTTGGATTTTCGTTGCATTTTCTAAAAAAAAAAGAGTGCAAATCTCCTTATCCTCTTGCGACCTGGCTTCCCCATTTAGGGACATTTTTTAAAACTGCTTCACAAACAATTAATACGTTAATTAGTTCCGAAATTGACCTGGTCTGATGAAAGAAGATTGAAATATCAGTTTTTAGACTTTGATTACAGGTATCAGTCATTTATTAGTATAAAAAATAGAGTTGAAGGTTGAACGAGGGTCAATTCGATATCAGAGTTCCTTAAAAAAATTATTGTAATTTTTTTTCAAACTTTTCAAAAAGTTTTTTAGTAGTTAATTTTAACGGCATTTCGCATTAAAAACAATATTAAATTAATCTGTTAACTACAAATAGGTGATACGGCCTTTTTTGTTGCATTAATAGCACAAAAAAATGTGTATTTTTAGAGTTTAAGGCGTGTCCCTAAGTAAGGTAATTAAGTTTGAAGTTTAATTGAGGATAAAAATATGAGTTTTTAAGGGGGTAAAGTTAGGATATGTCATATCCCCCCCAGCAAGTCTGCTCGGACGGGGACGAGGGGAAAAAAAAGGTAGAAAACTTGGTTCACAAAACCGAGAGTGGCCATCCCTCGACCAAGGAAAACAAGTTCAAATGTATTGTAAGAGTTAAAGAAAAATATAAAAATAAAAGTAAACTTCTAATTGGTCAACCGAAGAAAGCAAAACAAGGTAAAAAGTAACATGAAATTAGCAACATGGCAAAACAATACTAAAAATGACAAGTAAATACAAAAATGACAAAAATACAAAAATAAAACTTAATTGATGTTAGTAAAAGTAGCATCTCATAAAATGCAAAAAGAATATAAACAGTAAGGAAATACAGAAAATAAGGTATTCATGAAAACACAATATAATGGAATATTGAAAATTAGTCATTCATGAAAATACAAAATACAATACAATATATACAATTTGAAAACTGGTAGGTTTTCTGTTTGGAAAATTGTTACTTGTTTTGACAAACAAGTAAAAATCTTGCATGAGCTCATGAGCAAGTCACTAACGGAACCAGTGAAACGTGGACTAGTGTTCCGGACCACCGTTGTTGACGTTTCAAATATCCCGAGGTACACACTTTGTCTATAAGTCTCTCAAAAAGTCTTTCTTAAGGGATGGTGAAAATTGAAAAGTAAAAAAAAAAGTTTTGCAAACGTTTGATCAAATTCGAGATTTTTCATAGTCGATATGTTGTGTAGTTTATAGGGCCATTTTTTTGTCATAAAGTAGTAGCTAGTGGGCTTTAGAAGTAAATGAATACAATATGTGTGGGGTTTAACCACATCTTTGACTAACTGGGTAAGTAAATGAATAAAATATGTGTGGGGTTTAACCACATCATTGATTAACTGGGTAGCCTTAGTACTGTAATTCGATAATTCAATAAAAACAACATAGTAACTTTTCAGATTTCATGTGGTTTGTGTGAAAATATCGAAGACAGTAAGGTACCGAAATTGTATGTAAAGCACGTAAATAATTTCATCTAGTAGTTGCAATGGTTAACTTCTTCTTGAAATGACTTTGAGTTGCCCTGTAGTTGACACGTTGAGTATGATACGTTCATTGATAAATTGATACTAGTTAAAGTTCGATTAGATGAAGATTCTTCTGTTGATTGAGTTAAAAGTTTATTTTTAACTGAATCTTGTATTATACTTCATCGCACAAACAGATATTGAAATAATAGTGAAAAAGGCCGCCAAAGCACACAGAACCTCACATGTCGAGGTCTTATTAAGAAGTGACGGTATTTTTAATGATTGGGAGAAGAGTGGATCAGAAGACAAAACAAATTCTGCTGCGTCAGCAATTTCTATGGGAAAGAATGTATTGACGCAAATTAAAGAGTTAGAGTTATTAAGAAAAACAGTTATTTGGGTGGTTAATATTATAATTTTATAGATATTTTTATGATTTATCACACATTTCGCTCATCTCTTCAAAGTCATAAGTTCCTGGTTCAATCTTCGATGCCTGCTGAAAGCTGAATTCCTTTCGTGGGTGTGGCCTCTCGCCTTTGCCGTATGCTGTCCGTGGAGTATCTTTTTGCTGGAACTGTTACTTCTCTCTCTACAACTTCGTGCCATTTCTGTACTAAACTGTGCCTTCTCATTTTTATCGTGACATTCATCGTCATTGTGATTCTTCAATTACATGACTAATTCCCTAGATATGCTAAAAACATTACTGCTTTCAAGATTCTAAAAGAAACAATATGAACATACACAAGCTTCCAGTATCCTTTTCAACGTTTATTTTAAACTATTTTTTTTTTATATTTCGCATTACTGACAGTTTCATTAAATATTTTATATAAAATGATTATTCTAACCTTTGCATTTTAAAGTGAAATTTAACATACTTATTATTTGTCGATACTTAATAACAAATGTGTGAACAATTTGATACTCAATTTTTATGCTCTCCATTTTCACATATTATAAACATGCTTCTTTTGATTAATGTGATAACGATTTTACTACAAATACCATTTTGATATTACTCTTCAATTTTGATATTACTACACTATTTTGTCATACTTACGTTTAATTTTTACTTAATACGCATAACAAAGTGAAGCATTTTATAATCTGCAATTTAACTTTTTTGATATCCATGAATTGTCACACTGACTCTTTAAACAAAATGAAAACGTTATATTGATTTTGTTTCACTCTTTATTTGGGGAAATGTTGTTTATTTAATTTAATAATTTTAAAATTCAATTTCTGTGTGACGTGTTTTGAATTTTCAATGTTTAGTCTAAATTTTCCAATGTGGTTTTTGATGTTTTCTGGTGTGTTGTTGATTGAAAGTTTACTCAAAGAAGCCACAGACAGCAAAGCTTTCCTGTTTGCTTAATAAACGAGTACTTTTATCAATGCGACGGAATTTGTCGAAAATTTCACTGACGTTTTCTGAGTTCTAAACAAACTATAGCATGCTTTATTTCTTGTACTTATCTTCAAGTGGCGGGAGCGGCAGCGGACAAGCAAACAAGTAAACACAAATCAACAAATCATTTTTTTTCTTTTTCTACAAAAAGTGAAGCATGTTATATTTGTCCCTTCATAACACTGCATTAACTTGCATTGTTATTTCTTCATTACGAGTTAATTTTACCGCAAGCCATCACACAGAAGTTTCTCTTGATAGTTTTATGCTTTGATTTATCTCTCAATTTTTATCATTTTTAACGGATTAAATGTTTAAATTTGTTTTATCTCAATTTTTACAAGTGCAAAATATTTCAATTCATATTATGATTATTATTCCAATTAATAATATTTCAATTTATTATATTTCAATTTTAATGCTATTTTTATGCTTGCTTTTCGTATATCATACTTTCCAATTATTTAACAATTTACTATTGAACATGCTTAAATTTTCAAAATATCAATTTAACATTGTATACCAATATTATTTTAATAATTAATATTGATTTTTGGAGAAGAGTGGATTAACAAAATTTAAAAATTAATGAACTGATTTCTGTAGGTTTTCCTTTTATGGATTTGATAGATTGATCACCTGTCAGGTTCACATCGGGACAAATTTTACAGTTACAACATTTAATAGCTGGAAATTTTAACTATATTAATTCGAAACTTTAAATTTAATTGTAACTCTCCCACCGGTTGGTAACAGCTTGTGAGGGGGGATGTGTGATATATCATAAAAATATCTATACAATTATAAAATTAACCACACAAATAACTGTTCTTAATAACTCTCATAACTCTCAGTTAATGTCTTCCCGATCCATAAAACAGTTCCCACGCTTTAATTGGCGTCAATACATTCTTTCCCATAGAAATTGCTGACGCAACAGAATTTGTTTTGTCTTCTGATCCACTCTTCTCCCAATCATTAAAAATACCGTCACTTCTTAATAAGACCTCGACATGTGAGGCTGTGTGCTTTGGCCGCCTCTCGGCCCTCTCTACTAGCCGTAAAGGCTTGCATTTTAATTACTTTAAATATTCAATATGAAATAATAAAATCATCGTTGGACGTCCAATCTGTCTTTATTTCTGAAGTTACCTAAATACTCTATGAAGTAGGTTATTCTATTTCATATATATATATATCTATATATATATATTTTAAAATTCTATGAAAAGCATACTTTTTAGCATATGTTTGTATGAAAAGTATGTTTAGATTATAATAAGAATATACGTGTAGGATTATGTCGGGTCTTAAGAGGTTATTGTAGTCCGATTGTTGTACTTCAATCGCTTCGAGAATTGCATCAATTGATAAATCTTCATATTTTTTTCCAAACTTATAAATTAATAAATTTACAAAAATCGGCTTTATTAAAAGGTTATATTTCTATATAAAACATATTATAAGTCAAAATTCTACATAAAGCTGAGGTTAGCGCTATTCTTAATAAATATTCTTTTATAAACTAAAATATTATCAAAAAGGGACATCATAGTTTGGATCGATAAGAATAAAATTTCAAAAGATAAAATTTAAAGAGATTGTTATGTTATAAATATTATATCATTATGAGATTGACTATAAAAATATGTGGATTCTATTTGTAAAGTTTAATATTTTCCAACTATTTCTGATTCAAAAGATAATATTAGTTATTAACCTATATTCAATGTACAAGTAGCTTTGTGAAGGTAACAATCACTTTGGATAGCTGCCACACGATATATTATAGGCAAAGTTTTTAGAATATTTTTTTTTGCAAATGAGTGTTAAGTTTTGAGACTTTTATGTCAATAGGGGTTTTTTGATCGATTTAATATCGAAAATTCTGTAAATATTTGCTAAATTTATTTTTATATCGAAGGACAGAAAACTTTAACATTAAGTTATTTTGTATTAAAATTACAATTTTACAATATTCTTATTTTAAGTAAGAACATTAGTTCACCCTATAAGAAAATATGCTAGAAGACTGGTTATTTAAGGGCAAAAACGGTAAAATTTCTTGTTATGATTGAACAGTTTACCCGACCACGGCAAATCTGGCCTCATACAATGCGGTAAGCCGTAGTTTTGGTCAGTTAAAAAAAATCGCGTTTTTAACTTCCTCTGTTCATTAAATGGGCCAATCATATGGGCCAATGCCCTCATGAGCCAATTATATTGGCATAGAATTATTTTAACGCAAATTAAATATTTACTTACCCCACACATTTTTATGAACCAATTCTTCCAAATTCTGTAAGACATTAAAATGGCGCCGACTCACTGCAGCCGAAGAAAATTCGCAAATGTGCAAAATTAAGTTCCAAACTTGTTTTTTATGTTCTAAACCAGACTTTACGGTTGAACGAATTTGTATTTTCTTACAGTACCCTTAAATTATCTTACACCGAATTCACATTTATATACCAGATTCAAAGAATTAAAAAAAATGTTCTTTAGCAATTATTTTTGTTCTTCGATTTCATGACGCTTTGATGGAACGACTATTGTTTGAATTTTATTCTTTAAGTTTTGATTCAAATTCTGTTGCCATTATTTTTATGATATTTATTTATTGAATTGCTTTTAATATTTTTTAAAATTTGGATTTGATTTTTTAATGGGAAATTTATCTTGAAATCTAATGTCCATTGTTCTACAAAACGAACATCGAGATGTTCTTTATTTTGAATCGAATGAATTTCGAATTTTTTTTTTTAAAAGTTGGTTGAGTAGTTTTATACAAAAATCAAAGGTAGTAGTCGATTTTTCTAAATGTTTCTGGTCTCCATGCACGCCCCGTTGTTAGCATTTCAGATCACGTGATCTGCCAATCTAGTACTTTGTTTGATATCTATAAAACTCATTCTAAAACAATTTTATTAAATATATTGGCCCTAAATTCTTTGTGGTCACGTTTTATATGCTGAAAGATTGAATTTGAACTATTTTTAACTAATTAAGTTTCGAAAAATTATTGTTAAAATTTATTCAAAAGTTATGATTCCAAATTTTTGTTCCTTAAATTTTAGTAAAAATAAGGATTTTTTTTCCATGCTTTTCACCATTTCATTCTGAATGCATAATGAGTATATTTCACTAATTTGATATTTTTAGAATAAAAAATAAAAAGTTAGGACTGAAAGGGTTACACCCAACTGCGAACAACACCCTGAATGTTGGCTTTTTGTGACGACTGTCCAATAATAAAAGAACAGCTTTTACAGGACATCTACTAGTGCCCTGTAAAAGTCGTTTTTTTACTATAGGACAGTCGTCACAAGAAGCCAACATCCAGAGTATTCAATTAGGTTGATGAATAAGAAAGCCGTCTTTTAGTCTTTTTCATCGGATTTAAAAAAGAGTCTATATGATATGTCAAAATGGATGAAAAATGTCTGCAGTTTTTATTTATATTTTTTGTTCTTAATTGGGAATGGGCGCGCTGATCCGGGGGTCTCGAAACTCAAGTGCCTCAATGTTGATCCAATGTTAAAAAACTATTTTCTCTGCCACATTTCTCCGGCTGTATTGAATATTTTTACAAACTCTTTTTTTTAAAATAATAATTAAAAGATAACTTACAGGTCTTTATAATCCCCCCTTTTTTAAATTGATTAAAATACTTTTTGTGAAATTAAAAAAAAAAGCCAATTTTAAAAAGTGGGATTGTCGGGACCTGTAAGTCATCTACATTTATCACATAAAAAAATCCACTTGCAAAATATTCAATACAGCCGGAGAAATGGAGCAGAGAAAATATTTTTTCTCCTTTGGATTTGATTAACACTGTTGCACTCAGCTTTAGAGACCCCCGGTGTAAAGCGCCCATTCCCTCTTAAAGACGTCCTTTACAACTACTTATTTTTCAAGCAAGCAATCTAAAAAATATCCCGGTATGCTAAATTTGTTCCGAGTAGTATTTGTTTTATTGACAAACTTTTGCGGGAACTAACTACCCCAAATTATTTTGAAGAAGGCAACTGTATTTTAATATTATATCAATTAATTATCAAATAACTGGATGTTATTCTCCTTTTAAATTAATGGAGCCTGGGTAGCCCAGTCAGTTAGGCATTCGCCTAGCATATGGAAGGTCCCAGGTTCGGGTCTGGCCATCGCCAAGATAATTGCCGAACTGTGAAACGGCCCGTGACGCCAAAATGTCCGACGAATAGTACCCGGTGTGGAGGGAGTGCACTTTAAGTATCCTCCAAAGTCGATGTCATTCATAACGGTTGCCTTGGGTGCCTGCTCAGTAGGTGTCGGCTCGTCACTTGACTGTGATTCTAAATTTCGACGACTATATGTGTAGGTTCAGTGTGGTGATAATTCAATTCAACTCAACTCCAAATTACTAACCACACTAAGACTAAAAATTCCTCTCAAAAAATCTTTCTTGAGACACGAAGAAAGATAGAAATGATTCGAAGCCGGCCCGCAAAAAACGATCTCTCCGGACGTGACGTCACGGGGCGAGTGACCTCGATCGCGACCGGCAAGGGAAGAAAAAGGTCCGGAACGGGTTCGCCTGAGATCTGGGGCATTTGCCGGCTCTAGAATACCCATTCTTCTGCTCTCTTGCCTTGTTCTAAGTCCGATATTGTTATATTTCGGATGCTGAAAACTGTTAAAATATTAACCCTTTCAGTCCCAAAAATTTACTACACTACAGAAACTTCTGATATTCACAAAATAAGCTTATTTTAGGTCAAATATACGAGTTCCATACGAAAAAAAAAATCATTTTAATTTTTTATATGGTTTTTGAAGCAATGCCAAAATTTGTAAACTGTGGAAAACAACAAAATAAAAAATATATATATTACCTAAAAACACTTCGAGTTATATATATTATTAAAAAAAATTAGTAATTCGTTTTACCGAAATAGTTTAAATTGTGTTTTAAATATGTGGAACTGAAGTGAACTCATTAAAAATCAGGTGAAACGTTTGTTAGTTATTTTCTTAAAAAAAAAATAATAAAAATAGTAGTTCTGACTTCGATTGAGATTAATGTAAAATATTGTCTAATAGAACAGAGTGTGAAGAATCGAATAATGTGTGTTTGGATGTCATAACGGGGCATAAACATTTAGAAAAAAAAATATTGAAAGTGATGATGCCAAATGGCATCACTGGGACTGAAAGGGTTAATGGGCTTGTTTCACGTGGGGTCTGGCAACAGCTCAGCGCTTTTATTTTTCTCGAATTACTTTTGTTGATATTCGAAATTGAGTTTTCTAAGAATAAGTCATTTTAGTTGCTGTTTTTTAAACTTTTAACTTCTTGCTGTGCTGTTGGTTGTTTTAATCATTTATCAAGGAAAACTTGCAATGAAAAAGTTGGAATTAAAAAATCTCTTCTAAAATATTCTTTGAAAACTCAATTTGGAGTACCAAGGAAAAAAGTAAATCGGTAAAAATGAAAACAAGACCGCGAAGCTGTTGCCAGATCCCTCGTGAAACAAGCCCATTGAAAGTAGAGAAAAAACAGACAAGGCACACTAAAAGCTAAAAAAACACCTTTTCGGTTTGCGGCGCACACACTGAAAGAAAGTTTAAGTTTTTTTTTAAAAATTTAGTTTAGTTTAATTAATTTTTAAGGTTTGTTTTCCACTTCAGTTTAATATACAATTTTTTTTAAAAAGTAAAACTAGGGGTGTATAACTACATAACTTTCAGGGGTCGTGGATAGCCTACACTCTTAAAACAAAAGAGTGAAATCCACTCCAGTTGGAGAAGTGCATTTTCGACACTGGAAACCCTACTAGAAATGGTCAGTAGAGATCAATAGAAAATTTGTATGTGGAAATGGCCAACTGGTACCAATAGAAATCTCTATATTGATATCTATACAAATCTCTATTGATATCCATACAAATCCCTACTGATCTATATAGATATCAATGCAGGCCTATTGATGTCATTTGAGATCACTAGCTTACTGATATTTTCTTTACTGGTGTCTATAGAGCTCTATTGATATCAATAAGAAATATTATCAGTAGGTTACCGATATCAATAGCTTCTACTGATAACAATAGTGACATCCGTAGAAATAAGTAGACATCAATAAAGCTGCACTTATGTCAATAGATTTTTGTATTGATCTCTATGGATCATTTTTAGTAGGGAAGGAGTGAATATTAACTCAGACTGAGTTAAAATCACTCGCTTGGAGTGATCCTGTTTAAGGTTTAACGCACAAAGGATCCACTCCTTTCGGAGAAGCGCGTTTTCAAGACTGGAGGAGTGAAATTTACTCAGACCGAGTTAAAATCGCTCGTTCGTTTTAAGAGTGTACCAACTACATAACTTTCAATTTCCTCTCAATAAATCAATACACACTCAAAAGGTAATTAAATAAAGGTATAAAGTAATTTCCGCCGCTTTCCATTCCCTGCTCTCTTCCCTTTTGGAATGTCGCCCTTAACGGTTGCGTTGGGTGCCTATTCAGGTGTCGGCTCGTCACTTGACTGTGGTTCTATTATTCAAACCAAACCAAACTTGCCTTTTGTTGAGAAGTCCGATATTGTAATGTTTTGGATGCTGGACAAGAGAGAATGAAATACAGTAATATAACTCCAGTTATTTGTATTAATTAGGGTCCCATTAAGAGATAATAAACAATCTATCTCTGTATAATAGTACTTTTTATGTGGAATTTTTTTTGGCATATTTTAACTAAATAATGTATGTTTGTTGGAAATAAGATTGAAAAACAAATTTTAAGGGTAAAAATTAAAAATTGAATTTAGTAAATTTGAAATACAGTACCCTCTTAAAACAAACGAGTGATTTTGACTTCTCCAGTGTAGAATATGCACTTCTCCCACAGGAGTGGATCCTTTGTATGTCGAATATGCAACAAGATCACTCCAAACGAGTGATTTTAACTCAGTCTGAGTTAATATTCACTCCGTTCCAGTGTCGAAAATGCACTTCTCCTATAGGAGTGGATTTCACTCCTTTGTTTTAAGAGTATGTAGACCTCCAGTTATCTGAAATGATTAGAACTTTTCCCCATTGGGGTGATCAAAAATTTGGAGAATTGACTTTTTCCCCCGTAAAAAAGGCATTATAAAATGGCAGAAGAGAGAACAGAGCCTGCTAAAGCGTTGGTTTCCTCGGAGTCTGTCGCCAGAAAAATGCGACCGCCATTATACGTGGATGACGTCACTCTTACCGGCCACCGCTTCATTGGAACGTTACGTTGACACAAAACTGGAAACCTAGCGAACTCACTCACTATAGCCTTGGTTTCCTCGGTGTCTGTCGCCAGAAAAATGCGACCGCTATTATACGTGGATGACGTCACTCTTACCGGCCACCGCTTCATTGGAACGTTACGTTGACACGAAATTGGAAACCTAACGAACTCACTCAATTAACTCTGTTGCTGTTTTGGTTTTCGTCTTTGCATGTCAAAAATGGAAAATTTAGGTTCTTCGTGATTTCTCACAAAATCAATTAGCATTTCTTCCTCGGCAAGCATAAAACAACTCTCGCCTTCCGTCATTTCCTCAAAATTTTAGTTTTTGGCAAGCACACCGCACAACAGACAACGGCAAAAAAACGTTGTCATCAGGATTTCCCCAACGCACTCAACAGCAGCTCAATCTGGCGGTCGTGTTAAGTTGTCCGGCAACGCTCCCGAGGTAACCACTCTAGCGTAATCAATGCCAGTAGTTTGTATGAAGTCACTCACCGCACTTGTCCGACCGCTTGAATCTGTTGACGGACTCCGAGGAAACCGAGGCTTAAGGTAACCTCCATGGCATGATAGCACTGACTCAAACTCTTCAGTTGCTTTTAGATCTGCTTATCAGTTTCTTTTTCAGATAATGTTCGAAGGGCGCATCTTTCGGAGTGGTCAGGGCCGGTCGCGGGCCTTTCCTCTTGATTCTGAATGGGGTTATCCAGCATAACCCTTTAAGACCGGCTATCAGATGCCGCTGATTTAAGTTTATGAGACTAAATTTTAGAATTTTATCGAAAATATGCCTTAAACAGCATCAATGCAGGCAACTTCTTAAAGACGAAGTCATTTTTTATACAAATAACGAATGGTATAAGTCAGCTGCTTCGGTATCGATATATTTGAAGAGCTTGAACATTTTCTTTTATACCCGCACGATCGTGATAGATGGGTCTTAACGCGATAAACAGATGAAATGCGTCAAAAATAGTAACTAAAAACTCCCTCTTTACAAACATCAACACAAAACACAAGAAGAATAAACAGAGAAAACAAGAAGTTATAAAATAACTAAAATAACCGACTTTCCTTTAACTTTAATGCTTGCAGAAATTCTTATACGACAGATGAACAAACAATAGAAATTCGGTCTCTGATGTCACATCTTCAAACAAATTTTTTTTTTAAATCGGACTGTTATGAGACGTAATTTGAAAGAGGTGAGGTAAGGAGTACTAAAGACTTACGGACGGACAAAAATCTCCACCATATCAATAACAAACTTTTTCTTTCGAGCTCGGATTGTTTATAACTGCCAATCTGTAAACAATCGGCGCAGCCAAAAGTCCGGCAAGTAATATCCCTTGTACAGCGGGTACACTTTGAATATTCTCCAAGGTCCGGACGCTGCGTACGATGCCGTACCTAAAAGTGGCGTTGGGTGGCTAGTGGTTCTAAATAAGGTACTTGAACTGTATCGCTAAAATACCTTCCAATATTAAATTAATTTATAGCTTGAACCCAAAAATAACAAACGTATTTTTTTGCAAAAATAAATCTTTAAATAGTTCATAAAAATCATTTCAAAATGTTTTTTTTTCATCGGTAAGCACGTAATCAAAAACAAGTCGATTTTCGTGACGTCACTGTATATATAAACAAACCGGTGCTATGTTTTTTTGCTTGCAATTTAACTGGATTTAATCTAATTTACTATTAGAATAAGAATTATATAAATGACTAGCAGTATGGTCCCGCCTTACTGGAAACCCGTTAACTTCACATTGCTTCCTTTTAAAGGCATGCTTACTTGTGAAAATACACTCAAAATCAAAACAAAATTAAATTCGTGTTGGCACATGCGCACTTAAAAAAGCAAACACTAATAGAGGATGAAGCAGCCTTAGGGCTAGCGCATATCTCAACCAAACTCAATCAAACTAATAGAGGATGGCGTCAAGCCCCCGTTTCGGCCCGGTCCATGTATTTTCAAGCCCTGTTATGGTCCCGCAATCCCACGTGGATGACGCTTTTTTTTAAACTAATTATATTAATTAAAAATCACAATCAAATATGAAAAAACTAAGCTTCATGTGCATACGTAGGTATTAAAAGGAATCTATATTAAAAATTTCGAATTTTTTAGAGCAGTCTAAGTAGGTCTTTTGCGATCCACAGACATACACACAGACAGACTCTTTCTTTTATTTAGATGGAAGGAGGTTTTACAGAAGCGGATAGTTCAAATTTGCTTAAAGTTGACTCCAAAATGGTGTTTAAAAGTTACTAGGGACGTCATAGATATCACGTGACTACCACAAACCTTTTTCGGGCTTAATTTTTCGTCCTAATTTTAAAATTCACTTTTTCCCCTTTTTATGGGGTATTTGAAAAAAGAGAAAATACGAGTCGAATATTTTTGGCATAAGAATATTTTAAGCCAATATTTTTTTTAGTCAAATATCCTGTTATAACGCCCGTAGCCCGTGTGTAGATCTAGTGCAACGTTAACTCAACTCATGTGTCAGCCTTGTTACTTGACTGCGGCTTGAAAATAGGCCATCGCCATTAGCCTTCGTGTCGCTCTAGTGCGACGTTAATTTGCCCAACAAAATTAAACTAAGCCTTTTTCTAACTGTTTATGCTAATACTGTAAGGAAAGTTATAAGGAAGCAGCTTTTTTTTTCTTCGTTTCTTCCAGATCTGGGCGTTCGAAGGACGTCTCTTTGGTGTGGTCAGGGTCGGTCAAATATATCTGTTGGTGTTGATTCGGGAGTTGTTTTGTTTGGTCTCGTTTTGACCAGTTCTTACGATTTTTCCGGCATTCAAAATAAAGTGCATTTCAAAGTTATGTTACCGTTATAACAAGGAATCAGCTAAAACTAGAACTAACTAGTGAGAACTAGTTCCAACTGAAGCCATTGGTAAAAACTAGTTTCCTCTATTTAAAACTAGCTCTCACTAGTTAATACCGGTTTTGACCAATTGCATTGGTTAAAACTAGTTGTAATTAGCCTAAACTAAACTAAAACTAGAATTATCTAATAAGTTTTAAATAAAACTAGAGTTAACTGCGAATGCCTGACTCTTCCTTTATTATAAAAGTTAATTTTACAATCATATTACGACATTAGAGTCCTTAAAACTCGATGTACGGTTCTGCAGTGTCTTCCAATATCCAAACGCTTTCATTGCATTTCATCCCAACAATTAACTCAACAAATCCAAACCTATTATCCTAAATCGTGCTATTTTCCGTTAATTCTAGTTTTATCTACTATTAGTGTGTTATTGTTAAAACTAGATTAAACCAATCTATTTCATCAAAACTATTATTAACTGGCAATAAATGGTTTTAGCTAGTGGAAACTAGTTTTAACTAATGGTATCAGTTCAAACTAGATTTCACTAGTTAATTCTGGTTCTAGATGATTGCGGGTTTTAACGGTAAAAGTTACACAAAAATATAACACAATTTTAGTGGAAATTTCTTTCTCTGATTAATTTGTAGATAGGTTCCACTTTCCGGCTCCCTTTTTTTTTAACACTAAGAAGTAGGGAGGAGGATTTACGTCCCGCAACGAAATTGTATCAAATAAAAAAAGGTTAGAGATAACCTCTTGCGACCTGGCGTTCCCATTTGGGGAAATTTTTTAAAACCTCCCCACAAGCAATTAACTAGTTAATTAGTTCCGAAATTGACTTGGTTCGATAGAAGATCCAAATATCAGTTTTCAGTCTTTGATTACAGGTAGCAGTCATTTTTTTTTTAAAGGAAATGAAGTTGAGCGAGGGTCGATACGATATTAGAGTTCTAAAATATACATTACGGTTTTTTTTTGCTGCATTTATAGCACCAAAAATGTGTATTTTTAGAGTTTAAGGCATGGTCCCTAAGTAACTATTAAACATATATTTTTTTTAAAAAAATTTCTTTGCAAAACATTTTTTGACTGATTCGATTAGATCAAGAAATATTAGTAGGATTTTGCTCGGGTTTTAAGAGGTTATTGTAGACGATCAAATAATGTAGTAGAGTGATGACAGAACTAGGGAATTCCCTAGAATTTCCAGGAATTGTCAGGGAATTTTCCAGTTTTGTTGGCTCAGTCACCATTATGGAAATTTTATATATAATCTCAAACTATAAAGGCATTATTTTTCTCAATATCGATAGTTTCATAATTTTCTGCCTGTAAAAGGGATGCAATTCAAAATCTATTTATTATACACTCCGTGCCAACCTAACTTGGGAAAAAAGAAAGAGTAAAAAGACAGAGGGAAAAGCACGATTGGTCCGTTAGTTGGAAACTCTTGTAAGGTAATATTTACATACAGAATGATCTGAATACAATTTAACCAAAATACACTTTTCATTCTGATAAATTTGCCATATTTCCTCAAATAATATTCAAATCTGTAAGACCTTAAATGAGATTAACGTTTTAAACATGTTTTCTGGATGGATTCACAAATAATTTATGGAACTCTTTACATGCGCGGGAGGATCTTCCCCATAGCATATTTCTATTCACCCAACTTAGGTTGGCAAGGAGTGTAGAGTGTTGAAATTTTCCCCACATTTTTCGAACACTTTTCTTTAATTTCTGTTCGGAAATGGTCGCTATCGTTTAAATTTTATTGGAATTTTTCAGAATTTAAAATTTCAAGCGAGTAAATTCCAGATGGCGGGTCTCCAAAGCGCTTCAGTGTTAATCCAATAGAGAAAAAAAAATTCTTTGTCACATTTCTCCGGCTGTATTGAATATTTTCACAAATGGTTTTTCTATGCGATAAATATAGCTGATTTACAGGTCCCGACAATCCCTTTTTTTTAAATTGGGTCGAATATATTTTTTAATATTCAATAAATAATAGTACACAAAATATTAGAAGCAATTTCAAAAAGTGGGATTGTACAGACCTGTAAGTTATATACATTTATCATTAAAAAAAAAACGATTGTAAAAAATATTCGATGCAGCCAGAGAAATGTGGCAGAGAACATATTTTTTCCTATTGGACTAACATTGAGGCACTTTAGTTTGGAGACCCGTGAACCAGAGAGCCCATTCCCCTTTAAAAATATGATATAGAAAAAAAAGTGTTTTGAAAGTTTTATTTTATATCAAGTTTTACAAAAATCAAATTTTTTCATATGTTTGTATTTTTAAATTTAAATTGTTAGTTGAAAAAATCCAAACTTATATCACATATCTCTATAAAAAAAAGAACCAGGAAATACATAGTTTGTACTGCGAGAAAACGAAGTGTTAACTGCCATGTTATTTTGCAAACTCTTGTGGCCAATAACATAATGACGTAGATTTATTTCGAAGTCAAAGATTTTCCTTTGACTTGTATATATTTGCCAATAATTCAATTCTGACTTCTCCATAATCTATTTTAGTCGCCTATGGTGCTACTATCAAAACTTTTAATATTTTTTCCATGGCAGAAAAGATGACAAAAAAAAAAAAAAATATCATAATTTAGCATTAAACACAATTTTCAAGAAAACTCTTATTTGCTGTTTTCTCCGATTATAACTGTCAAGGTTCCCTATCCTAAACAAATAATTTATTCTAACCGGAAGTGAGCAATAGATTGCATCCGGTTTTTGAATGACGATATTTCGGCTTTCGACTCATTCGAATACAGTAAAAAAATTATATTCTAACTTAAAAATCTTTTTAAATAAGTACGAAAGAAAAGTAGTAAATGAATCAATATTTTTTCATCAAAAGTATCTGTTGAATTTAAGTTTATAATATCCGTAAATTTTATAAAATCAAAAATTAGAATATCGGTTTATTTTATAAACCTATTAAATATTTTTTCACTAGATGGCGCCTTTATTTTTTTTAAGAAAGCAAAAGAGAATTATAATAATTACATTTTTCTCATCACATAAATATGATCAATTTTTTTTTTATAATTAAGATAAATTTTCTAAGGAAAATAAATGAGAATATCGGTTTATTTTATTAACCTATTAAATAATATATTTTTCACTAGATGGCGCCATGTCAATACCTAATATCCAAAACATAATGCCAGTTTTTACTTGTGGGTGTAGAGGTAATGTTGGCTTTATGTAAGAACTTGATAGGAACCAATGGGAAAGCTAGACCTTCGCAAGCTCGAAAATGTACGGTCTAAGTTTACGAAATAATAATAAAAAAACATTGTTCGCTGTTCTCTCTTCGTTTTTTTTTAAAGTTCCTGCTTTGGAAGAGATTGAGTTTTCTTAAATTTTTTTTTTGGCGATCTGGGATAAATTTTGAGGATTATTAAGTTTTATATCATGAATTTATTTCTTGAAATTTGCCATTGTTGGGATATTTTTAATCTTTTTTTTACACTAGCAAATAAATACCCGTTTTTTTTCGCACGGACTAAAAAAATTCAAATCGATCCTAGTATATGTATTATTTAATCCGTTATAGGACAATAGGCCTATGTTTATTGTTTCCGTTCGAGTGTAGAATCCCGTTACTTATATTACCTTGAAATTCAAAATTAAAAATACTCTATAAAATCCACGGATAAATGCCATCGTAATTTCACGCATAAAATCCTTTAAGCTCATTTGGCGTGTTTTTACTAATTTGGGGAGGAAAAGATATAGCTGCAAACACAAACATTCAGCTCTAGTGCGATGACCTTCGCACAACCAACCAGTTTATAAATTATTTATAAAAAATTTTCTCAATTGTTTTTGTTTGAAAAAACTAGGTTGGCAAAGTATTTGGCAAAAAAATGAAGATATAAAAACCTAATATGCAGCTCTAGTGTGATGAGCTTGAACAACCGTCATAGTTTAACAATAGCTTGAATAAAATTATAATAGCTTAAATAAAATTATAATAATAAAATTATATTAAATTTATTGCTTAAATACTCATACATTAAGTCAATAGAACAATCGATGAAGAAATTATCAAATAAACAAATATTAAAATCCTAGACTGAAAACTGGTCGGAATTACGTCACATGAAACGTGTCAATTCTTTTTCAATAAGCAGGTAATAGCAGCAAAATAAAATAAAAAAAAATCCTTTTAAAATGTTTCCGTAAAAATTTATTTTAATTTTTTCAGCCGATGGCAACATAAAAGGAAAAAAAATGTCCAGTTTCAGCGAAAGCTGTGTAATTTTTTCCGAAAATTGAAATTTTCTTCAAAAATACAACAAATATGAAAAAACTAAGCCTCAGGTGCACACGTTGGTATTAAAAGGAATCTATATTAAAAATTTCGAATTTTTTAGAGCAATGTCAGTAGGTCTTTTACGATCCACAGACAAACACACAGACAGATTTTCTTTTATTATTATAGATTACATTTAAAGCCCAAGAACTTCTGTGCCAGCTACCCTTTACGCATGGGGGATTTTTTTAAAAAAAATGTTATTATGAATGACGCTCGACAGGTACTGGGAACTAGGGTACCAAATTTGTAGACCACAGCTCTCTTAGTTCGAGTTGTAGAGTGGTTTCAGTCAGAGAGACGGGCCAATGTTCAAAAACCACTTTTTTGTAATCAGCACCCTCCAAAACGTGTAAATTAGGTTAGGTTTTGAATTATTGTCGCACTAGAGCTACACAAGGGCTATTGGCGACGGGCGTCGTATTTTAGAACCACAGTCAAGTGACGAGCCGACACCTGAGTAAGCACCCAACGCAGCCGTTAAGGGCGACATCGTACGCAGCGCTATGACTTTGAAGGACATTGAACGTGCACTCTCTAATATGGGGTATTTATAATTCGTCGGACATTTTTGGCTGCACGGCCGTTTATAGGTTGGCAGTTATTTTGGCGAGAACCTGAGACCTTTCGCATGCTAGGCCCAAAACGTGTAAAAAAACCCGAAAAAATCATTGTGGATATTCGACCCCATCGCAATACTTTATTAAATTGTATATAGTTACATTAAATTTCATATTTAGGTAATTGAAAGCAAAATAAAAATAAACTTTTTGTTACGGAATATTATCTTTCAATCGCTTGAAAATTCAAAAATAATTATAAAATATGAAATAACAGTGCTTCGAAACTGAACAATTTAAATCTATAATTGCATCAACCTTTCAATATGCTTTTTCTTATTTTCCAATTTTAAAATAAAAGGAAGTAAATTTATTTTCGGTGTTGCACCATTCGCAATTAATTCGAAAAATAAAATTTCAAATTCCGCAAGCGTCGAAATAATTAGAAATCTGGCAACAATAGTCCATTGTGTTGAGACGAAAAGACGAGATGTTAAGGAATATACAATTGTCAATTGTGTTATTTTCAACAGTACTTTTCCACATAAAAAAATAGGTTTTTAACAGAATCGGACAACCCGCTTCCACACAACAGTTGAGATTCTCAGGTAAAAAGGCGCCAAACGCCACAAACACAGCATTAATTCTATATAAGCATTTACATTGACACAAACATTTGCAAATGGCAATCGTGATTTAATTCTAATAAAATGGCTTGCTATGCTTTCAAAATGAGCATTGAATTTAGCAGTTTTTTAAATAATTGAAGAACTTCGAATTCGAATTCTTTTCTGAAATTGTCAATGTATTCTAATTTTGATGTGCTGATGTGATTGTTTTGATGTGATCACACTTGTCCATAGCTTTGTAGTTTGGGCTATGGGTGACTGACAGACGGATGGAATGAACGATTATAATACTTTCCACTTTTTACGTGAAAACGTAGTGTGGGAGCTAAAAAGGAACATGAGGAATTCCGATTGTCGATTCCGAAAAGTTCGGCATTTCCTTTTTTCTTACTTTTCACTTATCTAAGTATAAAATAAGGTAATAAAAGTATTGCGATGTGGACGAAAGTCAGAAAGGAAGATTTGGTGTTTTCTACACGTTTTTGGAGGGTGCCGATTCTAAAAAAGTGGTTTTTGAACATTGTTCTGAACATGGAACTATTATTAACATGACTTTATTGTCAATTTGGTAATGCTCGAAACTGTAAAACATTGGGGATATTTTTTAAAACTTCCCCACAAACAATACGTTAATTAGTTCCGAAATTGACCTGGTCCGATTAACCCTTTCAGTCCCAGTGATGCCATTTGGCATCATCACCTTTAATATTTTTTTCAAAATTTTTATGTCCCGTTATGACATCCAAACACACATCATTCGATTCTTCATCCTTTGTTCTATCAGGCAATATTTTACATTAATCTCAATAGAAGTCAGAACTACTATTTTTTTTATTTAGAAAATAGTCAACAAGCGTTTCTCCTGATTTTTGATAAGTTCACTTCAGTTCCACATATTTAAAGCACAATTTAAACTATTCCGGTTAAAATAATTACTAAATTTTTTTTAATAATATGGTCAGATACCTTAAAATATATAACTAGAAGTGTTTTTTATCTCATAAATATATTTTTTATTTTGCTGTTTTCCACAGTTAAAAAATTTTGGCATTGTTTCAAAAACCATATAAAAATGAAAATGAATTTTTTTTCTTATGGAATTCGTATATTTGGCCTAAAATAAGCTTATTTTGCGAATATCAGATGTTTCTGTAGTGTAGTAAATTTTTGGGACTGAAAGGGTTAAAGAAGATCCAAATACCAGTTTTTATAATTTGATTATACGTATTAGTAATTTATTTCTATAAAAAAGGCAAGTTGAACGACGGTCAATACAATATTCGAGGTCTTAATAAAAATTATTAAATTTTTTTTCAAACTTTTCAAAAAGTTCTTCTAGTAGTTAAATTTAAAGGCATTTTGCATTAAAAACACTGTTAAAATAATCTGTTAACTACAAATAAGTGATACGGCCTTCTCTGTTGCATTTATAGCACAAACAAATGTGTATTTTTTTTAGTTTAAGGCATGTCTCTCAGTACACTCTTAAAACGAATGAGCGATTTTAACTCAGTGTGATTAATTTTCACTCCTCCAGTCTGGAAAATGCACTTCTCCTTTTGGAGTGGATCCTTTGTGTATTAAACCTCCGACAGGATCACTCCAAACGAGTGATTTTAACTCAGTCTGAGTTAATATTCATGCCTTTCCAGTGTCGAAAATGCACTTCTCCAACTATAGTGGATTTCACTCTTTTGTTTTAAGAGCGTAACTATTAAACATAATTAAAAAAAAAAAAATACTTTGCAAAATATACTTTTTAGCAAAAATTTGTATGAAAAATATGTTTAGATTACAAGAACATACGTGTAGGATTTTGCTCGGGTCTTAAGAGGTTAAGGAGATATAAAGAAAACACCTGTTCTTTAAAAAGAACCTGTTTCGATCTCTATGGAAAAGTTGCCCACAAGGAAATGGAAGTGTGTTCTTTCTCCACGAGTTTTCGCTAATTAACTCATTGTTCTTATGCAACTAACACCAGTGCGATATGTCGAGGGCGATTTTGTTTTGTTATGTTCGGTTTAATACAGTTGCATTATTAGCGAAGGTTAGGTGGTATTCTTCGAGGGTTAGGTTGAATTATCGTCGCACTAGAGCTACGGGCGTCATAATTAAGATCTACAATCAAGTGAAGATAATTCAATCTAACCCTACAAACCTTTGTGAATATGCTTAAAAAATCTACACAAAATAAAAATCAAGACAAAAACAGATATTTCTTAACATCTTTTTATAAAATAGAAAAATAAAACACAACACCTTACAATGAAAATGAAGTAATTTTTTTAAGTTTAAGAAAACAATGCGTTAAAACTAAAGCTTAGAAAGCAGTGTGAATACCAAAATAATTATTTTAACTTCATGAAAACAACTAGGGGTTAAAGAGAAACACAGAATAAATTATCAAAAATTGAGCAGAAACTTAAGCTTTGGATAGTCAGAACAAAATTTATACAAATGCAATATATACATAGATTCAAAATCAATTTAAAGCAAATAGAAAACTAAAAATAACTATTTAGCAGTCATACATTATCTTCTCCGACTCATCTTAAAATATATACATTTAAACTTTCTTGGATTAATTTCAATTCATTAAAAATATTTCCTTTAATTGCTAATTTAGTCAGCAAACTTTTCATTTTAGTTTACAATTCAATCATTTCAGTCCCAATGACAATTCAGCATCATCAGTTAAGAACTTTTTTTTTAAATCATCGATAGCCATTTGTGATATCAAAAAGAACATAATTCGATTCTTCTAACTTATGTCTATTAGAAACTATTTTTTATTAATCCTAATAGATGTCAGCAGCTCTATTATTTTTTAAAAATTATGATCAGAAACATGATGATGCCAAATGGCATCACTGGGACTGAAAGGGTTCAAAAATATCTTGAATATTTATAAATGGAAATGTGGTATATTAGAGAAATGGACTTTTTGAGACACAATATTTTCCAATCTAGTAGATTGAAATAAATCTGAAATTATATCAGTAAATAATGCAATGAACAAGATAAAATTTTCAACTTCTAGAATTTTTGTGTCGATATACCACACCACATATTATATACAATACCACTTTATTGCAAGTAGCGGAATTATGTAATTAATTTTTTTTAGGTGAAAGTTTTCTTTTCAATAAGACAGTTCAGCAGCAATCTTTCTTATGGGTACAATAAATTAAATAAAAAAACCCCTTCTAACATCTTTTGTTTGATTACAAAAGCAGATTTTAGAAATTGAAATTAACAAATAATTTTAAAACAATATAAACACTTTATTTACCTTCCGATGGATAAGTAAATTAGCTGAACCGTAAACTTAATAAAATTGTAATCGAAAATTTAAATACCATTACACCTTATTATTCATTGCATAATATATATTTACAATGATTAAATGTACGAAAATAAATCTTATGTAAAAGAAAATTGTCAATGATTATTTCTCTCTGTTTCTACCTATATACAATTTATCTATGTACAATTAAATTCACATAAATGTTACTTTGGATATTTTACATTATATATTTCATTTGTACAAAAATAGGCTTTCAGTTATAAAATATACTTTTAGCAATTCAACTTTTACTAAACTGTAAAAACCACTACACAAGTATGTTAACACTGATTTAAAATTGAAATACTTTTACCATTTACCTTTTTTATATGTAAGACCACATTCATACTTAAGAAAAGAAAATACTATCTAATAATTATTATAGTTAAGGGTTCCAATGGGATGGAAATCATTTCAAAATGAGTTTTAACTAATTCAATAAGTTAATACAAGTCTATTAACATGAAATACTTAAAAAGAATGCTAAATAAGTACATGTCAAATAGTTACTGAATTTGACCTCGATTATTTTTGTGTACATAACTAATTATAAAAATACCATATAAAAAAAGTTCTTTTTTAATTAAAAAATCTTATAATATGAGCTCTAAAATGTGTTTAAAGTAAAAACCTAGCCCATGTAAGCTGCTTTCAAAATTAAAAATAATTTCAATAATCAAAAATTTATACTACAGTGGTGGAAATTGATTTATGAACTAACATTCTTTTCACCAGATATCGCTTTGTATTAAGTGTTAACAATTCAAATTTTGTGTGTTGGATATTCAGAGCACAATAAAGGAATTTCACACATAATTTTTTTTTCAAAAAATGATATTAAATAAAAATATATCTAATTTTAGTTTTTAAGCACGTCAAATGATGGAAATTGATTTATGAACTCAAATTTATTTTGAACCCAAGTACCAAATATTTTAACTAGTTCTTCATTAGAACTTCAGGGGAGCTTACTATCAGTGTTTATAAATAAGATTAAGGCCAATTTTTTGAAATTTATCTGTTTTATTCCCATTTTACAAAATAGGAAAGCTTGCGGGACTGCCTGAAACCAAAAAGGTAAAAAATGACCCTTATATAATATTGTAACAAATCTGTAAGAGAAATTAGCATATTAATTAAAAGATCAATAAATATAATTCATAAATATTTGAAGAATCATTCTGACTTCGGCAAAAACCATCATTAAAAAAGGTGCAACCCTCGTGGGACGAGGGGCAAAAGCAGGATTATTGGACTGGTATCCCAAAAAGTTACCATTTGTGTCAGCATTTGTGCATTATAGGGCGAATTTGTTATGCACAATCACTTCCTGTAACTCCCAGAAGAGTAGGACAAATATTGATATCGTCGTCGAACTTGAAATGTTCCAAAATGAAGGCTGGTCCAAAGCTTACTCTTCACCATAAGAACAGGCTATTAAAAAATAGTCGTAACTACATGAAAATGGATTGGGTGGGGGTGGAGGGAGAGAAATGGGAAAAAAGTGACATTTGCTGATGAAAAAAAGTTCAATTTGGATGGACGTGATGGTTAAAAATGTTATTGAAAGGATCTTCGGAAATAACCAAGATCTGTCTTCAGCAGAAATGTTAGTGGTGGAAGTTTGATGGTTTGGGCCCCGATATCTTATGATTGAAGAAACAAGGTTATGTTTCTGAATTGCTGACAAACATAACTTTATTGCAGATTAGTTCTAGAAAATTCTTTAATTCCTTTTTGCGTTGCAAAACTATGCTTTTGATTAGATTTTTATGCATGATAATGCAAGTATCCACATTTCAAACGAAATTAAAGACTGTTTAATGAACTAAGTGTTGTTCATTTAGATCACCCTGCCAATAGCCATGACTTAAACCCCAAGAATAATGTCTGAGATCAATTGGTTTGAATAATTTACTCAAATGGAGTATGGTTTTAATGAAGTGTGCATCAGTTATGGAATAGAAGGACTTAATCATTAAAAACTGCAAATTGCTTGACCAAAACTTGACCCAAAGTTTTGTGTTGTCTATGAAAAACAAAATCAAGGAAGAATTAGCGACAAAAAATAGTTTTAGCAATTATTAATTGAGATTGAATGCAAAAGTTCATAAATCAATTTCCCTATGCTAAAACTTAAATGTCAAAAAAATAAATTGTTTACGAATTTATATAAAATTTTATTTACGTGTATAGTTTATAATGCAAAGCCTGTATAGTATATAAAATTTAAATCGATAAAAATGCATTTAATAAAGAAATACTGTTAAAAAACTGTCAGTTCATAAATCAATTTCCACCACTGTATGTCAGGCAAATATTTATAGTCATTATATCAAAACCATTACATTCATGAAACAATGGCTATTATGATTAAAAATATGAATAAAAAAGTTGTTCTTTACAGAACTTCTATAATTTAAATTTAGATAAAATTAAATAAAATGGAATTATAATGTAATTAAATAAAAGGACAACAAAAAGGTTTTTTCAGTCGGAGAATTATAAACTTTTACCTAACACAAAATATGTAAATTATTTATTTAAAAAATATATGTATAAATTAATAATCTAATGTCTAATATGTTTAACTGCTCCATTTTTACCAAAAATACTGATATATTTCTTAAATTTCCCCAAGCTTTCAGCACCTTTTTAGAGCCAACAATTTTTTTTACTTCACTTATTTATTAGTTATCACTTTACCTTACTTATTAGTTATTTGAAGTACTAAAAGTTCTTCAAATAACTAATTTTATTAAAATGGCCATGGTAAAATATTAGTCGTAAGAAGATATAAACTGTTTAAGGAATTCTGACTGAAGATTTGGGTACATCAGCAAAAATTAATCATTTTAAAACTTTAAGCCGGCAGTCAGATGGCACCAATTTAAAATTATGAGACTAAATTTGGAGTTTTATAAAAAAAAAAATTGTTAAACAGCAACACTGCCAGCAACTCTGTAAAAACAAAGTAATTTTTTATACAAATAACGACTTGAACATTCTCTTTTATTATACAGGGTGGTTATAAAATAACGCTCCCTATTCGGAGTGGTCTGTAGCTTGAATGAATAATCCAAATGCATCAAACATTGAGACATTTCTATTCAAGAAGGGGGAAAAAGAATGGAATCCTAAAAAAAGACAGAATCCTAAAAATAACCATAAAAAGAATAATCATAAAAAACAAACTCGTCTTTTGACCAGAATCTGAATTACGAGGCGTCGTCAATTATGGCCAATTACTGCCAACACAGCTAATTACACCTCGTAATTTAGAACCCTGGTCAAGAGACAAGTTTGTTTTTTATGATTCCATTCTTTTCCCCCCTTCTTGATTAGTAAGTGTCTCAAAGTTTTTTTGCATTTGGATTATTCATTCAAGCTGCAGACCACTCCGAATAGGGAGCGTTATTTTATAACCACCCTGTACTTGCATGATCATGATAGTTCGGTCGGAAAGGGTTATAGTCTTGGGTTAGGTTATTTCAAAAGCTTGACTGTTGAAAGTGCCAATTATAAAAAGATCACTTTTGTCAATATTCTTTGGGATTCTAATTCGAAAATAACTAATTAAAAAATAAGTTTTTTTGAAACTGACTATTTGATTTGTACTAAATTTACTAAAATTTATAAAAATATACCATAGTTTAAACTGCATAAGGAATAAATCATTAGCACATAAAACGTCTACATCAGAAAGCAAAGTAAAATGCATCTTAATTGAAGTTAATTAGGAAATGAGTATCATAGCTGCCATTGAAAAATTCCTGAGCAACTAAAAAAACCCTTAATGTCATTGCAGTATATTTTAGATTATATCCGATTTCATGAACATCTAATAATCTATTACGTCAAAAAGATAAAAATCTCATTTCCTTTTAAGAAACATAAGAATGACACTATTATCTTAAACTAGGGTTTTTAAATTTTTTACAAAAACTTGTGTTTATTATGGATCATCAAGCTTCCTATTTTAATCCATAAAAAATAATCACATTAACTCCCTGTAAGACTTCACAATCTCAGTTCTACCAGAAAACAATTAGAAAATTCCTAAGTAACCTTAACTCTCCTCCCCCCAAATATCTCATTACAGAATATTTTAGAATATATCCTAATCAGTAACGTCAAAAAGATAAAAATTACAATCATTGCAAACTATGACGTTTACAAATTTCACTAAAATTTCTGTAAAATTTCAGTCGAACCTTGTTAGCATGAACTCTCTTAGCCCTTTCCGTCCCAATGACAATTTGGCCTAATCATTTTAGAAATTTTTTTGATTGTTTGTAGCCATTTATGAAATCAAAAAGCACATCATTTGATTCTTCAAACTTTTGCTATTAGGAAATACTTTTTAATTATCCTAATAGATATTAGGCCCATTATGATCAGAAGCATGATGATGATAAATGGCATCACTGGGACTCAAAGGGATAAGATGAACTGAAAGCATTTCTTGGCCTATAAAACTTTGAGCTAATGCTAAAAAATATCTTAACGCAAAATCGTGCTTAACCCGATTTCTTAGTAATTTGAAGAGCAAACTAAACAATAAAAAATCAGAAAATAAACATTCTAAGAATAAATTGTTTTTTACTGCTGAGAAAATCATGAGATCTCCCATGATTTGTCAGTTTTAATCCAATTGCTGTTCTTTAAAAAAATATACAGAAGACGCCGCTTAATCTGATCACGGTTAATGTTATCAATCGTTTAATGTTATCAAAATCACTTAGTCCCGTCCCCTTATATCAAAATACATTTAAAAATCATCGTTTATTGTAATCAAATGTTCGTTTATTGTTATCAGTTTATATTTAAATTTTCCGAAAAAAAAACCCCGATATGAATGCTGAGGATTTCGAAGCATGGATGGAGATCGACGAGAGGTTGCGACTTCTACGTCGTTAACTAATGAGGACATTTGCGAAGCCGTATGTGTCAAAGATCAAGCTTTGTCACAAGATTCTGATGACAATGATGAACCCAAAAGTTCTATATCGGGGACAAAATTCCGACGGCTGCTCAGATGAGGGAGACACTTCGAATCTTATATCTAGGTGTGTAAAACAAAACCGACGCGGAACACTTTCATAAGCAATATGATTATGAGACATTCGTAAATGACTTGCTTCGAAGGAATGCTAAACAATTGATGACTTATTTTTCTGTTAATAATTAACCTTTTGCATTGTTTTCTGCAGTTCATCATTCAATACGTAAGCATACTCACTAGTAATTCTTTTTCTTTAGTGTGCATTAATTTCTATTAAATACTATAGAGTTTTACAGCAATAACTCCTAATTTAAAATTAATTTTTATTTTAATATGGGTATGTTAAAAAAATCATTTTTTAGTTTAAACTTTTTTTCGTGTATTGTAATCAATCGGTTATTGTTATCAAATCATGTTCGTCCCGATGTGATCACATTAAGCGGCGCCTACTGTATATAATTTTTCTTTAGTATGTATGACTCAAAATGTGCTTTATTAATTGAACAACTAATTGCATACATGTGTTATAAGTATAACATTTTAAAATTAGAATAATTTTGAGATGTCACTTATTTTTAAACTATTCACATATTCAATGTAAAAAAAATTTCTGGACGTTTCAAACAAAATTCGGTTAACCCAATGTTTCGGTCACTGAACTGAACTAAAACTTTGGAAGGAGCATCCCATGGGAAACTGGTGAAGCCTATTTTTGGGACAGGTTTAGGGAGAATATGTGCCACATTTGGCATGAATTTGCTGATCACAATTGACTTGACAGTTTGCATTGCATGTCAAAATCGCTCAGGAAGAATAGTACTCCAATGAATTTACTATTGTTTCTGCAATTCAATTTTTCTAAAAGTACGTTTCTGAAACTTCATTGTATAAAGAACCTTCAAAAGCAATAATTTTCTGTTAAAAAATATTTGAAAAGTTGTTTTAAAATGCCTATTTTAACAGGTAAAGTATTGGATTGGCGGCAAAAGTTGGGTTGCTCTTCACCGACACGATTGATGAGCCTTTTGATGCTCCTTCCAGAGGTTCAGTTCAGTGGTTTTGGTGCTCCTTTCGAGTTCGCCATAACAGGGTTCGACTGTATTATGGATCATCAAGTTTCCTTATTCAATCCATAAAAAAACACTCTAAAAATCACGTTAACTCCTGTAAGTCTTCACACTCTCGGTCCTGCCAGTGAACATCGGATTAATCGTAAGCTCTCTGCTGTACTTGTTACTACTGGTCACACTTTGCAGGCTGTACGTCCGCTGGCTTCCCTCCATCTGCTTGTCCGTCGTCATATCGATGGCGAAATCCACCACCTGAGCCTTGGACAGGGAAGGAGGAAGCGGTATTTGGGCGAAAGTGGGCTTGGGCGGGAGGTGGCTATTGGCGACATGTGGGTATTTGATGACTTCCTTGTCTTTGGCTGCGGGGATGGGGATTGTTGTGGGGAGGGTGTTGTATGCCTCTGTGTTGCCAGTCGGGAATTTCAAATAGGGGTCCGGGAGGATTTGGCGGGTGCCGCTGGTCCAGGTCCAGTCGTCCTTGAAAATCTGGAAATAAAGTCATTTTTATTTTAACTTCTTACACAACTTGGGGTTTAAACTACACAAGACATCTTGTCTCTTAACCCTTTCAGTCCCAGTGATGCCATTTGGAATCATTACATTCAATATTTTTTTCCAAATGTATCTGTCCCGTTATAACATCCAAACACACGTCGTTCGATTCTTCACACTTTGTTCTATAAGACAATATTTTACATTAATCTCAATAGAAGTCAGAACTAATATTTTTTTTATTTAGAAAATAGCTAACAAGCGTTTAACCTGATTTTTTGAAAAGTTCACTTCAGTTCCACATATTTAGAACATCATTTAAACTATTTAGATTATAATAATTACTAAATTTTTTTAATAATATGGTCAGATACCTTAAAATATATACCTCGAAGTGTTTTTGGGTAATATATATATATTTTAATTTTGTTGTTTTCCACAGTTAAAAAAATTTGGCATCATTTTTAAAAAACCATATAAAAAAATTTAATGAATTTTTTTTCTTATGGCAGTCTTGTTTTTGACTTAAAATAAGCTTATTTTGTGGGACTGAAAGGGTTAATACGCAGGATTGATACAATGTGTCCATGGCTCTCAGTGAGAATTCGACCTCACAGTGGCCATTCTCTTTGCATTACATTGCCCACTTTACAATTTTCATTTGAATATTCTTTTATTTTACCTTCCAGGATTGTCTCTCCGACTAAGACGGACACCTAACCTATGATGTCCACTGTAGCAGAAGGTTTGGTTTTGAATTGTCGTCGCACTAGAGCTAAACGAGGGCTGTTGACGTCGGGCGCCATAATTTAGAACCGCAGTCAAGTGACGAGACCAACACCTGAATAGGCACCCAACGCAACCGTTAAGGGCGACATAGCCCGCAGCGTTTGGACTTTGAAGGATATTTAATGTGCATTCCCTTACACAGGGTATTATTCGTCGGACATTTCGGCTGAACGGACCGTTTATAGGTCGGCAGTTATTTTGGCAATGCCCGGACCCGAACCCGAGACCTTTCGCTTTCTAGGCGAGTGCCTAACCGACTGGGCCTTCCAGCCCACTGTAGCAGAAGGATGGTGACCTGCCCAGGGGAACTATAGAGTATTGATACAGATAGCAGCCTACACCGTCATATCATTTATAGGAGGGTGGTATGCAATCTTGGTATGATACCCTCCTTATCGTCATTACCTTTCCCCTCCTTTTGTTGAGTAAATGGACCACTTACATAGAGTGGTGGCCAAAAGTGTGGACATTTTTTTTAAAGTTTGTGAAATATATTAATTTTCACTTAAATACAAACGTTTATACATTAAATTGAAGGTAATTTAATGTAGAATCTAGTAATACAAATTGCTAAAAGTGAAAATTAATATATTCTACAAGCACACAATTTTGAAAAACATGAAATTTTCAAAAAATTTCCACACTTCCACTACTGTATTTCTATCATCCTATGGGCATAGAGTAAAAGCCAAGTAATTTATAAATATGAATCATATTATTTGTATATTTATCGTCAATAAAATAGTTTTCTAAAAAAGGACTTGTTATTCATAAATATTTTTACAAACAGTTATTAAGCATGTTATGTGTCCACTTACCTGTATAGTAATGTCTGTAACAAGTGACGAGAGCTTGTTCAGTAAATGAGAAAGTACAACTTGTTCATTAGCGTCCCTGCGAATACGCACATGTAGAGTCCCCACCTATTGGATTAAAATAGTTAATAGTCAAATATTTATAAAAACATCCTTAATCTTTGCAGAATTGGATATTTAATTCAAAAAGTGTACATAAACTCAAAGCCCCCCTCACCAAAAAAATACTATGGCTTTTTATTATATATAGGCCATGCAGTAGAGCTGTAAAATTATATAACTTTGTAACGTAATTTTTCCTTCCATACATTGTTCAGGACTATGCTCTTTATTCGTCTTATAATTTAAAAAAAATTATTTAGACAAACTACATATAAATACACAAACTTTTTATTATGAGAAGGAAAATTTTCATTAAAAAGAATCATTTTTAAAATTACTTTGTTTTAAGAAGATTGAAAAATCTAAATAATCTCATTTAATCTAAATAATCTCATTTAATCTAAATAATCTCATTTAAATCAGAATGTAACACTAGAAGGATCTATTTTAAAACACTTACTATCTTGTCAAATCCTAAAAGCCAGAAATGCTCGTTTCTGAATTCCAGAACCCCGTCTAAAGTGGACATTTCTCTTAAGCATTTGTCCAATAAGTCTTTTACATGGGGAGGGGTACCCTGAAACCAAAAGTTACATTATGGAATTACAGCATAAAAAATTATGGCATGAAAAAGAAATAGAACTTATAAATTTACTATTTTAAGTTTGCTTTGAGTAGAGCCCTCTATCCCTACTGTGTAGAAAGAGATGCGACAATAGGGCCGAAAATTGTCCAAGCCGGGTTGCCAAGGCGAAATCACCGGGGAGAAACTGGTCAGGCTTGCTTGAGCTTGGCAGTTTATCGCTTTTCTTACATATCTTACTAATCCTTCCCGGGAAGACTATTTAGTTTCGCTTTAACTTCTGCAACGACTGATTTTCGAAATTAAATGCCAGATTTGAATGTTTGAAATGAATTAAAATATCTTATTTAAACCCTTATTTAATAATTATAAAAACTAAATGACAATAAAAATAGGAAATTGACATTTATTTTAATACATATTATTCTACCACCACTTTACACACATTGATATCTTGTTCAAGCTTTAGAGTATCTCTTCCCTATGAAATTAATTCAAATTATTAACAAAATTAACAACAAGGTATCAAACTAGACGTTAATCTAATGAGTACCTCTTTCAAAATCAAGATAAACACTACTACACTAACAAAAACAAGCTGGCAAAATACAAGTTAATCTTCTTTTATTAATAAATAACAACAAAAAAATTACTCGCAACAAAAATTCCATATTTACCAATACTATAAATAAGTGACACGATATTTTTAGGTTTTGAGCAGACGAGTCTGTTTACAAAAGAATCTTCGCCAAGATACGCCAATAAATAGCCAACTAAAAAAACGCGCGAATCAATATTTATACTCGTATTTCAAGAAAATACGAAGATTCTTTGTATATTTAAACGGTGAAAAGATTTCTGCAGACATTAAGTGAATAAATAAGTTTTTTTTAAACGAAATGAAGCAATATTTTATGCATAATATGTTTTAATAGCCATTATAAATACATTCAGAAAGCGTACTGTTAAAGGAAAACTGTCTTTTTTTTAACTACTAAAGTATTTTTGAAGAAAATTATGGTTTTAAAATATTCCTTACACATTTAGGAAGCCATAAATAAACATTAAAAAGTTGTACTTTCCCTAAATTTTATGGATTGTTGACGATTGCAAAGGCTACTTTTTTTTCCTATGCTAACTCTATGAGGGACAAAACGGAAAGTGCCGGAGGGGGACAATTTTGGACCTCGACCAATCAGGAGCGACTGCCAATATGTCGCGTCTCTTATAGACGCAGTAGTGATGTAGGGCTCTAGCTTTGAGGGGTACAGAAATATAAACTTGTCACCTGACTGTCAAGGTTTTCTAGCAACACACATAATATTCTAATTTGTTAACTTTTTTTAAAATTTTAAAATATGAAGTATAGATGACATATTATAACTTAAACACCCTCCAATTCATATATTTTTAACCCAAATTAAACTTCATAACTTAAATTACCTTTTTCACACATCCATAATATCGCCTATTAATATCATTAACATCCCAAACACACCCTATGGCCGCCAAACAGTCGCCCAGATCGATCATTCCCACAGAACTTTGCTGAATCATACGCCCACATGTTGACCTTTTAAAACCATTCTTATAAACAAAATCTTAACTCTGATTGATCAACGAAGAAGCGTTCGACATTCTTTGCAATATTTGTGGAGCACTTCGCCATGAACTATCGTTGTGTCTAGACTCAAAAATCTATCCTCTTCTGATGCATAGTTGATACAATAAAAGATTCAATTCTATCTAAGTTTCCCTGTCCACTTATTTTACATAGATTAGTCATTATAATCATCTGCTACAAAAACATAACTAAAAAATTAAAAGCAATTAAAGTTTTTAGTTAAATTTAAAGTTTAATATGATGCAGTGAAAACAAGTTTGTGCTTCAGTCCATTTGGTAATCCCTCAGAAGGTTAAATTGTTAACAAAATAAAAATATATTATTGTATAATTACTGCAAGCGTTGAAGAAAAAAAATTACAGGATAAAAAACATGTATTTTTTAGAATGTAAGAAAAAATGTTTTTACACTATTTATACAAAATATCAATGTCAAACCAATAAAGTAATGTTCAAGGCCTGGCCTGTTGTTGGTCGACAATTTTTGTAATTGTATTTATTTGTATAATTTTGATTTTTAAAATATTGTATGGAACAATAGTGTTATGTCAATAATAGTATCAACTTAAAACTGGATAGTTTGATATGTTATATTTCCATGTTTCTACAGACTGTTTGGTTTTTAAGTTATATTATGAAAAAAAAAAAAACATTAAATAATTTAAGATTATGCAAAACAAATATTTTACAAATTTCTGATAAATTAAAATGTTTGGTTGAATTAACATCACATTAGAGCTAGACAAAGGTTACTGGCATTATGCCTAATATAGAAGCATGCTTAAGCGATGAATAAATTTCAATGTACCATACCTGCAGCAGAACTTTCCCACTGTAAGTGCTCAATGGATACATGGTGAAACATATCAGGAGAGAAATAGCTATTCCAGCTATGGCATCTGCACTTTGATAATCACTAAAATTTTTTGAAAACAAAACAATCACAAGCTTGGAAATGTTTGCACAAATACAAACAACATTCATGTAAATAAAAAAATATAGAAATTGTTTCAGTTATAGTTAAACTCATAGTTTCCTTGCACGGAAGCCACGACCATGGGGGGAGCTATAAAACGAGCGGAGCAATCGGAGGAAGAGAAAATTTCAGCTGTTTTATTTTGTCTTTATCTGATTGCTCCGTGCGTTTTATAGCTCCGCCCATGGTCGTGGCTACTGTGCAAGGAAACTATGAGTTTAACTATAGTTAATTACTTTTCAAAGTGGGATTTAAATACCAGACAATATAAAACCAAAAATTAGTATAAACAAAGTTGAAATATTAAGTGGAACTTCAAAATTGATAAATAGGTAAATATATAAAAATTTAAATTGGATAGGAAAGTTATTAAAAAGATAAAAATTTGTAGAATTTAAGGTTTCTGGCTATACATAGCTTTATTCCCGCAATAATAATTACACACAGATTTTAAACTCATTCAGAAATGGCTGATTGAATATAGTTGCAAGTATTTTTATGTAAGTAAACTTAGCTTACAATTTGTATGATACATCACACCATGCGCAGAAAAGTGATGCAACTTTAAAAAATATGACTTTTCAAATTAAAAATGGTATATAATATTCAAAGTTTTAATACCCAGCATTTAAAGCAAATCATAAACCAATAGGTAGAGTAGCTGGAATACAGTTAGCAAATCTTTATTTTCTATCGTGAAATGCAATGAAAACTTTAGGTGACTTTCTGAATAACTTTTTGCAGATAAATCGTTTTTGTGATACAATCTGTTTGTTTGAAAAGCTTGAACATTCTAATTTACAATAATAGAAAAGTTGGTATTAGGCAGGGTTGTTAAAAACCCGTTTTTTTTTCCCATGAAAAAACCCAACTCACTTGGGTTTTTTCTCCAGGTTTTTAGTTTTTTTGTACTTTGAATGCATTTTCAGGATTTTGTGGTTAATTCGGAAGTTTTAAGTTTTTTTTTTAAAACAAACAGAACATTTTGAGAGCGATAATCAGGAACGATGTAATTAAAATTAGAATTATTAAAAAACTAATAATTGCATATAGTTGTTACTTGTTAGATAAATGTACATTTAAATTTATACATGTACTGTCAGAACCAAATATAATTTGTTTGTGTGTGCAGAATTATATAATCAGGAATATTGTAACAATAGAAATTTAAATTAGAATTTTAAAAATGTATAAGTTATATTTAATTTTTTAAATAATTAATAATTAGCATAAATTTAAATTTGTAAATGCATTTTAAACATTGAAGGTACAAAAATGTAAAAGTAATATAATTTTAAGTTCAATTGCCCAATTATAAAATTAAGTTGTGAAGTGAATTCTACAAAGATCCATGTAGAATTCACTTATCTCTACAGCAAAGAAGATACATTATTTCTATTATTTTATATTACGAGATGCTATTATACATCAATATCAATCCTTTAATTAAAAATAACTAAAGTTCTAACTCATACATCTATCAACAAAACAAAACTTGAGTTTTAAACATAATTACTTACAAAATATCGATGAGAAATGCAGCGAAGACCAATATTCCACCCGCCACGAACCCAACCAACACAAAGGGATTGATGCGAGGCCAAGTGGTCTGCACAGGACCAGAAAAGATACGACTTAAGCTGTGAGAGAAAAAATTGCATCATTATATTCAGCAATATAATTTTTTTATTGCACTATAGCAATAAATACCCATTCTTCCCACTGACTAAACAAAAGTTGTTAGGTTAGGTTAGGTTTGAATTATTGTTGCACTAGAGCTACACGAGGGCTATTGGCGACAGGCGTCGTATTTTAGAACCACAGTCAGGTGATGAGCCAATACCTGAATAGGCACCCAACGCAACCGTTAATGGCGACACCGTTTGCAGCATTAGGACTTTGAATTATATTTAACGTGCACTCCCTTACACAGGGTATTATTCGTCGAACATTTTTGGCTGCACGGGCCGTTTATAGGTCGGTAGCTATTTTGGCGATGCCGGGACCCGAATCTGGGACCTTCCGCATGCTAGGCGAGTGCAACCGACTGGGCTCCCCAGCCCCAAACAAAAGTTGTAATTGATCCAAGTATATGTACAATTTAACTAATTGTAGGATAATAAACATATGTTTTTTTCCTGCACATTATGAAGTATAAAATAGTGTTACTTATATTACCTTAAGAATCTAAAATAAAAATATACGCTATAAAATGTATGCATGATAGTTATCGTAATTTTCCTCAGTAACATATATACAGTGTTATAAAAAAACTTATTTAATAAGATTTGTTCAAATTTAACTTAATATATTAAGTTTACCAATGCATCGTTAAGAATATGCCAAGAAGAACCTGTCATGTAGAATGTTTTATTTGCAATTAGTTATTCGCAATTAATTTACTAAATGATACAAACTATAATGTAAAATACCTAATGTTAACCAAATCAAAGATGGAAATTAATAATCATTTCCAGATATATGCGATGCAGATTATTTTGTAAAGTTCGGTGCAATCTATTGATATAGTTTTACAGGAGCCTCAACTTAATAGTAGAGAACAATACTCTCTTGCATAAATATTCTAGTAATATTATCTCTAAGTAAGCTTTTCTGAAATAAAAGTGTAGAAGAGGAATGAGTTTGTTTTAATTTATTCTTTATATTAATGATTTTCAATTGGAAACTGGGGGAAAATGAGGGTATGAAACTAAGTTCCCTAAATTGCCAGATATTTAAGCATGCAGTTTGAAAAAACATATATTCGAAATCTAAACAGTTCGAATGTATGTTATATACAAAAAAAATCCATGGAAATTAGTTAAAAAGTAGGTTTATAATGAGATGATTTAAAAAATGCTCGATTTAAACCTCATTTCCCCCCTATATATATATTACCTTCTTAACAACAATAGCATTGCAGACAAAATTGTTTCCTCACCTCTGATACAGAGAGGATATCCGATCCTGAAGCCAGCTTGAATCGGACGCACAAATAACTAGATTCAGCCCTTTATTCTTCATGCAGTACGTCACCAGCATATGACAGCAGAAGGACAAAACAATGCCAGGTATCAAAAGACCCCTAGAAGTTATTAACTATAAGTTAAAAATATGGATTTATTATAATAAAGGCAATGCAAATAAAATTCCATATACAGGGTGTCCTTAAAAGAATGTCCCAGTTTCAAATTGTAATACAGGGTGGTTACAAAATCATAGGAAAAAGTTCCCTGATATTTCCATGATTTCCCTGATACTTTCACAAAAATTTCCCCGATTTTAAACTACGTAGAAAACATGCATAACACACAATTTAATCCTGATATCGCAGGAAAGACTTTCTGGATTATGGGTTAGCCTACCTAACTTTTCTACGTTTCCAAAAATCTGAATAAGTTTAGAGGAATCATGTGATCAGAAAATCATTTTATAACATGATTTCGTGAGAGAGATTGATCCTTCCTCCAAGATTGGTTCTTCAGGCAAATCGGATCAACGGATCAAGTGCCCGTTAGTAGTGATCACAAGAACCAAAACCTACTGTTTAAGAAATCCAAAATATAAAAAAATTCCCTGATATTTTGCAAAATTTGAAAAATTCTATGAGAATTCCCTGATATTTCCAGAATTAGTTCCCTGACAATTCCCTGATTTCCAGGTTCTGTTACCACCCTGTAATAGTTATCAGCTGTAATTGTTCGACAGTTGTGGTTGAAGGGGACGAATAAAGAATAATTCCAAGAGTTTTCAGTTAAGCGCATGCGCTTGTACCAGCTAAATCGTTTTGTACAGGCTGTTGCTTTCATTACTCCGGACGGACTTGCTGCAGACGGAAGAATTGAATTTTCGTTTGGATATGTGCCGTATCACTAAACATTGACACTTATAAGAAAAACTAGGTTGGCTTTCCTTCAATTTCATGTATGACTTGTTATATTTAGTATAAAATAAACTCATAATATACCATTAAAACTCGGACATTCTTTTACAGACACCCAGCATATCAAATTTATGTTTTTTTTTTTAAATTTCCACCAAGTTTGGAGGATCAACTTTTGGAGCCCTTCTCAAACTTATCAGTGATACATCCATTATATTAAATTAATGGGGCTGTTTCACAGTGGATCTGGCAATAGCTCCACTGTCTTGTTTTCCTTTCTCACAAATTACTTTTGGTTTGGTTGTTTGGTAGAGATAATCAGGTTTGTGTGCTGCCCAAGCACACTAACCTGAACATAGGTCTACCAACCAACTTAACCAAAACAAAAGTAATTCGAGAGAAAGGAAAACAAGATTGCGAAGCTATTGCCAGATCTGCTGTGAAACAACCCCATTTGTGAATTGTGGCAATCAAGTTGTGTTATTTGTTAAACACATATTCTTTTAAGGCAAAATCAATCAAATATTGCAATAAAATTACCCATTAATTTGTTAAAATTATTTTAGGAAATCAAACCAGTAACATTTTTGCATCACTTTCGGAAGGCATGTAATAAGCCACTATTATATATTAGTTATATATTAACAAAGATTCACATTTTTTAGAAGTCAGTTCTAGTTCAGAAAAACTCTGAAAGAACGGATAAAGAAAAGTAATAAATTTAGAAAGGAGATAGATTAAGATTAGATGTACATTTGATTGGAAAGTTATACATTGATATGTCTTATAAATAAATGAATAATAGAAAAATCGCATTCCTTTATTCTATGCATTAAAGAATTAGAAGTTATGTACTATTAAAAAATAGTAATATTTGTATCAGCATCACATGGGAATTGAAAACTAACCCCTTGCTTTTGAAAGTCGTTTTTTCATTAAAAAAAAAATTATCTGGTTAAAACGACGATCCAATTAAAAGTAGTCCCTGTTAAGAATACCCATTCTACTTTTTTGTAATCCAGGGTTGCCACACTTTTTGGTAAAAAAAATCAAGGACTACTTAAGGACTTTTCAAGGATACATTTCCTCATTTTCAAGGACTGTATATTCAAACATTCAACACCTAAATTTAACAATAATTAAAAAAAATTAATTTAGAAAACGAATAAGAGCTCGCTAACTTTCAAATGAACTTAAATGTGTTATAAAATAACCATTAAGTTATTAAAAATCCCCCTAAATCACTTGCTCAGCCTTCTTAGATTATACATTTAAACAATAAATCAAAAAGTTAAATAGGAACTGGTTCCACATTGGAAAAGTTTTTAATGGAGCCAAAATTAACATTTATAACAGTTTTTGAAGACGACATTTGAGGACTCTTGTCTATATTTAATGGCACAGTTAAAAAAATTAAGGACTTTTAAGGTTGTTAATGTTTTTCAAGCACTTTTAAGACCTTGAAAATCAATGTTCTTTTTTCAAGCACTTTTAAAGATCAGTGGTAACCCTGTAATCACTAATTTTGCAACAGTTAAAAAACAAAATAATTAAACTACACTCCCTGCCAACCTAAGTTGGGAAAATAAAAATATGAAATTTAGAAGATCCTTCCACGGATCTGAAGAGTTCCGTAAATTATTTGTGAATCCATCAAGAAAACATGTTTAAAACATTAATTTCATTTAAGGTCTAATACATTTGAATATTATTTGACAAAATTTGGAAATTTTATCAGAATGAAAAGTGTATTTTGGTTAAATTGTAATCAGATCATTTTGTATGTAAATATTACCTTACAAGGGTTTCCAACTAAGGGACCAATCACACTTTTCCCCAGCCTTTTTACTATTTGTTTTTACCCAAGTTATGTTGACACAGAGCTTAGATAAATAACTATAGACTTACGTATGAATCTGGGCCTTCTGAATCCACCTCCATATGCTAAAATAAATAGTTACAGATGAGAACAGTAAATTACACTGCAGGGTTGAAAACATTGAAACAAAAAATTCAAATTCATTACCTTTTTCTAATTATAAATATGGAACTAATGAATGTGAATGTTGTGGACAAAAATAATGCAAGTACTTCAAATCTTTCGTACCTATATGTGAAAAGGGAGAAGCATGTTTTTAAAGGAATAAATTCAAACATTCATTAAAAAAAATATATAGTGACCTAAAAGACTAATCTGTTTTAAAATCGAATAGCTTATTGCAGAATTGAGGCAGGTGTATAATATTAAAAGAAATGATAGCTCAATTTTTAAAGAGTAATTGTCAAATAAAACTTCTTTTAAATAACATATAAACAAATCATAAATATTTTTGCGAAGCATGGATATAATTATATTAAGAACTTTGCATGTAGAATTTACTATTTTAATCAAATTTCTTTCATGAATTAAATTTAATATTAATTAGTTAAATTCATCTTATTAGACAAAGATACACATTTAAACATAATAAATTGCACATTTCATATTTCTTAAAACTTCATTTGACAATATTACTATTTTTTCATACATAATAAAAGAATTTTTCTAATTTAGCTGTCGTGTCAGTATTTATATAAGTAATCACATATCTCTAATTTTTGTAGTTAGAGTGGTTGCCGAAGCAACTAAAATTTTGTCTTTTTTATGTTAAATAATAAGATTAGGAGCTTAAATGAACAGAATATGAAATGTTAAGTTCTTGTATGGAATTATGTCAAAAAATTACTTTTATAAGGCCTAAACCAATGAAGAATTTTTTGTTGTCGATTTTAGAAAATGGTAGATATCTCAACGTAATTTCCTTTGCCTTATATAATCTAGTTTGGTTGTTACCACTGAACTGAACTGAAACTCTGGAAGGAGCATCGAATCACTCACCAATAGGGTCGGTGAAGCCCGGCAACCCTATAAGAGCAACCCAACTTTTGCCGCCAATCTTATACTTTACGTGTTAAAATAGACGTTTTAAACCAACTTTTTCATAATTTTTTAAACAGAAAATTGATATGTTATTGATTTAGGAGGTTCTTTACATAAAGTTTCGGAAACATGTACTTAAAAAAAAATAGAATTGCAGGAACAATCTTACTTAAATTTCTTGGAGTATCATTCTTTGGCGAGCGATAGGCGACATCCAATGCAAACTGTCAAGTCAAGTGTCAATTGTGATCGGCGAATTCATGCCAAATGTGGCACATATTCTCCTTAAATCTGTCGCCAAGTGACCCAAAAATAGGCTTCACTAGCTTATCATGGGATGCTCTTTCCAGAGTTTTAGTTCAGTTCAGTGGTTGTTACTTAGGTGACTGGTAGCAACAAAGTACTAAATCGGTGCCATCTAGAGTTGGGTGTTTTATATGAGGTTGCATGTGTAGTGAATGACTAAATACCTTCTTAAATTTTGTAACTTTTAAAACCTAATTAATATTATTTCATTCTTAAATGAATATAGTCTAAAACTGCAATATCAAGAGTTTTTAAAATTTCCAAGGATTAAGAGTTTTACCCAAATGTGTAATGAGAATTTGGTTTCTTCTGCTCCACCCATATACTGAGAGCACAAATGCACAAACTAAAAAAGGGAAAACTAATAATTTAGGATAAACTACAAAACATCACATTTAGTAAAGGTGATGAGAAACAATGTAATTTATTAGTTCATATAGATAGGATTATAATACATATGTATAATTTTATTCAATATTTGGACAATGAAAATACATCTCAGTTTTAATGAAGCCATACAAAATATAAATAATTAAAAGGGAAATTCATTTTGTCAATGTCAACACAATGAAATCCATTCTAAAATAATCAATCGAACAAAGCACCACTTGTAGTAGAGTTGATACGAAAGATTTTAATTCGACAGTGCATTGAGATAGGATTAACCCTCTAATGCATACTGCTGCCGTTTGGCAACAAGTAACATAATCCACTTTATTCTATTAAATTAGAGCTCCCTCTCAACAAATTTGTTTTGTCATCTATTACATTCCATTTTGAAGTTTTAGTTACTTATAATCCTCATAGATGACAGTAGTATAAGTGTATTCAACATTAAAGAGTGAGGTTATTAACTGTTGTGAAATTACGTTTTTTTAGCAGTATTTAAAGTATAATAATATTAGTACTAAATACAAATAATTTTTTTTGAAAAATTATAGTTAAAAAGGGTTATTTTGAAAGATATTTAGTAGTTTTATAGTCATTATTATCAAAATTAGATTTGTAGTTGGTTTTTGTCGTATGGAATTTTTTTAAAAATTGAAATTATTTATATTCCAATGCAGTTTAAACAAATTTCAGTATTTTTCCCATAATGTATGAGTAATAAAGATACGTATATATTTTTGGGGGATGAAAATAAAAATTCATGCATTAGAGGGTTAAAATACATGTATTTATATAAATTTCATCAATATTTGGATCATGAAGATATACTTTAATTTTAATGTAGCTAAACAAAAAAGAGTTAAAAAAAGAATGCATTTTGTTATTGATATATGAAATAAAATTTATTGTATATCAATATATGAACATGTACTCACCATAAAGAGTCAAAAAATGTAAGATAAGTATATGATAGGAGACCTATAAATAAAAAAGTATTAAATAAATAAAAAATTAATCATTCAATTTGTATTCCTTGTTAAAGCTTATAAAAGGTAACTAGTTTAGGGTCCAATATGAAAACAGTCTCTATACAACTCTAATGATCTCTCTCTCTCTCTCTCTCTCTCTAGATAAACGTTTTAAATCATTTTGAAATATAAAGTATTCCACAGATGCTCATGAAAATGCAGAGCAACACTATTTTGAAGTTCAAGTTCTAGAAGCTAAGTAACACACTTAAGAGAATAATCAATGAAAACTAAATACAGTTTTACTTTTACCTCAAAATTTTACGTACGGCAGCACTAAGTATCTTCACATGAAAAGTTTAGAGAGAGTGAGAGAGAGAAATATAACTTACAACTCTATTAAAACATTACTCTTTTATTCTTATTACTTTAATTTCTAAACCCTTGTTATTTTTTTTAAAAAACTGATTGAATATGCTGCAAAGCATTGTTATTGCATAGTATATTCAGAAATAATCTAAAAGCTTCCTGTTGGTATTGTTTAGAGATATGTTACCTTAGACCCTTATTTCAGCCTCTGATAGACATAAAAAAAGCATTCATTATTTTAATCTAATGAGACCTGATATCCACATTTAGATGGACATTTTGTTTTATATTCCAGTTATTACAGAACTTATTTGAAACTTTAAGATCATATATATATTTGGAAATAAAGTTAAATTAACAATTATCAGGGGTGAAACTGCCCACCATTAAAAAATCCTGAAACTAAAAACAAGTCTTTGGGGGGGGGGGGGGGGGGAGATAACTAGTTCAAAGGTAAAGTAATGAGAAATGAAGAATATATAGGATTTTGTTTAAAAACATAATGGATATATAGGATGTAAAAAAAAATATAGGGCATTATAAATCATCAAATAACTGCATACAGTTAGCCATGGAGTCCACAGATATAAGTTTTTTTTTTTTTAATCTTGATAGCTCCCTGTATATGGCAATTTTACAGACTTTTTTTTTTTAGAAAAAAAATATCATATGGTTCATAAACTTATTTCAAAGAAAAAAAATTCCAGGACTTCAGAAAAATTTGAAGATTAACGATTGTGTAATGCTGAATGGTACCTTAGTAGATTTTCCCTGATTTCTAAAAACATCTTGAATTTCCTTGACTTTTGCAGACCGATTAAATTCCCAGACTTTCTCTCTGGTATAATGTTCCTGTCAATACCCTGTATGACGTCACAAAGTCAAGTGATCTTGTAAGATCTCCGTGAAAAGTGCAGGGCTAATGTTAAAGTGATTTAAAAATTACGAAATTAACTTTTTAAAAAACATTTAAACAAATTTTTAGTCTAAAATAAAACCCTGAAATCTGGGGGAAGAATATTAAAAAAATCCTGAATTCAGGGGTACCCCCTGAAAAGTTTCACCCCTGAATTATAAGTGAAATTTAGGAATACAGTAAACTCCCGATTATCCGCAAAATTGGGTGGCGCGGCTTCCGCGGATAATCCGCAAAAATGAAGAAAATGCCTGTAAACAAAATTTCTTCTGGGTTTTTATTAAAGTAAACTACAGCAATGGTATATAGCATGTACAAATTTACCTACTTCAAAATGTCTATTATTACTGTCGTTTCTCCTATGCTATACTGCAAGCACATTTGATTTTTCGAGGATTTGTTTTCCATCTTTTTAATGAGTTGTAGTTCGTCTTGAATTGTCAAGACAACTTTTTTGTTAGTTTCTTGTGCGTTTTGCTGGTATCAAAATCACATAAAGCAATTTAATTAAAATAGAGGGCAGTTTATTTTACAAGTGAATCTTTTCGTCAAAAATATGTTCGTGATGTGCACCTGAGTGAACACTAGGTTTCTTATAGTCATTCTTATTTAATGCATTCGTTGTTCTTGTTAAATGTATTCGTTGTTCTTTTGAATGTTGTTCTTGGAATGCATTCTTCCAAAAAATGTTTAAACAAATAAAATTCATTTTCCCCGTTCTCTTTTTTTAAAAAATTTTATATTTGAACAGAAAAATGGGAGGGGGATGGTGGCCGCGGATAATCCGCAAAGCGGATAATCCACCCACGGATAATCGGGAGTTTACTGTATATTACTTTTAAATGTATCAGAAATCCTCCATGACAAATATGGATCATGTTTGCAAAATTAGAATAATTAGAGACAAATACAATAATCAGCAATAGTAATTAGCATTCAATACTTTGTTAGAACTTACCCATACTCCTGGAGAGATTGCACCAACTTAAAAGCAACAGTAATGACAAGAAATTGACAGCTCCAAGCCAGACTATCCTTTTAAACTGCAACAGTTACAATAGAAAAACAATAAGAAAAACCAAAACAAGTAAAAACATTTATTAAAAGAAAGTTTTTAGGTATGGTTTTAGTGGTTAAATGCTTCTGACTATGGGGATAATCAAAGTAATTGTGAGTGTTTCGTATTAAAAATAAGCATATATGTTGAAATAAGCAAACATGTCAACAAAAAAAATTCACATAAGATAAAAAAAAACATGCATGTTAAATTTTTTTTCTCTAATGGGCTTGCAACATTGGCTGTCAATCATTTGCAGACTCAGCATATTCTCTAGAACTGAGAGTCATTTTTTGTGGCATCATCTACGCGACTCTGCCTACCAATTTTGACGTGCAGATTACAATGAATCTGAGCTCTCTGTGGATGTTAAAGTATGCCGAGATTTAATTTTGCCGAGAGAACCCAAGCCAAATGGGCCCTACAGGGATCTTTTACATGCCACATAATCATATAACATGCGTGCTCAAGACTTTCCCATCCAGAAAATCTGATGACTCAGCCGGGACTCGAAACCGCGATCTTGTGCTTATGAGACGGACACGTTTAACCTCTCAGCCACTGAGCCACTTACGTACATGTTCATTGTTCATAGCACATTATATTTTTTCATACTTTATTTGAACACACATACTGTATCAATTTTGCTCTTACATATGTGTAAAAGCAAAGCAAAATACATATTGCTTTGGAAAGCAAAAGTCATGTTCAAGAAAAAAATTATTACCCTATTATCTTTGTAGACTGGCTTCAATTCTCGGATGAGAGATGAAAAGGCAGAGAAGGTGTGTTTTCCAAATACTTTTCCACTCATCTGCAGAAAAAAAAGCATATAAAACCCCAACTCAAATTCGTTAAAGTAGCATAAAGCATGCTTTTAACTAATTAAATGCATATTTTTTTTAACTAACTAGCCAGTATACATTGTAGGTAAACCTCTGCATAATTTCTAATAACAACTCTATCAATTTACAAAAAATAATGAAATCTTTGTTATTTAAAATATTTGTCATTTTAAAACAATCCTGCATGATTAGACAAATAGGTTCCTTTATTACTTTCAATAACCTAATTAAATTAAAATCTGAAACAAAGATTTTGTGTTTTCTACCCATTTCCAACCATTGTTGTCTAAATGAAGTGGTTTGTGAACATTGTCCTGTTTGTCTGAAAACCCTCAACGGCTCGAACTAAAAGAGCTACAAACTTCAAATGTTACAATGAAGTTTTTGACAAAATTATGCTTTCATAAAGGGTAGTTGTACTAGAAATCTTTAAGATGTAGAATTATTGAAAACTGCTTAATTAAAGCATATAATTACCTTTGAATGTATTAATTTGTTGAGTGATAATTGAAAGTAGTGTACACTCTTTGCCAACCTAAGTTGGGTAAATAGAAATATGCTATGGAGAAGATACTTCCACGGAAGTAAAGAGATCCATAAATTATTTGCGAATCCATTCAGAAAACAGGTTAAAACATAATTCATTTAAGGCCTAACATATTTGAATACTATTTGAGAAAATTTTGCAGTTTTATCAGAATGAAAAGTGTATTTTGGTTAAATTGTATTCAGATCATTTTGTATGTAAATATCGCCTTACAAGAGTTTCCAACTAACGGACCAACCACGCTTCTTCATCTGCCTTTTTACTATTTGTTTTTTCCCAAGTAAGGTTGGCACAGAGTGTAGTTTTATTTTCATTGCAATGGCACAAATTATAGATAAAAATGTACAGGTCTTTGTTGATGGCAACTTTTAAAAGCATACTAATTTTATTTTTTGCAGCTAAAAACTAAACTAAACTCCCCGGCGCAACAGCCCATTAATGGGCCAAGGCCTGCCGTGCCCATTTCAACTTTCATGACCTAGGGCTCTGGGGTGCTAGGCATATGTCCCGGTAAGGTGGTCAGCCTCACGCTGAACCCCCAGGGTTTAGTTCCCAAGCATGCTTGGTACCCATTTTATCGACCCACTCAAGGCATTTTTTGCAGCTACTTCTACTAAATTAAATAGTTAAACCATTACAGAGCAATCACATGAAGTATTAGCTACACAAATATTGCAAAAATAATAACGATGTTTCATACTTAAGAACTAATGTAAAGTTGACAAAGACAACATGTGTGATATGAACTAATGCAAACTTATTTCCAACAACATGCAGAAGGAAAAGATCCAGCGAAAATTATCTGTATTTTAGATTAAGCTAGCCTAACGACTGAAACACCCGAGAAATTCAACTAGGTAGTCACAGACTTTAAAACTCCTTTTTTTAATGCTTTTGCAGACATTTTTATCAACTAAAAAAGTAACCAACTTTTAAACATATTTTCTGCTGCAGTATACAAAGCAAGAGTTTTTATACCAGAATTTCTACATTATAAATCATATGAATAATTATTTTTGTCCGAGTTGAGAGATTATAGGATTTCTGAAACTCATCAATAATACAATTGTTGCATATGCCGAAATTGCTATTATAGTATGAGTGTAGGATTTTCCTGATTGAGGACCACTCAAGCTTACGATTTAAAATTGCCAGGCTTGTGTGATTATTGGTTAAAAACATGCATTGATTACTTTTTTTTATATTTCCAAACTGTTTTTGTCAGAAAAATGCATATACATATATAATATTCTAAATGCCACAGTCAGATATTTATTACTTTCTGTCACCGGTGAAGCCAGTAAAAGTAGCAAGGACAACACTTGAAATATCACTCAAAACAGACAAAAAATTATAAATACTTACAGCTATAGCTTTTATAGAGTTGTTTCTTTGCCGCAACTCTGAAATGAATAGAAAAATTAATATTATTAAATAAGCTGATTGTTCTTCAAAGTTTTTGAAGTAAGAGAGTATCTTTAGATCCACTCAGGGCCCGAAAATTCCCCAATGAATAAGAATTTCTTGAATCTAACATCTTCATGGACGGCCATTTCCCTGTAATGGGGGAATGGGCACGCTGGTCTGCGGGTCTTCAAAGCAAAATGCATCAGTGCTAAACCAACGGAGAAAAAAACATTTTCTCTGCTTCATTTCTCCGGCTTTATTGAATATTTTTGCAAACGGAATTTTTTATGTGATAAAAATAGCTGACTTGCAGATCCCGACAATCCCACTTTTTGAAATTGGTTCAAATACTTTTTTAAAGTTTCAATGAAGGATTTTACAAAAAGTATTCAAAGAAATTTAAAAAAGTGGGATTATAGAGACCTGCAAGCTATCCACAATTAATGTTTAAAAAAACTGTTTGTAAAAATATTCGGTTAATTTCCACCATCCGGTGCCTTTGTCGCCAAGGGATTTGGCGTTTTTTGTAGCAAGCGATAAACAATTTCATTTGGTGATACGGCGAAAGATCTTTTCATCCAATTGTCGGCGCTGGTAATACTTGCGCGGAATTGTGGGTAAGAAGCCCGGATGATGTGCGCGCACAATGGAATTATTTTGTTCTTAATTTATTTTTTCGTCCAACTAACGACGCTGTTGATACTTGCGAGCGATGAATTGTGGGCAAAGTTGCGCGCGCATCGTAATCGCGGTTACGGTTAACTCTGAATATCTGGTTTTGGTTATTATATTTCGGTTATTTTTTATTCTGAATATTTTGTCGATTCGAAGAGGGTCGGTCTGCTAGCTGCCGGGGGCCCCAAACAAAATTTTATGCTTTCAATGGGCCCTACAGTACTGCCCGATGTTGGATACTGATGTTTTTTTAGAGAAAAAAATTGCCCGGGGCCCCAAACGGGTATTTAGGCTAATGGGCCCTACAATACTGCCTGATGTAGGATACTGATGTTTTTTTAGAGAAAAAAAAATTGCCCGGGGCCCCAAACGAGTGTTTAGGCTTTCAATGGGCCCTACAATACTGCCCGATGTAGGATACTGATTTTTTTTTAGAGAAAAAAAAATTGCCGGGGCCTAAAAAGGGTGCGTACAGGATTGCCACTCGTGTAGCTCTAAAGCGACGAAAATTCAAACGAAACTAAACTGTGTACGGGATAGCCACTTGTGTAGCTTTAGTACGGCGTTAATTCAAACCAAAGTGGATTGCCAATCGTGCAGCTCTATTGCGACGTTAATTCCAACTAGACTGGATGTTTGGGTTTGACCTGGGAGAAAAAAATGACTTCCAACTCTCCCGTAGCTTTTTGCGATCCATTAACCTTAGAGATCAGTGAAAGAAACTAGGGTTGCATCAGCGTAAAGGAATCTGGCAATGATAAAGCTCGCGAATTTCGCCAAGAATTTGTTGTTTTTCGACAAGCGCCAAGCTGCACCGAATTGTTGAAATTTACCAAATATTCAATGCAGCCAGAGAAATATGGCAGAGAAAATAGTTTTATTCCCATTAGTTTAACACTGAGGCACTTGATTTGGAGACCCACTGTCCAGCACACCCATTCCTCCTTAATGTTTGTAGTACATTTTAAATTACTTCCCAAAAAAAGTAGATTACTATATGTAACCTACTATTTATTTTATTACTGCATAATGTAACTACACTCATTCATTGCACATTTTATATAAATGTTTGTAATAAATAAGAGAAAATGATATTTTTATTTATTTAGAAGCAACTTATATAATTTGAGCGTGACAATAGGGGACGAGTACATTGTCAGACAAACCATCCACTGGGATGGGTGAAATTCCTGAGCTTTTTCAAACCAGGTGTGTTATTTAAGAAATCATATTTTCTGTAGGCTGTCTTTCCTATTGCTTTTTTTCGTTAATCTAAAACTAGTCTCGATCAGTGTTTGGATGAGTGCAAGGTTAGTTTAATATAGACTTTTTTTGTTAGGTGTACATGGTTGACAGAAAAATCTATGGCTCACTTTTAAAAAAACTCACAAAATTTTGCAATTTGTCGCCAAATCAGCGACTAGGATTTAACCTTTTTTTACTTCCATTAACAAGTTGCCCATTTTAGTCTCTGCTTTGTTTGAAAAGAAAACGGCCAAAGTAAGCTATAACTCGTGACAATCAAGTTTATTTTTTCAAAATATCGCTTCGATGACTAATGCCATATTCTTTTTAGTAAATGACATAATTCTGGTTCCCTTTTGACAAACATTTACAGTCTTAGTAATTTCTGTAAGTATTTGTTGTCACTACAAGATGGCAACATACTTGGCTAATGTTAGGTTTGTTATAGTCATTTTGATAAGGTGACATTCTTTGAATTGTCACCAAATCTGAGCGCTATAACTTACTTTATCCAAGTGAAATGGCATTATTTAGAATGTAGATATATTTAAGCGCTTCTTTTTAAAAATTGCTTAAAATTACAGTTATATTGTTTGAATCTATATCGTATGCTGTGTACATTGTAAAATAAAGATCGCAATTTGTTCAGTACGATATTAAATAATCAGACTTTCGTTCCGTTGTTTTGACAGTTTGCAATCGTACAGGCGTGGAACTGACATATGTTCAAGCTTCCCTTTACGAGTGGACATATGCAGAACGGATTTAGATTTTAATAATTATTATATTTTCTAATGGCATATAATCAATGATATGTTATAATTACATTGAGTTGTATTTTATATTAATTAAATGTGCGGCACGAAATTCACATGACATTTGAAGATAATCACCAAACATTTTTTAATGAAAACTCAATTACCTTCCATTTTTGAAAATTGTTGTACTATGCCGGTTTCTAAAAATGAATTATACCTTCAATCGCATTTTATTTATTATACAACCATTAATAATTTATATTAATAAAAAAAAAACTTTTGTTGTCCAACAACACGCAGACAGCACAGTATTGATGCCAACATTTTTTGCATTAATAGTTTTGTTTATTTTTTTGTTAAGAGTTTAGTATTTCTTTTAGTGACGTGTTGTTGTTGGTTTATTTGGCCAAAAAATGGGAAATTATAAGATTCTTTTCATTCTTTCCTATATAACAAATGAATAATAACCTGTTGTTTTAAATATTTTCACAAAGTTATATTTTACGCATTAATAAGAGAAAATTGAGAAAAACTTAGTTAGAAATTCCACGTTTTTATTTTTAAGTAATGATTGAGTCTGGAAAACGAATAGTATTTTGTTTATTTAACATTAATTTTACAATATCGGTTATGTTGGTACAGAAAAAAAATTTCACACGAATAGAAATGTATTATAACTTTCAGATACACATGTTTTGGTGAAAGACAAAGTAATAGGAGAGTAGATCTAATGTGATCATTAGACATTTTAAAGATTGCGAAAATTAACAAATTAAATGGAAAACATATACTAAAACCTCAAAAAAGGCCCTTGAACAAATTAATCGGATAGGAAGTAATCCTCTTTAAAAAAATAGGATAGGAAGTAATTCTCATAAATTTACAAAACTTATTTTTTAAAGCATGTTTTCATGCTACAGAGTAGAATGAAATTCTTCCACCAATCAATATACAAATCACAGACACATAGCAAATAAAGAGATTTGGTCGTTAAAACACTTAGAACAGCAGATATATACACACACTTAGGATTGTTTAATTTTATTAAGGGGTGGACTAGTGGTAAGCCGTTCGAGAGAGAAAAAAAACTACACTTGGGAAAATAATAAGAACCTCCCATCTGTTAATTTGTAGGGCTTTTACACCCTTATCTGGAATCCTTGGACAAAATCCTTTCTTTTTATACAGCTTCATAATCAGAGATCAAATTTTTAAACGTAACAAATAATTAATAATAAATGATTAAGAATTATCAATTAATTTTTACGAATAACTAGATGCACCCTTATGTGAAGGGCAACAAATATAATTTACTTTCCTCACCCTCTGCTTTTTAAAAGAGGATAGGGCCAAAATACTCGACAGCTGCTTCCCCTTCGAGCAAAATAGTCTTGTTTTTTACAATAAAGTACTACATTGTTGTACAATGCAACAAGTATTTAAAAAAAAAGCAGCAAATTATTTGGGGAGTTTATAAACTAGGCGTGTTAAATATGCACAGAACTTAAACAGTACGAGATAAACAAAGACTAGTGAAATTGACCCCATTCATGATAAATATGTAGCTGATACTTAAAATGAGGTTAAATTGGCTTGAAAAACAAAATTAAATTAGGAACCTATGCAACTTAAAAAAAAATCCTGTCTATATTTTTAAATAAATAAATATCCAAATTCTGATTTACCCATATTTCAATTAAAAAAAAAATCAGTTACATTTAATTGCAACTGGTTATTATTAATAATGACCTGTTGCTATTAATAATAACAGGTTTGATAAATGTGTAACTTTTTTTTTTTACATAAATATGTTTGGTAATACAAATTATTTAAGTTTGTCTCCATCATTATTAGTCAGGGATGGTGAGTCGAACATATTAAAGTCATATTTTATAAAAGCATTGCAGAAAAAAAATATATATATTGCAACTTTTGTTGGGGTTGGACAAACAAAGACTCGCATCTTTCACAAGATAGCCCAATGCCATATCCCCCTAAACAGTCTCTTTATAACAAGTTCCATTTAGAAAATTTAAACCTAAAAAATAACATCAATTTTCCCCGGAACTAGGCGTGCCACAGCTACAGCTCTCCGAGACACAGCTGCAGTAGCTGGACTGAGAATCGGGATTCTCGGCCACGAAAGCACCATCCTCCGAATCCGAGGAAATAGAAGCCTCGGAACCATTCATCGTCTCGAGCCGTACGCGGACCAGGTCCCCACCAAACGTGTCCTCCAGCAACATCTGGGCCTCCTGGTCGTCCTTGTCCGTGTCCTGTCCATCGTCCTCACTGCTGCAGCTGGAACCAGACACATACTCCTCTTCATCTGAAATTCTATCACCGTCGACTTCATCTGGAATTCTGTCACCGTCGACTTCATCTGGAATTCTGTCACCGTCGACTTCATCCGGAATTCTGCCATCCTGAACAAAATGGTCGCCGTCGACTCGGTCCGGAGTCCTGTCTCTGGTGAATTCGTTGCCGTCCGCCAGCACAACGGTTCTGTCACGTCTGACCTTGAAGATGTCCGGATACTTTGGTAGGAAGTCTTCCAAGAGGCCGTTTGGATATTTATCTTGGACGTATTGCAGGAGTTTCTTCCTGAATTTTTTGGGGGCATCTGCAACGAGGCCTGCCAGAACATCGTGCTTCATAGGCCTGATCTGAACCTTGAGGATGTTCTTGAGATAGTTCACGAGCTGGGCTTCTGTCGCATTGTCATCTGTCGAGTCTTGCAATGTGGGCACCTCCATTTGCTCTGCAACTAAAACAAAAATTATGTTTTAAAAAAATATAGTCGAACCAACATAACCAGGTTAAACATGACTTGGCCAAATTCTACTTAGTGGTTGGCAAGTTTTTTTTTTGTTAGGCTTGGCTAAATCCTGGAAGTCACGCGATATCAAAATGCCTTAATGTTTGAGTTGATTCTGGCTGCTTCTATATTTTGTCAGTTACTTAAAAACTAACTAAAGTATGCTTGAAAACATTTTGTAAAGTGCAAAAAAGGCCTGTCTACATCAAGGAGAGATTACCAAATTGCTGATTTATTTTAAGATTACAATATTTTGTTCTATTCAATATTGAGTCTAACACATATTATAAAGATTATGCATTTTATTTAGATACTGAATACTTTAAGCCTTCATGTTGATTGTCGAAACATCTGAAGATCTGATCATTGAGGAAATCTTTAATTATCTTCTGGATCGGATTTTGCCGAGTTTGTACTATTTTGTATTTGCATGTTTTTATTCCTATAGGCAATAAACAAAACTGTAAATTATTACGATTTTAATCTTTTTTATTTCTCCTTTATTATAAGCATGTCGTAAATAAACAAATATCTAACCATTAAATATGAAGTTTTTTCAGGAATTTTACTCAAAAAACCTTTTAGAAGAGTAAATATCATGTTTATTAAAATATTTAGGTCTGGTGGTATGCCAAAATTTCTCAAAAAGTCAAGTGGTATGCAGGTGCAAAAAGGTTGGGAACCCCTGTGCTAAAGGATGTTTTTTAGAAGTATTACATACACTTATTAAAAAAAAAGCTTTTGAATAAGAGCATGTTTTGCAAGTAATTTTGAATAACTCAACATTTTAAACACTTTTATTTTTAAATCATTTTTTTAAAGAGTATTTAGTGGGGAAATTTTGATAATTTAGTTGCAATAATATATTTAACTCTAAATTTAAAAAAACAACAAAAAGATTTAACATTTAACTGGGTTAATATGTATATAATTCATCAAACATATATATTTTTTTTTATCTCAGTGTTACATATAGATAACTCTTCATCCAAGGTTAAATTTATTCCTCTTTTTAAAACGGTCAAAACCATTTCAAGTGAATTTTTAATTTTAGTATAAATGACAGCTTTGAAACTCATTTTAAAGACCATGTCAATTACAATTCATGCCATTTTTGAGATACCTTGTACTTCTTAACTTCAACTGTATACAAGGTTGTACAATATTTTAGCCTATAACCACTGTCGAGTTCTACATAGAAAGTTGGTAAATTTATCATTGTATATATCTGTTGTACTTTAATTTTACTTGTGCTCATTTTATTAAATGTATTTTATAAAAATATATTTATTTTCTTCCCTCACCACTCTGAATTCTTACACTTATATTTATTTACTGTCGGTTTAAAATAAAAATTGAAAACCAAATCAGCTAATAATGACAAAAATAGCAATTATTACAATTGTTAACAACTAAAACAATTTTAATATGAGTTTTAAGTCTATAACGATAGTCTTTTTCTCCCAAACATGCTTGAAATACTTTTTAATGGTGAAATCGTACACTTTTTGTATAAAGTTAAGCTTGAATAGATGTGCCTGCCTTAAAGACTGAGGAAACGGTAAAAATGCAAAACACATTCTAATTTATGTTTAATAATTCTGCCAAGACTAATATTTGATAATTAATGTAAAAGTAGGCAAATGTTCTGTTAATCAGTATTCTAAGTTTTACATTTGCTTTCGACTGACAACTGTATATAGTAGTTCTCAGCAGCTCTGAACAAGTTTGCGGTATGATAAAGGAGAAAAAAAAATTAAGTACTTATACTTGTAATATCTTTAACACATAAAAAATAATTAAATCCTTTACCTTAAATGAATTTTCTGAGTATTTTTTAATGCGGAATTTAATTAAAACTTAAAATAAGCTTTATTGTGTTTGTTAAATACAAAATTAAATTAACTAGTATTTGTTTTCTCAATGAGTCTTGCTTTTAATTATCAGTTTTAAACTATTTTTTTAAAGATTTTGTTAAAAAAAATTAAAAACAAATTATGAATCAAATGAAAAAACAATTAATGGATTATAAACAACATTTTATAGTGACTCTTATTTATACTAAATCAATAAATGGTTACAAAATCACTACATTTCAAAAATTTCACACACACACACAAATGCATGGCAGCTCATAGTTCAAGATAGCTTCAGGTTTATCTTCTATTGATTTCTCCAAAAAATAAGGCAATCACACAGATAATAACCTATATTTTATAGTGATTTTTCTTCATACTAAACCATGAAATGGTAACAAATCAACTACACTTATATTTTCAACAACTAAAGTCATCGCAGCTCATAGTTCAAGATAGTGAGGTTTATCTTTAATTTCTTCTTCAAAAAAAAAAAAGGCAATCACACAGATAATAAACTACATTTTATAGTGATTTTTCCTCATAATAAACCATGAAATGGTAACAAAATCAACTGCACTTGGGAAATTTTCAACAAAAAAAAGTTACCCCAGCTCATAGTTCAAGATAGTGATGAGGTTTATCTTTGATTTCTTCAACAAAAAGATAATTACACAGATAAAAAACTACATTTTATAGTAACTTTTCTTCACACTAAACCATGAAATGCTAACAAAATCAACTACACTCAGAAATTTAAAAAAAAAAGTCATCGCAGCTCATAGTTCAAGATAGTGAAGTTTATCTTTGATTTCTTCAACAACATAATTTTTAGGATAGTTTCAGTGAGGCACCTTAATAGCTCAAAGTTCAAGCTTGTTTCTCCGCACTTTCCGGTTCAATCTCATCCTCAACTATGACACCATTCACCGGATAGTTCGGCAAGTAGTCCCAGTGGGGCACCTTGAACCTCTCCCTCGACCTCTCGCAAAACAAGAGCGCACGAGTAATAAACAAGCGATCATCCGTATGGGGCGGCTTCTGCTTTTCCACCGTGTCCAAAACCAGCTTGAAGTTCTCCTCGAGCTTTTCTATGTTCATGTCCAGCCGGCCGAAAGGCACGTCCACCCACCCGAAATCAGGCTCGATCGCGCTCCGCTTGAGGCCGTACTCGATGCCGTTGATGAAGCTCGTGACGGCCTGCTCGATGTCCAAGCGCAGCAGGCCGTTGTAGGTGTTGGGGAACTTCCTGGCCAGGATCCCCCGCAGGGAGTTGACCTCCTTCAGCATGTCGGGGTGGCAGACGAGGTAGTCGAACTCGTCCCTCTGGACGGAGCCGGCCAGGATCTGCTTGACCAGCGTCTGCGACCCGGCGTAGACGGCCCCGGCGTCCGTGGCCCGCATCTGGTCCTCGGCGCTCTTGCATACCACGACCACCTTGTTCTTCTTCTGGGTCCTGAACGCGTTGGGGAACTGGACGATGCCGTTCAGGTCCTCCACGTACTTGTCCTTCTTCTTGAGCCTCAGGTCCAGCTCGACGCTGGCGAGGACCAGGGCCGACGGGTCGTTCAGCATCGCGGGGGAGTGGGACTCGCGGTGCATCTTGATCGCTTCCGACACGGAATAAGGTTTCCCGCGGTACAGCTTCATGCTGTACACGTCGTCGACGGGCCGGGTGTCCAGCCAGTTCTCGTCCGTGCACCGGGTCCGCTGCGAGTCCGGGGTCAGCTTCTCCTTCCTGAGCATGAACTTGGGCACCGGGGCCGGCTGGTTCTGCATCGCGAGCTTCCTGGCCCTCTTCTTGGCGTCGGCTTTGGCGCGGGTGCCCTTCCGGGCGGCATAGCGGACGAGGTCGAGAGCCGGGGCCGAGTTCAGGGTGTTGCTGTTGACGCCGAGCACGTTGAGACGGAGCGCTTTGGATGCGAAGTTGGTGAACGTCGGGAATAAGGTTTTGGTGAACATCTTACTTATACTCGATAAAGGATATAATAAAAGCGAGAAAATAAAGGATATCACACTCAATTTAAATGGTATAAAATAGCAATAGAAGAAAATTTACCTTCCATTGGAAAAAAAGTAAACACGATGTGGTGTTGCCTTGCAGGATTCTTTTCTTCGAAATGTTTTGCTGCGCATAAATGGGCGGGGTTAAGAAAAAAATAATAAAAGGCTTTGTTACTAGTGAATGGGGGAATATAAATGATCTAAAAACAAAATAAAAAAATTCAATTATGTTTTGATCAGAAGAAATAATACACAAAAAAAGTGAGCAATTCAAATTCATTCTTAATCGAAAGTGGTTAAAGGTAAAGTGGTAATATTTAGCTGTGTTAAAACTATTAACAGCTAATAAGCAAAAGCACCCTACACCTAAACATTTGAATTTGAAAATCAAAATACTGCATTATCGCTCCTGGTAATATGAAAATCTATTTGTAAGTAGTCAAGTTATGCAAAGATTGTTGAAAAAACCCTTATAGGCGTGGTATTCTATCCATTAGTGAAAATGGCTGGGCTGGAATCCCCCATGGACTTGTATTTTGCTGCCAGAGCCGGCGATATCGCGCGGTTGAAGCAGCTCGCGAAGGCGTGTTCGTCTGTGAATTTTGTGCTGGGCTTCACTCTTCTGCAATGGACAGCAATATGGGATCGCTTTGAGGTCGCCGAATATCTAGTGCTCAACAATTGCGACATCAATAGGAGAGCCGAGGACGGACGGACTGCCGTTCTGATGGCCGCAGAGAACCATCGCAGGAACATGGTCGAGCTTCTTGTCAAGCACGGAGCCCGTCTCGATGGCTGCACCGGGGTTTACAAGTGGACAATTCTCCACTACGCGTGCTTCTATGGTTGGACATCGATAGCGGAGATCATTCTGGGAAAGGGCGCCGTGGACGTGAACGTTGAATCGTCAGACATGCGAACCCCGCTCATGCTCTCGATTCAGAATGGCAATGAGCGTATCACCGAACTCCTCATAGGTAGGGTTACCAGACGTCCGTATTTAGCAGGACACGTCCTTATTTAGAGGCTCTGTCCTGCCGTCCGTATTTATTTTTTAAAAATCCTTAAATGGCCGTATTTTTGAAAATTTTAATTTAATTTTGGAAATTTTTAAAGAAGTTTGTATGCATTTCAAAGTGGAAATTAGCTAACTTTTTTTAGTTTACTCCAAAACGCGTTTTATGCATTGCTAGTTAACTTAACAAGGACTTATAGAGTTTTATGTCAATATATCTTAAGGACTTATTAAGAAAAATTGGTTTTGTAGAAAATATGCAAATAATAATGTTTAAATAATATAATGTAATAATGTTTAATGTGCTAATAATAAGGTTTTGTCAATTGATTTGACTCAATTTTAAATGTGTCCTGCTTTTCATGCTTTTGTCCTGCTTTTTAAAATGTCCTGTTTTATGCTTTTTTGACCTGGTAACCCTACTCATAGGGGCTGGAGCTGAATTCTGCAGCCGGGATGCGGAACAGAAAGATGTTCTCCACTACGCCTGCTCCACCTTTTGTTACAGCGAGGAAGGTTTGGCGAAACTAGTGAGTCGTATTCTCGAAAGGGGGGAGACGGATCTCAATGCCGAGTCCACGCATGGGTGGACCCCTCTTCTCTATGCCCTGAATACTGGGAAGGAGGGTATTGCTCAGATTCTGATCCGAACTGGAATTTTCGTGGATACCTATCGACTTCCCACAACTGGGATGACGGTTCTGCAACACTGTATTCAGATGGGTTGGACAAAACTGGTAAGGATGATTTTCGAAAAGTGGGGATGCGACTACCATGACCTCCACCCTACAAGTGGCCATATACCATTGCATTTGGCTCTTTTCCGATCTCGCAACATCCAAACCATATTGCTGTTGATCAAGTTAGGGGCCGACGTCAATTTCAGAAATGAGAGCAACGAGAGAGCTTTGTATCATGCCATAGTTCATGACGATATTGAGTTAATCAGGCTGCTGGTGAGACATGGCGCCTATTTTGGAACTAATGAAAGTAAGATTATACTTAAGGGTTCGCAACTTGACCAACAACTTCTTGAAGATCTGCAGTTGCTTACTCTCTCCGAAATAAACAAATTCAACTATCGTAATTTGCCTGCAGTCTACTACATTCCGGATTGCCGTAAAGTGCTTCCCCATATTGACACAATGACAATTAATAATGACAAAAGTACTGCAGCTCGAGAAATCGCCTCCTATGCGGAGAATTATACACAAAGCATTAAAATTGGTAAAAATTATAAAGGTAGTTGCATTGTATTGAAATTAATTTGTGTTAGGTGGTTCCATGAGATAATGGTAGATGCATTGAAATGACATCAATTTGTGTTAGGTGGTTCAAAAATATTATGGTAGATGCATTGTATTGAAATCAATTTGTGTTTCGCCCTTGCTTGCATATTGGGAAACTCTGTAAAAAAAATTCAACAAGGTCCAATGTAATAATGGTTTTATTGTTGAGAAATATTCTATATAATATTAAAACTTTTATTTTAATAATTTTACCTAATTTTAGCTTTAGGAAATGAATAAAATTTTTTTTATGCGGAACAGTTTCCCATACTTTATGGCACAAAGGCATCAGTTACTGTATTATTATTATTTTTTTTTAATTCAGCAATCATTTTAGCTTCTTTACTGTGCTTACAACGTAAAAAGTGAAAGGTATTGTTATCACCTTGATATTTTGTCTGTCACTATCTTTCACAGCTCTATCCAAAAATGAATGAGTTTTTTTTTCAGAAAAAACCATAAGTCCACAAACCATAGTTTTGAGAAGTTGAAAAAAAAACTCAACAGCAACTTTACATCGATGGGACTAAACAAAATTTGTTTTACAACGATTTTTTGAGGAGGATGGTGTATTACAACTTGAAAGCGAATAAATATCAATCATTATTTAATATTCTAAATTAATTGTAAACTTCCTGGACTAATGGGAATGGGGTTTCCGAAATTTTTTTATCTTGTGTTTATAAGTGCGAAAATAGTTATTTATGCAACAAGTGTAAAAAGTAACACTTTTTAAAACTAGTGGATTTTATTTCACGAACGAGTGAAATAATGACACGTGTTTCAAAAAGTTTACTTTTCTCACGTGTTTCATACACTATTTTTTATAATTGTGTGAAAAAAAATACCATTGGTCCAAAAATATTTCACGCGCATTTATATCTTTAAATAAAAGCAAATCAATAAATATCTGGATTTTATTAATATTATGAAATAGAAAGTTTAACTTGAAATGTTGGCATCTTATGAAAAGAGTGAAAAAAGTCTTTTTTTCCCCACTGCTTTTGGGTGAAAAAAGTACATTTTTTCACTGTTTCAAAAAGTCTAACTTTTTGCACGCGTCTGATATTGAAATTATAATGTTAAAGTCGGATTTTTATTACTCAATTATAAAAAGATAATTTTTATTCATATTTTGTAGCTAAAATTGTGTTTAGTCATCTGAAAGCAATTTTAGTCAATATGATGTAAAAAAAATAAATAATCTTATATAATATTAGACTTATGAAGTTTTTGAACAAAAAAAAACGGCAATTATCTGTGTCTAGTGCCCTCTTGTGGAAATCCAACAAGGTCTATTGGGTCGGTAAGGCCACATCTGGAATAGGCTGTTCAGTTTTGGTCCCCCTTCCGCTGAAAAGATATTGAGTTTCTTGGAATAAGTTCAGCATAGGGCTACAAAAATGATTAAGAGGGTTCACTAGACGCCCCCTACCGGTCGCATCTCAATAGTAACTCTATGGTAAAATCGACATGGTTTTTTGATGATATCACAAGTAATTATTGGAATATTTTCACGCGGTTTGTGCCGTTAGACAGCTTTTGACTTGAAGATGCATTACCCTTTCGTTATTTTTGTTGAAACTTTTGTGAAAAAAAATTACATGAAAGTTAAACTTTATCTTCATTTTGTTAAAATTGAGAACAAAGTATTAAAAAAGTGAATACGCAGTTACTGAGATTGAACATTTCTGTCTTAAACTTGACTTTGAAAATTGAAATTGGATAATTTAAACTTGAGATATTAACTGATATGTGAAGACAAGTGTCTAAAAATGTGTGCAAACCCCGCCTCCTACAAGTCACGCCCACGTCCATTAGGTCATTAGGGGACAAGTAGCGTTATCATGGACACGGGTGATTTCCCTCTTCTCTTTCTTCCTACCGATAGCGTCTCAGGTTGACATGTGTTCTCAGGAGGGGGGGATCCTAAACTACTTTCGAAGGGGGATTTCTACGGAAAACCGCAGTCGCTGCTAACCTGTTTATTGCGGGTCCACGTTTAAGCCCTGGTTTGTAAGGACTGAAAACGCACGTCGGGGCGAGAAAAAATCGCCCTGTCCGGCGATATCAGCGTCTTATCTTCGCAGGGTGGTTTGTTAGGACTCGCGTCTAGCGAAGCGTCGTTATCTTCTAGACTGCGTTGTGGACAAAGGCGACTCTTTATTTCACTGCGAAACTTATCATGCATCGTTCTTTAAATTTTTTCGAATAAGTATTTCTAATTTTGACGTCTTTGTGCAATTATGCATTAATAAACGCTGGAAAGTAAATGAAAATTGTCTAGATTATTTCGGGGAAAAAAGTTAAAACTCTCACTGCAGCTTTCTTAATACACATATATATGAGAAATAAAAAGAACTTGATTACCTTATAATATACTATACTGTAGTGTATACTGCAAATAACTTTAAAAAAATTACGGTATATTCTTTGACCCAATTGAAGTTTTAAAGGAATAGATGACGTTTAACTTCGATAAAATGTAGAAAATAGGCGCAAAGTTATTTTTTACAATATATAGTGCCAAATATTTAAGTCTTCTAAGCTTTAAAGTTCTATTCTAGGTTTAAATTTTGGAAAAAAAAATAATTAAGGAAAGTCACGGTGCAATTAAACAATCGAATTATATACTATTTTACTAGTTGATACTGTTTACAATTTGACTTCTATCTTTGCAACCAGTTCGTAGAGTAACCCTTTCATCTTTGTTAAAACATAAAAAGCCAATTTATTTTCAGATTAATAAATTGGTATCGAATGGAAAGTTGTTTTGGGATTGGGCAATCGAAATGATTTTAGCAATTAGTCGCAAATTTACACAACATAGAGATATATCTATGCTGTTTGAAGAATAACTAGTTGATAATAAGCTTAAGGTGTAATTGCACTCATCGATTTCGACATTATGCAAGCAAACCTAACTTAAAGTGATATTTCAGTCAATTAATTTAAACTCCAATTCTAACAAAAAAACTAATGCCATAGTTGAGAATCCATGTGATCAATGACGAAGCAAATAAACTTACAAATTAACGATGTCCATAACATTAAAAAAAAACATTTTAAATAATTAATATTCAATAAACTATATTATTGCAAGTTAACAGTCCGCAACTATCTTTTCTTCTTCCGAATAGGTAGAAAAAACAGCCACCATGCTGCGCGTTTGAACGCTGAAATCAAACCAGAACAGATACCGGTTTTTCGCACGTCGGGAGAAGCGATACTTCTGACGTAGCGGTCACGTGATATATATGGCCAATAAGAAAGCGAACGCTTCAGACGCACGGCTCAACGGCCGAAAACGTGTTCTTACAAACCAGGGCTTATTATTTTCCATTTCTTCACTGCTTTGAGAAGAGAACCCCTATCTTTACTGAATCTAGGTCATACGTCTGAACTCGCGGAGTAATAATATGGATGATTGGTTACCCTAAGATTTTATTAAAAAATTATCAAATGCCAATTTTCTATGGGCATTGCCTTTATTTTGAACAAGTTGCATTAGAAATTATCATAATTACTTTTCCATTCAGTTATATTTTTTTGGTCATGGAAATAAATGGTTTATGTTTGGAAGCGATGATTTAAAATAAAAATTGCAATTTTATATCTAGTTGAAATAAAGAGGTTTTACTATAATATATTAAATGTTGGTAAGACAAATGACTGTTTCAAAATCAATATTTTACTTCACTCACCACAGACAATATTTTAGTTACATTTTAAAATTTGAATGGAAAATACGGATAATATACATATTTTTTTTAACAATTCTAAAGAAATGTTTCAATGTTTAAAGAAAGACAATTTGAAGAGAAATGTGTCATAAGTAAGTTCTGGCTCAACTGTGTGTTACATGATTGTAAGATATTGCTGTTATAAGAAAAAAAATAATGAAAAAAAGTGTTACAAAATAAATTTTAAAAAATTATACAACAAAACAAAAAGCTGTGTCGGAGCGTGAGAATTAAATAATTTCCTTTTTACAAACATTAAAAACAATGATTTTTTTTTTAAATAAAATGTATAGAAAGTGGCTTTGAAAGTCTGGATTAAAAAAATGTACGTTTGTACTTTGTACATATCTAAAAAAGGAAAAATCGAAGCTGGTAGTGGGACTCAATAACTTCTCAAAAAAGCATTAGTATAAAGGGTTCACAAAATGGGAATACAATACAAAGGGGAAAAGCCTAATTTTATTCATCGCCTTTGAAGTCTGCCTTTCGGAGGAGAACCACAGACCAAGATTTTTAGTCGACTAAGTAAAAAAAAGAAAGCATCAGTTAGAATATTAGTTGGACAATAGTATTATCGGTGATCTTTGCAGCAAACAGCATCAAGGCAAAGAGCTCACACAGTAGGAATATGAAGAAAATGCCAACTTTTATTTATCACTAGTCACACTTTCGTTTTAGGAAGGAAAAGAAACAAAAATGTGATGAGATGAGAACCAAGAGCTGCTTTCTTGTCCTATATATTAAAGGTTTAAATGAACGTATTTCCTCTATTGTATTTGCACCGTCTTACAAAAGGTTTAAAGTTACATATATGCGTATTTCATATAAATCGATAAATAATGTGATGTTTAAAAGATCCTGAGAAGCCAAATCATTATTTAAAAAAAAATAAAGATTCTTGTGACTATTCCGAATAATATATGAAAGACCAGATCATATATAAATGACATCATATTTGATAATTTGCTTTTTGTATCTAACTTACTCCTGACAAAATGCTAGTGTACAGCTCTTATTCGCTGTATATTTAGTTTTTACGATGTACGAATATGATCTGCCTTGTAATGATTTTTCAATCTTTATTTTCACAAACCTATAAGGAAGTACAGGGTGGTTATTAAATAACGCTCCCTATTCGGAGTGGTCTGTAGCTTGAATGAATAATCCAAATGCATCAAAAATTGAGACACTTGCTATTCAAGAAGGGGGAAAAAAGAATGGAATCATAAAAATCCTAAAGAATAATCATAAAAAACAAACTCGTCCTTTGACCAGAATCTAAATTACGAGGCGTCGTCAATTATGGCCAATTACTGCCAACACAGCTAATTACGCCTCGTAATTTAGAACCCTGGTCAAGAGACGAGTTTCTTTATTACGAAAAAGAATGAAATTATAACACAGAAACTCGTCTCTTGACCAAGATTATAATTAGCCAATTATGGCTAATTACGGCCAACACATCCAATTACGTCTCGTAATTTAGAACCGTGGTCAAGAGACGAGTTTGTTTTTTATGATTCCATCCTTTTTCCCCCTTCTTGATTGGTAAGTGTCTCAAAGTTTTCTGCAAAGTTTTTTAGTTCGAACTTCAAAAAAAAAAAAAAAAAAAAAGATAGCAAACGATAAAGATTAATTATCAAATCTGCAGAAGAAGATTAAAGAAAACTATTAATTTGTGCTTATAAAAGTTTGAATTAGAACTAGCCAAAAGCCCTGTTTGGCGAATTTCTTTTTGAGGTGTTTCCTGTTGAGCGTAAAATGTTGTGTGGAAGCGGTATAAGTGACAGATTCTGTATAACAAACCAACTTGTTTTGTTGTGTAATTGTACCCTACTTTAATGTGCTTGGAGATTTTTATTTGCATGCATTATGTGTAAATAAAAAAACAACTTGATATTCAAAAAAGGTTTTGAAAAAAAAAATCATGATTCAAAAACAAAGATCCTAATAAATCATTATAAGAAAAAATATATCGATCACGCATAAATTATTATATTTATTAGTTTTTCATTTATTCTTTCACATGTTCCTGATAAAGCATGTAACAAATATCTAGATTTCTTTTGTAAAAAATTTCATTTTTTTCATGTTATATATCTTGCAATTTGATTCGTTTTCTTTTATAAAAAGATAATTAGCTAATAATGTAAATAGATTTTGAGTGATGCAAGGATTTTTGTTTTGCTGCTGTTTTCTTCCCTTCTGCAAAAAGGACTTGTAAGTAATATTTATTATTAGCTGTGAAATAAATATTATTACTATTGTTTACAAAACCCATTTTATTTTAAAATAGTATACTGTTCAGCTGCGCTTCCTTAGCTGAAAATATTAATGAGAAAATTTGCTCTTTGCAAACTTAATTTATTTCTCAATTTTGCTTCTATATGTTTTCTCATTTACTGTAATTGTTCGCTGATGATAATCTGCTGATGACGAGACTAATCAATCTAGCAATTTGAACAATTATCAATATCGTTCACACATATCTACAGCCTTTCAAGTAGTTTTCTGAACACCCCCCCCCCCCCCCCCAGTCAAAATATCATTTTTATTTTGTTTTGCTCTTTCTTCAAATTACACTAAAAAACTGCTTTTCAGATGAAAACAACTAAAACAAATTACCGAAAAAAACAACTATATTTTTGCGAATTTTTTTTCTTAGAAACCAAAATCTCACGTGTAATAGATTATATTTTAATAACAAAATCCCACCTAGGCACCCACTATGAAAAACGACTCTAAAGTTACCCTGACTCTTCTTTAGGCCAAGAACTGAAGAACTGGTTTTGTTATCTCGTAAGTTCGGTTGCTTGAAAGTAAGATAGGTGAAATGGCCAGGATCATTGAGTATTGAGGACCAGATGTTCCCCCCGGCAGGTCACCCCTCACTTTCTTAGAATCGGAGGGGTTGAAATCCCCCTTGTCTACAGGCATGTTTGATTGACGGAGTCAATCATTAAGTTCAGTTATGTGGTTGGTTGGATTCGGGAAAGGTTGGGTCTTAGTGAGGTCAGTAGCTCCACCCACTGAAAGCGTGTTTCTGCTGGACTTGTGGTCATATCTTAGTTTCGAGATCACTATATAGCCATCTTAAGGGTTTATCATATATGAAGAGTACACGGGAAGAAGCGATTGATTTATTAGGCGGACACCCGCAACTGCCTGCTTGGCGGCATAAAACCGGTTTCTCTCTTCTTTCTTCGCTTCGTCCAAGCGTCGGGATCGCCAATCGCCTGAACTTGGTAGCTAGGAAAACCACAGAGATGGTAGTTAAAGTAACTACAGTGGCATATCACGTGACCTACAACATTGACTTCATTTGGGGCTCTTCTGGGAGCTCCTTGCGCGTCCCGTCGTTAGCATTGGAGGTCACGTGATCTGCCACTATATTACTTTTACTATAATATCTATGATAGGAACTGGTTTCCTTACACAAGTTTAGGCGATCCCTCGCTAACATCGCCAAAGTGGCCTGCTAAGGAAACTTCTCTGAAAAATCAATCGGTTTTTCCCGTGTACTCTTCATATGGATTATGATAGAAGATTAAGATCTTTAAACATGTATTCCCTGGAACCTGGAACATAGGAGAACAAGGGGTGATTTAATTCAGTTATTCAAGTTCGTAAAACTTGGGGACATGGAGGGCTTGGGTTTATCCTTAAATAGCCAGGCCAGGGGACATGGTCAGAAATTTGATAAATCATGCTTTAGTTTAGAAGATAGGTAAGAAAACATTACTTTTGCAATAGAGTCGTTAATGAGTGGAATGCTTTACCAGAATACGTTGTGTATTCAAAGAGAGTAGCAGATTTTAAGAAGAATCTCGATAGCTATTAGAACTGGTAAGGAATTAGGTAGATTTTGGACCAACCTTGCTGCGTCTCTGGCTGTTGGTTGACAATTTTAAGCCTACTTTTCTCTTTTTTTTTAATTCGAAGAATTAAAAAAAAAATGAAAAAGTAGGTATTGACATGCGGTCGATGTCCGTCCGTCCGTACCCCCCTTCCAAAATCAGTTCTATCAATCCGATCTTAAAAATTCTTTTTTTATTAGAAAGGTATAACCTCAGACACCCAACTTTCATACTTTTTGTCCGTCTGTCTGTACGATAGGACGGACATAAATCTACTATTTGACGACGAATTTCCCATTGAATTAGCATTGAAATTCAATTTCGAGTAATTTAAATCGCTGAATTTAGCTACAAATGCTACGGACAAGTGAGATACGTCAAAAATTCAGCGCATCGAAATTAGAATACATTGAAAATTTCAGAAAATAATTCAAATTCGAAGTACTTCAATTATTTAAAAAACTTCAAAATTTAATGCTCATTTAAAAAGCATAGGAAGCCATTTTTATAAGAATTAATCACCATTGCCATCGCAACAATTGCTTGAGAAACTTTAATTCTTTTCGACAATAAATTAAAATAAATTTGTTTTTGAGACATCGGTCAATTTCAGATGACGTCAAATATATATTTCACTACGAATTGTTTTCATTCTATTTAAAAGCGAGGAATATTACATATTTATTCTTTGAAATATAAATTTTTGCAAACGATTTAAGTTATAATTATTTAATTTTCGAAATAAAATAAATGAAACTAGCCGAATTTAGCAAGTAAATGTTTATTGAGGAGTAGTTTTTTGGTTTTTGTTCTACGAAAAATTAAATATTATTTATAACTGCAAATAAAGCTGTGTTTAGTTAGATGCTGCGTTTAGTGAAATTCATTTTAAATTTAATGTGGAAAAACGGTTATTGATGTCACTTACTGTTACGAACCTAGTTTTTTCAAGATAAGAATTTTAGTAAGTATTTAAGTAACAGGAAAGTAGGCTATTTTAGTTCTTTAAGAACTTCTTGTTGTAGTATTTGCATTTGATGACTTGAGGTTTTTCCCAGAAATGCCATATATGGTTGCTTTGCATGGCTCCTCAAACGAGTGGGTTAACATGATGTTTTCAAAAAATGAGTTTTTTTTCATAGAATTAATGGATTAACATCAAAGAAAACTACGATTTCGATAAAATTGTGACTTATATAGGGTTTCTAAAAAAAATTACTTAAATGCTATTGTAATTTTCAATGACCTAAGTTACTTTCTTCTTAGGCTGGGTTTGAATTATCGTTGCACTGGAGCAACACGAGGGCTATTGGCGACAGGCGTCGTATTTTCGAACCACAGTCAAGTGACGAGCCGACACCTGAATAGGCACCCAACGCAACCGTTAAGGGCGACATCGTACGCAGCATTAGGTCTTTGAAGGATATTTAACGTGCACTCCCTTACACGGGGTATTATTCGTCGGACATTTTTGGCTGCACGGGCCGTTTATATAGGTCGGTAGCTATTTTGGCGCTGCCCGGACCTGAACCTGGGACCTTCCGCATGCTAGGAGAGTGCCTAACCGACTGGGCCCCCTATCCCTCAGAGAGGACCGAAACCCGCTCTTCGGAAACTGAAAGTGATTGTCGACTGTGCGCGCACTCTCAGAAATAACTCATTTTTGACGATTCATGAATCCTCAAGCCTCATTTCGTCAATTTTGAGGATTGTTTCGTCAAACTATCACGTGACATTTGAGTAAACGCGAATCCTCGCTTTTACGATCGTGATTCGACGATTCGGTATCTTGATTTTGAGGAAACGATATCATTGTTGTACTCACATGCTCAAAAATGACGAAATATTTCTTTAGTTTAGACGACATTCAAATCCTCATAAAAATGACGATTCAAATTTCCTCACTTTGAGGAAACGAAAACTCGGAGCATTTGAGAATCGTCAAATTGAGGAAAATTTCGTCGTTTTTGAGCATTCATTTTTGGAGTGCGAATCGGTCTCCTTAACTTTTCTTCGGAAAAGCCGAAAATTTGAATCGGACAGATAGCATGACGTCACTAACAGCTTCGGTGACTTTAACCCTGTAATGCATGAATTTTTATATTCATCCCTAAAAAATATATTTGTATCTTTAATATACTCATACATTATGGGAAAAATACGGGGGAAAAATTAACTGCATTAGAATTTAAATATAATTTCAATATTTAAAATTTGCTACCGCATGGCAAAAACCAACTACAAAATTCCAATTTTGATAAGAATGATTAGAGAAAACTACTAAATATATAAAAAAAAAACCTCTTGAACTATAATTTTTTCAAAGCAATTTATTTGTATTTAGTACTAATATTTTTTATACTTTGAATACTGCCAAAGACACAATTTCACAACAGTCAATAACTTAACTCTTTAATTTTGAATACGCTTTTACTACTGTCATCTATGAGGATTATTCGTAACTAAAACTTTAAAATGAAATGTAATAGATGAAAAAACACAAATTTGTCTTGGAGGAGCTCTAATTTAATAGAATAAAGTGGATTATGTTATTTGTTACCAAACGGTAACAGTATGCATTAGAGGGTTAAATGAACTTCTGAAGTATTAATTTCAGCGGACCTGTATTTTGGATAAAATTGTTTTTGGGGCGATTCGGAAAAAAAAAATTATGCAAAAAATTTACTGTAAAAAATCTTCTATAAGATTTTTTTTATTCAATATATGAGACAAAGCAAACAAGTCTGGTGAACAAATATTTTATTTAAAATAGCAGATATGAAGTTTTTGTATGTACACTCAGAATAATACTACGTATTCATAGTAAATCAATATTTCACACTAATAAAATGAGGAATTCACTGTTTATAAATGCATCAATTACTGAAAAAAAAAAGCTATCTTCTAAATATTTATAAAGCTATGTTCTAAATATCTCACTGTTTATAAATGCATCAATAACTAAAAAGCTATCTTCTAATTATCTAAACAACACAGATTCCCTATAAACTACATTACAGTCTCGAATACATAAACCCGTTTAAGAAGTACTACTGGGACATTGCTCTAATGGAGACACATGAATGAAGCGGACTCGACTAAAAAGGACAGGGGATCCTTCTGTGACGTCTCTCCATCTGGTTTCGAGTTGCTTGCTGTTCCGAAAGAGCGGAACGAAACACCTATTCAGAACCTGAAAAGTATACTTGGACGTGGGCGAATAGGTTTCGTTCTTTTTCTTCGGAAAATCCGACAATCCGAGGCGAACGGATAGCGTGACTTCACGAAGAGCTTCCGTTGCCTTAAAGTTGAGTGAGCCCTGCATAAGGGCCCCCGACATAGCGCGTATATCATGGAAAGCGGGTTACGTTAGGTTTGAATTATCGTCACACTAGAGCTACACGAGGGCTATTGGCGACGGGCGTCGTATTTTAGAACCAAAGTCAAGTGACGAGCCGACACCTGAATAGGCACCCAACGCAACCCATGGAAAGTAAAAATGGTTGAAATCAAGCAATTGGTTAAAATCAAGCAAAGGTTGAAATCAAGCAATGGTTGAAATCAAGCAATTGGTTAAAATCAAGCAATGGTTAAAATCAAGCAATGGTTGAAATCAAGCAATTGGTTAAAATCATGCAATGGTTAAAATCAAGCAATGGTTGAAATCAATCAAAGGTTATAAATTCAAGCAAAGGTTGAAATCAAGCAAAGGTTAAATTCAAGCAAAGGTTGAAATCAAGCAATGGGTAAATTCAAGCAAAGGTTGAAATCAAGCAATTAGTTAAAATCGAGAAATTGGTTAAAATCAAGCAATGGTTGAAACAAAGCGATGGTTGAAATCAAGCAATGGTGAAATTCAAGCAATGATGAAATTCAAGCAATTGGTTAAATTAATGCAATTGGTTAAATTCGATCGATGGTTGACATCAAGTAGTGGTTAAATTCAAGCAATGGTTAAATTCAAGCAATTGGTTATAGTAATTCAAGCAATGTTTAAAACCAACTCAAGCCGCCTTCGCAACGAAGCGTCCAAAGCAGTCATCCTCAACCCTCGCCAACCTGAAAGCTTCCCTAAACTCCGGCTCTCCTAAAACCTCAAGCACCGTGCTTGGCTCATTGGTGATCATTCCGTCGACCCCCAACCTGAGCGACAACCTCATGATCGCTTTGCCGTCCACCGTCCAGTCGTACACCTTGCTCACGAACCCTGTCGAGGAGTCCCGGACGGACAAAATACTCCTGAGGCGTCTGTCGTCGATAAAAGGCCTCAGGACGTTGGCGATGCCGTTCCCTAGCCAGACGTTTGCAGTGACGTCAAGCTTGCGGAACATTTGGCGGATGTTGGCGACGTCCCCGACGCCGCCGTCGAAGCCGACGTTGCGAGAGAGGTGGTCGAGGTTCCGGCGCTTGAGTTCTTCGGCGAAGGACCGAATGAAGTCGCTGTTCTGCTCGTTTTCTATGTACAGCAGGACTCGTATCTGAAAATTCAAGAAGTATAGAACGTTATAACATCTATGGTGCTGCTAAGATTGCAATTGAATTGAGTACAGGTTGAAAAACCATTTCATTGACCGGGAATCTGTCCGTATTGACGTTGGCTTGACGAGTAGTGTTGATCGGAAACGGATTTCCATGAGAGTCAGACTATAGGCCCGTTTACATGAGCCCTCGAATCCATGGACTGAAGAGCAAACTCCGCAATATTTCCCTCTTGGGGATTTTCGTCCATGGCCGAATCGGAATCGCAGGGTTATTTAGGGGGTTTGGCAAACCCTCCTATCAAGAAGGGTTTGACGTTTTACCCATGGATTCGGCAATCCCATATGAACTCCAACTTCAATCAACTTCGTAACCGACTCATAATGTCGCAAAATGATCGCTGCTTTGATTGCTAAAAACACCATAGTCCTTTCAATATCCCTGTTGGATGTAGTTGTCAAGAAATATGAGATGTCCTACGCAGCATCACGCCATACGTCATCAAAACCCCGATTCCCATGTAAACGCCTTATTTTACGAAGATAGGTTGATTGCGGAGTTTGGGGTTAGAAATCCTGGTCGACCACTTTTTCCCCTAAGGTATTCCGTGGATTTGATGGCTCATGTAAACACGCCTTATTTCTGGCATCATGCATCTCTATCATTGAGATGGTAAACCCGTGCGCAGCGTTATATATGATCCAAGGCCGAACTGGTTTCTGCACACCAGTTTAGGCGCTGACTATCTATCTTCGTAGACCTGATGAAGACAGATTCCTAGCCAATGAATGGGTTCTTCCCCTGGTACTCTTCAAATGTTTCTCAGTTGCGGGGAACATGCCGAGTCTGCAAAAGCTCAGCCGCAAATAAAGCAGCACTTCTGGTGAAAAAAACATTTGGGTAGACTAATCAGTGAATGAACGCTTAAGCACAATTTGTTTTAAGAAAATATAGCTTGTGGGTTTATGACAATGTGAACGCATCTGTCATTACATGTAAATTCTACAAAAAGGGAGGTGACATTATATTGCATTGCTTTGGGTCTTTTGGGGGTCCAAATAAAAAGTGGCAAGTGAATGAACAGTTCTTTTACCAGTGAATGAACACAAAAATGTCTAGTCAATAAACATGTTGGAATTTAATTAATGACCAGGAGAACCAATCATATGCCAGATAGCTTCCTACCAGATGAGTGGAAGTCAGTCTTGTCAATCCATCCAGTGGAATGATTTTTAATCCTTAACTTTTTAAATGTATTTACCAACTGTTCCTTCACTGGTCAGTCTACCCTACCTCTTGTTTCCTGCTTTTATCCTTCGTCCACAAATGCGCCACCAGGTGATCCAGGACATCGACAGCTGACCTCGTCTTGTTGCCGGATGTCGCCAGCTTCATATCAAAGAACAGCATCACCAACTGCTTCTGGTAGTACCCGTTCTTCGCACCGGAGTCGGTCAGCTCTCGGACCTGATGGGTCATTATAAAAACATGTCACTGAGATCTCACTACCGATAGTTAGGTTAGGTTTGAATTATCGTCGCACTAGAGCTACACGAGGGCTATTGGCTGCGGGCGTCGTATTTTAGAACCACATTCAAGTGACGAGCCGACACCTGAGTAGGCACCCACCCAACTCAACCGTTAAGGGCGACATCGTACACTCTTAAAACAAGAGTGAAATCCACTCCAGTAGGAGAAGTGCATTTTCTACACTGGAAAGGAGTGAATATTAACTCAGACTGGGTTCTTCAACATACAAAGGATCCACTCCTGTAGGAGAACGCATTTTCTAGACTGGAGGAGTGAAAATAACTAGACTAAGTTAAAATCGCTCGTTCGTTTTAAGAGTGTACGCAGCGTTAGGACTTTGAAGGATATTTAACGAGCACTCACACAGGGTATTATTCGTCGGACACTTTTGGCTGCACGGGCCGTTTATAGGTCGGCAGTTATTTTGGCGATGCCCGGACCCGAACCTGCGATCTTTCGCATGCTAGGCGAGTGCCTAACCGACTGGGCTCCCCAGCCCCTCAGTTACCGATAGAATCAGTAGATCGTCACTTAAGTTCCCACATGTGCTATCTAACTTTGCAGAATGGATCAGATTTACTGCACGGTAACCCTCGGCGCGATTTTTTGGATTTGGCGATAAATTATTTTTTGCGGCAACCTGTCTGACTTCGACTGATGCGAATTGCTTGACTTCGCAACGATAACGTTTTCCGGCAACCCCATCTGGCGATTATTTGTATAGAGAGCGTGACGTCAAAAGTCGCCAGAATACGGACTTTTGGCGCGATTTTAGAAAGTTCGCCAAGGGTTACCGTACAATAAATCTGATCCGTTCTGCGAAGTTAGATAGCACATGTGGGAACTTAAATGACGAGATATCGACTGAGCTGCAATTAGTAGAATCGTAACACCACTAGCTGTGTGGCATTCCGCGTATACCTTAGTCGCAATTCAGATAGTGAACTTTGTTTAACCATATTTTCGGTAGTCGGTAAATCAATCTCAGGTTTTTGTCTCCACAAGCTGAAAAATGGTTCGACAGAATATTGGTCAATCATTTCACCACATAGCCGTTGCAGCTACTAAGAAACATTTTTAGTCAAACCAAGCTCTGGCAGGTGGTTGCTAGAACCTCCGCAGAGGTTGGACTTCTTTAAATACACATAAAGACGAAGACCAACACATAGACAAATAACATTTTATTGAAAATACTAGGGGGCAAAGCCCCCTGCTCGCTACCGCTCGCCAATCCCCGGGAATTGCTGCGCAATTCCAATTTGTTTACTCCGCAAACAAACATGCAAGACTAATATGAGGATATTGCCAATGCTGGAATGCTCATCTATACAATCTGGCTAGTTTCCGTAGGACTGCTCCAGGGCATCAAGTAGCTCTAGTGCTAAGCAACGATCTCTACCAAAGCCACGGGACGCAACCTGAAGCAGCCCCGGCACAAAGAAGCACACCGCCACACTTACTTCCAGCGTTTCTGACTTTTCTGATTGGCTGAAGCCGCGTAAGTCACGTGGCTTTCAAGCGTCCGACAATTACAATTTTATATTATATAGAGACATACTTCTATGCGTTTACCAACCGGGTTTCGAACCCTATAGACCTACTGACGAGGATATAGACGCGCTATTCACTGTGCCTAGTAGGCGACTCGACTTAATATCATATGAGGTAATTGAAATTCATATTGCATTCATATTAGGCGATCGAAAGCGAGAAAGTTTTTAAAACAAAAATCGCTCACCTTATCCAAGAAGTCCGCCAAATCTGCCCTGTCGTTGCACCTCCGACCCATGTCGCACGGGAACCCGTGGAACAAGTCCCTGACCGACCCGTCGGGCGAGAAACGCATGTCGGACTCCAGGACGTTCGACCCCATGTCCAGGAAAGGTTCGATGAGCCCGACGTCGTTGACCATGTGTCCTATGACGTAGAAGGGTCTTTGATGGTCGTCGCATCGCGTCAATGGTAAAGGTGATAGTAGGAGGAGGATATGTTGTAGGAGATTGATGAAATGGCCCATGGCAAGTTTAAGTTGTTCTTTGGAGGACGTCTCGGTAGTTGTGTTGGAATTGGCGAATGGGTATACCTAGAAAGAGAATATAAAATAACGCTCGCTATTCGGAGTGGTCTGTAGCTTGAATGAATAATCCGAATGCAAAAAAAATTGAGACACTTGCTATTCAAGAAAGGGGGGGGGGGGGGGGGGAGAGAATGGAAACATAAAAAACAAACTCGTCTCTTGACCAGGGTTCTAAATTAAGAGGCGTAATTGGATAATTGGATGTGTTGCCCGTAATTAGCCATAATTGGCTATGCCTCGTAATTTAGAACCTTGGTCAGGAGACTAGTTTGTTTTTTATGATTCCATTCTTTTTGAAAAAAAAAAGAAATTTGTCTCTTGACCAGGGTTTTAAATTACGAGGCGTAATTAGCTGTGTTGAGGCCCAGTGGCCGAGTGGTAGTGCTTCGCATTGCCACGCCACAGGTTCGGGGATCGAATCCCGGACTGGGCGAGGTTGACCCAGCCTTTCATCCCTTGAGTGGGTCGATAAAATGGGTACCAAGCATGCTTGGGAACTAAACACTGGGGGTTCCGCGTGAGGCTGACCACCTTACCGGGACATATGCCTAGCACCCCAGAGCCCTAGGTCACGAAAGCTGAAATGGGCACGGCAGGCCTTGGCCCAGTAATGGGCTGTTGCGCCGGGGAGTTAATTAGCTGTGTTGGTCGTAATTAGCCATAATTGACGACGCCTCGAAATTTAGAGCCCCGGTCAAGAGACGAGTTTGTTTTTTATGATTATTATTTAGGATTCTATATTTTTTATGATTCCATTCTTTTTCCCCCTTCTTGATTAGTTAGTGCCTCAATTTTTGATGCATTTGGATTATTCTTTCAAGCTGCAGACCACTCCGAATAGCGAGCGTTATTTTATAACCACCCTGTATTTGATTCTTTCGTTTACAATAAGGAATAATAGCCCTCGTGTAGCTCTAATGCGATGATATTCCAAACTAACCTAACCAATAAGGACCAATTGCCTGTTAATAGGACGAAAAGTAATAATGATATGCTAACGCTCGCCAAACTCAGTCGCTGATGGCTCTCAACAGTCCAACTCTGCAGTTTTCTTTGACAGCCTTCATGATCGACATTATTAGGTTAAATTATTGTCGCACTAGAGGTGCACATATGATATTGGCGACGGGCGTCGTATTTAAGAACCACAGTCAGGTGAGAGCCAACACCTGAATAGGTACCCAACGCAACCGTTAAGGGCGACATCGTACGCAGCGTTTGGACTTTGAAGGATATTTAACGTGCACGCCCTTACACGGGGTTTTATTCGTTGGACATTTTTGGCTGCACGGGCCGTTTATGGGTCGTCAGCCATTTTGGCGATGCCCGGATCCGAACCGGGGACCTTCCGCATGCTAAGCGAGTGCTTAACCGACTGGGCTCCCCAGCCTCTATAATAGGACTGGAAGGTGTCTGTTGAAGATGCCGAATGGGTACACCTAAAAAGGGAATATTTGAGTCTTACAATTCGACTCGTCAGGACGAAAAAAAAAAACCTTCTTTGGGATTAACAACAAACAAGCGATTTTAAGGCGATTAGAAGCGATGTAGGGCGATTACGGGCGATTTAGGAGTTGATTTTCACTCCTTTCCAGTGTCGAAAATGCACTTCTCGTATAGGAGTGGATTTCACTCTTTTGTTTTAGGAGAGTACCAGTCTACACACGGTGCTATTAATTGGCGAAATTTCTTTTCCCAAGAAATATTTCTTCTTGAATGGCTAAGGAGGGGACAGAACCTCAATGTATAATAAGCGACATGGCGCCACTGAGGCCCACTAAATTTCTAATCAGCACAAAATTATCTTGGAAAGTAATCAAATCAAGTGAAGAACCTAGATCCTAATTCAATCTAAGTATTTCAAAGCAAATCATATCCTACCTGATTACAAAAATGGCACCAAAATGCATCTGTTTAACAAATTTAATACGATTTCAAGGGGAAGGAAAATATGTTAGCCTCTCTTTAAAAAATAGATTTGTTTAGTTGGGGCAGTCGGTCAATATAATAAAACTGACTGGGTCATTTGGGTTGGAAATTGAAATACTTAAGGGGTCATAGGAGTCTTAAAAATGTGCAAAGAAGGTACTACAAAGAAAAGTTTGATCTTTCCTGTAATTTTTTAACTACTCAATATACAAGTTTAATTTTTTTATATGCAATTCTACAAGATTTATTTAATATAAAACAACTTTTAAAATTTATGAAACTTTAGCCAAAACTAAAATAAATGATATTAAACATAAAGCTATTTGAACACATTGTGATTAGGCTTGCGCGTTAAATTGTGAGGTCAAAATTGAAAAAATGACCAGGAAAATGACTTTATATTGAACAAATATGTACAAACAAAGACTTGTACCCAAATTCTCAGCTCAATTTTAATTAGAAAATATTTAAAAAAAAATTTTAATCAAAATTTTAAAATTTTTATTAATTTTTTTAGAAAAAAGTTCTTAAAATAATTTCTAATTAAAATTGAGCCGAGAATTTAGATATAAGTCTTTGTTTGTACATATTTGTACAATATAAAGTCATTTTCTTGGTCATGTCTTCAATTTTGACCTAAAAATTTGGCGCGCAAGCCTAATCCCAATGTGCTCAAATAGTTTTATGTTTGTTATCATTTTAGTTTTGGCTGAAGTTTCGTAAATTTTAAAATTTGTTTTATAATAAGTAAATCTTATAGAATTACACATAAAAAAAGTATACATATATATTGAGTAATTTAGAAAATTACATGAAAGATCAAACTATGCTTTGTAGTACCTTCCTTGCACATTTTTAAGACTCCTATGACCCCTTAACAAACAACTTCCAATCAATATTTTTTTTGGTAAATTTCCAGAATTCGGTGCAGCTTGGCGCTTGTCGAAAAACAACAAATTCTTGGCGAAATTCGCGAACTTTAACATTGCCAGATTCCTTTACGCCGATGCAACCCTAGTTTCTTTCACTGATCTCTAAGGTTAATGGATCGCGGAAAGCTACGAGAGAGTTAGAAGTCATTTTTTTCTCCCGGGTCGAACACAAACATCCAGTCTAGTTGGAATTAACGGCGCAATAGAGCTGCACGATTGGCAATCCACTTTGGTTTGAATTAACGCTGTACTAAAGCTACACAAGTGGCTATCCCGTACTCAGTTTAGTTTCGTTTTAAATTTCGTCGCTTTAGAGCTACGCTAGAGTGGCAATCCAGTACGCACCCGTTTGGGGCCCCGGGCAATTTTTTTTTCTCTAAAAAAACATCAGTATCCAACATCGGGCAGTACTGTAGGGCCCATTGAAAGCCTAAATACCCGTTTGGGGCCCCGGGCAATTTTTTTTTTTCTCTAAAAAACATCAGTATCCAACATCGGGCATTATTGTAGGGTCCATTGAAAGCCTAAATACGCGCTTGGGGATCCGGGCAATTTTTTTTCTCTAAAAAAAACATCAGTATCCAACATCGGGCAGTATTGTAGGGCCCATTGAAAGCCTAAATACCCGCTTGGGGATCCGGGCAATTTTTTTTTCTCTAAAAAAACATCAGTATCCAACATTGGGCAGTATTGTAGGGTCCATTGAAAGCCTAAATACCCGCTTGGGGATCCGGGCAATTTTTTTTTCTCTAAAAAAACATCAGTATCCAACATCGGGCAGTATTGTAGGGCCCATTGAAAGCCTACATACCCGTTTGGGGCCCCGGGCAATTTTTTTTTCTCTAAAAAAACATCAGTATCGAACATCGGGCAGTATTATAGGGCCCATTGAAAGCCTACATACCCGTTTGGGGCCCCGGGCAATTTTTTTTCTCTAAAAAAAACATCAGTATCCAACATCAGGCAGTATTGAAGAGTCTGTTGAAAGCATAACATTTTGTTTGGGGCCCCCGGCAGCTAGCCGACCGGCCCTCTTCGAATCGACAAAATATTCAGAATAAAAAAATAACCGAAATATAATAACCAAAACCAGATATTCACAGTAACTGTAACCGCGATTACGATGCGCGAGCAACTTTACCCACAATTCATCGCTCGCAAGTATCAACAGCGTCGTTAGTTGGACGAAAAAATCAATTAAGAACAAAATAATTCCATTGTGCGCGCACATCATCCGGGCTTCTTACCCACAATTCCGGGCAAGTATAACCAGCGCCGACAATTGGACGAAAAGATTTTTCGCCGTATCACCAAATAAAATTGTTTATCGCTTGCTACAAAATACGCCAAATCCTTTGGCGACAAAGGCACCGGATTCTGGAAATTAACCTTTTTTTTTTTACAAAACTATCCTCATTTTAGTATTTCAGATTGAAGTTAGGACACAAGATTTAACACTGTATTTTCTGAAAATAGTCAATGCTTTTTAAAACAGCTACAAAAATCAAATTTAAAATTCACTTTATAAACGCAACCACTTTAGTAAAATAAAACACTCAGTATTATCAGAAGTTGATTAAAATACGTCGCTTAAACATTGATTCTATTAATTATTTTTTATACTAGCTGCATAATATTTTACTAATCCTTTTTACCTCGAATGTAAAGTCAGTTTCGTACACATGTTTTTTTTTTCTTGTGGTACGTTTTAATTAACGATATTTGTTTAACCTCTTGCAACCTGGCGTCCCTATTTGGGGAATTTTTTTAAAACTTTGCCACAAACAATTAATGTTTTTATTATTCCGAAATTGATCTGGTCCAATAGAAGAAGATCCAAATATCAGTTTTCAGCCATTGATTACAGGTATCAGTCATTTATTTGTATCAAAAAATGTAGTTGAACGAGGGTCAATGCGATATTAGAGATCTTAAAAAAATATTATTATTCTTTTTCAAATTAAAAAAAAAATCTTTCAGTAGTTAATTTTAAAGCATTTTTCATTAAAAACAATGTTAAAATAATCTGTTAACTACAAATAAGTGATACGGCCTTTTTTGTTGCATTTATAGCACAAAAAAATGCGTATTTTTAATGTTTAAAGTTGTGTCCCTAAGTAACTACTAAACATAATTTTAAAAAAATCTTTGCAAAACATATTTTTTAGCATATATTTGTATGAAAATTATGTTAAGATTAAGAATATACGTGTAGGATTTTGCTCGGGTCTTAAGAGGTTAAATTAGTCGTAAACTTTTTAGTAGCTAAAACCGACTCATAATAAAAAGTATACACATAAGAATCTCGACCCTAACGGTATCGGCCTAACGATACCTAAAAGCACCACTTAAGAGACAGTTTCTTTACTTTTTATTATTCGTTTGCGGATAAATATACCGTAGTTATTCAATTTTATACATTAACGACAAAAATTGCAAATCAAAGTCATTCAACCAAATTTCAGTGTTGGTCAGTGTAATTTAGTAATTATTATAAGTAGAAAGAGGGGGAAAGGAGAATAAAATTCGGCAGATAAAGTGCATTTTATGTTACAACTATATATTTTTTTTTATCTTAATAGTATATATCATTAAATTTTCTCACCTAATTTTAATATCTGCAAATAATTAAAATTAAACTTTGAATCAGTAAACAAAGGGTTTAATCAAAAGAAAATAATTACCAAATAAAATACTTATTTCTTTCAATAATACGCACCTCTTTTCTATGCTTGCACTTCCAAAGATAAGTGTTCGATTCTGAAGCCACATAAATCCATAAATGTCTCTTTTCGAACACCTGGCATCTAAAATTTAAGTGTTTAAATCGAAATCACAATAAAAGACTTTGGCAATACGTAGGTGGTTAAATAAAAGAGGAACTGAAAACTATGTAACGCCGATCCGGCGGCACAGTTGTCAAGACGTTGGCCTTTGGAGCTGCTGGGTCCGGGTTCGAATCCCGTTGAGGCATGGATGTTTGTGTGTGTCGAGTATATGCGAAGTACGTGCTCGTTAAATCTGTTGAAAGTCCTGTTTGCGGTCATTGTGCAGTTTCCCACGGGTACAGGTCCCTGGAGAAAATTTCCCTCCCCTTCAGGGACATGTCTAAATTGTGGAGGTGGCGACAGATGACAGCATCTGTCATTTCCGTATGTGTGTGTTATGTGTAGTCCTACTTGACGATGGTTTATAAGCGGGTCCTTGCAACCAAGCACACAAGCCTGAAAATATATGTCTACCAACCAACCAACCAACCAACTATGTAACAGTACCCGAAAGTGTGATCGTATTAAATTATAACTCGTCAACACCATACAAAATTGACGCCTGTAACAATTCGGGCATGTAAAATTAGCTCCAAAGTCCCGATGTAGTGCTTAAAAATTGCGTTGGGTGCCTATTCAGGTGTCGTATCATCGCTTGACAGTGGTTCTAAATTACGATGCCCATCGCCAATAGTCCTCGTGTAGCTCTAGTGCGACGATGTTTCAATTCAACTTAACGTTTCCGAAGCCTATGCAACCGGCTCAGCTGTGGTTTTTTCCCTCATTATCTCACGGTTTAAAATTACGATACTGCATGTGTTCCAGGGTCTTTTCTCTATATTAATTCCTATTCAAAGAGAGCGACGAAAATGGAAGACAATTAAAAATATATACACTAAACTCTAATTCGTTATTTATAGCAAAAGCAAATTGAAAATCAATAAGTTTGTTTCAAGTGACGTAATCCTTTCATCTTTCATTCTTTTTCCTCTTCGATCACTGTTCTGAATGGTGCTCGGTTCCCACGTGACATTGATTCACCAATCGGGGATTTCTAATTTTTTCCCCCAGCATTTCTGTTCTTTGCCACTCAAGACCTGAAATATATCCCCAATCAAATAAATTTTAAGACGATCACATAAATTAACATAAATTATGTTAAATTTGATTTACGCAGCACAATTTAATTATATGATCCACTTTTTAAGCTTTACCACTATATTTGGCGATTAAATTTACTTAGCCCTATTAAGTTTTATGTTCATTTCAATGATTATCGCAAGACGTGGCGATCAAATCTTTGAATACGACAACCCTGAACACCTGTCATCCAATCCGGGTGCCGGATTGCTTGGCGCGTTGGCAATGAAAAATCAAATTACTTTTTCCAAGTTAAGAATTTTTTCTTTTCTACTTCTATTCTACGAAGAAGGCCGGTTCTGTGAAAATGAATAGTTATTGCGTAAGTAAATGCCTTTGTTCTATTTTATTGTTAGTAGTAAATGTTTTATGTTGTATATTTAAGGCTACATTTCATATTACAAGATCTTTAATACTTTTTGTAATTTCTTTGTTTTATTGACGTGACTCTTTTAAGTTCCAATTTGATCTGTGGAACGTATAATTGAGATCAGTTTCGAACTAAAGGAAAGCAAAAGGTTTTCTTCGAATATTTTTTGTTATAATATGAAGTATTGAAGAATTTTCTGCAATGCACTTATAAAAATACTATTTAATATTTTTTTTGTGATAGTGAATAATTCTATATGTTTTGAAGTTTTGTCTACAGCTTATCGAAAATCGCGTGCTTTGTTAATTAACAAATAATTTACCAATTTAAATTTTAATTATGATTTCAAAGAAGTTTTAACTCTTGTGTACTAAATTTGTGTTCGAATCTCAAACAATTTTTTTATTGTTTATTATTTTAATAAATTGTAAAAAGTGTTGTTTTAACCAATCTTTTGCAATTTTGTAACCAAGTTATAAATTTTTAGATATTTTTTTTTCTGTTCGGAAATTTATTCAGCTTTTTAGTTTAATACTTTAATGCACAAATTTATTTCTATGTTTTTTCGAATAAGCGTAATTAAGTTTGGTTTAATTTGCGCAACTTGTAGTATTCTTTAACGCTTTCGCTACGAAGGATTTTTTTCCCTCGTAATATGTGATAGGAATATCATTATCGAATCCTTAGTCGGACGGCCGTCGTGGGCCGTTTCAGTAGTGAGAGTTAATTCTACGTTGGACAATACAGTGGTTGAGTGGGTATAGTACTGATCCCTTGTTTTCGAGGCTATTGGTTCAAATCCCTAATACGACTAGTATATTCGGAAATCACACGAAAAAAAACTGATCGCAATGAATGGATGTAAAAAAAACCCACTCTAATATTAACGCCGTATAAGTGGGACTGGTGCATGTTTAATCTATCGTTAGTTTTGAATATTTAAATGAGCTCTCTTGATTTAACAAAAGGGCTGTGTGGAGAGCTGACCCTTGGTGTTAGAGACTAGATGTCGGTTGCGTTGGGTGCCTACTCGGGTGTCGGCTCGTCACTTGACTGTGGTTCTAAAATATGACGCCCGTCGCCAATAGCTCTCGTGCTACGATATTTGAACCTAACTAGAATTTTCGAATTTTTTTGGTATCTGCAATAAAAAACCCGATCCCTATGCTTGGAGTGAAGGAAAAGCCCTGCTCGAATAATTAGCGCCGTATGTGTGGGACAGGTGCATGTTAAATCTGTCTTTATTCATTCTTCAATTCTACGTTAGGCGATGCAGTGACCAAGTGGTTAGAGAGCTGACCCTTGGTTTGAGAGGGTATTGGCTCGAATCCTGTACCCGACTTGTTCGGTCAGTTTTTTTAATCCTTTTAGGAAAATGTATGGGTAATGCATATGTACCGGTACACGTTAAATCTGTCGTTATTTTCATTGTTCGGGGCTAGGGAGACCCGTCGGTTAGGTATCTGCCATCTGCCTAGCATGCGGAGAGTCGCAGGCTCGGGTCCGGGCATTGCCAAAATAACTGCCGACCCACAAGCAGCCCGTGCAGCCAAAAATGTTCGACGAGTAATACCCCGTGTGGCGGGAGTGCACGTTAAATATCCTTTAAAGTCCTAACGCTGCTTACGATGTCGCCCTTAACGGTTGCGTTGGTTGCCTACTCGGGTGTCGGCTCGTCACTTGACTGTGGTTCTAAAATACGAAGCCCGTCGCCAATAGCTCTCGTGTAGCTCTAGTCTCTAGTGCGACGAATTTAAACTTAACCTAACAAGAATTTTCGAATCTTTTTGGTATCTGCAATAAAAAACCCGACCCCAGTGCTTGGAGTGAAAGAAAAGCCCCGCTCGAATAATTAGCGCCGTATGTGTGGACTAGTGCATGTTAAATCTGTCTTTGAAGAGGGTATTGGCTCGAATCTGGTATCCGACTTGTTCTGTCAGTTTTTTTAATCTTTTTAGGGAAAATGTATGAACCATGCATATGTACCGGTACACGGTTAAATCTGTCGTTATTTCAATGTTGGGGGCTAGGGAGCCCAGTCGGTTAGGTATCTGCCTAGCATGCGGAAGGTCCCAGGTTCGGGTCCGGGCATCGCCATAAAACTGCCGACTTATAAACGTCACGTGTAGTCAAAAATGTCTAACGAATAATACCCCGTGTAGAGGTGGTGCACGTTAAATATCCTCCAAAGTCCCGACGTTGCGTATGTCGCCCTAAACGTTTCCGTTGAGTGCCTACTCCGGTGTCGGCTAGTCACTGGACTGTGGTTCCGAAATACGACACCCGTCGCCAATAGCCCTCGTGTAGCTCTAGTGAGACGATAATCTAATCTAAACTAAACTATGAGAGACTATTGGTTCGAATCTCGTATTCCACTAGCATGTTAGGAAGCAACATCAGGAGCAAAAAAACTGACCATAATGGATGGATGTCAGAAAAGCACCACTCGAATGATTAGTGCCGTATCTGTGGGACTGGTGCACGTTAAATCTGCCGTTATTTTTAATGTTTTTTCGTTTGTATATTTGATAAGCTGTCTTTTAATACAAATATTTTATTTTAGAAAATTATTTCCATAATAATTTTTAGACTAAGCGGAATTGAAATTATGTGTTCTATTCTACAATTCTACGTTATGTGCAAGTGATTAGAGATCCGATTCTTAGTTTTATATCTTTCGAATCCCTTATCCAACTAAGATGCTCGCAGCAGTAAGCAAAAACTAATCGCAATAAATGGATGCAAGAGAACTCCCCACTCGAATAATTAGACATGTATGTGGGACTGGTGCGCCTTAAGGGGTCTAAGGAGTCTTAAAAATGTGCAAAGAAGGAACTACAAAGCATAGTTTGATCTTTCATGTAATTTTTTAACTACTCAATATACAAGTATAATTTTTTTATATGTAATTCTACAAGATTTATTTAATATGAAACAAATTTTAAAATTTATGAAACTTTAGCCTAAACTAAAATAAATGATATTAAACATAAAGCTATTTGAACACATTGTGATTAGGCTTGCGCGGCAAATTGTGAGGTCAAAATTGAAGACATGAATAAGAAAATGACTTTATATTGTACAAATATGTACAAACAAAGACTTATACCTAAATTCTCAGCTCAATTTTAATTAGAAATTATTTTAAGAACTTTTTTCTAAAAAAATGTATAAAAATTTTTGAATTTTGATTTTAAAATTTTTTTAAAAATTATTTCTAATTAAAATTGAGCTGAGAATTTAGGTATAAGTTCTAGTTTGTACATATTTGTACAACATAAAGTCATTTTCTTGGTCATGTCTTCAATTTTGACTTCACAATTTGCCGCGCAAGCCTAATCACAATGTGTTCAAATAGCTTTATGTTTAATATCATTTATTTTAGTTTTAACTAAAGTTTCATAAATTTTAAAATTTGTTTCATATTAAATAAATCTTGTAGAATTACATATAAAAAAATTATACTTGTATATTGAGTAGTTAAAAAATTACATGAAAGATCAAACTATGCTTTGTAGTTCCTTCTTTGCACATTTTTAAGACTCCTTAGACCCCTTAAATCTGTTGTTATTTTTTATGATTTTTCTGTTCGTAAATTATTAAATCAGCTCTCTTTATTTAGCATATTTATTTTATTTTAGAAATTTATTTCGATATTTTTTTAAAAGATTAACAGCAATAAGGATTGCTTTTATTGCGCCATTCTTCATTATGCTAAGGGCTGGGGAACCCAGTCGGTTAGGCAATGCGAAAGGTCCCAGGTTCGGGTCCGGGCATCTCCAAAATAACTGCCGACCTATAAACGGCCCGTGTAGAGGAGGTGCACGCTAAATATCCTTCAAAGTCCTAACGCTGAGAACGATGTCGCCCTTAACGGTTGCGTTAGGTGCCTATTCAGGTGTCGGGTCGTCGCTTGACTGTGGTTCTAAACTACGACACCCGTCGCCAACAGCCCTCGTGCAGCTCTAGCGTGACAATAATTCAAACTAATGTCATTTTTCAATTCTACGTTAGGCTTACGCTCGGCTAGTGGCCGAGTAGTAAGAGAACCCCGTGATTAGCTCTAGTACGGCGATAAGGCAAACTAACCCTCTCTTTCAGAGTTGTTAAACTTGAAATTACAATGCAATACAATATGCATTTTTTATATCTCCCCTAGTTCTTCTGAGTCAGGAATAGTTCGCAAATCACCGTGATGTTACACCATTGATCCCTCTCTCCTGGTTGGTTGGTAAGTTTTTGAAGATTTTCGGCGGTGGAACGTTCCTGGTAAGTCAAAATTTTATTATTTAAGATGGAAAACATATTTTTTTTTCTAAAAATTTAATTGTTGCTTTTGAATGACATTCCTTTTGACAACAATATAAATATTTTTAAAAATACAAATGGGAATTGTTTTCCAAATCCAAAATAAATTTAATACAACATAATTATATAAATTGTATGATTAATTGCAAAAGGAATAAATTTTAAATTTTCTTATTAAATGCATTGTTAATTTATTTAAAATTTGAATGTTTTTAAAATACATATTAATTCAAGTTCATTTTATTCTACTAATAATTTACTATGCAAGACTGTTTTCCCATTTTAAAACCATTTTGTTACTTTTCTTATCATATTTGTGATACTCTATCATTGTTTTAGTTGTGCCGCGTTCTTCAAATTAAACATTCAGTTATATATTTTGAATTCACGTTTATACAACGTAGAAAAACCTTCAATTATTTTTGCTATTAAGGAAATTTATTTCAATAAGCTATGAAAAATTATTTCTTTGATTTTACCTTATTGTGAGCTAATGGTATGATCCAAAATTACAAGATTAAATCCCCTACCTTAAATAAGAATAAGCCTACTTTTCAGCTTACTTTTATAGTCTATCGCACAGGTCAAACCATTGATGTAAACTATTCTTTAGCGATAATTGATAAAACGTTTTCGCACTGTACATGCTAAAGCGATGTGATTAACCCTTTCAGTCCCAAAAATTTACTACACTACAGAAACATCTGATATTCACAAAATAAGCTTATTTTAGGTCAAATATACGAATTCCATAAGAAAAAAATTCATTAAAATTTTTTGTATGATTTTTGAAACAATGCCAAAATTGTTTAACTGTGGAAAACAACAAAATAAAAAAATATATATTACCTAAAAACACTTCGAGTTATATATTTTAAGGTATCTGACCATATTATTAAAAAAAATTTAGTAATTGTTTTAACAGAAATAGTTTAAATTGTGTTTTAAATATGTGGAACTGAAGTCAACTTTTTAAAAATCAGGAAAAACGCTTGTTGACTATTTTCCAAATAAAAAAAATAGTAGTTCTGACTTCTATTGAGATTAATGTAAAATATTGTCTGATAGAACAAAGTGTGAAAAATCGAATGATGTGTGTTTGGATGTCAGAGCGGGTCATAAACATTTGGAAAAAAATATTGAAAGTGATGATGCCAAATGGCATCACTGGGACTGAAAGGGTTAAAAAATGATTTTTCTAGTAAAAATCAATATTTATAATTTTAAAAAATTTCGATAGAATACTGCAAGTCTTAAAGTTAAGTCCTTACAAAATTTAAGTTACATTAAGCAGATCTGCAACTTTTCACAATAGAAACGCAAGAAATTAGACTTCTAGCGAAAAAGAGTCAATTTTGTTAGTACAATTTTCATTGCGCTATCATGTACAATGCGTGTGATGTGGTATTTACTATTACCTTATTACTATAGTCTATTTACTATGGGAGCCTCGAAAATACTTTCTTCCCCATCTTTTCGCTTGGTTTTCCAGGAAAAGGGGAGATCATCGCTTTTCTAAACCTAACGCGTTCGAGGTTCTGTTGTGAATTTAATAATCCGAACAGTTCAAACTCAAGAAGGATAAAGCACGCTCACGCCGTTTCGAAGAAAATCACAGGCGGGGATGGGGGGATGCTTTTCGAGGCTCGTATTCAAGATAGACAAGGTAAAGTGGCTAGTTCTTATACTTAATTTAATTAACTTTATGACTTAACATTAAATAATTCATCACTTTACTTCAATCCCCACTATATCGTTTCCCACTGGACATAACCTAATGGCTACTTGATTGTCCAACCTCCCAGTCAATTTCCCCATCAGTGTCCAACACTAATCCCAGAGTGCACTTCCGCACTCAATTCCCGCACTCTTCCACCTTCCATGACCGTAATCCCGATTCTCCCGTTCCCGTCGCATTCTCTAGGAATGACCCGAGACGACTTTCGTCCCGATTTTTGCGTCCCCGACAACTTGTTCGCCTCGTCTCTCGTCTTTCCGATATCGGTACGACATCCGCCCGATATCGGCGAGTCCGATTTTGACTCCCGTCTCCACGCTTAGAGGCTTTCGTTTTCAGGAAGCTCTGATATAGACAATGCTTATCCCAAGGATTTGAGTTTTGGAAGTGGTGCTTTTGATGTGTTCATAAGAGAGACGTATTCCATACTTTCAAAACATGGGACCACGAGGAAGTGAACTGAAACTCTGGAAGGAGCATCGAAACGCTCGCCGATAGGGTCGGTGAAGCGCGGCAATCCTGTAAGAGCAACCCAACTTTTGCCGCCAATCCTATACTTTACCCGTTACAATAGGCATTTTAAGCCAACTTTTTCAATAAGTTGTTGCACAGAAAATTTGTTATTACTTTAGAAGGTCCTTTATATAATGAAGTTTCGGAAACATGTACTTAAAAAAACAGAATTGCAGGAACAATCTTTAAAACTTAAATTCCTTGAAGTACTATTCTTGGCGAGTGATTTTTACATCCAATGCAAAGTGCCAAGTCTGATCGGCGAATTCATGCCAAATGTTGCACATATTCTCCCTAAATCTGTCGCCAAGTGACCCAAAAATAGGCTTCACCATCTTTTCATAGGAAGCTCCTTCCAGAGGCTCAGTTCAGTACATCGGACTGTTTTACACAAAGTTCTGCAGTAATTTTTGTCGTAATTACGGAGTCGTATGTGGCTTTTAAAGCCAATTCCATGCAAAACTATCCCGTCTGCAGTGTTAGTCACATGTGTAAAAAGTGATTATTACTACAACTTTTGACATTAAACGAAAAAAAAGTATTGGTATAACTAATCTACACTTATTAAAACTAAATGTAATATGCTTTAATTAATATATATTTCAAATTAAAAACTTCTAATTTCCTCTTAAAACTGACTTAAGGCTAATTCCATGTAACTGTAGTTTAAGTTGATTAGAAGTTCCCATTTTAATAGCATAAATATTAGCGGTTGAATTAATGACATTCACACAATTAGAGAAATTTTAATGTACCGTCAGTGCGGGTAACTTTGGCCAAAATCATAGTTTTTTTTACAAAAGAAGAAAAATTTAACTGCAAAAACGATTTAAACACTTAAAAATCAATATGCATTCTAAGTATCGTACTTTTAGGAATAATTTTCAAGCATTTTTGTTAAATTTTATAAATTAATAAAAAATTGGTATTAATTTAAAAAATTAGTACACTGTTAGGAGCCGGGCGGGTAACTTTGGCCACCCACAAAATACATAAAAAGCACACTTTTTAACATCCTTAATCGCTGTATTAACGAATTAAATAGCAATATTAAAACTTTGAACTTAAAATAACAAAGTTATAAGACATATAGTTATTAAAAATAGCATATAACTTAACATTTACTTTGCAGTGCATCGTGGAATGGCATTACACAATGAATACTAGTATTGTTTGTCGCTTAAAAGAAAAATAAAATTCTATTTTAATAAGGGAAAAAGAACTCTTTTGAAGCAAGATGTAATAACAAATACATTCATAAAAAGCAAACGATTTTATTATAAAAGGGGAAAAAATAATGGTATTCATAATTAGGAATCTGAAAATGTTTACCTTTCGACATTTACGATTTTTAGTGGTATACGTTTCTTGCATTCTATCTTTATCTTTTTAATGTTTAAAATCGTTTTATTTTTAAAAAAAAATATCTGAAAAATGAGTAATCATAAAAGTAAAAATTTTTCAAAAATAGTTAAACAGAATACACTTTTATGTATATTTTTTTAAAGTGCAAAGTTCCATAAATAAATATTTACATCTGTGGCCAAAGTTACCCGCATTCATCGGCAAAAGCTTCCCAATTACCAATATTTAAATACAGCATAAAAAGTATTCAATTTAGAATAAAACAAATGGTGTAATATTCTTCCCCATAAATAAAAGAATCGAATAGAGTGTTTTATTTAAATATTTTCAATATTTTTTTAAGTGTTCCAGACAAAAGTTGGAAGAGATAGATTTTTGTCATTTTATGCTTGTAAGAATGAAAACAGTATTTGTAGTATTGCCAGAATTAGAATGAGAATTTTTTTTACATGAAATGAAAGAAGATGTTTCCACCTTTCCAAAAATGTCAAACAATTAAAGATGAGATCATTTTATGAAGAGAAATTAAGAAAAGAATCTTTTTCCGACGCGTGGCCAAAGTTACCCTCCGTGGCCAAAGTTACCCGCTTTGACGGTAATAAAAGATATAATTCACTTATATTAGTCACTATACCTAACTTCTTTACTTTAGAGGTACACATGGACCTTTAAGGACGCAACAACGTAATTTTACAACTTTTCTAAAAACTAAGTCTTCTATTATAATGTTCAAACTTTCTAAAAATGCCGATACTCAAGCAGCCTATTTATTGCTTGTATTATAAAAAATGACATACTATAAGGGTCAAGCAGATTTCAAGACTTGAAAAAATTAGCAGCGGTAAATTTTTCAGACAATTTGGATTATAGCTTAAGTTATAATGGACTATTAATGAAACTGTTAGATTCACTAATAGGCCACAAAAAAAAAAATTGTTTTTACTCCTCATAACCTCAAATTTCACTAAATTGTTGTCCCTCAGCAAATGTGTTAAACCCTAATTTGTTTCGAAATTACTTGGAAAACATCTGTACTTTCAAAAAATATTTTTTTTCTATTAAGAATAAGTGCGTTTGATTTATTTTCGGAGAGAAGAGTTCAGCAAATTTCATTGATAAAACCGTAAGTACGATTTTTTCCCCGCTTCTGTATGAAAGCTCAAATAGACTTATCCTTTGACTTAGTCTGACACCCCCCCCCCCTCCTCCTCTAAACTCAGTATAGGGACAACTGAAGAGCTTAGTGGAAGAACGTGCTAAGTAACAAAAAGGTGAAAACGAATAAAATAAACTTTAAATATTTTTGTTTGCACTTAGATAGGTTAAAAACGGCACTAACAAAAGATTAAAAACATACTAATCATGAATTTTATGAAAAAGGGGAAACTTTTTATCGTTAAAGAAGTTACCAATACGTTAATCGACACAAAAATCTCAATTTTTTTTTTCAAAAATGTCACTTAGCACGTTCTTCCACTAAAGTCTTCAACTTAGATTGGACCGAGATCTGCTGTATACAATAACGACTCCACTTATTTTTAATATCCTTTGTTGAAAATCCTTTAATTGATGAACACATTTTCAATTTCTTTGAAAAATATTATAGTAATTATGTAATTTTACAAAAGAAAAATCTTTTATTTCTGTAATCTTAGGATCTCAAATTTTTTTTACTGAAAACTGTATTTTTTACTGTATACTGTATTTTTTACTGTATACTGTTTACTGTATTTTTTTACTGTATAGAGTTTTACTTTGTTTTCTCGGTCCCCAAATATCGTCTTCACTCTTGGTATCGCTGTTGGTCTTGAGTTGTACATTAAACTGTTAAACAAAACTTGAGTGACTATACAGAAATCTCTAGCATTTTTGATGGTTTAAATTTGTTTCTCATACTTTACAGCGTTGAACTGTTTGTTTAAACTTGTTTGCAGTTTACAATCTTTTTCTCTAAAACTTGACTTTTTAGCAAAATAAAAAATCGGCCATCGAGTATTATCCTGTGAACAGCAAATCTCTGGATAATGTTATAGTGTATCAGAACAGTTTTTAATGCCATCATGAAATTCGATATTTAAAAATATATCCTAAATATTTTGCAGTTATAAACTGATTTCGATAACTATAATAGTTTAACCTCTAGTAACCTGGCGTCCACATTTGGGGACATTTTTTAAAACCACCCCACAAACAATCAACGCGTTAATTAGTTCCGAAATGGACCTAGTCCGATAGAAAAGGATCCAAATATCAGTTTTCAGCCTTTGATTACAGGTATAAGTGATTTATTTCTATAAAGAATGAAGTAAAACGAGGGTCAATACTGTTTTAGAGTTCTTACAGAAATATTATTTAATTCCCCCCCCAAACTTTTCAAAAAGTTCTTATAGTAGTTAATTTTAAAGACATTTTGCATTAAAAACAATGTTAGAAGTATCTGTTAACTGCAAATATGTGATACAGCCTTTTTTTCGTTCCTTTTACAGCCCAAAAATGTGTATTTTTAGAGTTTAAGGCTTGTAACTATTAAACATATTTTTAAAAAAAAAATTCTATGAAAGACAAATTTTTTAGCATTTGTTTGTATGAAAAAAGTATGTTTAGATTAAGAATATACATGTAGAATTTGGCTCAAGTTTTAAGAGGTTAAAAGTGAAAATTCTTACGAATTCAATAGACACAGAAATCTTGAAAGGGATGCATAGTACTTTTTCAAGTATTGCATTTTTTTCCTGCGTTTTATTGAAGTTTCTCTGGTCGATAGTGGTTGATAAAAAATGCCTAAAACAATTCAGAAAATCATAGCATTCGATTTAAAGCAAGTTTTTTTTTTATTTCATGATCAGCTTCACATTCTGATTTATCATTAGTTGATAGACATATCTAATTGTATGGGTTGAAAATTGAAGAGCTTAGTGGAAGAACGTGCTAAATGGCATTTTTGAAAATTTTTAAATGTTTGTCAATGAACATATTACTAACTTCTTTAACGATAACGAGTTTCCCCTGTTTCATGAACTTTAAATTTAGTATGTAGTTTTATTTTTTAGGCTTTACAAGTACAGTTTTCAACAGATCTGAGTGCAAACGAAAAACATTTAAGTCTTATTTCCTCGTTTTCCACTTTTTGTAACTTAGCACGTTCTTCCACTAAGCTTTTCAATTGTTCCTTCAATTTTTTTTTCTTGCTTAATAAGAGTGACTGGTAATTGATTAAATCTGCAAAATAAACCATACATGTTTTTTTTTTGCTTCTTAATACTCTTGTGAAAAACTTAAGGGGTTCTAACGTTTTAATAATTTTTTATATGTATAGTTGATGGGGTTCTTATTATTGGAAAACATCAATTTATTCATTAGTATAAAATATTATTAAAAAATTGAATGAAATTTTATTTAAAAAAATGTTCTTCTAGAAATGAGAATCGTAGTACATCACCTATTTTTTTTTCTTTCTTCAAGCATTTCTTCAAGTTTTTTTTTTCAAAAAAATAACTTACTTTAACTTTTCATCTTACTGTTGAACCAACGATCTCCGTCTACACTTTTAAAACAAAAGAGTGAAATCCACTCCAGTTGAAGTGCATTTTCGACACTGGAAAGGAGTGAATATTAACTCAGACTGAGTTAAAATAACTCGTTTGGAGTGATCATGTTGGAGGTTTAAAACAAAGGATCCACTCCTTTCGGAGAAGTGCATTTTCAAGACTGGAGGATTGAAAATTACTCAGATTGAGTTAAATTCGCTCGTTTGTTTTAAGAGTGTACTGATTATAAGCAGTAAAATTAAATATTTAGCCTCATTTGTTAATTTATTGCACACTTTGACGTAATCACTGTCGTGTTTAAACGTCAATTATTGTGCCGCAATAATCACGTTTTAAAAACGTTATGATATTAAATTAATTTTATTTAAAAACTGCATTCTACTGAAAATTTTGTATTTGGCAAAACTCTTCATGGCTGAGGTTTTATAATCGTTCAGTCCGTCCGTCCGTCACCCAGTTTCACGTAACAAACCATAAGTCACACTAACAAGTGCGATAAGTCATTTTAAAGCAAAAAATAACAGAAAGGTAACATAACGAATTTAATTAAAAAATTTAAATCAGAAGTTTATTTAAAATTCAAAGAACTAAAAATTTAATCTACATTGAAATGACATGCAAATTCCATTTTCATTCGATATTTTCACTCTTGCCATTTCGTCAAACGTTACGAGAAACTTTATTTAAAATAAAAATAAAATCTTTAAAAGAATATTTATGTGATTAATTTGGATTGGATTGTTCTAATAGCACAACAGAGTTCTTCTGATGGTGCATTTTATATGTATGAAAAAAGATGTATTCGGAATTCTAATTTTGCATAAAAAATATGCAAAGTTTCACTTATTTTTAAAGTATCAATTTTACTAATTATATATTTTTCGGACAGTGAATTAAATTGTGGCGACTATAAGATATTAAATTTCTTCATTGATCTACGAATTTCTAACAAATTTAGCGAACGATAATGAGTAATTTTTAATTTGCGAAAGAATATTAATGAAAATAGTCAATTTTATCGTTTAAAAATTTGAATTAGAAGTCCCTGTTAGGCGAATTTCTTTCTTGGGTGTATAAATGTTTCCTGTGAGCATAAATATTGTTTTGGAAGCGGTTTAAGTGACAGATTTTGTAACAAACCTATTTATTAAAATATATATCTTACTCTACCAGTTTACAGTTAAAATATCCAATATAGTACATGAGCTCTTATCTCGCGCATATTAAATTAAGTATATTTAAAAACGTCATTCTACTAAAAATTGCCGATAATGCCTCGTAATTTAGAACCCTGGTCAAGTGATCAAGTGAGCGGGCACCCAACGGAACTTCGAAAATGAGCCTTCTGCTAGGTTTATCTACTTAAACAAAATATCAGACATAAAGACCACAGTTCTGGACAATTTATGTCGGACAAATTATCGTAAGTAACACGAAAAACGTATTTCAGGAACTTTTTCGAAAATAGTGGCGTTAGGGAGGAATGAGCGCACTGGCCGGGGGGTCTCCAATCTCAAATGCCTCAATGTTAATCCAAAGGGGAAAAAATCATTTTCTCTGCCGCATTTCTCCGGCAGTATTGAATATTTTTACAAGCGTTTTTTTTTAATAATAAATGAATCGGTGAGTGCAGAAACAGCGTCAGTCACAAATTTCAATTTTTTCAGGAGGGAGTAAAAACGTAATAACTCCTCCTTTTTTTCGAGTTTTGAGTGCAGAAATAAAGTCCTGTATTTACGGAACTACTCATCAGACTAACGAAGTTTTTGCACCCAACGCGCATCTTGCCTTTCTACGCTTATTTTCATTGAAAACAAGTTTTCGGATTTTTTTTTGACTGAAGTGGTTTCGGCATTAACCGATTCAAATGTAGATATCTTGCAGGTCTCTATAGTCCCATTTTTTTTTCAAATTGCTTCTAATACTTTTTGTGAAATCATTTATTCAAAATTTTAAAACAAAATTCGAACCAATTTCAAAAAGTGGGATTGCCTTGACCTGTAAGTCAGCTACATTTATCACATTAAAAAAAATCCGTTTGTATAACTATGCAATACAGCCAGGAAAATGTGGCAGAGAAAATATTTTCTTCTCAATTTTATTAACACTGATGTACTTTGTTTTAAAGACCCGCGATTCAGCGCACCCATTCCCCCTTAAGTACTGCAGGATTGTCTAAAAAAACATTTAAAAGTTGCTTAGATCGTTCTGGTTTATATATAATATGCTACAGTACATGCTAAAAAAATTATCGTTATAGAATTTACATTTTGAAACATACTTACAAACTAAATACTCAAAAATAAAAAATGTACAATTTTCCTACTGTAGTAATTTAAAAAAAAAATCTTGGTTCACTTATTTTTACATCTTAAGGGGGAATGGGCGCGCCGGATCGTGGGTCTCCAAAGCAAAGTGCATCAATGTTTATCCAATGGAGAAAAAATATTTTCTCTGCCAAATTTCGGCTGTATTGAATATTTTTAGAAATGGATTTTTATGTGATAAATGTAGCTGAATTACAGGTCCCGAAAATATGACTTTTTGAAATTGGTTCGAATATTTTTTTTTTTAAATTTTGAATAAATAATTTTACAAAAAGTATTCGAAGCAATTTAAAAAAGTGGGATTATAGAGACCTGAAAGTTATCTACATTTATTATTTAAAAAAAAAAAAACTTTTTGAAAATATCCAATACAGCCGCAGAGATGTTGCAGCGAAAATAGGAGAGCCCAGTAGGTTAGGCACTCTCCTATCATGTGAAAGGTCCCAGGTTCGGGTCCGGGCATCGCCAAAATAACTGCCGACCTATAAACGGCCCGTGCACATCCCAAAAGTGTCCGACGAATAATAACCAGTGTAGAGGAAGTGCACGTTAAATATGCTCCAAACTCCCGACGTTGCGTACGATTGTTAAAAAAAATTAGGTATTTTAGTCAGGTTAATGTTTATTAATTTTAGCTGGCTTAAGTTTTCAAATTAGGGTCAAGTGGGGTAAGTGTGATAGGGTTTCTGCATTTTTCATTAAGAAAATTCGTTCTCTGCTTCAAGTAAATTCCAAATCCTAAAATTGGTAGTGAATTATTATAAGAAACATACATATGTAGAAAAAAAAAATATATGTTTGAATTCCAATTTTAAGTGTACAAAATTTGCATTTCAAAATCCATTGCTATTTTATCACACTTACCCCACATAGGAAAACCCACATAAAAAGACAGTTGCACTTAAATTCAAAAGCTCAAAACTTTCTTTAAACAAAAAATAAGGTCAATATTTCTTTTTAGTTTAATTATAAGTGGTCTAATGTTATATATTGCAAACTTTCAGATTTTTAGAATGATTTCCAAAGTTACAAGAGCTGTTTATCACACTTACCCCCAATGACACTTACCCCACTTGACCCTATGCAATATATTTTCTAAAAAAACACTCACTTTTTAGCAGTGTTTGGATTATGCATTAAAGTTTTTCTTGCAACATTTTGTACTCCACAAGAAAAAAAACTATACTATGGCACTCTTTAATTGTGTTCCAATTACCCATTAAAACGCATGTCCATATTGTTATCGATTCTAATAGTTAGAGTAATCAAAAACATCCGTATTGTGATAGTTTATTTTTATGTAATTTAAAAAAAATAGTTTTAAGGGGGTCTGGCACCCCCAAATCATTGAAAAAATTAAAAAAAAAAAATAGTGGCTTAAAATACTATATCAACCTTTATTAATAATGTCACAAAGTTTTAAGACGATTGGAAAAATATTTTTGACATTAAAGGCAATTTTATTTTACCCTTTCTTTAGTGAAACGGCCCAGAACGGCCGAACGACTAAGGATTCGATAATGTTATTCCAATCAAATATTACGAGGAAGCAAAAATCCTTCGTAAGGAAATGGGTTAACAATAAAAACTTTAAATTGGTTTTTCTCGGTTTTACAATTTTTGAATCATGTGAATGTTTGGGGGCACATAACTAAAAATGTTATTCAGTTAAATACTTGAATTTTTTTATGTGTAATTCACAAGTATATTTAAACATTTTAACGCAGGGAATAGTCTGTAAAGTTTTTACTTTTTTTAAAAAAAAAATCTTTTAGGTTAAAAATATTGACATTCTTCAACAATATTTAAAAAAAATTCATATTTAATCTAGTTTTTAGTTTTTCAAAATAATCTTGTGTTAAAATACTTAAAAATGTCTATAGATGAAACTGTGAAAATTTGAAATGGATATATTAATTAGTTAATTCTTGAGATGCCCCCAAAGTTGGACAATTTAACATGGGCTTCTATGGAGGTGCCAGACCCCCTTAAAACTTATGACACCAAGTTTATGTACAAATGCTCTTCATTCAAAAACTCACTAAATGAAATAATAGTTCGATTAAAAAATACTAGAATTAAAAATCGCTGAAAAACTAATGAATTCAATATTAAATGATAAATAACTTTTAAAACATAAAAGAAATCTTTTTAAAAAGTTTTTTACAAAATGTATGCATTTGTCGTTGGTATTCTAAAATATAACTATTGATACGTCTGTAAAACGGTTTGTTAATAACCTATTGAAACAAATTAGATGAACATATTTCTAACAAATAGTATCTAAATATTTTAAGTCGGTCAGACTTTGTTCTTAATATTTATTTGGTTCAGTAAATCTCGACTAAGTTTTATTGAAAGAACATGCATATTTAAAAAGAAATATCAGTCACTGAATTAAAGTTGTTAGATTTTCAACCTCCCCAAAACAATTAACACGTTAATTAGTTCCAAAATTGACATGGACTGATAGAAGAACATCAAAATAAAAGTTTTCAGCCTTGGATTACGTGTACCGGTCATTTATTTCTATAGAAAAAATGAAGTTGAACGAGGGTCAATACGATATCAGAGTTAATTTTTTTTAAAAAATTTTGTTCAAACTTTTTAAAAAGTTTTCTTAGTGGTTAGTTTTAAAGGCATTAAAAACAACGTTAAAATAATCTGTTAACTACAAATAAGTGATACGGCCTTTTTTGTTGCATTTATAGCACAAAAAAAAGTGTTTTTAGAGTTTAAGGCGTGTCCCTAAGTTACTGTTAAAAGTTTTTTTAAATTTCTTTGCAAAACATACTTTTTCGCATATATTTGTATGAAAAGAATGTTTATATTAACCCTTTCAGTCCCAGTGATGACATTTGGAATCATCAATTTCAATATTTTCCCCCAAATGTTTATGTCCGTTATGACATCCAAACACATATCATTCGATTCTTCACACTTTGTTCTATTCGACAATATTTTACATTAATCTCAATCGAAGTCAGAACTACTATTTTTTTCATTTAGGAAATAGCTAATAAGCATTTCACCTGATTTTTGAAAAGTTTACTTCAGTTCCACATATTTAAAACGCAATTTAAACTATTTCGGTTAAAATAATTAAATTTTTTTTAATAATATTTTCAGATACCTTAAAATATGTAACTCGGAAGTGTTTTTAGGTAATATATATATTTTTTATTTTGTTGATTTCCACAGTTGAAAAATTTTGGCATTATTTTAAAAACCATATAAAAAATTTAAATAATTTTTTTTCTTATGCGACTTATTTTTGCCCTAAATATCCTTATTTTGTGAATATCAGATGTTTCTGTAGTGTAGTAAATTTTTGGGACTGAAAGGGTGAAGAATATACTTGAAGGATTTTGCTAGGGTCTCAAGAGGATAAACATAATTAAAAAATTCCAGTTTGAAAGATTATTACGACGCAAAGCTTAAAATTGAAATAAATACTTTTTTTTACCTTTCTCATTACTAAGAATTGTTTAAAATATTAAACGTGAGCAATAAAATTTTGAGTGATTTTTTTACTCCTTTTTTCTCTCGCAAAGTTTGTAAAATTATAGAATACGAGATTTCATAACTCAAATAAATTTTTTATTTTGTGAAATTCTGAATGCTATACTGCCTTATAGCAAAGAAAAATATGTGTTCAAATTTTGATCGCAATTTTAAGATATTTCTAAGGAAATAATCTATTTTGAAAAAATGTAAGTAATAAAGAAAAAAAAGGTCGTTACAGGGAAACTTATTTAATTCATCGATTGCAATGAGATCTTTACAAATACTAAATAGTTTTTAAAGCAACTAAAGTTATTTTTACTGCAGTTTTGAAACAAAACTCTATTTTAATGTTTATCATTAGTTCAAACTAAAAATGTGGAGGCATGATTAGTCCAGCAAAAAATTTTCTTCACAAATATTTGTTCACAAATTATTATATCGATATAATTAAATTATATCGTCGTACATTGTTTCGTATTTTGCGATGGTTTCTAAGGTATTATTATAACTTTTTAGAAGCGAGAGGTACTGCAGCTATAACTTAAATATTTCGTTCAGTAGTGTATCATTTTAAAATTCGGTTTTTTAGTACCTAAAGGCTCAATGTGTTTTTACCCTTTCCTCAATAAGTTCAAAACTATATTATATACAATATATTAAGTATATTTATTTCTAATTAATAAGAATACGAGTTATTTGTGTTTCAGAATGTAATTTTAAGTTGTGTTGAAATAAAAATGTAGCTCTTGAACGATATTGAAATTAAATTAAAGCCAGCCATATCATTACAATTATAGTAAGTATAAGTGTAAAATAAAAAGCACAATATCCAAGTACATCTGCTAATTAAAATATTTCATCTCTTATACGTGTATACACAAATAAAGTACGGTCGAATGATTTAAGAAATAAAAACGTAAAATTATGCCACAGAAATTCACAATAGTCTAAATATTTGTGGTAGAAAAAGAGATTACAAATGCAACGAAAGGTTTAAAAAATGAGTTTATATCAATAAAAAAGTTTTTACAGGCGCGTTTCAATCACGAAATATATTTTCTATTCTAAATATTCCTAAGATCAAACTTTGAGCAAGTACAACTGCATTCACGTTTGCATACAGTCAGTTAGTAACGTGTGACAATCGCAGCCTTCTATCTTCTATAAAGAAACACAGTACACGTAAAGAAGTGACAATAGGCCAGGAAGACAAAATTGACCGAAGCCTCGGCACGTTGAAATAAATTCACATTTTCATAACAATTCCTGCCTTCATTGGCGAAAACACCCTCATCCATACAAGCGGTAGATTTAACGCATATACATCGCAGAAGAAGCAACAACAAGTTCAAGTGGTTGTTTTGCTACACATTCTCTGCTTAAATTGAAACACCAAGTTCAATAACTATCACGTTTGCACACTTGCAGCAAACTTCCTTGGACAGTAAATCCATCTACCACTGCTAACAAAATGCCTTGCAAGTGGTGATTTTGCTGCTAATACTTAGTTGAAGAATGCACAATGAGTCAATTCGATTCCGTTGATCGAAGCATTAGCAAGTTCAAGAACATTCAGGTTGGAATTACAATATTTCCAACTACCATTGCTAAAGAAAAACCTAGCCGTACAAGTGGTGGTTTTGCTATACATACTAAGCTGAAGAAAAAACTGCAAGTTCAATATCTTTGTTTACATTTGCATGCCTCATCGAACTTCTATGCACAACATATCCAACTAGCACTGAAGAAAAAAAAACGCCGAACAAGTGGTGGTTTTGTGCACATACTCTGACGAAGAAGCAACAGCAAGTTCAATACATTTCTAGTTTGCATTCGGTCAGCGAATTTCCATGGACAATATTTCCAACTACCACTGCAGAAAAAAAAACCAGCCGTACAAATGGTGGTTTTGCCGCACATGCTCCGATGAAGAAGCAACAACAAGTTCATTACCTTTCACTGTTGCATGCTGTTAGCAAACTTAACGGACAATATTTCCATCTACCACTGCAGAAAAAAACCAGCCGTACAAGTGGTGGTTTTTCCGAACATACTTTGATGAAGAAGCAAGAACAAGTTCAATACATTTCTCCTTTGTAAGACTCAGCGAACTTCCATGGACAATACTTCCCACTACCACTGAAGAAGAAAACAGCAGTAAAACTGGTTTTTTTTTTGTGCACATACTCTGATGGAGAAGCAATAGCAAGTTCAATTTCTTTCACGTTTGCATGCCTCACCAAACTACCATTGACAATATTTCCAACTAACACTGAAGAAAAAAACGCCGTACAAATGGTGGTTTTGTGCACATACCCTGCTGAAGAAGCAACAGCAAGCTCAATACGATGAAGTTTGCATGCCTGAGCAAACTTTCTTGGAAAATACTTCCAACTACCACTGAAAAAAAACCCAGCCGCACAAGTGGTGGTTTTGGGGACATACTCCGATGAAGAAGCGACAGCAAGTTCATTGCCTTTCACTGTTGCTTGCTGTCAGCAAACTTCCATGAACAATATTTCGAACAACCACTGAAGAAAAAAACAGCCGTAAAAGTGTTGGTTTTGTGCACATTTTCCGATGAAGAAGCAAGAACAAGTTCATAACCTTTCACTGTTGCATGCTGTCAGCAAATTTCCATAGACAATATTTCCAACACGAAAAAAAAAACGCCGTTCAAGTGGTGGTTTTGTGCACATACCCTGATGAAGAAGTAACAGCAAGTTCCATACATTTGAAGTTTGCATGCCTCGGCAAATTTAAATGGACAATATTTCCAACTGCCAATGAAGAAAAAAAACCCAGCCGTACAAGTGGTGGTTTTGCGCACATACTCTGATTAAGAAGCAACAGTAAGTTCAATACGATGAAGTTTGCATGCCTCAGCAAACCTTCATTTCAAAATATTTCCCACTACCACTGAAGAAGAAAGCATTAGTACAAGTAGTGGTTTTACTGCGCATACTCCGATGAAGAAGCAAGAACAAGTTCATTACCTTTCACTGTCGCATGCTGTCGGCAAACTTCCATGAAAAATATTTCGAACTACCACTGAAGAAAAAAACAGCCGTACAAGTGGTGGTTTTGCTCCGCATACTCCGATGAAGAAGCAAGAACAAGTTCATTTCATTTCTCCTTTATATGCCTCAGCAAACTTCCATGGACAATATTTCCCACTACCACTGAAGAAAAACAAATTGCCGTAAAAGTGTTGGTTTTGTGCACATATTCCGATGAAGAAGCATGAACAAGATCATTACCTCTAACTGTTGCATGCTGTCAGCAAATTTCCATGAACAATATTTCGAACTACCACTGAAGAAAAAAAACGCCGTAGAAAGTGGTGGTTTTGTGCACATACTCTGATGAAGAAAGAGGCAGCAAGTTCAATACGATGTAGTTTGCATGCCTCAGCAAACTTTCTTGGACAATATATCAAACTACCACAGAAGAAAAACAGCCGCCGTAAAAGTGGTGGTGTTGTGCACATATTCCCATGAAGAAGCAAGAACAAGTTCATTACCTTTCACTGTTGCATGCTGTCTGCAAACTTCCATGAACAATATTTCGAACTACCACTGAAGAAAAAAACTCCGTACAAAGTGGTAGTTTTGTGCACATACCCTGATAAAGAAGCAACAGCAAGTTCAATGCGATGAAGTTTGTATGGTGTCAGCAAACGTCCATGAATAATATTTCGAACTACCACTGAAGAAAAAAAACGCCGTACAAAGTTGTGGTTTTGTGCACATACTCTGATGAAGAAGCAAGAACAAAATCATTACATTTCTCCTTTGCATGCCTTAGCAAACTTCCATGGACAATATTTCCAACTACCACTGAAGAAAGAAACACACCCGAACAAGTGGTGGTACTCCGATGAAGAAGCAAGAACAAGTTCCTTACCTTTCACTGTTTCATGCTGTCTGCAAAATTCCATGAACAATATTTCGAACTGCCACTGAAGAAAAAAAACTCCGTACAAAGTGGTGATTTTGTGCACATATTCCGATGAAGAAGCAACAACAAGTTCATTGCCTTTCACTGTTGCATGCTGAAAGCAAATTTAAATAGACAATATTTCCTACACGAAAAAAAACTCCGTTCAAGTGGTGGTTTTGAACACATACTCTGATGAAGAAGCAACAGTAATTTCAATACGATAAAATTTGCATGCCTCAGCAAACTTTCATGGCAAAATATTTCCCACTACCACTGAAGAAGAAAGCATTAGCAAAAGTGGTGGTTTTGCTGCGCATACTCCGACGAAAAAGCAAGAACAAGTTCATTTCATTTCTCCTTTATATGCCTCAGCAAACTTCCATGGACAATATTTACCGCTACCACTGCAGAAAAACAAATTGCCGTAAAAGTGTTGGTTTTGTGCACTTATTCCGATGAAGAAGCAACAACAAGTACATTGCCTTTCACTGTTGCATGCTGTCAGCAAACTTAAATGAACAATATTTCCAACTACCACTGAAGAAAGAAACACACCCGAACAAGTGGTGGTTTTGTGCACATACTCCGACGAAGAAGCATGAACAAGTTCATTACCTGTCACTGTTGCATGCTGTCAGCAAACTTCCATGAACAATATTTCGAACTACCACTGAAGAAAAAAAACGCCGTAGAAAGTGGTGGTTTTGTGCACATACTATGATGAAGAAGCAGCAGCAAGTTCAATACGATGAAGTTTGCATGCCTCAGCAAACTTTTTTGGTCAATATATCCAACTACCACTGAAGAAAAAAAACTCCGTACAAAGTGGTGGTTTTGTGCACATACCCTGATGAAGAAGCAACAGCAAGTTCAATACGATGAAGTTTGCATGCCTCAGTAAACTTCCACGGACAATATTTCGAATTACCACTGAAGAAAAAAACAGCTGTACAAGTGGTGGTTTTGCTCCGCATACTCCGATGAAGAAGCAAGAACAAGTTCATTTCATTTCTCCTTTATATGCATCAGCAAACTTCCATGGACAATATTTCCCATTACCACTGAAGAAGAAAGCAGCAGTACAAGTGTTGGTTTTGTGCGCATAATCCGATGAAGAAGCAACAACAAGTTCATTGCCTTTCACTGTTGCATGCTGTCAGCAAATTTCCATGAACAATATTTCGAACTACCACTGAAGAAAAAAAAACGCAGTACAAAAGGTGGTTTTGGGGACATACTCCGATGAAGAAGGGACAACAAGTTCATTGCCTTTCACTGTTGCATGCTGTCAGCAAACTTCCATGAACAATATTTCGAACTACCACTGAAGAAAAATAACGCCGTACAAAGTTGTGGTTTTGTGCACATACTCTGATGAAGAAGCAAGAACAAAATCATTACATTTCTCCTTTGCATGCCTTAGCAAACTTCCATGGACAATATTTCCAACTACCACTGAAGAAAGAAACACACCCGAACAAGTGGTGGTACTCCGATGAAGAAGCAAGAACAAGTTCCTTACCTTTCACTGTTTCATGCTGTCTGCAAAATTCCATGAACAATATTTCGAACTGCCACTGAAGAAAAAAAACTCCGTACAAAGTGGTGATTTTGTGCACATATTCCGATGAAGAAGCAACAACAAGTTCATTGCCTTTCACTGTTGCATGCTGAAAGCAAATTTAAATAGACAATATTTCCTACACGAAAAAAAACTCCGTTCAAGTGGTGGTTTTGAACACATACTCTGATGAAGAAGCAACAGTAATTTCAATACGATAAAATTTGCATGCCTCAGCAAACTTTCATGGCAAAATATTTCCCACTACCACTGAAGAAGAAAGCATTAGCAAAAGTGGTGGTTTTGCTGCGCATACTCCGACGAAAAAGCAAGAACAAGTTCATTTCATTTCTCCTTTATATGCCTCAGCAAACTTCCATGGACAATATTTACCGCTACCACTGCAGAAAAACAAATTGCCGTAAAAGTGTTGGTTTTGTGCACTTATTCCGATGAAGAAGCAACAACAAGTACATTGCCTTTCACTGTTGCATGCTGTCAGCAAACTTAAATGAACAATATTTCCAACTACCACTGAAGAAAGAAACACACCCGAACAAGTGGTGGTTTTGTGCACATACTCCGACGAAGAAGCATGAACAAGTTCATTACCTGTCACTGTTGCATGCTGTCAGCAAACTTCCATGAACAATATTTCGAACTACCACTGAAGAAAAAAAACGCCGTAGAAAGTGGTGGTTTTGTGCACATACTATGATGAAGAAGCAGCAGCAAGTTCAATACGATGAAGTTTGCATGCCTCAGCAAACTTTTTTGGTCAATATATCCAACTACCACTGAAGAAAAAAAACTCCGTACAAAGTGGTGGTTTTGTGCACATACCCTGATGAAGAAGCAACAGCAAGTTCAATACGATAAAGTTTGCATGCCTCAGCAAACTTTCATGGCAAAATATTTCCCACTACCACTGAAGAAGAAAGCATTAGTACAAGTTGTGGTTTTGCTGCGCATACTCCGATGAAAAAGCAAGAACAAGTTCATTTCATTTCTCCTTTATATGCCTCAGCAAACTTCCATGGACAATATTTACCGCTACCACTGCAGCAAAACAAATTGCCGTAAAAGTGTTGATTTTGTGCACTTATTCCGATGAAGAAGCAACAACAAGTACATTGCCTTTCACTGTTGCATGCTGTCAGCAAACTTCCATGAACAATATTTCCAACTACCACTGAAGAAAGAAACACACCCGAACAAGTGGTGGTTTTGTGCACATACTCCGACGAAGAAGCATGAACAAGTTCATTACCTCTCACTGTTGCATGCTGTCAGCAAACTTCCATGAACAAGATTTCGAACTACCACTGAAGAAAAAAAACGCCGTAGAAAGTGGTGGTTTTGTGCACATACTATGATGATGAAGAAGCAGCAGCAAGTTCAATACGATGAAGTTTGCATGCCTCAGTAAACTTCCATGGACAATATTTCGAACTACCACTGAAGAAAAAAAAACAGCCGTACAAGTGGTGGTTTTGCTCCGCATACTCCGATGAAGAAGCAAGAACAAGTTCATTTCATTTCTCCTTTATATGCATCAGCAAACTTCCATGGACAATATTTCCCATTACCACTGAAGAAGAAAGCAGCAGTACAAGTGTTGGTTTTGAGCGCATACTCCGATGAAGAAGCTACAACAAGTTCATTGCCTTTCACTGTTGCATGCTGTCAGCAAATTTCCATGAACAATATTTCGAACTACCACCGAAGAATAAAACGCCGTACAAAGTGGTGTTTTATGCACACTCCCTGATGAAGAAGCAACAGCGAGTTCAATACGATGAAGTTTGCATGCCTGAGCAAACTTTCTTGGGAAATATTTCCAACTACCACTGAAGAAAAAACCAGCCGTACAAGTGGTGGTTTTGCTCCGCATACTCCAATGATGGAACGAGAACAAGTTCATTACATTTCTCCCTTGTATGCCTCAGCAAACTTCAATGGGCAATATTTCCCACTACCACTGAAGAAGAAAGCAACAGTACTAGTGTTGGTTTTGTGCACATAACTCCGATGAAGAAACAACAACAAGTTCATTGCCTTTCACTGTTGCATGCTGTCAGCAAACTTCCATGAACAAAATTTCGAACTACCACTGAAGAAAAAAAAAACGCCGTATAAAGTTGTGGTTTTGTGCACGTACCCTTGGAAGAAGCAACAGCAAGTTCAATACGATGATTTTTGCATTCCTCAGCAAACTTAACGGACAATATTTCCAACTACCACTGAAGAAAAAAAATGCCGTACAAATTGTGGTTTTGTGCACATACTCTGATGAAGAAGCAAGAACAAGTTCATTACATTTCTCCTTTGCATGCCTTAGCAAACTTCCTTCCATGGACAATATTTCCAACTACCACTGAAGAAAGAAACACACCCGAACAAGTGGTGGTACTCCGATGAAGAAGCAAGAACAAGTTCCTTACCTTTCACTGTTGCATGCTGTCTGCAAACTTCCATGAACAATATTTCGAACTACCACTAAAGAAAAAAAACGCCGCACAAAGTGGTGGTTTTGTGCACATACCCTGATGAAGAAGCTACAGCAAGTTCAATACATTTGAAGTTTGCATGCCTCAGCAAACTTAACGGACAATATTTCCAACTACCACTGTAGAAAAAAAAAACTCCGTACAAAGTGGTGGTTTTGTGCACATACTCTGAAGAAGCATCAGCAAGATCAATGCGATGAAGTTTGCATGCCTCAGCAAACTTTCTTGTACAATATTTCCAACTACCACTAAAGAAAAAAGAAACAGCCGTACAAGTGGTGGTTTTGGGGACATACTCCGATGAAGAAAGGACAGCAAGATCATTGCCTTTCATTGTTGCATGCTGTCAGCAAACTTCCATGAAAAATATTTCCAACTACCACAGAAGAAAAAAAACCAGCCGTAAACCTGATGGTTTTGGGCACATACCCTGATGAAGAAGCAACAGCAAGTTCAATACATTTGAAGTTTGCATGCCTCGGCATACAAACAGCAACAGCATACAAACGTATGCTGTCAGTGAAGTATGAACACTATTTCCAACTACAATTGCCGGAAAAAATCCCCAGCCGTACAAGTGGTGGTTTTGGTGCACATTCTTCGCTGAAGAAGCAACAGCAAGTTTTTCATATTTGCTTTCTGTCAGCGAACTTCCATGGACTATATTTCGTTCTACCACTGAAGAAATAACCCCAGTCGTACAAGTTTGGTGCAAGTACTTCGCTGAAGAAGCAACAGCAAGTTTTTCACGTTTGCATTCTGTCAGCGAAATTCCATGGACAATATTTCCACTTCCACTGATAAAAAAAACACCGTACAATTTAAAAACACAAGCCTGATGGACAATAAAAACACAATAATGATTGACAATAAAAACAGTAGCCTGATTGAAACAATTTAAAAGCTTTCTGTGTTCTTATCCCCGTCGGCCAGCGCTTACTGGCTGCACGATATCCTTGAAGCTGCCCTGAAGACTCTGACTCTAATGGACAATCTTTCACTTCCACGACGTCACCGACGGTTGGGTTAGAGTGAAGCTGGCCTGCTCCCGCATCAACGCCCATGGCATCCTGTTAACAAAATAAAAAATTTTGGAGGGAAACGATAATAATCTCCGGACAATAATCTCTAATATAACACAACCCCATCGATGGGAGCCAAGGCAACACCATCGATTGGAGCCAAGACTTGAACTTGTGACTGAATTGACTGTTAGACTGGCGGCCTTACGCATTTACGACGAATAAAATGACTTCGAAAATTTTGTAATAGACTACGAAATTTGTTAAATGACTAGAAGCGATCTACACTCATGAAAGACTGTCACAATTAAAAACCCAAGCCTGCCTGACACAATAAAAACCTATCACCGACGGCCAGCGTCCATTAGCCACGAAGTCCTCAAGCCTGCCACGAAGGTGGTCACTCCACAAAGGGAGGCACCCGTCCGCGGGGACACGGCTCACCTCGGGAAAGACGGTGTCACCCTCCGTCCATGACGCTGCCGAAGTGACCCGGTTGAAGCTGAACTGGTTGAAGTCGCGACCCGCTCTGCCATCCTCCGCGTCGACGTCCTCCTGGGAACAAAATAGGGATTTTGTAGATATACGATTATGAATATTGATATAAGAATGATATGATCACTTATGAAAAAATGATTGATAATAAAAACCAGAGCCTGATTGAAGCTGTTTAAAATCTTACCGTGCATCTATCCCGGGCGGCCAGCCTCCAACAAGCCACGATGTCTTCAAGCCTGCCACGAAGACGGCCACTCCGCAGAGGGAGGCACCCGTCCGCGGGGACATGGTTCACCTCAGGAAAGACGGTGGCGAGTGGCACCCTCCGTCCATGACGCTGCCGAGGTGACCCGCTCGAACTGACGCTGACGACCCGCTCTGCCGACGAAGTCCTCGTCGACGTCCACCTGCGAATAAAATAAGAATTTGGTAGATATACGATTATGAATATTGATATATGAATGATGATATGATCACTTGTGAAAAGATGATTGATAATAAAAACAAGAGCCTGATTGAAACAGTTTAAAATCTTACCCCGTGCACCTGTCCCCGACGGCAGCCGTCCACAAGCCGAAATGTCCTCAAGCCTGCCACGTCGGCGTCCACTCCGCAAAGGGAGGCACCCGTCCGCGGGGGTACGGCTCACCTCGGGAAAGACGGTGGCACCCTCCGTCCATGACGCTGCCGAGGTGACCCGCTCGAAGCTGAACTGGTTGAACTGACGCTGACGACCCGCTCTGCCGACGAAGTCCTCGTCGACGCGTCCACCTGCGAACAAAATAAGGATTTTGTAGGTACACGATTATGAATATTGATATAAGAATATGATCACTTATGAAAATATGATTGATAATAAAAACAAGAGCCCGATTGAAACAGTTTAAAATCTTACCCCGTGCACCTATCCCCGACGGCGGGCGTCCACAAGCCGAAATGTCCTCAAGCCTGCCACGAAGACGGCCACTCCGCAGAGGGAGGCACCCGTCCGCGGGAACACGGCTCACCTCGGGAAAGAAAGTTTGTCACCCTCCGTCCATGACGCTGCCGAGGAGACCCGCTCTGTCATCCTCTACGTCGACGTCCATCTGAGAACAAAATAAAGATAAAAGTAGATATACGATTATGAATATTGATATATGAATGATGATATGATCACTTGTGAAAAGATGATTGATAATAAAAGCAAGAGCCCGATTGAAACAGTTTAAAATCTTACCCCGTGCACCTATCCCCAACGGCGGGCGTCCACAAGCCACGGTGTCCTCAAGCCTGCCATGAAGACGGCCACTCCGCAGAGGGAGGCACCCGTCCGCGGGGACATGGCTCACCTCGGGAAAGACGGTGGCGCCCTCCATCCACGACGCTGCCGAAGTGACCCGCCTGAAGCTGAACTGGTTGAAGTCGCGGCCCGCTCTGCCATCCTCCCCGTCGACGTCCACCTGCGAACAAAATAAGAACTTTGTAGAGGTACGATTATGAATATTGATATATGAATGATGATATGATCACTTATGAAAAGATGTTTGATAATAAAAACAAGAGCCCGATTGAAACAGTTTAAAATCTTACCCCGTGCACTTATCCAAGACGGCCAGCGTCCACAATCCACGATGTCCTCAAGCCTGCCACGAAGATGGCCACTCCGCACAGGGAGGCACCCAACCGCGGGGACACGGCTCACCTCGGGAAAGACGGTGGCACCCGTCCGTCCATGACGCTGTCGAGGTGACCCACCTGAATGATATGATTACTTATGAAAAGAAAATTGATAATAAAAAACAGAGCCCGATCGAAACAGTTTAAAATCTTACCGTGCACCTATTCCCGACGGCAGGCGTCTACAAGCAGCAATGTCCTCAAGCCTGCCACGGAGACGGTCACTCCGCAAATGGAGGCACCCTTCCACGGGGACATGGCTCACCTCCGGAAAGTCAGTGGCACCCTCCATCCACGACGCTGCCGAAGTGACCCGGTTGAAGCTGAACTGGTTGAACTGACGCTGACGACCCGCTCTGCCGACGAAGTCCTCGTCGACGCGTCCACCTGCGAACAAAATAAGAATTTTGTACATATACGATTATGAATATTGATATATGAATGATGATATGATCATTTATGAAAAGATGATTGATAATAAAAACAAGAGCCCGATTGAAGCTGTCTAAAATCTTACCGTGCACTTATCCAAGACGGCCAGCGTCCACAAGCCACAATGTCCTCAAGCCTGCTACGAAGGCGGCCACACCACAAAGGGAGGCACCCGTCCGCGGGAACGGACGGCAAGGACTCACCTCGGGAAAGACGGTGGCGCCCTCCGTCCATGACGCTGCCGAGGTGACCCGCTCGAAGCTGAACTGGTTGAACTGACGCTGACGACCCGCTCTGCCGACGAAGTCCTCGTCGACGCGTCCACCTGCGAACAAAATAAGAATTTTGTACATATACGATTATGAATATTGATATATGAATGATGATATGATCATTTATGAAAAGATGATTGATAATAAAAACAAGAGCCCGATTGAAGCTGTCTAAAATCTTACCGTGCACTTATCCAAGACGGCCAGCGTCCACAAGCCACAATGTCCTCAAGCCTGCTACGAAGGCGGCCACACCACAAAGGGAGGCACCCGTCCGCGGGAACGGACGGCAAGGACTCACCTCGGGAAAGACGGTGGCGCCCTCCGTCCATGACGCTGCCGAGGTGACCCGCTCGAAGCTGAACTGGTTGAACTGACGCTGACGACCCGCTCTGCCGACGAAGTCCTTGTCAACGTCCATCTGAGGACAAAATAAAGATTTTGTAGATATAGGATTATGAATATTGATATATGAATGATGATATGATCACTTGTGAAAAGATGATTGATAATAAAAACAAGAGCCCGATCGAAACAGTTTAAAATCTTACCGTGCACCTATCCCCGAAGGCCGGCCTCCAACAAGCCACGATGTCCTCAAGCCTGCCATGAAGACGGCCACTCCGCAAATGGAGGCACCCATCCGCGGGAACATGGCTCACCTCGGGAAAGACGGTGGAGCCCTCCATCCATGACGCTGCCGAAGTGACCCGCCTGAAGCTGAACTGGTTGAAACAGTTCAACGGAACTGCGAAACAGTTCACTAAAGAACATTTGACGCATTTTTTCGATTGCAAGGATCGGACAGCTTCTTAGGATAATTCTTCATATCGCGCCCGGGAGACATCGGTCCAATTATACCGTACGCCCGCGGCCGACGTCTGTCACAATAACCCTAAGTTCTCTGGAGATGCGGTCTTCTATACCACTATCCTACTTAATTACAAATTTCTTATACGATATAACTAAAAATATTTCCCCCTTGAGGACTGTCAGAAGCAATATTTGACAAAATACTCTACATGCATAATAGTGAAATAGTCTATGATACTATTATGATAGATACTGGTTATCCCTTGCAATCGATGTCAACAGAATTCAGTTCGAAAAAAGTGTGTGCCACCACTCGCACCAGGGGTCCAGCTGGCCCTTGGGGACCTCTCACATATACGACCCCGTCAATGGGCGCCACGGCTGAGTCTTGGGCTGTGGCGGGGAGTGGCTGGCCTAATGCCACGTTGGCAGCATAAAAATAAATCCAATTTGAAGATCCAGATTATGAACCCAAACCACAACGCACTGGAAGCGTTGACATATCTCCTGAGCGGTGTGACGAGTGTAGGGTTTATGGAAGAAAAATTAATTGGAGATGGCAACTAATCTATTTATTAAGAACAACTTAAGCATCCAGTTACAATCTCGATCTGTCGCCTTCAGTTCTCCCTGGCTACAGATTCCACACCTCGTTGCTGCCAGATCCAGTTCAAGAGGTACGCTGCACGGGAGATAGGTGCCGCACGGGATGTAGGTCTAACGCAGGAGCAGACCATGGCACCGAACTGCGAGGAACTGAAACCTCACAACTGTGACGTTATCGCTTCCTTTCTACAAACTTGTCAAATCGTAGGCTAGTCGTCATTTCAGAATGAGGAACTTGCAAATATAGTTCAAAAGACACTCATCCTCGATGCCCTGCGCCTTCTCTGCCCAGGAGTTCTCAACAAGGGGAGCACTGTCCATCCACCCTAGGGGCGCGAGGCTCTTCGCCTCGTGTCAAAAGCACTCCCAGATGCAACCCCTTGGCTTTAACTTGCAGCAACAGTAGTTTTTTCATTTATTCAGCTTTAAATGAACAATACAGATACAAATCTTATTACAATATACATTGAACAAAACAATTAGGAAATAAAACAAACACGAAGTAATTGAGTATAAAAACACTCATTACACACATAAAAGTTAGAAATGGGTATATGGATCTTGGAAAGCACTAGTGCAAATGGTTGAGTCCAAGAAGGACTACAGGCCCCACATCTTCGTCGCTTAGTTCTTGGGGACCTCTCATATAAATGACCCTGTCGATGTGCGCCACGCCTGGTAGTTGGGCTGGGAGTGGCTGTACTAATGCCACGTTGGCAGCAACTGGGACTAATTGTGCAGCTGGTTGTGCTGCTGCTGCCGGCGCCGCCCCATAAGCCGGGCCCATCGGTCCTCGGGGTCCATGAGGTCCCACTGGCCCTTCATCTCCGGGCGGTCCAACGGGTCCAGGGAGACCGGGAAGTACGACCACCCGCGGCATTAGCTGAACTACAGCCACCGGCCGTACTATGTTGGCTCTTTCGTCGGCTGTTGAGAATAAAATATTTTATAATTCAGATCGGAAGTTATATGAAGTTTAAAAGTTTCTTTTGAAAATCTTTAAGTTACAACACATTATTTCAAGTGCTGATATAAAATGTCAATGCTCACAGGTTCCAGTGTAGGCGTTTTGTGTGGTTCTATAAGAAAAAAGGGTGGCTCTTCACCTCGTGGCAAAAGCACTAACAGATGCAACCCCCTGGCCTTAACTGCAGCAACAGCAGTTTTTTCATTAATACAGTTTTAAATGAACATTACAGATACAAATCTTATTACAATATACATTGAACAAAACAACTAGGAAGTAAAACAAACACGAAGTAATTGAGTATAAAAACTAAGACATTACATAGATAAAAGTTAGAAACGGGAAGATGGATCTTGGGCAGCACTGGTGCAGCTGGTCGAGTCCAAGAAGGACCACAGGCCCCACATCTCCGCCTCTTAAGCCCCTTGGGGACCTCTCATATAAATGACCCCGTCGATGTGCGCCACGCCTGGTACTTGGGCTGGGGAGGGGAGTGGCTGAACTAATGCCACGCTGGCAGCAGCTGGGACAAATTGTGCAGCAGGTTGTTGTGCTGCTGCTGTCGGCGCCGCCCCATAAGCCGGGCCCATCGGTCCAAAGTACGTAGATAAAAACAAATAAACTTTTTTATTGATACATAAAATAAAAGTTACAGACTTGCCAGACGGCGATAAAAATTGAATAGACAGAGACCCCACAGGGGGGCAAGTTATACAGTGGTGTACAGAGTAAAATGTAAAACAAATAACATACAACGGGACAAAACAGGACAATACAAGGATGACGCCGCTCAGGGACTTCCCGTTCTACTCGGTTGTAGAAGGCGCAACTCATCTGAAAGAAAAATTTAAATTCGTTATAATCATGCCCAAAAAACTGATATGATCCCATGGGCCCCATCGGTCCTCGGGATCCATGAGGTTCCACTGGCCCTTCATCTCCGGGGGGTCCAACTGGTCCAGGGAGGCCGGGAAGGACGACCACCCGTGGCATGGGCCGAACTACAGCCACTGGCCGTACTATGTCGGCTCTTTCGTCGGCTGTTGAGAATGAAATCTCTTTTAGAATTCAGATCGGGAGTTATATCACAAGTTTCGATTAGAAATCTTTTTTAAGTGACAACACATTATTTCAAGTGCTGATATAAAATGCCAATACTTACAGGTTCCAGTGCAGGCGTCTTGTACTGTTATATAAGAAGAGAAACTCTCGTTAGAAAGTAAATATTTAAAATATTTAATATTTAAATAATAGATAAAGTTCTGCCAATTTCAAAGTAAATAGTGCTCGAAGTTATAAAACTTTTATCTAAAGACCGTTAATCGAAATGGGCTTATTGTTATTTTTTAAGGGATATAAACTTTTGAGTTCGAATCTATCGCGAAAGTTTAGCATTCAAAATTTCAACATCAAGTTTAAACAGAGATAACAAGATTAACAGAGTAAACAAGATACAGGCTTGCGTCTTATTTAGAATCCATGGATAGAAGCAGCTCTTTTTTTTAAAAAAAAAAAAAAAACTTTTATCTTAACTGTTGTAAGTTTCTCGGGATACTTTGAATTTAAACATACGAATATCACTATAAGAGATGAATTAACGTCAATAATAGTGTGTTTAAATACAAATTTAGTTCGTCATTTATACACCGCGAAGGGTGTTAATTTATTATGAATAAATTAACACCCTCATAAATTTTGCCTATGCTTACAATCTTGGCACCATACTGAGAGGAAATTTACTTAACTTTTGTTAAAATTGAAATTATCGGTGTTAGAACTGAGATAACCAGAAGTAACAAAATACTGGGATATTCAACGCAACGAAAACCTTGAATAGCGCTTGAACAGTACATTCATTTTAAAAGCTGGTGTGCCAAAAAAAAGTTTTTTTAAAGGTATCCATAAGCCTTAGGCAACTTTTTCTTTAATTTTTTAGTTAGACCTTTAAAACTTTGCGAAGATCAGGCACTTAAAAATACTTTACTGCAATAAAAAATATATTAATTAATAAAATAAATATCTATTTAAGTGTGCCAAACTGTGAACAATATAACGGCAATTCAAATTAGTTGTTTTACATAATTTTTGCAGAAAAGAAAACAGTAAATATCCAGGCATGTGATCGTATAAAATCTAAGCTCTAAGCAAAGTAGTTATTTAATTATGATAGTTTTATAAGATGTTTTAAAATAATTTAATTTTTTAAAAATTTTGTTACAAATTATATTTTTTACAATTATTGTAAAAAGTATGGCCGCATGCCCTGATTCGTAATCTCTAAAATGCACTTTAAATTTTATTAAATCGAAAGGTATTAATTTGAAATATCTTGCTCGGAGTACAAGCATATTATGAAAAAAATCGTTCTTCAGAGAATGAGTTCAAGGTTTTCATTGTAAGATTGATGACTCTAGAATTGTCTTTAAAAAATTGCCTGTAAATCAAAAACTATCTAAAGTACAAGAAATCTACTTGTACCATTTGAAAGATAAAGTATCAGAGTATATAATTTGATCAATTTTTCCGTTTTCTAAGGTATATGGATATCTCAAGAGAAATATACTGTTTAAACGTTTTTCAATTCTTTTCGATGCTCTGAATATCCGAGGACTTAGTTACTTACATTTTTATTTGTTGAATGACCTGAGGAAAGGGTACAAATAATAATTAAAAACTTTTCGAAATTCTACCAACAAACTCCTAATTCTTAGTTCTGAAAAGTTTTACATTGGATCCACAAAAGAAATTGACATTGCGAATCTAAAAAACGTTGCAAGGAACTTTTCTCGGGGAGTTGTTGAAGAGAAAATTTTGTTGGAATGATCTCTCTCTACATTGCATTAAATTTTTTTTGTAATGATTGGAGAGTAAGATTTAGTGACTTATTAATGATAAGATTAATGAATTATTACTGATTTTTTTTTTGGCAAACTAGTAGTGATTAACATATTCTTTCTCGAAAACAAATCCTGCAATATTTGAACAAATAACCTTAACCGATTGAGTTTTGAATCGCCAAAAACAAATTAGAAAACCTATTGCAAAACAACTATTTCCTAAAATAACTCGGGTATAAGAATTTAAAGGAATCCTGTACCCGTTATAGGCATGTAATGTTGTTTGATCTTATTTTAGTTAATTTATTGTCTTCGTATAGATATTTTACGACGTTAATTGAACGAAATAAAACCGATGATCCATTTATAAAATCTATGTAACGAAATTATCAACTTTAAATTTCAGTAGAAAGGTTAGTTCCTTATCCGTTCCTATCACTGATGGTTAACTTGCATATGTTTGATTAAAAATACAGCCTCTGAAGGATTTACTGAGCCTTAATAAATGTTATGAGTAATTATACATTGATCTCTTAAGGATTTTATGAACCTTTGTGGAAACTTTTGCTTAGTCCCTAAAAATATTCTGAACAACATAAATGCTATTTAGTATACTTCATAAATGATATTTAGTATACAAATCCTAAATTTTACATCTTTATGATACTAGCCAAGTCGAGGCATTTTTTTTTTTTAAATCCATTGCAGTGCATCATAATATCAAAGTCCATGGTAGTTGATTTTTTTTCAAAAATAAGCAATTTATCACAACTCGTATTAAAGAGTGCAATCAAAATGTTGCAAGAAAAGTTTAAAGTAATCCAAATATAAGCAATTTTTCAGTCAATCATCCTAAATTATAAAACATTTCTTGTTTAAAATTATGCCTACTGAGTGGCTCAATGGGTGGCGTGCTCGCCTTTGAGCCACGAGGTTGCGGGTTCGAGTGAGTTTTTTGGAGGCAGGGCCTGATCTAAACTCGGAACTATAGACTCAGATAGGAAATCTCAGACTATAGGCACAAAAAAATTTGGGGACCCCCTTTATGGAAAATGTTGTACATGATTGCCTCTTAATGTTTGTGCTGGTTGAACGGTGTATATCATTTTTTGCTAAAATTTTTATCGGCTTCCTTATAATATCGATCAAACCAAACATTTTAAGCTAATGTCTGAGTCAAAGCAATGCCACCTAGATTAGAAGGCCGAAGAACTAAGCAACACAACGTCACACTAGTAGACCAATTTCGATTTGTTGACCAATAACGTCGTATCTTAAGATGACGTCGCTTCTTGATTCATCTTATCTTAAAAATGTATTCAAATACAAGATCTAGTCACGAATGATCATTGGTCAAAACCCCAGTATGGGTCCACTAATATGACGCCAAGCATTTAGTTCGCCGGCCTTCTAATCTAGGTGGTATTGGTCAAAGTCAGTCTAAAAACGAAGTGAGGTCTTGAAAATTTTAAGATACAGGAATTCTGGTAATCAGCAGCGTTTAGAAGAATAGAAGCATAGAGGAAGGAAGGAGAATAGAGCGGCCCATGTATGTGCGCAGTAGCGCTCAAATGAAGCAGGCTAGAACGGGGCATCTTGGGATACATCGGTGTCAGTATGTTATGAGCAGTAGCTCGAAAAACCCGACAGCCATGCTTCATATCCTTTCGATTGGAGGACCTCTCTACACCTACTTCCTTCTATGAATAGAAGCTAATATTACTTAGCTTAATATTTGCCGGCCTTATGGTAGATTAGGCCCACTCCGTTCGTTTGTAGCGTTGAAGCCTAAAACGGTAAATGGCCGGCATTAAAAAAAAGTTTAAAATTATATTGTGTGCAGGCTATACACTACTCTAGTATAGCAAATTTATCTTATGAGTGAAAATGAGTTTTCTAAAGTTAAGAAAAAAAACCAAGATTAGATGGAAGGTGGATAAAAAATGTTAAACGTTTCTTTAATGTTATCAATATACTCATTATATCAGAATGGTTATTTGTTGAAAACGATTAGTAATTTACATACCCTATCTCGTCTGTAATTTTTACTTTTGAGCTTTTTACCATGCAAAAATTTTTGACCATCTAGGGCCTGATTTTTTAAAGAAATAAAAACTTATATTTAGTTATCTCTGAGTTAACCTTATTACTTGAAAAAATATTCATAAAATGTACTTTTGCTATAGTGACTCTCTTTTCCTGAGAAACCCTGTGGTTTATTAAAACAAGTAGTATTTTTGTTACATAATCTGTCACTTAGCCCTCTTCCACATAATATCAACGGGGAAAAAAACGCCAAACACAGTATTAAGGTAGGCGAATACCCAAAATCCCCCCAAATTCTAAAGTTTTTACTATTACTTTAATCTTTTCCAAATTTGGCATAGTGATTTCAAATATAATGAATAATACTATTTAGGCATTTTTTTAAAATTTAAATATAATTTATTTATTTTAAACTGTGATTTTCTACTAAAAAAAAGAGGTTTACGCTTACAAGTGTACCACATTGAATTTTCATCCGATAAACATTAATTATGTGTTAAATTCTTCGCTTTAAACTGATACATGCAATGACCCTCTAGAGTTACATACAAATTACAAGAAAATAAGTTATTAAGGAAAATGTCATAAATTAACCACAAAAAAAGGATTTTTTTCGATTAACTTACACTTGGAATTTTTTTAAAAAAAAACTTATATATTTACACCAGATGTTAGAGGTTCATGGCACAGATATATATTGAAATAGCATCTGTAAAAATTTTCAGGTAAATTAATGTAAAACTTTTTATACTAGAACTGTTGGCGTAAACCCTTTTTTTAGGTGAAAAACAGAGTTTAAAATAAATCAATTATATTTAAATAAAAAAAATTGCATAAAAAGCATTGTTCATTATATTTGAAATCACTATGCCAAATTTGGAAAAGATTAACGTAATAGTAAAAAATTTGGAATTTTGGGTATTCGCCTACCTTAATTCTATATTAAACATGCTAAATTTGATTAGTTTCATTTTCTTTTGAAAATTCAATATTATTTCTTATCGTTTGCTAAAATTATATTCAAAGAATAATATAATATTCCTCTCCTCGCTTATAAATAAAAGCAAAACATTTCATATCTACATAAAATCAACGAATCTCTTTGTGAAATATGGGGCTGGGGAGCCCAGTCGGTTAAGCACTCGCTTAGCATGCGGAAGGTCCCTGGTTCGGGTCCGGGCATCGCCAGAATAGCTGCCGACCTATAAACGGCCCGTGCAGCCAAAAATGTCCGACGAATAATACCCCGTGTAAGGGAGTGCACGTTAAATATCCTTCAAAGTCCTAACGCTGCGTACGATGTCGCCCTTAACGGTTGCGTTGGGTGCCTATTCAGGTGTTGGCTCGTCACCTGACTGTGGTTCTAAAGTACGACGCCCGTCGCCAATAGCCCTCGTGTAGCTCTAGTGCGACGTTAATTCAAACCAAACCAAACTTGTTACTACTCGGGCACTCTACCGAGTAGGCCAGCTGGACTACACTGTGGCAATATTTGACGTCCTTTCAAATTGATTTGTGTCGCAAAAATAAATTTCAATTTATTATTTAAAAGAAAGCTTCTCGCGATTGTCGTGAATGATAATGGCAATTTAATTCGAATAAAAAAATCTTATGATTTTTAAATAAGTGTTAAATTATGCAGTTTTTTTAGCAATTGAATATCTTCGAATTTGAAGTTTTTTCTGAAATTTTCAATGTCTCATAATTTCAATGCTCGAAATTTTTTGACTTGTCCCTCTTTCCTGTAGCATTTGTAGTTTGAGCTATGAAAGTGGGTGACGGATGGTCAGACGGACTGAACGATTATAATACCTTCTTCTTTTTACGTTATAATTTGTTATGGAGATTACGCACACAGCATATTTTTAAAAGAAAATAGGTTGAATAAACCAATAGTTTAAAAAAAATTGCTAATTTGCAGGGGAATTCATAAGATATTTAAAAAAAAAATAATGCAAATAATCCAAATAGAGTTGAATATTATATTTCTTTTTTAAGTTTTTTTTTTGCCATTTATAAAATTATGCTTTTCCAAAATAATATTCATAATAACGATGACTTTTAACAAAATCTACAGAAAATATATAGAAATTGTCTTTTTTCTAAATGCAATTTGATATCTACTTTTTGCTATGATTATAAATGTAAGATGTTTTGAAAGAACTAATATAATTTATTTTCCTGTAATTTTATACTCCAAAACATTTTTAAGGGCTTCCAAAAAGTATGAAATGTTTCTTATGTCATCTTTCACACAAAAATATAACTTTGAAGATTTGACTTTTAGAACTTAATTTAAAGGGTGATATTAATCGATAGAAAGCTGTCGCACTTTAATAGCCTACTTTTCCTGTATTCAAAAAAAAAACTCTTTCATATTTTTAAAAAAAAAATTATAAAATGTTATTTTACTGACTTGAACCCGATAAAAAAATCCCGAATGTCTTCACATTAGGAAAGTTCAGTAGTTGTTACATTATGATTCCAGTCACTTTGAAGGTTTTAATTAATAAAATAATTATTCTCCTAAAAAAAGTTGCTGAAGAGAAACCTAATTCTCACGAAAGTTATATAGATGTTAAGAACTTTAATAATAAAAAATTCCAATTTTTCAATAAAACACTTTATGGAGCTCTATTTTCGATTAGTAGAATAAATTTAATGCTATGATGTCTGAAAAGTTGTAGCAAAAAAATTGTAAATTGTAAAATTGTAAAACTTAAAATTGTATAGCATGAGGCGGCATGCATCGCAGAAGAGTCACTTGCATTCTGAAAAGAAGTCGTTAAAGAATAAGTCTATTTTACTTTTTCTCAACATTATATATAGAATATTGAGTATTATAAACGTATATTCAATATTTTAAATTGATACTATAAATTATTTATATCTGCAACTTTTCAAAACATTCCAAACATAATGTGGGCTGGCCCAAACAACTTTTACAATCTGTCGTTACTATTTTTTTTTTTACTTTTTTTCGCGGCTCTTAGTCTATCTTGAATTTTTTCACTAGTTGTAATCTTGCATTAAGCGCTTTCGAACTTGCGTTTTCACGCCCGACGAAGCGTAACAATATAAGATAGTCCCGCCTCAGGTGGAAAAACGTAGATATTTGCCCCGGCGTGAACGTGTTAAAGAAAGAAAACATCGAAAAGTTTAATCTTTAATTGTCACTCGAACAGGGCAGAGGGTAGCGTTTTTTTGGGGATTAGCAAGTCAATGTATTCCGTAGTTGCTACGTCACAATAGGCGTGGCCGCTCTAATTCGGACCAATTAGCTGCCGGGTGGTTTGTTTGTTGGGTATAAGAACGTTTGCTGCAGCTGACGTTGACGTCACTGTAGGAGTGGACGTTCCAGTTGTTCATTTCCGGACTAGTGTCCAGACCAGTTGTTATATTTCTTTAGACTTGGTTCCTTTCAAAAAACGGTAATATGGCAAAATTTAAGTTTTTCTTATAAATTTTTAAAAGTATTGTTACTTTTTGTATCAAGTAACTGTTACTAGTTCCTTTTTAAAAATTATCTTTACCAGAGTAGCTTTTTAAAAGCAACTTTCCAATCTCTGCATCGAATATTGATTAACCATTACTTATTTTGAGTACAGTGTACTGCAGTGATGTACAATACTTTGAATTTCGATGTCCAGAGTACTATCGTATCGTATCGTAAGTATTTCGATGTCCGATGTCCAGAGCACTCATGGGTTTTATTTTAGGCCTTTGACATTCTATGGCATAGGGTACAATGTGGTTGGAACAAAAACTCCCAATGAATTGAAATACAGGCTAGTTTCTAAAAAAGGAAGACCAGTGACTCCTGTTCATAAGGGGCTTACCTTGCACGTGAAAGGTTCCAGTTTCGGGCCCGGGCATTGTCAAAATAACTGCCGACCTATAAACGGCCCGTGCAGCCAAAAAGTTTGGTAAAATAATATCCCGTACGGAGGTGTTGCATCTAAAATAAGCTCCCAAGTCCTGACGCTGTCTCCGGTGACCAAAATCGATATTAACCCATTAACGATAATTGGCAGAAAAAAATTCTACACAAAAATGATCTTTCTGCTTAAGTTTAAAGTCAGTTTTGAAATAAGCAAAATACAAGACAAAAGAAAAACCTAATCGTGAACAATTTATGTTGGACAAATTTAGTTATACAGGAAAAAAGAATTTAAGAAAAAGCCCTTAACGTTTTTATAATGGAAAATTAAGTTGTTAATGATTTTTACAAAGTCGTCTATAATGGGTTAAAGTTAATTTAATTACAATTGTATATCAGTTTTTTTTCACGATGGTTTATATCGTTTTTGACCTTAACCCATTATTGACGATTGGCAAGAAAATGTGCCATGAGAAAAATTAAATTTCTTAATAAGTTTATCTAAATACAAGAAATATACAAAAAAACGATTACCTTAGTCATGAACTGTTTATTTAGGGCAAACTAACTTGTACGAAGAAAGAATTTATGAAGCATAAAAGCTTATTTTTTTAATTGCAAATAAAGATGTTAATGCTTTTCAAAAAGTCGTCATAATGGGTTAAAGTTAATATAATAGTATATCGGTTATTTTTCACGGATGATTTGTGTCGTATTCAAGGTTAATTTATCTTGAAAGTATGCAATACGTCTATCTCTTGAACACATCAAAACCACACTTTCAAAAACTCAAATCCTTGGGTGAGCATGGTCTTCACTGGTCAAAACAATTAGGGGAGGACTTTTTACTTCCAACTTTTACTTCATTCCCAACTTTTCGATTTCTATTCTAAAAATCTAAAATTTGTGAAATAGATTCATTATGCAATAGTAAAGTTCAATAGTAAAAAACAGGGCAACAAATCTTAATTTTTTAATCTGGAATTTAATGGGGGGAAATCCAAATCGTAACTTTTGAATATATTATAACAATAATTTTTCAAAGCTTTATTTGCTAAAAATAGTTAAAATATATTTTTAAACATCTAAAAAAATGCAAGCATGAAGAATTTAGGGTAAACTTATATTTTAAAATTCGTTTAGAGTGAATTTCATTTTACTATATTTTTCAAACTATCATTTAATTAAAACAAAAAATCTTAAATTCTTCAAAAGACGTTTCTTCCATCTAACAATAAGTGCGAGCTTAACTTAGCGAGAAAAATATCGCAAGCTGATAATTTCAATTGGAATCATTGGGGGTGAAAGGGTTTAAACCATGGGCTCCCCTAATTGTTTTGAGTAGGGTACGGGGTGGCCCAAAAGTAGGGTAACAGTTAATGCTGTACCATTGGTAAGAACTTTGGGTTATTTAGAACAGGTATTTGACATAGTCGTGCTTAGTTCTGTTGGTTGACTAAAATAAAGTCGTACAACACCGTATCTTATCCAAAGAGTAGCGATTCGTGGACTTCGTTTGGTTTAGTTTCGAGATAGCTCCGGAATATTTATTGGAGGCTTGAGGAATAAGCAACTAATGCTTCCTGAGTAGGAAACTTCGAATCTCGCCATATGTCAGCTATCCTAAAAAATTATTTGTGCGGGTGGAAAATTTGTCCTTTTGTTTATAAGTGCCAACCACTGCTGGGAATTTGAGTGAGGAGCACAGATGGGTGGATCCTTAAGACCAACTGAAAGTATGAAGATGCGGAGAAAGAGTGCGTAGCATAATATTCACATAAACATAAGAAGTCCACTCGACTAACGTCTCGGGAGCTGATTATCCCTAGAGCAACGTTACAACGTCTGATGGACCAGTTGAACCTTAAACCGTACCACCGAGTTAAGAGACCTTCTTGCGGACAAACCTAATTACAGTTCTGTGATAAAATGCGCAATCAACTGACTGAACAACCAGACATGATTTCGAAATATAACTGTTTCTGTATAAATAACTATGGGGGTAGACTGACCAGTGAGTGAACAGGCCCCAGTGAATGAACATTTGGTAAAATATAATTAAAAAATAAGGATCGAAAATCATTCCACTAGATGGATTGGCAACACTGACTTCCTCCCGTCTAGTAGGAAGCTTTCAGACAGATGGTTGGTTGTCCTGGTCATTATGTCCTGGTGTTTCTTCACTGTCGAAAGCGGTGCCTTAAACATTCACTGGTTAGTCTACCCAACCTAACTGTAAGCCTACTTTTTGGGCCACCCTGTATATCAGAGCTTCCTAAAACGAAAACCCCCACTCGTGGAAATGGAGTCAAAATTCAGACTCACCGATGTCGGACGGATATCGTACCGATATCGAGAAAGACGAGACACTGGGAGAGCAAGTTGTCGGAGAAGCAGGAATCTGGACGAAAGTCGTCTCGGGACATTTCTGGAGAATCCGACGGGATCGGGAGAATTGGGATACGGTCATGGAATGTGGAAGAGTGCGGAAATTGAGTGCGGAAGTGCATTTGGAATTCGTGTTGGACACTGATGAGGAAATAGAGTGGAAGGTTAGGCAATATGGTAGCCATTAGGTCATGTCCGATGGTAAACGATATAATGGTGATCGAAGTGTACAGTGATGAAAGATTTAATGTTAAATTTTAGTTATGATATAGTGTATATTTTAGTTAGTTTACTAAAGTTATTGTTACGAAAGTTAGTTATTGTGTAAATATTTATTTGTAGTAAGTAAGCGTTAAAGTTTACAGTTACATAGTATTTCTTATGAGTTTAATTTTAATGTTTTTCCAATCGGGTCATGTCCAATGGGAAATTTAGTGATAGAATATTTAGTGATTGAAGTTATGAAATATTTATGAAATATTAATAATATGTAAAGTGATAGTTAAGTTAAGTTAATATGTAACTATTTACTCGTAGTTAGTGTTTGTTGTATTTTACAGTTAAATAGTAGTAATTTTTATCTGTATAAATTTAATACTTTTGAAATTGTTTTACTGTTAATTTTTATAATAGCTACACTCTTAAGACGAACGAGCGATTTTAACTCAGTCTGAGTTAATTTCACTCCTCCGGTCTGGAAAATGCACTTACAAGGAAGGAGATTCTTTGTGTGTTAAGCCTCCGACAGGATCACTCCAAACGAGTGATTTTAACTCGGTCTGAGTTAATATTCAATCCTTTCCAGTGTCGAAAATGCACTTCTCCAACTGGAGTGGATTTCACTCTTTTGTTTCAAGAGTGTATATTTACTAATAGTACTTGTATTTGTATAACATATCTTGAATTTAATAAAAACTACACTAAGTATTTCTATATTAATGCTTTTTACCTAGTAGTTTTAAATTGCACTTAGTAAATGTTCACATCACTTAACTTTATTAGTTTATATCACTTGGTCTGACTCTTGTGGCAGTGTTGGGCAAATTTGAAACGCAAGAAAAATTAAAGATTAACATTTAATGAATTGGTAAATGTAACCACAACAGTTAACAACTCGTCAATTGTAATTGTGGAAAATTACAGTTAACAATTATTTAATTGTTAACTGCAGTATTAAAAATTAACAATTAAGTGTTAACAAATAACAATTGGCAATTAATTTGTTAATTTTTAACTAAAAGTAACAATTAACCACATTTTTTGATTCGTCTTAAGTCTAAGACTTGCAGCTTAATTTTCCTAAATCTTTACTCATTTCGTTTTAATACATTAAGTTAATTGTTAGTTTTAATTGTTTCATAAAACAACTAAAAAAATTAATTGCAATTTATTATGATTGTGAGTTACAATTGACATACGCTAATAAAATTAATTTAATTGCAAGGTACAATTAAAAGTTTAATTGCCATTAGTTTAATTGTAATTAATTTAATTGCAATTACTTGTTTAGTCATCTAACAAGATAATCGACAAATTAATCAATTAATGCCCAACAGTGTCTTGTGGAAAGGGTGGTAGAATAATAAACTGCGATTTTTTGTTTGTTTTTATAACATCTATGAAATGCAAAAAAAAAATGTCAACCTTCTCTGATTTGACGAAAACGGAAACATTTTATAAAATCAGAATCGGCATATTATATTGGATTCATGTTAAGAAAATATTAACTTTGGTTGATAGTAGCTTATTTTTCACATAAATTTTTGTACATAACTCTAGTGTAAAGTTAATTTAAATCAAACCATATTTTGAAAGAAAAGTCCTACAAATCCTTCCTTTCAACCTCGCAATACTGTACGATATATTTTTGACGTTACTTCCGATATCATTATGATATCGCTATGAGATGACACCGGGAGTTTATTCTATGATACCGTATGTTACCAGAGAATTGATTTGTAACATGTTTTGCAAAAATTTTAATGATTTTGATTTGAGTTTCAGTAGCTGTTTGCAGGAGTTCTTAATGGATTTCAAAATAAAAGGTAATTATGCATTCTGAAATCTTTTTCAGAATTAACAATTGAAGAGTACACGGGAAGAACCGATTGATTTTGTACAAGGCTTTCTTTAATAGCCTCTTTGGGGATGATAGCGAGAAATCGCCTAAACTGGTGTAAAGAAGCCAGTTACTCGCTTTGTTTATCTTTCGCGGCAACCCTGATTCACGCCAGAGTTGAGTGGAACGAGTCACACGTTTGTACCATTAGCCAGAAGAACCAGAAGAAAACCATTTTCCGGTCGCCAATGTCCGCCAAGCAGAAACAAGTATGGAAAGACTCTAAAGAAATAAATCGGTTCTTCCCGTGTAACTCTTCAATTGCGGAACACAGATCACCTATTGGATGAGTGTCCGTTGGCTTAAGTTCACTTCCTTTTCCGGTAGGTTTGAGTCCTCCGTGCGTTAGGGGCTGGGGAGCCCAGTTGGTTAGGCACTCGCCTAGCATGCGAAAGGTCCCAGGTGCGGGTCCGGGCATCGCCAAAATAACTGCCGACCTATAAACGGCCCGTGCAGCCAAAAATGTCCAACGAATAATATCCCGTGTAAGGGAGTGCACGTTAAATATCCTTCGAAGTCCTAACGCTGCGTGCGATGCCGCCCTTAACGGTTGCGGTGGGTGCCTATTCAGGTGTCGGCTCGTCGCTTGACTGGTTCTAAAATACGACGCCCATCGCCAATTGCCCTCGTGTTGCTCTAGTGTGACGATAATTCAAAACCTAACCTAAACTCCGTGCGTTATTCTATAGACGTAATAGGGGTTATTTAAAGGGGAATGAGCACGGTGGACCGCGGCTCTCCAAAGCATTGTTCCTAATCCATTGTTAATTGATGTTATTAATGGATTAATTGTTAATCCAGTGGAGATAAAGTATTTTAAGCCACATTTCTCCGGCTGTATTCAATATCTTTACAGATTTTTTTATGCAATAAATGTGTAGTAATGTAAATGTGTCTAGTTGACTTAAAAGTCCCGACAATCCCACTTTTTTTGAAACTGTTTCGCTTTTTTTAAAAAAATTTCAATAATTTATTTTACGCATGTTCGAAGAAATTTCAAAAAATAAGATTATAGAGACATGCAAGTTTTCTACATGGGTTTAATTACGGGCGTATTGGGGATGTTAAGAGGGTTTTTTTTTTACAATCTCCGTAGGGCTGTAAGAAGAACACGGGTCCCTAACCAAAAAAAGATTTTATTACCAAAAGTAATGTACTAAATGCAGCTTATTTCTCTACGTAATCAATTACCCCCTACAGGAAAGTTATGGAACCAAGTTTTTTGAGCGGAATTCTTTCTCCCATGTCGTCAATAGCCTCTATATACCAAAGAAATAGTAGTAATAGTAGTAATAGTAGAATAGTAATATACTTTATAATCATCAAAATAAAGTTATTTTTACCAAACCAAAACTTTCCTCTTAGGTTGTGTTTTTATTTAAATATTTTAAGTTGGTGCATAAGGATTTTTCTGTTTTGTCATACTGACTAATATTACTTATTTGTATATTTCAGGTGAATTACAGACCCTCCAGCAGTATTCCAATTTTAATAAAAAAATTACTCTGTCTATGTGTCTTTATTTTTAAATGATCGTACTGACTGAATATATACTGGCATGAATAAGATAAAACTAACATGCAATAGACTATTACATATTAGTTTTACATTATTCGTGCCAATTAAAATAAATTAATACCGTAATTAATACATTAATTGAATTAATACCTTAGTCATGTCTATTACCAATAGTACAGCTTTGGTAGGGAACTCTTGAGGATATTTTATCTTCATCTGATTGTTCCGCTCGTTTTATAGCTGCGCCCATGGTCGTGGCTTCTGTGCAAGACAACCGAGTTTAAATCAGTGGTGAAAGTGGGAAAAAATAAGAGGTTGGATGCCTTTAATTGGAATGTCATGCCCCATCCCCCCACCTCTATGGATTATTGGTTTAAGAGATACAAGAAGTGTTAGGATGGATAGCCATTTTCTTGAAAAGTGGGGTGACGCGTCACCCCGCGTCTACCCCCACTTGCAGCACTGATTGAACTACTATGATGAATAAAATGCTTGCATGGCAAAGTAATACTTTGGAGGATTAAGCGATTTCAAAGCCAGTGCATTTTTTCTATGGTACTGACAAACGACTCGGCATCCCTTTTAATGCACATCAGTCAGTACGATTTTATTAAATTATCTGAAATGTGTGTGTCTGTGGTTATGTTTGGAAAACCTCTCAACGGTTCGCGGACTGCTACACTCCTTCAACTGCTGGATACAATTTGCTACCACAATCCAGATGCAGGAACAAGTATAGGATGCCCAACTTCAAAATCATGTAAGATTTTTCTATTAAACTCATGAAACTAAAATAACAGGGAACAAAACGACGACTCAAAATATTGAATTTTCATTTAAATTATAGTTATTGAACCGTTACACAAAAACGCTTATGACACATTTGAATATGGGGCTGGATTTTACAAATTTGGTAGCTAATTTCAATATAACTTTGTTGCCAGCTTTAAATATCATTATTCCAAAACACAAATTTTCAGCCTTAAGGTACACTTTTCTACTTTTATTTTACTAACGGGTTGAAATTTCCTGTGATGTCGTACACATGTCTATTTGACACAGGGCACCAAAAGTATTTTTAAAAAATATTAGGTTAGTAAAAATAAGACTTTTTTCTAATTTAAGAAATGTTCCAAATTTCTGTTTAGGTTAATAACTTAAAATTATGAATGTTTTATCGTCAAACTTGAGGTTCACTGTGTTTAATAGACTTGTATACGACATGACTGCAAATTTCAACCCTTCTAGTAATATAGAAAAAGAGAAAAGTTTACCTTTTAAGGCTGAAAATTGGTGCTTTGCAATAACGATATTTAAAGCTGGCAACAAAGTTCTATTGAAATAAACTACCAAATTTGCAAACTCCCGCCCCATATTAGGGGATGGGGAGCCCAGTAAGTTAGACACTCGCCTAGCATGCGAAAGGTCCCAGGTTCGGGTCCGGGCATCGCCAAAGTAACTGCCGAACTATAAACGGCCCGTGCAGCCAAAATTGTCATACCCCGTGTAAAGGAGTGCACGTTAAATATCCTTCAAAGTCCTAACGCAGCGTACGATGTCGCTCTTAACAGTTGGGTTGGGTGCCTATTCAGTTGTCGGCTCGTCACTTGACTGTGGTTCTAAAATACGGCCCGTCGTCAAAACCCCTCGTATAGCTCTAGTTCAACGATTATTCAATCATTACCTAACCCGCCCCATATTCAAATATGGATCATGGAAGTTTTTTCGTTATATATTAATCATTGAATAGTGATTTGAAGTTGAAATGAAAATTTGATATTTTGAGTGGTCTTTTCTTCCCAGTCCCCTTGAATGAGATTGAGATGCTGTCGATTAGGAAAACAATGCAAATTCCGGTTTGACAAGTGAGGCCATGATCGATTATACCCTAACTTGGGTAAAAACAAGGAGTAAAAAGGCAGGGGGAAAAGCGCGATTGCTCCTTTAGTTGGAAACTCTTGTAAGGTAATATTTACATACAAAATGATCCGAATACAATTTAACCCAAGTACACCTTCCATTCTGATAAAATTGTCGAATTTTCTCATAATATTCAAATCTGTTAGACCTTAAACGAAATTAATGTTTTAAGCATGTTTACTCTGTAGATTCACAAATAGTTTATGGAACTGTTTACATCCGCGGAAGAATCTTCTCCATAGCATATTTCTATTTACCCAACTTAGGTTGGTAAGGAGTGTAGTTGCAGCACCCACAGTAAACCCCTTGTCGAATAGGCATGCACGTTAAATATGCTCCGTAAAGACACGTACGATGTCGCCCTTAAAAGTTGCGTTGGGTGCCTATTGAGACTCTGCACTTAACTATGGTTTTAATTTATGATGCCCCTCACCAATAGTCCTCATGTAGCTCTCGTGCAATGGTAGTTCAACCCTAACGTTGGCACAATTCCAACAAGAAACCTCATTACTTGACTGTGGTTCTGAAATACGACGCCCGTTGCCAATAGCCCTCGTGTAGCTCTAGTGCAACGATAATTCAAACCTAACCTAACCAAAATACCTTGACGGTAGCGTTGGGTGCCTATTCAGGTGTCGGCTCGTCACTTGACTGTGGTTGTAAAATACGATGCCCGTCGCCAATGGCCCTCGTGTAGCTCTAGTGCGAGTATAATACAAACTAACCTAAACTAGTGTTTGGTCTAAGAGTTAGATTTTGTTGTCCCCCCGAAACAATTAAAAATTTAATTTCATCTACGTAAGTTGAGCGTTTTAGTTCATAATAACCCTCATAAATGGCAGTAGTATAAGTGTATTCAAAATTTAAAGAGTGAGGTTATTAAATGTTGTGAAATTACGTATTTGGCGTTATTCAAAGTATAATAATTTTAGTACTAAATACAAATAAATTGTTTTGAAAAATTATATATAGTTAAAAAGGGTTATTTTAAAATATATTTAGTAGTTTTCTAGTCATTATTATCAAAATTGGAATTTTTTAGTTGGTTTTTGTCACATAGAACTTTTTTTTAATTGAAATTATTTAAAACCTAATGCAGTTAAATTTTTTTCAGTATTTCTCCCATAATGTATGAGCATTGAAGATACAGATATATATTTGGGATGAAAATAAAAATTCATGCATTAGAAGGTTAAAGCATAGTTTAGTTTGAATTATCGTCGCACTAGAGCTTCACGAGGGCTATTGGCTGGGGGCATCGTATTTTAAAACCACACTCAAGTGACGTAATTGAGCATCGGTTTTGGTTATAAAAATTTTATTATTAATTTATTATATTATTAATGAGCATTTGGAAAGTTGATTATCATTTGTATTTTAGGAGCCATGTGTGAACCAGATCTAAAATTTCTTACAATGTTCATAGGTAAGTAAAACCTTTCCTTACTGTTTCTAATATTGTCCTATAAAATATTAGAAACGAATGAAATATAAGTGGGTTTCAAGCATAGAGATAGTGAATCCGTACGCTTTGGCACACTTTTCTAGAGGAGGAACGAGGGGCTGGGAAAACTCCTCCATGGGGAAAACCAATGGAGCCCAGTCGGTTATTCAAACGCCTAGCATGCGGAAGGTCCCAGGTTAGGGTCCGGGCTTCGCCAAAATAGCTGCCAACCTATGTACTCCTGTCCCTGTAATGGAGTCCCGTAAAATTTTTTGTTCTGATAAGGTTTATCAACAGAATCGAGTTAAGCACATACAAGAGAGTAAAAAAAACTTTGGTAGACATCACCATATGGTGAGAAAAGTTTTTTAGACGCCATTTTCCAAAATGGCGGCCGCCGATTTCGTTTTGCATGTATTTCTGCTTCTATGACCGTTATACTCATCATTTAGGTGTCTAATTATATGTTTTGAAATGCAAGGAATCGTCTAAGATGGGTTTTAAAATTACCTGACTAATATTTATTAAAAAAAATAAGTTATTTGCTATTTTAAACAAAATATCGGAACAAAAGTAGTAAAAAAACAATGCTTTATTTGGAAAGAAATATTCACACTTAACGGCACTGTGGATGTAATATATTATGTGACGGCCTTATAAGTCCATCAAGACCCTGATGGGTAGGCAGATTTTCAGGATGGGAAAGTCATTGGCACGCATATCATATGACTAGCAGAATGGTACCGCCTTACTGGGAACCCGTTAACTTCGCATTGCTTCCTTTTAGAGGCATGCTTACTTGTGAAAATACACTCCAAATCAAAACAAAATTAAATTCGTATTGGCGCATGCGAACTTAAAAAACTTAAAAAAGCAAGCACTAATAGAGGATGCAGTAGCCTTAGGGCGAGCGCATATCTCAACCAAACTAATAGAGGATGGCGGCAAGCCCCCGTTTCGGCCCGGTCCATGTATTTTCAAGCCCTGTTATGGTGCCGCAATCCCACGTGGAAGACGTTTTTTTGAAACTAATTATATTAATTAAAAATCACAATCAAATATGAAAAAACTAAGCCTCAGGTGCACACGTAGGTATTAAAAGGAATCTATATTAAAAGTTTCGAATTTTTTAGAGCAGTCTAAGTAGGTCTTTTGTGATCCACAGACATACACACAGACAGACTCTTTCTTTTATTATTATAGATTATATGGCATGCATAAGATACCTTGATTGCATAGGTTCTCTGGTCTAAAACATATCTTGGCATGCTTTAACATCCATAAAATCTATTGCAATAAAATTGGTAGCGAGAGAAACCTAGATGGTGCTACAGAAAAATGACTTTCAGTTCATGGAACTGCAAGGGGCTTGTTAAGGCACAAATGAAGCTTTAGCACATTTGCATCTTTGTTCCATCTATATTTTGTTAGCAGTTGTCTTCTATAAGGAAAATAGTTCTGCTATAGGTTTACGCATATGTTCTGCGAATCAAAGTAATTGAGTTCCTGGTAGTTTCTGGTAATACTTTTAATGCAGATAATTTCTTTATAATTGTACACATGGCATCACAACCTCTAAGTATGTTCCTGGATTAAATTATTGTAACTTGCAAAACCGAGTTGTTCCCTAATTGTGGCAACAAGACACAAAGACAAAGCATTTCATCACCGACTAATTTCATCTAATTTGTAATCAAAATTCTTACAGTACTTTACTGAATAGTTAAAATGAGTATCGGACGATGAGAACAACGATATTGGTGACCATTGATATCTCAGTGATCAGTGTTAGTTTACATTGTATTTTATACCAAACTCAAAAATATGGCAGAGATTATTATAGTTCTGCTACCTGCTTCTTCAACAAAGGCTTAAAGATCCGTCCTTCTTAACCTTTCTTAGTTTTGAGTTGTAAAACTTGTGACATAAATTAAACTTTGTAGGCAGTACTCGTGACATCATGCACGGTACTGCATCTGGTCATGTTTCTCCTCCAGTTCAGTCAAAAGTAGATGCTAAAGAAGTTTACTTGAGCAGTCACTAGTGTCGAGGAACATGCTTGTAATAAAAATAGATCGTATAGAAAAATTTTCTTCAAAGTTTAACCTCTTGCTTTGCTGTACAGCAGAACTATTTTTTGAGAAGGCAGTGTTACCTTAACTATTATTTTCCTCTTTAGTTTGGGAATATTGTCATGTTTCTGATGTTTTATTTACTCAAGGGTAAATTCTAATTTTTTCATATCAGTCGTTTCCATACACTTCGGCATTCATCATACGGAGAGCATTTTATCTACAAATACATATGTGCACCGATAAAATTAGGAAAATGAGAAAAATTAGGAATATGAGAATTAGGATAATGAGTTATGATGATAAAATTAGGAAAATGAGTTATGATGTATGTTTCAGATGAATTATTACCCCTTAGTGTTTATAAATGCATGCAGAACATTCATTCTTTGCTTTGAATTTACTAAAAAAATTTACTACTAAAAATGTGAAAGTCTTTGCCCAAAATTTAATTTAGAATTGAGAATTTTGAAGTGTAACCTTATAGTTTCCTTGTTACATATCTAAAATGCCCATCTAAATTATAGCATCTTCAAAATTATCCATCAGTAAGTCTGACTAGATCTTGGCATAGTGGAATCTATTCTTAACTGATTTGGCTGTTTTTACATCAAATACATAGCACTCAATTAGTGTTTCCGTCATACTATTTCCTGGAAGAAACTTTCTAATATTGTACATAACTAAATTACCTATCATGTTAATATAGTCAGGGAATTCAGATGGCTTGTTTATTACATGGCAATGACATGGATACATATTACTAGTCTGAAAATACTGGAAAATCTTGTCATTTTAGCTACGAAAAAATATTCTGAAAAATAGTGAATAAAAAAATGTTATGCCTTTTATAAATGGCTTGGGATGAATGAAAGAAATCCTACATGCATGAGAGTGGAAGTCGCAGTTAATACCACCGAACAACATCTAGCTCTCACGTTGGAACAATTTACTGTTATCGCATTCTAAAGATATTACAACGTTTAATTAGCACGATCGTCGCAAACTGTGTTTTACCATCTATCTTTTAGGCAGTCTCGTTACAAAGCAGATTTTACTTAACTTTGAAATCTTACGAAAACCATACTTTTTGGCTGGACCTGAATGACCATCATGAGCACGAGAAAATGGTGAAAATCATTTATGAAGAAGGATGAAGAAGTGTACTTACATGTGATTACAATATAGGAGTCAAGCAAAAATTTAATTTTGCCCAGAGAACTCAAGAAAAATTCAATGTATTTTTTTACATGCCACAAAATCATGCAACAGGCTTGTCGACGATTTTCCCGCCCTGAAAATAAACCGACTCAGCCGGGACATGAAAATCCACTATCTTGTGCTTCTGAGGCGGGCACGCTATTCCTCCCAGCCACTGAGATTTGAAGCGTGAATATAACTTTCCAAATAAAGCATTGTTTGTTTACTACTTTTGTTCCGATATTTTGTTTAAAATAGCAAATAACTTATTTTGTTTGACTAGTATTAGTCAGGTAACTTTAAAAACCCTCTTAGTTGATTCCTTGCCTTCAAAAACGTATAATTAGTCACCTAAATGATAAGTATAACTGTCATAGAAGGAGAAATACATACAAAACAAAATCACAAGTTGCAGACTCCCATGAACTGAGAACCATTTTTCTGTAACACCATCCAGAGGTGGCTCTCGCTATTCATTTTTGCTCTCAGATTACAATAATTTTATGGATGTTAAAGCATGCCAATATATGTTTTTGCCCAGAGAACCTATGCAATCAAGGTATCTTATGCAAGTCATATAATCATATGATATGCGTGCCAATGACTTTCCCATCCTGAAAATCTGCCTACCCATCAGGGTCTTGATGGACTTATAAGGCCGTCACATAATATATTACATCCACAGTGCCGTTAAGTGTGAATATTTCTTTCCAAATAAAGCATTGTTTTTTTACTACTTTTGTTCCGATATTTTGTTTAAAATAGCAAATAACTTATTTTTTTTTTAATAAATATTAGTCAGGTAATTTTAAAACTCATCTTAGATGATTCCTTGCATTTAAAAATATATAATTAGACACCTAAATGATGAGTATAACGGTCATAGAAGCAGAAATACATGCAAAACGAAATCAGCGTCCGCCATTTTGGAAAATGGCGTCTAAAAAAACTTTTTTCACCATATGGTGATGTCTACCAAAGTTTTTTTTACTCTCCTACATGTGCTTAACTCGATTCTGTTGATAAACCTAATAAGAACAAATTTTTTTTTACGGGACTCCATTACAGGGACTGTATTAATGAACGGCCCGTGCTGCCAAAAAATCCGACGAATAATACCCCGTGTAAGGGAGTGCAAGTTAAATATCAAAGTTCTATCGCTGGGTACGATGTCGCCCTTAACGGTTGCGTTGGGTGTCTATTCAGGTGTCGGCTCGTCACTTGACTGTGGCTCTAAAATACGACACCCCTCATCAATAGCCCTCATGTAGCTCTAGTGATAATTTAAACCTAACCATTCCGATCAAAAAAAATATCTAATGTTTGGTCTCGCCATCTTACTGTGGTTCTAAAATACGACGCCCGTCGCCAATGGTCCTCGTGTAGCTCTAGTGCGACTATAATACAAGCTAAACTAGTGTTTGGTCTAAAAGTAAGATCTTGTTGTCCCCAAATCAATTAAAAATTTGATTTCTTCTGTAAGTTGAGCGTCCTATAACGTTTATGGGTCAATTTTGAAGACTTGTATTTGCATTTTAGAGTTTGTAAATGATGTTTTTGCGTATTAGGCATTAATTAAAGCATAGTTCAGTTTGAATTATTGTCGCACTAAAGCTTCACGAGGGCTATTGAAGGCGGGCCGCGTATTTTAAAACCACACTCAAGTGACGTAGTTAGAGCATAAGTTTAGGTTAGGAGCGTAGGGTAGACTGACCAGTGAATAAACACTAAGACATAATGACCAGGACAACCAACCATGTCAGATAGCTTCCTACTAGATGGGAGGAAGTCAGTGTAGCCAATCCATCTAGTGGAATGATTTTCAATCTTTATTTTTTAATTATATTTACCAAATGTTCATTCACTGGGGAATGTTCACTCGCTGGTCAGGTCAGTTTACCCTATTACTGTTTTGTTAAAATTTGTACTAAGCGCTTTGGTGCGCATTAAAAGCTCATAAAACTGCTAATCAAGCATTTTAATGAGCATATGGAAAGTTTATTAGTATTTTTATTTTAGGTGCCACTTGTGAACCAGATCTAAAATGTCTTGCATAGGTAAGTAAAACCTTTCCTTACTGTTTCTAATATTGTCCTATAAAATATTAGAAACGAATGAACTATTAAGTGGGTTTCAAGCATAGATATAGTAAATCCGTACGCTTTCGCACACTTTTCTAGAGGAGGAACGAGGGGCTGGGAAAACCAATCAGTTACGCATTCGCTTTGCATGTGGAAGGGCCCAGGTTCGGGACCGGGCATCGCCAAATTAACTACCCATCTATAAACAGCCCATGCAGCCAATAATACCATCTGTGGCGTGAGTGTATGTTAAATATCCTTCAAAGACCTAACGCTGCGTAGGGGCTATGGAGCCCAGTCGGTTAGGCAGTCGCCTAGCATGCGGAAAGTCCCAGGTTAGGGTCCGGGCTTCGCCAAAATAACTGCCGACTTATAAACGGCCCGTGCTGCCAAAAATATCCGACGAATAATACCCCATGTAAGGAAGTGCACGTTAAATATCCTTCAAAGTCTTAACGCTACGTACAATGTCGCCCTTAACGGTTGCGTTGAGTGCCTATTCAGGTGTCAGCTCGTAACTTTATTGTGGTTCTAAAATACGACGCCCCCGTAGCCAATATCCCTCGTGTAGCTCTACTGTGACGATAATTCAAATCTAACCGTAAAGGAAACGAGCTATTGTAATTCATCTGAGTTAATTTTCCCTCCTTTCGGTGTCGGAAATGCACTTTTACTATATTAGTTTATTTCACTCTTGTTTTAAGAGTATAGAGAAGAAAAACCATAGACTGAATAAACATCGATAATTATTTTTTAAAAAAACTTTTATATCAGTCTATGGCTAGTAGTTTTCTGAAAAATCATTTTAGACGTTCATAGTACTGTTGTGATCACTGAACTGAACTGAAACTCTAGAAGGAGCATCCAATGAAAAAAATTGTGAAGCCTATTTCAAGGTCACATTTAGCACGAATTCGCCGATCACAATTGACACGACTTGGCAGCTTGCATTGGTTGTTGTCATCGTTCACCATGAATAGTAGTCCAATTTAGATCTCGACGAGACCTTTTCAAATCAAATCAATCATTTCCCTATCTTAATTCTACGACGAGTTACTGCGATTTTAGAATTTGCATCTTTTGGAGCGATTATCTCCGAAATTTATTAAGCTGTAGTTTATCGCTTGGTATCATAATTTAGATCTCAATGAGACCTTTTTAAATCAGTTAGTATCATTTCTCTATCTTTATTCTACGATGAGTTACAGCGTTTCAAAAAAAATCGATCGTTTGGAGCAAATATCTCCGAAAGTTATGTAAACATATTTTATTGCAAAATTTCATAATTTAGATCTCAACGAGACCTTTTCAAATCAATTCGAATCATTTATCTATCTTTATTCTACGATGAGTTATTACGTTTTCAGAATTTTTAACTGAGTCACTAATTATCACCAATGGTTTTAAATTCATTACAACTCACTAGATGGCGACGCAGTTGAACTTTAACTATTATGGAATCAAATGCTTCTCTGCATTCAAGCCTGCGTTTTTGGTGAAAATTTTTTTATAGATTGTTTTATAATAAAAAATTAATGTGATTTTTTTTACTTCAGATAATCTCCCTTTCTCATTAACTATAGAGTAGAAGTAGATATTAAATTTTAATAGCCTCGCATTGTAACATTCATGCATACATTTACACACAATTGTTTAATTTTAAAAATATTATTTGACAATTTAAAAAATTATAATTATCCCACCCTTATTTCCTCCTTATTTTCAGTCTTGGAAATACTTATGATCGAAAATTCTTACATAAACTAAGGGTGTGTAACACTACACGACTTTCAATTACTGCTCAAAAATCAATAGATATTTACAAGTAATAATCTATCCCTTAAGGTAGGCGAATTCCCAAAATTCTAAATTTTTTACTATTGATTTAATATTTTCCAAATTTGGCATAGTGATTTCAAATATAATGAATACTATTTAGGCTTTTGTTTTTATTTAAATATAATTTATTTATTTTAAACGGTGTTTTTTTACTAAAAAAGGAGGTTTACGCCAACAAGTCTACCACATTGAATTTTCATCCTATGAACATTCATTATGTGTTAAATTCTTTGTTTTGAACTGATACGTGCAATGACCCTCTAGAGTTACATACAAATTACAAGAAAAAAAGTTATTAGGGAAAATTTTATAAATTAACCACACAAAAAAAGGATTTTTTTCGATTAACTTGCACTTGGACATTTTTAAAAAAAAAACTTGTATACTTACAACAGATGTTAGAGATTCATGGCACAGATATATATTGAAATAGCATCTGTGAAAAATTTCAGGTAAATTAATGTAAAACTTTTTATGCTAGAAGTGTTGGCGTAAACCCCTTTTTTTAGTTGAAAAACACAGTTTAAAATAAATCAATTATATTTAAATAAAAAAATTGCTCAAAAAGCATTGTTCAATATATTTGAAATCACTATGCCAAATTTGGAAAACATTAAAGTAATAGTAAAAATTTTAGAATTTTGGGTATTCGCCTACCTTAAGCTGATTTCAATAGCTTTAAAACCAGAAGTTCTATAGCAACCATCTGCGCATGCACTATTTTTTCGAAACCTTATGACGTCTAACAGAAACTGAGATTTAGGTTTGAATTATCGTCGCATTAGAGCTACACGAGGGCTATTGGCGACGGGCGTCGTATTTTTATAGAGCCACAGTCAAATGACGAGCCAACTCCTGAATAGGCACCCAACGCAACCGTTAAGGGGGATGTCGTACGCAGCGTTAGGACTTTGAAGGATATTTAACGTACACTCCCTTACACGGGGTATTACTCGTCGGAAAATTTTGGCTGCATGGGCCATTTATAGGTCGGCAGTTATTTTGGCAATGCCCGGACCCGAACCTGGGACCTTTCCCATGGAGTGCCTAATCGACTGGGTTCCCCAGCCCCTTCAGAAACTGAGAACTCGTCTTGCAAATTTGAAGTCTGTATCTCTTAGTACAGGGTGAGGCAAACAAAACCGGCCCCGAGATGGAGATTAGAATACGACAGAAATGTTGCCAAGTCTAAAACCAATACAAAAACAGGCTTACTCTATGAAGCTATTGATCACTTCAATATTAAGCCCAAGCAAACGCTTGGCGACTTATTTGCCGGCAACTACGCTACGCTTTTAAGGGGTCATAGGAGTCTTAAAAATGTGCAAAGAAGGTACTACAAAGCATAGTTTGATCTTTCATGTAATTTTTTAACTAAATTTATAAGTATATTTTTTTGTAATTCAATAAGCTTTATTTATTAAAAAGCAAATTTTAAAATTTATGAAACTTTAGCCTAAAATAAATTATATTAAACATAAAGCTATTTGAACACATTATTGATTAGGCTTGCGCGGCAAATTTTGAGGTCAAAATTGAAAAAATTACCTAGAAAATGACTTTACATTGTACAAATATGTACAAACAAAGACTTATTCCTAAAATTCTCAGCTCAATTTTAATTGGAAATTATTTTAAGAACTTTTTCTAAAAAAAAAATAATACAAATTTTAAAATTTTGATTTTAATTTTTTTTAAAATAATTTCTTATTAAAATTGAGCTGAGTTTTTTGGTATAAGTCTTTGTTTATACATATTTGTACAATATAAAGTCATTTTCTTGGCCATTTTTTCAATTTTGACCTCAAAATTTGCCGCGCAAGCCTAATCACAATGTGTTCAAATAGCTTTATGTTCAATATCATTTATTTTAGTTTTGGCTAAAGTTTCATAAATTTTAAAATTTGTCTTATATTAAATAAATCTTATAGAATTACATATAAAAAAATATTGAGTAGTTAAAAAATTACATGAAAGATCAAACTATACTTTGTAGTACCTTCTTTGCACATTTTTAAGACTCCTATGACCCCTTAAAAGCTAGTTGAAATGGAATATAAACAAGGTTAGTAGATTTGATCAAGATTTAGTGATTATTTGATTGTTTCGATCGTTATTTATCCTAGAGAATCGGACCTTTTTGTATTTGGTAATACAAAGCATTCTAAATTGATAGCAAGACCCTAAATTTGCATTATGGGACGTCTTCATACAATACGAACTAAGATCTGAATTCGCCACTAGTCTATGAGTAGCTCTAATGTGAAGCTAATCCGATCCAACCAATGCAAAAACAGGTTTCGGGCGGCTTCAAGAGTTTTTCTCGCCAAGCATTTTAACGTATTTCCATCTCTAGCTCGGGGCCGGTTTTGTTTGCCTCACCCTGTATATGAGCGATATACTTTTATTACCAAAATAGTTCTATAGCACGTACGGGTCTGGAGCCCAGTCAGTTAGGCATTCACCTAGCATTCTGAAGGTTCGGGTTCGGACATCGCCGAAATAACTGCCGACCAGTGCAGCCAAAAATGTCCGACGAATAATACCCCATGTGGAAAAAGTGAAAGTTAAATATCCTTCAAAGTCCTAACGCTGCGTACGATGTTGCCCTTGATGGTTGCGTTTGGGTGCCTACTCAGGTGCGGCTCGTCACTTGACTATGGTTTTAAATACGACGCCCGTCGCCGATAGCCCTCGTGTAGCTCTAGTGCGACGATAATTCAAACTAAACCTATGGCACTTACGCAAACTTTGAATATGCTTGATTTTCTCGAAAACTTTAATATGATATCCGATCGGTACTACGAATTTGTGTAACAAATTTGAAATTTGTTTGACTTCTAACACGTGTTTCGGCACCAATTTTAATTACCAATTCTTTCGTGTATAAATACAATATCTTATATATGCCATACACTCTTAAAACAAAAGAGTGAAATCCACTCCAGATTGAGTTAAAATCTCTCGTTCGTTTTTAAAGTGTAGGAGGTATTTTGAGTATTGACTTTGAACACTACGCTGTTATGTAATGCATTTTTTTATGTTCGTTATTTATTGAAATCTGTAACTGTTTCGAGTATTGAGGAAATGTTTTCCTCTAAAGGTTGTTTCGAAAGATTTAATTGCTATCGTGCATCCGGCGGGGGGTAATTTTTTTGGTAATTGCCTCACCACTGTCACAATCACTCCCTAAAGGGGAGATCATAGTTAACAAAAACCAAAAAATCGAATTTTTTTAAACCAGTATTTTCTGATAGATGGAAGCCTAATCTATCGAATAAGACCAATTTTGTATCGATCGGTTAATTATTTCTTCTAAAAAAATTAAAATTATAAAAATAAACAAATGTGCCACGCCTCCTTTGAATTACTAATTGTATGCTTTATTATTTATGTATTACATTATAAAATATGATTTTTTGTGTGTTGATATTCGAAAACTATTCACTGGCTCAATGTAAAAAAAAATTCCTTACGATTTACATGAAATTAGGTTAACAAGAAATGTTTCGTTGGTCATTTCGAGTTCGTGTTAACGGGATCTACTGTATTTGTTTTTCACGTTTTTCTCAAAGCTATAATTTTCAACACTTAGGTACACTTTCTCCAAATCTATTGAATATTTTTTAATAATTTTGTGTGTTTTAAAACCATTTTAGATCTATTAAAGTCACCTAATTTAGTCTTACAAATTAAAAAAAAATATTTTATTATTTTACACTTTTCTATGTTGAAAATCAGAATTTTTATGAATGTAGAATATAAGGTATTTAAAATTAAATTTAAAAGTTATTTTCGGCAAAAAAATAGGTGACTTAAATAGATCTAAAATGGTTTTATAACACACAAAAGAAATTATTAAGAAATATTTAATAGATTTGGAGAAAAGTGTACCGAAAAAATACTTGTATTTTTGAAAATTCGTAATTGTATGTTTCAAAAGATGTCTTTTTTAAAAAATAATAATTTTTAAAAATAAGATTCTTAGGTGTAAATATAATAATAAAAGTACAATTTATAATTTGGTACAATTTTTTTTTATTGTACCATAATTTTGAAATGATTTAGTGCCTTTCGAAATCAATACTAAGAATTGGTCATTTTTGCTGTCGCTAACTATGATCACCCTTAAGAGGGATTTGCTTTCCCATCGAGCTAAGCTAATGCATTAGTTTTGGAATCACAACTTCCGCAAAAGTATTGCTTTGCAATGTTGTGTACTTTTCCCAGGTACCCAGGTATGAGAATCAACAACCAACTATCGAAATGAAACAAATTTAAAACGAAAATGTTATCTAGTTATTTAGTTATGTTTTTGAGGTTAAAAAATGCCAAAAATATACAGTAGATGGCGACACTGCTAAAATTTTATCAATTGATAACTAAATAACCGGATGTATTTTCTTTTCAATTTAAATTTATGTTATGATGATCTCCACACCTGGTGAAAATGGGACATGACAAAGCAATTATTTTGCAAAAGTTGTGATTTCGAAACTAATGCATTAGCTCAATAGGACCTTTTAATATTAAAATCTGCTGGTTCGAATCTAGCTTCTATCGTGGATATTCATAGGCGTATCAAATCAGATTTAACAATTTCATTTCCATTGATGCTATTTGTAATCGTCACTTTCAATATTTTTTTCCCAAATGTATATGTCCTGTTATAACATCCAAACACACATCATTCGATTCTTCACACTTTGTTCTATTCTACAATATTTTGCATTTATCTCAATAGAAGTCATAACTACTATTTTTTTATTTAGAAAATAGCTAACAAGCGTTTCACCTGATTTTTGAAATTTTCACTTTAGTTCCACAATTTAAATTATTTCGGTTAAAATAATTACTAATTTTTTTTTTAATAATATGGTCAGATACCTTAAAATATATAACTCAGTGTTTTTAGGTAATATATATATATATATATATATACATTTATTTTGTGGTTTTCCACAGTTTAAAAAGCTTGGCATCATTTCAAAAACCATATAAAAAATTAAAATGATTTTTTTTTCTTATTTTAGGTCAAAGATAAGAGTTCCATAAGCTTATTTTGTGAATATCGGATGTTTCTGTAGTGCAGTAAATTTTTGGGACTGAAAGGGTTAACTAAAAAACCAATCTCCCTTTGAAAATAGCTTCGTGGTATTTATTTTACTTCAATTCTACAATTCAAAATGTCATTTCGTCATTCATAGAATTGCATCGTATGCGGCGTGGGGAATTGGGGAGCATATTTAATGTACATTATTTTTAAGCGACGTATGTTATTCGTTGAACATTTTTGGTCGCGCCGTATATTAGTGGTAGCAAAAATAAACTCGTACACCTGGGATATTTTGGTATTTTTAAACTCTATCAAAATCTAAAAAAATATGCAAAATCCTTTTAAAAAATCGTTATATGTCTTTGGGTACACGTTTTCGCGCATAAGTAGTGTTTCTATTATGGTTAGGTGGTACGCAGAATGGAGCTCAAGATTAAAAACGTTCACGACCACCCGGATTATCTTAAATGGTAATCTCATGGTAAAGTTTCTGGCCAAAGAACTTCTCTGGTTAAGGAACTACATTTTCATTAAAGTACATAAAAAAATATGGATAAAATAAAAGCTAAACACATTGTTGTAGTATGTTTATTTTTAAAACAACGTGCAAAAAAATCCCTTTTTTGTATCATTTGTTCATAAATCGTTGCGAAAGTGACATTTTACCTGATTACGTCACAGACAGTGGCGAAAATGCGATTCTCGGCACTAGTGCGGTAAAGTAACTAAGAGTATTGATTGGTTGAAAAACAAAATGTCTTGAATATCTCCATGGAAACTAAATGTCATGAAACTCACTTATTTCAATTGGTTTATTACTTTTGTATTTTCTAATATCTATATGGAAACTACAAGTTCCTCAAAAATTATTAAAGTAAATTAAATAAGACAAAAGTAAGAACACAATTGTCATGCTTTTGCAAGTTATTATAAAAATATTGTAAGCTAGCACGTGCCAAATAATACTTTATTAAGCTCTTGTCATTATTTAACTCGTTCGTGAAATAAATGCCACTCGCTTAATAAAGTATTCTTTTCGAGTAATCATTATGCATTCCATTAGCATTATTAAAATAAATTTGCGTATGGTATTAAGATAAATTCTGGTGAGCATTGTTTTTAGGCTAAATTTATTCATTCTCCAGAATTGCTTAGTATACAGGGCTCGTTTAAAACACTGATAGCTTGTAAGTTGCAAATCGTAAAATGTTTAGAAATTTTTCAACTAAAATAGTAAACCATAAATTTCTGCTAGTGCACTAGAACTCAAACATTATCAAAATGAAAAACGCAACTTTTTTTTTTAATCTTCGTTTTATTTATTCTAACTATTTTAATGCTTGCAGAATATTTTCATAAATCAGCAAACGATGTAATCTAAAATGCCGATATAGTTATATCACAGTTACAAATCGTAAATGTGTGGAAATTTATCAACTGAAATCTTTGAAACGTACAAAATATTTACAAATGCAATATAGTGCCAAAAAATAACATTTACTATCTTGTTTATGATCTTTTATTTATTTAAATTTTTCTGAGTATTTACAATATTTTTTAATCAGCAGACGATAAGGTCAAAAGTGTTCAATTATACAATTCTTATCGAAAAAAAATATAACTTTTTTATTTAAACGACGGAAAAGGTCACATGTTTTTTTATTCTATTTTTTTTTATATTCTAAATCGTCATCCGGTGACCATTTATTCCAAAACTGGCGTCCAATTGTTTGCATTGAATAAAAGACTTCCTACGTCACACATTTAATGAAAGGATTTACGTTCTGTCACGACTGGCTTGGCGAGATCTTTTGCTATTGTATTTTCGAATTTCATTGATGGTAGATTTTTTGTGTTTACGTTCCAGTTGGATATAACTACGAAAAATTTAAGTAAACATAGGTAAGTGAAATCATTATATATCTAAGGGTTTTATAATGTGGTAGTAAATAACTTTTGTTTAAAAATATTATATTAGTTTTTGTTAAAATGTTTTTGACGTAAATTATGAGCTAAGCAAAACCTAGGAAAATAATGTTTAAAAAAAATTCGAAATTATAAGCAAAAAATCTTCGTAGTAAAGTAATTTTGGGTAAAAATTTGTAATGGGGTTAATTTTCATTCATTAATGTTGTGATTTAAACTTATCTTTGCACGTTTTATTTGGTTTGAACGTTTCCGGTGGTCTAAAAGTAGCCTCCAATTTCCACATGCAAATTTACATACAAGTAAAAAAATTCGCCATCCAAATTTTTTTTGTCAGATTGTTTAAAAAAATTTTGATTGTAAAATTACCGCTTTTTCTATATTTTTTACGATACTTGTGTTACACTTGTGCTGTTTTAACACTTATTAAAGTTTTTTCTTTCTAAGTTATTTTTTGTTTAATGCTTAGACAAGGTTTTTTGATATTGCTATCAAATTTGACATATTTTTTTGAAAAAAGTCTTAATTTTTAAGTTTTTCTTAATTTTAAATAAAAAAAAATGCTGTCTTTAAAGTGCGAGGCCATGTGCGATGGCGCATTTGACATACGCTTTACGATGGTCTCGCTCCTAGCAGTATCTTCCACAAATAATTATTTGTTTCATTCATAATTATATTGAAAAAAAATTTTCTAGAATTTGTTCACTTTTTTTGGTTTTCAAGGAAATATCAGGTTAATTTCATTCAAATTGACCCTTTTGACAATTTTTCGTTAAATAAGAAATAGGGTTGCAATTCTATGTCCAAATTCACCTCTTGACGTGTTTCGGCGCTTTGTGTTTTAGTCACGATCCCATAAATCAACTATGTGTATTCATGAATAATAATTTGTATTGTTCGTTGAATGAAAACTAAAGCGTTTCTTGGAACCAGTACTCTGTGATAATACTCGGTAGGGACTGCCCGTTTACAATCTAATGCATACTGTTGCAATATGGCAACACAAGTAACACAATCCACTTTATTCTATTAAAGTACGCTCTTAAAACAAGAGTGAAATCCACACTCCAGTAGGAGAAGTGCATTTTCGACACTTGAAAGGAGTGAATATTAAACCAGACTGAATTAAAATCACTCGTTTGGAGTGATCCTGTCGGAGGTTTAACACACAAAGGATCCACTCCTCTAGGAGAAGTGCATTTTCTAGAATGGAGGAGTGAAAATAACTCAGACTGAGTTAAAATCGCTCGTTCGTTTTAAGAATGTAGAGCTTCCTCTCGACAAATCTGTTTCTTTTTTCATCTATTACATTCCATTTTGAAGTTTTAGTTACTAATAACCCTCCTAGATGACAGCAGTAAAAGTGTATTCAAAATTGAAGAGTAAAGTTACTAACTGTCGTGAAATTACGTCTTTGGCAGTATTCAAAGTATAATAATATTAGTACTTGTAATACAAATAAATTATTTTGAAAAATTATAGTTAAAGAGGGTTATTTTGAAATATATTTAGTAGTTTTTTAGTCATTATCAAAATTGGAATTTTGTAGTTGGTTTTTAATCAAATGGAAAAAACTTTAAAAATTGAAATTATTTAAATTCTAATGCAGTTAATTTTTTTTCAGTATTTTTCTCATAATGTATGAGTATTAGAGATACATATATATTTTTTCTAGACGAAAAAAAAAATCATGCATTAGAGTGTTAAATATGCTCGAGTCCGACGCTGCGTACGATGTCACTCCAAAAAAGAAGTTGCCCTGGGTGCCAACTCATATAAACGGCTCGTGAAACCACTGAAGTCCAACGAATAAAACCCCTTGTGGAGGAAGTTTACGTTAAATATGCTCCAAAATCTCGACGCCGCGTACAATGTCATGCGAAAGTTACGTTGGGTGTCTATAAGTGCCGGCTCGTCACTTGACTCCGGGTCTAAATTAGGACTCCCGTCGCTAATAGCCTTGTGTAGCTCTATTGTGACGATATTTCAACTCGACGTTGTCTGTAGGGGTGTAGGTAATTTAGGCGATTTTTATCGTTACCGGTTGTCTTTTTTTGGCCTTCTGTAGAAGCTTTAACATAGCAAATACCCTTGTAATTTAGAACCCTGGTCAAGTGACCAGAAACAAGAAGTTCTTAAAGAACTAAAATAGCCTACTTTCCTGTTACTTAAATACTTACTAAAATTCTTATCTTGAAAAAACTAGGTTCGTAACAGTAAGTGATATCAAGAACCGTTTTTCCACCTTAAATTTAAAATAAATTTCACTAAGCGCAGCATCTAACTAAACACAGCATCTTTTACTAAACACAGCTTTATTTGCAGTCATAAATAAATATTTGATTTTTCGTAGAACAAAAACCAAAAAACTACTCCTCAATAAACATTTACTTGCTAAATTCGGCTAGTTTCATTTATTTTATTTCGAAAATTAAAAATTATAACTTAAATCGTTTGCAAATATTTATATTTCAAAGAATAAATATGCAATATTTCTAAATTAATAAAGTGTTTGTTTGTTTTTTTTGTTTGTCTGCAATATTCCTCGCTTTTAGATAGAATGAAAACAATTTATATCAACATACTAAGATCTCGTAGTGAAATATATATTTGACGTCATCTTAAATTGATCGATGTCTCAAAAATAAATTTATTTTAATTTATTGTCTAAAAGAATTAAAGTTTCTCAAGCAATTGTTGCGATGGCAACGGCGATATAATTCTAATAAAAATGGCTTCCTATGCTTTTTAAATGAGCATTAAATGTTGATGTTTTTTAAATAATTGAAGTACTTCGAATTCGAATTCTTTTCTGAAATTTTCAATGTATTCTAATTTCGATGCGCTGAATTTTTTGACGTATCTCACTTTTTCGTAGCATTTGTAGTTAAATTCAGCGGTTTAAATGAATCGAAATTGAATTTCAATGCTAATTCAATGGGAAATTCGTCGTCAAATAGTCGATTTATGTCCGTCCTATCGTACAGACAGACGGACAAAAAGTATGAAAGTTGGGTGTCTGAGGTTATACCTTTCTAATAAAAAAAGAATTTTTAAGATCGGATTGATAGAACTGATTTTGGAAGGGGGGTACGGACGGACGGACGGACATCGACCGCATGTCAATACCTACTTTTTCATTTTTTTTTAATTCTTCGAATTAAAAAAAAAGAAAAGTAGGCTAAAAATGTTAGTTGCAACCAGTGGTTTGCAAATTTTAATTGCAAAAACAATTAAAGATTAACAATTAATTGATAAATGTAACCACGACAACTAACAATTCATCAACTGTAATTGTGGAAAAATTACAATTAACAATTATTTAATTGTTAAGTGCAGTAGTAATAATTAAAAATTAATTTTCAATTGTTTTGTTAATTTAATTAAAAATTACAATTAACCAATTCTTTATTCGTCATAAGTCTAAGACTTACAGCTTCATTTTCCTAAATCTTTACTCTTAAATTGACTATAAAATTATTTTTTCACTTCTACCCGTGCAACGTCGGGTATGACAGCTAGTTATTTCATAAAACAACTAAAAAAGTTCATTTCAATTATGAGTTACAATTGACATACGGTAATCGAATTAATTTAATTGCAAGGTGTTATTAAAGTTCAATTGCGATAAATTTAATTGCAATTAAAGTTTTAGTTTCAACGTTTCCGGTTGTCTATTTCTAGAGCCTCCCCGAGGGGAGCTTAAAGTAGCCAATTTCTCCCTTTTAATTTGGAACCACAGTTGTTACAAATTTATAATACCGAAACATTGTTCATCGAAATGGATTTGACCCTCTGACTTCAGTTAAACTAAGTCTCTAATACCCAACTTCTCCTAGGAAAAACAACATAATAAGCTTCTAGTTGCTGAGTTAATCCCATTATTAAAAGAGATTTAGCTTCCTTGATGAGTTTTTCCTTTTTTAACAGTCTCAGCCTCAAATCTCTCTTCCTGTTTTTACCTCAAATAGATATTTTCCATGCAACGATAGTTTTGTTCGTCAAACTGATTGTTCTTTGTACTTTTCATTACCAATTTGGGGGCTAGGGAGCCCAGTCGGTTATGCACTCGCTTAGAATGCGGAAGGTCCCAGGTTCGGGTCCGAACATCGCCAAAATAACTGCCGACCTATAAACGGCCCGTGCAGTCAAAAATGTCCGACGAATAATACCCCGTGTAAAGGAGTGCACGTTAAATATCCTTCAAAGTCCTGACGCTGCGGGCGATGTCGCCCTTAACGGTTGCGTTGGGTGCCTTTTCTGGTGTTGGCTCTTCACCTGAATGTGGTTCTAAAATACGACGTCGCCAATAGCCCTCGTGTAGCTCTAGTGCGGCGATAATTTAAAGCCTAACTAACATTACCTATTTGGGTTGAGAATCCGAAAAGGAGACTACTACAAGTTCTTCAAGTTTAGGAGGAATCTGATTCTATATAAATTGGTTTTTGAGCATTTGTCAGTTTGTCTGAAATAATTCTACAGCTCGAACTAAAAAAAGTTTCATACTTCAAATTTACTGAATGGAGTTCCTAGTATCTGTTGGACGTCAGGGTTCGTACGATTCCTGAAAAACTCCTGGATTAAATTTTTTGTTGTTTTCAAGAGTCTTTATAACTGTTGAAATTTGTGTCTCATCTCCTGAATTTTTTTTTTCGAATATATGAATCGTTTTTATCCTTTCTACGCTGTTCTACCGTACTTCATTCGAAATAAGTCTGCGCATGCGCAGTGGAAATATAGTAGAGTTTGGTCATCGTGATACTAGTTTATGTCCCAGAATGCATCACAGAACTGTTTAGAAGATTTTTTTTCTTCTATTTCATCATTTGAAATACAGTGAAGTCACTATACTCATGCGATAACTAACAAAAACCTATGCGATTTTGATCCTCGTTACCTCCTGAACTTACATGGCTGTACTCCTGAAAAACTCCTTAGAAACGCTTTATGAATTTCACTATCATAGAAAGGATATGAACCCTGAACAATGTATTCAAGAAAATTGCGCACTTTTGAAAAGTGTAGCGGTCATAGAACTTTTTCAGTTCAAAAATTGTTTAAAAATACCTTGTAGGGTACATAAATACTTTTAAATATGTATCGGATTTATTAAGTGATAGTTGAAATCGTGTAATGTTACAACACTCCTATTTTTTTCAATTGAAAGTATGGATTGCGATTTTTTTTTTCTAAGAATATGAATTGGGAGGGGGGGGGGGAATTTTTCTAAGAATGAATTTCTATGAATTGAATTTTTTCTAAGTCTGAAGCTGAATTTAACATTATACTTATTCAGTCTATGGCTATGCCAATGTTTTTAAATTTTTAATAGCTAAATTCAAGCCCAGCGAGAGTTTAAAAAATATTTTCCGCCTATTCCTCTTAACGTCGGGTCGGACCTGGCTTTTTCCGTGAAAAAAAAAATTCTAAATAAATTTTTAGCGACATTCAAATTATTGTTCAGCCGGAAAGGATTTGATCATATCCTCAAAAATAAACCAAATTGTGATTGTCTAAATTAATACGTCATTGAAAAGAAAAGTTAATGTCTACTAAGAAAACAGTCATACATTTTTGAATTAAAAATAAAAACATGCATTACAGGGCAGTGTTGGGCATAAATCAATTAATTTGTCAATTACCTTGTTAATTGACTAAAAAAAGTAATTGCATTTAAATTAAATACAATTAAATTAATCATAATTCAATTTTAATAGCACCTTGCAATTAAATTAATTTGTTTCACGTATGTCAATTTGTAACTCATAATTAAAATATTTGTAATAAACTTTTTAGTTGTTTAATTAAACTGTTAAAACTAACAATTAACTTTACAGATTAAAACAAAATGAGTAAATATTTAGGAAAATTAAACTGTAAGTCGACTTAAGACGAATAAAAAAGTGCTTGATCGTTATTTTTAATTAAAATTAACAAAACAATTGAAAATTAATTGTTACTAATACACAGTTAAAAATTAAATAATTGTTAATTGTGATGTCTCACAATTACAATTGATGAATTGTTATTTGTTATGGTTACATTTACCAATTAATTGTAAATCTTTAATTGTACTTGCAATTAAAATTTGCCCATCACTGTTACAGGGTTTAAGACAAATCGCTTTGATATTTCAACAATAAAACAGGTCTGCAAACCTCGGAAGTTTACAATAGAACTTTTTTAAAAAACATTGTTCTACTTCGAGACCATAAACTACATCGCGGGACTTTCCCCAACTTGACTTTCTTCGCAATTCTATTAAAAAACGTTCCGTTCAGAAAGAACTTTTTATCAGCTAATCGCTTCCACACCTGAGAAAGAAAGAGTGACGGAAATAGAAAAATAATTTCCTTCCGACAACTTTTGCAAATTCCGACATAAGTGGAACCGGTTCCTTAATAATATCTGTTTTTTTGGTTCTCTTTCCGATATTTCCTCGCCGAAGATATTTCGGGCATTCGTGTTCTCGACTGAGAAGCGTTTACAGGTTGAATTTCTCGAAATCTCTCTTGGAATAAAAATAATTATCTTTTTTTGGAATGGATACGTAAGTAGTATTTTTAATAATCGTTCCATATTTAAAATCTAAAATTGTAATCCTCATTTAATTAACAGGACAATTAAATTTTTTACTCGATACTTCCACTGTTGCTACTACGTCAAACAAGCTAGAAATTAATGAAAATAAAACTTTTGACGGATGATTTTTTTGTGATATAAACTAGTTTGGATTGACGCCATAAATAATATTTATGAATTTTTAATTATGTCAAGGTATGTTTTTTAAAATAACCACAATAAAATTACATAAATAGAAGTATCGAAAATAGTAAAAAAAATATCATTGATCACACTAAGTATTAATTGGTTTGGTTTGGTTTGAATTAACGTCGCACTAGAGCTACACGAGAGTTATTAAGTATTAATTATAAATTACTCTTTTAAAATAAATTTTATTAAAGTACTACTATAGTAAAAAGTAAAGTATTATATTATAAAAAGTATGAATAATAGTAAAGTAAGTAAAATAGCAAAATATTAAGCATTAAAATTAGTTTGTGAAAATAATAAAAAATAGTAGAAAACAGAGCATTCAAGTAATCGTATAAAAAAGTAAAAGATAAAATATTAAAAGAAATTATATTAAAATATTAAAAAGAGATCAAAGTAAAGTATCAATATAGTTTTAGTTAAATGGAAAAATTATTTGAAATACTTACCACTATTTTTAATAATTTTACCGACATAAAGTATTCAAATTAATTTAATTATAGTAGAAAATTACTAGAATGTCAGATATTAGGAGTAATTAAATCAAAACTAGTATAAATTAGTTTTAACAGTATTAAAATAAAAAAAAATGAATTAGTAAAGCATGGTTGTTGCTGTACTATGAATAAAATCTAAATTAAAGTTACAAACATAGTAACAGTAAGTAAATTATTAAAAATAATTACTCTTTAAGTAATTGACGTAATAAAAAGTAATTATACTAAGGTACCGCGTCGAATATGGTGTAGTTTTGATTCGAAAGAGTAACTTAGCCCCCCCCCCCAAGTCTTTTCAAATTTCTTAAATTTACTCTTTAACCTTTGCAGTCCCAATGTCAATTTGGCATCATTTTTGAATTTTTTTTCTGGTCGTTTATAGCCAATTATGATATCAAAAAGCACATCATTCGATTCTTCAAACTTTTTTCGATTAGAAAATATTTTTATTAATTCCAATAGATGGTCATCCCTATTATTTTTTTAAGTTATGATCGGAAAATGATGATGGCCCAAATGGCATCACTGGGACTGAAAGGGTTAAATACGTGCTTGCTTTTTATAATTGGTGTCAACTCTGCCTTGACCTATGTGGTAAAAAAATATTTTAGAAAATCAGTTCAAGGATTTAATGCTTCGGCAATTAAAAGTATTACAAAATAATTATGATAATTCTTAACATTTTTATGTAACTATATTGATACTTGATTTTGATGTCGTTCAGGTATTTTAAACTGATTATTTTTAATATTTTCAATACCTTATTAAAAGATTGCATTTAAATAACCCCATGGTTTTAATAAAATTACGTTATGTATTTTACATTTCACTTTTTAATACAATTACTTTAATGCTCTGAGGTTTTTTACTAGTTTTAATATTTTCACAAACTAATTTTAATATTTAATTTGTTTACTATTTTTTATCTTTTGTTTTATTTATTATTAAAATTATCCCAGTCTCCGGTGATTAAATATAAATAAATAGTTAAGTATTCAAAGTATTTTACATTATGCATAGTTCCAATTTTATAAGTTTATTTATTTTGGATATCAAGAGGATAGTTTCGGATATAAATAGGACCGTGATTGAAGGAATATGATAAACAAGATAATTATCTGCGGATGTTTACCCATTCTACGTTTATCATTTTCAAAATTGTCTGATAAAGTGTTCAACTCATTTCTTTTAACGTACTATATTTGTTTTTTTCCCAATAAGTTCTTACAATGATTAATCTAATTCTGTTTAACAAGTAAAAAACAATGTTATTGTGAAAAATCTGTTCGCTAGATTTTAATTTTACATGAGACTACGGCTCTAGATTCCGATTTCAAGATAAATTTTAAAGGATAATTGCATTGGAATAAATTATTCTAATTTTTAATTATCACATTTTTTTTTAATTTACTGGTGTTTGAAGGGATTTTTAGTTGATAAATGTACCAGACTTGCAGGTCCCGACAATCCCACTTTTTGAAATTATTTCAAAAAATTAAAAAAAAATGAATAAATAATTTCACAAAAAGTATTAGAAGCAATTTAAAAGAGTGGTATTATAGAGACCTGTAAGTTATCTGCTTTTATGCTTTAAAAAAAAAACGTTTGTTAAAAAATATTCAATACAGCCGGATAAATGCAGCAGAAAAAATAGTTTTCCCCCATTGGATTAACACTGATGCACTTTGCTTTGGAACCCCCCGGTCCAGCGCGCCTATTTCCCCTTAAGAAGCCAAATAAAACTCTTTACTACTTGAGGAAATCAATTTCGATTTTATTTTTACACGAATAAAGAGGTTCTCACTCGTGAAATGACGACATTAATTTCAATTTACTTTCTTTTTCCGAGAATCTTTTTTTTTTCTTTTAGAGTGAAGGTCGACCGGTCAATTGCAACTCTAACCGTAACCCGAAGCAAGAAGGAACGAGATGCATGCATAGTAAATAAAGTTGCTTGTCTCCTTTTATTTGTGGGTACGTTTAGTAACGGTGATGATTTTGTTGATGCTTTAGCATTACCAATGAAGATTCGCGTTGCATAACAAATAAGTTTGTGAGGGCCCGTGTTGCCTAGTGGATTTGATCTCGGCCCATTGTGCTAGCACTCTGTGGACTTTATCAGGTTCGATTCCCGTCTTTGCCCTGGGTGCCTCTTTCTCTATCTCTCTGTGTCAGTAAAAATTCTGTCTGTCTTACTTGATGAAAGTTTATAAGCGGTTCTCTGATTTCAGTTCAAAAACCACCAGGATCAGTACTCACACTCTCCAAAACGTGTAGAGTATACAAAACCTTCGTTTTAGATTTTCAACATATAAAGGTTGTCCGATTTCTTTTTGGATATCGTTCCATTGCAATTCGATTTTTTACAAGCTAAATAAGATAATTAAATTAGATTAAGTCCCAAGATTATATTATATTTAAAATTGCTTTGAATAGTTATTAATCAAACAAATGGCAAAAAAATTAATAAAAGATTTTACACTTTCAATTTGTGAAGATGTTTTTGTCGTTCGATAATATAAACATGAATAACATTCAAAAACGTATTTAGTTTTAAAAAACTAGGGATGTGAAACACGCATGACTTACAATTATCACTCAATACTTTTTAAAAGGCTATTACTCATCTTATAATTTCAATGCCTTAAAAACGAAAAAGTTCCATGGCACTTCTCTTTTATTATGTGTAACTTCTCGAACACCTTACTATGACCGACAGGGTGCTAGAAATGTGTGTACCGAATTTCAAATTCGTAGCTCTTTTAATTCTAACAGTAAAGCGGTTTCAGACAGACAGACATACAGAATGACAGACTGTCTGAAAGACGGACCAATGATCAAAACCCCCTATTTCAGAATTAGGACCCTCCAAAACAGGTAGAAACATAAAATTTGTTTGGGATTTTCGATCCTATCGTAATACTTTTATTTCCTTTTTTTTTCTTGTTAGGGTGAAAGTTAAAAAAAACTTGCATGAAAATTGCTTGAAATTTTTGAATATTTTTATTAAATATAATGCTTTTATAATTTTCATTTTAGCAAATTTTAAAGAAGTATACAGACTTATGAACTCAAAAAAAGACCAATAGTTTTAATGAGAACATATAACAATCATATGTTTTATAAAAAGTGCATAAATGTTAACATTTTATTAAATTGTGGTATTTATTAGGTGCAGGATAAACTTTAAACAGTTAAAATATCTATAATAAAAAAAAGAGTCCGTCTGTGTGTATGTCTGTGGATCGCAAAAGACCTACTTAGACTGCTCTAAAAAATTCGAAATTTTTAATATCGATTACTTTTAATACCTACGTGTGCACCTGAGGCTTAGTTTTTTCATATTCGATTGTGATTTTTAATTAATATAATTAGTTTCTGAAAACGTCATCCACGTGGGAGTGCGGGACCATAACAGGGCTTGAAAATACATGGACCGGGCCGAAACGGAGGCTTGAAGCCATACTCTATTAGTGTTTGCGTTTTAAGTGGCATTCGCCAAAAAGAAATTTAATTCTGTTTTGAGTGTATTTTAATAAGTAGGCAGACCCCATAACAGGGCCTAAAACACAACGACCGGGCCGTAACAGGAGCTTGACGCCATTCTCTGTTACTATTTGCTTTTTTTCTTGCGCATGAGCCAACACGAATTGAATTTAGTTTAGATATTGAGTGTATTTTCACGAGTAAGCACGCCTCTAAAAGGAAGCAATGCTAAGTTAACGGGTTCCCAGTAAGGCGGACCATACTGCTAGTACTACATAAATATAACTTTTAAAATAATTATTGTAAAGAACTAACTTAAAACTATTAGTTGCAGTAAATATGAGATTTACACATTTGTCATTTATAAATTTGCTTACCCCTGAGAGAATTTATCAAAAATTAAATCCTTACTTTATATTTCAATCCTAACAACAAAAGTTTTTTAATTCAGAAATGTTGAATAATATAAGAGTTAGGAATATTGATTAATAATGGTTAACTAATATAAAAAAATCGAAATTTAAAAATAATTTCGTGAAGTTTTATGAGTATAATTGCTTTTGAATTATAGTTTACTTTATCGGCATTAAATCTCCGTGTTTTTACTTAATTCGTGGAATATTTTTTATAAATATTTTAGTATCTATTAAATTACAAATGTCTTCTATTCCTGATATAATGTCGTTTATTTAAACTCCGTCATTGCATAACTATATTTAATAGTATTTGCGCAATTTAACTTATTCTTTGATGCACATTTTTTTACTTTCATACACGTAAACAAATTGGACCTGGATACTTTTTTATGAGGAAAATTTGAGGAAAATAGTTTTTGTTTTCTCTACCGGAAAATTAGTATACTTAAAGTACTTAAAAGGGAAAATATCCGATTGCGATTAAATATTCGTTATTTATTAAATACCTAATGTATGCTAATGCTCTTCTGAACGGTCGTTTTAATTTAATTTTGTAAATAATGCAAATACATTTATTAGTCAGTTTAGTACATGAATGCGTGACTTAAATTTTCACATTTCGAATAGTGTAATGTGTAGGTTTGTTTCAATGATAAACGAACGCCGAATATAATATCTTAAGAGTTCTAAGTTTGAAGTAGTGCTTAATTAATTCTTTTAAATTTAAAGTTGAAATTCAAATAATATTATTTAGATTATTTAAAACATTTTAATTTTCAAGATATTTTACCTTAATAATGTCATTTAATGTTAATATTAATTCTTCTCAAATTCGAACTAAACTCTGGAAAGTTGAGGTATCGTTTAGTATGAGGTTTCTTCAACTATTAATATACACTGTATTTATATCCATAGATTTGAACTTGAAGAATATAACCTTTTGGGTTACGCAAGAAATTTTCATACCGAAATTTTTTAGAAAGTTATAATAAAATGGAAAATCAAAACTTCCGGAAAAAATGCCGTTTTGCAGAATCCGGCACCTTCTAATTAAGGAAACATATTTCTGTAAAAGTGCAACATAGATTAAAAATTTCTTTTTAGGATTCAACGTTTTGAATTTAAAAGATTGTTTTTTAGATTCGTTTTGCATTGTAACACATCAAAAATGTTTTCAAGACAGTAACTTTTACCTGGAACCGCTTCCTCACACGATTTAAAAACCTTAGAAGCAAAATCGTTAAACACAACATTTAGTTCTAATTCAAACTTTTAGTCTCCAAAATTGCTCGATTAGGTGTTATAGTTTAAGTGATTTCCTGGTTAACTTACCGTGACTTTAAAAAAAGCTAATTTTTTTTTTATTCTAAGTAAACTCAAAACTAAGCACTCGTTTACTTTTTACTTATGGAAATTTCGTTCAAAAAAAATAAGTTCAACAAGTTGCAGGAAAGATAAGTCCAATGATTTTTTTTGCATACATACAAAGCAAAACATTACACTTTTCTTTCATTCAAGATATCAGTCTAGTTTATTCAAGATAGCAATGTTTACTTATCGTCTTAAAAAATAATAAGCCGCAAAAGGGCTACTTTCGCTTGACCTCTTTTTGGAACTTAAAAATAAACAAGTCTACGAATTGCCCGGATAGTTAGAAAATGATGCAAGTCACACTCCAATAAATGCAATCATTATGGATTTTTTTAACTTTTATTTAGCTGGTGTGAAATATAACCTCTTAAGACCCAAGCAAAATTCTACACGTATATTCTTAAAATAAAACATATTTTTCATACAAATATATGCTAAAAAGTATGTTTCGCAAAGAAATTCAAAAACATTTTTTTAATTGTTACTGAGAGACACGCCTTAAGCTCTAAAAATACACATTTTTGTGCTATAAATGCAAAAATCTTATTTTTAGTTTACAGTTTATTTTAACATTGTTTTTAATGCAAAAAAGACCTTTATAATTAACAACTAAAAGAAATTTTTGAATTGTTTGAAAATAATGTAATTAATTTTTTAAGAGCTCTGATATCATGTTGACCCTCGCATATCGTGCGAGCACGCACCAATATCTCAATTTTCCAAAATGTCACTTAGTACGTTCTACCATTAAGTTCTTCATTTGTGTTGGTTGGTATACATATATTTTTAGGCTTGTGTGCTTGGTCAAAGACCCGCTTATAAACTTTATTAAGTAAGACAGACACAACACTCACACTCACACGCACGTACGTGTTTGCAGATGCTGCCATCTATCACGCGCCACCTCCACAATTTAGACATGTTCCTGAAGGGGAGGGAAATAGTCTCCAGGGACCTGGACCCGTGGGAAACTGCGCAACGACCGCCCACAACACTTTCGGACCCAACAGATTTAACGAGCACGTACTCCACATATACTCGGTAGGTCTTCAACAACTAGGACTCGATCTCGGGACCTTTCGATCCGGAGATGGAGACCCTGACCACAGGGCTAACCACAGCCTTCTTTTGTGTTAAACCACAACATCTAGATCACAAGATAAGGGAATGTAAATTATTCTTTCATACTGGCGAAAGTGGTTTTTGAGGGAGTTTTTAGAAGTTACGGTTTTTGGCCAAGCGTCAAATACGTCGTTTATTATTGAACTGAGCAGTGACCGTAACTAGCTAAATCGAGCAAAGAGTTATTACCAATTAGTGAAATAATCCTGCTAATTGTATGAAGATATTTTGAACGTGTTTAGTTGGAAAATCCCAGCAAACTTTGCTTCTTTTTCCTATAATTTTTAATGAGTTTGATACAAGAAAAACCTACTAAAGTTGTTATGAAATACACACTTTTTGAATTAACTTAAATAATGTAAGAATTTTTAGAAAACAACAAACATCCATTGCTTTTTTAATTAAATAACTTTTCAACCCACCAGTTTTTAAATGCGACCTTGCCTTGCGTTGATTTAATCTGCTTCCTTCTGCATTAGTGGTCCAAAATAAAAATAGTCTGAAAATTTACACATTAATAATATAACAAATTTAAGTTATTCTACAATTTTATCTTTTTAATGCCGTAACCAAACACCACTGCAAATCCCACTTTAAATGCACCATTTTTTTTTAATGTTCAACTATGTTTGGCAGTCTGTTAATATACTTCAAATTGTTCAACATTGTAGCAGACTTTATGTCCAATTTTCACATGCGTAGTGAAACTTTCCTAAAGTTTCAATGTCACTGATAGAGAATATATAAATGAGAAATTCGCACTAATTCCATGATTTAAGGAAATTTATATGTAAACGTTACCAAAAGAAATAGGATGGATTTAAAGGAAACGATCGCATAATCAAATCTTAAATGAATGTATTCGTGATTATTTATCTAAAAGGATTACATATTCACACTTTGTTATTTGTCGCCCCACTCAGAATATTCTCCCATTCGTTAAAAGCTAGTTGGTTAGCTGCTTAATGGGGTGGTATGGGAATGTTTAAAATACACATATTAAAATCAAATTCGAAGGGAACGGTTAACAAATTATTAACGTTTTAAGTTTTAAAAAAATATTCCGAAAATGGCTCCCCGATTTTAAAATTTTATAAATTTATAATTGAAAAATGGAATTCTATTTTTATTTAAAATTTATTTTATTTTATTATTCTGACGATTCTCGTATCTGGTGGAAAAACACGTTTTCACTGAAGTTGAGAGTTCAAAATAAATTCATTAGCTCGATGAGAAAAACCGACCACTGACCATTCCGCTTAATCATTTGTCTAACGAACAGTACTTAAAAGTATATCACTTATAAGGCTGCTGTTTTACTCTTCATCGTTCATTTCGGGAAAGTGGGATCAAGGTAGAACTTTTTGATTGAATTGTACGGCTCTAATACATTTACCTCTTGCGACCTGGCGTCCCCAATGGGGAAAATTTTTTAAAACCTACCCACAAGCAATTAACACTTTAACAAGTTCCAAAGTGACCTGGTCCGATAGAAGGAGATCTAATATCAGTTTTCAGCCTGTGATCACAGAAATCAGTAATTTATTTCCATAAAAAAATGAAGTTGAACAAGGGTTAATACGATATTAGAGTTCTTTTGAAAAACATTTTTTTTCCAAACTTTTCTAAAGTTTTTTTTTTAGTAGTTAATTTTGAAGGCATTTTGCATTGAAAACAATGATAAAATAATCTGTTTGGTACAAATAAGAGATACGGTGCCTTTTTTGTTGCATTTATAGCACACAAAAATGTGTATTTTTAGAGTTTAAGGAGTGTCCCTAAATAACTATGGAATTTTTTTTTAATTTCTTTGCAAAACATACTTTTTAGCATATATTTGTATGAAAAGTATGCTTAGATTTTATAAGAATATACGTGTAGGATTTTGCTCGGGTCTTAAGAGGGTATACAAGTTAAGTAAATTCTTCAGAAAAAACTAAGTCAAACTTTGTTACCTGTACCAAATTGTTGTGCCCTAACGGTATTCATAATGAAAAGTGCAACGGTCTTGGGACGAAATGGGACTTCCATTTCAAAGACCGTTGCACTTTTCATTATTTGTTTTTAAGGGAGAATACCTTGTGGGGGATTCTATAAATGTTGTATTCAGTTTCAAAACATTAAAGACTAAAATGGTAAATTATATTTATTCATCAAACTTTCGTTGTTGGTCAGTGCAATTTAGTTATTATAAATCGAAAGAAGGAAAACGAAAATAAATTCATCATAAAGTGCATTTTATGACCCGACTACTTTTTCTTTTTTGCCTTGATATTTTATTACCAAGAGCACAGATGGATTTGAAATTGGTAACGGCAAATGTTTAAAATGAATATTAATTCAGTGCATAAAAGAGTTAAAAGACTCACGAACGTAAATTGGTTCTTAAACGCGCAACTAAAATTGTTTGTGTGCGTGATAAGCAAAAAACGTTCAAAATAATAAAAAAAACACTATTTTCTGCCTAATTTCTTCTCAAACAAATTATTGCTAAGTGAAATTTCATTTTTTTTATTCCAAAGATTGATTGCAGATTTGCGTTTCATTTGTATTTGCCAACTGTGTTATCTAATATTTAAAAATTTTCCTTGTTTTATCCATTGAAAATTACTTCCGGTTTAATTAAAAATCATTCTATTATGTCAACTAAATAGTCCATAAATTTTAAACCACAATAGTAATTTTCATTAGTTGATTGAGGAAACTCATCTTGAAACGGGTTTTTAATTGTGTTTACTACCTAATTCTTTTACTTAAAAAATATCTCATAATTTGAAATTCAAAACTTTTTAGTCCTATTTTTTTTTTTTTTTTTGAAGTATAGAATATTCTTACTTTCAGATACCTAATATAAAAGATAAAGTAGGTAAAGAAAGCATTACACCAAGGGCCGAAATGGAGAATTTGGGATTTCTACATGTTTTGAAAAAAAGGGGGGTTTCTACCATTGGGGGGGGGGCAGTACTTGCACTACTTGCAGCCCTACACTCTTAAAACAAACGAGTGAATTTAACTCAGTCTGAGCTAATTTTCACTTTTTTCAGTGTCGAAAATGCACTTATCCTATTGGAGTGGATTTCACTCTTTTGTTTAGTTGAAACTCCGACAAGATCACTCCAAACGAGTGATTTTAACTCAGTTTGAGTTAATTTTCACTCCTTTCCAGTGTCTAAAATGCACTTCTCCTATATGAGTGAATTTCACTCTTTTGTTTTAAGAGTGTAAGGTTGCGAGTTCTATGTTCCCATATCAAATCAATACCTCTGGGGGTGACAAGTCAATTCTGGGGATCCTCTAGTTGGCCTCTGTCTCTAAAAATTAGATGGATTCACTTACGTGTGTGTTGTGTCTGTCTTACTTGATGAAAGTTTATAAGCGGGTATCTGACCAAACACACAAACTTGAATATATATGTCTACAAACCAAACAACTACCATTGGTCCGTCTGTCTGAAACCACTCTACAGCACGAACAAAAACAGCTGCGGAATTCAAATTTGGTTAACGAGTTCCTAGTATTTGTCGAACGTCTTAATAAAGTTTTCGAGAAAATCGCTAGTGTGCAAAAGGGTGCTACAATAGAACTTTTTTTTTGGTTTTACAATTTTGAAGCTTCTTCGTATATAAAACTAACTATTATATAAAATTAATATGAAAGTTAATATTAGGGGATATATAATTAACTTTTATTGTTTTGATATTTTAAGGGGTAATTGTTAAAGTTGTTTAGTCTCGTCCCCCGCCTGTACACCCCCTATTTTTAAGATAAATTTTTTTTATGTAACTAACTGATATATAGATCCAAAATATGTATTTTGTTTATTACTGTTTTGATGTACAATTTAATTTTATGTTTAGACATTTTAGTGGTCTAACGAGCAATATAAAAGTATCAAGTTCTCATGTTATGTTGAAGATATGGATATAACATGCATATCTTGTGTTTAAAAATGCAGATTTGAAACTGAAATAAAAAAAATTTAAATAAATTTGCTGGGGAATTAATTTTCTTTCTTTCTGTTGCAGGTTTGACTACTTTTTATGAACTTTCAAAAATCGCAAGCAGTCCATAAAAAAGTTATGGATTTCATTATAGACTTGGCAACACTAAACAAAGAAGTTTACGGCACCTAGAAATCTTTACTCATCCAGTCATCAAAGGGAAGCATGGCAACAACTCAGTATTGTGCGTCTGACCATTGAAAAGAAAATTTTCTATACTCGTTACAAATCTAAAGTGAAACTTTCCTATTTTAGTATAAATCATGGTTAACCTCATCGTCACGCACGAAACCTCATGATTCAACTTTTTACAGTTTAACAGTTATCAGTAGTTTTGCAGTATCAGTAGTACCAGGTCACAGTACAGTATCAGTAGCTTTACAGTATAACAGTTATATCTTTTTACAGTAAACTGTCAATATTGTAAATATCTCATAATGACATGCGACAAAGTTGAATAAAGCTCATTTATTTACAGAATAATTGAACACTTTGCAGTATTATTGAGAATATATAAATAAGAAAATCCGCCACTAATCCCACGATTTAAGGAAATAATGTAAACGTTATCAAAGGAAAGGGAAGGATTTGAAGAAGGATTTAAGGAAATTGATAAATAACCATTACCAAAGTTCTATCAGTTCCTTTTATATATAATAGACGTTTCCAAAGTTTATTTACTAGACGTACCACTGGTGGTGCAGGGAACAGTTTAAAAGGCCTAAAATTTATAGTTTTGGAAAATAAATAAAACAGATCTATTTGAGTCAAAGTCATTTGAACCAAAGAAGAAAACGTATTATATTGTAGTATATAGATGCCGAGATAAAGAACGGCTTGAGAAGCTTTTTATGTATGTTTATTGTTCATATTTAAAAAATATTTACTTGCGCTTATTTTAATTAAAACATATGATCTAAAAGTGGAACGCCAGTTTAGAACTGCATATGTGTGTATTTATTTGACTCCGTTAAGATACTCAAACTCATTTGTGGTACGTGCAACGAATTTGCCACATCGTACTCAATTTAGTAACCCTGGACTAAGTTATTTCATGGTAGTAAATAACTTTTGAAAAAAAGCCTGTGAATAGATTCATCTGACTCCGTTAAGAAATTCATACCCAATTTGGTATACCTCTTACCAAATAATCCACAATTTCTCTCAATTCAGAGACTCTAGTATCCAAAATAACACATTACTTTGAGATTACATTGTGTTGATTCCTTTTAACTCTGTCAAAAAGATTAAATCATAACTGAGGCTACGCGACCAAATGGTATTCAAGTTTGCAATCCAGACTCTGTTATCTTAAATGCTACATAACTTCATAAATACATCGTGGTGACTCCTTTAAACTCTGTGAAGATATTAAATCATAACTGATGCTACATGATCGAAAGGTATTCAAGTTCTCAATCCAGACTCTGCTATATCTGAAATGCTACATAATTTCAGAAGTACATCATCTTATTGATTCCTTTAACTTTGTGAAGAAGAGACTAAATCATAACTGAGGCTGCACGACCAAATGGTATTCAAGTTCTCAATCCAAGCTCCGTAATCCAAGCCATGGCAAAGCTAACGAACCTGGCCTGCTGCCTTCTGGCCGCTTACTGCATTACCATCAACGTATGTGCTTCAGACAGCGACACTAGCAAGCGGCCCTTCTACATCATAGCACATATGGTCAACAGCATCAGACAGGTTATATTTTTTTTATCTGATTCGTAATTATCTTTTTTGTTGAGTACAAATGCTTTTATATTTTTGTTCGTAGTATTTTTTTCTTGTTTTCCTTATTTATGATTTGAAATTTTAAAAAAAGGAAAAAAAAGGCATTGACTTTGTGGGACATTTCCGACAATCCGTCTGTATGTATGCCGATTATGTGTACCCCTTTTAACTTCCGTTCCAAATTTAAAAAAAATATATATCGGAAAAGTATGACATAAAATCTTTTATACTCTTTGTCGGTCCGTCTGTCTGCCCTCACTATAAGAATTTTTGTAAGTATTGAAGTAAGCTATTTTAGTTCTTTTAGAACTTTATGGCTTATTTAGTTTTAGAATGCATAATGGACATCCGGCAGCTAAATCGTTCCAATTAGAGTGGCAACGCCTATGGTGACGTCAGGGCTACTTCAAATACATCATCTTCTATGCCACAAGCAAAACGTGCTCCGCTCTATTAGAATTATCCATTCTAGATTATACTTCAACACCTTCACGCCGGGAAAAATATCTACGTTTTTCCGCATGAGGCGGGACTGTCTTATACACCGCGTTGCAAAATGATAGAACCACTGTGTTTCTTCCGAGTAAAAACTGTATAACATATTCTTGAGTAAGTTTGTAATACTTCCAGAAACTAGAATAGTATAATTAAGTAGAATGCAGGATATCAAGCTGTGAGAAGTTTTGAGTTTGGCTTAATAAGCAAATGTTTAAAACAAATGGAGCTTTACTGTTGCAAAATGATAGCACCACTCTTACTTTTACGCAAACAGAACAAATTGCATGTGTTGAAGCTTCTCACGGAGGATAGAAATAGGCAACCGGAAACTTTTCTAGCCATAAAAGCTTTGTTTTGATCTAGTTAAACTAATATTGCTTGCATTTATTGTGAATAAGTCAAATCAATAGATTTGAAAAGGTGTTATTAAGTATGGGTGGGAAAAAGCAGTTATCAGATTCTGAAAAGGGGCAAATTGCAGCTTTAAACCAAGCAGGATTGTCGTCACGGAATATAGCAAGACATATTTGACGTTCACCAAACGTGGTTAATAATTTTCTCCATCTTAGATCAAAATATGGGAAGAAGAAATCAACTTTACGACCTCGAAAGCTAAACGATTCGGCAAGAAAAATTAGTTGTAAAGGAACTAAAAGTAGGGGAAACATTGACCAGATTATCACGAGACCCCACAATTAACGTTCACAAGTCTACTTTATCAAGAGTGGTTAGACGAAACGAACATCTTGTGTGCAAGAAAAAGAAAATACAGCCAAGACCTACAGAGCTTCACCAGCAAAAAAATTATGCAATGGACAAAATAACTTATGACTTGGAAAGAACAGTAGCATCAATAGTATTCAGTGACGAAACAAAAACTCAACTTGGATGGTCCTGGCGGAAGGGAGTACTATTAGAGGGATCTCCGAAATGAAGAAAGTATTTTCTCTAAGAGACAGTGGGGGAAAGGTGACGATCGCTAATGGTTTGGGCTGGTTTTGGAAGCGCAGGGCAGACCAATAATGTGTTCCCCTCTGGTCGAATGAAAGAAGTCTACCAAGACATGTTGGAAGGCAATTTGTTGACATTTGGAGAAAAAATTAGTTGTCCATTTTGGAAATTCCAGCATCATAATGCCAGTATTTATGTTGCTAACACGTCTTGGGATTGTTTCCTGGATAACAGAGTGCAGGCTATTTACTGGTCAGCTTGTTCTCATGATTTAAACTCAATAGAGAACGTTTGGGGTAGGCTAAGCAGGGCCGTATACGCAACCGGAAAGCAATATACAACTGTTCAAGAATTGAACGACGATTTTATAACAGAATGGGAAAATATTATTGCAGATGTATTCCAACGTCTTGTCAAAAGCATGCCTGATCGAATTTTTGAAGTTATAGCCAAAAAGGGTTCTTTTATAACGTATTAACTACGACTGGTCCTATCATTTTGCAACATAATATATGCATTTTTATTTCATTACACGAAAAGTTAAACATGTATTAAGTTTTTATTCTGTTATTTTCATTCTTATTACGTATATTTTCAATAAAAGAAATTATTTCAATGATTTCTTTCAATTATTATATGCTATGTTGAAAATACATGGTGGTTCTATCATTATGCAACGCAGTGTATAGTTACGCTTCGTCGGGCGGGCAAACACTTTACGAATTCGAAAGCGCTTAATGAGAGATCCCAAATAGTGATGATCACAACAAGTGAAAATACAAGGTTGATTACATGCCGCGAAAAAAAGTAAAAAATAACGGCATTAGTAAACGTTGTTAAAGGCCAGCCCGCATTATGTTTGGAATGTTTTGAAGAGTTACACATATATAAATAAATTATTGTCATCAATTTAAAATATTAAATATTTATAAAACTCAATATTTTTATATATAATGTTGAGAAAATAAAAACTTATTCTTTAACGACTTATTTTCTGAAAACAAGTGACTAACCTGTGATGGCACGCCGCCTCACGGAACAGTTAAGTGCGACCCACCGGTGGGTCTCACCGGCGTGAACGTGTTAAGGACATATACTGATGACACTTTTTAAGTGATACCGCTCTGGATTAAGGATACTAATCATAGATTTAGAAAGTATTAGATCTGCCCCTAGGGAGAAAGGTGAAGCCACTTTTGAACCAGTATCCCATAAGGCAGTTCGCAAGCCCTCGCAATGGCATGGCACACGCCATATATGACACCATGAGATAATTCAACTAATAAAATTTATATATTTAATATTAACTAATTGAAACTTTTTACCAGTTTTGCTAGCATAAGTTTATAGCTGGATATGTATTGATAATTTCTGGTAGACATGAGGTATATATTCATAAAAGAAGCATATTAAAAATGCATTTTTATTGCATGTAACTCTTCGGGGAAAAAATGTGAACCAGTATCCCGTGATGCATTGCGAAGACGGCGAAATGTGGATTCATCACGCAATCGCGCGGTTTGTATTGCGTTGTACGGGATTGCGCATTATCTGCTACTTTCTAAATCTATGATACTAATTTACGTAATTCCATGCAGGTCAAGCACTACCTCGACCGAGGCTCCAACGCCTTAGAGTCGGATGTCCAGTTCTTCAACAACGGCTCGGTGAGCTACATCTACCACGGGTTCCCGTGCGACTGCTGGCGGACCTGCAGCTACCACGTGCCCATGTCGGACTACCTCAAGCACGTCCGTGACATCACGGACCCGGACGTCGAGGACAGCTACCACGAGAAAATGCTGCTCCAGATGCTGGACCTCAAGCTGTCCACGTCCGGGAATAAGAAGGAATCGGGGCGAGACGTGGCCAGACATGTCCTGGACTATCTGTGGAGTAAGGATGGGAAGAGGAAGACGGAGGTAGGAATCAATAATTTAATACTTTTTGATAAACACCACTTTCTCCAAACAAAACAATAGCATGAACACAACAGAGCTACTTTCAAGCTCTTCACTTCACAAAGAGAAAACTCCAATAACACCACGTAGTACAAGCCGAGCCGTTTTTTATATGCTTTTGCGATCTTTCTAGAAAATTTCAGCGACGTTACGCATATAATGTAAGTAATGTCTCGAAACTTAGAAACAGGATATGACGTATTTTCGCCACGATCGTCAACCTTGCCAAATTGTCGCCAGTGACGCAATGGTATTTTCCGGTACGCTCTCGGCTTGCACTATGACTGCTAGAGCACATGCAGCTACCACGTCCCCATGTCGGATTACCTCAAGCAGAGTTCATTCTAGAATTAAAAAAGGGCAGGGTGCTTTAAATATAAAAAGGGCACTTGCAAAAAGTTTAGGGCATCTAAAATGCGATAAAATAGTTTTTTTCGGATTTTTAGAAAATAGAAAATACACTCGCATACCAAATTAAATATTTATTAGTTTTCTACTCCATCATTTTATGAAACATCTTTTCTAGTAAGTGAAGGAACATAATGAGGCACTTATGCCTAACAACGAGCCAGAACTGCAAACAGATCTCCTCGAGGTGGTGAAAATCATTAAAGCTACTAATCAAACAAATATGGATTTTATTTGCATTCAGCTCTAGCATTTAAAATTAAAAGCATGGTTCATACACTTTTTCCAAGTTTAGCAGAACTCCAATTATTCAAAGAGGTGCTGACTATAAGAATACCAGACAAATTAAACTTGGCCTACCTGTTACTGTTCCTCTTTATTAAATGTCATGTCTAGTAATTTTTTTTGTACCCACCAAAAATATTACTAAGCATGACATCCAACAGAGACAAACAAAAAAATAGGCCGAGTTTGTTATAGATCCCATAAAAAATTTAGTACACTTTTTCCAATATTCTAATATAAGTTGAAAGAAAAAAAAACTATTATAAAAAGATACAACTCAAACTGAAACAAAAGCTATAACCCAAACAACATCATAATTTGGATTTGGTTAAACCGAAATTAAAACTTCATTATCTCACAGCCCAACAATACATTGAGTAATTGATTACAATATATCTTTTCTCCAATTAACTCCAATTATCCAAATTTCCAATTATATGAACATGGTTAGGTTCCAATTCCAATTGCTTAAATAATTGGAGTTCTACTGCATACTATTCAAGAATTTTTTCCAGAAAAATTCAAGAACTTAGTAATTACAAACAAAAATTTATTTATATATAGCGTGTATAAGCACAAACTCCATAAAAAAACCCCAACTAAAACCAATCTGAAACCCCATATAGGACAAAATAAAAAAGAGCCCAAGTTTCAAAAGTAAAAAAAAAATAACATTTCAGCTGCTCTTGTGATCACAAGGTCACGACTCAAAACGATAGATTAGAAGAAAAGATTCTGGTTGGTCCAATTAGTCCTGTACCAGAGCTACAAAAGTATTGCGACACTCTTCCCGATCACGCAAACGCATCAAAGCCAGCGAACTGTCAAACATTGAGTATAGGCAATGTGACGTCATCAGTAGATTTCTAAAAAATTACTAGGCCGCAAAATAATCAAATCAGGAAGCATGAACTGCATATTTTTGGTCCGGATGAAGATGATCCTCTTTCAATGGGGGATTGCACCCGTTGGTCGATATTTGAAGACATCTTATTGTAATACAATCCTAATTCATCCTTTAAATTTTAATTAAAATTTTTACTTTTATTATTAAAATCTATTATTTAAACTTGTTATTTATCAAAATTTAAGTTTAGTTTTCATCGATATAGACCGAGAATGAAGGAAAGATTTAGGTTGAGGGGTGTTGTGGAAACCCCTTGTCACGGCAATTATTTTTGCTCAAAATTCTCGATCGTCTATCTAATTCTAAAATCGATTATCTTAGGTATTTTTTAATAATTAAGTTTAGAAAAACGGGTTTAAAAGTATAATATAACATAACCTGGGTTAAATAAACTTTTGAAAAAGAAAGTTGGATAAGAGTAATTTTTGAAAAACTCGGGAAAACGCGGATATTTTTAAAAGAAAATCGGCAACGAGGGCGGGATTTATTTTGTAAAAAAGGGCAACGAGGGCGGGATTTATTTTGTAAAAAAGGGCATTTAGGGCGGGATTTATATTAAAAAAAGGCGGGCAGGGCGCCGCGCCCCGTGAAAAACGCCTAGAATGATCTCTGCCTCAAGCACGTCCGTGACATCACGGACCCGGACGCCGAGGGAAGCTACCACGAGAAGCTGGACCTCAAGCTGTCCAATTCGGGGAAGAAGAAGGAATCGGGACGAGACGTGGCCAGACATGTCCTGGACTATCTGTGGAGTAAGGATGGCAAGAGGAAGACGGAGGTAGGAATCAGTCAGTCAATTAATATCCAACTAGTACTAAAGTTATTTAATAGCGAATTATAATAAAATGTACGAGTTGCAGCCAATTAGATGTTTGGGTTCAATAACGAAAGTTTGTCAAAGACCATACTGAGACACAAACACTAGATTCTTATGTAAGTAAAAGGTTAAAATGGTTGAAACGTTTCAGAACAGTCAACAACAAAAAAACATTCAAAAACAGTTCCATATCTAAATTGGAGAATAAAAGCCTGTATTAACTGAATATGAAAACGAAGCACGATATAGGGAATATAAAATGTGCTGGATAGGTAGGATTTGTTTGAGCCCGCTCCGTGTTAAAATTAGACTGTCAATTGAACTGTCCAGTCTGTTTCCAACTACATACCGGCTGGGAGACCTAATGTATAGTGGGCGGTTTCGACCCTTACTTGTCACAGCAAGTGGGCCCGGGTTCGAAAGTCAGACAAGGCATAGCTATTTGAGATAGACTGCTGGTCCGTGCCTGCGGCTACCACATGCCCAAGCCGGGCTACCACAAACCCGTCTGGACGACCCGGACGTCGAGGGAAGCTACCACGAGAAAAAGCTGCTCCAGGTGCTGGACCTCAAGCTGTCCAAGTCGGGGAAGAAGAGAAAGTACGGGACAAGACGTGGCCAGACATGTCCTGAATTATCTGTGGAGTAAAGATGGGAAGAGGAAGACGGAGGTAGGAATCAGTTAATGAAGAATATCCAATTAACACTTTTGCCACGGATGATTTCGATTTCCGCGTTATGTGTGATAGGAATATCCTTATCAAATCCTTAGTTGTACTGCCGCCTGGGCCGTTTAAGAAGTGAAAGAGAAAAAACTACATTCAGTGTTAGAAATTGTATACAAAGTTTAAGAGAGTACTATATGCAACTGACTTACTAGGAGCAAAGGCACATTATCAAGGAGCATATTTGAAGAAGAAAAAATTATATTTTTTGTTATTAATTTGGGGGAGATTTCTGGATATTACGGTCGCCTGATAATCGAAATTTTTCGGCTCTGGAAAGAGGAAGACGGAGGTAGGAGGGGGGGGGGGGGGGGGGGGGAGTCAGACAATCAATAATTTAATACTTTTTATTATTAATGAGGGACTATATAATAAGGAATCCTTCCCTAATTCTATATTAAGAACATTGTTGTGAAAGTGTTACTAAAGAAAATTGGAAGGAATTAAAAAAATTATTAGAGGAAATTCATAAGTTAACAAAACCAACGCTCTACATGTTCCTTAAGAGAAGAATATCAAATGAGAACTACAATGTACAAATATCTGTTAATTTTACAAATAAAACACACTTTTATTTACAAAAAAAAATACTTGGCTGTGGTTCCAAATTATGACGTTATCGCCCGTGTAGTTGAAGTTGACGATGTGCTAACCAGAATAATCAGTTATTTTTTTAAAGTTTTTTTAATGTGCTGTTTATTTTAGCCGTATGTCTTAAAACATGAAATTCGGTCAAATTTAAAATTTACAACACCAAATAAAACACGTTTTACTATATATTTTGCAATACTATATACAAAACATTTTACAATACAATATGAATTATAATTAACAAAAAATTTAACAATACATTATACAATCTATGTCCTTCCTTGGGGTAAGCGGAGTGATATATCCATTGATGCACGCCGCCTTCCATCCCGTCATGAAGGGATATCGCTCCTTCGTCCCGGTGGTCTGTGTCCTTCCTTGGGGGAAGCGGAGTGATATCCATTGATGCACGCCGCCTTCCATCCAGTCATGAAGGGATATCGCTCCTTCGTCCCGGTGGTCTGTGTCCTTCCTTGGGGGAAGCGGAGTGATATCCATTGATGCACGCCGCCTTCCATCCCGTCATGAAGGGATATCGCTCCTTCGTCCCGGTGGTCTGTGTCCTTCCTTGGGGGAAGCGGAGTGATATCCATTGATGAACGCCGCCTTCCATCCAGTCATGAAGGGATATCGCTCCTTCGTCCCGGTGGTCTGTGTCCTTCCTTGGGGGAAGCGGAGTGATATCCATTGATGCACGCCGCCTTCCATCCAGTCATGAAGGGATACCGCTCCTTCGTCCCGGTGGTCTGTGTCCTTCCTTGGGGGAAGCGGAGTGATATCCATTGATGCACGCCGCCTTCCATCCCGTCATGAAGGGATACCGCTCCTTCGTCCCGGTGGTCTGTGTCCTCCCTTGGGGGAAGCGGAGTGATATCCATTGAAGCACGCCGCTTTCCATCCAGTCATGAAGGGATATCGCTCCTTCGTCCCGGTGGTCTGTGTCCTCCCTTGGGGGAAGCGGAGTGATATCCATTGATGCACGCCGCCTTCCATCCCGTCATGAAGGGATATCGCTCCTTCGTCCCGGTGGTCTGTGTCCTTCCTTGGGGGAAGCGGAGTGATATCCATTGATGCACGCCGCCTTCCATCCAGTCATGAAGGGATATCGCTCCTTCGTCCCGGTGGTCTGTGTCCTTCCTTGGGGGAAGCGGAGTGATATCCATTGATGCACGCCGCCTTCCATCCAGTCATGAAGGGATATCGCTCCTTCGTCCCGGTGGTCTGTGTCCTTCCTTGGGGGAAGCGGAGTGATATCCATTGATGCACGCCGCCTTCCATCCAGTCATGAAGGGATATCGCTCCTTCGTCCCGGTGGTCTGTGTCCTTCCTTGGGGGAAGCGGAGTGATATCCATTGATGCACGCCGCCTTCCATCCAGTCATGAAGGGATATCGCTCCTTCGTCCCGGTGGTCTGTGTCCTTCCTTGGGGGAAGCGGAGTGATATCCATTGATGCACGCCGCCTTCCATCCAGTCATGAAGGGATATCGCTCCTTCGTCCCGGTGGTCTGTGTCCTTCCTTGGGGGAAGCGGAGTGATATCCATTGATGCACGCCGCCTTCCATCCCGTCATGAAGGGATATCGCTCCTTCGTCCCGGTGTTCTGTGTCCTCCCTTGGGGGAAGCGGAGTGATATCCATTGATGCACGCCGCCTTCCATCCAGTCATGAAGGGATATCGCTCCTTCGTCCCGGTGGTCTGTGTCCTCCCTTGGGGGAAGCGGAGTGATATCCATTGATGCACGCCGCCTCCCATCCAGTCATGAAGGGATATCGCTCCTTCGTCCCGGTGGTCTGTGTCCTTCCTTGGGGGAAGCGGAGTGATATCCATTGATGCACGCCGCCTCCCATCCAGTCATGAAGGGATATCGCTCCTTCGTCCCGGTGGTCTGTGTCCTCCCTTGGGGGAAGCGGAGTGATATCCATTGATGCACGCCGCCTTCCATCCAGTCATGAAGGGATATCGCTCCTTCGTCCCGGTGGTCTGTGTCCTTCCTTGGGGGAAGCGGAGTGATATCCATTGATGCACGCCGCCTTCCATCCAGTCATGAAGGGATATCGCTCCTTCGTCCCGGTGGTCTGTGTCCTCCCTTGGGGGAAGCGGAGTGATATCCATTGATGCACGCCGCCTCCCATCCAGTCATGAAGGGATATCGCTCCTTCGTCCCGGTGGTCTGTGTCCTTCCTTGGGGGAAGCGGAGTGATATCCATTGATGCACGCCGCCTCCCATCCAGTCATGAAGGGATATCGCTCCTTCGTCCCGGTGGTCTGTGTCCTCCCTTGGGGGAAGCGGAGTGATATCCATTGATGCACGCCGCCTTCCATCCAGTCATGAAGGGATATCGCGCCTTCGTCGCGGCTTGCCTCTGTCCTTTTATCCTGTAGGACGTAGTTGCCATATGTCCATATGCTGGAATTGTTTAGATTTCCCTAATGTTTTCCACAGAATCTCCTATGTTTTATTGTTGTTGATATGAATATTATAAGAAGTCATAAGCTGGCATTATATCATTTACGGCTCCTGACATGACGTAATGTTAGTACAGAAATATTTTAATTGTTTAATAATACTGAAAATATCCGTTTAATCCATGAAAATTTCGATTAAATAGTCGAAAAATAAATATCGACTCTTGGAATGGAATGGAATGCAAATGCGCCCTCTAGAAGGGAAGGGCCTAAACTATGTAGCCCATTACCCCGCTCGCCAGAAGGGACAGTCACAGGAGACACACAAAGAAAGGACGACACAAACACATAGACAAATAACAACATTTATTGACAAGTACAAATATCCATGCCTGACCGAATATCGACTCTTTCTTGGTGGTCTACTTTTTTTAATTAATTGTTCAATTTATTCCAAAATAATTTGAATTATCAAAACTTTCAAATGGCTAACTTAATACTAAAACGTCACTTGTTTTTATTTTATTTGAAATTTAAAATATATAGAAATTATAAAACTCTTAATAAACTTTTGTTTAACTATTTTGTTGATAACTTAATTCGCCATTCGGTATTATATCGTTCCATATATTTTTAACGATTATACGAAAGTACAACGGCTACGTTTTACTTTTTTAAATACATTCGAACTTTTTCGAAAGAAAATCGCACGACATCCCTCCCCGACTGCACACTGCACAGTTCGAGCAAATATAAACTTTTGCTGTCCTTACGCTGCTTACGATGTCGTTCCTAAAACTTTCGTTAGGTGCCTAGACATTTGTCGGCTCGTCAATTCACTGTCGTTTTAAATTATGAAGTCTATCGCCAATAGCTCCCGTGTAGGCACTGGAACAACGACATTCCTCTTAACCCTCTGAGTTCATGTTAATGAGGTCAGACTACAAGACTCGTGTGTCTCTACTTCGACGTTAATTCAACCTAATAAGAACGGCCTTACAAGTAAAAAAAAAAGTGAAAATAGTTCACTTACCCTATCGAAGAACATGATCCAAAGCGAAGAAGTCGAAGGTGGTGAGGATGTCGAATTGAAGATTTACTGAAACAACCATACCTGCCTACGACTAAAGCTAGAATCCCTAGATATCGGCTCTACACTAGCAAAAACAGGGTCGTGACAACCTTAGCTAAATAGCAACTCTCATTCACCTAAGTTGTTGTGCCTGGTGACCGTATATTAGAACTCGATTAGTGTCGAGGATACTAAGTTATAGCGGGTGATAAAAGGATGCGTTAAACAACTCGCCAAAAATAGGACTTGCCGTGGAAATACACTACTCAAAACAATTAGGGGAACGCATGGTTTAAACCCTTTCACCCCAATGATTCCATTTGGTATTATCAGCTTTCGATTTTTTTCTCACTAAGTTGAGCTTGCACTTATTTATCGTTAGATGAAAGAATCATGTATTTTTAAGAATTAAATAATGTTTGTTTTAAGTAAATTAAAATATGAAAAACAGGGTAAAATAAAATTCGCTCCCAAAAAACTTATTTATGAAATGAATTGACCCTAAATTCTCCAAGATTGCATTTTTAGATGTTTAAAAATTGATTTTACCTTTTTTTGCAGATAAAGTTTAAAAAAAATCATTTTAATTTATTCAAAAGTTAGGATTCCAGTATTTCCCCCTTAAATTTTAGTTACAAAATTAAGATTTTCCCCCTGTTTTTTTTAAACATTTCATACTGGATGCATAATGAATCTATTTCAGAAATTATAGATTTATATAATAAAAAACAAGAAGTTGAATGGGTTAATAAAAGTACGCAAAGTGCTCCGCTAATTCTTTTGAGTAGTGTATTTTGTAAGTATTGGTACATACAAATCGAGATTGAGTGACTTTACCTACTTCTTTAGTTTGGTTTAGTTAGGATAGTTTTTAGTTAAAATATAGTTTATGGATAGCTGGTACACTAAATTTGGGAGTTACTTTGATTCGATGACACATTTTTAAAATCACAATTCCCTTTAAATATTTGAATTAATCGGACATTAATTTGTAATTAATAAAAACAAAAAACCAGTGTAATGTTCTGTTTTGATTTTTGCTAATAATATCTTTAAAAAACATATTGATTAAAATGTACTTGATGAAATCTTATTCACAACCTAACTAATTTGAGTAGCAAATTTGGCTCATCAATTTATGTAACTGTTATTATATAAAGATTACAGTTAAACAATTAAATTTATTATGCTACCAAATGTCAAGATGCTTTGCTAAAATTTAGCAAGAAATATTAATACTTAAAACTTACATAACATTTTATATTTTGAGGCTTAAGTTGAAATATTTTCTTAATTTCTTTGCACACAGACTTAAAAATGCAAATTTTTTGAGAATCGCCTACTTAAAGTTAAAGTGTGTCGTTTGTGCACTAATTTTTAAAAACTTACAGTCAATCTTGCACATTGGTATTTTGGTAATTATATTTGGATATGTTATTTGTAACTTAATAACAATGTAATAATAATATTAATAATAAATAATAATGTGTATTTTAATGCAATAATATTTGGTAGTGTCTATTACATCATTTGGTATTGTCAATCTTTGGTACAGTCAATTTGGTAATGTTGGCAGGTATGGTTCGAACTTACCTCCTGTTTACTGATGTCTTTAAAGAATGATGTGTTGTATTCTCCGTTGATGAAATACTGATGAAAAATTCCAGAAGAACTGTCGTAAAGATGTTCACTCCGCCAATTGTAGGATATTTGATGAGTCCTATTTTTAAAAAAAGTCAAAACTTTTACGATTATATACTTTATTTTTAATTTTGAATAACGAAATATTTTTATTTTAACCTCAAAATTTAAATAAATTCAAAAGTTTAAGTATTTGTTTTTTAAAATATTGGTTATTTGGCATTGAGAAGTAACAATGAGATGTTGCAAATGTTAGATTAATTCGATTACTTTAGCAAAGTAATCAATTAACTATAAATTTACACATTAACCCTTTGACACAATTTGATTGCCTTAATATTATAAAAAAGAATGTTTACCTTATCGAGTGGTAACTTTCATTCCATATAAATGATGAAAAAATGGAAAAAAAATTAATTCAGTTTCAAAAATGCGTCTACACTTGTCTTTAAATGGCGAAAAAATAAAATTTAACTATAAAATGTATTTCATAAATACTATTATTTAAATGCATATTTGGTGACTTCATTTTTATAAAGTACAGTAATTAAAAAACATTGTTTTAAATGCACATCTATATACATAATTCAACTTTAAGCGAACAAACTATTAATGCGAAGAGGAAATTTAAATCTGTTAAACTAAAGAATCATGGCCGGATTTGGCGACTTTTCAAAAATGTCGCCATCTCGAAATGACTAAAAATACTACCTAATTTCAAAATGACCTACTTAAAACAACGGAAAAATTCATTAAATTGCAGACCATATTAAAATACCGAAGAATTGATTTTAAAAAAGTAAATAATTATTTAAAATCATTAAACATATAATTAATAAAATATTAATGTAGGACAACTTCTGAATAAATTATATGCATTTAATATTTAAATAGATTAACAATTAGAAATTGTTAATGTAAGTGCTAATTTCGCCAAAGGTTGCAAAATTAGCAATTTTCGGGTTACCAGATTTGGCATAAAATTGCATGCCACGATTCTTTAGTTTAACCTTTAAATTTGAATAAATAGTGCACAAATACAATGTATGGCTTTGCATCAGCCGATTTTTCATGCTTAATGTTAATTTTTGAATTTTTAAACAAATCATTTCTAAAACGCGTATTTATGAGTAACCATTACTTAACACATTGATGGTAGATTTAAAATATTAAAATTTACATCATTCAACAGTTAATTTGGTATTTAAAAAGAAAGAAGGAATATAAAAACATATCTACTATCAAAAGAACAATTGCAACAGTTTATATAAAATTAAGAAAATTACGTGTTTACTTAAGTGAAAGCTTTTTATAATTACCGCACTTAATATTTTAGCAGGAAATATCAAGAAATTTTAACATGCTTACCATTGCCAGAAATGAAAATACTCGTATCCAAGGCTCTAGTACGACGTTTATTCATCAACAAAAAATTAGGAAGAATATCATCTCCTCCAAAACTCAATATTTTTAAAGAAAAACGCTTAAACGCTACTTAGAGTATGAAATCTGAAGCTGGAATGAAGTTAATAGAAAAAAATATTGTTTAATATTACTTGGATTCATTGTTACAAGTTAATTCATTTGAAAACAATGTGAATTATTTTCTTCGAATGGAATGGTTACTTTCAAATAGGCATTGTTGTATTTCAATTTAAATGACTGAAACAGAGGGAATTTTTATTTAAACTAGCAAATAAGTACCCGTTCTTCGCACGGACTAAAACAAATCGATAAATGTATATGTGTACTATTTAATCAATTATATATGATAGTAAGCTCATATTATTTTTTCCTCACGTTATAAAGTATAAAATACCGTTTTATTATCTTAAAATTCTAAAATGAAAAATGCGCTATAAAAGGCAAGGATAAATGTCAAAGCAATTTCCTTCATAAATCTATATACATTTACCACATTTGGCGAGTTTTTTAGTAATAATTTTTCAAATAATGAATTTAGTTTATGAGGGCAATGGCAACAGAATGAAATAAGCATTTTTAATTTGAATTATTTTTGTGTTTATTTTAATATCTTCTACTGCTGGCAATGCGAAAGAAGAAAAATGAGCGGATTTGAACAAAGGTGGTGGTGGTGTTGTTATTTCATAAAAATAGAATTTTCTCTAAAAGTATAGAACATATATGAAAAAACAAGTGCACTTATAGGCATTAAAAGGGAATCTATATCAAGAATTTCGAATTTCTGTTTTGCGGTATAAGTAGGTCTTTTACGACCCACAGACATACAGACCTTTTCTTTTATTATTATAGATAACCTCTATAAAATCCTTAATTAGTGTTATAAAGTTATTTTTAGAGGAAGAAATAAACGTTTCAAGATTGCTATTCATAAATGAAATATTAAAAAGCGAAAGAATCTATCTGTCAATGCAATTTAGTCAGGGGGCAGAGTATGAACAGCTACGGGGTGTTTCTGTTTGCAGTAAATCGTAAGATTAAACAGCTCTCAGTAATGGAAAATAATAAAACATTTGAGCGAACTTAACTATCCCAAATCTACGACATCAAGACATCACCATTAATATACAGGACGTCATCCATAAAAAAAATGTCCTAATTTTAATGGTATATTACAGAAGTTTATTTTATAATAAATATAACAAATCATACATTAAATTGAATGGAATTGGAATATATACGCTTATTTAGTACTTGATTATTAAAATGACATGCAAAACCGTTTATTTAACTTTTAAAAACTTTTTTTGCGTTTAAGTACTTAATGTTTGGAAAACAATTTGAAAAGGAAGGAACATAGGAGTTTTATTTTTAACATTATAAGTTATGATAAAAATTTATTGGGGATTTTCTTTTTTGTTTGTCGATGGCAAGTCCTTTAATTAATAACGAAAATCTTTGGTTCAATTAGCCGTGTTAGTTAATACGCCGCCGCCCAGCCAGTATGATGTTTTCGACCCTCCCTTGTCAAGCGAGTGGGCCAGGGTTCGAATCCCGGATACGCCATGGATATTTGTATTGTGCTGAGTACATGCAGAGAACGTGGTCATTACATCTGCGGGTCCGGAAGTGTTCTGTGCTCGATCCTAGCTCAGTCACCATGGGTGCAGGTTTTCTGAAGTACCCCTCCCCTCCAGCAACATGCTTACACTCTTAAAACAAAAAAGTGAAATCCACTTCTATTGGAGAAGGGCATTTTCGACACTGAAAAGGAGTGAAAATTAACTCGGACTGAGTTAAAATTAACTCAGACGGAGTTAAAATACCTCGTTTGGAGTGATCCTGTCGGAGATTTAACTTAACAAAGGAGTGAAATCCACTCCAATGGGCAAGTGTATTTTCGACACTGGAATGAGTGAAAATTATAACTCAGGCTGCGTTAAAATCGCTCGCTTGTTTAAAGAGTTTAAATTGGTGTCTCTCTGCCTAAGCAGAAGTGAGACTTCCGACCTCACGGTCTGTCGTAGATCGAAAAGCTACGGCAATACCAGTGAGGAAAACCTGTGCCGATAAACTAAAGCTGTGTATTAGCCTTCCCTTCCAGACTACGGCAATACAATTTGATGCCGCCCCGGTGGCGCAATCGTTAGGACTCTAGCCTTTTGGAGCTGCTGGGGTCGGATTCGAATCCCGGTCAGGCATGGATGTTTGTGACCGGCAATAAATTTTGTTATTTGTCTATGTGTTATTCAATTTATTTGTGACTGTAAAAATTCTTTCTGTGTCTGTCCCACTTGACGAAAGCTTATAAGCGGTTCTCTGAACAAGCACACAAGCTGGAATATATTTACCATACCATACAATTTGATACGCCTGTAAGCAAAGTGTTTTTCAAGCTTTAACCACCCAAATGACAAACTCCCTTTTCCCCACAGGTTCGCGTTCTCATCTACCTCGATGACGTCACATCGGACACAGATTTCGTCTCGGGCTTTCTCGCCGAGTTCCAAGACCGCGGACAGGAGCGCCGCCTAGCGGACGTCGGCTTCGACGGCGGGTCCGGAAACTTGTTCGACATCCGGAGGACGCTTCTGGACGTCGGGATCAAGAACGTGTGGCAGGGGGACGGACGGACAAACTGCGTGAGCGCCCTCTATCCGGACGGACGTCTGCGCAGGGCCATAGCGTTGCGGGACGCTCGGAGGGGGAGGGGCAAGGTGGGTGAAGTTCATAAGACTTGACTTTCTCACTTTTTTTATAATTTCTATTGTAAAAGACGCAACACACGAACTAAAATTCGCAAATTCAACCCACAACACAAAAGATTTTATTTAATGATATCTAATGTCTGCTATGGATGTTGAAGTTGAAGAAAGTATCTTCAACGTCTTTAACCCCAGGGCCGGATTTCTAAATAGGCTAAGTAGGCTGTAGCCTAGAGCGGCGATTTACGACCCATTAAGGCGTCATGCGGCATAAAAAAATATTATAAAGATACGAATATTTTTATGAAAGAAAACAAATAATTTACATTAATGAGTAAACCGTAAAACAGCGTACTAATATTTCGTAGCAAACATGGTCGCAGGGAGGGCAAGTGAAGGCCTCTCGAAGTTAAAAGAAAAACAGTAGAATTTTTTTAAATGTGCCTATTTCGCTTCCGATTTAGTGTGTAACGGTACAAAGATGATTCTAATATGTGTATCTATTTTAAACAGCACAATTACCCAATTTTACAGCTAACCGGCTACCTTTTCCCGAAGTGGGGGTGAAAATTTTGACTTTTGAGGTAAATAGCAGCCTACAGTCGGCAAATCTTTAAATCCGGCCCTGGTTAACCCCATATGATCTAGTTTTTCAACCTAATGTTTAAACCAATCGTATGCATAGATTACTGCTATCGTCACAGCGAATGTATTTTATGTCATTAAAATAAAATGTCCTTTTCCAACCGCTGACCTTGCGCACACGTAGATTGAGGAGCTAACATTGATTTTAAGAGGACTCCCTTGGGAATATTACATCTTGAAAATCGTAATGTTATTCCTAAGGAAAACATTCGCAAGTCAATTAACGCCACAATTTTAATAAAAGGTTACTAGTGTTTTGTGTCATTGTAAAGAACGAAAGGAGTAGATTTCATAAAATTAACAATAGCCCGCTCCAGTGCGACGATAATTCAAACCTAACCTAACATAAAATTAACTTGTTTAGTGCAAATCACATATTTAGTATTTTTAATAATTTTTTGAAGTTAGATCTTAATGCGTACTCCATTTTTTTCTAACTTCAACAAATATTAAAAATACTCAATATGTGATTTTCACAAAACAAGTTATTTTTATGAAATCTACTCCTTTCGTTCTTTACAATGATACAAAACACTAGTAATCTTAAATTGTGGCGGTAATTGACTTGCGAATATTCTCCATAGGAATAACATTACAATTTTCAAGATGCGGAATTCCCAAGGGAGTCTTCTTAAGCATATATCTGCACGAAAAATGGTGATGAAGTTATATTTACGACGACTAGCTGAAAAGAGAATCTGTGAGCAACCGGTCATTCAACGCTGGCAACCCAACTTCGCGAAACCGAAATTGAGATACTGTATAAGTAGGAAGATCGTGTTACGCGTTGAGGGTTGGAACCATAGAGATCTCAATAAAAGTATTAGAGTGGAGATCACGTGACCTATCTATGCTAACGACGGGACGAGCCTGGAGGCCGCCATCTTGAGTCCGAGACCAACTTTTTTAAGTGGAAAACGCTTAGAAAAAGATAAATTTAATTCTAAAATATTAAAAAATACCATAAAAATACTAGCTGCATTTTGGAATATTTTAAGTGACTTTAAAAGAACTTTTAACGCTTTTTCTAGTATTTTTATAATAATTATTTTGTAATTTTAAAATTAAATTTTATTTTTCACGTATTCTTCTTCTTAATGTGACGGCGATGGCTGCAAGTTGCCAGTGTCGCCATCACATAAAGAAAAAGAATGCTAGGCAAAAAGTAAGATTTAATTCTAAAATTACAAATAAATATTATAAAAATACTAGAAAAGCGTTAAAAGTTCTTTTAAAGTCACTAAAAATATTCCAAAATGCAGCTAGTATTTTTATGGTATTTTTTAATATTTTAGAATTAAATTTATCTTTTCTAAGCGTTTTCCACTTTAAAAAGCTGGTCTCGGACTCAAGATGGCGGCTCCCAGGCTCGTCCCGTCGTTAGCATAGATAGGTCACGTGATCTCCACTCTAATACTTTTATTAAGATCTCTATGGTTGGAACAAATGAGCGTCCATTATGTCCTTTAAGGAACAGCCCTAAGACAACTGTTCCTAGAATATCCCATAGATGGCAGCACCAAAAACAGTATTACTTAAAAAGTCTTATGTGTGGTAGCAGTAACTCAATTGTTTTCGTAAAAGTTCCATAGATAGCAGCACAACATTTTCAGGGACTGTATGTCGTGTTTTACATTATTTTAGCATAGCGTTCTTTTAAATGTCGATGACGTTTGGAGGACGCATTACGAACATTAAGACAAAAGACAACTTTATAATTGATGTTGTCACTATACGGTCCTTCTACACCGAAACCGAGCTTCAGAGAAATGTACTACGCCAAAACCGAGCTTAAGTTTGCAGCAGAGAAATGTACTACGCCAAAACCGAGCTTAAGTTTGCAACAGAGAAATGTACTAGGCGGAGGAATCTGCGTTAACAGCGCTGCTGGCGCCGAAATTTCGCCTGCTCCTATTGGCTGCTCCTTCGATCCTGATATTCGTGCGCTCTGTTACGTCAAAATCGAAGGAAAAAATAATTAAAATAACACTCTAACTAAAGCTAAACTAATAAAAATAATAAATTTATGTCTTGAAATAACAAATAAATTTGTTTATTGAATGTGAAATACCTTTTTGTATTCGATTCTCGCACTCAAATATGAGAGCTATTTACCCTTTTTCTCGTAGAAGATTTGTATACTGCAAACTTAAGGTCGGTTTTGGTGTAGTCATTAATTCTTGCCAAAATACAAAATTTTAACAAGTAAAGGGGTACATCTAGTAATTTAGTTTTATGACACAAAAACTACATGTTTTTTCCTAATATCCCTGCAGGTGTACCACTGGACCATCGACCTCAAACTGCGCATGCGCCTGTCGCTCAACTTGGGGGTGGACGCCATCTTGACCAACGACCCGGACGACTTGCTGGAAGTGGTGAGGGAGTCGTACTACGCCGCCGACTACCGACTGGCCACCGTCCACGACGACCCCTTCGAGAAATACCTCAAGGAGTAGCTAAAGCCTTGGTTTAATCGGAACCTGTCGCCAGAAAAATGCGACCGCTATTATACGATGCTATTATACGGATGACGTCACTTTACCGGCCACGGCTTCATCGGAACGTTACGTTGACACGAAAGTGGAAAACCTAGCGAACTCACTCAACTCAACTCTGCTGTTGTTTTGGTTTTCGTCTTTGCATGTCAAAATGGAAAATTTAGGTTCTTCGTGACCGACAACAACAAAAAAAGTTGTCATCAGGATTTCTCCAACGCATTCAACAGCAACTAAATCTGGCGGTCGTGTTGAGTTGTCCGGCAACGCTCCCGAGGAAACCACTCTAGCGTAATCAATGTCAGTAGTTTGTATGACGTCACCCACTGCACTTGTCCGACCGCTTAAATCTGTTGACGGACTCCGAGGAAACCGAGGCTTTAGAAATACGTCAAGGGATGAACGTTTCACTTGGGCCATTTGAACGTTATGCCTATTTATTGACTCTTCACGGAGCTTTTAACACAGACAGTGATATTTGTGAATTCCAGGACTTTGATATCAAATGTAATAAAGTATGCGATTTTATTTTATCGATGTATTTATTTTTATATACGTTTTTATTTCCAAAATTTAAGTTTCATTGGAATATATGCGTGGGTAAATAGGCAACAGGTTTGTATTTTTGAACCAAAGATGCTTAATTTTCAAACGAATATTTTTTTTAAAAAAAGGAGAAGGGAACGTAACAAAGTGTGGTTGCGATTTTCATTCAGCTAAGAAAGAACAATACTTTCGCTACTCAAAACACGTTTTGGTAAACTCAAGAACAGAATACCAACTGTGATGTATGTTGTATAAAGCGCCCTCTAGTGGCCACTTATTGAAACTCTGCAATTAACCGCCATCTTTTGTCACTAGTAAAGGTGGTAGGGTTAAGAGAGAGGATGTAATTCTTCATCATAGCTTCACTTTATTAAATGATTATTTCTACGAAAAGAGTTGCTTTCTTCTTTAGTGCCCCTCCTCCTTTCTAGACATGTATAAAAAGTTATGTTCATGCAATCTTAGACAAATTGTATGCTGTTCTGTAAAGTTTAAATAACAACCATATTGCTCATAGAACTTACGTTTCGACACCAAATCTATAGAAATACCCATGGCATTAGCACTACCAGATACAAGTGTACCACTGGATGCGCCTGTCGCTCAACTTGGGGGTGGACGCCATCTTGACCAACGACCCGGACGACTTGCTGGAAGTGGTGTGGGAGTCGTACTACGCGGCCGACTACCGACTGGCCACCGTCCACGGCGATCCCTTCGACAAATACCTCAAGGAATAGCGATTGGAAAGTTTTATGTGAGCGTTATGAGTGTTTCTTCTGTTATGAATCTTTCTGCTTTCAGTGAGATTCT